>OX422218.1:134506992-137398658 GCA_949130495.1 Sambucus nigra
CATCTAAAACTATGAACTATACTTATATTCTATAAGAACTGACGATGTGATCTTGTATGTGTAAGATGAATTCTACATGCTAGATATTCTACTGTATAGAATAAAATACATATATACATTAATATTAAATAATCATATGACGCAAACATTACATATTAAGATTCTCATTAAATGGACATGTTAAAATTCACAACAAAAATGACTTTTAGTATACAATCTCAATAAATCTAACATTTCACACACCAATTCACCCTATATCTAAGATCGGATGATCAATGGAGTAGGTAATTGGAGTAGATTATAAATTGCCACCAAATTAATTGCTAAAATTCACTTAGGTGGTCTCTCATATGTGTAGGTTTATTATATAACATTTCTAATATCTTTTTATGAATAAAAACGCCTCACATGCTTATTATAATCTAACATACACATACACATACACATACACATACACATACACATACACATACACATACACATACACATACACATACACATACACATACACATACACATACACATACACATACTTTGTTTTGTAGCTAAAAATTAAAATATGGATAGTTTAAGTAAAATTTGGTTATCGTTTGAAATTGGATCAATCAAGTCGTATTCATCCCCTGTAGAATTTAATAGAATTATTTTAATAAGAACGACTTTGATCTTGACCTAAGGGTGAAGTGTGTGAATTGGACTAAGGAAAGGAATCTAAATAAGTAATATCGACATTAGTATTTACATGGTTTAACTAAATTATATAGGCATATGTCCACAAAAAATGTAATCTTTATTCCTTATATTAATGGTCGGATAAATTTCTTGTTACAAGTTCTTAAAGTCTTAGTTACAAATTCTTGGATGCTTTTCAATATGAACATGATATAAAGAGAAAAAGAGATTATGAGAGTGATTATGGAGTAAAGGAAAGTCAACTACCTCACTTGTTTTTCCATAATTGGAGTGATGAGGTAGTATGTATAGGTGGAGAAGTAGAATCCTTAACGGAGCCTTTGGTAGGAATATGTCATTAATAGTTGTGGGTGAGGGACATTATTTAGTAATACCTTGATGCTCTTTTAAAATATTAAGGATATAGAGACTATAACATTGAGATTGTAAGGACTGGTAAGGCTGAGAAAAATACTTTTTATGCTTGGTAGGTAAAAATATTCCATTCGTCCTTACTAGTGGGGTTCGAATTTAATAGGATGTTAAGGGAAATATTTTGATTCATGAGATTATCCTTTGGACATTACTTTGTTTAAGTGAGGGAGATGGGTGAGAAAGTTTGAGTCAAGAGGAACTAGATATATGACAGACCATTATCCTAGTCTGGATCTTTGTTCATATTTAAGGCTCTCTTTTCCCTACTGATTATGGTGGCACATGTTCACAATTAAGACATGTGAGACATCAATTTCACAGTCTATATTTTCTTGTAAAAATTATGATTTTTGCACCTTAAGTGGTGTGGGATCTTGGAAACAAGGTTGGGTATCTTGGAAACAAGGTAGGGTTATGAATGTGGGCACAAAAAATTCTTATCAGCTACTCCTAATTTCTATGTGAGACTTCTTTATTAGGTATACATTTAACCATGTGCCTAATGTCATCATGTCAAGTATGTGACCCATGCCAATAACATTATTATTAGACACTTTGTCGATGTTCATATTGGGGACCATGCCAGCAAGATATCCTTATTAGTTCCCATATGGGCATCCATATCAATGAAACCATGTCTGCGTATCTCTTGTGTCTCCCATGCTAATATTTATGTTAATTATCCATGTTAGAGGCTTCCGTAGTAGGGTCCATGTAGGTGCTTCATTTTGGCAATGCACCTCTTGAATCCCAAGTTAGCAATGTCCTTATTAGCCACCAATGTCAATAACATTCCTACCAATGTCCCTTTTTCGGCAATCCATGTCATTATAATCCTTATCGGTACATGCTGGAAGCGTCTCTACTAACACCTATGTTGGGGTCTATGTTAATGGTGTCCATGTCAGTACTAATGCAAAGGTCCATGTCAACGACGTTCATATTGGTTACCTTGTTCCAAAGGACGCATATTCAAGCTTGATTCTTGGACATGGAACTTAGGTGCCTAGCTCTAGAGATCCTAATTCCTCACGTACTTAGAGCCTAAGTGCTTGAATTTTGGGGAGTAAGAGCTCATTTTCTTAATTGTGTGGAACTTGAAAGCAAGGGTCCTCATATATATGTACAATATGTTTATAGTTCAAGTCCATATCTTAGGGAAATATTTGGTTACATGCTATATTTATCCTTCATAATAATTTTCTTGGGTTCATGTAACATGGTTCAATTTTAAGGATTAGTAAATCCTCTGCCATTTTTCTTTATTTAGTGAATTATGATAGGATTTTTTAAGTCTATTCCACTATCACTTTTTTATGATTAATGTTTGGGACTTCAGTTAGATTCATTATTGTCATATGATTTGACATGGTTTTCAGTTTCATAATGAGTTAATATTCTTGTAAGTGGAAAGATAAGGGGGTGGGCAATCCAACACTCATATCTTCTTAATTAATTTTCATTGAGTCTAACCTCCAAGATGAAAATAATTTGACCTAGTCCCATCATGGGACTTGTGATTATCTTTTTGGATATTAAACTAGGCTCAATTTTTTAAGCCTTGGGGGATCGATTATAAGTTCTCACCAAATCGTTCTTTGTAAGATTTTAAACTAGTGTAATCCGCCTTTATTTTCTAATGTATAACTTGAAGACAACTAACATATACCTTAAACATAACCTTGATAAGCTTGATTCAATAATAGTGTGGTTTCCTTCCATGTAGAGGTATTCATATTTGGTTTAAAGTTTACACAAACAAGTTATAACCAAACTCAGTTTATGTAATGCAATTGTTTTAACATGCAGATTACTTATCTGGGCTCAGTTGTGCATATTCCTTAGAATATTATTTTCTCTCTTATTGTGCAAGAGATACCCCACAAGCACTAAAATCTCAAAGGATGAGATTCGGGAAAGAATATGTGAGATCTTATGCAACTCTGTCGCTCTCCTTCTCTTGATCCTTTTTCCATGTCCATGGAATTTCTTTGATTTTTTAATTAAAAAAATTGTATCTAAGGTTATACTTTTTTCCTAACAAAATAAAATATATGATGAACGTCGGTTAAGATAGAGAAAAATTCTTGGGTTAATAGGTGCTTATGGATCTCTTGGGACTTGGGGGTACATGGTAGTTTATATATGTGATGGAGATGATAGATATTTCTACTTGGGACCATCATTTGCTGATATTTGTGAGTTAGCTACACCACCGATTCATATGCACCTTGCTCCCTAGTTTTCCCAAGCATGCATATTATAAGTTGGTCAAGTTAAGTGAAATTTCGATCAAGATTTCCCGTTGAGATGACCTTGAAGCTTAAAATTTTATGACTTTAGCTATTCCGGGGTAAGTACTTAATGTTAGAGAGGACTTGAGAACCAATGTTAGTTTCTTTAGTTCCTTGATTGTTTGATTGACCATGAGGATAATTTTTAAAATTCTTAGGACATTTTAGGGGAGATAATTTTAGTTTGGCCACTTAAATCGGGAACTATAGACTAAATTTGGCCATTTGAGACTAGAAATCATAACCAAAGACGTGACCCGATGGGCATGGTACGAAACTGTGACCCTTTCTAAAATGTCGTGACCAATGACGTGACTAGATTAAAGGATGAACACAATTAGCAGATGGTCATGACCTAAATCCGTGACTAGAGGGGTCACGATACAAACTATGACCCACTTGTGACCCCTTTAGGCCCCAAACTTCCCACCATAATGGTCACAGTCTAAAATTATGACCTACCCGTGACCAATACCTGTGAATTATTATCACGGTTCGAAAACCCCCAATCCTAGTTCAAAATGGTCATTTTAAGTTGATCACGATCCAAAACTGTTTCCATTTCTTGAGCTTTAATTGGTCACAGTGGTGGTCACGGTCTATAATCATGACTACGTTAAAGTGATTGATTGGTCATAAGACGGATCCCGGTTCAAAATTGTGATCAAGTTTTGAGTATAAATTTGAGAAGTTAGGGCAGTGTTCATTTCACCAACAATGTGCATCTCTCTCTATCTCTCTCTCTACTAAACGATTTCTAGCATATAGTGGTGAAAATCTCTCTCTCTCTCTCCACTAATTCGAGCTACTCTCTATCTCTCTCCATCGAGTACATCTTGATCTCTTTGTATGATGTGTGTGTGTGTGTGTGTGTGTGTGTGTGTTTGTATGTGTACATGTTTCAGTGTGTGTTTCAATGCGTGTTTTTGTGCATATTCTTCAGTGTGTGTGTGTTTGAATGTGTGTGTGCACTTCAGTGTGTGTGTCACACACACAGTACCGGAATTGAAATGAAAAATATGCACGAAATTAGTAGGAGCTCAAAAATAGTCGAATTTTAAAATGTTTTAAATGCACGAATTGTTTGAAAGGAACGAAATTGTTTGGAGCTCAAAATATTTATAAAAATATTTCATTAAATATAATAAACTCAAATTGAGTCGAGTTCAAATGCACAAAAAATAATTTTAAAAAACCTCAAGTTAGTTAAAAATATTATATATATACAATTAAACATCAAATTTTCAAATATAGAAATCCTTATCAATGTACATAACAAATTTTCAAAAATGTGTGTGCATGTGTGTGTGTGTGTTTGATTATTCTCACATGTTTTATATTAAATTATGATCCTAATTATTATTACAAATTGTATATGAAACCCTTGATGTTTAGTTGACTTATTAAGGTTTTAGACTTGATTGTGGATTTATGATAATGGGAATATATATTGAGTAATTGACATATAGTTAAAAGTTTAATTAAAATATGATAAAGTTCATGTTAAGTATAGTTAATTCTATAACACCATGAGTAATACCCTTGATACCAAATACTTGATTGATGAAACTTTAAGTATGAAAATGTAAAATTATTGCCATGAGAAGATTTTATGTTTGAATAACCCATGATATTATGTTCTTGGAATTATGTTCTTAGGAATCAATCAAGTAGACGATTTAGAAGGAGTACGAGATAAACTTGTGTTGGATTGTTGGGTTGATGCTTGTTATGGTTTGTGTTAATGATCATGGTTGGATACGGATGGTGGATACTTAAAACGCTCACTCGATTAATTCTTAATAATAAATCTTTAACTAATTATTTGTCTTAATAACTATCCCACACATACACATACACTCCCATACACAGAGACTCACACACAGACATACATATATATTAAATGTTTAGAATAGAGCTATTTGGTTAACTTCTTGTGGTCATGTTCACCCTTTCCTTAAATGGTTACTGTTTGGGTGAACACAAATTGGTAAAATGGCTTGCATAATTGGTGGACATATAGTAATTATAGGTTTAATTGTATTAAAATGAACTTGAATTGGACTTGTTGTGTCTGATTTATTGGATGGAAAATCATAATTTGTTTAGGATTAATTAGAGCCATTAACTTTATGACTCATATTCACATCCTTCTATAAATTTTCTCAGGAAAAATGAGTCAACATAGTAATTACTTTCAACAGAATACGAGAGGGTGCAATTTGACCACAATAAAACATATTTCATTAGTGCGCACCATATAGACGGAACTCCTATTGATAAGTATGAGAATTAGAAAATTGAACAATTTAATTACCTTACAAATCATGGAGTTGATCTCTCGCAAGAGTACCTATTCGATCGTATTATGTTTTCCTTGCGAGAATGCTGGGATGAGGCAGTAGAGAATATATTTCACCTGTATAACCCCGATAGGGCACTGACATTGGTGACACTATTAGAAAAGGCTGAAAAAATATTCATCTATTGTGGATACAACTCCATAAAGAGACTATTCACCTCAATTACGATGTCTCGTGACATATGCACATTAAAATGAGCCTGCAAATAAATTAAAGAAGAACGGATTTCGAGTTATCCGAGCATGAAAAAGAGCTTGAAGGGTTAGGGTTTGAACTACAAATCTATTCATGCATGCAAGTACAATTTCATATTATAACGTAACGAACACGAATTGAAGAATAAATATCCTATATCCAAGGAGCTAAGATATATGGTTTGTGAGAATTGAAAATATAGTACACTAAAATTTTGCAAGTGATCACAAGTTCTACATAAAGTATTATAGTATTTTTCCTTCGGGCCATAGTGAAAAAGATTTTTCACTATACCGTGGATAGCTGAGGCCATAACATGGCACGCTCGAGATGGGGTGGGAGGGAATCTCTTGCACCATCCGCTTGATTAACTCATCAGGTATCTTTTAAATGCATGATACCCTATATTCGTAAAAGAACCACACAATGTCCATTTTATATTATCAATTGACATGTTTAACCCTTTTGGTAATTTAAGAACTAATCAGAGTTATTGGCCATTGCTCATGGCGCATTTAAGTCTCCCTCCAACACTATGCATGGGAAAAGAGTTCACATAATTGTTGTTATTGATACCAGGGCCAAAGGCTCCCGACGAAGATATTGATATTTTCTTATCCTCGTTAATCGAAGAAATTAAAGAGTTATAGGATGAAAGTGTGAGGGAATTTTATGCTCACAAGTTATGTGGGTAATCCACGACTTTTGTGTTTATGCGACCTTATCCGGTTGCAATGTTCATGGTTATTATGGATGTCTTATATGTGGGGAGGAAACTAAATATACTTGGCTATATTGTAGTGGGAAGATGAGTTATGTTGATCATCATATTTTTCAGCTGAGCGATCACCCTTTTAGGAATGACAAGTCTAACTTTTTACCCGTCGGTCAAGAGCATAGGGCATAACCAGCTCGGCTTTCCAATTTTCAAATCGAAGAAAACGTAAAGGCTATGATTTTGAGGAATATGTTTGTAGTTAAACACCCTTAGTTTGAAGGAAAAAAGCGTAAATCTAGGGAGGATCCACTAGATCCTAGTCAAATGAATGCATGGTCCATAAAGTCAATCTCATTTGACTTGTCGTATTAAAAAGACCACCGTATAAGCCATGTAATTGATGTAATCCATATGGAAAAGAATTTTACGGAACAGTTGGTAGGAGCGTGTCTGGGTCGATCTCGTTTGAAATATGGAAAGAAGGTGCATCCTGATCTAAACAATTATGTGTTGTAAGCTACAACTGAAAGAATTCGATTAAAAACTGAGACTTGCACAGAGAAATTAAAAACTGATCCTACAACTGGAAAAATTTGACTCCGTAGAGTGCTTTCACTTTGGTAGGGTTGTAAGCTACCAAATAATTGACCTGAAACAGTGCAAGTCTCGTGATTAGCACATCATCATCTAATTAATTTCTCTATTGTTTAGGTATTGATTTATTAAGTAAAATAATCTTCGAAGGGAAATTATTCAGATTAGTCTGTGCTTCACTTTATTGTATGCAAAAGTAGTAAACGAGATGCACATTAAGTCTAAGAAAGCCACTTTAGCTGAGGATATTTGTGTCTAGGAGAAGTATTTTCCTATGTAGTTCTTTGAGATCAACGTCCACCAACTTGTGCATTTATGCAATAAGGCTTTATTTTGTGGACCCATCAGGTATCATTAGATGTATCCTTTAGAGCGAATAATGAAAACACTTAAAGACTATGTTAATAATACACGATATATTGGAGGGTTAATTGCGAAAGAATACATAATAAGGAAATCAATGTTGTATGTCCGAGAACATATGTCGAAACAAGGGCTTAGGAGGTTCAATTCTCATGGAGAATGAGTGATTGAGGAATATGATGAGTTTGAGGATGAATTACCTTTCGGGAATCCTAAAGAGGTGAGACTCGCCAATCTGCAATACAAGCAAGCAGCTCATTATATCTTTGAATCCCAAGGTGAACTTGAAGATTGGAGAGAGTAAGTAACTACATATATAACTTATTTTTGTTTGATTACTTGTATTATTTATATTACCATCTAAACTCTACAATTTCATGAACACGTTTAGGATTATGAGCGCAAAATGGAGAAAAATCATAAAAGACATGATTTTAGGGCATGGGTATCAAAAGAGGTAATTCCAACCTCTTTTGTTGTGGCTATTTATGTATGTGCTGTAAAACATGGCCTAATACAAATCCACTAAAAATGCAGATTTTAAAGAAAGGTGATGTGTCTTTAAGTCTTTCACGCCTAGCCAAAGTCCTTGTTTCCATGTGAAGCATTTTAAAAAATCCTGCGTCAATGTTTTTTGATTTCATCTCATACCTGTGAGAGGAAAAACAATTGATGTAAAATAGAAAAATATTAAGTTCTTCCTTGACTTCTTGTGTAGCTAGTAAAAGCGATAAAATCCAAAGGACGCAATGTTAACTTATTATGGGATTATCCAACAAATTTTGGAACAAGATTACTAAAACTTCAAAGAAGTCATCTTTTATTATGCATGGGTGAAGTTGGAGGACACTACGAATGGTTGTACAGTTGATACTCCCTCAAAACTTGTAATGGAAGATTTATCTAAGATCAAGAGTAAAGATCACTTGATTGACAAGCCTTTTATTTGTGCATTTCAAAATTTCAAGAAGGTATTTTACTCTAATTGCATAAACAATGACAATTGGTTTATTGTTATGCATGCACCAAAGTGTTTGACTACTCAAGCAAACGCATGAAAGGCCGCTAAAGAATTTCATTCTACTCTTGATGACAATCCTAATTTGGTCGTTCTTTTAGTTGATTTAGACAAAGATTGAGTTTTGAAACATTATATTATTATCATTTAGTTAATGCTTATATGATATCCCAATTTGTATTATATGTATTGCAACAACCCTCGTATTTAATTACGTTTGTGTATCCTCCACTCATATAATTAGTTCTATTACACTTGTTTCCCTATCGCTCATATTTTGAAAATATCAGACCTTCTTAAGTTTTGAATCCGACACTGATAAAAAACTGCTAATCTAAGGTAACCACACAAATGGTCACAGATTCTATAATTAGATGTGTAGGCAATCTAATGTCCAAATTAAATTCTGCAATCATACAAACAAACCAAACATGCGAAGAAGATAAGGAAAAATCATTTTCGGGAAAAACCTAATATTCAGCACTGTAATGAGTTTGACAAACTACAATCGACTTACATACTACTTAGCTCCACTAAGTATAACGTGCAGGGTCCTCAAATCTTCTACAGAATGTGACGCAGTTTAGCAACACCCATAAGGAATGACCTTCCCTCGGTATTCAAAGATCAGCCTCAGGATACACGATCATATCTTCTTCAGTCGTAGAGCCTTGGCTCCACAAACCAGTAGTAGAGTATTAACTCTACAAGGGTTTTATTCAAGTGTATAATTACTTGGATTTAAACAAACTCATCAAATTATATATGGGATGAAAAATTTGGAAAAGAATAATGTTTTTTTAAAACACAAGATGAGAACTTTGGAATAGATTTTGGGAATTCATTTTTGCGAAAAGTAATGAGAAAATCTTAAGAAAATATATTTTTACAGAAAAATACGAATTTCGAGGCAGCGGTCTCGTTTGAACGAAAATAGAATTTTGTTCAAACGAAAACACCGATTTAGTTCTAATGAGATATGGCCTCGTTCGAACGACGACTCATTTTCGTTCGAACAGACTTCTAATGACCTTCTAATAAAATTGTACCTATTAAACAGAGGATTCTCATTTGATGGCCATTCGAAGCTCGCTCTAATGAGAATCAGCTTTCATTAACGAGATCTTAATCTCATTTTAACGAGATCTTAATCTCGTTCTAACGAGATAAAAATAAAAAAAATATTTTCAAAATTTGTTTTAATAGAATGCCTTGATTTAAAAAGTAAATATCACAAAATATAATTTGACGGAGAAATAAAGACCACAAGTCGTTTACCTTTATAAAGTGTTGGTGACAAATCCAACATCTTAAAATTTGAAAATGACGCTCGGTCACTAAAATGTCTTCAAATGATCGTAGAGGCAATACGGATGTAGTTGTCGGTTTGAAACTCCAGCATGTAATAGGATACGCCAAAACCAAATTGCCTAAGCGATGAGCTATTATAAAATCTTGCTCTTACAAATATCCTCCTTTGGCTATTCTAGAACAAAATAAAAAAATAAAAACTCAATTGGAATAAAACCCCAAAGATAATGTTTCGTAATGTCCTCCCAAACCTAAGAACGGATCGACATTCGAAATTTTGTCTTCAACTGAATTTCTTCTCCCTTAAGCCAAATTTGTCTTCATCTTGTGTAATACATGAAATCACCAACAAAGAGGAAGAGACCTACACATATGAAGAAAAAAAAATATTGTGATGCGTAGAGTTTTAAAGAAAAATAAAACTCCCTTTCAATTTGTTCTCCCCCTTTTTGTCTGTAAGAGACAAAGGTTATAATCTAAGAATGAATAATGAGCCTCACATGAAGAAGCAAAGATATCTTCACAAAGATAATCAATAAAGTACATGTAATGATAATCCAAAAGGCATAATGTGTTCTCCGCCTGTCAAATAACAACTTTTGAAGTTTTTTAAATTTTTTTGAATATAACTAGTATATGCATATAAAAGACACATATAGGTAAAAAACACATAGCACTGTGGAATAACACTAAAATACCCGGATCGTGAAAATGGAATGTAATTGTGTGAACATTTTTCATAGGCAAATCAACACAAACATTCATAACATAAGTGCGCAAAGTCATGAGATACTTCTAAAGAGAGAACTCAATTTCAAACTTAGGTGTAAAAACGTTGAATGTAAATGAAATTGACTCAACTTATGCAATATTCCATAAATTTTAATGATTCTCAAATCAATAACGCCAAACTATTTAATGCTTTTCAAGATAGTTTGTTGTGCAAATCCATTGATCTTCTATTTTATAACACCCTCAAAATCGCTTATATATAAGAATTAACTCTCAACTATTTTGAAGATATCATAAGGCTCATATGTAGCGAAGCATCAATGAATATAAAATCAATGGCCTTGGCACTTCTCTTTTTGTTTGTCGTTAATCTTTCATGCTTTTATTGCAAATGTTGGCTTTAACGCAAAGAGAATTTTGCTCTTTCGTAGCCCATTCCCATTGCTTAACATATAACAATATGAGAACATCGTATTGGACACATGATAAGCAACTACAATGTTTGAAAGTTTGTTCACATGTGCAATAAAGGTGATAAAGAGTCTAGCATGAAAAAAGTAATCATTAATGATCAATGAAATTCTATCCACACATTATTAAGAACACTAACGAAACGAATCCATGTCTCAAAATACTATGAAAAAGTCAAATGAATGGATGGAAGGTAAGGGTGATCCGAATATCTTAAATGCACATCCATATATGGTGAAAAACGAAAATACAAAAATCTTTTTATCTTTTTCAAAAATTTTATCCAAATAAAATCTTTTTCAATTTTTTCAAACTTTTTCTTAAAAACAGATTTTTTTTTTATTTTTCAAAATATATCAAAAAGAAAAAGATATATATATATATATGTATGTATATATGTACAATTTAGCAATAGGGACAAAGATATGAAGATGATAAACACCCTTCACTAGATTAAGTACTCGAACTCAATCAATACCCAAAGACTTCCTAAGATTCTTAATTCTAAGTGCATCTAAAGGTTTCGTGAGAATATCAACTAATTGATGTTCGGTGCTCACAAATCTCAAGGACATGACCTTTTCCTCAACGAGATCACGAATGAAATGCGGACATATCCTAATGTGCTTTGTATGGGAATGTCGACCTAGATTGTGAGATATAAGGATCGCGTTCGTATTATCACACGAAATTGTCATTGTGCCTTGAAAAATCCCATAATATTCCAATATTTTCTTCATACATAAGAGTTGCATGCAACAACTCCCAGCAGTTATATACTCATCCTTTGTCGTGGATAAAGATATGGAGTTTAGCTTTTTACTCAACCATGAGACAAGAGCACTCCCAACGTAAAAGCACCCACATCCCTGGCCCAATCAGCATCTGAATAGGCAGACAAATGGTCATCGGTATCAAAGGAATGCCAAATATCATAGGAAAGAGTGCCATTCACACATTTGATAAAACGTTCAAGTCCGATCAAGTGAGACTCTTTTGGAGACGCTTGTCGAGACGACCAGCGATCAAGTAGAGACGACTACCTATCATGCTTCAATAAAGGGTTTGATCTACGTCCATGCCTAAATCATCTTTGTTAAGCTTAGTCGATGTACTCATAGGGGTGTGTGAGTGCTTAGAGGAGTCTAAACCAAACTTCTTCATTAGGTCCCTAGCATATTTGGATTGAGATATGAATATATCACCCTCAAGTTGACGCACCTGAAGACCTAAGAAGAATGTAAACTCACCAACCATGCTCATCTCAAATTCACTCTTCATCGCCTCCTCAAAAGTGTGAGCTTGTCGGGACCACGTGGATCTAAATACTAATCGTCCGCATAGACTTGGGCAACTAATATAGCACCACTCTCTTTTCTTATA
This sequence comes from Sambucus nigra, assembly GCA_949130495.1. Taxonomy (NCBI): domain Eukaryota; kingdom Viridiplantae; phylum Streptophyta; class Magnoliopsida; order Dipsacales; family Adoxaceae; genus Sambucus; species Sambucus nigra. The sequence goes on from OX422218.1 coordinate 134,519,542, forward strand.
AACAATGTCTTATCCACTCTGCCTTTCTTAAAGCCATAATTTAAGAGATAATAATCGAGACTTTCATACCAAGAAAGGGGTGTTTTCTTCAACCATATAGGGCCTTCTTAAGATAAAAGACATGCCCCGGGTGCTTTGGGCCTTCAAACCCCTTTGGTTGTTCCATGTAAACTTTCTTCTGTAAAATGTCGTTAAGAAAGGCACTCTTAACATCCATTTGATATAACTTGAAGCGTTGATGACATGTTATGGTAAGTAGTAAGTGGACGGACTCAAGCCTAGCAACATGAGTGAATGTCTCATCAAAGTTTACACCCTCAATCTGTTTTTAGCCTTGAGCGACCAATTTAGACTTATTTCAAACTATGGTACCATTCTCATCCATCTTCTTCTTATAGATCTACTTAGTAATATCACATTTGTCTCTCAAGCTCGGAGGACTAACTCCCTGACATCATTCTTATGAAACTGAAGCAGCTCATCTTGTATAGCAGATATCCAATGCTCATCCTTGAGTGATTTCACATTCTTGGTCTTAACTAAGGAGGTATAAATAAGGTAGCTAACCACATTCTCAAGTTGAGCGCGAGTTTTGACACTTAGTGTGGGATCACTAAGTATATCGAAAGGTCATGACTCTTTCGAACCCAATAGGGTGGATCCTCTAAATTAAGAGTGCGATCCACCAGGGTAGTACGAGGAGCAATGGATTGTCACCGAGGGTGTATCATCCTCACACTCGGGGTCAGGATAAACATGCATCGGTGGCTCGTTGTCTCTAATTGTGATGTTTATTGACTCCATAACCTTAGATCTTGCAAGGTTAAACACCATATAATCCCAACTCGACGATGAATAACCTAAAAACTGCCCCTCGTCGCTCGAAGAGTTGAACTTTCCTAATTTCTCTCTATCTCTCAAAATGTAGCAAGTACACCCAAAGACATGAAAATATGATAGGTTGGATTTCTTCCATGTCCACAACTCATAAGGAGTGTATAATGTATGTGGACGATGATATACCCTAATTATCGTATGGCATGAGGTACTCACCACCTCTACCCAAAAACGTCTAGGCACTTTTCTCCCAAGAAGCATGAATCTAGCCACCTCTTGGATCGTTTAGTTCTTCCTCTCAACTATCCCATTTTATTGAGGTGTACGAATGGCCGAAAACTCGTGTTTGATGCCCACTCCATGAATAGCTATCCACTCTGGCTTCTTTAAATTCAGTGTCTTTGTCACTATAAATCCGAATAATAGTGACACTGTGTTGGTTTTATATGACATGACACTTGATTGTTAAGAACTCAATCGCATTGGATTTTTCTCTAAAAAAAACCTACGATGGTGTATCTCAAAAAGCCAGTGACCATCACGATAATATATCTCTTACCGCCTAATCTCTCCATATGAGTAGGACCCATAAGATCCATATGTATTAACTCCAACACACGAGAAGTGGTAATGGTATTCAACTTTCGATGGGGATTTTGAATTTGTTTTCCTTATTGGCAAGGATCGCAAATCGAGGAAGTTGATTTCTTAAGTGATGGTATGCTGCATACTAGGTCTTTCTTCACTATCTCAATATCAAGTTAACATGATTAAGTCATTGATGCCAAAGGTCCATAGATGAGATCGTGGAATTATTTCACACAAAGGAGGATTTAGGAATGATACCATAGCAACCATCATCGATCCTCACTCCTTAAAGTAATAGTTTACCAGATTGATCATATAGGTTACACTTGAACCGATCAAACTTTACCGCAAAGCTCACATTGTAAAGTTGTCTTATGTTGATTAAGTTCGCTTTCAACCCTTCGATGTATACTGCATTACCTAGTTTAGGAAATTTGGGTATCTCAACACAACCACATCCTAAAATACTAGACCTCCTCCCATATTTAAAGGTGACTTTCCATTCCTTACGATCCACAAGGTCGATAAAATACGACTTGTCACCACTCATGTGCCTAGAGCACCCACTATCAAAATACTATTGGGAAGTATTTTGAACCTTAAGAGCGACGTGAACAATAAGGGATTTGCCGTCTTGCTTAGGTACCCAAGTGGAGGTAATCTTTTATTTTCCCTTGTCATTGTTGGCTCTATTCGTAGCATTGGAAGTGTTCTCAAAAGACATAGACATTCTTTGAAATTCTTCCATTAAGCTTTTGAAGGCGTGATTAGGAACTGAACTTGCTCTCTAAGACTAGCAAAGTCGCTATAATGGTGTGTGAGAGTATGTGTACGTTTAGTTCTTCCTAACTTGTAGAAAAATTCCCTAAGGTGACCTCTCCTTTTGAAATAGGTGAAAACTTGAACTTGTTTAGGTCTAACTTAGTTAGGTTGTTTAGGTTGAACTCTCTTTGGTGGGTTAGGTCAAGGCCCATATGGACCCACCATAAAATTAGGAACCGATTCAGGTGCGGCATGGGAAGTGGATGTACCGTCATAACCTATTCATTGAATCTCTCTAAAACTTAAAGCGAGACTGAGGAACATCATTACAACCTTCTTCGATGTATCCTCTATAGGAAGCTTGACCTCTTGGGCACATTAGAGATCTTTCTCGAGTTGGTATACAAGTGATTCAAGTTTCTCGCAAGCCTTCACGAATGCTTGAAGATCTCTCATAAGACTAGCCACTTTGTTGGTCAAGTCACCATTTTCCATCTCTACTAAAATGACTGTCTCTCCCAAAAAAACTCTCATCGAGGACTCACTCTCTCTCGACTCTCTCAACTCATTCTCTAAAGATAAACCTCTAAGCGCCAAACCTTTGTTTTGCTTTTTGGTTTTAAAGTACTCGACATAAAGATTGGCGTAAGCATGTTGAAGGTCACTCTTTCCCTCGCTCAAAACATCTTTCCTCTTACTCTCTTTTGAATAACTGGACTCATTATCGAGGTCATCATGTTTAGAAACATTCTCATCAGTGTGAGACATGCTCGATGTACCAACATGACACGGCACAAACACGGTGAAGTTACATCCATGTTGTGATTTAACCCCAAAATCCTCCGAGCTGACTTTCCTAACACTAAGCATAGAATTGAAGGCCGATTTGCCTTTGCCTTGTCTTTTTAATCTCGCAACACACTCGTGAGCTTTGTGACCCTTACCCTAAAACTCATAACATCTCTCTTCATCTTTTTTAAGGTAGTCATTTCTTTCTTTTTCAAAACTTTTTTTGCCCGATTTATATTTTTTTATCTTTCTCAAAACTTTTATTTTTCTTGGAAGTATTTTCTTTTCTAAGTTTGCAAAAAATTATGATTTTTTTTTCAAAAAGAGCAAGATCATAGAGATCAAAATTTTACTCGGAGTCAAAAGAAACCTCCTCTTTCTTTTCAGATTGAACTTTTAAAATAATTCCATTCTCCTTAGGTTTAATAATTTTGGGAAACATGGTCTCCTATGTGTTCTTCTAACCTAAGCATATCTAAACTTCCCAATGAATTAAGGACAGTAACCTTAAGAATAAATCGGGACGGAAGGGATCTCAAAATCTTTTTAACTATACGAGTCTCTGGAATTTTCTCACCCAAATTAAAACTAAAGTTAACGATATCAAACAATTGTGCATAATATTCATCAAAAGACTCAGACTCTCTTATGGTAATTGTATCAAACTGTGTTGTGAGGTTGTGAAGCTTAGAAGATTTCACGGCATTGGTATTCTCGTGAGTGAGCTAGAGGTTATCCCATGTTTCTTTAGACGTGGTTCACGTCATGATGAGGCGAAACTCGTCAGGGAGTGTGAGAGTGCGCACAAACTAATGGATTAATTTATTTAATTAAATTCCCCACATACACAAATCTAATTTTACCAAAATTTAATCTCTGATTAAATTAGGTTTGCATATGATAAATGTTCCAATCATAAAAATTAAACTAAGCATGCAATCACACACAGAAAATGAGAAAAAATCTCGTTACAAAGTGAAACCTATATTCAGCACTATTGAAGTTTTGACAGAATCAAACTTTCAAAAACTTATTTAAACTAAGTAGAACGAGATGAATCTTCAGATATTGGAATAGAATACTACTTAAATCCAGAGTCGTCCACAGGCAGAGGTCCACCCTCGGTATCTACCGATCAGCCATTCTTCTTCATTCAGCAGTGATCCCTCTGGTCACATTTTTAATCGTAAAGAATGATCTCCACAAAGTGTATATGACTTATAAAACTTCTAGGGTTTCAAAAGGATTCACAATTTATATTGGAAATGTAAGTTTGTGAATCAAAAGGTGTTTGGAGACTTAAAGTGTCAAAACCTTCGGCAAAGATATGTAGAAATTATTTTTTCCAAAGTCTCCTCAAAAAGATGTTCAAAACAGGTTTTTATAGGTTTCACACAAATTTCGAGGCGGCGCTTCGTTCGAAGGAAAATAAGGGTCATTCAGACGAAAAAGCCAGTTTGTTCGAATGAAAACAGTGGGTCATATAAACGACAAAGGCATTTCGTTCAATATATAAATCTAATGAGCTTCAAATATGAATTCACTGTAAAGCATTCCTACCTCGTTAGATGTTCGTTCGAACTAAAATCTAACGACCTTCAAATGAAATGGCAATTTCATTTGAACGAGCTTCAAACTCGTTTAAACGAGGCAAAAAAATTATTTTTAAATCTTAAAAAATCCAGCCTCGGGTTATAATTAAAAAAATACATCCCAAATATAAATATGAATAATTATGAATTCCTAAAATAATTATACCTTCATGAGATGTAAGGGAGTCTTGAACTTGGAGATGTTGAAGTTCGGTTCGACGTGTCGGTACATGACGGTTTGTAACGGGATACGCCAAATATGCCAAAGTACAAATAAATAGAAATAAAAAGCCTAAGCTAAAATATTTGTGCTTAAAAATCTCCCCCTTTGGCTATTCCGACACAAAACTAACTGAAACCCAAATTACAATAGTCACGCCTTTATGACAAGAGAAAAATCCTAACACCCTCCCAAACCGTAGAAATGGAACGGCATAGTGAAATTTTGTCTTCAATCTCATCTTATTCTTCCCTTGGGCAACTTGGTTTTCATCTGGTATAATATGCTCTTCCTTTTAGATACCTACACATGTGAAGCACAGAAAATACTCGTGATGCATAGAGTTTAAAATATAAAATAACAACACATAATGCATTTTCTCCCTCATATATCAAACTCCCCTTTAATTTGTCCTCCCTCTTTTTGTCCAAAATAGACAAAAGAGTAGAATATAAACATGAAATATAAATCATCACATATAAGAAGTAAGATATCATCTCAAAGATATATAAATAACACACATGTAATGATAATCTCAAAGGCTTCACTAACTATTTTAAAAAAAATTCAAATTATTATCAAGTATAAGATTTTACAAATACAAAACACCATGAATTAACATAAAAATACCCAAATTATGAAAGCGGAATGTAGGGGTGTGAATGTATTCCATAGGTTAATCAACATAGACAATCATAATACATGTGCAAGAAGTATTGAGATAGCACTAACGAAATATCTCAAAGTCTATCTTAGGTGTAAAAGTGCTGAACTCATGTGAAATTGACTTAACCTAGTCAACAAATCAAGAACGTAAGTGATTTTTACACCAATGATGCCCTAAATTGTGTAATATTTTTCGAGATTTATATAGTTTGGGCAAATGCATTGATCTTCATCTTAACTCCCTCAAAATCTCACATTACTAAGAATACTCTCAATTATTTTTGAAAAAATTAATGCTCATGTGTAGCGAAGCATCAATGTTCTAAAATTGTCCTGCCATTTCGTGTTTATGTACCTCTAATCTTTTTATCCTTTTCACATTGCAAATGGTCACTTTTAATGCAAAGACTTTTACCATTCGTATCCCCTTTCCATTGCTTAATATTTAACAAATTCTTTGGAAAAATGATTTAAATCTGGGTACTGGTTCTTACATGCACAACTTTTTATCTTGTTTTTTACATTTGGTTCATTTTAAAGCAAAATTGAGATGAAAATACCATGATAGCCACGTGATAGGTAAGTGAAATATTCAAATAAGTTTGTGCTCGTGTTCATTAAAGGAGACAAGGAGTCAAATATGTAGTAAATAATCATCAAATCACAATGTAATGACTCCACGCACATTAAGCAGGTAAATGAAATGCAAAACACTATAAAATAGTTGCATGGATATAGAATGAATGGGTGATCATGACATCTTAAATGTTCATCCATATGAGGTGTAAAAAAATACAAAACTCTTTAACTTTTTCAAAAAATTTACCAAAATAAAATCTTTTTGAATTTTTCACTTTTTCTTAACAATCGAAAATCTTTTTGTATTTTTTTCAAATATTTTCAAAAAAACAAAACTCTTCTTGGATTTTTCTTAAAATATCAAACTGAAAAGGACAAATACATTGATAGCACAATGGTAATACAATCTAGCAATGGGAATAAACGGATCCAATCATGATAATCATCCTACACTAGATAAAATATCTGAACTCAGTCAACAGTGCAAATACCTAAAGATTTCCTAAGATCCTCTAATCGAAGTGCATCTAAAGGTTTCATGAATATATCATTTAACTGACGATCGGTGTTCATAAAGATCAAAGACATGACCTTATCCTCAACTAGGTCTCAAATAAAGTACTCCCGTATCCTAATGTGCTTCATATAGGAGATCGAATTACGAAAAATGTGAATAGCACTCGTATTATCACAGAAAATAGTCAGTGTACCCTGTGAAATACTATAATCCTCCGATATTTGCTTCATCCATTAGAGTTGCGTGCAATAAGTCCCGGTGGTAATATACTCAACCTCCTTCATGGATAAAGATATGGAGTTTTACTTCCTTCTCAACCAGGAGACAAGATCACTCCTAAAATAAAAACACCCACCCAAAGTGTTCTTATAACCATCTACATCCCTGGCCCAATCGGCATCCGAATAGGTAGACAAACAGTCATCGGTATCAAAGGAATACCAAATACCGTGAGAAATAGTTCCAGTCACGTATTTGATAATATGTTTAAGTGCCTATAAGTGTGACTCTTTTCGGGATAACTGGTATCGCGCACAGACTCCAACACTAAAGGTGATATTGGGATGGCTACCCTTCAAGTAGAGAAGACTACCTATCATACTCCAATACAAAGTTTCCTCTATGTCCTTGCCTAAATCATCTTTTTTAAGCTTTGTCGATGCACTCATAGGGGTGCGTGAGTGCTTAGCGGAGTCTAGACCAAATATCTTTGCAATGTTTCTTGTATATTTGGATTGAGAAATGAATATCTCATCCTCAAGTTGACGAACCTGGAGACCTAAAAAGAATGTAAGATCACCCACCATTCTCATCCCAAACTCACTCTCCATTTGCTCCTCAAAGGTGTGAGCATAGCGGGATCAGGTGGATTTAAATACTATGTCGTCCACATATACTTGGACAACCAAAATAGCACCACTCTCTCTCCTTACAAATAAAGTCTTATCTACTCCTACTCTCTTGAAGTCGCGAAGATAAAAATTAAGCCTCTCGTACCAAGCACGGGGTGCTTGCTTGAAACCATAAAAGGCTTTCCTAAGATAGTAAACGTATTTCAGGTGCTTAGGGTCTTCAAACCATTTTAGTTATTCCACATAAACCTACTCTTGTGGAATGCCATTAAGAAAGGCACTCTTGATATCCATATGATATAGCTTGAAATGCAGATGATATGCTATGGCGAGTAGTAAGAGAATAGACTTAAGCCTAGCAATAGGAGCGAATGTCTCCTAAAAGTCTACACTTTCAATCTGTGTGTAGCCTTAAGAGACCAACATAGCCTTATTGCAAATTATGGTATTGAAAATCCACTTGGTACCTATCACATTAGTCTCGCTAGGTCAGGGGACTAATTCTCAGACATCGTTCTTTTAAAACTAAAGCAACTCTTCTTACATGGCAGAAATCCAATGCTTATCCTTGAGTGCTTCTTCACATTCTTGGGCTGAGCTAAGGATGTGTAGCACGCGTAAATAACAACATTTTCTAGTTGAGAATGAGTCTTGACACCAAGTGTAATATCACTAAGTATAGTCGAAGGGTTATGAATCTTTCGAACCCAAGATGGTGTCTCCCCTAAAATATGAATGGAGTCCATCATGGTAGCATGATAAAGAATGGTATCGTCATTAAGGGTTGCATCATCCTCACATTGGTGGCAAGGATAAACAAATGTCGGTAGCTCGCCATCTCTAATCGTGACATTTATAGACTCCATAACCTTAAAGCTAGCGATATTATAAACCTGATAAGCCCTACTCGTTGATGAATATCCTAAAAATATCCCCTCGTCACTCCAAGAGTTAAACTTTCCTAAGTTCTCTCTATCTTGCAAGATGTAGTAAGAAATCCTATAGACGTGGAGATATGATAGGTTGGGCTTATTCCCTATCAACAACTCATAAGGCGTGTGAAGTGTGTGCGGACGAAGATATACCCTATTCACCGTATGGCATGCAGTGCTCACCGCCTCTACCCAAAAACGTCTAGTCACGTTTCTCCCAAGAAGCACCGATGTAGCCATTTCTTGTATTGTCTGATTCTTCCTCTTAATAATCCCACTTTGTTGAGGAGTAAGAATGACTGAAAACTTATGTTTGATGCCCACTCCATCGCAATAGTTATCTATTTTAGCTTCTTTAAATTCAGTGTCATTATCACTACTTATCCGATTAATATTGGCACTGTAATGTTTTGTAGGACACGACACTTGATTATAAGAAACTCAACCACATCGAACTTTTCTCTAAGGAATCCTACGTTAGAATATCTAGAAAAGTTATCAACCATCATAAGAATATATATCTTACCACCTAAGCTCTCCAAGCGAATAGGACCCATAATATCCATGTGAATCAACTCCAAAACACGGGAGGTGTTAATGGTATTCAACTTTTGACGGGGACTTTGAATTTGTTTTTTTTATTGGCAAGGTCTAGAAATCGAGGAAATTGGTTTTTCAAGTGATTGTAAGCTACAAACTAGGTCCTTTTTCACTAATCTCTCAAGATCTCTAAAGTTCGCGTGACCTAGCCCTTGATCCCAAAAGTCCATAATAACCATGGCACTGTTATGCACAAAGGGTACAATCCCATAACAATTATCTTTCGTCCTCACACCTTGTAGTAAAAGTTTACCGAATTGATCATAAACATTACATTAGGGCCGGTCAATCTTTACTGCAAAGTTTTCATTGCACAGTTGACTTATGTTAATTAAGTTCACTTCCAACCCTTTCACATTCAACACATAATCTAGCTTAGGAAATTTGAGTATCTCAACACTAACTCGTCCTAAAATTCTTGACCTACTTCCATCTCCAAAGGTGACTTTACCTTCCTTGCGATACTCAAGGTGGGTAAAAAATGAGACGTCACCAGTCTTGCGCCTAGAGCACCCACTATCAAAATACCATTGAGAAGTATTTTGAGCCTTGAGAGCAACATGAACAACAAGATATTATCTTCTCGCTTAGGTACCCAAGTGGAGGTAAACTTTTGTTTGCCCTTATCTTTGTTGACTCTAGTCGAAATGTTAAAAGCGTTCTCAAACGGCAAAGACATTCGTTGAAATTCTTCCATCAAACTATGTGAAGTCGCGACTAGAAACTCAACTTGCTCTCTAAGACTAGCAAAGTCGCTAAAGTGATGCACGGGAGTATGTGTACGCCTAGTTCTACCTAATTTATAGAAAAACTCTCTTAGGTGACCTCTTCTTTTACAAAAAGTGCAAACATAGACATTTTTGGGTCTACCTTGGTTTGTTTTTCTAAGTTGAACTCTCCTTTGTGGTTTAGGTTGAGGGCCATAAGGGTTAACCACAAATTTAAGAAATGGTTCCGTTGCGGTATGAGAAGTGGTTGCACCATCATAACCTATTTCATGCCTCTCACTAAAACCTAAATCGGGGTCGAGGAGCATCTTACCTACCTTCTTTGATGTATCCTCGATAATTACCTTGACCTCCTGGGACGTTCAATTTTTTTCTCGAGTTGGGATACAATGGCTTCAAGTTTCTCACGAGTCTTCACGTATGCTTTGAGATCTTTCATAAAACTAGACACCTTGTTGGTTAAGTCCACATTCCCTCTCTCAACTAAACAAACTTTCTCCCCCAAAGTTTTTCTCATCGGTGATTCACTCTCTCTTTCCTCTCTCAACTCTTTCTCTAGCACTAAAACTCTTATAGATAATCATTTATTTTGTTTCTTAGTTTTAAAGGACTCGGATAAAGATCGGCATAGGCGCATTGTAGGTCACTCTCGCTCCCACTTAAAACATTATCTCCCTCACTTTTCTCAGAATGACTAGACTCATTGTCGAGGTGTTCATGCTTGGTAGCTTCCTCATCATTGTGAGGTGCACTGGATGTAGTAACATGACTAGACATGAATGCGGTGAAGTTATATCCATGAGATGATTCATCCGCCGAACTCACCGACTCGACCTTGCTATCGCTAAGCATAACATTTAACGCAACATTGCCTTTCCCTTAACATTTCAACCTAGTCGGAAACTCATAAGTTTTATGAACCTTTTCCTCACACTTATAACATCTCTACTCCTCTTTCTTTGGGAAATTTTTCTTTTCTTTTTCAAAATTTTTCTTGCTCGATTTATATTTTTTATTTTTCTCAAATCTTTTCTTTTCCTTGGAAGTATTTTATTTTTTAAGTTTGAGAAATTTCTTAAAATTTTATAGTAAAAAGGGCCAAATCATTTTAATCAAAGTCGTACTTATAATCGGACGACACTTCCTCTCTCTTTTTAGATTGGACTTTAGGTGCAATTCCATTTTCCTTAGGTTTAACAGTTTTAGAGAACATATGTATCTCGTATGTTTGAAGATCTCCTATAAGTTCTTATAACCTAAGAGTTTCTAGGATACCTAATGAATTAAGTACGGTAACCTTAGGAATAAAATGGGCAGGAAGCGATCTCAAAACTTTCTTAATGACATGCATCTCTGGTATTTTTCCCACCTAAATTGAAACTCGAGTTTACTATATCAGACAGTCGTGCATAAAACTCGTCAAATGATACGGGTTCAAGCATAGTGATAGTTTCAAATTGTGTGGTGAGATTCTCCAGCTTAGAAGCTTTAACAACATTGGTACCCTCATAAGTGAGTTGGAGTCTATCCCAAGATTCTTTAGACGTGGTGTACATCATAATGCGGCGGAACTCGTCAGGGGTGACGGTTCTCTAGATGACACTCAATTCGCTAGAGTTAAAATTGCTCCATTTAAAGTCCTCATTTGTCCACTAAGAGACATGTTTAGGGCCAACGGCATTTTCAACATTTATAATGTGTGGTTTCCACCCTCTTTTACAGAGCAACCAGACTCGTTCATCAATTGATTTTAGAGTATACTTCATCCTAGCTTTCTAGTAAGCATAATTGGAACCGTTAAAATGGGCATTCAATTATACAAATTAGACATTAAAATCCGATCTTTTCAAGATCAATAATTTTTCAAAAAATTTATCAAAAAAAATTTTGAGGAAAAAGATTACACAGTATTTTTGTATAACCGATACTGATAGAAATTTGAGAGTGTGCAAGAACTAATGGATTAATTGTTTAATTAAATTCTCCAAATACACAATTCCAATTTTAACAAATTTTATCTCTAATTAAATTAGGTTTGCATATGATAAATGTTCCAATCACAAAAATTAAACTAAGCATGCAATCACACAAAAAAAATGAGGAAAATCCATTTACATTGCAAAATCTATATTCAGGACTATTAAACTTATGACAGACATCGACTTACAAAAACTTAGCTAAACTAAGTAGGGTGAGCTGAGTCTTTAAAGCTTGCAACAGAATACTTCTCAGATTCAGAGCAGTCCACAGGTGGCAGTTCACCCTCGGTATCCACTGATCAACCTTTATTCTTCCTTCAAAAGTGATCCCTCAGGTCACAATTTTAGCCATAAATAATGATCTCCACAAAGTGTACATAAGCTATGAAACTTCTAGGGTTTCAAAAGGATTCACAATTTATATTGGGAATGTAAGTTTGTGAATCAAAAGGTGTTTCGAGACCTAAAGTGACAAAAATATTGGCAAAGATATGCAGAAATCGTTTTTTCCAAAGTCTCTTAAAAAATAGGTTCAACATAGGTTTTTATAGATCTGACATAAATTTCGAGGCGGCGGCTTGTTCAAATGAAAATAAGGGTCGTTTGAATAAAAAAGCTAGTTCGTTCGAACGAGAACAATGCGTGGTTTAAATGACAAAGGCATTTCGTTCGATATGTATATCTAACAAGCTTCTAACAAGAATTCACTGTAAAAAAGTCCTACCTCGTTAGATGTTTGTTTAAAGTAAATATCTAACGACCTTCAAACGATATGGCAATTTCGTTTGAACGAGGCCAAATAATATTTTATTATTAAAACTTAAAAAATCCAGCCTCAACTTTTTATAAAAAAAAATACATCTCAAATATAAATATGAATAATAAGGAACTCCTAAAAGAGTTATACATTCATGAGATATAGAGGAGTCTTGAACATGGAGATGTTGGAGTTCGTTTCAACGTGTCGATGTGTGATGATTTGTAACGGGATATGCCAAATATGTCAAAGTGCAAATAGATACAAATAAAAAGCCTAAGTTAAAATATTTTCACTTACAGGGTGACGGCTCCATAAATGACCCTTAAACTGCGTGAGTTAAATTGACTCCATTTTAGTTCCTCCTCCATCCAAGAGGTGATAGGTTTAGGACCTATGACATTGCCATTAGTCACAGTGGATGGTGTCCACCCTCTTTCACACATAATCCAAACACACTCGTTAATTGCTTTCAAAGTCGACCTCATTCGAGCATTTCAATATGCATAAAAAGACCCATCGAAAACAAGTAACCTATTATACAAATTATTCTTAAAATCCAAACTTTTAAAGGATCGCACAAAAACTTAGTGTATCCGGATCTGATACCAATTTGAGAATGTGGGTTCATATGGATAATCTATATATTAGGTTAAGTACAGATAAATTCAAATTTTACCCAAATTTTATGTTTATAGCAATTAGTTGTGCATTAAATCTAATGTCTAAATTAAATTCTTCAATCACACAAACAAACCAAACATGTAAAGAAGATAAGGAAAAATCCCTTTCAGGTAAAACCTAGTATTGAACACTATAAAGAGTTTGGCAGACTCTAATCGACTTACAGACTACTTAGCTCCACTAAGTATAACGCGCGGGTTCTTCAAATCTTCTACAGAATGTGATGTAGTCCAGCACCACCCACAGGAAATGATCTTCCATCGATATCCACCGATCAGCCTCAATATGCACTATCATATCTTCTTCAGTCGTAGAGCCTCGGCTCTACAAATTAGCTGTAGAGTATAAATCTATAAGGGTTTGATTCAAGTGTATAATTACTTGGGTTAAAACAAAATCAACAAATCATATATGGGATAAATGATTTGGAAAATATATGTGTTTTTCTAAAATACAAAGATGAGAACTTTTGGAACAGATATTGAGAATTCGTTTTCGCTAAAAGTCTTGAGAAAATCTTAACAAAACAGGTTTTTATAGCAAAAACATGAATTTCGAGGCTACGATCTCGTTTGAATGAAAATGGCATCTCGCTCGAACGAAAATACCAGTTTCGTTCGAACAAACTTTTGACGACCTTCCAACGAAAGTGTACCTGCTAAATAGCGTATTCTCGTTTGATGGTTATCCGAAGCTTTTGTTCTAACGAGATCCTAATCTCATTGGAATGAGATAATAAAAAAATATATAAAAATATTTTCAAAATTCGTTTTAGCAAAATGTCTCGATTTAAATAGTAAACATCCTTGAATATAATTTGACTGAGAAATAAAAATCACAAGTCGTATACCTCCACAAAGTGTTGGTGACAAATCTAACGTCTCGATCACTAACATGTCTTCAAATGATTATGGAGGCAATGCAGATATAGTGTTCGATTTGAAACTCGAGTTTTTAACGGGATACGTAAAACACCAAAATGCTTAAGTTATGAGCAATTATAAAATCTTGGTCTTACAAATTCTATTTTCTTATATTATTCCATTTTTAGCTTGTATCACTAATCCATTCTTTTTATTATCATATATACATTCAAGTATATTTTCATAAATAAAAAATCCAAAATGGGGGCCTATACCAAAATTTTCAATTTAGAGTGTTCTCAACCATTTTCTACACTTTCAACACATTTTACATATATTTTCATAAATCAAAAGAGACATCCTAGATTCAGATTATGGGTTAGACCCCAACCTTATTCATCTTACGAACTACATGGATTTTGATGCCATTTTTGACTAGGTAGGCGTCTCAAAGTTATTTTAGGGTTTAAGTCCTTTGTTACTTATCATTTAGTTGGATCATTTTGAAGTCTTATTTGTAGGCTTCGTTGGAAAGGAACATTTTAAAGTCTTATTTCGTGGAAGGAAACAATCACTGCATTGGATTTCGATTGGGATATTGTGATGTTATTATCATATTCATGCAAGCATGCGTTCTATTATTGTTATTTGTGTTGTACAATTTGACAACTTTAGTTAGTTAATTTGTGTTGTATTATTATATTTTAATCTATGGATGACGTAGTGACTAAATATTTATTTTCGGATGGCGTAGTGACTAAATATTTATTTCTGGAAATGTAAACCATGACTAAATATTTTATATTTTCAAATTGTCACGCTACCGTGACTCCTAGTGTCACAATTTTTAATGGCCACACTGGGTGTCATGATTTTGGACTGTGACCACTAGGTCACGATTTTGGACCGTGGCCACAATTTTGTCACCCTCAATATGGTCACGGGCCAAAATCGAGACCATCTCTCTGTTTTGGTGTACTGGTGGTCGTAGCCTTGGTTTAGCAATGGAGTCGTAAGCTTAGTTTGGTCACTTAAGACCGCGTACCATAGGATTTGTATGGTGACTTGAGACGATAGGCCATAGCCTTGGGGTCGTATCATAGTTCTTTGTCAATTTCTATATATATATTCATTTGGTTTTGTATTTAGAAAACTCCGTGTAAAACTATTTGAGAATAGTTTTATAAATTAGTTTTGTGCTTTTAAACATTTTTAAGTGTTTGATAAACTCAATTTAAAAAAATAAACTAATACGCAATCCTAAGTTGAAAATGTGGAAAATGAACAACCTGAGTTGAAAAACATGTTTGTAGAAATAACATTTTTCTATTTTCAAAAAACAGGATGTTAAAACAACATTTGTAGAATAGTTTTTAAAACAGGTGTGCCAAATTCAAATGCAAGTAGAATTGTGTTTAAAAACAAAAATGATTTCTTCTTCTTCTTCAACGAAATGAGCAAGAGACACGGTGATTGGTTTTTAGAAAGATGTGATGGACTTGGGGATAACTTGTTAACTCGCTGCCTTCTTGTAAACAAACAAGACTGGTATCACATTTGTCACGTCTTCATCAATTTAATAATTTTGCTTTGATCATTTTTAGCGAGTTTGAATCTATAACAATGATACACTTACAAAAATGTGTGACATGAAACCGGCTACGTATAAATGGCATAACCCCGCTACATATAATGATTACCTAAATTAAACATGACACGAAATCCATGTGAGATTGACTAAATATGTGAACTCTTAAAGAGTTCTCTTTGAATTGAGCAATTTTCTAAACAAAACCAATTTGAGACGACACAGGATCATCACACGAGGTCATATTGTAGCTATACTTTTGTGTTCCCACGTGGTGGTACATTTGTACCAATTATTGCGAAAATGGGCATAGAAGGATTCCATATCACATAATTAGTGGAAGATATATGAGATCCTTATGACCTATGTCCAACTATAATTAGTGTAGGTGAGTATGCCACTTTACACACTTTGGGTGCACTGTCTTCTTCAGCTAAAGTAGCTGATATTTGTTGTGTTTGCATGGATATAATAAATTTATTCTCTTCCGCTACGCTCCTCTTACATGAAATGGAGGTGGTGTCAGGTTTTTTTTTTTTTTTTGTACGAAGGGTAATTCCCGGGCCAGCTTACACGCACTACGAGATTAATCCCTACGCCCCGAACAAGGCTTACGAAACAGGCAGTGTGTAAAGCGCACACAGAATTTGTCCGCGGTCCGTGCCCCTTGCGGGACTCGAACTGGTCTGAAGAGCAAATCCAAGGTCTAATCAGCTGAGCCAACGAGAAGCTTAAGGAAAGTAGCATGCATTGGGATGAAATTGGTATCAATAGGATTGTGCCTTTATATCCTTGCAAGCTTCTTTTGCTTTTAACTAAGCAATGTGAATGCGAGTTAGAGTGAGAAAAAACTTTGAAAAAGAATGCTTCAATCAAAATTATCCCTCGACATCCTTACTTTTTGTTACCCTCTCTTCTAAGAATAGAATCAAACATCCAGGCCAACACCTTGTTCAAATAGAACTCTTCAAAACCTGTTCTACCCATCAAATCACAACTCCGCACTTCTTTCACTTTTTATTTTATATATAAATAACACAAGCAAGAATGAAGAAAAGGGAAAGTAATTCCCAACAGCTTGGCATTTGCCGGAGGCTGTTCAATTTAATCATGAGTAGCATTATTGCTCGAGGCATCAAATGTGTAACTATGGGTCCTCGTGAATCCGTTGAAGTACCTCTAGAAGGTTCATCAAGGAACGGATCATCAGAAATTGTGGTTGAGTTTATACAAACAAGTGATGAACCGGAGGAGATGACTACTAATGAGCAAAAGACGACTACTGGTCCAAATAAATATGAGAGAAGCCCCACAAGGGAAAGGGTGAGTATCAAATATAAAGGAGGAGATGAGAGAAAGAAAAACAAGAAGAAAGATGAGAGTAGTGAAAGTGATTTTGACACAAAGCCTCTTACTCCTACGAGAAAGCACATATGGAGTGTGGCAAACATAAACGACAAGTCAGATGAATTCATACGTATTAAGAAGGAAGCCATGATGAAGAATTACACTTTTGATTCTAGACAGTCTTAGTTGATCTATTTATGTCATGTGTAATAATATTACACTCTCTCCCTCTCTCTCCCCCTCTATTTCTCAAATTTTAAGCGTCTTTAGAGATTAAAATAAGAATAAAAAATATGTTATTTGCATTTTGTGACCCCAGGACAAACCCAGTCCACGAGGCACCCGTCATTGCGGGATACTAGGGGGTTGGTATTTATAGTTACTAATAGATCTTGGTGTTTATAGTTTTCATATATGCACTTGAGGCCTAAAAGCATCATGAAAACTTTTCAGAACTCTTCAAAAAATCTTTTATGACGTTATGGAGTATTTGTACAATCTTTAACCCCAAACTCATAATATGAAAACTTATTAATTCTAAAGCCAGGATATTGAATCGCGAAGTGCCAATATGCAAATGTAAATATCCCCAAAATAGTTTTTAATTCATATGTAATCAATCTTGGAATGACAAGCTTACTAGCCTTTTTGAACTAATTTTTATCGTATTCTTCCCCGAATTGGATTCTTGTTTTCCCCCACAGTATCAATTCATTACGTGCTTGAGAATAATGGATAAGGCGATTTAATGGTAGATAAACTTTTTTTTAGTCTTGAATTAATACAATATTGGATGTTAAAAAGTGAATTATTATACGTAATGCCCGATCCGAGAAATGAATAATTCTATATGTATCATAACATTGAACCAACGGAAAAAAATTTGATGTCTCTGAGACATCAAATTTTTTGATATCTTGGATTGTGATTGGTCAATACCGTTTGCGCGGATCCATTTTTATAAGTGATGTGAGTCCGTGTCAGGGGTATTGACCAACCACAATCCAAAACATCAAAAAATTTGATGTCTTAAAGTCATCAAACTTTTTTCCTTGAACCAACTACGAACCACTTTGTCCGATTGTACATAAAACTCAAGTGGTTCAAATTATATATCTCCACACGTGTATTGGAAAAAGTTGCGTAAGATAAGTGAAAAAGTTGTTGGAATCACTATTCAATAAACCACTCATTTCAATTTCTCTCTCCTCACAAAGTATAACAAGTTTTTCTTCTCCTCGGCGATTCTGACATTTTTTACCTCAAACAGAAGGTATGATTTCTTATATTATTTTCTTTTTTTCATATATATATATATATATATATATATATTGGAGAATTCTCATATAAATCATGCTCTATACATCATTCATATATTATATCTAGTTGTAAGCCTTAAATATTTTTTTTCAATTTTTTAATTTGTCTCTTGAAATTAACTTTCCAATAAATCCATGTTCAAAAAATTAGGTCAAAATACGTTTTATAGCTATTGTTAAAAAAGTTCACAAAAAATTGTTCAAAAGACCTTATTTATAAGGGCCTGCGCCAACAGTTTTTTATGATTTTTTTAAAAATAGCTACAAAATGTATTTTGACCTAATTTTTTTGAATATGGGTTGGTCGGAAAGTTAATTTCAAGAGAAAAATAAAAAAATTGGAAAAAAAAATTAGGGTCTAGAACTAGGTGTGATATAAACATCATGATGTAGGTGAGCCTTCATATATATATATATATATATATATATATATATATATATATATATATATATATATATATATATATATATAGATAGATAGATAGATAGAGAGGTTCTTAAGTTAACCAAAATAATGAACTTTTTAATGACCCTAAAACGATATTAAAAAATAACCCTTAATTCATTTTTGTAATTGGTCCGCCAGCGACAACAGACATGCGTGTGACACGCGTGTTTTTTAATATACACACACCTGACAAACCTTACCCTCCCCCCCCACCCACCCACCTTGGCTAAGTCAAGAGGGATATTTCAAAGAATTTGGCACGTGGTTTTTTTCTTTAAATCTTGGCAGGTGTAAGATAAGGTTGTTCCTATTTGTTGGGGTTTGATTTGGACTGAAATCGGGTTTAAAAAATTCGGGTTTCGCAGGTATGGGTAGTGGATATTATTGGATATAGATTTAAACCGTATCGGGGGTTTTGAGAGAAAGAACCGGATTGCTCGGGTTTGGTTGGCTTTGGAGTCGCCGGTGGTATGGATCGGAGCTGGTGAAACAAATGGGTTGATGGAGGTAGCTAGATTTGTAAGCTGGCCGGGGGAGTAGGATTTGATTCAGGTTTCGTCAATTTTTGGGTCTCGAATATGGCAGATGGATTGTTGGCGGAGGGGGGTTAAAAAATAACTCGTGTCACACGTATGTCTGTTACCGCTCGTGCGAACCAATTACAACAAGAAATTAAGGATTATTTTTTAATGTCTTATTAAATTCATTAAAAAATTCATTATTTTTGTTCACTTAAGAACCTCTCTCTCTCTCTCTCTCTCTCTCATAAGTTCATCTATAAGGTCCAGACATGCGGATTATTTTTTTTTAAATACTAAAAAAATAATTTGGGCCTGAATTTTTTTATGATTTTTAAACATTTCAACGAACTCAAAAAAAATCAGCTCAAAATGATTTTGCTTACTATTTTAAAAAAATCGATCAAAATATGACAACTTTTAAGCAACTAAAAAACTTTCATATTTTGAGCGATTTTTTTTTAAATAATTAAAAAAAATCATTTGAGCTGATTTTTTTGTGGGGTTCACTGAAATATTGAAATACCTCACAAAAAAATCAACTCAAAATGATTTTTTTTACTATTTTAAAAAAAAGGTCCACATGTATGGAGTCTCCAAAGATTTGGTCGGAGTAACCGAGCGAGATACCACTTTTTTAGTTTCCTTCACCCCCGTTGATTTTGATTTTAAGTATAATTACCATTTATTTGAGTTTTGAGGAATCATTTATAGGCATTGTCTCACAGTTTTGATTGACAAAAAAATTTATATCAGTCCTGAGAAATTCATTTTAAAGCGATGGACAAAAAATGTGAAGAGGTGCCACACTAAGGTTAAAATCATTTACTGAGACTGGATTATGCATTCAGAGAATGAGCAAAGTGATAGGATATGTAATGCATTTTCTGATGTGGTAGATTTGGCAATGGATAGTGAATATAAGACCCAAATGGTGATGGATTGGATTAAAAAGCCAATTATTTTGATGAAGAATAATGAAGAAACTTGTGGAAGTGATAAGCAATTCCATTGATAATTAACCAAGTGGGAGATGTTAATGTTGGTACAATAGAAAGCTCAATAGTTTGTTCTCCCTTAGTTGCTCATAGCAAAGGCCGACCACCGTTTAAGAGGCAACAAACTAAGATGGAGAAATTTGTTCAAAAGAAAACAAAAAAGACAAAGGTAAGTTTTATAGACTTTAGTTATATTATCTTTAATTTAATATTATTGGATGTATTACATTTTATTTTTTATTTTAATATTGTTTGATTTATTAACTTGTAGGATGAAAAAAATGTATCTCACATGTCCCATGTTATATCATCTCAGTTTGATGCTTTACAGGGAAATTCAACACAATTTGATGGTTCATATATAAATTATCCACCTCAAGCACATATATTTTTTTAATCATTTTTAAATATGCTACAAGCCATTATATATTTATTAACAATCAACGATATTTTTAATATTTTTATAATATGTAGGTTAATCATAATTTATTTTGGAATGGTGCAAATGTGATGAACTATTAACAACTTTGATCCATTTTGGAAGCCAAATGAGAGTTGATATTGAGACCCTTCATTATATTTTTTGTTATGGTCGAATTGCTAAAACATGTTTTTGAGATACATATGTGGTTACATTTCAATATTTGTGGTGCTTTATTTTTTAGAGAGTTAAAATTTTATTATTTTAATATTATATCTATAATGTGAATTTATATTGTGAAGGACAAACTTTTAAAGTCAAATTTTTATTATTATGAAACCCAAAAAAATTATAATGTAAAAGAAATTTTTTTGGCTACATACAAGAAGCTTTCAACCAAAAAAAAATGTTACAGCATGCTCAATTGTTTCTCCTTCGTACAGTGGCAGCGTTTTTTAAAATTGGATTTTAAGATAAAGTGATAAAGGTTTGAAGTGGGAGGGAGAAAGAGAAAAGGGTTTTGGTAAATGTGCATCCTTTTGGCTATTCTGTAGGTTTCAATGACAACTCAAAGTGAAAATGTGTTTCCTATTTAGGTCATTCATACTATTCATGTAGAACCACTCCCAGAAAATTGGGATTATTCGTGAGTCAACTTGGTCCGATTTGGCTGTGTTAGATATAAAGTGATACGAGACAACCTAAACAATTTTTTTAATCTATTTTAATTAATTTAAATTACCAAGTAAGCATGCGATTCCATTTTCAATATATATAAGCATAATACAAGTGAAAACCCCATTAGGCATTATCCTCGGGTTCAAGTAATTAGATTCACTAACGTAAAAATAAGTAATTACTTATTGTTAGAAAACGCTCTCAAAAGACAAAATATTGATTAACATGCCATAACAAAGGGAATGATATGTGTTAATACCCATAAGGGGTTTCCAACTAAATGCAATATGGAAATGAACAACAATAGAAAAAAAATGCAGTATTGTATCGACTATAGTTCGTATAGTTTTACCCAACTCTACATGCAATTATTATACTATATATGCATTAACCATATTTTATTTTCAAAACATTATCTTTTAAGTTCGCTTAAATACCATTTACCCTTATCTTCACAAGTTGTCGTTTTATTCCAAAAATGTCCTTTAATTTATTAGCTCACATGGTTAAATTGAAATCATACTATTGAATTATCCATATACCGCCCGACTTCCTTTAAAAAAATATCCATTTATTCTTAAATTAAAATATGCCCGATGTTTCTTCAAGAAACATTTCAACAATGGTTTCTTAAACTAACACACACACGGATGTTCTCCCTAAAGACCCACATACTTCATTTATATCAAAGGAATTGATAACATTGGACATGTTTCATTCTAACAATGGTTTGGATCAAAATAAATTGCCACGTTTTGAAATATGATGAAATCCACTAATTTTAGCTCACAGCCGCTATAGTGGCCATTTACTCCTGTTGTAGCAATCCTCAATTGTTATATTCCCCCCCCCCCCCCCCCCCCCCGCCCCAACCATATTTTTTCTTTATTTATTTTTACCTTAAACTTTGATTTTTGTTCATATTAAACTAACTTATAAGTCTATGAAAATCCTCCATCTTTAATAATCCTTGCTCTAAATTTAATTAACCCAATTTTAGTATTTCCACTTAAGTCACACCGATAACACACTATTCTCTTAATTGTCCAGACTAATTGAATGATCACTTTATTTCTCCCACTAAAGTTTATCATTTCATAATTCAATCATAACATATATATAACTTTTTATAAGATCTAACACTCATAAAATTAAATGAAAAGTCGATTGTTACATCATTTACAAGAGAGGGGATAGCGTTCTTAAAAATTAAAATAAATAACTAATAGAAATTAGATAGAAATTGGCATGTATGGTTAAATAATTAGATGAATAAGTAGGTATTAATGAATGAATATATTCATTAATAGCTTGAGTTCGACTCATTTAATGTTCATCCAAGATCATTGGTTAAGTTAAGTGAACTATTCATGTGCAAGCACAAGAGAAATCAACACTAGTATGCTTGTGAACATAAATTTTTTAGTTCATTTATGTAGTCAAACTTTGCCTAGTTTACAACTCAATAGTTAATAAAATTGAACTCGGATTGAGCTCGACTCAAGCAAATCTATGTCAATCCACTCTCAACCAAGGTTTAATTGAGACCAATTAAGCACAAATTAGTCTAACTCAATAAAATTTTAAACAAGATTAAATATGATAACTAAAACCTGAATACATAATAACAAATTTTCAATGCTAGAATTGCGTTTAATATAGGGCGAACTTATATAACCATCCCATACTATTTTACCCTAGACTTTTTCCACTTTTACTAAAGACGTGTTTCATTTAACCATACAAAGGCAAAAACATTAATGGAAAATGTAAAAATATACAACTGACTCTCTATTAATCATTGAGACCATTTTGACTAAAACCCAAACATAAACGTGATTGTCATCTAAAGGCATTGGGTAAAGATGGAGGCACTACAATTGAAGTGTCACAAATAATCTCATGAACATAAATTGCATTTGATGTATTTTTGTGTCTCAGTAAGCCAATAAATCTGTCATTATCATCGTCTTCCATCTCTCCGGCTGAAATCGAAGAGAAGAATTTATAATTATAGACCTGGGTTTATTTTACCGTCATATCTTGTTCCATCTTCTACGACCCATATGCCTTTATCAAACTTAACCAATTTTTCAATAAAACCATACCCAAAGAATCAGAATTGGGCAAGCTTATCAAAAGATGTGTCGCATCCGCGAATTTTATGTCTTAATGATAAAGAAGAAGAAAATTAATTACAATAATAATTTTAGTGCAGCAAAATTTAAAAGACTTTTATTATGGGGATGCCTAGCATCATATTACATATTGGAGTATGAAAATAAAAGAAAGTACAATATTATTAGTTCATGCCATACATAAGTTTAAAACTTCAAAGAAACACTCGAGATTCATAAGAGCTGATGAGTTACGGTGTAGATATTCTAATGACGACTACCATCCTTATCTGTCATTGCCCACACGTACATAATTGTGAATATTTTTGGGGGTTGAAGAGAATAAAAGTTTAAATCCGCAGGCGGTAACTGGTCTTCTTACAGACCAGTGCACCAATTACGGTACAAGAGAGTTGCAATTCACTAGTTACTCCAAATGCTCGCTAAATGTGGAAAAAAACAGAGGTTATTGTGGGATCAGCGGCTAATCTTAATAGAATTGATGCGCCTCAGAAAGTGTCTTCTCCTCAGGTTCTTCGTCCCTTTGGAATAAAAATAATTAATCAGGCATGCCAAGTAGATATTTTTTATTTCTATCCAAGATATGGAAGATGATATGGTGTTAGAAAATTAACATAAGGAAATTATTGAGATTATACCTGTTGAAAAAATTTGAAATATCATAGGACTACCAGGGGTACACTAAAGTCAACTAATATGTAAATGAATAATATGGTGAAGTCAATTGGATAAACTGAGTATCAAGTTACTCTGATAATGGTTCAAATTATAACACGATAACCTATAAATTATCGGTTATAGAGCTTTAACAGCATAGACAAACCGTTACAATATCGCTCAAGGCATAAAATACACTTGAACATGCAATCCTAATAATTAGATAATAATAAAATATAGCTTGACACACTTAGCTAGAGTAGCAATTATACGTATGTAGCAAGTAAATAAACTAGGCACTCAACATCTGAGTCCTACATGCCAATTAAAATTACCTTGGTATACCGGGATCTAATCTCTGAATCGTAAGGTATTCTACTTAGGGTTTCATTGATAAGGATAATAAATTGCAGAATTATATGAAATTATTCATAATATATTCCAGGATTATGCCATAATTAAGGGTAAGGAGGTTTAGCGGTTCCCGTATAATGGTTTTATCGATTTCGGGATTAATCGAGAATATTGAGAGAATCAATTACACGACACAAATCTTAATTACTCAAAGGAGTTCGTATTTGAAATAGGAGTTCAAAATTATCACAGAGTGATATAACAATTAGTAATTAAAATACTTAAGCTTAAATTGTCTAGTATTGAAATTTAAATCACCTACATTTGAGTTTTATGCGTTTAGGTTGGTTGTGCGACTAATTTGCTTGGTAGGATAGGTAGTTTGAAATCATAAAGAGTGTAAGTAGGTCATATAGGTTCAAAACAATATTTGTGTGATATAGTAGGATGTAATTTCAAAAGAGATTTCAATATAAAATTAACTAAGAGAGTATAAAGTATAAATTTTAAAACAATTTAACTAAGTTTTTTCCCTCATTCTATTAAGATTTGAAAGTAGTGCCAGAAGACAAAATGACTTTATTTATGTTCAAGTAATTATAGAAAAAGTTTGGGAAGGTTTTAAACTACTTGGAAAAGTTGATAGGGGGTTATGTGTAAACATAAAACTTAATTTTTAAACTCTAAACTGGTTTTCTTGAGAAAACACTTTCCTGAAATCCAAACATGGTGATGTAATAGACCAATTTGTTCAGAATAAAAAAAATATTGGAAAAAAATCAAAAAAAAATTGATTGGAGACGCACCCTCACGCGCTCACTCGAATGTGTGACTCGCCTGTTTGACTTTCGCTCACGCGTGTGTAGGTCAATCACCTTTAACCTCTCGAAATTTTAACTTTAGGGTTATAAAACTTTGACCTTGATTTAGAAATGTTTTAATGTTCCTTTTAAGTTGATTCCTGAATGAAAGTTGCCTAATTCTTTAAGAGGACTCTAACCATATTGGTTTTAAGAATTTTGGTGGGCTAAATCGAGTTATTGAATTTCTGTAAAAATGTTGAAATTTTGACCAAACAGAACTAATTGAAAGCTATTATTCTCATTCCGACATCATAAATATTTTATTATATATAAAAAATGTGGAAGAATTAACTTAGTTTGTGGGATTTTGGTGGAGTAAAACCTTCGAATTTATTTTCCGAAATTTTCAAGGCCATAAACTTCAACTCATGATTTGAGGTATCAAGAGCTATTTTTTGTTCAATTAAAAATTACATATATGTTCTTGAAAACCTAAGGTCAATTTACCTCACTTTGACACTGGTTTAAAGTCAAGGAAGCAAAATCTACCATTGAAGCTTAAGCTTTAATGGAGTTTTCTAATTTTCGAGCTATTTCAGTGCATATATACGTCAACTTTTACATGTAAACACGTATTTCTACTCTATAGATATGCAAAAACATAAACACGTTCAAGAAACAAGCATGCATGCATAAAATTACAGAAATGTAAAAACTCTCAAAAGTTTACTTTGAAATTGCACTTAGTTGGGATGGGTTTCTACTGAGGTAAGAGGCGATATTTATAAGGTTCGAAGAGGGGAGTTGATTAATGGTTTTGTAGGTGGAGTTTGGGTTAATTTACACAAGTTTCCAATATTGTTTCATTGGAGGTAAAAGATGGTACCATAGATTGCCCACATGGTACAACCTATACTAGTTGCCAACTGGTGCTATGTCACCAAAGGGTGTAGGGTAAACAAGTTTGGTTTTAAGTTTAGGTCCTTGGATAGTTTTCATATAGGTTTTAAGGTTTTTAGTTTATTTTATCAGAGTTTAGGGACTTTTGTATAATTATACAAACTTGATGGATTTGTTTATAAAAATCTTATAAAATATATGTCCTTAGGTTAAACTTTGAGGGAAAGTTAGAATCAAATTAGTATAGGAATTTATAAACTATCCTAATTCTACTTATTGGGGCATTTGGTAATTTACGAAAAGTTAAGGGCTTCGCTTAGAAATTTTGTCTATTTAAGGGACTAAAGGGTAACTTAAGGCGTGTTGTTACATTCTTCCTACCAAAAAAATTTCATCCTCGAAATTAACCAGGAAAAGCGTGTGGTATTGTTGTCTCGTCATGTCTTCAGTTTCCCATGTAGCTTCTTCAGCTTCGTGATGTGAAAGAACCTTGACTAATGGTACGATTTTTCGTCGGAGAACCTTTTCTTATCGATCAAGAATTTAGATAGGAATTTCTTCGAATTCGGGGTTGGATTCAGTGGTGATACCTTTCCAAGTAATGATGTGACTTGAATCATGGATGTATTTTCGCAATTGCAAAACCTGAAATGCGTCATGAAGATTAGATAGTTCCAGAGGTAATTTCAAACGATAAGCTACTGGTCCAATATGTTCTATAATTTTAAAGGGACCAATATAGTTGATTAGGCATAAATTTTTCCTAATTTATCCCTTGATTTAGTTACATTTAACACCTCGAACAACGTAATTGAGTTGACTTTATCTCATAATCTTGCTACTGACTGATCCTAATGAGTACACCGAGTTTCTGGTATTTCGTAGTGATTTTACAGGTATTGGATGTCAAGAAATGTAATAAGGAAACCGGAAGAATCAAGGAAGAAAGAAGGAAAGTCAAAAGGGCAAAAGTGTAATTTTCACCCAAAATTCGGATGAGGTACCTAAAGAGAAGTTGAAGAGATCTCATTAACGAGCACATAGGAAGAAACGGCACCTCAATCGGAGTCCCGGAGCAGAAGATCTGAGCAGTCAAAGTTGAGCCAAAAAGTTAAAGAGGCAGACCGATCCGCCCCTACCCCGGACCGGTCCGCTTTGCCAAACTCCAGAAGACCCCGGATCACAAGCAAACCGAAGAAGGCAAAAATTAAAAGAACCGATCCAACCCCGGACCGGTTCGCCCCAAAATAAAAAGAAACGATCCGCTTCAAGAAGCAAACCGGTTAGCCTAAGGCCCGGACCGGTCCGGGTATCGAGATTTGCAAATCTAATCCTCTCCCAAAGAATCCTAGTGCAGCTGAAATTCCTCAATTTTTAGAGGGTTTAAAAACCCAATTTATTATTGTTATTTGAGACGGATTTTTAGAGAGAATAATAGTTAGTTTTCCTTTTTTTCCAAAAACCCTAGTTTAGCTACAAATTCCATCTTTAAATCAGAGATTGAAGTTTTATTCAGAGATTAGTTGATTACCAGTTTTAGTTATTGCTGTAATTACTGCTTGGGTGAAATTAGTGAGTTATTTCTTCTTCTAAATTCTATTCTACATCATTCCACTAATTTTCCATAGTTTAATCATGTTTTTCTGCAAATCCAATACTGTTTTCATCACTTTCATCATGTTAGGCTAGATTTTCTAAGGCCGTGATACATGAACCCAGCCTGATGTGTTAATTGCATGTGTATAAAATTAGTCCTCTGAATTTAGTGATTGAATAGGACTGTATTGAGTAAGAACATAACAATTGTAGGTCTTTATATCTCGTTTGCCTCTGGGTAACCGTGGTGATTTAGGATGCAATTCGAGTGTTACCATCGCGATACTGATTTACTCGTCCTCAGATTAAGTATGACGCGGACTTGAATCTCGTATACATAATGCTTGGGAGTGATAAATTCCGGGTCAAGTTTAATCATTTAAATTTATGATTAGTATTATAACTGCAATTCACTAGGATTGGGGGATTGTATTCCCGTCCTGTTTTTCTCATCTTTTAGTTAAAAAATTTCAAATCATCTTTCAATCATATTTTAGGTAATTTAGTGTAATTGCATCTAAGCATTATTTCATACTTGCATTTAGTTATAATCATACCCAAAATCAAATCATTTTCTCTTTTTCTTTTTAGAGTCAAAGTTAGGATTCCTTCGTCTTTTCCCGTCGTTACAACTTCGTTGTCCTTTTTCCCTGAGGATCGATACCCGACTTATCGGGTTTATTACTAACGCGACAGGCTTGCACTTGAGCCTAGAGTGAACGCACATTAGAGACACATTCTGAGTCACGTCAATTTTTTGGCGCCGTTTTCGGGGAATTAGGTAGACTTAAGATTAGATCGAGTCAATCCAAAACTTTGACCAAAAATTTCCAAAAATCCAAAAACATAAAAAAAATTCAAAAAAACACAAAAATATTCACCATCATCTCTCATAAGACATTAATGCAAAATTCTGAACTCACTCCCACACCCCATAATACTCCAACCAGCATTCACGAAAATCCAATCTTTGAGTATAACCCCGATAGCCCTCACACTCCAAACGCCCCACAGTTCTGGATCCCACATCCCATACCGTCGCACTCAATCTCCAATAACACTCCGTTTTCCTTCTTAGGACACACTCCGAGCACACCAAGTGAGAGCACCGAGTCGTTAAGTGAGGAAGAGATGTCGCAACATGGCAATGCACCCGTCGGTGAGGAAGAGCCCCCATACCGCCCGCTGAGAGAATTCTTATATCTTGAGCGCACTGTCACTCCGGGATGCATTATACTCCCGTATAATGCTAGGCAATTCCGTTTTTAAAATGGGATGATCCAGATGCTCCCGCACTACCACGGTATGGATTCTGAAAAGCCATACCTCCATATTAAGGAATTTGAGGACGTGTGCGATACTCTCAATGATCAAACCTGCACACAAGAGGTGATCCGCCTCAAACTCTTCCCTTTCTCGCTCAAAGATAAAGCTAAGACATGGCTATGGTCTTTACCTCCGAGCTCGATTCCATCTTGGAACGAGTTGCAATCGAGATTTCTCAAGAAATTATTCCCAACACATCGAACAATCTCTATAAAGGCTCAAATTCAAGCGTTCAGATACTGAAAATGAGCCATTTCATCGATGTTATGAGTGTTTCAATGAGTTAGTTACTTCATGCCCCCATCATGGATTTGATTCAGCGCAAATCATCTATTTTATCTATAATGGGCTGAATCTTAACTCCAAACAACTCGTTGAAACTATGGGAAGTGGTCCGTTTGTCGAATTAGATGCCCACGATGCTGAGCTTCACCTGAGGTATGTCGCCGAGACTACCCAATCCTGGGATACATCCGACCCTAACGCTCAAAATCGAAATCGACAAGTGACCACCACTCCGTTGGCGTCCGGCCTATTCCACGTAGATAAGAATTCTATGACGGATAGCCGATTGGAGACGCTTGAGAAAGGATTTCGAGACCTGTGAGAGATATATGGAAAAGGATCAGTTGGATCCATACCAAACCCCGTCGAGAAGGTGTGTGCGATTTGTGAGGCGGGACATTCAACTGAGGAATGCCCGACGATACCCGCCTATAAAGTTATGCTTCAGGAGCAAGTTAGTGGTATAGGAGGATTTAAGGGAAATTTTGGTGCCCCGCACGGGAATTCATATAAACCTTCGTGGAAAAACCATCTCGGTTTTAGCTATGGGCAACAACATGCCGCAATGAACCCTCCTTCACATGTTGACCCTCCTCCACCATAACACTTTCAATAAGGTCCACACATGCAAGGACATGTGCAAGCACCACCACCTCAAGGATCTTATATTCCGCCACCGCGGAGAACTCTCGAGGATACCATGAATCAATTCATTGCAGGCCAGACCGCAACCAATGCCAAATATGATCGTCTGATTGGCGACATAAATATGATTTTATCAAAGATACAATCCTCGTTGAGTGTCCAAGAGAAGGGCAAGTTTCCTGCCCAAGGCCAAAGACCTCCCCAAGGTCAAACTAGTGTTAGCTCCACCTCCACTGAACATCAGGACAAATGTCAAGTTGTGACCACTCTTCGTAGTGGGGGAGTCGTTGATTTATCACCTCCCCCACATGACACGATAAAAGACACGGAGATTTTGCCCGGCACGAAAAAGGCCAAAGATGTCCCCTTGAATGAGAGTGACAAAGAAGACACTTGTGAGCCAGAGGTGGTAGTGAAACCACCCTCCTCGGCCCCATTTCCTCAAAGGTTGGTTCCCTCCCAAAAAGGAAACCCACGTGAAGATGTGCTAGAAGTGCTTAAGCAAGTAAAGCTGAATTTACCTTTTCTTGATGCTATTAAGAAAATTCCGGCTTATGCTAAAGTCATCAAAGACTTGCTGACGGTAAAAAGAAAGATGAAGGTAAAGACGAATGTCTTTCTAGCACAAAACGTGAGCTCCATTCTACTAAATTATCTCCCGCCTAAATTCAAAGATCCCGGTGCACCCACCATATCCTGCATCATTGGAGAGAATAAAATCGAAAAAGCCTTACTTGACTTGGGAGCAAGTGTAAATATCCTCCCTTACTCCATCTATAGGAAACTTGACTTGGGCGACCTCAAGCCCACAAAGGTTACTCTCCAATTAACAGATCGAACAGTGAAGATCCCACGAGGCATAGTCGAGGACGTGATCGTCCAAGTTGACACTTTCTACTTCCCGGTAGATTTTATCATTTGGGACACGGAGCCCTCCTTCAACTCGAGCAATCATGTTCCCATCATCCTTGGGCGTCCATTCTTAGCTACGGCTAACGCAATTATCAATACTCGGAATGGGAAAATGCAACTCACCTTTGGGAACATGACCTTGGAAACCAACACCTTACACATAGCCCAACATACGGGGGAGGAAGATGAGCTTCATGCGGTGAGCCTCGTAGATGAGATAGTAGAGGAGTATTTTGTGGAGAATTACTGTGGCGACGCCTTAGAGTCCTGTTTAGCGATGAGACACGAGAGTGAGGGGACGTACACCGACTTCGAGAGGGAGGTTAGGGAGTTGAGTGAGTTACTCGATGAGAGTGCATCAGACGATGATGCTAGAGATGTTAATTGGGTTTCTAGATTCGAGGAGTTACCTCCGAGGGATACATGCATGGTTCCCTCCAGTGACAAATTTCCAACCCTCGAGTTGAAGAAACTCCCCTCCCATATTAAATATGCATACCTAGGAGATGATGAGACATTTCCTGTTGTTGTCTCCTCTAGGCTAGACGAGGCGCAGGAGGGTAAATTGTTGAAAATTTTGAGGAAGCACCAAAGTTCTTTTGGTTGGTGCATCGTTGATTTAAAGGGGATAAGTCCATTGATTTGCACTCACAAGATCCATCTCGAAGAGGATGTCAAACCCTCTAGAGAAATGCAAAGAAGACTAAATCCCAACATGAAAGAAGTTGTGAGAACCGAGATTATCAAATTATTGGATGCCGGGATTATCTACCCAATCTCGGATAGAAAATGGGTGAGCCCTATTCAAGTCGTCCCAAAGAAGTCGGGTATGACTGTGATCGAGAATGCTAAGGGATAGCTAGTTCCCCAACGTACCACCACCGGGTGGCGCGTTTGCATTAATTATCGGAAACTCAATGCGAGAACTAAGAAAGACCATTTCCCCTTACCATTTATTGATCAAATGCTTGAGAGAGTAGCGGTCCACCCTTACTATTGCTTCCTTGATGGTTATTCCGGATATAACCAAATTAAGGTGAATGTACTTGACCAAGAGAAGACTACCTTCACTTGCCCTTTTGGTACGTTTGCCTACAAACGTATGCCATTTGGCTTGTGTAATGCACCCGCGACTTTTCAAAGGTCCATGTTGAGATTATTTAGCAACATGGTCGAAAGAGGACTCGAAGTGTTCATGGACGATTTCAGCGTTTTTGGCACCTCTTTCGATCATTTTTTAGAAAAATTGGAAAAAGTACTTGCCCGGTGTGTGGAAAAGAACTTAGTGGTGAATTGGGAGAAATGCCATTTCATGGTCACCGAGGGAATAGTTCTTGGCCACATAGTATCATCCAAGGGAATAGAGGTTGATAGGGCAAAGATAGATGTCATAGATGATCTTCCCCCACCTAAATCGCTTAAAGACGTGAGCTCATTCTTGGGTCACGCGAGGTTTTATCGAAGGTTCATTAAGGAATTTAGCGTCATCGCTAGACCCTTAAGCAACCTACTCATGAAGGACACCCCATTTGAGTGGACGAAAGCATGCCAAAGCTCTTTTGAAAAATTGAAAAATATGCTTGTGTCCGCTCCCATCATGCAAGTTCCGAATTGGTCCTTAACATTCGAACGTTTGTGTGATGCAAGCGATTACGCGATCGGGGATGTTTTGGGACAACGAAAAGATAAACAAGCTCATGTCATCTACTACGCTAGTCGGACCCTTACCGTACCTCAACTCAACTACTCTACCACGGAGAAGGAGTTGCTAGCGGTAGTCTTTGCCCTTGATAAATTCTGGTCATATCTCATTGGTTCCCCCATAACTTGCTTCACCGACCACGCGGCTTTGAAATACCTACTTGCAAAGAAAGATGCCAAGCCACGCCTCATAAGGTGGATCCTACTCCTATAAGAGTTCAATCTCTCCATCAAAGATAAGAAAGGAGTAGAAAACGTCGTTGCCGATCACTTATCTCGGCTTTCGTTCGACGTACCTAGTGGTCCTGTACCCATAGACGAATACTGTTTGGATGAGGAACTTTTTGCTACCTCTGCATATCCATGTTTTGCAGATATAGTGAACTATCTTGTCACGGGAGCCGTCCCTCCCGATTGGACACCGCAAGATAAGAAGAGGTTTATTACTTGGTCGCGCATGTTCTTTTATGATGATCCCTTCCTTTTTAAATATTACGCTGACCAAATCATCCGACGATGCGTATCGGATGATGAGATCCCGAAGGTCATCCAGTTTTGTCATTCGGAAGCTTGTGGAGGCCACTTTTCGATGAAAAAGACGGCCGCTAAAATTCTGCAATGCAGCCTCTATTGGCCCACAATATTTCGGGATGCAAACGATGCTTGCAAATCATGCAATAGGTGCCAACGGATGGGATCCATTACTCGACGAGACATGATGCCTCTTACCCCCATACTCATCATTGAGATCTTCGATTATTGGGGTATTGACTTCATGGGCCCTTTTCCCCCGTCCTTTGGTTTCCTATACGTCCTTGTCGCGGTAGACTACGTTTCTAAATGGGTGGAAGCTATAGCTACCAAGACAAATGACAACAAAGTGGTGATAAAGTTCCTACAGGAACACATACTTTCGCACTTCGGTGCACCGAAAGGGAAAATTAGTGATAATGGCACGCACTTTTGTAATAGGCCATTCGCGAAGCTCATTAGAAAGTATGGTGTCGTTCACAAGGTTGGAACGACTTATCACCCGCAAACGAATGGGCAGGCCGAAATAGAGAATCGGTAAATCAATAACATCCTTGAAAAGACCATCAATCCTACCCAGAAAGATTGGTCCCTTAGATTGAATAATTCGCTATGGGCCTATCGTACCGCGTATAAGAATCAACTCGGCATGTCCCCTTTTCACTTTGTGTATGGAAAACCTTGTCATCTTCCCGTTCAGCTCGAACACAAGGCATATTGGGCGATTAAGCAATTAAATTATGCCATGGACAAGGCCAGTGAAGCCCGCAAGCTTCAATTGAATGAGTTAGAAGAACTACGCAATGATGCGTATGAGAATGCCAAAATTTCCAAAGAAAGGATGAAACTCGCTCATGATAGCATCATTCGACGAAAAGAGTATCTTCTCGGGAAAAAACTTCTTCTCTATAATTCTCGACTTCACCTCTTTCCGGGCAAGTTGCGGTCACGATGGTCTGGCCCGTTCGTCGTGAAGAATGTTTTCCCCCATGGAGCTGTTGAATTAGATGATTTAAAAGGGGGAAATACATTCAAAGTGAATGGACAACGCCTAAAGCCATATCTAGAGGCGTGTGCGGAAGAAGTCAACACTGTCTGGTTGTCGAACCCCGTTTACGGGGTAAAGTGAGCTGTTGTAGCGAGGTCGCCGCACCCCCAACGCGTATGGGGTGAGAGTCGTGTGTGTTGTGAGAGTCGATAGGACTAGGTTTCATTCGGGAAAAGCATTCGTGTGTTTCAGGAATTTTGAGTCAAAGGGCGTTGACCAGCGAAATCGAGAGAGTTTTAGTCCAAATTGATAGAGAGTATGTTGTGAAAGTGAAAATTTTCGGTGAAGATAGATCGAAATCGAGTTCGGGAAAAATCCAGCCCAAAAGCCCTGGGGCCGGACTTGTTCCTTTAATGGCCGGACCGGTCCCCCCGGACCGGTTCCTTTAAATTTAAAAAGGACCAGTCCGCTAGGCAAATTTTTGAAAAGTCAAAGACCCAGACCGGTCTGCCCCTACCCCGGATCGGTTCGCCTTCGGCAGTTCTGAATTTTTCCCTTCCCAAGATTCACCCCCTTCTCCCCAATCCCATTCCTTCCCTCAAATCCATTTTCCCAACTCCTAAACCCAACCTTTCCCTCCCAAATTCACTCCCCTTTCCCTCCAAACACTTTCCCTCCAATTCCCACCCCTCCCCTCACCCCTTCCACTATAAATACACCCCAATCCCTCCCTTTCTCTTCACACCTTCAACACAAATCCTCTCTTCGCCCTCTCTAGCTTTCCTAGAAAAAAAATCCCTTCTGTTTCAATGGCTCCCCGTGTTACCCCCACAAAATATGACTCCACCGAGTTCCAACCCTCCGGTCACGGTGAGTTTCGCTCTCGCCAAGAGGAGCGATGGTGCAATCAATTTTTTAGTTTGGGCCGCAAACTCCATATGAAGCGCGTTGTCCAATGGGAAGGGCTGCCCAACTCTGTCACCGCCCTATTCCTGGCTCGGGGCTGGTGTCGATTCCTCAACCAACCCTACGAAGCGGTTTGGGCAACCGAAGTCCGCTCATTCTGTGGCACTCTAGTTCGGACGGCCCAATTCGAGGCTGAAGCTTACGTAGATGGGAATGTCATCCCATTTTCCTTGGCCTGTCTCACGGCCAAGCTGGCCGAGTATGACGTCCTGGATATTCCCGAATTTACCTATCCCCGAAACATCCCCCCGATCGACAAGGATATCATCATGGCCCGAATTGCGCCGAATGTGGCTTGGACGGGGCAAACCGTCGTCATTGGACGCCTAAACGAGAAGGCGTGCCTCACATTTCAGATTGTGTGCTCCAACATTTTGCAAACGTCCAACGATTCCGTCATGAGGCCCCGACAAGACACTTTGACCTATAATCTCTTCGACCCCCACACTGCCATCCATTTGGGCCGCACTTTATACACGGATATCATTAACGCGTCCTTGGATGAGAAGGGCACCACCCCACTTCCCTATGCCCGTTTGATCACTTCCATCCTTAAGGATGCTGGCATAGCGGCGCCGATCGACCATACTCGCATCCTCGATCCTTTTGGACAAGGGACCCACACCAAGAGCGCCAAACAGCTAGCTGTCCTACAGGCCAGGCGGGGTGGTGATAGTGAAGAGGAGGTTGCCTCGAGCGAGAGCGAGGAAGAAGAAGGGGCAGCAGGTGAGGATGTCGAGATGGGGGATATCGGTCCGGATGAGGAGTCGGCGGACGAGGAGGACGACCCAGATTTCGAGTGGGCGGGAAGCGACCTATTCGATCGAATGTCGGCGCTTGAATCGAACTTCAGCACCTTCAAGACCAACTACGAGCGCGACATGAACTTAGTTATCCTCTTCCAAACGGACATCTATCGCCGCCAAGGGGATCCTAATGAGCCACTGCCTTCCTACTACCATAACCCATATGACCCCAACGCGCCCGGTTCCTCCCATCCCCCACCCCGGTGAAGTTGTATATGGTGTTGGCAGCTTTTTATTTGTTTTTTTTCCTGTTCACAGTTGTATGCTTTTCCTAGTACTTGTAACATAGTCTTGTTTGTAATAAAAAACTGCATTTTTCTCCATTTGTTTGTTTCATTTATCGCACTTATTATTTTGCCTTATTTAGATTTTAATCCTTTTTACTTGAGGACAATGCAAAAGTCTAAGTTAGGGGGGGTCACAAGTGCGTATTTCTAAAACTTCACAAATTTCCAAAAATGCCCAAAAATTTCCAAAATAATCATAAAAATTTGAAAAACCCTAGAATATTTTTGTTCAAAATAAATAAAAATTGGAATTCAAATTTTTCAAAAATATCATTAAAAGTCGGTTTAAAGTCTCAAGTTGTAAAAATCCAACATACACAAAGTCGAAATTGACCAAAGATGGAAATTGAGCGAAAAGTGGCGACTTAACGAATAAGTGTGGAGATTAACAAACCCGGTGAGATTCGAACCTATCACTTTTTGCGAGTTTTTAAATCAATCCGAGTTAAATGTTAACTCAAAGTTCTTTTCAGCGCCTAAAAAGTTGTCGAGGATCTCAATTCTTTCATTTTGATCGGTTTTGAAAAATGTGTGTAATATTGCTTTGAAAAAAATGCCAAATTGATCTCTAAACTTAAATTCGTCTCGAAACGCATATGGTAACGCAATTGGTATTTTGGACAATGAAGTAGGCCCTCGTTTGTCACACAAAAATATTGGCCAGAAAAAAATAGCGAAAAATTACCCCTTTTGCAACCCAAATTGAGCCGAATAAAATTTATCCTTTCGTTTGACAGGACGAAAAATCCAAGTAGCCCGGAATTGCGAAAATAGAATATTCAATAAAGTCCGAAAAGTGCATAAAAATGGGCAAGAAAAAAATAAATATGCTCAACAAAAATAGTGATAAAAGAAAAGAAATGGAAAAACAGAAAAAAAATTAGAGAAAAAGAAGAAAAAAAATGAGCAATAGCCCGAAAAAAACACAAATGGACATCATATATTAATTTTCCAATTCGAACCTTCCCTACCTCTTTCATTTTACCCAATATACCTTAAAACTCGAAAAAGTCCTAACCGAGTCTAAATTGCGAAATTGGTTACTGCGTGGAGAGCTAATATACCAAAAGATAATAAAGGAGATTAAGTGCGCGAAAAAAGAGGCAATGTTCCCGTTTTTAAAACCGTAATCCGTTGATGAGATCCTTTCACCATGAAATTTCCGTCTTTCTACTTGTATGTGTGACTTTGCATCCATTACATTTACTCTTTATATCACGCATACCGAGAGAGTAGCCATAATCCGAGATATTTGTTTGTGAGAGCATTCCGTGAGAATTTGAAATCAAAATGAATTTTCGGATAAGTGACGTAATGATCAATCGGTGAAAATTGGCGGTTATATTTTCGGCTTCGCACACACACACTACGGTTTGAGACTTGTAAATATGACTTGATGATGACTATTTTCTGGAAAAGTTTAAATTGTACAATTTTTTCATATTTTGAATTTTCTTTGAGTCGAATTTTGTGGGTATATTCACTGCAAACCCTCACAAGACACAACTCGTCCTACTAGGGTGACCTAGGGGTTTAAAGGCTTGTTGCATACGCTAAATGCAATCGCTTCTCGCGAAAAAGGTATTCTATACCAATAAAATGTTTTAAAGAATTGAGCCTTGCTAGGATTCTTTTACATTGCTCGGGACGCGCAAAGTTCTAAGTTAGGGGGGTTTGTTTAGGCATAAATTCTTCCTAATTTATCCCTTGATTTAGTTACTTTTAACATCTCGAACAACGTAATTGAGTTTACTTTATCTCATAATCTTGCTACTGACTGATCCTAATAAGTACATCGAGTTTCTGGTATTTCGTAGTGATTTTACAGGTATTTGTTGTCAAGAAACGTAAGAAGGAAACCGAAAGAATCAAGGAAGAAAGAAGGAAAGTCAAAAGGGTAAAAGTGTAATTTTCACCCAGAATTCGAATGAGGTACCTAAAGAGAAGTTGAAGAGGTATCATTAACGAGCACATAGGAAGAAATGGCACCTCAATCGGAGTCTCGGAGCAAAAGATATGAGCAGTCAAAGTTGAGCCAAAAACTCAATGAGGCAGACCGGTCCACCCCTACCCCGAACCGGTCCGCTTTGCCAAACTCCAGAAGACCCCGGATCACAAGCAAACCGAAGAAGGCAAAAATTAAAAGGACCGGTCCGACCCAAAATAAAAAAAAACGATCTGCTTCAAGAGGCAGACCGGTCCGCCTAAGGCCCGGACCGGTCCGGGTATCGAGATTTGCAAATCTAATCCTCTCCCAAAGAATCCTAGTGCAGCTGAAATTCCTCAATTTTTGGAGGGTATAAAAACCCGATTTATTATTGTTATTTGAGACGGATTTTTAGAGAGAATAATAGTTAGTTTTCCTTCTTTTTCCAGAAACCCTAGTTTAGCTACCAATTCCAATTTTAAATCAGAGATTGAAGTTTTATTCAGAGATTAGTTGATTACCAGTTTTAGTTATTGCTGTAATTACTGCTTGGGTGAAATTAGTGAGTTATTTCTTCTTTTAAATTCTATTCTACATCATTCCACTAATTTTCCATAATTTAATCATGTTTTTCTGCAAATCCAATACTGTTTTCATCACTTTCATCATGTTAGGCTAGATTTTCTAAGGCCGGGATACATGAACCCAGCCTGATGTGTTAATTGCATGTGTATAAAATTAGTCCTCTGAATTTAGTGATTGAATAGGACTGTATTGAATAAGAACATAACAATTGTAGGTCTTTATATCTCGTTTGCCTCTGGGTAACTGTGATGATTTAGGATGCAATTCGAGTGTTACTATTGCGATACTGATTTACTCGTCCTCAGATTAAGTATGGCGCGGGATTGAACCTCGTATACGTAATGCTTGGGAGTACTAAATTTTGGGTCAAGTTTAACCAGTTAAATTTATGATTAGTATTATAACTGCAATTCACTAGGATTGGGGGATTGTATTCCCGTCCTGTTTTTCTCATCTTTTAGTTAAAAAAATTCAAATCATCTTTCAATCATATTTTAGGTAATTTAGTGTAATTGCATGTAAGCATTATTTCATACTTGCATTTAGTTATAATCATTCCCAAAATCAAATCATTTTCTCTTTTTCTTTTTAGAGTCAAAGTTATAATCCCTTCGTCTTTTCCCGTCGTTACAAATTCGTTGTCCTTTTTCCCTGAGGATCGATACCCGACTTACCGGGTTTATTAATAACGCGGAAGGCTTGCACTTGAGCCTAGGGGTGGCCGTGGGCCGGGCCTGGGCAGGCCCGGTCGGGCTCGGGCCGGGCTTGAAAAATTAAGTGTTATCCCAAGCCCGCTCGGGCCCAGATCGGGCCTTATTATGTAATCCCAAGCCCGCCCAGATTTGAAAGCTCTTTACCCAGGCCCGCCCGATCGGGCCTTGTTATGTTAATTAAAAGATTTTTTTAAAAATTAAAATACCTATTTTTTTATTTAAAGACCAATTTTTTTAATTAAAAATCTGTTTTACACTCCATGTATTACAAAGTCCATATATAAAGTTTTCCACTCTACATGAAAAGACTTGGTATACGTTTTTATATTTATAAAAGTTCCCCCCCCCCCCCACATATATATATATATATTTATATATATATTTTTTCGGGCCTCGGGCCGGGCCGGGCCTCATCGGGCTTAAGAACTCATGCCCAAGCCCGTCCGAAAAAAAATCGAGCCTATAAAATTTTGCCAGGCCTGCTCTGCGGGCCTATTCACCTTACCCAAGCCCTATTTTTTTATTGGGCGGGCTGGGCGGGCTTGGCGGGCCTCGGGCCTATGGCCACCCCTACTTGAGCCTAGAGTGAACGCACATTAGAGACACATCCTGAGTCGCGTCAATAGTGGGGTGATAACTTTCCTTTCTTTCCAAATCGTATTATCCCTTTTAGTGGAGATACTTGTAAGAACACTTGATTATTTACTTGAAATTTTAAGGGCTTTTATCGAATGTCGGCGTAATTATTTTATAGACTCGGGGTTGAATGTAATCTTTCTTGAATGTGGCGTATCTTTTCCCTGGTTTTGGTAATGATTTCAGGTCCAAGTGTATGATTCTCTAAAGATTCATCTCATAATAAGGGGGAACGATACGGTCGTCCATAAAGAGCTTTGTAAGGGGTGGTTTAAATGCTAGTTTGATAACTATTATTGTAGGAGAATTCGATCAAGGCAAGATGATTGTTCCATGAACCAAAAAATTTTAATGTGAAGGATTGTAACATATCTTCCAGAGTTTGAGTTACCCGTTTCGATATTCTATCGATTTGGGTATGAAAGGTTATGCTTAGGTAAAGTCTGGTTCCTAAGGCTATATGTAAGGCTTGCCAAAATTTTCCTATAAATCTGGGATATCGATCGAATACAATAGAATTAAGTACGCCGTGAAATGTCATAATTTCTTTGATGTAATGTTCATTTAATCGTTGTAAAGAATCGGTGGATCTAGTTGGTAGAAAAGGGATAAATTTTGTAAGATGATCAACAATAACCCATATCGTATTGAATCCTTGAATCGTTCGGAGTAATCCACTAACAAAGTCCATGGTTGTATGATCCCGTTTCCATTATGGGATAAGAAGTGGTTGGAGTAAATGTTTGGGATGTTGATGCTCAATCTTTATGTAATATCCCGTATTTTTATGGCTTTTAAATTTGAGGATTTATTAAATTTAATTGAGATATTAATTTAATATTTGTTGATACCAAAATTAATATGCTGATGTGGACGAATCATACGAAGACACTTGTCAATCTACGTGGCACAATAACAACGAGGAAGTTCATTTCCTCGATCAACTTATGTTCTCCCCGAGCAACAAGGATATATCGAGGAACTGTAACACTCCGAGGTACTCTAGCGCTCCGAGGAACTCCTGATCAACGAGCAACTAAGGCGGTCCGAGCTGCATCTCGGCCGTAGTATTAATTGCCAGAATGTCAACAGTTCAACTATTCATTGAATGTTCATCATCTTGACGCACACGCTGCATTAAATGTATTACCCTTTCATATGTATTCTCATTTAATGTATCGACCCATTCATGTACAGCCTAAGGGCTATAAATACCTTGTATCACCCTCATTCAAAGGGAGGGGAATTTCTGGATTGAACTGATAATCGAGAATTCCCAAACACTCATCAATAACATAACAGTGGACGTAGGCCATTTTTATAAGGCTGAACCACTTTAAAAATCTTTGTTCATTTTATTTATCTGTGATTGAATAATTAGAGCGATCTAATTTTTTACATCAACAGATTGGCGTCGTCTGTGGGAAATGACTGTTACTATCGTTTTTCACCAAAAATCATTTATCATCAATGGCAGATAATCCAGAATCCAGTAATCGAATTGCTGGAAATGTTGGAAATCCTCCGAATCCATCTGCACCTCCAGATCTGGCTGGAATTATGACGAATCTGGCTGACGGACAAACCGCCATGCAAGAAAAAATGAGGCAACTCATTCAAACTCTTCACGGTGGTGCACCTACCCATTCAAGGCAAAGGAGTGATCGTGGGCAATCGCGATCCAGGCGTACTGAGTCATATCGTAATGAAGAATCTAATGATTTTTCTTATCAACCTGGGCGAACTTCATCGATACGGGCTACGGATACAAATCAACATATCACCCTCTCTCCGGAGAGAACTAGCGCCCTGGAAAGATTAAGCAGAGCGTCTCCTTTCAGTCGGTTAGGACCAAGGAGAAATATGAGTCCACCTAGAGCCCCATCGAGAAGCTTTCGGCCACCATCAGGTTTGAGAGAAGGATCAGCGCAATCAAGACCAGTTACTCGTCGAGATAGATCTCAGGAAGCTACGTCAGAACAATCAATTGCTCGGACTAAGCATCCCGAGGAAGGAAATGAAGCATGGAAGGGTTCCATTCAACGATTGGAGAATAGACTTGGAGAAATGGTTAAAGAAAGGAATTCCTTACAGAGAACTTTTGTTCAAGGGACACCTTTTGTGCAGGCCATTGTGAATTTTCCTACACCATCGAAATTTAAAGCACCTGTAGTGACACCTAAATATGATGGAAAGACAGATCCTGTTCTTCATATAGAGCAATACCAAGCTGCTGCCGACATATATGCTGTCCCCGACGAGATGAGGTGTAGAGCGTTTTCGGGAACTCTTACCGGATCTGCACAGATATGGTACAATAATCTTCCTCGGGGTAAGATTTCGACTTTTATTCAGTTAGCCGAGTTGTTTATTGGCAATTTCTGTTTTGGAGCAAAGCCAGTAAAACGAGTAGCACACTTGTTAAGTGTTAGACAAAAGTCTGGTGAAAGTACTAGAGATTACATAACTCGTTTCAATAACGAGAAGTTGGAAGTCATAGATTACGAAGAAAAGACAGCGATCACTGCTTTGATGAGTGGATTGTTGCCTAACAAGTTATATTATACTTTGGCCAAAGACCCACCTAAAACTATGTCGGAGTTGATGGCAAAAGCGGCAAAAATCATGAATGCCGAGGAGGCTATGGCTGCGAAGAAGAATATGGATAAAGAAACCAAGGTGGAGGTTGACACATCTAAGAAGAAAGAGCAAAAAGGTAATGGTGGTAAAAATCACTCCAAGAATAATAGGACGTCATGGGAAG
Source organism: Sambucus nigra (assembly GCA_949130495.1). Classification (NCBI taxonomy): domain Eukaryota; kingdom Viridiplantae; phylum Streptophyta; class Magnoliopsida; order Dipsacales; family Adoxaceae; genus Sambucus; species Sambucus nigra. The sequence continues at coordinate 134,562,323 of OX422218.1, forward strand.
TCCTGAAGAAATATGATAATTATACTCCATTGAAGATGGGTATTAATCATGTTTTAGAAGAAATCAAGAATAACGAAGAAATCAAGTGGCCAGATAAACTGAGGACCAATCCTGATCTGAGGAATAAGGCCAAATATTGCGAGTTCCATAAAGATCATGGCCATACGACCAAAAATTGCATAGCCTTTCAGAACGAGATTGAAACGCTCATCCGAAGAGGAAAGTTGTCAAAGTATGTAGATCGCAGAGGTGAAAGGAAAAATGATGATAGAACCAGAGATCGTTCCAGATCTCCTCGTCGAACAGAGGAGAAAAAGAAAAGAAATCATGAAGATGATCCAGATGAAGACCCCGATCTTCCAAAGAAGCCAAGACAGCCTGAACGAGAGGTATTTTCCATACGTTTTGGGTCAATTGATTGTAATGTTATAACAGGAGGAGATGCTGGAGGGGGAGACTTTACTGCAGAAACAAAGGCCTATCTCGGAGAGGCTCAAGCCTGCTCATATATTTAACGAATAAATCTTGCCGAGGAAGATCATCCGAGGAAGGTAAATAAAGAGAAGCTGGTTATTGGTTTTTCAAAAAATGATTTGGCAGGTGTTCTTTACCCTCACGACGATCCCTTGGTGATCAAAATGAGGATGAAAGATGTGGTGATTTCAAGGGTGTTGGTGGACAATGGTAGTTCGGCAGACATCATGTACTATTCATGTTTTGATAGATTGAATTTGAAATTATCTCAATTGGAACCTTATCACAGACCCCTTCTGGGTTTTTCTGGCGAGAAAGTTTTTCCGCTTGGGACGATCAAGTTGGACATATTCATTGGAACTTGGCCCGCTTGTCGAACAGAAAGAATACGCTTCTTTGTGATGGATAAGAATGTGCAGTCAGCCTACAACATCATCATGGGAAGAGTTGGTTTGAAGAAGTTCGAAGCAGTTCCATCTACAGTGCATCAATGCTTAAAATTCCCAACAAACTTCGGAGTAGGAGTTGTAAAAGGTGATCAAAAGGTAGCTCGGGAATGCTATTATTCGTCTGCCGAGCAAGAGGAACTTGAAGAATCAAGGAAAAAGACTATTACCTACCAGGTGGAGGAAGGTACAGAAATTGAAACTCTTGATCCCAGGGATGAATCCCAACTTGTAAAAGGACAGGTGGTAGAATCTACAGAAAATGTTATTCTGGACGAGGAGCACCCTGAACGAGTAACCCAGATAGGTTCGTCGTTGGATGCTTCAATAAAACAAGAGTTGATAATGTTCTTGAGAAACAGGAAGAAAACTTTCGCATGGAGTCATGAGGACATGCCAGGAATAGATCCAAACTTCTTATGTCATGAACTCAATGTGAATAAGGAGATCAAGCCTGTGAAGCAGAGAAGAAGGGTATTTAGCCCCGAGAAGAATCAAGCCATACAAGAGGAGGTCGAGAAGCTCCAGAAAGCCCAATTCATTGAAGATGTGAAATATCCAGACTGGCTGGCAAACGTGGTGATGGTAAAGAAGAAGAACAATAAATGGAGAATGTGTGTTGATTTCACTGATCTCAACAAGGCATGCCTAAAAGATCATTTTCCATTGCCCAGAATTGACCAACTAGTGGATGCTACCTCGGGACATGAGCTGCTCAGCTTCATGGATGCGTATTCTGGTTACAACCAGATCAAGATGAAACCTGAAGACAAGGAAAGTACTTATTTTATTACCCCTAGGGGAACTTATTGCTATAATGTTATGCCTTTTGGTTTGAAAAATGCAGGAGCGACATACCAGCGGCTGATGAACAAGGTCTTCACCGAACAAATCAGTTGCAACATGGAAGTCTATGTCGATGATATGCTGACAAAAAGCAAGAAAGCTGCAAATCATTTAGTTGATTTAGCTCAGACATTTTATCAACTGGATAAATACCAGATGAAACTCAACCCGACGAAGTGCACATTTGGAGTACGAGAAGGAATGTTTCTCGGATACATTGTCAACCAGCGGGGCATTGAAGCAAATCCAGATAAGATCAAAGCTCTTTTAGGGTTGCGATCTCCAACAACAAAGAAAGAAGTGCAGAGTCTTACAGGACGAGTTGCAGAGCTCAACAGATTTGTATCTCGAGCAACTGACAAATGCCTCCCATTCTTCAAAACACTTCGAAAAACTTTTGAGTGGACTGATGAATGTGAAAAGGCCTTTCAAGACTTGAAAAAGTATTTGGGAGAACCTCCATTGTTGTCTAGGCTAATAACAGGAGAGAAGTTGTACTTATATCTAGCAGTATCAGAGAATGCAGTTAGCTCGGCATTGATCAGATTGGAGAATGGAGTCCAGAAACCAATTTATTACACAAGTAAGGCTTTCCGAGGTGCAGAGATCAGGTACCCAAAGTTAGAAAAATTGGCATTGGCATTAATTGAAGCAAGTAGAAGAATGAGGCCATATTTCCAGGCCCATACCGTCATTGTGTATACCGGCATGCCATTGAGACATGCCCTTCACAAGCCAGAAAAATCAGGAAGACTGATGTACTGGGCGATAGAACTCGGTGAATATGATATTGTGTATGAGCCCAGAGCATCATTGAAAGGGCAAGTTGTAGCAGATTTTATAGCAGAATTTACATATCCTGATACCCCCGAGGAACAAAAACTGCTCGCTGACCAACCTGTGGATGTTACAGGATCAACAGACATAAGTCCAGACCAACTCCGGTTGGTAAAAGGGCCTATGGATGTAGAAAGATCATCAACTTCAAATTCAAACCAGCCCCGGATGGTGGAAGAACGAGAAGGGATGGTCAACGAGGAGCGAAAAGTGCCAGGGGAGGATGAAAAGAAGCAACAAATATTTCACCGAGGAACCCTGTCAGATAAGGAATTTGAAGATGGGTTACCCATATGGAGATTATATGTGGATGGCTCATCTTGCACAGCAGGTTGCGGCGCAGGAATTGTTTTAAGCACCCCAGATGAGATTGACATGGAATATGCTTTACGATTCCAATTCAAAGCCTCTAATAATGAAGCTGAGTATGAGGCCATGATAGCGGGGTTAAACTTAGCAAAAGTTATGGAAGCACAACAAGTGATGGTATTCAGTGATTCTCAACTAATTGTGAATCAGATGACGGGAATATATGCGGTTAAAGGAGAGTTAATGATCAAATATCACACAAAGGTGATGAAGTTGTTGACAGAATTTGATGCCATTCGGTTGGTGAGAATACCGAGGATGGAGAATGTACAAGCAGACGCACTGGCCCGACTAGCATCAGCTACTCGTACCGAGTTGCGAAGAACCATACCGATTGAAGTATTAGAAGGTCGGAGCATAGATGAAGACCTGACAATGAATGTAATAACCCTTGATTTAGGACCATCTTGGATGTATCCCATCAGGACATATATTGAAGAGGGAGGATTGCCGGAGGACAAGCTCGCTGCCAAGAAACTGAAGTATAAAGTTGCTCGGTATGTGTTAACTAATGGTATTTTGTATAGACGAGGAATTATGGCAGGTTTGCAGAGATGTGTACATCCCTCCGAGGTAAAAGAATTGATTGAAGAAATCCATGAAGGTTCTTGTGGAGCTCATGTAGCAGGTCGAACACTTTTACAAAGGGTAATGACTCAAGGATACTACTGGCCAACGATGAGGGCTGATTGTATAGCCTATGCTAAGAAATGTGACAAGTGCCAACGTTTTTCCTCTATCCGACGAACTCCACAAGCATTGTTGACACCCATAACTTCCCCTTGGCCATTCGCCATGTGGGGAATTGATTTGGTGGGACCATTGCCGACCACCCGAGGAAGATTCAAGTACCTCGTCGTCGCAGTAGACTATTTTACTAAGTGGGTAGAAGTTGAACCCCTCATCGACATGACGTACGACAAGGTATACCAGTTCGTTTGGAAGAATATCATCTGTCGATATGGTCTCCCTCATGCCTTCATCACAGACCATGGAACCCAATTTGATAACGAAGAATTTGCTGCTTATTGTTATCAGTCGAACATTTTGAAGGTCCATTCAGCACCAGGCCATCCTCAAAGCAATGGACAGACTGAAGTGACAAATAGAACACTGCTAAATGGTTTGAAGAAAAGGTTAAGTGAAGCTAAAGCTAACTGGATTAACGAGTTACAATCAGTATTGTGGGCTTACCGAATAACTCCCCGAGCAGCGACTGGAGAATCACCATATATGCTGGCATTTGGAAGTGAGGATGTAATACCTGCCGAGTTAGGTCTCCCAACACACAGAGTGCTGAACTTCAATTCTCCGATCAGTGACTTGATGAGAAGACTGGATTTGGATATGCTCGAGGAAGTCAGAGAAGAGGCAGCCATTAGGAATGCTGCTTATCAACAACGAACAGCTCTTTTCTATAACAAAAGGGTGAAGAAATGCGATTTAAAAGAAGGAGATTATGTGCTAAAGAAGGTCATTCAGAAGCACAATAAATTGGAGGCAAACTGGCATGGGCCTTACCGAGTTACAGAAGTTGTTCGACCAGGAACTTACCGAATAGCAACTCTAGAAGGAGACGAATTCAAGAATGCTTGGAATGCTGAACACCTTCGCAAGTATTATCAGTAATGTAAAATGTAAAGCATTTCCTTCATTATGAATAAAACGAGGATGTTTCGCCATTTTTCTTTCTATTGAAAGTTTTTCGGGGAATACTAGTGTTGTACACTACGCTGCTCGACAGCAAAAAATATACTCCTTTGGTTAGGAGGCGTACACTAGCGTGACCAACTAAGGTTGGTAAGATAACTAGTGGACAAAAAGTTCGAAAGAACCAAAAAATATACTCCTTTGGTTAGGAGGCGTACACTAGCGTGACCAACTAAGGTTGGTAAGATAACTAGTGGACAAAAAGTTCGAAAGAACCAAAAAATATACTCCTTTGGTTAGGAGGCGTACACTAGCGTGACCAACTAAGGTTGGTAAGATAACTAGTGGACAAAAAGTTCGAAAGAACCAAAAAATATACTCCTTTGGTTAGGAGGCGTACACTAGCGTGACCAACTAAGGTTGGTAAGATAACTAGTGGATAAAAAGTTCATTTGATTTAAAACCAACAAGTTGGTCGGAAGGTAAAATCATTCCAGAAAATACAAAAGAATTCCAAACTGAACCAAGTATAGTTGGTTGGTGATCAATTATACTTGGTCGATGAAGATAAATTATCGACCATGGTTGGTCGGGCACATTTTATGAACCAAGTATGGTTGGTCGGGGAACAAAACCCATCAACTGTACCTGGTCGATAAGCACAATCTAACAACCCTGGTTGGTTGGAAACATTTTGAACATTTTATACTCATTACTTTATTATTAAGTGATTGAGTAAACTTGATACTTGTAACTTTTTATTAAGTTGGTCGAGGAACAGATGTTAGGTAACAACAATATTGGCGATGAACAACAATATTATTGTTATTTTTTAACTTATATGAACAGATGTAGAGCATTTTACAAGACAATAACAATACAGATTTGCAAAATGAAAGTCTTTCATTAAAATTCAAAATAAATTATAGGTTACATGAATGTACTAACTATTACATTGAGATTCCTATTCTATGGGTTTCTTGCCCTTTGCTTTTGAAACAGGCTCTTCGCCAGCAGGAGGATCTTCCAGGCAAAGGGGAGAATTAATAAAGTTCAAGTCCTTTAGCATTCTGACATTCATTATTGAGGGTGTATCCATTAGATGCTCTGGACGAGATACTTCGATCTGGGAGTGAAGACTGTAATCACCAAGGTATTTTGAAATTAAGCTCCGAGGAATGGAACGAGCTGGGATCCATTCCATGTCCAATTTATAAGGGGGTACAGGCAAGTCTAATAACCTAGGAGCATGATAATCCCATAAATAATGCCCTTGCTCCAATTTTAATACACCCAAGGCGTTCAACCACCCCTGCTTATAACCTTCATTATTGGCGTGTTCAATACGAGCATCCAAATGACAAAGGGCCTCATTGTACCCTGCCATCCAAAATTCCCTGGGCTGTTTATGGAATTGGAAGGTTAATCTATCCAATTGTTCGTGAAGGCTCCTGGCAAACACATCCTTATTATCCAGAGCAGACTTCATCGCAGTAAGTTGATCCTCCAAGGATAGATTTTTCTTGGACATTTCGGACAGAGCTCGGTCTTTTGCGTTCAATTGGAATGCTTGAGTTTCTAACGTCGATTGAGTACGAGCTTCTTCAATATTGCGACTAAGAACTCTTGATCGACTCCGAGCAGTAACTGGAGAACTTTGCTCCTCGGCAATATTTTGAACAGCTCTTCCTCGTCCGCGATAACCTCTTCCTCGTCCCCGAGCAATCGCAGGAATAACAGATTTTCTTAAGTTGTCCAGCTCTTGCCTTAATTTGGCATTCTCAACTTCTAAGAACGAGAAACCTTCATCGGTAACTTGCACTAAAGCAGTGGAAGATGATGCTGCAGATTCATACTGTGCTAGCTTTTTCTGTAAATTATTGTTCTCCTGTTCCAGCAACTCAGCAATCTGCCTGCAAGCTTCAACTTCACCTTTTAAAGTTCTTTCCCTAACATCGTATCCAGCCAGGATCTTTTTATGGCCTGTGTCAGAAGAAAGCTGTTGATATCTATTTTCATATTCTTTGTGCAACAAAGCCATTGATTCATTGTGCTGACCTTGGAGATCTTCTAAGGAATAATGAAGTTCCTCAATCAAGTCGTAGTAGGCTACATTGTTGGCCACAGCTCGGTCGAGTAAATCTTTCAAGTATCGATAAGCCTCAATTGCCTGTTCTGAGGCATCATGGCCAAGGATATCAGCAATTTCTGATGTACTAAGGTCTGTATGACCAGCCTTATAATATTCGTGACATTGCTGTATCAGCTTGGTATCATGTGCAGATATCAGTTCCATTCTAGCAACAAACTAAGGATGAGAAAAAGACAACAATCAACAAAAGCAAATCATCAACAACAGAGATGAACAAAAATGTATTTTATTAGATCATCAAAAGATTACATTGTTTGATTACAAGTGATAATAAAAGATAGAAATGATACCGAACAACTTCACACCTTTTCCTTGTCTCCCAAGACTTTCTCGGGAGGCTGGGACGAGGATCTTGGTTGCTCGGAGGTGATAGCAGCTTGAACATCAAGAGTTGAAATTTTCTCAGAAGGAGGAGGCATGGAAGAAATGTCCTCGTAGGCAGCAGGAAGAGAGGCAGGGACTTGATCACCTATAGCCATAGAAGATTCATCAGAGGCAGGCTCATCTTCTTCTTCTTCCACAATTGGTGGAGGAGGACCAGGGAGGTGCAACTGGAATAGATCGGAATCATCCTTGATCTTCAATTCCTGTAGGGCAGCTACCCAGCCATCTCGGAAGTATTTCAACTTCCCATATTGAACTTGGGATGTCATCGCAGCAATCCCCTTATCCCATCCTTTTTCCCAGCCAGAGCTGAAGGATTTTTTAACTGCGAGCTTTCTTCTCAATTTCTCCGAGGAGAGCTTCGCATCCAATTCTTCCTTTTGGACCTTGATATCTCGCAAGGCGGACAACTTTTCCTCTGCCTTCTTCAACTTATCTTCAAGCTCTCCAAAGTTCTTGAGCTTGACATCATACTTCTGATGTTCGACCTCTAAACCTTTTACTTTATCCTCCAAATTCTTGGAGATCTCAGCCATCTTCACCTTCTCGCCCTCAACTGCAGATAACTTTTTCTCCCAAATAGCCTTGTCCTCACTATACTGTTGGCGAGATTCCTTCAAGGATTGGGTCAAACCCAGCAGAGCATCCTATACACCTGACGAGGAGCTTGAAGCTTTAATAGCTTCATCTTTCTTCACGATATTATTGAAACAGTTCACCAGCTGAAAGATGAGAAAAACAGTAAAGTCAACACAAAATGCAAGCATTCAGAGAGAGAAAGAAAATTCAGAATGTGAGAAATTTACCGAAGCAAGATGACGAGTAGCTAGGGATGTCAGCATATCCCTAGAAATTTTTTCATCAATTCCTTGGACCTCGGGTATGATCCAAGTTTTTACCGAGCTCATTGCAGAGCTCGGAGGAATGATGGTTGGAATACCAACACCACCAGCAGGTAGAGAAGGGACAGTTTCAGCCAAGTTGACTGAGGATGATTTCCTCAATCTTCTCAAAGGGACTTCAGCAGCTTCAACCAAGGAAGAACTCTTGGTCGGAGAGATAGTAATCACTTCCATAGGAGCAACTTTCTTGCTCGGAGCCACTGGGGGCTTCTCGGCAGCTTTGGAGGGTGCAGCATCCACCTTCTTAGTCCCCTCTGGGACATCAGTTTTGCTTTTCTTAGCCCCAATAGCAGAAGTAATGTCATCAAAAAGAGCAGGAGGAGCTCTTTTCTTGCCCATTCTTTGACTTAAAGGAAGATGAGAATCTGAAGAAGAATCCTCTGGAGTTGAAGCTGGTTCAACAGGGCGAGCAGTATAAGAGGTTGTGTAACTCTTAGACTGTAGCAGATATGACGCAGACCTGATGTGCTCGTCTGCAACGTTCTTATGCAAACCCCAGATAAGTTTCAGATGCTTAATATTAACCTCTGATTCTTTTGGAGTTTTTCTTTTACTATCAACTGCAAACAAACACATAATGAAATATCAGTCATACATTTTGTCAAACATGATAAAAGCATAATTTCATAAGTAAAATAAAATAAAAAATAAACCTATCCCATTGCCATATGGGGGGCATCTAGGACCGTTGTATACTCCATCTCCAACTAAAGGGGCATATTGCCAATTTTTAATAACCAACCCATGTTCAAAATAATCTCTATTTGAGTCAGGGAGGTTAACTACAAGAGCCCTATTCAGAAACCTAGTTTTTAAGTAATAAATATTATCTAGAGTGGCCCATTTATAGCAATACATAATTTCAGGGATCCCTATACGAGTCCCATGAGTTAGATTTAATTTGTGCACCCCATTAATTATTCTCCATGAATTGGGGGCTATTTTTGCAGGAACAAGATCAAAATACTGACAAAACTCAAGACACAATGGGTTTGGTGGAAAATAAAATCCACACTCAGCTATGAATAGACTGGGGAACCAATGCCCCTCAGCCAATCGAAAATAATCTAAAGGCTCAGAAAGAACCTCCAGAGTTACCCAAGAAGGAATGGAAAAATCGGAACGAAATTTCTCAACAGACTCCACAATATAAACCATACTGAATAAAAGAGATACAGAAGAAAGGAAGAAGATCTTACAGGAAGAAAGGAGGTATGTTGACAACGAACGAAAACTAGGATGAACGCACAAGAGAGAAGGAGAGAATAGAAAGCTTGAATGCAGGAAATTGGAAAAAGAAGAAGACGGTATGTTTACCTAAGAAGTTTAAATACTTTGCCTTGGGAAGCGGCGAAGGAAATGATTACAAAAAAGAAACTATTGAACTTCCGGCGGCTAAAAGGACAAAAAAGGGCACTAAGATCGAAGCGCTCTTAAAAGTTCGAAAAAAGGCGGATTCTTTGAATTTGGAAATAAATTCAAATACGATGCTCCTAAAACCCAGGAAGATCATTCAAGATTACCATAAACCAAGAAAGAATGTTCCATACTCCTCAAAGTTCGAAATATGAAACATTGGGGGCTTTTGTTGATACCAAAATTAATATGCTGATGTGGACGAATCATACGAAGACACTTGTCAATCTACGTGGCACAATAACAACGAGGAAGTTCATTTCCTCGATCAACTTATGTTCTCCCCGAGCAACGAGGATATATCGAGGAACTGTAACACTCCGAGGTACTCTAGCGCTCCGAGGAACTCCTGATCAACGAGCAACTAAGGCGGTCCGAGCTGCATCTCGGCCGTAGTATTAATTGCCAGAATGTCAACAGTTCAACTATTCATTGAATGTTCATCATCTTGACGCACACGCTGCATTAAATGTATTACCCTTTCATATGTATTCTCATTTAATGTATCGACCCATTCATGTACAGCCTAAGGGCTATAAATACCTTGTATCACCCTCATTCAAAGGGAGGGGAATTTCTGGATTGAACTGATAATCGAGAATTCCCAAACACTCATCAATAACATAACAGTGGACGTAGGCCATTCTTATAAGGCTGAACCACTTTAAAAATCTTTGTTCATTTTATTTATCTGTGATTGAATAATTAGAGCGATCTAATTTTTTACATCAACAATATTAATTCGAAATTTTATTTTAAATATTTACTAGCGTGACGTGAGTTAGTAATTATTAGAAATTTGAATATTACTAGATGAGTAAAGTAATATATGAGATTTATTTTATTAAAATTGTCACGAGTGAATAAAATGGCAATTATGGAAATTTAATTCGGTACGCGCCTGTGTCGTGTCAGGACTAAATTATTATTATTAAAGTGAATAAATTATAAGTCACCCGTATGGTCATTTTGAGTGCGCCAATGTGTCCAGAAGGGTCGAGATAGTCAAAATAATGTATCCGGGGGTTTAGTTTGGGTCTCGGGGCGTTTTTAGGCCTAATTGGCATCCCAAGGGGGTATTATAGACATTTGACATTTTTGGATAATTAAACCAACGAATTTTCTAAGGATATATCAGCCTTTAGGAGTTGTCTTCTAGGGTTAATAAACACAAAATCAAAGAACGGCCATTAGAGAAGAAGTTGGAGAGCTTTCCAAGCAACTCAAAGCCAAAGACTCGCTCGTTTACACCGCCACCACCATCAAAACGTAGATCGCGTGACAAGGAACGCAACCATACCTCTTTCGTGGACAAATCAGAAACTCAAATTCCAGGCAAGTATCTATCTTTCTTTATTTTTAGTTAATGTTTCAATCATATTAGTCTAGGATTATTTAGAACATGTTTCATGGAAGAATTTAATGATTTAGAGAACCCAATCACATGTTGTAGAGAAAATAAATATATTCAGGAATCTCAATCATATGTAGAGGAATACCCACGAAATATGAATAATTTATAAGTGAGAAATCTGGAAAAAGAATTTAAACAATGGAAGTTCAGTGGAAAATTAGGGTTCTTGATAATTAAGGCAAATTGGCCCTTTAATACAATCCCGTTGATGAATTTGTACATGTTTCACATAGGAAATCATGCATATATGTATAGAGAACTAGTAGTAATGTTGTTTAGGAGTTTGGGAATCGATAATGGCATTTTGGAGCAATTTGGAAGATGAAACCCGTAGGTTTAAATGGTAGTTTCTGGGCAAGAACTGCTTGATCGATCGATCGACCCAAGAACATCGATCGATCGATGATCAATCAATCGACCCCCTTTCCTCAATCGATCGATCCCTCCAGGAAAACTACATATTTTGCCCCTCTTTTGTTTAATCCGGTTAAAATGCGTAGGAACCCTTGATTACTATTAATAGAGTATAATGCGTTATGAAGGGGACCAGAAGGGTCTAAGTAGACTCCGTTGAATGAAAATTAATGTGGGATGAAATTACGAGTTAACGGGGAGTTATTCATTACTTAGGAAATTATGCGTAAGTTTACTAAAATAATTGAGACTCGTAAAGGATTTAGACCAGAAGGTAAGTGAGAGTATACCTACAGAAATTATACTTAGTGAGATAGAGTACTTCGATATATGAGAAGTATGTATAAAAATATTATAAACGAGAATAAAATAGACGAATCCGTTATGTGAGATAATTGAGTAATTTGTGCTAAGAACGGATAATTATAATTATGCGTCGTGGGTGCACCTAATTTAGAAAATGTGAATATTTATGTCTATGACTATGTGACTGTGCTTATATTATGTATCTGTGTAAAAATCATACCCGGGCTACTTGCTATCAAGGAGGTTTTCGCGCCGGGACAGTCTTATCTCGATTGGACCTTTATGGAGGATATTGACTCGTACCCTAGAAGATAGTATCCTCGATATAGGATATCTGAGAATGATAGTCAGATGTTCTAAGAGACGTGACGGTATGTGCTGACCTATTAGGACCTGGAACTATGCTTCGCCTCAATTTGTTTGTGTAGTGTGTTAATACAGTTCGAGAGTGATTCCGAACTAGTATTTTCCTTAATTTGAGTGATACGGGGACTTGATAGCAGAGTATGTCAGCACCATAGAATTTGTGTTGGGTGCCGATAGTATATATATATTATATGAGTGACTAATATATATATATATATGTATGGAAACTTTCTACTGAGTATATAAGTAGTTAAGAAATGAATAAATGCTCCATCTTTATGACAAGTGTTCGTGAATTTTGTAACGGTAACTAAATGGTTCTAAGTAACGTAAGAAAATGGAAGAGATAAATTTTTTAAAACTAAATATCATGGCCTTAGTACTTTCCGAGATAAAACTTCATGGGAATAAGTTAGAGAGACTTATAAGATTTATTAGTACGGTACGCGTGCACACTAGATGAGAGGTGAGAATTCTCAAGAGAGTGTCGCATACTAACATGGCTGTTGCATTAGCCGGTAAGCAATTTAAATACTTGCTAAACTATTTTACACTCGGGCTCTGACCCGTTTCCTGTCTTTCTCTCTCTCTTGTATATATATGTATATGTATTTCAGGTGCCCAGCCACAGGGGCGTCATGCATAGGATCTTTGGATTGGACGCGCTGCAGCTTATGTGGGAGTTGCAGGCCTTTATTTTAGATGACCTCTTCGTTGATTCAGTTCCTATTTTAGTTCTTCATGGTTAGGGCATGTGTCTCCCATTTTCCTATTCAGTTTGGATATATCAGAGATCTATGTTTATTTGTATTTTCAGTATTCAGTACTCCTTGGGAGTTAAATATTGTTAGGATAGTTTCATTTATAGTTTTAAACTGGTTTGGTTTATCTAGATGGTTTTAAATTCTTCTGTATTATCGCCATCCTTAGTATTTATGTGATTCTTAAATTGTTGGTTGTTAAAAAGGTTTACATATTTGGATTTAATAAAATAGAAATAAAGTTTTAATTTGTTTTGACACTTAGCTTAATTATTTAGGGTGTTTAAATTGGTATATTTAATTTTGCGACAATGATGCTAAGAATAAACCAACTGTTCACCTTGATTTTAATTTAATAAAGGACTGATCGCCCGGTATTTAATTAGGCGGGGTGTCACAGGTGGTATCAGAGCATCAGGTTCTAGTGTCCTTCAGGATCTGTGCGGCTTATTATGCTTCCAGCATTACTTTGTTTGATATATAGCCCTAAGTTTAGGATTGTTGATTTCTATGGTGAGATTTCGTTCTCCTGCTATAACGTATGTATATTAGTGAATTCTATTTATGTTCGGATGTGTGCGTGTGCCGAGCGATGAAGGATGTCGGATGAGGACAGTTAGGCGAACATCAGGAGGCAGGGCTCAATTGAGGTTGTAAAGTATATTCAAGGATGATGAACGTAGTCGAGGTCACCCCTATTAGGGAACGAGAGGCCAGGACTGTAAATATGGCTAAGACGCAGCCTACAATCCAAGTGTCGTTATAGTCGAAAGTGAGGACAAATTTGACCCACCCAACGTGGTGTGATTGGGAGAGGGTCGAAAGGTAAAAATTGAGGAAAGTCATCAGCGGAAATTCTAGACATGCGGGAATTCTGTGTGTTACCCAACGAAGGTAATATATTCAAAGGCTTGGAAATATAGTGGAGTGTGGTTAACTAGAAGTGAAAATTTGGGGTAAAATTTTTCTTAACTCAGCGGAGCAAAGTTACAATGGTGGGAGTCAACCACCACCGTTAGTAATGAAATGTTGCGTCAATAAAAGAACCTTCGGTACAGTTTAACCGCATGTTCTTTCATCAGTTGTTCAGGATAAGATATGAACATCGTGTTGAACCCATTACGAAAGAGACGGACAGGGGTCCATTTGTAAATGGATTTAGGCTTTTAGAAAATTTTATATCAGCGGGAGTGGATACCAATGGTAGTGAAGATTTCAGGTGGAAAATCAACTCGTGAGGAAAGATTGACAACACTTAAAGGGAATTCTGTTGGACAGTCGATCCATATGATAACAATGTCACGCACTGTCTGTAGAGATGTTAACGCTCTTATGAAGGGAGCTAAAGTAATCGGAAGATTTATTGGAGAGTGAGTCTAGATGAAAGGTAGTTAGTAAAACACCGCAAGGGGGAGACCCATCACGGGGCTCATTTAAATGATTCGTATATCTAAATTACTACCAAGCGATGGTGAATTCAGTAAGGGTTATTGAATCCAGTAGCACGTTCCTTAGGGCCAACAAAGCTAAGGGAACAACGGGGGTAGCCATCAGGAATCGAGCCTACCAAAGTCCGAGAAGGACAATCCTAATATGGTTAGTATGACAGGTGATAAGTGGATTATGTGTAGAGGTATTTTGTGGAGAGTGAAATCACATGCATCAATGATTTCCCGAAGTGAGTAAAGGGACTAGAGTAGGATGCCTAGTAAAGGACAACGATTAAAGTAGTTTTTGGTTTGGTTTGGATAGGCGTGTTACTTCCAGGGATCATTTGTGCAGTCAAGGCGATTGGCAAGGTAGAAGTATGAGTTTTATACTCGAAGGATGAGTCGTATTTTATGTAACACGAGCGAGTCACTATATTTTGTTCATTTATAGATTAGCATGTGAGACGAGTTTAGTACGTATAACTATAAACGTTATTATTATGTTAATATTTTCCCTAGTGTAGCGGGATTTTCCTTAGTACTATCCGCGGAGGATAAATGGATGTATTAATAGTGTTATATACTTTATTGAGATTACTCGTTTTAATGATGTGATATACGAGTATGATATTGTCTTGGTTACAACTTTATAGTAATGGTTAGTACGATTGTAGGCAGTTATTGCAAGGCTATCGGAGTGGTTGCCTTAGTGCAACATGTTTTGTTCTGGCGAGGCCTCACATACGAGAGGGTCGAACTCACACTTATATTATCTATTTTAGAGACTTCGGAGGGGATAGTGGGCTCGAGATATTCGATCCTGGTATGTGTAGGGACTTTGTTGTTATGATTCAGTATGTGTTGGGTTTACTGTTGAGCGAAAAGTTTTAACTCATTGTTATGTTTAGCACTCAGTACTTGGTGATAGGAAGAGCGCGTTGATACATCTATCCTTTAGAGATGTGGGAGTTGAGAGTTACACCCATATGATTGGGAACGAGATTTAGAGAATCCCGATTGTATGTATTCAAGGTTTATAGAATGTGATTACCACCAATACTGAACGATAGTGCAATTGGCTAAATGTTCTTTGTTAAGTGTAATTACGGGAGGAGATATAACTTTTCTGTCGAGAGACAGAATAAAGGGGTACATGCTATGGACGGAGGGCCTAACGGATTTCGATAACCAATAATGCTAGGTAGTAGTGTATCGGGGGGTTCCTTATTTGGATTTCGCTTTGCGAGACATCCCACGCATGAAACTTAGCGTAAAGTTGGAAATAGGGAGATGTTTGGTCATTAGTCCATGATTTCGGTACCTCGATCGTAATAGGAGAAGGTAATTATATCTATAAGTTATAAGTTGAATTATGATTTAAGGCCAGTGGATCCGGTGGTGTGTTAAGAAAGCATTGAAAGTTTGGTTTTATCACCACGAGTTGAAGGGTGGGACGATGATAAGGAGAATTTAAAATTTTGATTTCTAGGGGTGATTGAGAATACCCAAGTGTTGTAACCGCGTTCTGAGCACAAGGGAAATAAAGAGTTGGGATGATTTTTAGCGTGGATTATTTGGGAAGAATTTTTAATACAAAAGATAAGACTTGTATTTATTTTGATGTATAGAGCATTGGTGATTTATTTTAGTTGTTGTATTTATTCGAGAGAATTGTTGTACTTATTTGAAGAGATTTGAGATTAGTGGTTTCTCTTTTGTTGTTGTGAAACGTAGATGCTTTATACCTAGTATTTTGATGGATTTGGTTAGTTTTATCAATTAGTAGCGTGCCATTAACTCTTCCCGGGCGGGCGGGGTGCTACAGAATGTGGGCATCCTGGTTAGTTGATGTTAGAATTGTCCGAGTTGTAGGGATGTGGGAATAAACGTGTGGAATATATGTTTGTGGGACTAACATAACGAGGTGGAAGTGGTAGAGTGGATTAAGCATCGCGTGAAGAACGATGATTCATATATACGTGTGCGATTAGAGTGGCACACTCGAATTTGGTTAGAAGGCTGTGGGAATCCATTTAAAAATGGGGTATTCCTTGAGAAGGGTAGAATTTAATTATTATGGAGAACACTCGGAGCGGAGTTGAAATTAGTCAAATGTTGAGAGCGACTGACGCGTATAAAGAGTGAAGATGTTAGTATGGTATAAAAGGTCCAGAAGTGCACATCGTGGAGAAAGGTGCACGGATCGAAACTTTTGGTATGCGCTAAGGAAAGAGGGGAAGTATTAAGTGACACTTAATGTGAAACATTTCAAGTATAAGTCAATGTTGAGCGGGACATATTGAGTAGTCTCCGCATGCACCATTCATAGATAAAAATCGGTTGGAACAAAAGGATCAACCAGAGAATTTTATGGCTATCGACAATTCCTATAGTGGAAGAGGCCGGTAAAGTTGGTAAAGTTTCTTGGATGAGTTGTCAACCTCAAAGTCAGATCAAGAGTTCCTTCGAATGTGTGGAACAAGATGCCCAAGAAGGAAGTGATTGACATTCCTTTGGGGTTATTTACAATATTAGCTAGTGTGCCCTAGTATTCTTTTGAAAGGAAGGATCGCGCCGATACGTGGTCCAACACGGTATTTTTCTGAATTAGGATGAGATTTTTGAATCCCACCTTCAAAATGGGATTTCAGGAAGCAGCGGGGATAACATTACGTTTTGAGTAGGATGTATCACCCATAGCCGGGGAGTAGGCGAACGGTGATTAACGATTAGTGGAGCAATGTGAAAGTAATTGGGGGAAGATGTTACTTAATGGTAGCATTTCGTGGGTGCACTCGTACCTGCTTATTGTGAACAAGGTGCTTATTTAGGTTTCGGGTGTGGAAAAACCTTAACTTTTCTCACTCTGAATGTTAAGAGATGGGCGGATAATCAAAACTTTGGATTGGTCGAGTTAGAGTCTGATGTCTATGGTGTAATTGCCATGGTTGTTTTAGGCGAACAAGAGTGGTTAGATGTTCGTATGGTTTCTCTCAGAATGAGAGTTTTGTTTTGAGATAAATCCGAGTAGTTGTCATGTAGTGAGGTGCGGCCTCCCAATGATATTTAAATAATGGGAATTAAAAATATATAGGCGTGTCTTATACGAATAGCAACGGATTGGAGCACAATGTGAAGTGTCGTTATTAAGGTATGACTCTATAACTGTTAGTATTGAGAGTGTTAAATAAGCTTATTGTGAGGCGAGGGACTATAGAAATTCGCCTTACCCTTAAGTCAGTTTTGAGGATTGATAAAGTATCCAGATCTATGTTTTCCAGGCATACCTTATTATCCGAATTTCGGGATGAAATTCCGTTATTAAGGGGGAAGTATGTAATACCACGTATTTTTATGGCTTTTAAATTTGGGGATTTATTAAATTTAATTGAGATATTAATTTAATATTAATCCAGAATTTTATTTTAAATATTTACTAGCGTGACGTGAGTTAGTAATTATTGGAAATTTGTTGAATATTACTAGATCTGTAAAGTAATATATCAGAATTATTTTATTAAAATTTTCACGAGTGAATAAAATGGCAATTATGGAAATTTAATTCGAGGCGCGCCTGTGTCGTGTCAGGACTAAATTATTATTATTAAAGTGAATAAATTATAAGTCACACGTATGGTCATTTCGAGTGCGCCAATGTATTCGTAAGGGTCGAGATAGTCAAAATAATGTACCCGAAGGTTTATTTGGGTCTCGGGGCGTTTTTAGGCCTAATTGGCATCCCGGGAGGGTATTATAGACATTTGACATTTTTGGGTAATTAAATCCACGAATTTCCTAAGGATATATCATCCTTTAGGAGTTATCCTCTAGGGTTAACAAACACTCAAAGAAGGCCATTAGAGAAGAAGTTGTAAAGCTTTCCAAGCAACTCAAGGCCAAAGACTCATCCATTTGCACCGCCACCACCACCAAAACGTAGATCGCGTGACAAGGAACGTAACCATACCTCTTTCGTCCACAAATCGGATTCACAAATTCCAGGCAAGTATCTATCTTGCTTTATTTTTAGTTAATGTTTCAATCATGTTAGTATAGGGTTGTTTAGAACATGTTTCATGGAAGAATTTAATGATTTAGAGAACCCAATCGCATGTTGTAGATAAAATAAATATATTCTGGAATCTCAATCATATGTAGAGGACTACCCACGAAATATGAATAATTTAGAAGTGAAAAATCTGGAAAAAGAATTAGAACAATGGAAGTTTAGTGAAAAATTAGGGTTCTTGATAATTAAGGCAAATTGGCCCTTTAATACAATCTCGTTGATGAATTTGTACATGTTTCACGTTGGAAATCATGCATATATATAGAGAGAACTAGTAGTAATGTTGTTTGGGAGTTTGGGAATCGATAATGGCATTTTGGAGCAATTTGGAAGATTAAAATTGTAGGTTTAAATGGTAGTTTCTGGGCAAGAACTGCTTGATCGATCGATCGACCCAAGAACATCGATCGATCGATGATCGATCGATCGACCCCCTTTCCTCAATCGATCGATCGCTCCTGAAAAACTGCATATTTTACCCCTCTTTTGTTTAATCCGGTTAAAATGTGTAGGAACCCTTGATTACTATTAATAGAGTATAATGGGTTATAAAGGGAACCAGAAGGGTCTAGGTAGACTCCGTTGAATGAAAATTAATGTGGGTGAAATTGTGGGGAGTTATTCATTACTTAGGAAATTGTGCGTAAGTTTACTAAAAGAATTGAGACTCATAAAGGATTTAGACCAGAAGGTAAGTGAGAGTATACCTACTGAAATTATACTTAGTGAGATAGAGTACTTAGAGAGATGAGAAGTATGTATGAAAATATTATAAATGAGAATAAAAGAGACGAATCCGTTATGCGAGATAATTGAGTAATTTGTGATAAGAACGGATAATTATAATTATGGGTCGTGGGTGCACCTAATTTAGAAAATATGAATATTTATATGTATGACTGTGTGACTGTGCTTATATTATGTATATATATATTATATGAGTGACTAATATTTATATATATATATATATATATATATATATATATATATTTGTAACGGTAACTAAATGGTTCTAAGTAACGTAAGAAAATGGAAGAGATAAATTTTCTAAAACTAAATATCATGGCCTTAGTACTTTCCGAGATAAAACTTCATGGGAATAAGTTAGAGAGACTTATATGATTTATTAGTATGGTAGGCGTGCACACTAGATGAAAGGTGAGAATTCTCAAGAAAGTGTCGCATACTAACATTGTTGTTGAATTAGCCGGTAAGCAATTTAAATACTTGCTAAATTATTTTACACTCGGACTCTGACCCGTTTCCTGTCTTTCTCTCTCTCTTGTATATATATGTATATGTATTTTAGGTGCCCAGCCACAGGGGCGTTATGCATAGGATCTTTGGATTGGACGCGCTGCCGCTTATGTGGGAGTTGCAGGCCTTTGTTTTAGACGACCTCTTCGTTGATTCAGTTCCTATTTTAGTTCTTCATAGTTAGGGCACGTGTCGCCCATTTCCCTATTCAGTTTGGATATATCAGAGATCTATGTTTATTTGTATTTTCAGTATTCAGTACTCCTTGGGAGTTAACTATTGTTAGGATGGTTTCATTTATAGTTTTAAACTGGTTTGGTTTATCTAGATGGTTTTAAATTCTTGCGTGTTATCGCCATCCTTAGTATTTATGTGATTCTTAAACTGTTGGTTGTTAAAAAGGTCTGCATATTTGGATTTAATAAAATGGAAATAAAGTTTTAAATTGTTTTGACACTTAGCTTAATTATTTAGGGTGTTTAAATTTGTATATTTTATTTTGCGACAGTGATGCTAAGAATGAACCAACTATTCACCTTGATTTTAATTTAATAAAGGACTGATCGCCCGGTATTTAATTAGGTGGGGTGTCACACTTTACCTGCTGATATGGTAGGCATTTGGCTATGAAGTGTACAATATCTTTCTTCATACTGGGCCACCAATAATATTACTGGAGATTCTAGTACGTTTTTGTGCTACCGGGGTAAGCCATGAATTTAGAATGATGAGATTCATGCCTGATTTCTACTCAAGAGTGAAGATATTAGGGGAACACATACTCAATTTTTAAATTTTAATCCACACTCGGGTTCCAAAGTCCAATCTTTTTCTAGGAGGTTGTTTTGAACTTTTTGCCTTTGAGAATGCAAAAATTCGTCTTGAGCTTAAACATCCAAGATTTTCTTATGTAGAATGGGGCGAGCGATAATATTTCTAAACGCAATCCGGGTTGTAAAGGAGTCTCATTGTAAACTTAAATCTCCAATAGTTTCTAAAAATACAAATATAGTATTGAGGCTTCCTTAGGCTTTACGACTTAAAGCATCAGCAACTACGTTACCTTTTCCGGGATGGTAGAGTAAGTTAAATTTATAATCTTCTAAAAATTATATCCATTGTCTTTATCGTAGATTAAGATCTTTCTAAGTGTATACGTACTTCATACTCTTATGATCAAATAAGACTTGAAATTATTCTCCATACAAATAACATCTCCAAATCTTTAGAGCAAAGACTACTGCGGCTAATTCTAAATCGTGCACCGAATAGTTATGTTAATGAGTATTTAATTATCGAGAGACATACTCGATTACTTTACATTGTCATATCAACACATAATCGATTCCTTATAGATAAGTGTCGGTATAAACATCATAGTTGATGTTACTGGAAGGAATGGTTAAGATGGGTGCAGTGGTCAATCTTTCATTGAAAATGAAAAAATCTTCTTCACATTCAGGATTCCATACAAATCGGATGTATTTTCTTATCAACTTCATTAATGGTAGGGAAATTCAAAAAAATCCTTCCACAAAACGTCGATAGTATCCGACAAGACCTAGAAAGCTTCATAGTTCTGTGATGGTGGCAGGTTGAGGCCATTCAAGCAGTAAAGTGGTTTTGGCTGGATCTACTTGTATATTTTCTTTCGTAACTACATGTCCAAGAAACTTCACTTCTTTAATGAGAAAATAACATTTGATTTGCTTTACTTTGCATACAACTGATGTTTACGAAGAGTTTTCAGTATTATACAAAGATTTTCTTCGTGTTTTACCCAAATTAAATTGTCATTTATGAACACAATCACAAACTGATTCTGGAAATGTCAAAATATTGTATACATTAAATCCATGAAGGAAAAAGGGGCATTGGTTAAACCAAAAGACATGACTAAAAATTCAAAATCTCCATAGCGGGTTCGAAAAGTGGTTTTGGATATATCTTCTTCTTTCACACGTAATTGGTGATAACCATATCATAAATCAATTTTTAAAATTATCCTCTGCCCTCGCAATTGGTCAAACAGATCACCTATCCAAGGCAAGGGGTATATAATTTTTGTGGTAGCATTGTTTAATCTTCGGTAATCAATACATAGCTGAAAAGACCCTTCTTTCGTATGAATAAAATTGGGGCTCCCCAAGGGGATGTGCTGGGGCATATAAATCCTTTACTGAGTCAGTCCTCCAGTTGTGTTCGAGGTTCTCTTAATTCCAAAGGATCCATACGACAAGGGGGTGTTGAAATAGGGAAAGTATTTGGTAACAAGTTGATGAAAAACTCAATCTCTCGAGGGAGAGGTAATCCAGGTAAATCTTCAGGAAACACATCTTTGTATTAGGTCAAAATATTGGAAAGAATATAGGGCTTCTTTTCACTTATTCGAAAAAGTAAAGGTTGGTGGGGATTTCTTTCTTGAAAACAAAACGAAGTTTGGTGGGGTAGTTTGAATGTTACCTTCTTCGTATGAGAGTTAATATGAGCAAAGTTTGGAGATAAAATGTCCATTCCTATTATTATATCAAATTCTGTCAGATCAGGGACAATTAAGTCTATGGTTAATGTCATTGCTCCAAAACGTAAGGTATAACGTGTACAAATTATATTGATTACGGCCATTTCTCTATTTGGCATTCCCATAGTGAAAGGATAAGCTAACGGACTATAAGATAATAATAACCTAGTCATACATGACTGACTAATGAAAGAATGTGTGGATTTAAAATAAAATAATACATGTGCTAAAATTTTTATAAAAGGAGATTACCTTCGACCACATCGTAGTAATTTGGATTTTTCGTTAGGAGAATGGAAGAATTCCGACTTTGATTCTTAGTAACTGGTTCCTGCTTCTTTTCATGGGATTTGATTGCGGCAGGCGCTTAAAATTATTGGTTGGATTTTTAAAAGGAGGTTTAATAAAGTTAGGGGAGGAAGAAGGAGGAGGAATTTATAGAATTGGGCATCGGAGTCTTAGTTGTCCTACTTGTTTTCATTCATAACAACGTACAAAAGGTCTACTATTGGTGTATTGAATTTGGCAGAATGTTCGGCCATCCTTGGGTTTATTGTAAGGGTGATCTCGTTGATTTGGTTGATACCTAATAGTATATGGATTTCTAGAAGGGTTAGAAATTCGAGTTGAGTTAATAACTGTGGGATGTTTCTTTATACGAGAGGATATTTCAACAATTCGGTTAAACTCTTGGACTTACAAAGGTATAATAAAGTATTTTATGGTTTGGCATAAACCTCCTTCAAAATGCTTGCACTTTATAGGTTCGGTGTCAACATATTCCTAGGCATATTGAGATAGTTCGATAAACTTGGCTTCATACTGGGCCACCATCATTTGTTGTTGTAGATTTAAGAAGTCTACGATCATTTCATCTCTTATGGTCTCTAAAAAGTATTTACTGAAGAAAATCTCTTCAAATTATCCCCAGTTTAGTTCATTCACATTTCGGGAACATAAGATGGACTGCCACTAAAAATCTGCTTCTACTTCAAATAGATATGAAGCTAATTTTACCCTAAGTTCAAGGATAATTCCAACTCCATCAAGTACCTTAAGTTTTTCGTGAACCCATTTTTCTGCTTCAACTGCACTGGGCTTTTCAAGAAATGCTAGAGGCTTTTATCTCAGAAATTTCTTAAGAGCGTTCACTCTCCAAGTCTCTTTTGGAAATTCATTATTCATAGGGAGTGGAGGCATATTTTGTTATCGCTGGGTTAGTGCAATTAACTCTTGAGACAATATAGGATTTCTTCATTGCTGGTAATTGGACTTGGCATTTGTGGGGTAGAAGATTCTTCTTGGGTTCCACTGGTTATTACTCGAGTAGCAACCATCCTATATAAACAAAATTGTAATGGATAAATTACAAGAAGAGATACTGCAAACCACTCGTCATTTTATATCATTTTAGACTTTCCATTACATAGTTAACGTAAAGAAAAGAAACAAAAAGATACATAGCCATTAAATCTATTTTATAATAAAAAATGAACAATAGAACTCTTAAGTTACTGATCGGGGGTGAAAGTAGCACAGTGTCAGTACGCCAGTTGTTGAATTCGTTTCACCACCTCAATACAAAGACCTAAACTATTGACTACACTCTTTTAAGGGAGTATAGCGGCCAGTCCGGGTATCAAAAATCCGCATAGAATAGTTGTTAGAATTATATTGATTTAATACTTCAGGAATAAAAGTGTAAAAGATGATTGTTAACATAAGAAAAGATAACTAGGCATGGAAGTTAAACTAAGATTACAAAAAGGAATAAAAACTATAGGTTGTGACTAATATCCCTCACCTCTGCTTAATGCGTATAAAGGGTTATGTGGGACTACGGATTTAGTAAGATTGAATCTCATTTCAACAATCAATTAAATCTAGAGTTGTCACCCCCTAAATTCGCATAAAAGCCTAATATGATTTTGGCATCAACAAATACCCCAAAAATTACACACGCAAGGCCATAAATACGGAGCATACATGATACACCCCATTAAATCTCCTAGGCGTAATAATAATAATAACCCAATCAAATTTGATACATAAAACCCAACACCATATCAAAGCAACACATTGAAACCAAGGCGAGTGCCATTAATCACAACCTAATTTAAATTAGCTAGAAAGCATCATAAATGGCATGTATTTAAAGAAAGCAAGAAATGAAAGCAAGAAACCTAAATTAGAAAGCAAGTAAACTAGGGCAGAAAGCTTGAAATATAGAAACACAACTTAAATAAATGGTATGGATGATGAATAGTGCAACTTACACAACCGAATGGGTAAACCCAAAGAGAGAAATGAAGATGAGCTCTCCACAAAACAAAACCCTAAAAACTAACCTAAACTAAAGAGAAAATAAATATATTTACAAAAGTAAACAAAAGGTTCTATTTATAGTAAGTTACAAAAGAGATAAAAGAAAAATGGAAAAAGAAACTAAAAGAGGAAAAAAGCACACAAAATCTACTACTACCGGTCGACTGCAGCCAGAGGGTCGGTCGATCGGGTCCTTAGGTAAATGTATAATGTTTTATGCGTAGGCCAAATTATGAATCACCGATCGACCAGGGTCCCATGTCCGTTCGATCGGTCAACGAGCATAAATATAGGCATAAGGAACACAAAAAGTGCTAGAATGCGTAAAGATAGCATGCGCACATATGCAATATTCGTGACTAATCAGTTTTGCTATGATGGTGATCCGGGAATGAGGGTTGCCATTTACTTGCATACTTAAACTTGTAGATTTTATTTATTTACAGCCACATTATGGTCATTATTTTAAGCCATTCAGGGAATTACTTGATCATATTCGGAACCAGCGTCATCTTCGAAAGGATCGGAGTCATCATATGAGGAGTCTGGTGAAGTAGTGGTATCGGTAGGGGTGAAGATGGTAGTAATGGATGAAACATGTTCACAGTCTATCAAGGAATCAGGAGGAGTAACGGTAACTTCATTGAGTGGTACCACGTCCCATGCGAGATAGATCGCTTATTATAAAAATTCAGGATCTTCGAAAAACCTTTTAGCTTGTCTGGTAGCTTGAGCCTCTCCCATCAGATGACCAATGAGCAAACTGTGTTTAATTTCTGGAGTGGAAATTGCCCAGTCACGATCGATGATTCTGATATGTTGGAAAAACTTGACATATCCAACCTCTTTGATAGCTCTCTAAATGCGTTCGCACGTCGAGTCACGAATGTCGAGATATATGTCGACCCAAATATTCATTACTGTAAAATATTATAAGTAACAATATATGACGAGGAAAATATTTAAAAATAATAATTATATTAGTCGTAGGCGAAGATCCTCGTATTTGGTCCCGTATAGGAATAAAACCCGATTTTGCTCTGATACGATGATGTCGCATTCACGAATTTTATGCTTTAATGATAAATAAGAATAAAATTAAATGCAACAATAATTTTAGTGCAAAGGAATTTAAAAGACGTTTATTTTAGGGATGCCTAGCATTCTATTACATATCGAAGTCTGAAAATAAAATGAAGTACAATAATATTCGTTCATGACATACATAATTTTAAAACTTCAAAGAAACACTCGGAATTCTTAAGAACTAATAAGTTGCGGTGTAGATATTCCAACGGGGACTACTATCCTTGTCTATCACGGCCCAGACGTACGTAACTTATAATATATTCTAGGGAAGAAGAGAATAAAAGTTCAAATGCGCAGGCAGTAATTGGTCTTCTTTATGTTCATCGTTTATCAGGAATAAAAGTAATTAAGTAGACATGCCAAGTAGATAATTTCTGTTTCTATACAAGATATGTAAGATGATAGGGTGTTAAAAAAATAATAGAAGGAAATTATTGAGGTAATACATGTTGAAACAAAATGAAATATTATAGGACTATCAGGGGGTACACTGAAGTCTACTGATATGTAAATGAATAAAATGGTGAAGATAATCGAATAAACTGAGTATCAAGTAATTGTGATAATGGTTCAAATTATAACACGATAACCCATAAATTATCGGTTTAGGGCCTCAATGGCGTAGATATATCGTTATAATATCGCTCAAGGCATAAAATACACTTGAACATACCAATAATCAGGGAATGATAAATATAGCTCGGCACACTTAGCTAGAGTGGCACTCATACATATATAGAAAGAAGACAAAAGTAAGCACTCAACATTTAAGTCCTACATGCCAATTAGAATTACCGTGGTATACTAGCGTCTAATCCCTGAATTGTAAGGTATGATACTTGGAGTTTCACTGATAAGGATAATACATTGCAGGGATTATATGCATATATTCATAGTAGGTTACAGGGTTATACCACGATTAAGGGTAAGGAAGTTTAACAGTTTGGGTATAATGGTTTATCGGTTTCGAAAATAATCAAGAATATCGAGGGAATAAATTAACGATATAAATCTTAAATACTCAAAGGAGTTCATATTTGAAATAGGAGTTCAAAATTGTCATAGCGTGATATAACAATCAGTAATTAAAAGACTTAATCTCAAACTGTCTAATATTGAAATTTAAATTACCTACATTTGAGTTTTACGAATTTCGGTTGGTTATGTGGCTAATTTGCTGGGTAAACTGGGTAGTCTAAAACCATAAAGAGTGTAAGTAGGTCATATAGTTTCAAAATAATATTTATATGATGTAATAGGATGTAGTTTCCAAAGAGATTCCAATGTAAAATTAACTAAGAGGGTATAAAGTGTAAATTTTAAAACTATTTAACAAAATATTTTTCCCTTATTCTATTAATATTTGAAATTAGTGTCAGAAGACAAAGTAGCTTTGTTTATGCTGAAGTAATTATAGAAAAAGTTTGGGGAGGTTTTGAAATACATGAAAAAGTTGACAAAGGGTTATGTGTAAACTTAAAACTTAACTTTTAAACTCAAAATTGGTATTGACAAAACACTTTCATGGAATCCAAACATGGTGATGTAATATACAAATTTGTTCAGCATCAAGAAAATAAAAATATTGAAAAAAAATCAAAAAAAATTATTGGAGATGCACCCTCACGCGCTAAGTCAAATGTGTGACGCGCCTGTTTTGACTTTTATTCACGCACGTGTAGGTCAGTTGCCTTCACCCCCTCGACATTTTGACTATAGGGTTTCAAAACTTTGACCTTGATATTGAAACATTTTAGAATTCCTTTTGTGACACCCCGCTTAATTAGATACCGATTGATCGGTCATTTATTAAATTAAAACGGGATTTCCATTTGGTTCATTCTTAGCATTACTGCCGAAAACCATATTAATTACTAATCACCTAATTAGTTAATCAAGCCGATATCAAATTTTATCTTTCATCAAACAGATAAATACATGCGGAATAAAACAACTAATCCATGCACACAATCATTGAGTCTAAAAACAATACTGAATAAATAACTGAAAGACTTGCCGAATAAACCATCGGCTACTAATCCCAATCCAACAGATAAATAAATAATCCAAATACTAAGTCTGAAAGTAAATGTGCTACATGCCCTAAATGAAATTGTAGTTGATATAAGATCCCTAATTTAGGAATAAAGAAATGATGCGTCTAATCCAACTCCTGCGTGCATCCACATATGCCGAAATTGCGTATCCCTGGAATAGAATCTCAAGTCTGGCGTCCCTATGGTTGGTCACCTAAAAGGTTTTTAAAAATATTTGCAACAATGGTTAGAACCCAAAACATTTTGAAAATATTTAACAAGTACTTAAGTTTGCAGTAATTAAAATGCATGAATGCTTTTCATATTTAAGCTAGTGCCGCACTCCCTTGAGATAATACTCACCCCTCAACTATTCTGCACACCTACCACTTTCTCTTATAACCCTCTAGCTATATTGTCCCGTCTAACTAACCTTGTTATAAACGCTTCTTGATACCTTACTGTAGCCAGATTAATTTTACTAATGATTTATAAGTTATTTCTCACGTCAACTTAATTTATAATCTTTAAATAACTATATAACAATTTCACTAGTTATATAAACAATACCATTTCACTTTAGGTATTTCACCCGTATATAAATATTTTCACTATTACATACATATAAAATATTGCACATTCACACACATGTCGTATATGATATCCATCCTCAGAGTAATAACTCATCCGATGTTTTCTCAAAAATACTTTCACCCCAGGTATACTCAATCCAACTCGGATACCACGAGACGATTCACTCACACCGAGTCAGACAATAAATAATAAACATAGAGAAGGTGGTCATAGTTCCCCGAGTGAGAGACTGAATCATACCTAAAGCGTCTCACCTCGAAAAAAGAATCACAATATAAAATACTAGACGTTATGACCTGGGGATTATACTCGCCCTATATTCACTAGCCAGGGGATTCACCCACATCGCGAAACCTTTTATGATAGCACTAGGGAGTACGAAATTCCTAAAAAAATCTTACACTGAAATTTAAGGAGCACACAAACACATATATATACTATTATATATATAATAAATTAAACCCGGTTAACCCATGTCTAACTCCTGTAGCACTAGCCTAAAAACATCTCAGTCAAATCCCCGACTCTTAATTTAATTAATTTCACATTAATTAAGTTATTTAAGTAGTGTCACTCAACTACAATACTCGGACATAGTTACTCGGCCCGTAATTTTAAACCTATTTAGAATATCACTCTGAATTCCGTAATTAAATTTCATACTTTTATTTTCCCTCAAAATTATTTGTATTCCCCTTAAGTCCCTAAGCATGGGAGAACAAAATTTTCATCACATTGATCTCTATATTCCCCAATAAGCCTCAAACCTAAATAAATAAAAGGGAACGAACTAGCCAGATTTGCAGCGTCATTCGAACAACGCCCCAGGTCGTTCGAACGACCTGTTGGGTTTTTTGCTCCTTCGTCTTCCTGCTTCGCTATTCTGCCATCAACAACACTGCCAAGCTTTTCTTTTTAAACCAGAATCAAATTTCAATGGCCCCAACACCAATTCCTACTCTTATGCACATTCAAATCACAGATTCAATCTATAACCCTCATTGATTTTCATTTCGATCCATAAATTTCCAGATTCGGGTTACTACGGTTTTCGTTATTTTATCATCCCAGTATACAACCTCACAAATCGAATAACTCAATTGTGGAACTGGGTTTCTATATAGTTCGAATTACAATAGTTCTAACTTATACTACATCATTAATTGATCTTTTAATCCACTTTCACATGTAAAATTTCTAAAAACCCATTTCAACGTAATAACTTACCCCAAAACGAATTTCAATTACACCCACCATGATATGAATAAAAACAACAGCTTAAATTAAAGGCAAGTCAACCACTTGCATGTTCTGAGTCGTAGGGTCTGATTTTATTTTGGGTAGATGATGATTTGACGAAGAACACACTTAATCCCCTCTGATTTGGCTCCCAAAATCTCCCTACTTTCCCCCTCTTTTATTTTGGGCAGAACTGGGGTTTTCTTTTTGAGTTGTTCCTTCCACAAACTCCTTAATTTAGGTTTTATAATGTTAATCCCGAAATTAAGTTTGTGGGCCAAATGAAAATGACCCAAACACCCCTATGTGGGCCCGGTTATGCCTACAAATTCCCCGAGACCCATTTACTACCCCCGAAAACTCTTTTCTAACTGTTTCGGTCTATTCGGAATCAATCGTGCACTCAGTATTGTCATTTAAATTACTTTACTAATAGTCCCTATCTTGATCTCAATATAGTTTATCCCCGACTCCGGATTGAGATAAAATAATACCACGTCACTATCACTTGTTATCATATAAAAATTATTACCATTCACTTAATAATTATTTTACATAAATATTAACCATTAACTCTCTCAATTATATTTAAATGAACTCATAATATATAATTAAATTAAATTAAGACACACTAGTAATTTCAATTAGCCGAATTAATTAAATATATAATGCTTAAAAATACGGGGTGTTACCTACTTCCCCCTTACAAGGGAATTTCATCCCCAAAATTAGGTCATACCTGCGATGAATAACTCCAAATATTGCTCTCGCATGTCATCCTCCCGCTCCCATGTCGACTCATCAACACTGTGATGTCCCCACTGAAGTTTGACTAATAGTACAACTTTAGATCGCAGCTTATGCTCCTTATGATACAGAATAGCCACGAATCTCTTCTCATACCAGATGTCTGACTGTAAGTCAATCTCCTCGAGTGGAACATTTCAAAAATCTCTCTCGATCCTCCTATACTTCTCCAGGGATGCCACGTGGAACAGATCATGTATCCACTGTAGATTCTTTGGTAAGCCCAATCTATGTGATGTCAGTCCCACTCTATCAATAATAGGGAAGGGTCCCATATATCTCGATGTTAGTTTCCCCTTCTTATCAAAACTCATGACCCACTTCATGGAAGATACCCGAATCAACACCCGATCACTAACCTTTAACTCAATGTGCTCCAGTTTGCATCGGTATAGCTCTTTTGCCTATCCTGAGCTATATGAATACGTCCCTGAATCAGCTCGATCTTGACAGTAGTCTCCTGTATCATCTCTGGCCCTAATAAATTGTTGTCCCCAATTTCTAGTCATCAAGCGAGTGAACGACAAGGCCTCCTATAAAGTGCCTCAAACGGTTCCATGCAGATGGTGAACTAGTAAGAGTTATTGTATGAAAACTCTACCAACGGAATCAGTCTGCCCGTCTATCTGCGGATGGTATGCGGTGCTCAACCATAAGTATATGCTCATGGCCTCCTGAAAGCACTGCTAGAAGTAAGACACAAAGATCTTGTCTCTATCAGACACGATGTTAATCGGTACTCCGTGCAGCTTAACTATCTCCAAAATCAAAAGCTACGTAGACTGCATCGTCTCAAAATCGATGCGAACTGATAAGAAATGAGCCACCTTAGTCAGCCGATCCACTATCACCCAAATGGAGTCGTGACCCCTCTGCGACGTCGGTAGTCCTATAATAAAGTCCATTGAAATTCTCTCTTATTTCCACATAGGGATCTCTAGTGGCTATAGCATCCCTGAAGGCCTATGGTGGTCTACCTTAACCAACTAACAGGTAACACACTTAGAGATAAACTCTAATATGTCTCACGTCATCCCTGACTACCAATACTGTCTCCTCATGTCCTGGTACATCTTATCCCCGTCGGGATGTATCACAAATCTTAAACTATGGGACTCAGTCATAACAGCATGCCTCGAATCCTCATCCTCCGACACAACTAGTTTCCCATTAAAACATAGGCCTCCATCTGAGTTGATCGAGTAAGACTCTGCACCCTTAGCCAATAACTGACGTATCCTGTCCTTGTGCTTTCACTACCTGCTTGATAATCTCGAGAGCGATAGCTAAAACTGATATGCACGCTTTGGCAATCTCATCATCATATCTAAGCTCACTCAACTTCACCTTTGAGATATTCGTATTTATCCCCATAATTTAGAAGCTTTTATCACCTCCTACGATGTAAATTATGTTTATTTATCTCATATACTTGCTACTGACATCGAGTTCATCGAGTTTCGGGTATTTCGTTTACATTTTCAGGTATTTTATACAAGTGATGAAAAGAGAAAACTCAAACTCAAGAAAGAAACAAGTGTAGGAAAGTCAAGGGTAAAACAGTAACTCTAAACTAGGAATTTGGACATAGAACCAGACGGAAAGTTGAAGACCTCGAGTCCACAAGCACGTAGGAAGAAATGGCATCCAAATCCGAGACCCGGGTGAAAAGTTATGAGTGTTTGAAGTTGAGAATTAAATCAAGAAGAAAAAGGAAGAAAAATGGAAAGTAACAAAACCGAACTGATGGAATCTCAATCGGACCGGTCCCAGACACTCGAATGCCAAAATAGAACGGATGAATTGGAACCCAGATCGGTCCCCTCTTTTGTTTTATACCGGACCGGTTCGCCCATTAGAGAAGGAGATACCGGACCGGTTCGACGGATGGAATTTGTATTTTTCTTTTCTCTTAAAAAGAGTTTCGCATGGTGCAAACACTAAAAATAAAGTGACGTATTTATTTCTCTGTCATACCAGACATTAGGGGGCTTGATTTTTGTTAGTTTTGAGGAGTTATTGAAGCCAAGATCCCTAAGATTCATATTGTTCAACTTTTATTCATCATTTTGGATTAAATTCAAGGCTCTTTTCATTTTTAGTAATATTTTCTTCATTGGTTTCAATTGCTTTCATATTTTTGGCTGTAGATTCATTATTATTTTTTTGTTAGAATTCTCCCTTGCATGTTTAATCACACTTTTCACATTATTATGATTTCATGCAACATGTATTTCTTGATAAAACATAGTTACATAATGTCCGACTAGATTTCCGAGGTTGGGATACATGAACCCATCCCTAAATAGTTCGCATGGGCATAAAAATACGTTTTTAAAATAAATAGTTAATTGGAACGCATCGGTTCGTTAGTACAAACATTGTAAGACTTTTAAGCTCATTTGTCCTAGGTAACTAGAGTGTTTAAGAGTGCAATGCGTGTATTAACCAATCGACTTTGTACATTGTTTATATTCTTGATTATGTATGATGCGGGCTTATACTCTCATATATGTAATACTTGAGTTAAATAATGTCATTATTTCAATTAAATATTTAATTCGAGACTAGTTTTCATATCCGATGAACTCAGTAGGGGCTGGGGGATTGTATTCCGACCTTATTTCTCATTTATATTCATTAATTCGTAGTTAGTTCATTCTTGCTTGACTAGTTAATTTAGTTAAATTTTACTTATTTATCTAGTAGTAATTCATACCCTCATTCCAAAAATCAATATTTTCTTATTTTTTTTGTGAGTTAAACCTTTAGTTTAATCATCTTTTCCCTATTCGTCGTCGCGATTCTTCATCTTAGTCCCTGAGATCAATACCTGGTTTACCCGAATATTACTTACGCGATCGGCTTACACTTGAGTCGATAGAAGCACGCACTAGAAATACTTTTAAAGCCGCGTCAAGTTTTTGGCACTGTTGCGTCACTTTCCACCACGTTTTCCCGTGCCATTGGAGTTATTGGATGAGATTGGGGAAATAACTAGAGTATCATCATATTTGAAACCCGATTTATCCATTATCGAATTAGAGCAACATCTAGGCTTAATATGTAAGTCAAAATTTCAGCATGATAGTATCTTCAGGTGTGACCATTTATGTTGTGATGTGGTGGTGCATGTCGATTTCACTCACCGTGTTCATTACGTGCCTCCATATGTATACTTGTTCTATTGGGTTAACTTCCAATTATTCAAACTTCTGATTTATGATTTGAAGGGTATTGGACCCCGCACATGGGGTCGGGTGAGTTTGCAGTGGAGAGAGAGAGGTCATCTCACCCCCAACGCGTATGGAGTGATTTTTTTTTTTTGAATTTTGAGTCGTGTGTTGGAGTTTTAGTGTCTTTTTGCATTTTAAATATTTGTCTGTTTTATTTGTCGCACTTATTATTTTTCTTCTTTAGCTTTTACTCCTTTAGATTGGGGATAATGCAAAAATCTAAGTTAGGGGGGGTGATAAGTGCGCTTTTAAAAAAATTCACAAATTTTTAAAATGCCCAAAAAAAATAGAAAATTTCTAAACGAAAAAAAAAAATTATAAAAGCCAAAAATATTTTTATTCAAAATAAATAAAAACTGGAATTTAATTTTTTCAAAAATGTCACATAATTTTGTTTGAAGTCTCGAATTGTTAAAATGCAAGGGCACTAAGCCGAAATTGACCAAAGATGGAAATTTTGCAAAAATTGACGACTTAACGAATAAATGTGGAGATTAATTAACCCGATGAGATTTCGAGCCTATCATTCTTGTGAGTTATTAAATCAATCCGAGTTAATGGTTAACTCAAAGTTCAATTTAGATTAAAATAAGTCATTGAAGATCTCAATTCCTTTGTTTTGATTGGTTATGGAAAATGTGCGAGAGTTTGTCTTGAAAAATACGCTAAAAATATCTCTAAACTAAATGATTCTCGAGACGCATATGGTTAAATAATTAGTAATTCGGACAATGAAATTAGGCCATCGTTTGTTACCCAAAAATATTAGTCATAAAAAGTTGTGAAAATTATCCCTTTTGCAACCCAATTTGAGCCGAACAAAAATTATCTCTTTTCGTTTGATTAACCCAAATAAATGAATTGGCCCGGAATTGTGAAAAATAAAAATTCAGAAATTTAGTCCAAAAAGTGCATAAAAATGGGCAAGAAAAAAATAGAAAAATGCTTAACAAAAATAGCAAGAAAAGAAAATTGTGAAAAATAGAAAAAAATATAGAAAAGAAAGAAAAAAAATGAGCAAAAGCCCGAAAAAGCACTTTAGGCTATCATAAGAACATCTTTGAATTCTGATTTTCCCAACCATTCCATACTTTACCCAATACACCTTCACCCCCGAGAAAGTTCGAGTTCGAATAACGAAATTAATTACCGCGTGAAGAGTTAAGACACGAAAAGATAATAAGAGAGATAAATTGGTGTGAATAAGAGGCGATGTTCCCCGTTTTCCAATAACTGTATTCCGATGACGAGATCTCATCACCATAAATATTCCATCTTTCAATTTGTGTGCGTGAATTTGCGTTCCAATTTATTTACTCCTTATATCACGCATATCGAGAGATATAGCCACATTCCGAGTGATTTGTTTGTGAGAATATTCGTGAGATTTTGAAATCAAAGTGAATTTTCAAAAAAGTAACGTAATGATCAATCGGTGGAAATTAGCGATTTAATTTTCGACTTTGCACACACACACGCACTATGATTTGAGACTCATGAATATGAATTTACGGTGACTATTTTTGGAGAGTTTAAATTGTACAGTTTTTAAGTATTTTGAACTTTCTTTGAGTAAAAAAAATGAATTTTGTGGCTATATATTCAGTGCAAACCCTCACAAGACAAAACTCGTCCTACTAGGGTAATCTCGGGGCTTAAAGGCTTGTTGCATACTCAAAATACAATTGTTTGCCCGTGAAAGAGGTATTCTATCCTAATAATGTGTTTGCTAAGTGTTTGACCTTTCTTTGATCCTTTTACATTGCTCGGGACAATCAAAGTTTTAAGTTGGGGGGTTGATTAGGCATAAATTGTTCGTATTTATCCCCATAATTTAAAAGCTTTTATCACCTCCTACGATCTAAATTATATTGATTTATCTCATATACTTGTTGTTGAAATCTTCTATCGAGTTCATCGAGTTTCGGGTATTTCGTTTACATTTTGCAGGTATTTTATTCAAGTGATGAAAAGAGAAAACTCAAACTCAAGAGAGAAATAAGTGTAGGAAAGTCAAGGGCAAAACAGTAACTCTACACCAGGAATTCATGCATGGAACCTAATGTAAATTTTAAGACCTCGAGTTATAAGCACGTAGGAAGAAACGACATCCAAATTCGAGACCCGGGTGAAAAGTTATGAGTGTTTGAAGTTGAGAATAACTCAAGAAGAAAAAGGAAGAAAATAGAAAGTAACAGAACCGTGCCGATGGAATCTCAATCGAATCGATCCCAGACACTGGAATGACAAAACTGAATCGATGAATTACAACCCGTACCGTTCCCCTCTTCTGTTTATACCGGACCGATTTTTCCATTGAAGAAGGAGATACCGAATCGGTTCGGCGGACGGAATTTGTATTTTTCTTTTCTCTTAAAAAGAGTTTTGCATGGTTCAAACACCAAAAATATTGTGATGTATTTATTTATTTATCATATCAGACATTGGGGGGCTTGGTTTTTGTTAGTTTTGAGGAGTTCCTAAAGCCAAGATCCCTAAGATTCATATTGTTCAACTTTTATTCAGCATTTTGGATTAAATTCAAGGCCCTTTTCATTCCAAGTAATATTTTCTTCGTCGCTTTCAATTTCTTTCATACTTTTGGCTAGAGATTCATTATTTTTTTTGTTAGAATTCTCCCTTGCAGATTTAATCACACTTTTCACATAATTATGATTTCATGCAACATATATTTCTTGATAAAACGTAGTTACACAATGTTCGGCTAGATTTTCGAGGGTTGGTATGCATGAACCCAATCCTAAATAGTTCGTATGGGTATAAAAACACGTTCTTGAAATAAATAGTTAATTAAAATGCATCGGTTCATTAGTACTAACATCGTAGGACCTTTAGCCTCGTTTGCCCTAGGAAACTAGGGTGTTTAAGAGTGCAATGCGTGTATTTACGAATCGACTTTGTACGTTGTTTATATTTTTTATTGTGTATGATTCCGACTCGTACTCAATATGTAATGCTTGAATTAAATAATGTCCTTGTTTCAATTTAACATTTAATTCGAGACTAGTTTTCATATCCGATGAACTCAGTAAAGATTGGGGGATTGTATTCAGACCTTATATCTCATTTATATTCATTAATTCGTAGTTAGTTAATTCTCGCTTGATTAGTTAATTTAGTTAAATTTTACTTGTTTACCTAGTAGTAATTCATACCCTCATTCCAAAAATCATCTTTTCTTATTCTTTTTGTGAGTCAAAACATTAAGTTAGTCATCTTTTCCCTCACGATTCTTCGTCTTAGTCCCTGAGATCGATGCCTGGTTTATGAGGATATTACTTACGCAATCGGTTTGCCCTTGAACCGTAATTGGAACGCACTAGAGACACAATTTGAGTGGCGTCATTAACTCCCCAGTAGGTCGTCTGCTCAACACGCCTGCTACCACGTTTTCCTTACCAGGATGATACCGTATATCAAACTGGTAGTCCTTTACGAATTCTGGCCATCACCTCTGTCTCATGTTCAGATCCTTCTGTGTGAAGAGATACTGAAATGACTTATGATTCGTGAATAATGTAAATTTCTCCCCCAAAAGATAGCATCTCCATATCCTCAAAGAAAACTCGTGTGTGGGGTAATTCTTCTTATGGGGCTTAAGATTTCGAGACATAAGAGCTATGTACACCCACACCCCCCAGTCCCTGCAAGTATGTATCCATGTAGACTCGGTACTCCACCTCACTCCTAGGCAATACAAGTATGGGTGATAACGTCAATTTGTCCTTCAGCTCATCAAAGGCTAACTGACAGTGATCACTCCACACAAGCGGTATCCCCTTGCGAGTCAAGTTCGTCAACGGAACCGCAATCTTCAAAAATACCTTAATAAAGTGGCGATAATATCCGGACAACCCCAGAAAGTTGTGAATCTCTATTGTTATCATGGGTTGTTCCTACTGCCTCACTGTCAATACCCATGTCGGACAAGTGTAGCTAAGACACTATACTTCCTGTAGCCAAAATCCACACTTATCGAATTTGGCATACAACTGGTGGTCCCGAAGTGTCTAAGACCCTATGCAAATGCTCTGCATGCTCCTCCTCAGTATGGGAGTAAACTAGAATGTCATCTATAACCATAATCAGAAACTGGTCCAAAAACTCCCTAAATACCCTATTTATGAGATCCATGAACACTGATGGCACATTGATGAGCCCAAATGACCTAACCCTGAACTCGTATGACCCGTACCGTAACAAGAAATCAATCTTGGGAGCATCCTCGTCTCGAATGCGTAATTGGTGATATCCCGATCTCAAGTCAATATTGGAGAAGTATGCAGCCCCTCTCAATTGATCAAACAGGTCATTGATATTCGACAACGGATACTTATTCTGTATCGTTACCTTATTGAGCTCCCTGTAGTCTACACACAAGAGAAACAAACCATTCCTCTTCTTCATAAATAACACCGGTGCACCCCAAGGTGATGTACTCCATCGAATGAAACCCTGCCCCAATAGCTGTTAAATCTGATCCCTCAACTCTCGCATCTCTAAAGAGGGACATGCGATATGGTGCTCGAGAAATTGGTCTTGTACTCGGTGATAGGTCGATAACAAACTCGATCTATTGGTTGGGTGGTAACCCTGGTATCTCCTGAAATACATCCTCGAAATCTCTAACAATTGGAATCGAGTCTATCGGAATAACTACCTCCAGTGAGGTCTCCTCCTCAATGTAGTATAGGAAGGTGCACGACCCTTCCTCAAGAAGAGGCATCGCCACCAAGAACATCTCCTGACCCAGAATGGAGAACACTATGGTCCTCTCGTAACAGTATACCATCACCTTGCACCCCTCCAACCAATTCATACCTAGGATAACATCGTATCCCACCATGTCTAACATCAGAAGGTCCGTTGCTAAGTTTAGACTCCCAATAATAATGTCCACACCTCTACATATTGAGCGTATAAGTTACCCACTACCCAACGATGACTCTACACACATAAGGCGAATGCCGACTGTCTTTAAAAGATTGGTTGCTCGGGAAAATCTAGTTGCAATAAAGGAGTGCGGCGTGCCAGTATAAAAAATAATCTTACCCTCATGCCCATGAATAAGAAACGTATCCTCAACTGCTGGCAGCGCCTGAGGTGGTGGTGGCATAGCCACGTCCCAGACGTTATACACACACACGTAATACATCTGCCCTTATCGCTATTGGGTTAGTGGGGTTGATGCTGCTGGAGGCATCTGTGCATGTTGCCCTTACTGGGGCCCCTACTGTTATCCCCTAGCTCTTTGTAGACACTCTTTCTTCATATGCCCTGTCTGACAGCAAACGAAGCATCACCCCTAAAATCCCCTTGTTCTAGCCCTGACCCGACTACCCCTGTTATCGGTCCTGGTAGCCTCCCTCATTGTTCCCTTGGCCCTGGCGGCCCTGGGGAACTTGTTGCTGGTGGTTAGGACCCTACTGGCCCTGACTGAAACCCTAACCATCCGGTTGATAACCCCCAGATCTGAATCTCTTGGCAGAATCCCCCTGCCTAAAGTCTTACCCCTGTTGCCTGCCTGCTTGATGCTATTGTGCTTTGCTAACATTACCCCCACCTACCTTGCCCTGCTGTCTGGGATCACCTCCTCTCTTTCTTCCCTTCATATGGAAGTGATGATCTTGGCAGTGTAATAATGCAGCATTGATGACATCTGTATACATCACTAATGATGGGTTGTCGATCAAGTGTTGCCTAATCTTCCAGGCTAATCCATCCATAAACCTCGCTTTCTTTCGCTCCTCATTGCTTACCTCGTCTGGAATAAAATTATCCAAACGGATGAAATCCTCCTCATACTCTGCCACGGAGTGATCACCCTGGGTCACCTCACTGAATTACTTTCGCATTTCAGTCTCTACTGCTGGCGAAAAGTATTTACGATCAAATCGCACCCAAAACTCAGCAATCGTCATCATATCTCTCTCCTCGACGGTGGTAACTGACTCCCACCACAGTAATGTTGCTCTAGCAAGTCTAAAAGTAGCCAACATTTGCTTATAAGTCCCACTACATTCCATTATACGTAGGTGGTGCTGTATATTCTTCTTCCACTGACACGCCTCAACTACATCAGAGCTACCCTGAAACTCAGGCGGGTCGCCCTTTTGAAACGTCTCTCTGACTCTCTACCAACTAGATGGCCCTGGCTGGGCCTAGAACACCGGTTCCACTAGCGACTGCAGCTAGGGATGTGGTAAATGAACAACCATAGCTGTCATAGCTGCGTTGACCGTCTGGGCCACTATCTCAGCAACCTGTGCAGTCGAGATCATCTCCGGTGGTGGCTGTGGCGATTGTACCTGTGGCTCCTAGTGAGTCTCCCTCACCTCATCCCTGGCCACTGCCCTCATTGCTCGCTCTCTCCTTGCTGGCATCTGAAAACATATCGAATTGTATAAGTACAAAGTGTATAAAAAATTTAATAGCAGAAGCAAGATATCTCAATCACGAAAATATAAAAGCAACAGTCCTAATAATAGGGCTCTATATCAAAATAACGATACGCAAAAATCGTAATAAGCTATACAGATCCTATGGAAACTATAACCTAATGGTCTGATACCATTTGTGACACCCCGTTTAATTAGATACCGGTTGATCAGTCTTTTATTAAATTAAAATAGGATTTCCATTTGGTTCATTCTTAGCATCATTGTCGAAAATCATATTAATTACTAATCACCTAATTAGTTAATAAAGACGGTGTCATATTTAACTTTCATTAAAAGAATAAATACATGCGGAATAGAACAACTAATCCATGCACACAATCACTGAGTCTAAAAACAATACTGAATAAATAATTGAAAGACTTGTCAAATAAACCATCGGCTATTAATTCCAATCCAACATAATAATCCAATAGATAAGTAAATAATTTAAATAATGACTCTGAAAGTAAATGGGCTACACACCCTAAATGAATCTGTAACTGAGATAAGATCCTTAATCTAGGAATAAAAAAATGATGTGTCTAATCTAACTCCTGCATGTATCCACATATGCCGAAGTTGCGTATCCCTAGAATAGAATATAAAGTTTGGCATCCCTATGATTGATCACCTAAAAGGTTTTTAAAAATATTTGCAGCAACGGTTAGAACCTAAAACATTTTGAAAATATTTAACAAGTACTTAAGTTTGCAGTAATTAAAATGCATAAATGCTTTTCATATTTAAGCTAGTATCGCACTCCCTTGAGATAATACTCAACCCTCAACTATTTTACACACCTACTACTTTCTCTTATAACCCTCTATCTATATTATCCCATCCAACTAGCCTTTTTATAAACGCTTCCTGACACCTTACTCTAGCCCGGGTAATTTTGCTAATGATTTATAAGTTATTTCTCACATCAACTTAATTTATCATCTTTAAATAACTATATAACAATTTCATTAGTTATATAAACAATACCATTTCACTTCAGGTATTTCACCCTTATAAAAATATCTGAATTATTATATATGTATATGTATAAATATACTTCACATTCACACACATGTTGTATATAATATCCATCCTCCCGAGTAATAACTCATCGGGTGTTTTCTCTAAAATGCTATCACCCTAGGTATATTCAATCCAACCTGAATACCACGAGATGGTTCGCTCACACCGATTAAGAAATAATTAATAAACGTAGCAGAGGCGGTCATAGTTCTCCGAGTGTGAGACTGTATCATACCCAAAGCGTCTCACCTCGAAAAAAATCACAACATAAAATACTGGATGCGGTGACTTGGGGATTATACTCGCCCTACATTCACTAGCCAGGGGATTCACCCACATCGCTCAACCTTCTATGATAGCACTAGGGAGTATGAAATTATAAAAATATCTTACATTTATATTTAAGGAGCTTACAAACATACATACATACATATATATATATAAACCCGACTAACTTGTGCCTAATTCCCTAGTACTAGCTTAAAAATATCTGAGCCAAATTCCCGACTCTTAATTTGATGAATTTGACATTAATTAAGTTATCAAAGTAGTGTCACTCAACTATAATACCCGGACACAGTTACTCGGCCCGTAATTTTAAACCTTTTTAGAATATATCACTCCAGATTCCGTAATTAAATTTCATACTTTTATTTTCCCTCACTATTATTTGTATTCCCCTTAAGTCCCTAAGCATGGGAGAACAAAAATTTCATCACAGTTATCTCCATATTCCCCAACAAGCCTCAGACCGAAATAAAGAAAAGGGAACGAACTGGCCAGATTTTGCAGCGTCACTCGAACGTGCTAGGTTTTTTGCTCCTTAGTCTTCCTGCTTCGCTATTCTGCCATTACCAACACTTTCAAGCTTTTATTTTTAACCTAAAATCAAATTTCAACAACCCCAACACTGATTCCTACTCTTATGCACATTCAAATCATGGATTTAATCTATTATCCTCATTAATCTTCATCTCGATCCATAAATTTCTAGATTCGGTTTTCAACGGGTTTCGTTATTTTATCATCGCAATATACAACATCAGGGCGCAGCCCCCTAATTCTCAACCCCAAACTACAAAATTTGTGTCACCGCATTCATTCAGTCGGGTCCCCAAAACAGCGGTGATGAAGGCTGACAAACACGATTGCCCGGAACTAGAGTCTCACAAGGGATTTAGTAGTTCCATAGTTGCGTATTCAGTCGAGCATATGTGAATGAGTTTCCCATACCTGAGCTCAAGAAATATTCCTTATACTGACTGAATCTCATCCGTTTCATGAGCAGTGGATGAATAACTCAATTTTGTAACTGGGTTTCTACATAGTTCGAATTACAACAGTTCTAACTTATACTACATCATTAACTGCTCTCTTAATCACTTTCACATGTAAAATTTCTAAAAAATCATTTCCACGTAATAACTTACCCACAAACAAATTCAATTACATCCACCATGATATGAATAAAAAATAACAGATTGAATTAAAAGCAACTTAATCACTTGCATGTATTGATTCGTAGGGTCTGATTTTCTTTGGGGTAGACGATGATTTGACGAAGAACACACTTAATCCCCTCTCATTTGCTCCCAAAATCTCCCTACTTTCCCCCTCTTTTATTCTATGAAGAACTGGGGGGGGGGGGGGGTTGATTTGTGTTTTCCACAAACTCCCTAATTTAGGTTTTATAATGTTAATCCTGAAATTAAGTTTATGGTCCAAATTAAAATGATCAAACACCCCCGTGTGAGCCCGATTATGCCTAAAAATGCCTCGAGACCCATTTACTACCCCCAGGTACTCTTTTTCAACTATTTCGACCTATTCGGAATCAATCGTTCACTCAAAATTGTCATCCGAATTACTTTAGTAACATTCCCTATCTCGACCTCAATATAGTCTATCCTCGACTCCGGGTTGACATAAAATAATACCACGTCACTATCACTCGTTATGACGTAAATAAATTATTACCATTCACTTAGTAATTATTTTACATAAATATTAACCATTAACTCTCTTGATTAATATTTAAATGAAC
Source organism: Sambucus nigra (assembly GCA_949130495.1). NCBI lineage: Eukaryota > Viridiplantae > Streptophyta > Magnoliopsida > Dipsacales > Adoxaceae > Sambucus > Sambucus nigra. The sequence goes on from OX422218.1 coordinate 134,605,191, forward strand.
TCATAATAATTAATTCAATTAAATTACGAGACACTAGTAATTTAAATTTGCGTAATTAATTAAATATATAATGCTTAAAACTATGGGGTATTACACCTTTCAAGTTGATTCATGAAATGAAAATTGTCTAATTTTTAAAGAGGAATCTTGCCATATTGGTTTTAAGAGTTTTGGTGAGCTAAATGGAGCTATTCGAATTCTGTAAAAATGGTGAAATTTTGACTAAAAATAACTAATTGAAAGCTATGATTCTCATTCCGGTATCATGAATATTTTATTCTATATCAAAAATGTGGAAGAATGAACTTAGTTTGAGGGATTTTGGTAGAGTAACACCTTCGAATTTGTTTTTTGAAGTTTTCAGGGCCGAAAATTTTAACCCATGATTTGAGGTATCAAAAGCCATTTTTTGTATTACACATTGGTTATTGTGAACCCAAGCTCAACTTACTTCACTTGAAACTGATTCAAAGTCAAGGAAAAAGAATCCACCATTGAAGCTCAAGCTTTAATGGAGTTTTTTTTTATTTTGGGGCTATTTCAATGCATATACAAGTCAACTTTTACATGTAAACGCGTATTTATACTCTATAGATATGCAAAAATATAAAAACATTTAAAAAACAAGCACTCACTCATAAAATTACAAAAATGTAAAAACTCTCAAAAGTTTACTTTGAAATTACACTCAGCTGGGATGAGTTTTACTGAGGTAAAAGGGGGTATATATAGGGTTCGAAGAGGGGAGTTGATTGGTGATTTTTGAGGTGGAGTTTGGCTGATTTATACAACTTTACATTATTATTTCGCTAAAGGTAAAAAGAATTCTATAGGTTATCCGCATGGTATAACCTTTGTTGGTTGTCCATCTGGTGACATGTCACCAGGGGGTAGGGTAAATAAGTTTGGGTTTAAGTTTAGGTCCTTGGATAGTTTTAATATAGGTTTTAAGGTTTTTAGTTTATTTTATTAAAGTTTGGGGTCTTTGTTTATTTATATAAACTTAATGGGTTTGTTTATAAAAATCCTATAAGATATATGTCCTTAGGTCAAACTTTGAGTGAAATTTGGGATCACATTAGTATAGGAATTTGTAAAGTATCATAATTCTACTTATAGGGGCATTTGGTAATTTAGGGAAAGTTTAGGGTTGTGTTAAGAAATTTTGTCTATTTAAAAGACTAAAGTCTAAGTTAAGGCGTGTTGTTACAAGATGCCTCAATCTTGTCGAAACCAAACTTAAATCTAAGTAGTTCCTTTCGTATTTTCAAGACTTTCTACAAAGTCCCTACGTCTCTTATCTTTCGCCCAACCCTAGCCCCATCTCTATAAAGTCCCTAAGTCTCTTAATATGTTATCTCTGAAGGATTTGCCCACATATACCTTAATATTTACCCTTAGTGCCCCTTTTTACTTTTGAATATCCGTACCTTGAGATTTACCTCTATCTACCGATTACCTTTTCTGATTTCACCTCTATCATATATCGTCTACCTTCCCTTTCTTGTTTAACATTTCCTCGATATAAGAAATCACTAGTAGAGTTTTGAAAAAAAGGGTTTTTGTCAATTAAAATACATGTCTAAAGGTGTTTAAATAGTTTTACAGTGAAAAAGGGTCCAATTAAACACGCTTTTTAAAACAAAGATCCTTGTTCAAACTAGGGAGCCCTCGTTCGCACGAGATCCTTCGATCGATGAAAATTTCAGTCGAGGGTCGTGTTTGGAAAATAGAGTGACCTTGATCGAAAGGGTTACTCATTTGAAGTTTTATTTTGATCGAGGGCCACTATATAAAAAAATAGGTTCTCTTTTAAAGACTCTTTTGATTAAGGATGATCTGATTTGAATGAGGTCGCTTAAACTTAACACTTGACAAAATTTTGAAAAAATATTTTTTTAAAAACTTTTCCAAACTTGTTTTCATTAAAATCTTATCATGTCATTTTTAAGCAATAAAATAAACTACGAGGAATTACAAAACTTTTGAAAACCGTTACCTCTACCAAATCTCCAATATGCAATGAAGTTGTCCCATTCAGTTCGATAATCTCTATCACGATGTTTTGTCTCTTTATCTTCATATAATGTAGCATTACAACTCAATAAACTCAATACAAAGACAATATGACACAAAGGTTCATTCCAAAATTAAGCCAACGAAAACTAAAAACCTAGGGAAGTGTCAAATATGTTCTTATAGTTGTCAACCTATGTTATAAAGAACAAAAAAAATATCAAACAACCCTAGAAAATATTGTGACACCCCGCCTAATTAAATCCTGGGTAATCAGTCCTTTATTAAATTAAATCAAGGTATCCAGTTGGTTCAGTCTTAGGATCACTGTCAAAAATAATTATTTTATTAATCACCTAATAATTAATTAAGCTAGTGTCAAACATTTTGTCCAATAGTTAATGTCAAGTAATTTAAACCATGCAACACATTCACTATTCTTGTGAGTAAACAATTAACGGATAAAACACAATCTAACTGAATATGATAAAACTGACGTAATCATTCCAATTAATAAAATCCAAACCATCAATCGTAGTAGAACCAAATTCAACTGAAACTGAAACACTGAAATGAAATGAGTACAATTCCTTTCTAACATAAATAAAATGAGAATGGGCGACACATGCCCTAACTGAGAAGCCTAAATCAAATAACTGAAGTCATAGATGTGGAGGCGTCTAAATACGAGCACCTGCAACTCCCACAATAGCTGCAGCATGTCAAGAGATCCAACGGTCTAAGCTTAGCGCCCCTGTGGCTGGAGACCTAAAATAATTTCACAAGAAAGAGAGATTTTGCAAGAGACAGGTCAGAGCCCGAGTGTAAAATATTTTAAAACAATTTATCAAGTATTTAAAAATAGCAATAAAGCAAATATTATGTGCATGTTAGTTTTTTGAGCACTCAATTGAGATTCTCACCTCTCAACTATTGTGCACGTCTAACGTACCTTTAACCCGTCCCAATTATTTTTATCACACCTAACTCGGTCGTAGCCATAAACCATCTAAACCCTCACCCATAGTAACAACCCGAATTTCCCACATACTATTATTATTAAACATTCTTGCTTTACTATCCCAAGTAAAATTCCACAATAAGGTTACGAATTCACATAATTGATTCAATTCCATTAACATACCCATCTACATATTCACACGGTAGATTAAATCATAAGAATTTATTTTTCCATTACGTTATTATAAATAAATACTAATACAGCACCAGTAGACTCAGCTACGGTGCATGCATACTCTGCTATCAAGTCCCGGTACATCTCGTACTAAATAAGGAAAATCAGTTCGGAATCACTCTCGAACCATATAAATACAAGTGACACATATTGGAGGCGAACATAGTTCTAAACCTATGGGTTACGCACATACCTACGCACCCATATGACCGTTAAGACTATCATTCTCACAGATAACCCGTACCTAGGTTTTATGTTCGGAGGAACCAATCTAAATCCCCCGAAGGCTCCTTAAGATAAGAATGTCCTCTCTTTAAGACCTCCCATCATAGAAAAATAGTAGATATGTCATATAGAGAATAAATATTAGTATAGCTATTCACACAACTCACCAAGATCATTAGGTATACACACAACCCAAATATTATAGTTCATATGTAGTATTATTCTCATCACTACTTACATTATATTTGTTAAATTACGAATATACTCTCTCTCGTAATTTCCAAGGATGACTCGTCGCTCAAAAAATCTTAAAGTATTATACCCAAATAAACTCCAACAATTCTGCTACATTATTTAATCTCACTCGAATTAACTATGTTGCACAAATTGGAACCAAAGAGAAATTTCAAGAAATCTAGACACGTCGCCCAATCGAAATTGCATCTCGTACAAGATGGTAGGTCGTTTGAACGACCCCTTCGCCCGAGATGCTATCTTGCTCGAACGAGGTCCAATCTCATTTGAACGAGATGGCAATGCTTTGTCCCCTACCTCTGCCTGCTGGGTTTTTCTCCATTATCAAACCTAAAAACCTCTACCGATCAGTCCCAAACACCAATTGATCAGTTGTGATTGATATACTAACATACATGTATGATTTCTAACAACTTAGAATCATTAAATTCTTAATAAACAACCCTTAAGTCCGAAATCCCCAATTTAAATCAATTAAACCCTGGTTCTTCCCATTATCATTCAAGAACGTAATAAATCCAGGTTCGTTCATCACAATACCTCATAAATTCATGACTTCCAATCTATCTATATGAGGGTTAATCATATTTCAATTTCAGATTGTAATTAATCATCTTAAATCTCCAATTTCATTAAGATTAGGAACAATACATGGGGGTATTATAAACCTATACTAACACGAACATAAATATTGCCACGGTTTTGCGAGAATTAAACACTTACCTCGTGAAAAAACGTCTGATCTGTTGATGTAGTTGGTATGGTTGCGATCTTCGCTCTCCGATCTATGCGGTGGTAGTCTCGGTGGTGTAAAAGGTGCACTAGTGGTGGTTCTGGCCCTAGAAGCCTCTCCTCCTTCCTCCTTTTGGCCTCTCTGTATCTAACATTGATAGACCCAATCTAACCCACGTAATTAATCTTTTATTCCTATAATTTTCATCATTAATTATACTCTAAAAATATAAATTACCAAAACGCCCTCTCAGAATGCCGGTTTGGCCTAAAATTGTCTCGGGATCCAAACTAAACCCTTGGGTAGACTTTTCTGACTAGTTACGGACACAATGGAGAACTAGAATTGATCATTTTAGTGACTTATAAATAATTTAATTTTTATTCCATTCATTTAGTCCCCAACATGACTGACACGCGCGTCCCGACTTAATTACTGTAATTGTCGTATTTTTCACTCGTGACAATTCTCATAAATTCACAATTATATATTACTTTATTCGCTCAGTAATATTCACTATTATTTTTATCAACAAATACTAACCCTTATCTCGCTAGTTAATATTTATTTTAATTCGAATTAATTATTAATTAAATTTTCCATATTTAAATTTTAATTAATCCCTTGTTTGAAAAATCTTAAAAAATTACGGGGTATTACATACTTCCCCCTGATAACAAAATTGCGTCCCGAAATTTGGAAATAAAATCATACCTGGTCAAAATAACTTTGGATATTTCTCGCGCATCTCATCCTCACGTTCCCAAGTAGACTCTCCAACGTTATGGTGCTCCCACTAAACACACACAAGTGGAACTATCTTTGACCTCAATCTCCTCTCGCTATGGTCTAAGATAGCCACCAGTCTCTCCTCGGATGAACTATCAGGCTATAAGTCAATCTGCTTCAGTGCGATGTGAGTGTGAGCCAGCTCATCCCAGAGATACCGTCGAAGCGAAGAAATATGGAACACATCATAAATCATATGAAAATTCTCGGGTAATCCAAGTTTGTAAGGCACTGGCCCAATCCGCTCAATAATAGGGAATGGCCCTACAAACCTCGGGGATAACTTCCTTTTCTTCCCAAATCGCATTATTCCCTTCATACAAGATACTCGTACTAGCACTTGGTCCCCCACACTGAACCTGAAGAACCTCTTGGCATCGGCGTAGATCTTCTGTCTATCCTGAGTAACCCGAATACGACTCCTAATCATCTCAATCCTGACTGACATATCTTGGATCACCTCTGGCCTGAGTAGCTTGTTGTCCCCCGGCTCTAACTAACAAGAAGGAGAACAGAAAGGTCTACCGTATAGTGCCTCGAATGGGGCCATGCCAATAATAAATTGGTAGGAGTTATTATAGGCAAACTTCACCAGTGGAAGGTACTGCTCCCTACCTCCTCCAAAGTTTAGGATACACATTCGTAACATGTCCTCTAACATTTGATTCATCCGCTTTATCTTCCCATCCATCTGCGGGTGATAAGCTAAACTCAATTTCAACTTGGTACCCATAGCCTCCTGAAAACTCTCTCACAATCGAGACACAAAAATCTTGTCCCTGTCGGACACAATATCAAGGGGCACCCCGTGTAATCTTACTATCTCCGCAATAAACATTTGAGCGTACTGTGCCGTAGTAAAATCCATTCGGACTGGAAAAAATTGGTCTACCTTAGTCAATCGATCCACAATAACCCATATGTAATCGCGACCTCTTTGAGAAGTAGGCAACCCCCCATCATCCCACTCCACCAATACTGCCGCCTCATATCCTAGTACATTTTATCCCCGCCAGGATCTACCACAAATCGAGATCCATGTAACTCTATCATCACTGCATGTCGCAAGTCCTCCCCCTCCGAAATAATCAGTATACCATTGAAGCGTAAGCCTCTCCCAGAATTCATTGAGTAGGACTCTACTCCCCCAGCTAGAAGCTGTTGAATCCTCTCCTGATAAAATAGGTCCGTTATCTGGGCTTGTACCACCCTCGTCATAATCTGGGGTGTAACGGTTATGGCTGATATGTACGATATAGCAATTGCCTCCTGATGTCCCAATTCCCTCCATTTCGCCTTCCATACCTCGTCTAACTCACCCTCTAGTCTACAGCTTAATGCTTCTGCTACCACATTAGCCTTCCCCGGATGCTACTGGATCTCGAACTGGTAGACTTTCACAAATTCAAGCCACCTACGCTGACGCATATTTAACTCTCTCTGAGTGAACAAGTACTGCAGTGACTTGTGATCTGTCAACAGGTGAAACTTCTTCCCCAATAAATAATGCCTCGAAATACAAAGTATGAACACGAATGCTGCCAACTCCAATTCGTGGGTGGGGTAATTTCTTTTGTGAGGCTTAAGCTTGCGAAAAGCATAAGCTATATCCCGATCCTCCTGCTGCAATACCCTATCAAGCCCCTATAGCAATGCATCAATATAAACGAGGCACTCCACACTTGCTCTGGGGAGTGCTAACACTGGTGCTGAAGTCAACTTATCCTTCAGCTCATCAAATGCCAACTGACATGGATCATCCCAAACAAATGGTACACCCTTACAGGTCGGATTAGTCATCGGATCCGCAATCTTTGAAAACCCCAAAAAACCGTCTGTAGTACCCGAGGCCTAAGAAACTACGTACCTCTATCGGTGTCATGGGTTGCCCCCACTCCCTCACCGCTAACATCTTGTTCGGGTCCATTACTATCCCCTTATCTAACACGATATGCCATAGAAACTGTACTTCACGCAGCCAGAATTCTCATTTCTCATACAACATATACAACTGGTGCTCACGTACTACCTGAATTACCTGACGCAAATGTTCGATGTGCTCCTCCTCAGTTAGAGACTAGATCAGGATGTCATCTATGAAGAAAATAACATTTTGATCCAAGAATTATTTAGACACCCTATTTATCAAGTGAAAGAATGCAACTAATGCATTGGTTAGTCCAAATGGCATAACTCGAAACCCATAAGATCCACTATTTCAGCAGAGGAGCAGTTCTAGACACATCATGCTCACAATATAATTGTGACACCCCGCCCAATTAAATATCGAATGATCAGTCCTTTATAAAATTTAAAACAGGATGTTTGGTTGGTTCATTCTTAGAGTCACTATCGAAAACATAATAACTTATTTAATCACCTAATATAATTAAGCTAAGTGTCAAAACATTTCTTATTAATTAAAACCATTTAATTACCAAACCAAGAAATTTAATATAAACCATCCACACATAATTAATTGATATAAATACTGAATCAGAATCACCTGCTGAAATAGATATGACTGGATAAAACATTTCAGTTCAGAACTCTAAACCAATACAATAGTAACCATCAATCCAAATGAAACTGAACGGGAAATAAACTGAACATAATCTCTGAAAGTTGTCCAAAAAATGGGAGACACATGCCCTAAAGAGAATGTCTATAAAGAATGGCGTCTAATACAAAGACCTACAGCTTCCACAACAGCTGCAGCACGCCAAGCAATCCGAGTCTCTAAGCCTGGTGTCCCTGTGGCTGAGCATCTGATATAATACATACATATAGTAAGAGAGAGAAGAGTTGCAAGAAACGAGTCAGAGCCCGATGTGTAAAAATATTTGTTTAAGCAAGTATTTAAAATTTGCAGTTAAGTAAGTATCAAGTGCATGTTAGTTCAAACCCTCACATGAGATTCTCACCTCTCTTCTATCGTGCACGCCTAACGTGTATCTAATTTTTCTCCTTAGCTATACCACCCAATATAACTAGTTTGAATTCATCCTAATAGTATTTATTCTCACCATTAGTAAACTCGTATCGCCCATACAATACATAATCCAATTAATCTATGTCGAATAGCTAATTAGTATATTTTCCCGTTTTCATAATAAATCTATTATAGTCTTAAGATGTTCTTTATAAAATTATTTGCCCATCTCTACAAGCTATACACAGTAGGTTGATTCACAAACTCACGTACATATATACATATAGTCACATATGCCCTATATATATATATCTATATAATAAAGTAGGAAACTTATGTATGTTATAAGATTGATAGATGATGTCATCAATAAGATTTATTCCTGTAATGCCATTTTTTCCCCTCACATCTTTGATTCCCCCTATTTTTTTAATTACCAAATTTGCACTTCAATTCAAAATTAGGGGTATTTTCATAAACACATGCTCTACACACTCTCACCACAAACCCTCATCCACTTACTTCACTCCCCGATCTCTCTCTTCCCTTTCCTTTCAACTCATCCCCCCAAATCGTCTCTCCAAGGCTTTCCATCCCGTGCCCCCCTCCCGTGGTAAGGTCTGTCTCTCTCACCCGCATGCGTCTCCTTTTCTCTCTCTCTCATGCACACTTCTAGGGTGCGATTTTACAATTTTAATATGTAGTTCTGCTTTGTTAGGGTTTTCCGTATATGGATTTGAAGTTTTTGTTGTTTTCGTATACATTTTCGTAGATCTTATTTCTTAGGGCTGTTGGAATGGAGTTTTTATGTTGTTGATGGTTTGTTTATGCTTATAGGTTTATGGTTTATTCTTATAGGTTTATGCTTTGTTGGTATTTGAACTAATGTTCTACCTATATCAAACTTTACATGCTTTGTTAGTATTTGAACTATGGATTTTCTTTTTCTTTTTTATCTTAGTCAAGTAAGCATTGTTCATTTCAAATATTTGCATCAATATAATCCTGACCTATCAAATTAGTACTGGTTTTGTGCAAACTCTATTGAAGGTCCTTGGGATATTATTAGCGCCTACGGTGATATCAATTTGTCGATAGATTACTGAATTGTGTCGGTAAATGTTTTGTTGATTAATGATATAAAATTTGTGTATTGATGTTGTTCATGTATAGATTGATGTTTTTCGGTGGAATGTATCTTTCACAAAATTAAAAATTATGACTGTTTTTATGCATTCAATCACTTATAAAGTTTTAGTGAATCGATATTTACTTTGTGTTTGGAAAATAAGCTTTTGTATCGATATTGACATAATTTTTCTTTTCCTTTTTTGGATTTCCATATTAGTCTATTGTTTGTGATTTTTGTGTTTGATTTCGATTGTGTTTCAGATCGACAAACTTTGTAATTAGATCTTGGAGCTCGACTCAAATATCTTTGGTTTGTTTGGTCAAATCAGGTACACTCTTTCATTTTTACGATATATCATCTCAGACTAGCTTTCAATTTTATTTAGTACTAAGTTTATAAAGCATTGCAGAGTATATTTCTCATTTTTGTGTATATTAGGTTTGATGTACATTTTTATGAAGGATTGGTACTAAGTCTGATGTACATTTTTTATGATTTTTGTGTTTGATTTTGATTATGTTTCAAATGAACAAACTTTGGAATCATATCTTGGAAGCCAACTCAGATATCTTTGGTTCGTTGGGTCAAATCAGGTTTACTCTGTATTATTTTTAGTATATATCATCATATACTAGCCTTCAAATTTTTTGGTACTAAGTTTATGAATGATTATGCTTATTTTGCGTGTGTTATATTTCTCTTTGAAGAAGTTATTTCAACCCATAATGTCTATCTTTTTCAAATTCTCAGCGATTTACATTCTACACCAAAGAGAAATCACTTCGTTGGTATTTTTTCATTACATTTTGATATTGGGTTTGTTAGGATTGGTTTCCTTCTTAGTTGTTCATTTATTCCAATACATGATTTTGATTGATTTTTTCAAATCATCAAACAATCGATGAAGATCTTTCTCTCTCATACACACAGGGTGTAGTTTGTTGGGTTTCATATAGTTCAATTTGAATATATTGTGTTCTAAAGTTTGAATGGATGACCTGAATTTTATGTAATATATCAAGTTACATCTTTAGAATTTAGTTGTGGTCATTTCGGATCATCAGATGGGTTACTTCGGTGAGTTCTTGGCATAGGACTTTGCCATTTTGCTCATTTCGGATCATCATATGTGTTTGAATAAATGTATGTTGACTCCCAATGCTCATTGTATGTTATTTTTTTGAATAAATGCCTGTGTAATTTTTCAAATGTTTGTGGGTAATATAATTTCGTGTTGTGCTTGACACGGCACGACATGACACCAATTAGATATTGACATTACACCACACAAAATCATGTTTTTACCTAATCTGAACATGATTCGTATAAAACTCGACATGAGCACGGGCATGAGACACGCCACAACACGCCGCAACACAACACAAGCACGACATAAAATTACAACGAAGAAGTATAATCTATTTTTGCATTGGGTCCTAACTTATTATCATTTGTTAAATTGTATGTAGTTTTGGGTTTTACCTTTTACGAGTCGAGCCCAAAAAAGTCTTTACATTCTTTGATATTTAATTTTTACTTCAAACCATGTTGTGAATCATGGTTTCGTCTGTTACACTTTCATTTCAATAAGTATGTGATCAGAGTCACACAAACCATACTCTAAAATTTTTCTTCAAACCATACTCTAAACATTTAAATGAAATCACTATACTCTAAATCTTTGAGAAGTATGTGATCAGAGTCCCTGAATTAGTAGTAGCCCTCTATTTGAGATACCTGATCACATAATTAGTAGCAGTTATCTGTTTGAGAAGTATGTGTAATTACAATTCTCATGTATCTCAAATATGTACCTGATTACACAATTCTTAGGTATCTCAAATAGTTGCACAATTCTCAGGTACCTCTGTTTGAGATACCTGATTACACAATTCTCAGGTATCTCAAACAATTAGTAGAAGCTATCAATTCTCAAGTATCTCAAATATGTGATCACATAATTAGTAGCAGCTATCTATTTGAGAAGTATGTGTAATCAAGTATCTGAGAAGTATATGATCAGGTATCTATTTGAGAAGTACTGATCAATCGAAGTAGATGAAGCCTCATTCTCAGCTATCACATAATTAGTAGCAGCTATCTTTGTAATACTGCCCAGCTAAGTCCACTGGCTTGCCGTGTGCTTTCTTACATCATATTAATCATTTGTCCTCACATCAAGACGAATATATGTGCTCTGTACGGGATGAAACTGAACATCATGATTAGCATATTTGTAACAAAACATAACTGGTATAGTGATTCTAAGTTGTGACATTTATCTGTTGGTACAATGTTTCTAAGTTGGTACAATTATGTACCAGTTGTACAGTGAAAGTGTTCAGTGATTCTAAGTTGTAACAGTGATTCTAAGTTGGTATAGTGATAGTGTAATAGTGTGAAGTGATCTGTTAGTACAGTGATTCTAAGTTGGTACAGTGATTCTAAGTTGTAACAAAACAAAACATAATTGTTGGCATAACAAAACAAAATAAAACAAAACAAAACACAACTTATAATGATGGTGTAGTGTGCTAATCTTTGAATTCATATGGATAAGCAGTGTGGTGTAGTGTAGTGTAGTGTAGTGTAGTGTAGTGTAGTGTAGTTGTTTGTTACAGTGATTCTTCCTACTATAATATTTCCCATCTTACCATTCTTTCCCAATTCAATGCAGAGCAAGTGATCACCTGGTATTCATGTTAAATGCTCAATGCAATGAACCAGTAGTCAAATAGGCACGAATATGTTGAATTCCCCATATTCTTTCCCAATACAATGGACCAGTCGTCATGTAAAATGCCCCATGTTAGAATGACTAAGCTAAAGTGAATCGATATTTACTTTGTGTTTGGAAACTAAGCTTTTGTATCGATCTTGACATAATTTTTCTTTTTCTTTTTTGGATTTCCATATTAGTCTATTATTTGTGATTTTTGTGTTTGATTTCGATTGTGTTTCAGATCGACAAACTTTGGAATTAGATCTTGGAGCTCGACCCAAATATCTTTGGTTTGTTTGGTAAAATCAGGTATACTCTTTCATTTTTACTACATATCATCTCAGACTAACTTTCAATTTTATTTGGTACTAATTTTATGAAGGATTGTAGAGTATATTTCTCATTTTTGTGTATATTAGTTTTGACATACATTTTTATGAAGGATTGGTACTAAGTCCGACGTACATTTTTTGTGATTTTTGTGTTTGATTTTGATTATGTTTCAGATGAACAAACTTTGGAATCATATCTTGGAGGCCAACTCAGATATCTTTGGTTCGTTGGGTCAAATCAGGTTTACTCTGTATTATTTTTAGTATATATCATCGTATACTTGCCTTCAATTTTTTTGGTACTAAGTTTATGAAGGATTATGCTTCTTTGGGTATATTTTTTTTAACTATTATGTCTTTTGTGTGTGTTATATTTCTCTTTGAAGAAATCATTTCAACCCATAATGTCTATCTTTTTCAAATTCTTAGCGATTTACATTCTACACCAAAGAGAAATCACTCCGTACCTCGCCTACGAGAACGGCAATTGGTATTTTTTCATCAAATTTTTATATTGGGTGTGTTAGGATTGGTTTCCTTCTTAGTTGTTCATTTATTACAATACATGATTATAATGATTTTTTCAAACCATCAAACAATCGATGAAACTCTTTCTCTCTCACACACAGAGGGTGTAGTTTGTTGGGTTTCATATAGTTCAATTTGAATATATTGCGTTCTAAAGTTTGAATGGATGACCTGAATTTTATGTAATATATCGAGTTACATCTTCAGATTTTAGTTGTGGTCATTTCGGATCATCAGATGGGTTACTTCGGTGAGTTCTTGGCATAGGACTTCGCTGTTTTGCTCATTTCGGATCATCAGATGTGTTTGAATAAATGTATGTTGACTCTCAATGCTCATTGTATGTTATTTTTTTGAATAAATGTATGTGTAATCTTTTAAATGTTTGTGGGTAATATAATTTTGTGTTGTGCTTGACACGACACGACATGACACCAATTAGATACAAACATTACATAACACAAAATCATGTTTTCACCTAATCTGAATATGATTCGTATAAAACCCGACATGAGCACGACATGAGACACGCCACAACACGAGCACGACATAAGATTACAACGAAGAAGTATAATCTATTTTTGCATTGGGTTCTACCTTATTATCATTTGTTAAATTGTATGTAGTTTTGGCTTTTACCTTTTACGAGTCGAGTCCAAAAAAGTCTTTACATTCTTTGATATTTAATTTTTTTCTTCAAACCATGTTGTGAATCATGGTTTCAACTGTTACACTTTCATTTCAAGAAGTATGTGATCAGAGTCCCACAAACCATACTCTAAAAATTTTCTTCAAACCATACTCTAAACATTTAAATGAAATCACTATACTATAAATCTTTGAGAAGTATGTGATCAGAGTCCCTGAATTAGTAGTAGCCCTCTATTTGAGATACCTGATCACATAATTAGTAGCAGTTATCTGTTTGAGAAGTATGTGTAATTACAATTCTCATGTATCTCAAATGTGTAACTGATTACACAATTCTTAGGTATCTCAAATAGTTGCACAATTCTCAGGTACCTCTATTTGAGATACCTGATTACACAATTCTCAAGTATCTCAAACAATTAGTAGAAGCTATCAATTCTCAAGTATCTCAAATATGTGATCACATAATTAGTAGCAGCTATCTATTCGAGAAGTATGTGTAATCAAGTATCTGAGAAGTATATGATCAGGTATCTATTTGAAAAGTACTGATCAATCGAAGTAGATGAAACCTCATTCTCAACTATCACATAATTAGTAGCAGCTATCTTTGTAATACTGCCCAGCTAAGTCCACTGGCTTGCCAAGGTTTCTCACCTCATTCTCTTTTGTGTGCTCTCTTACATCTTATTAATCATTTGTCCTCACATCAAGACAAGCATCTGCGCTCTGTACGGGATGAAACTGAACAGCATGATTAGCACATTTGTAATAAAACATAACTGGTACAGTGATTCTAAGTTGTGACATTTATCTGTTGGTACAGTGATTCTAAGTTGGTACAGTTATGTACCAGTTATACAATGAAAGTGTTTGGTGATTCTAAGTTGTAACAGTGATTTTAAGTTGGTATAGTGATAGTGTAATAGTGTGCAGTGATCTGTTAGTACAGTGATTTTAGGTTGTACAGTGATTCTAAGTTGGTACAGTGATTCTAAGTTGTAACAAAACAAAACATAACTGTTGGCATAAGAAAACAAAACACAACTTATAATGATGGTGTATTGTGCTAATCTTTGAATTCATATGGATAAGCGGTGTAGTGTAGTGTAGTTGTTTGTTAGAGTGATTCTTCCTACTATAATATTTCCCATCTTACCATTCTTTCCCAATGCAATGCAGAGCAAGTGTTCACCTGGTATTCATGTTACATGCTCAATGCAATGAACCAGTAGTCAAATAGGCATGAATATGTTAAATTCCCCATATTCTTTCCCAATACAATGGACCAGTCGTCATGTTAAATGCCCCATGTTAGAATGACTATATAAATCTAACTATCATAAAACTCACTCCCATGTCAATTTAAGATCCGTGACTTGACTTTTAAACTTTTTGAAAAAGTTGACTTTTATGTAATCAATGGCTGAAATCAAATTCTTTAAACACCTTAATTGTGTTCCTTATTAGACATAAGCTAGCAACTTTAATTTTAATCTGAGTTTTTTTAACTTGAATATATCAACTGTTGGATGGCATTTAAGAAGCATTGGGTTATTTAGTTCGAATTTGAACAGGTATGGTTCCTATTTCAAATTTGTGCTACTGTCTTATACGTAGCTACTACGCAGCAGCACATAGCTTCTACGTAGCAGCTACACGTAGCTACTACTCTTTTATAGGAAGCAGCATGTAGATACCACTGAGTTCCTTGGACTTTGCATGTGATAGGTGATTTTTATTTACACTATCTGACTCAAAGCGTTCCACTTAATTCACGCAGATTTGCAACCTCAGCTAGAGTTGTAGGCTTCTTCAGAGAAACATCCATTTGTTTCTTACTAAACAATATGAACGATATGGAGAAACAGGGTATTATTGGTGTTATATTTGATTTTATCATCTAATTTGTTCGATGTTAAAGGTATGCTTAATATTGGTGTTAAATTTGTTCATATACTTATTGCATTATCGTGTCAAGTTGCATTATGTTAAGTCCACTTTTGTCTGTATACTGCCATTTTCTTATCTGTATGCTACCATATGCATACTCCATGTTTATTATTGTCTTATTCCAACATGTTTTTTTACATTGTTTTTCATTCATTTGGTCAGGTGTTAGTCGTGTGTAATGTGATCATTTGACTTGCTAATTGTAGTCGAAAAAATAAGAAGTTTCTTTTAAACCATTGGCTTACCTTTGTTAAAAATTACAAGCCAACTTCCTAGAATCATTTATCTTATTGTTTTACAGTTGCATTCCTTTCCTTTTGCGGCTTTATTAATTTACGAATTTACTTTTGATTTGCGACTTTATTCATTATCCAATGTGCTGATTCATTATCCAATGTGTTGATTCTACTATCTTATCGTTTTGTATGTATGTATGCATTTACTTTTTGATGTTTTCGAATTATTTAATCACCCCATTTTCTGCTCCATTCCTCTTATTTATTCTGCATTCTCCATATAATAGTATTTGCTCACTTTCAAAGCAAATATAGTGTTTTTTATAGGAGAATGAGTCTCAACCATGTCTGTTATCATCTTCTTCTATAAATCAAACATTTCTAAAAATATACTTATTTTTCTTTATTTTTATTAGCTTCCACAACATGTTGCGATGTAATCTTGATGCATTTTTATTTTGCTTCCTTCATGTGCTTCGGTAGATTCAAGTAGAAAAGAAAACTGTCAAATCTTTATTGATGTGATCTCAATCACCAATTCCATGGTCTTGGTGTTCGAATTACAATTGCATTGTGGTGTGTTATGTGTTCTCTCTAAAGCACAATCGAAAAGGTACCGAAGTCTAAAAGTAAAGAAAATGGTAATTTTTCAGTATATATACTAAAAATTTGCCATTATCTTTACTTTTTAGACTTAGGTACCGTTTCCACTGCGTACTCTAGAGGGAACAGTACCAAATATTTTGTTGAAGTTTATAACAGAACAGTTATAAACTATTATCCGAATATTTTGTTGTTTGCCTTATTCATTGCTAACAATAGGCCTCTCTATTTTGGTACGTTTTATTCTTCTTTTCTGTTTAGTTATTTTTGGTTTTGCATTTTTTTAATTTCAATATTTTGGCACTTTATTTGAATGTATATTTTGATGTCTGATCTTGAAAAATATCTAGATTTGAAGTTTTTATAGGTTTAGTCACCACCCTTTGGATGTTTTTAGGTGAGATTTGCCTAAGAGTATGTGGAAGATGGTTAAAAATTGATGCTTTGGTAAGGATATTGAAGCTTTGGGTCTTCTTCCCTTTTGTCATTTAGGTGGATAGTAGATTATAATTGTCGTTAAAAGAAATTTGGACGAAAAAAAAAATCTTATCTCAACCAAAAATGCAAATTGGTAGGAAACTGTGTGAGTAATAGAATATCAATTAGAGAATGTTAAATCACCATTACATTAAAGACCATACCTTGGATATTTGTGTTGCGTGTTTTTATATAGGTTTTGTATATTTTTATGATTTGTGTTTGATTTCACTCTAAATTTTTTTGTGGTATACATCCATACGACATATATACCATTATTAGATTTCTCAGTTGGTTTGTTATAATTTCAAAGAAGTACTTTATTTGTTGATTTAAGTTCATGCATGAATGATTATGATGGTTTATATATTGCGTGTGGGTTCAATTATTGTTGAATTTGATTTATTACAGAATTTTGATGATTATGATTGCAGCGTATCAAGGATGCATTTTGAATATGTTTAGCGAGTTCTCAATTCTTACTTAGAGTACATTGGAATTCTCACTGATTATATTTGCTAATTTGTTTTTGATGAATTTGGAATTGTTCTGATAGTTCATTTACATTTTTTGCAGGGCTAATTTGGCTTCGATGAATCCACAATCGTACATTGGAAATAACAACCGGTGAATACGACATTAACACAGCTAAATCAATGCACAATAGTATGCCACTGACGATCGACAACCATAGTATATTCTCACAAATCTTTTGGTCAGAAAACTAGGATAAGGACTTAGTATGGCAGTCCAAAGGCTTGACAACGCACTAAACTCTATTTTGATTAAAGAAGATTATGGTTTGAGATATAGGATTATGGTTTTGTGAATTTATTTGTTTAATTTGCTTTTTGTTAGATGAAGGTCCCGGAGACTATGTCCATATTTTTTATAGTATTTCCTTAGTAACTATAATTTGCTTTTGTTACCCCTCAAGCGGGGTAGATAGTCCAATAAACAAATGAGATAATGTCCATTTTTTTATAAAATTTATATTTTGTTAATTTGAGACACAATATGAATTCGATTGATGAATATTGTATATTTAATGTTATATGTGAATTCACTCGATGAATTTGGACTATTTGAACGTTGTTGGACTATTTGTTTTTTGTTAAGCAGGGTGGATAGTCCTACAAATAAAGGAGATTATATCTATTTTTTTAAATTACATTTTTTTGTTAGGGAATGAAAATTTTGACTTTTTGCGATGACGTACTATGAAAAATTTTACCGTTTTGCGATTATCAGCGTGCCTTCAGGCACGGGCATACCCTAGTGTGTATATATATATATATATATATATATATATATATATTATAATACTGCGCTCCCGGGCTATGACCCATTAGCTCACCTAACCATAACGTTGTACCCCCGGGTTATCACCCAATAGTACACTTATTTAAATTATCTTGTACCCCGAGTTATCACCCAATAGTACACTTAATAAATAAGATTCTTATACCCACGGGTTATCACCCATTAGTGCTTTTAATAATATTATTACATAATAGGCATACACACATCCTATTATAATTTATAGGTATTTCCCTAACCTACATACATACTCCTCTTACGTATTTTGATTTCAACATTTCGTAGTACAATTATTGAAATTATTATCCCTTTCGTAATCTCTAAGGTACATTCTCTCCGTACCGAAATAATTAAACATTTTAGTCGCTCATACTTTCTCCGAAATTCTGCCTTACTTAAGTTTATTATTTGGAAATTTATCTCTCTCCTATGAACCAATAAACTCAAAACTGGCTTCTAAGAAATTCCCAAAATTTCACCCTTTCGCTGGAACCAGATGGCATGTCGTTTGAACGACTGCCACATGTCGCTCGAACGACTTCGAGAGACTTCACGCGAGATTGCGCTGTTCGTCTCTTACCCAGATTTTTTAGCGTTTTTCCACCATTTTTAAACCTAAAACTTCAAATTCAACATCCCAAACTCCAAACAAACAGTTCTAATTCGAACCCCATCAATAATATATGAATTCTAACATCCTAGAATCATCAATTCATTACGAATCATCCATAAAACATGAAATCCCCAATTTAATTTATCAAAACCCTAGTTCTTCCAATTCATATTCAAGAACCCATAATTTACAGATTTGTTCTACACATAAGTTCCTCAAAACGTGATTTCTAGTCTACATATATGAAGGGTTTCAATTTAACAAATTTCAGAATCAATTTACATACCCAAAGTCCTCAATTTCATCATTTTTATGAACCAAAACATATTTCTAACAGTCCTATATTAACATGAGTATGGTAAATACCGAAATACAATAAGTTATAAACACTTGCCTTGAATTAGTCGTCTGATTTCTTGACGTTGTTGGTATGGGTGTGTTCCCCTTGTCCCGATCTACACGGTGGTGGTGTTGGTTGTGCAAAGTGGTGTTAATTTGGCCCTCTTCTCTTGGCAAAAGCTCTCCCTTACACTTCCTATGGTCATTCTTACTTCCTGTAGCTTTCTAACCCTAATGTACTTTCTTTGGCTGATAATTTAACTCTTAATTTTCGTCCATTAATTAAGCTTAAAAATCCAATTTACCATAATGCCCTCTCGGGGTGCCGGTTAGGCCTAAAATTACCCCGGGACCCAAACTAAACACCTGGGTATACTATTTCGACTATCTCGACCCTTCCGGACTCAACGGTACACTCAAAATGACCATACGAGTTACTAAAAATAATTGACATATTTATTCCATTAAATTAGTCCCGACACGACTCACACGCGCGTGTGACTTAATTCACTAAACTGTCGTATTATTCTCTCTCTAGACAATTTACCAAAGTGTATAGTTCAATATTACATATCGCACAGTAATATTAAATTAATCAGTATTAACCCTTGGCACGCTAGTTTATATTTATTTTTATTAGATCCGGTTTAATTAATAATTTAATTCTCACATTTAAATTCAATTAATCCCTCTGTAATAATTATTCCCATAATTATTTAAATCATCAAAAATATGGGGTATTACATACTTCCCCCCTAATAAAAGAATTTCATCCCGAAATTAGGAAAAATAAGGTATACCTGGTATGAATAAATTTGGATATTTCTCACGCATATCCGCCTTACGCTCCCAAGTAGACTCCTCCACATTGTGATGCTGCCACTGCACCCGACTAAGTGGAACTACCTTTGACCTAAACCTCCTCTCACTATAATCTAGGGTAGCCACCGGTCTCTCCTCATATGAACTATCTGGCTGTAACTCAATCTCCTCAATCGCAATATGAGTGTGTGCCAACTCATCCCGAAGGTATCGCCTCAGTGATGAAATACGGAACACATCATAGATACGATGAAAGTGCTCCGGTAATCCAAGTCTGTAAGCCACTGGTCTGACCCTCTCTATAATAGGGAATGGTCCTACATATCTCGGAGCCAACTTTCCTTTCTTCCCAAATCTCGTTAGTACCTTCATCGGAGATACTCTCAACAAAACCTGGTCCCCCACTGCGAACTCTCGGAAGGACCTTTTTACATCGGCATAGCTTTTCTGTCTATCCTGGGCTACCCGTATGCGATCCCGAATCATCTCGATCCTGCTCGACGTGTCCTGAATTACCTATGGCCCGAGTAGCTTGTTGTCTCCCACCTCTAGCCAAGAAGCTGGGGAACGACAAGGACGACCATACAATGCCTCGAACGGGGCCATGCCAATAGTAAACTGATAGGAGTTGTTATAAGCAAACTCCACCAGTGGAAGATACTGCTCCCAACCTCCCCCGAAATCAAGGATACGCATGCCCAACATGTCCTTGAGCATCTGATTAGTGCATTCAGTCTGCCCATCGGTCTGCGGGTGATACGCTGTACTCAATCGCAACTCGGTACTCATAGCCTCCTGGAAGCTCTCCCAAAAACGAGATACAAATATCATATCTCTATCCGACACAATGTTAAGAGGCACACCATGCAATCTCACTATCTCTGCAATAAATAATTGAGCATACTGTCCCGCTGTGTAGTCGGTCCTGACGGGCAAAAAGTGGGATATTTTCATCAATCGATCCACAATAACCCAAATAGAATCGTGCCCCCTCTGCGAAATGGGAAACCCGGTGATAAAGTCCATAGAAATCCCTTCCTATTTCCATGTAGTAATCTCCAACGACTGTAGCAAACCTGGTGGTCTCTGATGGTCCACTTTCACTAACTGGCAAGTGGTACACCTGGATATAAACTCCGCGATATCCTTTTTCATCTCGCTCCACCAATACTGTCGCCTCATATCCTGTTACATTTTGTCCCCACCGGGATGTACCGCAAATCGGGACCCACGCGACTCCGTCATTACTCCTCCCCCTCTGGAACAACGAGCATCCCATTGAAGCGCAAACCACCCTCAGAACTTACTGAATAAGACTCGGCTCCCCCGGCTAAAAGCTACATAATCCGATCTTGACAGAACGAATCCGCTGCCTGTACCTGTACAACTCGCGTAACAATCTGAGGCGTAACTGTCATCGCAGACATAAATGATCGGGCTACGACATCCTGATGTCCCAATTCCTTCCATTTTGCTTTCCATACCTCGGTCGTGTCATCTACCGGCCTACGGCTCAATGCATCAGCAACTACATTAGCCTTCCCCGGGTGATAGTGTATTTTGAACTGATAATATTTTACAAACTCCAGCCACCTGCGTTGATGCATATTCAACTCTTTCTGCATGAACAAGTACTGCAGTGACTTGTGGTCTGTAAATAAGCAAAATTGTTCCCCCAATAATTAATGTCTCCAAATTAGAAGCACAAACATGACTGTTGCCAGCTCTAAGTTGTGGGTGGGGTAATTCTTCTCATGAGGCTTAAGCTTCCGAGAAGAAAAAGCTATGGCTTGATCCTCTTGATGAAGTACTCCCCCAAGCCCCTGTAGGGATGCGTCAGTAAAAACCAGGTATTCCACTCCCGCCCTGGGAAGTGCTAGTACGGGTGCTGAAGTCAACTTGTCCTTCAGCTCATCAAATGCCAACTGACATGCATCATCCCAAACAAACGGCACGCCCTTACGAGTTAGATTTGTCATAGGACCTGGAATCTTTGAGAATCCCCGAATAAACCGTCTGTAGTATCCGGCTAATCCTAAAAACTCCTCACCTCCGTCGGCGTCGTGGGCTGTCTCCACTCCCTCATCGCTGACACCTTACTAGGGTCCACAGATATCCCTTTCTCTGATACAATATATCCCAAAAATTGTACCTCCCGCTGCGAAAATTCACACTTTTCATACTTGGCGTACAACTCATGCTCTTGTAAGGTCTTCAAAACCATACGTAAGTGCTCGGCATGCTCTTCCTCAGTGCGAGAACAAATTAGGATGTCATCTATGAAGACAATGACAAACTGATCTAAGAACTCTCTGAATACTTTGTTCATTAAGTCCATAAATACTGTTGGGGCATTAGTTAGCCTAAATGGCATAACCCTGAATTCATACGACCCATACCTCGTCAAAGCAGTCTTAGCCACGTCCTGCTCCCTGATGCGTAGCTGATGGTACCCGAATCTCAAGTCTATCTTTGAGAAGTGGGCCTCTCCTCTCAGCTGATCAAACAAGTCATCGATGTGAGGCAACGGATATTTATTCCGTATCGTGAGTTTGTTAAGCTCCCGATAATCAATACAAAGTCGTAGGGACCCATCCCTTTTCTTTCCAAATAGAACTGGGGCACCCCAAGGCGAGGTACTCCTACGGATAAAGCCCTGTCCCAACAGCTATTCTATCTGATCTTGTAACTCCCTCATCTCTGTCGAAGCCATACGGTAAGGCGCACGTGCTATCAGACGAATGCCTGGTGCTAAGTCTATCACAGACTCGATCTCCCTACTCGGAGGCATCCCCGATGTATCCTGAAATACATCAGCAAGCTCACGGATGACCGGAATTGAATTGAGTGGAACCACTACTGCAGAGGTCTCATCCTCTATATAAAATAAGTGGGTGGATGACCCTCCCTCAAATGAAGCATCGCCACTAAGAACATCTCCTGGCCTGGAATGGCGAATACAATACTCCTACTGAAGTAATCAATCATGGTCATATACTCGACTAGCCAATCCATGCCAATAATGGCGTCGTACTTGGACATATCTAACACTAGCATATCAGCCGGTAAAATCAAACTGCCAATCTCTATGCCTACTCCCCGGCATATGAAGAAAATCATCGACCCATTACCTAGCGGTGAGTCTACACAAGTCACTGTACTCTCTGTCGTGATTAACAACCCAGTGGACCGTGCAAAGCTAGTGGCTATAAAAGAGTGTGATGCCCCCGTGTCAAATAAGATACGACCCAAAGTACCATGGATAAAAAACTTACCCTCCACTGCGGGTGGTGCCTACGGAACTGCGGTGTAATACCCCGTATTTTTATGCTTTCTAAATTTGGGGAATTATTAAATTTAATGAGAGTTATTAATTTAATATAAATTCGGAAATTAATTATTTTTAATTACTAACGTGACGAGAGTTAGTAATCATTGGAAACTTGTTGAATATTACTAATGAGTAAAGTAATATAATATTGGTACTGTTAAATGTCACGAGTGAATAAAATGACAATTTTGAAAATTTGAGTCGGGACGCTCCCGTGTCGCGTTTGGATCTCGGGGCGTTTTTAGGCCTATTTAGCACCCTGGGAGGGCGTTTTGGACATTTCGTAATTTTGGGTAATTAAACCCATGAAAATTACAAGGTTATATCAGATGCTTAGGGTTTCCTTCTAGGGTTAACACAACCAAAAGTAAGTGACGACCATTGGAGAAGGAAGGAGAGAGCTTGCCAAGGAATTCTAGGCCGAAAACCCCTCCGTTTGCGCCGCCGTCGCCGCCAAGCGAGAGATCACGTCGCAAGGATCGTAACCACACTGATTTCAGCACAAATCAGAGACCAAAAATTCCCAGGCAAGTATTTATCTTGCTTAATTTCGTTAATGCATCATTCATATTAGTCTATGGTTGATTAGGATGAGTTTCATAGAAGAAAACCCATGTTGGAGATAGGAAAATTGCATGTAGTAATGATATAAATGATAATCTGGAAATCCCCTTCATATGTAGAGGTTGAACCACGGATTTATGATGGATTAGAAGTAGAAATTCTGGAAGAAGGTTGATTAGAACAAAGTTAAAGAAATTTCTAGGGTTGATGAGATTTATATAAGTTTTTTCCCTTTAATCCATGGTTATTGATGAAAATTCACATGCTTTATGTAGAAGATTGTTAGTTTGGGTTTATAATGTTTGTAGTACAAATTTCTGGGAGTTTGGGTGTTAAAAATCCGGATTTGGATGAGGTTGGATGATAGAACCCGTAACTGGTTTTTCTGCAGAATCCCCATACATGTTTGATCGATCGACGCATCGATCAATCGAGCTCCTGCCATCGATCGATCGACCCCTCCTGACAGACTTATATTCTCCCTTCTAAATAGTTGAATTAAATTTAAATGTGTAATAATCTTTGGACATCCTTATTAAAATATTTTGGGAAGTAAAGAAGACCAGTAGGACTTATTAAAAATATGAAACCTTTAATGTAGGACGGGATTTACATTTTTCGGGGATATTTACATATAAGGGACGATGGAATTATGTATTAAAAAGGGGGAGACGCTTAAGATAGGTACGTTGGAACATAAATGAGTTACCTACTAAAATTACACTTGGGAGTATAGGAATTCATGAGTGTCACTTGATAAGTTGGGATAATCCCACAAAATAAATTACGAGACAAATCGTTATACGTGATAACTAAATAATGAGAAAGAAGGATAAATATCATAATTATGGGTTATGAGATGTACCTAAATTAGATATAGTAATAGTAGTATATTTATATAACTGTGTTTATGCATATACTATATACGTGTGAAAATCATGTCCGCGCTACTTACTATCCCTGAGGTTACCGCGCTGGGACAGTCTTATCTCGATGAGCCTTTATGGGGGATATTGACTCGTACCCTAGAAGATAGAAATCCTTTGGTACAGGCTATCGAATCGATAGTTCAGACGGTCCTAAGAGATGTGTGGGCATGTACTGGCCTCTTAGAGACTTGGAATCTATGATTCGCCTCAATAATGTTGTGTTTGTGTTAGTACAGTTCGAGAGTGATTCCGAACTTATATTTCCCTTAGTACGAGTGATGCGGGGACTGGATAGTAGAGTATTCCCGCACCATAATTATTATGTGGGGTGGCGTTGGAATATATATATTGTGTGAGTATTTAATACGTATATTAAATTCTGGAATTTGGGAACTACCTACTGTGATTATGGTAAGTAAGAAAATGAATCATTATTTCAATTGGGAAACATGTGTGTGAAAAGTATAATATGATACTGAGAAACTTTATTAGCAAATAAGGTTTAAATGAGAACTTTGTTATCAAATGAAATTAACCTCTTACTCAATTGAATTTGTCAGTTTAAATCTTACGTGCAACCTAAGATAAGATAAGTTTAAACCGTTGGGAAGGTTAGTGCGATAGGCGTGCACATTAGAAGAGGGGTGAGAATTTCTCAAGGGAGTGCCGCACTAATATGTTGTTGCATTAGCCAGTAAACATTTTAAATAGATGCTAAACAAATTTTAAATCGTTTTTACAATCGGGCTCTGACCCGTTTCCATTTTTTTCTCTCTCTTGTATATATATGTATATATTACAGGTGCCCAGCCACAGGGGCGTCTTGCATAAGATTCTTTGGAAGGAACGTGCTGCAGCTTAGGTGGGAGTTGCAGGCCTCTTGCTTAGACGTCCTCATCTCTCGATTCCACTCCTAGCATTTATTTTATCCAGTTGGGCATGTGTCGCCCTTTCCCATTATTCAGTTATTTTATTGGACATTGTGATTCATTTATTTCCAGTATTATTGGTTTATAAAAATAAAATTTGGAAAGTAATGTCTAAAAATGGTTTTGACACTTAGCTAAATTATTTAGGGTGTTTAAATTGGAAAAGATTATTTTACGACAGTGATGCTAAGAATGAACCAACTGTTCACCTTGATTTTAATTTAATAAAGGAGCGATCGTCCGGTATTTAATTAGGCGGGGTGTCATATGCGTCTTGGTGGACATTATAGACACGTCCATACTGCAACTGCCCCTGTTGCATCGGACCTGCTGGCAAAGCTGGAACTGGAGCTGGCGCTGGTAGGGTGGCGGGAAAAATAGGTCTCTGGGGCTCCTGGTGAGCACCCTACTTCCGAGGAACTCTGTCCTTATCGGGGCACTCCTGTTTCTTATGGCCAGTCTTGCCATAAGTATAACATTTCCCAATGAAGTTCCCTCCTCTTAGCCCCTGGTAGCCTCGGCCCGATTGGCCGTTACCACCTCTACCTTGGCCCTGCTGGCCCTGCTGTCCTCCTTGCTGCTGATTCTGTGGCTGGCCTTGGTGGCCCTGTCTCCAACCCCTATGACCATGCCTGAAACCTCCAGAACGAAACCTCTTAGCAGACTCCCCCTGCTGGGAATCCTGCCTTTGACTCTGCTCAACTGGTACCCCGTTGGCACTACCTCCCCCTATCTTTCCCAACTGGCTGGGCTCTCCCCCTCGCTTGCTTCCCTTAGCATGGAAGTGGTTGTCCTGGCAGTGCAATAAGGTTGTATTCAGAACGTCGGTATATGAGTGTAGGGAGAGGTTACCCAATAGATGTTGTCGTATCCTCCAAGTCAAGACATCCATGAACATCTGAATGCGCTTCTCCTCAGTAGGCAGTTCCTCCGGTACCATGTTTGTCAATCGTGTGAATTCCTCCTCGTATTTCGTAATTTTCCTCCCTTCCTGGGTGAGGTCTAAAAGTTTCCGCCTCATCTCAGTCTTGACGGCGGAAGGAAAGTACTTGCGGTCGAACCGCACCCAGAAATCAATGATAGTCATCAAATCTCTCTCCTCTGTAGTATTAGTGGACTCCCACCACTGTAAGGCTGCCCCTCTCAGCTTGAGGGTAGCCAACACTTGCCTCTCAACCTCCGTGCACTCATACATACGAAGGTGTCGTTGTATGTCCTTCTTCCACTAACTAGCGATAACCACATCTGAACTACCCATGAACTCTGGGGGACAAGCTCTCTGAAAGGACTCTCTAACACTTTCCCATGCAGTGGAAAACGGATGCACTGTAACTGGTGCCACTGCCAGAACTTGGGGTGGGGCCTGCTGCACCACCGCTAGGGCTGCATTCACCGCTTGTGTAACAATCGCGGCAACCTCTGTTGCGTTCATTGTCCCCAGAGCTTGTACGACCAGCTGCTCTGGCTGGGCCTGTCGGTCTCTTGGTGCACGTCGAGGAGGCATCTGAGACGAGAAAGAATATTATTATTCCACAGTTATTACTAAATCTTGAATAACTGAAGACGTAATCATAAAAATATAAGATCACAACAGTCCTAAAAATATGGCTCTATATCAAAGGGCGCAAAGCTGAAACATAGTAAGCCGTACAGATCCTAAAGGACACTAGAACCCGATGCTCTGATACCACCTGTGACACCCCGCCCAATTAAATACCGGGTGATCAGTCCTTTATAAAATTTAAAACAGAATGTTCGGTTGGTTCATTCTTAGCATCACTGTCGTAAACATAATAACTCATTTAATCACCTAATATAATTAAGCTAAGTGTCAAAACATTTCTTATTAATTAAAACCATTTAATTACCAAACCAAGAAATTTAATATAAACCATCCACACATAATTAATTGATATAAATACTGAATCAGAATCACATGCTGAAATAGATACGACTGAATAAAACATTCCAGTTCAAAACTCTAAACCAAAACAATAGTAACCATCAATCCAAATGAAACTGAACGGGAAATAAACTGAACATAATCTCTGAAATTTGTTCAAGGAATGGGCGACACATGCCCTAAAGAGAATGTCTATAAAGAATGGAAATGAAATGATCGAGGCATCTAATACAAAGACCTAGAGCTTCCACAACAGTTGCAGCACGCCAAGCAATTCGAGTCTCTAAGCCAGATGTCCTTGTGGCTGAGCACCTGATATAATACATACATATAGCAAGAGAGAGAAGAGATGCAAGAAATGGGTCAGAGCCCGATGTGTAAAAATATTTGTTTAAGCAAGCATTTAAAATTTGCAGTTAAGCAAGTATCAAGTTCATGTTAGTCCGAACCCTCACATGAGATTTTCACCTCTCTTCTATCGTGCACGCCTATCGTGTATCTAATTTTTCCCCTTAGCTATACCACCCAATATAACTAGTCTGAATTCATCCTAATAGTATTTATTCTCACCATTAGTAAACTCGTATCGCCCATACAATACATGATCCAATTAGCCTATGTCGAATAGCTAATTAGTATATTTTCCCATTTTCATAATAAATCTATTATACTCTTAAGATGTTCTTTATAAAATTATTTGCCCATCTCTACAAGATATACACAGTAGGTTGATTCATAAACTCACGTACATATATACATGTAGTCACATCTGCCCTATATATATATATATATATATATATATATATATATATATATATATATATACTGCACTCCCGGGCTATGACCCATTAGCGCACCTAACCATAACGTTGTACCCCCGGGTTATCACCCCTTAGTACACTTATTTAAATAATCTTGTACCCCCGGGTTATCACCCATTAGTACACTTATAATTCATTATTGTACCACCGGGTTATCACCCATTAGTACATTTAATAAATAATATTCTTACACCCCCGGGTTATCACCCATTAATACTTTTAATAATATTATTACATAATAGGCATACACACATCCTATTAAAATTTATAGGTATTTCCCTCACCTACATACATACTCCTCTTATGTATTTTGATTTCGATATTTTGTAGTACAATTATTGAGACTATTATCCCGTTCGTAATCTCTAAGGTACATTCTCTCCGTACCGAAATAATTAAAGTATTTAGTCGCTCATACTTTTTCCGAAATTCTGCCTTACTTAAGTTTATTATTTGGAAATTTATCTCTCTCCTATGAACCAATAAACTCAAAACTGTCTTCTAAGAAATTCCCAAAATTTCACCTTGTCGCTCGAAACCAGATGGCATGTCGTTTTAACGACTGCCACATGTCGCTCGAACGACTTATCGCGAGATGCAATCTTGCTCGAACGACTTCGCGCGAGATTAAGTTGTTCGTCTCCTACCCAGATTTTTCAGCGTTTTTCCACCATTTTTAAGCCTAAAACTTCAAATTCAACATCCCAACTCCAAACAAACAGTTCTAATTCGAACCCCATCAATAATATATGAATTCTAATATCCTAGAATCATCAATTCATTATGAATCATCCATAAAACATGAAATCCCCAATTTAATTTATCAAAACCCTAGTTCTTCCAATTCATATTCAAGAACCCATAATTTCCAGATTTGTTCTACACATAAGTTTCTCAAAACGTTATTTCTAGTCTACATACATGAAGGGTTTCAATTTAACAAATTTCAGAATCAATTTACATACTTAAAGTCCTCAATTTCATCATTTTTATGAACCAAAACATATTTCTAACAGTCCTATACTAACATGAGTATGATAAATACCGAAATACAACAAGTTATAAATACTTGCCCTGAATTATTCATTTTATTTCTTGACGTTGTTGGTATGGGTGTGTTCCCCTTGTCCCGATCTACACGGTGGTGGTGTTGGTTGTGCAACGTGGTGTTAATTTGGCCCTCTTCTCTTGGCAAAAGCTCTCCCTCACACTTCCTATGGCCGTTCTTACTTCCTGTAACTTTATAACCCTAATGTACTTTCTTTAGATGATAATTTAACTCTTAATTTTCGTCCATTAATTAAGCTTAAAAATCCAATTTACCATAATGCCCTCTCGGGGTGCCGGTTAGGCCAAAAATTGCCCCGGAACCCAAACTAAACACTCGGGTATACTATTTCGACTATCTCGACCCTTCCGGACTCAACGGTACACTCGAAATGACCAAACGAGCTACTAAAAATAATTTATATATTTATTCCACTAAATTAGTCCCACCACGACTCACACGCGCATGTGACTTAATTCACTAAACTGTCGTATTATTCTCTCTCTCGACAATTTACCAAAGTGTATAATTTCATATTACATGTCGCACAGTAATATTAAATTAATCAATATTAACCCTTGGCACGCTAGTTAATATTTATTTTTATTAGATCCGGATTAATTAATAATTTAATTCTCACATTTAAATTCAATTAATCCCTCTGTAATAATTAATCCCATAATTATTTAAATCATAAAAAATATGGGGTATTACAATAACTTCGTTTCCCTTTTAGATCATTGTTCGTTTATTTAATAAGTTTCCCTATCTATTCATCGTAGCTGACAATGAGTATTTCAACTAACTAGGGCGCCCATACACCCTATGCCCCGAGCCTTGTTACCCAAGTCAACTGAACGTAATATACTCGTTTTAATTTAAGCCTTGTACCCTTGGCATGATTATTCGATAACATTGTCTTCAACTACACAACTAGTAACACTTCATTATCCTCTAGGTCGTTCCACTAATCTACTCGTGGTGTAAACGGTCCATAATGTCTCTTCATGCCAACACAATACGGGTCTATCGGCCTTTAATCGAAGTATACCTCTCAACTTCCAGTTATAACTAAATATACATATGATAACTAAGGTATCAACCCTATGTAATGAGGTCCAAACAGTCCCCAACTTCCGACGTTCGCTAGATTTCATGCGTGGGATGTCTCGCAAAGCGAAATCCAAACAAGGAACTCCCCCGATACACTACTAATTAACATTGTCTGTCATTGGGATTCGTAGGCCCTCAGCACATAATCAGCAGCCCAAATTTTTGTTTCCCAACATAAAAATCTACTCATCCACTCTTCAGTTACTAAAAATGATAAACGACGCAGTGCTTTTAATATCAATTAGGAGTTAGAGTTAAATCACTGACTAGTCAAATCTATTCACTCGACGGTTCTTTAATATACCCTGAATCCCATCAGTAAATGTACCTATTTTCCGAAATCAATTATAACAAGGCAATATACTTATAGAGGCCTTCGATACCTTTATAGTATATACAGGCAGGCCCGACCCCTTTAATTGTCACCTCGTAAAATAAAAAATTCATTATGGAATACTCACAAGACGGTTTTACCACTCAACCTACTACCATTCGAACACTCGGTACCCACTCATTACGCAGAAGTATAATAAACTATATTTCCCTTACTCTCCAAGGTATTAAATGATAACGTAGGATTCCTCATAGTGCTCACACCCGCTTCTCGCACCGACGATAACGGAGAACTCAGAAGCTCGATGATAAATATATTCATAATAAAGGTACAGTAATTAACAAAATTAACGTACCTTTAAATGCTGGTAGTGCCTACAACACTAGTGGCAAGACTGCATATTGGGCATTATACGCATGATCGCACGGTAGTGGCCCTACTACTGTGGGACTGGCGCTGCGAAGGTAACTGTACCTGCTCTCCTATGATGGTAACTCTGTGGCTCCTGGCGGTCACCCTGCGGGGCCCTGCCCTTCTCAGGGAAATCTTGACGCTTGTGTCATCGCCGGTTACAGATAAAACACTTTCCATTAAAATTTCCTCCCTGCTAACTCTATTGTACACGCTGCTGGCCCTGCAGACTTTGCTCATTTGACCGGGCTGCCTTACGACCCGTTGCGGGCAAGCTTGACGTTTATAACCATATCTTCCACATTTAAAACACCTTTTTCTTTTGAGGTTTCCCTGTTCTTAGCTTTGTTAACCCTGGAGGTTTTGGCTATGTCCCCCATATCCATCGTTCCCTTGGTTCTGACGACTCTGAGGAACTTGTCGTTGTTGTAACGGTGCTTCTCCACTATTATTACCCCTTGTGCTGCCAGATCGATTAACTCCTCTTGATCTCCTGCCACCTATAAGCTGGACACGGTGATCTTGGTAATTTAATATTGCATTAGTAACTAGGGGTGGGCGTGGTCCGATCCGGTTTTTAGCGATTTTTGGTGTCGAACCGGATCATTCGATCCTATATTTAAGAAGATCGAATTCGGACCGATTTAATCGATTTAGCCTATTTATTCGGGCTATTTTCGGTCTGGTTCGGTTAATAATCGGTCCACAAATAAAAAAATATATCAAAAAAATATAACACCTGCCCAAAACTATAACAGAAAAATATATCACAACTTTATTGTATTACTCTAAATCAAGAATCCCCATTGTTTATTAATAACAGCTTGCCAAGGCAACGAGTAAAATTTATTTCTAAACAAAAAATTAAGTTTTTTTCTTACAGTTCCTAACTAAACCAACACTGAAGATTAAGTCTTTTTTTACAGTTCCTAAACTAACACTGACTCATAGACCACGGTGATAACTAAACACAGATTACAGTTCTTAAACCAACAGTTGAGTAGTTTCAGTAAAAATCGTAACAAATAAAAATCACGCATCACAATAGTTTCAGTAAAGTAGAGTAATATACCATAGTATAACAAAAAAATCACAAGAAAAAAAATATATCGTTGGTTTTCGATCTTTAATCGCCGGATCTGTGGAGTTGAGGTGCTCCACTGCCAGATCTTTAGTCGCCATTTCCATGTGGGTTGAGGAACTTGTGGTGCGTTGAGGTATGCACAGGATCTGGTGTGGTGTGGCTTTCAAACCAGAGTTGCGGGGTGGTTATGGGTGTGAGTCGGATCCTCCTAGCAGTTCAGAGTTGAGGCGTCGCTAGAGGTGTGGCTGGGGTGTAAATGGGAGAAGGTAAGTGGTAGTGAAGTGAGAGGCTGATATGTGTGTGCGCGGGCGTGTAGCTTTCTTTTTGTTGTGCCTTTTTAGGATTTAGTTATTAAACAAACATATATGATATATTTATATAAAATAAATATATTTTATATAATATTAAAATAAATGGTCCGGTCCGGTCTTAAGACCGAATTTAAAGGAGCTGATTTAGACCGAACCGAAAATATTCGAGTCTCTTAATTTAGGACCGAATTAGGACCGATTTATAAAATAGCCTATAAAAGTGGGTCCGATCTGGTTCGGTCCAATAGGGTCAATCGGGTCGGTCTTTTTTTTGTCCACCCCTATTAGTAACTGCTTGTGCAACTATACTTTCCCCCTCTATGACTGTCACCATTTCTTGGGGTACTTGTTGATCTTGACCCACCTCAATTCCTTCAGCGGCGTTAGTTTGTTGTCCTTCCCTAAGTGATATCTGAAATTTAAATGAATTATATCTTCGATCCAAAACATAATAGCAGACCTACGTAATCTCCAATACGTAAAGTTGAATTCAACAGTCCTAATAATAGGGCTCTATATCAAAGAACGCTAAGCAGGAATCATAATAACCCATACAGATCCTAAAGGACTCTAGAACCTAGCTCTAATATAACCTGTGACACCCCGCCTAATTAAATACCAGGTGATCAGTCCTTTATTAAATTAAATCATCACTGTCGAAAACAATTATGTTATTAATCACCTAATAATTAATTAAGCTAGCGTCAAAACATTTTGTCCAATAGTTAATGTTAATTAATTTAAACCATTCAACACATTCACTATTCTTATGAGTAAACAATTAACGGATAAAACACTATCTAACTGAATATGATAAAGCTAACGTAATCATTCCAATTAATAAAATCCAGACCATTAATAGTAATAGTACCAAATCCAACTGAAACTGAAATACTGAAATGAAATGAGTACAATGTCTTTCTAACATAAATAAAATGAGAATGGGCGACACATGCCTTAACTGAGAAGCCTAAATAAAAAAAACTGAAGTCATAGATGTGGAGGCATCTAAATACGAGGACCTGCAACTCCCACAATAGTTGCAGCATGTCAAGAGATCCAATAGTCTAAGCTTGGCGCCCCTGTGTCTGGACACCTAAAATAATTTCACAAGAAAGAGAGATTTTGCAAGAGACAGGTCAGAGCCCGAGTGTAAAATATTTTAAAGCAATTTAACAAGTATTTAAAAATACCAATAAAGCAAATATTATGTGCATGTTAGCTTTTCGAGCACTCAATTGAGATTCTCACCTCTCAACTATTGTGCACGCCTAACGTACCTTTAACCCGTCCTAATTATTTTTATCACACCTAACTAGGTCGTAGCCATAAACCTTCTAAACCCTCACCCATAGTAACAACCCGAATTTCCCACATATTATTATTATTATTAAACATTCCTGCATTTACTATCCCAAGTAAAATTCCACAATAAGGTTAAGAATTCACATAATTGATTCAATTCCATTAACATACCCATCTATATATTCACATGGTAGATTCATCACGTTATTATAAATAAATACTGATACAGCACCAGTAGACTCAGCTTCGGTGCATGCATACTCTGCTATCAAGTCCTGATACATCTCGTACTGAATAAGGAAAATCAGTTTGGAATCACTCTCGAACCATATAAATACAAGCGACACATATTGGAGGAGAACATAGTTTCAGGCCTATGGGTTACGCACATACCTACGCACCCCATGTGACCTTCAACACTATCATTCTCATAGATAGCCCGTTCCTAGGTTCTATGTTCTGAGGCACCAATTTAAATCCCCCCCAAGGCTCCTCAAGATAAGAATGTCCTCTCTTTAAGACCTCTCGTGATAACAAATATGGTAGATATGTCATACACAGAATACATATTGGTATAGGTATTCACACAACTCACCAAGATCATTAGGTATACACAAACCCAAATATTATAGTTCATACGTAGTATTATTCTCATTACTACTTACATTATATTTGTCAAATTACGAATATACTCTCTTTTGTAATTTCCAAGGATGACTCATCGCTCCAAAAACGTTAAAGTATTATACCCAAATAAACTCCAATAATTTTGTACTATATTGAAATTTATCGTACATTATTTAATCTCACTCGAATTAACTATGCTGCACAAATTGGAACCAAATAGAAATTTTTAGAAATTTTGACACGTCGCTTAAACGAAACTGCATCTCGTTTGAACGAGATTGCAGGTCGTTTAAAGTTGGAACGACCTCTTCATGCGAGATGCCATCTCGCTCGAACGAGGTCCAATCTTGTTTGAACGAGATGGCACTGCTTTGTCCCCTACCTCTGCATGCTGGGTTTTTCTCCATTATCAAACCTAAAAACCTCTACAGATTAGTCCCAAACACCAATTAATCAGTCTTAATCGATATACTAACATATATATGTATATATAATATATAACAACCTAGAATCATTAAATCCTTAATAAACAACCCGTAAGTCTGATATCCCCAATTTAAATCAATTAAACCCTAGTTCTTCCCATTATCATTCAATAACATAATAAATCCAGGTTCGTTCATCACAATACCTCAGAAATTCGTGACTTTTAATCTATCTACATGAGGGTTCGTCATATTTTAATTTCATATTGTAATTAATCATCTTAAACCTCCAATTTCATCAAGATTGGGAACAATACATTGGTATTATACACCTATACTAACATGAACATGATTATTGCTACAGCTTTACAAGAATTAAACACTTGACTCATAAAAGAATGTCTTATTCGTTGATGTAGTTTGTATGGTTGCGATCCTTGCTCTCCGATCTACGCGGTGGTGGTCTCGGTGGTGTAAATGGTGCACTGATAGTGGTTCTGGCCCTAGAAACCTCTCATCCTCTTTCCTCCTTTTGGCCTATCTGTGTCTAACACTGATATCCCTAATCTAACCCACATACTTAATCTTTTATTCCTTTAATTTTTGTCATTAATTATACTCTAAAAATATAAATTACTAAAAAGCCCTCTCGGGATGCTGGTTTGACCAAAAACTATTTCGGGACCCAAACTAAACCCCTGGGTAGACTTTTTAGAGTATTTCGACCTTTTCGTACACATTGGCGCACTCTAAATGACCATTTGAATGACTTATAAATAATTTACTTTTTATTTCATTAAGTTAGTCCTGACACGCGCGTCCCGACTTAATTACCGTAATTGTCGTAGTTCTCACTCGTGATAATTCTCTATAATATCCCGTATTTCTATGACTATTAAATTTGAGGATTTATTCAAATTAATTAGAGATATTAATTTAATATTAATTCAAAAATTATTTAAATATTAACTAGCGTGATGAGAGTTAGTAATTATTGGAATTTTATTATAAATTACTTTATGGGAAAAGTAAGATGTGTAATTAAATTTAGTAAAATTATCACGAGAATCTAATTTGATAATTTTGGAAATTTTATCGGGACGCGCCTGTGTCGTGTCGGGATTAAATTTGTATTATTAAAAGTGAATAAATTATAAGTCACCCGTATGGTCATTTTGAGTGCGTCAATGGGTCCGAAAGGGTCGAGATAGTCAAAATAATGTACCCGGGGTTTATTTTGGGTCTCGGGGCTTTTTTAGGCCTAATTAACATCTTGGGGGGGCGTATTAGACATTTTGTGTTTTTGGGCATGGAAACCCATGACTTTTCTAAGGTTAAATCAGATGTTAGTGGTTGTCTTCTAGGGTTAACATAATCAAAAACAAAGAACGGCCATTGGAGAGGAAGGGTAGAAGCTTTCCAAGGATTTCTAGGCCAAAAACTCCGCCATTCGCACCGCCGTCACTGCCAAATTGTAGATCGCGCGACGAGGAACACAACCACACCAATTTCTTCCACAAATCAGAAATAAAGATTTCCAGGCGAGTATCTATCTTGCTTTATTTTAGTTAATGCTTCAATTATGTTAGTCTAGGGTTGATTAGAACTAGTTTCATGAAAGAAAACATATATTGGAGACTAGAATTCGCATGTTGTAGAGGTAATAATCATATTCTGGAAATCTAATTCACATGTAGAGGATAAACCACGAATTTTCATAGAGTTAGGAGTAGAAAATATGGAAAAAGAATTGGAAGAATTAAGTTAAAGAAAATATTAGGGTTCTTGAGGTTTATATAGATTTTGCCTTTTTAAATTGTTATACTTGTTGAAAACTCACATGTTTTACGTATAAAATCATTTATTTGGGTATATAACACTTGTAGTGTCATTAGTTGGGAGTTTGGGAGTTAAATATGATGATTTGGTTGAGTTTGGAGAAGGATTTCCGTAACTGGGTTTTCTGCAGTTTCGCCATAACTGCTTGATCGATCGATCGACCAAAGAGCATCGATTAATCGATGATCGATCAATCGCCCCCTACTGGAAAACTCATATTCCTCTTTTAAATAGTTTATTTCGATTAAAATGAGTAGTAACCTTTGAACATTATTGTGAGAACATTTTGGGACATAAAGAGCACCAGTAGGACTTAGTAAAAAGGGAGCATTTAATGTAAGCCGAATTTAGGGTTAACGGGGAGTGATTTACACTTAAGAAATAATGGGAACGTGTGACTAAAGGGGTGATACTCGTAAGGAAGTTACGTTATAAAATAAGAGAGTAGCTACTGAAATTATACTTAGGGAGATAGGATACTACGAGGGATAAGAAGTATGTATGGAATAACCCATAAATAAGAATAAAAGAGACGAGCCGTTATACGGGATAATCTAGTAATGTGTACTAAGAACCAATATTATAAGTATGGGTCGTGGGCGTATCTAATTTAGAAATGGGAATGGTATTATACATATATATATGACTGTGTTTGTGCATATACTATATACGTGTAAAAATCATGCCCACGCTACTTTCTATCACTGAGGTTACCGCGTCGGGACAGTCTTATCTCGATGGGACCTTTATGGGGGATATTGACTTGTACCCTAGAACATAGGAATCCTTGGTACAGGCTATCAGATTGATAGTCAGACGGTCCTAAGAGACGTGAGGGTATGTGCTGACCTTTTAGTGACTTGGAACTATGCTTTGCCTCAATTTGTATGTGTTTTGTGTTAATACAGTTCGAGAGTGATTCTGAACTAGTATTTTTCTTAGTACGAGTGATACGGGGACTTGATAGCAGAGTATGCCAGCACCATAAATTCTATGTGGTGTGCCGATAGTATATATATATATATATATTTATATTATATGAGTGATTGATATATATAGAGAGACTTGAAATTGGGAAGTTTCTACTGTGACTAAAAGTAGTTAAGTAATGAATAAATATTCCGACTTTATTATAAGTGTTTAAAAAGTTTGAGACAATACTGAAAGACTTTATAATGAAACGAGATTTATGTGAAAACCTTACTTTCAGAAATTAATTATCTTAGCCCTAGTAATTGTCGGCATAAAACCTTATGAGGAATTTAAATTAAGCTAAACTTTTAGGAATTAATAGTGCGGTAGGTGTGCACACTAGAAGAGAGGTGAGAATTTCTCAAGAGAGTGCCGCATACTAATAGAATTGTTGCATTAGCCGGTAAACATTTTAAATACTTGCTAAACTAAATTTTATACTGTTTTACAATCAGGCTCTGACCCGTTTCCTGTCATCTCTTCTCCCTTATATATATATATATATATATATGTGTGTGTGTGTGTGTGTGTGTGTGTGTGTGTGTGTGTGTGTGTGTATATTTTAGGTGCCCAGCCACAGGGGTGTCATGCTTAGGTGCTTTGGACTGGACGTGTAGCAACTTAGGTGGGAGTTACAAGCCATTTTCTTAGATGATCTCCTTGCTGATTCCATTCTTAGTTCAGTTATAATTGGTTGGGCATGTGTCGGCCATTTCCTTATTTAGTTGGATTTGTCAGATATTATGTTCATTTATATTTAGTATTTTACTCGTTGGGATTTATTTACTGTCAGGATGGTTTTCCTTTATGGTTTTAAAGTTGGTATTTGTTGTTTTAATGCTTAAATTCTTGGATGTTCATTTCCAGTCTTAATAAGTGTGTGGCTCTTAAACTGTTTATTGTTAAAGGTTTTTATAATTGGATTTAAATAAAAATGGAAATAACGTTTTAAATGATTTTGACACTTAGCTTAATTATTTAGGGTGTTAAATTGGAAAGTTTATTTTGCAACAGTGATGCTAAGAATGAACCAACCGTTCACCTTGGTTATAATTTAATAAAGGACTGATCACCTGGTATTTAATTAGGCGGGGTATTATAGGTGGTATCAGAGCATCAGGTTCTAGTGTCCTTTAGGATCTGTACGGCTTATTTCGCTTTTAGCTTAGCGTCCTTGATATAGAGCCCTATTTTTAGGATTGTTGTATTCTTGGATTTACACTTATGTCTGCAGCTATTCGAGATTTGTTAATAACTGTAGACTAATAAACTTCCTTCTCATTTCAAATGCCTCTGAGACGCGCACCCAAGGATAGACGTGCCCAAGCCGAGCAGCCAGCAGCTCCGATTCAGGGAATGATGAACGCAACCGAGGTAGCCGCTATCATTGCTCAGGCGGTGAATGCCGCATTAGCGGTAGTGTAGCAGGCTCCACCCCAGGTTCAGGCAGTGGTGCCAGTACCAGCACAACTTCCATCTGCATGGGAGCGGGTTAGGGTTGCCTTCAATATGGTGCATCCGCCAAAGTTCACGGGTAGTTCGGATATCATTGTAACCAGCCAACGGAAGAAAGATATCCAGAGGCATCTGCGCATGTACGAGTGCACGGACGTACAGAAATAGCTGTTGGCTTCCTTCAAGCTAGTGGGGGCCACTTTATAGTGGTGGGAGTCCACCATCACCTTGGAAGAAAGGGAAATTATCACGATTCAGTCATTCTGGGCACGGTTTGATCGCAAATACTTTCCATCCGTCGTGCAGACTGAGATGA
This sequence comes from Sambucus nigra, assembly GCA_949130495.1. Lineage (NCBI taxonomy): Eukaryota > Viridiplantae > Streptophyta > Magnoliopsida > Dipsacales > Adoxaceae > Sambucus > Sambucus nigra. The sequence goes on from OX422218.1 coordinate 134,644,781, forward strand.
GGCGAAAGTTATTGAATCTGAAATAAGAGAATACGACGGTTGCTGAGTACGAGGAGGAGTTTACTAGACTTCTCACTATAATACCATATGAGGCACCCACCGAGGGGAAGAAGATACTGTTGTTTGTGGACGGATTGGCCTGGAGGATTCTCCAGTACCTCATAGGCAATCTGTCACTGAGTACCTACACGGATGTACTCAATGCTGCTTTGTTACACTGTCAGGATCGCCGCTTCCATCTACAGGGAAGCAAACAAGCAGGAGAGTCCAGTCAACAGGGCAGGACAGGGGGTAGTAGTACTGGTGGGGCACCGGCATCTCAGGGGCAGACTCCTCAAAATGAGCAGAGTTCCCATAAAGGGGACCCTGCCAAGCAGTTCCAATCAGGTGACTCCAGACAGGGATTTAGGGGATTTAGGCAGGGCCAGTCTAATCAGCAAGGCCAGCCGGGCCAACACCGTCAACAGCAGTAGGGCCATCAGGCCCAACAGCATTTCCAGTGGGGCCAGTGGCGGGGTGATAACGGCCAACAGGTTCGTGGTCAGCAGGGACAGAGGGGAGAAAATTTCAGGGGCCGATGTTTGGGTGTGGCAAGAATGACCATAAGCACCAGGATTATCCAAAGGGAGATAGGGCCCCACAGCAGCAGGTGCCCGTAATGAGCCACGTAGGCCACTTTTTCCAACCGCCCTCCTAGCACCAACTTAGGTACTAGCCCTACCAGCCATCCCAACAACTCTAGTACAGCAAGGGCAGTTGCAGTACGGACGTGTTTATAACGTCCACCAGGCAGTAGCTCCTCAGGCACCACTCGCGATTGAGGGTACGTTTCGTATCCATGGCACTATGGGTTGGGTTTTATTTGATATTGGGGTGACACATTGTCTTATAGATACTCATTTTGTGAAGGCTTTAGGATTATTAGCCACAATAGAGAGCACTGTGACATGCGTAAACTCACCACTGGGGAATAGGTCGTTGATTTTATTTATATGTCGGGGCGTGGGAGTAGAGATTGGTAGCTTAATTTTACCAGCATACATATTAGTCTTAGAGATGCATGAGCACGATGTTATTATTAGCATGGGTTGGCTCACAACATACAGAGCCATGATAGATTATTACGGTGAGAGTATTATCTTTGCCATTCTGGGACAGGAGATATTTTTAGTGGCAATGCCTCGCCCAGAGGGAGGCTCTTTCGCTCATTTGTATTACATAGAGGAGGATACCTCTAAGGAGGCTGTGATTCCCTTAGACTCGATCCCAGTTGTTCGTGAGTATTCTGATGTATTTCAGGAGATACCAGGCTTACCCCCCAGTTGAAAGATAAATTTTGTCATAGACTTATCACCAGATACTCGACCGATAGCACGCGCTCCGTATTGTATGGCTCCAGCGAAAATGAGGGAGTTACGAGATCAGATAGAGAAGCTGTTAGGTCAGGGCTTCATTCATAGGAGTACCTCACCTTGGGGCGCTCCATTTTATTTGTGAAGAAGAGAGATGGTTCACTGAGGTTATGCGTGGACTACCGGGAGCTGAACAAGATCACGATACGGAACAAATATCTATTGCCTCGAATCGATGACCTATTCGACCAGCTAAGAGGAACAACCTTCTTTTCGAAGATAGATTTGAGATCAGGATATCATCAGCTACGGATTAGGGAGCAGGATATTTCGAAGACTGCTTTCTTGATGAGATATGGGTCCTATGAGTTCAGAGTCATGCCATTTGGGCTCACAAATGCTCCAGCCGTATTCATGGACTTGATGAATCGAGTGTTCAGAGAGTTCTTTGATCAGTTTGTCATCGTCTTCATAGATGACATCCTGATATATTCACACACTGAGGAAGAGCATGACGAGCATTTGAGGCAGGTTTTTCAGACTCTACGAGAGCATCAGTTGTATGCTAAGTAAGAGAAGTACGGATTTTGGTTGTGGGAGGTGCAATTTTTAGGACATGTTGTATCCGAATTAGGGATATCGATTGACCCAGTAAAGTGTCAGCAGTGAGGGAGTGGGGACAGCCCACGACATCGATGAAAGTGCGTAGTTTCTTGGGGTTAGCCGGGTACTACAGGAGATTCATCCGAGGTTTCTCAAAGATTGCGAGTCCATTGACGAATTTAACTCGCAAGGGGGTACCATATAATTTGGACGATGCTTGTCAATTGGCTTTCGATGAGCTGAAAGATAAGCTGACTTCGGCACCAGTTCTTGCTTTACCCAAGTCAGGAGTGGAGTATCTGGTTTATATCGATGCCTCTTTACGGGGACTCGGGGGAGTACTTCAGCAGGAGGAGAAGGCTATAGATTTTTCCTCCCGCAAGCTTAAGCCGCACGAGAGAAATTACCCTACTCACGACCTAGAGTTAACAGCGGTCGTCTTTGCATTGAGGATATGGAGACATTATTTATTAGGGGAGAAGTTCCGCTTGTTCACAGACCACAAGTCACTGCAGTCCTTGTTCACTCAGCGAGAGTTGAATATGCGTCAGCGCGTGTGGTTAGAGTTTGTGAAAGACTATCAATTCGATATACAGTACCATTCGGGGAAGGCTAATATGGTTGCTGATGCGTTGAGCTGTAGACCGGTAGGCGACGTAGCGGATGTCTAGAAAGCAAAGTGGAAAGAGTTGGGTCACCAGGGCGCGGTAGCCCGTTCCTTCATATCTATCATGATAGTGACACCTGAGATTGTTACGACGGTAATACAGGCACAGACAACAGACTCATTTTTCCAGGAGCAGATTGTACGGCTTTTAGCTGAGGGTGTTGAGTCCTATTCAGTTAGTTCCGATGGAGGTTTGAGGTTTAATGGGAGATTCGTGGTCCCAGAAGGAGCAGACTTACGTCATGCAGTGACGACACAGTCACACGGGTCCAGATTTACGGTGCATCCGGGGGGAGATAAGATGTACCAGGATATGAGGCGACAGTACTGGTGGAGTGGGATGAAGAAGGACATTACCGAATTCGTGTCCAAGTGCTCTACTTGTCAGATGGTAAAGGTAGACCACCAAAAACCGTCGGGGTTGCTTCAGCCGTTGGAGATACCAACGTGGAAGTGGGAGAGTATTTCCATGAATTTCATTACTAGGTTGCCTACATCACAGCTGGGTCACGACTCCATCTAGGTGATTGTGGACCGTTTGACCAAGGTGGCTCATTTTATGCCAGTACGGACAGACTATACCACGGGCCAGTATGCTCAGTTGTTCATTACCGAGATTGTTAGACTACATGGGGTGCCCCTGAATATTGTGTCAGATAGAGACAAGATTTTCGTGTCACGTTTTTGGGAGAGCTTTCAGGAGGCCATGGGTACAGAGTTGAGGTTGAGTTCAGCTTATCACCCACATACAGATGGACAAATAGAGCGTACCAATCAGATGTTGGAAGATATGTTACGCATGTGTGTCCTTGATTTTGGAGGATGATGGGATCCACATCTCCCGCTAGTGGAGTTTACTTATAATAACTCCTATCAGTTCACAATTGACATGGCTCCATTTGAGGCATTGTATGGCAGGCCTTGTCATTCTCCAACTTGTTGGCTAGAGGTGGGGGACAACAAGTTGCTAGGACCAGAAGTGATTCAGGAAACCTCAGCTAGGATTGCGCTTATCAGGAGTCGCATTCGGGTAGCCCAGGACAGGCAGAAAAGCTACGCCGATGCAAAATAATTTTTTCGAGAATTTAATGTGGGGGACCAAGTATTACTACGCGTATATCCTATGAAAGGAGTGATGAGGTTTGGGAAGAAGGGAAAACTGGACCCAAGGTACGTGGGACCATTTCCCATTATAGAGAGGATTGGGTCGATAGCATACAGATTGGGACTACCAGAGCATTTACACCGCATTCACGATGTATTCCACATTTCGTCGTTGAGACGATACCTTCGGGATGACATGACCCACACCCACACCCACATCGCGATTGAGGAGATTGACTTACAGCCCGATAGCTCTTACGAGGAGATGTCAGTGGCTATCCTAGACCATAGCGAAAGGAGGTTGAGGTCAAAGGTAGTTCCACTTGTACGAGTCCAGTGGGAGCATCATAATGTGGAAGAATCCACTTGAGAGCGTGAGGCAGACATGCGTGAGAAATACCTAAAGTTATTCTTACCAGGTATACCTTATTTTTTGAATTTCGGGACAAAATTCCGTTATTAGGGGGGAAGTATGTAATACCCCGTATTTTTATGACTCTTAAATTTACGATTTATTAAAATTAATTAGAGATATTAATTTAATATTAATCTGAAAATTATTTAAATATTTACTAGTGTGATGAGAGTTAGTAATTATTGGAATTTTGTTGTAAATTACTTTATGGGTAAAGTAAGATGTGTAATTAAATTTAGTAAAATTATCACGAGAATCTAATTTGATAATTTTAGAAATTTTATCAGGACGCGCTTGTGTCGTATCGAGATTAAATTCACATTATTAAAAGTGAATAAATTATAAGTCACCCGTATGGTCATTTTGAGTGCGTCAATGGGTCCGGAAGGGTCGAGATAGTCAAAATAATGTACCCGGGGGTTTAGTTTGGGTCTCGGGGCATTTTTAGGCCTAATTAACATCCCGGGAGGGCGTTTTAGACATTTTGAATTTTTGGGCATGGAAACCCACGAATTTTCTAAGGTTATATAAGATCTTAGGGGTTGTCTTCTAGGGTTAACATAGTCAAAAATAAAGAACGGCCATTGGAGAGGAAGGGTAGAAGCTTTTCAAGGAGTTCTAGGACAAAAAGTCCGTCATTTGCACAGCTGTCACAGCCAAATTGTAGATCGCGCGACGAGGAACACAACCACACTGATTTCTTCCACAAATCAGAAACAAAAATTTTTAGGCAAGTATCTATCTTGCTTTATTTTAGTTAATGCTTCAATTATGTTAGTCTAGGGTTGATTAGAACTAGTTTCATGAAAGAAAGCATATATTGGAGACTAGAATTCGCATGTTGTAGAGGTAATAATCATATTCTGGAAATCTAATTCACATGTAGAGGATAAACCATGAATTTTCATTGAGTTAGGAGTAGAAAATCTGGAAAAAGAATTGGAAGAATTAAGTTAAAGAAAATATTAGGGTTCTTGAGGTTTATATAGATTTTGCCCTTTTAAATTGTTATACTTGATGAAAACTCACATGTTTTACGTAGAAAATTATTTATTTGGGTATATAACACTTGTAGTGTCATTAGTTGGGAGTTTGGGAGTTAAATATGATGATTTGGTTGAGTTTGGAGAAGGATTTCCGTAACTGGGTTTTCTGCAGTTTCGCCATAACTGCTTGATCGATCGATCGACCAAAGAGCATCGATCGATCGATCGCCCCCTCCTGGAAAACTCATATTCCTCTTTTAAATAGTTTATTTCGATTAAAATGAGTAGTAACCTTTGAACATTAATGTGAGAACATTTGGGGACATAAAGAGGACCAGTAGGACTTAGTAAAAAGGGAGCATTTAATGTAAGCCGAATTTAGGGTTAAGGGGAGCGATTTACACTTAAGAAATAATGAGAACGTGTGACTAAAGGGGTGAGACTCGTAAGGAAGTTATGTTATAAAATAAGAGAGTACATACTGAAATTATACTTAGGGAAATAGGATACTACGAGGGATAAGAAGTAAGTATGGAATAGCCCATAAATAAGAATAAAAGAGACGAGCCGTTATAAGGGATAATCTAGTAATGTGTACTAAGAACGAATATCATAAGTATGGGTCGTGGGCGTATCTAATTTAGAAATGGGAATGGTATTATACATATATATGACTGTGTTTGTGCATATACTATATACGTGCAAAAATCATGCCCGCGCTACTTTCTATCACTGAGGTTACCGCACCGGGACAGTCTTATCTCGATGGGACCTTTATGGGGGATATTGACTTGTACCCTAAAACATAGGAATCCTTGGTACAGGCTATCTGATTGATAGTCAGACGATCCTAAGAGACGTTAGGGTATGTGCTGACCTCTTAGTGACTTGGAATTATGCTTTGCCTCAATTTTTATGCGTTTTGTGTTAATACAGTTCGAGAGTGATTCCGAACTAGTATCTCCCTTAATACGAGTGATACGATATATATATATATACTTGAAATTGGAAAGTTTCTACTGTGACTAAAAGTAGTTAAGTAATGAATAAATATTCCGACTTTATTATAAGTGTTTGAAAAGTTTGAGACAATACTTGAAAGACTTTATAATGAAACGAGATTTATGTGAAAACTTTACTTTCAGAAATTAATTATCTTAGCCCTAGTAATTGTCGGCATAAAACCTTATGAGGAATTTAAGTTAAGCTAAAATTTTGGGAATTAATAGTGCGGTAGGTGTGCACACTAGAAGAGAGGTGAGAATTTCTCAAGAGAGTGCCGCACACTAATAGAATTATTGCATTAGCCGGTAAGCATTTTAAATACTTGCTAAACTAAATTTTAAACTAATTTACAATCAGGCTCTGACTCGTTTCTTGTCATCTCTTCTCCCTTGTATATATATGTATATATTATAGGTGCCTAGCCACAGGGGCGTCATGCTTAAGTTCTTTGGACTGGATGCGCTGCAGCTTAGGTGGGAGTTACAGGCCATTTGCTTAGACGATCTCCTTACTGATTCCATTCTTAGTTCAGTTCTAATTAGTTGGGCATGTATCGCCCATTTCCTTATTTAGTTGGATTTGTCAGAGATTATGTTCATTTATCTTTAGTATTTTACTCGTTGGGATTTATTTACTGTCAGGATGGTTTTCCTTTATGGTTTTAAAGTTGGTATTTATTGTTTGAATGCTTAAATTCTTGGATGTTCATTTCCATTCTTAATAAGTGTGTGACTCTTAAATTGTTTATTGTTAATGGTTTTTATAATTGGATTTAAATAAAAATGGAAATAACGTTTTAAATGATTTTGACACTTAGCTTAATTATTTAAGGTGTTAAATTGAAAAGTTTATTTTGCGACGGTGATGCTAAGAATGAACCAACCGTTCACCTTGGTTATAATTTAATAAATGACTGATCACCCGGTATTTAATTAGGCGAGGTGTTACATTCTCATAAATTCACAATTATATATTACTTTATTCGCTCAACAATATTCACTATTATTCTCATCAATAAATACTAACCCTTATCTCGCTAGTTAATATTTATTTTAATCCGGATTAATTATTAATTAAATTTCCCATAGTTAAATTTTAATTAATCCCTTGGTTTAAAAATCTTAAAAAATTACGGGCTATTACAAAGATGCTATAATGCAAATGATCAATATGAAGCCAAAGATAAATGAGGCTCTTGACTAATTTACAAAAAGGAAAAGTGTTAAGCACCCTCTATATCTTTGTCTCTAGTAAGTCAAAACAAACTAGTCTTTATCTTGCTCCTGTGCATGTGAATACTGATGAGAGTGTGTGCAATACGAGTGCCAATTAAGTGGACATGTGTGTAAAGTGTGCATGAGTGTTGATAGATAAGTGAGTGGGTGCATTCATGATATATGGATGCAGAGATAAAAAGATAGACATATCACAACATCACCATAAAGGGGTACGCATAAGTGTTCAGAGATAACATAAGAGAATGTAAATGGGATTTTATCAATTATGACATCACTATAAGGAAGTGAGCACAAAATGGATAAGTTGTTGGAATATATAAAGAGAACAAAAGAGAAAATACTAGTAAAGAAAAAATATAGAGAAAAGAAAAATGAAATATTTAAATTAGATTTGAATACTAAAGGGAATCTGATTTGCCTACGCACTCTTGCAAAGAGAGATCAAAGTCCACGTAGGAAAAACACATGATTTATATGAGGTTTACATTTTTTTATAAAATAGTAGTGCTTATGGGTTTGAGAAAATAGGTGTTGAAACCTTCAAGTGAGAAAGAGTAATTTAGTTAATATTAATTATAATGCAAAAGGAAGAGGTAGATTATTAAATTTACTTGATGAAATTTTGTAAAGAATGATATGATATCATGTGATTTAACCGAAGATAATGCGCTGAATAAAGCGAAATGATAAATATAGGATAGTCGACTCTAAATAAGTAAGAAGAGGCTTTGTTGAGTTGAGAGTTTATGAAAAATAAATTTGAAGATATATTTGTATTAATAAAAAATGATTTAACTAGTTCTAACTTATATAACGATTGGCATAAAAAGTTACCTTGTAGATTGAAAATATGGTAAACTTGTGGGTTAAGAAAAATATGGATCTGTCAATTGGTATAAGGGATACCCTACCAGTTGGCATATGCCTATGCATGCATCTTAAAAGTGAACGTTTGATTCACTTATGACAGGTATCACTGTGAAGGTAATTCAAAGATCTACAAATCTCGTGTATGACGATTTCCCTAATTTGGGCATTTACGAGGGTAAAATAATTTTAGAAGTAGGGTTAGAGCTCGGGATTGTAAGAGTGTGACAAAATAAATGTCTAAAAGAGTGAGATTCTCAAAGGGACCTTTATAGAATGAGGGGTATGAATATGTAGTATCTCCACTTGTCTTAAATGATAATGGTAGACAAATAATCTCCAAAGCATCCTAATTTTATCTATAATAAAAATGAGAGCAAAACCCTTGACAATGGGGGTTGGTAATGATAGAATAGATTGAGGAGTTTGCAATTTCTGCTCGTGTGGAATGAGAGAACCTGAAAAGAGTAATTATAGGAACACCCTCAAAATATGAAAAAAATCATACTCTACTTAGTTATCAGAAATACATTGGTTGGTATGTGGAGTTCACACAAGGTTTATTTAAAGTTCCAACCAATGTATTTTGGACAACTTAGCAGGTCTAATTTTTTAGTATCATTTGAGGATATCACTATAATTACTCTTACGAAAAACATGTAATCACCACACATAATTTTAAGTTCTCATCATTGTTTGTACTAATCATACTTTCATAAGAGATCACTTGGGCGTTCCATCTAAATTAAGGTTAATCTTGAAATATTTAAAAACAGCTTGTTGAGACTAAAACTAGGGTGAGTATATAAACTTTCGGGGTCAAAGTTCAAATAACCTAAAAGCCCTTTGTTAGCCTGAAATAGAGGTAGATAAAAAATAGACCGGACAGATTGGATCAAACCTGATCGACCCCATATTTTTGGTCTTTTTTTAATTCGGTCCTAAATCGGCCAAAAAAAATATTAACCCTTTTTTCGGTTTTGTCTTGATCGATGCATTGCTAAATTCGGTTTGGACTGGACCGACACACACACACACGTGTGTGTGTGTGTGTTGTGTAACAACCCGCCTATTCTAATATTGAATGACCATTCTTCTACTAAAATAAAATAGTAATCTCAGTATGGTTGATTCTCAGCATCACCGTCGCAATCACGATATAATAAAATGATGCGAATAAAACCATACAATTAAAATGAATGTATAATCCTTATGTATCAATAGATAATAAGAGTGAGCCAAATAAACCAATGGTTACCAAATAATAACATCCACTAAGTAGACTGAATAAATAAACTGAGTACTAAAATATAAATGTTTGACAATAATATAAAAGCCTATCCATCTATGGGCAACATGCCCAAAACTGAAACTGAAATGATTGATCTTATCTAGATAAAATAGACCAAGGCGTATAAACACATGCAACGTCTACAGCTATTGCACGACAATAATGAATCTATCCATGCGGTGCCGGTTACTGCTGCTGCGCACTTGTGATAGTAAAATAAAAATAGGGAAAATAAAAATCTGTGGGTCAAAGCCCGTAAAGTATAAAATATTTTGCAAGTAGATAATTGTTTTAAATCGATAAAAATAGTAGTGTATTACTTTCATAATAAACCGATCCCACTCACTTGAGATAAACCTCATCTTTCAACTATCGCGCGCACCTAATGTGTTCATTTATTTATCCTAATTAAGCTACTAGGTCTAACTAGGATATACATAAACGCTATTTGAGCGCAATCCTGCTAATACTCTCGATTAGCTAACTATAACTACCATCACTAGATATACGTTCGTAAACAATCTTGTAGCGACAAACCTGCTATAATTATGTAATCACGTAACACACATAACATAGCTACTCTCGTGCAATAAAAAGATATATACATCGTATAAAACATACATGTATATTACTCATTATATATGCATAACCATATCCCCAGAGCTTGGATCTCACGGATACATCCCCTGTATCTCTAGGAATCACGCCTCACACAGAGCCACCGGGTCAGAATCTCACCACCGATCCCAAACGTAAACACATACAACGGAGGTGGTCATAGACATACATTCGAGGGTCATAATCATACCACATCACGCCCAATCGGACTCGAAACCAACACCTATCCTAACATATGGATAGTGCCCATGCAATAGTATTATAACCTAAGAAATCAATCCAAAACCTGTTAGTCAATACCAGGGTGGACTGCTCACTATACGCAACCTCCTACGATAGCACTCACGAGTAGGTATCTTTAATAAAATAAATAGCACACACACACACACACACATATGTACACATCACTCTAGTCTATATATATAATAAGTACCGAACTCATATACGTATCCCATAACGTACGGTTCACCAATCCCAAAGTTCAACCCAACTTCCCGATTAATTAATCAAATTGTAACTCACTTGAATTCTTGGTTCTCCTCACTCGAACCCATCTAATGTTGGCCTATCACATGTACCAAACACTATAAAGTCTTCCATAGTAATCCCACAATACTCCAGAAGCCCCTACAATGAATCCCCAAGCCCTAACGGGTCAAAAAGACACACGAACAAAACCCGAGCAGGTTAGCAAATCGAACCGGTTCGTTTCCCCATAAATTAAAATTTCCAAAAGAAAGCCTAATCTAAAACCCGCAATTTAAAATTTTCGATATGGTGCACCTTTTAGTAGAAAATTCATACCAAATTTAAAAAAAAAAAATCATAATAATATAAAACTAGCGTCCACAGTTTCGTAATTCGATTATGCACAACCTTATCCAACTTTCAAAAGTGAACCAGTTTGGTCCCCTACCGGTTCGATTTTTTGAACATCTTCTTTTTCAAGTTTTCTCTTAAGAAACCCTCAAAGGGAGGTTTCCACCCACTCCAAACAAAAGAATTAAATCTTACAATATTACTCTAACATTCCAGAGTTATTTTGACATAAAACTAACCTCAAATCCCATTTCAAACCCTGGGATTTTAAATCAAACTTCCAATTAATTCAACATAAAAAATATTCCCAAATTAATTATCAGTACCAATCTTTATATAGAAGTTCTACATGTTCATCCATTTAAATTCCAGAATATATTTTAAATTTCAAGTATGATAGATTTCCATTAATGGTTCATTCACAAACCCTAATCTTTAACTTTTAAATCTCTATATCAATTGAGAAAGTTTCAATCTTTAACATCTTAACTTTCAAATTTCTACTTCTAATCATGAAAATAAATAACTACAATCAAATTGCAACATAAAGTAAGTATCTACTTGCCTTGGATGGATTATAATACGAAGTCTCCTACGAATTTGATGACGGGTTGAGTCCTCTTTCTTCTCCTCTCTAAGTTTCCTCTTCTTTTTCTCTTCTCTTGGTCTTTCTCTCTCAATACCTTGAGTAAAATATGAAAGGTGGGCTTCCATTCACTTTCCCAAACTCTTAAATATCCCTTTAATTTACCAAATCCCATTTTTCTTCTTAGCCCTAGTGTAAAATGACCCTCCTACCTTTATAGGGGTCCTGCTATGTCTAAAAAGTCTTTGAAACCCAAACATAACACTCGGGTACCTATATTAGACTGTTTTGACCCTTCCCGAATCATTGGTGCACTCGGCAAGGTCATCTTAGTCACCCAACTCCAAATATACTAACACCTCGTTGATCGGGTTCGACACGTGCATACCCTATCGCCCATAAATTATATCGATCCATCGATGTAACACTCTATCGATATATAATAGTAAACCGTTGTTTTCACTCATACGCGACATATAATAAATTACATAACTATTTACTTATCACACACAAGTAAATAATAATAATAATGATAAATATTAATCCTTTTTCTCGCTAATTAGTATCTACTAAAATTCAATGTAATTTTCCCCAATTAAATTAAAGCACACAAAAATTAAATAATAATAAAAGTACGAGATATTGCAATATAATGTAATATATTATACACATAATAATATAACCTAGAGAGAGATTGTATAAAAAAACTCGACACTCAAAACACATATTTACCCCAACTCTCAAACCCTATCTCTAACATTTCACCCCAACTCTCTCTCTCTCGCCCTCTCTCTCAGACAACACTCCCATTTCACCCAACTACTGCTCTCAACGACGACCCAACTATATGCTCTCTCTCTCTCTCTCTCTCTCTCTCTCAGACGACGCTCCCCATCTGCTCTCAATACCATGGAACTACCTACTCGCGACGACCAATCTGCTCAACTACCTGTTGCGACAAATCAGGTAGTTCCTTGATTGGGAGACACATCGTCTTCTGTTCTTTTGATCTTTTGCACTTATCCTTTAATTGAAAGATGCACACTCTGGGTTGTACCATCGAATTGAAAAGCCTCTCAAAGAAATGTTGTTTCTTTGATTTTTTTCTTCTTGTTTTCATGAGGTTGTTCTCATTTATATAATGTTATGGTATATAAATTGTTTGTATATAAATTGTTTGGTCATATGCCATAGAGAAGATGGAAAAGTGAAAACCTGTTCAATTTATGGTACATAATTTTTATATTATTATACTGTGTACAAATTATACTGTTATGGTACATATTTTTTTGTGAAGAGTGAAAACCTGTTATACTGTTAGGGTACATAATTTTTAGATATATTATTGTAAATGTTCTTTAATTGTTAAACACATGTTCAATTTAATTACTCGTTCTTAATATCTTAATTTCATTGTATATTTTGTATACTGTGATGGCCCTTACCTTATTTTCAACTACATTTTTGTTGCTTTTTTTTCTAGTTAGTTTGTTTCTTTTATTTCATATGAGGTGCTATTTCTTTTATTTCATACTGCTTCGGATTTTTTTTATGCTAAGCACTATATTAAATTTACTACTAAGCACTGTTTCTGAATTTTTTTAAATGTCGTTGTGTTACTTAGATGGATGGAACAAGTGGAGGTTAAGCAAATGCTACTATACATGCTGGGTCTCTGAGGACGCCCCATTCTCCTACCAATCCCTCATCACCGTACAAACGAAAAAATGCATCATCGGTATGGTATCATTTCCAAAAAAATAATGATCCTAAAAAATCTAGGGCTATTTGTAACTATTGTGGCATTTCGTATGCGTGCAATTCTAAAAAAATGGCACTAAGAATATGAAAAATCATATCCCTTTTTGTAAGAAGTATCCTTATAATAAAGATAAGTTAGATGAAAAGGGACAAAAACTACTATCTTTTGTGCCAAAGTAAAGACACGAATAGAAGCGATTGAACTCCAAACCTTGTAGCTATACCATTTAATGCAGAAGCACGGACTTGTTGAGATGCTAATAATTGATGAGCTACCATTCAATTTTGTTGAAAATGAGGGCTTTAAGAGGTTTATGGACCTCGCACAACCAAAGCTAACAATTCTTAGTCGTAAAACGATTGCACGTGATTGCCTAAATATATATGTGGATATGAAGAAAAGGATAAAAAGAATTGAGGGGTCAAATGATTTGCTTAACCATGGATATATGGACATTGATACAAAATGTTCGAGATGCCATGGCTGAAATTCAAGAATTGAAAAATCTTGATGCGTGTAATTGTTAATTTATTACATTTCTATTGTTTAAATGTTTCTTACTTTTTTTAATTACCATTATTGACTAATTGATTTTTGTATTATTTTTGCTAGAAATTTTGGGAGAATAATTCAAGACATCTACTTCAACTATTGTGGTGGATTGATGCACCATTTGGGGTCGAGGAATAGAACTTTCTTTTTTGCGCTTTTGATTTTTTTTTTAACTTCTATGGACATGTAATAATTTAAATATTTAGGTTTGGACTACGATGTTTTATGCTTAAATGCTTAAATATTTAGATTGATGTACCATTTGGGCTATTTTTGGATATTGTAGTTGAGTTGGTCATAGGGGTGACAATTTTAGAAACGACACGAAAAAACGATACGGAACGACACGAAATTGACATGATATTTCGTGTTCGTGTCGTGGTTTTTGACACGAAGTCGTGTCGTGTCGTGTTCGTGTCTGAATTATGAGTCGTGTCGTGTTATCGTATTTTTTAGGGGTGAAATTTAAGAAATTCTGGTATTCGTGTCGTGCCGTGCCGTGCTATTTTTTATTCGGGTCGTGTTCGTGTCAACTTAAAAAAACACGAATTCGTGTCCGAAAAAACCTTGTCGTGTCTTGTCGGCCCGAAACACGATCCGTTGACCCGAATTGCCACCCCTAGGTCATTAAGATGTATATGTGATTAAAACATCCTAAAACATGCCTATTCACTAGGAAAAGCAGCCTTTCTTGGTTGGGAAAAAACAACCCGATTGTTTGGAAAAAAAAATCATTAAAACTGTTCAAAACGACCTTTAAAACTGTTCCAAACAACCCTCAAAGCTGTTCCAAACAACCCTTAAAACTGTTCCGACCTTTTAAAAAGCAGTATAAATTTTTTTATATTTTAGAAAAATCATCTAATATATAAAATCTGGATCGATTTTTTAATCGAATTAGACCGATAAATTAGATTAAACGAATTATTCGAGTCAAATTCAGTCTAACAATATATAAGATCGAATAATTCGGCCTCATCTTAAAACCGGCCTACATCTGGATCGAACCGGACCGTGCCCCACCTAGCGTGAAAGTTAGGGAGGCAATGGGTCGTGTCGTGTCGGTTTTAATCGGGTTCGTGTCAAAATCACCTCTATCCAAATCCGTCCCGTTAAGCATTTTGTGTATATCGTGTCGTGCTTTACCGGGTTCGTGTCGTGTTTGGATTGTGTTCAAGTCATACCTTAACAAGTCGTGTCGTGTATTTATACTAAATGACTAAACCTAAAATCGATTCGTTAAGCTATCGTGTTTAGCGGGTCTACCTATTAAGTATGCGTACTCGTTAAGGTTTTGCCCAAACTCGCTCAAATAATCGTGGATTGTATCGTGACACCGGATCGGGTGACAAAAATAGTGAAAAGCAATAAACAACCTCAAGCTGACGACGACAATAAGACAAGGAAAAAAAAACTCTCTTTTGACTCTGGCCCAAGTCCAGCCTTGATCTTCTAATAACAGGTGATTCTAGATTACGAAGTATATGTTTGTCAACTACCAAGTTGGAAATTGGGTATATATATAAAATTTTGTTTTTTTGAGAGGGACGAAAAGAAGGCTGATTCTTGTCTCCTTGTAGCTTCACATACAGAATATTTGCGTACCAAAATAAAATTGAGCATCGAAATGGGTGCTTCTGAATCAGTCCCAGAAAAATCAGTCCATGAATTCACTGTCAAGGTCATTTGCTTCTCTCCCTCTATTGATATATCTCTATCTCTATTATGCTTATTATTGCAAACAAATTTAGGGTTTTGTTTTGTGTTGCAGGATTACAAGAATCAGGATGTGGACCTCAGCATCTACAAAGGGAAAGTCTTGCTTGTTGTCAATGTTGCTTCCAAATGGTTCTTTCTCTTTTCCCTAATTTTATTTTAATGATTAATATAATATAATTTGGGAAAAGTACTCTTAGGTCCCTCACAAACAAATTTAAACACTAAGGGCCCGTTTGGCAACAAGGGTTGGAATTGAAATTGGGAGGCCAATTTCAATTCAGTGAAATTAAGATTGACCTTCCAATTCCATTTCCATGGCTTGGAATTGGGTTGTCAAACGGAACCTAAAGGAATTTTGATAAATTTTAAACACTTAGGTCCACTAATTCTCTTCGGATACGGATAAAAGTCCCTGCTAAAAGTCCCTGCTGGTGGCATAACAAATTGACGTAATAGTAAATTATCCTTAAATGTTTAAAAATTGTTACTAAGGGATCTAATTATAAATTGCCCTAATAATTTTCAGTTTCTTACCTATGTGGATTTGAAACAGTGGATTCACTAATTCAAACTACACCCAGTTGACTGAGCTTTACAACAAATACAGGAATAAAGGTAATTTTTGTTTGTAAGAGATTTATATTGGTTGGTTTTGACAGAGGAGTAGTGAAAAGAAAAGTCATATCCACTTTGGAATTTGTGTTACTATTAAGTTACCTTATAAGAATCAAAGATACCCCGTATATGATTGTAAAAGAAAAGTAATTGCTTTGGGAAGAAGGTAGGCTAGAAAAGCAAAGAAGATATCATTGTTTCATATGAAATACAGTTAGAAATGCCTTATTTAATCTTTACTGAGGGTCCACTGTAAAATCCTTATAAAAAAAGAAGTTCAATATCATGTAATTTCAAGCTCCAAATGGCCATAACCGTGGGAGGGGGAGGGGTGGGGCGCTATTGCCCCCTTTCAATTTTGAATGTGGTTCTTGTGCCCATGTAATAGTAGCTACATCAGAGATACCCTTAGAAGTTGAATAATTAGACATACTCCCTAATTTTTTACGCTTAACTGGGATTTCTAATTATTAGTTAATTTTCTGCCCTATGTTTTAATGGACAGAAATATCTGTAAATTATTATAACGTATATTGATTGGGAGATTATAGGCTATATATGCGTTGTTGTTGTCTTTGTTTATGGATCTTTTTGCGATAATAGTGATGACATGTTATTTTCATTATTTTATTAGTATCTTTTTAATTATTTTTGGGATTTTCCCTCTCGTAATCAAGACTTAAGCCTCGAGGCTATAGCTTCCCTGCAATCGGGGAAAACACCTCAATGACGCTTTTAGTTTTTTCCAACGTTATCTAAATATTCCTAAAGAATATTATTTTATTATACTAATAATAAAACAATAAAATTGAATACAATAAAAATGTCTTCTTTTTTGATCCACTCCTTGCGCCTTGTGTCATGCATATACATCATTCTCCCTAAGTTGGAGAAATCTCAGCCACACGCTTTAAGGAAAATTGCTGAAACCCGTGCCAGAGATGAAAGTATTTAGAAAATTTTGGGCACTTTTATTGTAAATTAAGAAAACTTCACTTTTTGGGCACAAAATTAAGTCGGCAACCACTTGAGATTTTAGGATAGACCCACGTGTCCTCAAAAAATAATCTCACCCCTCATAATATTAGAATCATGGCCCAAACCATTGGCATCCTTTGTCAACTCAAAGGCCACAACCCATTCTTGCTACATACGCAAACAAATCCTCAAACCTAGCTCTATTTCCATGCCCTAAATAGCCCACACACAAAAAAAGCATTAAGGTTTTGGAAGCAAACTTTGCCGCCTTCATTACCTCTTCACACTTCAACCACTCTCTTGAACCATATGCCGATTTCTCTGGAATGAATAACGACAATGATTCCATTACCTGCAACGAGTTCCATGCTCGTTGGTGTTCTCTATTACGCAGGCCTCGTCCAGCTCCCTTCACTCTATGTCATCGCTCGTCCTTTTGCCGCTGGACTCATTATTATCTGTTTCTCTCTTATAGTTACGGCAATGCCAACGGTATAGAACTTATGGGATTGAGTTTTTTTTCCTTCTTTTCTTTCTCAAATCAGATCAAGCCAATATATGCTTCGCTGCTAGACGAGAGGGGAGGGCAGGCGTCTGCCATGGTCACAATGTTCCAACGATCATATGTGGGACCAACCAATTCGGTGACGACGA
The DNA here is from genome assembly GCA_949130495.1 of Sambucus nigra. Taxonomy (NCBI): domain Eukaryota; kingdom Viridiplantae; phylum Streptophyta; class Magnoliopsida; order Dipsacales; family Adoxaceae; genus Sambucus; species Sambucus nigra. Next base: position 134,662,612 of record OX422218.1, read on the forward strand.
TCGTTTGCTCCGTGTCGCAACCAGATGCTGGTTCGTCTCCTACTAATCGCTTTCCCAACTAGACTCTTCTCATTGATATATGAAAACCTGGATTCAACGCTAGGGGACGAGTGCTGAAGGCAGCGGCTTCCTCGCGGCTTTCGGGCTGAATCAAGCCCACGCAACAGTTCTTTATAAGAGGTTTTCCTGATCTTTACCACAATTAACGCGAATACACACCAAGATTTAAGTCGCTCTAATACCAACTCAATATACGCAACTTAGATTAACAAACACAATGAAATAATAAGGTTTTCTTAATGTCATTCGAAGTAATTAGTTATTTTTAAATTGAGAGAATACAATGATATTAGTGACCTAAGCCATGATATCACTATTCTAACTAAGCTATTTTAAAATACACCTAGAATATTCTATTATTCTAGTAACAGTAAAGGTCGTACGTAGTGCACAAGGCTCCCGCTTAACTGCAGGGTTTGGGAGAGGCGAATGTCGGCTGGCCTTACCCGCATATATGGAGAGACCATTCTCATGTCTCGAACCCGATATCAACTGTAGCTTGGGTGAGGGCACTTGCCATCGCCCCAAGGTACGATCTCTTATTATTCTAGTAAAGAACTAAAATTAAATGCAATTAAAACTGCTCATTTCTTGATCGGTTAATTCACTCCTTGTCCCATGTGCCACACAAATACATCAATTCAGATTGTTTCTGAAATTAGAATTTCAAAAAGTCGTGTTTTGGAAATTAGTTGGCGTTTGCTATATAAACATATTTCGATGATTTCGGTTTAAATCTTTTTGCATTTTGTTCAGGGCCTGAGTTTTTGGAGAAGATGAGGGTAATTTTGTCCATAAAACAGGACGGGCGAAGTCAAAACATGGATTAGAGATGCTTTCAATGGAAAGGCAATGGTATTAGGTCGTTTTAATTACGTGAGGTGGGGGTGGGGTGGGGGGTATATCTAACTTTTGAACTTCTAGGTAAATCTCTAATATAACTATTATTACAAGGGTTAGGTAAAAAAACTCCAAAATAATATTAATGTTGAATCCCCCCTTTATTTAAAAGAAGTTTCCAGCTTTAGAAAGGGTTCCGCCTTTATGAAAAATTCGGGGTAGTAATATTGGCTGTTGGCAAAGCATTCTATAACTGATAAACACATGAGGTACAATCCCGCATACCAAGACCTGCTTTGGAAAAGGAAGCTTTCTTGGACAACAACATTAGCCGTTTAGGCCCGCCTGCTTGTTACACTTTGCTGCCTCGTCTATGCCTTAAGCGCTAGGCGCATCTATCTTCTCTCTTAGCCCAAAATATTTATACATATGTGGCTATTATTTTAGACTGGGTTAAATTGTTAAGTTGATGCTAATAGTTGATTTTTTTTATAATATTATTAAGTAAAAATTAAACGCGGAGGGTACTCCTCTTGCATGGTGACTCACTCAACTAGTTTTTGGCATTTGAACCGCATGTAATCATAATATTATTTCTAAATTTTAGCTGAAAATATTTAATATTTAAGTAATCAATCATTAAAATAAACTTATGAATTTTAATATGAAAAATTGTATACTACATATATTAGACTTATATATATATATATATATATATATGAAAACAATTTTTGTTCGTTTTCTAATCATGTGATATGTATTGATGGAGAGCTATTCTATTACCTTTTTTTTAAGTGGAGGTGGGAAGGGAGGGGGAATTCAACCCTCAATCATGAGGGTGAGAGCTTTGGCCTCTAGGTTAGCCCTAGTGGTTGAGCTATTTTGTACTTGAGTATTATATTACAAAAATAATGGTGAGAATGGAGGAGTGTGACAAGGGCTTATTGTGATATGTTTAAAAATTTACTGTTTAATTTTGTTCATCTTTTATTGTATTAATATTAGAATTGTATTGACAAAACCATAGTTTGATGATACGATATTTGACTTAACCCCAATTTTTACAAATAATTAGACATGACACCAATTTCATGCAAATCTACAACTAGACACATATTTCATGGAAAAATACACATATTGAAACCAAACAAATACTTTTTTCCATGCAAATCAATTTATTTTTTTTATTTTTATTTTATTTTCAAGTGTTATGTCTAATTATTTGCAAAAGCTGGGATTAATTCCAATATCATATTATCAAATTGGGATTATGTCAAAATGACCCATAATATTATAGTTAGGGGGTAATATTGTTTGGAATATTATTAATTTCCCTCTTTAGTATTTTTTTTTACCTATTTTAGGGTTAGTTTGGCTATCAAGATAGCTCAGGTAATAAATAAGGCAGTTGGCCAATTATTGTAATGACAATAAATTTTAGTGAGAAAATTCTTAATTTATGCTTGTTCTTATGTGCCATTTATCGTGTTACATCTAATTGTTATTAGAGTGCTCTTCTTAGTTGTTGTAAAATCATGACAACTTTATTGTGCTCGGGAGATCAAGTCAAGTTAGGTTCTAAAGATGCCTTCCCCCTGACGTTGACCGCCCTTGTTTGTTTCCGAGGTTGTGGCCGACGCACACTGTTCACTCGCACCCGCACCCACAGCAACACCCACACCATGTTCTCTACCAACTGCTCGACCACCACCGTTACCCAACCTGCCCCATTGCTGAAACCAATCATCCTCGCTGCCCAGCTTTGTGAGGCAGCACTGGAGCGCTTGACAACCTCATGCTCGGCCCAGTCGAGCTACCCCAACTCTGACATAGAGAGAGAGAGAGAGAGAGACAGAGTCAGAAGAAATCGGAGAAGGGATTAAAAAATTAAATCAACCCTCGGTCTCACCCCAACATCCCTCTGAAGTTCTGGGAGTTCTTTGATGGTGACCCAATGGCCCAGCAATGACTATAGAGGGTTCAACCTAGGGTTTTGCGGCTAAGATTGCAGTTTGACCCTGAAGGCTCGCAAGGCTGTTGTGATCCATGTTCCTTACAGATTGAGAAAAGGTTTACGTATAATTCATCTTAGGCTAGTAAGAGACCTCTGGTTTCACAGGGATCAGAGGAAAAGATGAAGGTAACGTGGCAGGGGCTAATGGGACAATGGCTACTACACAGTCTACACTCTCTTTAATGAGGCCTTGGCAGAGAAATAAGAGAGGTAGAGAGATGGGAGAAGAGAATACAGACTCGTCGCTCGTTCAGCTCATCAAACCCCTTTCCCATTGCGGCAAGGTTATTTCTGGTGTCGATTGTTGAAGAGGAGAAGATTGAAGATGGCATGTTTTCCTCGTTATTAGGCCCAACCACCATGAAGTAAATGAAATGGATTTTAAAAGTAAAATGAAGGTGGACCCAATAAATGAGAGAGCACATTTTTTGACCCATTTAAAGCTGTTGTTAATGCCTTAAAGTCTGGGCCTCCCCCAATTTTTTTTAGAGATCAAATTATTTAGGAGGTCCAAAATCAGCATTTGGGTCTGAAATTTTACAAATCTGCCCCACAAATTTTGCTATATTTTTTGGCCACATAAAAATAGACGAGTCAGCTAACAATATAGTCCCAATATGGCCCAATTTTTTTTGAGGAAATTTTGGGTTTCCACCAATTACATATTTATTTATTAAGGTGATAAAAAAATATTTTGGGGTCCCAAAATCTTTCATTTTTCTTTCCGGCCACATAGTTTTTGGGATTTTTTTCTCATGTCTCCAACTTTTATAGCTCGAGGGTTTCGTAGAAGGGGAGTGCTTAGAATGGAGGAGTGCTACATGCTTAATTGTAATATGTTTGAAATGTACCCTTTTATTTTGTTTACCTTATTAATGTGTCTCCTTATTTATGTTAGTATTATAGGTAGGGGGTAATATTCCTTGAAATTGTTTAATCTTTTGGCCTTTTTAGGGTTATTTTGGCTAGCATGATAACTTAGGCTATAAATAAGACAATTGACCAACTATTGTAATGACATGACAAAGCAATGGTGGGCTGTTTGTTGTGTTATGGCAAATAATAAGTAAATAAACCGCCTAGGCCCCTCCCGCCTACGGCTTATAACAGCATTGAGAATGATTAAAATTGACAATGTCAAACAAAGCTTTTTGAGAAGTAATTTCTTTTAAAAGCTCGTGCTTGGGGCCATATAATATCTTTCTAATCTCACATTTTCTTCGTTTTTTGTGTTTTATTATTATAGATCATATATTCATCTTTGTTGAAGATTGTGACATGATGCTTGCACACAGAATGATCAATGAAACATATTGTTATGCACTTCTGTTGTAATCAGTTTTGGTGATATGATTGAAACAACGTTGTTTAGCCTTTAGTTATTTTCCTCAATTAATCTGTTGACACTACACTATATATATACACCGGTATGTCTATGCAGATGGTGCTATCTTAATTTTGGCCCAGCATACTCGTGCCCACAACTCGCCTTCAATCATTTTTTATATTTTTTAGAGTTGAAACTTGTTAAATAGATCAAGCACCAAACTCAACATAATCCATACATCCATTCTTTCAAATGTCACTTGCAAGGCAATCAAGTATTGTTAGATTGTGGTGGTGAGCAATTATTGGAAATGTATGGATAACTTGGTTGTCTAAATGAAAAGGGGGCAAAAGTTTGTTGCATCATATTATATCAATTGGATACAATCATAGATGCCCCAACTAAAATTAACTGTTCCCATAGATTCACCCAAACAGTATGCATCCAGATGGAGTAACAATGAAATTGACCACCCTCGTATAAAATAAAAAAGAATTTTTCTTCTTTTTCATAGTGCTTTATAACTGAAATAAGTGTCAGAATCCTATGAAAAAAACTCAAATCATTTGTGATTTCCTTACCCCCCAAATTAACAGAAAGATTTAAGAAAAAAAAGAAAAAGACAACGTGTTTGTCTAGGTTTCTGATCATTCATGCAACTCTTAATCTACTCGATTGGTTCATAACAAAATTGAACAACCTAAGGGACAAAATGTCAAACACTATTCTATTTCCATTAGATTCAAAATCCACCATACTTTTCATTGTTTTCTTTTCTTGTTTGCCTATTTATACTTGGGAAGTCGAAACCGCTATATACCATCTCATCACTGTCCCCAACTTCATTACCATGGTATTTTCTTATGCATTATATGACAAATGAATTCACAAAACCATTCAACACCTTTATTACTAAGATAGAGAAAGATAAGATATATGCATGTGTAATTTGATTTGTGATATCAGGTTTTGAGATATTGGCTTTCCCATGCAATCAATTCTTGAAACAAGAGCCTGGAACAGGGCAGGAGGCACAAGAATTTGCTTGTACCAGATTTAAAGCTGAATACCCCATATTTCAAAAGGTAACTGTCGTGATTGGACTAGTTTGAAATGCTGGACTTATATTTGGTGCTTTTTATGGAAATATGGAATATATATGTTTTGCTTGTTGACCTTAAAACTTTACAATTGAGTAGGAAATGAAAAGCTATTAAAAAAAGAAGAAGAAACTGACTAGGAAACGGAAAAAAAAAAAAATTCCTCGAAAGCTAATGAAGAATAATGCTAAACTGAATTGGGTTTTATCTACACTCTTGGAGCTTATGTAAGAGACACATGGATTCCTAGATTTATATGCAGATTATTTTGCATTGATATTGGAGTTCATAAACCATGCATGAAAGGGAGAAGAAATTGTCATTTAAGTGAATCCTCTTTTATGGCAATAGGGAGACCTTGCATGTAACGGTATAATCCAATGAGAAGTGTTGAAACCTGAATGCATTTTTTACACAGTTATAAATTCAAGGGGCTTTACATAAATTTATGGGGGAGATCGAGAAAGCGATGTTTTATAACACTGCCAAAACCATTTTAAATATGTGTTCATAACATTTCTCATTAAAAGACATATAAGTAAAGATTCAAAATTGTATACGCCATGTTAACAGGAGTTCCAACATTTCCAACTGTTTTTAGTTGCTAGTTACAATATGGAGTTAAAAAAATTTGACTAGCACGAGAGTGACGCTTTGAAGGACAGATTAAAAAGCTTACTATATGATACATTTCCTACAGTAGACTGGCCATCATAAGAAAGGGATCCTAGATATGAGTTGAAGCGCTATTCCTAGTGAGAAGCACGGACACTTCTAAGAAGGTAGGGTGTCATGTTTTTTTGTTGAACAACACATACTCACACACACACTTGTGCACACATGCCCAACACTTCCTTTGTCCATGATTTAACCCTATATATACTTTTTTAATTTTGATTTGGGACACGTGTTTGATACTTCTTGAATGTCAAAGATGTTGTGTCTGGTACTTCTTGAATGTGAAACACGACCAACAAATTTTGGATGTTGGGATATGATTTCCTTTTTCTATGCAAAAGAACTATAATTGTTAAAAGAATCTAAAAAAGAAGTTTATTGTAGCTTAGTAGTTTTGAAGAATTCACTAGATGAGTAGGTTTGCATCTTAGAAGCATGGCCACCGATAAAAAACCTGCGACATGACACGTTTGCACTACAATTTTCGAACATATAGACACGTGGACATGGTGAATATATATATATATATATATAGAGAGAGAGAGAGAGAGAGAGAGAGAGAGAGAGGCATGCTCATGTGCACACTAAGCTTGCACACGCGCTGACGCACACCAATTTTTTTTAAATATTTAAAAAAATATTTTTGAGTTGATTTTTTTATTTGATATTTAAACATTTCAACAGACGCATTTAAAAAAAACCAGCTAATTTTTTTTTTTTTTGAGCTGATTTTTTTATATGTGCCCCTTGAAATGTTTAAATATCACACAAAAAAAATCAACTCAAAAATATATTTTTTACTATTTTAAAAAAATGATGTGTACAAACTTAGCGTGCACAGGAGCCTGCCCCTCTCTCTCTCTCTCTCTATATATATATATATATATATATATATATATATATATTATATTAATTAAAAATAACACCATTCTGGTGATAATAAGAGAGAGAGTCCACAAATTACAAATGATATAACATAAAATATTTACTTTCTTTTCATCAACAATAATTAAGTGAAGATTTTAATAGTCCAAATCTAATAAAGCAATAATAGTAGTTAATAAATAATCTGATAAAGCAATAATAATAATAAAAATAAAAAAAATGATGATTATAATATTAAGGATCAATTACTGTATAGTCCCCAACATATAAATACATTTTTTTTATAAAAAAGACACCTGTTTTTAGTTTAACCCATTTAATCCCTCAAACATTCATTTGCCCAATATTCTCTTATTCTTAAGGTCCGCGTTAGCGGCACCCCCTCCCCCTCCCCCCCCCACCTCCACTGATGGAGCTCCGACAATCTCGTCGGATCTAATATTCATCATTGGAACATAGATGGATAATCAGGAAAATTGAAGATTTTACAAGAGTAGGCTTGCATAGATGCGTAATCATAATAATCATCATAGGAACATATATGAGTAACATCATAAACGTGGCGGATACATATAGAGTCATAGTCACCGGCGTGGGAGCGTCGTAAATGCATTGGGTAAAGCTACTGCCATAGGTACGGGATGGTAATGTCATAGCATGGGTGCGTGTACGGGTATGAGTAATGTCATATGGTTCAAAATGGAGATTGAATTGCATTACTATAATTTGAAAATTTCAAGATTTCATAAAATTATAAATGTCATTCCCAAAAAATGGTATTGGATAACAGTCTCAAGATTTCATGAACAGATATATATATACATAATGATTTGTGTAGCTGTTGGTCTAACTTGCATTGAATTTTTTTCATGGGTTGTTGTTACTTGAGAGTGGATAGAGGGACATGAGGGATGTGGAGTGATATAGGACATATTAATTTTAGGAATCAGTTTGAGTCAATTTCTTTTGTATTTGATCCAATATATTATTTGTACTTTTCTTTTTATTTTTAAGTGTACCATTAATAAGAGACATTTAGAATCGTCAGACAACAAATTCCAAAAAATCTCTGTATGATCTCTCATACACTGGCACCATACACGCTGTTTAATAGTATAGATCTATATACAAATTGCAATTGGGAAACACATACGTACATGTATATTTATATGGCGTAGATGACTAAGTATGCTCTTACTCACACTTTCAGACATATCAAAGAAAGATATAAATTCATAATGCAAACCCGTCTCATTCTCTCGTTCTCATTAATATTCAAATTTCAAAATTATATACAAGAGAGGGTTATTTATAGATTTGACTAGACTCCTACTGAAGTAGTGAAGGGCTAATCCATTATCTTCATTGATATCCTAACTAAAAAACAACTAAAAGAAATATCTCCTTAATCTAAACTAACAATATCTCCTAAATCTAATTGTAAATCAAAAATCTAATATGTCCATTCCTTTGGATATTTAGCCAGACCGCCCACACAGAATTTGTATGATTACAAAGTTTTAACGTCACTCATGTTTCAACATTTAATGGGATTAGGGTTGTACACTGAAGAGAATTAAGGTTAGGTTTTTTTGGAGAGGGGTAAGTGGGAAGAAGATTACTTTTGTCAGTAAATGAAGAATGTCAAATTGTCAAATTGTGATTCTTTAATTTAAAAGACAAAAAGAACATTTCTCATTTCTTGTGCTTCTGGTGCTTGCTATTGGATACATCATTCGGTCTTCTTCTCGAGTTTTGCTATTCTGCAGAAGTGAACTGATATATGTATATATATAATCACTTGCAAATATATTGTAAAATTTCTTTAAGTTTCTGTTGGCAAGGTTGACACCTATTTTTCTTGGTTCACTCATATTTGTTTATTATGGGTTTAGATACGTTGCAACGGGCCAAATACAGCACCCATATACAAGTTCCTCAAAGCGAGTAAAGGTGGATTTTTTGGGTCTAGCATCAAATGGAATTTCACCAAGTTTCTAGTTGACAAGGAAGGCCAGGTCATCAACCGTTATGCCACAAGTACCAAGCCATTGGCTATTGAGGTAGCCTCTCTCTCTCTCTCTCTCTCTCTCGCGCGCACGCGTGCGAATGATTCATTTGCCTTTGGATTTGGAAAGTACAAGTTAACGCTTTAATAATTTCTTAAACCAACTCCGTTTTAAGGTGAATAACTAATAATTCTTTTATTTAATATTTTTAATAAAATTTATTATGTTATTAATTATTAAAAATATACATGTATGTATGTATATGTACAACTACCAAATGCGAATGACAACTTCAACAAATTACAATTTGTTCGTTCACTTAGGGCATGATTAAGTGTGAAAAAGACTTTTTAGTGTACATTGATCTATATTTCTTTTTTAATTAAGCATTGATAATAAATTTCACCCCCATCATCATATATTAAGCCCCTGGAAGAGGTGGTTAATTTTTGTGCTAATAAATTGTCCTTAGTGTCCTTAACAGAAACCATTACTCTTCATGTGACGCTCTCTATATATGGAAGGAGAGTAAGAGAGTTAATTATGCTGTGTGCATATAAAATATCTGAAGTGACCTTAATTAAAATCATTGTTTATCTATGTACCAGATTTTAATCCCGCACGATATGCGAGTGCATTATAAATCGTTCAATAGAGTAAAGTGTGACTCTTAAACATGCAAAAATGTGGAGTAAGTTATGAATGTCGATAGCTTTTCAAAAGGAACCATTCAATATATTAAAAAACAAACCAAGTTCAAACCAACTTAAAACTTAGAAAACAAACGTATTGTTAATTTATGTAATAAATTAATGAAATAATGTGCATCTAATGTACATTACATTAAAATACATTATGTTTATTATAATTGGAAATTTTAACGTTGAAAGCAATCAAAGATAACAATAAAATCATTGTTGACAAACATATGAAAACAAACAAAACAAGATAACACTGATTTTTCAATCTTCTATTGATATGATCATTAATTGTACTCCAGCTCCTAGATTCGTCTTCACACGATTTGCCTCATATTGTAAAAGCATCGTTGCCAAATCTAACCCTGGACAATGCATAAAAACAAATAAACCATAAATTAGTAAATTAATTTACGAAATCATAACTTAAATGTGGTAAAAGATAACCTACAGTAGACATTAAACACAAAAATCAATCAAAATAAAGGAACTAATAGACATTGTACCTTTCAGGGCCTGAAGAAGAAAAAATTGCACCATATAAAATTTCCGGAGTAAACAACAATCTTATTATACTCAATACTATTCCGACAAAGCTAAAGAGTGATGCGTAAACAAACCATCGGAAGTTTTCTCCTTATGTAATGATCACCAGATTCATTAACCATCATGTCACTTTGTAATAAAACTAAAAATAGAACATAATATGAAAATCAATAAATTATATAGAGATATGGTTTTGAGTTGGATTAAACAATTGGTATATATGAACAACTTCCGGATGCAATCTGATGATGCTGTAAACAGCACCACCAGATAAAGAGGTAGTAGAGCTCAAACAAGCATAATAATGGCAACAAATAACAACATAAATATGTAGAAGGAGGTGAGGAGAAGAGGAAAAACACTAGTATATAAGTGGTTCAGCTAATCAGGCCTACGAGTGTGTGAGTAATTTGACTAGATGAAGACACTAATGGCCATAGATACAATCTCTCAAGCTTTCTCTCTCTACTGTGTAAACCAACGGAGTTTCAACCAGGGTTGCAATTATCGATCCTTTTACAAGGTAGAGGAAGACTTCTATATATAATGCTTGGGGGGTGTAATGTACCCTCCAAGCATGCAATGAGCATGTGTATGAGGATCCCCCAGTATCCTGATGACACCTGACTGATCTTATGCAGATAATGATGACCACAATATTCTCTCACGTGAGGGGAATGATTCGGTTATAACTGATTTGCTTACGTGTTCCAAACCTCCCATGTGCTTGTATGTGCTCGGACCTGTGCCATTGACCGATTGTAACCTCGGCCTGGCCGAGTACGAGGTTGGAGGAGTCTGACTGTTGCTTTGTCCTGTCAATCACCGATATGGGCTCGCCTGGAAGACTGGCCGAGGTTATGCATGAGGGGTGTAACGTCGGCTGATGCAGAGTACGACGTTGGCATAGCTTGATCCCATGACTCTGATGACCTCGGCTGATGACCAGCCGAGGATGGTAGATGAGGGTAGGCCTGTAAACGGATTGGATTCGGACCGGATCAGGCAAATCCAAATTCATATCCGTTTATGTTAAATGGATTCGGATCCGATCCGTTTATTAAGCGGATCGGATCAGGCAAATCCAAATCCATATCCGTTTATATTAAACCGATTCGGATCCGATCCGTTTATCCGATTATCCGTTTATGTTAAACTTGATTTGCAATATTTTTATTTTCAACTCTTCATAAATTTATTTTTGCAAATTTTCCCAAAAAAACAGATAATGAAATAAAGAACTATTATAATAAATATTTAAAATATATATTTAAAATGTTATTAAATACAATATATATTAATTAATAATATATTATATATAATTTATATATATATTAAAAATATTAATCGGATCGGATTATTAACGGATCGGAGTATATGAATTCAAATCCGCTCCATTTAATAAACGGGTAATCGGAAAATCGAATTTTTAGCATGATCCATATCTGCTTAAACAGATCGGATTCGGATAAAATCCAATCCATTGACAGACCTAGATGAGGGGCCGACCTTCTGGAAGACGACGTTTCTTATGGCAGTTGGGAGCTTCCTGTTAACTCGGCTATGAGACAGGCCGAGGTTAGTGACCCTGAGTACGAGGGTGCACTTTAGGCATATCAATCACCCCCTAACCCTTAGTCTCCTATGTGAGTAGGTGATTGAGGGGTATGTAAGTTAGGTCGAGGCTGAGTCTGTTTTGGTGTCTCGAGGCGCGAAGTGATTCTTTAACGCATGTCATTTACTGAAGTGGCTTGCGTTTTACCCAAGGCATGACAGTTTTAGGCGGCACCTTTTGGGTTTCCTAGGGTAATGATGAGGGTATAGGGAATCGTGCTCTATCATTAAGAAGGTTTAAGAGCCCTTCTCTTTCCTCATTTTCTCTTTCTTCTTCCTTTAGCTTTCCTGCCTATAGTTTGTTGCTACTGCAACTCTCTCAGGCCTCCATTGTTGTGCTGGGACTCTTTGCTTCCTAACCTCTTCCTCCCTCACTCGTCAGGTATTTCCTTTGACCTTTCTTTTTCCATTTCTGGTCTTTTCTTTTACAGTTTTAGTTTTTCGGTGATCTTTCCCTTTTTCCGGCGAGGCTTTCTGTCGCTGTTGAGTGGTTATAGGGTTAGGATTGTAGTGTTTGGGTAGTATTGGAGCCATACCAGGCTACTCCGAGGTGGTTTTAGCCACAAATCCCCCTCTTTTAGGCCTTCCGGTGACCTTTCGGTCATCTTATCCGGTGACCTAGCTTAATCTGTTCTTGGTGTTCTTATCTGAAACCCTTCAATTTCCAACTTTTGATCTTTAGTTTGAGTAGCCCAAGTTGTTTGTCCGTTTACAGTTTTGAGTCCTTTAAGTGTAGTGTCATCTTCCATATGCTCAGACCCTTGTACCAACTTATAAAAGAATTCCCATCTCTTCGTGAGAAGACCCTTGAGAAGATTAGGCAGATAGAGCTAGCCCAGGATGAAGCTCGTAGGGCTGAGGCCTTCCCCCTCAGGCTAATCTTTCCTCCTCCTTTAAAGGCCGTATACCCTGAGCCTGGAGATGTTCTTGAACCAATGTCTGAGGATAACGCTGCTTCAGACTCAATGTCAACGTCTGAGGCTGGCGAATCTGGCGAATCTGTAGACTCTTTTCAAGAGGCTATGGATTATTCCCCTAGGCATGGTGAGGTTTCGGAGGACGCCGAGGTTTCAAGTAGAGCCTCGTCTCATAGAGAGGCTAGTATTACGCGTAGATCTCCTTCCATAGAGATCGTAGGGCCCAGCGTAGCAATTCCACCTCCCATTGATGCCATTTCGCTATCGGCTGCCACCGGTGTTGAATTTGCGAAGAGGTTTCCTGGTGGTGTGCCTACCACTACCCAGGCCGACGCTGTAGTGGATGTTGATGATGGTGAGGAGAGCGAACTTGATACCTTAGAGGCGACCGATATTGAGAGCACCGTGAACGAGTACGACCTTCTTTCTTTCATGCACATCTATTCTATAGATTCTTCAATCATCCTTAGGAAACCTCTGAAGGGTGAGAGGGCATTCGATGACCAAGATGGAGAAATCTGTGTTTATGAGCAGATGTTTGAGTTAGGTTTTCGTCTTCCTATTCACCAACCATCAGAGCTATACTTTCCCACATAAATCTTGCCCCTTCCCAACCGTCCCCAAATGCTTGGAGGGTTATGATTGGGGCCATCGTCCTTTGGAGGGTTGTTCACCATTCAGACCTTCCAGTTAGAGTTTTTACAGGTTGTTATGTTCCCTCGTCTGCCAAAAACCACCCCAGCTACTACCACTTCTTAGCTAGGAAATCAGAGAAGAAAATGCTATTGGTTACCCAAACTTCAAATCATAATTGGAAACCTCGGTACTTCTTTGTTTCCGGGGCATGGGAATTTGGTTCAGATGAGGCATCTGGAAAGTCGGTTCCGAGGAGCCCTCTGAGATGGGGGAAGGTCTCCCTTGCTGCTAAAGCCGACCCTGGACTTAGCCAGGACAATTACAAGAACGTTGAGGACCTTCGCAATCAGGGCGAGAAAGGTCGTCTCGTTAAATATGAACATCTGATGCCCCCCTATTACCTTTCTCAGACAGGTTTGAGGGGTGGTCCCCTGGAAGAGCTTTGTAAGTCTTCATTTTTCTTACCCAAGTTATACCTCTTATATTTTTTATCTCTGACTGACTAACTCAAAGACTCGTCTTTTGCAGAGCGCCCAACAGGCATACCGGATGAGTTTTGGGAAATGTCGGCACCCAGTTTAGTGAAGCTTATGGAAAAGGGGGGTGGCAAGAGTGCACCTCCAGGGCCGATGCTAACAAAAAGAGGAAGTCCACGGCTGACCCGACGCATACGAGGCCGAGCAAGACCCAGGCCAAGGATCGTGCCATACCCATCTCTACAGACGATGCCCTGGCTGCTCGTCTATCTCAGCTCAAAATCGGAGATAGCTTGATCGGCCACAGTCTGAAAGCTGTCGATGCTATTGGCACAATAATGACTGAGGAAGACAAGCGTTTTCTACGCGCATTGGATGTCCCTTTATTGGCCGAGTTTGCTCTCCACAAGTCAATCCAGGTATCAGTTCTTTGCTCATTTGCATACAAGTGTAACATCGGCTTTTTAGAAATTATGACTCATATGTTCATACATCTGATCTTCTTCTGCAGGGTGTCTTGTCTTTTCATAGTCTTGTTGATTGGACTTTGAAGAAGATCCCCCTTATAGAGAATGGTAAGGAAGCTGAGAAGGTAGAGGCCTCTCTGAATGCAGAGGTTGAAAGGTTGAATGGAGTAGTCAAGGAGAGGGACAACCAGTTGTCTCAGCTCAAGAAGGATCACAGTAAGGCTCTGAAGGTTAAGGATGATGTTCTTCAGTCTAAGGTTGATGCTACAGTCAAGGCTGTTTTGGAAGATGCTGCTGAGAAGACCATCGAGGACTACGAGGTCTCTGACGAATTTGTCAGCTTCGGCTTTGAGTACCTAGAGAGGGGCATCAAAGCGACTGGCAAATGGTCAGCCATGAAAGAGAATTGAGTCCGGGAGCTTGACTGCATCAGACTTTGTTGATCTCGGCTTTGGAGACTCTTGGTTCGCTCAGGCCTTAAAGGAAGTTGAAGAGGGTGATGCTGCTTCAGCCGAGACTGCTCCTCTCGAGGTTACAGAGACTGAGGACGCTACTCATCATGATGATGAAGTTGAAGTCACAAACGTCGGCCTTAACCAGACGACTGATGCTGTTGGTGGGTCGGTTCCTGCCGAGACATAGGCTCTTTTGCTAATGAAGCTTTTCAATAGTTGTAATTTTGATGAGCTTTTGTATGTAATTCTTGTTTTTATGAACTCTGATGGCGTCTTGACACTCTGGCTTGTAACTCTGAATCCTTTTTATGATAATCATAAGTAGTTCAACTTCTTCAGATTCTATTGCTTCATACGATGTTTTGTTTAAAATTTATATGTTGGTGTTGCCCTATATTTGCGATGTTTTACCTCTTATTTTCACCAATCTAATGTTGTTTGAGGTCTGAGGTCACCAAATCATGGTGCTTTACCCTCATATTTTCATCAAATAATGATGTTAAAGGTCTGAGGTCACCAAATTATGATGTTCTACTTCATATTTTCACCAACTAAATGATGTTTTAGGGTCTGAGGTCACCAAATTATGATGCTTAACCTCCAATTTTCACCAAATAATGTGTTTAAGGTCTGAGGTCATCAAATTATGACGTTTAACCTCTTAAATTTTCACCAATTAAATGATGTTCAAGTCTGAGGTCACCAAATTATGATGTTTAACCTATTAAATTTTCACCAAATAATGATGTTTTAAGTCTGAGGTCACTAAATTATGATGTTTAACCTCTTAAATTTTCACCAAATAATGATGTTTTAGGGTCTGAGGTCACCAAATTATAATGCTTAACCTCCAATTTTCACCAAATAATGGTGTTTAAGGTCTGAGGTCACCAAATTATGATGTTTCACCTCATATTTTCACCAACTAAATGATGTTCAAGTCTGGGGTCACCAAATTATAATGTTTAACCTCTTAAATTTTCACCAAATAATGATGTTTTAAGGTTCGAGGTCACCAAATTATGATGTTTCACCTCATATTTTCACCAACTTAATGATGTTAAATTCTCACACATTGGAGCAAGAGCTTTAACACAATGTTGCTATTTTTTCATTGACATCCTCTATTGAAGTTGATTCATGTATTACAAAGAGAAGAACAATTGCAACATCATAAGTAATATTTCTTTAAGTGATCGGCATTCCAAGGGTTGGAGAAAGGTTCTCCTTCCAGATTTTCTAGCCGGTAGGTACCAGGTACAACCTCATCAATTACCCTATAAGGACCATGCCAATTAGGATGGGGCTTATTTATTTTTTGCCACGTATTCTTCAGGACTAGCCCCCCCCACAGCTATCGGCCTTGACTTTACCCTCTGATTGTAGAATCTCGCAGTTCTCTGCTGATAGGCTGCCTGTCTTATCTCTGCATCCACTCTTTTCTCTTCAATCAAATCAAGATCAAGTCTTCTCTCTTCCTCATTCCTCTGAGGGTCATATGTCTGAACTCTATGAGTGGGAAGTCCTACCTCTGTTGGGATGACAGTCTCTGAGGCATGGGCTAACATAAATGGAGTTTCTCCTGTTGGTGTCCTCGCTGTCGTCTTGTAGGCCCAAATCACAGCATATACCTCCTCTATCCATCTTCCTTTGGCCTCTTCCAACCTCTTTTATCCCATCAAGGATTGTTCGATTTGTGACCTTAGTCTGGGGTCGACCAGGAGAAGAGAAGAACTGCTTGATTCTCATTCTTTCGCAGTATTTTTCTAAGGATATGTTCTTGAATTGGGTTCCATTGTCTGAGATGAGGGTGTTTGGAAGACCATACATGCATATGATGTTCTTCCAGATGAATTGGAAGGTCTTCTGCTCAGTGATTGTGATCATTGGCTCAGCTTCTACCCATTTGGAGAAATAATCAATTGCCACTATTAAGAACCGATAGTTGTTTACCGCTCTTGGCAGGGGTCCTACCAAATCAATGCCCCATACTGCAAATGGCCAAGGGGAGCTGATTGAAGTCAGAGGTTGGTGAGGCTGATGAGGGATGGTGGAGAACCTTTGGCACTTATCACACTTCTTCACATACGCGACTGCATCTTTGGCCAAGGTCGGCCACCAGTACCCCTGAGTGATTATCCTCTTAGCCAACGACTTTTCTCCTATGTGACTAGAACAAGAGCCCTCATGCACATCGTGCAAGATGTGTGGAACCTCTGAAGGGTGGACACATCTGAGGAAAGGGAGCAGGATTCCTTTTTATACAGAACATCTCCTACAATTGGGAATTTAGTAGCTCGGAACCTCAGTTTTCTCCTTTCTAACTTCGACTCTGGCAACTCTCCCTCTCTGATGTATCTGATAAGAGGATCCATCCATGAGGCTCCCATACTCAGATTTAGGCAAGGTCTAGCAACCTCTCCCCCATCGATAGTCGGCCTGAGCAGAATCTCAACTGGCACTGCTCTCCTTAGGTCTGTCCTTGTTGCTGAGGCCAACCTTGCGAGCGCATCAGCTCGGCTGTTATCTAGCCGATGTATCCTCTTCATCTTAACTTCCTTGAAGCTCTCAAGCATCGTTCTCACCCTCTTCAGGTATCTGACCATCCTTTCATCTTTGGCCTCATACACCCCTAGGATTTGGTTCACGACTAACCATGAGTCACTGTGGACTAGGAGCTGGTCGACATTGAGGGCTTTTGCCAAAGAGAGACCTGCTATTAATGCCTCATACTCTGATTCATTGTTGGAAGCTTTAAAGTTGAACCTTAGCGCATATTCAATATCGGTACCATCCGGTGCTGACACTATCAGCCCTGTTCCACATCCGCCTTCACAGGACGATCCATCAACGAAGAGGTTCCAGATGGTTTCACATGAAGAGAAGTTACCCTCGGCTAGGGTCCCCTGCATGAAGAGGTATCTCTCTTCTTCATTCTCAACTGTTCTCTACTTGGCTATACCTGTCTCGGCCTCGTCTGATGTTCGGCTGGCGTTTCTCTCTTCTGTCTCATGTGCAGCCTCTTGATTAATCTCAACTTCGGCCTCATCTCAGGTAAACTCGACCACGAAGTTCGTGAGTGCTTGTCCCTTGATGGCAACCCTGGGTTGATAAACAATATTGTATTCCCCCAACTCGATTGCCTAGGTCATTAGCCTTCCTGACTTCTCAGGCTTATGGAGGACCTGTCTGAGTGGGGAATCAGTGAGGACGACCATAAAGTGGGCTTGAAAGTATGGTTTCATTTTCCTAGAAGCATGTATCAAAGCATAAGCTAACTTTTCAATCCGAGGGTACTTCTGCTCATGCCATTGGAGTGCCTTGCTATTGAAGTACAGTCTCTGCACTCCATCCTCGTCTCTTACTATCGCAGCACTGATGGCTGATTCTGAGACAACTAAGTATACATATAGCTTCTCACCCTGAATTGGCCGGGATAGTAGTAGGGGAGAACCGAGGTAGGACTTGAGCTCTTTAAAAGCAATGTCACATTCCTCATCCCATTCGAAGGCCTTTCTAAGAACTTTGAAAAAAAGGAAGACACTTATCTGTGGCTCTTGAGATGAACTTGTTAAGTGCAGCAGCTCTTCCGATTAGCCTCTGAACTTCTTTGATAGTTCTGGGTGTCTTCATTTCCAGCAAAGCCTTGATTTTCTCAGGGGTAGCCTCTATTCCCTTTTGGTTGACGATGAATCCTAGAAACTTTCCTGCTCCTACCCCGAAGACACATTTGGCGGGGTTGAGCTTCATTCTGTATTTGTCCATGGTGTCAAAAGTTCTTTCAAGGTCGGCCACATGAGTGTCGGCCTTCAGACTTTTCGTCAGCATGTCATCCACATAAACTTCCATGGATTTGTCTATCATCTTATTTACAAGACGTTGGTAGGTCGCCCCTGCATTCTTTAGGCCGAAGGGTATGACCTTGTAGCAATATGCCCCCTTGTCTGTAATGAATGCTGTCTTCTCTGAGTCTTTCGAATTCATGAAGATCTGATTATACCCGAAATATGCATCCATGAAGCTCATGAGCTCATGTCCTGCTGTGGCATCCACCATCTGATCAATACGAGGCAGGTGGAAACTGTTTTTTGGGCAAGATTTGTTTAAATCAGTGAAATTTACACACATCCTCCATTTTCCATTAGCTTTGGGCACAATGACATCGTTAGATAACCACTCAGGGTATATGACCTCTCTGATGAACTTGGCCTCTTCAAGTTTTCTAACCTCGTCTATGATGACATTATATACTTTTCTCTTGAGCATACTCTTCTTCTCTGCTTGATGGGCTTGGCATCTTCTACAACATTGAGTTTATGGCACATAATCTCAGGATCAATACCCGGCATGTCCGGATGGCTCCAGGCAAAAATACTGTCTCTTCCTTAACAACTTTACCAGTTCCTCCTTGATCTCAGGTCTTAGGGCTTTGCCGACTTGGATGGTTTTTTCCGGCTCGTCCTCATTGAGGACGATGGATTCTACCTCCTCCGCGGCCTCCCCCTTTTTGAGTTTTGTTTCATCTCTTGGATCAAGTGTATCGATGTTGTACGTGGTTGTTGCCCTCTTGAGAGCCTCTCTTGCCGACGTTTGGTCACCTTGCACTTCCCCTACTCCATAGGGAGTCGGGAGTTTTAGCATCTGGTGGACCGTTGAAGGCACGACCTCAAATTCCTTGAGGGCTACTCATCCCATGATGAGGTTGTAGGCGGAGAAGACATTTTCATCCATCACAAAGAAATTGATTTTTCTTGTCAACCTCTTAGGCCAATCATCTCCAATTCTCACATCCATTTCATACATACCTAATGGATGAACCTTTTCACCGCTGAATCTAATCAATGGATGATGATAAGGAACAAGACTAGCTCTGCTGAGGCCCAAGCTCTTGAAACAGGGCCAAAACATAACGTCTACAAAGCTGCCCCCATCTACTAGGATCCTCTGGACTTCATATCCATGCACCCTTGTGGTGATGACTAAAGGGTCATCTTGGGGAGCTAAGATACCCTTGAAGTCAACTCGTGAGAAGCCGACCACGAGGGTGTCCATATCTACCTTCTTTCTCTTCTCGCGCTTAACCTCTGTAGATGTCAAGTTCACAACCTCGGCTTTACTCACTGCTCTGGCCTCTGCCACATGAGCCTTGCGATCAACTACCTCTGAGCCGCCCCCCTACTAGTCCTCCATAGATAGTTTTCACACCGAAAGAGATCATATCGACCCTCTTCACTGGGACATTGTCATCTTTTGTGGGAGGTCAGGGTCATCGTCATCATCCTCTGAGTCATCATCTCTTCTGGCAGGGGCATCCTCCCGACATTTATCATTTCTTTTCTTTTTGTGATCGTCTCTCCCCCCCTTAAAAGCTCTACCATCCACATACTTTCTGAGCTTTCCAGACTTCAACATCTTTTCAATCTCGTCCTTCAGGGCGAAACACTTGTCAGTTAGATGGCCGTGATCTTGGTGGAACTCGCACCATAGACTCTTGTTTCTCTTATGTGGAGGAGCCTTCAGCTTCTCCGACCATCTCAATGAACTATCATTCTTTATTTCGTTGAGGATGTGTTCGCAGCTCACAGTTAAAGGAGTGTAGTGTGCAAATTTGTCGTCTGCGGTCCTCTTCTTTCCATTCTTTTTCCTTTGAAACTTCCCACTGCTACTTCCATTCTCATCCTCATACTTCGCAGCCATTGCTTCTTCTGCGTTCATGACCTTTCCAGCTGCTGCTAACAGCTCGGCCATAGACTTAGGAGGGTCTTCAGCATGCTTCCAAAGTAGCTTTCCCTTCTGAAGCTCTCCAATAAGGGCTATCATGGCTATGCTCTCTACATAATCTTCTACCTCCAATTTTTCCTTGTTGAACCTTGCGATGTAGTCTTTGAGGCTTTCATTCTTCCCTTACTTTACATAAAGCAAGTGAGTGTCTTCTTTTGAGGTCTTACCCCAAAACATAAATTGTGAATAAACCGCTCGGCCAAACCTTTAAAATTTTCAACTGAATTTTTAGGAAGAGAAGTGAACCAAATATGTGCAACCCTAGTCAAAGTGCTTGAGAAAGCTCGACACGTCATCTCATCGGAGATTGAATAAATGTCTGTTGCAGATTGATACATTTCAATATGATGGACTGGGTTAGTACTACCATCGTACTTGGGAGACACCACCGGAGGTTTAAATTTGGCAGGGGTTGGGAAGTTAACAATCCTTCGCACAAATGGTGAGCCCTCTGAGTACCCCCTTTGTAATGGGTCTCGACTTTTTATGAGGTCTGAATGGAATCATTCCATGGTTTAGCAACGTCGACCTGGCCGAGATTGTCCCCTGCGACCTCCAAAGGGTTGACCGAGCGTTACCCAGCTGCTGCACAATGTCGGCTGTTGACCTCCCCCTGACCACAGTCTCTGCCATGACGAGGCCGATGATCACCATATTCCCTTTGTGAGCCAGTTATGCTTTATGACCTGAATAGCCTCTGCCTCATATCATTAACTGGGCCGAGCCTTTCAATGGCCGATCCTCTACTTAAGTGATCAAAAGCTGACCCTCTCTGTCGTGCATCATTATCTCGTCTTTCACACTGACCTCGGCTCTGCTGTATAGGACGTACAGTGCTGTTTGAGACCTCATACGGCTCCCAACAGTCTGCCGGGGCATCCTCTACCTCAATGTCATCCTACCTATCCTCAGGACAAGGGTTTCCTTGCCTCCCCGAGCGTAAACGCTGAGGGTCAGCAACATCCCTCCTCCGCTGAGGAGTAGGTTGGTCCTTTCGTGGTGCCTGGGGTGGTCCCCTGACCTCATGCTATGGCTGAGCAGTTGCCGGAGTAATAATCTCCGGTGAGACCCCAGGTGATCTCATTATTATGTTTTGGCTTAGCTGGGCAAATTGCTCCTGCATCACTTGCTGAGTTGCAGCCAAGGATTTCAAGGCTGCTGTCGCCTTAGCCATCTCGGACTGAGGTGGTGCCTGGCTGGAACTGGGTCCTCCAACATCAGATGGTGGAGGAGGCGGTGGTAACTTCGGTGCCATATGCTTGAGCTTTTGATGAAAGGACTATAGAACTTGGAAACCTTAAGGGACCTCTTTCAATGGTGAAACAACTCCACGTGAAGGGTGAGGCCTGGTTCACTACTAGAGTCTCCGGTGAAGTTAAGCAGCTATTGAGGAAGAGATGAATCCTCTCGTTTCCACAGACGGCGCCAAAATGATGATGCTGTAAACAACACCACCAGATAAAGAGGTAGTAGAGCTCAAACAAGCATAACAATGGCAACAAATAACAACACAAATATGTAGAAGGAGGTGAGGAGAAGATGAGAAACACTAGTATATAAGTGGTTCAGCCAATCAGGCCTACGTCCACTGTGAGTGTGCGAGTAATTTCACTAGATGAAGGCACTAATGGCCATAGATACAATCTCTCAAGCTTTCTCTCTCTACTGTGTAAACCAATAGAGTTTAAGCGTGCAATTATCGATCCTTTTACAAGGTAGAGGAAGACTTCTATATATAGTGCTTGAGGGGTGTAATGTACCCCCCAAGCATGCAATGAACATGTGTATGAGGATCCCCCAGTATCCTGATGATACCTGATCTGATCTTATGCAGATAATGATGACCACAATATTCCCTCGCGTGAGGGGAATGATTCGGTTATAACTGATTTGCTCACGTGTTCCAAACCTCCCATGTGCTTGCATGTGCTCGGACCTGTGCCATTGACCGATGTAACCTCGGCCTGGCCGAGTACGAGGTTGGAGGAGTCTGACCGTTGCTTTGTCCTATCAATCGGCGATATGGGCTCGGCTTGGAAGACTGGCCGAGGTTATGCATGAGGGGTGTAACGTCGGCTGAGGCAGAGTACGACGTTGGCATAGCTTGATCCCATGACTCTGATGACCTCGGCTGATGGCCAGCCGAGGTTGGTAGATGAGGGGCCAACCTTCCAGAAGACGACGTTTCTGATGGCAGTTGGGAGCTTCCTGTCAACTCGGCTATGAGATAGGCCGAGGTTAGTGACCTGAGTATGAGGGTGCACTTTGGGCATATCACAATCCATAACAAATAATCAAATTACATTATAAATCATCAAATACGAACTTGGTTTAAAATTAAAATAGCTAAAGTTTAACGACATGATTTGTAAAAGATGCCTATCTTCAGCGTGTATTAGTCACTTTAATTACTTATGTACCAAAATGTATTAATGTACGCACCTGTTGACGGATCGTTGAAGTGTTTATTGGGCTGCCGTTGCTGAAGAAGGTCGTAGCCGGGAGAGAAATCCATCGCTGAACAGTCGTTCTCTTTATTATCCATACGATACGAACATTAACGGTTTCTTGTTCTCATGTAACCTCAAAAAATTTCATCCTCTCTTAAAATATGCCAAATATTTACACTGCAAACCAAATATATTTCAATCAAGATTAACATGTAATACGTAATTAGATGGATCATTGAATAAGATAAGAACTTAAAAACAATATTGTACTTTAAAAAATAATATTAAAGAGAAATTCTCACAATGTTGGGTTAGATTGGGCCTAGGTACTTCAAGCAGCTCAAATAAGGTATTCTCATCAAACAAAAAATCTACAACTATCATAATAGGGAACTTAACAACTTGGACCCAAAAATATAATATTCCATACTACAGAGACGCGAGTGTATAGACAGATTTTAAAACTATATGGGCACAGTAAACAAAAACTTACCATTAGTAGACTTAATCCAAAAGGTTATATCAAGGTCTACAAACACATTCACGAAAATCACCGGATCAAAATATATGAAAGAGTAACATAATTTCAGCAAAAATAAAAATGAGGGGAAATTTCATCCAAAATTTAACTGCAGAAATGAGTTAATTACAGAAATTAGACAATAATTACTATATCTCTTTCTAAAAAAAAAAGACACTGTTTACTATAATTTAATATAAACTTGACTAGTAAAAAAAAAGCACCGGAAATAAAGTATATATTTTTTCAACATGCTAAGGGGGGGGCTATATGGCTGTTTCATAAGTGAAGAATCCTCCGGACATGATAATCTCATATATTTGGGTGATGAAATGTCTACAAACATGCATGTATATTATATAATTTCTGAAGATCTACACTTATGTTCAATCTCGTTATAAAATCAATCAAGATTCGTTTGGCAACCGAATTCCAAGCCATGGAAATGGAATTGGAAGGCCAATTTTAATTCCACGGAATTGAAATTGGCCTTCCAATTCCAATTTCAATTCCAAGCCTTAGAGTTGGATTGCCAAAAGGACCCTCAATCAATTACAATTAAGAGAACATGAAAGAAATCTGTTCGGAGCACTAAGTTAATCATCATTCAATTCCACCACGACTCCAACAGAAAAACTTGAGGGCATGGATACATGTATGAAATGAATAACCAAGAAAGAGGTGAATATATCCAAATTTCAACATTAACGATCAAATCTCATGGATACATATCAAAATTTCAGACAACTAAAAATCAAAAGAAATTGGAGATTGGGAATAATGGTTTACATGCCTTTGTAGCTTCCGAACAGACAGAGATGACTGAATACTGGTTGTGTTTATATTACATTTGATGGGAAGTGAAGAGAATGAGGATGCTGGTTGTGTTTATATTACATTTGATGGGAACTGAAGAGAATGAGGATGCAGGAGCTGATGGTTGGAGATTTGTAGATGGAGAGGAGCTCCATTTCGAAGCCAAAGTTTAGAGGACGGATGTAATGACACTGAATAGGGGTTGGATTTAATTGGAGCTGAGTTGTTAAGCCACGTGGCACATCTACAAATGGGGACACCATTTTTAAACATATACTAGATTTAAATCCTGCGGGATGCGCGGGGTCTTAAAAATTCTTTTTGAAAAACACAAAGCAGCTAAATTTGATCAATTCTAAAAATATATAGTTAGATATTGTTAAACATAAAGATGTAATATGTTGATTTTAAAAGTAAAACACACTAAATACACTTAAGTTATTACTTTGTAAATATAACTGCAACATTGTATATTATTGGAAACTAAGATAAAAAGTGAATTGTAAAGATATATTTTTCACTTTCGAAATATAGTGGATATATAGTTCCATTCGTATGACAAAACACCTTGTTCAAAATAATATTTCAAAATAATTAAAAGATATGTTCTTTTTGACTTTCTATCAAACGATTAAAATGAAATGGGATGAAACACATACCATTTGAGTTTTCAACATGTGTTCTGTCAAAGAACTGATGTGAATCAAGTAAAAACTGATGAAGGCAACTAATTCTGCTATTCAATAGAGAGATCTAAACAAAAAGCTTTAAATCCAACACAATATCGTAATTGAAAATAACTGAATGTGAATAGGTACATATGAATAATAAATGCATTAATAATTAACTGTAGATCATTTTGTTCACTTTCTATATCATCCCAACATGGTATTCATATCAATTGAACACTAATAGAATTTGTAAGAGTGTGTTTCTGTTGCTTGAATACTACAAAGAAATTAAAATTAGTTTACAACACTATATTATCAAGAACCTTAACAGAATAATAAATAATCATTGCCTATCGTATATATAAAAAATCAATCCCCTTCTAGTATATTAAAATAAGAGTAAAATACATTTTTAGTCCCCAGATTATTACAAATTTTTTTAAATGGTTCTCAATGTTTTATTTTCCTCAAGTTTGTCCCTAAAGTATATTATTTATTCCAAGGGAATTCCATGTTGACAAAACTATGTCAAATACCTCTTTTGCCCTTATCCCCTTATTTTATGTCCAATACCTGTTTTGACTTTATACTCTTATGCCTTTTATATAACCGTTTAAAAATTTGTCATTTAAAAAACTGTTTTTTTATTTTACAAAAAAAAAACCCTGTTTTCTTATTTTACAAAAAAAGCCTTTTTTTTTTTTTTTTTGTATTTTGAAAAAAAAATCTGTTTTTTTATTTTACAAAAAACAAACAAACTGTTTTCTTATTTTACAAAAAAAATTTGTGTTCTTGTTTTGCAAAAAAAAAAAAACATTTTTTTTAATAAAAAAAACAGATTTTTTTTTGTAAAATAAGAAAACAGTTTTTTTTCCAAAATAAAAACAGTTTTTTTGTAAAATAAAAATACAGTTTTTTTTTTTGTAGTGAAATAAAAGAAACAGGTTTTTAAATGGGTCACTTACAGTTTCCGGCTACATCGCCGTTGGGATGTGGGTGTATGCCATTGCCGAAGTCTCCTTACCCTTTGTTGTTTTCACAGTTTTCCCTCTCGCCGACGCTCACGGTGCCAAGCCTTACTTGGATAGGTCATTAAAGATATTTTTTCCAGTTTTTTGGGGCTTTATAGTTTATAGGTGTTCTTGGTATATGAAGTTGTCGGAGGGAGAAAATTTTGACTCTCAATAGAAGAAGATAGTAAAGTGAAATGAAATACAAAAGTCTGTGACTACTTAAATAGTTGTTTAACAGGGAGTTGGGAAGGCGAAGAGATGAGAGAGTGATGACTCTTCAATTGATAGAGAAAAATGAAGACTATTCATTTTCTAAGCGATTTATTATCTTAGAGATGCAAGGACGTGGAGACTTAATAGTTTGGACTTAATAAATAGGTGAGGCACGTGGCAGAGTCACAGAAAGAGACACCATTTGTTATATTATATATTAGATTAGATTAGATTACTTGAATTACGCGAAGAACCTGCAACATATGAATACCGACATAGAAATCACTTCAATATGTATTCCGATAAAAAATAATGTGCCCATGACAATCTTTAGATATTTGTTAGTCCTTTTAAAGTTAGTTTTTCTGATATTGCACACCATAGAGCGGTCCACGATTTGAAGTTATCAATTATTAGAGAGTTGAGTGTATGCTTATCATGTCTTGGCTGCAGGCAGACATCCGGAAAGCATTGGGAGAAGTTTGAGAGAGATCCAGTTGGCTATGAGATGACATGGTCCAATTCAGGATACAACGGATTTGGTTATATATATATATATATATATATATATATATATATATATATATATATATATATTTGGATCTATTTTGTTATATATTTTTGTGTAGGTGATCAATTTGGTTATATTTTTTTGTGTTCAATTATGTATTTCGTCCTTTTCTATTTTGTGGTGGTTGATATTTATGATATATACATTAGAATGTTTAGGCTCTTCGCTTGAATCCTGTACAAAATCCAAATCGGTTGGAAATGTGAATTTTTCTTTGGGGCTGTTTGATAAGGGAAGTTGTTTTTGTTTATTTGAAGAATAATGTAATGCTTTAATTGATGACTATCCTTGCCCCATCTGTTTTTGAGAAATCATCTGCCATTTCAATAGTCTGATTCAAACTTGCATCTTCAATATAGGGGTTCACTTGAATGTTTAAATACCACAGAAAAAAATCAATTCGATATAAGTATTTTTGCTATTCTTAAAAAATATGAAAAAATCCGTCCGC
Source organism: Sambucus nigra (assembly GCA_949130495.1). NCBI lineage: Eukaryota > Viridiplantae > Streptophyta > Magnoliopsida > Dipsacales > Adoxaceae > Sambucus > Sambucus nigra. Next base: position 134,689,820 of record OX422218.1, read on the forward strand.
AAGTTGCGTTTGCATTAGAGCCGGCCTATATAGATATCATCCAGGCTTTAATGCGGACGCAACTTGCGGATTTAACTTGTGGACGGATTTTTCCGTATTTTAAAAAATAGAGATTTAAGGTAAAGGTCATGCTCCTTCCTATGTTTGGATTTTTAGGAGAATGCTTTTCAAGTTTATAAATCTAGTCACTGTGGTACAATAACATTTATTTGTGTGGTCTCTTTAGAGTTACGAGTTCATTTTTTTGGTCCGCGCCAGCGGCACCATATTTCACCATTTTTCATGATGTTTTTAGTACAGAGACTAAATTTATAAAATTATGTGGAATGTCTTATCTTTATACACTTTGAGAATTATGAGGATCTTTTTTCGAAATTACTTTTTTAAAAATAACAAAAAAATCAGGGATCCCTGTAAAAAAAACAGCTAAAAATGATTTGTTTTTTTATTTTTAAAAATCGATCAAACATATGTTAGTTTTTAAGAACTTTAAAAACTGATATATGTTTGACCGATTTTTAAAAAATAGCAAAGTAATTTATTTTGAGCTAATTTTTTTATAGGGTTCCCTTGAAATATTTAAATACCACAGAAAAAAATCAAGTTGAAAAAAGTATTTTTTGCTATTTTTAAAAAATATAAAAAAATTTGTTGGCAAGTTGTGTCCGCATTAGAGCCGGCATGATATAGATATATCTTGCCATTTCCACTATTTTCCTCTTAATTAAGTTGTTGGCTTAATTTGCTTCAGGATAAATTATCCTTGTTTAAGTGGAAAGAAAAATGAACCTAAGAGACAAATACAGATACGTCCTACCTACCATATAGGATGCAAATTAATCATAAATCTCTCCCTAGTTTCATGCCTAAGAGAACGTATCGATGGTAAAAATAAAAATTAGCCTCACCCCATACTATCCATCCGTAACGAATCTACACTTACTAGTTCCATACCTAGAAAGTGCAACTTGAACTAAGGCCTACCCACTAGTCACATACCTAGCAAGTATCCTATAAGTAGGTGAGAACAAACCAATCCAACAATTACCGTCGTCCCCCCGATAGTAAAAATAATAACAACAAATATCACACAATACAAGCATAATAACAAGGCTATTTTTCCATGAGTCGACAATTTAATTTGTTTTGATAATAATCCACGTCATCGTTCTCAGCATAAATATTATCTCTTAACCACTTTATTTTAATCAACATGCGAGTGTCTTGAAGTATAATCGAAATAAAATTACTTCCTATCATGACTACATAATTTATGAGTGTGCACGCACCCCGATCTAATTTAAATAATATACCCATAGTTTCTACATGAAATCCTACACCCAAAATAAATTCAAAACCATCTCTAGCCTACGCACCCAAGGGTTATGAATCTTAATTCAGATTAATACTTTTAATAAACAGTGCCAAAATTAATGTCCACTTTCTCTTATTAAGGTTACTAATTTATTTTAAGAAAATATGCAATTAAGGGTTTAGGTGACACTTAAAATGCATAATACTAAAGAAAATGAATAGAGTATTCATGTCTGATCAAAGTTGCAATATTAATTTGATTCCCCAGTTGGATTCCTCTCGAAAAATTAACAAAGATTAGTTTTTAGACCTTCTTGAGTAAATGCCAATTAAGTCTTCCAATTTTGGGTTAAACACTTGATAAAAATTGAGATTGGGGTTTGTAGATGATAGGAAAATATTTTGGAAGAGTGTTCTGGGGAAAAAGTTGGAGAGGAAGTGATTTATGAAGCCCACCCACGAATTAATATTGTATTTATACTATTTAAGAGTTTTAATGATAAAAGAACTCTAATATAAAACCAACTCCCCCACCGTCCCTGTACAAAATCGAATCGATTCGCCCCTGCTGAGGTGCCCAGATTTGCTAGTTTATATATATAAGTAAATAAAAACTAAAATTTCAATTTTACTCCGATTTTAATTCCAATTAAAATCCTACTTTTCAAATATAAAACTCAACATTTTAAATTACTAAAAATAATTAAATCTAAAATTTTATTCTACCCGAAATTCCGAATTAATTTAAATAATACCTTTTAAATTTACAAGGCGTTACATACTTCCCCATTAGCTCAGGAATTTCGTCCTCGAAATTCGACGAAGCGTAAATGCGCAAAACAAAATAAGGCTCACATATACCTACCCATACATACCACGATTAGGCGCCCATACACCCAATTCTCCCTGCACATAACCCACGATAAAAAAATACAGTATATATACCCTACTATATATATATATGCGCATAACTATTAAAAATAAAGGCGTACCACGCTTTCTCACAAATCACTAATCGATTCTCTCTTCCACAATTCATCGTAATACTTAAGTCCTCAAATCAAATCACATCGCCAAATTCATACTTACAATACCTCACATCGGTACTAACGATTTACAAAGAAAATCTCGTCTCCAAAATCAATTCTAAGGATCCTCACATCAAGATTATTATTTCTAACCTCAATGCCTACAACGTCCTTAACCCAAACTCCCTATCTCCAAGAAATATAACTAACATGTATGTTAAACCCAATATCTTACGGAGTACGAATCAACAAAGGAGATCAAAGATCAGTAACGCGGAAGCTAAACGCACTCACAACCTACGATACCGAAGATCATGCTCTAATACCATCTGTAACACCCCGCGTAATTTTGGAATCGGGCCCCACCAGAACTATGACGGGCTCTACTAAATAAATTATCATTCTTAGCACGTGACAGATATGAGACAAGATTTCATTTCACAAGATAATAATCAGATTTAGTCCCCTAATTAAAACCATAAATGCGATACAAAAATCCATCACCATGCTAAACTCCAATAATAATCAAATCTCAAATTAAAATACGAACAAACTTCAACGAAATACTCCAAATGAATATCCGTATAAAAACTGTAAACAACTGTGGAGCCGAATGACCCACTAAATCCATAAACTGAGTCTCATAATAAATGCGAAGGAACAGAAAACTAAACTAAACTACTATGCGAAAATAAATAAAGCTCCAACTGCACCTCCAAGATATATCTCCAAACTCCTATGCAACTACTCCACACTTATACCTGAAAAATGTTAGTCAACGCACGAGGTCAGAGCCCCGAGCATGAATACACACTACTCCCTCCAAATAGGATCCGTGAACCCACACTATTGCATTATACGCAATAAATACCATAATAGAATGTTTTAAATTAAGCGAGATAATAAATAATAAGGCAAATAATAATTAACAAAAGCTAAAACGCTAAGCTACCGCTACCCCAAAGTCCAAGTCCATCTACTTAATTTAATTAGCCAGGTAAATATTATTATCCAACTTTATTAATAACACACGTGGGAATCCCACTGTAAGCTTTATCTCATATTTGTTTGTTTGGTGTGGGACTCCCGCTGTTCTACACCACACCCATCCCCTCACTATGGCCAATTATCTAGCTATACTAACAGCTCTGCACACACTCGTGAGGTTCCACGCACGACACGTCACTATACCTGTCGGTCCGGTTCAACTGTCAGCCCTGCACACACTCGTGACGTCAACACACATCCACGACGATATGACCAGCCAACCCATTTAAACTGTCAGCTCTCCACACACTCTTGCCGCAAATACATTTTAATACCTGTTCTATTTTCTTAGGTATTAATGCCCAATTCTCAATATCTCAACATTTTATTTTAATTTATCACACCCTTATTATCGACGTGAGATCCTCAAATTTACCCTTAGTCCCAAACATAAGGTCTCCAAAACACAGATACGTCCTACCCTACCATATAAGATGAAAATTAATCATAAATCTCTCCCTAGTCTCAGGCATAGGAGAATCTAAAGACAGTAAAAATAAAAATCAGCCCCACCCGGGACTAGCCATCCGTAATGATGTGACACCCCGCCTAATTAAATTCCTGGTAATCAGTCCTAAATTAAATTAAAACAGTTGGTTCATTCTTAGCATCACTGTCAAAAACTTTTTAATTACTATTACCTAAGTGAAATTAGATCGATGCCAAATTTTATCTTTCATTAATCCAAGAACAATATGTAACACCCCACCTAATTAAATACCAGGTGATTAGTCCTTTATTAAATTAATTCAAAGTGTTCGGTTGGTTCATTCTTAGCATCACTGTCGTAAAATAATTTTCTTTATTAATCACCTAATAAGTAATCGAGTTAAGTGTCAAAACACTAAATTTTAAGAATTAAGTTCTATTGTTATGAGTTAATATACGAAACCATTTTTATAACCACATATAATAATATTAAAAACCAAACCATCCAAATGAAGCAACAAAGTTAGATTAACCAAACCAAAATAATATCCCAAATCGCAGGATAAAGTAATAAGTCAAACAATCCCAACAATTGCCGAATACTGAAATATAAAGAGCACAAATCTCTCTCTGAACTAACAGAAATATGCAAATGGGTGACACATGCCCTAACTAAAAATGACTAAATAGGAGAATGAGAAGACAAGGATGAAGTCGTCTACTGCAAGGGCCTACAACTCCCACTCTAGCTACATCGCGTCAATAATCCAAAGATCTAAGCCTGATGCTCCTCTGGCCGGGCACTTGTAATATATATATATATATATATATATATATATATATATATATATATAAGGGAAGGAACAACTGACAGGAAACGGGTCAGAGTTCGAGTGTAAAACAGCTTTAAATTAGTTTAGCAAGTATTTAAAATGCTTACCAGTTGATATTACATACATGTTAGTACCTCGACACTCACTTGAGAATTCTCACCTCTCAACTAGTTTGCACGCCTAACGTAATACCAACTCAACCTAGTTAAATTTAACCCAGTTAACTAGTCTAACCCAATTTTCATTCACCAAGCCTAATCTAAGTGACCGCATAACCATAGTTTATATGTGATAACCCTTTTATTAGGGATTTTCCAAGCCAGTTATATTTATCTCAATTTAGACTTAAGTTCTCAACCACTTAACTCATTTAATATTAATTACTCAATTCTATGTACTTACAAGCACAGTAGATTAATCATAGGTACATATATTTATCACTGATAATATATATACTAGTAGGGCACCCCACATATGTCTATGGTGCTGGCATACTCTGATATCAAGTCCCCATATCACTCGTACAAAAGGAAAATACTAATTCGGAACCACTCTCGAACTGTATTAACACAAAACACACATAATGGAGGCGAAGTATAGTTCCAAGGCACTAAGAGGTCAGCACATACCCTCACGTCTCTTATGACCGTCTGACTATCATTCTCGAATAACCTGTACCAAGGATGCTATGTTCTAGGGTACAAGTCAATATCCCCCATAAAAGCTCCAATCGAGATAAGACTGTCCTAACGCGGAACCTCCGTAATAGCAAGTAACGCGAGTATGATTATACACAAATACAACATTATATATATACCCTAATACCCATATATATATATATTCACATTATTCAACTAGGTATACCCACGACCCATAATACATGCAAACTATGCCCGATTTCTACGTATAAATAAATCATTCTTTTTATTTTCTCAATTACAAGGAATTCCTGAATTACTTCTCGACTCTCGAAGTGTACCCTCTTGATAAATATAAAATCAGTAGATGTACACTCAATATTCTACTGGTCTAAGTACTTCTTAATTCTCGCAAGACCTAATTTAACGTACGCACGATTTCCCATTCAATTTATACCCCCGAAATCCCACGATTAAATCCCATGTAAAATCGTCTTCCCCGGACCCTATAAACCCTACTGGTCCTCCTCAAGTCCCATTATAATATTTAAATTATGCCCAAGGGTCCTTACACATTGGGATTGAATTAACATTTAAAAAGGGGAAGAAGTTTCCATTTCCAGGAGGAGTTGATCGATTGATGAAAGGGGGTCGATCGATCCATCCAGTCGATCAATCGACATTCTTGAGTCGATCGATCGATCGAGCAGTTCTTGGCCCAGTTTTGTTTCCGCAATTCCTTACCTACGAGTTTCCTTAACATAAATCCTCAAAACCTCTATTAATTCATCCCAAACTCCTGAACAATCAAACCAACAGTTGTATTACCCTACATACGTGATTTCTAACGTAAAACATATACGAATTCATCAAGGGCCATCAATTAAAGGCTTAATTCAAATTAATACAACACGAACCCTATTTTAATCCTCATGATCGATATTTTCCTAATTCTTCCAGAATTTAACCTCTAACGAACATCAATTTTGTAGTTAATCATCTACATATAACAATAGGGTTGTCCTAACATGATTTCTATTCAGAATTTCAATATGAATGTCCCAATTATCATTTATCTTTCATGAAACATAAATTTATCATCTCCTAAACTAGCATAAATGTGTTATCAACTAAGAACATCAAGTTAGATACTTGCTTGGAAATCAAAGGTCTAGTCCGACGGATTAGAGTGGTATAGGAACGATTCCCTTCTTCCGATCTACGCGTTGGTGATGGAATTGGTGAGAGTGGTGTAGGGTTGGTGGCTCTCCTCCTTGGAAGCCTTCTCTCTTCTCTCTGCCTTATCCTCTCTGCAACTTTAACGTTTCTAACTCTCAAGTACTCTAACTCCCATCAGATATAACCCTTCAATTTTCGTCCATAATTAAGGCCTAAAATTAGAAATTACCAAAATGCCCCTCTCGGGTTACCGTTAGGCCTAAAAACGTCCCGAGATCCAAACTAAACCCCCGGGTACACTTTTCTGACTATCTCAACCCTTTCGGACACATTCACGCACTCGAAATGACCATACGGGCGACTTATAATTAAGTTACTTTTTATTCCATTAATTTAGTCCCGACACGACACCGCGCGTCCCGACTTAATTTCTATGATTGTCGTGTTATTCACTCGCGACAATTTTAATAAATTCAATCTCATATATTACTTTACTCATCTAGTACTATTCAACATAATTCTTACCAATAGTTACTATCTCTCGTTACGCTAGTAAATATTTATTTTAAAATCCTGATTAATATTAAATTAATTTATCCCAATTTAATTTAATTAATCCCATACTTAAATGCCATAAAAATACGGGGTGTTACATACTTCCCCCTAATAACGGAATGTCGTCCCGACATTCAGAAAATAAGGCATACCTGGTAAAAATAATTCCGGATACGTTTCGCGCATATCTGCCTTGCGCTTCCAAGTGGACTCCTCTATATTATGATGCTTCCACTGGATCCACACAAGTGGGACTACCTTCGACCTCAATATCCTCTCACTATGGTCTAGGATATCCACTGGTCTCTCCTCATAAGAGCCGTCGGGTTGCAAATCAATCTCATCTATCGCAATATGAGTGTAGGCCAAATCATCCCGAAGATACTGCCTCAACGACGTAATGTGGAACACATCATGAATACAGTGCAAGTGCTCTAGCAACCCAAGCTTGTATGCCACTGGTCCAATCCTCTCGATAATGGGAAACGTTCCTACGTACCTCGGAGCCAATTTTCCTTTCTTCCCAAACCTCATTACTCCTTTCATAGGAGATACTTGCAGGAATACTTGGTCCCCCGCATTAAACTCCCTGAAGAACTGCTTTGCATCGGCGTAGATTTTTTGCTTGTCCCGGGTTACCCGAATGCGACTCCTGATCAACTCAATCCTGGCTGACGTCTCCTGAATCAACTCTAGCCCAAGTAACTTGTTGTCCCCCACCTCTATCCAACAAGTGGGAGAACGACAAGGTCTGCCATACAACGCCTCGAAAGGGGCCATGCCAATCGTAAGCTGGTAGGAGTTATTAGAAGCGAACTTCACCAGTGAAAGGTACTGTTCCTAACCCCTTCCAAAATCAAGAACACACTGTGAAGCATATCCTCCAGCATTTGATTAGTAAGCTCATTTTGTCCATCTGTCTGCGGGTGATATGTCGTACTCAATCGCAGCTCAGTAGCCATGGCCTCCTGAAAGCTCTCCCAGAAGCGTGACACAAAAATCTTGTTTCTGTCGGGCACGATATCCAGGGGCACCCCATGCAACCTCACTATCTCAGTAATGAATAACTGGGCATACTGTCCCTTAGTGTAGTCTGTCCGCACTGGCAGAAAATGCGCTACCTTGGTCAAACGATCCACCACTACCCATATAGAATCGTGACCCCGCTGTGATGTAAGCAGTCCAGTGATGAAATCCATGGAAATGCTCTCCCATTTCCACATAGGGATCTTTAGCGGCTGAAGTAACCTTGTCGGTCTCTGATGGTCCACCTTTACCAGCTGACAGGTGGTACACTTGGACACGAACTCCGCAATGTCCTTCTTCATCCCACTCCACCAGTATTGTCACCTCATATCCGAGTACATCTTATCCCCTCCGGGATGTACCTAAAATCGATATCCATGCGACTCTGTCATCACTGCATGACGTAAGTCCTCACCCTATAGAACCACTAATCTCCCATTAAATCGCAATCGTCCATCTGAACCCACTGAGTAGGACTCTGCACCTTCGGCTAAAAACCGTACAATCTGATCCTGGCAAAACGAATCATCTGCTTGGGCTCGGATCACCCCCATAACAATATCTGGCGTGACTGTCATAACGGACATAAAGGATCGGGCCACTGCCTTTCGATGTCCTAACTCTTTCCACTTCACCTTCCACACATCCGCCACCTCACCTACTGGCCTACGGCTCAACGCATCCGCAACTACGTTAGCCTTCCTCGGGTGGTACTGTATCTCGAACTGGTAATCTTTCACAAACTCCAGCCACCTGTGTTGACGCATGTTCAACTCCCACTGAGTGAACAAGTATTGCAGTGACTTGTGGTCTGTGAACGGGCGAAATTTCTCTCCCAACAAGTAGTGTCTCCAAATCTGTAAGGCAAACACGACCGCTGCTAGCTCCAAGTTGTGGGTGGGGTAATTTTTCTCGTGAGGCTTGAGCTTGCGGGAGGCATAAGCCATAGCTTTCTCCTCTTGCTGAAGTACTCCACTAAGTCCCTGTAGGGAAGCGTCAGTATACACCAGGTACTCTACTCCTGGCCTGGGTAAAGCAAGAACTGGCGCCGAAGTCAATTTGTCCTTTAGCTCATCGAAAGCCGACTGACAAGCGTCATCCCATACGTACGGTACTCCCTTGCGAGTCATATTAGTCCATGGACCTGCTGTTTTCGAAAATCCTCGAATGAACCGCCTGTAGTATCTTGCCAATCCCAAGAAACTAGGGATCTCTGTCGGTGTCGTGGGCTGCCCCCACTCCCTCACTGCGGAAACATTTTCTGGATCCACGAATATCCCTCTAGCGGAGATAATGTGCCCCAAGAACTGGACCTCGCGTAACAAAACCTGCACTTCTCATTCTCATACTTAGCATATAGCTGATGCTCTCGCAGAGTCTGAAGAACCCGTCTCCAATGCTCGGCATGCTCCTCCTCAGTCTGGGAATAAATCAAAATGTCATATATGAAGACAATGAAAAACTGATCCATGAACTCTCTGAACACCTTGTTCATTAAGTCCATGAACACGGGTGGAGCATTTTTCAGCCCAAACGGCATAACCCGGAACTCGTAGGATCCATATTGCTTCAAGAAAGTAGTCTTTGACACATCCTGTTCCCTAATCCGTAACTGATGGTATCCCGATCTCAAGTCTATCTTTGAGAAGAAGGCAACTCCTCTTAATTGGTCAAACAAGTCATCGATTCGGGGCAACGGATACTTATTCCGTATCGTGACTTTGTTCAACTCTCTGTAGTCCACACACAACCTCAACGACCCATCTCTCTTCTTTACAAACAACACGGGAGCACCCCTGGGTGTGGTACTCCTACGGATAAAGCCCTGTCTCAATAGCTGTTCAATCTGATCACGCAACTCTCTCATCTTAGCTGGAGCCATACGGTATAGTGCGCGGGCTATCAACCGAGTGCCCGACATAAAATCTATAACGAAATCTATCTCTCGGCTAGGCGGTAGTCCCGGTATCTCTTAGAACACGTCGAAAAACTCACGAACTACGGGAATCGAATCAATGGACATCACTACCTCCTTAGGTCTCCTCTATGTAATATAAATGAGTGGACGATCCTCCCTCAGGACGAGGCATCGCCACCAAAAACATCTCCAGGCCCGGAATAGCAAAAATAATACTCACACTGAAACAGTCTATTATGGCTCTATAAGCAGTAAGCCAATCCATGCCAATAATGGCGTCATGCTCATGTATATCTAAGACTAATATGTCTGCAGGCAAAATCAGACTCCCAATCTCTATACCTACTCCCCAGTATATAAATAAAATTAACGACCCATTGCCCAACGGTGAGTCTACACACGTCACTGTACTCTCTGCCGAGTCTAACAACCCCGTGGCTTATGCAAAACTAGTGGCAATGAAGCAGTGTGATGCCCCAGTGTCAAATAAAACGCACCCCATAGTACCATGGATAGGAAACTTACCCTCAGTGCCTGCGGTGCTGCTGCTTGGTGGACGTTATAAACACGTCCATACTGTAATTGTCCCTTCTGAACTGGGACGGTTGGAATGGCTGGTAAGGCTGGCATCTGAGGGGATGCGGGGAGGGCAGCTGGGAAGATCAGTCTCTGTGGCTCTTGACGGCCACCCTACTGCTGCGGGGCCCTGTCTCCCTCGGGCAATCCTGACGTCTATGGCCATTCTTGCCACAACCAAAGCAACTGCCCCTGAAGTTTTCTCCCCTTTGTCCCTACTGTCCCCGACCCTGATGGACGTTACCACCCCTCCACTGGCCCTGCTGACACCGTTGTTGGCCTGATGGCCCTGCTGATAACGATGCTGGCCCTGCTGGCCCTATCTATAGCCTCCCTGTCCCTGCCTAGAGTCGCCAGATCGGAATCGCTTAGTAGGGTCCCCCTGATGGGAACTCTGCTCACCCTGATGGACCTGCCCCTGAGCTATTGGTGCCCCACTGGCACTACTACCTCCTGTCCGACCTTGCTGGATGGACTCCCCGACTCGTTTTCTCCCCTGCTAGTGGAAGCGGTGGTCCTAGCAATGCAATACGGCAGCATTGAGTACATCAGTATAAGTACCCAATGGAAGATTATCCAAGAGGTGCTGGCGAATCCTCCAGGTCAAACCATCCATCAACATCCGAATATTCTTCTCTTTGGTAGGTGCCTCATCTGGCACAATAGTAATCAGTCTCATGAACTCCTCCCCATACTCCGCTACAGTCATATTATCCTGCTTGAGGTTCAACAATTTCCGCCTCATCTTAGTCTACATGACGAAAGGAAAGTATTTGTGATCAAACCGCACCCAAAAGATCTGAATCATCATATTATCCATCTCCTCCAAGGTGGTAGTGGACTCCCACTACTGTAAGGCGGCCCCCACTAGCTTGTAGGAAGCCAGTAACTGTCTCTGAATGTCTGTGCACTCGTACATGCGAAGATGCCTCTGGATGTCTTTCTTCGATTGGCTCGCAATGACAATATCAGAACCGCCCAAGAACTCTAGGGGATGTGCCCTCTGAATGGCATCCCTGACCCTCTCCCATGTAGTGGGAAATAGAGCTGGATCTGGCGCCACAGCCTGACGCTGCACCACCGCCAAAGCTGCATTCACCGTCTGAGCAACTATGGCGGTAACCTCGGTTGCGTTCATTGTTCCCTATGCCTGAAGTAATGGCTACTCCTGTTGGGCCTGTCTGTCTCGTGGTGCATGTCGAGGAGGCATCTGAGACGAGAAAGAATATAGTAGTCCACAGTTATTATTAAATCTCAAATAGCTGAAGACATAATCACATAAACAAGAGTACAACAATCCTAAAAATAGGGCGCTATATCAAAGACGCTAAGCTGGAAGCATAATAAGCCGTACAGATCCTAAAGGACTCTAGAACCTGATGCTCTGATAGCACCTGTGACACCTCGCCTAGTTAAATACCGGGTGATTAGTCCTTTATTAAATTAATTCAAAGTGTCCGGTTGGTTCATTCTTAGCATCAATGTCGTAAAACAATTTTCTTTATTAATCACCTAATAAGTAATTAAGCTAAGTGTCTCAAAACATTAAATTTTAAGAATTGAGTTCTATTGTTATGAGTTAATATACGAAACCATTTTTATAACCACAAATAGTAATATTAAAAACCAAACCATCCAAATGAAGTAACCAAGCTAGATCAACCAATCCAAAATAATATCCCAAATCGCAAGAAAAAGTAATAAGTCAAACAATCCCAACAATAACTGAATATTGAAATAATAAAGAGTACAAATCTCTCTCTGAACTAACAGAAATATGGAAACGGGCGACACATGCCCTAACTAAAAATGACTAAATAGGAGAATAAGAAGACCAGGATGAAGTCGTCTACTGCAAGGACCTGCAACTCCCACTCTAGCTGCAGCACGTCAATAATGCAAAGATCTAAGCCTGACGCCCCTGTGGCTGGCCACTTGTAATACATATATATATACAAGGGAAGGAAGAGACGACAGGAAACAGGTCAGAGCCTGAGTGTAAAACAACTTTAAAAATAGTTTACCAAGTATTTAAAATGCTTACCAGTTGATATTACATACATGTTAGTACCTCGACACTCACTTGAGAATTCTCACCTCTCAACTAGTGTGCACGCATAATGTACTACCGAATTAACCTAGTTAAATCTAACCCAGTTAACTAGTCTAACCCAATTTTCATTCACCAAGCCTAATCTAAGTAATTGCATAACCATAGTTTATATGTGATAACCCTTTTATTAGGAATTTGCCAAGCCAGTTATATTTATCTCAATTTAGACTTAAGTTCTTAACCTCTTAACTCATTTTATATGAATTACTCAATTCTATCTACTTACAAGCACAATAGATTAATCACAGGTACATATATTTATCACCCATAATATATATACTAGTAGGGCACCCCACATAAGTCTATGGTGCTGGCATACTCTGCTATCAAGTCCCCGTATCACTCGTAGAAAAGGAAAATACTAGTTCGGAATCACTCTTGAACTGTATTAATACAAAACACACATAATGGAGGTGAAGCATAGTTCCAAGTCACTAAGAGGTCAGCACATACCCTCACGTCTCTTAGGACCGTCTGACTATCATTCTCGAATAGCCTGTACCAAGGATGCTATGTTCTAAGGTACAAGTCAATATCCCCATAATGGTCCAATTGAGATAAGACTGTCCCGACGTGGAACCTCCGTGATAGCAACTTGCGCGGGTTTGATTACACACAAATATAAAACATTATATATTTACACTAATACCCATATATATATATATATATATATATATATATATATATATATATATATATATATATATATATATATATATTCACATTATTCAACTAGGTATACCCACGACCCATAATACATGCGAAGTATGCCCGATTTCTACGTGTAAATAAATCATTCTTTTTATTTTCTCAATTACCGCAAATCCTGAATTACTTCTTGACTCTCAAAGTGTACCCTCTTGATAAATATAAAATTAGTAGATGTACACTCAATATCCTACTGGTCTAAGTCCTTCTTAATTCTCGCAAGACCTAATTTAACGTACGCACGATTTCCTATTCAATTTATACCCCTGAAATCCCACAGTTAAATCCCATATAAAATAGTCTTCCCCGGACCCTACTGGTCCTCCTCATGTCCCATTATAATATTTGAATAATGCCCAAGGGTCCTTACACATTAGGATTGGATTAACATTTAAAAAGGGGAAGAAGTTTCCATTTTCAGAAGGAGTCGATCGATCGATGAAAGAGGGTCGATCGATTGACATTCTTGAGTCGATCGATCGATCGAGCAGTTCTTGGCCCAATTTCGTTTATGCAATTCCTTACTTACGGGTTTCCCTAACATAAATCCTCAAGACCTCTATTAATTCGTCCCTAACTCCCAATCAATCAAACAAGAGTTGTATTACCCTACATACATGATTTCTAACGTAAAACATATACGAATTCATCAAGGGCCATCAATTAAAGGGTTAATTCAAATTAATACAACAAGAATCCTATTTTAATCATCATGATCAATATTTTCCTAATTCTTACAGAATTTAACCTCTATTGAACATCACTTTTGTAGTTAATCATCTACATATAACAATAGGGTTGTCCTAACATGATTTCTATTCAGAATTTCAATATGAATCTCCCAATTATCAGTTATCTTTCATGAAACACAAATTTAATATCTCCTAAACTAGCATGGATATGTTATCAAATAAAGAACAACAAGTTAGATACTTGCCTGAAAATCAAAGTTCTGGTTCGACGGATTAGAATGGTATAGGAACGATTCACTTCTTCCGATCTACACGTTGGTGATGGAATTGGTGAGAGTGGTGTAGGGTTGGTGGCTCTCCTCCTTGGAAGCCTTCTCTCTTCTCTCTACCTTAGCCTCTCTGCAACTTTAACATTTCTAACCCTCGAGTACTCTAACTCCCATCAGATATAACCTTTCAATTTTCGTCCATAATTAAGGCCTAAAGTTAGAAATTACCAAAATGCCCCTCCCGGGTTACCGGCTAGGCCTAAAAATGTCCCGAGACCCAAACTAAACCCCTGGGTACACTTTTTTGACTATCTCAATCCTTACGAACACATTGGCGCACTTGAAATGACCATACGAGCGACTTATAATTAAGTTACTTTTTATTCCATTAATTTCGTCCCGACACGACACATGTGCGTCCCGACTTAATTTCTATTATTGTCGTGTTATTCACTCGCGATAATTTTAATAAATTCAATCTCATATATTAATTTACTCATTTAGTAATATTCAACATAATTCTTACCAATAATTACTAACTCTTGTCACGCTAGTAAATATTTATTTTAAAATTCAGATTAATATTAAATTAATTTATCCCAATTTAATTTCAATAATCCCATAATTAAATGCCATAAAAATACGGGGTATTACCCAATATTCATGCGAAAATAATTAAACATTCACAATATACAATAATTCAAACCATCACGCAATATATAAAGGATAAAGTCTAGCCGAGTCAACAATCGGCTAAAATCCAATGCTATAAAAAAAAATAACAATATAATCCAAAACTGAATATCTGAAATAATGACAATGGACAACATGTCACAACAGAGAGTACTAAAATGAGGTCCTACACTAGATCTGAAAGAATGAATCGTTTATGCAAAGTCCCGCCAACCTCCACAATACTGCAACAATGAGTCCCTGGACTGAATCCTCAAGTCTGACGTCACTGTGGCTGGACACCTAAAAGGTTTTAAAAATATTTTGATAGCAAGAGTTAGTACTCAAAATGTTAAGAAAATATTTAGCAAGTGTTTATCACAATAAGACGAGTTATTGATTATACATGTTAAGATTTGCGTACACTCTCTTGAGTCACCTCACCCCTCATCTATAGTGCACGTCTAACGTCCCGTACTTAGCCCACGTAGATGTACTACCCAAGCTAATAGGACTATAGTATTCAACGAACTTATCTACAAGACTAAGTTCCTATACTGCTCATACAGTATATTAACAATAACACATCTCATATGTTATATACTTAGATAACTTGTCACATCTTGTTATCTCTTACTTTTACAATTAAGCCTCACTACTTAATTTTCTTAAGATAATCATTATCTATCGTTTAATTCTTCTAATTAAGTCTCTTTACTTAATTTACTTTTAGATGTATGCACGCCATCTAATTTTCTACTATCCCATATAAGTAGATTATGATACCGTATATATTTCATACACAATATATACTTATAAATTCATTCATCACTAATATGCCGTCATAACATATATCAAGGACTTTTGGTTTGGAATGGTCCATCGACACCAAGTAAAAGGATTGGTTAGGAATGTAACCTCGACCCCAAGTTCATTTCATGTATTGGTTCGGAAAATCACCTCGACCCCACTCATCAAATTTTATACATGTATTGGTTCGGAACTCTTTCATTAGGACCCCAAATCATTATTTCCATATATTAGTTCGGAATCCTACCTCGACCCTAATATAGGCAATTATACTTTAGGTATTATCTCCACCTAGGTATCGATATAATTCAGTAGGTATACACACAACCTAATAATCATGCTCGTACGTAATATTTATCTCGGATATTCACCATACTCTTTGGATTACATTATTTTCACATACTAGTTCGGAATCCTAACTCGACCCTAATACAATCAAATGTACTTTAGGTATTCACTCCACCTGAGTATTTATATAATTCAGTAGGTATACACACAACCTAATAATTATGCTCGTACGTAATATTTCTCTCGGATATTCACCGTACTTATTAATTTACGATTTATCTCACTATCGTATTTTAATTGAGTATTCACACAACTCTAAGGGCCCTAGTCCATTCATTTCAGTAGTTAAGCTAACTCTAACCTACTGGTATACTCCTTCAAATGGCGTTTACTCTCTTCATAACTCAAATCCCAAGTTCCCGATTCACTACTCAATCGGTTTATCCTCGTTGGTCCATCTCTTCAAATCTTGCACTCAATGATTATAACGGACCCCCACTATACACCTACTGGTACTCTCTAAGTCCGTACATAGGTATAATATCATCATTAAGGTTCCCCTCAAGCGTCGACAATCGAATAGAACTCAACCAACAAAAGAATTCAAAATCAGCCTGGGTCGATCTATTGACCTTGAGCATCAATCGATCGACATTCAAGGATCGATCGATTGATCTAGCAGTGACAGACGTAACTCTTCTTCTTCTTCATGTGTTTTTCACCATATTCAATTATCTAGCTCACATGATAATCCACCAGACTTATAACTAACAATACCTAACCATTCCTACATATGCTAGGATGATTTCCAACGAATTAAACATTATAAATCCTTCCAATTTAGCCTAGAATAATTTAAATCTCCTAATTATTCAAGAATCCTAATATGACATATTCTTCCCATGTTTTCCATCATCAACCCAAATTTTTAATTCGTAGTAACAACCATGATTCCTCTAATTTTCAAACCTCTACAGATATAAATCTAAGAACATGCTATTTCTACCCAAACATGCAATTAATCAATTCGTTTTCTCCAAGAATATTTATCAAAATCAGTTTATTTGGAAATCCTACGCATGGATATTATAAATCAAAATAATTTGCAAATAACCACTTGCCTTATTCAGAGATGATCTGATTTCGTGATTGTTGTTGGTGATTGATTGTCTTCCTCTCCAATCGTCCTTCCCAACTAGTTTGTCGTGGAAGAACCCTTTGAATCCTTCACCAATTCTTCCTTAGGCTTTGAGAATTGTTTCTCTCTTCTCTCTAATGGATTTCGTGTGTTTTTATCTCCTCTAGCCCTAGCCTCCAAATCTTATAATTTGATTTAGAGTTTGTAAATTCGTAGGTCTCCTCACCGCATATGCCGAAAGACTAAAACGCCCCCGTGTGGTCCCGATTTAGCCCAAAAATGCCCCGGTACCCGACTAGTACTCCCGGGTATACCATTTTGACTATTTCGACCCTTACGGACTCATCCGTGACCTCTAAATTATCATTTGAGTCACTAAAACATATTTCATATTTCTCACCTCAAAATAGTCTACACGCGACTCCCGATGAGACAATAACAAATACGCCCATATCAGTCGCTATGACGTATATCAAATTTACTGCCAATATTTACTATTCACACACATAGTAAATCTTGTAATATAATATTAATCAATCTCTATCTCTCGATTAATATTTAATCATCACATTTATTATTTAATCACATTAAATTACGTCACACATGTAATTTAATTAAAACGTATTTTTCCAATTAATTTCTCAATTAATTAAATCATAAATATGTAGAAATACGTGGTATTACAAACGAATCTACACTAACTCGTCCTATACCTAGAAAGTGCAACCCCAACTAAGACCTACCCACTTGTTCCATACCTAGCAAGTATCCTAAAAGTAGGTGAGAACAAACCAACCTAACCATTACCACCGTCCCCGCGATAGCAAAAATAATAACAACAAATATCTCACAACACAAGCATAATAAGAAGGCTATTTTTCCATGAGTCCACAATTTAATTTGTTTTGATAATAATCCACGTCATCGTTCTTAGCATAAATATTATCTCTTAACCATTTTAATTTAATCAACATGCGAGTGTCTTGAAGTATACCCGAAATAAAATTACTTCCTATCATGACTACATAATTTATGAGTGTGCACGCACCCCGATCTAATTTAAATAATATACCCACAGTTTCTACATGAAATCCTACACCAAAAATAAATCCAAAACCCATCTCTAACCTACGAACCCAAGGGTTATGAATATTAATTCAGATTAATAATTTTAATAAAATAGTACCAAAATTAATGTCCACTTTCTCTAATTAAGGTTACTAATTTATTTTAAGAAAATATGTAATTAAGGGTTTAGACGACACTTGAAACGCATAATACTAATGGAAAGGAGTAGAGTATTCATGCCTGATCAAAGTTGTAATATAAATTTGATTGCCCGGTTGGATTCCTCTCAAAAAATTAACAAAGATTAGTTTAGACCTACTTGAGTAAGAGCCAATTAAGTCTTCCAATTTTGGGTTAGACACTTGATAAAAAATTAGATTGGGGTTTGTAGATGATAGGAAAATATTTTGGAAGAGTGTTTTGGGAAAAACGTTGGAGAAGAAGTGATTTATGAAGTCCACCCACGAATTAGAATTGTATTTATACTAATTAAGAGTTTTAATGATAAAAGGACTCTAATCTAAAACCAACTCCCCCGCCGTCCTTGTACAAAATCGGATCGATTCGGCATATAGCCGAATCGATTCGCCCCTACTGAGGCGGCCAGCTTTGCTAGTTTATATATAAAAAAGTAAATAAAAACTAAAATCCCAATTTTACTTCGATTTCAATTCCGATCTAAATCCTACTTTTCAAATATAAAACTCAACATATTAAATTACTAAAAATAATTAAATCTAAAATTTTATTTTACCCAAATTTCGAATTAATTTAAATAATACCTTTTAAATTTATGGGGTGTTACATCCAACCGATGCCATCCACATCCAATTGATAAAGAACTGCCTTCTCGACCATGATAGCGACAATGAGTTTTGTCCTAACCCAAACGATGTGGTCGTCATGCAAGGGTGACTGCCGAAATGGAGCCCAAGAGATGTAGTAATGGTGGAAGATATGTATTTATCTTTTATTGTAATGTGCCGATCTAGGCATTTTGTAAAAAATCTTGTCTATGAATGAATTATCTAATTAATTCCATGTTTTACATTTTTTCATCTTTTATGCCGAGCTTGTTTCTGTTGTTTGCCTTACCATTTAGAAAGTGTCGTGACACAATCTTAGGCCTATGACAAACTATGGTGAAAATGTACCTGGTCGCAGGGCCATCTAATCAGTAAGGATTTTAGTCGACCAAAGTGGCGACACTTAGTGCCTAAGGATCCACCGTAGGTCTTTTTCCCACCTAGGAAATTCTTGACGCTTTCGTGTTTGTTAGTGAAGAAAACATGTAACCTTAATGTTTTATTAAGTGTAATCTTACTTATGCATTTAAATTGGCGATCAGATTTTGATTGGTCATTTAAAACGATGATCAGAACTTGATCGGATAAACTTGAGCAAATACAAAGAAAACATTGCTACAATGATAACTTGCAAAGCAATTGAACTTTAAATTATTCGATAAACAAAACTTTAAAATTTGAACAAAGCTAAAAATAAAATTTTCTAAGATTGGCGGCATTGTAGTCCCTAGGAATCTCCCTGTCTCCCATTGTTTCTAATTGGTATACTCCTTGGAGGTCGTCTCTGATAATTTTGAAGGGTCACTCTCAGTTAGGATCTAATTTTCCATCTGATGGATTCTTCGTTCTGTCGATGCCTTGATTGAAAATAGTTATTTTTATGGTTGACAAACCAACTTCCAAGAGAATTATGGCTTCTATCCCATAAGCTAAGGCAAAGGGTGTTTCCCTAGTTGACCTCCTATGTGTTGTTCAATACGCGTAAAGGACATGGGGAGGCTCATCCACCCAAGCGCCTTTGGATTTTTCTATCCTTTTTTTTTATCCCATCGAGCATCGATTTGTGGGAGGCCTCAACCTTCCCATTGCTTTGAGGGAAGGATACTGAACTGTAGCGGTGCTTAATACTATAACTGTTGCAGAAGTCCTGAAATGGTCCACTCTCGAATTGCGTCCCATTGTCGGTGATGATCGTTCTCGGCACACCAAAGCGATTCATAATGCTTCACCAGATAAATATGATCATATCGGTGTACCTGATGTTCACCAAAGTTTCAATCTCTATCCACTTGGTGAAATAGTCCGTGCCGACCAGAAAATACTTTCGATTTCCTAGTGTTGTAGGTAGGGAACCCACAATGTCTAGTCCCCATTGAGCAAAGGGCCAGACTAGTTAATGACTTTAGGTCACTGGATGGTTGGTGAAGCATGGGAGAGAGCTAATGACATTTCTTGTACTTCCTGATGGAGGAGACTGCATCTTTCTACATGTAAAACTACCAATAGTCCTCTTTGATGGATCTGAACGCCAAAGATCTTCCCATGACATGAATCCCACATATCTCATGCAGTTCGTATAGATTTTGGATGACGTTATTTGGGGTGCACACAGTGGAGGTATGGACCTGTGAACAATCGCCTGTTGAGCTTGCCTTCAGGTTTTGAGTAAAAATGAGAAACTTTTACCCTGATTTGATGGACTTGATTTTTGTCGGGTGGTATAGTATCTTCTTGCAGATATGATATGATTGGATCCATCGAGTTGGAAGCGTTTTGGATGGCGAGGACTTGTTCGTCGACCTTTGATTTTATGATGCCTAGTTAGGCGAGGTATTCCACCTCAATTGTTATTTTGAGGTCGAAATCAACAACTGAACCTAGAGCGGACAAGGCATGTGCATGACTGTTGCTGTATATGAACCTTCCTACACTGGGCGATCAGGTCCCGGACGACTTGCAAGTATACTGACATACGTTCATCTCTGGTGTTATAGTCTCCTTATACTTGATTAGATACCAACCTTTAGTCGCATAAGACATCAAGGTGACTTACGCCAAGAGATAAGGCTTTCCTCCATCCGACGATGAGAGCTTCATATTCGACCTCATTGTTGGATGCCTCAAATACAAGTCTCATCCTTTGCTCAATCATGGTTTGTTATGGAAGAATCATGATAATTTCTACTCCCATCCCTCTTGTGTTGGAGGCCCCATGAACATAGAGCATCCACTTGTTGAGTTGGTTGAAATCCTCATTAGATGTTTGGTCAATGAGTTTCTTATCGTCGGACACCTTCCCTATAGCGAACTCGACGATGAAATCAACTAGCACCTGCCCTTTTATTTTTTTCCTTGGTTGATACTGAATGTCAAACCTTCCTAGCTCCGCCGACCATTTAAACATTCGTCCATATAGGTCGACCTTCCTAAGGACTACCTTGTGCAAGAAATAGGTGATGACTGTGACTCAGTGGGCTTTGAAGTAGTGCTTTAACTAAGAAGTAACCAGAGGTTAAGATAACTTTTCTAGTGGAAGGTAGCATTTCTCAGCGTCCAATAGTGTTTTTCTAACATAGTAGATCGGGGACTGGTGCCCATTCTTTTCACACATCAACGCCAAGCTAACCGTGTGATTGAACACCACGAGATATAAATAAACTGGATCTCCCATATTTGGGACTGCAAGAAGAGGTGGTCGGAAGAAATAAGACTTGATTTCATCAAGTGCCTTCGAGCATTATTTATTCCAAGTCCATCCCTTCTCTTTCTTCAAGAGTTGAAATAATGGTCGACACTTCTCAAAGGATTTGAAGATGAATCGATTGAGTGCTTATAGCATTCTGGTCAACTACTGAACGTTCCTAACTATTTTTAAGGGTTAAACATTATTGATTATTTTAATCTGATTGGGGATTTCTTCGATCCCCCTATGGCTGAACGGATAGCCCAATAACTTCCAGGACTGTACTCCAAAGGAACATTTAACAGCATTGAGATGCTTGAACATCTTGGTGACCAGCCGTTGGTAAGTTGATCCTGTATTTTTAAGCCCAAATGGCATGACTATGTAGAAATACAGACCAAGAGTGATAATGAACGAGGTCTTCTTCTGGTTGGGGCTGAATAGATGAATTTGATGGTACCTTGAGTACGCATTCATGAAGCTCATCTGTTCATGGTGGCTGGCTGTGGCATCAACCAATTGCCTAATCATCGACAAAGGAAAACTATCTTTGAGATAAGCTTTGTTGAGATTAGTGAAGTCTATGCATACTTTCCACTTTCCTTTACTCTTCTTGAAGACCACTAGGTTGAAGAACCATTTGGGGAATTTAACTTCTTTAATGGATCTTGCCTTTATAAGTTTCCCCGCTTTTTCTTCCACAACCTTTGCCTTATCTGGGATGTTCGACGCACCTTTTGTGTGATCAACGGGAATGCTAGGTCACTTGAAGCCTTACATAACTTCGGGATCAATTCCAGTCATATAATAAGTCTACCAAGAAAATAAGTATTGATTCTCTTTGAGCAGAGAGATTAATTCTTCCGTTTTGTGATTGACAAGTGAGATGATGATCATAAACTTCTTCTCAAGGTGTGAGTCATCTAATATTACCTTTTGTAATGATTCCATGACTCTGTCTTCGGGTACACGCTTATTTCTTCCACCCCGACCTGCCATGCTTTAATTGCTACTTGGACGGAGTATCTCCATCCTTGGTCGGCTCATACACAACCTCTTTTTCCTTATTTTTCTCATGCTTAGACATGATGGCAGCGATGAAGCATTGTCGAGCAATGACTTGGTTTTCGCTTATCTCCATTATCCCCCGATCGGTGATGCATTTGAGCTTCTGGTGATAAGTGTGAGGGACAATCTCTAATGCGTGAAGCCACCCTCATCCCAGGATAACATTGTAAGGAGGGTCAATGACCACAACTAGGAACTCGACCAACTTTGAGATATTTCCAGTTCGGACAGGCAAAACCACCTTCCTTAGTGGCATCGTCATCCATCCAGTGAAGCCGACCAAAGGGATGGTCGCTTCCTTTAGATCTTCCATCTTGAGATTGAGTTTGATGAGCAATTTCTAGTACATAACCTATGAGGAGCTTACCTGATCGACTAGTAGCTTATCCACATCCGAGTTGGCAAATCTGAGAGTGATTACTAGCGCATCATGATGCGGAGTTCTAATTCTGACCAGATCTTCCTCGATGAAGACTATGTGCTTGTTATAATAAATATCTTCTGGTCATGGGTGTTTGTCTGCTCGAGTTTTAGCAGGGTCAATATGGAAAACTTTCATCACTGTAGTGACTTTATTCAGTTCCATCCGAATAATAATGCCTTGGATCTTATTTGGACTCGATGCATTGTGGATAACTGCAAACTCATGTCCCATCTCATCGTCATCGCCCAGGACATTTTCAGACTTTTATTCATTCTCCATGGTGGGATTTTCACTCTTCTCCTCCACGTAGTCGTCCAAATGACCGACTTGGGCCAACTCTTCCAGGTGAGACTTGAGAGCCTTACAGTTCTTCGTCTTGTGGCCATGTTCATTGTGATATGCGCATCTCAGGGCGGTGTTTCTCTTTAATAGGTGTTCTGTCATCCTTCTCATCCATTTGAGGAACTAATGATCTTCTATCTTGTTCAGGATATTATAGATAGGCTCTTTGAAAACAGTGTTGATCTCCTGGTAGGCTTTGGTAGGGTCCACCTTGTCATTATTTTTGGATCCACCATTCTATTTCTTGACCTCTTCTTGAGCACATTCTCTTTGTCACCATTCTATTTCTTTATTATGGACATAAGATCATCAATAGTGTTAGATTCCTTTTTTGGTGAGGGATTGGTGCAATATAGAGTTTCGTGACATACCGATCATGCATGAAGCCACAAAGATCTTTTGGGAACAGTCCTTTACTCATTATAGGTTTCTCAATACCTACGAGCATATTCCCGCTAGGTTTCCTGAGGTTTCACATTGTGAGTGATTCCATACTTTTCGAATGAGCGCTGCTAGTGATAAACTTGGCAGTAAAAGCTTCTGTGAGTTGCTTGAAGCCGTTGATTAACCTGTGTGGGAGCTTCTCAAACCACTTTTGTGCGATATCCCCAAATTGGAGGGGAATATATAACACATGAGTGATTTATTGTTATTCTAGAGTGTCATCGCCTGCCGGTATCGACGAATATGGTCGATGAGATCAGTATTTCCAACGTAGATCTTGAATCTGGGTATGGTGATCTTTTTGGGGGGATCCAGTTCCTCAATTACTCTTAAGATCGAAGACCTCATCTGACTAATAAGGGACCTCCTGGATAATTCTTTGGTGGACCTGGCTCCTTAATGAGTAGGGTGCTCGTCCATTTCCCATCGGATTAAGTCGCGAAGATCTTTCTTGTGATGTCTTCCTCCTTGGTTACTTTTTTTTGGTGAACTCCTAGCCTGGAGTGTTCTTCATCGCAATGCGAATTCGTTTTTCTGCTACGAGTTTTGCTCGCCTGAGGGCAAGGCTTTCGGACGTGTTGTTTTCACTTTTCTCCATGAAGCTCTTGCTCCATTTTCTCCGGGTGATGTTGCAAACGTACATTTTTCTCTTGATGGAGGAATGTTGCCTCCTCCTGTTGACGGAGACGCCGTTTATAGGCGTCCACAAGTCATGAAATCTGGGTTAATTTCGACAACTCGCTGCTATCCATAATTTGCTCCTCTAGAGTTGTGTTGCATGGGTGAAACACAATTGCTAGTTGGCTCTAATTGGAATAGAAAGGGAAAATCGTTCCCACAGAGGGAGCCAATTATAGGCGTTAAAATCCTACTTAGATTATTTCCATGGAAATAAAGTTAAACAATAAATGAAAATCACACAATCGCATGACACAAGGTATATGGAGTTCGGCAATGTGCCCACGTCCACAGGGTGCTCCTCTCTCTTTGTATTTATTAATTATCAATAACATGAATTATATGGCCCTTTTCTCAGGGGTGACGATTACATTTATAGAATATAAAAAAAGAATGAGTCAAATAGGACTCTAGGACCTTCATATGTAGTTGTGACCTGATCGATCGAACAGATCTATGCCTAAGAGATTTGCTGATAGGATCCCCTTTTGTTCTTATCTTCAAGTTGTCATCTTTTTTCAGGACTGCCAGACATGTGTCATTTATTTAGACCAGGGCAGATAGTTCGGATAATTCCCCTACACCATATAATTCAAAATATACCTTTTCATGTTATGTCATGTCTCATATTAGTTGAGTCATGTTCATATTAAGTAAAAAAAATCGTTTTCGTATCGTGTCGTGTTTTATTTTAATGTATTTTTTTACTTAACATGAACACAACCTAATATTGACAAAATACGTGAGTTGATCATTTTTTTAATTAAAATTACTATTTTTCTCTAAGATAAATTAATATGAATTAGTATATTTATATGTTATATATACATACACGTTCTATACATTAAATGCATGAACATTAATACACACACACACACACACAACACACACAAAGACGTTAAAAATATATACATAAAATACAACATGACACTAAATCTCATTTTGTTTACCTAACAGGAACATAACCCCCCCAAAATATGACATAACATTAATCGTAATTATTTAATCTAACACGAACATGTCCTAACAGTGCTGCCACCCTTTGACAAGTAATCATATTTGAATTAAATTACATCTTAAATACCAAAAAATAAATAATTTCTCATGTCAAAAATAAGAAAAAATATTTCTTGAGCCGGACATGCGTCCCAATTAAAACATGACACGACACAAAAATATATTTTTTTTCAAATACAAAAACGATCAGTATCAAACACGACGAAACACAACACAAAAAGGTATATATTTTGGGATAAGGGGAAACTTTAATATTAGTGCTTTTTTACAATTAGTATTTGGTGAAACCTTAATATTTATGTGGTGATTTTTTATTATTGTTGTTATTGTTCTCGTTGTTTTTATATCTGGTGTTATTTTAGACATTTATATTTTTATTGTTAATTTTCTTTTATGTTTGAGTAGAGTGTTAAATTTTTTTTATTTCCTTTTTTATGAGTATTGAGTTATGGTAGCTGAAGGAGGAAAGATATATGGAAAGCCATTTTTTTCTATTATGAAAGTCAAAATTTTAATATTATGAAAGCCATTTTTTTTTGTGAAAGAAAAGCTACTTACGAGAAGCTTTTAACAAAAATAAAAAATGATTACTGTAGGTTTGATTTCCTGTGCTTGGTACTGTTGCAGAAAATGCCAAATTTGTTTTATGGAGCTTCTTAAGAATAAATAATAATATAGGTTTGTAGTGGGAGAGAGAAAGAGAAATATACTTGGATAACTTTGCATCCCTTTTTTTATAATTCAGTAGTTTCAATGACAACTGAGAGTTATAAATCCGGTTCTTATACGGTTCATGTAGAGCCACTCTTTGAACAATACTCTTCTAAGAAGCTAACTTCCCACGACATATGGATTGGCACCTTAAAAGTAGGGATTCTCATTACGATAATGAATTCCTTCCCAAACATTTGATGAAACTCAACTCACTTATATGAATTGTAACCCTAAGCTATAAATAAAGACGTGAAATCTCTTGGTAATGAACATTCTTGGAGACAATATTCACTTAAAATTGTACATTTGAGATCTAGGTGTAGTTGTTGAACCACGTAAATAATGTGCTTGTTTTCATTTTACTATATTTCTTAGTTGAAGTTCATTTAAGAGGGTAGATTTTACTTCTTTCTTGCTAGCGATCAAAGTTAGTAGTCATAATAAGATTCGTAGTGTGGATTATGACAACAACAACAACGGTCAGGTCTAGAATAATGTCATCCACAACGAACGTGCAATCAAACCTAACAAAATGAGGATCCTATAGTGCCCAACTAAATATCATTTTGTTCAACATGTATGATGAAAGCTTTTGATCCCATGACCGTTGTGTGCTCACATAAGATTATGAGAACGAGCAACTTAAGATAAGGTTGGAATGTGAGGAGGGAGAACTTTGTATGGATAGAAAAAATGCTGACGGGTTAAGTGCATGCCAACCTATGAAAAAGTTGGACCACCAAATCCATGTTAGGGATGAAGAAATATTTAGGATAAATAATGAGATGTAACATATAGTAGTTTAATCTATTATGCTCATACACATCTTGTAAGAGAGTAGTTTAATATGGTGTATTTAGGATAAATAATGAGGCGTAATCATCTTAGTGGTAAAAGACAATATTAATGAGATAAAATGAGTAAAAAAAATGAGATTATTTGAAAATACAGTTATGGCTAATAAATACAAAGATATTTGATAAAATGAGGGTTTTTGAGAGAGTTGATTAAGAGGTAGAGAGAACAAGCACTCTAAAAACACGTGAGTAGGCAGTCGCGGGCACCAGTATACGAGTGATATATTTAATGGGAGTAATAAATGATGACTGTTCTTGGTGAAACCATGAGTTTATGCTCAATGATTTTACTTAGAATGATTCTTGAAAAAGTGTTTGTGCTCTCAAAATATCTGCAAATTTGTAGCAAGTGTTTAAGCAATCGATTAGATGAAGTAAATGCTCACTAGACACTTTCTTTTATAGGGTAAAAATCTTGGAGTGACCTCTAAAGACAATTTAATGTGAAGTTTGTCTATCATACCTGACATGTTAAGAGCATTAAGTACCGAGAGAAATCTCGATGGGCCAACCACCAAAGTCAAGTGGAATAGTGGCGTGTTAGCCACTTTTCGTCCACCAAACCTGCATGTGTCCAGTCACGAGTATATTATTGATGTGACATCTCATGTCTGATTTGACAGTTGTGAGAGACTTTATTGTAAATTATATATTTTTGGCACCAAAGTACGTGTGATGGAGAGTGCATATTCACAAGGTGTTTCAAAATATCTTGAGCAGATCCTTCGAACCACCTTAGTGTGTTTGAAATGGTTAAGTTAGGAGCCTAATCGATGCCTTGCTCTATATCCTCCAATCCCGCTGTCTCAAAATTTCTATGAATAATCTCCATTAATAGAGCATGTAAGCCATGCCAAACTTGGTCCATTCTTGATACCAGGGGATCTCATAACTTACAAGAATAACATACTTATAAAATAAGATAAATCGCTGTTGAGTCTCTTGAGCTTATTCGTTGAGGCTCGTAAATGGTTGATTAAGCTCTATCTTGCCCCAATATATATTAGTGATTTGATGATGGGGGTTATCGTTAAGCTCCTCCTACATTTATCTCTTTGTGCAGAAAGTTGTTAAGCCAGCAATAAGTTTGTGTGTGAAACACTTCTTATCGATGAACTATTTGATAAAATCATCTTATTTAAACGCGTGTTGGACATTTAAATCATCAAAATTTTATTCAAATATTTAATATATATTGGCGTGAAATGGTAAAGTCCCATCATTTGATGATTCTATTCCCAAACACTTTATATGACACGTGGAATTTTGGGATTAGCTTTGGGCTGATTTGGTGTACTGCAATCATGATTTTTCCCCCCAAATTAATTTTCTGCCTTGGGCCTGCCAAAATAAAGCACGCTAACTAATACTCTATCGTCTATCCAATTTCCCTGATAAATCATTTTCATCTCCATTCATTTAAAGATTTCCACAATCTTCTACCATTGTTGTGTGATATTCAAGCCTTGAAAGAGAAAATACGAGCCTTTGTATCTATAAAGGACTTTTGTGTGATTTTCTTTATGATTTCTGAGGCATTTTTTTGTTTGCGCAATTGAATGTGCTTTTGAGATTGTTGACCATAAAAAACCACTGTTTCAATGGCTTCTATATTTTCAAAAGCTGTTACATGTTCTAAAGCTTTGATGATCGAAGAAGAAGAGAGGCAATCAATGCTTGAATGTTATCTCCGTGCCCCTTTATTCGACGAGAAAGACTAGTATTATGAAGGATTTCAAGAGTTTTAAGGCCTCACTGATTTAAAGTATCATACCACACTGATGCACAAATATCCATTGGATCATACACAAGGTTCGTTTATTGATATGCGAGTGTGCTTAGGTTTAGGTTAAACAAGGGTGATAACCCCTATTCTCTGGATGAAATTGAGGGACCAAGTGGTTCCCCTAATGGAATTGGTGCATGGTCAACATATATTAAAGGTAAATATGTTGAACAATTGTCCCTTGTGGGTATGGTAAGGACAACTACTTGGTTTGGAGATTTTTATCTCTCCATGAATAACTAGGATCTTCAACTTCTAATTTTTTGATGGAGCATGATGATAATCAATTAGATGAAGAACATGATACTCTTATGAATGATCTTCTGTAAAACACCACTATCATTAGAGGGGGTTAGATAGGCTAGGCTTCCACCAACACCATAATGGAGCTAACTCAAATGACCAAGATCATGGAAAAATTTATGGAGTTTCTTTAAATAAATCCTGGGGTGATACGATTTAATCCGATTGTAGATCCAATCTCTTTTGCCGCCCTAGTGGCACACCCCACAGCTCCCACGACGGGAACTATGCGTTTAACCTCAAAGGCATGCTGGTGGCTCAACGGTCAATCTCACAAACATAACAATAAATCCAATCACTGAAGCACCTATTATGGTCACTACTATCCATGATTCAGCTCCACCAAAAGACAAGCAAGCTGAAGCCTTGGAAGGTTAAATTTTGACATTGGAGGATGTGACGAAGGAAACGACAGAGATAATGATGCCGAGTGCGTGATCCTCGAATGAAGCTATGTCAATTTATGACGATTTTTGAACACCATACCTAATGAATACAACGATGAACCACACCCTAAAGGGTATACTCCTTGGTGTTTTAGAAGTTCAATTAAAGAGGTAAAAATCTGAAGGAACATATCAAACACTTCTTGAGCACATGGGAGCCCACAACAACAACAAGAGGCTTCATATGAGAGAATTCTCAAATTCTATAACAGAAAAGCCTGTACTTGGTGTAATACCCCGTAATTTTAAATGATTTTAATTGAGCTTAATTAGGATTAATTGTTAACTAATTTAAATTAATCCTGATATAGATTTTATTCACGAATAAATAATTATGTGAATAATGTGAATATTACATAGTGAATGAAAAGTAATATATGATTATGACTTTACTTAGGATTATAAATTTGTCGCAAGAGATGAATACGTAAAATTTTGGGACGCGCTTGTGAGTCGCATCATGATTGAAAATAAAATATTTATAAGTCATCCAAATGGTCATTTTGACTACGCCAAAGCGTCTCGAAGGGTTTTTATAATCGAAAAAGTCTACTTGGATATTTGTTTTGGGTCTTGGGTCGCTTTGGAACCCAATAGACATATCGGAGGGGCGTTTTTATCATTTCATTTGGAAGGTGAACAGTACCCACGAAAATATACTGATTATTTATAAGCCTATGGTCATTAGCATACATATTCATTCTAGCAAAATCAATAGAGTGAGAGACCTTGAGGAGAGTGAGAGTTTCTTTGGAAGAGAAGAGTCACCCCTAGAAAACCAAAGGACAAGGCCATCCACCACCACCAAGGTTGTTGGAATCTAGCTGGAGAAGGGGAGCACCACCAACAACAATCGTCATCAAAGGTTCAGACCTACATAGTAGAGGCAAGTGAATTAATCTTGACAATTAGAGCATGTATTATGTTCATATTAGGATAGTTGCATCCTGCATTCTTACATGATTTGAGGATAAATTATGATTTATAGAATCAATCATTTGGAATAAGAAATATGTGGAATTAATCTAAGATGATCATATAGTAATAATCTACGAATTAGAAATCATTTGAGGAGGATAATCTGAACTTATTAGTTTGTTGATAATATTGTAGTTTTCTGGAAATGATGAGAATTGACATTTTAATCTAATCTTCTAGAGGATTTAAGATTGTTTTATTAATGGAAATCATATATATATGTTACCATATCATGTAGAAAGAATTATAAGAAGTTTGGGACTTTAAAACATATGATTTGAAGATTAAAAATGATCAAACCCATAGGCTAGTTGTGCAGAATCACCCATACCTGATGGATCGATCAATCGACTCAAGAATGTCGATCGGCCGACTGGATCGATCAATCGACCCCTTCCCTTCGATCGATCGACCCCTCCAGGAATTTGAGAAATTATTTTGTTGTAAGTATTGATTAAATGTTGCCTTGTATAATTCGTTTGTGATCATTAATTGGATGTTTTGGGACTTAAGAGAGGTCAGTAGGGTGGCAGGTAGTACCCGAAAAAATATTAGTTTGTGGGATAAAGGAATGGGAATAATGGGTTAAAATCGACTTAGTGAGTACCGAAGAATAAACCCAAATTAAAATAATTAAATCGAAGATTGTGATGATATAGACCAGTAGGGTGAAGACTTGTACCTACTGATATATTAAGAGAAATAATTAATATCAATTGAGTATGGAGAAAAGGCTCATAATAAAAGTAAGTCATAATATAAGAAATACGTAGGATATTTAAGATATAAATATACTACATGACAGAATTGTTATGGGTTGGGAGTATACCCTATTGATATACATATAGTGGGATAAATGGCTATATTATATTTTGATTATGTGTATAACATACCTACGCTGCTTGCTATCACGGTGGGGGTTTCGCGTTGTGCACAATCTTATCTCGATTGGACCCATTTTGGGGGGATTTAGATTCGTACACTGAGCATAGGAACTTGGTACATTGTATCGTAATAAATGATTGTTTCGACGGTTAAATGGGAGCGTAGGTATGTGCGTGACCCATTTAACTAGGGAATATGATCGCCTCCAAAATTTGTGTTATGTGATTTATGGTTCAGGAGAGCCGTCGAGCCAATTGTCCATTATGCAGTGATTTATGCATTATGACATGATAGCAGAGTATGCATGCACCCCAACTGTGTTTGATAGGTGCCGTATTAGTATATATATAATAATGTGATATGTATATATACTATGATGAAATCTATTGTGCGAATTAATAGATAAAATGGAATATTAAAATATAAATTAAATTAAGTAAGCGAGTACTTAATTTAAATGTCTAGTTTATCATGAAGAGAAATGAATATATCTATTTAAATTAAAATAGCGAGGGAAATACGGGAAAAGAAGAAGAGATATGGTCACTATTCATGAACCTTAATTAGGAAGTTAATAAGGTACATTAGGCGTGTACACTAGATGAGATGTGAGATTCTCAAGTGAGAACCGAAAAATTAAAAGGAATAAAATACCGGCTTATATTGTAAATATTAAGCACTTGCTGTTTTTAAACATTTACTAGGGGTGTGCACGGGTCGGTTCGGTTCGGTTTTGGACCGCAATCCAAATCGAACCGATCGGTTCGGTTTTGGAAAGGGTTAGACCGAAATCGAACCGACAATGAAAAAAACCGTCGGTTTCGGTTTATGTCGGTTTCGGTTCGGTTCGGTTTCGGTTCACTTTTGGTTAGTTTTCGGTTTTGGTCGGTTTTTTTTGGGCGGTTTTCGATTTTGGCCGATTTTTAAGGCCGGTTAATGGATTTTGCATATAAAAATATAAGTTTTTTAATATAAATATTGATATCGGTTCGGTTCGGTTCGGTTTTTTCCACGGCTAGACCGCCAACCGAACCGACATGGTCGGTTTTTTAATTCCTTAAACCGTAAACCGAATCGGGCTAAAAAAACCGCCGATTTCGGTTCGGTTCGGGCCGGTTCGGTTCGGTTTTCGGGCCGGTCGGTTTTTTTGCACACCCCTACATTTTACACTCGGGCTCTGACCCGTTTACTAGCATATTTCCTTCTCTACTATATCTATATTACCAGGTGACCAACATCAGGGATGCCCGACTTAGAGGATGGATACTTGTTATGTTCTGGAGATGCAACTTTGGATTAGACGTACTCAGTCCATTGATTCCTATATTCTTAGTTCTTGGTTCATTTAGGGCATGTTGCCCGAGATTCTGTTATCCATTTTCAGTTCTGACTATTGTATTGGTTTTATATTAATACTCTTTGGATTATTTTGGATGGTGTGGTGATTTTATATTAAACTGGAACGTCCATTTCAGTCAGTTTATATTTGTGATTTTAATTCAGTGATGGTGTAATATTTAATTCTTGTATTGTGTGGTAATTAAATAAATAAAAATAAAAGGTTTTTGCACTTAGCTTAATTAGCTACTAGGTGAGTTAATAAAAGAAATTATTTTTCGACAGTAATGCTAAGAATGAACCAATTGGATATTCTTATTTAATTTAATAAATGACTGATCACCCGGTATTTAATTAGGCGGGGTGTCACACTTGGTACTCTCATTTGTCTCCAAGGAGCATAGACACATGGGAAGATATGTCTAGAAGGGTTCCTGAGCTTCTTAGTGCTAATTATATGTAATATCCCACCCAAATATTTAATTTAATTTCCCCGCATAAGTTGAAATGGAGTGAGAACCTTGGGGCTTGAATAATTATGAGTGGGATCATATTATGATTTATTTGCTTTGGAGGCTTGATGGTAATTGCTGGAATTTGTGGGTAAAAGTTTAATTAATAAAAGAAATTGAAAGAAAGGGTCACTCGAGCGACATGGAAGTTGTTAGAAGCGAGAAGCAGGGTCGCGCGATGGTCGCTTGAAGTGGAGGTTCAAACGAGCTTCGAGCGAGATCTCACTCCTTAACACTTTAGGGTCTCGCGAAGGTCACTCGAAGACGGACATTGAACGAGGCGCCTTTCTCACTCCAACGAGGGGCAGATCTCATTTGAACGATGACCTTCGAATTTTTAAATCTGATTGCCCTTGTGCGCTGTTTCGTTCTGGGCCGTTAGATGAATGGGCTGTCCAGCTCTAGTGAGCCCAGCTTGGGCAAAAATGAGATTTTAAGGCTTTTGGGTGTTTTATAAGGCTTTTTTGGGTTCATTTTAGTGTTGGAAGATGAAATGTGTGTGTGAGATATATATATATATATATATATATATATATATATATATATATATATATATAGATAGATAAAGAGAGAGAGATAGAGAGAGAGAGCTGGTCTTCCACCATTGTTGAGCATCTTTCCACCTCAAACTACCGTTCCATAACCAAATATCCACCTTAAACCATCATATTCTTCTAGTCTTCACCATATTTAAGCTTTGGATATCCATTTATACCATTATTAAGCAAAGCTACGAATTTGTAAATGTGTTGTTTAGGGATTTTTGGAGAAGATGAAGATGGTGCTTTTATGGAGTTTGAAGAGGACTTTTGAAGGCATTTCACTTGCAAGCTAAATGGAGCATGCTTTGGAGTAGGGCAACCTCCTTGAGGCCACCTTAGGAGGTGGGACGTTGCCATCTTCTTATACTTCCATGCCTTCCATTGTTAGAGCTTCATTAAGATGGAAAAAATCTACTTTTAGATTAAGACTCTATTTTATGTATTTGTCCTATTATTGTTAGAATGTTAAGAGTACAATGCATATGAACTCGATGATGGGTTTTCTAGTAGAATTAATAATAAACATTTTTATGAAATAAAAATATTGGAAAATATCATTTTGAGAATAAATGAAGAGTACACATTTCAAAGTTTCTTGAAATAAAGAATGAGATTAAAAGTGTGATGAATACAAGGTTGAAGAGTACATGTATTGATAAAAAAGAAATGCTATTTTCTTATGAAAAGTAGTATTTAAAAGTAATTAGTTTTCTTGAATAAATAAAGTATAGAAATGTCTAATTTTGAAAAATGGTTAATAAATGTGTTGAATAAGTGTTAATGATTAGACATTGGGAAGTTGGTGTGAGTAAATTAATAATGCTTTGAAAGATTAACACTTGTGAATTTGGAGTAAAAGGTGAGTTTGAAAATAAATGGGTAAAATGGCAATGTTACGTAAAGCGGAACATTTTTATGAAATAAAAATATTGTAAAGGGTATCCATGGTAGTCCTAACTAACATGATTTTTGGAATAAAAATCAATGCTAAAGTGTAAGGAATACGAAAAGGTAATCTCCAAGTGTAAAACAAGTTGGGGTGAAACCCAGGGTTTGGCTTCGGTCGGGTAAAAAGGGAAGAAGGAATAATGTGGAAATTTATAAAATATTAAAACACATAAAAGGAACACGTATGACACCGGGATACTTAAGGAGGGCTCGGAGCCCTGGGGTGAAAGACCCAAAAACCCTGGCCAAAACATATGGTGGCATCGCCGGTAGTGTGGAGCTCGTTAAAGTACGCGATTATTGGAGGATTCCGAGAAAATATAAAGGAATAAGGATCATGTCAAGAAAGGGTTGTGTGGTCAAATTGTGTTGAGACAATCTAACTTGAATGAATTGATAAATATTCCGGTAAAGGTAAAATGGACAAGTATATGTGAAATTGATTAATGTTCATAAGGTAAGAAAAATGATAGAGTAAGTAGGTAAATGAGTGGCTAAGAAACCTAAGTGGTTCAAACCATAATTAACACCGAGAGTGTGTTGTAAAAAGTTTTCAAAGGTTAAAGAACCATTTTCTAGCACGATGTTCGCGTGTGTTGAAAGGGTGATTTGGTTAAATTAAAAGTGGTAATTTCGGTAAAGAAATGGCTTTCGATCAAACCAAGTGTAGTTGTTCCAAGTAATTAATCGTGTGCGTTAAATAAAAGGATAAATGTTAAACTGAGGGAAAAAAAGTCTTTTTACAAAGATTAAGGTGAATTAATCGGGATAACTAATATTTTTGGAAGTAAATCGGTTTCATGAACTATATATATATATATATATATATATATATGGAGAGGTTCAAAAGTATACATAAAAAATGAACATTTTAATGAACATTAACAAAAAACACCTAATAACCCATTAATTTTAATTTCTATGTTGTAATTGGTTCGCGACAACAGACACACGTGTTTTAATACACCCCAACCCATCTTCTAGAAGCTAATTGCTCACTAGCGGCTGCAACTGAACCAACCTTTGACCCATACAAGCGTGACTGACTATCAGACCCCCCACCCTCAACCCGTCACCGACGAAAACCAGACCCAAGATCCAACTTGCCTAAACTCCCAACCAACGAAGCCAACCATCTCCAACCTTCGGCCAACAATCCCCTATACCACCTGCTACCCATTTTCGGCGACACCAACAAAACCACCAAACCAGCCCAGTAACCCAAGAACCCAATCCCTACTCCTATACTCATTTAAACCCGAACCTAGCAGTCCCAATCCAAAACCAGCCACTTCTAGTCCAATTTCAACACCGGGCGATCCAAATTCGATGCTAACCTGCCTTATCACTCCACCTCCGGTGACATCAAACCTTAAAGCTCCGGCCATGGCAGCTCTCTAATCCCAACTCCGGCTTAACCCATCAACCCAACTTCAAACCAAAACCCATATCCCATTTTAACGTTTTTGCTAAGTTGATAACAGCTAGCTTGTACCGTCAATCATTTAATGGGTTCAGGCGGGGGTGGGTGGGTGTACGGATGTCAATTCAACCCGAACCATTGGGTTCCCGACCCGACCCTAATGGGGAGGGTTAAAAACCCGTTTAAAATAATAGGGATGAGTTTGGGTTTAAAAAAATTGTTTATTAAACGTGACGGGTTCGAGTTTTGTCAGAATATGCTCGCCTCGCCCCGCCCTACCTCGTTTAGTAATTAAATTTACTTTTATACCCTTTTTATACTTACCTAATAACACTTCCACCACACACACACACACACACACACACACACACATATATATATATATATATAAACTTAACAAACCCTACCTCCCTTAATTTCATTTACCCAAATACAAAAGCCGTCCTGCTCTCTCATTCTCTCTTGCGATCTAACACTTCAGTCAAAGATGATCTCTCTTGTGGACAACAACGGATACTCCGATTTCTCTTTCTGGTGGACAGCAGCGTCGGTTCATTTTCAATCATTTTGGTTCATTCTTCTTTTTTATGTCGTAAACTATTCAAAGATGATTGTTCATGGTTTATTTCCTTCATGGTTTGCTGTAATAGACAACCAAAAATCATATTCACATATTCACAAATTTACCCATAACGTCTATTCGTTGTTTATTTTGAGTTTTATCCATAACTTCTATTAGTTGTTTATTTCCTTAATGGTTTGTTGGCATGGGAAACAAGTCTGTGAACAACTAAAAATCAGATTATAAATAATAAAACATGAACTATATTCTTGTTCTGAAACTTTTGTTCAAATTCACATATTCACATATTCTTGTTCTGAAATTTTTGTTTTCTGTCTTCTTTTCTTATAAAGGCACAACTATTATTTATATAATAAAATCTATTTTTTTTCAAAAAAAAAATTAAAATTTTGGGTTTTACGGGGCGGGGCGGGTTAGAAGATGTCATACCTAAACGGGTTCGGGGATTAAAATTTTAATTCATCGTGGGCGGGGCGGGTTACTCTTCTTTTACATGGGGGGGGGGGGGGTTGGGTTTTAAAAAACCTGTCCCATACCCGACTCGTTGCCATCCCTAGGTGGGTGGGTTGGGAGGGAGGGAGGGGTGTAAAAAAATATTCTATCGACACGTGTGTCCGTTGCCGTTGGCACGGACAAATTACAATATATGAATTACAATTAATGGGTTGTTATGTATTTTTTGTTAATGTTCATTAAAATGTTCATTTTTTATGTTCACTTTTGAACCTTTCGCTATATATATATATATACTAGATATACCCATGCCAATAACACGACGATAAATTCAATTTGGAGTATTAGTTTCAATTAAACACCATTGCAATGGGTATCGATCATTCTCTAACCTAATAATTGTCTTCATGGACCTAATTGGGTCAACGGTACAAATTCTTTCAATGAAAAATAAGCTACAATCAAAACAACGGAGCATGCCACTTTCACTAAAAAATCAAAATAAAAGGTTATGTTATTAGCCTTTCCAATCAAATGCACCAAAAAAATTTCACTTGTTCCTCATTAGTTTGGCCTCATCCTAAAAGATAAGCAGCGCATGCCAAGACTTCAAAACATTTTGTAGTTATTCCTAAAAGATAAGAAACTCAAGGCCATGGCGATAGTGTTCGTGATAAGTAAAAAAAAATCATGTTGTATCGTGTCATTTTTATTTTGGTTGGTTCGTTTTTTGTTTAAAAAAAATATTTTCTATTGTGCCGTTTTGATCGGGTTCATGTTTATGTCATGTTTATTTTGGTCAGATTCATTTTTTATTTTAAAAAATATTTTTGTGTGTTCTCACGCTCTTACTTGAATCATTTTTTAGATAATTAAGTGTACATTTTGTTAAAAAAGAATAACATATATCAATACTTTTAGAAAAAATAGCATTTTAATTTAAGTAAAGTATGTCAATGGCACGGTGATATTTTTTGTGATAATCTTTTTTTGTCTACTCACGCATTTTGATATCTTTCGTAATTAGTATATGACATGAGAGAACAAAATAGTTTAATGGATATATAAATATATTAAAAAGGTTTAACGAAAATCCCATGCCGATGGGACTATCTTAATTCTGTTAAGACACATTACAACCATATAATATTAAAGTAATATTAGGAAGTCTCTTTCTTCATGATTCTTTTTTGTTACTCCGTTGATGTATAAAACACAACTACATGTGAGTTTACCTTATCAATAGGATCACAAAAAGGGTCTCTCAAGTATTACTCATGTCGGGTCACAAAAAAGTGTCACGAAAAAATATCTCCCAATTAAAATTAAATGTCGAGTCATAAAAAAAGATCACGAAAAAAATATTTCAAAAAAAATTAAATGTCGAGTACTAATGCCGATGGCATGGTATAGTATTTTATAACCCTTCATAATCCCACTTCCAGGCTAAAATTAAATGTCGGGTAACTCACAACATAATTATCATTTAATAGGATTTTTAATTCTTTTTTTTGGCATAAAAGACGATGTTTTTACATAAAGAGCTAAAGTAACTATATTTTTAAGAGTTGAAGTAACTATATTTGTTTG
This sequence comes from Sambucus nigra, assembly GCA_949130495.1. Lineage (NCBI taxonomy): Eukaryota > Viridiplantae > Streptophyta > Magnoliopsida > Dipsacales > Adoxaceae > Sambucus > Sambucus nigra. The sequence continues at coordinate 134,728,941 of OX422218.1, forward strand.
CACTCTTTTATTAGCTGCATTGAATGGAGATGAGTATTTTACCACTTTACATTGAACGTGCATAATTTGTAATGCTGTGTTGGGGAATTTTAATTTTTCATTCGAAAGTAAAAGAATCAGTTTTCAATAAACGCCACATTGAGCCATGTCCCAATACTAGTGCTGTGTTGAGACCCAATAACATTTCTATTCTGAAGGATTATTTTATTCCCGCCCTTTGATTTTGACACATACCCAGATTTAAAGTTAAAACCATCAAGGCAAAAAAAAATGTTGAAACCATCACCGTCTAATTTAATCTTTCACAAATCTTAAATTAAAACCCTATATCATCATAATACGAAATTTTTTAGGTGCCATTTAGTTGTGGAAAACTAATTTTCATTTTTCATTGCCACTTTTTGCTCTATATATTTGCCAATGGGCCATTAAGATAGGAAGGAAGAGTGAAAAACTATTTTTCAACTTAAGCGATTCTAAAAAACATGTATTTTATAATTTCCAGATTAACTTAAGTTGGAAAACAATTTTCCATGAATTTTCATTCTTATTCTCATTTAGAGGGTATACTTTGTCAAATTATAATACAAAATATAGAAAATAAAAATAGTAAACTATTTTCCACAACTAAACGGTCCTTAAATTCACGAACTAACTAAAATATCAAGTAATATTATAACATAGTTCAAACTGTATCTTTTTCTTTTCAAAATTCACGAACTACCTAAAATATATATAAATAATTACAATATTTCGACAAAAAAAGATTTCCAAAAGCAGGTTTGTATGAAATCAAATGGGAGTCTTTGAAAGCCATGAAATCCACCGTGAATATCTAACACACATGTAATAACCTACAACAAAGCATTAAAATAAAAAATATTGTAACAAATAAAAAAACATTTAAATTTAATAGGCTTTACCACATGGTCAGCATGAGAAAAATTGAGAAAAAAAATATCTGGATAAAATACATAACCACAAACTCATATTTCCTAATATGTCCTATCATAACATTTTTTCCTTAATAGGTCCTATTTGTACATACAGTGAATATTCACTGTATGTTTACAAATAGGATCTATTGAAACAAAATCTTATTTCATGGGACCTGATGGAGCAAAAAAAAATGTTAGGACCTATTGAACTACATACTTAATAAACGAACTAATTGGTAAAAACCCCAATATTTTTTGGACCATTGAAAAGATTTTCAGCCTTTCGGAACTGCAATTATTTTTTTGATTGTAGTATTTTCTGACGGTGTTTTGGGCCACTGACACTAGAGATGCGTTCAATATTGGCAACAAATGCCCATCACCGACCCCTTCCTAGTTGACAACCTTATCAAAAAATCAAACCCACCCACCCTAATCTCCGACACCTGCAGTCACCACCACCATCGAACCACAACTCACCCCCCATCACCAACCCCTGTAGTCACAACCCAACATATTCAAAATAAAAACACCACCATCAATTAAAATGACTACCACCGGTGCACCATCAACCAAATAAATCACCTTAAATAACGCCGTCGGAGATGGATGAAAACTCACAGAAATAAATTTTGAAAATAATTTCTCAAGTTTCAGGATCACAAAAGGTGTTCCCGCTCTGATACTAGTTGAAAAACAACCTTAATACTAAAAGCCTTTTGTTTACTAGATTAATAACAAATAGTTATAAGTTGAGTAAACTCCGAACAAATTTATTGGGCAAAACTCTTTTCGAAAAAACACAAGATGTGTTGTAAAATCTTTTTCTGAAAGTATGGATTAAATTTGATAGTTGATTACCTTAAGTTTATTTTTCAATAAACATCTATTATCTTTACCATGCAGTCCCAATCACAATAAAAATTAAGAACATTCACATAAATAAACACAGGAATTTTTAATGTGGTAAAACCCTTAAATAAGGGAAACATCCACGACGCCCTTTACGGCACAAAACAAAAAATCAACTAGAATAAAAATCAGGTTACAACACATAAGCAAACCATAAAGATCCTAACCTAAGTTCAGAATGTACCTACACGAGATTCTCCACTCCAAGGGTATTCTGACTCGGAACTTGATCCTTTCTTGCTGCTTCCTTTTCTTTTCCTTGATTTCCTTCTCTTTGGATTAAGATTTTAGCAACTCTTTCAAGTACAAGATTCTCGAACAGAACCACAGTGTCTAAGTGTTCGTGTGAGATAGTGTTTGTGATGTGTTACTACATGCAAATATGCAACTCACCCTCTCAAGATTTATACAAACTTTCCTAACAAATTACAATTGTTCTAATATGAAAGTGAGAAGAGTGCACTTGTGTTAAAATAAGGAAGTTATTTAATTAAACTCAGTTTTTAATTAATCAATTCCTAAACATGCATCTAGGTTTGATTGATGATGATAAAATCAAGCAAGAACATTCAAACACACACAAATGAGGAAAAATCCCCCAAAGGGGCAAAACCTTTCATTTTCACTATAATTTTGTAAGAAAACGGCTTACATGGATTACAATAAAAATATGTGACACAGAAATACCCTCGGGTGTCGATTCTGATGTCGTCGACTGGAACTATCCCTTTTCAGTAGGGAAGCAATGAAAAAGAGAACGACTTCCTCACAAATAACTCCAGATGAGTAAAAGATCCTCTTGAAGGTTTTAAAGATTCACACACATATATGGGAATGGTTTTGTGAATCCAAAAGGTTTAGAAAACCTTAAAAAGATGAAGTCTTATTCTGGACTGTTTTCGTAGAATTTTGAGATTGCAGAAAGACTTGAAAATCGTGTAGAAGGTGAACAGATATTTATACGAAAATCGAGGCGGTAGCTCGTTCGAATGAGATAGCCATGTCGCTCGAACGAAGGACAGATGTCGTTCGAACGAGATCGCGCGACATGCCTATCTCGTGCGAATGACAGTCAAATTCGTTTAGCAAGCTCGTCGTTCAAGGCACTTCGCTTCTACACTTAGAAAAAATTATGCTTTTGATAAAAATTAATCCAGACTTCAAAAATAATTTTCTAAAAAATTTCCCAAATATTTATGCAAAGATTAAAGCTCCAATAAACCATTTTATTGATAGAGTGTAGTGGAGTAGTGGGAATGAGCTGAGCAGCACGTCGCATGTAGCATGATGCACGTGAAGGTACTGGATGCATTGAATTCGGATAAAGGCCGTCGAGGATGATCGTGTTGACGTGCCGAATGTAGCGGTATCAGACATACAAATTGTGATCTAGGAGAAAATAGAAAATTCCTAGATTTTACCCCGGACATTTATAAAATTATGTCCTTACAAATCTCCCCCTATATCTATGCCGGTACATACATAAAAAATCGGAATTATGAAATCAACTGACATACAAGATAATATCCCCATTAAACCCTCAAACTGAGAATACTAAATGACATGTGTTCCAAATCTTCAACTCTTCAGAAACTTTCAAAGCTTTTCTCATCAGGTTGTGTAATCAAATAATGAGCAATGTTGTACCTACACACATGAGATAAAGCAAATACCCATGACAAGCAACAGTTTGAAATATAATGATATGCCAATATTGATGATCAATTAAGCTTAAACAAATCATTCATAAATCATCCAAACACCAAAACAATTCTCCCCCATAATTCTTCTCCCTCTTTTTATGATGTCCTCAAATAGACAGATATGAGAAGCATAAATGAATGTACATGGAGAATGACACACGGGAATAAACTATTATTTTTGTATTTTTCAAAACGCTTTACACATAATATACAAAAAAGAATCACACCATGAAAGAACACAAAAACAACCAAGTCGATGAAAGCGTAAATGTAGGGGTGTGATCAAATTCGATAGGAAAATCAATGCATACAAACATGACATATGTGCACGATGAATATCGGATACTCCTAACGAATGAACTCAAACTCTTCCTTTGGTGTAAAAATATGGTAATAAGAGACATTGATTCAATCAAATCAACAAATCAAAGCTCAAAGTGATTTTCACACCAATAACGTCCAAAACTATTTCATGCTTTTTCAGGACTTTTGAGGAAGTACAAACCCGTTGATATTCTCCAACCAAACTCCCTCAGATATATATTTTGAATAGAGGCTTTCTAAATTCTCAAACTTTGGAGAATTGATGGTGAAACCTAATGGCCCAATGGTGGAATATATTGCTTTTTATTGCCTTATAATTTTTTTCGGGCTCTTTTAACCTCTTTGGACCCCGGATAATAAAATTCCTCAATTTTTTAGGTCCTTTTTAATGGTGGCTTAGAATCGCAAAGGCTAAATGAACCTTTCGCAGCCCTTCCCCATTTTCAAATAAACACACAGTCTCACCAAAATGGTTTTTTACATGCATTCCAATATTGTCAAGTTTTATCGCATATTGTTAGTTGTATAGACATAATTGAGATGGAAACACTCAAGCAAATATGTGATAGACAAGAACAATAATCAAATAAAGCCGTACATGTGTGCAATAAAGGAGATAGGAGTCAAACATGTAGAAAGATATCACTAATCACATCTCAAAGACTCCAAACAATGTAAAGCACATGGATGAAATGATGTTGCGTCTCAAATCTCTATCAAACAGTCACATGGATAAATGGAATGAAATTGTGACTTGGATATCTTAAATGCTCATCCATAAAATGTGCAAATAAAATACAAAAATCTTTTTGTGCTTTTCTAAATTTTTTATAAAACGAAAATCTTTTTGGATTTTTCAAAAACAAAAAAAAAATACAACTTAATGATGCATACAAAACATACTAGCAATATGAAGCATATGTTATGAACATGAAAAAGCATCCTATCCTAGACACGGACCAACCCCTCAGTCAACCGTGCAAATCCCCAAAGACTTCCTAATACTCTCAAATCTAAGGGCATCTAAAGGTTTCGTGAATATATCGGCTAACTGATGGTCGATGGGTACGAAACTCAGGGATACAACTTTCTCCTCAACTAACTGACGTATAAAGTGCTCGCGTATCCTGATGTGCTTTGTGCGCGAATGTTGGACTGGATTGCGAGATATGCGTATCGCACTCGTTTTATCACAGGAAATAGTCATGGTGTCCTGTGAAATCCCATAATCCTCTAACATTTGCTTCATCTACAAGAGTTGCGTGCAATAACTCCCCGCGACGATGTACTCAGCCTCCGCGGTGGACAAAGAGATGAAATTTTGTTTCTTTCTCAGCCAGGAGACAAGAGCAGAACCAAAATAGAAACACCCACCAGAAGTGCTCGTACAACCATCTACATCCCCGGCCCAATCAGCATCCAAATAGGCGGACAAACGGTCATCGGTATCAAAGGAGTACCAAATACCATATGAAAGAGTCCCACTCACGTATTTGATAATATGTTTTAGAGAAAGTAAGTGTGACTCTTTTGGGGACGCCTGATATCGCGCACAGACTCCAACACTAAAGGGTATATCGGGACGAATGACAGTCAAGTAGAGAAGACTACCAATCATACTCCGATACAAGGTTTGCTCTACTTCCTTGCCTGGAGTGTCCTTACTAAGATTGGTAGAGGTACTTAGAGGTGATGATGTTGAAATCTTGCACCACCAGATAAGTGATGATGAGCTCAAACAATAGTAACCATGGCAGCCATAGAGATGTAAGTGTATAAGTATGTAGAAGGAGATGAGTATAAGAGGAATAAGATAATGATGTATAGTGGTTCAGCCAATTTGGCCTACATCCACTGTGAGTGTGTGTGTTCCACTAAGTATGGGCACTAATGGCCTTGGATACAATGCACATAAGCTCACTTTCTCTTTCTACTGTGTATAAACAAAGTTTTTTCTAGGGTTAGAATTATCCATCCTACTGTAGGGTTGTAGGTGATAAGTATATATAGGTCTTGGGGGGTGTAGTGCACCCCCCCAGGTATGCATGGTGCATGTGAATGGTGATTTAGCCAATCTCCTGTTGACACCTGTAGATGCCAAATGATGACATAATATTCCCTCACGTGAGGATGTGATTTGGTTATAACGGTCTCCCACGTGCCATGTGAGCCTCACGCGCACTGTTCCACGCATCTCCCAAACCACGCGCTGTGATGATGTCACCCTCGGCCTTTGATATGAGGCCGAGGGCAAAGTTCCTTCTGGCAATGAGTCTGGACTAATTTGGGCCTCTTACTGTCGTACCCTCGGAGGGTCATCTAGAGCCCGATAAAGGGTCGGCCCCCTGAGGGGTCGTCCGGAGCCTGATGAAGGGTCGGCCCCCCTGAGGGGTCATCCGGAGCCTGATGAAGGGTCAGCCCCCTGAGGGGTCGTCCGGTTGGAGGGCGCCCTCGACCTGGCCGAGGATATATATGGGCATATCAATCACCCCCAGCCCTTAGCCATGGATGTTGGTGAGATGGCTGAGGGATAGTGTTGTAATTGAGATGGGTGTATGATCAGTTAGGTGAGTGACACCTGTCAAGCTGATATGACACCTAGGCAGGTACTCATTGTCACTTCAGTTTCCAAGGCATGGCGGCTGCACACTTTGCCTGGGGCTTTGTGCCCTAATGATGCCCTCCTCGTGGGCTGTGCTCTGCATTGGTTAGTGGGCCCACTCATTGGCAAGGTATTTAAACAATTTTTTAAAGTTTCTCTTTCTTCTTCTTCTTCGCGCCTGAACCCTCTCTCTCTAGCTCCCAGCCTTCTTGCCATTTCTGCAGTTTTCGAACCTTCAAGCTTAGCAGCTTCGCCATTTCTCCTCAGGTAACACCTCGACCCTAGTGCCCTACTTATCTTCATTTCTGTTTGTTTTCCTGTTTTAAACTCATAGAGTTAGATTTTCTTAGGCTGTTCCATAGCTTTTCCGGTGTAACCATCGGTAAGTTGTTCTTGAATTGTTCTTGATAGGAAACCCTTCAATTCCTTGGTTTTGATCGAATAGTCCACCCTGGTCAATTGTGAGATTTGTTTGTAGTTAGGTTACCCAAATTCTTCTAAGTGTAGGGTCTCCCCCTTAATGCTTAGGAGGCTTTATAATTTAGCCGAGGAGTTCCCATCCTTGCGAGAGAAGCTTTTCATAGAGATCAAACGAGTAGAGGAAGAGGAGGAGAGAAGACGAGGGGCTGACCCTAATTGGGTACGACCCATCTTCCCCATTCCTCTTGCCACAATAAAGCCATTTGAGCCATCTGAGTCTTGTGGGTCATCCTGTCGTCCAACCGAGAGTTATTCAGTAGAGATGGATGAGAGAGCGTCGTCGCCAACTGGCGCTAGACCTTCTGGGAGAGGCGAGGGATCTGACCTAAGCCCAGGCTGACAGGCCGAGGGTATGGTTGCTTCCGAGGCCGTCCCTATGACTACTCTATCTCCACATGCCTTCCAGATTGATTTTCCCCGAGGTCTCTGACAGGTGATGAGTCCGAGGGAGAGGGGACAGAGGACGAGGGTGAGGACTCAGATGTTGACCAGGTTGATACCTCCCATGCCTCGTCCTATATCTCCTTAGTTAGGGATCGTGACCTCTTGCTGTGGAGGCATGCCTATGGAGTGTCCCCCAATATAACTATGAGGGTTTCCTCTGAGTCTGAGAGGGTATTTGAGGGTGAAGAGGGAGAGGTTGCAGTATACGAACAAATGTTCAAGGTTGATGTCAGATTCCCTCTGCATCCTGCTGTCGTAGATATCTTGTTAGCCCTCGGCGTTGCTCCCTCTCAGCTTCCTCCGAACTCCTGGAGGAAGATCCTTGGCTACATCTCCCTGTGGAAGAATGCTTTCACTGATGAAACCTCGGCCGACGTATTTTTGGCCTATTACAATATCACCTCCTCGTCCAAATAGCCTGGGTACTATCACCTGGGGGCGAGGAGGTCTGGAAAAAAACTTCTCCATATGGCACAAACCTCCAACCACGATTAGAAGAAGAGATTCTTCTTTGTCTCTGGAGAATGGGAGTTCTCCTCCGAGGCCCAACCTATAGCCGATGGTCCGAGGGTCCTCAGAAGATGGTCTAACCCTTCAATGAAGGCCAGGTCAGACCCCGGACTTAGTCTGGAAGAGAAGGACATAGTTGAATATCTGAGAGGACGAGGGAGAGGGGGTGAACTTGCAAAGTTTGAAGATCTGATGACCCCTCGATTCCTCAAGGAAGCTGGTATGAGGGTCGGCCCCCTGACAGAACTATGTGAGTTATATTTATTTTTTCCCATCCTTTACTTTCTTCAAGTGTTTCATCTTTGCCTCTGCATTTTTCTGACGTGTCGTCCTCCTTTCAGGTCGTCCCTCTAGTATATCGGATCAACTTTGGGAAATGACTGCTCCCAGTTTACTATCAGGTCTAGGCAAAAAGAAAGTCAAGGAGCCTCAGCAAGCTCCGAGGAAGACGAGGTCCGTGGGGCCGACGGTTGTTGAGCCGACTGCTGACATTCACAAAAGGAAAGAGCCTGAAGCTCCTGCTGACCCTCGACCGGACTCAAGTACGAGGACGAGGGTAGAGTCGTCCGAGGGGGTTGGTTCCTCTTCCATCATGGGGGCCTTTTGGTCCCAGAACTTGGCGCTTCTGAAGGCCGAGCCATCCTCCCTCATCGCGAACCTGAGGGCAGCCAAGGCGTCCATGTTTTCAGCCCCCTCGGCTGCTGATTATGAATTTCTGTAAAAGATGCCTCCAGCAAAAGTGTATGACTATGGTCTACATGCCCTAGCTCTGGTATTTGTTCTCCCTTCGTTCCCTTAGTTTCATTCTTTCACCAACTATTTTCTCGGCCTCTTGACAACTGTTTATTATTTCTGTGCAGTCTATATGTGCCTTTACCTCGGCTACTAAATGGATGGCTGAGAATCAACACAAATTCCATGAAGCCGAGAGAGCCATCTAGCACCAGGTCGATTTGCAGACGGAGCTGGAGACTGCAAGGGCTAAGCTAGAGAGTGCCAGAATTGAACACTCAAGGGTTCTGGATGAGCTGACGAGGCAGCATGATGCAGACATGGCGACCAAGGACTTGCTTATTAAGGAGAGGGACGAGGCCTTGACCAAAATGGGGGCTCAGCACAAGACTGAGCTATCTGAGGCAGTGAAGAAGGCAGAGGCCCATGCTGTGGAGGCCTACGAACTCTCAGACGAGTTCCAAGGCTTCGGTCTTGAGTACTTAGAGAGGGGGATTAGGACGTCCTGTCGGTGGGTCGTCCTTAAGTTTACTGACGCAGTATCGTCCGTCCGCCCCTCTCTTGAGGCAGTTCAACTGGACGATCCACTTATTGCTGAAGCCCTAGCCCAAGTGGAATCTCAGCATGTCGAAGGCACGGGCACGTCTGAGGCTCGGCCTGTCATGGTCATAGAAGAATCTCCAATAGATGTTGAGGCCTTGCCCTCTGACATTGCTCAATAGGGTGGCTGTCTATAGCCCATACCCTCTTCGTGTAATTCATACTTTTGTACTCTTTATCAGACGAACATCTTCATTTTGTAATGTAATATAATGCCTCTCTTTCTTCTATTTTTGTCTCTCGTATGAATTTCATTATGATGTTTTTAACAATATCACTGACCCCTCCCTCGTCTTTCTTGAGGGCAATGGTAGGGTCGTCCCCTCCATTGACCCTCATTATAGGCCGAGGGTTATAATTACCAAATTAATGGTTTTTAAAGTCTTCCCTCATCTTTCTTGAGGACAATGGTGGGGTCGTCCCCGCCATTGGCCCTCATTATAGGCCGAGGGTTATAATTACCAAATTAATGATTTTTAACAAAGTCTTCCCTCCTCTTTCTTGAGGACAATGGTGGGGTCGTCCCCTCCATTGGCCCTCATTATAGACCGAGGGTTATAATTACCAAATTAATGGTTTTTATCAAAGTCTTCCCTCGTCTTTCATGAGGACAATGGTGGGGTCGTCCCCTCCATTGGCCCTCATTATAGGCCGAGGATTATAATTACCAAATTAATGGTTTTAACAAAGTCTTACCTCGTCTTTCTTGAGGACAATGGCAGGATCGTCCCCTCCATTGGCCCTCATTATAGGCCGAGGGTTATAATTACCAAATTAATGTTTTTTAACAGTCTTCCCTCGTCTTTCTTCAGGACAATGGTGGGGTCGTCCCCTCCATTGGCCCTCATTATAGGCCGAGGGTTATAATTACCAAATGAATGGTTTTAACAAAGTCTTCCCTCGTCTTTCTTGAGGACAATGGTGGGGTCGTCCCCTCCATTGGCCCTCATTATAGGCCGAGGGTTATAATTACCAAATTAATGGTTTTTAACAAAGTCTTCCCTCGTCTTTCTTGAGGACAATGGTGGGGTCGTCCCCTCCATTGGCCCTCATTATAGGCCGAGGGTTATAATTACCAAATTAATGGTTTTTAACAAAGTCTTCCCTCATTTTTCTTGAGGACAATAGCGGGGTCGTCCCCTCCATTGACCCTCATTATAGGCCGAGGGTCGTCCTCCGAAGATGTTTCCATGCGTACTAGAACTGATAAACACAAGATGAGAGCAAACACTGATATTTCTCATTAATTTTCCAAGTGTTCTATCGGAGCAACACCTATTACAACTGTCATTCGATAGGACTTTACAAAACTACTGATAGTATTTCTTCAAATGATCTGCATTCCAGGGGTTGGAAAAGGGTTCCCCCTCTAGGTTTTCTAGTCTATAAGTCCCAAGGATGACTTCATAGATGACCCTATATGGGCCATGCCAATTAGGATGGAGCTTGTTGGGCTTCTGCCAAGTCCTTTTGAGGACCAAGTCCCCCACCGCAATTGGTCTCTGTTTCACCCTCTGATTGTAAAACCTTGCAGTCCTCTACTGGTAGGCGGCCTGCCTTATCTCGGCATCTTCCCTCCTTTCCTCAATCAGGTCTAAGTCGAGTCTCCTCTCTTCTGTATTTATCTGGGGGTCATACATTTGGACCCTATGAGTAGGAAACCCAATCTCGGTGGGGATGACGGCTTCTGAGCCATAAGCTAGCATGAATGGGGTCTCTCCGGTAGAGGTCCTCGCTGTCGTCCTGTAGGCCCACAGCACGGCATATAATTCCTCAACCTATCTTCCTTTTGCCTCCTCAAGCCTCTTCTTGATTCCATCTAGGATTGTCCTGTTTGTAACTTCTATTTGCCCATTGGCCGGAGGTCGGCCCAGGGTAGAGAAGAATTGTTTGATACTCACCCTTTCACAGTACTTCTGTAGAGAGGTATTCTTGAACTGAGTCCCGTTATCCGAGATGAGGGTGTTGGGGAGACCATATCTGCATATAACATTTTTCCAGATGAACTGGAAGGTCTTCTGCTCTGTAATCATGACCATCGGTTCGGCCTCCACCCATTTTGAGAAATATTCAATCGCTATGATGAGGAACCGATAATTATTGACTGCCCTTGGTAAGGGTCCTACTAGGTCGATCCCCCACACTGCAAACGGCCATGGGGATGTAATGGAGGTAAGAGGCTGATGGGGTTGGTGAGGGATGGTGGCAAATCTCTGGCATTTATCACACTTTTTTACATATGCCGCGGCATCTTTCCCCAAGGTCGGCCAACAGTACCCTTAGGTGATCACCCTCTTCGCTAAGGATCTGCCCCCTATGTGGCTTGAGCACGATTCTTCGTGCACATCTTGCAAAATGAAAGGGACTTTAGAGGGATGCACACACCTAAGTAAGGGGAGCAAAAACCCCTTTTTGTACAAAGTGTCTCCGATGACAGTGAATTTTACAGCCCTGTATCTCAGCTTCTTCCTTTCTTGCCTTGCTTCTGGCATCTCTCCCTCTTTAATGTATCTGACCAGAGGGTCCATCCATGAAGCTTCCTGAGAAACATTCAGGCAATTGCTAAGTGTTCCCTCAGCATCTTCAATAGTTGGCCGAAGCAAAATTTCCACTGGGACCGTCCTCCTGATGTCTGTCCTAGTTGCCGAGGCCAACCTAACAAGGGCGTCAGCTCGACCATTATCGAGCCTAGGTATCCTCTTTAACCTTACTTCTCTGAAGCTCTTCAGTAATGCCCGTACCTTCTCAAGGTACCTAGCCATCCTCCCGTCCTTGGCCTCGTAGTCTCCTAGTATCTGATTCACTACTAGCCTCGAATCACTATGAACCAAAATCTGGCCGACACTAAGAGATCTGGCCAAGGAGAGGCCTGCTATCAAGGCCTCATATTCAGCCTCGTTATTGGAGGCCTTAAATTTGAACCTCAAGGCGTACTCAATGTCTGTGCCATCAGGTGCTGATACTATTAATCCATCTCCACTCCCGCTTTCGCAAGAGGACCCATCGACGAAGAGACTCCACACGACATGTTCTTCCGAGAAACTTCCCTCGGTGAGTGACCCCTGTCTAAAGAGATATCTTCCCTCTTTGTTTTCAGCCACTTTCCTTCTAGCGGTGCTCATCTCAGCCTTATCTGCAGGTGTGTCGGTGAGCTCACCTTATCGGATATCTATCTTCCCGAGGCTCTCACCCTCGGCTTCATCATCTTCCCAAGTAAACTCAGCCACGAAATTTGCCAATGCTTGCCCCTTAATGGCCGTCCTAGGCTGATACACTATGTTCCCAATTTGGGACAGTGCTTGTTGAGGTCGGTGAAGTCCACACACATTCTCCACTTCCCGTTGGCCTTTGGGACAATGACTGCATTGGACAGCCATTCAGGGTAGATGACCTCTCTGATAAATTCAGCGTCTTCTAATCTTTTGACCTCATCCCTTATTACCTCATACTTTTCTCTAGAGTAAACTCTCCTCTTCTGCTTTAACGGCTTTGCTCCCTCTACCACATCGAGCTTGTGGCACATGATTTCAGGGTCAATCCCCGGCATATCTACATGACTCCACGCAAAGACGCTTCGTCTTCTCCTCAATAGTTTATTGAGGTCTTTCTTGATATTGGGCTTCAGAGACTTACCGACTTGGACGGTTTTTTTCGGGTCATCCTCATCGAGGATGATGGATTCTATCTCTTCCGCGGCCTCTCCTTTCTTTAGCTTCGTCTCATCCCTGGGGTCTAGGGTATCAATATTGTAAGTGGTTGTAGCCCTCTTGTGTGCCTCTCTTTCTTCAGCGGAGTTGTAGTAACATTCTCGCGCTGTCGTCCGGTCTCCCTGAACTTCCCCCACCCCGTAAGGGGTAGGAAATTTAATCATCTGATGGACCGTAGACGGTACAACTTCAAACCCCTTGAGGGCCACACGCCCCAGTATGATGTTGTAGGCCGAAAACACATGTTCATCCATCACAAAGAAACTGACCTTCTTGGTAAGCCATCTCGGCCACTCGTCCCCCATCCTGACATCAGCCTCATACACTCCAAGGGGATGAACCTTTCCCCACTGAACCCAATCAATGGATGATGGTATGGGACGAGTCTATCATGGCTGAGACCTAAGGTTTTGAAGTACGGCCAAAACATTACATCTGCAGAACTTCCCCCGTCGACCAATATCCTCGGCACCTCACACCCGTGCACCCTAGTTGTGATGACGAGTGGGTCGTCGTGTGGGGATAGGAGGCCTTTAAAGTCCATTCTTGAGAACCCCACTATCAGAGTGTCCATATCGACCTTCTTCCTCTTTTCTGGCTTGACCTCCAGAGAGGTTGAGTGTACCGTCTTCATCACTGCCTTGGCCTCAGCCACATGGGCCTTCCTGTCAGCGACCTCAGACCCTCCTCCTGCTAGACCCCCGGAGATCATTCCCACTCCAAGCGAGATTATATTAAGCCTCTTGACAGGGCCTTGGTCGTCTTTCAGCTGGAGGTCAGGGTCATCCTCATCATCAGAAGGGTCGTCCCCTCTTTTTTGAGGACCTTCTCTACATGCATCGCCTCGCTTTTTTCTGGGGTCGTCCCCTCGGCCCCGCTTGAAGGCACATTTGTCGACGTTCTTTCTGAGCTTCCCTTCTTTCAGCATCTTCTCAATCTCATCTTTCAGAGCAAAACATTTGTCTGTTATGTGGCCATGGTCTTGGTGAAATTCGTACCATAGGTTTTTATTCCTCTTGTTAGGGGCTGCCCTCAACTTCTCAGGCCACTTCAGAGATCGGTCACTCTTTATCTCATTGAGAATATGTTCACAGCTGACCGTTAGAGGGGTGTAATCAGTGAACTTGTCGTCCGTAGACCTCTTCTTCCCCTCTTTGTTCTTCTTAGGGTATTTACCCCCACTAGCGCCTCCTTTTTCGTCTTCGTATTTTGCGGCCATCGCCTCTTCGGCGTTCATCACCTTTCCTGCTGTTGACAGCAATTCATCCATCGTCCTCGGAAGGTCTTCAGCAAGCTTCCATAACAGCTTCCCCTTTTGGAGTCCTCCAATCAGGGCTGTCATAGCTATGCTCTCCTCATAGTCTTCCACCTCCAACTTTTCTTTGTTGAATCTGTCTATGTAGTCTCTTAGACTCTCATTCTTCCCCTGCTTAACATAGAGCAGGTGGGTGATCTTCTTTTGTGGCCTCATCCCAAAGAAAAAGTTATGGATGAACCGGTCTGCCAACTGCTTAAAGTTTTCAATGGAGTTTTTTGGGAGAGACGTGTACCAGACATGTGCAACCCCAGTCAGGGTACCAGAGAAGGCATGACACCTCATCTCATCTGAGATAGAGTATATGTCTGCTGCTGATTGATACATCTCAACATGGTGGACAGGGTTGGTGCTCCTGTCATATCTTTGTGTGACCACAGGTGGCTTGAACTTTGATGGCGTAGGGAAGTTGACTATCTTCGCCACAAAGGGTGAGCCTATGGTGTATCTCCTCTGAAGAGGGTCCCATCTTTTCAGTATATCGCCAATCTTATCCTCCAATCGTTGGATCGAGTCATTCCATAGCCTCGTAGAGTCGTCCTGGACGATGTTATCCCCTGCCGCCTCTTTAAGATGGACAGAGGGTCCTGCCACGGCTGGCCTGTGTCGGCTGTTTACTTCCCCCTGGATGTCGTCCCGTCCTATGGGCCGGCCCCCGTGGGGTCAGACATTTGCTGCCTCTCTTCTGGACCTTGCGGCACTCCTTGACCTGGACAATTTTTCCCGCAGGTCATTTACTAGGCCCAGCCTTTCAAAGGCCGACCCCCTGCTCAGGCGACCGAAAGCAGAGCCTCTCGGGCGATCGAAAGGGTTTTGCCTTCCGCACTTTCCTCTGCTCTCCTGGAGGGGTCGTACAGTAGACCTCATACGGCTCCCAGCATTCTATGGGGGCCTCCTCCCCCTCAAGATCATCATACCTGTCTTCAGGGCAAGGGTTTCCTTGCCTCCCCAGGCGTAGACGCCGGGGGTCAACAACATCCCTACGCCTCTGAGGGGGTGGCATGTCTTTGCGTGGTGCCTGGGGTGGTCCCCTGGCCTCATGCTGTCCTGGAGCTGCTGCCGGAGTAATCATCTCAGGTGAGACCCCTGGTGGTCTTAGTATGTTCTGGCTCAGAGTTGTGAACTGCTCCTACATGATCCGCTGGCTCGCTGCCAGAGACTTCAAGGCTGCCGCCGCATCAGCCATCTCAGACTGAGGTGGTGGCTGACTGGAACTGGGTCCTCCTCCATCATCCGGTGGGGGAAGTGGTGGTGGTGGCATCTCCAGTGCCATGCGTTTGAGCTATGAAGAGCTGAACTGAAGAAGGTTTGTAAGCTTGAGAACCTTAATGAGTCTCTTTTAATGGTGAAACATCTCCACACAGGGGGAGGACTGGCTCACCACCAGAGTGCCCAGTGAGGTCAAACTGTATTCAAGGAAGAGATGTCTTCTCGTTTCCACAGACGGCGCCAAACTGATGATGTTGAAATCTTGCACCACCAGATAAGTGATGATGAGCTCAAACAATAGTAACCATGGCAGCCATAGAGATATAAGTGTATAAGTATGTAAAAGGAGATGAGTATAAGAGGAATAAGACAATGATATATATAGTGGTTCAGCCAATTTGGCCTACATCCACTGTGAGTGTGTGTGTTCCACTAAGTATGGGTACTAATGGCCTTGGATACAATGCACATAAGCTCACTTCCTCTTTCTACTGTGTATAAGCAGAGTTTTTGCTAGGGTTAGAATTATCCATCCTACTGTAGGGTTGTAGGTGATAAGTATATATAGGTCTTGGGGGGTGTAGTGTACCTCCCCCAGGTATGTATGGTGCATGTGAATGGTGATTTAGCCAATCTCCTGTTGACACTTGTAGATGCCAAATGATGATATAATATTCCCTCACGTGAGGGTGTGATGTGGTTATAACGGTCTCCCACGTGCCATGTGATCCTCACGCGCACTGTTCCACGCGTCTACCAAACCACGCGCTGTGATGATGTCACCCTCGGCCTTTGATATGAGGCCGAGGGCAAAGTTCCTTCAGGCAATGAGTATGGCCTAATTTGGGCCTCGTACTGTCGTACCCTCGGAGGGTCGTCTGGAGCCCGATGAAGGGTCGGCCCCCTGAGGTGTCGTCCAGAGCCTAATGAAGGGTCGGCCCCCTGAGGGGTCGTCCGGTTGGAAGGCGCCTCAATAGGTGGGCATATTAATAGGTGTACGTTCATGCTTAGCGGAGTCTAACCCAAATTTCTTTAACCTGGAGACCAAGGAAGAAAGTAAGATCACCAACCATGCTCGTCTCAAACTCACTTTTCATATCCTCTTCAAAGTGATGAGCATGTTAGGAGCACGTGGATTCAAAGACTATGTCGTCCACATAGACCTGGGCAAACAAAATAGCACCGTCATCTCTCCTGACGAGCAACGTCATATCAACTCCCCTCTCTTGAAGCCATGGGCTAAGAGATAAGAAGTAATCCTCTCGTACCAAGCACGGGGTGCTTGCTTCAAACCATACAAGGCTTTCCTCAGGTAGTAAACGTGCTTCGAGTGCTTAGGGTATTTAAACCCTTTCGGTTGTTCCACATAAACCTCCTCCCGTAGAATGCCATATAGAAAGGCACTCTTGACATCCATCTGTTATAACTTGAAGCATAGATGACATGCGATGCTGAGTAGTAAGCGAACGGACTCAAGCCTCGCAACAGGAGCAAATGTTTTCCCAAAGTCTACACCTTCTATCTTTGTGTAGCCTTGAGCGACCAACCTAGCCTTGTTTCTGATTATGGTACCTTTTTCATCCATTTTATTCTTGAAAATCCATCTGGTACCTATCACATTAGTCTCACTGGGTCGGGGGACAAGTTCCCGGACATTATTCTTTTTAAATTGAAGCAACTCATCTTGCATAGCAGATATCCAGTGTTCATCCTTGAGTGCTTCTTTGTGATTCTTGGGCTCGACTTTGGACGTGTAGCAAAAGTGGCTAACAACGTTCTCTAGATGAGCACGAGTCTTGACCCCTAGAGTGGGATCACCAACAATGGCAGAAGGTTCATGACTCTTGCAAACCCAAGCAGGTGTGTCCCCTAACACAGGAGTAGGGTCCACAGAGTGTGGGTGAGGTACAAGTAAATTACTGCCAGAAACATCCTCATCCTCACACTGAAGGCTAGATTCAATAAACGCCGAAGGTTCGTCATCTTGCACGGTGACGTTTATTGACTCCATAACCTTAGAGCTCTTCAGGTTAAAAACCCCGGTATGCTCTACTATTCGATGAATAGCCTAACAGTATTCTCTCGTCGCTTCGGGATTCAAACTTTCCTAATTGCTCTCTATCCCGTAGGATGTAGCATTTACTCCCCAAACACGAAAATATGCAAGGTTGGGTTTCTTGCAAGTCCATAATTCATAGGGTATCTTAAGTGTGTGTGGACGCAGGTAAACCCTATTCATCGTGTGGCATGCAGTATACACTGCCTCTTCCTCTGCCCAAAATCTCCTAGAAACCTTACGACCTAGAATCATAGATCTAGCCATTACCTGGATCGTCCTATTCTTTCTCTCAATAATCCCATTTTGCTGAGGAGTCTTCACAACAAAAAACTCATGTTTGATCCCAATGCTATCACAATAAAGATCTACCTTTGCTTCCTTAAATTCAGTGCCGTTTTCACTACATATCCTGTTAATAGTGACTCCGTGTTGATTTTGCAAGATATGACATTTGGTCGTTAAAAACTCCACAACATCGGATTTTTCCCTCAGAAAACCTACAATCGAGTAACTGGAGAAATCATCCACCATCACGAGGATATACCTCTTACCACCCAGACTCTCAGTACAAGTAGGACCCATAAGATCCATGTGAATAAGCTCAAGTACACGAGAGGTGGTAATGGAATGTAACTTCCTATGGGGGCTACAAATTTGTTTTCTCAACTGACAGGGTCCACAAACCGTCGAAGTTGGCTTTCCAAGTGATAGTAAGCCACGTACTAGGTCCGTTTTAGCTAAACGAGTTAAATCTCTAACGTTCACGTGACCTAGACGTTGGTGCCACAGATCCCTATGAGTGATCGTGGTGCTGTTACATATAAGTGAGGACATGGGCTCAGTCCCATATCAATTATCCTCTGTCCTCACCCCTCACACTAAAAGTTTACCGGCTTGATTATATACATTACAAGCATCCCAGTCAAACTTTATGGCAAAGTCAGTGTCGCACAGCTGGCTAATGCTGAGAAGGTTTGCTTTCAAACCTTTGACGTACAAAACGTTCTCTAGCTTAGGAAATCCCTGTAACTATACAGTACCACATCCTACAATTCTAGACTTGCTCCCATATCCAAAGGTGACTCTACCATCCTTATAATCCTCAAGATAAGTAAAAAATGAGGCATCACCTGTCATATGTCTGGAGCACCCACCATCAAAATACCACTGTGAGGTATTATGGGCTTTGAGAGCAACATGAACAATAAGGGCCTTTTTATCTTTCTTAGGTATCCAAGAAGTGGTGACCTTTTGTTTACCCTTGTTGTTGTTGGTTTTAGCCAGAATGTGAGAAGCATTCACTGACGGCAAAGACATCCGTATGAATTCCTCCATCAAACTCTATGATGTGGTAGCTAAAAACTCAACTCGCTCTCTCAGACTGGTAAAATCATCAGTATGCTGCGGTGGAGCAGTAGTATGTCATGTCCGACCCATATTATAACAAAACTCCCTGAGGTGGCCTTTTCTTTTGCAATATTTACAAAAGAACACAGTCTTAGGCGGACCTTGGTTTACTTTTCTCGGTCGAACTCTCCTTCGAGGTTTTTGACGATGGCCATAAGGAGTCATAGTAAACTCAGGAACTGGTCTAGGTGCAATTTAGGACGTGGAGGCACCATCATAACCTATTCCCTGCCTATCACCAAAACCTAAAGCGGGGCCGAGGAGCATTTTTTCCATCTTTCCAGATCTGTCCTCGATTTATACCTTGACTTCCCGTGCTCTCTCCAGATCATGAGTAAGCTGGGCTACAAGGGCTTCAAGTTTCTTCTGAGTCTCCACGGAGGAATGGAGCTCACTCGTAAGACTAGCTACTTGTTTAGTCAAGTCCCCTTTCTCATTCTCAAAACAACTCTCTCTCTCTCTAAACAAACTCTCTTTCTCAACACAGGCAGACTCTCTCTCTCTTAAGGTAGTGCAGGTGGAGGACTCTCTCTCTCGCTTTTCTTAAATCTTCCTCTAAAGTGGTGATCCAAAGAACTAATGCTTTGTTATGCTTTTTAGTTTTAAATGACTCAGAATATAGCTCGGCGTAGGCGCGTTGAATATCACTCTCGCTCTCACTTGTGTCATCCCCCCCTCTCTCACATCGATCTCACTGTCGAGGTATCCCTATGAAGCAACATCCTCATCGTCGTGAGGAGCACTAGAAGTACTCACATGACTAGCCATGAATGCAGTGAAGTTACACTCATGCGGTGACTCATCTCCAAAATCCACCGACTCGACCTCACTGTCGTCACTAAGGGTAGCATTAAGGACAACTTTGCCCTTTTCTCTGTTCAGCCTAGTAGCACACTCAAAAGCTCTATCAGCCCTACCGTCGCACTTAAAGCATCTCTCACTTTCCTTTTTAGGAGGATCTTTAAAATCTTTTTCATTTTTCTTTTCAAACTTAATTTTCTCAAACTTCTTTTTATCTTTAAAATTACCATTTTTCTTGAATTTGAGAATTCTCTTGAAATTTTTAGCAAATAGGGCCAAATCATCCAAGTCAAAATCACACTCAGAATCTGACGTATCTGTCTCTCTTTTTCTAGATGACTCTCCTCTCTTTCTTGCCGACCCCTCACTCTTTCTCTCCTGGGCATTAAGTGCAATTCCCTTATCTTTAGACTTGACAGATTTAGGAAACATATCAATTTCATACGTTTGCAAGTCTCCTACAAGTTCATCCAATTTAAGCGTATTTAAATTACCCATAGAATTTAATATAGTGACTTTGGGGATAAAACGCTTAGGCAGTGATCTAAGAATCTTTTTAAACTCTAGCATTAGGAATGTGTTCACCAAGATTAAAGCTAGTGTTAACAATATCAGACAGTCTAGCATAAAATTCATGAAAACATTCAGATTCAGGCATGGTGATTGTTTCAAATTGAGTTGTTAAATTTTGTAGTTTAGACTCTTTCACAGCATTAGTTCCTTTATGAGTAAGTTGCAAAACATTCCATGCCTCTTTTGATGTGGTGCACGTCATTATGCGTTTGAACTCATCAGGTGTGACAGACCCAGAAATAGCACTTAAACCCTTAGAATTAAAAGATGACCATTTAAATTCTTCTTCAGTCCATGTAGTAACAGGTTTTAAATTGGTCACGTTTTCAAGAGTGACGGAGGGAGGTGTCCACCATATTTCAACCAAAATACAGACACGTTCATCAATGGCTTTTAATGCAGATCTCATGCGGGCTTTCCAGTATGCATAGTTTGTCCCATAAAAAACTAGCATTTTATTATATAACTTCTCCATTATGAACACACTTGTTTTCAAAAATCAATTTTTCAAAAAATTGATATCTTAGAAAAATTTTACGGAAAATTACACGGTAAAATTGTGTAACTGGCTCTGATACCAATTTGAGAAGAGTGTGCTTGTGTTCAAATAAGGAAGTTATTTAATTAAACTTAGTTTTTAATTAATCAATTCCTAAACATGCATCAAGGTGTGATTGATGATGGCAAAATCAAGCAAGAACATTCAAACACACACAAATGAGGAAAAATCCACCAAAGGGGAAAAACCTTTTATTTTCACTATAATTTTGAAAGAAAATGGCTTACATGAATTACAATGAAAATATGTGACACAGAAATACCCTCGGGTGTTGGTTCTGATGTCGTCAGCTGGAACTATCCCTTTCCAGTAAGGCAACAATGAAGAAGAGAACGAATTCCTCACAAATTACCCCAGATGAGTAAAAGATCCTCTTGAAGGTTTTAAAAATTCACACACATATATGGGAATGGTTTTGTGAATAAAAAAGGTTTAGAAAACCTTAAAAAGTTGAAGTCTTATTCTGGACTATTTTCGCAGAATTTTGAGATTGCAGAAAGACTTGAAAATCGTGTAGAAGGTGAGCAGATATTTATACGAAAATCGAGGCGGTGGCTCGTTCGAACGAGATTGTGCGACATGCCTATCTCGTGCGAACGACAGTCAAAGTCGTTTGAGCGAGCTCGTCATTCAAGGCACTTCGCTTCTACACTTAGAAAAAAATCTGCTTTTGGTAAAAATTAATCCTGACTTCAAAAATAATTTTCTAAAAAATTTCCCAAATATTTATGCAAATATTAATGTTCCAATAAACCATTTTACCGATAGAGTGTAGTGGAGTAGTGGAAATGTGCTGAGCAGCACGTCGCATGTAGCATGATGCACGTGAAGGTACTGGATGCATTGAATTTGAATAAAGGCCGTCGAGGATGATCGTGTTGACGTGTCGAATGTAGAGGTATCAGATATATAAACTGTGATCTAGGAGAAAATAGAAAATTCCTAGATTTTACCCCGGACATTTATAAAATTATGTCCTTACATAAAGTTATTTATGAATCTTGATTTCTCAAGCGAAGACTTCTTGATCTTTAATATAACCACAGATCTCGAGGATACCTTGATCCGAAGACGGTTCAAGGTCTTATACAAATTCGTGATTTTGAAAATATTTTTGAAATTGCAAACCTCCAATTGCACATCCAACTAGACTAGAAGTCTACTTTAACAAATCAGATTCAGACTGAACAGGAAAGGATTGGTTCAACAAGTTTTGATATATAAAACTTATTTTCAGATCTATACTCCTAAAAACTTTAGTACGAGTTCTTTTGTGCTTCTTTTATTTTTGAACACTAGTATTTTATAAAATATGAAATAAAACTCAGAAACACACAGCTCTCTAGATCTGAAATCTTTTTTTGAAAACAAAAGTCTTTTATTTCAAAAACTTGTTGAAACAAAATAGATCTAAGAAAACAGATCTAAAAAGAGAACCAGAAAACTATAAACGTGCTATTTTCTCTTTTTGAAAGACTCAATTTCAATAATGAAACTTAAATCTTCCTTAGAGATGAGTTCTGAGAGAATCAAGGTCTTTTGAAAAGGTCTTCAAATGAAGCACACAAAACCAACAACACAGAAACCCTATAAAGATCTAACTCTCAAAAGGTGGGTTTTCTGATGTATGGGACTTTTAGGTTTTGGTGTTTGGTTTGGGAGAAATCTCACAGAGGTTTGGATCTCATGAAGAAACTAGGGTTTCCTCTCTCTCTTCTTCTCTCTTTTTTCTCTGGTTTGACGAATGAGCAAAAATCTCAAAATGCTGAGGCTTGGTCTCCTTTTATACTGAGCGAAGAGGGATCGAGAACATTAGCCTCAATCCAACGGTTGAGATCAAGTCTAATTGGTTTGACTTTGATCCAACGGTTTAACTCAGGCGGTGGGTTATAAGGTCACTGATTGGGTAGGCCTGGGATCACAAGGATTGAAAAAGATCGCATGCAGTATGTTGATTAAAACAATCCAAGGGCTGAGAAAGAATATGCAAAATGTGAGTATAAGAAAACACAAATCCAGCCGCTTCGAAACCAACACGTGTACGCACAGGATTAAGCTGAGACGCGCATATGAAAATAATTACAAAGCACACCTCAAAGTTTCTAGCGCTTTCGAATTCTACCTAAGCAAACAATCAGCATAAAAAATAATTTTCTGAAATCTAATTTTAACCAACAAAACTTTTAAAACCAATTTTTAATTAATTCAAAAATCATTTAAAAAAATGTTTAAAATTATATAAAATGATTTGTTTGGAAATAAATTGATTTTAAAATGATTTCAAGGGATGATAAACTATTCAAGAACATATGTAATATGTAGGATGCTGTGCTTGTGTCCTATTTGTGGTTTTAGGGTTAGAATTTACTTCCCTTTGAAGATTCTCTTGGACTGAATTTCTCAAACTATACTAACCTATTTTGTCTATATATCCAAACTAGTTAGAACTCCTATATATGCAGACTCAAGTGAGTCAATATATAGCGTGTTCTCAGTGTGCCTGTAGAATTATTATAATTGTGCCTTTATACAGAATTATTATATGTGTGCCTACAATCAATTACCTTACATAATTCATATATGTGTGCCTACATAATTATTACTATAATTGGTTTGTGTGCCATTATACAGGATTAGCCTAGAGTCAATTGATATGTGTGCTTGCAATCAATTAGCTTACTGAATTAGCCTACAGTCAATTGATACTATATTTGTTACTATATTAGTTTACATTTACAGTTTACTATTTTTTGGACAACCATTTTTTGGACAACTATAATTGGAATGTGTGCCATTATAAATATTGTTCCGTATGTTTAGTTTATAGTTACAATTTACTTTTTGTGTGCCATAGTAAATAAATATATACTAGTTTAGTTAAAAATTACCTATAAATATATTTGAACGATTGAAACAATTTGTTATCTACCATTGTATTATATTTTAAAGATGGCATCATCTCCCTACAACTCATCCATTTACAATGGATCATACACATATATTATTGGTAACGATTGGTATGGGAAGAAACTAATTTTCCAAACTTATCCGATTGATACATCTCGACGTTTTCTTAATGACTTTGGTCATATATTCATAATCTCTCCCACTTCGGAACCTGAAGACGGACTTGAGTACCTTTGGTAACAACTCACATGGATAGATAAATATGATGAAAGGTGTGACCTGGAGGTGCTTTGCCATTACCATCACATACCCGTGCTGATAAATCGGGTTGCTGCTCTTTGGCCAATATCGTATCCCGAATAAGCGGATATGTTTTATCTTGATTTATTAGAGGAAGAGATATGGAAAATGGAGAGGCGTTTACAACGTTATCACAAAGCACAACGCGCTATGTTATCAGGTCGTTAGATCCAGGAATAATTAATTAACATATATAACGACGCTATGTTAGCATTAGATAATGACATTTC
The DNA here is from genome assembly GCA_949130495.1 of Sambucus nigra. NCBI lineage: Eukaryota > Viridiplantae > Streptophyta > Magnoliopsida > Dipsacales > Adoxaceae > Sambucus > Sambucus nigra. Next base: position 134,753,253 of record OX422218.1, read on the forward strand.
TGACTACACCAATTCTGGTGATGATTACTTTTCGGAATGCATATATGAAAATGATGGGGAAGACTACGAACCAAATATATCGAACTACAACGAAGAATATGTTGATTTCGATACGCAACGGTCTTACTTACCTAAATGTCTAGTGCGCAATGAAAAACCATTTTATTGTATTACTACTACGTTCGACCTAAGTGTTTGAGCTGGGCGTCCTAATAATCATTTCTTTCAAGTAAGAATATTTGCACTAGTTAAGTTATTATTTCAATATTAATAAAGGATTATATTTATTACCTAATATTAAAAGTGCCATAATTTAAATTACAGTGCCACTTTGATTTTAAAATATTAACAAAGTAACCAATAGGGTAATGAATTAGTTGCCTTCATTCCATGTGTAATAAATAATAAATATTATGCAACAAAAATGAAAAGAAAATGTAATTAAATTGAGACAACTATAAATAATAAATTCATAAAAATTTTCAATAGTACATTTTACATCACAGGTGCCCCTGAATGAACTCATAATCAACACTTAAATCCACATGTGAACCCGTCATTGGGTCAGACCCAAACAAATTTCCCCAACTTTGTTGCGACTGATATGCAGGGACCGGGTCAGAGGGCTGTGGTATGTAAACACTCGGACAACTAGAACTAGTACCACCCCGCTCAACTCTCGACTAGGCATAGTAAAGCGTGCTAGTCTACGCTCCAACTCTTTAATGCGGTCATCATGTAGTAAAGCGTGTTTTGAGTTGATCCTCTTGCTGAGGTGTCTCATGTAGTAATGAATGATGGAGACCTCGAATGTTATCTACTGCATCGATATAGGACTCTCGCCATTCTAACTGCCTCAAAGATTGAGCTGGAGGTGTATTGGTTGGAAACTCGGGTCGCGGGACATCTACCGAATATGAAGCCCCATTCGGTAGGGCGACGTCTATCGTCCAATTCTGCCTCGGTGGTTGGACGTGCGTAGAACCACCCGCTGAGAACTGTGTCTCATACACATGCGGTTAATTTGTCGGTGCTGGTGCTCGTGGGATTTGCAACGTTTAAGGTGCCACTTAACCAACTCCAATCAAATCTACATTTACATATCTCGCAATCTGCGGTAGTAATAGCTCGAGTGCTACCGCCTTCGAGTAGGCATTGTACTCTTCTTGGGAGACATCTCTTATGTGCTGATTTGTGACAGACCAATTTTGGGTAGCAGCTGCTTGAAATTTATATTCTGAGACACAACACAAACTCGAAAGTGGGTTGTCTGCTATACATTATTCCCAGTCAATTTTTGGATGGCCCGGTCACCCAAGTACCAAAAACCCTTAAATAAGGGATCCTAAAAAATCATCCGTAACCCCAATAGATGATGAGCATATATGATGACATCAGTGTCACGGTAGGCAGAAGTCTCGTATGGCTGCCATATAATGGAATCGGGTGATCGCATCTCAATCTGATGTTGGCTGCTTGAGATATTAAACCATTGTGCTCCCTTTACATGCTTTTTATTCCCCCTCGACCAACGGAATATGCGAGGCCACACATCGATGGACAGATCGACGAGAATTGGACATGCCATGACCATTTACTCGTGATGTAAATACTGCAAAATATGTCAATACATTTAATTCATTAGAATAAGTTGACTATTATTTTAATGAAACATAAATTTTATATACGAGGTTAAATAAGATTAAACGAAAATATATCTCGAGTAATTGCCACATGCATTCAGTGCTAGTCAACGATCGACGACCGGCTTTGTCCAATGACCAAATAATACGGGCATAAATAGCTGAACCCCACTCATATGTGCCGACTGTAGTAATATCCTCCTGATAATGTAAAAATTTGATATCGGAAGTGGAGTTGGTATTTGGAAAAAATACACTCCCAATAACATAGAACCAAAATGCCCGAGCTATGATTAGACACATAATCTGGTATAGGTTCAACCTTGACAAAATTTTCTATGTATATTTTAAGGTCAGAAACTGGATATCCCGCACCGGTAAATCTCTGTATATGAATTTTGAGGAAAAATTGATTTATGGTATTTGTAAAATTGGTATATTTTTCGTTCGGTAGATTTAGAATGGGTCGCCCTTGTCCAATCGGAATGCCTGTACGTAATTTAAAATTATTGTCATAAATTTAAATAATTATGAATATAAATACAATAAAATATATTTGAAACAATTAATTATGAATGTAAGTACAAAAAATTATTTTCTTATATTGAAACAATTATGCATATAAGTACAACGAAAAAAAAAATTAATTATCGGAGAGCATTGTGAAGTCGATCGGAGTGAAGCCAAGCTCGACGTATGGTGGTTGGAAGGTATGGGTCATATACCACCAACGTTCCATCATCACCGTCACAATACATTTATAGGAATTGGGCATAACCATAGAAAATAAGTTCGACATCTAACCGGTAGTGTCGATAATTGATTTGATCGTGGGGTTTTCTCTCCGATCAATTTGTACAATTTTATCGGACCCGACCAATTCCCCCGAAATTTGAATTTATTTCTATTTATGATCAAAGTTTCTCCGTCCGATGCGTGTGATACTCCGTCGTAAATACGGGTATAGTTACCATATAAGGGATTCGATGGTTCAATCGGTGCAGAAGGAGCGGGAATTGTTGTTGAAGTCGACCCATGTTTTCTTGATTTCCCGATATTAAAGTATTTTTTCCATTTTCTACCTTCCATGGTATTAATAAAAGGGCCTGTTTTGGAGGATTATATAGAACTGATTTGGGACTGATTGAAAATTTATTTGAAAGATTATATGGGATGAATTTGGAAATTACATGAAGAAATCTATAGACTAATTGAACTCTAATAGGTGAGAAATTTGCAAAAGGACTGATTTGGGACTTATTTGAAACTGATTTGGAATTGATTTGGGAGATTATTTGGGATGAATTTGGGAATTATATGAAAAAAATCTATGGGACTGATTCAACAGTTATGGGGGAGGAATATGCAGAAGGTTTGATGCAGAAGGTTTGAGGAAGGAAAAAAGAAGCTGGAGGAAAAAATGAAGTCTTCCGTGAATAAATATACATACCATAATGTTACCGTTTATAGCAGTTTAAGTTCTTACGAACTCTTATTGTTTGTAGAAACTTCCAAGGAGCTTCATTTGTTCGTAAGAAGTTCCTACGAACTTCAGAAGCCTGTAGGAAGTCCCCCATTAGATGCATCCCATCTGGGCGAAAGGTAAAAGGGACACAGATAACTAACTGCCTTTCGCCAAGTAAACACCACTATGGATGCTCTAAACGTCCCCATGCTTGTTCACTATTTGTGACCATGAGATATAAATCCCAAACTCAGCCGTTGGATAGCCTACCCAAAATTCCCCTACTGATATACATATTTATAGGCGCAAATAAGAACACCCATGAACAACACTAATGAACAAAGACCGTAACAAAAATTAACCTGCAAAAAAAAATAACATAAAATAAAAATGGTGAAATGCCCTGCAGTAAAATTTAACCAAAAAAAATAATATAAATATTAAGTGATGAAAGAGAATGAAAATATCTTCCAAAACAAAAGAACCTTCGGAGGTTTGTGACAGAATGGGTGAGGTAAGAGGAGAGAGTAGGAGAGAAATTGCAAGTCAGATAATGAAGAGAGAGAATGGAAACTAAATCTAGGGGAAAGTAGGGGTAAAAGAAAAAAAAGGGTTTAAAATTCAAAATTCAAAATATTAATGGAGGGAGTTGATCTCAACCCTTCATTTTTATAAAATGTGTAAGGACGTGGCATTAATCCTCACCATTAAAATGTGTAGACAATTCAAAAACCTCCCTATATATATGTGTACAAGGTAATTGCATGTGCACGTAGGTATAATGCATATAGACTTCTTTCTTCCCTTTGTTTCTTTACTGCATTTGTATATTCACTGGGCATTAGCTTACACCTTTGTCATTGTTACGGCATGTGGGGTGCGGATTCTTAGTTTGAGAGTGTTATACAGGTTAGTGTTATATTTAATCGTACATTAGTATCCCTGTATGCTTGGACTCCAGGATGCTTCCCATGGGTCCTTCATGTAATTTGAACTTGAAATTGTAATCGAATGCTAAACAAGTGAAAATTTAATTAAAATAAAACTGGACTAACAACATTATATAGGTTGTTTCATTGCACTTCACACCTAACGCTCGGATTGGACCGAGTTGACTATGGCCAACCCATAAATCTGGGCCAGATCGTTACAAATGGTATCAGAGCTCTAGGTTCAAGGTTCCTTTCGAGAGTGACGTGGTGAGGTTGGTAGTGGATCTTTCGATATCGGTGTTGGTTTGGGCCAGTCACTCTAGTTTTGGTGACGGTTTAGCTCGTGTCCTCGACGGTGAAGTCAAAGAGGTTAGCATGACAAATAAGTTAGTGTCAGGTGGCACACGATCGAATTGATAGTTTTTAATTGCTTCCGCGCTTCTAATTATATGTTAGTAATTTACGGGTGTCCTCGCATGCTAGTAGCTGTGACACCGTGATTGTTAGTGTGAGGTGATTATGCTCAATCCTTGATGACGTAGAGTATTTTGAGATTTTAATAGAATGAGATGATGTCCATCAAGAAAGTAGCATGAGTTGCGTACAGCCAACAGTAGGGGTTGATATTTAGGGTGTCATGACTAAGAAACGATGATTGGTTATTAAAATGTACATAACCCCTAGGTGCGGTGCTTACGGGTGGTTAACGCCAATAATGTAGCTATGTAAATTCGATCCTTGGGGTAAAACCATAATCGGTGGATAGCTGATGAGCATGTAAATTTGTGTGGGTTAAAGTTTGAGGTTAGGTACATTCAGTCTTAGTTAATATGATGCTATCCCTGTGGGTGAGTGCTTTAGTAGCTATTGGCCAATGATTATATCTCATAAGCACTGATTAGAATTATGGGCCATTATAAAAATATATTACATATGCAAGAATGATGATTGAGAAGGCTTAGTAATGAACTCTCGGTAGTCTTCTATGATGGGGTTTTAGAAAATATAGTGTGATTTCGAGGAATAGGATCTTTAGTGATGTCGGTAATGCATATATAGAGGTTTATAAGTTGTAGACGATGTCCTGTTTCCTTCCATAATACTTAGTAGCATTAGTTGTGGTTTGTATGTGGCATATGGTCATAACCATTTGGAAGAAATATGAGATTAGCGTCTAAGTGTGAAGGCGCATTTTAGCCGTCGAAGTAATGGCTAGGTGCGACGAAATCCTAGTGTGAGAGTACTTTAAAGGAATTTTGGGGTGACGATAGAACTAATTGTGTGTGGCATCATTAGAGATAGAAGTTGACATGTTGTGACGTACTGAGGTGTTCTATGGTTAAGGTGCACCATATGTGGAAGCTCGTAGACTAGTTTCTTTGCAAGCATCAAGTAATCATGATGTGGATATTGAAAGGTTTGTAGAGCGCGCCTACAATGGTAATGGTATGGAGGATGAAATGTCGCCGGGTTTGGGGACTTTACGTGGAATGTGTTTTGTGTCTCTAGGAGACGAGTTAAGTCTGGTATGAAGACGCACCAGTGATTAGGCATACATTCTTTGTCTTTATACCCGTAATTTAGGTACTTTTACTATCCCGTGCGATGTTAATTCTATGATTTTAGCTCTTATTATTTCCCCTAATGATTTTTTGCGAGTACATTGTATCTCGTGTATTTCTCTTACTTTCTGCAGATATTTGATACATTTGAAAGTGAGAAAGAAACCAGAATGAGAATCGAAAAGCAAACAAGGAAAGTCAAGAACAAATTCATAATTGTACGATCGAAATTCGGATGCGAAAAGAGACTTCAAAGACATCGAGTTCACGAGTACATAGAAATAAACGACAACCAAATCCGAGCTACGGTCTAAAAAGGGGAGGAGAAAAAGGTCCCGCGCCCTCGTACTCTTTAGGAGCTCTTCGGCCGTAGTCATTGTGGGGTGAATGTATAGAGATGGATTCGCCAGCTTAATTTGCACAAAACAGGCAAAAGAACATGTCGCCACTTCGAGAGAGAGGCATCAAAGACAAACTGATGCTTAGGAAACCAATAGTTCAAAGGGTTTGGGGGCTAATTTACGGAATAGGAAGGTGTTAGGCACCCATCCCGCCCTTTCGGTCTCTCATGGGCTTGTGTTATTATTTTCCTTTATTTCTTTGTGAAGTGTGCATGTGTATGTGTGTGTGCGTGTGTATAATAGAGATCGGAATCGCCCAACTCATACCATGGAAAAAATAGAGTGAGGTCATCCATAAAAATGTTCCTAAAATAATATAAAGAAAATACGATTCAGGCCTTTATCGAAATATTGATCGCTATTATGAAACGATAATATGTGTGGGATAAAACGCTACTAAGGATCACAAATATAATATGTATTAATATAATAAAAGCGGAGATGGGGAATTTGAAAAAATTCGAAAATTAAAAAATGGGACTCGAGTCTCTGGTTTTAATCCAAAAGGCCTACGTAGCCTATAAAGTCATCAAAGTCCGCATAGTTCGCATGCAGCATAAGGACGGGGTTTATCCTATAGATTTAAACGAGATTTTATTATATGTGCATGTGTAGAAAATGTGTTTTAGTTTTGGAAATGTGTGATGGATAATCTCGTTCGGAATTTATGGGCGTAACCCCTTTTTTTTATGGAAAATAAAGTATGTGCAATATAACTAATAAAAATGTGAGATGTTAATGTGTATGAACTAAAACAAAACTAGATTATGAATTTAATGTGATTAAAGCAAAACCAAGAAATTTAAAGAGGGAGAGAAGGATTTGAACCTTCTTTGAAGCTTGATCTTGATCTTGAATGAACTCCCTTGAATGTTGAGATGAATGTTGGATGCGAGAGGATGACATTTTGCCAAATTGGGTATGAAAGGGATAGGAATGTAAGATTGAATGGAATTTAACATGAGGAAACTCCGCTGATTGCAAGAGAATGTTGCTGAGATCACTGATGCTGGTGGATCTGAGGTGTGTCTTGGTAGTGAGGCCATGCCCTCGATTTATAGGGTCAGGAATGGTGCCAATCGGCATGGTCCCAGCCCTTCCAATTGGCAGGTAACCCTAGACACACTGCCGATTACAAGGGAAATGAACCAGCCAATCGGCAGTTTCGTGCAGATTTTTCCAAAAAAGCGATCGTAGAATGCAATCGTTGATCCAAATTGCACACGGGGCAAGCCATTAGAATGGTAATTTAGATACCTTTAAGTAACCATTGGATCGCTCCCGAGTCCGAGAGTTGACTTTGGGTCAAATGTGGCTTAAAAGTGCACGTCGTTCCTTTGAACGGGAGATTATCAGATGGAAACGAATCGCTCATCTGAACTGTAAGTCAGAATCGCGCATGGGGTATATCGTTGGAAAGGTTAGGCGATGTACTTTGACATTCCAAAGAGCTTCGCTTGGTTTGGAAAGTTAACCTTGGTCATCTTATGCTCGAAAGTGCTCGGTGACCTCTCGGTGTAAAATGAATTGTTCGTCTGTACTGTAAGTTAGAATCGTGCACGAGATGGAACATTGGAAATGGTATTTAATGACCTTAAAATATTCATTCAATCTCATTGGAGTTGAAGAGTTGACCTTGGCCAAACGGAGCCCGAGAGTGCCCGGTGGCCTCTTAGTTTTCGGGGGAAAATGAATCTTTTGTCCAAATGGTTATGATGTTTTGTGCACGAGGTAGACAATTGGAATGGGTTTTTAATGCCCTTCGAATATTCAAAGAGCTTTCAATCTGACGATGAAGTTGATTGGGGTCAAATCGGGACCCGAGAGCGCCCGGTGGCCTCCAAATCAATTTTCAGTAGTAAAATGGCCCGTTCATTCGAACCTTTATGCCTATTTGTGCATGGGGAAGACCATTGGAAAGGGTATTCAAAGCCCTTAGAATATTCAAAGAGCTTTCACTTTGACGATAAAGTTGACTAGAGTCAAATGGGGCCTAGGAGCACCCGATGGACTTTAGATCGGTACTCAGAGTATGACCTAGGGTTTGTAGTGAAATTGGGGGGGGGGGGGGGTGCTAGGGACCTAAGGAGAGACTTAGGGGTTCCTAGAATGTGGTGTCTATAGATCCCCTCGATGGTTGAACTTGGATCAAGTGAAAGCCATCGAATAAACACCACATGATATTTTAGAAAGAGGTCTACTCTACGGACCTAAGGGACGACAATGGGGTCAATTTTAAGGGCCTTAGGAAATGCTGTGGATGGACGATTCTGTGGGCCGAGGTCAATTTTAAGGACCTAGGGTAGGAGCGATCAATTCTATGGGCTGAGGTCAATTCTGAGGTCAATTGTGGGTGTGTTGGTGACCGAGAAAGGTAACCAAATCTAATAAATGCCCATAATGCACTTCAATATTCTGCTCATTCTGCTTTGAAGTAAGCTAATCAGATCCTTAAAGAAAAACTTGATGAATTGAACTAAAATAGCCTTTCTCAACCAGCAGACTAACAAACTAGCTGATCTAGCTCCTCATATTCAATATTTTCATCTTCATCAATAGGTTCTTCATTGAAAGGCAATAGGACACAAGGCTCTAGGCTAAATAACTCGTAAACATTATCAAGAGTGATGGTAAATTCTCCCCATGAAGCAACACATATGTGGGTCCTAACTCTCTATCGAGATGTAAAAAGTTAAAGGGTAGGGTTTTTCTTTGATAGAGTAAAGTCCCTAAACTAGGTGGTTGCTCGTACTAGTATAACTTTAAGGAGTTTATCCGTGTATTTACCCTTAATGTACGTTGACCAAGCAGTGAAGCCATTAGGTGAAGCACTCGCTCCCTCAAACTCAATATTGGAGTAAAGGAAGTCCCCCATGCCTAATATAAACCTCAAGATGTAGAGGAAGGGATATATGAACCCTTGGTATGATCCAAAGGATTTGGGGCCATCCAAGTCCACACAATCCACTATTTCCTCAAAGTGTTCGTACTCCTCAAAAAATTCATCGTCCTTGCCAAAGAAGTGAGCCTGAAAGTAGAAGACGAACAATGTTTGATTTTTGCCTCCTCGTCATTGGATCCTTGCCGAAATGGGTAGTATCTTTGGAAGATGAAGAGACAATGATGAAATAGAGAGTGTTTGATAGCTATAAAAGCTATAAAAATTAATTAACGTAAAAGAAGATTGAAAATTAGTGGTAAATCACATGGGAAAAGACATGGCTACTTGAAAAAATCTCAAGAACATGTTTTTTATCTTTCTAAAACAAGTAGCTTCAGCTTTTTTAAAATGGAAGAAAGTCTTGAAAAGTTTAAAACTGAGGATGATGAAGTACTTATAGGAAAAGATATGCAGCAGTTAGGATACTCGTCTGTTGGTAAACCCAAGAAATTTTTTGGAAATGGGGGAAAAATGATGATTGCGTAAACCTAAAAGTAGTTCATAATTAATCGTATCACGCTACGTGTCATTGGGAAACGTAAACGATAGATGATGGGATGTTGGCATTAATTAGCAGGGATACATTAAAGATTTGGCAAGCATGCATCAAAATAACACATTCTGATGTATGACGTGTCGATTAATGGTACAATAAATTTCTCTACGAGGGGAAAAATATAGGAGGGGCTAAATGATAAACATCCCCATCAAAATCTTTACTAAAAGATTAAGACAAAGCAGAGCTTATTATAGCCATCCTCAAGAATTGTAAAAGAAGCACGACTTAGCATCAAATCAACTATTTCTTTGTGATTATAATTTATTTTGTAATATGTGAAATCTCTTAGTATCAACGATGGACCAGGTTTAGCGTGACCTAGGAGTTTTTACATGCTTTATCGAGGAATCTCACTCTGGGACTTTTTGAGTGAATTGGTTTGGATGATAGAGATCAAGCATCGTTAAAACATTTAACTTAATCATTGTAAATATACCAAGTAAAGCACCAAAGTAGTCCGAATGAACATCATTTGAACAACCTCATTACCATGCATTCTTAGCCACACACATTTTGGCACAAAGTATCATACCTTTTACAAATGATCATAACCATGTTATATCACACCTAACATGCCAAATCAACAACATATCTTAAATTGACAACTGGTAAGTTAACTGGCTGAAAGTGTACTGACGGCTCATCGTCCCACCTGACACAAGTTGGCTCATCCATTGTGATTTTCCTCAACATTTAATGCTCTTGACAGGTTAGGTACACTCTGAGGTCCTTCTAAGACTTTTTTTGCCTATAAAACAACAAACTTATCATTAATCAGATCATCAAGTTATCATATTGAAGACTCTTAGCAAAGGAAAACATTGCGAACTTATAAATCCATTAGTGCATTATTTCGTTCTCAATAAGAGCACCACCATTTATTATCCCCGAATACTCATCCCACTCACCCTTTGGTGCTTAATTGTCTACTAGTGTGTATTTAAAGTGCTTGTTCTCTCTCTTTCTAAATCAGTGCTGACCGAAGGACCTTATTTAGTATCAACATTGTTTTATTTATTGCTCATTATTGTGATAATTATAGAATAAAAATTAGAATTTAATTTCCACCAATCTTATTACATTAAATATTAGCTTTCCACTAATATATGGGACTCATTATATACTGTAAATATACATAAAGTCTCATAAATCAAAGATGCCATAAATCAACACACCTCATGAATCCAAAAATCAAAATAGTAAAGTCTGATAAATCAAAGATGCCATGAATCAACACGTGTCATGAATCCAAAAATCAAAATAGTACCCAAGTAAATAAACACCAATTCAAATAAAAAAAATAACCAGGAAACTATGAGCCAACAATATAAGCTCTACAGTCTCATAGAAGAGGCATATGTGAAAGCTAGTAGATATTATGAAAAAAAAATGTCTAGTAGTTTTAAATAACCAATTTATTCAGATGGTCCTAGAGGTGACTTATATCTAACTATTATTGGAGTGACCAACTTGGTGTTATGACGATGCAATGTGTCTAATTCATCCATTCCACATATCCTTTATGTTGTAAAAGGATTATTGGTCATGCCTTATTGGTATCCCTACGGCCTGTCATGATTAGGCTAACATATTTGGTTAAGACCATAATATATGCTCTCTCTTAGCTTGACTCAACATTCTTCAGTTATTTAAGATGAATGGGACAGAGCAACCATAGTCCTCTCTAGCCATTTAGTCACTCTAGAATATACATTCTCGTATCCTGAACTACTTGTAATTTAACTTAGCGTACGAACTTTCTAGGCAATATCTACTCCTGTAAAATGTATAATAAAAATACGACTTTCCATTACACATTGGAAAATCAATGTTGATCCATTGTACAATTTCTATATTATACGTCTAATATAATAGAATTAGAGGTATAATTTATGGTGCCAACGTAACTTAAGAGTCGAACTCTCTATCTTCCCATTCCTCCAACCCTTTGTATCTTTCCCACGCAACCCTTCTATCTCTCCAAACCATCCCTTTCCCTTCATCTGATTATATAAATCAGTGGAGCATGTCTTTTAGATTTGTATTGGATTTACAGTTTCCAAAGGTTTTTATTCCACTATCAAATGGATATCTGTCATCGACTTGTGACACTTTTTCTATACCTACAGTCGTACATTTAGAAATTAAACAATTGAATGTTCGATGTCTATTTTTAGTTCGTCTGATCTCATGTCTACAATCTCAGTGAGTTATGAAATACGGCACCTCGAAATTGAAAAATGTAGTCTTTTTTTTGGTAGACATTGAAAATAAAAGACTACATTTTTCAATTTCGAGGTGCCATACTACATTTTTCAATTTCAATTTCGTCTGATCTTCTAGTAACATGGACGAAAAGAAGGCTGATTCTTGTCTCCTTGTAGCTTCACATACAGAATATTTGCCAAAATAAAAATGTAGTCAATGATTTGTTGAGATTGCTTGATGAACTCAATTTTGAAGTATCACTGCATCAATGTGAGAAAAAAGCAAAAGACATGAAGACCCACCCAACTCAAGAGTATTACCACCCAAAGCAAGAAAGGCTAAAATTTTTCAAAATATAAGTAGAAGTTTGTGCGATTTTGATGGAAAAATAAAGAGTACATGTTTCCATCTTCAACAAAGTATGACAAAAAAAAAGCCCCATCCACAGTGATTTGCATTCTAATGAAAAAGTAAGAAAATATAAAGAAGTTTTAACAATGGAATGGTTAAATTAAAGAAAGGAAGTACAAGGTAATTTATATGTATTTTATGTACATAAATATTCATGTGGAACAATTTCTATATGACCATGGCAAACTTACATAAAATTCACCAAATGGGTATCTTTTTTTTTTTTGGTATAACCATATGGGTATCTGAAGACATTGGGATTTTACCTTTCTTAGACCACAACCAGATATTGGAATCAGGAAAGCTTTCACCTTTTCTATTCATGCTTGAATGTAGAAATAATAGTAAAAAAAAAAAGATTAGAATATTCATTGAGTGCATATTTTTTTAACCACATTTCGCTCTGTTTAGGGGAAAGGTCATTAGAATATTCACTCATCTAAGTTTGGAATTTTTTTTATTGTAATGTTTTTCTCATAACTTCAATATATAATTAGAGATAATGCTAAAGCATATAGTATCGCGATTTACTGAGTGCATATTTTTATTTATATGTGAAAGTGAACTGAAGTTGTGATTGCATCTGTTTTGGTGTTTATCTTCTGTATTTGAATTTTCAAAACAACTTTGTTTTCATGAGAATACATTTATAAGCAGATATGTGTATGGCTTATGCACATCTAGGGTGTTTTTGGAAAACTCAATTCCATGCCATGGAATTGAAATTGGGAAATATCCAGTTCAAATTTCAAAAAATTTAAACCAAATTTTTTTCAATTCCAATTCCAAGTTATAGAATTGGAGTTTCTAAACACACCCTTAGGGTTCGTTTGATAGAAAACTAGGAAAATGCAAATGATTCCAGGGCAAAAATTCCAAGGTAAATGAATATATTTCAACTTATGTCTGTTTGATACAAGTTGGTAAATCATCAATTTTCCACATTTTCTATCGGACACAAAAACTGAAAAATAGATATAAATGTGAAAAATTTGATTACGGTACTGAATATACTAAATATATATTATTTATAGAATATATACATCTATATAGAATATATATTTACATATATACAAAATATTATATTCTGTATATAAGTAAATATATATTCTATATATATGTATATAGCCTGTAAATAATATATATTCAGTATATATATAATATATGTCCGTGTGTGTACTATATATATTATGTAAATAATATATATTCAGTATATATATATATATATATATATATATATATATATATACACACACAAAATAAATGAATAGTTTTAAAAAACTATACGAAATACATTAATCATACGAAATATATGAGTATACATAATATATTAAATGTATGAAATATATAAATATAAGGAATATATTAAATATATGAAATATACAAAATATACGAAATATAAATATATATTAAAATATATGAATTATATAAATGTACGAAATATATAAATATATGAAATATATATAAATATACAAAATATACTCAATATATATATATATATATTATATATATATATATATATATATATATATATATATATATATATATATATATATATATATATATATATATATATATATATATATATATATATATATATTTCTTAACAATATATATGTTGATACCAAATTTAACCTGCTGACATGGACTAATTATGTGGAAACACGTGTCAATCTACATGGCACTCGAGAACATTTTTGACAACACTTTGACTCCGAGGAACTCAACCTCCCCGACCAACTCAGGCGCTCCGAGCAACAAGTGTTCTCCGAGGAACTTTATTGTACCGAGCTGTTTAGGCGGTCCGAGCAGCTTAGGCGGTCCGAGCTGCACCTCGTACAGAGCATATATAACCGAATAAATAAGAGGATTGAATGCGCATTAAATACTGATTATTATCATACAGATGTACACACCGATTGGACAGCTATGTAATATTCTCTCGCATGTACAGCCTCAAGGCTATAAATACATTGTAACCTCCTCATTAGCATGGGAATCGGAATTTCTTGGTAAACCCATTATCGAGAATTCTGCAAACAGTCAGCAATAATACAAATAGTGGACGTAGGCCATTCTTTCAAGGCTGAAACACTTTAAAAATCTCTTATCTTATTTATTTTTTATCCGTGTTTAAATAATTAGAGATAATCTAATTTTTTACATCAACAAATTGACGCCGTCTGTGGGAAAAACGACTGAAACTATCGTTTTTCACCAAAACAATTCATCCCCAATGGCTGATAATCCTGAATCCAGTAATCGAAACGCTGAAACCCCCCCAAATCCATCCACTCCTTCAAGTGTCCAAGATCTGGCTGGAATAATGGCTAATTTAGCTCAGGGACAGACCGCCATGCAAGAAACCATGCGACAACTCATGCAAACTATCCAGGGTGGAACACCTGCCCAGTCAGGACAATGAAGCATTCAGAGGAATACCCAATTGCCTTCCTCACGAACTAGACGAACATTACTCCCAGAGGAATCTCGATCTAGACATGTCAATTCATATCGCACTGATATATCTAATGATTTTTCTTATCAACCTGGACGAACTTCATCAGTACGAGCCACAGATAGTGAACAAAATGCCACTTTATCTCCAGAAAGGACCAGTGCTCTTGAAAGATTGAGTAGAGTTTCTCCCTTTGATTGTTTGGGTCCTAGGAGTAATAAAAGTCCCCCTAGGATGGTGTCGAGGAACTTTCAACGATTCTCTGATTTAAAGGAAGGTTCTGCCCAATCCCGACCAGCTGCTCGTCGTGAAAGATCCCAAGAGGCAAATTCAACACGATTAGTTTCTCGGACCAATAGGCCCGAGGAGGCAAATGATGCACGGAAAGGCTCTATTCAGAGGTTGGAGGATAGATTAGGTGAAATGGCTAAGGCCAAAAATCCTCTACAAAGAACTTTTGTCCAAGGGACACCTTTTATCCAGGCAATTGTGGATTTTCCCACACCATCAAAGTTCAAAGCCCCAGTGGTAACACCAAAATATGATGAAAAAACTGATCCTGTTCTACATATAAAACAATATCAGGCAACTGCTGATATCTATGCTGTTCCAGATGAGATGCGATGTAGGGCATTTTCAGGAACTCTCACTGGATCTGTTCAAATATGGTACAACAATCTTCCTCGGGGGAAGATTGCAACTTTCTTTCAACTGGCCGAGCTCTTTATTGGAAACTTATGTTTTGGAGCAAAACCAGTTAAGCGAGTAGCACACTTGCTAAGCGTTAGACAAAAAGCAGGTGAGAGCACCAGGGATTATATTACTTGTTTCAATAACGAGAAGCTCGTAGTTATTGACTACAAAGAAAAGACAACAATCACTGCTCTGATGAGTGGATTGTTGCCAAATAAATTGTACTATACTTTGGCCAAAGATCCACCTAGGACCATGTCAGAATTAATGGCAAAAGCAGCCAAAATCATGAATGCCGAGGAATCTATGGATGCAAAGAAGAGCATGGATACTAAGGAAACCAAAGTTGAGGCCGAGAAGATTGAGAAGAAGGATCAGAAGAATAATGGTGGTAACAAGCAGTCAAAAGCAAGGTAAGTGTTGGAATAGTTGAAGAAATTTGGAAACTATACTCCTTTGAAGGTAGATATAAACCATGTTATGGAAGAGATCAAGAACAGCGAAGAGTTAAACTGGCCTGAGAAAATGAAGACAAATCCTGACAAAAGGAATAAGGCCAAATATTGCGAGTTCCATAAAGACCATGGTCACACGACCAAAAATTGCATAGCTCTTCAGAATGAAATTGAAGCACTCATCAGACGAGGAAAGCTGGCCAAGTATGTTGATCGTAGAAATGAAGGAAAAAACAACGACCGAGCAAGACAGAGATCTAGATCTCCTCGTCGAGCAGAAGAAAAAAAGAAAAGAGATCATGAAGATGATCTAGAAGATGACCCTGATCTCCCTAAAAGACCAAGACATCCAGAACGTGAGGTATTTTCTATCCGTTTTGGGTCATTTGATTGCAATGTTATTACCGGTGGAGATGCAGGAGGTAGAGACCTTACTGCAGAAAGGAAAGCTTACCTCAACGAGGCTCAAGCCTGTTCGTATATTGAACGAATAAATCTAGAAGAAGAAGATCGCCCGAGGAAGGTTAACAAAGATAAACTGGTCATCGGTTTCTCTAAGAATGACCTCGCAGGTGTGCTATACCCTCATGATGACCCATTGGTGATCAAAATGAGGATGAAGGAAGTAGTGATTTCGGGTGTTTTAACTCTTGGAATTCTTAGTCAGCGAACTCTCAAAATTCCTGAAGGGTCGATCGATCGATCCTGGGAGTCGATCGATCGACCTCCCCAGATTTCGTGAACATTAAGTAATTTTCAAGAGTTGTTTTGACTTCCAACTCTTCATTTCTTTGCCTTATTTAAAGGAGTCTTTTGGATTTCAACTCTTCATTTCTTTGCATTATAAAAGGATGTCGTGGGCAACCCTTTTTCACCTACTTTTGGCACAACTTTTTGGCAGCAAATATATTTTATATTCCTCTCCTTTTTAATTATACTTTGGCCCTTGAGATTTGTGAGTTCCAACCTTAGATTAGAGGTGTTCTTGGGGATATTTTTGTTGGAGGTTCTTGGAGGAGGTTCTGTAGATATTTTGTGTTGATCTTGAGGATGTGATCATTGGTTTCTCATCATGGTTTGAGGTATGGGGTTTTACACAATATGCTCCTCAAATCTTGCGAGTGTCATTCTCTTTGATTGCATGTTTAATTGAACTCATAGTTGAATTGATAAATTCATTGAAATCTGGAAAATAGTTGTTGAAATTATTTCGATTCATGTGGAATTATTCATGTTGTAATTGAGCATGTTGTCATGAGATTTTAATATGGCACGGAGGTTGGGCACCCGCCAAAATACATATTCCCAGGCTATGGCTTAATAAAGCATATGCGAATGGGGTGAGGCCTGGTGACCCATTGATGTGTTGTTGAGAAATTATATTGATAAATGCTTTGAGATTTGCATTTTGATTTGAATATTCGTACTCGAGTTGTTAAGTTTTATTCATCACTAACATATATTTGTTGAGCATCTTTCCTGTTGTATTGTGTACTTCCCCATATTTTCTTTTAGTGGCAGGTTAGCGCGAATTTTGGTGCTTTAGACCTATTGGGATGATTTTAGGGTGGATTGTTTTGGGAAGAATTTTTAATACATTTGAGAAGACTTGTATTTATTTATTTTGATGTATAGAGCATTGGGATTTATTTTATTTCGAGTTAGATGTTGTAATTCGAGAGATTTGAGATTAGTGGTTTCCTCTCGAGCAACTGAATGCTAACTTTACGTGCTTGATTTTTCTGATTTATGCTCCTCTGAATACTTTATCGAGTAAAATACTAGCTTTTAAACCCAACTCTTCAATCTTGTTAGTACCAAGCTAGTGGTGGACTTCGAAACATTTTCATACAACTTCTTCTTCATTATTGGTCGGGACAGTATTAGTAAAGATCTCAGTGCTGTAGATGCTGAATTTGACTCCTGAACTTCAATATGCCTCCGTGTAAGTTTGTGGAGTTGAATTTGATACTTGACTTCATGATGTTATGAGAATGTGCCACCGAACGAACAACTGAATTTGTAATAGAAGCCCCCAAGTGTGGAATATGAACTTTGAGTACTTTCTTAGCCTTGAAATATGTTGGTCTTGCTGGAAAAATAAGGCCGAGGAAATATTCCATGAAATGACTCCCTGAGATCTTTGCATGTTTGCATTTTCTGGCTTCTATTATTTAACTCAGTTCAAGTGTTTAAAAAGAATATATGTTGACATTTCAATTATGAATTTCTACATTTCTTCCATCATATGACTCTTGCCGGCTTTTTAAGAATCTGTTTGAATTCCAACTTGGGAATTTCTACATGTGTTCTTTAGCTCAGTATGAGTGTTTGAGGAATAGATGATTGAATTCTTAATTAGAAAGGCCTACATGTATCTCTTCTCTTAACTCGATTAAGTCAAGTATGAAGCTCTATGCCCAGGATTGGGGCATGTATGAAATGAATCTGATGGTGCCAATTGAATTGTTGTTTGCAGTCTTGCTGCTGTGCTGTGTGCAGTCTAGCTGGGTTATTTTTGTTCGGTATTGACCTTTTAAGGTCTTTATGTGCTGTTGATGAGCATCCAAGAATTGTACTGGGCAGATAATTTTGCCTGAGCACCTGTTGAGGCTGAATCATATAAAAATTACAATTATAATAATTATTCAGCCGACCAATATATAGTGTGCATCGGCTTAATTATTGGACAATTTAAATTCCAGATAATAATATGTTATGTGAGCAGATTTTTATCAGATAGGTTCCCTATGTAAGACATAATTGTGTAATCTAGGATTTTTGTAAAATTATTTTCAATCCCAATAAATATTAAAAATTAGTTCGTTTTTAGAAATATTTATTGATTTTAAAAATATTTTTGAGGTGGGGTTGTAAACTGTAGATACTTGGTGTAATAAACAAAAAATATCTTTAAACACTATGTGGATAAACCAAGAGTCTTTTTTTGAACAGAAAAAGAAGTCAAAAAGTGAGACTTGAGCCCCAACTAGACACGTATGAGTTCAGTTGTTCTTGCTTGGCCACAACCTCCGACCAACATTAGAATTACGGTTTATCTTTCCTGTCATCGATGAGAAAATGGGAGGTTTAAAATTCTAAATCTGCACAACATCTTCCTCCGACCAACCATGATAACTTGTAGTTACAGAAAATTGAATTTCAAGTCACCGATTAACAATGGGCGTCGCCGACCAAGAAGTAGATGATCGTCGACCTGTTTTGCTGGTTCCGACCAGCGCTGGATGGTGCCAACCTGTGCCGACCACCAGTTGATTTCCCCCGACCAACTATATATAACGCCGACCATCATATAAGAGCTACTGACCAACAAAATGACCTGCTGACCCTATAGGCTTTGGTCGACCATTGATGCCGATCAAGAAATAAATATGCCGGACCAAGAATAAGATATAGTTGAGCAATTATATATGATCTCCGACCAGTGATGGCCCAATAATAGGTGTCATCGGCTATCACCGACTAAGAATAAGGCTGCCGACTAGGTATTGGATAGTGCCGACTTGTGCATGTGCGGTTTGAATACCAGTCGCCATTTTTAAGATCTGGCATCTCTTAAAGAGAGAAAGATGAAATCCAAAGTCTTAGTTTCTTATGATAATCAGAATCTGACTTTTAGAGTCTCAAATTGATACACATGATAATCAAACAAATATATATTCTTGACTCGTTGATGACTATCTCCTTCAACCATCACAAAAATTTACGGAGGCATTAGATCCATCATTGAAATTAGATCCGCAATTCATATCAAGACGTGGATGTCCCCTATTTCTATTTTATCAATTCTCACTCAATAATGAAAATTATCGTGTGATTCACACAATTGGTAGATGAATTGAATTTGACGGTCACTTTATCAAAACTAGTAAAATGAAACAGTGTGTACATGAAAAATATTGAATTGTTCTAAAGTTTATCCCCATTATAAAGTTTAGACTTGGGAATCAAGTCAAAAATTATGATTTTAAATCTTACTGTTTTACAGATTTCTTAATAAAAATAATCTAACAGTTATGATTTTAAAATCATGATATTCAATGTTTTGCAAATTTCCTAAATAAAAATTGGACAACTAATTTCTGTATATAAACATAAAAATCTTGACTGAATCAAAAGATATATGCACAGTATATAATTGATTATACATATAGAAAATAAAAGCTTAGCTTTTGATGGAGAACAATGCTTGTAACACGTTCCCACATACGACGCCAATCTGTTGAAGACAGAAAATGTCCACTGCCATTTTAGTGGCGTCATCAGCAGATAAATGATGAGGATGAGATTGAAGATGAAGATAAACATTCACATCAAACATATAAGAGACAAAGGTTTTTAAAGTGGTTCGGCTATGAATAAAGCCTACGTCCACTGTTATTTTATTCCCAGGGGTTTACAATAGCACAATATGGTGTAGAGAGAGAGAGGATGTGTATCTTGTGTATGTTGTTTCTTAGTTTTCTCCCACCGTCCCCCCCTTTTGGCTAAGGGAATACATGTATTTATAGTGATGGGAGATAAAGAGATACAATGTCTTTATACATTCAGACATTTATGTCAACATACAATGAATCTAATTGTTGGCCTTCTATGATGGTTGATCCTCCTTGAATTGCTTGGTATGCTACGTGTTGTCATCTATTAATACAGTATAAATGTACATTAAGGCTCATTAAATGCACTGTCATTTTTATTAATGCACATTAAATGCATAGTTATTATTTGATCTTCCTGGTTGGTATGTCGACCAACTCTCCTCGGGTGCCGACTAACTCTCCTCGGGTGCCGACTAAAGTTTATCCCCATTATAAAGTTTAGACTTGGGAATCAAGTAAAAAATTATGATTTTAAATCTTACTGTTTTACAGATTTCTCAAAAAATAATCTAACAGTTATGATTTTAAAATCATGATATGCAATATTTTGCAGATTTCCTAAATAAAAATTGGACAACTAATTTTTGTATATAAACATAAAAATCATGACCGAATCAAAATATGTATGCACAATATATAATTGATTATACATATAGAAAATAAAAACTTAGCTTTTGATGGAGAACAATGCTTGTAACACGTTCCCACAGACGGCGCCAATCTGTTGATGCAAAAAACTGGACCGAATCCCATTTTTATGATCACAGATAAATAGATAAAAGCAATCCAATCAACATACTTGAAGATTATGACAAGCCACAAGCTGCATACTATGGCATGGCTGCATCCAAATTACCAGGGGTGATACATAGCACACGTTCACTTGACGAACGGAGTTCCTCAAAAGAGATATTAGCAACCATCAATCAGCCTGCATCATATGTCATCCAGGAGATAGTGCACTTCATGTTGAATAAATCAAGAAGACAGATCAAGAATTTCATGAGCACCGAGCAACGCTGCAGAATAAATACTCCATCCTTTCAGAGAACCATCAAGCATGGAGCATTGGGGGCTTCTGTTGACGCAAAAATTCTCCATCTACGAAGACCAATCAGAAATGGACACATGTCATCCTACGTGGCAATATTCGGCACCCGAGGAGAGTTGGTCGGTACCCGAGGAGAGTTAGTCGACACCCGAGGAGAGTTGGTCGGTACTCGAGGAGAGTTAGTCAACACCCGACGAGAGTTGGTCGGCACCTGAGGAGAGATAGTCGGCACCCGAGGAGAGTTGGTCGGCATACCAACCAGGAAGATCAAAGGATAACTATGCATTTAATGTGCATTAAATGCAGATGACAACGCATTTAATGAGCCTTAATGTACATTTATACTGTATTAATAGATGACAACACATAGCATACCAAGCAATTCAAGGAGGATCAACTATCATAGAAGGCCAACAATTAGATTCATTGTATGTAGACATAAATGTCTGAATGTATAAAGACATTGTATCTCTTTATCTCCCATCACTATATATACATGTATTCCCTTAGCCAAGGGGGGGGGGGGGGGGGGACGGTGAGAGACAATTGAGAGACACCATTCACAAGATACACAACCTTTCTCTCTCTACACCATATTGTGCTATTGTAAACCACTGGGAATAAAATAACAGTGGACGTAGGCTTTATTCATAGCCGAACCACTTTAAAAAACCTTTGTCTCTTATGTGTTTGATGTGATCATCATTTCATCTTCAATCATCATCTTCATACCTTCATTTTTATCTGTTGTTGATGCCGATAAGATAACATGGATGTTATTTCTAGTCATCAACAGATTGACGCCGTCTGTGGGAACGTGTTACAAGCATTTTTCTCCATCAAAAGCTAAGTTTTTATTTTCTATATGTATAATCAATTATATACTGTTCATACATCTTTTGATTCAATCATGATTTTTATGTTTTTATACAGAAATTAGTTGTCCAATTTTTATTTAGGAAATCTGAAAAATATTGCATATCATGATTTTAAAATCATAACTGTTAGATTATTTTTATTGTGAAATCTGTCAAACAGTAAGATTTAAAATCATAATTTTTGACTTGATTCCCAAGTCTAAACTTTATAATGGGGATAAACTTTAGAACGATTCAATATTTTTCATGTACACATTGTTTCATTTGACTAGTTTTGATAAAGTGACCATTCAAATTAAATTCATCTACCAATTGTGTGAATCACAAGATAATTTTCATTATTGAGTGAGAATTGATAAAACAAAAATAGGGGACATCCACGTCTTGATATGAATTGCGGATCTAATTTCAATGATGGATCTAATGCATCCGTAAATTTTTGTGATGGTTGAAGGAGATAGTCATCAAAGAGTCAAGAATATATATTTGTTTGATTCTCATGTGTATCAATTTGAGACTCTAAAAGTTAGATTCTGATTATTAGAAGAAACTGAGACTCTGGATTTCATCTTTCTCTCTTTAAGAGATGCCAGATCATAAAAATGGCGATTGGTATTCAAACCGCACCTGCACAGGTCGGCGCTATCCAATACCTGGTCGACAGCCTTATTCTTAGTCGGCGACAGCCGATGACACCTATTTTTGGGCCATCACTGGTTGGAGATCATAAATGATTGCTCAACTATATCTTATTCTTGGTCCGGCATATTTATTTCTTGATCGTCATCAATGGTCGACCAAAGCCTATTGGGTCAGCAGGTCATTTTGTTGGTCGGTAGCTCTTATATGATGGTCGGAGTTATATATAGTTGGTCGGGGGAAATCAACTGGTGGTCGGCACAGGTCAGCACCATCCAGCGTTGGTCGAAACCAGCAAAACAGGTCGACGATCATCTACTTCTTGGTCGGCGACGCCTATTGTTAATCGGTGACTTGAAATTCAATTTTCTGTAACTACAAGGTTATCATGGTTGGTCGACGAAAGATGTTGTGCAGATTTAGAATTTTAAACCTCCCATTTGCTAATCGATGACAGGAAAGATAAATCGCAATTCTAATGTTGGTCGGTGATTGTGGCCAAGCAAGAACAACTAAAATCATACGTGTCTAGTTGGGGCTCAAGTCTCACTTTTTGACTTCTTTTTCTGTTCAAAAAATGACTATTGGTTTATCCACATAGTGTTTAAAGATATTTTTGGTTTATTACACCAAGTATCTACATTTTACAACCCCACCTCAAAAATATTTTTAAAATCAATAAATATTTCTAAAAACGAACTAATTTTTAATATTTATTGGGATTGTGAATAATTTTACAAAAATCCTAGATTACACAATTATGTCTTACATAGGGCACCTATCTGATAAAAATATGCTCACATGACATATTATTATCTAGAAATTTAAATTGTCCAATATTGAAGCCGATGCACACTATATATTGGTCAGATGAATAATAATTCTAATCGTAATTTTTATATGATTGAGTCTAGCATCCATGTTATCTTATCGGCATCAATAGATTGGCGCCGTCTGTGGGAACGTGTTACAAGCATTGTTCTCCATCAAAAGCTAAGTTTTTATTTTCTATATGTATAATCAATTATATACTGTACATACATATTTTAATTCAGTCATGATTTTTATGTTTATATACAGAAATTAGTTGTCCAATTTTTATTTAGGAAATCTGCAAAATATTGCATAACATGATTTTAAAATCATAACTGTTAGATTATTTTTATTGAGAAATCTATAAAACAGTAGGATTTAAAATCATAATTTTTGACTTGATTCCCAAGTCTAAACTTTATAATGGGGATAAATTTAGAACGATTCAATATTTTTCATGTACACACTGTTTCATTTTACTAGTTTTGATAAAGTGACCATTCAAATTCAATTCATTTACCAATTGTGTGAATCACACGATAATTTTCATTATTGAGTGAGAATTGATAAAACAGAAATAGGGGACATCCACATCTTGATATGAATTGCGGATCTAATTTCAATGATGGATCTAATGCCTCCGTAAATTTTTGTGATGGTTGAAGGAGATAGTCATCAACGAGTCAAGAATATATATTTGTTTGATTCTCATGTGTATCAATTTGAGACTCTAAAAGTCAGATTTTGATTATTAGAAGAAACTGAGACTCTGGATTTCATCTTTCTCTCTTTAAGAGATGCCAGATCTTAAAAATGGCGATTGGTATTCAAACCGCACCTGCACAGGTCAGCGCTATCCAATACCTGGTCGACAACCTTATTCTTAGTCGGCGACAGCCGAGGACACCTATTATTGGGCCATCACTGGTCGGAGATCATATATGATTGCTCAATTATATCTTATTCTTGGTCCGACATATTTATTTCTTGATCGGCATCAATGGTCGACCAAAGCCTATTGGGTCAGAAGGTCATTTTGTTGGTTGGTAGCTCTTATATGATGGTCGGCGTTATATATAGTTGGTCGGGGGAAATCAACTGGTGGTCGGCACAGGTCGGCACCATCCAGCGCTGGTCGGAACCAGTAAAACAGGTCGATGATCATCTACTTCTTGGTCGGCGACGCCTATTGTTAATCGGTGACTTGAAATTCAATTTTCTGTAAGTACAAGGTTATCATGGTTGGTCGGAGGAAGATGTTGTGCATATTTAGAATTTTAAACCTCCCATTTGCTAATCGATGACAGGAAAGATAAACCGCAATTCTAATGTTGGTCGGCGGTTTTGGCCAAGCAAGAACAACTGAAATCATACGTGTCTAGTTGGGGCTCAAGTCTCACTTTTTGACTTCTTTTTTTGTTTAAAAAAGGACTCTTTGTTTATCCATATAGTGTTTAAAGATATTTTTGGTTTATTACACCATGTATCTACAGTTTACAACCCCACCTCAAAAATATTTTTAAAATCAATAAATATTTCTAAAAACGAACTAATTTTTAATATTTATTGGGATTGTAAATAATTTTACAAAAATCCTAGATTACACAATTATGTCTTACATAGGGCACCTATCTGATAAAAATATGCTCACATGACATATTATTATCTGGAAATTTAAATTGTCCAATATTGAAGCCGATGCACACTATATATTGGTCGGCTGAATAATTATTATAATCGTAATTTTTATATGATTCAGCCTCAACAGGTGCTCAGGCAAAATTATCTGCCCAGTACAATTCTTGGATGCTCATCAACAGCACATAAAGACCTTAAAAGGTCAATACCGAACAAAAATAATGTAGCTAGACTGCACACATCACAACAGCAAGACTGCAAACAACAATTCAATTGGCACCATCAGATTCATTTCATACATGCCCCAATAATGGGCATAGAGCTTCATACTTGACTTAATCGAGTTAAGAGAAGAGATACATGTAGGCCATTCTAATTAAGAATTCAAACATCTATTCCTCAAACACTCGTACTGAGCTAAAGAACACATGTAGAAATTCCCAAGTTGGAATTCAAACAGATTCTTCAAAAGCCGACAAGAGTCATATGATGGAAGAAATGTAGAAATTCATAATTGAAATGTCAACATATATTCTTCTTAAACACTTGAACTGAGTTAAATAATAGAAGCCAGAAAATGCAAACATGCAAAGATCTCAGGGAGTCATTTCATGGAATATTTCCTCGGCCTTATTTTTCCAGCAAGACCAATATATTTCAAGGCCAAGAAAGTACTCAAAGTTCATATTCCACACTTGGGGGCTTCAATTACAAATTCAGTTGTTCATTCGGTGGCACATTATCATAACATCATGCAGTCGAGTATCAAATTCAACTCCACAAACTTACACGGAGGCATATTGAAGTTCAGGAGTCAAATTCAGCATCTACAGCACTGAGATCTTTACTTCTACTGTCCCGACCAATAATGAAGAAGAAGTTGTATGAAAATGATTCGAAATCCACCACTAGCTTGGTACTAACAAGATTGAAGAGTTAGGTTCAAAAGCTAGTATGTTACTCGACAAAGTATTCAGAGGAGCATAAATCAGAAAAATAAAGCACGTAAAGTTAGCATTCAGTTGCTCGACACAGGAAGCAGTTGGACGGCTGGCAAACCAATCAACATACTTGAAGATTATGACAAGCTACAAGCTGCATATTATGGCATGGATGCATCCAAATTCCCAGGGGTGATACATAGCACACGTTCACTTGACGAACGTAGTTCCTCAAAAGAGATATTATCAACCATCGATCAGCCTGCATCATATGTCATCTAGGAGATAGTGCACTTTATGTTGAAAAAATCAAGAAGACAGATCAAGAATTTCATGAGCACCGAGCAATGCTGCAGAATAAATACTCCATCCTTTCAGTAAACCATCGAGCATGGAGCATTGGGGGATTCTGTTGACGCAAAAAATTCTCCATCTACGATGACCAATCAGAAAAGGACACATGTCATCCTACGTGGCAATATTCGGCACCCGAGGAGAGTTGGTCGGTACCCGAGGAGAGTTAGTCGGCACCCGAGGAGAGTTGTTCGGCACCCGAGGAGAGTTAGTCGGCACCCGATGAGAGTTGGTCGGCATACCAACCAGGAAGATTAAAGGATAACTATGCATTTAATGTGCATTAATGAAGATGACAGCGCATTTAATGAGCCTTAATGTAAATTTATACTGTATTAATAGATGACAACACATAGCATACCAGGCAATTGAAGGAGGATCAACCATCATAGAAGGCCAACAATTAAATTCATTGTATGTAGACATAAATGTCTGAATGTATAAAGACATTGTATCTCTTTATCTCCCATCACTATAAATACATGTATTCCTTAGACAAAAAGGGGGGGGGGGACGGTGGGAGAAAACTAAGAAATACCATACACAAGATACACATCCTCTCTCTCTTTACACCATATTGTGCTATTGTAAACCCCTGGGAATAAAATAACAGTGGACGTAGGCTTTATTCATAGCCGAACCACTTTAAAAGACTTTGTCTCTTATATGTTTGATGTGAATGTTTATCTTCATCTTCAATCTCATCCTCATCATTTATCTGCTGTTGACGCTACTAAAATGACAGTGGCCATTTTCTATCTTCAACAGATTTCTGTTGATACCAAATTTAACCAGCTGACATGGACCAATTATGTGGAAACACGTGTCAATCTGCATGGAACCTGAGAATATTTTTGACAACACTTTGACTCCGAGGAACTCAACCTCCCCGACCAACTCAGGTGCTCCAAGCAGCAAGTGTTCTTCGAGGAACTTTATTGTACCGAGCTACTTAGGCGGTCCGAGCTGCACCTCGTACAGAGCATTTATAACCGAATAATTAATAGGATTAAATGCGCATTAAATGCTGACTATTATCATACAGATGTACACACCGATTGGACAACTATGTAATATTCTCTCGCATGTACAACCTCAAGGCTATAAATACATTGTAACCTCCTCATTAGCAGGGAACTCGGAATTTCTTGGTAAACCCATTATCGAGAATTCTACAAACAGTCAGCAATAACACAAACAGTGGACGTAGGCCATTCTTTCAAGGCTGAACCACTTTAAAAATCTCTTGTATTATTTATTTTTATTTGTGTTTAAATAATTAGAGATAATCTAATTTTTTACATCAATAAATTGGCGCCGCCTGTGGGAAAACGACTGAAATTATCATTTTTCACCAAAACAATTCATCCCCAATGGCTGATAATCCTGAATCCAGTAATCGAAACGCTGAAACCCCCCCAAATCCATCCACTCCTTCAAGTGTCCAAGATCTGGCTGGAATAATGGCTAATTTAGCTCAGGGACAGACCGCCATGCAAGAAACCATGCGACAACTCATGCAAACTATCCAGGGTGGAACACCTGCCCAGTCAGGACAATGAAGCATTCAGAGGAATACCCAATTGCCTTCCTCACGAACTAGACGAACATTACTCCCAGAGGAATCTCGATCTAGACATGTCAATTCATATCGCACTGATATATCTAATGATTTTTCTTATCAACCTGGACGAACTTCATCAGTACGAGCCACAGATAGTGAACAAAATGCCACTTTATCTCCAGAAAGGACCAGTGCTCTTGAAAGATTGAGTAAAGTTTCTCCCTTTGATTGTTTGGGTCCTAGGAGTAATAAAAGTCCCCCTAGGATGGTGTCGAGGAACTTTCAACGATTCTCTGATTTAAAGGAAGGTTCTGCCCAATCCCGACCAGCTGCTCATCGTGAAAGATCCCAAGAGGCAAATTCAACACGATCAGTTGCCCAGACCAATAGGCCCGAGGAGGCAAATGACGCATGGAAAGGCTCTATTAAGAGGTTGGAGGATAGACTAGGGGAAATGGATAAGGCCAAAAATCCTCTACAAAGAACTTTTATCCAAGGGACACCTTTTATCCAGGAAATTGTGGATTTTCCCACACCAACAAAGTTCAAAGCCCCAGTGGTAACACCAAAATATGATGGAAAAACTGATCCTGTTCTACATATAGAACAATATCAAGTAACTGTTGATATCTATGCTGTTCCAAACGAGATGCGGTATAGGGCGTTTTCAGGAACTCTCACTGGATTTGCTCAAATATGGTACAACAATTTCCTCGGGGGAAGATTGCAACTTTCTTTCAACTGGCCGAGCTCTCTTTTGGAGCAAAACCAGTTAAGCGAGTAGCACACTTGCTAAGCGTTAGACAAAAAGCAGGTGAGAGCACCAGGGATTATATTACTCGTTTCAATAACGAGAAGCTCGAAGTTATTGACTACGAGGAAAAGACAACAATCACTGCTCTGATGAGTGGATTGTTGCCAAATAAATTGTACTATACTTTGGCCAAAGATCCACCTAGGACCATGTCATAATTAATGGCAAAAGCAGCCAAAATCATGAATGCCGAGGAAGCTATGGTCGCAAAGAAGAGCATGGATACTAAGGAAACCAAAGTTGAGGCCGAGATGATTGAGAAGAAGGATCAGAAGAATAATGGTGGTAACAAGCAGTCAAAAGCAAGGCAAGCGTTAGAACAGTTGAAGAAATTTGGAAACTATACTCCTTTGAAGGTAGATATAAACCATGTTCTGGAAGAGATCAATAACAGCGAAGAGTTAAACTGGCCTGAGAAAATGAAGACAGATCCTGACAAAAGGAATAAGGCCAAATATTGCGAGTTCCATAAAGACCATGGTCACACGACCAAAAATTTCATAGCTCTTCAGAATGAAATTGAAGCGCTCATTAGACGAGGAAAGCTGGCCAAGTATGTTGATCGTAGAAATGAAGGAAAAATAATGACCGAGCAAGACAGAGATCTAGATCCCCTCGTCGAGCAGAAGAAAATAAGAAAAGAGATCATGAAGATGATCTAGAAGATGACCCCGATCTCCCTAAAAGACCAAGACAGCCAGAACGTGAGGTATTTTCTATCCGTTTTGGGTCATTTGATTGCAATGTTATTACTGGTGGAGATGCAGGAGGTGGAGACCTTACTGCAGAAAGGAACGCTTACCTCAACGAGGCTCAACTCTGTTCGTATATTCAATCTAGCCGAAGAAGATCGCCCGAGGAAGGGTAACAAATATAAACTGTTCATCGGTTTCTCTAAGAATGACCTCGCAGGTGTACTATATCCTCTTGATGACCCATTGGTGATCAAAATGAGGATGAAGGAAGTAGTGATTTTGCGAGTCTTGGTGGATAATGGCAGCTCGACAGATATTATGTTCTACCCATGTTTTGATAGTTTGAACCTAAAGCTATCCCAGTTGGAGCCATATCATCGACCACTCCTCGATTTTACTGGCGAGAAAGTTTTTCCACTTGGGACGATCAAGTTGGATATGTTCATCGGTACATGGCCTGCTTGTCGAACAGAAAGAGTGCGCTTTTTTGTGATGGATAATAATGTTCAATCAGCTTACAATATCATCATGGGAAGGCTAGGATTGAAGAAGTTCGAAGCAGTACCATCTACTGTACATCAATGCCTAAAATTTCCAACCAACTTTGGAGTAGGAATTGTGAAGGGTGACCAAAAAGTAGCTCGGGAATGCTATTATTCATCGGCTGAGCAAGAAGAACTGGAAGAATATAGGAAAAAGACTATCACCTATCAAGTGGATGAAGGTGCAGAAATTGAAACGTTGGATCCTAGAGACGAGTCGCAGCTCATAAAAGGTCAGGTGGTGGAAGCTACTGAAAACGTCATTTTGGATGACGAACACCCAGAACGAACAACTCAAATCGGTTCATCGTTGGACACCCCACTAAAACAGGAATTGATAGCCTTCTTAAAAAGCAGAAAACAAACTTTTTTATGGAGCCACGAAGATATGCTAGGAATATACTCAAATTTCTTGTGTCATGAACTTAATGTGAACAAGGAAATCAAACCTGTGAAGCAGCGAAGAAGAGTGTTCAGCCCCGAGAAGAACCAAGCTATACAAGAGGAGGTCGAGAAGCTCCAAAAAGCTTGCTTTATTGAAGATGTCAAATATCCAGACTGGTTAGCTAATGTGGTGATGGTAAAGAAGAAGAACAACAAGTGGAGGATGTGTGTAGACTACACCGACCTCAACAAGGCATGCCCAAAGGATCATTTTCCTTTACCCCGAATTGATCAATTAGTGGACGCTACCTCGGGACATGAGCTATTGAGCTTCATGGATGCTTATTCTGGTTACAACCAGATTAAAATAAAACCTAAAGACAGGGAGAGTACCTCTTTTATTACCCCTAGGGGAACTTACTGTTATAATGTTATGCCTTTTGGTTTAAAAAATGCAGGTGCAACATATCAGCGGCTGATGAACAAGGTGTTTGCAGAGCAAATCAGTCACAATATGGAGGTTTATGTTGATGATATGCTAACGAAGAGCAAGAGAGCTGCTGACCATCTAATTGATATAGGTCAAGCCTTTGATCAATTAGATAAATATCAAATGAAGTTGAACCCTACCAAGTGCATATTCGGAGTACGAGAAGGCATGTTCCTCGGGTATATTATCAACCAACGAGGTATTGAAGAAAATCCAGAAAATATCAAGGCTCTATTGGGCCTACGATCTCCAACGACGAAGAAGGAAGTACAAGGTCTCACAGGGCGAGTTGCAGCACTTAATAGATTTGTATCACGAACAACTGATAGATGCCTCCTATTCTTCAAAACACTTTGAAAAATGTTTGAATGGAATGATGAATGCGAGAAGGCCTTTAAAGAGTTAAATAAATACTTGGGAGCACCCCCACTGTTGTCCAGGCTAGTGATGGGAGAAAGATTGTACTTGTATCTGGCAGTTTCGGAGAATGCAGTTTGCTCGGCATTGATAAGAATGGAGGATGGAGTGCAAAAACCAATTTATTACACTAGCAAGGCCTTCCGAGGAGCAGAGATCAAATATCCAAGACTAGAAAAGTTGGCACTGGCGTTGATTGAAGCAAGTAGAATAATGAGGCCATATTTCCAAGCTCATACCATAGTAGTGTATACCGATATGCCACTAAGACAAGCTCTTCATAAACCAGAAAAATCAGGGAGATTGATGTACAGGGCAGTAGAACTTGGTGAATATGATATAATTTATGAGCCTAGGTCGTCACTTAGAGGGCAAGCAGTAGCCGATTTTATCACAGAATTCACTTATCCTGACACCTCCGAGGAGCAAAAGCTGAATACCGACCAACCTTTGGATGTTACAGGATCATCAAATTTAAACCCTGATCAACTTAAGTTAGATGACGATAGGGGGAGATGGTCGACGAGCAGCAAGAAGTGCTAGAGGAGGATAAAAGGAAGCAACAAATATTCCACCGAGGAACTTTATCCGATATAAAATTTGAGGATAAGGTACCTATATGGAATCTATATGTGGATGGTTCATCTTGCATTACAGGCTGTGGAGCAGGGATTGTTTTAAACAACCCGGATGAGGTCGATGTGGAGTATGCTTTGCGTTTTCAATTCAAGGCTTCTAATAATGAGGCTGAATATGAAGCTATGATTGCAGGACTTGGGTTGGCAAAAACCATTGGGGCGGAGCAGGTTATCGTATTCAGTGATTCGTAATTGATCGTAAATCAAATACTGGGATTATATGCAGCCAAAGGAGAATTAATGATCAGTTGTCATGAAAAATCAATGGAAGTTTTATCAAGCTTGATCGCAATACATATAATTAGAATACCAAGATTGGAGAATGCAAGAGTGGATGCCTTAGCTCGGTTCTGAGCTACGAAGAACAATCCCAATATAAGTCTTGGCTAGTCGAAGCATAGACGAAGATCTAATGATGAACTTTATTACCCTTGAGTTAGGACCATCTTGGATGGATCCCATTAAGGTATATATTGAAGAAGGGAAATTACCAACCGATAAACTCGCAGCCAAGAAACTAAAATTTAAAGCTGCTCGCTATGTATTGACTAATGGTATTCTATATAGACGAGGAATTATAACAGGTCTGCAAAGATGTGTGCACCCTTCTGAGGTGAAAAATTTGGTTGAAGTGGTCCTTGAAGGGTCCTGTGGAGCTCATGTAGCAGGTCAAACGCTTTTGCAAAGAATAATGACGCAGGGATATTATTGGCCGACGATGAGGGCTGATTGCATAGCGTATGCCAAGAAATGTGACAAATGTCAGCGCTTCTCGTCCATTCGAAGAACCCCTCAGGCATTGCTAACACCCATAACATCCCCTTGGCCATTTTCCATGTGGAGAATGGACTTGGTCGGGCCACTCCCGACGACAAGAGGAAGGTTCAAATACCTCGTCGTCGCTATGGATTATTTTACTAAATGGGTGGAAGCTGAACCTCTTATTGATATGACTTATGAGAAGGTGTATCAATTTATATGGAAGAACATCATTTATAGATATGGTCTTCCACATGCATTCATCACAGACCATGGAACTCAATTTGATAACAATGAGTTTGCTGCATATTGTCATCAGTCAAATATATTGAAAATCCACTCGGCACCAGGCCATCCCCAGAGCAATGGACAAACTGAGGTGACGAACAGAACGCTGCTGAATGGTTTGAAGAAAAGACTGGATAATGCGAAGGAAAATTGGATCAACGAGCTACATTCTATACTATGGGCTTATCATACTACACCACGAGCATCAACAGGAGAATCTCCATACATGCTGGCATTTGGAAGTGAAGCTGTTATACCTGCCGAGCTGGGCCTCCCAACACACAGAGTGCTGAATTTCAATTCTCCTGTCAGCGATTTGATAAGAAGATTAGATTTGGATATGCTCGAGGAAGTTAGAGAAGAAGCAGCAATCAGGAATGCTGCTTACCAGCAACGAACAGCTTTGTTCTACAACAAGAGAGTAAAGAAATGTGATTTGAAAGAAGGGGACTATGTGCTAAAGAAAGTGATTCAAAAACACAACAAATTGGAAGCTAACTGGCATGGACCCTACAGAGTAACAGAAGTTGTTTGCCCAGGAACTTACAGGATTGAAACTTTGGAGGGGGAAGAATTTAAGAATGCATGGAATGCAGAGCATCTACGCAAGTATTATCAGTAGTAGGGATTCCTATGTAAATGAATAAATGGAGTTTTCTTCAGTATGAATAAAGTGTTGAAGTTTTTATCCAATTCTTCCATTTTGATGAAATTTTTTCGGAGTATTAGTGCCACACACTATGCATCAACTTCAAAATAAAAATCCCATCAACAACGGTTGGTCGGTCTACCAACTACGGTTGGTCGATAAATATAAAACCCTACCAACTACGGTTGGTCGGTCTACCGACTACGGTTGGTCGATAAATATAAAACCCTACCAACTACGATTGGTCGGTCTACCGACTACGGTTGGTCGATAAATAAAAATCCCACCAGCTACGGTTGGTCGGTCTACCAACTACGGTTGGTCAATAAATATAAAACCCTACCAACTAAGATTGGTCCGTCTACTGACTACGGTTGGTCGATAAAGAAAAATCCCACCAACTACGGTTGGTCGGTCTACCGACTACGGTTGGTCGATAAATAAAAATTCCACCAACTACGATTGGTCGGTCTACCAACTACGGTTGGTCGATAAATATAAACCCTACTAACTACGGTTGGTTTATAAATAAAAATCCCACCAACTACGGTTGGTCGGTCTACCAACTATGGTTGACAAATAAAAATCTCCTAACTGCGGTTGGTCGGGGAATAAAAGTTCACCAACTCCGGATGGTCAGAAACAAATATCTTAATAAACTCTAGTTGGTCGGTAAGCCAATTACAATCATCTCCAGTTATTTAAATTGAACAGGATCATGAGATAAAGGATATGATTCTACAATTTATTTAGAAGAAAAATGAAATGATAATTTTTCATTCAAATGAAATAGAATTACAAAAGTGGTGAAAAGTAAAAGTCATTACATAAAATCCTATTCTATGGGTTTATTTTCCTCTGCCTTTTAAGCAGGTTCCATTCCGGCAGGAGGATCATCTAAGGCATAGGGGGAGTTTATGAAGTTTATGTCTTTCAACATTCGAATATTCATCACAGAAGGATGAGCAAGCAGGTGCTCTGGCCAAGATATCTCAAAATTAGAGTGAAGACTGTAGTCACCGAGATACTTTGAAATCAGGCATTAAGGAATGGCCCGAGCAGGAATCCATCTCATATAAAGTTTGAAAGGTGGCACTGACAACTCGAGCAACCCAGGGTCATAGTAATCCCACAAATAGTGTCCCTGTTCCAACTGCAGCACACCCAAGGCATTCAACCATCCTTGCTTGTACCCCTCATTGTTTGACTGCTGGATCCAGTCATCAAGGTGATAGAGGGCTTCATTATAACCATCCATATATAATTCTCTGGGTTTCTTGTGGAATTGGTATGTCAACCTCTCTAGCTGCTCGTGAAGATTCTTCACCAAATTTGTTTTGTTCTCTAAGGCAGAATTTTGGGCAGCAAGTTGCTCATCGAAGGTCTGAATCTTTTTAGACATCTCAGCTAACGCTTGATTCATCGCCATCAACTGGAAGGCCTGATTCTCCAAAGCTGATTGAGTTCTTTGTTCCTCAATTGAAATACGAGCAGCCCTTGCTCGTCCCCGAGAAGCTCTTGCTCACCCGCGAGCAGAGGTAGAAGGTCCAATCCTTTTTAAGGTTTCCAGTTCATCTCTCAAGTTGGCATTTTCGACCTCCAAGAAAGAGAAACCCTCGTTGTTGACAGGGACCAAAGCGCTCGAGGTAGATGCTGCAGATTTCAGCTGAGATATCTCTCCTCGCAGGTTATTGTTTTCCTGTTCCAGCAACTTCATGATCTGCCTATGCTCTTCGACCTCGGTCTTCGAAGTCCGCTCCTTGAAATCATAAGCATCAACTAACTTATCATATCCTTTCTCATCATTTAGTTGCTGATACTTTTTATCATACCCCTGATGCAAAAGGGCAGAAGATTCCTTGTATTATTACTGAAGCTCCTCGATGATACCCTGGAGATCTTCAATCATCTCGTAATAAGCCACGTTATTGGCAACAGCTCGGTCGAGTAAGAATTTCAGATATTGATAAGCTTCCACTGCTCGCTCAGAGGCATCTGAACCCAGGATATCAAAGATTTGTGATTCATCCAAATCTGTATGGCCAGCTTTGAAATATTCATTACATTTTTTCATCAGCTCAGTATCGTGAGCTGACAAGAGTTCCATCCTGTCCATAAACTAGCAAAGAAAAGCCATAAACAGGATTAATAAACAATAAAGGCGGAGCAAGACAAAGAAAGTCAACATGAACAACAAAAACTCGAATTTTTATTCATCAAAAGACAGGTACAAGGTTCAGGGTTACATTCAAAAGAAATAATAAAATTAAATCCCGAGCAACTTTACACCTTCTCCTTGTGTTTTGCGACTTCCTCGGAAGGCTGAGATGAGGAGGCTGGTTGCTTGGAGGATATTGGCAGTTTCTCGACAAAAGTACTGGTAGATTAAAGCTGCTCGGTAGGAGTAATAGTTGGTTGGGGCTGCTCATAGCGAAGTTCAACTGTAGGGACCTGATCCCCAACCATCATTAAAGATTCTTCAGAGGAAGCTTCATCCTCTTCTTCTTCGCCAAGGGAAGGAGGAGGACCGTGAACATGACGTTGAAATAGCTCAAAACTCTCTGAGACCTTTAACTCCTGCAGAGCAGCAATCCATCCGTCCCTGAAGAATTTGAGGCTAGCAAAATCCAATTGAGAGGACATGGCAGCTAGGCCTTTGTTCCAACCTTTGTCCCAGTCAGCACTGAAGGAATGTTTAACAACCAATTTCCTCTTCACCTTCTCCGAGGAAATCTTCTTAGATAGAAGTTCCTCGGCAGCTTTTAATTTTCTTTCTGCCTCTTCCTTCTGACGATCAGCTTCACGGAGTTTGCCCAGTTCTTCTTCAGCAGTTTTAAGCTTGGCCTCAAGCTCTACAGCATTTTTGAGCTTTTCCTCAAGCTCAGTATTCTTCTTCTCACATTCTTTCATTTTCCTCTCCAACTCTTGAGAGGCCTCCACAACTTTCTCTCTCTCTTGCTCGATGGCTTTTAATTGCTTTTCTCAAGCAGTTTTATCTTTGTCATACTTCTGACGAGAATCCTTTAATGACTGTGTCAGACCTACAAGAGCTTCCTCCACACCTGACGAGGAGCTCGAAGCTTTAATATCTTCATCCTTTTTTAAAATGGTGTTGAAATATGTTACCAGCTGATAAGAAAAATAATTGTAAGTCAGTGCAAGTACATAATATTGAAAAGTGAAAGTTTAGATTAGTAATACTTACTGAGGCAATATGTTGAGCTGCCAAGGTGGTAACCCTATCCCGAGAAAGAGTGTCTTCAAGACCTTGGATTTCAGGGATAATCTAAGATTTCACAGAGCTCATGGCAGAGCTCGGAGCAATGAAAGTGGGAACACCACTTCCAGCAGTTAGAGGCTGAGAAATGGATTCAACCACTTTATCCGAGGAGCTTTTCTTCATCTTACTCGTGGGAGCAGGAACATTTTCGACCAAGGATGTGGTCTTGGTCGGTGATATAACTATAACCTTGCTTGGAGGAAAGACAACAACAACCTTGCCCGGAGCCACAGGGGGCTTCTCGGCAACCTTTTTAGCAACAGCAGGAGGGGGTGCATCAACTTTTCTTATCCCTTCCTCTGGGACATCCTGCTTATTCCTCTTTGCTTCTATATTGGCAGAGTCTGATTTGTCAAAGTATGAGGGAGCTCTTCTTCTCTTCATTCTGTCACTGAGAGGAATATTTGATTCAGGAGAGGAATCTTTAGAAACTGGTGCTGGTTCTATGTCACTTATTATTCGACGAGCAGTAAAAGATGAAGTGTAACTCTTATACTGCAACAAGTATGAGGCTGATCTGATATGGTCGTCAGTAATAGTTTGATGCAAACTCCAGATAAGTTTCAAATGCCTCAAATTGACATCAGTTTCTTTAGGGAATTTCTTTTTGCTATTGATTGCAAATAAACAAAAATTAAAATGTCAATGACGCATTTTATCAAACACAAAGAAAATATAATTTCAAAAATAAAATAAAAACAACCTATCCCATTGCCATAGGGAGGGCATTTAGGACCCTAATACACATCATCTCCATTTAATGGAGCATGTTGCCAATTTTTCATAACAACCCTATGATCGAAGTAATCCCTATTGGCATCAGGGAGATTGACAACTAAAGCCCTATTTAAAAACCTAGTTTTTAAATAAAAAGTGCTATCACTAACAACCCATCTATAGTAAAACATAATTTCTGGAATTCCTAAACGGGTTCCATGAATCTGATTTAACCTATGGACTCCATTAACTATTCTTCAGGTATTGGGAGCTATTTTTGCAGGCACCACATCAAAATACTGACAGAATTCCAAACACAAGGGGTTTGGAGGAAAAGAAAAGCCGCATTCAGCTACAAAGAGACTAGGGAACCAATGTCCCTCAGCTAAATGAAAATAGTCAGAAGGCTCAGAAAGCTCTTCCAATATAACCCAGGAAGGAATAGAAAAATCAGAGCGAAATTTGTCAAGAGATTCAACGACGTAAACCATGATGAACAAAAGAAATAAAAGAGAAGGAAGAAGATCTTACAAGAAAAAGATGAATCAGGTGACAACGAACAATGGAAGAAACGAACGCACAAGACAGAGAAGAAGTGAAGAAATTCTAAAGATGCAGATTTGAAAAAGTAAAAGACGATCGAGTTTTCTGGAGCGTTTAAATACTTTACCTCGAGAATGGAGAAAAGCAATGATTACCAAGATGGACGATTGCGTATCCGGCGGCTAAAAAGAAGAAAAAGGCACGAAACATGAAGCAGTTATTGAAATTCGAAACACTTTAAAAGCCTGGTACTATGTACTCAGAAAAGGAGTTATGTACAACGAACGATTGTCTAAAATTCATAAAGTTTAGGCGGCATAAATGTTCCATACTTTTCTTCAACATCAAACCACGAAACATTGGGGGCTTCTGTTGATACCAAATTTAATCTGTTGACATGGACCAATTATGTGGAAACACGTGTCAATCTACATGGCACCCGAGAACATTTTTGACAACACTTTGACTCCGAGGAACTCAACCTCCCTGACCAACTCAGGCTCTCCGAGCAGCAAGTGTTCTCTGAGGAACTTTATTGTACCGAGCTACTTAGTCGGTCCGAGCAGCTTAGGTGGTCCGAGCTGCACCTCGTACAGAGCATTTATAACCGAATAAATAAGAGGATTGAATGCACATTAAATGCTGATTATCATCATACAGATGTACACACCGATTGGACAGGTATGTAATATTCTCTCGCATGTACAGCCTCAAGGCTATAAATACATTGTAACCTCCTCATTAGCATGGGACTCGAAATTTCTTGGTAAACCCATTATCGAGAATTCTGTAAACAGTCAGCAATAATACAAATAGTGGACGTAGGTCATTCTTTCAAGGCTGAACCACTTTAAAAATCTCTTGTCTTATTTATTTTTTATTTGTGTTTAAATAATTAGAGATAATCTAATTTTTTACATCAACAATATATTTATATATTTATGAAATATATAGAATTTAAAAAAAAATGGTTTTGAGTGATTTGCCACCCAAAGGTGGCAAACAAAAACCTGACCCCCCCAAAGAATTGAATTTCACCATAAGGTGGCAAATTGTGCTTAAGGGATGTTGTACATATAAAACAAATTCCAAGGAAAATTAAGACTATCAAACAACCCAAAAGCTGAAAAAGACTAGAATTTTTCAACTTTTCTGAATTTGCCTTGGAATTGGAAGCGTATCAAACGGAACCTTAATGAAAAGATGGTATGGAATTGGTCATCCTGTGATAAATGGAACTTTGTTGGTGTAATTTGTAGATCATGATTCCATTAGAGGAGACATTTCACTATTTGAGGTTTATCTGACATATCATGCAGTTTCGTTAAGGCAAAAAGTGAAGTGTCATTGGAAGATGTTGATGCCCTTGTGCAAATTGGGTTGGAATTGTTTTATCCATCGCGTGACAAACTTTATGCTCAGGTTTGTATCTCAAACACCTCATTAAACCAAAGATTTTATATTCTCTTCATCTGATATTGTTGTTCTCTTTTCATGTTCAGCAGATATGTCGAAAGCATAAACTTAGTTGTAAGTAGATCGGCAGAGAATATTTTATTTTTAAGCCTAAATATGTTCAGTATGTATTCTCATAAATAATTTTTTTTAGTGTGTATTTTTGCAATTAGGGCGTTTGGTCTACAATGTAGGTTTAGTATTCTAATGGGTTTCTTGAATTTATAATTAGGGTCCGTTTGATAGCATTATTTGCCATGGCAAATGGAAAATATGACATTTACCTATAATTTGGTGCGTTTGATAGCAAAATTTGCCTACAAGCTATTTGTCAATGTACAACACCTCCTATGCATAACATGTTGGCAAATTTTTCTTTGCTATATGGGTGAGAAATATTTGCCAACAAATTTGCCAACTTCTTAAACGCTTTTAATATTTTAAAAAATAATTTAAAAACTATTTTAAATAATTAAAAAACTGTTATGAATATTTTAAAAATTGTTATGAATTTATTAAAAATTGTTTTAAATAGTTAAAAAAACTGTTTTAAATTAAAATCTGTTTTAATGTAAAAAGTGTTTTTTCGTTAAAACCATTTTAATGTAAAAAACTATTTTAATGTAAAAATTTGTTTTAATGTAAAAACTATTTTAATGTAAAAAATTAAAAAATGTTTTGATGTGAAAACTGTTTTAATATAAAAAATTGTTTTAATGTAAAAACTGTTTTAATGTAAAAAATTGTTTTAATGTAAAAACAGTTTTTTCGTAAAAATTATTTTAATGTAAAAAATTAAAAACTGTTTTAATGCAAAAAAATATTTTAATATAAAAACTGTTTTAATGTAAAAAATTAAAAACTGTTTTAATATAAAAACTGTTTTAATGTAAAAATTAAAAACTGTTTTTAATAAATAGTTTTGGGGTAAAAAACTTTTTATATATATAGTTCGTTACTTTTTTAATAAATAAAAATGGGAAGTAAAAACAAAAGAAAAAACTGTTTTTTTATTAAATAAAACTTGGGACGAAAATTAAAAATAAATATATTTTTTATTATTATATATGATAATATGGACAAAAATGTGTTATTAAAATGTTTTGCCTAAAAAACTTGTTTTACCTCATTTGGTGTTTGATAGCCTAATGCGAGAAAAAAATATTTGTCTAAGCAAAATTTGCCTAGGGACAATTTTTGCCATGCCAACACTTTTGCCCAATGTGTATCAAACGGACCCTTAGGATTTTTGACGGACATATAGAATTTCTATTCAGTGTTCGGTTTGATGATGCCTACGTTGTTTCAGAGTTATTATTGCCGAGTATTATCCTAAGTCATCAAAAGAGACTTTCAAGATGATTGGCTCCTTTGTTTTTTTATCGGTTCTTAAAAGTACAAGTTATTATTATTAAATATAGATTCAAACTTTGTGAGTTCATCAATTTTAATCACAATAGACGCATCCCAAATCCAAATTTAATGGAACATTTAAACAGAAAGGGATAAAGAGAATTGGTGATTCAAAGTTGGTAGAATTTATTTTTCACATGGAATGTATTGTTTCTTTTTAGTAAATTTTATGAAATTAAAATTTGTTTTTAGTGTTTTTTTTAGGTGATGATGATCGAGAGTTTGGAAAGCCAGTTGGAGCTTGGATTTCATTTTATTGCCGGGATGTTGTTGACTTAGTTATAAGACCTTTCTCTTTCTTGATTTCGATTTTGTCTCTTTGACTTTAAATCGT
Source organism: Sambucus nigra (assembly GCA_949130495.1). Lineage (NCBI taxonomy): Eukaryota > Viridiplantae > Streptophyta > Magnoliopsida > Dipsacales > Adoxaceae > Sambucus > Sambucus nigra. The sequence goes on from OX422218.1 coordinate 134,794,677, forward strand.
TTATAAATGTTGATAACTTTGACAACATGTATTAACCTGATTGAGGTTATAATATTTTTTGGGACGTTGTAGATTATTGTTGATTACCTTTGATATTATTAGCAAGAAAGAAATTTTTTTCTTGAGTAAAGCTTCCCTTTCAAAGACAACAATTATATTCTTACTGAACAAGGTTGAAAGCTCATTCTGTTGAAGGAGTTTTACAAATTGTTACATTGGTACTAACTTCAATTGTTAGATAAAAGTTTATGAACATCATGAGAAAGCTATTGTTGGTTTTCTTTTTTGATAAACTTGGAGAAGAGTCTGGTATAAGATTGTTAAATACACGATCATACCAGAATTCTGTGGGACAATCTATAGCGCAGTACATCATATACAATTTGAGAGTTCTATGTTCAAAATATTTAGGTGACAGTTAAATGGGTAGTTGGAAATACTTATGTAGTGGTTACACAATTAAAAATGAAATAAATTTTTTAGTAATTGCAATTGATAGGGGAATAGTAAGAACCTACTTCAGTTTGGTCCATTACACAAGCATCGCGGGGGAGGAAAATTGTTTTCAGCAATTAAAGGTGGGGGAATCCAACGTCGTGAGTATAATGAAATATTATAACTCTTTTAGACAACATTCGTAATATATAGTTATGCCCGCGCATCGCGCATGGTACATGCTAGTTGTGATTAATAACTTTATTATACTAGGATTTACTAAGGTGGATTTTGGCTTAAGTTCATAGTGACTAAATCTATTAAAAACCTTTTTTATATAGTGAGACTGAAATAACATTATAGTATTATCGATTCTCATTAACCTGGATCCTTCATATTAATATTAGACAACATAAGAAATTTAGTTTATTCCACATATTTGATACTTAATAAAGTTTATGCATGTTATCCACATATCTTATAAAATATATCTAATCGAATCTATATAACTACATAAAAATTTTAGACCCAAATCCTCTGAGGATGACACGTGGTAGGTATAAATGATATTTAATGCCCCTCCTAAATTTTCACGGTCCCTCTCTCTCTCATTCACTCAGGCCTTGCATCTTCACGAGATCTTTAATGCACTGACACAGTTCACGGGCCTCGAAAACTTCAATTACTGTAAAAACTGAAAAGGGCTTCACGGGTCTCAAGATTATCACAAATCTCAAATAATCCTCCCCTTACTTGGCTAGTCCCTAGAGGAATAAGAGAGTCACCACAACGGTAGTAAATCCTCCCCGTTTTTGGATATTCCAATCTCTCTCAATGGTAAATCTCAGAACTATAATCCATATCAAAATTTTTGGATGAAAGTGGAGTTATATTCCTTTCTGCAAATTGGTATTATAATCCAATTTCTACTTGCTATTTTTTTTCCAGCCATTAAGGTGTCATTCACCGTCTTCATATTTCTATATTCAGGTGCCATACGTTATGCTAGAAGCCCCACTAAGGTACTAAAAGAATTATTTCTTTCGATTTTTGTGATTTGTATGTTGATGTTGGAAGATCTCATACAGAATCCATCCCTGATTTTTATTTTATTTTTGTTATTTCACTAATTGTTAGATCTCTCTCTTTGATTTTTTTACTTTTTCTGTGTGGTTCAAATCATGACTGTTAGATCTCACGTTATAAGGTTTGCATCTTCTATTTTGATTATGTTCTTTTTTAGCCTGTGAATATGTATATGTGTTCAGGATGGTAAAATTGGGTTTTAATACTTGATTTATCAGTCGAAAATTATGAATACTTAGTTTATAATATTTTTGGTACAGATTATTATCTGGCTTGATGTGATTTTTTTTAACTTCGAAATTTTACCATGGAATCATTCTGCACTAACCTTTGGTTCGTGCATCTTTATCTTTTTATTTTTTGAATTTATTTAGGTGAATTTAGATCTTGACCTCTCATCTCCTTTTGGTAAAACGTGAAGAATTTAAAACTTCACCTATCATCTCCTTTGGTTTCACTTCACTGTGTTGTATTAGTTCCAACATAGAAATGGAAAAAAAGAGTAATACATAACCCATATCCTTATTCACCAACATGAAGTTGTACAGAAGATCCTTTATTTTATTTTCTACAATGGACGATATTTTTTCTACAAAAATATGATGGATTTTGAATGTCTTTGTTCTCTTAAAGAGAAATATTGTTTGGTGTAAACAAATATTTTCACAAATTTACAACATCTTTTGTGTAATTATTCATCTCACTATATTTTAATTATTCATCTCACTATATTTTAATTATTCATCTACATTTTTTTTATTCAATCGAGATATTTTTTACTAAAATTATTGAGAGAGTTTGAACTTCATTTTAGTACAATTCTATGCCATGTGATATTCCATTTAATTCGGTCTAAATAATGTGAAGATTTATCAAAGATACAAATTCCAATTTGTTGGTGCTTTTGGGTCATTTTCTACCTTTTTATTTGTAATCTTAAAATATGTTTAACAACCTTTTTTTTTTGTATTTGTTCGTTTTCGTCAGGAAATGGGAGTTTCACATTGGTATTATAAACTGTTGGATCTATCCATGTTGACGATTATTTTTTCGTCTTCTTATTTTAGATTTTTTCCCATTTGTACTAATGTTAAGCAACAAGTTACAATAACAAAATAATACGGTTTAGAGAAATTCGGCCACGCATCGTGTGGCCTGCATACTAGTATATATATATATATATATATATATATATATATATATATATATATATAAATGGTGTCTCCTTTCTTAAGTTTGCCACATGACACACAATTTATGTCTTATAGCAGCATTTGTTTGATGCACTTGGAGCCCAAATATGCTATCTCCATCAACTATTTATCTTCCCGATAATCCCTTCCTCTCCCTCTAACCGGTTGAGAGTTAACCCAAATCCCACCCTGTCTCTTCACCTCCCATGCCTTTAAAGTCATATTTTATCTAATGGATTCTTATCACCTCTCATGCCATTGAAGTCATATTTTATAAAGATTACAGAAAGAGAAATGGCTAAAAGTGAGAACAAATTTTATTATTGGTAATATATGCTCCAGAGACTGATTCTCTTCTCACTTGAACGTGTCAAGAATATCTCGAGTGTTTTGTTTAGTGTTGATTTCCTACCTCAATTTAGTTATAATGAAAATTTAATTATGCAGAATTCAAGTTCATATGTTTGAACCATCTCCCTCCGTACAACTCTCTAACACATCCACGTTCTTTCTTATAAAATAATTCATATCTAATTGAGGCGCTTCCACTGATCAGATTATATTCCCAAATGGAATCACATACAAGTTTTCAGTTTTTTCATCTTCCATTGAGGCGTTTTACTTAGATAATTCACGTTTTTTATTCTTTATCGCTCGACTAAGAGACCCCACCTTTTCCGTACTCCATGATGCATGATATTGCAACACACCTCTATTCTCCTTAATGGATCATCCCAGCTGTATTCCTCTCACTTGGGATCATTGTTGCATAGTCACCGCAGATCTTCCAACCACATAATATATGTTACATACCTATTTTATTTTGGAACTCTAAATGGATTATTGAACTGCAAATTTAATCTGAGTTTTTTAACATCAGATTAAATTGGTGTGAAAGAGTTTGATTTCAGGTATAGGTTCAGACAAGAGGATTTTGTTGTCAGAGTTTTTAATTTGGGGATTTGGGGTATAACACGAAGTTGGTTTTCGAGTTATGGATCCGATTTGTGAATGGGGTGAATTTGGTGTATGAGTGTGGTTTGGATATTGGATTTGGATTATATCAGGTTAGAATTAGCTTTTCAAGAAAGTCTTAGATTTGAGAAAATGTTGGGATGTAGATTATGTTGGCCATTTAGCGAACGGTCATGTTGTAAAATAGAAATTATCGGTTGAACTTTTTTAAGTTGTGCTTGATGTAGTTGTGGGTTTGGGTTTGGGTTTAGTGGGTTGGTTTAATTCTTTAGATTGGAGTAGAGGTATTTTTCGGCATTAGTTGTGTAATGACCCCACTTTTATATGCTCATATATAGTTTATTTTTTACAATTACGTCTCACTTATTATCTGATAAATGTTGTATTATTACATATGTGATATTCTAGGTTCTTAATATGACAAAACTCATTTTTAAATTTGAAGAATCAACTATAAAATGGGTCAAATTGAAGTTTTATGTCACATCCTAAGCTAAATGATAAGTTTTGGGTTAGAAAATGTAATTTTATGAAACTTTAAGGACTTATTTTTAATTAAGAAAGTTTTTGGGACCAAAATGAAAAATAAAAGGGACCTTTTTATAAATAAAACATTTTCAAGGAGTTCTAAGAAATATTGAAAATATATAATGTGAAATTACCAAAATACCCTTTATATGTAAAATGACCCTTATACCCTTAATACCTTTCCACCTCATGCTTGACACCTCGTGTTTGGTTTGACACCTCCACCATACACATGTCGTCTTCAGAGAGAAAGCTAAAACACGTGTCGCAGTTCGGTAAAATAAGATTGCAAGACGTCTTCATTACGCGACACTTCACATGCTGACTCGCCGTTCTAAAAACTCGATCAGCTAGACACATGTCAACGTCGTGATATCTTTGGAAAACTATAAATATGGACTTCATGATCATTTGAACTTACACCAATTTCTTGAGAAAAAGTTAGAAAATTTGTGGGAAAGTTTAAGAAGAAGTTTCATCTTAACGAAATGATCCAAGACTCATTATCGGTAACTTCAAACATCTATTTTAGGTGAGTACTCTATGACATTCCTTGCGTATTTTGATTATATGATATTATACAAACTATATATATTTTGTGAAATGCTTTTATTTTCGTCGTTTGTTGTACGTGTATATCTCTCGATATTTACATCTGATTTGAATTTTGAAATTATTGATTCAAGCTATGGAAACTCTGTTACTATGTTGGACTTGACTACTGGGTGAAAATATTTGGGTGGTACTTTCCCAACTGGTTTATCGCTGGTGTGCCCTAAACAAGGCATTGTTCCAGAGATCATGATTTTCTGTTTATGATGTTACCAAGTGGAAACATTTGGTGACACTATTTATCTGTCTGGGTATTAGAGCGTACATGGCCATTAGAATAAAATTAAATAATTGACATATTGCTCAATTGTTTTATCTATTCTGTTCTGCACTGTTCATTCTAAAAATATATACTGTTAATTACTTTATATATATTACTGCAAATTACTATCCTTATGTGTATATGCCTTCTGTTATAAATTGAATAGGTATCAATTTTCTGAAAAACCCTGCAATGTCTGGAGATTGAGCCTCATTAAGGTTTCAGCTGACGTTGTATAAATAATAAATTTTTTTTCTGAAAATAATTAGGCTCGCGGATGGAAAGAAAAAGGACAGTGTTGAAGATTTAGCTTTTAGAGCTCTTTTTGTTACTTTAAGTAAAATGTTTATTTTATCATATAGAGCACGTTTGGCTCTCTTATAATAAGTTTTAAATTTTGTCTTAAGTTATAACTCTTTATTAGTTTTAATATAAATGAAGTTTCCTTTAAAAAGCTCTAATGACATAATTCCTTCACTTTCAGTATTTTATGATTCATAACCATGTGATTGTATTTTCATTGCATTTATCTATGGAAATAATTTAAGTTGGAATCTTTGTTGCCTTGGTGGCATGTCAAGATACTCGTTCTCTACTAATTTTGGGTTGGGGTCGTGACAGAGGTTATATCACAACATAGTTTATGAACTCATAGACTATTGAACATAAGTATGGAACGTATAGATTTTAAGTTCCATACGGAGGATATAGGATTAAATATTCGACTTATGTGATAACCCTCCATATGTTTACATATAGATGATTGTTTATGTATAATTATTATTTTAAAATTGCAATCTTAGGATAATATAATATCTTACGTTTGGACATCACTATAGAAAATGACTAAGACAAGATTAACTATGGGAACTAGTGGTTCAAGTATGGAAGGACTGGAAGGTGCATATAAGGCTATTGAAAGTCTAGCAAAGATTGTGGAGCATCAAGTGAATAATGGAGCACCAAGGAATCGTGAACTAAGTAGTTGTACTATGAGCAATTTAAGAAGTTGAATCCACCATCTTTCAAAGGTACTCCTAACCCCACTGAACCCGAAAGTTGGGTGATGCAGATGGAAAATATACTTGATGTTCTTAAGTGTATCGATGAACAAAGGGTTTCATTTGCAACGTTTATGTTAGAAGGTGAAGCCGATCATTATGGAGAATGACTAAGAGAATACACGAGGAAAGGAATACTTACATAGGTTGGAATGACTTCTTAGTGATCTTTTATGAGAAATATTTTCCTAAAATGGTGAAAGATGACATGGCAGCTGAGTTCATGAGTTTAGTGCAAGGGAATATGATGGTTAGTCAATACGAGGAAAAGTTTATCGAGCTATCCCATTTTGCACGACATGTTGTGGTAACTGACATTTTAAAAGCGAAGAAGTTTGAACATGGGCCAAGGTTGAATATTCATAGTCGAATTTCCGTCCTAAAGTTGACATCATATAGTGACGTCATGACTAGGGATATGGTAGGCGAAAGGGATGGAGATGAGTACAATCGAATTAGAGATGGTAAAAGGAAGTTAGGGGAACAAATAGGGAAGAATCCAAATAATAGAGATAATTTTAGGAGTACGCCTAATATTGGGGGAGCTAGTGATAACAAACAGTATAATAACAAGATATGTAAGTGAAGTGGGAAGATGAATGGAGGACAACCATATTACAAGGATACGGGAGCTTGTTTTTGATGTGGACATAAAGAACATCAGATAAAAGACTGCCCAACCCCCGTAAGGGTTCTGATGCAGCCTTTAGTGAAAAGAAGGACCAAGGCAGATAGGGTAGAGTTTTTGCACTTTTAGATACCCAAGCTTCTAATGCAGTAGTGTCAGGTACACTTTCTATATGTGCATAGCCTTTTCAAGTTTTAATAGACCCTGGTTCTACCCATTCATTTGTGTATGTACGCTTTGTTAACCGCTTTCCTAATATGCCTGAACCCTTGAATCATAGCATACACGTTTCTACTTCTTTGGGTGAGTTATTGACGGGAACATACGCATATAAGTCTTGCCCTATAGATGTTAGTACTCATAAACTATTCGTCGATTTGATAATTTTAGACATAAGAGATTTTGAGTTCATTTTGGGGATGGATTTGTTAGCATCGTATCATACTATGGTATCTTATTTTGAGAAGAGAGTTATCTTCCAAATGCCTAACCAACCAGAATTCAGTTTTGAAGGAATTGGTATCCTATCTCCCATGTGTATTATCTCTGCAATGCAAGCCTATAGTTTTCTTAAGAAGGGATGTTAAGGAATCCTTGCAAGTGTTATTGATTTGCAAATAAAAGAGCCTAGGTTAGAAGATATTCCTATAGCTAAACAACCACCTTATTGCATGGAACCTTTAGAATTAAGGGAATTAAAAGTTCAATTACAAGATATCTTAGACAAGGATTTTATTAGACCAAGTGTATCCCCTTGGGGTGCTCTAGTGTTATTTGTTAAAAAGAAGAATGGGGCGATGAGGTTATGTATAGATTATCGTGAACTAAATAAGGTGACCATCATGTCCAACATGTTACATTTATGTATGTCGTATGCCGCTACATTTGGCACGTCACCTCAAGATGTCACTCGATGGCCTCAATCCGAATTTCGAGAATCAAGCATTCAACATCTCCATTAATATGTGCCACATCTGCCTCAACGACTTCACGGTCCAAGATTTTAGGAACTTAATGCAAGTGGTACGCAAGGGAAGTCAAAACAGTAAAAAAAGGCACGATAGGAGAGTTCAAGGGCATTTTCGTAATTTTACATCCCTATTTCGGAGGTCTGGTCAACTAGAAAGTTGAAGAGCTCTCCGCAACGAAGATATTGGAAAAAACGGCACCTCAATCCGAGCTACGGTGAAGGAGTTATGACCTTTTGAAGATAGAGAAAATTCCTTAAAGAATGCTGTTTTTTTTGTACGCTGGATAGAATTTTAGAGTTTTAAGAACATGGGACTCTTCATATTTTTTCCTATAAATACCAACTTCGGGGGAGTTATTTTGCAAGACTTTAGAAGACGTTTTTGAGAGTCCAAATACCTCTAGTCTTCATATTTTTTGAGTCCCAAGACTCATGTTTTGATTCACACAATTGCCAATCCTTTGTGAATCTTTTTGGTAACCCAAGAACACAACTTTGGTTTGTTCAACCCTTGTGGAGAAGCCGTTCTCTTCTTCATTGCTGCCCTCCTGGAAAGGGAAACTTCCAGCCGCCGACATAGGAACCGACACCTGCGGGTATTTCTGTGTCACACTGTTTCTAGCCGTTGCTTTGAAGGTTTACCGAAGACACCGTGCGTTACACTTGTGGGCGATTATCAGGTTGTATGTAAGTCAATGGTCTTGTAAATTCTTTAAAGTTCTAGAAATAAAAGGTTTTGCCCTTCGGGGATTTTTCCTTAAACTTGTTTCGCATACTTTATTTGTTTATGGGTTGACACACGCACCGTAGATGGATGTTTAGGAGCTGAATTTATTTGATTTAAAAGTAGACTCTAATTAAATAAGGGTTACTTGGAATCTTGCGAAATTGAATATAAATCAGTATTACACGCCGTTTTCAAAATACCCCTTCCCTAGTATAGATGATTTGTTTAACCAACTACAAGGTGCACAAGTATTTTCAAAGATTGGCCTTAGGTCGGGCTATCACCAATTGAAGATTAAGGAAGATTATATCTCAAAATCAGCTTTTCGTACTAAATATGGTCACTATGAATTTCTTGTGATTCCATTTGGACTAACTAATACACCAGCTACTTTTATGGATATGATGAATATAGTGCTTAGGAAATATTTGAATCAGTGTGTGGTTGTTTTCATTGATGACATCCTTATTTATTCCAAAAGTATTGAAGAACTTGAAAAGCATATAGAGGCAGTGATACAAATCCTTAGGAGCGAAAAGTTATATGCAAAATTAAAAAGTGTGAGTTTTGGTTACCTAGTGTTTCTTTTCTAGGCCATATCACTTCCAAGGAGGGAGTGTCGATTGACCCTCAAAGGATCGAGGCTATACTAGATTGGCCTAGACCAACTAATGTGATGGAAATTTGTAGTTTTCTTGGATTAGTCGGTTATTATCGAAAATTTGTTAAAGGATTTTCTAGTATTGCCAAACCTCTATCTAGGTTAACACAAAAGAAGGTGAAATATGAATGGTCTAAGAAATTTGAAAATAGTTTTTGAAAACTTAATAATCGATTAGAACTGCCCCAATTTTGACTATTCCTTCCGGAACAGGGGGATTTGTGATTTATAGTGATGCTTCTAAAAATGGTTTGGGATGTGTACTTATGTAAAATGGAAAAGTAGTAACTTATGCCTTGAGATAGTTAAAGCCACATGAGCAGAATTAACCAACCCATGACCTAGAATTAGCAGTTGTAATTTTTGCTCTTAAGATTTGGAGACTTTATTTGTATGGTGAGATTTGAGAGATTTATACCGATAATAAGAGTTTGAAATATATCTTTACCCGAAAAGATTTGAACATGAGACAAAGGAGGTGGTTTGAATTGATGAAAGATTATGATTTAAATATTCATTATCACCCAGGGAAAGCTAATATAGTAGTTGATGCTTTAAGTAGAAAGTCTATACCAAATTTAGCATGTCTTATTACAAGCCAGGAAGATCTATTGAAGGATTTAAGAAGTATGGAAATAGATATCCATATTTATAATAAAGGAGTAATAATCGCAAACTTATAAGTATAACCTTTGTTGATGGAAATGATCAAAATTGCACAAGTAAATGACCTACAACTAAAGAAGATTAGAGAAGAAGTTATTGAAGGGAAGAGAATTGAATTTTCTATGTGAGGTGATATATTACGGTTTGGAAATAGAGTGTGTGTTCTAAATAATGCCCAACTAAAGAGGTAAATTTTGGAGAAAAGTCATTACTCGAGATTCACATTTCATCCCGGATCTAAAAAGATGCATAGGGATCTTTGAGAAGTGTTTTGGTGGAATAACATGAAAAGGGAGATAGCAAAATTTGTATCTCAATGTTTGGTTTGTCAACAAGTAAAAGATGAACATCAGAAACCATCAGGATTACTAAAACCCCTGCCTATCCCTAAGTGAAAATGGGAATACATTACTATGGATTTTGGGGAAGGTTTACCTAGGAGTTCAAATGGTAATTATTCTGTATGGGTAATTATTGATAGGTTAACTAAATCAGCTCATTTTCTTGCCATTAATATTACCCATTCTTTAGAAAAGTTGGCTAAATTGTACGTGCGGGAAATTTCTAGGCTTCATGGAACCATAGTTTCAATTATTTCTGATCGCAACCCTAGATTCGTGTCTCGCTTTTGGCAGAGCCTACAATCAGCCACATGAACACAAATGAATTTTAGTACCGCTTCTCATCCTCAAACGGATGGAAAATCTGAGTGAACCATCTAAACCTTAGAGGATATGCTTAGGGCATGTGTACTTGATTTGAAGGGGAACTAGGATGATCATTTACCTTCAGTAGAATTTGCATATAATAATAGTTTTCAAGAAAGTATTAAAATGGATCCATATGAGGCACTCTATGGTAGAATATATCCTTCCCTTGCATGTTGGGTAGAAGTTGGAGAAAGAAAATTGTTGGGATCAGAATTAATCCAGATCACAACAGAGAAAGTGAAATTGATACAAGACCGACTTTGAATCTCTCAAAGCCGTCAAAAGAGTTATCTCGACAATCGCCACCGATAGAGAATTCCAAAGAGGAGATTATGTGTTCTTGCGAGTATCACCAGCAAAGGGAGTAATTCGATTTGGAAAGAAAGGGAAGTTGAGTCCAAGATACATAGGACCTTTTGAAATCCTTGAAAGGATTGGAGCGGTTGCGTATACAATAGCCATACGCCCTAAACTCTCTATGTGCTTAATGCGTTTCATGTATCAATGATGAAGAAATACGTCCAAGATCCAATGCATATCCTAAGTCACGAACCACTTCAAGTTAGAGAAGATTTGACCTACATTGAGCATCCAGTAGAAATTTTGTACCACAAAGATCAAATATTAGGAACCAAGGTAATTCCACTAGTCAAAGTATTATGGCATAATCATTCCTTTGAGGAAGCAATATGGGGGTGAGAAGATGAAATAAAAGATCGATATCCATACCTGTTTGAAAATTATTGTAAGTCAAGTTTGGAGACCAAACTTTTTATAAGGAGGGTGGGATGTAATGACCCCACTTTTATATGCTCATATATAGTTTTTTTTTATAATTGCGTTTCACTTATTATCTAACAAATGTTGTATTATTACATATATGATATTAAAGGTTCTTAATATGACAAATCCCATTTTTAAATTTGAAGAATCAACTATAAAATTGGTCAAATTAAAGTCTTATGGAACATCCTAAGATAAATGATAAGTTTCGGGTTAGAAAATGTAATTTTATAAAACTCTAAGAATTTGATTTTAATTAAGAAAGTTTCGGGGGCCAAAATGAAAAATAAAAAGAGACCTTTTTGTAAATAAAATATTTTCAAGGACCTTTAAGAAATATTGAAAATATATAGTGTGAAATTACTAAAATACCCTTTACATGTAAAATGAACTTTATACCCTTAATACCTTTCCACCTCATGCTTGGTTTTAACACCTCAAACATACACGTGTCGTCTTTAGAGAGAAAGCTAAAACACGTGTCGCAATTCGGTGAAATAAGACTGCAAGACATCTACGCGACACTTCAAACGCTGACTCGCCATTCTAAAAGCTTGGTCAGCTAAACACGTGTCAACGCCGTGATATCTTCGAAAAACTATAAATAGGGACTTTAAGATTATTCGAAGTTACACCAATTCCTTGACAAAAACTTAGAAAAATTATGGAAAAGTTTAAGAAGAAGTTACATCTTAACGAAGTGATCCAAGACTCAATATCGGTAACTTTGAACCTCTGTTTTAGGTGAGTACTCTTATGACATTTCTTGCATATTTTGATTATATGATATTATGCAAACTATATCTATTTTGTGAATTGCTTTTATTCTCAAAATACATCTGATACCGATGATTCCGTCATTTTTTATACGTGTATATCTCTCGATATATACATCTGCTTTGAATTCTGAAATTATTTATTCGGCCTAAGGAAACTCTATTACTATATTGTCCTTGATTACTGGGTGAAAATATTTGTGTGGTACCTTTCCAACTGGTTTATCGCTGGTGTGCTAAACAAGGCATTGTTATAGAGATAATGATTTTTTGTCTGTGATGTTAGCAAGTTGAAACATTTGGTGACACTATATGTCTGTCTGGGTCTTAGAGCATACATGACCATTAAAATAAAATTAAATAATTAATATATTGCTCAATTATTTTATCTGTTCTATTCTGCACTGTTTATTTTGAAAATATATACTGTCAGTTACTTTATATATATTACTGCAAATTTCTATCTATATATGTATATGCCATATGTTCTAAATGGAATAGGTTTCAATTTTCTGAAATACCCTAGAATGTCTGTAGATTGAGCCTTATTCGGATTCCAGCTGACGTTGTATAAATAATAATTTTTTCAGGAAATAATTAGGCTCGCGGATGGAAAGAAAAAGGACTTTTTGAAGATTTAGCCTTTAGAGCTCTTTTTATTATTTTAAGTAAAATATTTATTTTATCATATAGATCACATTTGGATCTCTTGTAATAAGCTTTAAATTTTGTCTTAATTTGTAACTCTTTGTTAGTTTTAATATAAATGAAGTTTCCATTAGAAAGCTCCGATGACGTAATTCCTTCACTTTCAGTATTTTACGATTCATAAACATGTGATTCTATTTTCGTTTCATTTATCTAAGGAAACAATTTAAGTCGGAATATTTGTTGCCTTGGTGGCATGTCAAGACACTCGTTCCCTACTAATTTTGGGTCGGGGTCATGAGAAGTTGAGTTTTACTCTGATTGGGTTTTAACTCTATTGTCTACATTTGTAGACTCTGACTATTCAAATTGGCTATTCATATAACTGGGTTTATTCTTGATGTAAATTATTTGTTTCTCTTTCCAAAATAAAATAAAATTGCTCTGATTTATGATGAATAGATAGTTTAGGGAGTTAAATGGATGTTAATTAATTGTTGCCTTATCGTAAATTATTTATTTATCTTCTTTGATGCCTTATAGTTATTGAGTGATATCTTTAATAATCTTTGTGAACATGTTAACACTTCTGTTGATGGATTATGTGAAGTATAGGGATTGGAAGAAGTAGTTTATTTAATAATTCTCTCTTCAAACATTTATCCTTTTCTTTTGATATTTTATATTGTAGTTTACATGTGCAAAGTGAAGAGGGAAAACTCTTATTGAATATAACTTACAAGTTACAAGTTTTACATGGTAGGTTACGTATTTAAAAATCTAGATATGTCTCATCTTGGTTATAAGCTTTTGAATGATGATTATTATTTACACGTTAATTTAAAAACACCCATGCATCGCGCGGGTTAAAAACTAGTATATATAAAAATGGTGTCTCAATCTGAAATTTAAAACGTAGCTATTATTAACACCTGTCATTAGTATCTTTTCCACCCATCCGTATTAGCCATTTTAAACGCTTTTGTTCATCTCTCTGTCTTCCTAAAGTCCCCCTCACAACTCTCTCCGTTCTGATTTTTATATTTCTATCTATCCCTGCCGTCTCTTTGAATTCTACAAATCTTTAGTTATATATTCATGAACTACTGGGCCAAAGTGTCCCTCTGCACCTCATTAATGCTATTCATGGTGACCCCAATCGTAAGTTTTTCATTTACGTATTATAAGGGTTTGCTTTATCATTCACAATTTGATATACTAAAATACTCTTTTAATCTCAAAATAATAATTTGAACTGAAAATGTGTCATTGTTAAAAAGTCGTGAAAGGTGGATTCTAAGATTACAAATTTGAATATAATTGTCCTATGAAGGGTATTGTCAAATGAAAATACAAAATAATTAATAGAATAATGAAAATATCAAGAGAAAATAACACCAATACATATTAAAATATTAAATCACTATTTGTTTTTCATGAGGATTTTTGTCGGCCAACACCCGTAAACGTAATTTTGTTATAAAGATGTATATTGTCATTTTCATCTTTTTTTGTCCTTTTTTCGTACGTACACCTTGAACATACTATGTTAAATATTTTTTCAACATGTCTTAACTATACGACAACGCGTTGGTAATGGCTGTATCTAGACTTTATTCGTGATTTTATATTTTTTTGAAGACATTGATAATTTTTCGTATATTCTTCGTCATTGATTTTACTTTTATTACTTTGGTACATTTATTGACAGAAAATTACAAAAATAATGTCATATAATATGCTATGTATAATATATTTTTATAACGCTCGCTCATCGCCCCGGGTTAAAATCTAGTAAGAAATAATGATGCACATCCCCTTTTAAATTTACTATAAATACATTCTTGATATCATTTATCATAAAACTATAAGATCTTATTATATTATCATACATTTTGTGCTATTACGTAAGTGCTTTTTTTATTGTATAAAGAGATTTCAATCACTTACATACTTTCTTTTCTTGGTTGGACAAAATAAACCCTTTAGGTTACTCCATTAATATATATTATTCTAAATCAGCAATTTGAAAATATGTTTTTACACCTTTTTGATAAATAGCTAAATTAGGAATAGAATCAATATAATTTAAGAGTAATGGAAACATTTGTATATCTTAGCAACTAGTCTGCTTTATATCCACTAATAGTGCCATAAGGATTTAATTTCCTCTTAAAGACCCATTTACACCCAAATTGTTTTTTTTCTTGAATAAATAGATATATAATAACTCAAGTTTGTTTTGACAAAATAAAGTTCATTTTACCACTGGATGCTTCTTTTTAGGAAATAGCATCCTCATATTTAACTACTTCTTGAAATGTAGTCTATTCATCTTCCTTGTTAAGAATATGTTTGGTTTTATTCTTAGTTTCATTCACTTCCACCCCTACCAAGATAAATTACAAAGTCTGATCCAATTTTTTTGTCAATTTTTTATAATATCTTTACTCCTTCTAGATTCAACATCATTCATCTAATCTAAATGAGACAATGGTCGTGGATGGGCATTAGAAGATGGAACATCAGTATTAGGAATTATTATATAAACCTTGATACAAAGTACTTAACTTGATGTTCAAAAAATGAACATCCATTTGAATCTTATCTTAAAAATATATGTCAGTGGCCTTAAGATCGACAATAATATGTTGGAGTTCATAGGTTGACAGAGACAAATCTGGGCATAGGCGATCTAGGAAGTCGCTTAGGTCACCTAATGCATAGGTCCTCAAATTAAATAAAAATAATAGTTATATTTTGTTGTGTTCACACCAGTTAAAGAAAATAATTACCAATGTGGCTATTTATTAAATTGGGGAATTTTTTGTTGTGTATTTGTAATTATATATAGCCATACAGGGCCTGAGAAAAGAGTACACTTAGGTACCTTTAAATCATATGAAATATCAGGACTAACTTGACATGTTTTGCATCGTAAACCAATTAGGGCATGCACATAAACCGACCAGGGCAAGGCGTTAAGAATGTATCTTTGGCACATGAATTCATCATCATTCCTCTTTATCTAGCTTTGTTTGATCTGCTCAGTGTGGTTTGGCATGGAATCAAAAATTGCCTCAAGACCATCTTAAAAATGTAAACAAGTTTTAAGGATAAAGGATATAATTTTTTATTGCCACCATGTGGAATTTTCGCCATCAAAACGATTAAGTCAGACCAAATCTTAACTTATAACTTGGATAGATTGTCCCACTAACCCTTCTAATTTTCCTGAAGGAACTATTGACTAAAACTATTAGAGAACCTCGTAAATCACTGCAATACCATGTGGAATTTTTGCCATCGAAACGATTAAGTCAGACAAAATCTTAACTTATAACTTTGATAGATTGTCCCAGTGACCCTTCCAATTTTCCATGAAGGAAGTATTGTCTAAAACTGCTAGAGAACCTTATAAATCAATACATTATATTGTTGGCTTCTATCGAATTCAAGGACACTCTATATAATATCAAAGGATGAAGAATATAGAGAGAACACTAGTTATTCAATGCCCAATATGGAATTTTGAAACTCCTTTTATATCAATTTTGTAATAATTAATAATAGTCATCATTGAACTCACGTAATTTAAAATATATATATATATATATATATATATATATATATATATATATATATATATATATATATAGCGCTATCACACCATCATGCACCCTAAGTTGTTAAATCACCATTTCACTGTCACGATCAAGCACAAATAGTTTCTTTATTTTAATTAGCTAAACGTTCTTATTTTTCTGACTTGAGGGTACAAGGTAGTACAATAATCATCTTATGTTTGGTCTCTAGACCTAAATATTAAAATTTATTTTTTATATATAAATTGAAGACTTTACTAAAAGTTCCTTAAGTTTTAAGTTGTCCATGTAGGATTCAATATTGAATACCTCTCTCCCCCAAAATTCACCCCTCTTTTCTCAACTCACCCCTCATTATATAACCCTTCTTACCTTTCTATCTTCTATGACCTTTCCTCTCCCATCTTCTCCTGAAAAGGCCCTTTATTGTGTACTTTAGGTAAAACCAACTTTGTTCCAATTTTTAGTTAAACCCAATTTTAACTTCTTAAATCCTAAACATGCATCTAAGTGATTAAATCCATTTGAAGAATAAAGCATGCGGTAAAAGAAACAATTTCAGGAAAAATCCTCGAAGGGAAAAACCTTTTTATTTCACTATAATTTGTAAGACACAACTTACACGGATTACAATGAAATGGGGTGACTGATCGGGCGAAAAAAGTGTGTTCGTGTGAGGACACAATCGTTGTGTGTTTCGCCGCCGCGATGCAAAAAACCTAAACTACAACTACACTTGACAAGCAAGCACAACGGTAAGTCGGGTATCGTAAGAAATCCACAGGGAGTGATTGAATTTTAGATGTTTATTGTTTAATTACTTCACGAATAAAAGTGTAAAATAAATAAATGAAAAGGTGATGGTTGGGAATGGTGACAAAAGAGAAAAAGGAAGAAGTTAACACTATACTACAATTAATAAAACGAGAGTCGGGATCGCATCCCCACCATGGGCTAAACAACTAATAATTAGAATTTCGGTTCAAAAATATTTAATCGAGCATTTTCAATTAAGCATAAACATCACACAATAAGGAATTTAACCAAAAGTTGCTAGATTAAACATTTAATCAAAAATGGTCACACGCGGATTAAATTCGGATTATCGCTATAAACACTAACGTTGCGTGACAAAGAAAGTTAAATGCATAATAATCCGACTTTAATACCCGAGGTTTCAATTAAATGCAATTTTCCCCAAAACCTAATTTTCGGAGCTCAACGCCCATTAATGGCGGACACACGACCCAAACTCTGTGTAACTACTCACTACACATGATTAATCTAATTAAACAACTAATTAATAAACAAAACAAGAAATAAATAAACTAAACTAATTTATCTAGGCAAGAAAGTAAAGAAAACAAATAAATTAAGATAAAACAACTAAGTACAAAGCTTGAAGACAATGAATAGTAATATTAACTTACAAAGTGGGTAAAACACCCATGGAAATGGAGGAGAGGGAAGCTCCCCAAAAATCCCCAAAAATCTGATTTTCTAACCTAAAAATGAATCTTCCCTAGTCTAAAATTGATCTCCCAACTTAATAGAATTTTTACATATAAATACCCCACCAAAAACCCACTTAAAAATAGAGAATTGCGGACTTTCTGTAGGGCCGAATCGATTCGGAAATATTCCGAATCAATTCGCACCTACAGGTCTGCAATCTGCAGCTTTGTCCTGTTTTACGGAAAATGCCGCCATTTCTTCGTTATAGCTCGGAATGAGGCACGGTCGGAGGCTACGCGAAGATAATTTAGAGGACTAAAACATCCGAGAAGACATTAGGCTAAAAAATCAAAATATGAAATGACTAAAATGCCCTTGAATGTGACCTTGAGTGTACTTTTACAGTAAAAACCATCCTAAAAATGCCATAACTCCATCATTACAACTCGGAATCATGCACCGTCAGCGGCCACGCTAAGAGAAATCAAAGGGCTTCAACTTCCGTGAAGAGCTCGTGATTCAAACCCGAATGCTGAAATTACTAAAATGCCCCCAAAGCTGCAAAAGTCGACGAAACATTTCTGGAAAGCGTCCGAACTTCATACTAAGCATCCAAATACCTACAAAAGCTCAATTAACCCCTGCAAAACATGTTAACATAGAAATCCGAGGTTGTCTGGTTAACGAGCATAAGTATAAGGATTAAGATACCCAAGGGGGCTAATAAGGCGTAGGTTAACGGGTGAAATACGCAATATTTGCATCGTATCATACCCCCTAACTTACACATTGCTAGTCCCTAGCAAAGAAATAAGAAACTACAAGAACTACAAGCAGACCAAAAGCAGGATACAAGTACAAAATGGGATAAAAAAGTAATAAAAAGATAAGGCCACTTTCGCGGGCGAACGATTGCATTTAGCATATGCAATAAGCCGTTAAACCCCTGGGTTACCCTAGTGGACGAGTGTCGTCTTGTGAGGGTTTTCAGAGATGAAACCCACAAACATCACATGGTTTCCTCAAAATATGCCCAACCCAACATGCGACAAACTCAACAACAACGAAAAAGATTTCAAACATGTTATTAGCATATTGAACGAATTCAAGCTAAAGTCCGTTGTTATTAACAAGTTGAATGCACCTCATAGAATTGAAACTTTAAAAGTGGGAGGGTGGAAAGCACATGCATAGTGTGATTTGGTGAAAAACTTATATAAACCGGATACTAATCAAAGCAAGCATACATTCAATCCTCACGGGCATTACACTCAACAAATGAATTCACTATGAAAAGGGAGGTAATACACGGGACATGCGGGCATAAAGAGTAAATGTAAATGGAAACTAGGCCGCGCACATGTCACAAATGAGGAACGCTATATAGGAAATAAAAAACTTGCAATCTCAATGAAAGGATACCGCACACTAAAAGAGGCGAAATGCATTTTCACAGATTATCAAAACTATTTAAACTTTTGAATTACATCAACCTAAGATCACATAGGACTTGTAATAGGGTTGTAACGTAGGATAGGCTAGGGTACGAAATGAAGGAATGTATGTACGGATTCAAAGTGTTCGGGATGAAAACTCGAAATAATGAAAAAATGCGGGCAATATCAAAAATTGGAAAACAAGTTCCAAAACACGCATTAGATATATCATCGGGGAGAGTAATCAAAGCTTATTGAACACTATACACAACATTTACAACTTTCTCTTTCTTTTCTTTTCTTCTTTTTCTCATTTTTCTCTTTTGTTTTCTATTGCTGTTGATACCAAAATTAATATGCTGATGTGGACGAATAATACGAAGACACGTGTCAATCTACGTGGCACAATAGCAGCGAGGAAGTTCATTTCCCGACCAACCATGATTCTTTCCGAGCAACGAGGATACACCGAGGAACTCTAGCGCACCGAGGAACTCTAGCGCTCCGAGGTACTCTAGCGCTCCGAGGAACTCCTGAGCAACGAGCAACTATGGCAGTCCGAGCTGCACCTCGGTCGTATCATTAATTGCCAGATAATCATCAGTTCAAATATTCATTGAATGCTTATATTCTTGACGCGCACGCTGCATTAAATGTATTACCCTTTCATATGTATGTCATTTAATGTATCGAACCTTTCATGTACAGCCTAAAGGCTATAAATACCTTGTATCATCCTCATTCAGGGGGGACCGAAATTTCTTGAGAGAACTTGTAATCAAGAATTCTGCAAACACTCAGCAATAACATAACAGTGGACGTAGGCTTTATTCCTAGCCGAACCACTTTAAAAATCTTTGTCTTATTTATTTATCTGTGATTGAATAATTAGAGTAATCTAGTTTTTTACATCAACAGATTGGCGCCGTCTGTGGGAAACGACTGTTACTATCGTTTTTCATAAAAAATCATTTGTCATCAATGGCAGATAATCCAGAATCCAGTAATCGAAACGCTGGAAATACTGGAAATCCTTCAAATCCATCTGCATCTCCAGATCTGGCCGGAATTATGACAAATCTGGCTCAAGGACAAACCGCCATGCAAGAATCTATGAGGCAACTCCTTCAAACTCTTGAAGGCGGTGTACCTACTTATTCAGGGCAAAGGAGTGATCGTGGGCAATCACGATCCAGACGTACTGGGTCATATCGCAATGCGGAGTCTAATGATTCTACGTATCAACCTGGGCGAACCTCATCGATACGGGCTACGGATACAGATCAACATATTACTCTCTCTCCGGAGAGAGCTAGCGCTTTGGAAAGATTAAGCAGGGTGTCTCCTTTCAGTCGATTAGGACCAAGGAGGAATATGAGTCTACCTAGAGCTCCATCGAGAAGTTTTCGGTCACCATCAGGTTTGAGAGAAGGATCAGCACAATCACGACCAGCTACTCGTCGAGATAAATCTCAAGAAGCTACGTCAGAGCAATCAATTGCTCGGACTAAGCGGCCTGAGGAAGGAAATGAAGCATGGAAAGGTTCCATTCAGCGGTTGGAGGATAGACTGGGAGAAATGGCTAAGGCAAGAAATCCATTACAGAGAACTTTTGTTCAAGGGACACCTTTTGTACAAGCCATTGTGGATTTTCCTACACCATCAAAATTCAAAGCACCTGTGATGACCCCCAAGTACGATGGAAAGACAGATCCTGTACTTCATATAGAACAATACCAAGCTGCTGCCGACATCTATGCCGTCCCCGACGAGATGAAGTGTAGAGCATTCTCGGGAACTCTTACCGGATCTGCACAAATATGGTACAATAATCTTCCTCGGCGTAAGATTTCAACTTTTATTCAGTTAACCGAGCTGTTCATTGGCAATTTTTGTTTTGGAGCAAAGCCGGTAAAGCGAGTAGCACACTTGCTAAGTGTTAGGCAAAAATCAGGTGAAAGTACTAGAGATTACATAACTCGTTTTAATAACGAGAAGTTGGAAGTCATAGATTACGAAGAAAAGACAGCAATCACTGCTTTGATGAGTGGTTTGTTGCCTAATAAGTTATACTACACTTTGGCCAAAGATCCACCTAAAACTATGTCGGAGTTGATGGCAAAAGCGGCCAAAATCATGAATGCCGAGGAGGCTATGGCTGCAAAGAAGAATATGGATAAAGAAACCAAGGTGGAGGTCGACAAGTCTAAGAAGAAAGAGCAGAAAGGTAATGGTGGTGACAAGCACTCCAAGAATAATAGGACGACATGGGAAGTCCTAAAGAAGTACGATAATTATACTCCATTGAAAATGGGTATTAATCACGTTTTAGAAGAAATCAAGAACAGCGAGGAAATCAAGTGGCCAGAAAAACTGAGGACAAATCCTGATTTGAGGAATAAGGCCAAATACTGCGAGTTTCACAAAGATCATGGACATATGACCAAAAATTGCATAGCCCTTCAGAACGAGATTGAAACGCTCATCCGAAGAGGAAAATTGTCAAAATATGTAGATCGCAGGGGTGAGAGGAAGAATGATGATAGAACTAGAGAAAGATCTAGATCTCCTCGTCGTGCCGAGGAGAAAAAGAAGAGGGACCATGAAGATGATCCAGATGATGACCCCGATCTTCCCAAAAAGCCAAGGCAGCCTGAACGAGAGGTATTTTCCATACGTTTTGGGTCATTTGATTGTAATGTTATTACAGGAGGAGATGTAGGAGGAGGAGACCTTACTGCAGAAAGAAAAGCTTACCTCGGAGAGGCTCAAGCTTGTTCATATATTCAGCGAATAAATTTGGCCGAGGATGATCGTCCGAGGAAGGTAAACAAAGAGAAGCTAGTGATTGGTTTTTCAAAAAACGATCTGGCAGGTGTTCTTTACCCTCATGATGATCCTTTGGTGATCAAAATGAGGATGAAGGACGTGGTCATTTCAAGGGTGTTAGTAGACAACGGTAGTTCGGCAGACATCATGTATTATTCATGCTTTGATAGCTTGAATTTGAAATTATCTCAATTGGAACCTTATCACAGACCCCTTCTGGGTTTTGCTGGCGAGAAAGTTTTTCCACTTGGGACGATCAAGTTGGATATACTCATTGGAACTTGGCCTGCTTGTCGAACAGAAAGAATACGCTTCTTTGTGATGGATAAGAATGTGCAGTCAACCTACAACATCATCATGGGAAGAGTTGGATTGAAGAAGTTCGAGGCAGTTCCATCTACAGTACATCAGTGTTTGAAATTCCCAACGAATTTTGGAGTTGGAATTATGAAAGGTGATCAAAAAGTAGCTCAAGAATGCTATTATTCGTCTGCCGAACAAGAAGAACTTGAAGAATCAAGGAAAAAGACTACTACTTACCAAGTGGAGGAAGGTACAAAAATTGAAACTCTTGATCCTAGAGATGAATCTCAACTTGTAAAAGGACAGGTGGTGGAATCTACAGAAAATGTTATTCTGGACGACGAGCATCCTGAACGAGTAACCCAGATAGGATCGTCGTTGGATTTTTCAATAAAACAGGAGTTGATAGTTTTCTTGAGAAATAGGAAGAATACTTTTGCTTGGAGTCATGAAGACATGCCAGAGATAGATCCAAACTTCTTATGTCATGAGCTCAATGTGAATAAGGAGATCAAGCCTGTGAAGCAGAGAAGAAGAGTGTTTAGTCCCGAGAAGAACCAAGCCATACAAGAGGAGGTCGAGAAGCTCCAGAAAGCCCAATTCATTGAAGATGTAAAATATCCAGATTGGTTGGCAAATGTAGTAATGGTAAAGAAGAAGAACAATAAATGGAGAATGTGTGTTGATTTCACTGATCTTAACAAAGCATGCCCAAAAGATCATTTTCCATTGCCCAGAATCGACCAACTAGTGGATGCTACCTCAGGACATGAGCTGCTCAGCTTCATGGATGCATACTCTGGCTACAATCAGATCAAAATGAAACCTGAAGACAGGGAAAGTACTTCTTTTATTACCCCAAGGGGAACTTATTGTTATAATGTTATGCCTTTTGGTTTAAAAAATGCAGGTGCAACATATCAGCGGCTGATGAACAAGGTTTTTGCCGAACAAATCAGTTGCAATATGGAAGTCTATGTCGACGACATGCTCACCAAAAGCAAGAGAGCTACTGATCATCTAATTGACTTAGGCCAGACCTTTGATCAACTGGATAAATACCAAATGAAGCTCAACCCGACGAAGTGTACCTTTGGAGTACGAGAAGGAATGTTCCTCGGATACATCGTCAACCAACGAGGTATTGAAGCAAATCCAGAAAAGATCAAATCTCTTTTAAGGCTGCGATCCCCAACGACGAGGAAAGAAGTACAGAGTCTTACCGGACGAGTTGCAGCACTCAACAGATTTGTATCCCGAGCAACTGATAAATGCCTCCCATTCTTCAAAACACTGCGAAAAAGTTTTGAGTGGACTGATGAATGTGAGAAGGCCTTTCAAGAATTGAAGAAGTATTTGGGAGCCCCACCATTGTTGTCTAGGCCAATAACAGGAGAAAAGTTGTACTTGTATCTGGCAGTATCAGAGAATGCAGTCAGTTCGGCGTTGATCAGATTGGAGAATGGAGTCCAGAAGCCAATTTATTACACAAGTAAGGCTTTCCGAGGTGCAGAAATCAGGTACCCAAAGCTAGAAAAATTGGCATTAGCGTTAATTGAGGCAAGTAGAAGAATGAGGCCATACTTCCAGGCCCATACCATCATCGTGTATACCGACATGCCGTTAAGACAAGCCCTTCACAAGCCAGAAAAATCAGGAAGGTTGATGTATTGGGCAATAGAACTCGGTGAATATGATATTGTGTATGAACCCAGATCATCATTAAAGGGGCAAGCTGTAGCAGATTTTATAGCAGAGTTCACATACCCTGATACCCCCGAGGAACAAAAGGTACTTGCTGACCTACCTGTGGACGATACAGGATCAACAGACACAGGTCCAGACCAACTAAGGTTGGTAAGAGGACTTGTGGATGTAGAAAAATCATCATATTCAAACCCAGACCAACTCCGGTTGGTAAAAGGGCACGAACAGATGACCAACGAGGAACGAAAGATACCAGGGGATGATGAAAGAAAACAGCAGATATTTTACCGAGGAGTTCTGACAGATAAGAAATTTGAAGACGAGTTACCTACATGGAGATTATATGTAGATGGATTATCTTGCACAGCTGGTTGTGGAGCAGGGATTGTTTTAAACACCCCAGATGATATTGACATGGAATATGCCTTGCGATTCCAATTCAAGGCTTCCAATAATGAAGCTGAGTATGAGGCCATGATAGCAGGTTTTCATTTGGCGAAAGTTATGGAGGCACGGCGAATAATTGTTTTCAGTGATTCTCAATTAATTGTGAATCAAATGATGGGAATATATGCAGTTAAGGGAGAATTAATGGTGAAGTACCATGCAAAGGTGATGGAGTTATTGACAGAATTTGATGCTATTCAATTGGTGAGAATACCGAGGATGGAGAATACTAGAGCAGACGCATTGGCCCGATTAGCGTCAGCTACGCGCACCGAGCTGCGAAGAACGATACCAATTGAAGTATTAGAAAGTCGGAGCATAGAAGAAGATCTGACGGTGAAGATTATTACCCTTGATTTAGGACCATCTTGGATGGATCCTATCAGGGCATACATTGAAGAAGGAGAATTATCGGAGGACAAGCTAGCTGCCAAGAAATTGAAGTATAAAGTCGCTCGGTATGTGTTAACTAATGGTGTTTTGTATAGACGAGGAATTATGGCAGGTTTGCAGAGATGTGTGCATCCATCAGAAGTCAAGGAATTGGTTGAAGAAATCCATGAAGGATCTTGTGGAGCTCATGTAGCAGGTCGGACACTTTTGCAAAGGGTAATGACACAGGGATATTACTGGCCGACGATGAGGGCTGATTGTATAGCATATACCAAGAAGTGTGACAAGTGCCAACGTTTTTCCTCCATCCGAAGAACTCCACAAGCATTGTTGACACCCATAACTTCACCTTGGCCATTTGCCATGTGGGGGGTTGATCTGGTTGGACCATAGCCGACGACCCGAGGAAGGTTCAAGTACCTCGTCGTAGCAGTGGATTACTTTACTAAGTGGGTGGAAGCTGAACCACTAATCGATATGACGTACGAGAAGGTATATCAGTTCATTTGGAAGAACATCATTTGTCGATATGGTCTCCCCCATGCTTTCATCACAGACCATGGAACACAATTTGATAATGAAGAATTTGCTGCCTATTGTCATCAGTCGAACATTTTGAAGTATCATTCAGCACCAGGCCATCCCCAAAGCAATGGACATACTGAGGTGACAAACAGAACATTACTAAATGGTTTGAAGAAGAGGTTAAGTGAAGCTAAATCAAATTGGATTAATGAGCTCCAATCAGTACTATGGGCTTACCGAATAACTCCCCGAGCAGCAACTGGAGAATCACCATATATGCTAGCATTTGGAAGTGAGGCGGTGATTCCTGCCGAGTTGGGTCTCCCAACTCATAGAGTGCTGAATTTCAATTCCCCAGTCAGCGATTTGATGAGAAGAATGGATTTGGATATGCTCGAGGATGTTAGAGAAGAGGCAGCCATTAGGAATGCTGCTTACCAACAACGTACAGCTCTGTTCTACAACAAAAGGGTGAAGAAATGTGACTTAAAAGAAGGGGATTATGTGCTAAAGAAAGTCATTCAGAAGCAAAATAAGTTGGAAGCAAACTGGCATGGACCTTACCGAGTTACAGAGGTTGTTCGACCAGGAACTTACAGAATAACAACTCTAGAGGGAGAAGAATTTAAGAATACATGGAATGCTGAACACCTGCGCAAGTATTATCAGTAATGTAAAATGTAAAGCATTTCCTTCATTATGAATAAAACGAGGATGTTTCACCATTTTCTTTCTGTCGAAAGTTTTTCGGGGAATACTAGTGTGTAATACACTACGCACAAAAAATACTCCTTTGGTTAGGAGGCGACACTAGTGTGACCAACTACGGTTGGTAAGATATCTAGTGGACAGTTCGTAAGAACAAAAAAATACTCCTTTGGTTAGGAGGCGACACTAGTGTGACCAACTACGGTTGGTAAGATATCTAGTGGACAGTTCGAAAGAACCAAAAAATAGTCCTTTGGTTAGGAGGCGACACTAGTGTGACCAACTACGGTTGGTAAGATATCTAGTGGACAGTTCGAAAGAACCAAAAAATAGTCCTTTGGTTAGGAGGCGACACTAGTGTGACCAACTACGGTTGGTAAGATATCTAGTGGACAGTTCGAAAGAACCACTACTACTCCTTTGGTTAAGAGGTGTACAGCAGCATGATCAATTGTGGTTGGTAAGATAAAAATATACTCTCCCATTACAACTTATGTTGGTCGGGAGGTAAGATTATTACAAAAATTTCTTTGAAGAGCAAAATATTCCAAAATGAACCAAGTATGGTTGGTCGGGGATAAAAACCCACTGACTGTAATTGGTCGACGAGGAGTAAAATTATTGACCTTGGTTGGTCGGACACATTTTATGAAAATATTTGAAATTGAACCAAGTATGGCTGGTCGGGGATAAAATCCCATCAACTGTAGTTGGTCGACAAACATTATTTAACCACTTTGGTTGGTTGGAAACAGTTTAAACATTTTATACTCATTACTTTATTATTAAGTGATTGAACAACCTGGATACTTGTAACTTTTTATTAAGTTGCTCAATGAACAATATTATTGTTATCTTATTAACAGATACATATGCACAAATATAAAGATGTTTGATAAACACAAGACAATAGCAAAATTTGCAAACAGAAAATGAAATTCTTTCATTAAGATAAAAATGTATTACAAACTCTACATATGTGCTAATTATTACATTGAAAAACCTATTCTATTGGTTTCTTTCCTTTATCTTTTGAGACAGGCTCTTCGCCAGCAGGAGGATCTTCCAAGCAAAGAGGAGAATTTATAAAGTTCAAGTCCTTCAGCATTCTGACATTCATTATTTTAGGAGTGTCCAATAGGTGCTCGGGACGAGATACTTCAACCTGAGAATGAAGGTTGTAGTCACCAAGATATTTAGAGATCAAACTCCGAGGAATGGAACGAGCAGGAATCCATGCCATATCCAATTTATAAGGTGGAACAGGCAAATATAACAATCCAGGAGCATGATAATCCCATAAATAATGCCCTCGCTCCAATTTTAATACGCCCAGGGCGTTCAACCATCCCTGCTTATAACCTTCATTGTTGGCATGTTCAATACGAGCATCCAAATGAACAAGAGCTTCATTATATCCTGCCATCCAGAATTCCCTGGGCTGCTTATGAAATTGAAAGGTTAATCTATCCAATTGTTCGAGAAGATTCTTGGCAAAAAGATCCTTAGTATGTAGAGCAGACTTCGTTGCAGTAAGTTGATCTTCCAAGGATAGATTTTTCTTGGACATTTCTGATAGAGCTCGATCTTTGACGTTTAATTGGAATGCCTGAGTTTCCAAAGTAGATTGGGTACGAGCCTCTTCAACATTGCGACTAAGAACTCTTGATCGGCTCCGAGAAGCGACTGGAGAACCTTGTTCCTCGACAACATTTTGAACAGCTCTTCCTCGCCCTCGAGAACCTCTACCTCGTCCCCGAGCAGTCCCAGAAGCAACAGATCTTCTTAAGTCATCCAGTTCTTGCCTTAAATTGGCATTTTAGACCTCTAAGAACGAGAAACCTTCATCAGTAACTGGCATTAAAGCAGTGGAAGATGATGCTGCAGATTCATACTGAGCCAATTTTTTCTGCAAATTATTGTTCTCCTGTTCCAACAACTCAGCAATCTGCCTGCAGGCCTCAACCTCACCTTTTAAAGTTCTTTCCCTAATATCATATCCAGCAAGGATCTTTTTATGGCCTGTTTCAGAAGAAAGTTGTTGATATCTATTTTCATAATCCTTGTGCAACGAAGCCATTGATGCATTGTGTTGATTTTGAAGATCCTCTATGGAACCATGAAGTTCCTCGATCAATTCGTAATATGCCACATTATTAGCCACAGATCTATCAAGTAAATCCTTCAGGTACCGGTAAGCCTCAACTGCTTGTTCTGAGGCATCGTGACCAAGAATGTCAACAATCTCTGATACACTTAGGTCTGTATGACCAGCTTTATAATATCCATTGCATTGTCGTATCAACTCAGTATCAGGAGCAGATATCAATTCCATTCTGGCCAAAAACTAATAACGAAGAGAAAGCAGTAGTTAAATAAAAGCAGACAGAGGATCAACAATGAAGAGGAGCGAAGATGTATTTTATTAGATCACAAAAGGATTACATTGTTCGATTACAAGTAATGAAAGATAGAATTAATGCCGAACAACTTCACACCTTTTCCTTGTCTCCAAAGACTTTCTCGGGAGGCTGGGACGAGGAGCTCGGTTGCTCGGTGGTAACAACGACTTGATCGGCAGGAATCTTCTCGGGAGGAGGAGGCATGGAAGAAATGTCCTCGGTGACAGAAGGTTGAGAGGCAGAGACTGGATCACCTATAGCCATAGAAGATTCATCAGAGACAGGCTCATCTTCTTCTTCTTCTTCCACAATTGCTGGAGGAGGACCAGGGAGGTGTCGTTGGAATAACTCAGAATCGTCTTTGACCTTCAACTCTTGCAGTGCAGCTACCCAACCATCGTGGAAGTATTTCAACTTCCCATATTGGACTTGGGATGTCATGGCAGCAATCCCCTTATCCCATCCTTTCTCCCAGCCAGCACTGAAGGATTTTTTGACCGCGACTTTTCTTCTTAATTTCGCCGAGGAAAGTTTTACATCCAATTCCTCTTTTTTGACCTTGATATCTCGCAGGGTAGATAACTCTTCCTCTGCCTTTTTCAGCTTGCCATCATATTCCTGATGTTCAACCTCTAAACCTTTTACTTTATCCTCCAAATTCTTGGAGGTTTCATCCATCTTCACCTTCTCAGCTTCAGCCATAGTCAATTTTTTCTCCCAAACAGCTTTTTCCTCAACATACTGTTGGCGAGATTCCTTCAAGGATTGGGTCAAACCCAGCAAAGCATCCTCTACACCTGACGAGGAGCTTGAAGCTTTAATAGCTTCATCCTTCTTCACAATATTATTGAAACAGTTCACCAGCTGAAAGATGAGAAAAATAGTAAAGTCAATACAAAATGCAAGCATTCAGAGAAAGAAAGAAAAACCAAAAGTATGAGAAATTTACTGAAGCAAGGTGACGATCAGCTAGGGATGTCAGCATATCCCTAGGAATTTTTTCATCAATTCCATGGACCTCGGGTATGACCGAGCTCATTGCAGAACTTGGAAGAATGATGTTTGGAACATCAGTACCACCAGCAGGTAGAGAGGAGGCAGTTTCAGCCAGATTAACGGAGGATGATTTCCTCAATCTCCTCAACGGGAGTTCAGCACTTTCAACCAAAGAAGACTTGGTCGGAGAGATAGTAATTACTTCTACAGGAGCAACTTTCTTGCTCGGAGCCACTGGGGGCTTCTTGGCAGCTTTAGAGGGTGCAGCATCCACTTTCTTAGTCCCCTCTGGGACATCAGTTTTACCTCTCTTGGCCCCAGCAACAGAAGTAGTATCATCAAATAGAGAAGGGGGAGCTCTTTTCTTGCCCATTCTATGACTTAAAGGAAGATGAGAATTTGAAGAAGAATCTTCTGGAGTGGAAGCTGGCTCAACAGGGCGAGCAGTATAAGAAGTTGTATAACTCTTATACTGTAGCAAATATGATGCAGATCTGATATGCTCGTCTGCAACGTTCTTATGCAAACCCCAGATAAGTTTCAGATGCTTGATATTAACCTCTGATTCCTTTGGAGTTTTTCTTTTGCTATCAACTGCAAATAAATACATAATGAGATATCAGTCGTGCATTTTGTCAAACATGATGAAAGCATAATTTCATAAGAAAAATAAAATGAAAAATAAACCTATCCCGTTGCCATATGGGGGGCATCTGGGACCATTGTATACTCCATCACCAACTAAAGGGGCATATTGCCAATTTTTTATAACCAACCCATGTTCACAATAATCTCTATTTGAGTCAGGGAGGTTAACTACAAGAGCCCTATTCAGAAACCTAGTTTTTAAATAATAAATATTATCTAGAGTGGCCCACTTATAGCAGTACATAATTTCAGGGATCCCTATACGAGTCCCATGAGTTATATTTAATTTATGCACCCCATTAATTATTCTCCATGAATTTGGGGCTATTTTTGCAGGAACAAGATCAAAATACTGACAAAAGTCGAGACACAATGGATTTGGTGGAAAGGAAAAACCACATTCAGCAATAAAAAGACTGGGGAACCAATGTCCCTCAGCCAGACGAAAATAATTTTGAGGTTCAGAAAGTTCCTCCAAGATTACCCAAGATGGGATGGAAAAGTCAGAGCGGAACTTTTCAAGAGATTCAATAATTTAAACCATGATGAATAAAAGAAGAAGGAAGAAAATCTTACAGGAAGGAAGGAGGTCTGCTGACAACTAACGAAGGAAAAGATGAACGCACAAGAGAGAAGGAGAGAATAGAAAGCTTGAAGGCAGAAAATTGGAAAACGTAGAAGACGGTATGGTTACCTAAGAAGTTTAAATACTTTTCATTGGGAAGCGGCGAAAGAAATGATTACCAAAAAGAAACTACTGAACTTCCGGCGGCTAAAAGGACAAAAACTGCACGGAGATCGAAGCGCTTATAAAAAATTCAAAAAAAAGGCGGAAGCTGCGAAATGAGAAGGAAATTTGAACACAATGTTCCTGAAACCCAGGAAAGTCATTTAATATTGCCATATACCGAGAAAGAATGTTCCATACTCCTCAAAGTTCGAAATATGAAACATTGGGGGCTTCTGTTGATACCAAAATTAATATCCTGATGTGGACGAATAATACGAAGACACGTGTCAATCTACGTGGCACAATAGCAGCGAGGAAGTTCATTTCCCGACCAACCATGATTCTTTCCGAGCAACGAGGATACACCGAGGAACTCTAGCGCACCGAGGAACTCTAGCGCTCCGAGGTACTCTAGCGCTCCGAGGAACTCCTGAGCAACGAGCAACTATGGCAGTCCGAGCTGCACCTCGGTCGTATCATTAATTGCCAGATAATCAACAGTTCAAATATTCATTGAATGCTTATATTCTTGACGCGCACGCTGCATTAAATGTATTACCCTTTCATATGTATGTCATTTAATGTATCGAACCTTTCATGTACAGCCTAAAGGCTATAAATACCTTGTATCATCCTCATTCAGGGGGGACCGGAATTTCTTGAGAGAACTTGTAATCAAGAATTCTACAAACACTCAGCAATAACATAACAGTGGACGTAGGCTTTATTCCTAGCCGAACCACTTTAAAAATCTTTGTCTTATTTATTTATCTGTGATTGAATAATTAGAGTAATCTAGTTTTTTACATCAACAATTGCTTTTTGCTTTCTCTTTTTCTTCACTTTTTTTCACTACTTTCTTTTCTTTGCTTATCAAACTCTCATATGCCTAAAATTGCAACCGCAATACAACAACAACATTCAATCCCAAGTAACATTCCAAGCAAAGGTATGTAAGATGTATGTATGGCTTAAAACTCCAATTTGGAGTTGGTTATGGGAATTTGGTTTATGAAAAGAAAGGCTATATTTAGGCTCAAAGGGGTTGACTAGGGAAACATATATGGTGAGGTCAAGGCTAATATGGGTGATATAACAAAGATGGCCTATGATCATTTCACAAAGTTTACGCAATTCTCAAGTCAAAATAATATATGAAAATCATGCTCAAGTAACACATTTCAAGCATAAACTCAATTAATGAACGGTCAAATGAAAGATTAGAGAGATTACCAACGAATTCAACGTTTTCAATGAGAAAAGAATAGTGTATAACACTCACAAACGACGAAAGGTACAAAGCTTACTCGGTGTAAGTATATACAATACAACAAAAGATTACCGAGTTAAAAAAATCTTAAACCAAATCAATATAACAAGGAAAGTGCATATGCTCATGGGATAAAGTTTAATTCATGAAGTTATTCACAATATCAATGATTTAAGGAAAGTCTAATAACTTTTAAAATCGAGAACATGCATCATTGCGTTGTCAATCGGATCGGGCAATTATTAAAATTTATCATCGAAAACAAGGCAAAATGCCCAACAAAGGAGAAAAAAGAAAGAAAATATTTTTGAAAATTTTTAAATTTTTCACAAAAAGGCATACTTAGTAACTAACAAGTAAGCAAATCCATGGACAAAACAAAGAAATGGATAGAATATCCTACACCCCCTAACTTAAATGTTGCATTGTCCTCAATGCGCATTAAGAACACAACACAAAGAGAGGAAAAGAACGATATTATCCAAAATTGGAGAGATCTCCATAAGCACGAGTCCAATGAAATCTACAAAACAAGTTAGTACCGAGCATAGCAAAAACAAATAACAAAAAGTTTACTAATTCACTAGACTAAATTAAAAGGAAAGAAAAATAGGAAATAAAGAAAATTAAAAAGCTAATTATTTACAACCTACTATTTAGGCTTCACACTAACTATACACTAGAAGTCTAAATAGTTGAGGGTCCACCCAAAAAGGTATTTGACTTTGAAAGATCAACGGTGGACCCTCCAAAGCGAACATGCCTCCCGAAAAATAAGAATTCCGTTTGAACAACGGAAGGCATGTGGGTGGTGAAAAAAGTGAACCATCGCCAATTTGAAATTTTGGGCGGACGATGGGGGATTTGGATAACAAGGGGGACAAGAACACTAGAGGACCAAGAAAAATCGATTCATCTCCCAAAGGTTTTTCAAATGGAATGGGAGATGGTGCATAAATGAGGATAACATCCATCGAAAACAAGTCCGATAAAGAGTCCTCATCAGCAAAAAGTGTAGTAGTTTTAAAAGTTTCTACCGACTCATAGGAATCAACCGGTAATTCTAATGGTTCGATCATGCAAAAAAAATATGGTGATGAAACAAATTCAATCTCAATCGACTCATCGTCGGAAGGAGATTGAATTTCGGGGGAGAAAGATGCACACTCGATGAGAAATTCTTCGAAAAATTTAGGTGAAACACAAGTTTCCACCTCCTCGTTATTTTGTGCATAAGAATTCATCTCATCTCACTACACCAAAACTGGCGATTGGTCACGGACAAAATCCCTGACCAAAGCTGTGGGTCGCGGACTTGGGCCGTGATCATTTTTGGCGTGACCATTTTCGTCAATTTTCGTGGGTCGCGGCCCAAGTCCGTGACCAAAAAATGGTCACGGCCGAGAGGGGTCACGGCAGATGGTCGCGGACTTGGGCCGTGACCCATACCGTGACGGGGTCGCGGCCCTCATCCGTGACCCACAACCGTGACAAATTGGTCGCGGCCAAAGTCCGCGACCCACTTCCGTGACAAAAAAAAAAAAAATTGGTCGCGGCCTTCATCCGTGACCCACAATCGTGACAAATTCGTTGCGACCAAAATCCGCGACCCACAACCGTGACAAAAAAAAATAAAAAAAATTGGTCACGACCCTTATCCGTTAAAATAATGGGTTAATTTAAATACTCCGTTAATTTCAGGGACAATATGCCGTTAAAATATGAGGGTCACCCAAAGTCGATTAATATTAACATCCTAAAATCTAAATATGTGATATAAATTGGCTTACCCAAAGTTTTTTTTACTAATATTAACAACCTAATAGGTTGTAAGACTAAAGTTTCAAAAACATTATCTCACACTATTTTTACTTTTACATTAAATTATCTATATATACTATATATATAGATAAAAAATATTATCCCAAATTCAAATCATATAAATTATCTATATATACTATAAATACTGTGTATAAATTGTAAAGACATGTAAACTATATATACATATATTAATGGAATCTACATAAATTAATGCAGAAAAAGAATAAAATTTACTTGGGAGAGAGCTGGGGCTGGGGCGGAGCTGGGGCTGGTGCTGGGGCTGGAGCTAGGGCGGAGCTAGGGCTGGAGCTAGGGCTGCTGCTGCTAGTAGGTTGAAGCTGAGGAAAACTCCAACTGATTGACGAGAGAGAATCGCTAGGTCATCAACATCTGACGAGAGAGAGAGAGAAGCGGGCAAATGAAAAAAAGAAATAGCGCACCTCTTTATTTTTTAGGAATGACCTGGTCACGGCTTTAGGCCGTGACCCACCATCGCAACACACCACACCCTTAGAGCTCTGCCTGCGACCTGATTGACGAATAATGGTCACGGCCTACAGCCGTGACCTCCTTGCGCGACCTACAGCAGCTACCAAATGAGGTATGGTCACGGACCATAGCCGTGACCCATACCAAGACATGGTCACGGCCCAAAGCCGTGACCCTCGATCTGTGATGCGCGACCCTTGTCATTCAACCTATAGTGCTTGAATAAGGTATGGTCACGGCCCATAGACGTGACCCACGCCCAGAAATGGTCACGGCCCTAAGCCGTGACCCTCAATGTGTGTACTCACTTCTTCCTCATGCCATGGGTCACGGACTTGGGCCGTGACCCATCCGCGACCAAGCTTGGAGGGAATTTTGGCGCGAGTTTGGCGCCAAGATGGTCACGACCTGGTCACGGCCCAAGTCCGCGACCACTGTGGTCACGGCCCAAGTCCGTGACCACTTCCAGAGCATCGATAATTTAGTGTGGTAATAAATATGGTCACGCCAAATATGGAGTGGGTCACGGCCCAAGTCCGCGACCAGCTGGTCGCGGACTTGGGCCGTGACCCACTGGGCGTGACCATTCGCAGGATTTGGTGTAGTGTCTCAAAGTGCACCAAGTCTCATTCCAGCATCATTTAGGCTTTCCAAACCTTGGGAGTAAAGAAGCAAAGTTTCTTCCAAAGTAGGCTTCCTCGGCTCAAGAGCCTCGGACTCCTCATTTGGTTGAAACTCGTCTTCGAAAGTAATGAAATAAGAATCGTCATTGGATTCGAATAATGAATCCAACTCAAGCTCCCAATAACGATTTTCATTCCGATAAATGTTATCAAGTCTTTCATTTTCAAGAAAATCTTGAAAATGGAAAACTTGAAAACTATCCCCAAAGTATGAATCATTAGAATAACCGTAATAACTATAATAGCAGGACATGATTACCTCGTTGTTTGTAGATGGAGAATCCGAGCAAGAAAGTGAGCAACCGCGAATCAAAGTTTCTTAGCGCTCAAATATGCTATCCAGCAAAAAAGGTTAAAACAAAGAATACAAATACAAAAGGAAAAATACTACGAAATAATAAAACAATTACTATCTAAAACACACTCCCCGGCAACGGCGCCATTTTGTGATCGGGCGAAAAAAGTGTGTTCGTGTGAGGACACAATCGTTGTGTGTTTCGCCACCGCGATGCAAAAAACCTAAACTACAACTACACTTGACAAGCAAGCACAGCGGTAAGTCGGGTATCGTAAGAAATCCACAGGGAGTGATTGAATTTTAGATGTTTATTGTTTAATTACTTCACAAATAAAAGTGTAAAATAAATAAATGAAAAGGTGATGGTTGGGAATGGTGACAAAAGAGAAAAAGGAAGAAGTTAACACTATACTACAATTAATAAAACGAGAGTCGGGATCTCATCCCCACCATGGGCTAAACAACTAATAATTAGAATTTCGATTCGAAAATATTTAATCGAGCATTTTCAATTAAGCATAAACATCACACAATAAGGAATTTAACCAAAATTTGCGAGATTAAACATTTAATCAAAAATGGTCACACGCGGATTAAATTCGGATTATCGCTATAAACACTAACGTTGCGTGACAAAGAAAGTTAAATGCATAATAATCCGACTTTAATACCCGAGGTTTCAATTAAATGCAATTTTCCCCAAAACCTAATTTTCGGAGCTCAACGCCCATTAATGGCGGACACACGACCCAAACTCTGTGTAACTACTCACTACACATGATTAATCTAATTAAACAACTAATTAATAAACAAAACAAGAAATAAATAAACTAAACTAATTTATCTAGGCAAGAAAGTAAAGAAAACAAATAAATTAAGATAAAACAACTAAGTACAAAGCTTGAAGACAATGAATAGTAATATTAACTTACAAAGTGGGTAAAACACCCATGGAAATGGAGGAGAGGGAAGCTCCCCAAAAATCCCCAAAAATCTGATTTTCTAACCTAAAAATGAATCTTCCCTAGTCTAAAATTGATCTCCCAACTTAATAGAATTTTTACATATAAATACCCCACCAAAAACCCACTTAAAAATAGAGAATTGCGGACTTTCTGTAGGGCCGAATCGATTCGGAAATATTCCGAATCAATTCGCACCTACAGGTCTGCAATCTGCAGCTTTGTCCTGTTTTACGGAAAATGCCGCCATTTCTTCGTTATAGCTCGGAATGAGGCACGGTCGGAGGCTACGCGAAGATAATTTAGAGGACTAAAACATCCGAGAAGACATTAGGCTAAAAAACCAAAATATGAAATGACTAAAATGCCCTTGAATGTGACCTTGAGTGTACTTTTACAGTAAAAACCATTCTAAAAAGGCCATAACTCCATCATTACAACTCGGAATCATGTACCGTCAGCGGCACACGAAGAGAAATTAAAGGGCTTCAACTTCCGTGAAGAGCTCGGGATTCAAACCCGAATGCTAAAATTACTAAAATGCCCCCGAAGCTGCAAAAGTCGACGAAACATTTTCGGAAAGCGTCCGAACTTCATACTAAGCATCCAAATACCTACAAAAGCTCAATTAACCCCTGCAAAACATGTTAACATAGAAATCCGAGGTTGTGTGGTTAACGAACATAAGTATAGGGATTAAGATACCCAAGGGGGCTAATAAAGCGTAGGTTAACGGGTGAAATACGCAATATTTGCATCGTATCAGTGACATACGAAATACCCGCAGGTGTCGGTTTCGATGTCTCGGCTGGAATCTCCCGCAAGAACTCCAGGTGGTTAGCAGTAGAGAAGAAGACGGCTTCTCCACAAGTTACTTCATAAGGACTCCCTCCACAATAGCGCGCAGCTCTCTGGTTGTAAAGTTCTCCTCACAAAGAGCAAAATGGTGTAGTGAATGAATTGTCTTCTGGTAAACGTGTTCAAGATCACTAACTTTGGAATTGAGTAATACGATCTTGAATAAACACCGAATGATGAAAAACTGTATGGGAATAAGTTTTCAAAACTGTTATGCCTTGTTAAACTTTTGCAGATACGTTTTTTATTTATAACTGAGCAGCACAGAGTCAAAGAAAAGTAACACACGAAAATCGAGGCGGTAGGTCGTTCGAGCGAGATGTGGATCTCATTCGCGCGACATAGGGATGTCGTTTGAACGACCCACAGTTCTCGTTCGAGCGATAGTAATAAAATAATATTTTTTCTTTTAAATAAATCCTCGAATTTTCTTTAAACTATTTGAAGCTCAGAAATATTTTTAAAACATGAAAGAATTTAATTCCCAATTATTTAAATCACCCATCATTTAATCAATATACAAAATTACTCAAATGCTTATAAATATTCATTCCTAAGTGATCTTAAACATATGCAACACCTCTTGACTTGAAATCTTCTTCAAATCTTTAAATTGCGCATTCTTGGACTTGAACTTTGTCGTAGGCTCAATTAAACTCCATAATTAAAACTAGCCTAGACTTAATTTATTTTGTCCGGAATTAAGCCAATTAAAACAAAAGTACATGATAAGAATTATGTTCTTACAAATCTCCCCCTTTGGCTATTACGGGACAAAACTAAACAAAATGTTATATGCCGTAAACAAATACATGTCTTATCCTAAAACTCAGAAATATAAAAATACAGGACATAGTGAAACTGAATAAATGACAAGCATCTGAATCTGATTCCGTCTCTGAATGGCAATCATCTGAATCTGTCTCTGAACGTGATGTATCAATAAATATCTGAATCTATGAAAATAATACCTACAGACACGAGACATAAACAAATACCCAAGTGAAGTATGGAGGAATAAAACAAATATAATATCATAATAAATACTCCCTCTACATCACATATCTCTCCCCCTTTTTGCCTGGAATAGACAAAAGGTGGGGCAGACACACCAAATCCAGCATGCATATATGAGAATGAACAACATGGCTAGATAAACAATATCAGTATGACAATGGATAGTAAAATATAGCAGTATCTGACACATAATGAGAGAATCACTAAAATTGTAAACGAAACTGTACATCCATGTCATAAACTAAACCAAGAGAGATACAACTATCCATAAAAGTACATCATATCTGAGAATAAATAAATACATCAGGAATCTCAATATCTCAGATACAATATCAAAACAAATACATTTAGGAATCAACAGGAGTATCATCATCATCATCAGCAGCAGCATCAGTGTATGTAGATGAAATATGACCTAGTCTAGAAGATCCTGCACCTCGCAGTTGCTCTCTCTGCCGCATCTCATTAAAAAAATGCTGTCATCCTGGATTCGGCACGAACACGGGCTTCGGCCTTAACAACAAATCTGACCATGATAGAGTCATACATCCTGGACTGAGCAGATACCTATGCCTGTAAAGTAAAAACCTCCTCCTCAATAGGACGAGAGGGAGCAGGAGTGGAGGGTGGTGGCTGACAAAACTCGGAGGTGCTTGAAACGGTGTGATCAGCAGGTTGACAGGGATCCACGTCGGGGAAGGCTCCCTCAGGGGGTGGAGCTCTAGCTCTCGCCGCCTGTGGTAAATGACTCCCAAAACGAGTGAAAGTATTATGATCAATAATGGCAGGTGAAGGGAGATGCTGATCACCCTCTAAAACAGGAACCCCAGCAGTAGTGCAAATGATGGAGATGAGAATCCCATAAGGAAGAGCAGGGCGGACTGGAATGATACCACTGACGGTAATAAATGATATAACACGAAGCATGACCGTCGGTAGATCGATATCCCACCTTTGATAGACGTGATACATGAAATAGACAATGTCAAATCCAATCTGAGTATGATTTATCCTAGGATAAATGGATGCTGACACAAACCTATTAAGTATAGAGAAGGCGGGAAAAAGCTGGAGATGGTACATAGTAGTACCTGCCTGGGGAATTTCCCAGAAGCAATGACGTAAAATATCATCATAGGTAGGTCCATCGTCGGTATAACGAGGAAACATAGCATCAGGGACACGAGGAACATGTAGAAATACAGCTATGAGATATGCTTTGATGAGAATAGGAACGCCACGTACAGTAGAAAAGATTCCCTCAGAGTGGGGAAGAGCGCAAAAGAAAAACTCTCGGACAATGTCTGGATAGACAACCCCACGAGCCTCAAACATAAAATACCATCCCCTATCAGACAACCAGTGCTGAATGCTTAACCCCTGAAACTCAGAATAACGAAACACCATCTCCTGAATAAGAGACCGAATGTGGATACCCAATAAGCAGTAATGATCATACTCAATATAGGTGGCCCATCTCACTAGGAGTACGGAGGCCTACTGGACTGAGCTCTTTGTGCTTGATCAGAGGGTGGTGGTGCATCTAATCGGCCTATCGGGGCACCACGACCTCTAGGTGGCATGACAAAAAAGTTTAATGTGTGAGAGGAAACAGTCACCGAGGAACACACACACACACCTAAGAACCTATCTCCGTACAATAATCCAACCGAACCACCGCGAACACCAACACAACCAATCAGCATATCAGATATATAATTCTAAAAATAGCAACCAATCTTTTCAAATGATTTTAAGAAAATCAAAAGAAAGCCATGAACAGAACTACTTCGAAATTGTCAAAAAAAAGGAACTGACGCTGGAGGTACACAATGTAACAATCCGGAGGAACTAACTCTCTGAAGAACGAATCTCTGGTAAAACACACGCCGAAAAAACCTACGCCAAAAAAACCTACAGAACCACCGCGAAGTTGAAATCACTGGGAAGAAGGTAACAGGGGTTTACACGCCAGGGAGCCATAAATGGTGGTTTGTGAACTAGGACAGTCACCGAAGAATACAGGAGCAGCAATGGGAAGAACTTGAATGAAGTCTGAGATGAGAGTCCAGAAATACGAAGCTTCAAAGTCTAATAATGGTGGGATTTTTTTCAACAGAGTTGCTACCGTCGCTTGAAGGTAAAGGGGTTTTGAGTGAATGAAGAGAGAAGAAGAGAGAACGACGTTTTAATTGAAACTCTAATCTCGCTTGATGTTGCTGTAATGCCTTTAATATGTTGCTTGAACGATTGTGGATGTCACTTGAATGACATCTTCGCGCGACTTAGGATGTCGTTCGAACGAAAAAATAAAATTTCTAGAAATGCCCTAAAAACCTTAAGGAATTTCCCAATGAAAAAATTATCTCAAAACAGTGCCTGAAAAGAAGAAACAGACTTAAAACAGACTCAAAATAGAAAATAGTGTTAAAAACGACCAACGAAAATTAAAGGATAACATGGTACTAATGTGCTCAATCATGAATGTGGATTGTATGGGCGTGAACTACAACAGATGAGTCACCATTTCAATACATCGAATCGATCAAAAAGTTCTAATTGATAGCACGAAATCATCAAACTTCATCAAAGCCATTTGTGACAAAATAAGTGTGCGTTTGATTAACTAAACTTAATCAACATGCATACAAGTCCAGATTGTTGACGATTCTATAAACAATAGCGTCATGATACGATGTTTCAACATAGGATTCGGGGTGCAAACCCGTTTAAATTAATTTCCAACCAAACTCCCTCATATATATGAATTTTTCAAGATTTTTAGAAAAATCTATCAATCTTAACTTAGAGAAAGTCCTATTGACCACAATCATTGGAATATGAATTTTTATTGCCTTAATTCTCTTTTGGGATCTTTTAAATGGTGGATTTCACGACGAGTTAATTTTATACTCTCGCAGCCCTTTCCCGTGAACAGTCATTATTTTTCAATATCAATTCTCACGGAAAACGGTTCTTACAAGCACACCTCCTCCTTAAGTTTACTGATGCATAGATGACAAAATTGATATAAGAACGTCTCACCAAACTCAAATATGCAAGAGAAGTCAAACATTCATATAAACTCGTGCATGTGTGCAAGGATGGCATATCAGTAAAGTAGAATAAAAAAGCATATCAATTTCGAAACATCCCCATAATACAATGGTTAAGATCATTCTAAGTATTAATAACAATGACCAAATGTCCTAGCCACATGAATAATGAAAGAAAAAAGGGGGGAATCAAGCACACCAATAAGCCACATCAAACATGTAACCTCACGACTCAAAACCAAAAATCTTTTTGTATTTTCAAAAGTTTTTATAAAAAGCAAAATCTTTTTTTATTTTCAAAAGTTTTTATAAAAAAAAACAAAATCTTTTTGTATTTTTGATAGGACTCAAATACATACCAAAAACTAGAAACATGCCATAACACTAGCCAAATATAATGCAAGATGTAAATACTAGTGTATGACAAACCAACGAACAACCTCAATCAAAAGATAAAACATGAGGAGAACCACGAGCAATGATGCGAGAATCATCAAGCCTAATACCTAACGCTTATAAACCCGACTTTCTAACCTAAGTAGGTGTGAACCGACGAGTAGGGGAACTGGGAAATGGAATGGCTTTAGACTT
The DNA here is from genome assembly GCA_949130495.1 of Sambucus nigra. NCBI lineage: Eukaryota > Viridiplantae > Streptophyta > Magnoliopsida > Dipsacales > Adoxaceae > Sambucus > Sambucus nigra. The sequence continues at coordinate 134,836,627 of OX422218.1, forward strand.
TCTAGGAGCGTTCTTAAGATCGTGGAAAAACCGTCTAAGGTTACCTCTCTTACCGAAATTAGTGCAAGTGTAGATACGGTGAGGAGCGTGTCCTATTGGCCGATTATACCTCACGTTCCTAGGTGGCTCTCTTCTAAAGTTCCTAGGCATCTCTCTTGTTTGCATGGTTTTGTCTTTGGGACAGGTGCAACATGATTATCGAAGCCAATACCACGCCGATTGTCTTTGATTTTGACGGTGCCTAATATTTTATCTAACTTTTCAGACCTAGCCTCCAAATCAAACTCAACTTTACTCGAATCTCTCAATTTTTCCTCAAGCTCACCTATCCTTGACTCAAGTAAACGGATAGAATTTTCAAACTCCAGAATTTCCTTTTTCGTAATTTCCATCAACCCCCTAAGAGTATCTCTCTCACCCTCGACATATTCTAGCTTATCTCGAATTTTCTTTTCTTGTTCCCTAAGATCCTCAATTAAAGCATTTGAATTATTTATTTTTATGGCACGTTCTTTCAATATAGCTCCTAATTTCACATTTTCTTTCTTTGCTTTTAAGGTTTCTCCATATAATTCTTTGAAAGAAGTTTGCAAATCTCTCTCATCTTCACTTTCATCCTCACTCACCTCACCCTCACTCTCAGGTGTATCAACTTCGGTGGCTGCGAAAGAATCATGCAAAGGTAAGTCTTTATCACTTACATGACTAGCCACAAAGGTGGGAAGCTCACGCTTACTAGCAAAAGAGTTTTCTTCTTCTGGGTCACTATCACTAAGGGTAGAAACACGATTTATCAGTTTATTAAAATTCTTCCTAAGTTTAGTGGGACACTCTTCTATCCTATGACCAAACCCTTCGCAGCAAAGACACTTTTCACAATCACCCTTACTAACCAATTTTTTAAGAGCAGTTTTCATGTGTGATTTCCAATTAGATGATTCAAACAAGTGAATTCTAAAATCATCAAAATCACCGAAAGGCATACCATTGCTCTCTTCATATTGAATTTTGTCATTTCAGATAAGTTCAATAAAACTTTTATTAACCATTGCTCTCTTCATATTAGAAATTTAAAGTCATGTTATATAGAATCTTCAAAGTTTAAATAATCAAACAATAAAAAGGGAACCAATTTTAGCTTTGGCATGTTGTGCATTTGTGATGCTCTGTAATATTATCATAGGTTCTTAAAAAAGGTAAAATAAATATTATTAGTGGTATTTAAAAAATATACATCAGAGTTTTTCTGAAGTAAAATTTGACTGAGTGTATCCAATATCAACCTCATCATTTTAAAATTTGTCTTTTTGAGTTGTTGAGAATTTGTGGTACAAATTTGAAATGTTACTTTTTAAATATTGAACAATACTATAATGTTAACTTATTGTGATTAATGTATTTTTAAAGAGAAGATGCCTCTTAAAATGTTTAATGTATGTATCATCTATGTCTTCTACTTTTTTGTGGACATATATGTACTATTATAAATATGGACATGGATCATGACTCCATGAAACTTTTCATTTACATTTTTTGCAAATAAATGAAAAAGTTATCTAATGTGAAGATATTGTCAAAGATGATAGCGAAAAGGACATACTATATCTTATGTTGGGCCTCTAAACTTGCATGCCCCATGACCCCCCGTTGAAGTCGCCAAGTTTACTATTGAAGTAGATGCTCTATTTTAAATGAGTACAACTTTCGTATTCTCAACCTATTCAATAACTTTGAAATTTTCAAAGTGTTTTTTCATATTTCGGTGTGGCTTTTTGATATTTAGGATTCCTGAGATTAGCCATTTGAATTTGGATTATTGATTTTATTTATATGATTTAATGAAATAAAGTTTATGATTAACATATTGATAGTGAATGATCTTATAGGATCGATTTATGCTAAGGTTTTCATTAGGTATTTTTTTTCTAAAACCAGTTGTGTGTAGTATATATTTTATTTTATTTTGTATAATATATGACGAGATATTCCTTGAGATTTCATGTTCCGATTAGCGAATGGGTTTCTAATCAACTTATTGGTAATGATTTTTTAGTATCTTCTTAGTTTTTTCTTAATATTAATTGTAAGATTAATTCGTCTTTATGTGATTGTAGAATCTAAAATCAATTTTTCTATTTCAATTATTTATGTTCTTTACAGATGAAACTTAACATCACTTTTTGAAGGGCAAAGTAATAGGTATGACAATATATTTTTATATCTCTGTTTCTCTAGACTTCTATAAATTACTTTTTATTAATATTTTCAATTTTTATATCACAGATGGTGGATGAATTCGGTTACACAATTCAATGAATATATATTAGCTTTTCAAAACAGTGATTATGGAAAAAGTAGCTCTGATTTTGCTCATTGTTAGTTAGGTTAAATATCTTTCTTATAACAAAATCTTCTTTTTATATTGTGTTATTTTTGTGTCCAATAACTAATTATATATATATATATATATATATATATATATATATATATATATATATATATATATATATATAGGCACGTATGTATGATTACATGATTGTTTTTTCTTTATATATGCACTTTATTTTGAGTTAATGTATGATAAAGTTGTGGTCTACTTTTTTGTTTAGAAATGATATCCCCATAAATTATAAAATAAATTAATATAAATTCAGTTGAGATGATAACATGTCAAGACATCATTTAATATCAGTGGAGATGATAACACCCATTTTAATATACTAAGTACAACCATGATTTACTTTAGATTATGAATAAGAAAGATATAATGATTTCTGATTGTATATTACACGATAATGTTATGTTTATAACCTCTAACAATTTACCTTGGAGACGAAACAAGAAGTACATATAACACAAATTATAAAATTCTATACTTAAGTTATTTGGATTGTGGTGTGTTTTAAATATTTATTTGTATAGTATTTGGCAACTTTTAAAGTATAATTATATATGCAAGTATAAATTTGTCAATATATATGCTTATTCATATTTATATAAAAATTTTATCAAATATATTTATTATATACAAATAATTGAAAAAACATCTCGCACAAATTGTATGCTAATTGATTGATATTTTTTAGATATATCATTAAATGAGCCGATTGATATTTTCCCAAATATTCTAACTTGAAAAAGCAATCATGATAAAGAAACACATTTTTGATACCAAATTTAGTCTGCTGACATGGCTCAATCGAGTGAAGACACGTAGAAATCTACGTGGCAACAACAAACACTTCCGAGGAACTCAGACGCTCCGAGGAACCATACTACAACGAGGAACACTGCTTCCCTGAGGAACTCAGACGCTCCGACCTACAAGAACTCTCCGAGGAACTTTTGAGTACCGAGGAACTTTTGATTACCGAGGACCTTAGGCGGTCCGAGCTGCACCTCGAACAAAGCATTAATAGCAGGATAACCAACAGTTTGACTGTTCATTAAATGCTTATCATTCAGATGTATACACTTAAGGGGCATTGAATGTATTACCCTTTCACATGTACAACATTGAATGTATTACCCTTTCACATTACAACCTTAGGGCTATAAATACATTGTATTACCCTCATTGTAAGGGGACCAGAATTTCTTGATTGAACTTGTAATCAAGAATTCCCAAACAGTCATCAATAACAAAAACAGTGGACGTAGGCCATTCTTATACGGATGAACCACTTTAAAAGTTCTTTGTCTCATTTTATTTATCTGTGATTAAATAATTAGATCTAATCTAATTTTTTACATCAACAGATTGGCGCCGTCTGTGGGAAACGACTGGTAATATCATTTTTCATCAAAAATAATTCATCACAAATGGCTGATATTCCAGAATCCGGCAATCGAAACGCTGGAAGCCCTCCAAATCCATCTGCTCCGCCAAATATTCCAGATCTGGCTGGAATAATGACAAATCTGGCTCAGGGCCAGACAGTCATGCAAGAAACTATGCGACAACTCATACAAACCCTCCATGGCGGTGCACCAACCCATTCAGGACTGCGAAGTATGCAAAGAAATACCTGTTTACCTTCTTCACGTACTAGATGTACTGATTCATATCGTACTGAGGAATCTGAAGATTTTTCTTATCAACCTGGACGAACTTCATCAGTACGAGCCACAGATATTGAACAACGTGTCACTCTCTCTCCAGAAAGGACTAGTGTGCTAGAAAGATTAAGCAGAGTATCTCCTTTTGATCGATTAGGTCCTAGGAGGAGCAAAAGTTCTCCTAGAGACGCATCGAGGAGTTTTCAACGACCATCAGATTTAAGGGAAGGATCTGCCCAGTCGCGACCAGCTGCTCGTCAAGATAGATCCCAGGAAGCCAAATCAACTCGATCACTTGCTCGAACCAACAGGCCCGAGGAAGGAAATGATGCATGGAAAGGCTCTATTCAGAGGCTGGAGGATAGATTAGGAGAAATGGCTAAAGCCAAGAACCCTCTACAACGAACTTTTGTTGGAGGAACACCTTTTTTCCAGGCCATTGTAGATTTTCCAACACCATCAAAGTTCAAAGCACCTGCTGTGACCCCCAAATATGATGGAAAGACCGATCCTGTCCTTCATATAGAACAATACTAAGCTACAGCCGACATCTATGCTGTTCCAGATGAGATGAGATGTAGAGCATTCTCGGGAACTCTTACCGGATCTGCTCAAATATGGTATAATAATCTTCCTCGGAGTAAGATCTCAACTTTCTTTCAACTGGCCGAGTTATTCATTGGGAATTTCTGTTTTGGGGCAAAACCAGTTAAACGAGCAGCGCATTTGCTAAGTGTTAAACAAAAAGCTGGTGAAAGTACCAGAGATTATATAACTCGTTTTAATAACGAGAAGCTCGAAGTCATTGATTATGAGGAAAAGACAGCGATTATCGCCTTGATGAGTGGACTACTGCCCAACAAGTTGTACTACACTTTGGCCAAAGATCCACCTAGAACCATGTCAGATTTGATGGGAAAAGCGGCCAAGATCATGAATGCCGAGGAGGTTATGGCTGCGAAGAAGAACATGGATGCCAAAGAAACCAAGGTGGCAGGTGATAAAGCTAAGAAGAAAGAGCATAAGAACAATGGTAATGACAAACACTCAAAAACAAAGTCGTCTTGGGAAGTATTGAGGAAGTTTGATAATTATACTCCTCTAAAGAAAGACATCAACCATGTTCTAGAAGAAATCAAGAACAACGAGGAATTAAATTGGCCAGAGAAAATGAAGGCGGACCCCGAAAGGAGAAATAAGGCAAAATATTGTGAGTTTCACAAAGATCATGGCCATATGACTAAAGATTGCATACCTCTTCAGAATGAGATTGAAACACTCATCAGACGAGGAAAACTGACAAAGTATGTTGATTGGAGGAATGATAGAAGAAACAACGACCGAGCAAGAGAGAAGTCTAGATCTCCTCGTCGAGCAGAGGAGAACAAGAAGAGAGACCATGAAGTTGATCCAGAAGACGACCCCGATCTTCCCAATAGACCAAGGTAGCCAGAACGTGAGGTATTTTCAATACGCTTTGGGTCATTTGATTGTAATGTTATTACAGATGGGGATGTAGGAGGAGGGTACCTTACTTCAGAAAGAAAAGCTTATCACTGTGAGGCTCAAGCTTGCTCATACATTCAACGAATAAATTTAGCTGAAGAGGATCGCCCGAGAAAGGTAAACAAAGAGAAATTGGTCATTGGTTTCTCAAAGAATGACCTCGCAGGTGTTCTATATCCTCATGATGACCCATTGGTGATCAAAATGAGGATGAAGGAGGTAATGATTTCAAGAGTACTGGTCGACAATGGTAGCTCGGCAGACATCATGTTCTACTCGTGCTTCGATAGTTTAAATCTAAAGCTATCTCAACTGGAGCCTTATCATAGACCCCTCCTCGGTTTTGCTGGCGATAAAGTATTTCCACTTGGGACGATCAAATTGGATATATTCATTGGTACGTGGCTTACTTGTCGAACAGAAAGGATACGCTTCTTCGTGATGGATAAGAATGTTCAATCATCATGCAATATCATCATGGGAAGAGTAGGATTGAAGAAGTTCGAGGCTGTACCATCTACGGTACATCAGTGACTAAAATTTCCAACAAATTTTGGAGTAGGAGTTGTGAAAGGTGATCAGAAAGTAGCTCGGGAATGCTATTATTCATCCGCCGAGCAAGAGGAACTGGAGGAATCAAGGAAAAAGACTACTACCTATCAAGTGGATGAAGGTTCAGAAATTGAAACATTGGATCCTAGAGATGAGTCGTAACTCGTGAAGGGTCAAGTGGTGGAAGCTACTGAAAACATCATTCTGAACGACGAGCACTGATTAGGCACATATTCTTCACATTTATCCCCTTAATTTCGGTATTTTTATGATCCCGTGCAGTGTAAATATCTTGGATTTGTCTCTTATTTATGCTACTAACCTTTTTTGGCAAGTATTTCGTATTTTGTGTATTTCTCATGTGTTTTACAGGTATTTCATGCAAGTTAGTGCGAAGGAGAACTCAAAACAGTGAAAGAAACCAAGAAATGGAGAGTTGAAGGGCACTTTCATAATTTTTCAGCCTTAGTCCGAAGGTGGGGCCAACTAGAAAGTTTAAGAGCACTAAATTACAAGAATACTGGAAAAAATGGCACCTCAATCCGAGCTACGGTGAAGAAGTTACGATGTTTTGAAGTTGCGCGATAATGAAGAGTCTGGATGTGCGGATTTCTGTCATTACTTATGCAGATTTTATGGTGATTGGTTGGCAAAAACTTGTTCCACAAGCGAAATTTGATGCCAAATTCGTGCAACTTGGTGCTATAAAAGACCAAGCCCTACCTCATTTTCAAAGGGAGTTTAATTCTAGGGAGAGGGAGTCAAATTCTAGAGGGTAGGAGTAGGATTAGAGAGAGAAAGTTAGATTGTAGTTTTCTTTGGTAGAAGTTTTCATAAACCCTAGTTGTAAGTTTGAAGAAGAAGTTTTGCTGGATTCAAATTCATCTCTTTCTCCTCTTGCTAAATACAAGTATCAATTTCTATTCTCTATTTTATTTTTCCATTCAATTCTCAATTGTTTTGCAAATTGTTAACAATGTTTGTTAGAGTTTTCTTTTGTTTTCATCATGTTTAGCTAATTTTTAAGGGTTGGGATGCATGAACCCATCCCGATGTAATTTATCTACGTAGGAAATAGAATTTAAATTTAAATTTGAAAGAATCGTGTAAGATAAGTTCATAATCATCCTAGATCTTTTAATCTCTCTTGCCCTAGGTACTTGGGATATTTAAGAATATGATGTGCGTGTAATTATTTAGCACCGCTTTATATTTATCTTTGATTTCATATGATGCGGTCTTGAACCTCATATATGTAATGCTTAGGATCTATAAAGACTGGATTCATTCAAATTTATAATTTACAATTCTAGTATTCTAATGGGTAATTACTAGGGATTGGGGGATTGTATTCCAACCTATTTCCTCATTCATTTTAATTAGTTTTATAAATTTGTTCCAACTTATTTCCCCTTGTCAACCATCATCATCTTTTTCACTTTTATTTTAGAAGTAATAAATCAATTAAATTCTATAAAACATTCCCTGTGGATTCGATACCCAGACTTACTACTATACTCCATAAAAGTGTAGTTAAAAGTTTAGTTTTTTTTTTATTGAGGTTGGAAGCCGATAACAACGACTAGCGTATTACACGGACTCTCGGTTTTCCACTCGATCAAGCACCCTGAACGAACTACTCAAGTAGGTTCGTCGTTGGAAGCCTCACTAAAACAGGAATTTATAACTTTCCTAAGAAGTAGAAAGCAAAATTTTGCGTGGAGTCATGAGGATATGCCTGGGATAGACCCAAATTTCTTATGTCACGAACTCAATGTGAATAAGGAGATCAAGCCTGTGAAGCAGAGAAGAAGAGTATTCAGTCCCGAGAAGAATCAAGCTATACAGGAGGAAGTCGAGAAGCTCCAGAAAGTCTGCTTTATTGAAGATGTCAAATATCCTGACTGGTTAGCAAATGTGGTGATGGTGAAAAAGAAGAACAACAAATGGAGGATGTGTGTAGACTTCACCGACCTCAATAAAGCATGCCCAAAGGATCACTTTCCACTTCCCCGAATTGATCAACTAGTGGATGCTACCTCGGGACACGAGCTGCTGAGCTTCATTGATGCTTATTCTGGTTATAATCAGATTAAAATGAAACCTGAAGACAGGGAGAGTACTTCTTTCATTACCCCTAGGGGAACTTATTGTTATAATGTTATGCCTTTTGGTTTGAAAATGCAGGTGAGACATATCAGCGGCTGATGAACAAGGTCTTTGCTGAACAAATCAGTTTCAATATGGAAGTCTATGTTGACGATATGCTGACAAAGAGCAAGAAAGCTGCCGATCATCTAGTTGACTTAAGTCAGACTTTTGATCAACTGGATAATATCAAATGAAGCTGAACCCGACGAAGTGCATATTTGGAGTACGAGAAGGCATGTTTCTCGGGTACATTATCAATCAACGAGGCATTGAGGCAAATCCTGAAAAGATCAAAGCTCTATTAGGGCTGCGATCTCCAACGACGAAGAAAGAAGTACAGAGTCTCACAGGACGAGTAGCAGCACTCAATAGATTTGTATCGCGAGCAACTGATAAATGTCTCCCATTCTTCAAAACGCTCCGAAAGATTTTTGAGTGGAATGATGAATGTGAGAAGGCCTTTCAAGACTTGAAGAAATATCTGGGAGCATCTCCACTGTTGTCCAGGCCGGTGATGGGAGAAAAATTATACTTGTATCTAGCAGTATCGGAGAATGCAGTTAGCTCGGCGTTGATCAGAGTGGAGAATGGAGTGGAAAAACCAATCTACTATACAAGTAAGGCCTTTCGAGGAGCAGAGATCAGATATCCAAGGCTGGAAAAATTGGCACTAGCATTAATCGAGGCAAGTAGAAGAATGAAGCCATACTATCAAGCTCATACTATAGTCGTATATACTGATATGCCGTTGAGGCAAGCCCTTCATAAACCAGAAAAATCAGGGAGATTAATGTGCTGGGCAGTAGAACTCGGTGAATATGATATAGTCTATGAACTCAGGTCATCGCTAAAAGGGCAAGCGGTAGTAGATTTTATAGCAGAGTTCACCTATCCTGATACCCTCGAGGAACAAAAGTTGCTCGCTGATCAACCTGTGGATGTTACAGGATCATCAAATGCAAGCCCAAACTAACTTAGCTTGGTAAAAGGGAAAGTAGATGTTACAGGATCATCAAATTCAAGCCCATACCAGCTCAGGTTGGTAAAAGGGCAAGAAAAGATGATCGACGAACAGCAAGAAAAATCAGGAGATGGTGAAAGGAAGCAACAAATTTTCCATCGAGAAACTCTGTCAGATCAGAAATTTGAAGACGAGTTACTTATATGGAGTCTGTATGTGGATGGTTCATCTTGCACTACAGGATGTGGCGCAGGGATAGTTTTGAGCAGTCCGGACGAGGTCGACATGGAATACGCCCTACGTTTCCAATTCAAAGCTTCCAATAATGAGGCTGAGTATGAGGCCATGATTACAGGTCTTAATTTGGCAAAAATTATGGAGGCGCAGCAGGTTATCGTCTTCAGTGATTCTCAATTGATCGTAAATCAAATGTTGGGAATATATGCAGCCAAAGGAGAATTAATGATCAAGTATCATGCAAAGTTGATGGAGTTGGTATCAGAATGTGTTGTTATTCAGCTGGTCAGAATACCAAGAATGGAGAATGCAAGAGCAGACGCCCTAGATCGATTAGCATCAGCTACTCATACCAAGCTACGAAGAACAATCCCAATTGAAGTGTTGGCTAGTCGAAGCATAGACGAAGATCTGATGACGAATTTCATTACCCTTGATTTAGGACCATCTTGGATGGATCCCATCAGGGCATATATTGAGGAGGGAGAATTACCAATTGACAAGCTCGCAGCCAAGAAATTAAAGTTTAAAGCTGCTCGGTATGTATTAACTAACGGTATTCTATATAGACGAGGAATTATGGCAGGTTTGCAAAGATGTGTACATCCTTCTGAGGTGAAAGAATTGATTGAAGAAATCCATGAAGGGTCTTGTGGAGCCCATGTAGCAGGTCGGACGATTTCGCAAAGGGTGATGATGCAGGGATACTACTGGCCGACGATGAGAGCTGATTGTATAGCCTATGCCAAGAAATGTGACAAGTGCCAGCGTTTTTCCTCCATCTGAAGAACTCCACAAGCATTGTTGACACCCATCACTTCTCCTTGGCCATTTGCCATGTGGGGAATAGATTTGGTCGGGCCACTACTAACGACCAGAGGAAGGTTCAAATACCTCGTCGTCGCAGTGGATTATTTCACTAAATGGGTTGAAGCTGAGCCTCTCATTGATATGACTTACGACAAGGTGTACCAATTTATTTGGAAGAACATCATTTGTCGATATGGTCTTCCTCATGCCTTCATCACAGACCATGGAACACAATTTGACAACGAGGAGTTCGCTGCCTATTGTCATCAGTCAAATATTTTGAAGATCCACTCAGCACCAGGCCATCCTCAAAGTAATGGACAAACTGAAGTGACAAATAGAACGCTGTTGAATGGCTTGAAGAAAAGACTGGATGATGCGAAAGCAAATTGGATCAACGAGCTACAATCAGCACTATGGGCTTATCGTACTACTCCCCGAGCAGCAACTGGAGAATCACCATATATGCTGGCGTTTGGAAGTGAAGCTGTTATACCTGCCGAGTTGGGCCTCCCAACACACAGGGTACTGAATTTCAATTCCCCTGTCAGCGACTTAATGAGAAGATTGGATTTAGACATGCTGGAGGAAGTTAGAGAAGAAGTAGCCATCAGGAATGCTGCATACCAACAACGAACAGCTTTGTTCTACAATAAAAGGGTGAAGAAGTGTGACCTGAAAGAAGGAGACTATGTGCTAAAGAAAGTGATTCAAAAGCACAACAAATTGGAGGCAAACTGGCATGGACCATACCGAGTTACAGAAGTTGTTCGACCAGGAACTTACCGAATAGCAACTTTAGACGGGGAGGAGTTTAAGAATGCAGGGAACGCAGAGCACCTGCGCAAGTATTATAAGTGATGTATATTCTCATGTAACGCAGCTCCGTCAGTATGAATAAAATGAAGATATTCTGCCAAATTCTCTCCTTTTATTGAAAGTTTTTCGGGGAATACTAGTGCTACACACTACTCGGCAAAACTCGGACTACTCAAATTTATTCTCGAAAACGCCAACTAAGGTTGGTCGGGAAACAAATGTATTCCTACGGGAAGTAAAACTATGTATTCCTAAAAATGCCAACTTATGTTGGTTCGGAAGTAAATGTATTCCTACGGGAAGTAAAACTATGTATTCCTAAAAATGCCAACTTATGTTGGTTAGGAAGTAAATGTATTCCTACGGGAATTAAAACTATGTATTCCTAAAAATGCCAACTTATGTTGGTTAGGAAGTAAATGTATTCCTACGGGAAGTAAAACTATGTATTCCTAAAAATGCCAACTTATGTTGGTTAGGAAGTAAATGTATTCCCACGGGAAGTAAAACTATGTATTCCTAAAAATTCCAACTTATGTTGGTTAGGAAGTAAATGTATTCCTACGGGAAGTAAAACTATGTATTCCTAAAAATGCCAACTTATGTTGGTTAGGAAGTAAATATATTCTCGAAAACGCCAACTAAGGTTGGTCGGGAGGTAAAGTTATTCCAGAAAGTGCTAAAGTTGCTCGCAGAGGAAAAATCCACTAACTATGGCTGGTCGGGAATAAAAACCCACTAACTGTAGTTGGTCGAAAATGAAAATTTATCGACCTTGGTTGGTCGGAAACATTTTATGAATACGAGAAAGTGATCGAGCAAAATTTTTGATACTCGTAACTTTTTAAATTATTACTAAGTTGGTCGAGAAACAAAACATCATTTTTGCCAAATGATTACCACAAATTCAAACTACTCGACAATAAGTCGATCGACAAATAACACAATATTGTTATCTTTTTAACAGATACACATGCACAGATGTAAAGTGTTACAAAACAATAGCAGTCAAGATTTGCAAATAAAATTATTTCATTAAATGTAGAACAAAATACATCAAGAATGAAATACAAATTTATTATATCAATATTCCTACTCTATTGGTTTTTTTCCCCTCTGCTTTTGAAACAGGTTCCTCGCCAGCAGGCGAATCATTTAAAGCAAGAGGAGAATTTATGAAGTTAAGATCTTTTAACATCCTGATATTCATCACAGAGGGTAGATCTAGTAGATGCTCTGGACGAGATATCTCGATATTTGAATGGAGATTGTAATCGCCGAGGTATTTGGAAATCAGACATTGAGGGATGGCCCGAGCAGGGATCCAACTCATATCAAGCTTGAATGGGAGACCTGGTAGGTCGAGCATCCCAGGATTATGGTAATCCCATAATAATGACCCTGTTCGAGTTGCAGCACACCCAAGGCATTCAACCATCCCTGTTTGTAGCCCTCATTATTTGCATTCTGGATACGATCGTCCAAGTGGTAGAGAGCCTCGTTGTAGCCAGCCATCCATAACTCCCTGGGCTGGTTGTGGAATTGATACGTCAATCTTTCCAGCTGCTCGTGGAGATTTTTGATAAAAAGTTCTTTATTCTCCAAGACAGACTTCTGCGCAGAAAGCTGCTCTTCCAGGTCCCTGATTTTCTTAGACATCTCAGCCAATGCCTGGTTCTTCGCCATCAGCTGGAAGGCCTGGTTCTCTAAAGCAGATTGAGTCCCCTGTTCCTCGACAGGAATCTGAGCATCTCTTGCTCGTCCCCGAGGATCTCTTGCTCGTCCATGAGAAGATGTAGAAGGGCCAGCTCTTTTCAAGGTTTCCAACTCATCCCTCAAGTTGGCGTTCTCGACCTCCAAGAACGAGAATCCCTCGTCAGTCACTGGGATCAAAGCATTTGAGGTGGAAGCAACAGATTTTAATTGAGATACTTATCTTTGCAAGTTGTTATTTTCTTGCTCCAACAACTCGTCTATTTGCCTGTGCTCCTCGACTTCGTCTTTCAACGTTCTCTCCCGCACATCGTAAGTAGCAAAATGCTTCTCGTATCCCTTGTCGACAATGATTTGCTGATACTTCTTCTCTTACCCCTCGTGCAAGAGGGCAGTGGATTCCTTATATTATTGCTGAAGGTCTTCAAGAGTACCTTGGAGATCCTCAATCATATCATAATAAGCTACATTATTGGCCACCGCACGATCAAGCAGACACTTCAAATATTGGTAAGCTTCAACTGCCTGTTCCGAAGCATCTTGGTCGAGGATGTCGACGATTTATGCTGCACTCAGATCTGTGTGACCAGCCTTAAAGTATTCATTGCATTGCCATAACAACTTTGTATCATGAGCAGACAATAATTCCATCCTGGCCAGAAACTAGTAGAGGAAGAAAAAGCAATAATCAATAAGAGTACAAACAGAGCATGGAGAGGTGAAACAACAGTATGCATAAACAAAAGTTCAAATTTTATTACATTACAAAGGTCAGAAGTACAAGGTTCAGAGTTACATGTTCAGAAGTTACATTTGACCAAGAAAAATAAAATAGAGAGAAACCCGAACAACTCTACACCTTTTCCTTGTCTCCCAAAACTTTCTCGGGAGGCTGGGACGAGGAGGTAGGTTGCTCGGAGGGAACAGAGAGTTTCTCGGGGAGCGCTGGCAGTTGCTCAAATGAAGTAACGAGTTGCTGAAGTTCCTCATTAGCAGGCTGGATGGCTGGGGGTTAAGAAACTTGATCTCCCATCACCATGGAAGACTCCTCAGAGGCAGCTTCGTCCTCTTCTTCGTCTTTAGGAGTTGGAGGGGGACCAGGGATGTGTCGCTGGAAGAGTTCAGAAGTTTCATCAACCTTCATCTCCTGAAGAGCTGCGACCCACCCATCTCTAAAGTATTTTAGGCTGCCATATTCGACTTGCGACATCATGGCAGCCAAGCCTTTGTTCCACCCCTTATCCCAGCCAGCGCTGAAAGATTTCTTCACAGCTAACTTCCTCTTTAATTTCTCCGAGGAAAGCTTCTCGGACAGAAGATTATCAGCAGCTTTCAATTTATTCTCAACCTCCTCCTTCTGACGACTTACTTCCCGAAGTCGACTTAACTCCTCCTCAGCAACCTTGAGTTTATCTTCAAACTCCTCAGCATTCTTGAGCTTCCCTTCAAGCTCTTTATTCTTCTCCTCCAGACTATTTAATTTTTTCTCCAACTCCTTGGAGACCTCAATAACTTGAGCTTTTTCCTTCTCGGTCGAAGCAAGCTTCTTCTCCCAAGAAGCCTTGTCAGCATCATGCTTTTGACGAGAATCTTCCAAAGACCGCGTCAGACCCATCAGAGCTTCCTCCACACCAGATGAGGAGCTTGAATCTTTAATCACTTCATCTTTCTTCAAAATTGTGTTAAAGCAGCTCACCAACTGTGAAAAGAAAATGAAAGCAAGTCAGAGACAGATATAACAAGGGAAAGATAAAAAGTTCAAAATAATAAGACTTACAGAGGCAATATGGCGAGTGGCCAATGAGGTAACCATGTCCCGAGAAAGGTTTTCTTCAATACCTTGGATCTCGAGAATGATCCAAGTCTTCACCGAGCTCATGGCAGAGCTCGGGGGAACAAAAGTAGGAACACCAGTTCCAGTAGTCGGGGGCTGAGAGATGGGTTCAGCCAAATTGACCGAGGAGCTCTTCTTTAACTTCCTCGGGGGAACAGGAATAGCTTCGACCAAGGAAGAAATCTTGGTCGGTGATATGACAATCACTTCACCTGGAGCAGCAGCTTTGCTCGGGGCCACTGGGGGCTTCTCGGCAACCTTCACAGGAGCAGCCGAGGAAGATGCATTAACTTTCTTTGTCCCTTCTCCTGGGACGTCAATATTACTTCTTTTTGCCTCCCTAGCACCAGAGACAGGTTTCTCAAAAAGGGTGGGAGGTCTTCTTTTCTTCATCCTTTCACTCAAAGGAATATGTGATTCAAGCGAAGAACTGGTAGAGGCAGGTACTGGTTCTGCGTCGGTTATCACCGGACGAGCAGTAAAAGAGGATGTGTAACTCTTGTACTGAAGCAGATATGAAGCTGACCTAATGTGCTCGTCGGCAACAGTTTGATGAAAACTCCAGATAAGTTTCAAGTGCCTTATATTAATGTCTGCCTCTTTTGGACAATTTCTTTTACTGTCAACTGCAAATAAATAAACATTAAAATATCAGTGACACATTTTATCAAACATAAAGGAAGCATAATCTCAAAATAAATAAAATGAAATAAAAATAACCTATCCGATTGCCATAGGGAGGGAATCTGGGACCTTGATACACTTCATCTCCAGATAAAGGAGCATGTTGCCAATTTTTTATAACAACCCCGTGCTCAAAATAGTCCCTATTGGCATCCGGGAGATTGACCACTAAAGCCCTATTTAAAAATCTAGTTTTTAAATAAAAAGTATTATCGCCTACAGCCCATCTATAACAAAACATGATTTCTGGAATTCCTATGCGAGTTCCATGAATTTGATTTAGTCTATGAACCCCATTAACTATTCTCCATGTATTGGGGGCTATTCTTGCAGGAACAATGTCAAAATATTGACAGAATTCCAGACATAAAGGACTAGGCGGAAAAGAAAAGCCACATTCAGCAATAAAGAGACCGGGGAACCAATGTCCCTTAGCCAAACAGAAATAATCAGAAGGTTCATAAAGTTCCTCCAGAACAACCCATGAAGGAATAGAAAAATCAGAACGAAATTTATCAAGAGCTTCAACAAGGTAAACCATGATGAATAGAGGAAATAAAGAAGAAGGAAGAAGATCTTACAGAAAAAGAGTGGATCTGTTGACAACGAACGATGAAATGGATGAACGCACAAGAGAGTAAGACAATGGAAAACTCGAAGATACAAATTTGAAAAAGTAGAAGACGATGGGATTATCTGTGACGCTTAAATACCTTATCTTGGGAAACGGTAAAGTTAATGATTACAAAAAGAAACGATTACGCTACCGTCGGCTAGAAGGATAAAAAGTACGCGGAGATCGAGGCGATTATAAAAATTCAAAAAAGCCTGATTCTACGAATTTGGAAGGAAAAATAATTACAAAGGAAACACTCCTAAAAAGCAGGAGGACCATTTAAAACTACCATATTCCGAGAAAGAATGTTCCACACTCCTTAAATTTCGAACTATGAAGCATTGGGGGCTTCTGTTGATACCAAATTTAGTCTGCTGACATGGCTCAATCGAGTGAAGACACATAGCAATCTAATGGCAAAAATAAACACTTTCGAGGAACTCAGACGCTCCGAGGAACCATATTACAATGAGGAACACTACTTCCCCGAGGAACTCAGACGCTCCGACCTACAAGAACTCTCCGAGGAACTTTTGAGTATCGAGGAACTTTTTATTACCGAGGACCTTAGGCGGTCCGAGATGCACCTCGAACAAAGCATTAATATCAGGATAACCAATAGTTTGACTGTTCATTAAATGCTTATCATTCAGATGTATACACTTAAGGGGCATTGAATGTATTACCCTTTCACATGTACAGCATTGAATGTATTACCCTTTCACATTACAACCTTAGGGCTATAAATACATTGTATTACCCTCATTGTAAGGGGACCAGAATTTCTTGATTGAACTTGTAATCAAGAATTCCCAAACAGTCATCAATAACAAAAACAGTGGACGTAGGCCATTCTTATACGGATGAACCACTTTAAAAGTTCTTTGTCTCATTTATTTATCTGTGATTAAATAATTAGATCTAATCTAATTTTTTACATCAACACACATCATTCACATTATGGAAGTAGTTTTTTTTCCTTTTATGCCATCTCTAATAAGGGTTTCTATCTTATCACAATTCTATTTTAAAAATTCAAAATTAGAAAAATCTCCTCCAGCAGGATTTTCTTTGGGCATCCTTATATGATGTGGACAGAACATGGAATAGAAATTGTTGGAAATGGGTATTGGATAGCATAATTTGAGCAACTTTGAGCTCAAATTTAGGTGGGACTCACACCACAATAATTATGAGACCATATACGAACGCGTTCTCCTTCGCAAGGAGATTAACGTAATTTATTCACATGTCCAATTCCATTAAGTTATGACTGACAAATTTGTCTCCAAAGTGACTCATAAAGCAATGAAAGTTAATGAATTGGAAGTGTTTTAACTCTTGTCCCACATTGGAAGAATAGTGGCAATTTAAAGAGTTAGTAAAACCCCAATTATGGACTAAGGCTTGGATGCCTTTGGGGTATCTTAACTCTTTGAAGGGAGATGACCTACACTATGCAAGTGATGGGCTTGGGCTAGAAGCCCATACGCGTGCGTGCGTCCCGTCTATCGAGCTCAGGCTTGGGCTCGGTAATTCCTTTCAATTTTGGGGCCGAATTAATTAATTAAACCATTTAAATAGTTAATTACCAAGAGTTAATAGTTACATCAAGTCATTTACTATATATATACCTGTCTCCCCCAAATTTTTAACTAATGAAAAAACTCAAAATTATTTTCCTCTCCTCTCCTGCATTACAGAATAAATGTTAAAAAATTCAGTTCTTGTATTCATTAATCCTGTTCATGGTTTGAGTAAAGGACACAAAAATTGAGTTCACGAGAATCATTTCATTGTTGTGCTTCCTGTCTTGATTCGAAAGTTCCATTTCATCTTGGGAGATACTAATTTTGACCCTAAAGCACTACGTAGGGGAAGTGAATTGTCTTAACGACACTTTGGTATGACACAGGGCTCGGAATCTTTTCTGTATTCTGTCTTGTTATTTAGTTATGCAAATATCAAGTAAGTAACTCTTAATTTCTGTAATATCCCTTTCTTTCTCTGTGATCATTATTATTTGTAATTCTATACTATTTGATAAATTAAATAGTAGTCATAACAATCTTAAGACAATTTAATTTTTTTTCTACTGTTTATAATAAGTACATAATAGATTTCAAATTACAGAAATTTATTACTCTCATATAAATCTGTTTATAGAAAATTTGATAATGTATTGTTTTATTACAGAAATTGAATAAAATAGTTTTTAATAAAACAGTTTCTATTTTATTACTGTTACAGAAATTATAATTTTGTACCATTTTACATTTATAATTAAAATTTTGAATTTTAATTATTCTTTTCAAAATTCCATTTTGTACAAATTTTTATAACCCGTGTACTTTCTAAAAATTCAATTTTGTACAGACTTCAATTAATCTTCATGATTAATTTCACACATTTTTTTTTCATTTTATACTAGTAAAAATTGCTATTTACTATTTGTTTAAATTCTGTACTATATATTTTAGAATAGTGTTTAGAATTCTTGTTAGAATTCGTTTATTATTAATTATAATTTGAGGAAATTGGTATAACACAATTTGGTATTCTGTTTTGAGAAGTTCATTACAAATTAATATTTTTATTGATAAAATATATGTTTTTGTAACAGAAATGGAATCACAAAGTACAAACACAGTCCCACCGGCCGTGAATGTGAACTGTTGCTGCCTCCATAATCATGCCACATGGGGAATAATCAAAAAAATTTATCGGGGTTGATTTTAAACGTATGTACTTTTATCTCACAACCTTCCAATTAGCAAGGTCATGTATGAAGATTGTCCAACTTTGAAAGAAGGAGATGAAACTGATAAAGCTGATGCTGTGGAAGCATGGAAACATTATGACTTTTTGTGCTGAAACGACATCCCGACTTACTTGGACAAGACGTACCATGTGTACAGAACCATGAACACCGCTAAGGAATTATGAAATTCTTTGGAGAAGAAGTACAAAATAGAAGATGCGGGTATGAAGAAATTCATAGTGGGACGTTTTCTAGACTTCAAAATGGTTGACTCCAAGACGGTTATTACACAAGTTCAGGAACTATAGGTTATTATTCATGACATTCGTGCTGAAGGAATGTCAGTCAGTGACACTTTTCAAGTAGCGATAATAATTGAAAAGTTTCCTCCATCTTCGAACTTGTTCAAAAATTATCTCAAGCAGAAATGCAAGGGATGAATATTGAAGAATTGGTAGTGCGACCGCAGATTGAAGAAGACAATCGTGAATCTCAAAAGAAAAGTGGAAAGAATATCATGGAGTCCAAAGCTCAAGTGGTTGAATGTCCTAAATCCAAATGTAATCATGATGGGGAAGGCACATCTAAGCAAAGAAAAAAGTTCAAAGACAAATGCTACATTTGTGGCAAGCCTCCGCTCAAGCGAGTGTTGTAAACCAAAGAACGCTAAAAAGAATAATGCTCAAGAAAATATGATGGAGGGTGAGAACATATTTGATGGTATCACATACATAAATCTTTTTGCTATTGTCTCTGAATGCAATCTGGTAGGAAATACCAAGAAATGGTGGGTGGACACTGGGGCTACATGCCACATTTGTGCAAACATATGGATGTTTACTACTTATAAGGCTTTGGAAAATGAGGAGACCCTCTTTATGGGGAACTCTTTGATTTCTAAAGTCGCGGGACAAGGAAAGATCATTCTGAAGATGACTTCGGGAAAGGGGCTTACTCTTAACAATGTGCTGCACGTGCCTGATATTTGTAAAAATATGATTTTCGGATCACTTTGAAGCAAGAATGGGTTCAAACTTGTGTTTGCTTCTCATAAGTTTGTGTTGTCCAAAAATGATGTGTATGTGGAAAAGGGCTACCTGTCTGAGCGGCTCTTTAAAATAAATGTAATGACATTGATGCTAAAGGCATCCCCAATGAATGAAATTGCTGTTCTACTTACTTGATTGAGTCATCTAATATTTGGCATGCTAGATTAAGACATGTTAATCTTGATACCTTGCGTAGATTTATTAACTTGGAATTTTAATTAAAATTTAATATTGATAAAAATTATAAATGTGATATTTGTGTCGAATCAAAATTAGCGATTACCTTTTCATTATATTGAAATGATCACTGAACCATTAGATTTAATTCCCATGGATATTTGTGATTTAAAGTTTGTACAAACTAGAGGTGGAAAAAAGTATTTAATACTTTTATTGACTATTGCAAAAAATATTGCTATGTATATTTATTACATAGTAAAGATGAGGCTATTGATACATTTAAACAATATAAAAGTAAAGTTGAGAATCAATTAAGTAAAAAGATAAAGGCTATAAGGAGTGATCGAGGAGGTGAATATGAATGTCCTTTTGAGGAATTTTGTTCCGAATATTAAATTATCCATCAAACCACCGCTCCTTATTATCCTCAATCAAATGGTATTACTGAACGCAAAAATCGTAAATTGAGGGAGATGATGAACTCTATGTTGATAAGTTCAGGAGCTCCACAGAACTTGTGGGGGGAAGCCTTATTATCCGCTAATTATATTTTTAACCAAGTACCACTTAAGAAAACTCACAAGACGCTGTATGAGTTATGAAAAGGTCGAAGACCTTTCTATAAATATTTACGAGTGCGGGAGTGCTTAACCTAAGTGATGGTTCCTAAACCTAAAAAAGTAAAAATAGGACCATAGATCGTTGACTGTGTGTTCATCGGTTATGCTATAAATAGCATTGCATAGCGTTTCTTAGTTTGTAAATCTAAGATTCTGGATATTCATGTAAATACGGCTATTGAATCAAGGGACGCTTCATTTTTTGAAAATGAATTTCCATAACAAATAAAGATACTATAAATCATCAACCTATTGAATCAATAGAGAATGAACTAAGACATAGTAAATGGGCAATGTCCTCGACTTCCTTCATTTCAGATTTTCTAACATATTTGCTAGATAATGAACCTCAATCGTACAAAGAAGCAACATCCTCACCTGATGCTTTTAATTGTAAAGATGCAATTAATAGAAAACTTGAATCAATTTTGAAAAATCATACATGGGAACTAGAGGATCTTCCACCAGGTTCGAAACCATTAGGTTACAAATGGATCTTCAAAAAGAAATTGAAGGTCGATGGATCAATTAATAAATATAAAACTAAACTTATGGCTAAAGGCTACATGCAAAAGGAAGGGTTGGATTACTTCTACACATACTCACCGATTACGAGAATTACATTCATTCGAATGTTAATAGCAATAACTACTATTAATGGACTTGAAATACATCAAATGGATGTAAAAACTGCTTTCTTAAACGGTGAACTAGACGAGGAAATCTATATGGAGCAACATGAAGGGTTCAAGGCTCCCGAACAAGAAGGGAAAGTATATAAGCTTGTGAAATCACTTTACGGATTAAAACAAGCACCTAAGCAATGGCATAAAAATTTAATAATGCAATGTTATCAAATGGTTTCAAAAGTAATGAGTGCGATAAATGTGTTTATTTTAAAAGCATTCAAAAAGGATATGTCATTTTTTACCTCTATGTTGATGATATGCTAATCATGAGTAGTAACCTAAAAATTATCAAAACTACAAAACATATGTTGAGTAGTCAGTTTGATATGAAAGATTTAGGCACTGCTAATCTTATATTAGGAATTAAAATTTTTAAAACATCAAATGGACTCATATTATTTCAGCCTTTTTACATAGAGAAAGTACTTGAAAAATTCAAGAAGTATCATATTAGTCCCACTAAGACACCAGTAGATGTAAATTTACATCTGAAAAGAAATAATGATGAAAGCATATCTCAACTAGAATATTCTCGTATTATCGGCAGTTTAATGTATATCGTGAACTGTAAACGATCGGAGATAGCATACTCTATAAGTAAGCTAAGTCGATTTATGAGTAATCCATGGAGAGATAAATTGGAAGGCTATATTAAGAGTTTTTGATTATTTAAAATATACTAAAAAATATGGACTGGACTATTTAAGATATCCAACTGTTAAAGGACATTGCGATGCAAACTGAATATTCAATACAAAGGACTCTAAGTCTACGAGTGGGTATGTGTTTACCCTTGGAGGTGCAGCTGTATCTTGAAAATCCTCAAAACAAATGTGCATTGCTAGATCGACAATGTAATCTGAATTCATTGCACTAAACAAAGCTGGAGAAGAAGCTGAATGACTTCGAAACTTCTTAAAGGATGTTCCAAATTGGTCAAATCCCGTGCCCGTAATACGTATACATTGTGATAGTCAATCAACGATTGGAAGGGAACAGAATCACATGTATAACGAAAAGTCTTGACATATTCATCGTGGATATAATACCATTAGACAACTTCTCTCAAATGGAATTATCTCAATTGACTATGTAAAGTAAAAATAAAATATAGAGGATCCACTAACCAAAGGTTTAAACTGAGAGCAAGTTGAAAGATTATCGAGATAATGGGTCTAAAGCCTATAAATAAATAAGAATCAATACAGTGGCAACCCAACCTAGCTGACTGGAGATCCCAAGATCTAGGTTCAATGGGCAAACCGAAGTACATTGTACTCAGTAAGCACTGGAGGATATTTAATCCTATCCATTCCAAAGATGAGATAGTGCACATCTGCCACGAAATTGTGATAAGTTATGCTTTTAATGAAATCCATATCTTAGTATGTCTAAGTGGGGTATTTCAGGATACTGTTTATGGAAGTCACCTACATGAGTAAGAATAGGGCCACTTTTATGAGAATAATGAAAGGCAAATTCTTTAAAATACTTATAAAACCAAGCGGTGTTCAAGGCCAAAATGAACACAAACGTGAAAACCAACTATGTTGAGAAATTATTGTGTGAATACTATTACCTAGGTTTATAGAAACAATTGACGGTTCAAAGACATAAAGTCTACCGATTAACCAAGTAAATTCAATAATATATCACTAAGGAAAGTTCGAGGCCACTAGGTTACTTCTCCCGATGCAATAAATTTTCAGTTTTACTCAAACTTGTGTCTGCATCTGCATCTTGCTTATCTGTATATATGTAGCGATATATCATTCATGTGGTGAATTGTTGGAAATGAGTATTGGACAACATAATTTTGTTCAAATTTGAGCTTAAATTTATGTGAGACCCACACCACGATAATTGTGGGACCATATACGAATGCATTATCCTTCGCAAGGATATTAACGTAGTATATTCACATGTCTAATTCCATTAAGTTATGAATGATAAATATGTCTCCAAAGTGACTCATAAAGCAATGAAAGTTAATGAATTGGGAGTGTTTTAACTCTTATCCCACATTGGAAGAGTAGTGGAAATTCGAAGAGTTAATAAAATCCCAATTATGGACCAAGGCTTAGATACCTTGGGGTATCTCAACTCTTTTAAGGGGAGATGGCCTACACTATGCAAGTGTTGGGCTTGGGCCAAAAGTCCATGCGCGCGCACCGTCCGCCCGATTTTCTAGGCTCAGCTTGATTCGAGCTCAGGCCCGAGCTTATAATAATTCCTTTTAATTTTTGGGCCGAATTAATTAATTTCGTTATTAATAAATTAAACTATTTAAACAGCTAATTCCCAAGAGTCAATGGTTAATTAAAAATTAACTGATTGATCGTTAACCCAACATTCATAAATTTTTAACTAATGAAAAAACTCGAAATTATTTTTCTCTCCTCTCATGCATTCTTGAATAAATGTTAAATAGTTCAGTTCCTGTATTCATCAGTCTTGTTCATGGTTTGAGTAAAAGACACAGAAATTGAGTTTGCCAGAATCATTTCATTGTTGTGCTTCTTGTATTGATTCAAAAATTCCGTTATATCTTGGGAGACATTAATTCAGACCCTAAAGCACTATGGAGGAATGTGGTATTACACAGGGCTCAGAATCTTTTCTGTTTTCTGCCTAGTTATTTAGTTCTGCAAATATCAAGTAAGTAACTCTTAATTTTTGTAATTTTGCTTTCGTTCTCTTTGATCATTATTATTTGTATTTCTGTACTATTTGATAAATTAAATAGTAGTCATAACAAAATTTCTAAACGAATTTTTTACATGTTGAAATTCCACTCCTTAATTTCTATAATGTTGACCACAAACTATTGGAGGGAATTCTGGGAGATGTTCTTTTCTTTCTCAATATTTATTCCGGCGGTTAATTCTTTTTTTTTTTAAAACTAATTGCCAACTATGCTAGTTAGACATAGAAAACGATAGCGTTGGAGATGTGTTCCTTCTTAGCATTTTTATCTGTGAAAAACTATTGCATGTACACACATAAATTTCTAAAAGAGGCTTGAAAACTAGGATAAAACTACCTTACCATTGGACATGGCCTCCACAAAAAATAATTTTCTCCATTACACACATGCTGCCAATGGCTTACCAATCCCATCCTAATACCGAATCCAATGGTTGTATTTCCATACCCAGTTCTATACAACGATTGTTAGGCAATTCTTATCTACTCGTCATATTCTCTAAATTGGTGGAACGATATCTTGATTTTAGATCACCAATGGTATTGCCTATCAATATGATATGGCGTTAGTTAAGGATAATTTGGAGGGAACTGATTACTGAAAATTGTTGCCAAAGAAAGTCGTGGGTATTCAAATAATTACACACCATATTGTCAAACCATCCAGACATTCCCACATTTAGAAATTGTGATAGAAATCACCAGAGTGACTCAGCAGCCAACTGCGATCCACGATCATGAAGGAATCTCTATTGGAGTAATATATTTTCTTAACTTTTTTTCTGAGAGAAATTAGGACGGATGGAAATGACCATTGGACTTTGCATAAACATCCAGTCACCACTCGACAATCATTACACCACGTTACAACACAAACCAATCTTCTATGCGGAGAAATCAAGGTCCCCTTTGATTATATGATTAAAATTGAAAAAGTAACTTATTTTTGTTAGAAATTAAAATATATATATAAAAAAGAGATAATATATTTAACGAGATTTTCTTTTAAGATGTGTTTAATTAGTGTTATATTTTATTTTTATATAAAAATACTTTTATACTCATGTTTTAAATTTTTTATAGTATTTTATTATTAATATATTCAATAATAATAATAACAATTGTGAGATTTTTAAAAAAAA
This sequence comes from Sambucus nigra, assembly GCA_949130495.1. Classification (NCBI taxonomy): domain Eukaryota; kingdom Viridiplantae; phylum Streptophyta; class Magnoliopsida; order Dipsacales; family Adoxaceae; genus Sambucus; species Sambucus nigra. The sequence goes on from OX422218.1 coordinate 134,861,716, forward strand.
TTTCAATGAAAATATTTTTCCTACTCTCATATAATTAAATATTATGAAATATAGAAAAATACAAGGAAATGGACTGCCTTACACATTGCCTACTTAAAATTAAAATATTTAATATTTTTCTAAATTTACATTCAAACACACATTAGCTGTATTTTTTGAATGTTGATAACCAATATATTTTCATTAAAAAAATAAAATTTTATTATAAAAAATATTGAGTTCGTACCATTTAATCTTTGGTCAAAATAATTTGATAGCAATGAATACACCTTAAAAGCATCCTATATCCCATCAAACTTGGCTTATATAAGCTATTCATTGTTACGTTATATCACTTCACTGACCTTATCTTTTCTTATTCCTCCCACTTGGATAAGAGGCCTTCTTAGCTGCAATGTGACATGGTTTAGCACGTGGGATGGACCCTAAATTAGCCAAAAATACACGTGTCATGCTTTCAACATATTAATGCGAAAAGGGCACCCAATGAGACAATAAAAAGCCCACGTGAAGTTATCATTCAAATAGTTTAATGACTTGGAACTAATGTGCCACGACCAGCAATGATAAGTATGTATACATAATCATGTATCTTGGTACATTATACGCGTTCTTTGGGAAGTAGTGGAATTCTTTTTGTATCTGCTCATTCTAAGATTTTTTTTAAATTCACATCTAGATCCATTTCTTTCTTCTTGCACGATATCATTCATGTAAAGCCTAACTAGAATGATTGTTATATGACTTATTGATCCCTTTTATATACTATTCGTTCAATGGTGTAAGGCTGTCACTGAAATAATTTTGGGAATGAATTAAATTTGATTCCCAGTTCGATCTCCGGCATTGTCAAAATAATACTTGGATAATAGAAGTCACGAATCGCGAATGAGAATTAGTCGAGATGCGCGTAAGTTCGCCCGAATACCTCATGGTATGCTACCAAAAAATATACTTTTCGCTAAAAAAGAATAAATAAATAATAGTGAAAGAGGGATAACCACTAGAATCCTCCATGTGTTTTGTAATTACTACCACCACCTTTTTAGTGTTCAAAAAAAATTATAATGTGTAAACATAATAAAAAAATATACATATTTAACAATTTTTTATGAATTTACAAATTTAACATATGAATATTTAATTATATATATATTATTTATTTTTTGATCATACAAAATATTATGTATAATATGTTATACTAGACTGTTTTGTATTCACAAATAAGGCATAAATCAACACATTATATCAAGATTTAAAACAGTTTTTAACATGATTTATGAGATGTTTATTCTTCATGCAATTACTAAATTAATATGTTATATAACTATAATTTGAAAACAAACTTTTGTCCATTTCTAGGATTAGATATAGTGCTTGAATATATCTAAAATCGTGACTTGAATGCTCCAATATATTGCGCCTTAAAACCACTTTGAAACAACCATAATTCTCATTTGTATGTGCCCAAAATTTTGAAAAAATATGAAAAGGTGAATTTCGTATTTTCTCTTTCACTTTAGATATTTATGTGTTATGATATAACTCTAGATGGCGCAAGGCAACTCAATATATAAGGGAAAGAGGACCGAAACTCGTAGTAAAAAATGCCCTATTTTCTAGGCTCCACTATCCATCAAGTGACTTAAAATTAAGAACTGACCCAATCTCTTAATTTTTACATTCATCACATGGCTAATTAAATATCCGACTTATCAAGACCACATTTAATGGTAAATACATAATTTCGGATTTTAATATAATTGAAATTAAAAAATTAATTTCCAATTTAAAATATTATTTTTCAACAGTCTCCCACTTGGTCTTAATAAGTATATCCTCATAATTTGATTATGTAACATTAGGTGCACAATAAGTGATAAATATAATTTGTCAAAATCAAATGATTCATGAATGTGAGTCATGACGGTTCCCTGTTAACTAAGAGCATGGCTCCTTCCACGTACTACAACACCAATATTTCATTTAACCAGGCCTTTAATGTTGGGTGTCATAATGGCCTCATAATGTCCTTTGGAATAAAGGATTATTTTTGTCATACAATAGGTCGTAATTATATGCATGCATTAATTAAAGATAGAAATAATAGAAATAAAAAACTCTTTTATTGAATTCAAGTAATAATGTCAAACAATTAAGCTAAGAAACAATCATAGTCAAAATAATCGAGACCCATCTTTTTAACATGTTCCATGATGGTCTTCAGAGATAGTCCTTTCGTAATAGGATTTGCTATACTATCACTCGTACTAATGTGATCAATTGACACTAGTTGTTTCTGAACTTATTCTTTCATTGATAGGTACTTTATCTTGATATGCTTAGTGGCCTCAGTATACTTATCGTTCTTCGAAAAGAAGACTGCTGCAACATTATCACAATAAATTTTCAGCGGCTTAGATATTGACCCCATGATTCTACGTTCTAAGAGAAAGTTTCGTTAGCTATAATCCATGATTTGTAGCTTCAAAGCAAGCTACGAATTCATCCTCCATGGTAGACGATAATGACACTTTGCTTAACACTTTTTCATGAGACGACTCCTCTAGTAAGGAGGGAGACATAACCGAAGGTGCTCTTCCTACTGTTAAGGCATCCTCCAAAATTCGAGTCTGAGTAACTAGCCACTTCAGGGTGATCAGTCTTCCTATATGTGAGCATGTAATCCCTGGCCCCTTGCAGGTACCTCAATAATTTCTTTGCAACTTTCTAATGATATTTCCTCAGATTTATTTGATATCTGCCAAATAGCCCAACGCTAAAACTGTTGTCCGGTTTAGTGCAGACTTGTGTATACATCAAGATCCCTATGAGGGAAGTATAAGGAATGCATTTCATGTGCTCCCTTTCCAAATCACTTCGTGGGCATTGACTTAAGATGAACTTTTCCCTTTTCTGAAGTGAACATGTAAGAGGATAGTCCCATTGTAGCCTGGGAGTATGGTAATACTAGTTGAGGTGTAACCCTTATAGATATGGTGATAAACGATAACCCAAGAACTATTTAATAGATACAAGTGAACACACACTATTACATATGATCAACACTCATATTAAACTCACAACACACTCGCGTATAACTCAAATAATAATAAAGGAAACTCAGACGTGACTCATTCAAAAGGAGAGAGATGTAAGCACCCTAGATACACCTTGGCAGGAAGCCAACACACCAACAACCTCTGAAAGATCTCTAGTTAACTATTAAAATCATCGTAATAAATGAAAATAGTGGGTGAGTAAGAGCTCTGATTTGCAATAACTTCTCTCTGATATGTATATTCTCTCTCTAGCAAAATGATATGTAGGAAAGAACTCTCCTTCTCAGAAGTGGTTGAGGACAATAAAGAATTCCCACACCACTCTCGAGATGCCTCCGTCCTTCATAGTTGTGAAAGACATCACCTCATACCTTACGTCAGAAACATTATATGCATGATTGGCTAGTCAGTCCTACGTCATAAACATTAAATGCCAAGACATGCCTTTTCCCTAACCACTGTACGTCAGATGACAGTCACCACAGAGGTGGCTCACCAAACCGTCTGATATCCCCAATACCATCATGGTTTACTCGAGTTCAGATTGGAAAGTGTTTAGCTGGCTGGTGACATCACCTAAAGTAGATGCGACATTAGGTAGAGTGTTGTTTGGTTCGAAACTCAATATACGATAAAACTCAAGGATACTCCACACAAGTTTCCATGGTGAAAGGTTACTCGGTGTTTTACCAAGTGTATCTAAGATAGTCAGGGCAAGCCCTAATGCTGCCTCACTTATTAATCTTCCAAACCAAGTCCCTATGAAGTTCCCACGGTAAGGTCATACGATAGAGCATGTAAGCTCTCCCAGGCCCTGCCAGACCTGGTTTCTCTTGAGTACCATTTGACCTTACACTGAATACTACAATCATTATAGAATTATAATCCATGTTAAAGGTACAATTTAACTAAGTGACAAAAAGAAGATAAAGGATGAGCTCTCTCGAATAATCTCCTCGCTGGGCTGTGTTTCTGAGCTGCCACATTGAGCTACCACGATGAGAGGCCACGCTAAGCGGACACACTGAGATGCCTTGCTGAGCTGCCACATTCAGTTTCCTCGCTGAGCTGTCTCATCGTCTTTATGCTTCTTCCTTCCCTTAAGTCCCTTCTATTAGCTAGGGAGGCTAATCTATAATTCATAAACTATCTTCAACCCCCCTACATTTACCCCTTTGTGTAGAGATTTATTTTGATAACAAGAAATGTCTATAAGAAAACTTCTCAATCCGATGAACCGTTATGTGTGAACAAATTTTTTTACATCTCTATATTCATTGCAACTTTTGCCGTTATCTTTGCCAGAAAAAGTTGAATTCTCCCTGATGTACCTAAACCAAACCTCTGTAAATTCTCAGCGAATGGCGAGGGGACATTGCAACTTTTTTCAGTCATTACATCTCAGTCATTCTGTCTTCTTCACTAGTGGCTGGAATTATCCTAAAATATCTGAGAAAACTGTTGATTACCTGTTCTGGCTATTCAAAAGTTAAATTTTCCCCTATTTGTGCTATTTTGTTTTGCTATGCAACAAACTTGTAATAAGTGGGTATTTTTGTTAGGACTGCCCCTAGTGGTATGAATTCTCCCAAGTAACTGTTGAACTTTTAAAATTCTCCCCAGTTTTGTCATTACGTTATTCTTCCTCGTTTCCTTTTGTTCAAAAAGTAAAATTCTCCCCAATTCACCTGAGCCAGAAGTAACTCCGATCAGGCTTGTGGTGAGGGGACATCGTGAATTTTTTTAACTGTGCTGCGTGGAGCCTTTCTTCTAATGTTGAAATTCTCCTCGATGACTCTTCAAATTGTTCTATCTTAGTTTGGGTTTTCAGCATGGGGACCCTGTATGGTTAAAAAAAATTGGTGCCAAAACTTAACTTCTCTTGAAAGAAACACGCATTTTCCCAAACGTCGCCTCATTAATGACATGATCCTGTCTTTTCAACTATCAAAGCGTGCCCCGAAGTGCCACGTGTATAATTAAAATCATTTTGACGGCTTGTCACGTGTTTCTATGGGAAACTCAAACATCCAGTTGATTTCAAATGACTAATTCCCAACACTTAGTCACTTTTTCATCTTTGTCTCTTTGCTTGGCTCAATACTTACAAAAATTTTTAGAGAGAGAAAGTTGTTATCTACCATTGTTGTTGCTGGTTTTCTTCGTCTTATTCTTTATTTTTCATCTATGCTCCTCTCAATCTTTGTTACTTCACCATTTTTAAATCTTTCTTTCTTTTCTAAAAACCCAATCGTCTGCCATGGTATATTCAAGATCTCTGGTTTCTCATGCTATAAGTGCTCCGCCTGCTACCACTACTGCTGCCCCTATGGACGCCATCACCTTGGTGGTCGCTCTCTAGGAACAACTGCGTTTTTATCGTCTCTCTCCTATCTTTAGCAAGGGTGATGATTTTCGGGGTGTCTACAAGACTTGCACTTTAACTGCCAAATATGACCCTTTGCTCTTGGGTGATGAACATGAGGACTCTGCCGTTTGAGGAAACTATCCCCAAGAGGGAATCATGAGGTTTCATATTCACCGAGGTGACTTCCCCTGTTCTAATATTTATTTTGAAGGACCAAGTGGTTCCCCCTATCTCTTTACTGATTGGAACTCGTTCATGCAATCCACATACACTGATGCCCTCATTAAAGTTAGTCTTCAGCGTGCCCCCTGGTTTGGGGAGTTTACTTTTTCCCAACACAACGCTTCCCTAAAAGTTTTAGTTTCTCAATGGAGTATCACAAACCATACATTTATTGCCTCATGGGGAAAGTTCACCGTTACCCTTGAGGATGTTTGTGAGCTACTTGGGCTTGAGATCGTTAGTACTTATCCCTACCACGATGAGGATCTTATCATGGAAGACCCTTCATTTGCCATTATTTTAGTTTTGACTCCAAGATACCTGCCCTCCTATATATTGAATGGGGATACACCTCAGAACATTATAACCCCAACCACCGCAGTCGCCAGTTTAGCTATGACCAAGGGGTTTCTCGGCCAGTATTTCAGGAGTCTCATACTAGAGCTACTTTTTTTGAGGCCTATGCCTTCTACACTATCTTAGCAGCCTCCACCATCTGTTCTGTAATCAATGACCGAGTTACCATCCCCTCCCTTACCCGAAATTATGACGTTACTTAGAATTTTATATTGAAGTACTCGCCATCATAACTGGCTAAGATTGAAGAGTTTATTCAAGGTTCCCCTGTTTACCCAGCAGTTCGGACTTTTCCATCCTTAGAGATGGAATTAAAGAGGAATTCTATCCTTAGGGTTGAGTTCCCTATAAGCCGTACTCCCAAAAATCCTCCTACAGAGTTGTCCCTTTACTTCCCTATAATCCCCACTGCTACACACAGGGCCAAGAAAGCCCCAACGCCCAAACAAACTATCGAAGGTGCTTCTGATGATGTAGCTCCCAGCGAGGGGACATTAAAACCTATTTCCAAGAAAGCTAAAACTTCTAAGAGTTGGGATTCTTCAAAATTAAAGTCCCATCCCAAGTCCTAAGCTCCTGTAGATGCCTTCCCCATTGCCTCCATTCCAACTGCCATGTCTGCTGATCTGAGTGGGGAAATAAGATCCAAGTGCCAGGCTGAGATGGAACGTGTATAACGAGCATTTCAAGAAGCCACCCCTGTTCCTCCTGCTCCTGTATTCCCCACTATCGTCATAGATCCAATGGAGGGGGTATCAAAATAAAGAAAGAGCTTTAGAGTCCCTTTTACTACTGATGATTCTGGAACTAGAAAAAAGACTTTGGGTACAAAACCTCAAAGGAAATGTGCTTACTAGGTGCAACCAACTATTGCTGCTCCTACTACTGAGGCCTTTCCTTCTCCAGCTCCTATTAAGGATATTACCCCTGGTGAAAGTCCTGACGCAGAGCAAGGTCCAACCCATAAGGCTTCTCTAGTTCCTTCACCACCTACTTTTCCAATAGTTATATCATCCCATTCTTCTCTCGAGCAAGTGATAGGTTTTTTCCATACTCTAACGATTTTAAGCATTGTGAAGTGTACTTTCTAACACTTAGAAATTTTCTTTGTGTAGGAAATTAAAGCAAAAATGCCTTATCCTACCATGAGACCCTTCGTGGAAGGACGCTTCGACAGCGCCTCTGCCGATGCATCTCCTCCCCATTTTCCCATGTATGGACTGGCCTACTATCATCGATCTGCCTCTCAGCTTGCAGAGGAGGCTTCCAGTAGGGCTGCTGCTTCTAGATAATCCATTGAAGCTTCTTCCCAGCCAAAGGAAACTCCTCTGGCTTCTTTTGTGCCATCTTGCGTTCCCATGGTTCCTCTGGACGTTGTTCCAATCTCTTCTAGACCTCCAGAGGTAATATCTTGATTATTACTTAACTATATTTTCCTCCATTTAGTTTTTGTACTAAGTATTTTCTTTGACCTTTAGGTTGTAACTGCCCCTAATCTGGTCAGATCTCTCAGCTGGGTCAATTCTGTAGATCCCTCTAGTGAGGCCTGCAATTGTACTGTCTCCCTTCATAAACATCACCGAGGTAAACTTCCTTGTAAGTACATCTTTTATAAGTCCTGGTTTATATTAGTGTATGTCGTATACCGCTACAACCGTCGAAGATTTATTCAAGACCTATAATGCTTCAAGACAGATCCAAATATCAACGTTCTTTAAAGACTCTACAAGATTAATTTTAGTAAGGTTATGTTTTGGTTACTTTACGGTTCATTTAAAATAATGGGATATTTTTTCTAAGTGATAGAATATTTTTCTAAAATGTTTTAAATCACTTGAGGCACTGTTTTTTATCAAATGAGATTTTTTCTAAGTATTGAGGCGAAGAAATATATTGCTCTGGTCGTTCGAGAGACTTGATCATGTCGTTCAAATGACATATGGATCTCACGCTATGTCATTCGAGCGACATCTATCCTCGTTCGAGCGACATTATGACTTCGTTTGAATGAGTTGCCGACTCAAGTTTTTTATATAAAGCATATTAGATGAGTCCTTTTTCATTAAGAAGACCTGACATTTTACAAAACACAAAAACTGCAATCTGCAGAATACTTTTGTCTTCTTCTTTTAAGGTTCCAACCTTTGTTTTTCAATTCACAAAAATCCCAATAGTTTAGTGAAATGTTTTGGGACCCAATATACATCTTTGGTAAAGTTTCTCATGTAGAGAGGGTAAATCTATGGCTGACGGCTGCGTGTTATTTGGGAGTGCTCATGGATATTCTTTGCTGATTCCGAGCTACGTGTTCTTGTGGGATGCTGCGGTTGTTCCATTGCTGACTCTAGGCCACATGTCTATGTGAGTATCTGCTATTTTCATGATATTCATTGCAGATTTCATTGTGTTTGCAAGTTGCGATTTATTTTACATAGTCAAATAAGAAGGTTTTTCCTGAAATATGTATGTTAGCAATTTATTTATGTTGGTTTGGTTTTACCCACGTAGTTGTATGTTTTAGGGCGGAATTATATTGGTTTAAAAATCAACTATAATTAAATATGTTTACAATTAGAATTTGCGAATTCAATTTAATCAATATCATATTGCTTTCGCAAATTGGTATCAGAGCTTATTTAAGTGATCACCACTTTTACAAATTGGTATCAGAGCAGGTTTCTCTAAATTCTTGAGTGATTATGTTTTTTGTAAAATTTTGTGATATTGAATTTTTTTGAAAAATTTGATTTAGAAAAAGCACAATGTTTTTGAATGAAAACTTATATAATCGGTTGCCAATTTTTGACGGGTCTAATTATTCTTACTGGAAAGCCCATATGAAATCGCATTTAAAAGCAATCGATGAGTGTGTTTGGGTTGTTTGTGAAAGAGGTGGACTCCTCCCACTATTATCGCAAATAATGTTATTAATTTGAAACCTGTGGTAGACTGGACTGAGGATGATTTTAGATGGAGTACTTTTAATTCTCATAGGTTAAGTGCAATTTTGGGTGTCGTCACTCGTGAAGAGTTTTGACGAATCATGATGTGCACCACGTCGAAAGAAGCATGGGATGTTTTACAACTTAACCATGAAGGCACAAATGCGATCAAAGAGTCTAAGTTTCAAAATTTAACTGCTCAATTTGAAACAATAACCATGCTTGAATCTGAGTGTTTTGATGATTTTTATGCACATTTATCTGATATTATCGACATAGTTTCAATCTTGGTGAGCACATACTTGATGCACGAGTGGTTAAAAATATTTTTAGATCGCTGCCAAAATGTTTTATCCCTAAAGTGATTGTTTTTAATTCCTTAGGTAATTTGAGCAATTTAAAATTGGAAGAGCTGGTAGGAGACCTCCAGACATATGAGATTGACATGTTTCCTAACAATGTCAAGCCTGAAGATAGAGGTATAACACTTAGATCCCAGTCTAGGAAGGGAGAGGAAGTGTCCACAAGAGATAAGAAAAATAAAGGGAAAGTTTATGAGTCCGAGTCTGAGGGAAAATTTGATTTTGATATGGCCTTGCTTGCGAATTTTTTTTAAAAAGTTTCTCAAATTTTCCAAAGAGAATTCTTCCAATAAAAGATTTTTTGAGAAAAATAAAAAGAAGAATGAGGCCAAAAAGAGGTGTGAAAGAGGGTGAGAAAGATAAAGGGGAAGAAGAGAGGTGTTTCGAGTGCGAGGGCAAGGGGCATAAGGAGTTTGAGTGTCCCACTAGGTTAAAAACAAAGGGAAAAAATATTGCAATGCTAGCTACTCTTAGCGATATTGAGGAAGAGGTGAAGGATTCCGGGGATGAATCTTTACATGGGACGTGTGTTGTATTTTTAGCTAGTCACGTGATCACACCCAGTTTGTCCCACTAAGATGAGAATACTGTAATACCCCATAATTATAATTACTTTTAATATGAGATAAATTAAAAGTTAATGGGCTTAATTAATGGGATTAATTGGAATTAATTATGTGAAAAAATTAATTGGGATTAATTCGGATTGAATATTACTAGAGATTGAAGTAATATATGATTTTGAATATAAGATTTTGATTATTACTTAATGATAAAAAAGTAATATGTGAATATGATAATTATTCTCGGGAGCTACAAATACGACAATAATGGAAATTAAGTCGGGACGTGCTTATGAGTCGTGTCAGGACTAAAGTTGGGAAATAAAATGAGATTTATTTTTAAGTCATTCGGATGATCATTTCGAGTGCGCTGTTGATCCGAAAGGGTCGAAATAGGCAGAAAAGTCTACCCGGAGGTTTGATTTGGGTCTTGGGTCAATTGGAAGATGAAAGGACACCACTAAAGGGTATTTTAGTTATTTTATTTAGGAGATGAATAGTACCTACGTTTTTTGTCTTTTAGCTAACTTTCGAGACTTGTTATATATGTGAGTTTATATTGTACGTAAGGTTCATTTCATCAAAACACAAAGTGAGGTCTTTTGTGAGAGAGTGAAAAGACGTAAAGAGAAAGTGAAAGGTTATCTAGAGGAGAGGAAGAGTTGTTTGGAAAGGAAGAGTCACTTAGGGCAAATTAAGGGGACAACAACGATCTCTCCACCTTTCACCATCACCAGATAGTTGCCAAAAAAAGAAAGAGGAGGTGCTAAGCACTTGTCTTCTCCAGAGATTCAGACCTACACATAAGGCAAGTGTAATTCTTGCTCTATTTTGGTGCTTATATTATCCATGTTAGAATAGGATTTCCTTTTGGATTGATGAAATTATGAATTTGGGATTAAAATGATTGATAAATCAAGTTTAATGGATAATCATATTCATGCAGTTGGAAATTTATACATGTAGAGGCTATGAACATGAAATGGATAGGTTTTACATGTAGAGGATTTATATATATTTATTGAAGATATGAAAATGATGATGATGATGATAGGTATTGCATCTAGCTGAATCTTACTCATGTTGAATATGGAAATTTGTTAATTTAGATATGAAATGATAGTTCTAAATTCTGGGTTTTTAAGAGGTATACAAATGGAGACTTTAGATAAATTGAAATTTTAAGGATTTAATGTGTTTGATGATGATACCCTTATGAATATATGGATTTGATGTTGCTCTTATGTGAAAATCACCCTTGAACATGTTAGAATATCTGGATTTTGGGTAAACTATAATCCATGAGGGTTTGGGTGTAAGAACATGAAGAAAAGGACAAAAAACAGAGGTTGAAGACGAATTGGAATGACGCTGATCTTGTTCGAACGAGACATACTGTCATTCAAACGAGATGCTATCTCATTTGAATGAGAATTCTTGGTTTCTGACGAGATTCTAGAAATTATGTTTTAGCCCAGAAAAGTTTGGAGAATTGTATTTTAGCCCACGATAAGATTTGATTAATTTTGGTACATTAACAAGGAGTGAGGGACTTGGGTTAATGTTGAAGAATTATATGAAATTGAGGAATAAAATTATGTGAGAGATATCTACATAATAATAATATGATTAAGAGATGAATAATCGTCATGGTCAAGTACGGGTTAATATTGGTGATATATATATATATATATATATATGGGCACTTAGGGTTATGTGAGTGATAACTACATAATAAATAAACGATGGCAATTGTGATTAACATGTACGGGTGGTATTCGAGAAATACGACGGGTACTTGGGGTAGGATGAAATCCTAATATGATATTGGTTGAGTGCGTACCGAATTTTATATAGGTTGATGTGTATAGCTATTGATTGTTGATTTATGCGTATGACATAGCTATCATACTTTCTATCGACGGGAGGTTTGCGCGTATAGGACAGTCATATCCTGATGAGCCTTAAGGAGGATTTTTGACTTGTTACCTCGGGACATAGAACTTAGGGATTGAGCACCAATTTTGTGAATAAGGGTGTGACCGGTCGTTTGGGTGCGTAGGTATGTGCGTAGTCCAAAAGCTTAGGACTATGTTCACCTCTAATATGTGTATTTTAATATTTATGGTTTGAGGGATACACCGAACCAACAGTCCTTTGTATAATGATGAGATGTACCTGGACATGATAACAGAGTATGTGTGCACTACAGCTGAGCCTTGGGGTGCAGTATTGTATATATATATAATAGAGTGAATGTGTATATTTACTTGTGGTAGTGTTTACTGTGTAAATTAAGTAGACATGAAAGATAATAAAATCTGAAATGAATTAAGTTAGTGAATACTTAATTTTATTGAATTGGAAAAAAGGGCTTATCCATGTTAAAGAGAAATTGGATATATATATATATATATATATATATATATATATATATATATATATATATATATATATATATATATATATATATTACCTGTATTGCGAGAGAAATACGTGGGAAAGATATGGGCTATGGTTAGTTGGAACTGATATGAACTAATTAGCATGGGAACTGTAACTAGTTTGATTTAGGGGTACGTTAGGTGTGAACTCTAGATGACAGGTGAGGATCTCAAGAGAGAGTCTGATAATCTAACATGTATATAATAATTGTTGAATATAGCATTTATTCACTTGCTGTTTTCTAAACTATTTTTACATCGGGCACTGACCCATTTTCTTGCATATTCTCTTCTCTCTTGTATCTCATATATCAGGTGTCCAGCCACAGGGATGCCAACCATAGATGATTAATATTTTTGATGAGCTAAAAATGCTATGGAGTTTTGGACTTTTTTTTAGACGCTTTCATATTTATTGATTCATACTCTGTAGTTGATGTTTCATTTAGGTCATGTCGCCCAAGAGGATTTAAGTATTTCGATTCTATCCCAGTCAGTTATTATATTATGTCAATTTTTGATACATTTGGTTATATTGGAGTTTATTGTATTGTGACATTTAAACTGGAGAGTATTATTCCAGTTGCATTTAATCCAGTTTTGATATTACTCAGTTGTTATTCATTGTGTCAAATGGTTTATATTTTAAAAGTGGAATTTTTAATTATATTAAAATTTAAAAAGTTTAACACCTGCTTAATTGAATAGTAGGTGATTAAATAAATAAAAATGTTTTTCGACAGTGATGCTAAAAATGAACCAACTGTAAATTCTTTTTTTAATTGGGTATATGACTGATCACCCGGTATTTAATTGAGCGGGATACTTGTGCATGTGAGACCCCCGAGGATGATAGTTTGAGTGCTTCTAGCGAGTGTGAGAGTGAGTGCGCTAGTGAGGATGATAGTGAGCTCCAGATTGCGTCTAGATATTTGTGATAGTGAGGATGATTGGTTTGGATAAAGAGATCGATAGTTTGAGGGGATTTGAGGCGTTGGCGAGTTAACTCGAGAAGGTGAAGGTTTTTTTGAGTGAGCAGTTGATTATTGTAAATCGGAAGAAAAGTGAGCTTATAGCCCGTGTTTCACAATTAGAGAGAGATCTTGAACATGCGTGGGAGGTAAATGTCACTTTAGAGGATACATCTAAGAAGGTAGGAAAGATGCTCCTCAGTTCAACTTCGGGTAATATTGAGAGACTAGGAATAGGTCACGACGGTGCATCTACTTCCTAAGTTGCACGTGAGTCGGTTCTCGAGTTTGTGATTGATCCATATGACTCTCAACCTAACCCACCTAGGCATCTCGTTCAAGGTAGGAGAGTTCACCGTAGACATTTTGAGAGAGGTGTTCCTAGGCCCGTGTATGTTTGTACCTATTGTAAGAAGAGAGTACACCTCAGGGAATTTTTCTTTAAGTTGGTTAATGTGTCACGTTTTGCTACTACACGTATTTCTACGACACATGCACCTACAGGTGATACTTTGGATGCTCCGGATGATTATGCAAGAGAGTTTGCACATATTAGGGAGAAAGTTAAGTTTTTAGTCAAGATGTCACATGACTTAATGGATGTTTTTCATAGGATGTCACCACCTTTGGAAAACTCCACCGCACCTAACGGTTGAGGTTTAGACTTGTTTGTTAGCATAGGATGACTTTCATGATGATATATTTGCCTATTGCTAGTGTGTACCATTTTTGTATTTATCTTTTTTATTTTTGATATATTTTTTGATAAACCAAAAAGATTTTTGTTTTTGAAAATTTTTGGAAAAATACAAAAAAAAATTCTAATTTTTTTTGAAAAGTTGAAAAAGGCAAAAATATTTTATTTTGATAAATTTTTCGAAAAAATCAAAAAGAGTTTTGTATTTTGTTTACACCATTTATCGATGGACATTTAGGATGATCGAGTCACAATTTCATTCCTTATCCATGTGACTATTTGATAGCGTTTTGATAAGCGCTATCATTTTATACTTGTGCTTTATAATGTTTGGAGTCATTAAGATGTAATTTGATATTACTACCTAAATGTTTTACTCTTAGTTTCCTTTAATGAACACTTGCACGGTTTTGTTTGATTATTGTACTTGTCTATCACATGTTAGTCGAAGTGTTTCCATCTCAATCTTGTCTTTAAAATGAACCAAATGCGATAAAACTTGACAATGAAAGTAGTGAATGTAAGAACCGTTTATCAAAATTGCAAAAAATGATGAGTGTTTTCGAGAAAGGGCTGTGAGAGTACAAAATTAACTCGTCATGAAAGCCACCATTTAAAAGAGACCAAGGAAAAAAATTAAGGCAATAAAATAATCAAATGCCAGAAAATGGAGCCAATAGGATTTCTCTAAGGAGAGAAAATAATAGATCACATCAAGAAAAATAAAAGATTTAATATTTATGAGGGTGTTCGATTGGAAATGTATAAAAATAGGTTTGAACGTCCTGACAAAGTCTTGAAAAAGCATTACATAGTTTTAGACGTTATTGGTGCGGAAATCATTTTATACTTTGATGTGTCGATAAGAATTGAGTCGATGTCATATAAATTCACATTTTTGACACCTAAGGACGATTTTGAGTTCATTCATTAGGAGTATTCATCGTGTACATATGTTATGTTTGGTTGCATTGATTTTCCTATCGAATTTTCTCACACGCATTTATTCCGTTTTCATGATTTGGTTATCTTAATGTATATTCATGGTGTGTGATTTTTGTAAAATTATTTTTTGCATTTCTATTTGAAAAAATTAAAAAATCAAAAATATTTTGTGGAATGCTTTTGAGTATATCTTGGATGATTATAGTTGTTTGCTTTGCTTGTCGTGACACTCTATGTTTATTTTATTTATTCATTTCCTTGTCTATTTAAGACAAATAAAAAGGAGGAGATCGAATTATGATTTTAAGGGGGAGTTTTAATTATGTGGGAGAATTGAGATTTGAGCTTTGTTTGATTTATGTTAATCTCATTTCAATCTCGACACGTCATGAAGGTATCTGCTTTCTCTCATGTGTGTAGAAACAAAATTAAAGATCATATTTTTGCACACCCTGATGATGACAAAGAAGATTAGAATATTTGAAGTTGAAGAATTTTTTCGAAAAGTTTTTAGTCTTTCATCTTTAGTACCTTTTCAGTTTTGGGATTCATGGGAGGGTATTAGATTTGTATAAGGTTTTTGATTTGATAATTTGGATGTTTTTATTTTTTACCGGCATAGACATAGGGGGAGATTTGTAAGGACATATTTTATAAGTCCTGGTTTACATTAGTGTATGTCTTATACCGCTACAACCATTGAAGATTTATTCAAGACCTATCATGCATAGAGACGGATCCAAATATCAATGTTCTTTACAGCCTCTACGAGATTAATTTTGGTAAGGTTGTGTTTTGGTTACTTAATGGTTCATTTAAAATATCGGGATATTTTTTTTCTATGTGTTGGAATATTTTTCTAAAATGTTTTAAATCAGTTGAGGCACTGTTTTTCGTCAAATGATTTTTTTCTAAGTGTTGGGTGAAGAAATTTGTCGCTCCGGTCATTCGAGCGACCTAATCATGTCATTCAAACGACATATAGATCTCGCATAATGTCATTTGAGCAACATATGTTCTCGTTTGAGTGACATTGCGACTTCGTTTGATCGAGTTTCCGACTTAAGTTTTTTTATATAAAGCATTTTAAATGAGTCCTTTTTCATTAAGAAGACCTGAGTTTTACAGTACACGAAAACTGCAATCTACAGAATACTTTTGTCTTCTTCTTATAGGGTTCAAACCTTTTTTTTTCAATTCACAAAAATTGCAATAGTTTAGTGAATTGTTTTGAAACCCAAGATACATCTTTGGTAAAGTTTCTCGTACAGAGAGGGTAAATCTATGGCTGACGACTATGTGCCATTTGGGAGTGCTCATGGGTATTCCTTGCTGATTCCGAGTTGCGTGTTCTTATGGGCAGTTGCGGTTGTTTCATTACTAACTCTAGACTGCGTGTCTGTGTGAGTATCTTCGTGATATTTATTATAGATTTCATTGTGTTTGTAAGTTGCGATTTATTTTACACAGTGAAATAAAAAGATTTTGCCTTTTGGTTTTTTTCCTAAAACATGTGTGTCAGCAATTTATTTATGTTGGTTTGATTTTATCCACGTAGTTGTATATTTTAGGGCCAAATTATATTGGTTTAAAAATTGACTCTGATTAAATAAATTTATAATTGGAATTTGCGAATTCGATTTAATCAATATCACATATCTTTCACAAATTGGTATCAGAGCTTATTTAAACGATCACCACTTTTACATTCCTCCTTGTGTTTTCTGCCTATTTATGTTATGTTATTTGTACCTAACACTTTGATATTGTTGTGTGCAGCTTGCCCGATGTTTAACTCCTCCATCGTCTTCTTGGGCTCCTCGTACTACGCAGGCTACTGTTAGGTCATCTTCTCGCCCTAAAGGCCCTTTGATCGTTGTGGGGGTTAATTCCCCCTTGGGAGGGAAAACAGTTCTTTCTGATCCCTCCCCCATCTTGGCTATAGTGTTGTTTCCTTAGGAAGGTGCTTCGCCAAGGGTTGAGGTTCCTCTGGCTGAGGGTTCCTTGGAGGCTCAGGGAGAAGTTGGTTTATCTGCTGCAGTTTCTACCATTACAACCGTTTCTCCGGCTACCGTCACTGATCCAGGCATCCCTAAGGTATTTTTTTTGTGTTCTCCCTCTCTTTTGCACAAGTATTTCCATTATGCCCTCGATGTAATCAATGAAGAAACATTTGATAAAAAAAATCTCAAACTCCACCTGACATGGTGACTTGACAATGAAAACACTTGTTAAGATTATTCATTATATCCACCTATAACGGTGGCTTAATAATGAAATCCATTTGCTAAGATTTTTTGCTAACTCCACCTATAACAGTGACTTAACAATGAAAACCACTTGTTAAGATTTTTTGTCAAACTCTACCTATATCGGTGACTTAATAATGAAACCGCTTGTTAAGATTTTTTTTCATCAACTCCACCTATAATGGTGACTTAACAATGAAAACCACTTGTTAAGATTTTTAAATCAACTGCACCTATAACGGTGACTTAACAATGAAAACCACTTGTTAAAATTTTTCATCAACTCATTTTTTTCTTCTTCACTTTGCAGGTTGTGAGGGATACTGCCATCATCCAAACACCGTCTTAGCGTGATCCCTCGGTTGTTGAATCCATGCATTAAGAACCAGTCCCCTATGAGTACTCAATCCATGATGATCGTGGTTCAACCACAAACCTTCCAGTGGACAGCCAGTCAGGTTGTGAGGTTCTTCCTCCAGACATGGCTCCTCACGAGTTCTGTCTGATGGTCCTTCGTCGATCTCCTCAAATTTCTATGTGCGACTAATCTATCATCGAACAGATTTCCATGCACCATCCTCAAACTTTCATCACTAACTGTGTGCGATCCAACATGCTGGTGATGAGCCATAAGCTCTAAGGTCTGGCGGCCGTTATTTCTGAGGTCGTCAACACTCCAACATCCAATCTTACTAGGGAATTCATCAACCGTCACTTGGGAAGTTTGAAGGAGATGGGCAAGGATGGCTTTCAACTGAATTGGATGATTAGCTATATGAAACTTCTGAAGATTCATCATTTGGAAAGACAAAGGGAACACTATCTAAAATATGTAGAGGGCTAACGGTCTGAGGAGAAGAGGCTAACAGAGTTGGCCCCTCTGTTAGTAGCAGCCGATGACAGGGTGAGGGTTGTCGAAGAAGCTTTATCAAAGCCTAAGCTGGAACAGGAAAATATGTTGATAAAAAAAGCTCAAGTGTAGACCAGGCTTAAAGGCTTCATTGCTGCTCAAAAGATGTGCTTGGAAGCTCCTTAGGGCTTTCTTGGGGACTTCTTCTCCTAACCTGATCTGTGGTCTCTTCTGGGTTAGAAGTCCTATCTTTTATGTTTGACAGTCTTCCCTTTATTTATACCAGATGTAATTCTTGGGTAGTAGTTCCCAATTTTATAATCTTTATAAGTCATATAAATGAAAGATATAATATTTTGTCATCATGTGTTATTTTATTACAATGCTTTTGTTTATTGCAAAGCTCAAACTCTTATAACTTACAAGCAAACTCTTCCTTTTTTGTCTTATTACAAAAGAAATAAGTCATATAATGAATCACAACATAACTTTAACAAAAATAAATCTCTAACTGAGGTTGCTCGTTTAAATATGATAAACCTTTAACTACTTGTTATTAATCTTGAAAGTTTTATCTTATTCCATCTTAGAAATTAAGTAGTAACCTGAATCGTGAGCCTCCTTTACAATGAAAGGTCCCTCCCAATTCGCAGCAAATTTTGGTAATGGGAGCCCTCGAATGTGCTTCACTCCCGCCTTCAAAACTAAGTCCCCTTCTACAAATTTTCTTGGCCTCACCAAGTTGTCATATGCCCTGGAAAGCTGCTTCGTGTACATTTGGAAGTGTTGCATCGCATTATCCTTGTGTTCATCCAACGCTTCCAACTGTACATGTCTGTTCTGAGGGAGCATGCTGCAACAAGGCATATCTTGGTAAAGGAACTTCCAGCTCCACCGAAAGAATTTCTTAGGCCCTAAACATGAGTGAGAACGGGTTATAACCTGGAGGCTTCCTCTTCGTTGTTCAATAGGCCCATATGATCGCTAGAATCTTATCATCCCACGGCCCAGGGAAGTCTTCCATCGTCTTAGCCAAGATGTTGACCAAGGTCTTGTTAGTTTCTTCGGATTAACCATTGCCCTTAAGGTATGCCACTATTGAGGTATAATGGACGATGGAATATTTATATGTAAGCATCGTTACTTCTTTGTTTACGAAGGGTGCCCCGTTATCAGAGAGGATAACCTTTGGAATCGCAAACCTGCAAATAATGTACTCCCTGATGAAGTTATCCACCATATCTGTAGCTGATCTCTTGAGTGGTATCTCCTCAGCCCAGTTTGTAAAACATTCTGTCGCCATGAGTATCTAGATCTTTCCCCTCGAAGACGAGTGTATTTCCCCTACCAGGTCAAACACCCAAGTGTGGAATGGGTAAGGGGTGGTTAAATAGTGTAAGGCAACCAAAGGAGCATGGATCATGTTTCCATGAAGTTGTCATGCCTTGCATTTTGTACAAACTCGATAGAATCCCTATCCATAGTTGGCCAATAATAACCCAAAGTTATTAACTGGTCATATAGATTTTATCCTCCAATGTAATCTGGATAGCGAGCTTATTTTAAAACTTTAGTTGCCTCCTTATTCGTGATGCATCTCAATGGTCTGTTGAAACATCCTCTATGCTAGAGCTGATCATCATGGACGTAAAATAGCGGGGCCCTTTGTTTGAGTCCCATCGCATCTATTTTCTCCATGGGAACAACTCCGCCTTTGATAAAATCAATATAAGGCTGCCTCTCATCTGTCTGAGTCTCAACGAAGTGGCATTCAGCTGCTTGAAAGAAAAGTTGACATTTATCGCACCGTCGTTGTAAATCTTCCGCGTCCTTCTTCATCATTGGTCAAAAGTACACCTCCCTCTAAATTCTTCTATATAGAGGTATCTCAGTTGTTTTGTAGTGTTCATCATGTGTATTCTTTAACCTCTGTTCTATTTCTTCTAGCCCAACGCATCTTGACAACCATCCTCCTACATTCCTAAAGTAGAGGTTCCCCTAATTGATAAAGTACTGTGCTTTCTCTTTCAGTCCCATATTGCCTTCCTCAGACTCTAACTACTTCTTAATCTTACCCATCCAATCGTAATCATCTTCCATTAGCAAGATCAATTGCGCCACTGAGGGGGCTGTTCTCCGTTGTATCACCACAGTAGTTGTATCGGTTTTCATATGCGTCAGCATGTCTATTCATCATTCTGGGATGGCTTCTTATCATGACTTAATGGAACTGGTTGATCAGCCGTTGAATTATCATTTTATAAGGCTCTAGACTGAGGTTCGTCAACATATATTCCCCATTCACTTGCTGAACCACTAAGTTTGAATCACCTTTGATACACAGTGAATGGATGCCCCTTCTAAGGGCCTTTAGTAACCTTAGGACCAATGCTTGATACTCTGCCTCATTGTTGGAGCAAGGAAAATCTAACTTGTTGGAGAGGCAAACTTCTTCCTTCCCTTTAGAAAGGATAACCCATGCTCCTCCCTTATTTTCTGTCGATGAACCATCGAATTCCATCGTTCATTCTTCAAGGTTAACATGTAAAAAATGTTCCCGTAAATCATCCCCTGGAATGCTTTATCAGGGTGGCTCAAATTCCCCAGATGGAAAAATTGTCAATAAATCTGCATATGCCTGGCTCTTGATCGTGCTAGGGACCACATATTTTAACTCATATTCTGAAAGGATGAGGAACCACCTGTCAGCTCTTTCAATCAAAATATTTCTTGCCAATAAAAACTTAATTGGGTCACATCTTGTCACAATGTGAATTATGAAAGATAGCATGTAATGTCTAAGTTTTTTTACTACAAACATCAAGGATAAACAGTGTCTTTTTATACTACTGTACCTTACCTCTGGTCCATGTATGATCCTGCTCAGATAGTAGACTGACCTATCTTGCCCATTGATTTCCTGCGCCAAAAGGTCTCTAACGATCCTTGTAGTTGATGTCAAGTAGAGTTGTAACGATATCCCTGCCCTAGGAGGAATCATCATTTGTGGAGAGGTTAGCGTCTTCTTCAACTTGGTTAAAGATTCTTGGTGAGTTTCCCCCATTTTAACTTCGTGCGCTTTCACAGCAGTTCTGTCAGTGGGTGAGTTATTTTGGCTAACCTTAGCATAAATCTTCAAAGGTAGGAGACTTTGTCGAGAAAACTCTTGAGCTCCTTCGTCATTCTAGGATATGGCATCTCTAAGATTGCTCGTTGCTTGTCCTAGTCCATCTTTACCCCTGTCAATCTACCACAAAACCCAGGAACTTTCCACTTGTAACCTCGAAAGCAGACTTCAGCGGGTTTATCTTTAGCTTGTACTTTCTAAACTGGGTGAACACTTTCCTCAGATAATCCAGATGGGACTCCTCCTTCTTCAACTTGATGACCAAATCATACACATAAAATTCCAAAAACTTATGAGAGAAGTCATGGAAAATGGTCATCATCGTCCTCTGATAGGTTTACCCAACATGCTTTAACCCAAAAGGCATCACTTTGTACATGAAGTTGCCTAACGGGTCCTGAACGCCGTTTTCTCCGCATCTGTTGGGTCCATCTTGACCTGGTTTTAACTTAGGTACCCATCCATGAAGTTGTAAATTTCATATCCAATAATTGCATCGATCAAGCTGTCAATGGAGGGCAGAGGAAACTCATTTTTAGGGTAAAGTTTGTTTAAATCCCTGAAGTCCACATAAATTCTTATATGGATTCTTATCCTTCTTCCCCACTAGGTTGATGCTTAACAGCCAAAATGGGTGTTGTATCATCTTGATGAAGCCCACTCCTAGTAATCTTTATTCCTCTTCCTTGATCTTCAGGTCTAGCTCAGGCTTGTAAGTTCTTATGGCTTGCTTCATCGATATGTCTGAAGGCATAACGTTAAGCTTGTGGCAACTTACTTATTCATCTAGCCCTTCCATTTTTGTATACTTCCATGAAAAAAGATCTCCATGCTCCAGAATTAGCTCAACCAAGGCCCTTATTTTCTTTTCGCTTAAATCTTTTAAAATGAAGACAGGCCTTGGGTCTTCTCCTTCATCGGCTAAGTCCAGTTGTTTCGATTCTCACACCTATGGCTTTGGACGATTCGTCATGTATTCTGGCTCTTCTCCCACTTATTCCACAAACTCCTGAATTTTAAGGTTGTCTATGACCATACATTTCCCCTGTTGGTCTACTAAGAAACACTCAGACACCGGATCAGCCTCTTCGTTAACTTTTAGGAAAGCTCCTTCGATCGCCTACTCACACCTTCAGAGGAGGTAAATCACCCTACCTTCCTCTATGATATTCTTCTTGAATTTCCTACTTGTCGTTACAACTGCCTTCCTCTTCCTTTCTCTCGAAACCTCTACCAATATGTTTTCAGAAAACCTACTCAGCACACTCTGCCATTGAGCTTTGTGATCCATCAAATCCATCTTGGGACTAATTTCCATCTCTGAGTTATTTAAGATATTTTGAGGTTTAGGATTAGCTTGATGAACTTTCTCGACTACTTTACCTTCTTCCCGCTCCCTCGCTGCTCTAACCATTTACATGCCCCATCCATTCGATGATAGAGGGAACTCTTGCTCCTTCCATTCTTCTCGTTAAGACCCTAACATCTTCCTCCAAATCTGTGTAGAAAGATGCATCTACCAGGTGAGCTTATTCGGTGGCAAAGGGTTTATTTATTGCATGTATAAATATTTTAGTCCCTTTTGCATTTGCCTTCGCTTATTGGTGATATGTCGAAGGGACTAAACCCCGATTGTTCATTCACACCCTTCCTATCAGAAGGTGGTATGAAGTAGCACTCTCAATCACATGTAATTTGATGTGCGAAGTAAGGTTCCCCATCACAATACTGATGTTCACATATCCAATTTACTTGGATGATTGGTTATCATAACTAAAAATTACCAGATGCATTGGTATCAACCTTACCTCAGGAATATTGGCTGCTTAGAAGGAACTGATTGGCATGATGTTTATCGATGCTCCCCCATCTATCAGGGTTCTTGCAAAATTCACCCCATTAATACTAGCAGTTATGTACAATGGCTTATTATGTGGGAACCTTATAGCCCTGTCAGTGTCACTAAAGGTTACCTTAGATAAAAACTTCGTTACCAACTTAGCCATGGGCCCTTTCCATCTCAGCGATGGCACTGCATTTTTTGTGCAATGTCCAGGATCGCTTGTGTTATCTCTATCCGTCTCTCCTTTGGTATCCCCACTTGGTCGAAGAACCATGAGAACTTAGGTGACTGTAAAATAGCCTGGCACTCTAGCCCTTGGTCTATCTCCTCCCCTTCCAGATTGTACACATCTTTTATATCCCTGGAACTAACTTCATTGTAAGCTATCACGATGTTAGCCATTCCCTTGGTATAGTCCTCTAATGCATCTTCAAATTCTTCTCGTTCGATCTCCAGTTCTCTCGCTTCCCATTTAACCTCCTCATCATAAGAAACTATCAGATTTGCCTCATGTGCTGGAAGGGGGTTGTTGTTTACATTCTCCTGCGGGATCTGCAGAGTCCTCGTCTTCATGTGCTTACTTATGATATTTCTTAGCGTGAAGCAGGTTAACGTTGGATGACCCACCTTTTGATGGCTCTGGAAATACTTAGGATCGGCCATTGTCTCAGCATCTTATTCCATGGATGGAATGCCCTTAGGTTCACACACCATTCCCCCTGGACCATAGCATCGTAATAGTTGACTTCCTCTTTAATAGTGCAATGCATTGGTGGTGGATCCTTCCTGTCTTTGCTAAAATTTCTTTTATTATCCTTCTTTGATTACTTAGCCCCTTCTTCCCCATCGTCATATCCCACCTGTGGGGGCTGGCCTCGTGTTGCAACTGTATCGGCTGCCTAAACCTCACAGGCACCATGACAGGTCTTGGCCTAACGACCAGTGATATATTCCTCATTACCTTCAAAAATGCCGCAAAAGTTCTTTCGCGCATTTTGTTGATGAGATGGAAGATGTATTCTGGGAGCAAACCTTCAATAAAAATCAGAAGAAGTTTTGACTCCTTGTCCTCTTCTTTTACATCGAGAGACTTTACCCTGAACCTTCAAACATATGCCACCACTTCCTCCCCCATCCATTGCTTTTCCCTGCCTAGCGGGTCAAAGTGAACCCATCTTCTGCCAAAAAGAACTTTTGAACAAACATCACATGCATTTCCTCCCACGTTGAGACACTTTTAGTGCCAAGTGAGAGAACAAAGTGTAAGCCTTATCGGTTAGGTACTTGGAAAACTCCCTCAACCCAAGCTTCTTGTTGTTGCAGTGAGACCCCATATGCTCAATGAAGCACTTGATATGCTCCTTCTGGTTCCCCCTTTTCCTGTGTACTTGTCAAAGATGGGAGGAATATAGTCCTTTCGGTAAGGCTCATTATTGTATTCCTGAGGATAAGGGGTATAAAAATAATCATACACCGATTCTAACTTTTTAGATGATTGAGGGGAAGCTTCTATCATCTTTAGCATCTCCTTGTGCATCTCCATCCTCATTTTATCCAAGGCAGACGCTGGTGTTTTCTCAGCCACTAGAGCAATGGGCTGAGGGACCACATGTGGAATACCTGTTACACCTGGCGTACTTACCACGGGTGGAACGACCGTCACACCCAGGATTCCCACCATTAGGGTAGGGTGGGTGTTGTGTTCGTGGGTCCAACTCTCATTAGAGCTGCGCTTGATGGGGCTATCAGAGCCACCATTGGTGTAATGAAGGAACTGGGGTCAAATTCTCCCAAAACCATTATAGCACCGGGAGTCTGTAAAAACTCGAAGAACTTGCCCATGACAAGGGCCATCTGTGCTTGTCCCATCCCGACACTAGTGCAAGCTTGCGTCACCCCTGGGATTCCTGTTTTCATTTGAACTAGAGGTACCTCCACCCAAAGAATTCCATCCCTAGTTACCTCAAGCTCCCTCGCATCTTGTTCTTTATTACGCTGAATAACGTCAAAATCTATGGTACAGTTAACATTATCTTTTGCCATACTTTTAAAATAATACCTCCCCAGCGGAGTCGCCAAATGTAAGAGGGTAGTCCCCTTGTAGCTTGGGAGTATGGTAATACCAGTTTAGGTGTAACCCCTATAGGTATGGTGATAAATGAAAACCCAAGAACTATTTAATAGATACAAGTGAACATACAATATTATAAATGATCAACACTTAGATTGAACTCAGAGTATACTCGTGTATAACTCAAACAATTATAAAATAAACTCATACGCGACTCATTCAAAGGGAGAGAAAAGTAAGCACCCTAGATACACCTTGGAAGGCAAATAACACACCAACAACCTCTGAAAGATCTCTGAATAGCTATTAAAAGCTTCGTAATAAATGACAATGGTGGGGGAGTAAGAGCTCTAGTTTGCAATAACTTCTCTCTGATATGTATATTCCCTCTCTAGCAAAGTGATCTCTAGGAAAGAACTCTCCCTGTTAGAAGTGGTTGATGCCAATAAATAGCCCCCACACCACTCCTGATATGCCTCAATCCTTCATAGCTGTGAAAGACATCCCCTTATACTTTATGTCACAAACATTAAATGCATGATGGGCCAGTCAGTCCTATATCATAAACATTAAATGCCAAGGCATGCCTTTTGCCTAACCACTATGCATCAGAAGACTGCCACCACAGAGGTGGCCCATCAAACCGTCTGATAGCCTTAATACCACCATGGTTTACTCGAGTTCAGATTGGACAGTGTTTAGCCGAATAGTAATATCACCTAAAGTAGATATGATATTAGTTAGATGGCTATTTGGTTCGAAACTCAACATACGATGGAACTCAAGGCTACTCCGCACAAGCTTCCACGGTGAAAGGATGTTTTACCAGGTGTATCTAAGATGGTCAGGGCAAGCCCTAACGCTGTCTTACTTCTTAATTCTCCAAACCAAGTCCTTCTGAAGTTCCCAAGATAAGGTCATTCGATAGAGCATGTAAGCTCTCCCAGGCCCTACCAGACCTGGTCTCTTGCGAGTACTGTTCGACCTCACACTCAATACTATAATCGTTAGAGCATTACAATCCATGTTAAAGGTAAAATTTAACTAAGAAAAAAGAAGAAGATAAAGGATGACCTTTCTCATCCAATCTCCTCGTTGGGCTGTGTCTTTGAACTCCCATGCTGAGCTACCTCACTGAGATGCCTCTCTGAGCGACCACACTAAGCTACCTTATTGAGCTGCCATGCTGAGTTGTCTCGCTGAGCTGTCACGCCGAGTTCTCTCGCTGGGCTGTCTTACTATCTTCATGCTTTTCCCTTCCCTTAAGTCCCTTCTATTATATGGGGAGGCTTATCTCTAATTAAAAAATTATCTTCAACCCTCCTTATAGAACATTAACAGGATTGCAACTTTACATGCTAACACTTTCTAAAACTTTATTAATGTAAGCTTTTTGATATTGTCCCAATGTTCCTCGTGATTTATCTCTAGATGTTTATATCCCGATCAAGAAGGATACCTCAGCCATATCTTTCATTTCAAAGTTTTTGAAAAGGTATTCCTTGGTTTCACATAATAAACCAAGATCACTGCTGGCGATAAGTAAGTCATCAACATATAATACTGAAAATTAAAACTTACTTCTACTGATCAATAGTATTTTTCTTAAGCTCAAAGGAGGTAATAGTATCGTGAAACCTAAGGTACCATTGATGATAAGCTTGTTTTAGACCATATATTGACATACATACCATGTTTTCCTTTCCTTTCCTTATGAAGCCTTGTGGCTGTGATATATTGACTTCTTCCTCTAAACTCCCATTTAGAAAAGCTATTTTCACATCCATTTTGTGCAACTTTGAATCATAACGAGCCACCGACGCTAATATGATTCTTAAGGAGTCCTTCTTTGAAACTGGGGAGAAGGTCTCATTATAATCAATGCCTTCTCATTGATTTAAACCTTTGGTAACAAGTATAGATTTATGTCGTTCGATATTGCCTTTTGAGTCAAGTTTGGTATTAAAGATCCATTTGCACCCGACTCGCTTTTGTCCTTTTGGAAATTCGACTAACTCCTAAACTTTACTATTGTTCATAGATTTCATTTCTTCATTCATGGAATTAATCCATTTATCAGAATCATCACTATTAACAATTTTTTCATAAGAAACTTGATTGTTAATATTCCTTACATTAAATTTGGCCTCTTGAAGGTACACCACATAATCATTAGGAATTATCGATATCCTTTCTCTTTGAGATCTTCTTAATGGTACTTCTTGTGGTGCTTTAATAGGTTCATTGGTTGTATTCCTATTATGTGGTTATTCAGGTGGTTGATCATTCACTTGTTGTCCAGTGTTAATGATTGCGTCAATGACTGGTTTAATGATATATCAGGAACAACAAGTACGTTATGGACTCGGGGTATAGGAATTTGTACCCCGACTTCTTGAATGGTTACTTCCATTTGTCTTTCACTCCCACTGACTTCACCATCTTCAATGAATATAGCGTTTCTAGTTTCTATTATTCTAGTTGTATGATCCGGACAGTAAAATTTATATCCCTTTGATTTTTCTAGATACCTAATGAAATGACAAGATAATATCCTAGGATCCAATTTCTTTTATGATGGTTATAAAGTCTAGGTTCCGCTGGGCAACCCTATACATGTAGATATCTTAAATTAGGTTTCCATCCTTTCCGCAGTTCAAAAGAGGTTTATGAAATTGATTTACTCGGATCTCGATTTAAGATGTGTACAATGGTCATAAGATCAAGGGTCCACAGTAATAGAATTTTTAATCAATCCAAAGCAATTATTCTAAAATTCAACTGCATAGCCGTCAAGAGCAAGATTAAGACTAAAACTAAATTCCTAAAAAAGGGGGAACATAAAGAGTTTCTTGCAAATCTAATTGAAAACGAGAAATTAAAATCAAGTGAAAGGCTCCAACAACTTCTACTTTAGCCTTTGCTCGATTGCCCATGTAAAGAAAGTGATTACTTGGGTTTGTTTTGGGGATCGTAATGAATTCCTGCATCGAAATATAATCATGACACATAGAACCAGAGTCAATACACCAAGTGTTAGAAGGAAAATTAAAAAGGTTTGATTTGAAACATACAAAAATAAAAGGCTTACCCCTTTTCTCTAACCAGACCTTGCGTTTATGACAATTTTTCTGGAAATGATCATTCTTTTTACAAAATTGACACTTGTCATTATTTTCCTTCTTCCCAACGGATGATGAAGGTTCAACTTGATGAGATGGACCAGGACATTTCTTAATGCCATTTCTAGTTTTCTTCTTAAACCAGCTCTTTTGACCATCAAATTATCCACCTGCCCTTTAAACACATGACCATTCTGTTGCTTAAGTCTACCTTCCTCCTATACCAACCTTCTTTGCAAATTATTTATATTCCAATTATCTTTAATAGTGTTGTAATTGATTTGGATAGGCCCATACTCAGGAGGTAGGGAGTTTAGGACGAATTGGACGAGAAAAGACTCGTCGACAATCATGCCCAAAACTCAAAGTTTGGTAGCCAGATTAGTCATTTCAATAATGTGCTCATTCATGGTTCGAGTGCTATTAAACCTCATGGTAATTAGGTCAGCCATTAATTTTCTGGCTAGTGATTTACCAACAGTGCGAAAACGTTCTTTAATGCTGTCCAAATGTTGTTTAACTTTCATCGTTTCATGTGGGGAGGTCTTTATGTTAGCAGCCACGCATATTCTCATAAACATAAGGGACTTCCTGTTAGATGTAGACCATACTTCATGGACATCATCGCTACTATTTTTAGTTATAGAATCATATTCATCACACATAATTGCCATGTCCAGGTCAAGAACACCCAGACTAAACTCAATTTGCTTATTCTACTTAGAAAAAATTTTTCCATCAAATTTTGAATAGGATTGAGCATGCGAATAAAGGTTGAGGGAAACTATAATATAATAACAATGTTCACTTATTAAAATTTTACACACAACAATAATTTGCAAGGGTTGAATATTGAATTGTTGACTTAATATAATTTGGTAGATTGCTTAAATAATCCCAATATTATGGATCTGTATTAGTCATCACATAATATTAAGATCACAAAGCTATATTACCCTTTAATAATTTCATTAATCATGGTCCTATAATTTTGGCATCTGTGTTTGTTGCCTTAACATTTTATACCATGATTAATGAACTTAATGCCAACTTTTCAATATTCACAAAACAGGTCGAACATTGTTTAATACAATTTTAGTATATGTTTAGCCTTAATCCAATTTTATAACGAACATTAGAATTAACTAAATGACCACAAGTATAATATTCTCACATAAAATCTCAGCCCGTGTTTTGCTTCTGACTCAACTTAAATGAATATTTTCTTATAAGTCTCAATAAAATACTTTTAATATTCACTAATGTTAATTATATTTTGTGTTCATAATTAACATAATCATGCATGAACATTAAATGACTATAACAGAATAAAATCGACCATATGATGATAACAACTACGCAGAATACATGAATTCTTGATTTTTACCAAAAAGGGAAAATATGAGTTTTCACCATAGAATTGAAGTAAATCATGTCAGAAAATGAGAACTTTTTTTAGAGTGTTAAATTCAATTTTTTGTCAAAAGTTATAAGCCCTTAGATTATTACCAAAAACGATAAAAACGGAGTTTTGGGAGCCTTAATAGCCTTGGATCATCAAAAAACACGTTACATCACGATCAAAGGTCATACAATTTGATCATTGGCATGTTTCTAGTAAACCCACCAAGTTTTAAGTCAATCGGACGCTAAAATTTTGAAAAACACTATTAACTGTGGAATTTTTTTTCTATGCCAACACTGTTTTGCACTAAATCTCAATTTTCACCCAATAAGTTTTAAAAATAAATTTATTTCCATATAAGTATTTTTCAGAATGCTTTAGAGACATGAAACATATGAATCATTAATGGGACAGATTAGGGTTGCAATAATCCAAAGAGGCTACTATTTAGGGACTATTAGCACACAAACAAGGACTGTTTTGCATACAATTTTTTGACTAATTTTTACATAGATATAAGGACTATAAATTTGAAGAACTAAAAACACACATCAATTTCATAACGGTCCTAAAAATCAGTCCTATACAAATTCTAAAATGCCATTACTCATGAGTTTCAAATTCTATAATTTTAATGAGTTCTAATATGTCATTCCAGGATTTCAGACTTGAGCATACATCAATCCATACTATTATAAGCAAATTTTTATATGAATAACATGCGATTATAAACCTTAAACTATGATAACACATGTTATACTAGACGATTTTGTATTCACTAATATGACATAAACCAGCATGTTCTATCGAGGTTTAAAACCGTTTTAACACGATTTTCGGGATGTCTATGTGACAACCCGCTCACCAGAATAAGGGGTGGCCAGCCCAATACTCCAATATAACATGAATCATGGATGGAATCATTCTCAGCACAACAATTTAAAAAGTATCCAGGATAACCACCCAATATTTCAGAAAACGGGTTGCCAAAAATTTTGATTTAAAGTTAAAGAAATAATTTAAACAACCCAATACTGAAAGAAAGGGGAAACCCCAAGAATATATATATTACAATAACGACAAGTATACAATAAAAGGACCGAATATGCTGTCGGTCAACAGACTCTACAACAGTATTAAACAAATTCAATAATTTATATAATACATTACATTAGACAATTACAAAGGATTGGGCCTCACGCCCGAGTAAAAGACATGGTCTTAACTAGAGTACAAGAATGACGGCGTCTATTGCAATGTGTCCCGTAATACCCGCAAAGCATCACGGCTCGTCAAAAACACCGAAATAGGAAAATCAGAACAGGCGTCCTTGCGGGGGAGAACCTGAGCGGATACAAGATGCATGCACAACAAGAAATATGAACGGGTCAGGGCCCGGTTTTATGTGATCACCAGATGAATAAAAAGTATGACAGTTTATGCACAGTAAATCAGGATTTATAGTGATAAGGATCTACCTACACAATTCTATGCACAAACTAGGATAATTCACTTAAACATAAATTCGATTTAGCTAAGCAGGAAAGATAAAAAAAAAAGATCATCATTAATTTAAAACCTTCATCATGTATACCGATTATTTCATATATCTAATCATTAACAGGAAATATATAATCAAAATTTTATGCACTTTGTGGCATCATTAACTCAATTATACATTTTGTAACAAAATCCTTTCCTTATCAGGAATATAATCATTTTCAAATGCTCTTTGTGGCATTTCAATGATCTCTTTATGGCACTCATTAGGTTCTTTATATCATTCCGTTTCCATAACAAGATATAGTCATTATAAAATGCTCTTTGTGGCATTTTCTTGTGCTCTTTATGGCACTTTACCATGCTCTTTATGGCATTCATAATCCATCAAGTCCCACTTGATCAATAATAGTTATAATTATATTTATATAACAATTCTGAGACCGCCCGTCCGGGTTTCCCCACTGTGCGTGCCCCTAAATGACCATCATCTTCCAGGGACTATCAATTACGACACCTGGGCACCTATAATGCAAGACGTCGGGAAGCGGCCATGTGCCTGCAGGGTAGTCATAACCGCACCCGGAATTACCTACCCATCGCAGAAAAATATACAACAACAAACGCTCACATGGCCTAGGACTATATCCACCATGCATTCATTGGCCAGGGGGCTTCACCTCACGCACGAACTTCCCTTATGATGGCATTTAAAGAGGGTGTGTTTATGAAAAAAAATAATTTACCATATTCATAATTTAGTAAATTATCATTTACCAAAATTATTACCATTTCCATTTCATTTTCGTTTCCATTTTTCATATGTATTTTCCATTATAGGAAACCATAATCATTTACATTTCTGTAAACTACATTACATTTTCTCCGGAGCCATACCTAATACATCTCATCATTGTAACCTCAATGAATGAATAAACTTTCAAGTTATTCTCCCAACATTCTTTTGGGGTGATAATATAAACCATCAAGACTAATATAGCTCAATTGAGCTTCTAAAGTCTCCCAAACATAACACTATGACTCCTAGTTTCATAATAATCAACTCGAAGAAAGAATGCCCTAACATCAATTGGCATATCCCTGGAAAAGCCCCCACATAACCCATTTATAATGTAGGGTAGTAAACTAACTAATCTCGGACTCTAAGTTTACTTCATACAAGAAGGTTCCTAAGTCCTAAGCCTCAAGAAAATGGATTGGAATTGAGTTATAAAATTAACTCAAAAACAGCAGGAAAACGAATCGATTCGCCCAAGGGCCGAATCGATTCTCCCTAGCGAATCGATTCACCCAGGAAGCGAATCGGTTCGGACAAGGGAACCTGGGATTCTGTAAACTGCCGAATTGATTCGGCTTGGACCCGAATCGATTCGGTCCAAGCAGACGTGGAAACTGACCCTATGCGAATCTCATAACCACACCCGGAATTACCTACCCATCGCAGAAAAATATACAACAACAAACGCTCACATGGCCTAGGACTATATCCACCCTGCATTCATTGGCCAGGGGGCTTCACCTCACGCACGAACTTCCCTTATGATGGCATTTAAAGAGGGTGTGTTTATGAAAAAAAATAATTTACCATATTCATAATTTAGTAAATTATCATTTACCAAAATTATTACCATTTCCATTTCATTTTCATTTCCATTTTTCATATGTATGTTCCATTATAGGAAACCATAATCATTTACATTTCTGTAAACTACATTACATTTTCTCCGGAGCCATACCTAATACATCTCATCATTGTAACCTCAATGAATGAATAAACTTTCAAGTTATTCTCCCAACATTCTTTTGGGGTGATAATATAAACCATCAAGACTAATATAGCTCAATTGAGCTTCTAAAGTCTCCCAAACATAACACTATGACTCCTAGTTTCATAATAATCAACTAGAAGAAAGAATGCCCTAACATCAATTGGCATATCCCCGAAAAATCCCCCACATAACCCATTTCTAATGTAGGGTAATAAACTAACTAATCTCGGACTCTAAGTTTACTTCATACAAGAAGGTTCCTAAGTCCTATGCCTCAAGAAAATGGATTGGAGTTGAGTTATAAAATTAACTCAAAAATAGCAGGAAAACGAATCGATTCACCCAGGAAGCGAATCGGTTCGCCCTAGCGAATCGATTCACCCAGGAAGCGAATCGGTTCGGACAAGGGAACCTGGGATTCTGTAAACTGCCGAATTGATTCGGCTTGGACCCGAATCGATTCGGTCCAAGCAGACGTGGAAACTGACCCTATGCGAATCGATTCGCCCAGGGGACGAATCGATTCGCCGCTGCGAATTTGCCAAGAATGGATTACGGGTTATAAACCCTAGTTTTATCCCAAATCTCAAATCTCTTCCATTTTTACACACATCCAACATCACTAATCTACCCAAAATCATCCTACATGATTAATAACTACTATAATCCACAATTTCGCCATCCAAAAACAAAGATTAGGGTTTAAACACCATAAATTCCATTTTTTTTCTCCATAAATACAAATACATAAATATCACACAAATTATTCATCTTAAATCACATATTAGCAAGTAGAAAACTTCCCTTAGAGTTGAAATCTCAGATTTCTTTGTGGTAGAAGAAATCTCCAACTTCAATCTCCAATTTTCTCTTCTTTTTCCTCTTTTATCTTCCTCTCTCTTTCTCTCCTTTTCTATCTATGTTTTAAGACATGTAATAGGGAAATTAGGGGATTTAGAAGACTAAAATCGGGGCTTAACACAAGTTTCCCAACTTAAGTGGTTGATACCACATTAAAATGACTCCCAAATACGAATTTAAGTTAAAACCAGGTAAAAGTGCCCGAAACCCAAAAATACAATATGGCACATATTTTGACTGTCTCGCACATTTCGGGATTAACCATGCTCTCTAAAATGGCATCCGGAAATTTTATAAATTATGTCAAGTTTCGGTCTCATTTAAACCACAGTGTCATTTAAATCATATGACACCATAAAACACACAACCGAATGATATTTACTTTCTCATGCTGTAAATATGCAATAACCTAGTAAATATTAACCTTCAACTCATTTAATTAATATTTATTCCAGTTCCAACATTTTATATAATTACCTCATGCTGTAAATTAATATAAAATTAGCCTCCTAAAAGCGAGGGTTGTTACATACTCCCCCCCTTATGAGGGAATTTTTCCCTCAAAATTCAGGCGTACCCTCATCATAAAAAGGGTATACTATCCTAAACTATCATTCTATCACCCTTAACAAACCCATCGTTATCGTGGCGTCCCAAACGGACTCGGACTAAGGTCGTCTATATCCATCTCAGTCTACATTCTTTATGCTCTAACATAGCACCAAATCGTTCATCACGAACTATCAATCCTACCTATATGCGGCGGAAGAAGATTCCCATAAGACTCGGCATAAATTTCCTTGCTTTCGAAATTACATTACATCCCACCTCAGGGATACCTACACCAACGCTACAGGATTAACCCCAACACAACTCAACTTCTCTTCGCATAGGCGTATTCCTTCAAAGCATATGACTCCAAAGCCAAATCCTTAAAGAAATGTTCTGGAACTATTCCAAGTCCAAGGAACACATGATCCGCTGGTTCCATCCAACGAGTATGTGAATTACTCACCCGGCTACAAAAGGCCACTCACGGTGCCACACCGTAGACAATGATCTGAATTATTGTACAGGAATTTCCATCCATACAAACTATTGCTACTATCCATCCATTTAGCCTAAGGCGCACCTTCAAGGTATGCCTCTCGGCATTAAGTCAACTTCCTCCATTCCTTCATCCACTTTAGGGTGGTAAGATATCCGACATTTCCATTTCTTCCTGGAAACTTTACCCAACCTCCAACACGAACATCTCGTCTCAGTCCACACTATTTGATAGGTACTTCATACCGGTTTACCACTCCTCCATAAAGAGCGAGGCATACTCCTCCACATATAGTTCGCCCATAAGGCCGGAAGAGCAACTATTCGATAAAACAATCCACAACTTTCTCAAATAGGATCATGACCAGTTTGATGCCGGCAGTTCAATGCAGGCGTCTATGAATATACCCTTCTTCATTCCACCACTACTCTTCTTCACACGAGTAGGTGAAATGGTCAGTCACAGACATGAATGATTTTGCTACGAAGTCTTCCCAATTATACTCGTTCTACTAGGCTTTCCATGCCATCACAAATATCTCCGACAGGTTTCCTACTCGACGCATCTACTACCCCAATCGCATTCCATTAGCGAATGAGAATATCCAATCAATAGTCCATTATGAACTTCTTACACCAACTCGATTTCTCCCACGACATACTGCAACAACTTATTGCTTGCGAGAAAGACTAAATTTCCTACCTAGGAAGTAGTGCCTCTAATACTTTAAGGCGACAGCTACCGCATTGAATTCTAAATCAAGCATGGGATAATACTTCCCATAAAATTTAAATTTGTGAGACGTATAAACAATGGGTCCATGCTTAAGTATTATTACTCCCCATTCCTGGTAGAGACTTGACCGTTAAATTCACTCTCGAGCTTAACAACATGAGCTCAGGAGTAAAAATTTAACTCCGCCTTTTAACTCCCCGTAAAATAAGTTACCAAAGTAACACTCTATCTAAGAGAGGCCTCATCTCCTTCGGCCTAACCTTCCAAACCTCTCGAGATTCCATACTTCTCGTTCCTAGGGACCCTATCCCTCTTAGAGTTAACCCATAACCTATACGTGGTCAACTCCCTACAACCTTCCTATATCAACGTCACATGCCCTAAAGGCCTTACATCCTTATAAACCTAAGGTCGATATATATATATATATATATATATATATATATATATATATATCCTATCTAAGTCTTAGACGTATAATACTAAATATATCCCTAGTTCCCAAGACCTTTCTCAACTTCCGACATTCGCTCGGTTTCATGCATGGGACGTCTCGCCGAAGCGAAATCCAAACAAGGAACCCTCCCGTTACACTACTACCTTGCATCGTCGGTCATCAAGATATGATGGTCTAAGACACATGATCGGGATCGGTAAAAATGATAATTCATAACCCTACCAATAAGATTCTACTTCTACGTCTTACCATCTCAAATAATTAAAGGATTTCAACTAATCGGACATTTACTCTCTGTAAAGTCTTTCAAATATTTATCCCACTACATAAACATCTTACTAAATGGCCTTCTCATCAAGGCATAATCAGAAGTCTCAATTTGACTTCATATCTCAGTCTCCCTCGCATCGATCAGAGGAGAGAACTATATACAGTGCTTCTATCTCGCACTTTAGTGGCCCTTAATCACTCAACTACGTGATTCTCGGCTAAACCTTTCAACCCAACTCTCAATCAACAAACTAAAATAAAATAAGAGAAAGGAAAAGTAGCATCTCTCCACTCTCAATGTCGTTAAGGTTCATGTGTGGAGCGTCCCGCAAAAGCGGAATCGAAACAAGGAACCCCTCCTATGCATTACTACTTAACCTTGTTGGTCGTGGAGATAAGGCATAACAACTACATACAATGTAAACAAACAACCAAACACTCAAACCAGGTAACAACTAATGCAAGTAACACATATTACACATATATATTTAAAATATTATCACTCGCCTCATAACGAGTGAAGAAAACATAAAACTTCCCTACCACGGAAGTCATATAATTACCCTTTCTATAATAGCGTCAATACTGTTACAAGCTCGATATACACACCCGAATCTAGAATAACACAATGCTAATCTATCTTACCATGGGGGATGCACCACCCACTACTAAGGTGGAATTCCCACCAACATTCTTGCTAATCACCCCGGGTTAATACTAATGGTTCTCCGACACCGTACTCGAGTCTTATCCGAACCAATATTAATTCCGTCACTCCCCAACCAAGCGCTTTATCTTTGCACTTGATTTCCAATCAACAAAATTTAAAATGAGTGGTTCTACACTCCACGTCATAGCCATTGTTCCGACTCTGGCTGTCAAACCATTGCCCACGCAATCCCTCTTTATGTCTCAACGAAAGAGAATACGCTACCGGCCTCCCCAACCGTATAACTCTTTATTCACTGTCGGCCTCTGACCGAACCTCGTGTGAACATTTGACAATCCACCTTATTTTCAGTCCAGTTATCCCAGAGAAACTTGTTGTTGAAAATGTCCACCGAGTTTCTCCATGGGCTAAACTTCTTGCACCCTCAAATGGGGTGACTGCGTTCTCACCGTCTCAACATTACTTCTATGGGTGAAGGATTTTCCTCCATCCTTTTCATCTGGTCACTTCTATCCCCCCTCTATAGGCCAAAGCTCTTGGACCTCATGCATCCACCAAATGAGGACGCATCTCTTCCAACTTACTTCAACGTGTGGCCCTCGTCAGGGGCTCTTCTCCACTTCAATTTTAACGTTGCTTAGAATCCCAAGCTTAGTACCGTTATCTACTTCTAGCAGTACTGGGAAAACTACATCCATTGTAATTGGTAGTCGCAGTAGCAAGATAAGAAAATGCTACAAAAGGGAGCGACCTCCAAAGTAGTCCTCACCCCGACCAAAAATTACAGTTCTTAGAAATCCTTCTCATGATGCCTTCGCGATGACCTTCTCTGGCGTCCTTCTTCAATCGACCTAAGAATCTCACACGAATGCGTAAAAGATTTTGTGGGTTCTACCTCATGGCAGGAGAAATGAAATCTCACAAAAGAAATCAATGATCTTAATCTTAGGGCTCTATATCAAATCAAAAGCAACGCTGGAAACATAAGGCGTCCACACAGATTCCTAAGGACTCTAGAACCTTATGCTATGATACCATCTGTGACAACCCGCTCACCAAAATAAGGGGTGATGAGCCCAATACTCCAATATAACAGGAATCATGGATGGAATCATTCTCAACATCACAAAAATTTAAAAGGTATCCAGAATAACCACCCAATATTTCAGAAAACGGGTTGCCAAAAATTTTGATTTAAAGTTAAAGAAAGAATTTAAACAACCCAATACTGAAAGAAAGGGGAAACCCCAAGAATATATATATTAGAATAAAGACAAGTATACAATAAAAGGACCGAATATGCTGTCGATCAATAGACTCTACAACTGTATTAAACAAATTCAATAATTTATATAAT
Source organism: Sambucus nigra (assembly GCA_949130495.1). Lineage (NCBI taxonomy): Eukaryota > Viridiplantae > Streptophyta > Magnoliopsida > Dipsacales > Adoxaceae > Sambucus > Sambucus nigra. The sequence continues at coordinate 134,900,004 of OX422218.1, forward strand.
ACATTACATTAGAAAATTACAAAGGATTGGTCCTCACGCCCGAGTAAAAGACCTGGTCTTAACTAGAGTACAAGAATGATGACGACTATTGTAATGTGTCCCGTAATACCCGCAAAGCATCACGGCTCATCAAAAACACCGAAATAGGAAAATCAGAACAGGCGTCCTTGCAGCGGAGAGCCTGAGCGGATACAAGATGCATGCACAATAAGAAATATGAACGGGTCAGGGCCCGATTTTATGTGATCACCAGATGAATAAAAAATATGACAATTTATGCACGATAAATCAGGATTTATAGTGATAAGGATCTACCTACACAATTCTATGCACAAACTAGGATAATTCACTTAAACATAAATTCGATTTAGCTAAGAAGGAAAGATAAAAAAAAGATCATCATTAATTTAAAACCTTCATCATGTATACCGATTATTTCATATATCTAATCCTTAACAGGAAATATATAATCACAATTTTATGCACTTTGTGGCATCATTAGCTCAATTATACATTTTGTAAGAAAATTCTTTCCTTATCAGGAATATAATCATTTTCAAATGCTCTTTGTGTCATTTTAATGTGCTCTTTATGGCACTCATTAGGTTCTTTATATCATTCCGTTTCCATAACAAGATATAGTCATTATCAAATGCTCTTTGTGGCATTTTCTTGTGCTCTTTATGGCACTTTACCATGCTCTTTGTGGCATTCATAATCCATCAAGTCCCACTTGATCAATAATAGTTATAATTATATTTTTATAAGGATTCTGAGACCGCCCGTCCGGGTTTCCCCACTGTGCGTGCCCCTAAATGACCATCATCTTCCAGGGACTATCAATTACGACACCTGGGCACCTATAACGCAAGACGTCGGGAAGCGGTCATGTGCCTGTGGAGTAGTCATAACCACACCCAGAATTACCTACCCATCGCAGAAAAATATACAACAACAAACGCTCACATGGCCTAGGACTATATCCACCCTGCATTCATTAGTCAGGGGGCTTCATCTCACGTGCGAACTTCCCTTATGATGGCATTTAGAGAGGGTGTGTTTCAGAAAAAAAAAATCATTTACCATATTCATAATTTAGTAAATTATCATTTACCAAAATTATTACCATTTCCATTTCATTTTCATTTCCATTTTTCATATGTATGTTCCATTATAGGAAACCATAATCATTTACATTTTTGTAAACTACATTACATTTTCTCCGGAGCCATACCTAATACATCTCATCATTGTAACCTCAATGAATGAATAAACTTTCAAGTTATTCTCCCAACATTCTTTTGGGGTGATAATATAAACCATCAAGACTAATATAGCTCAATTGAGCTTCTAAAGTCTCCCAAACATAACACTATGACTCCTAGTTTCATAATAATCAACTAGAAGAAAGAATGCCCTAACATCAATTGGCATATCCCCGAAAAATCCCCCACATAACCCATTTCTAATGTAGGGTAATAAACTAACTAATCTCGGACTCTAAGTTTACTTCATACAAGAAGGTTCCTAAGTCCTATGCCTCAAGAAAATGGATTGGAGTTGAGTTATAAAATTAACTCAAAAATAGCAGGAAAACGAATCGATTCACCCAGGAAGCGAATCGGTTCGGACAAGGGACCCTGGAATTCTGTAAACTACCGAATTGATTCGGCTTGGACCCGAATCGATTCGGTCCAAGCAGACCTGGAAACTGACCCTATGCGAATCGATTCGCCCCTGCGAATTTGCCAAGAATGGCTTATGGGTTATAAACCCTAGTTTTATCCCAAATCTCAAATCTCTTCCATTTTTACACACATCCAACATCACTAATCTACCCAAAATCATCCTACATGATTAATAACTACTATAATCCACAATTTCGTCATCCAAAAATAAAGATTAGGGTTTAAACACCATAAATTCCATTGTTTTTCTCCATAAATACAAATACATAAATATCACACAAATTATTCATCTTAAATCACATATTAGCAAGTAGAAAACTTTCCTTAGAGTTGAAATCTCAAATTTCTTTGTGGTAGAAGCAATCTCCAACTTCAATCTCCAATTTTCTCTTCTTTTTCCTCTTTTCTCTTCCTCTCTCTTCCTCTCCTTTTCTCTCTATGTTTTAAGACATGTAATAGGGAAACTAGGGGATTTAGAAGACTAAAATCGGGGCTGAACAAAAGTCTCCTAACTTAAGTGGTTGATACCACATTAAAATGACTCCCAAATACGCATTTAATTTAAAACCAGGTAAAAGTGCCCGAAACCCAAAAATACAATATGGCACTTATTTTGACTGTCTCGCACATTTCGGGACTAACTATGACCTCTAAAATGACATCCAAATTTTTTATAAATTATGTCAAGTTTCGGTCCCATTTAAACAACAGTGTCATTTAAATCATATGACACCATAAAACTCACAACCGAATGATATTTACTTTCTCATGCAGTAAATATGCAATAACCCAGTAAATATTAACCTTCAACTCATTTAATTAATATTTACTCCAGTTCCAACATTTTATATAATTACCTCATGCGATAAATTAATATAAAATTAGCCTCCTAAAAGCGTGGGTTGTTAGAGTCTATTCTTCATGCAATTACTAAATTAATATGTTGTATAGCTATAATTCAAAAATCAATCTTTGTCCATTTCTAGGGTTAGATATAGTTCTTAAATATATATAAAATTGTGACTTGAATGCTTTAATTTCCTTGAAACCTCTTTGAAATAACCCAGAATTCTCACTTGTATGTGCCTAGAATTTTGAGAAAATATGAAAAGGTGAATTTCGATTTTTTCTTCCACCTTACTTATGTGTCATGAGATAATTCTAGATGGTTCAAGGTAACTCAATATGTAAGGGGAAGTGGCCGGAAATTCCTAGTAAAAAATGCCCTATTTTCTAGGGTCCACCGTCCATTAAGTGGCTTAAAATTAGGGATCAACCAAATCTCTTAATTTTTTCATTAATCACATGCCTAATTAAATGTGTGACTTATCAAGACCACATTTAATGGTAAATACATAATTTAGTATTTTAATATAATTAAAATTTAAAAATTAATTTTCAACTTAAAATATTAATTTTCAATATAATATATTTAACGTTAGGATCTTAGATCAACATGACTATCACAGATTGTGTAAATTAAAAGATAAAAAAATCATAACTTGATCCCATTTCGAAGTAAAATATCAAGAGTCATACCTTGATCCAAATTTATTTGAGAGGGAGAAGTTGGAAATATTATCCTCTACTTGAATATGCAATCATCATTTTGATGAATGAAGTTATTGGTGTTATACTCCATATGAATATGTAATTATCATTTAGATGATTGGAGTTTTGGTGTTTCTCTCCCTTATCCTAATTTCATTGATGTTGTAATTTTTAGTGTCTAATTAATGGATATCGGTCTCTTATTTATATCCAAAGAGATGACTCAATTTCAAAAGTCACTCAATCTGAACCGTCCATCAAGGTAGATACTTAAGATTCTTTTTAACTCTTGGTATTTAGAGTACCCTTTCACTAACCGAAGTTAATCTTAATCTTAATATAATTATGGAATACATTATGGAGAATGATCATTTCAATTAATTCTAACATTTTTCCACTTGATCTATAATTATCACAAGGTGAGCAATAATCTTTAAGTCATCCTAAAATGGTTTTTCATAAACACCTAAGTTAAATAAAACATCAATGTGAGTCATAAAGGTTCCATATTAATTCAAGAATATGGTTTCTTCTATGTACTACAATATTAACATTTTATTTAACAAAGTCTATAACATGGGTTATCATAATAGTCCTATGATGTCTTATATAAAAGACTATTTCTATCACATTTATCAATTCACATGCATGTAAACTTATATTGCAAGAGAAAAATTGAAATGTTCAGAATATACTTTAATTAATATCAAAACGTAGTGTTAACTAAATAATCTTGAAGCAATCCATACTCTCATTATTTTTAATGACATCACTCGAGACTCATCCGTTCAATATGCTTAGTAATGTCTTCAGTGGTAGTCCTTTAGTAAGGGAATTTACTATATAAACACTCGTGCTTGTGTACTTAAGTGACAATAGTTATTTATGAACTTATTCTTTGGAAAGTAGGTATTTTAATTTAATGTGCTTAACTTCCTTAGAATATGTATCAATTATTTATAAATAATGCAATATCAACATAGTATTTCAACGACTTGGTAATAGTATCGACAACTCCTAGTCCTGAAATGAAATTCTGCAGCCATAATTCATTCATCGTGGCCTCAAAGTATGCTACAAACTCAGTTTTCATAATCGATAAAATATTAATGTATTATTTTTCATCACTCTTTCATAATTTTGGTTATTAAGACAAAATAGAGACACGTAAGAAAGGTTAAGATAAATACACCCACAAGATATTAAATTCTATATGTAATAACTGATCATATTTAATGAACAATCTTTATAAGTGTGAGCATATACTGTTTTAAATATCTCTTTCCTTAATAATCTTGAAGTATTTTATTTGTCTAATATATCTTTAATTACTAATGTATATAGAAGTCCAAAATATATAAACTTACTCCCACAAATCTCATGGCATGTATACGCTAATATATATACATAAAGTATTCTTAAAATACCATTGGTGACAAACTTACATAAGTTTATATAGTGATTTTTCAACATATAAAGTTATTTTTTTAAACCCTCATAAGTTTTCACACTAAATGTATCTCTTAATCAAAAGGAGTTACTAAAGCCATAAGAATTTTTTTATTTTAATATATAGGTAAAAATATTTATTTACACCTCTTTATCAATTCATAATGAACATTTTGACCATAAGTCTAGCTTCATATCGCTTATTATCACCACGGTCGTATTTTAGTCTTAAATATGCATTTACACTTAAATATAGTGTCTCAATTAGATAGTTTAACGCGATCTTAAACTTCATCTTGATAAATTAATGGCATTATAAATTTAAATTTTTTTGAAAATAGATTTGAATATTTTTGTACTCCTATGTCAAATTCACATTCTTGTGATAAATCTCACAATCATTCAACATAGCAAACTCATTTAAGAGTTCCTTAAAACTGTTCATATTGACTAACCAAAATAACATTCACTGTGGATTTTCAGGGAATGATACGAGTATCTTAACTTCTTTTAAAACCACACTAGGTGATTTGACACTTCCACTAGTTTCATCATTAGTTAAAGAATTTAACTTATGACATTTTCGATTTCAAAAGTAATTAGTGTACCCTCTAGAAAGTGTAGATATAATTATAAATTCTAATTCTTTTAGTAAATTCTATATCCATGCATGTAGACATTCCTATTCATGTGGGCGTGTCAAATTGGGTAAGTAGAGTAAAATTTATTTAATCACTTATATATATATATTCATTTTCGTGTGAATAACTCTTACGGCGATATCGACATTATTGCATTTGACTTGTTGTTTTATAACAACACGATCTATGTAGGTCCACTATCCAAGGACTATAATCTCTTACTTGGGACACATAGATCGTTCCAAAATTGTAAGACCTTAAGATCTCAAACGCGAGTGTCAAGATACATAAGTGACAACTCAAAGACAATCTAGTCTATTAAATCATCAAAGTAAGTCCGGGTTTAAAAGAGTGTGATATTCAATTATGCCAAAAGATTGAGAGTTTTAATAAAGCTACTTTTAAGTTCAACATTAGTATATAGGATTAAAATCATTTTTTTTGTAAAAGTTTCATAGAAAACATAACTGTACAAACCACCAATGAAATACCATAATTAAGAAAATATATTTTCTTAAAAACTTAAAGATCTTTTGTATATAGAAGAAAAATATCTCAGGATAATATTGAGAAGAAATTTTTTGAAAGGTCATTGAGGGGTTTTGAAATGATTCCAAAATAACATAAGAAAAGGAATCCAAGAATTCATGATTTTTTTAATGGCTTGTCGAGTAAGCATCCTTATATTATTTTTCATAGCACTCTACTTTTAAAAAATAAAACAAATTATTATCATTTTTATCGAACGACACATTATAATTCACATAGTATAGATTAAAAATATATATGTTACATAATGGGAACTCATATTTTAGTCTCTAACATTATGAGATTTTGCATGAACTTTATACTTAATCGGTTTAAGAATGCTTTAAAATTTTTACAAGAGTATCCCACATTAACATAGTCATTAATTGTGGGTTTATTAAGTAAATTTCAATTATAACGATTTAGCGCTTTTAAGTGAAACTTATCTTCTTCACTTCATTCCAAGAAGTCAGTCTCGAAAACATTAAAAGAGATAAAACATGCAATTTTAAACAAATAAAATGATATACAATTAATAAGATAAATAACTCACTATATTAATGCTATGAGTTGACAACATGTACAATAATAACATTTTATAAATATGGGTTTTCTTTCGTGATAACTTTGAATATTTATATAAGACTTTAATGGGTATTATGTTGTGTAATTTAGATGTACATGTTATCTAGGAAAAACTTTACCACCTGATTGCGTAATTCCTTGATATTTATTTCAATCACTCAAAATCAATTTCCTTTGGAAAATTATCTTGCTTGACGAAATAAACCAAATATAATCCATTAATATATTTACATATATAAGCATAATGAGTTATTACTACCTCTTTTATCTTGAAATCTAATATTCATAAGCATTCTAATTTGGTCACTTTGGTGACCATCAAACTATCCATTATATGAATATTATATTATTTTATGGTTTATATAATAATTTCAATAGGCATTAATATTTTCAAAAGTCATAAATGATCAGTGTGCATTAATGAAGGTTATGGACTCTTTGGAGCAACCAATACCAAACTTAATAAATAAACATATTACCCCTTAATATTAACTTCCATTACAACCGAGCTCTTTGGAGTAACCAAATCACAGTGGCTTAATCATAATGAAATTATTAATAATTTTAAAACTCAAAATCATATCCGGACTCTTTGGAGCAACCAAAATGTAGTATGTAAATGTTATCAAAAAATTTAGCATTGACAGTTTATTAATTTAGACTAGTTTGGTAAAATCATAACCTAATCATGATATAAATACTGAGATGAATTCCTTAAGACGTGCTTTTAATATTCTATTACTCATATTGGAAATAATAATCAGATACACATTAATCTAATATTTACAATTTGGGAGGAATTTTGAGTACTGAATTAAACTTCATGTAAATATTAGTTTTAAGAAAAAATTTAAATCCTCCGAGGTTAAATTTATGCAAAAGAAAATTACTCATTAATGTTATTTAATAATCGTAATTGTTCCTTTGGACAATTTTACAATGAACAAATCACGTCATCATTGCATAAATAATCTGACATCCATAATTATATTTGGACCTACGGACAGTCAATTTTATACACAGTAATTTAATATTTATAACTATAGACTAGGCCAGTTTAATGGACACCTAATCTAACATAACATAAATATAAATGTCGAAACCTTAACTATAATTATATAGTCATAACAATATTTGGCGTATAATAAAAACATTCATAATATGATTATTATGATAACCAAATAAGGTTGGGCAACTAATGTAGTTATTGAAACACATAAAATAGAGAAATTTAAATTTTTCAATAACGAAAAAATTTGAGTAATCACTACAGAAGTGTTAATTTTTTTTAAAAAAATAATCTACAATAAGCGAAATTTTAAAAAATTTTGAAGAAAGAAATAGTTGTCAACTTTAATACCAAATATGACAATTTTAAGGGTTTAGGGGCATAAACGTGCTCAAATAACCAAAACAACATCTAACATAAAAGAAAGGCAAGTTTTGATCTTTCGGTCATTTCGGATTGAAATAAAAAATTCATGAAATTCTGAGTATGTCTTTAATTTTAATTTCAATTATTGCTTATCAAAGGCATAAGAAAATTGTCTTTGAAAACGTCTCAAAATTTTAGATTTACAGTTTTATAAAATAAGCAGATTTAAAGACATAATTAAATTATGACAAAAGAAAATCACAATGAGGGAAGGGGCCCAAAAAACTTTTCTCTCGTTCTTCCTAGGTCGACCTAGTTTTTGCATGGCTTCCATGCCAATAACTACTCAAGTTCCCCCAATTCCCAAACCACCTGGTCCTAATCCCTGGACTAGATCTTTTGTGAGTGTCATTGCCAATAATGCTCCAAAAGAACTTAACCTCAAAAACCCAACCTCCTTCAAAGGTGAACCCGTAGTGAATTTCACATATGAAGATATTGTAGCCCTCTCAGAACCATTCAAAGATTCAATTATTGGGAAATTTTCCCATGGTAGACCTACATTAGAAGTCATTCGTAAAACTTTTCAAACCTTCTCCCTAAAGGCTGCTTACACTATCGGTTTGATAGATTCAAAGCACGTCCTCATCCAGCTCAATTGTGAAGAAGATTAAGTAAGATTATGGCTAAAAGAACAATGGTATGTTGGTAAATTCCCCATAAGAACGTTTAAATGGATAACACATTTTAGACCTGATGAAGAATCTCCCATTTTTCCGTATGGATAAATTTTCCTAATCTTCCTTTTCATTTCTTTGCAAAGTCCTCTATTTATTCAATTGCACAATTGGTTGGTAAGCCTTTCAAAATGGATTCATCTACTGCATCTATAACTAGGCCAAGCATTGCTAGGGTCTGTGTAGAACTTAATCTTTAACCGGAGATACCTCATTGCGTGTGGATTAGCTATGGTTCACAGTGTTTCTGGCAATAAATTTCCTATGAAAAGATCCCACCCTACTGCTCTCTTTGCAAGAAATAAAGTCATGAAGAAAGCAAATTCATTTTTAAAGACCCTTCACAATTTAAGCCAAAGAAGAATAACGCAAGAAATGAGTCTATCGCTAATGCTATCTATGTGGAGAAGCAGAAGAACAAGAAGCAAATTGAAGAAGAATAAGAAGAAAATCAAGAAAAGGTAAATATTCAAGAAGTTATTAAAAAAGGGCCTCAAAATGGCTATTATCACACAGATGGTAGAACCAATAGAAGAGGCTCAGCAATTTAAAATTAGGCATTGGGATACTACTGACGAATCAATTGATCTTGGTAACTGTAATGTTTCACCAAGATGCACTCAGCTCACTGAGATCGAAAATTTCAATGATCGCTACAAAGAATGTCAATTAGATTCGGAGAAAAATAAGAAGAATGCCCCAATAGTAGAGGAATTAAAGATCTTCTCAGCTTATTTTGATGAGAAATAGGACTCATTCCAGAAGGATAAAGCATTAAAGAATAAGAAGGAGAAGGAAGTTCATAAAGAAATCCTAATTTTTGTCAATCCCAATAAAGGGTTCAAACCAAAAAAACATTCAACTGTTCTCTTTGATCCACTATTCAAAAGGGTTACAAGATCCAGTGGTAAGGTAAAATCTCGAAATTCTCCTCCCTCTTCCAATTAATGATTAATTTCATCTGTTGGAACATTAGAGGTGTAGCGAGTAAAGCAACAAATATAAGAGTAAAGAGACTCAAGAGAACCTATTCCCTTATAACTATTTCCCTTTTAGAACCTAAAGTGGACTCAAGTAAAATGCTCAAATTTCAAAGAAAATGGGGATTCTCTAATAATATTCATAACATGTCTAATAAAATCTGGTTTCGTTGGTCTGCTGATATTGTTTCCACATTGGTCAGTGATGAGGAACAACTTTTATTACTGAAGGTAGAATGGCCAATCTACAATAAATCTTAGTTTATTGTAATTATTTATGCTAAATGTATTGTACCATAAAGAAAAAGGCTTTGGGAAATGCTAGAAGACATTGCTAACCAGTATACTTCTCAAGCTCTGTTGGTGATTGGGGATTTTAATGTTGTTGCTAATGAAGAAGAAAAGATTGGTGGGAATGAAGTGGAGTTTAATGCAACTCAAGACTTCAAAGATATGATTGCCAACAGTGAGTTTATTGATCTGGGGTTTAAAGGCTCTAGATTTAGCTGTACTAAAAATAGAGTGGAAGGCACAATCTTTAGTAGATTGGATAGAGGATTAATCAACCTTTAATGGTTAGATGAATTTCCTAATCAATCAATTACACATCTTCATAAACTTTGCTCTGACCATAGTCCTTTATTGTTTTCCATTAAAATAACCCTAAACAATTATCCTAAGCCTTTCAAATTCCTCCATATGTGGACTTTGGATAACTCTATTGATCAGGTGACCAGAGATGCTTGGAATATAAGTGTTTCTGCTACTCCAATGAACTGTTTTTCTCTGAAATTAAGAAATCTAAAGAAAATATTTAGGGAATGGAATGAAACTCATGTTAAAAATATCTTCCAAAAAGTTAATGATTTGGAAGATCAACTTCTAATTAAGGAGGCTAAATTTGAGGCTGACCCTTCTAATTCTACTAGAAGTGATCTATAAGAATGCAAGGCTCAATTAAACCACGTTCTTAAAATGGAAGAAATCTACTGGTAACAGAAGTCAAAGATTAAATGTCTAAAGGATAAGGACTCTAATACTAAACTGTCCCATACAATAGTCAAGGTAAAGGGGAATCTTCTTGTTATTAATCATATCACTAGTCAGGAGGGGCAGTTAGAAGGCACTAAAGAAGGCATTAATCAAACATTCATCAACTATTTTTCTAAGATTTGTAAAGTTGAGTTTCTCAACATTAATGATGAATACCTGAATTTTATCCCTCACTTAATTAAATATGAAGAGAATGATATTCTTATTGCCATACTGGAAGAATAGGAGATATATAAGGCAGTTAAAACCCTAAATGATGATAGTGCTCCTAGGACAGATGGATTTGGAGGTTTTTTTACTCAAAGTATTGGGAGATTATAAAGGCTGACTTCATTAAAGATGTTCAAAGTTTCTTTAATGGAGTAGAGATGTCAAAGAGCTGGTCTAGTACAAACGTCATGTTAATCCATAAGGTAAGTAATCCTAGCCAATGCAACATTAGGCCAATTAGCTTGTGTAATTTTTTAAACAAAGTTATCTCGAAAATTATTTGTGATAGACTTGGTCCAATACTTCCCTCAATCATCTCCCCCAATTAAAGTTGTTTTGTCAAATGAAGATGTATCCAAGATAACATTCTCTTGCCCCAAGAAATGATTCAATTTATGGGGGAAAAAGTCCATGGAGGAAACATTATATTCAAACTTGATATGGAAAAATCATATGACAGAGTTTATTGGCCTTTCTTGTGCTCCACATTGAGGAAATTTAGTTTATATGAAGTTGTTCATTAATTTAATTTGGAGATTGATTGATTAAAATTGGTTCTCTATCATTGTGAATGGTCAAAATGCAGATTTTTTCAACTCTTCTAGAGGTCTTAGACAAGGAGACCCTCTCTCTCCTAGTCTTTTTATTATAGCCATATAGGTGCTCAGTAGAAAACTGAACCTATTGTTTGAATCCAATATGGCTATTCCATTCTCTCATCCTCCTAGAATCATTCTCATAGTTATTTGGGATTTGCTGATGACCTTATTATTTTCAGCAATGATGGTAAAAGATATCTCAAAGCCCTCTTTAAGGTAGTGTCAGAATTTGAAAAAGCATCTGGCCAGCTTGTCAATTTGGAAAAAAGTGCTTTCTACACGTCAAACAAGATAAAGAAGAGAATAATTAAAGATATAGAAAATACTACTAGGCTCCGTCACAGGTTTTTTCCCATTAAATATCCTGGCTGCCCCCTCTATCCTAGTAGGAGGAAAATTGAGCATTTCACTGATCTTCTAAATAATGTGAGAAACATGATATTCAGATGGTCTTCCAAGCTTCTTTCGCAGGGAGGTAGATCTTTTGTTATTAAGCATGTCTTATCATCTATACCTATTCATCTTCTATCAGTCATATCCCCTCCCGAAGCTATTTTAAATAGGATTAAAGTTATGCTCAGATAGTTTTGGTGGGGTGGATGTTCCTCAGATAAGCATCATCAGTGGATTAGGTGGGATAATCTTTGATTTCCCACAGAGGAAGGTATTTTCGGCATCAGAAATATGGAGGATATTATCAAAGCTTCTAGTCGTAAGCTTTATTAGAAGTGGAAATTTGATAATGGCTTTTGGGAAAATTTATGAGAAACAAATTTCAAGATATTTTAGATAGTCCAAAAGGCTCCCATGCTTTCAAAAGAATAATGTTTATCAAAGAAGCAGTCTCTGAGTTTATTAATAAAGATAATCAAATTTGGTTGCCTACAAGCTCAGGAGATTTTAATCTTAAGTCAACCTATAATTGTATCAGAAAATCTAGACCTTCTACATAGAGTTGGAAATACATTTGGAGTAATCATTGTCCAAAAAAAATTGCATTTTTTTTGGAAAGTAATGCATAAAGTCATTCCCACTGATGAGATAATCCAAAATATTGAAATAAGACTTGCTTCAAGATGTAGGAACTTCGAAGACGATATTAAATCAACAGATCACTTTCTGTGTACCTCTGACATAGCTCAAGAAGTATGTAATTTTTTTGGGACCAGATTTGGAATTTCAATGAAATTTGAAAATTGCAGAGCCCTTGTAATGTCATGGTAGTTGGTCATGCCTAATAGAGATAACAAGCATTCATAATCTCTAATCTCCCAAAGATGATCATGTGGGAGATTTAGAAGGCTAAAAATAAGAAATACTTTAAGAACTCATCTGTGACAGCAGGTTCTATCATCAATAGTGTTTTCACTGCATTAACTGAGCTAGCCTCTATTCATGTGTTTAAAGATAGGTGTAAACATGATGACTATTATGCTATCTCCCGGTTCAAGCACAAAACAAAAAATCCTCAAATGAAAATCATGAAATGTGTTTGGTATAAACCTTCTGAAGGAATGTTTAAACTCAATGTTGATGGAGCTTCTCAGGCCAATCTAGGACCAAGTGGTATTGGTGGAGTTATCATAGATTGTAAATCGAACTTTATAGGGGGTTTTAGCATATCCTTGGGGGTCAATACCTCAATATATGCTGAAGAAAATGCTATATTCGAGGGGCTTAACCTTTGTAGGAATCTTAATGTTAACATGGATCATGTTATTGTGGAGTCTGATTCAAAAGTCTTAGTTGATTTGATTTTGATAAAAAAGGAAAACCTCCATGGTCTATCCAGGTCCTTTATGATAACATTATTTCCTATCATCAACTCGAGATTTCTCAATGTTGGCGAGAATTTAATTTTGTTGCAGATGCTTTGGCTTCAATGGCAACTTCTTATCAAATTCAGTCTTTTATAGATGTTGATACCAAATTTAATCTCCTGACGTGAGCCTATCATTTGAAGACACATGTCAACCAACGTGCTAATTACAACTATTTCTACCGATCAACTCACTTCCACCGAGCTACTCAAGCACCACGAGCAACTCATACATTCTGAATAGCTCAAGCGTACCAATCAACTTAAATTCCCCGAGAAACTCATGGGCTTCGAGCAACTCATGCGTGTCGAGCTATTTAGGCGGTCCGAGCAGCTTAAGCGGTCCGAGCTACTTAGCGTACAAAGCATTCAAATCAAGAGAATCAGAGAGACGACTGCGCATTAAATGTTTATTATTGTCGTACAGATGTATATGTCTACTAGATAACAACGCATTGTCCTTTCACATGTACAACCTCAAGGCTATAAATACATTGTAACCTCCTCATTAGAAGGGGACTCTGGATCTCTTGGTAAACCAGTTATCGAGAATTCCAGGCAAACAGTCAGCAATACAAAAATAGTGGACATAGGCCATTCTGATAAGGCTTAACCACTTTAAAAATCAACTGTCTCATACTTCTTTATTTATTTTTATCTGTGATTAAAATAATTAGATCAAATCTAGTTTTTTACATCAATGGATTGGCGCCGTCTGTGGGAAGCGACTGCGCTTATCATTTTTCACCAAAATATTTCATCATCAATGGCTGATAATACGGAATCCAGTAATCGAAACGCTGGGATCCCTCCAAATTCATCCATTCCCCCAAACGTGTCAGATCTAGCTGCTAGAATGTCTAGTTTGGCCCAAGGTCAAACGGCCATGCAAGAAACCATGCGATAACTTATACAAACTGTTCAAGGCGGGGTGCCGGCTCAATCAAGACAACGAAGTGTTCAGAGAAATGCTCGTTTACCCTCTTCGCGAACTAGGAGAACGTTATTCCCTGGGGAATCTTTCTCCAAACACACCGACTCATATCATACCGAGAGATCTAATGATCCTTCTTATCAGCCTGGTCGGACTTCCTCATTACGAGCTACAGACACTTAACAAAACGTCACTTTATCTCCAGAAAGGACCAGTGCTCTTGAAAGGTTGAGTAGAGTATCTCCTTTTGATCATTTGGGCCCTAGGAGGAATATAAGTCCCCCTAGGATTGTGTCGAGGAACTCCCAACAACCATCCGATCTAAGGGAAGGCTCTGCCCAATCACGACCAACTGCTCGTAATGAAAGATCCCAAGAGGCTAATTGAATGCGATCAGTTGCTCGAAAAAATAGGCCCGAGGATGGAAATGATGCATGGAAAGGCTCTATTTAGAGGTTGGAAGATAGATTAGGGGAAATGTCTAAGGCCAAGAATCCTCTACAAAGAACTTTTGTCCAAGGGACACCATTTGTATAGGCAATTGTGGATTTTCCCACACCATCAAAATTCAAAGCTCCTGTGGTAACTCCTAAGTGTGATGGAAAAACTGATCATGTACTTCATATAAAACAATACTAGGCTGCTGACATTTATGCAGTTCCAGACGAGATGAGATGCAGGGCATTCTCAGGAACTCTTACCGGATCAGCTCAGATATGGTACAATAAACTTCCTCGGGGAAAGAATACAACTTTCCTTCAACTGGCAGAGCTCTTTATAGGGAACTTCTGTTTTGTACCAAAACCAGTCAAACGAGTATCGCACTTGCTGAGTGTTAGACAAAAGGCATGTGAAAGAACCATGGATTATATTACTCGTTTCAATAACGAGAAACTTAAAGTAATTGATTACGAGGAGAAAACAGTAATTACTGCTGTGATGAGCGGACTGTTGCCGAATAAATTATATTACACTTTAGCCAAGGATCCGCCTAGGACCATGGCTGAACTGATGGAAAAGACAGCCAAAATCATGAATGCCGAGGAGGCCATGGATGCAAAGAAGAATGCAGATACTAAAGAAACCAAGGTCGAAACTGACAAGACTGAAAAGAAGGATCAAAAGAATAATGGTGGCAATAGGCAGTCGAAAGCAAAGCAAGCACTGGAACAATTGAAGAAATTTAGAAATTATACCCCTTTGAAAGTAGATATAAACCACATTCTGGAAGAGATCAAGAACAACGAGGAGCTAAACTGGCCAGAAAAAATAAAGGTAGATCCTGATAAGAGGAATAAATCCAAATATTGCGAGTTCCGTGAAGACCATGGTCATACGACCAAACATTGCATAGCTCTCCAGAATGAAATTGAGGCGCTCGTTAGGCGAGGAAAATTAACCAAGTATGTTGATCGCCGAAATGGTGGGAAGGTCAACGACCGAGCAAGGTAGAGGTCTAGATCTCCTCGTCGAGCAGCAGAAGACAAGAAGAGAAGTCATGAACAGGACCCAGAAGATGACAAAGATGATCCCGATCTCCCCAAAAAACCAAAGCAGCTAGAACGTGAGGTATTTTCAATCCATTTTGGATCATTTGAATGTAATGTAATCATAGGTGGAGATGCAGGAGGTGGGGATATGACTGCAGAGAGGAAATCTTACCTCAATGAGGCTTAAGCTTGCTCATACATTCAGCGGATAAATCTGGCTGAAGATGATCGCGGGAGGAAGGTGAATAAAGGCAAGCTGGTCATTGGTTTCTCCAAGAGCGACCTGGCAGGTGTATTATATCCTCATGATGACCCATTGGTGATCAAGATGAGGATAAAGGAAGTGGTGATTTCACGGGTACTGGTGGATAATGGTAGCTCGGCAGACATCATGTTCTACCCATGTTTTGATAGTTTGAATTTGAAGTTAGCCAAATTGGAGCGCTATTATAGACCTCTCATCAGTTTTACTGGTGAAAAGGTTTTTCCTCTTGGGACGATCAAGTTGGATATGCTTATCGGTACATGGCCTGCTTGTCAAACAGAAAGAGTACGCTTTTTCGTAATGGATAAGAATGTCCAATTAGCTTACAATATCATCATGGGAAGGGTAAGTTTGAAGAAGTTCGAAGAAGTACCATCTACTATACATCAATGTCTAAAATTCCCAACCAACTTTGGAGTAGGAGTGGTGAAAGGCGACCAAAAAGTAGCTCGAGAATGCTATTATTC
Source organism: Sambucus nigra (assembly GCA_949130495.1). Lineage (NCBI taxonomy): Eukaryota > Viridiplantae > Streptophyta > Magnoliopsida > Dipsacales > Adoxaceae > Sambucus > Sambucus nigra. Next base: position 134,916,375 of record OX422218.1, read on the forward strand.
GTCTACCGAGCAAGAGGAACGTGAAGAATCTAGAAAGAAGACTACTACTTATAAAGTGGATGAAATAGAAGAAGTGGAGATTAAAACGTTGGACCCTAGAGATGAATCTCAGATAGTGAAGGGACAAGTCATGGAGGCTACCGAAAATATCATTCTGGACGACGAGCATCCAGAACGAACAACTCAAATTGGTGCATCACTGGATGTATCAATAAAATAGGAATTGATAGCATTTCTAAGACGCAAAAGGCAGACTTTTGCATGGAGTCATGAAGATATGCCAGGGATAGACCCGAGTTTCCTGTGTCACGAGCTCAACGTGAACAAGGAAATCAAGCCAGTGAAGCAACGAAGAAGAGTGTTCAGTCCTGAAAAGAATCAAGCCATACAGGAAGAAGTAGAGAAACTACAAAAAGCCTCTTTTATTGAAGATGTCAAATATCCTGATTGGCTAGCAAATGTAGTAATGGTAAAGAAGAAAAACAACAAGTGGAGGATGTGTGTGGACTTCACTGATATTAATAAAGCCTGCCCAAAGGATCATTTTCATTTGCCTCGCATCGATCAACTGGTGGATGCTACCTCGGGACATGAATTGTTGAGTTTCATGGATGCTTATTCTGGATACAACCAGATTAAAATGAAGCCTGATGATAGGGAGAGTACTTCTTTTATCACCCCTAGGAGAACTTATTGCTATAATGTTATGCCTTTTGGATTGAAAAATGCAGGTGCAACATATCAACGGCTGTTGAATAAGGTGTTTACAGAGAAGATCAGTCATAACATGGAGGTTTATGTTGATGATATGCTGATGAAGAGTAAGAAAGCTGCTGATCATCTAGTTGACCTAGGTCAGACCTTTGATCAACTAGAGAAATATCAAATGAAGCTGAATCCCACCAAATGCATATTTGGAGTATGAGAAGGAAAGTTTCTCGGATATATCGTTAATCAATGAGGGATTGAGGTGAACCCTGAAAAGATCAAGGCTCTATTGGAGCTATGATCTCCAACGACGAAGAAGGAAGTGCAAAGTCTCACGGGGCGAGTTACAGCACTTAATAGGTTTGTGTCACGAGCAACTGATAGATGCATACCATTCTTCAAAACACTCCGAAAAACTTTTGAATGGAATGAAGAATGCGAGGAGTCCTTTCAAGAACTGAAAAAATATCTGGGAACACCTCCATTGTTGTCCAGACCAGTGACGGGAGAAAGATTATACTTGTATCTGGCAGTTTCGGAGAATGCAGTCAGCTCGGCATTGATAAGATTATAGGATGGAGTGTAAAAACCAATCTATTGCACTAGCAAGGCATTCCGAGGAGCAGAGATCAGATATCCGAGGTTGGAGAAATTGGCACTGGCACTAATCGAAGCGAGCAGAAGGATGAGGCCATACTTCCAAGCCCATACTATAATGGTGTATACAGATATGCCATTAAGGCAAGCTCTACATAAACCAGAGAAATCAGGAAGATTGATGTACTGGGTAGTAGAACTTGGTGAATATGATATAATTTATGAGCCTAGATCGTTGCTCAAAGGACAGGCAGTAGCAAATTTTATCGCAGAGTTTACTCAGGAGGATGCCTCCGACGAGCAAAGGTTAAATACAGACCAACCTGTAGATGTTACAAGATCATCAAATTTAAACCCCGACCAACTTTCCACCATGGAGGATTAAGAGAAGAAGATCAACGAGTAGCGAGAAGTGCCTTTGGAGGACAAGAGGAAGCACCAAATATGTTGATGGCTCTTTGTGCACTACGGGTAGTGGAGCAGGGATTATTTTAAACAGTCCGAATGAGATTGATGTGGAGTATGCCCCGCGCTTTCAATTTAAGGCTTCTAATAATGAGGCCGAATATGAAGCTATGATCGTGGGTCTAAGTTTGGCCAAAACCATGGGCGCAGAGCAGGTCATTGTATTCAGTGATCCATAGTTGGTCGTAAATCAAGTTTTAGGGGTGTATGCAGCAAAAGGAGAATTAATGATCAAGTATCATGCCAAAGCAATGGAGGTTGTATCGAGTTTTATTGCAGTTTAGTTGATCAGAATACCAAGACTGGAGAATGCAAGAGCAGACGCATTAGCTCGGTTAGCATCAGCCACACGCACCGAGCTACGAAGAAAAATTCCAATAGAAATCCTGGTTGATCGGAGTATAGACGAGGATTTGATGATGAACTTTATTGCCCTCGACTTGGGACCATCTTGGATGGACCGCATCAGGGCCTATATTGAAGAGGGGGCTTTGCCAAGTGATAAACTTGCAGCCAAAAAATTGAAGTTTAAAGCTGCTCGTTATGTAATGAAAAATGGCATCTTATATAGAAGAGGGATTATAGCAGGGCTACAAAGATGTGTCCACCCCTCCGAAGTAAAAGATTTGATCGAAGAGGTTCATGAAGGGTTTTGTGGAGCCCATGTGGCAGGTCGGATGCTTTTATGAAGAATAACAACGCAGGGGTATTACTGGCCGACAATAAGAGCTGATTGTGTAGCTTATGCCAAGAAGTGTGATACTTGTCAACATTTTTCTTCTTTCCGAAGAACACCCCAAGCATTGTTAACACCCATCACGTCCCCTTGGCCATTTTCCATGTGGGGAATAGACTTGGTCGGGCCACTTCCAACGACCATGGGAAGATTCAAATATCTTGTGGTTACTGTGGATTACTTTACCAAATGGGTGGAGGTTGAGCCTCTCATTGATATGACATATGACAAAGTCTATCAATTTATTTGGAAGAATATTATATGCAGATATGGTATCCCACATGCATTCATTACTGACCATGGAACCCAGTTTGGTAACGAGGAGTTTGCTACGTATTGTCATCAATCCAATGTACTGAAGGTCCACTCGGCACCAGGACACCCCCAAAGTAGTGGGAAAACTGAGGTGACCAACTGAACACTGCTGAATGGTTTGAAGAAACGACTAGATGATGGAAAAGGAAATTGGATTAACGAGTTACATTATGTGCTGTGAGCTTATCGTACCACACCGCGAGTAGCCACAGGAGAATCTCCATACATGCTGGCATTTGGAAGTGAAGTTGTCGTACCTGCTGAATTGGATCTACCCACACATAGGGTGCTTAATTTCAATTCTCCTGTCAGTGATCTAATGAGAAGATTAGACCTGGATATGCTCGAAGAAGTTAGGGAAGAAGCAACAATAAAAAATGCCACATATCAATAACGAACAACTTTGTTTTATAACAAAAGCGTGAAGAAGTGTGATTTGAAGGAAGGGGATTATGCGCTGAAGAAAGTAATATAAAATTAACACAAATTAGAAGCCAACTGGCATGGGCCCTACAGAGTAACAGAAGTTGTTCGTCCAGGGACATACAAGATTGAAACATTGGAAGGAGAAGAATTCAAGAATGCATGGAATGCAGAGCATCTGCGTAAGTATTATCAGTAATTGAAATTCCTCTGTAATGCAGTTGCTTCAATATGAATAAAGTATTGAATTTTTTACCCAGTTCTCTCTTTTGTTGAAAATTTTTGGAGTATTAGTGCTACACACTACACATCAAGTTCAGAACAATTTCCACAAACTCCGGTTGGTCGGGAACCAATTTCCCCTAACTCCGATTGGTAGGGAACCATTCTCCTCTAACTTCGATTGGTCGAGAACAATTTACCACCAACTTTGGTTGGTTGGCAAATCAATTTCCCCTAACTCCGGTTGGTCGGGAACAAATTACCACCAAACTCCGGTTGGTCGTCAAATAAATTTCTCCCAACTCCGGTTGGTCGGGAACCATTCTCCTCCAACTCCGGTTGGTTGAGAACAAATCACCGCCAACTCTGGTTGGTCGGCAAATCAATTTCCTCCAACTCCGATTGGTCGGTAACTAATTTCCCCTAACTTCGGTTGGTCGGGAATAAATAATCACCAACTCTGGTTGGTCAGCAAATCAATTTCCTCCAACTCCGATTGGTCGGGAACCAATTTCCCCTAACTTCGGTTGGTTGGAAACAAATTACCACCAACTCCAGTTGGTCGTCAAATCAATTTCCCCCAACTCCGGTTGGTCGGGAACCAATTTCCTCCAACTCCGTTTGCTCGAGAAATCAATTAACACCAACTCTGGTTGGTCGATAAGTCAAATACAATCAACTCCTGTTGGTTAAACTAAGCAGGAACATGGGATGCAAATCATTTCATTGCTTACGGTCAAAGAATGACAAGTCATTATAATCAAACAACAAATGGGACAAATTCTATTATCCAAAAACAAAACAAAATGTACATATCAAGATATGCATATATTCATAATCAAAAACATTCTGTAAATTACTTAATAGAAAGTAAAATGGCAAAGACTAAAAATTTCTTCAAGTAGAATTACATATGCTGTGAAAAATACACTTCATTATATGAAAATCCTATTCTATTGGTTTTTTCCCTTCTGCTGTTGAAACAGGTTCTACTCCAGCAGGAGGATTATCTAAGGCATAAGGAGAATTTATGAAATTTACATCTCTCATCATCCTAACATTCATTACAGATGGACGATCAAGTAAATATTATGGGCGAGATATCTCAAAATTAGCGTGAAGACTGTAGTCGCCAAGATACTTGGAGATCAAGCATCGAGGAATTGCACGAGCAGGAATCCAACTAAAATCGAGCTTAAAAGGAGGCACGGGCAAATCGATCACTCTAGGCTCATAATAATCCCATAAGTAATGACCCTGCTCCAATTGAAGCACACACATGGCATTCAACCATCCCTGCTTGTACCCTTCGTTATTTGATTGCTGGATCCGAGCATCAAGATGATAAAGGGCTTCATTGTATCCAGCCATCCAAAACTCTCTAGGTTGTTTATCAAATTGATAAGTTAACCTCTACAGTTGCCCGTGAAGATTCTTCACCAAAAGTTCTTTATTTTCCAAGGCAGAACTCTGGGCAGAGAATTGTTCGCTGAGGTTCAGGATTTTCTTGGACACCTCTGCCAAAGCTTGGTTCTTCGCCACCAATTGAAATGCCTGATTATCCAAGGCTGCTTGAGTTCTTGCTTCTTCAATAGAAACCCGACCAGCCCTTGCTCGGCCCCAAGAAGAAGATCTTGCTCGTCCACGAGTAGAGGTGAAGGGTCCAACTCTTTTCAAAGTTTCCAACTCATCTCGCAAGTTGGAATTTTCTACCTCCAAGAAAGAGAAACCTTCATCATTAATAGGGACCAAGGCTCCCGAGGAGGATGCAGTAGATTTCAGTTGTCTTATATCTTCTTACAAGGCGATGTTCTCCTGCTCCAACAATTTGGCGATATGCCTGTGCTCTTCAACTTCAAGCTTCAGAACACTTTCTTTCTTCTCATAAGCAGAGATAAATTTGTCATACCCTTTGTCGTCACTCAGTTGTTGATATTTTTTCTCTCATCCTTAGTGTAAAAGGGTAGAAGATTCTTTATATTGCCGTTGGAGTTCCTCGATAGTTCCTTGGAGATCCTCAATCATCTCATAGTAAGCGACATTATTGGCGACTGCGCGATCAAGAAAACACTTCAGGTATTGGTAGGATTCTACTGCTCATTCAGAAGCATCTGAACCAAGGATGTCAAGTATCTGTGCCTCATTTAGATCAGTATGACCAACTTTAAAATAGTCGTTGCATTTATTCATTAATTCTGTGTCATGAACTGATAAGAGTTCCATCCCGGCCATTAACTAACAAAGAGAAGAAATACAAAGAATCAATAAGGATGCATACAGAGTAAGTAAAAGAACAAGTCAAGACGAATAACCAAAGTTCGAATTTTTATTTCATCATAAGGGAAAATACAAAATCTGAGGTTACATTCAATAGAACAACAAATTAAAAGCCCGAACAACTCTACACCTTCTCCTTGTTCCCTACAACCGCCTCAGAAGGTTTAGAGGAAGAGACTGGTTGCTCGGAGGATAAGATTAGCTTCTCGGCAGAGGTACTGGTTGGTTGGAGTTGCTCGGAGCAAGGTTGAACAACGGGGTTAGCAGGGACCAGATCACCCATTATCATGGAAGATTCATCTGAAGCAGCTCCATCCTCTTCTTCTTCTCCAGGAGAGGGAGGAGGGCCATGAGTGTGCTACTGGAATAATTCAGAATTCTCAGCAACTGCAAAGCTGCAACCCATCCATCCCTGAAATATTTGATGCTGGCATACTCTATTTGGGAGGTCATGACAGCCAAGCCCTTGTTCCACCCCTTATCCCAACTAGCGCTGAAAGATTTTTTAACCACCTTTTTCCTCTTTGCCTTCTCCGAGGAGGTCCTTTCCCTAAGGAGCTCCTCGATAACCTTTAACTTATCCTCCACCTCTTTTTTCTGTCGCTCGACATCTTGAAGTTTAACAACTTCCTCTTCAGCCGACTTGAGCTTAGTCTCAAGCTCCTTTTTGCTCTATTCAAAATTCTTGTTGCTCTGCACAAACTCACTCAATTTCTTCTCCAAGTCCTTGGAGGCCTTCACAACTTGATTCTTGTCCAGCTCAATGAACTTGAGTTGCTTCTCCAAAGTAACTTTATCTTCCTCGTACTTTTGATGAGAGTCTTTTAAAGATTGGGTCAGACCAGGAAAAGCTTCCTCTACTCCTCCCGATGAACTTAAAGCCTTGATAGCTTCATCCTTCTTCAGAATACTGTTGAAAGACGTCACCAGCTGGAAAAAAGAATATCTTTAAGTCAGTACATGAACATAAAAAAAATGGAGATGAAGTTAATGAAACTTATCGAGGCAATATATTGAGCAACAAGGGTATTAATTCTCTCACGAGAAAGGGAATCCTCAATGCCTTGAACTTCTGGTACAGTCCAGGATTTCACCAAAATCACAGCGGAGCTCAGAACAACAAAAGATGGGATAATTCCTTCAACATTTGAAGGTTGAGAGACAGGATCATCAGGTCTCTCTGAAGAACTTTTCTTTTTCCTCCTCGGAGGAGCAGGATCATTTTCTACTAAAGAAGTTGTCTTTGTCGATGATATGACAATAACCTCACTCGGAGGAGAGATAGCAATAATCTTGCTCGGAGCCACTAGTTTTCTTGGCAGCAACATGATGGGCTACATCTACAGTTTTTGTCCCTTCTTCTGGGACATCTTTTTTACTTTTCTTTGCCTCTACAGGGGCAAAGTCAGACTTATCAAAAAAGGCAGGACCTCTTCTTTTCTTCATCAGATCAACGATGGGAACACTCGATTCAGAGGAAGAACCTTCTACACTAGTCTTAAAGGCTGGTACTTGGTCAAAATTAACCACCACCGAACGAGGATGAGCAGTGAAAGAGGAAATATAGCTTTTGTACTGCAATAAGTAGGAAGCAGATCTAATATGTTCATCGACAACAGATTGGTGCTAATCCCAGATAAGTTTTAAGTGCTTTAAATTAACGTCAGCTTCTGTTGGAGGTTTTCTTTTACTGTTAACTGTAACAAACAAAAACAAATGTCAGTGATACATTTTATCAAACACAAATAAAATAAGATTTCAAAAAAAACAAAAAAAAAACAACCTATTCCATTGCCATAGGGGGGACACCTGGGACCTTGATATACATCATCTCCATCTAATGGAGCGTGTTGCCAATTTTTTATAACAACCCCATGCTCAAAATATTCCCTAATGACATCTGTAAGATTAACAACTAAAGCCCTATTTAAAAACCTAGTTTTTAAATAGAAGGTGGAATCACTGACAACCCATCTATAGCAGTACATAATCTCAGGAATCCCTAAATGGGTTCCATGGAGTTGATTTAATCTATGTATGCCATTAACTATCCTCCAGGTATTTGGAGCAATTTTTGCAGGTACGACGTCAAAATATTGACAGAACTCCAAACATAGGGGATTGGGAGGAAAAGAAAAGCCACATTCGGCCACAAAGAGACTTGGGAACCAATGTCCCTTAGCCAAAGAAAAATAATTAGAAGGTTCAGAAAGTTCTTCCAAAATAACCCACGAAGGGATTGAAAATTCAGACCGAAATTTGTCCAATGACTCAACAAGATAAACCTTGATGAACAAAATAAATAAAATAAAGGGAAGAAAAACTTACAGTGAAAGAGAGATCAGGTGATAATGAACGAAGGAAAGAACAAAGGCACAAGATAGAGAGAAAATGAAGAGTTCAAAGATACAGATTTGAAAAGTGAAAGACAATACGATTTCTGTCGCGCTTAAATACTTTACCTCGGGAATAGAGAAAAGCAATGATTACAAAGGAGGACGTTTGCATATCCAGTGGCTAAAAGAAGAAAAATAGCACAAATATCGAAGTGCTCATGAAAATTCAAAATATTTATTAGGCCTGATACTGTGCACTCAAAAAGGAGTTATGTACAACGAATGCTTTCCTAAGAACCATACAAACCAATAATCTATGCAGTTTTGAAGCAGAATGGTCCATACTTTTCTTCAACATCAAACTACGAGACATTAGGGGATTCTGTTGATACCAAATTTAATCTGCTGACGTGAACCTTTCATTTGAAGACACATGTCAACCAACGTGGCAATTATAACTATTTTTACCGATCAACTCACTGCCACCGAGCTACTCAAGCGCCACGAGCAACTCATACATTCCGAACAGCTCAAGCATACCAATCAACTTAAATTCCCCGAGCAACTCATGGGCTCCGAGCAACTCATGGGCTCCGAGCAACTCATGCATGCCGAGCTATTTAGGCGGTGTGAGCAGCTTAAGCAGTCCGAGCTACTTAGCGTACAAAGCATCCAAATCAAGAGAATTAGAGAGACGACTGCGCATTAAATGTTCATTATTATCGTACAGATGTATATGTCTACTAGATAAAAGCGCATTGCTCTTTCACATATACAGCCTCAAGGCTATAAATACATTGTAACCTCCTCATTAGAAGGGGACTCTGGATCTCTTGGTAAACCAGTTATCGAGAATTCCAGGCAAATAGTCAGCAATACAAAAATAGTGGACGTAGGCCATTCTGATAAGGCTGAACCACTTTAAAAATCAACTGTCTCATACTTCTTTATTTATTTTTATCTGTGATTAAAATAATTAGATCAAATCTAGTTTTTTACATCAACAATATGTCTTATTCTTCACTTCCTAATATGATTTGATGCCTTCTTCAAATGGATAGAATAGGTATTCCTCAATTTAGAAATGCTTTATTGTAATGGGATTCTTCATAAAATCCCAAATTTATTGCTTTCTTTATATCTTTGTAAATGGTATGATTATAAATCCCCTTATTTATTGGTTTCAAGTTCGAGCATTGGGCTCAACCTCTAGCTTTATTTTGTTTGAGCTATTGCCTTATAAGGTTTGATTTAATAATATGTGTGGGGGTACTGTCCCTTTTCTCTAATAAAAAAAGGGAACATAATCTAATTTTAATTTGGTCATAAAAATTTTGGAACCTAATAACCTCGTTTTATGATATTTTCTTTTATGTGATTATTCAAATATACCAATTAATTCATTTGGTTGCATTCACATATATTATAAGTTGGTTTATCCTTAATTGGGCTTTAAATATTTAATTCATGGAGTGTGCAAAAAAAAAATAGTTTCATGGAACATACATGCACATACATAGAGTAAAAAAAATCTTTCATGGAACATACATGCACCCACAAATTATATAATGTACGAAACAATCAATGCCCCAAAAAATATTATACGTAAAACTTGGTGTAAAATCAGGGGTCCAAATATAGATGCATACACAATAATCTAATATTTATAACATAGATTAAGGAACTTTGATGCCATCCTAATCTAACATCATATAAATATTAGTGTCAAAGCATTAATTGATAATTATATTAGAACCTTTAGGTGTGACACCCCGCCTAATAAAATATCGGGTGATCAGCCCTATACCAAATTAAAACATGAATCCCTGTTGGTTCATCCTTAGCATCATTGCCGAAAACTTTTTAAAACTTACTAACCATCTAGTATTCCAGAAGCTGGTGCCAAATTTTAACTTTTTACTTAAACAAAACAGTACACGCGGAAATAAATATAAACCATTCACACAACTGAATAAAACTCAACTGAATAATTAATTAAATAATTTGCCGATTAAACCATCGGCCACCAATGCGAATAATCCAATACAACCATCCAACACCTGAATAAATACATCTAAAAACTGTACTGAGAAGACTAAGCGACAAGCCCTAAATAAAACTGAAACTGATAAATGATTCCTACTCTAGGAATGAATAAACAATGCGTCTAATCCAAACTCCTGCTAGCATCCACATATGCCGCAGCTCCGTGTCCCTGGAATATAATATCAATCCTGGCGTCCCTGTGGCTGGACACCTAAAAGGTTTTGAAAATAGTTTTATACCAAGGGTTAGAACCCAAAACATTTTAAAAATATTTAGCAAGTGAATTAACTGCAATAATTAAAAATGCGTGAATGCGCTTCATATTTAAGTTAGTGTCGCACTCTCTTGAGGACATTCTCACCCCTCCATTATTGTGCACACCTAACGGTTACCTTAACCCCACCTAGTTGTACCACCCCGTCCAACTAGTCCTGGTATAACCTTCCCTTGCCATACTACTCTAACCCGAGTATAATTATTCATAAATTATAAGTTGTCTCACCAATTAACTTAATTAATTCCTTCTTAAATAATAGCATAAAACCGTGTTACAAGTTATATAAAGTAAATACATCACACACTATATTATTACCCGCATATAATATTTAATACCATAATATACGTACCTTTACTAAAACATCCACACTTATATCATACGTATATCCATCCTTCCGAGTATACCCTCGTCGGATGATTCCCTCTAAAGTGCTATCTCACTAGGTGTGCTCATATAACCTAGTTACCCCAGTTGGAATCGCTCACCAACCTGGCCTAAAACATAAACTAAGTGGAGGCGGTCATATTCCTTCCTTGAAAGTGAGATAAGCCCCTCACCCATATACCGGACGCTATGACCTGGGGATATACTCACCCTACTCCTCAAGCTAGGAGATTCACCCACATCGCGCAACCTCCCTTGATAGCACTAGAGTATATAAATTAAATAAATATCTAATCATTGATATTTAATAGCACACACAATAAACATACATATATATACTATCATTACACCGTATATATATAATATAAACCCCGGCTTTACCGTGTACTTAAAGATCCGTAACACTAGCCTGAAATTTTTTGAGTCTCTGTCCCGACTCACTTAATTAATTTTCTCACTTAATAATTTATCATCTTCCCGAGTCTATGATCCGACTCTAATATAGTTAATTCACACCTCAATTAACATAATATTTTTCCCGAGTCTATGGTCCGACTCTAATATAAATTCTCTACACATTAATTTATATGAAATTTGCCCAAGTTTATGATTCGACTCTGACTTAATTAATTTACACATTAATTAATACTAAGCCGAGTCTGTGGCCCGACTCTCATTTAATTAATTTACACATTAATTAATTAATACCAATCCGAGTCTGTGGTCCGACTCTCATTTAATTAATTTCACATTAATTAATTTATTACCTTCCCGAGTTTACAGTCCGACTCTTATTTAATTAATTAACACATCAATTAATTTATTACTTGGTGTCGCCCAACCATTATATCCGGACTCGCTCCCTTGGCGCATAACTTAATATTTCCCCGAGTCTATATTTTTCCCCATAACTAATTTTATTTCACATCAATTCCTTTAATAATGTAGTGTCACCCAACTGTAATACCTGAATATTCTTCCTCAGCACATAACCAATACTTATGAATTATTTTTCGAAATTCGTTCATCTCATGACATACAATTTTCACCCTCCTAAACCCAATTATAGAATCCTATAATTGTTAAGGAATATGTACCAAATATGAATTTATCACTACATAGTAAGTGGGGGAAAAATCTAAACAAAAATTTCTCTTTATACATAAAACTGGCGAAACTGTCAAAATCCTGGGACCATCGATCGATCGAACAGGTGATCGTCTTCTCCGGCTTGCTGATTCAACCATTAACGAACCTTCAAGATTTTGTTTCTTCCCAAACCCTTATCCAAATGCCAACCAACATATTTTCCACACAAGAAAAGGTTCTAAACACCCTAGAGACCTTAATCCATCAACAAATTTATAAAAAACCCTAAGTATATTCGATTTGGGTTTTTCACCCGGGTCTCGTTCTACCAAATCCGACCCCACCATATTCAGTCCATTTAATCACTAATACATATTGTAATCCACTCTACAATTTAATCTTAACAGTCCCAAATCATAACTTAACATTTATGGAGTAATTCAATCTACCCATTACTCTAAATTCAGAAAAACCCAAATTTTAATTATGGTTACACACCCAAAACGAATTTTCATATACACACACTGTGATATGAATTGATTATCATCAATTTAAAAATCACAATAGTTAACCACTTGCCTGGAATTGTTCGTAGAGTCTAATCCGTTGGTATAGTCACTTAATTTGGCTCCAAAAATCCTTAATTGGCTCTTGATTTGCTTTCCCCCAAATTCCCTCTCAAGCACTAGGTTAAGAATTTGTGTTAACTGCCGTTCCACACTTCCCCCAATTAGGTTTAAACTCCAAATCCCGTTTTTGGCCACATGGGCCTAATTAAAATGGTCCGAATCACTCCGTGTGGGCCACATGGGCCAATTACTACCCCCGAGCACTCTTTTCTGACTATCTCGACCCATCCGGACTCAACCACGGACTCAGAATTGTCATCCGAAATACTTTTTATCATTTTCAAATTTCGACCTCGAAATGCGACACACATTAATTCGGACAATTAAACTTAAAGTCACGAATTACAAATAATTCTTCCCACTCAAATAAATTCTCCAAATCATAAATTTAAGTTTCTCCAATTTAAATATTTTTATAACTCCCAAAAATAATTAAATATTAAATCCTCAAAATTATGGGGTGTTACATTTGGTAACTAAAAGTAGGTTATATACAATAATCTAATTTATTGAAAAAGTTATTGTCGAACTCGTAATCATACATTTAATATTCAAAACTATATAATGAAACCGTTTGTCAATACCAAGTAATACATAACATGAATATTAGAGCAACCATTTAATGATAAAAAATACATGTACTCATTTATTCCATAAAATATGAAAAATAATTTATTTTTTAAAAAATGAAAAACTTTGAGTTATCACTACAGTAACATAAACAATATGTTCATGATCACTCTCCAATTTACGGAATCGTAAAATCAATTTTTAAGTGAGAGTTATTAGCATTGACATCATTACCAAAAATAGTAAAAATACATTTTAAGGGTCTAAACGACGTCAAATCGCTGAGATAGGGTGGTGCTCATTGTTACCAATGGGTTTTGTTTATTTCGACCTTTCCAGGTTACCATGTGAATTTCATGAAATTCTGAGTAAGAAAAAAAATCTGTCGCTGAAAATGTCGTTAAAAAATTCAAGAATTCATTATTTTTTTACCCGGATTCTTTTTGTAGGCAAAAAATCTTAATGGACAATCATGACATCGAAAACCTAAGCTATGATACCACATGTAAACATAATCAAAAGAACACATAATTAACAATTTTATATGGATCCATAAATCTAACACATATATATCCAATTATCCATGTTATTTGTTCTTTAATCATACAAATCGTTATGTATAATATACTTAGTGTTAGGATTTTATATCAAAATGATTATCACATATTGTAAACTAAAAGATCAAAAAATCATAAGTTGATCCTATTTAGAAGTAAAATATCAATCATACCTTGATTCAAATTTGTTTGAGAGGAAGAAGTTGGAAATATTATCCTCCACTTGAATATGGAATCATCATTTTGATGATTTAAGATGTTGGTGTTATACTCTACATGGATCTGTAATCATTATTTAGATGATTAGAGTTTTAGTGTTTCTCTCCCTTAATCTAATTTCATTAATGTTGTAATTTTGTAGTGTTTGATTAATGGATATGATTCACTTATTTATAGATAGGGAGATGACCATCAAGGTAGATACCCAAAAGTCTTTTTTACTTTTAGTGTTGTAGCCTAAATAATTAGGCCACGTGGACCAGTACAATAGTGATGCCTATTAACATTATCACTGAATACTCAAATAGAGGATAGACCTGATCGACTCAGATATCCATCGAACCAACCACACCCTAAAAAGTGAATAGTCAGTAATGTGAATAGGCATACGTGGGATATTCAACATTCACCATACACATACACATTAATAAATATCCAGTTGCCTATTATCGTGTAAAGATGTAAATACCTAGTGTATAAAGGTATCTATCTCTTACACTTCCAACTATTATAAAAATACTACGTCCTCTCTCAACTGAAGGAGAGAACCACTTCGTTCTAACCCTAGAAATTATTACTGAGAGACTTGTACGAAACCCTAAAATTATAGTGGCCTTATCCCTGTGGATATAGGTATCATATTTGGGCTGAATCACATAAAACCTCTGTGTCTCTTTACACTTCTCTTATTTCTATAGTTTATCATATTTATACGTGATTATAAATATTAAGTAATTTGATTTTCAAACCCAAATTTAGACATCAATAAATTGGCGTCGTCTACGGGACCTACAAGCTATTATTATTTCCTACCTATTTGTTTCAAGTTCTACTTTTTAATCATATATTGAAGTATGAGGGAGATCCCAAAAGGAAATCTTACCGAATGTAGCACCTTCAATCCTTATGCTCCTCCTGGCATAGGAGATCTTTGAGGAATCCTATTAAATATCGCTAAGGGATAGGAAGTAATGAAGGAAATAGTAAGACATTTTACTCAAATGATCCTAGAAAGGCTAGATACCTCTCCATCTTCCAGAAGGGAAATGCCACCTCCAGCTTCCAGGAAAGAAAGAAGCATATATAGATATTCCAGATCCACAAATGACAGGTTTTACCACCCTGGCGTGACCTCCTCCCTAAGATCCACTAATTACTATGAGGGGCTCTCCTCCCTCTTTCAAAAATTATCGAGCGCCATAGATATACTAAGTAGGGGCTCCGTCTTCGATCATCTAGGTCCTCGAGCAAATAGGGGACACAATCACAAGGAACTATCTAGATATTGTGACCGCGAAGAAGGTTTTATAAGATCAAAAACTAGTGTGTGAGGATTCGTGCGAGCCGAGCAAACTTCTCAGGAAGAGAGCTTAACACAAACACATGGTCGACACGCTAAGACTATCTAAGTAAAAACTAATCCAGATGATCATCCTTGGAAAGTCTTCATTCAACGGTTGGAGGATCGCTTAGGCAAAATAGCCAAATCTAAGAATCCTTTGCAATGGAGTTTTGTGAAAGGATCTCCCTTTATCCAAATGATCGTGAACTTCCTAATACCTGCTAAATTCAAACCACCAATGGTTACTCCTAAATATAATGGCAAAATTGATCTTGTCCTTTATGTAGACCAATAATACTAGACTGTAGACAACTTCTACTCAGTCCCGGATTAAATGATATGCCGAGCATTTTCAAGCACCATTACTAGAACAACTCAATTTTGGAATAATAATTTACCTCCTCGATAGATCTTCAGTTTTCAGTATCTTATCGAGCTTTTCATCAATAACTTTTGTTTTGGATCCAAACCCGTTGTAAGAGTAGCTCACTTGCTAAGCGTATGTGGATAACATGCTCACCAAGAGCAAGAAATCCGCCGACCACATTATGGACCAGAGACAGACGTTTGATCAGTTGGAGAAACATCAGATGAAACTCAATCCTACAAAATGGCTGTTCAACATGCAAGAAGGAATTTTTCTGGGATTTATTGTAAATAAGTAAGGCATTGAATCCAATGCAAATAGAATTAAAGAACTTATTGACATGAAGTCTCCCTTAACCAGGAAGGATATACAAAAGTTAACTAGAAGAGTAGCAACCCTTAACAGGTTTGTCTTTCAAGATACTGCCAGGTGTTTACCATTCTTCAAAGTATTGGGAAAAATATTTGAGTGGAATGAGGAGTGAGGGAATGACTTCTTAGAGCTGAAGAAGTACCTATGATCACCTCCACTACTTTTTGAACCACTTATGGGAAAAATATTGTATCTATACCTTACTATTTCTGAGTCATCAGTTAACTCGGCATTTATCCGGTTAGAGAATATGATACAAAAACCAGTCTATTATACTAGCAAGGCCTTTTGGGGAACAAAAATTAGGTACCCAAACTTGGAAAAGGTTGCTTTTTCCATCATTTAAGCTTTGTGAAGAATGAAACCATATTTCCAAGCACACATTATCGTGATCTACATGACCTTGTAGCTACGATAAGCTAGAATAGTCAGCGAGATTGATAGCATGGGCAATGGAACTCAGAAATATGATATACACTATGAACCCAGGATAATAGTAAAAGGTCAAGAGATAGAGGATTTCATAGCTGAATTCACTTATGATGAAAACCCTGTCGATTGGACTCTTATAGAAGAAAAACCAGTCGAGCAGACTTCTTTGAAAAAGTGCTCAATGAGAAACCCTCCTGAACAGACTTCTCCAGAAGAAAACTCCAAAACACATCGGCCAGAAACATCTATTGTGCGAGTAGCAGCCAAATGATACTCAGTTCAAAGCCAAAAGATCGAGTAAACACATTTGTAGAAACCCTAACAAGTAGGAGTATCGATAAAGAAAATGTTAATCTAATTACAATAGATTTGGGCCCTCATGGCTGGATCCCATCAAGGGATATATTGAAAAAGGTAATATACTAGACGATCCAAAAGAAATAAGAAAGCTAAGGTACAAAGAAATCAGTACCTGTTAGAAGGAGGAGTCCTATATAAGAGATGATTCATTGCGTCATTGGTAAGATGTGTTCACCCTTAAGAAGTGCAAAATTTGATCAAGGAGGTACAAGAGGGATCTTACGGTTCTAATACACAAGGAAGATCATTGGTCAAATGAGTAGCCACCAAAGGATATTACTGGCTAACTATGAAGGCAAATTGTGCTGCATATGCCAAGCGGTGTGACAAATGTGAGAAGTTTTCTACCACCCACAGGAGACTGGGGGCTAGACTAACACCGATCACATCTCCATGGCCTTTTGTTATATTAGGAATTGACCTGCTCGACCCTCTACCGAAGATAAGAGTAAGGTTTAAATCTTTGGGCGTTGCTATAGATTATATAACACCCCGTAATTTTGAGGATTTAGTATTTAATTATTTTTGGGAGAAATAAAATTATTCAAATTAGAGACACTTAAATTTACGATTTAGAAAATTTATTTGAGTGGGAAGAATTATTTATATTTGGCAACTTTAAGTTTAATTGTTCAAATTATTGTGTGTCGCATTTTTTAGGTAGAAATTTGGAAATGTTATAAAGTATATCAGATGATAATTCTGAGTGCACGATTGAGTCCGGATGGGTCGAGATAGTCAGAAAAGAGTATCCGGGGGTAGTAATCGAGTCTCGAGGTATTATTGGGAATAGTCGGGCCCACATGGGGAATTTGGGACATTTTAATTAGGCCCATGTGACTAAAAACGTGATTAGGGGTTTTAAGCCTAATTGAGGGAGTGTTGAACGAAAGTTAACACAACACTAAACTTAGGGCTTTGAGAGAAAAAACAGAGGAAGCAAATCAAGAACAAATTGGGGACTTTTTGGAGACATATTAAGGGACAAATTGGGTGTTCTTTATCAACCCTTTCTCTACACCAATGGATCAGACTCTATGAACCATTAGAGGCAAGTGGTTAACTGTTGTGATTCTTAAATTGATGATAATCAATTCATATTATGGGAGGTGTAAACCAAAATTCATTTTGGGCGGGTTATTGCATGAAATTGAGTTTTTATGAAATTGAACATGTTGTGTGATTTATAGTTCAATTGATGTTATAGAAGGATTCAATATCGATTGGTATTAGAAATGTAACAGAAAACATATAGATGAGATGAATTGATGGGAATTATAGAATCAGATTTTTGAATTTCAATTGGGATTGTACAATAGGAATTCATTTTCTTGAGTTAATGATAACTCGTAATATCAATGATGCTAAAAGGTTTAGATGATAATTATAGTTCATAATCGATGTAAAAAGAAAATAAATATGATGGATTGAGGTTGGGATTTGAGAAAATAAACCTTGGATTTTCGTTAATGGCTGAAGAGAAAATCGAAGAAGAAAGGGAACTGGTCGATCGATCGATCGACCTAGGGTATCGATCGATCGACGGTCCTAGATTTTTGGCAGATTCGCCAGTTTTATACATAAGGGGGAAATTAATTTAAAATTTAATTTCCATCTTTATTTTAGTGATAAATGTATATGTAGAACATATTCCTTAGTAATTATAAGTTGAGATAATTGGGTTTAGACGGGTGATAATTATATGTCTCAAGGGATGAATTTTGGGAAATCAATTTTAGTATTAATTCAGATCGAGGGAAAATGTTCGGGTATTGTAGTTGAGTGTCACTACATTATTAAATGAATTGAGGTGTAATTAATTAATTAGTGGGCGGAATATAGAATCGGGTATTAACAATGGTACGGGCCAAGTGAGTGAGTCCGGATATATTGGTTGGGCAACACCAAGTACTAAAGTAATTGATGTGTAAATTAATTAAATTAGAGTCAGACTGTAGACTCGGGAAGGTAATAAATTAATTAAGGAGAAAATTAATTAATTTGAGTCGGACCATAGACTCGGGAATATATAGGCTAGTGTTACGGGTTTTAGTACATGGTAAAGCCGGGATTTATATTATATATATACGGTGTGGTGATAGTACATACACACCAAGTACATGTGTGTGTATGTACTTATTGTGTGCTATTAAATATCAGTGGCTAGATATTTAACTGAATTTGTGTACTCTAGTATTATTAAGGGAGGTTGCACGATGTGGGTGAATCCCCTAGCTTGAGGAGTAGGGCAAGTATATCCCCAGGTCATAGCATCCGTTATATGAGAGAGGAGCTTATCTCACTTTCAGGTAGGAAATATGACCGCCTCCAACGTTACTGTTTTCGGCCAAGTTCGCGAGAGAGTCCGACTTGGGGTAACTAGGTTAAGTGAGCACAAATGGTATAATAACACTTTAGAGGAAATCATCCGGCGAGGGTATACTCAGAAAGATGGATTTACATAGGACACATGTATGGATGTTGTGGTATAATTACATATATAATAGTATAGAAGATTATATACGGGTATTAAATACATGTTGCGAGAATAAATCTATATTATATAATTAGTGAGACTGTTATATAGTTTATTTAAAAAGGATAATTTATGGAAGACAAGCATGGGATTGTTGTATTATAATTTTACGTATATAATGGGAAAAAGATTATATACCGCATTAAACACATAGGTGAGAAATTGTATTTACTTATATAAATTGTGTCATGATTATACGATATGATATTAAGGGAATTTATTTAGTTAGTGTGGGGCATAACTTATAACCCATGAATAATAATACTCGATTTAGAGTAGAATGTCAAGGGGAGATTATACCAGGACTAGTTGGATGAGTAATACAACTTGGTGGGGTTAAGGAAACCGTTAGGTGTGCACATTGTGGAGGGGTGAGTATGTCCTCAAGAGAGTGTGACACTAACTTAAATATGAAGAACATTCATGCATTTTTAATTACTGAAGTTAATTCACTTGCTAAATATTTTCAAAATATTTTGGGTTTTAACCCTTGCTATAAAACTATTTTTAAAACCTTTTAGGTATCCAGCCACAAGGACGCCAGACGTGATATTCTATTCCAGGGATACGTAGCTGCGGCACATGTGGATGCTACTAGGAGCTTGGATTAGACGCTTCGTTCATTCTTTTCTAGATTAGGAATCATCTATCAGTTTCAGTTTTACTTAGGGCTTGTCGCCCAGACTTTTCAGTACAGTTTTCAGATTCATTTATTTAGTTGTTGGATGATTGTTGTTGGACTATTTACCTTGGTGGCCGATGGTTTATTCGACAAGTAGTTTAATTATTTATTCAGTTGATTTGATTCAGTTGTGGTGAATGGTGTGTATGTATTTTCGCATGTTATTGTCTTGTTTGAACAAAAAGTTAAAATTTGGCACCGTCTTTTGGGAATACTAGGTGGTTAGTATGTTTTAAAAAGTTTTTCAACAGTGATGCTAACAATGAACCAACTAGGATTCCTTTTTTAATTTTATGTAGGACTGATCACGCGATATTTTATTAGGCAGGCTGTCACAAATGGTATCAGAGCATCAAGTTCTTGTGTCCTTAGGATCTATGTGGCTTTTCACGTTTCAGCTTAGCGTTCTTTGATGTAGAGACTTATGATAGGATTGTTGTATTCCTCTACGTATGCGACTTACGTTCTCCTGCTATCAAGTATAGTGATGTGATTCATACACGAGTTCGGTTGGGCTTTGTATACCGAGCATTCTTTAGGACGACCAACGAGGGCAATAGGAGGATTTCAGGAGGATAGGCTCAATAGTAGACATTGGGTATTCTGGAAATGGTGATCGTGATAGGAATCACCTTGATTGTAGTTCAGGCCGATGGTGATAGAATAATCACCCGGGAGCGATAGTCCCCCAAAGCACTGTTGTAGATAACGGTGGTACAATTTCAGTCTCACCCAGCGTAGTCAGCAAAGGGTGGGGAAAGTGTGGAAGGACCCTTTTGGAAGGGTCATCTATAATGATTCGAGTAGCAGAGTAGCGCGATAAGTCAATGGGAGGAAATAACCCAAAGACAAATGTGTAGGGTGGTGTGCGGCGGCACCCAGGACAAAATTTTGAATGAAATTTCGGCCCAGTGGGGCGGTGTTGTAGTGGTAGGAGAGTCAGTCACCACGTAGGAAGAAGAATATATGGAGTCAAACGAGAAATTTTGGGTACGGTGTGACCATAAGATCGTCCATCCTCTATTCAAATAGGGATGTGAGTGAAATTTCAGAGTTTATAGAGTGGGTAAGATAATGACTAATCGTGAGGGAGACGATAAATTGTATAAGAGAACTTCGTAACCGACGAAGGAGATATGGAGAAGGATAAAGAAACCCGCAAGTGGATAATGAACTGTGTGAGAATACATTTGGATGGATGGGAAATCCGACTAGGATGACTAGTGTTGAGGTTGTCAATATCTTTTATTTGCCAACTTACATTAGCGCTTCTAAGATATAGGATCCAATAAGGTTAGAGAGTTTAACCTAAGAACGAAATGAGATTTAATGGTGCTAGTGAAGCACGACGGAAGGGTATACCTAGTAAGGGACCCATCATGACGTTTTAAATTAAGTAAATTTCTACCTATTAACGGTGGATTTGACCTGCGTCGTCGAGGCCAATAACGAGTCATATAGGGGTAGGGAAGCCAAAGGGACAACGGGGGTAGCACTTAGGGTCAAGAATACAATGTATGCGATAAGGACAACCCCAATATGGCGATTTGGGCCAGAGTCAGGGGATTGACACATAGATGTGTCTTAAGTGTGGAAGTGGAACCACAACAATTGATTATGTCCAAAGTAAGTCAGGGATAGAAGTTGAATGCCCAATAGGGACAACAATTGCAAGGTTTTGGTTCGGTCGGATGAGAATATTATGCCCAGGAATCATTTGGGTCGCCGGTGGATAGGCGAGTGGAAGTATGAGTTTTATCCTCGGATAGATGGGGTGAATTTCGTGACATGGGTAGTCACAGTATTCTTGTTAACACTATATTTGCATGGAGGACGAGTTTAGTGGGCGTATAGTAGTTTTACTATTAAGTATATGTTTACCATGGGGTAATATGGTTCTCTTTTGTTTTATCTGAAGGGAAGCAGGCGTGAAAACTGAGAGGGTATATCTTATGAGATTTACTGATTTTGAGGAGTGTTATGAAAACATAATTTTTCCTGGGTATGGATTGGTTAGAAATGGGTATGAACTATTACGGATATTGATAGTAAGTTTTGGGTATTCATGACGCCAGGTTATGAATGACTCCTGCTAGGTGTCACGTGAGAGGGAGCCTAGCCTATATATATATATATATATGTATGTGCTTGTATTGTGTGGTATGATAGACATATAAGGATGTCTTGTAGTATTATATTTTTCCCAGTAAAAATGGATGTATACTGAAGCGATTCAGGGCTATTGAATTATTTTCGAGTGGGGAGAGATAGCTCGGGATTTATTTTGCGCAAGAACTAGAGATAGTAAGGGCGCGGTATTTTATGTTGTCTTTTGTAGCATAAGAGTAGGTGTGTATGCTTTTGTGTTAAGAGACAAGTATTTGGGGGGTATTTGCTAGGAACTGAGGGTCTTACAGATCCCAACGACCGACAATGTTAGGTAGTAGTGTATCAGGAGGGTTCCCTATTTGAATTTTGCTTTGCGAGATGTCCCACGCATGAAACTAGCGCAACGTTGGGAGTGGGGAGATATTTGGTCGTCGGTGCATCGGTTGGGTACCCCGGTTATTATTCATATATGTGATATGACTACGGGTTGGAAGTTATATTACGGGTTATGTCTAGCATAGTCGGATAACTTTCGTGTGGTTAAGCACGAGAACAGGGTGTATGGGCACCCTGATTAATTAGGGCAACTTTCGTGCGGTTAAGTACGAGTACAAGGTGTATGGGCGCCCTGGTTAATTAAAATTCACATTTGGGTAATTCATAGTTAGAAGCGGGATTGATAAATGTAGTGAGCTTAGAGGCATAGGACTAGGGAGTGATATTCGAGGCTTGGAGCCCTAGGCTTATCTTAATTTCGAGGACGAAATTCCTTTGTGTGTGTGGGGGGGGGGGGGGGGGGGGAGTATGAAACACCCCGTAATTTTGAAGATTTAGTATTTAATTATTTTTGGGAGAAATAAAATTATTCAAATTGGAGATACTTAAATTTACGATTTGGAAAATTTATTTAAGTGGGAAGAATTATTTATATTTGGCAACTTTAATTTTAATTGTTCAAATTATTGTGTGTCGTATTTTTGAGGTCGAAATTTGTAAATTTTATAAAGTATTTCGAATGACAATTCTGACTGCACGGTTGAGTCCGAATGAGTCGAGATAGTCAGAAAAGAGTATCTGGGGGTAGTAATCGAGTCTCGGTATATTATTGGGCATAGTCGGGCCGACACGGAGGATTTGGGCCATTTTAATTAGGCCCATGTGACTAAAAACGTGATTAGGGGTTTTAAGACTAATTGAGGGAGTGTTGAATGGCACTTAACACAACTCTAAACTTAGGGCTTTGAGAGAGAAATAGAGGAAGAAAATCAAGAACAAATTGGGGACTTTTTGGAGACATATTGAGGGACAAATTAGGTGTTCTTCATCAACCCTTTCTCTACACCAACGGATCAGACTCAAGTGGTTAACTGTTATGATTCCTAAATAGATGATAATCAGTTCATATTATGGGAGGTGTAAACCAAAATTCGTTTTGGGCGGGTTATTGCATGAAATTGGGTTTTTATGAAATTGAATATGTTGTGTGATTTAATAGTTCAATTGATATTATAAAGCATTCAGTATTGATTAGTATTAGAAATATAAGAGAAAAAATGTATTATAGATGAATTGATGGGGATTATAGAATTAGATTTTCGAATTTCAATTGGGATTGTACAATAAGAATTCGTTTCCTTGAGTTAATGATAACTCATAATATCAATGATGCTAAAAGGTTTAGATGATGATTATAGTTCATAATCGATGTAAAAAGAAAATAAATATTATGGATTGAGGTTGGGATTTGAGAAAAGAAAGCTTGGATTTTCCTTAATGGCTGAACAGAAAATCGGAGAAGAAAGGGAACTAGTCGATCGATCGATCGACCCGGGCATCGATCGATCGACGATCCCAGATTTTTGGCAGATTCGGTAGTTTTATACATAAGGGGGAAATTAATTTAAAATTTAATTTCCATATTTATTTTAATGATAAATGTGTATGTAGCCCATATTCCTTAGCAATTATAAGGGGAGATAATTGGGTTTAGACCGGTGATAATTGTATGTCTCAAGGGATGAATTTTGGGAAATCAATTTTAGTATTAATTTCAGACCGAGGGAAAATGTTTGGGTATTGTAGTTAAGTGGCACTACATTTTTAAATGAATTGAGGTGTAATTAATTAATTAGGGGGCGGAATATTAATTCGGGTATTAACGATGATACGGGCCAAGTGAGAGAGTCCAGGTATATTGGTTAGGCGACACCTAGTATTAAATTAATTGATGTGTAAATTAATTAGATTAGAGTCGAACTGTAGACTCGGGAAGGTAATAAATTAATTAAGGAGAAAATTAATTAATTTGAGTCGGACCATAGACTCGGAAATATAGAGGCTATTTTTACGAGTTTTAGTATACGGTAAAGCCGGGATTTATATTATATATATATGGTGTGGTGATAGTATATATATATATATATATATATATGTATGCATGTACTTTGTGTGTGCTATTAAATATCAGTGGCTAGATATTTAATTAAATTTGTGTACTCTAGTGCTATTAATGGAGGTTGCGCGATGTGGGTGAATCCCCTAGCTTGAGGAGTAGGGAGAGTATATCCTCAGGTCATACCGTCCATTATATGGGTGAGGGGATTATCTCACTTTCAAGTAGGAAATATAACCGCCTCCAACGTTTATGTTTTTGGCCAAGTTCGCGAGAGAGTCCGACTTGGGGTAACTAGGTTATGTGAGCACAACTGGTATAATAGCACTTTAGAGGAAATCATGCGATGAGGGTATACTCGGAAGGATGGATATACATAGGACACATGTGTGGATGTTGTGGTATAATTATGTATATAATAGTATAGACGATTATATACGGGTGTTAAATACATGTTGCGAGAATGAATGTATATTATATAACTAGTGAGACTGTTATATAGTTTATTTAAAAAGGATAATTTATGGAAGACAAGCATGGGATTGTTATATTATAATTTTACGTATATAGTGGGAAAAAGATTATATACGTGATTAAATACATAGGTGAGAAATTGTATTTACTTATATAACTTGTATCACGATTATATGATAAGATATTAAGGGAATTTGTTAAGTTAGTGTGGGGGATAACTTATAACCCAAGAATAATAATACTCGGTTTAGAGTATAATGGTAAGGGGAGATTATACCAGGACTAGTTGGACGGGGTAGTATAACTAGGTTGGGCTAAGGAAATCGTTTGGTGTGCACATTAGTGGAGGGGTGAGTATGTCCTCAAGAGAGTGCGACACTAACTTAAATATGAAGACCATTCATGCATTTTTAAATACTGCAGTTAATTCACTTGCTAAATATTTTCAAAATGTTTTGGGTTCTAATCCTTGCTATAAAACTATTTTCAAAACCTTTTAGGTATCCAACCACAGGGATGCCAGACTTGATATTCTATTCCAGGGACACGTAGCTGCGGCACATATGAATGCTAGCGGGATCTTGGGTTAGACGCTTCGTTCGTTCTTTCCTAGAGTAGGAATCATCTATCAGTTTTAGTTTTACTTAGGTCTTGTCGCCCAGAATTTTCAGTACAATTTTCAGATTCATTTATTCAGTTGTTGGATGATTGTTGTTGGCCTATTTACCTTGGTGGCCGATGGTTTATTCGGCAAGTAGTTTAATTATTTATTCAGTTGATTTGATTCAGTTCTGGTGAATGGTGTGTATGTATTTTCGCATGTTATTGTCTTGTTTAAATAAAAAGTTAAAATTTGGCACCGGCGTTTTGGAATACTAGGTGGTTAGTAAGTTTTAAAAAGGTTTCGACAGTGATGCAAAGAATGAACCAGCTGGGATTCCTATTTTAATTTGATATAGGATGATCACCCGATATTTTATTAGGTGGGGTGTAACAGATTACTTCACCAAATGGGTGGAGGCGGAACTCCTTATTGAAATTCCTAAAGATGGAGTCTTCCAATTCATATGAAAGAATCTCATATGCCACTACGATATGCTATATGCTTTCATCACAAACCACGGGACTCAATTTGATAATAAGAAGTTTAAAGATTACTGCATTCAGTCCAAAATTCAGAAATTGCACTGTGATCTTGGACACCCTCAATGCAAAGACCAAATAGAGATAACCAACAAAACACTGCTTGATAGACTAAAGAAGAGGCTAGATGATGCCATAGGGAACTGGATCAACTAGTTACAAAGTGAGATATGGGCCTATAGAACCACGCCTAGGATAACTACTGGGGAGACTACTTATAAACTGGCATTTGGGACAAAGGCTGTGGTTCCAACGGAAATAGGTTTGCCTAGCCATAGGATACTAAACTTTAACTTTACAAAGAGCCACCTAATGAGGACATTAGATTTAGAATTAGTTGAAGAGCTCAGAGAGAATACAACACTACGTGTGGCACCCTATCAAGAACGTACTGCAAGGTTCTACATCAGGAGAGTAAAGCCGAGCAACCTCATGGAGGGAGATTATGTTATGAAAAGATTACTTCAGAAAGAAAACAAATGACATGTTCATTACCGTTCATCCAACTAGGTACTTATCGCCTACAAACTTTGGAAGGAGATCAGTATAGGAACCCTGGAATTCCAAACACTTGAGGAAATATTACCAGTAATTAGGATTTGAAGCTTCTAATATCATTATAGAATGTCTTTTTGAGTTTCAATAAAATTTTTTATTAATTTCTCAATAATTGATTTTCTCTTTTGTATTTTTTCGGGGGAATAGGAGATGTAACAAATCTCAAAATAAAAATTAATTCAATTCTTGTAATCAACAAGAGAAAAGAAATCCCAGAGTTTCATATATGAGTTCGTCTTTTACAGGTTGCGAACAAGAAGTTTCTCATCTTAAAGCTTCCTGTATTACTTCTTAAAGTTAAGAATAATAAGTTTTACCAAACCAAATTGTGTAAGATTTGGTCGCAAATGGTAACTAACACAAACATTTTGTGACACCCCGCCTAATTAAATGCCGGGTGATCAGTCCTTTATTAAATTAAATCGGAATATCTAGTTGGTTCACTCTTAGCCTCACCGTAAAAAAATATTTACTTTATTAATCACCTAATAATTAATTATGTTAGTGTCAATTTTTTTTATCTTTCAAATTAATATTCAACAATTTAAATCAGAAACCACATTCACCATTCTCATAAGTCAGATAATAATAAATGAGAAATCATCTCACTGAATTAAATAAGATTGGATAAACGTCCCAGTTTAAACTCTCAATACAAATAACTCACAATAAAACTGAATCCCATCAACTGAAATAAATGACTACAACGTCTCTGAGATAATAACAACAAAAAATGGGCGACATGCCCTAACTGAAATAACTTCAACGACAACATTGGATAGATTAGAGTGGATGCGTCTAATATCAAGGACCTGCAACTTCCACAATAGCTATAGCTCCAAGCTTCAGTGACCTCCTAGGATGGACGTCCTGTGGCTAGACACCTACAATAATATACATAGGAAAAATAGATTTAGAAGAAATGGGTCAGAGCCCGTGTGTAAAATGGTTTGAAAACATTTAGCAAGTGTTTAAAATTCTAAAAAGAAAATACTATATACATGTTAGCTTTTCGGCTCTCACTTGAGATTCTCACCTCTCAACTATTGTGCACGCTTAACGTACTTCTAACCCATTCTTGTTACTGTTATCATACCTAACTAGTTTGTAATCATAAGCCTTCTAAATTATCCCACAATGTGTTCACCCATATTTTTCATATGATAGATTATTAAGTATTTCTATTTCTTCCCAACCCAAGTAATAATTTCCCATTTAATAGTTAAGTGTCCACAACTTAAATTAATTTAGATTTCTCTATCTATATCATCTACTAAATCTTCAAGGTAGAATAATATGACACGCACACGCACACGCACACGCACACACACACACACACACACACACACACACACACACACACACACACACACACACATATATATATATATATATATATACTCTAATATGACACCCATAGGCTTAGCTGCGATGCATGTATACTCTGCTATCAAGTCCCAATATATCTTGTACTAAATAAAGACAATCAGTTCGGTGTCTCTCTCGAACCATAAATATATATCACACAAAAATGGAGGCGAATATAGTTCTAGGCCTTTGGACATACCTACGCACCCAAATGACAGTGTACACCATTGTTCTAACTAATGATGATCAAATCTAAGTTCTATGTTCTGAGGTACCAATCTAAAATCCCCCAAACGACACATTAGGATAAGACTGTCCCCTTTCAAAATCTCCCGCGATAGCAAGCAGCGTAGGTATGTTATACACATAAGAAATCATACAATAAGAATTCACCCACCTATATATTCATAACGTTAAAACTGTATACGCACGTCCCATATCTCAAGTCCCATACGTAGTATATTTATATCCCGAATATCCCACGTATTTATGAATTACATGTTCACTTCTCATTATACGCTCCCGAGTATTTCTCACCACTCGAAGCGTACACATTATTCTACCCATAATATAAATAGGTAACTCACTATATCCTACTAGTCTAAGTCATCATTTCCCTCGAATCCCCGTGACCCGAATTATTCTCCAAATTAGGTAATTCTTTCCATTTAGCCTAATTACATTTAGCCCTAAATTCCCCATTATAAGACTAAATCCAACACCCAACCTAGGCATACTGGTATTCTAATAGAATCCCAAAAAATATTAAAATAATTACCATAATTTAATCCCAAAAGATTTCCCAAGGATTCTAAGCAAAAGGAGAAAATTGGCCAAAACTGGGCAGCCGAATCGATTCGTCTTGGAACGAATCGATTCAGCTCTACAGGTCTTGTCTTCTACCTCTAGACTGTTACGGGTTTCACCAAATTTAACTCCTAACCAGAGGTCCATAATATCAAAGTGACATATATGGGTAATTCCTAACGTACCATAATCATCAAAACATAATTTAATCATCAATAAATTCCCAAATGTAAATTTATTTCTTAAAAACCCTAGTTCATTACTTTTTAATCAAGAACACCATAAAACCCAGATTTCTTCACCAAGATTCATCATAACTTCTTGTACTTTTACTGCATACATGTAAGAATCAATCCTATATCAATTTCCATTTCAAGGGTTCAATATATAACTTCTAAATTCATTTAAATTACATTAAACTCACGGGTAATTTAACCTAAACTAACATGGATATCATACATGTTATAATTTCGCAAGTTTAAACACTTACCTGATATGGTAGGTCTGTTCCATTGATGTAGATGGGTATAGGTATGATCCTCTCCTTTCGATCTACGCAACGGTGGAGGTTTGGGTACACAAGGGGTGTGAGTTGGTGGATCTAGCCTTTGGAAACTCTTCTCCTCTTCCTCCTATGGACTCTCTATAACTTGTGTGTTTCTAACCTTAGAAGACATAATTTAGAAGCTGATAAGGGTCTCTCAAATTCGTAGGTCTAATTCTCCCAAAAATATAAATGAACAAAATATCCCTCCGGGGGGCCGGTATGGCCTAAAGTGCCCCGGGACCCAAACTAAACCACCGGGTAGACTTTTTTGACTATCTCAAACCTTATGGACTCAATGATATGCTCAAAATGACCATTTGGACGACTTAAAAATAAATTACTTTTTATCCCATTTAATTAGGTCTTGACACAGCTGACACGCGCATCCCGACCTAATTATCGTAACTATCGTATTTTTCACTCACGACAATTTTAATAAATTCATAATCACATATTAATTTATTCACTATTTAATATTCAATGTAATATTCAATATAATTCACCTCAATAAATACTAACCCTTATCTCGCTAGTTAATATTTATTTTAATCTGGATTAATTATCAATTTAAATTAATTTCCCATATTTACTTTTAGTTAATCTCGTATTTAAAAATTACTAAAAAATACGGGGTGTTACATACTTTCTCCCTTATAACAAAATTTTCTCTAGAATTTCGAAAAATAAAAGTATACCTGGTAAGAACAACTCTGGATATTTTTCTTGCATCTCATCCTCGCGCTCCCAAGTAGACTCCTTGACATTATGATGTTGCCACTGGACACGCACAAGTGGAACTACCTTTGACCTCAATCTCCTCTCGCCATGGTCTAAGATATCCACCCGTCTCTTCTCATATGAACTATCTGGATGTAAGTAAATATCTTCCATCGCAATGTGAGTGTGGGCCAACTCATCCCGCAGATACCATCTCAGGGAAGAAATATGGAACACATCATGAATACGATGCAAGTGCTCTGGCAACCCATGTTTAGAGGCTATTGGTCCAATATTCTCGATGATAGGAAATGGCCCCACGTACCTTGGTGCCAATTTCCCCTTCTTCCTAAATCTCATTATCCCCTTCATTGGAGATACTCGCAGTAACACCTGATCCCCCACATCAAAATCTTGAAAGAATCACTTGGCAATGACGTATCTTTTTCGTTTGTCCTTGGATACCCATATATGACCCCAAATCATCTCAATCCTGGCCGTAGTGTATTGAATCAACTCTGGCTCGAGTAGCTTGTTGTCCGCCACCTCTAGCCAATAAGTAGGAGAACGACAAGGCCTACCGTATAATGCCTCAAATGGAACCATACCAATAGTAAACTGATGGGAGTTGTTGTACACAAACTCCACCAATGGAAGATACTGCTCCGAACCTCCCCTGAAATTAAGGACACACATACGTAACATATCCCCTAACATCCAATTTGTCCTCTCGGTCTGCCCATCAGTCTGTGGGTAATAGGCCGTACGTAATCACAACTCCATACCCATGATCTTCTGGGAACTCTGTTAAAAGTTAGGCACGAAGATTTCATCCCTTTCGGACACGACATCCAGTGGTACCCCACAAAATCTTACTATCTCAGTTATGTCGTTCTGTTGTTCCCGACATATCTCTACTAACGGTATCCTTCAGTTCGACGGTCTTCCCCTACCGTCCCATCTAGTTACTAACTCGCTTTAGTCATCACATATCAAAATACTTCATCATTAAATCTACCAATTCACCTTGGTGTCTACACAACACTTTGTGATTTCGTTCCCTTTTTGTCACTATTATGAGCCTCTCTACTCATGGCTAACGTATTTCCTCTACTGGGGAAAACCCTAACAACCCCATATGTCAACTCCCTTATTTATTTGCTTTTATTACACATATATTTCCATAATTTTCTGAAGCTTGGAATATTACGTTGTACCCAGTACCCTTTAACTAATATTACTCTTTAGTCCGACTGTCTATACTCCACCATTCAATCTAGTGATCATTCCATTCATGGAAGATATCTGCAATCATGCCCGATTATTCACGTTCAACCTTTATGTCTTCAGTTGGTTCTGACATAACTCGCGTCATATTACCCTCTGCATAGAGTAGCTCCTGATTATTTCAAAAAATCTAAAATGCCCATTCCGTATACTTTTCATCACTATAGTCACTCTTTTTTCGTTTACTCTTCTGTTTCTGGTGACTTGCCTCGCTCTCATTGCCACTACATTCTCTTTGTCTCATTTTACTTCAGTTTTTAATTCTCTCATGCGTCTACATTTATTTGATAACCTTCCACGTTTACTCCTTGTGAATGATAATGCAAATCTCTACTAATTAGGGCACCCATACACCCTATATCCCGTGCATTGCTTCATATTTCCACTAAACGTAATAGACTTGTGTTAAATTAATTTTTGCGTATTTAGCATGACCATACTGTAAGGTTATACTCGATTACCAAACTAATTGTAGCTTAATTATTCTATAGGTTGCCTTATCGATATATTCGTGGTGTAAACATTCTACACTGGTCTTCACACCTTTATTATTCGGCTCTACAGGCCTTAAATGGTAATATCACTATCATCCCCCAGTTATAATCACATATACGTATAATAACTAGGGTACTTAACTCATATCCTAAAGACCAAACTTCCCTCAACTACCAACGTTCGCTAGTTTCATGCATGAGATGTCTCGTTAAGAGAAATCCAAACAAGGAACCCCCCTAATATACTACTCTCTAACATTGTCGGTCGTCGAGATCCGTTATGTCTCCAATTCATAATATGTACCCCCAAAGTCCCTTCTACTGACATAAAAAGTTTTCTCGTCCACTCTCATGTCACCAAAGATGACATAGAACACGACGTTCTTACTATCTCAAGTTCTCAGCTCTATATAAATAACAAGCTACATTTATTCGCTCGACAAAGAACACAACGCACCCTGAAGCACATCAGTAAAAGTCCCTACGCAGCGGGATCAAATATAACAAGACAACATACTCACCGAAGTCTATGATACAATACAATATATATATATATATATATATATATATATATATATATATATATATATATATATATAGGCTCAACCCTATTTCAGGTGATACCTCGTAAAAACAATATAAATTGCCCCAAAAGAACGATTACGATAGTCTTATCACATAATTTACTACCATTCAATCCAGTCACTACACAACATAATAAAAATACGTTATCCTCTCATAACACTCAAAGGAGAAAAAATCGTTACATAATAAACAATTTTCTCTTAGTGTCCATACTTGCTCCTCCCCACAGGTGATACAAAAAGTCCCGCTACCCAATGGTTAATTATATACATAGTAAGGCTGATACCGTGAGCGCACCCACTAAACTTGACCCACACTCGAGTTTTAGTGTTACCAATCATATATTTTAACGCACCCATGTCACCCAATCCTAATCCCAATCTCACACGGATAAAATAAAGATTTTACCTCCTTTTGTAATCTACCTTGCCTGGTCAACGGGTCCCTAAGCATCACTCTCGTACCGAAACTACCTGTGACTTACTGTAATGGTTGTATATCCAGGATCTCATCCTTTAGTTGCTCCCTGCCCCACTTCTTCAACCCTTGCTGATGTGGTCCCTCTTTCCACAATTGTAACAACTGCCAGAGAAACTCTGGCCCTGGCCCTCCTGGCCTCCCCCGCTATTTCCTCCGTTCTGACGGCCTTGAGGAGTGGGGATGTTGTTGTTGCTATTGAGTACCCTGGCAGTCCTTCTCGATCTCACCACTCTTGAGTTGGTAACCTTTGGACTTAAATTTCTTAGTTCAATTCTCACACTGGAAGTCTCGTTCCTGCTGCTATTTTGTCCTACTGGCAATATTCCCATTTACCCTACGAGTTTAACTGGTCTCACTTTATTATTTTAGATAAGTTTACTACAGGTGGTCCTACTCTCCACACCTAGGACACCTTTTTGTTCCATTCCTTTATCTTTGGCCTCACTGTACAAGTCAGGGTATCCTTCATTCGAACCGAGTAGTTCTGGCCTCGATTTTTACCCTCTTTGTTCTTTGGACTCCACTGACCCTATATAACTCGTTGTTGGTCTCGGTGGCCCTCACTGAATCCACCGTCATTTGGTTGGAGTTTAATTGATCCGAATGATTTAAATGGGTACCCTACTGGGTACACCGTCTCGTGGTGCTTCACTATCACCATCAAATCCAGTCCTTCTTTTTAACTAGATTCTCCAACCCTCTTGGCTCCCTTCTCATGGAAGCGTTGATTTCAACTTGTAAATGTATGACTTTGACAACATCGACACTAGTCATCCTAATCATATTCCTCATCTATACTTGTAAAATTACATCATGGGTCCATTATCAAGTTATAGACCTCTAATATTCTCTATACCCCCTTCTTCGGGTACTAAGTTTGCTAAATAGGGTAACTCCTCCACGATTGGTCTCTATCTTTCCCACTTATGAAGAGTTTCAAAACTCAATTCTCATCTTTGTCCGAATAGCAGATGGAAGATCTTACGATAAAATTGCACCCAAATCTCTCGTTATTAATTTATCTCACTGTTGATATCAAATTTAGTCCGCTGACGTGGACCATTCACTTGAAGACACGTGTCAACCTATGTGGAAATTACAAATACTTTCAACGAACAACATACTGTCACCGAGATACTCAAGCACCCCGAGCAACTCAATCATACCGAGCAGCTTAGGCGCCTCGAGGAGCTTAAGGCTCCGACCAACTTAAGCGTACCGAGCAACTCAGGCGGTCCGAGCAACTCAATGTACAAAGCATCCAAATCAGGAGAATCAAAAAGACGACTGCACATTAAATGCTCATTATTATCGTACATATGTATATGCCTACTAGATAACATCGCATTGTCCTTTCACATTTACAGCCTCAAGGTTATAAATACATTGTAACCTCCTCATTAGCAGGGGACTCTGGATTTCTTGGTAAACTCACTTATCAATAATTCTAGGCAAACAGTCAGCAATACGGAAGCAGTGGACGTAGGCCATTCTCATAAGGCCGAACCACTTTAAAAATCTATTGTCTCATTTATTTATTCATTTTTATCTGTGATTAAAATAATTAGATCAAAATATAGTTTTTTACATCAACAAATTGGCGCCATCTGTGGGAAACGACTTAATCGAGTTTTTTACATCAACAGATTGGCGTCGTCTGTGGGAAATGACTGTACTTATCATTTTTCACCAAAACAATTCATCATTAATGGCGGATAATCCGAAATCCAGTAATCGAAATGCTGGGATCCCTCCAAATGCATCTATTCCCCCAAATGTTACAGATCTTGCTGGCATAATGGCTAATTTAGCCCAAGGCCAAATGACCATGCAAGAAACCATGCGTCAACTTATACAAACTGTTCAAGGTGGAGTGCCGGCTCAATCAGGACAATGAAGTGTTCAGAGAAATACCCATTTACCCTCTTCGCAAACTAGGCAAATGCTATTCCCCAAGGAATCTCGATCTAGGCACCCCGAATCATATCATACTGAGAGATCAAATGATCCTTCTTATCAACCTGGTCAGACTTCCTCAGTACGAGCTACAGATTCTCAACGAAACGTCAATCTGTCTCCAAAAAGGACTAGTGCTCTTTAAAGTTTGAGTAAAGTCTCTCCTTTTGATCGTTTGGGCCCTAGGAGGAATATAAGTCCTCCTAGGATTGCGTCGAGGAACTCTCAACGACCATCCGATCTAAGAGAAGGCTCTGCCCAATCACGACCAACAGCCCGTAATGAAAGATCCCAAGAGGAAAACTCAGTGCGATCAATTGCTCGAACAAATAGGCTAGAGGTGGGAAACGATGCATGGAAAGGCTCTATTCAAAGGTTGGAGGACAGATTAGGGGAAATGGTTAAAGCCAAGAATTCTCTACAAAGAACTTTTGTCCAATGGACACCATTCGTATAGGCAATTGTGGATTTTCCCACACCATCAAAATTCAAATCTCCTGTGGTGACGCCTAAGTATGATGGAAAAACTGACCCTATCCTTCATATAGAATAATACCAAGATGCTGCCGACATCTATGCAGTTCCAGACGAGATGAGATGCATGGCATTTTCAGGAACTCTTACCGGATCAGCTCAGATATGATACAACAACCTTCCTCGGGGGGAGATTGCGACTTTCCTTCAACTGGCAGAGCTCTTTATAGGGAACTTCTATTTTTGAGCGAAACCAGTCAAACGAGTAGCACACTTGCTGAGTGTTAGACAGAAGGCGGGTGAAAGCACCAGGGATATATTACACGTTTCAATAATGAGAAACTTAAAGTTATCGTTTACGAGGAGAAAACAACAATTACTTCTTTGATGAGTGGACTATTCCCAGATAAGTTGTACTATACTCTAGCCAAAGATCCACCTAGGACCATGGTAGAACTAATGGCAAAGGCAACTAAGATTATGAACGCCGAGGAAGCTATGGCTACGAAGAAGAATACAGACACGAAGGAAACCAAGGTCGAGGCTGACAAGACTGAGAAGAAGGATCAGAAGAATAATGGTGACAATAGGTAGTCAAAAGCAAAGCAAGCACTGGAACAGTTGAAGAAATTTGGAAATTATACTCCTCTGAAGGTAGATATAAACCACATTTTAGAAGAGATCAAGAACAGCGAGGAGCTAAATTGGCCAAAAAAATGAAGGTAGACCCTGACAAGAGGAATAAGTCAAAATATTGCGAGTTTCATAAAGACCATGGTCACACAACCAAAAGTTGCATAGCTCTCCAGAATGAAATTGAAGCACTCATCAGACGAGGAAAACTGGCTAAGTATGCTGATCGTCAAAATGGTGGAAAAACCAGCGACCGAGGAAGGCAAAGATCTAAATCTCCTCATCGAGCAAAAGAAGACAAGAAGAGAGATCACGAAGATGATCCAGAAGATGACCCCGACCTCCCCAAAAGACGAAGTTAGCCAGAACGTGAGGTATTTTCAATCCATTTCAGATCATTTGAACGTAATGTTATTACAGGTGGAGATGCAGGAGGTGGAGATCTGACTGAGGAGAGAAAAGCTTACCTTAATGAGGCTCAAGCTTGCTCTTACATTCAGCGAATAAATCTGGCTGAAGATGATCGACCGAGGAAGGTGAATAAAAACAAACTGGTCATTGGTTTCTCTAAGAACAACCTAGCAGGTGTACTATATCCTCATGATGACCCATTGGTGATCAAGATGAGAATGAAGGAAGTGGTGATTTCATGAGTACTAGTGGATAATGGTAGCTCAGCAGATATCATGTTTTATCCATGCTTTGATAGTTTGAATCTAAATCTAGCCCAGTTGGAGCCGTATCATAGGCCCCTCCTTGGTTTTACTGGCGAGAAGGTTTTTCCACTTGGGACGATCAAGTTGGATATGCTTATCGGTACATGGCCTGCTTGTCGAACATAAAGAGTATGCTTTTTTGTAATGGATAAAAATGTCCAATCAACTTACAATATCATCATGGGAAGGGTAGGTCTGAAGAAGTTCAAGGGGGTACCATCTACTGTACATTAATGTTTAAAATTCCAAACCAACTTTGGAGTAGGACTGGTGAAAGGCGACCGGGAAGTAGCTCGGGAATGCTACTATTCATCTGCCAAACAGGAGGAACGCGAAGAATCCAGAAAGAAGACTACTACTTACCAAGTGGATGAAATAGAATATGCAGAGATTGAAATGTTAGACCCTAGAGACGAGTCTCATCTCATAAAGGGCCAGGTCATGGAGGCTACCGAAAATATCAGTCTGGACGACGAGCATCCAAAACGAATAACTCAAATTGGTGCATCACTAGATGTATTGATAAAACAGGAATTGATAGCATTTCTAAGGTGCAGAAAGCAGACTTTTTATGGAGTCATGAAGACATGCTAGGGATAAACCCAAGTTTCATGTGTCACGAGCTCAACGTGAATAAGGAAATCAAGCCGGTGAAGCAGCGAAGAAGAGTGTTCAGTCCTGAGAAGAACCAAGACATACAGGAAGAAGTAGAGAAGCTGCAAAAAGCCTTTTTTTATTGAGGATGTCAAATATCTTGATTGGCTAGAAAATGTGGTGATGGTAAAGAAGAAAAATAACAAGTGGAGGATGTGTGTAGACTTCACTGATCTTAATAAGGCATGCCTAAAGGATCATTTTCCTTTGCCCCGAATCGATCAACTAGTGGATGCTACCTCGGGGCATGAATTGTTAAGTTTCATGGATGCTTATTCGGGTTACAACCAGATTAAAATGAAGCCTGAGGATAGGGAGAGTACCTCTTTTATCACCCCAAGGGGAACATATTGCTATAATGTATGCCTTTTGGACTTAAAAATGCAGGTGCGATATATCAGCGGCTGATGAATAAAGTGTTTGCAGAGCAAATCAGTCATAACATGGAGGTTTATGTTGACGATATGCTGGCAAAAAGCAAGAAAGATGCTGATCATCTAGTTGACCTAGGTCAGACCTTTAATCAACTAGAGAAATGTCAAATGAATCTGAATCCCACCAAGTGAATATTTGGAGTACGAGAAGGCATGTTTCTCGGATATATTGTTAACCAACGAGGAATTGAGGCAAAACCAGAAAAGATCAAGGCTCTATTGGAGTTACGACCTCCAACTACGAAGAAGGAAGTGCAAAGTCTCACAGGGCGAGTTGCAGCACTTAATAGGTTTATGTCACGAGCAACTAACAGATGCCTCCCATTATTCAAAACACTCCGAAAAACTTTTGAATGGAATGATGAATACGAGGAGGCTTTTCAAGAATTGAAAAAATATCTGGGGACACCTCCATTGTTATCTAGACCAGTGATGGGAGAAAAACTATACTTGTACCTGGAAGTTTCAGAAAATGCAGTAAGTTCGGTGTTGATAAGAGTGGAGGATGGAGTACAAAAACCAGTCTATTACACCAGCAAGGTTTTTCGAGGAGCAAAAATCAGATATCCAAGGTTGGAGAAGTTGGCACTAGCACTGATAGAAGCAAGCAGAAGGATGAGGCCATACTTCCAAGCCCATACTATAGTGGTGTACACCGATATGTCATTAGTACAAGCTCTACATAAATCGGAGAAATCAGTAAGATTGATGTACTGGGCAGTAGAACTTGGTGAATATAATATAATTTACGAGCCTAGATCGTCGATCAAGGGGCAGGCAGTAGCGGATTTTATACCAAATTTTACTTAAGAAAGTGCCTCCGAAGAACAGGAGTTTAATACAGACCACCCTGTGGATGTTACAGGATCATCAAATTTAAACCCCGACCAACTTACGTTGGTAGATGAGAAAGAGAAGATGATCAACGAGCAGCGAGAAGTGCCAGAGGAGGACAAAATGAAGCATTAAATATTCCACCAAGGAACTCTGTCTGATAAAGAGTTTGATAATGAAGTACCTATATGGAATTTGTATGTGGATGACTCTTCATGTACTACAGGAAGTGGATCAGGAATTGTTTTAAACAGTCCAGATGAGATTGATATGGAGTATGCTCTGCGCTTTCAATTTAAAGCTTCTAATAATGAGGCCGAATATGAAGCTATGATCTTGGGCTTAAATCTGGCAAAAACCATTAAGGCAGAGCAGGTCGTTGTATTCAGTGATTCCCAGTTAATCATAAATCAAATTCTGGGGGTGTATGCAGCAAAAGGAGAATTAATGGTCAAGTATCATGCAAAAGCAATGGAGGTGGTATCGAGTTTTACGACAGTTCAGTTGTTTAGAATACCCAGATTGGAGAATGCAAGAGCAGACGCCCTAGATCGGTTAGCATCATCCACACGCACCGAGCTACGAAGAATAATCCCAATAGAGATCCTGGCTGGTCGGAGCATAGACGAAGATCTGATGATGAACTTCATTTCCCTCGATTTGGGACCATCTTTGATGGATCCCATCAGGGCCTATATTGAAGAGGGGGTTTTACCAACTACTAAACTCGTAGCCAAGAAGCTGAAGTTTAAAGCTGCTCATTATGTATTGACCAGTGGCATTTTATATAGACAAGGAGTTATAGCAGGGTTACAAAGATGTGTCCATCCCTCCGAAGTGAAAGATTTGATCGAAGATGTTCATGAAGGTTCTTGTGGAGCCCATGTAGCAGGTCAGACGCTTTTGCAGAGAATAACAATGCATGGATATTACTGGCCAGTGATGAGAGCTGATTGCGTAGCTTACACCAAGAAGTGCGATAAATGCCAACGCTTCTCTTCCATCCGAAGAACTCCCCAAGCATTGTTAACACCCATAACATCAACTTGGACATTCACCATGTGGGGGATAGACTTGGTCGGGCCACTTCCAACGACCAGGGGAAGATTTAAATACCTCGTGGTTGCTGTGGATTACTTTACCAAATGGGTGGAAGCTGAGCCTCTCATTGATATGACATACGGCAAAGTCTATCAATTTATTTGGAAGAATATTATCTGCAGATATGGTCTCCCACATGCATTCATTAGTGACCATGGAACCCAGTTTGATAATGAGGAGTTTGCTGAGTATTGTCATCAATCCAATGTATAGAAGACCCATTATGCACCAGGCCATCCCCAAAGCAATGGGCAAACTGAGGTGACAAACAGAACACTGCCGAATGGTTTGAAGAAATGACTAGATGATGCAAAAGTAAATTGGATTAATGAGCTACATTCTGTGCTGTGGGCTTATCATACTACACCACAAACAGCAACAGGAGAGTCTCCATACATGCTGGCATTTGGGAGTGAGGCTTCCATACCTACTGAATTGGGTCTACCCATGCATAGGGTGCTTAATTTCAATTCTCCTGTCAGTGATTTGATGAGAAGATTAGACCTGGATATGCTCTAAGAAGTTAGGGAAGAAGCAGCAATCAGGAATGCAACATATCAACAACAAACAGTTCTATAACAAAAGAGTGAAGAAGTGTGATTTGAAGGAAGGAGATTATGTGCTGAAGAAAGTGATCCAAAAGAGTAACAAACTGGAAGCCAATTGGCATGGACCCTACAGAGTAACATAAGTTGTTCGTTAAGGGACATACAAGATTGAAACCTTGGAAGGAGAATAATTCAAGAATGCATGGAATGCAGAGCATCTGCGCAAGTATTATCAGTAATTGAAATTCCTATGTAATGCAGTTTCTTCAGTATGAATAAAGTGATGTTTCACCCAGTTTCTTTCTTTGTTGAATTTTTTTTCGGAATATATTAGTGCTACACACTACACATAAAATTCAGAGTAACTACCGCCAACTCCGGTTGGTCGGGAATCAATTACCACCAACTCCGATTGGTCGAGAATCAATTACCACCAACTCCAGTTGGTCAAAAATCAATTACCACCAACTCCGATTGGTCAGGAACTAACTACCACCAACTCCGATTGGTCGAGAATCAATTACCATCAACTTCGATTGGTCGGGAAATCAATTACCACCAACTCCGGTTGGTCGGGAATCAATTACCATCAACTCCGGTTGGTCGGGAAATCAATTACCACTAACTCCGGTTGATCGGGAATCAATTACTACCAACTCCGGTTGGTCAGGAATCAATTACCACCAACTCCGATTGGTCGGGAATCAATTACTACCAAATCCGGTTGGTTGGGGACTGATTACCACCAACTCTGGTTGGTCAGGAAATCAATACCACCAACTCCGGTTGGTTGGTACCAAACTGGACAAGAAGCTGGACGACCTCCCGGGGCATCCACTGTCTAGGTAACAAAGTAATCCATAAGAGATTACTACAACTAAGCAGGAACATGGGATGAAAATCATTCCATTGCTTATGCCCAAAGAGTGACAAGTCACTATAATTAAACAACAAATGGGATGAGTATAATATATACGTATATTTACCAACCAACAAGCAAGGACATTATACAAATTATTTAGAAGAAAATAAAATGGCAAAAGACTAAAAATTTCTTCATTCAAATCAAGTAGAATTACATATGATGTGAAAAATATACTTCATTACATAAAAAACCCTATTCTATTGGTTTTTTCCCTATTGCCTTTGAAACAAGTTCTACCCCAGTAGGAGGATCATCTAATGCATAAGGGGAATTTATAAAATTTACATCTCGCAGCATTCGAACATTCATCATGGAGGGTCGATCAAGTAAATGCTCTGGGCAAGATATCTCAAAGTTTGCATGAAGATTGTAATCGCCGAGATACTTGGAGATCAAGCATTGAGGAATTTCCGAGCAGGAATCCAACTAATGTCAAGCTTAAAAGGAGGCACGGGCAAATCGAGCACTCCAGGGTCATAATAATCCCATAAATAGTGGCCCTGCTCCAATTTTAGCACACATAGTGCATTCAGCCACCCTTGCTTGTACCCCTCGTTATTTGACTGCTGGATCCAAGCATCAAGATGGTAAAGGTCTTCATTATACCCAACCATCCAAAACTCTCTGGGTTGTTTATGGAACTGATAGGTTAACCTCTCCAGTTGCTCGTGGAGACTCTCCACCAGAATTTCCTTATTTTCCAAAACAGAACTCTGGGAAGAGAGTTGGTCAGTGAAATTCAGAATCTTCTTGGACATTTCTGCCGAAGCTTGATTCTTCACCATCAATTGAACTACCTGATTCTTCAAGGCTGATTGAGCTCTCGCTTCTTCAATAGAAACCCGACCAGCCCTTGCTCGTCCACAAAAAGAAGATCTTGCTCGTCAACGAGTAGATGAGGAGGGTCCAACTCTTTTCAAAGTTTCCAACTCATCTCGTAAGTTGGCATTTTCTACCTCCAAGAAAGAAAAACCTTCATCATTAACAGGGACCAAGGCTCCCGAAGAGGATGCAACAGATTTGAGTTATTTTATCTCTTCTTACAAAGCAATATTCTCCTGCTCCAACAACTTAGCGATATACCTGTGCTCTTCAACTTCAAACTTCAGAACACTCTCTTTCTTCTCATGAGCAGAGATAAATTTATCATACCCTTTGTCAGCATTCAATTGCTGATATTTCTTCTCGTATACTTGATGCAAAAGTGTGGAGGACTCTTTATACTGCTGCTGAAGTTCCTCGATCGTTCCTTAGAGATCTTCAATCATCTCATAGTATGCCACATTATTGGCAACAGCACGATCGAGCAAGCACTTCAGTTATTGGTAAGCTTCCTGCTCATTCAGAAGCATCTGAGCCAAGGATATCAATGATTTGAGCCTCATTAAGATCTGCATGACCAGCTTTAAAATAGTTATTGCATTTCTTCATCAATTCTGTGTCATGAGCTGATAAAAGCTCCATCCTGGCCATAAAATAACAAAGAGAAGAAATAAAAAGAATTGATAATGATGCAGATAGAGAAAGTAAAAGAGAAAGTCAAGACGAACAACCAAAGTTCGAATTTTTATTCATCATAAGAGGAGATACATAGTCCAAGGTTACATTCAAGAAAGCAACAAAAAAACCAAAATAACTTTACACCTTCTCCTTGTTTCCTATGACTTCCTCAGAAGGTTTGGAGGAAGGGACTAGTTGCTCGGAGGACAAGGGTAGCTGCTCGGCAGAAGTGCTGGTTAGTTGGAGTTGCTCGGAAGGTTGAACAATAGGAACAACAGGGACCTGATCTCCAGTCATCATAGAAGATTCATCTGAAGCAACTTTATCCTCTTCTTCTCCAGGAGAGGGAGGAGGTCCATGAGTGTGCTGCTGGAATAACTCGAAATTCTCATCAACCTTCAGCTCCTACAAGGCTGCTACCCATCCATCCCTAAAATATTTGACGCTGGCATACTCCATTTGAGAAGACATGGAAGCCAGGCTATTGTTCCAGCCTTTGTCCCAACTAGCACTGAATGATTTTTAACGACATTTTTCCTTTTTGCCTTCTCCGAGGAGGTCCTTTCCCTAAGAAGCTCCTCGAAGCCTTCAATTTTTCTTCCATCTCCGTTTTCTGTCACTCAACATCTTGAAGTTTGACAACTTTCTCTTCAGCATACTTGAGCTTAGCCTCACGCTCCTTGTTGCTCTGTTCAAAATCCTTATTGCTCTGTTCATACTCCTTCAACTTCTTCTCCAATTCCTTGGAGGCTTTCACAGCTTGATCTCTGTCAAGCTCAACGGACTTAAATTGCTTCTCCCAAGCAACTTTATCTTCCTTGTATTTTTAACGATAATCTTTCAAAGATTGGGTCTGCCTAATAAAATCTTCCTCTACTCCACCCGAGGAGCTTGAAGCCCTAATAGCTTCATCCTTCTTTAAAATGCTGTTGAAACACGTCACCAGCTGACAAAAGAAATAACTTTAAGTCAATACATGAACATAGTATTAAAAAATAATTTG
Organism: Sambucus nigra; assembly: GCA_949130495.1. Taxonomy (NCBI): domain Eukaryota; kingdom Viridiplantae; phylum Streptophyta; class Magnoliopsida; order Dipsacales; family Adoxaceae; genus Sambucus; species Sambucus nigra. The sequence goes on from OX422218.1 coordinate 134,960,055, forward strand.
GTCAAGCTAAAGATACTTACTGAGGCAATGTGTTGAGCATCCAGGGTAGTGATTCTCTCATGAGAAAGAGTATCTTCAATGCCTTGGACTTCTGGGATAGTCCAGGATTTTACCAAGCCCACAGCAGAGCTCGGAGGAACAAAAGTTGGAACACTACCTTCAACATTTAAAGGTTGAGAGATAGGTTCAGCAGGTCTCTCATAAGAGCTTTTCTTTAATCTCCTCAAAGGAGAAGGAACCTTTTTAATTAAAAACATTGTCTTTATTGGTGATATGCCAATAACATCACTCGAAGGAGAAACAACAACAGTCTTTCTCGGAGCCATAAGGGACTTCTCGCCAGCCTTCTTGGCAGTAGCAGGAGGGGGTACATCAATGGTTTTTATCCCTTCTTCTAGGATATCTTATTTACTTTTCTTTGCCTCCACAGTGGCAGAGCCAGATTTGTCAAAAAAGGCAGGAGCTCTTCTCTTCTTCATCAGATCACTGATGGGAATACTTGACTCAGAGGAAGAACCTTCCACACTAGTCTTAAGGGCTGGTACTTGGTCAAGATTAACTACCACTGGATGAGGACGAGCAGTGAAAGATGAAGTATAGGTTTTGTATTGCAACAAGTAAGAAGCAGATCTAATATGCTCCTCAGCAACAAATTGATGCAAATCCCAGATAAGTTTAAATGCTTTAAATTAACATCAGCCTCTTTTGGAGGTTTTCCTTTACTGTTAACTGTAAGAAACAAAAATAAATGTCAGTGATGCATTTTATCGAACACAAAGAAAACAAGATTTCAAAAAATAAAAACAACCTATTCCATTACCATAAGGTGGACACCTGGGACCTTGATATAGATCATAATGGAGGGTGTTGCCAATTTTTCATAACAACCCCATGATCAAAATAATCCATATTGGCATCGGAAAGATTGACAACTAAAGCTCTATTCAAAAACCTAGTTTTTAAATAGAATGTGGTATCACTGACAACCCATCTATAGTAGTACATAATCTCTGGAATCCCTAATCGAGTTCCATGAAGTTGATCCAACCTATGTACACCATTAACTATCCTCCATGTATTTGGAGCTATTCTTGCAGGTACAACATCAAAATATTGGCAGAACTCCAAACATAGGGATTTAGCAGGAAAGAAAAGCCACATTCGGCCACAAAAAGACTTGGGAGACAATGTCCCTCAGCCGAAGAAAAATAATCAGAAGGTTCAGAAAGTTTTTCCAAAATAACCCACGAAAGGATTGAAAATTCAAATCGAATTTTGTCCAGCGACTCAACAAGATAAACCATGATGAAAAAAGTAAATAAAAGAAAGGGAAGAAAATCTTACAGAAAAAGAGAGATCAGTTGACAATGAACAATGGAAAGAATGAAGGCACAAGATAGAGAGGAAATGAAGAGTTCAAAGATACAGATTTGAAAAGTGAAAGACGATAGGATTTCTGTCGCGCTTAAATACTTTATCTCGGGAATAGAGAAAGGTAATGATTACAAGGGAAGACGTTTGCGTTTTTGGCGGCTAAAAGAATAAAAGGGCACAAATATCAAAGTGGTCATGAAAATTAAAAATATTTATGAAGCCTGATACTATGCATTCAAAAAGGAGTTATATACAACAAAATTTTTCCTAAAATCCATAAAAAACCAATAATATGAGTAGTTTTCGAGCAGAATATTCCACACTTTTCTTTAACCTCAAAGTGTAAAAATTGGGGGCTTCTGTTGATACCAAATTTAGTCTGCTAATGTGGACCATTCACTTGAAGACACGTGTCAACCTACATGACAATTACAAAAACTTTCAACGAACAACATACTGTCAGCGAGCTACTCAAGCGCCCCGAGCAACTCAATCATACCGAGCAGCTTAGGCGCCCCGATGAGCTTAAGGCTCCGACCAACTTAAGGATACCGAGCAACTCAGGTGGTCCGAGAAACTCAACATACAGAGCATCCAAATCAGGAGAATAAAAAAGACGACTACGCATTAAATACTCATTATTATCGTACAGATGTATATGTCTACTAGATAACAGCGCATTGTCCTTTCACATTTACAGCCTCAAGGCTATAAATACATTGTAACCTCCTCATTAGCAGGGGACTCTGGATTTCTTGGTAAACTCACTTATCAAGAATTCTAGACAAACAGTCAGCAATACAGAAACAATGGACATAAGCCATTCTCATAAGGCTGAACCACTTTAAAAATATATTGTCTCATTTAATTATTCATTTTTATCTGTGATTAAAATAATTAGATCAAAATCTAGTTTTTTACATCAACACTCACCATGGTTCTCGTGGCTGACTCCCATCATTACTACTCTGCTCATCTCAGCAAATGTAATTTCACTTGAAATTTAATCCCGGGCGTCACTTCCCTCTACCCTACACAATTGCCTTTGGATTATCCTTCCATTGGCCCATCACACTTCCTCTTTTCCCGAAATTCTTACATGTGACTCTTCTAAAGAGTCCCTCTTCCTCTCCCCATACCTACTACGCTGGGTGAGTCTGAGTTTATACCATCGTCATCTATGACAATGTTTGGGGAAACTACTGCTCCTATGTGATTATCCCATTGTCATCTGCCAAAATAATAATTATGGTGACTTCCATCGCGGTCACCATTCCCAAAATATCCCATGGCTTTTGCTGAAACTTTTCTCCTACTATCCTTCTAATAGCCCTTGATGGTCGTCCTATATTATTCGGTGTACGAAGCCCAGTCGAACTCACATATGAATCATATCACTAAATTTAATCGCAGAACAACGTAGGTCGCCTAAGTAGAGGAATACACCAATCCTATAATAAGGCTCTATATCAAAAAACGCTAAGTTGAAATGTGAAAAGTCGCACAAATCCTAAGGACTCTAGAACCTGATGCTATGATACCACCTATAACAGCCTACCCAATTAAATACCGGGTGATCAGTCCTTTATCAAATTAAATCAGAATATGCAGTTGGTTCATTCTTAGCATCACTGTCGAAAAACATTTACTTTATTAATCACCTAATAATTAATTAAGCAGGTGCCAAAAAAAACTTTTAATCTTTCAAATTATTATTCAACAATTTAAATCAGAAACCACATTCACCATTCTCATAAGTAAGATAATAATACATGAGAAACAATCTGATTGAATTAAATAAGACTGGAATAAACGTCCCAGTTTAAAGTCTCAATACAAATAACTCACAATAAAACCAAATCCCATCAACTGAAATAAATGACTTCAACGTCTCTGAGATAATAACAACTAAAAATGGGCGACATGCTCTGACTGAAATAACTGCAACGACAACACTAGATAAAAATAGTGGATGCGTCTAATATCAAGGACCTGCAACTTCCACTATAGCTGCAATGCCATGCTTTAGTGAAGTCCTATGCTGAACATCCCTGTGGCTGGACACTTACAATAATATACATAGAAAAAATAGATTTGCAAGAAATGGGTCAGAGCCCGAGTGTAATATGGTTTGAAAATATTTATCAAGTATTTAAAATGCTGAAAAGCAAATACTATATATATGTTAGCTTTTCGTCTCTCACTTGAGATTCTCACCTCTCAACTATTGTGCACGCCTAACGTACTTCTAACCCATTCTAGTTACTATTATCATGCCTAACTAGTTTGTAATCATAAGCCTTCTAAATTATCCCACAATGTGTTCATCCATATTTCCCATATATTACATTATTATGTATTTCTATTTATTCCCAACTCAAGTAATAATTCCCCATTTAATAGTTAAGTGTCCACAACGTAAATTAATTTAGTTTTCTGTCTTTATCATCTACTAAATCTTCAATGTAGAATAATATATATATATATATATATATATATATATATATATATATATATATATATATATATATATATATATATATACACGACACCCATAGGTGCAGCTGCGGTGCATGCATACTCTGATATCAAGTCCCGGTACATCTCGTACTAAATAAGGACAATCGGTTCGGTGTCTCTCTCTAACCATAAATACAAATCACACACAAATAGAGGCGAACATAGTTCTAGTCCTTTAGGATACCCACCCAAATGACCGTGCACACCATTGTTCTCAATAATGATGATTAAACCTAAGTTCTATGTTCTGAGGTACCAATCTAAAATCCCCCAAACGGCTCATCAAGATAAGACTGTCCCCTTTCAAAACCTCATGCGATATCAAGCAGAGCATGTATGTCATACACATAAGAAATCATACGATAGGAATTTACCACACTTATATATTCATAACATTAATATGGTATACGCACGTTCCATATCTCAAGTATCATAAGTAGTATATTTATATCCCGAATATCCCACGTATTTATGAGTTACAAGTTTACTTCTCATTATACGCCCCAGAGTATTTCTCACCACTCGAAGTGTACACATTATTCTACCCATAATATCAGTAGGTAGCCCACTCTACCCTATTGGTCTAAGTCATCATTTCCCTCGAATCCTATATCCCTAATTATTCTCCAAATTAGTTAATTCTCTCAATTTAACCTAATTACATTTAGCCCTAAATTCCCCATTATAAGACTAAATCCAATACCCAACTGTAATACCCCGTATTTTTATGTCTTTTAATTATGAGATTGATTAAATGAAATTGCGTTTAATTATGGGATTAATTAAATTAATTTGGGATAATTAATTAGAAATTAATTCGGATTTAAATAACTAGCGAGACGAGAGTTTGTATTTGATTATGATGATAATGTTGAATACTAATGAGTGATTATGGTGATATGTTATTATTAAATTTATTAAAATTGTCGTGAGTTGAAAATACGGCAGTTTTGGTAATTAAGTTGGGACGCGAGTGTTAGGACCCAATTTAATGGATTTAAAAGTAATTTATTTTCAAGTCACCCGTATGATCATTTTGAGTGTGCCAACGTGTCCGGAAGGGTCGAGATAGTCAGAAAACACTATCCGGGAGTTTAGTTTGGATTCCGGGACGTTTTAGGCCTAACCGGCAGCCTGGAAGGGTATTTTAGTCATTTTAACTTTTTAAGGAAATATGACCCACGAATTTTAGACTGATTATATCAGCCAGCACTTGAGTCCCTTAGGGTTTGACAGCCAAAAATCATGAACGGCCATTAGAGAGGAGGAGAATGAAGTTTTCCAAAAGGGAACCACCACTTAGAGGCTTTTGCACCACCGTCACCACCATCGGATAGATCGGAAAGAGTGAAGCATTCCCATACCATCTACATCAAAGGATCAGAATCTTCATTATCAGGAAAGTGATTTAAATTGCAATAAATTAGCCATATATCATCCATGTTAGGTTAGAATGGGAAAATAACCTTGAATAATGATGATTGAATGGATTTGAAGAATTAAAATCATAATCTGGGTAGGTTTTGCATGTAGATTAAATTTTGGGATTATAACAGCCACGAAATTATGATCCATGTGTAGAAAATTATGAATTTGTAATGAATTATATAGTGTTTTTGAAGAAATAGGAGAACTAGGGTTTCTATATGAAAATTATGTGAATTGATCCAAGAAATTGATGTCCCATTTTGATTTGATGATTCTAAAACATTGGAAATTATGTAAACATGTTGGTATGATGATTAGTATACTTGGTTGGGAGTTTGGGACGTTGTAATGCAGAATTAGAGGTGTAAAAAGAGGAAACCCGTAATTATTTAAGGAAATTCTGGTCAAATACCTGCTTGATTGATCGATTGACTCAAGAATGTCGATCGATAGACCCCTTTTATTCGATCGATCGACCTCTTCTAATTTCTGGTAATTGTTTCCCGTTATGGTTTAATGAAAATCCCAAAGTCTATAACAATTCTTAGGGTGATTAATATAATATTATGGAACTTGGTTAAGATCAGTAGGGTTGTAAATAAATGCCGAAATATGTTATACATTACAGGATTGAATGAAATATTTTCGTGTGTTTACCGAGTGAGGTACGGTTAGAAGTTTCGTAAAATTGGGATTTGAAGTGGACGAGTGTTAATTTAAGGATAGGACCAGTAGAAGAGGGACTTTGAATTACTGAGATAACCTTAGAGACTAGTGGGAGACTTAGTAACCTTATGAGGTAGGTTTACATATTCGCACTTATACGACGAGAATGTTGCGCTAAACATATTACATAGAATATTCAGGATGACACTATGTTATGTATGAAACTTAATATGTAGGACTGGTGTATACCTATATTAATGTGATGATTACTTAAGTTGTGTGATTACTTAGTATCTGGATTATTATGAGTATGACATACCTACCATGCTTGCTATCACGGGAGGTCGGCTTTCGAAATAGGACCATCTAATCTTTGTGTGCCTACGGGGGAATATAGATTGGTACCTTAAGGACATATGCATGTGAATGACTTATTTGTGAGTTGATAAGTGAGCTGACCATGGGAGCGTAGGTATGTGCGTGACCCATGGGTATGTGAACTATGTTCGCCTTCAATATGTGTGATTTGTATATAGACGGTTCCTGAGTGATTCGTGCGAGACAATTTTACGACCATTGTAGATCTTATAATCTCTCTTTTCCTAGGTACTTGGGATGTTTAAGAATAAGATGTCCGTATAATTATTTAGCACCGCTTTATATTTACCTTTGATTTCGTATGGTGCGGGCTTGAACCTCATATACGTAATGCTTAGGATCTATAAAGACTAGATTCATTCAAATTTATAATTTACAATTCTAGTATTCTACACGGTAAATTATTAGGGTTAGGGAAATGTATTCCAACCTACTTTCTCATTCATCTTAATTAGTTTGCTCATGCATGCATAGTTAACTTTTTTATTTTTTCCCTTTTCAACCATCATCATCTTTTTCACTTTTATTTTAGAAGTAATAAATCAATTAAATTCTATCAAACATTCCCTGTGGATTCGATACCCAGACTCGCCACTATACTCCTTAAGAGTGTAGTTACAAGTTTAGGTTTTTTTTGTATTGAGGTTGGAAGCCGATAACAACGACTAGCGTATTACACGGACGATCGATTTTTCCACTCGATCAAAATGGTGCCGTTGCCGGGGACGATTTGTTATAGATTATAATTGACTAACTATTTCGAAAAAAAATACACACACACAATATATATATATATATATATATATGTGTGTGTGTGTGTGTGTGTGTGTGTGTGTCACATTTTTTAATTGCCCACTTTGAAATGTCTTATTTTAACTCTTTTGGTGGATTTAATTGTTATGCTAATAGTGAGGAGGAGAATGAACTCACGACTTATGAACATTGTATCAATATCACTAAAGATGAGTCTCATAAATACAAGTCCATTGCTAATGCCATCCAAATTTATCAAAATGAATTTCTTGAAGAAAAAAGACTTGAAGAAGAATATCGGGAAAAAATCGTTATTGGGAGCAAGAATTAGATGCATTATTTGAACCCAATGAGGATTTTTCTTCCGATATTTTTGAAGTTGAAAAATATTTTCAACCAAATGAGGAATTCGAGGTGCTAGAACCAAGGAAGACTACTTTGGAAGAACTCTTGATTATTAACAAAAAGCGATCTGATGACCTTGCTACTACAGAGTTGAAAATTAGAGCAACTTGCAAGGAGTTTAATGATTATTTGGACAACTTAGAGAAACTCGAGACTTGCGCTTCACCTAACACTTTTTAGGATGAAATCATTGAGAGTGATCCAAGTTCTTTTGAATAACAACCTCTTATAAATATTACAAAATCTATTGAGGTTGAAGACCATTTGTCTCCTTGTGTACCCACTATTATCGAACCATTAAATCAATCACAAGAACTGGATGAATGTCTTCAGGATGTTGATCCGATTCTTGTATGGGAATGTTTATTTGAGATGCTTCATCTTACGGGCCATACACTTAGATGTTTCACTCCACCAGATCCAGTTGAAAATTTTGGGGGAGAAGATTTTGAGGACAAGGACTCTATGCTTGAATTGTTTTCCAAGATGGACTCTTTCTGTTTGTGTGCTCTGCTTCCTATACTACTTGAAAAATCTTTGGGACGCGATTATATTTTTCTTGGATCCCAATGGTACTTGTCCCCCTGTGCACTCAAATCCCTCATTATCCCCCTAAATTTTTTAATTGGTGATGGTTCATTTCTTCTGCTTTGCACATGCCTTCCGTTGTTCAAACGAAATTCTTATTTTTCGGGAGGCATGCTTTCTAGTGAGGGGAAACCATTAATCCCTCAAAGTCAAATTTTATTTTGGGTGGAACTTCAAGTTTTTTGACTTCTAGTGTATGATTTATTAGCCATTCAAATTTTAGGTTGTAAATAATTAGTTTTTTTATTATTACTTTTTCTATTTTATTATAGTCTAGTTTTGATGGTAGCGTTTTAGTTATTTTTTTTGCTATGCTTGGTTCTAACATATTTTGTAGATTAAATGGACTCGCACTCATGGGGGATCACTTTATTTGGGTAATATATTTCTTTTCCTCACTTTATGTTGTGTTCTTGATTCGCATTGAGGACAATGCAACATTTAAGTCAGGGAGTGTGGAATATTCTTCCCATTTATTGTTTAGATTCATTGATTCGATCACATATTCTTTCTAAGTGTGTTTTTATTAGAAAATTTCAAAAATTAAAAAAAAATGAAAATTTTTAGAAAAAAGCCAAAAATATTTTTCTTCAAAATGAATAAAAATTAGAATTTAAAATTTTCAAAAATATCACCTTTATTCTATTTGAAGTCTCAAATTGTTAACAATCAAAATGCACTAAGCCAAAATTGACCGAAGATGGAAATTGAAAGAAAATTGACGACTTAACGAATAAGTGTGGAGATTGATCAAACCCGGTGAGATTTCAAGCCTTTCGATTTTTTATGAGTTTTTAAATCAATCCAAGTTCATGATTAACTCAAAGTCCTTTTCAGCGTTTTAATAAGTCATTGATGATCACAATCCTTTGTTTTGATCGGTTATGGGAAATGTGTGAAATGTTGTCTCGAAATTCGTGTTAAATATATCTCTAAACTTAATTAATCTCGAGATGCATATGATAATATGATTAGCAATTTGGACAATGAAGTAGGCCCTCTTTTGTTTAACCCAAAAATATTAGCCATAATAAAGTTGTGAAAAAATTATCCATTTGCAACCCACTTTGAGCCTAATAAAATATTTCCCTTTGCTTTGATAACTCGAAAAACCCAAATAACCTAGAATTGTGAAAAATTGGAAATTCATCAAGTAAGTCCAAAGTGTGTAATAATAAAAAGGGCAAGAAAAAAAATGAAAATAGAAAAAGAAAGAAAAAAATGAGCAAATACCCGAAAAAGCACTAATAGACGTTATAAGGGCATTTTCCAATTCTGAACATTCCGTCCATTTCTATTTTTACCCTTTACACTTTCTAACCCGAAAAGTCCTAACCGAGTTCGAATGGAAAAATTAATTACTGCATGGAGAGCTAAGACATGAAAAGATAATAAAAGGGATTAAAATGGTGTGATTAAGAGACGATGTTTTCCATTTCCTAATAAATGTATTCCGATGATGAGATCTTTTCACCATATATTTCCTTCTTTTAAATTTTGTATGCATGAATTTGTGTCCATTGTATTTACTCTTTATATCATGCATACCGAGAGAAAACAATCACAATCCGAGTGATTCGTTTGTGAGTGCATTCGTAAGAATTTGAATCAAAACGAATTTTCGGAAAGTAACATAATGCTCAATCGGTAGAAATTTGAGGTTTAATTTCTGGCTTTACACACACACACACACTATGGTTTGAGACATTTGAATACGAATTTATGGTGATTATTTTTCAAAAAGTTTAAATTGTACAATTTTTTAAGTATTTTGATATTTATTTGAGTTAATAAAGAATTTTGTGGTTTATTCACTTGAAACCCTCACGAGACAAAACTCGTCCTACTAGGGTAACCTAGGGGTTTAAAAGCTTATTGCTCAATGCAATTGCTTGCCTGTGAAAGTGGAATTTTATTTTAATAAATGTAATTTCAAAGTCAACTCATTTTTCTTACATTTCTCGGTATGCGCAAAGTTCTAAGTTAGGGGGATTTGATTAGGCATAAAATCTTCACATTTATCCCTTTAATTTAGGTATTTTTATGATCCCGTGCATTGTAAATAGCTTGGATTTGTCTTATATTTATGCTACTAACCCTTTTTGGCAAGTATTTCATATTTTGTGTATCTCTCATGTATTTTACAAGTATTTCATGCAAATTAGTGGGAAAGAGAACTCAAAACAGTGAAAGAAACCAAGAAATGGGGAGTTGAAGGGCATTTTCGTAATTTTAAATATATATGCCGATGGTGGGGAAAATTATAAAGTTGAAGATATCTAAATTACAAGAACACTAGAAAAAACGGCACACCAATCCAAGCTACGGTGAAGAAGTTATGCCCATTTAAAGTTGGAGACAAAAAGTCAAAAGTTGAAATTAATTCTGGAAGCTGAAGAGTTTAAACTCTTGAAATTTCTTGTATAATTCCTTTTTATTTGTTGTAAAACGTGTAGAGGCATGGTAAAAGTCATATTTGGATATATAAAAAGCCAAGTCCTAGAGTAATAAAAGGGAGGAAGAGAGAGAGTTCATTTTGGCATATAATTTCATATTTTTCTTTCCATAGGATTTAGAAACCCTGGTTTGTAAGTTGAACAAGAGTTATTTAAGATTCAAGTTTCAAGTTCAGATCTCCTTCTTCCATTCAAGTATTTCTAAGTTCTACTTTCAATTTCTTTCATATTGTAAATTTAAATTGCTCCTGTAGTTTAATTTTGTTTCTCAATTCAAGTTCCTTTTCAATGTATAATTGACCTATGATTTCCTGCACATCTAGAATTTTGTTTTCATTTAATAAAATCATGTCTAGCTAAGTTTTTTAGGGTTGGAATGAATGAACCCATACCAATGTAAATTACATATGTAGAAAATAGAATTTAAATTAAAAATTTGAAAGAGTCGTGCGAGATAATTTTACAACCATTGTAGATCTTTTAATCTCTCTTTCCCTAGGTACTTGGGATGTTTAAGAATACGATGTGCATATAATTATTTAGCACCGCTTTATATTTACCTTTGATTTTCTATGGTGCGGGCTTGAACCTCATATACGTAATGCTTATGATCTATAAAGACTGGATTCATTCAAATTTATAATTTACAATTCTAGTATTCTACACGATAAATTATTAGGGTTAGGGGATTGTATTCCAACCTACTTTCTCATTCATCTTAATTAGTTTGCTCATGCATGCATAGTTAACTTTTTTATTTTTTCCCTTTTCAACCATCATCATCTTTTTCACTTTTATTTTAGAAGTAATAAATCAATTAAATTCTATCAAACATTCCCTGTGGATTCGATACTCAGACTCACCACTATACTCCTTAAGAGTGTAGTTACAAGTTTAGATTTTTTGTATTGAGGTTGGAAGCCGATAACAACGACTAGCGTATTACACGAACGCTTGGTTTTTTCACTCGATCAGTATAATATTTACTGTTTAATGCAATTAAACACTTGCTATATTTTGAAACTATTTCCTCCTCGGGCTCTGACCCGTTTGCTTCCAAATTTATTTTCTTGTAAATATTTTTAGGTGACCAGCCACAGGGATGCCAAGTATAGGAGTTTCGTTCTAATGACGTGCTGTAGCTGCTGTGGAAGCTACGTGATCTTGACATTAGATGCCTCCACATTTATCCTTGGTTCCTTCAGGTTTATTTATATCAGTTAGGGCATGGTTCCCATTATTATCTAGAGATTGTAGATACAGACTTTCATTATTTCAGATGTTGGTTTATTCAGACTCTTGTATCGGGATTTTGTTTACTCTGGTAATATTAGTATTGGATTGTTTACTCCAGACTCTGTTTATTTCATTTCATTGATTATTCATATGAGCTTGTTTATGCGATTGATGGTTGTTGATTTAATTACTTGGTTATTGTTAATTTAATTAATAAAAGTTGGCATCTCTCTTTTTAAATATTTGGTGGCTAGTAATAAATTAAAGGTTTTCGACAGGGATGCTATGATTGAACCAACTTGATATTCTGTATTAATTTAATAAAGGAGTACCTACCTGACATTTAATTAGACAGGGTGTTACAGGTGGTATTAGAGCATCAGGTTCTAGTGTCCTTTAGGATCTATGCGGCTTATTATGCTTCTAGCGTAGCTTTCTTTGATGTAGAGCCTTATGTTTAGGATTGTTAATTTCTTTGGTGAGATTTCGTTCTCCTGCTATAATGTATATGATAGTGAATCTTATTTGCATTCGAGTGTGTTCGTGTGCCAAAAAATGCAGTATGTCGTGCAAGTTGGGCGGACAGCAGGAGGCAAAGCTCAGTTGAGGTTATAAGGTATATTCAAGAATGATGACCGTAGTTGAGGTCATCCCTATTATGGTACGAAAAGCCAGGACAGTAAAGGCAACTTGGACACAACATATGGCATTATAGTATCGCTATAGTAGAGTCGAATTGGACTCACCCAGGAAGGGTGGATTGAGAGAGAGTCAAACGAAACATTGAAGAGAACCAGTAGTGAAAATTCTAGAAATGCGAAAATAGCGTGTGTTAGCCAACAAAGGTAAAATATCAAAAGGCTTGGGCGTAAGTCGGAGTATGACAAATCGGGAGTGAAAATTTGGGGTAAAATTTTTCTTGGCTCGTAAGAGAAGAGTTACAATGGCGAGAGGAAACCACCACACTTAGAAGCGGAATGTTTTGTCAAGAGAAGGTGCATACATATGGGTTGACCATAAGTTCCTTCATCAGATGTTTAGATTCTGAACTCACACAAGAGGGTCGGACAAAGGTCACTTTGTGAAAAGAAATTTAATTAATTAGCGAACCTTACACTGGATGAAGTAGGTGCAATGGAGAAGAGGACATTAAAATGGAAAAATTAACTTACAAGAAGAATTGTTAGAACTTCTGGGGAATTCTACTTGGACGAACAATGCAGATGGTAACAATGTCGCATTTTGTTAATTTGGAGGTAAACGCTTCCTTGTGTGGTGAACTACAAGAATCGAAGAATTTAGATAGAGTAAATCTGGGGGAAACGGTGTTGGTGAAGCATCACAAGGGGGAGACCCATCAGGGGACCTGTTTAAATGATTCGAATGGCTGAATTGTTACCGAGCGATGGTGATTCCAGTAAGAGTGTCAAAGCCAGTAGCGTATTCCTTAAGGCCATCAAAGCTAAGGGAACAACGGAGGTAGACATGAGAGTCGAGACTACCAACGTCTGAGAGAAGGACAACCTTAACATGGTCAGTGTGATCGGAGATAAGTGGAGTATGTGTAGAGGTATTTTGTGGGGAGTAAAACTCGTGCGTTATAATTTTTTCGAAGAAAGTAGAGGAATAAGGGTATGGTGCCTAGCAGGGGCAATAGTTATTGAAATTTTTGGTTTGGTACGGGCATGTGTGTTAAGTCCAGGAACCATTTGAGCAACCAGGGCGATTGGCGAAGTAGAAGTATGAGTTATATCCTCAGATGATGATGCGTGTTGTATGTGTCAAGAACGAGTTACTATATTTTTATTATTGCTATGTTCGCATGAGAGACGAGTTTAGTGAGTATCTCGGCAACGTTATTATTTATGTGAATATTTTTCCTGGTATAGTGGGGTTACGTTTAGTGTGATCCGCGAAAAATGAATGGGTGTATCGATAGTGGTATATACCTTATTGAAATTTCTCGTTTTAGTGCCATGTTATACGAGTATGATATTATCCTAATTAATATGCTTAAATCGATAGTGTGTGGATATTGCAAGTTTATTGGGGTTACTACCTTGGTGTAGAATATTTTGTTCTGTCGAGGCCCCATTTGCGAGAGGGTCGGGCTTGAGTTTATATATTTGTATATATGTATATATATATATATATATATATATATATATATTGTTGAGACTTCGAAAAGTATAATGATCTCGAATATTCATTCTCGGTATGTGTAGGGAATTTATTAATATGATTCGGAGTGTATTTGGTTTACTTTTTAGCAAAAAGATTTAGCTAGTTATTATAATTAATGCTTAGGATGTGGTAATAAGAAGAGTTCGTTATTATATTACCCTTTAGAGACGTGGGAGTTAATACACATAGTTGTATGTCTGGGGACGGGATTTTGAGAGCCCTGATTATATTTACATGATGTTTATGGAAGGTGATTACCATCAATGTTAAGAGACAATGTCTTTCAGAAGGAGTTCCTTGTTTAAGTGTAATTGCGGAAGGAGATGTAACTTTGTTGTCAAGAGACGGGAATATAGGGTACATGTTATGGACTGAGCGCCTAACGAATTTCGATGACCGATAATGCTAGGTAGTAGTGTATCGGTGGGTTCCTTATTTGGATTTTCCTTATTTGAAACTTAGCTTAAGGTTGGTAGTAAGGAGATGTTTAGCCATTCGTCCATGATTCGGGTACCTCGATCGTTAGGGAAGTATGTAGTTATAACTGGAAGTTAAAGAAGAAATTACGGTATAAAGCCAGTAGATCCAGTTATGTGGTGAGGAAGTACTAATAATTTTGTTTTCTTATAGCAGGTTGAAGGATGAAATGATGTTTAGGAGGATTTAGAATTTCAAATTCGGGGGTGATTGAGAACGCCCAAGTGGTCTAGCCATGTTGCAAATGCAGGGATAATAAAGAGTTTGGAGTACTTACGAAGCGTATATGATGTTTAAACCCGTTTGTACAGTGTATAGGGTGTATGGACACCTTGGTTTGCTGGTGTCAGGATCGACGGAAGAAGAGACATAGATGGGTGAAATTTTTACTTGTGGGGATAACGAAATGGAAATGGTAGAGTTGATTAAGCATCATGAGAAGGACGACAATCTATAGATACATGTGCAATCAGAGTAGCAAGTCCGAACTTGGTTGAAAGGCAGTGGGAAGCCATTTAAGAAGGTGGTATTCCTTGAGCAGACAAATATTTAACTATTATGGACAAATTGGATAAGAGTTCTAACCAGTAGGATATTGAGATTTACTTGCGCGTAAATAGAATGTTGATGTCAATAAGGTATAAATAGTCCAGAAGTGCACATCGTGGTGAAAAGTGCACGGGTAAAAACTTTTGGTATACGCCAAGGGAAGAAGAGGGTTATTAGGTACCACTTAATGGGAGGAATTACAAGTGGAAGTCGGTGTTGAGCAGGATATAATGAGTAGCCTCCAAGTGCACCGCTTATATATAGAAAACAGTTGGAGTAAAGGATCAGCCATAAATTTTGTATCCAGCCGACGATTCCAGTGATGGTAGAGTCAAACTGTAAATTTCCTTGATGAGTTGCCGACCTAAAGATAAGTAACGAGTTCCTTTGAATGTGTGGAACGGGTTATCTAGAAGGAAAGTAATTGTTATATCCTTGGGTGATTTACACTATTAGATACTGAATGTGCTGGTACGTGGTCCTGCTCAGTATTATTTTGAACTAGGATGAGATCCTTTAAACCCACATTCAATATGGGGTATCAGGAAGTAGTGGGAATAATGTTTCGTTTTGAGCGGGTTGTATCACCTATAGCCCGAGGAGTAGCGCAAGGTGATTGACGACTGGTGGAGTTGTATGAAAGTAATTTTGGACTCAATGCGATCGTTTCATTTCAAGAACGAGTATAGCTAGTAAGTGAAGTATAATATGGTAATGGAAAGAGGATATTACCTCATGGTAGATTTTTGTGAAAGCACCCATACCTATTTATAGTGGACAAGGTTCTTACTGAGGTTTTGTGCGGATAAACCTCACTATCCTTCCTCTGAATGCTTAGAGGTGAATGGATTATCAGAGTCGCGGATCAGTCAGAAGTTAGAGTCCGATGACTATAATGGGATAACCACAAACCGTATTAGGTGGTTTTTTCCTTTTGTAAAAGTCACACCGCTGAGAAGAGAGATTCGAAGAACGGATAAGAGTAGTCAGATGTTCCTTGGTTTCTCTCAGGATGGGAGTTTTGTGTTTTTATATACACGAGAATTGATACGAAGTGAGGTACAACCTCCCAATAAAAAAAATTAGATAATGCGACCAATGATGTATAGGCTATTCTGATTCGAATATTGTTTAGTAAGAACACAAGGTGAGGTGCATTTATTGAGGTGCGACCATATAACTGATATAGTGTTGAGAGGGTTCAACAAGCTTGCTGTGAAGCAGGAGATGTAGTGATTGAGCCTTACTTTGAATTTTGTTTTGAGTACTAGAGGATACCGAGTTTTTCCACGTATACCTTACTTTTCTGAATTTCGGGACGAAATTCCGTTATTAGGGGGGAAGTATGTAATACCCCGTATTTTTATGGCTTGTAATTATGAGATTAATTAAATGAAATTACTTTTAATTATGGGATTAATTAAATTAATTTGGGATAATTAATTAGAAATTAATTCGAATTTAAATAACTAACGAGACGAGAGTTAGTATTTGATTATGATGATAATGTTGAATATTACTTAGTGATTATGGTAATATCTGATTATTAAATTTATTAAAATTATCGTGAGTTGAAAATACGGCAGTTTCAGTAATTAAGTTAGGACGCGGGTGTTAGGATCCAATTTAATGGATTTAAAAGTAATTTATTTCTAAGTCATCTGCATGATCATTTTGAGTGCGCCAACATATCCGGAAGGATCGAGATAGTCAGAAAACACTAGCCGGGGGTTTAGATTGGGTTCCAGGACATTTTAGGCCTAACCGGCAGCCTAAAAGGGTATTTTAGTCATTTTGACTTTTTCAGGAAATATGACCCACGAATTTTAGACTGATTATATCAGCCAACACTTAAATCCCTTAGGGTTTGACAACCAAAAATCATGAACGGCCATTAGAGAGGAGGAGAAGGAAGTTTTCCAAAAGGGAACCACCACTTAGAGGCTTTTGCACCACCGTCACCACCATCGGATAGATTGGAAAGAGAGAAGCATTCCCATACCATCTACTTTAAAGGATCAGAATCTTCATTACCAGGAAAGTGATTTAACTTGCAATAAATTAGTGCATATATCATCCATGTTAGGTTATAATTGGAGAATAACCTTGAAAAATGATGATTGAATGGATTTGAAGAATTAAAATCATAATCTGGGTAGGTTTTGCATGTAGATTAACTTTTGGGATTATAGCAGCCGCGAAATTATGATCCATGTGTAGATAATTATGAATTTGTAATGAATTATATAGTGTTCTTGAAGAAATAGGAGAACTAGGGTTTCTTTATGAAAATTATGTAAATTGATCCAAGAAATTGATGTCCCATTTTGATTTGATGATTCTAAAACGTTGAAAATTATGTAAACATGTTGGTATGATGATTAGTATACTTGGTTGGGAGATTGGGACATTGTAATAAATAATTAGAGGTGTAAAAATAGGAAACCCATAACTATTTAAGGAAATTCTGGGCAAATACCATCTTAATCGGTCGATCGACTCAAGAATGTCGATCGATCGACTGATCAATCGATCGACCCGTTTTATTCCATCGATCGACCTCTTCTGATTTTTGGTAATTGTTTACCTTTAAGGTTTAATGAAAACCCCAAATCCTATAATGATTTTTAGGGTGATTAATATAATATTGTGGGACTTGGTTAAGGTGAGTACAGTTGTAAATAAAAGCCCGGAATATGTTATACATTATGGAATTGGATGGAATATTTTCGTGTGTTTATCGAATGAGGTACGGTTAGAAGTTTCATAATATTAGTATTTGAAGTGGATGAGTGTTAATTTAAGGATAGGACTAGTAGAAGAGGGACTTGGAATTACTGAGATAACCTTATAGACTAGTGGGAGACTTAGTAACCTTATGAGGTAGGTTTACGTATTCGGACTTATACGACGAGAATGCTGCGCTAAACATATTACTTAAAATATTAGGGATGACACTATGTTACGTATAAGACTTAAGATGTAGGACTGGTGTATACCTATATTAACGTGATGATTACCTAAGTTGTGTGATTATTTAGTATCTGGACTATTATGTGTATGACATACCTACCTTGCTTTCTATCACGGGAGGTTGGCTTTCGAAATAGAACCATCTAATCTTTGTGTGCCTACAGAGTAATATAGATTGTTACCTTAAGGACATAGGACTGTGAATGACTTACTTGTGAGTTGATAAGTCAACTGACCATGGGAGCGTAGGTATGTGCGTGACCCATGGGTATGTGAACTATGTTCGCCTCCAATATGTGTGATTTTTATATAGACGGTCCGTGAGTGATTCGGAATGCGTGATCCTTACGTACGTGATGTACATGGATTTGATAGCAGAGTATGCGTGCACTGCAGCTTAGCCTAGGGGTGCCATATACATGTATATGTATTGAGAGTGATATATATATATATATATATATATATATATATATATACATGTGACTGATTCACTGTTACCTAATAGATGTGAATAGCTAAGATAATTGAATGGGCTACGAATATGAGAAATTAAATAACACTTGTGATAAGTAATTTAAGGAATGTGAATGTGAGATATACATATAAGTTATTTGTGTAGTACGAGTAGACACCTCATATTATAATGTGAAAGCAGGGGTTAGTACAGACTAGCTAGATAGTGGCATAACTAGGATGGGTTAAGGGTATGCGCTAAGCGTGCACGTTAGTTGAGAGGTGACAAGCTCATGTGAGAGTACGCAACTAACATGTATATAATATTTACTGTTTAATGCAATTAAATACTTGCTATATTTTTAAACTGTTTCCACCTCGGGCTCTGACTCATTTTCTTCCAAATCTATTTTCTTGTAAACATTTTTAGGTGCCCAGCCACAAGGACGCCAAGTATAGGAGTTCCCTTGTGATGACGTGTTGTAGCTGTTGTGGAAGCTAAAGGATCTTGACATTAGACGCCTCCACATTTATCCTTGGTTCCTTCAGGGTCATTCATATCAGTTAGGGCATGGTGCCCA
This sequence comes from Sambucus nigra, assembly GCA_949130495.1. Classification (NCBI taxonomy): domain Eukaryota; kingdom Viridiplantae; phylum Streptophyta; class Magnoliopsida; order Dipsacales; family Adoxaceae; genus Sambucus; species Sambucus nigra. Next base: position 134,979,076 of record OX422218.1, read on the forward strand.
TTCTTATCTAGAGATTGTAGATATAGACTTTCATTGTTTCAGATGTTGGTTTATTCAGACTCTTGTATCGGGATTTTATTTACTCTGGTAATATTAGTATTGGAGTGTTTACTCTAGACTCAGTTTATTTTATTTCATTGATTATTCATATAAGATTGTTTATGCGATTGATGGTTGTTGATTTAATTACTTGGTTATTGTTAATTTAATTAATAAAAGTTGGCATCTCTATTTTTAAATATTAGGTGGCTAGTAATAAATAAAAGTTTTTCGACAGTGATGCTAAGACTGAACCAACTTGATATTCTGTATTAATTTAATAAAGGAGTAGATACCTGGTATTTAATTAGACGGAGTGTTACACCAACTTAGGCCTATAGGTATTTTAATATAATCCCTAATATATTATAATGATTTCCCAAGGATTCTAAATAAAAGGAGAAAATTGTCCAAAACTGGGCAATCGAACTGATTCGGCTTGGACCGAATCGATTCGCCTAGCTGTATCGATTTGCCTATACAGTTCTTGTCTTCTACCTCTAGACTATTATGGGTTTCACCATTTTTAACCCCCCAAACCTTCATTACACAATCCCAAACTCCCAACCAAAGATCTATAACAGCAAAGCAACATATATGGGTAATTCCTAACGTACCAGAATCATCAAAACACAATGTAATCATCAATAAATCCCCAAATCTAAATTTATTTCTTAAAAACACTTGTTCATTAATTTTTAATCAAGAACACCATAAAACCCAGATTTCTTCACCAAGATACATCATAATTTCGTGTACTTCTACTATATACATGTAAGAATCAATCCTATATTAATTTCCAAATAAAGAGTTCAACATATAACTTCCAAATTCATTCAAATTACTCACGGGTAATTTAACCCAGACTAACATGGATATCATACATGATATAATTTTGAAAGTTTAATCACTTGTCTGATATGATAGGTCTGATCCATTCATGAAGCTGATAAAGGTCTCTAAAATGCGTAGGTCTAACTCCCCCCAAATTGTAAATGACCAAAATACCCCTTCGGGGTGTCGGTATGGCCTAAAAGTGCCCCATGACCCAAACTAAACCCCCGGTTAGACTTTCTCGGCTATCTCAAACCTTCTGGACTCAATGGTGCACAAAATGACCATTTGGGTGACTTAAATATAAATGACTTTTTATCCCATTTAATTAGGTCCCGACACGACTGACACACGCGTCTCGACTTAATTATCGTAACTATCGTATTTTTCACTCGCAACAATTTTAATAAATTCATAATCACATATTACTTTATTCACTAAGTAATATTCAATATAATTCACCTCAATAAATACTAACCCTTATATTTCTACTTATTATTATTTTAATCCGGATTAATTATCAATTTAAATTAATTTCCCATATTTACTTTTAATTAATCTCACATTTAAAATCATTAAAAAATACGAGGTGTTACCCACTTGGTCAAAAATGACAAGATCCAGTTGGACATAGGCATGTGAATGGGTCGGGTATGGACCCAGACCCGACCCGGACCCGATCTGTATAATAGGGTCTGAGCATATTTTATTAGACCCGAGACCCGATTACCCGAAGACCCATTTATTAAACGGGTAGGGTCTAGATCTTATACAAGACATGAACCCGAAGACCCGACCCGGATTGTACATTATTATTTTTTAAATATATATACATATACTATAACTTTATATATATTTATAAATATATCTTATCAATATAACATGTAAGTAATATATATAAAAATATATATTTATGTATATAATAAATATAAATAATATATGTTTTATTTATACTAATAATATTCTATAATACATTACAAAATATTTTAATTTAAGATTAAAAAATAAGGAAGGGAGATAATATAAAATAAATGTATATATTTGGCCAGACCCAGACCCAGACCCGAACCCGAGACCTGAAGACCCGAATGAATCCGGGTCTGGATCCAATATTGTAGACCCGATGAAGACCCGGACTCGGAGCCGAACCCGATGAAGACCCGATTACACGATTCTGGATCTCCCTAAACCCGACCCGGTTCCGACCCGTTGACAGGCCTAACTGGACAATCATAAGTGTGTTAGTAGAACCTCATGCTAGACAACTTACGTTCGTCGGGTAAATTGTTAATCATATTAGTCTGCCAAAAGCTGGCCGACCACAAAATCTAGCGTTTAAGCTACTAGTAATCCACAGTCTTACAAAGTAACATCATCAACAATTTAGATTTTATTCAGGGCAAAAAGATATCACACTATTGCATATTCTTATTCATCATATTGAAAAACTAACATAAAACAGACACAAGAGCTTCTCAGTTTGCTAGACATTTTCCCAGAGATTTCTCTATTCCTTCAAAAGGAACATCCAGAGCCGAAGGAAGAACAATAAATCCCAACTCCTTAATCCTATTCTGCCTACTATGGCTATGTTTGTCCACCAAATGCAGAGTTCTACTGAGCGTATCCTCTCCACGAAGGCCATAGTCCATAGTCCCGTTGATATTTCCTAATGTGGTTTATGGGTATAACATCAGTGGGAATCCACTTCACGTTCATCTTAGAAGGGGGTGTGGAATCAATTAAAAAGCTAGGGTCATGCTAATACTATAAAGAGCCTTTTCCTGGAACCTTCAACATTGTCAGAGTATTAAGCCAACCCCATTTGTACCATTTTCTCCTAAACTGCTCCAGTTCATCACCCATATATGCTAAGACTTCACCATACCCATTCATCCCAATGGTGCACGGTTGCTTATGAAAATGAAAAGTCAAATGGTTAACCTTTTCATTCAATTTCTTGATGCTAGTCGATTGGTTCTTTATCAAGTTAGCCTAGTCGGCCAGCGTCTTCTTGGTCCTTTATTCTTCAACTGTTAGATGAGCAACCACAACTTGTCTAGGTGATTTGTCACCCTTGGACTTCTTCAAACTCTCAATTTCCATCATTAACTTGGCGTTCTCCTGCTTCAGAAAATAGACCCCCACTTTGATTGGCACTTGCAGGCTTCTTTAATCCCTCCAACTGATCCTTCAACATGTTATTCTCCTGCTCTAAAAAATTGGCTACCTCCTAAGAACTATTTACCTCAAACTTCATCACAAATCCTTTTTATTATAGTTCAAGGAGATGTACTCTAAATTTTTGTCAAAACCACTCTTACTGCTTAACTGAGTGAACTTCATCTCATTATCAGTTGTCAAACTAGCATGAGCTTCCATGTGATCCTGCTGTATTTGGAGTATCATCTCGTAATAAGAGGCATTAATTGCCACAGCTTGACTAAATAACCTATGTGAATGAATCTTTGCCTCTATAACTTGGTTAGAAGCATCTAAGTCAAGAAATTCCTCTAATTCTTCCTCGTCAAGATCTTCATGACCTGCCCTAAAGATCTGAACACTCTTCTTGTACAAGTTACGCTCGACAGCTGCCAAAATAACTTTCTTGGAGTTCAACTGAAAAGGATAAACAGGGAATAAGTATGAAAAATTAAAAAAAGGTTCACGAAAAGCATCAACATCATTTGCATGAAAAAAGAGCAAATTCATTATAATTATTAAGGGGGAACAGAAAAAAGGAAACTAGTCCAAATTATAAAAGAGCGACATTAAAAGACAAAAATTATAAAAATAATTTTAGATGCCTAAACCTTCTCCTTATTCTGAGCAACCTCCTCCTCAGGACGTCCAACTGTTACATCCGCCTCTGGGGCCACAGGCGATTTGACCACTTCCTCTTCATCATCCATGTCCTCATTAACCATATGAGGAGTACTAGGGTTAGATTGCTAAAATAACTTGGAGTCTAAAGTTGTGCTGACCATCTTCAAAGATGCATTCAATCCTTCCTTGAAGGATGACTTCTTAAAAACCTCCACTTGCAATTGAAAAAGCCTTATCCCAACCTCTGGTATATGCATTTATTTTCTCATTCTTAAACTTTGCCTTTAAACCCTGGTACTTTTCATCCATATCGGCAACAGTTTTCTCGGTCTGATCAACTTTCTTAATAACTTCGTCGACAACCTTCAAAGAATCATTCTTATCTTTCTATACATTCTCCACAATTCCTTTCCACTTTTCTTAGTCCCTCACATGTGCCTTCTTTGAAGCATCCATGGATTCCTTCAAACCCTTGAAGGCGACTTCAATATCCGTTAAGGACTTCCTGAGTTGGTCATCTCTCCTCCAAATTTGCTCATAGTCAACCAAAAACTATAAAATTCGAGAGAGGTACAGAAATCAATAAACCATATCATTAAGGCATAGATAAATGAAATAAAGTAAAGTGGTAAGATGGTTACTGAGGTAAAATTATAAGTAGACCTTTTTAGAAGTTTATCCCTAGAGAGGGCAGCAATAATAGATTCGTCGGCAACTAGGACCCCCAAACCTATTAAACCCATCATTGTAATAGAAGCAACACCAACAGGAACCTAGTTGGCTTGGCTCCTTCTTAGAAACTCTTATCAGTTGGAAAGTCTGTTCTTCAACCTTCTAAATTGAGGATCCTGGATTTTAACGTCATCAGACACCACCACTACTGGGCGCATGGAACATCCTTCCTCAATATTCTTCTTCTCATCCAGTGAAGGTAACTTGGCCTCAACAAGAAGATCAGGGATATTTATTTCACTTTCTTCGTTGGGGAAGGAGTAACGGTCGACACCAAATTAATGTTCAAAGATTCGAAGGTGGATGAAGTACCTTTAACAATAAAATTCCCTTCTAACTAGGAAGAAGACTCTGAACCAGCAACAAGATAAGATGAGGTCAGCTCCTCTAAGTCTATGGGGGCTACTTGAATGTCTTCTATCGATCGAGCAATAAAGAAGTAGTTGAGTTCTGATACTCTAATAGTACTGAAGCTGGGTGAGGGTGATTCTCCCCAAGTCTCTACTGAATGGACCACGCAAGATTCAAATTAACGAAATTCACCTCAAATTCAGGTGGAATATCTTTCTTCCTTTTCTATGTTAAACACAAATGCATGAATACTTGTCCGTAAATGAACAAATTAAAAGAACAATGCAGAAAATGCTCAAATGATATAAGTGCAGACCTATTCCATGCCCTTCCTGAGGGCAACGTGGCCCAGTGTTTGCTTCACCCTCAGGAAGAGGGGAAAAAATGCAAATTCTTCATAATTAAGTTATAATCCCAAAAATATTTATTGGAATCAAGCAAATTAACCACCAACGCCCTGTTAGAATACATAGTCTTCATTTAGTATATGTTATCAAAAATGGTTCCCCAACTATAACAATACATCAATTGCATTATGATTATTCGGGTCCTCAATAATTCGTTAATGCGATTGACCCCATTTACCACTCTCCATGTATTTTGTGCCACTTGGGCTGGGACTAGATAAAAATATAGATAAAATTTAAGAAACAAGCGATTGGCGAGAAAGTTACCCCACACTCCGCTATAAAAATAGTGGGAAGCCAGTGACCTTCATCTAAATCACATAAGTCACATCGATAGATTACCAGTTCAGTTACTACCCAAACAGGAATCCTATGTTCTATTCTAAACTCCTCCAAAGAACTCTCATTCACAATATACACCATTGTAAAAACTCAGAAGGAAAATACGAGAAGAAAAATATTTTTGCAATGAAGATAAATACTTAGTCGTTGTTCTCTTCTTAACAGCGAAATAAAAAGCTCTACAATAAGGGAGGGAGTTTGAGATTCAAGGTGAGATGATATTAAGGGGGAAGAGACCTTTTATTGGTGTGATGACGTCCTTTAAGATCCATATTTGAAATGATTAAATATGCTAACGTTTTAGATCTCGACGACGTCTCATTTCCCTGGACATTCAAATGACCAACATACCCTAAGACGGTTTGTGTAATACTCCATATTTTTATGTCTTTTAATTATGAGTTTAATTAAATAAAATTGCTTTTAATTATGGGATTAATTAAATTAATTTGAGATAATTAATTGGAAAAATTAATCCGGATTTAAATACTAGCGAGATGAGAGTTTGTATTTGATTATGATAATAATGTTGAATATTACTGAGTGAATATGATAATATATGATTATTGAATTTATTAATATTGTCGTGAGTAAAAAATACAGCAGTTTCGGTAATTAAGTTGGAACGCGCGTGTCAGTCGCGTCACGAATTAATTTGAATGAATTTGATAGTAAATTACATTTGTATCATCTATATGATCATTTTGAGTGCGCCAACGTGTCCGTGAGGGTTGAAATAGTCAGAAAACACTAGTCGGGGGTTTAGTTTGGGTCCCGGGGCCTTTTTAGGCCTAATCGGCAACCCGAGAGGGTATTTTAGTCATTCCTATTTTTGGTGAATAGTGACCTACGAAATTTAGGTTTTATTTATCAGCCAACACTTACGGTTGTTAGGGCCATTATTTGTTAAACACAAGAGAGAGTAACGTGAGAAGAAAGAAAGGGTTTCAGGAGAACTCCAAGGGTTTCCAAGGCAAAATAACCACCACACACCACCACCATCGCCGGATTTGTAACCGGAAAGAGAGGGAGAACCAACCAATACCGTCATGAATGGATCAGAACTTCTAAACAGAGGCAAGTGATTTACCTTGCAAAGATTCAAAGCATATATTTTACATGATAGTGTAGGTTTGAAGATTCATCGTGAACAATGAAATAAATTGTGAAATGGGAGAATTAAACATTGAATATGGGTAGGGTTGCATGTAGTTAAAACTTCTGGTCGTATATTAGATATGAAATCATGCTTCATGTGTAGGTAAGTACGAAATTTAATCAGGATTTATGATGTTCTTGAAGAAATTTTGAAGAACTAGGTTCAGAGGAATAATTATGAATTTCAATCCAAGAAACTATTAATTGATGATGATTTAATGATTCTAAAAATGTTAGAAATTATGTAAACATGTTGGTATGATGATTAGTATACTTGGTTTAGAGTTTAGGACTTTGTAATAAATAATTAGAGTTGTAAAAAGAGGAAACCCGTAACTATTTAAGGAAATTCTGGGCAAATACCTGCTTGATCGATCGATCGACTCAAGAATGTCGATCGATCGACTTCTTCTGATTTTTGGTAATTGTTTTCCTTTAAGGTTTAATGTAAATCCCAAAGACGATAATGATTCTTAGGGTGATTAATATAATATTGTGGGACTTAGTTAATTTTAGTAGAGTCTTAGTTATTGCCCGAAAAATGTTATAACTTATGGGATCGAACGTTATACTTACGAGTGGTTACCGAGTGAGGACGGTTTGGAATCTTTTGATTTGGGACTGAAATTGGAATGAAAGATAATGTAAGGTTAGGAACAGTAGCTGAGGTATTTTAAATTTGCCGAGATAACCTTAGGAACAAATAGGAGACCTAGTATCCACTTGAGATAGGTATAGTACCCAAATCCGTATGACGAGAGTTGTCGCGTTAAATAAATATTACGTAGAATATTCGAAACATAAATATTGTGGGTGAGACTTAATATATAGGGAAGGAGTATAACTATATTGAAATTGTATATATACTGGTTGTGTGATTTCCTAGTATATGGATTATTATGTGTATAACATACCTACCGCACTTGCTATCACGGGAGGTCGTTCGTAAGAGGACAGTTTGGTCTCTGTGTGCCTTCGGGGGGACTTTAGATTGATGCCTCAGAACATAGGACTTAGAAGGGCTTATCGCTGAATGGATAAGTCTGCTGACCTTGGGAGCATAGGTATGTGCCTGAATCATGGGTATATGAATTATGTTCGCCTCCAATATGTGTGATTTATATTGATTTCGTTCTTGAGAGATTCGGAACTCGTGATCCTCACATACGTGATGTACTAGGATTTGATAGCAGAGTATGCGCACCGCATCTCAGCTTAGGGATGCCATATTTGTATATATATATATATAGATACTGAGGTTGATAAAAATATATGCTTGTGATTGTTCTACTATATTTCCTGGTAGTTGTATTAGCATGAGATTCTAAAATGATGATCAAATGGGGGAAGTAAATCTGAGTAGTAAACTATGTGAAATCGGTTAATGAAATGCAGTGTATGTTAGAATGTATCAATTGTGAATACAAGAGTAAACAAGTAAGGTAGTCAGATTGGAGAAAAGATTTATATAAACTAGTTAGACTCGGTAGTGTGACTAGGTGGGTTAATAAAATTATGCGTTAGGTGTACACACTAGTTGAGGGGTGAGATTCTCAAGAGAGGGCACACGACTAACATGTTTATAATATGTGTTGTTTAATTATAATTTAAACACTTGCTATATTTTTTTAAACTGTTTTCACCTCGGGCTCTGACCTGCTTTCCTGTGAATCTATTTTGTTTGTAAAAACCTTTTAGGTGACCAGCCACAGCGTCGCCAAACATAGGAGTTTCATTCCGAAGACGCGTTATAAATGTTGTGGAAGCTACAGGATCTCGGTATTAGATGCCTCCACATTTATCTTTGATTCCTTCAGAGTCATTCATATCAGTTAAGGCATGTTGCCCATTCTTATTTAGAAGTTGTAGATACAGACTTTCATTGTGTCAGATATTGGTTTATTTATTCAGGCTCTTGTATTGGGACTTTATTTTACTCTGGTATTATTATTGGAGTATTTACTCCAGACTCAATTTATTTCTTTTCGTTGGTTACTCACATGAGTTGTTTATACGATTATTGGATGATGATTTATTTACTTGGCTAATTGTTAACTTAATTAGTAAAATTTGACATCTCTCTTTTTAAATATTAGGTGGCTAGTAATTAATTAAATGTTTTCGACACTGATGCTAAGACTGAACCAATTTGATATTCTGTATTAATTTCACAAAGGAGTAGTTACCCGATATTTAATTAACCGGGTTGTCACAGTTTGCTATTTTTCTAACTATTTACAAAATTTCCACCGCCTTAGTATGACAGGTTAAAATTTATAAGTCCTTGAGATCGGCAACCGATTAGCACAATTTCGAGATGTCGAGCAACTTTTAAATAAGAATACTCCATCCTTTTACTATCTCATCATGAATGAAGTATTGGGGGCTTTTGTTATAGCTTAAAATAAATAGGTAACGTGGACATGTACAGTAGTGACACTTGTCAATATTATCACTGAATCCTCAAATAGCAAATAGACCTCGTCGGCTCAGATATTTTGTAGTAAGCCGTCTAGCCGACCAAACCTCTGAAAGTGAACAGTCAGTAATATGAATAGGTGCACATGGGATATTCAACAGTCACCACGCACAAGCACGTGAATAAATATCCAGCTGCCTATTATTGTGTAAATATATAAATTTCTAGTGTATAAAAGGTATTCAATCTCTTGAACTTCCAACTACTATAAATAGACTACTACCTCTCTCAGCTAAGGGAGAGAACCATTCGTTCTAACCCTAGAAATTGTTATTGAGAGACTTGTACTAAACTTTAAAAATATAGTGACGTTACACCCGTGGATATATGTACCATATTTGGGCTAAACCACGTAAAATCTTCGTGTCTCTTTACACTTCTCTTATTTCTCTAGTTTATCATATTTATTTGTGATTATAAATATTGGGTAATTTGAGTTAAGATTATTCCAACATTGTCAAACCCAAATTTAGATATCAACACTTGGTATTTGGAATATTTTTTCATTAACCAAAGTTACTCTCAGTATTAATATAATTATGGAACTCATACTTAGAGTTTTATAATTAAAACGTTATTTTTAATCAAATTTGGCAACCCTTTCGCATGGACGGTATACAAAGTGCTACTTTTCTACATAAAATTGAGATTTTAAATTATTTATTTTCTTTATTAAGTATGTAGTCAAATAAATCATATATTTTTTATCCCACAAGTTCCATGAAATCTATATTATATCTCTAATACGATAATATTAACAAAATTGTTAAACTTAAAAAATAAAACGTGTATAACTCCCGGTCTCTCTTTTCTAATAAATAGCAATTAATGCACTTAAAATGAGCAAACTTATTAAACTTAGACAATCAAGCGTTTAGAACTACGGGTCTCTCTTTTCTAAGAAAATGAATCGCCAACATCTAACTTTTCTCACAATAAAACTGTTTTACACCAAGAGACTTAAGTCAAGATCGTTTAGACCCATGTGGCGCAAGTGCTCCTTGTGTTTTCGATTTGAGTATTACAGAAAATCCAATACAAGAGAAGATTTACCCAAGGTGGAAACTGATGGTAGAAATCAATTCAAAGTTAATGAATCAGACGAAGAAGATGATGGCCAAGAAAAAGAAGAAGAAGAAACTCGATATGCCACAAAGAGGTTCAATTATTCTTCACCACCCAAGAACGTGTTTATATTGACTAGATGTAAATCTTCTCCCTACAGACCTTCTTCATTGAGAAGTCGATTTTAGTGTTCATTTCTTTCAACAGGGGAGGTCGAGGATGAGCCAAATAATAAGGGACTTCAACAAGAGGATCAACAACAAGAACAAGAAGAGAAAGAAATATAGAGTGAACCAAATAACAGTGAATCAACTACGGAATCTAGAGATGACTAAGAAACTGATGGAAATTCCCCCATTTCCAAACAATTAAAAGGTTCAGCCATATTTATATTTCCCTCTCACTTGGGTTTCAATTATCTTCCCAAGTATTTTATAAAACTTTTTTACTGTTATTTTACCTATTTTTTTAAAATAAAAAAAGTTCTTATATATATTTATAATTTTTTTTTAAAAATAACTGTTTATATATAAATTTATAAAAACAGAAAAAACACTTAAAAAATGTTTTTACTCTTTTTTTAATTGCTTTATAAATTTAATAAAAAATGTTTTATATATATTTACAAAAAAACATTTCTAAATATATAAATATGGTATATACAAAATAGTTTTTACTTATGTTTATAAAAAACATTTATAAATGTATAAATATGGTATATAAAAAACATTTATAAATATTATAAATGTTTTAAATATATAAAAAAACAGTAAAATAACTCTTTTTACTCTTGTTTTTAACAATTATATATATATATATATATATATATATATATATATATATATATATATATATATATATATATATATATATATATATATATATATATATATATATATATATTAATAAAAAACAGTATTTATATATAATTAAAAAAAACAGTAAAAAAACTGATTTAAATGTATAAAAAACATTTATTTTTACTATTTTTTATAAATTGTGTATAAATATTTATAAACCGTTTTTAATATTTTTAACTTTTTAACAGTAAAAAAACATTTAACAGTTAAATAGTTTTTAAACTCCTTTACTCTTAAATAATTTTTTTCACATTTAATTAGTTTTTTTTACTGTGTTTCAATAGTTAAAAAGTTTTTGTAGCTGTTAAAAAACAGTGAAAAACTGTCTTTATTGTTTTTACCATTTTTTTAATATATTTATAAAAACAGTTAAAAAAAACTATTTTTTACTGTTTAAACGTTATCAATATCGTTATTTGAAAACAAGGTTATTAATTTTTTTTTACTTATTTCGTTTTAAATATATATTATAACCACATTATTTAAAAACCACGTTACTAAAACCACGTTCACTATTTTTTTATAAATATATATACAAACTTTTTCATTTTATAGAATTTTTTGATTTTATAAAAACATTAAACAAAAAAAGTTCTTCATTAAAAACAATTGAAAATACTGTAGAATTTGTTTTTTATACATTAATATATACTTAAACTAATATTTGTTAACGTATTAAGGGATAAAATAGTCTTTTTGGTATAAAAAATTGAGTCAACTGACGTTCAAACCTGTCAAGTGTAACAACCCATGACTTTGGAGACTGAGAAATTAAATTTTTGGGAAAATAAAATTTAATTTAATCGGAGAATTTTAAATTTGGGAATTTAAGTCCAAAAATATAGGACGTTGTAAAGTATTCCGGATGAGGATTTTGAGGGTACCATTGATCCCGAAAGGGTCGAGATAGTCAAAATGACTGTCATTGAGTTTTATTTCGGCTCCGGAATGTTTTTAAGTCAGTTTGACTCGAATTGGAGTAAACGAGTCATTTAAAGTGTGTATTAACATCTAAATTTGGGTTTATTGTTTTAAAGGACTTAAGGCTTACGGATGAAGCCTTCTCCTTTGAGAAAAAAGAGAAAAGGAAAGAAAAGAGAAAGAAGAAGAAAAGGAGAGAGGGAGAAAAAGCTTGGGATTTTCGGCCCAAACGCGACATCAAGGACGATCCAACCTCTACAAATCCGAGGCAAGTGTTTAATCTTGCTAAATACCTATTTGTGTATTTCATTTCATAATTTTGTGGGTTAAAGAAATGGATTTTTGGGTATAAACATCAAAACCTAAATTTTGGTTCAAATCTTGAAATTGAAGATTTTAATTGGGTTTAAGGGATATAAATTGATGAGGTTAAATTTAGGATGTGTTTTGATGTTAGAAATTATGTTGGGATTGAAGATTAAGGGTTGGAAGTAGTATAAGTTGAATTTTGGGGAATTTTGGGTTATAGAAAAACAGCCATTTTCGTGGCTTTCTGAACTGGCCGAATCGATTCGCCAGGTTACAGAAGTCTCAGGTCTTTAGGACCGAATCGATTCGCTATTGGGCCGAATCGATTCGGATAGGCCGAATCGATTCGGAAACAGAGCATTTTGTGAAATTTTCCCTTTAGTGAATTCATACCCTTTTTAGTTGGGTTTATTGATTTGGGGGTCTTCTCTTAAGATGTAAGAGATATGTTCTTGGAGGCATATAAGGAGTTTCCATGTATGTATTGGAGTTGTATATGGTGATTGTGGGGAAACCTCATAGAGGTTGGGAATACCAATTAGAGATAAAAAGGTATGAATATGATGCGAGGTTGATAACTCTTAGAGAGTGAGGGGTCTCATATCATTAGAAATGTTTAAATTAAGGAACAATAGGTAACCCGATAGGGGTAAGGGTTCATGAAATAAATTGAACCATAGGTAAAATTGGGAACGGCTTGGGGATCGTACTATCAACTAGAATAAACGGTAGTATAATTCTAGTTAGGATAGTTTACACATAATTAGGTGGAAATAATCACATGGGATTCCAACACTTGAGACAAAGTGGAATAAGTTGAGGTTTGTAGACTTTTGGTTAGGTGTATACCTTTAGTCAAAATTTGTATTGAGGTATTGATTTGCTCTCGATAATGACGGTATGTGTAGTAATGGTTTCCTACACAAAATTTTGGGTGATAATCTTAATGTAGTATATATAGGTATATATATACATATGATGTTTGGGAGACTATTCATCATAGGAAAAATGATTGAATATGTTTCAAGTGAGAGATGGTATTCACATATCGAGGTAAAATTAAAGAAAATTATGGTGACGGCTTGTACATCGAGGATTATGTGTACTTATAGCCGAGTTTATATATCTTATACTTATGAACGAGAATTAGTTGTATATAAGGATATGTGAATATATGTATATATATCTATATAGATATGAATATATGGATATATTTATGTTATGGACATACATGGTATGTATATTTAAACCTTACATGATGGTTTAATATTTGATCATATGATTGGATCATATGGATGTATATATATTGTGCATGTGAATGGTATATATACTTATTTGGTTAAGCATACCCCGCTCATGCTATCATTGGGAAGTTGCGCGCGTAGAGGGTGAGCATCCTGGCTAGAAAAAAAGGGTGTGGATATTCCCCAGGTCATAGTCGTCCTGTGTGTTATTATATGATATATATATATATATATATTTTGGGATGAGACGTGGTGGGTATGTTTCGTCTCATTGTCGGTTAGGAGCTATGACCGCTTCCCGGGACGTCGTGTGCGTGAGTTTACCACGAGATGGGTGTCGTTTAGCCCCACCATAGTGGCCCCAGTATTGCTACGTGAGCTGGGCACTGGGAAGATGATAGCATTGATGCAGTTTATCGGCGCTATATATAGCCGGGTATTTATTTGTGCATGGCCTTGGTACATCATATATGGTATGTATACCTGGTCATGGGATTGGATGATGGTATGTATATATATATGGTTAGAATAAAATGCCTATATATATATATATATATATATATTTATATATCCTATAGATAGAAGGATATGGACTTTTATGGAGTACATCTTGGATGATTATGGTGTACTAGATTGATGGGGGTTGATGTATGGCATTTAAGGAATATTTCGGTTACATCATCCCAAGGATATTATTGGAGATGTTAGTTGTAGTACTAGTATAATATTGTATATATGGCATTATGGATCTCTAGGATTGACATTGTTTAGGAGTAGTGTAACGGGGTGGTTCCTTGTTTGGATTTCGCTTTGCGAGACACCCCACGCATGAAACGCAGTGCAGTGTTGAGATTGGAGAAAAGTTCTGCCAATTATGGTATGTACGGCATTATGGATCTCTATGATCGACATTGACAAGTAGTAGTGTAACAGGGTGGTTCCTTGTTTGGATTTCGCTTTGCGAGACACCCCACTCACGAAACGCAGCGCTGCGTTGAAATTGGAGGGAAGTTGTGTCAATAATAATTTTGCATGCTTATTAATTAGAAATTTAAATCATATGTTTCAACCCAAATGCATATTGGGTAACTTATTAAATTAAAAATTGGTTAAAGTATAAACCGGAATCCACTAAGCCTAATAAGGCACTTATGATTAAAAATAAATATTTAACTGTGTTAAAAAAAAGGGGTGGATTCTTGGGTTATGATAGGGATAGGAAGGTAGATCTCGTGGGTATATGCTAGGCCTATGATAAGTTAGGTTGTCCTAATAAAATGGGGGTAATTTAACTAATAAAATTGAGGACGCGAATAGGTGCGCGCCTTTAGATGAGAGGTGAGTTGGGGCTCCACGAGAGTGCGATCCTATTTTAATTATGAAATACGTGCACCGATATTTATTATGCACGGTTAACACACTTGCTAAATATTTTCACAACTCGGGCTCTGACCGTTTACTTTTCTCTCCTGCCTGTATATATATATTACTACAGGTGTCCTACCGCATGGATGCCGGATGACTTCCTATCCAGAGTCTTGGGAGCCGTAACATGTGCAGAAATATTACGGGATGTATCTTGTAGTCGCTTCCTCCTTCTTCAAAATTCTAGGTAGGATTCATGTTGTGTATCGAGTTTGTACCCAAGGGATATTTATATACATGTTTATACTTATTCCATTCCAGTTATTGTATTTGCTGTGACCCGACAGCTTATTCGGGTCTACTTGTTGTATCACATTCGGTTGTAGTTATTTGTATCATTTTATTATAACATTTCGTTTATCATAGTTTCTTTCCTGCATCTTTCTTTCCTTTATTCGTAGTGTTATAGTGTTGTGTCGTGGTATGTTGTATGTTTTAAATTATTTTAACATCTCGCTTATATGATATCGGGTAGTTAGTCCTATATTATATAGTACCGCCAGTTGATGTTGAGACTGGATCATCTGAAACTCCTGATTTAATATAGTATAGGGCTGGCCACCCGTTATTATTTTAGACGGGGTGTTACATCAAGTAACGGTTAACCAACTATAATATAAACAAATGAATGTATGTAAATATAGGATATCAATGAACATTGCATGATATATATGATTTTTGCTTGGATCAATTTAGGCATAAAGTAATCTTTTATGTGCAGATCATAGTCAAAGTAGACTGAATGTATGTAATTGTAGAGACACATAACTCATATGAATAAATAATTACTCACATTCAGTATGAATAAGAGTTTTTTGACCAAAAAATATCTATATTTATTTGTGACATTGAATGCAAAATAACTCAATATCAATAATAAATGTAATTTTGTATGATGGACTGTGTAATAAACAAAATAATATTTTTTAATGAAAGACGTGTTATGTTTATATAATAAAAATTATTAAAATGAATTTGCATTGTATATTTGATTGTATATATGTATATATTATAAATGTTTTATATATGTCGCACGCACATCGTGCGGGTTAGATGCTATTATTAATAATGAATATGTAATACCAAGGTTCTAAAAAATGCGGGGCGTGATCGAGGCGTGGAAGCCAAGCCTTAAGTCTTAGAAGCCTAGGCGGGCCTTAGGCGTAAAAAAGCGTGAAAAGACGTTTAGGTATTTTTTGATATATTTTAACATTTTTAACTATAACAAGGCTATTAAAAATACTAAAATCTTACGTACCTTAATATATGTCTGAATATATGTAAACAAAAATACTATTTTTAAATACTAAGAAAAAAGACGCGTTTTTTTGGACAAGAGGTAGAGAGGTTTTTAACACCATTTGGATTTTGATTGTTTTGAATGAGATATTTGTCCGTTTTTTTTAAAAAAAAATCTTTAAAAGGTGACATCGTTTCACTAAAGCATTTTTGTTTTTTAAAAAAAGTGCGCTTTAATACTTTTACCAAGAATAAGGCGTGAAAGGCTTAAGACGGGGCGTTTCTTCCAAGCGTCAAGTCTAGACGCGCCTTTTAGAACATTGATAATACACATTTTCTTTGATAGGACCAATGTAAAAATATCTTTAAAAAAAAATTATTTGCCAAGCTCTCTAAAATATTCTCTATGATAGAGCGAAGCTTGTGTAATGAACTTAAAATACATGGCCAATCATAGTAAAAATCCAAATCCAGAAAAATCACAGCTAAATAAATAAGAAAAACGATTTGTGTAAAGGTATCTAATCTAGTATAGACGAGGTATATATGTGAGACAGTGATGACCCTCAATAAGGAGAAGTCGATGAGCAGTCTTTTTCAAGGAGGGTTTGCTAGGAGACAAGGTCTTAGGCGTGCTTTCTCATCTTTACTCATAGCAATGGGCCAAAATCTCTCGCTCACCACATATTGCATCTCACATATCGTGTTCTATTCCCCCGTGTATATATGACAGCCTAAAATAACCCATCTTTCCATATACCAAACTTCAACTCTTTCTTTCTTTCTTTCCATTTAGGCACATACATATATAAAAACACCTAAATGGCCGCAAATTCATTCTCCTTGAGGAACTTGAAACTCAGGTCATGGTCAAAGCATGTTCGAGAGCAACGGGCGCGGCTTTATATTATATGGAGATGTACTGTGCTTCTTCTATGTTGGCATGATTGAGGTGAGGTGTAGCATAGCAAGGTTGAGGTTTGTATTGTATAGAGAGAAGTAGTAAATGTTTTAGCACTTATGGTTGAACTTTGTATAGTTTTGAGCAATAGTGACGTAGATTTTGTTAGGAGAGAGAGGGGTGTCAAATGAATGATAGCAGGAAGGTGATTCTGATATGTAAGGTTGCAAAGCAGTATATAACAATTTTTGAGCCCACATTTGCGAATTCTGACTACACATATAGTTTCCTATTTTTCTTCTTTTATTAATATTCGCGTCATGACCTTATTTATGCATTCACTTAAACATGGCAATAGAGGAAGCTTTTTATTTTTATACATGGGTGTTTTTCGTATATGATCCATCTGAACATATTTTCGTGGTATAAATTCAGAAGTTACACAGATAATATCACGTTTACTTCGCTCGCTCTTTTGCCGATGTCTCCATCAATCGTGCAAACCCAACCTCTGGGAACCAACGCTGCCAATATCCACGCCAACCATCATGTTCCACCATTGCGACCCAAGCATAAACATGAAGAAGAAGAAGATCTAAATCTTATAGATTCTCTCCCTCCATATACAATACTCTGTAATTGCAAGACTTAATCTTTGGATAGTGGTAGAAAATCCCTTTCTAGTATCACTAATACAATTGATCTCCTCTTCAAATCCCCTTCTATTTCTGGTCACACCATTTTTATATAAAACTTTTCCCCATATCTTATTAGCAAAGCACACACTAGTCCCCATTAATGTAACCCCATTCTTTAAGTTTGTCCCTAGTTCTCAATTTAATAAGACAAGTTACCCTAGAAAAGAGCATCTAGGAATTCCTTTTCTATGCCACACAACTTTACGCCAATATATCGCTTGCTTCTTCTCCCTTCTCTCATCATAGGTTTCCCTAATTTTGTAATTACAGATAACTAGAGCGGCCCCCCTCAATATAAGTTTTTCTATAATAAAACCCAAGTCAAAGATGTTTAAACATGTCGGCCCTCGATCTCAAATTTTCCACAAATACAGGACATAACAGTCTAGTTGGAGAAGTACGTAGGATTGATTTTCCATGGAAAAAAGACCATCTAATCCTTTGAACTGTTACCTCCATACATGGCGGATGTAATTCTTTAGATGATAAAACCCCTAAAAATATGTTATGCTCTTTTCAAATTCGAAAACCCCCTAAAAATATGTACTTGTTTTTTCAAATTCGATTTGTTGATCGTAATGTTTTTAAATTTGAAATCCCTTTTTACTGATTTAGTAACCCATCAGATATCTAGTCATTTCAAATACCAATCCCATTTGATACTTACTCGTCACCATTTTTTCTTGTGTTTGTTCCACTGCTGTTCATTTGTGTCCTAGTCACCATGGATGATATCATTGTTGGAAGATTGAAATATAAAGGTTCAATTTGTGTTATTCCAATTCACCATCAGGTATCATTTGAGGATATCATAAATGAATTTTCATCTCATTTTACCGAATTAAAGAAAGGTACTTTTCGTTTGGTTTATTGTGTTGGTGCCCAATCTAACTATATGCTTGACAGTGATAACAATGTGAGGGGAATGTTGCTGTCACGCCACATGTTGAAGGAGAATTTTATTGATATTTCTGTTGTTGAGAGCTCGGAAACATTTCATGCGTCTGATGTACAAAGTGGTGATATCATGTGGTTTAACCGAAGATATTGCATTGGACAGAATGAAATGGAAAAATAGGATTCATGTAGCCAACCCTAAATAATTGGGAAAAGGCTTTGTTGAGTTGAGTTGAGTTGAATTGATGTACAAAGTGGTGATGTGTTCTGTGAGTCCATTATTTAGACGAGAATGAATATTTTGCGAAAAGTAGATGCAGTTGGAGGAAGACATTACTATCACAAGATTGGAGGTCATATATAAGTCATGTGGATAAAATATTTGAGTGGGGTGCTAAGGAGTTTCGAGAGAAGTTGGTAAAATATTCTGTCGAATTGGGGTTCAAATTTGTTTATTTAAAGAGTGAGAAATCGAGGGTGACTGTGGAATGTATTAAAAAGACAAGCGAAGGATGTAAATGGCGTGTTCATGCATCAGTGTCTTTGTGTAATGGGTTCTTTTATATACGGACACTGAATAATGTTCACACTTGTAGTGGGTTAATTCGTACTCGTAAGATTTCGATGATGAGTTTGAAGGTTGTGTCAACCGTGTTGGTTAATCGTATTAAGGATAATCCATTCATAAAACCAATTGAGGTAGTAAAGGACTTTAAAGAGAATTTCGGGTTCGATATTCCCTATCATCAAGCTTGGTATGGAAAAGAAATGGTGAAGGCTGCGTTGAATGGTGGCGAGGAAATGTCATACAAATTGTTAGGTATCTATAAAGATCTTTTATTGGAAACGAACCCAAGGTCCCATTTTGTCATTGAGTGTGAGGACCGTACTAATCGATTTAAAAAGGTTTTTATTGTATTTGCTGCATGCATTGTTGGGTTTTTGTATTGTCGACCAATGTTGTGTATTGATGGTACATTTTTGAAGAATAAATACAAAGGCCACCTTTTAGGAGCGACGACCAAAAATGGAAATCAAGGTATATTTCGATTATATTTTATCTCATAAATATGTTGTTTGAACAACTATTATATTTAGTGTGCATTTCATGTCTTAGCACATTCAATTTAGTGTTCCTTGCATTTACATGTATACTGACAATTTACATCTTGATTCATGACAGTGGCAATGCAGTTTTGTTGAATAGATTATAGATAAATTATTTTTACATTCAAACTACTTTGTCAAAATATATAATGTATTCTAAGTAAATTATACAAGGAGTAGTTTAATCATATTTCGTGTCCAAACGATGACGTACTAATTTTTTATTGTATAATAGTATCTAATATTCAGATTCGTATGTGTAAAAATAGAAACTTAGTATCTAACTATGAAAGTCGACTATATACATTCTCATAATATAAAACATGCTCAAACAATTACAAAGCTCTATTACCTGTTAAGCATCTACATACACAATTATGTTCTTTCAAAGATAATTATTTGAAATTATTACATTCTTTAGATGGGACATAAATACCTATGGAGCGCTTCCTCTGACAGCATATGAATATATACTATTAATATACCTTGCTTCATTTGAGGGTACTTATATCTTTATATAGACGTGGTTTTGTTCATGTGTAAGTAATTGCATTAGCACTTTAAAAGCAAATATGTCTAAAAAATAATTTTATTGTTTTATATTTTAGACGTTACGCTGAGTTTACTAGTGCTATTTGTAGTTTTTTTCACACTTTAGACTGTAAATTAATTAATCAACAAGTGTAACTGTCAATTTATAGTATATATTGCATATTTTTGGTGTCCACTTGTGTAAAAGTAAAATGTTTTGGTATTGCGTCTTTTCTTGAAATGCGTTGGTACGAAAGATCCTTTGATGATTTGCTTCATATATAGTATGGTCTCCCCACGAATATATTATGACATATATGGTACTGTGTATTAGTTGAAAAAACTGACCGAATTTTATAGTTCAATAAAATTTGAGGCTTAGTAATAGTCATCTAACTAAACTAAAACTCAAAAGGCAACATTACATATCTCAATGGTAAAGTTTTCAAAAGGCATGGCATAGATTATTTAAGATTTACATAGAAAATTGTTAAATATGAGACGCGCACAACATAAGCCTATCAAGAAACGTAAAAAATTGAGGAATTAACACATCACCGACATAGATTTTGGTGGCATAAGAAAACATATCAAATTTCCTCTCCTTATTTAAGATCACAAACAGTTGCAAACATCCTATCCATCCATATGGTATAGTGACCATAGTTATGTCAGTATGAGGTATGATGTAATGTGTGGAAAAAAGTCTGATGTCTCTGAGTGATCAAAAGTTTGATGTCTTGGAGATGTGATTAGTCAATGCCGCTGATCCGGACACACATTATGGATGGATAGGGGTCTGTGCCAGAGGCATTTACCAATCACATCTCTAAGACATCAAACTTTTGATGTCTTAGAGACATCAAACTTTTTTCTGTATTGTGTGATAGCTGGGTCCAATATGAAAAATCAAAATAGCAACATCAACATCTATCGCAAAAACCCCAAAGGTATCTAGTACATGTTTCCCTAGATACCACGCTATTGATCCTTATTTGAGCAAATTTTTTGTATAACGATACCTTTTAGAAAGAAAAACTTATTAATCAAGACTTGTCAATGTAGGTATTAATAACAACATCTTTTTTTCTCATTATTGTAGGTATCTTTCCTGTTGCTTTTGCAATTGTAGATGGGGAGTCCGAAGAAAATTGGGAGTGGTTTTTGCGTATTTTGTCTGATGTATTGAAGGCACTTAAGAAGGTAATCACTTTTATCTCGAATAGGAACGATGGACTATGTGATGCTGTTTCAAAGGTCTTCCATTCTTAACCTCATGCATACTGTATTTATCGTATTCAACAGAATATTATGTTGAAATATCCAGGAAAGGGGAGGTCAATGCATCATGATAAAATAGTGGGGTTATTCGTGTCTTGTGCATACGCAGCAACTGAACATATTTTCGCAGAGCGTATGGAAAATTCGTTAAAAGAAGGAGGTGATACAATGGTAAGATTTCTTGAGAATATGCCATTTAAGAATTGGGCAAATGCACATTTTACAAGAAAACGATACGGAGAGATGGCATCTAACATAGCCGAGTCATTCAATGCGTGGATTTTAGAGGAACGATACTTACCTATCACACAACTTTTGATGGAATTAGAGTAAAATTGATGAAGATTATGTGTGATAGGAGTCGTTTAGCAGAGCAATGGACATGTGTGTTGTGTCCTAAAATTGAAAAAGTTATAAGGGAACGTTTGAATATTGGGCGTAACTGGCATGTTAGCCAAGCGAGCGAAGACATGTTCGAGGTTTCTGGTGATGATACTCATACAGTGGACTTATTTTATCGTTCTTGCTCATGTAAAATGTGGCAAATAAAAGGATTACCATGTGTACGTGCTTGTTCAGCGACAGAATCGTGTGGTTTGGAGATTGATAATCTTATCGAGGATTACTGTAAAACTGATTACTTTAGAAAATCATATGAATGTCCAATATATCATGTTCCTTCTATACCTAAAGGGGTAAAGATTGAAGAAGATGGAATTAAACCTCCGAATACACGCAAACAACCCGGGAGACCGAGAGTCAATAGGATAAAGTCAGCTGACGAAGTAAGAAAACTCAAGTGTGGTCGGTGTGGGTCTGCAAATAGGCACAACAAAAAGACATGCACAGCAGTCATCTGATGTTAATTATCATTTTTTTCAATATCATTTATATTATTTTACTATTTTGAATAAGAAAGATTATGATGTTAAAAAACGTGGGTGTTGCAATTTTAATTATTTGTTAGATCATTGTGTTGGAAACAATGAATATGTTAAGAAATAAAGAATGTTCCTTCTTATTTGTATTGAAGATACCTCTTAAGAAATAATGAATGCACATTTTTATTTGTACTGAAGATACCTCGAAATTATCTTTTCAAACTTATAACTTTTGAGACCATTTACAATAATTTTGGATGTAAGTGATCCTTAGTAAGTTTGCACTATCTTTTGTATTACAGATGTATTTTTCATTATAAATCTCCATTGTTTGTTCTAGGTTTGCCCCTTTAATCTCTTGATCCTAAAGATACCTCTTAGTGGCTAATCCTCTGGTGGTTCGTATAAATTAAGGTACCCAGTGGCTTTGATATTCAGTCCATGCAATCTAAAATTATCTAAGATGCATATCGTCTGACTGCTATAAGTTTATTTTCCCAGCATTTGTTATACTTTGCTAACACGTATCTACGGTTTGACGTATTGAAAATCAACAGGCTTATGAGTTAGCGCACAAGGATGTTGGTTATTGGAGATTGGGGAAGGGTGTTCATTTTTGTAAGGGACTCAAGTCAGATATGATGATACAGGACGGAGAATATATCCATCGAAATTGAGCGACAATATCAAACCACTATCCACAACAGAGAAAATTTTGTTCTCATTTGCATTTTGTTTAAAAGATTTTTTATTTTTTACTAGTTATATTAAATTACTAGGAACTCAATAAAAAGTGGCCCAATTAATAGTAATAGTCTAGTTGCAATCGCAACGCTAATCCAAACTCTACTTAGTTTGTAGATTATTCAATATATCAGCACATTATGGTCATGTTTTAATTTAAAAGAAAAATGTAAATCCAGATGTCCACGCTAAACTGATTAGGAATACAGAGGTTGGCTAATAATAGAGAAGTGAGGTACATTTGATGCACATCATTGCCAAATCATAATAAAACACGAGTTGTGTGGGTGGGTGGGGTTAATGAGTCACACCTTGAACCATATCATTGCAATGTGGAAGATGCACTATGGGATCAGTCTCTAAAGCTTAGGATTCTTAAGAGGAGCAAAGACACTTGACATATCACTCTCTAAAGCTTTTGTAAAATCAATATCTACTTCTACTTGTTTCTTATTGTTTTGTTTCCTAATCGCTATCGGCGATCCATTTTCCTTTGTGGGTACTGATCTTCACCATTGATACATTCGCATAGAGATTCTAGTATCATCACAAGCCATTATGTAATATTTCTTTCTAAAAAGCATACTTAACGAGATATGTATTTAGCAATGCTATGAGTGCAGGATGAAACTTCTAGGTTCCACGTCTCCTCCCACTTTCGAGGTCACCATTTGTATCCGGGGAATTGGATTCTGTAGTTTCTCGGGAATACTCATGTTGCATATATGCAGTTTCCATCTCTGTTGATGATTGTTGCGCATCATGTTGCATTCTAATATATTCGTTTGGTCTCCAACCATTTCTTTATGTGACACAGAGTTTTCCAGGATGGCCACTGTGATCAGAAACTTTAATTTTCCCTGATAAATACCAAGAAAGGAAACCGAGACCTGTAAATGACCAAGTGTGCCCACCAGGGATTACCTACAGATAGTATAAACTGGGCAGAGATGGAAAGAATATCACTAGTGAAATGTCATATAGAGAAATTGAACAAGATCAAATGCTTCGAAATCTTAACTTCGATTATCAAACAGAGTACTTTTGGAAAGATATCACGTGATTGATTCCAAATAATGTCTTCTCTTAAAGTGCTCGATCTGTCATGATGCAATCTTCATACATTTCCCTCGCATATTACAACATTGACAGAGTTGCAATATCTTAAACCATAACATAAAAATATATCAGAGCTGCCGAATGAATTCAAGCAATTGATTAAGTTGAAAAAAAATTATTTGAGTTTTTTAAGGTATAGGCTGAAGATTCCACCACAAGTGATAGCAAGTCTGTCAAAGGTGCAAGTGCTAAACTTGTATTGTTCTAGTTTTGAAAATCAGATTCTCGAGGGAAATATTTTATTTGGGAGTGGTGAAGGTTTTCATGAGGAACTAAAGCACTTGAAGTATCTAGAAGATCTCAGAATCACTGTGACAAGTGTTGTTGCTTTCCAAAGTTTTTGCAAGTCTCCAAAGTTGTGTTGCACACATAGCCTATTTATCACAAAGTGTCAAGGTTTAACCACACGAATAATGCCAATTATAGAAAATATGAAGGTGTTTCATGTTTCTAATTTCCCCAATTTTATCGGAAATTAGTATCTATCATTTTTAAACTCACTGTATTTTCAGTAGTTAGTATTTGTGGTTAACATCTGATCTCATATAAGAAAATTTATATTGCATAATTTGAATCATTGGCATACATTTTGTTTGGTGAACTATGCCCCTTCTTTCTAACTTTCTAAACCCAATATTTTCTAAAGTAATATTTGGATTTAGGGAAGAAATAAAAAAATTCAAAACTCCGAGTGATACAAACAGCGCCTACTCAAGAACCACACTTTGGTGATTACCTGTAACTTATGATCCTTCCATCATTAGTTGTTCCACTAAAGGTACAATTTGTCACAACAATACCTTTTACATTTGTCTTGGTCTCGCAGTTGCCCAAACTACCAACACGTACGTCTAATTCAGAACAAAACACGAGATAAAATGATACTTAAGGGGAAAATCCGAAAATAAAAATACAGAAAGCCAGCTCATTAAGAAACCAGTCACTAGATACCTAGAGATCAGAGCTGCCGAATGAATTCAAGTAATTGATCAAGTTAAAAAAAAAAATTATTTGAGTTTTTAAGGTATATGTTGAAGATTCCAACACAAGTGATAGCAAGCCTGTCAAAGGTGCAAGTGCTAAACTTGTATGGTTCTGGTTTTGAAAATCAGATTCTCGAGGGAAATATTTTATCTGGGAGTGTTGAAGGTTTTAATGAGGAACTGAAGCACTTGAAGTATCTAGAAGATATCAGAATCACTTTGACAAGTGCTGTTGTTTTCCAAATTTTTTGCAAGTCTCTAAAGTTGTGTTGTACACACAACCTATTTATCACAAAGTTTCAAGGTTTAACCACACGAATAATGCCAACTATATAAAATATGAAGGTGTTTCATGTTTCTAATTTCCTCAATTTGGTTGGGAATTAATATCTATCATTTTTAAACTCACTATATTTTCAGTAGTTAGTATCTATGGTTAGCATCTGATCTCATAAAAGAAAATTTATATTGCACAATTTGAATCATTAGCATACATTTTATTTGGTGAACTATGCCCCTTCTTTCTAACTTTCTAAACCCAATATTTTCTAAATTAATATTGGAATTTAGGGAAGAAATAAAAAAATTCAAAACTCCCAATGATACAAACAGCGCCTACTCAAGAACCAAACTTTGGTGATTCCCTGTAACTTATGATCCTTGCATTATTAGTTGTTCCACTCAAGCTAAAAATTTTCACAGTAATACCTTTTACATCTGTCTCAGTCTCGCGGTTGCCCAAACTACCAACACTAATTCCATGTCCAATTCAAAATAAAACACAAGATAAAATAGTACTTAAGAGAAAAACCAAAAACAAAAATACAGAAAGCCAACTCATCAAGAAACCAATCACTAGATACCTAGAGATAAGGGACCTTTATTTTGATTTATTTTACCACTAGTCTCCCAAAAACTGAAGTCGAGTATAGAATTGAAAAATTATTAGTTTCTTGAATATGTCATGCACGTATTATTTGCTCTAACGAAATGTTGATGAGCCTTTCAAATGTACTTCCAGGAAAAGATGTAGATGCATCATCAAATACAATGGCAGATTGATTATAGTATTCGTAAGCACATCAATGGACAAACTTAAAGGTTGGTTGCATTCACCAAAATGACGACATTTATTTGATGTTAAAGGTAAAAGACGCACAGAATAACCATTAAAAGCATCCTGAAAATTTTTCCAATATAGTAATCATATCCCCACAAAACATGTAAATAAGAAAAAAGTATCAAGTCTAAACCATCCTGTTGAGAATAGTCTTCTCGAACAAAATTTATTTCAAAACTATTCTTAATTAATTACGCGTGATGAATTTCTCGCTCACGACTATTTATTCCCGAGCTTCTTGTTGACTTTTACGACATCATATTCCCATGTTCCAGGTGATATGGTATAAAATTCTATCAAATGACCGCGCATTTCTGTCATTGTATCTATCTTGAACCGGGTCGGCAATGTCATTCTTCCAATGAGTAACTTCACAACAAGCAAGATCGTAGTGCCACAATCCAGACTACACACAATACAATACAAAAGTTAATTAAAATGGGGTCTTGTTATGTACATACGTATAAAAACAAAAAAAAAATCCAATTACTTTATATATTTTACCTATCTCCAGCGTGTTGTGCCCATTTTTGTTCCCGTACCAGCGGACAGCTAAAATGATTCCCCTTCAACCAGTATAGTGTCGCTTTGTCGCTACATTTCAGAGAGGTTTCTTTTGTTGTCCGACATCCATTTTCATTAAATTCAGCAGCCCACGACCCCTCCGCCAATATGTTATCAGTATTGTTCCTTAACGTCGTGAAGCATTCCAGTATTTTTGCATGCTAACCATGAAATACCAATAATAATTTTCAATCCCAAATTATAAACTAATTGTTAATAATATATATTGATAATAAATAATGTGAATGTGTATCAATAGAGATAAAAAGATCTCATTAATATGTCCTAATATCAAAGATGTAAAGTTCAAATAGATACCATCTTATACTTACATATGTAATGGCATCTTCATAACTGATGTCAACCCCGTTTATTACCCTTTCGCCCAAAGGATTATAATGGATGAAATTTTCCTATTTTTTATCCATCCACATCAATGTCCAATAACATTTTCTCAATTGAGTCTCGTGCTTTATTGGGAAGAATATAATGTCACAATATCTAGCAACGTGCATAAGGATATCCTGGATGTTTGTCTTGATTTTGTTCTTGCATTTCAAACAAACATCTTCCCAACATTGTGTCGACATCATGAAGAAAGGGGGTGACATATTGTGCACTTTCTTATATTTGTTTCGAATAATCTCTCCGAAACTGTTTATGACCTGGAAAATATAAAATAACCAATATGTTATATCAATCTACTTGTATATTTTCCACAGATTTATTGTTGACAATTCATTCAACCTTTTATAATTGCTATAAATATGCACACTATATTATAAAAAATGTTAATACTTGAAATACTCACTAATTTACAAGTGCAACGAGTAATTATTACCCAAACAGTCGCGGTATCTATATAGGCATGGGTGTGTATGAATCAACAAAAGAACGTCAACGGTGGGTATCTACGAGAAAATTTATCACCATTTACATACACCAAATTTAGTATCTATGCAACATTATAATTTTTACAGACTTATAATGTAAAATTGTGGTGGCATCTATGACTGTAGCGGTTAATGTACCTATCAAAAAACCTACTAGACTAGATAACAAATAATCTCTAAAAAAATAGATTTTTAGTTGTACTATTTATTGCCTGTTAATGTATGAACCCTATTTTTTTTAACAACTATGTTAGGATGGTATCTATTGCCACCAACATAAATTGTAACAATGTAAAAGCTACAAAAAATATGTATGATTGATGCACGACTTACTATTTTTGAGATGTCCCTAGGTTGTAATATATCTAGTACATCAACCCTTGACACCACAGACAGTGGAGCATAACCCTCCCATAGTATTAACCTGCATTCATACATTCATGTTAGTACATTGTTTTTATTATATTACGGAATAAGTAAAATAAGGTACAACTAATCACATACTCTTATCCCAAAATAGTCGAAGTTTGTGTCTGCAATGTTTTTTTATGTGTTGGACAACCGGGCCTTTGTTCAACTGTAGCTTCATTTGCATTTCCTTTATAACAGTAGATACTGTAATATCTTTAAGTACAATTGCAGCTCTCTTCAAATTTTCTCCATAATCTCTGTTCATCCTTGACGGCGTGTACGACGAGATACGCATGGTGACATTTTTGACAAAATCATCATCGCCTGTTGACTTTTGCTTTTTCTTAGCTTGCTGTGTCAGCCTAGTTGCATTTTTCCCAACTCCAACTTCATAATCAAATTCCGGTTGTGGTATTGCTGGGAATCGATCCGTCCATTTTTTAATTATCTTATATATAGATAGTGTATTAGCATTAAATTTGGATGTGGGGACCTCATCTAAGATAAGCTTGAGTTCATTTGTCAACGACTTTAGCTCCTTTGTAGTTTTCTCTTGACTTTTGCTCAAATTAATTAATCTGCATGTCTCTTCCTCCCATTCCGATTCTATCTTCAACATTTCAACCTCTTTATTGATTAGCCTTTCATTCAGATTTTTAATGTCATTACTCATTGATATATTCTCATCTTCTGACTCCTTCACGTAAGAAGCTCCCTTGGCAACAACCCCCTCAAATAAATTACAGGTATTTTTGCGAGCATCCAACTTACCCCTCAATTCACCAATCTCCTTGAGAAGTGACGAGTTCTATTTTTCAAAATGTTGTTGTTCATTCAACATCCTTTTAAGAGAAATAATTTATCCAATTTTAGTAGATAATTGTCCCTCTAGTAATTGTTTCTCAATTCTCAGCGCCGCCACTTCTTCTTCAAGAATCATCACCATTTCATAATGCCGATGCGAATCATTTTTCTCCCTCTCTAATAATTCTGTAATATTAGTAGCATAATCTTTCGCCTTTTCCTTTCCTTCATTTGAATCTTTGACCAACATCCTTAAATCTTTATTCTCCTCTTCCAATTTATCATTATCTACCCTGTATTTATCCAAATCATCCAGGATGTATTCCACTTCAGATTCACTATCAACATTTACATATGTGCCACTGTAACTTTCTTCTGAGAATAAATTCTTTCTTCCCTTGTTCTGTGATTTACTATTTATGGAGTCATCCAGAATCTCATATTCAACTCTTTTCGGCTGGGGTGTGCAGGTCTTTGAGATACCAAATGTAAATGTTGGGATATCATCATTTAAATTTATAATCTACAATACGAACCAAAATATTTTTACTATTATATACTTAATATCCAATAAATGAGGTGTACAAATATATTAACACAATAACGTAGTACATAATGAACATACCATCAATGTTGAGAGTTTGACCGTGTCCATCACTGAATATAGCGCTTGTAAGTTCCACCGAAGAAATCCAGGTTCCCACTCATCGATTCCAGATAACGGGTCAATCAAATTAGATACTTCACAAAGCCAGAACTACACCAATAAAGAGTGCGGTTGTTGTTAATTGAAATCTTTTAAATGTAGTTATAAAACTATGTAATACATGTGAAAAAACACAAACGATCTTACCGGTAATAGGAGTTGGCATCCTGAAATAATGCTCGGTGTATCGTGTGAGTGAACGATCGACTTGAATAAATTCTCATATACAGTTGCTGCCCAATTATATTTTTTCATTTCATATAGATTCCTTTATATAATTCTTGTAACACCAACCAATCGATGAGCTTGTGTTTGGGAATAAAATGCAAATGCAAAATGAAGAGCCACTAAACGAACAGTGTCAAAAATATCTTCATTGTCATTACCAAATATTGATATTTTAAGTCCCTCTCTCAACTAATGTCTTCATCATCTTCTTTGCATTCTTGAAATATCTATCACCAAATGCAATTATAATTTTTTTTCTTTTCCAATCATAATTGGTGAACCAGTCACCGGGATACCAAATAATTTCGTTACATCTGTTGGAGTCAACTAAATTGATGTGTTCCCAAACACAAACTTTTTTGTGACTTTATTGTATCGTTGGATAATTGCGATTATTTTCAGATCACACTTCTTCACAAATGCTTCGATGACCTTTCCAGTATAGAATGAGTTGAACATGGGCCAAAGAGGTGTTTCCTTCAACAATTTAATATGCGTGTCTTTGAAATGAGACCTGTAGTCACGCATAAAATTTTTGAAGGCTACCAAACTACATCTAAATTGGTCGTGCTCTCCTGTTTTCACAGGCTCGATTTCATGGTTCCTATCATCCATCAAACTCCTCAATAGAACCACCCCATAATTCATTAGTGTAAATTAACCAACTTTAATTAACAATTTGATGAAATTAATATCTAGTAAACAAGTAAGCATGAATTATATACTTATGTTCATATTGTTTGGTGATACCAAGAGTTGCAAGAATAATGAGAAAGTATCTAAATTTAGTGAAAAATGCATATAAATAAACTACCATTTAACACATGGGCAATTACTTAATTTGGCCAACTCAGAAGTAAAAATTCATTTGAAGACCTTGTATATATCAATACAACTCATATTGTATTTAACAAAATGCAAGTATGTGATGCAGACACATAAATACGTATTTTCCATTAGCATTCGATCCTGTTATAACATAAACTAACAAAAATGAATGATGGTATATGCTCATTAACCATTGGTGCATATTAGATAGAAATATAAGAAAATAAACATCGTTCTCACTACTAACACTCTACACACCATCAAGTTATCTTACCAAACCAAATGCACATCGGTATCCATCAAACCAAATTCGTATAAATTGTTCCAAAACAAAAATAACAACATGAAACTTTTTTTTCACTACCAACATACATTAGTATCTAAACAACTAGTATCTATAATTTTTTTCAAACAACGCAATAGGTAATACCAACTATCCCAATTACAATCGTCTCCTAGTAGTACATGTAGAAATTCTTGATATTCTATAACTAAAAGTTATAAAAAATGAATCGTTATATATCAAAAGACAACCGTATCTAATTTTCTACTCAATAAAACTTCTTTAAAAATAATTCAATTTGCATTTACGATATTTCCAAAAATATCAATAAACAGCAAAAAACTTGTCTTTTCAAAACCAACATACATTAGTATCTAAACAATTAGTATCTATAATTTTTTTCAAATAACGCAATAGATAACACCAACTATCCCAATTACAATCATCACCTAGTAGTACATGTAGAAATGCTTAATATGATATAACTAAATGTTATAAAAAAAGGATCGTTATATATCAAAAGACAACTGTATCTAATTTTCGACTCAATAAAACATCTTT
The DNA here is from genome assembly GCA_949130495.1 of Sambucus nigra. Taxonomy (NCBI): domain Eukaryota; kingdom Viridiplantae; phylum Streptophyta; class Magnoliopsida; order Dipsacales; family Adoxaceae; genus Sambucus; species Sambucus nigra. The sequence continues at coordinate 135,010,847 of OX422218.1, forward strand.
AAAAATAATTCAATTTGCATTTATGATATTTCCAAGAATATCAATAAACAATAAAAAAACATGTTTTTTCAAAACCAACACACATTACTATCTAAAGAACTTGAATTTATAAAACCAAATATCCTAAGACTAATAGTTAATTTGTACTACTTCTAGCAACTATGATGATGAAATATTAAAATCACTATTATTAAAAATAATCAAAAGAAAGAAAAAATACAAATATCAAACCCAAATTTAATATCGAACTAATACCAAAATGTATTGACACTGCAACACTCAAGATCAGAACATTAGATAAACTCAAAGTAATTTCTGGAGGGTTTCAATCAGTCACAATCTCATTCTCTTTTTAAATACTAATATGGTACAATGTAATGCCCAGTGATTTTGGCTATGTGTGGTCTCAAAAATAAATTATAATCGAACAAGATGCCACCATACATAAAGAATATGTCTATACACCCAAAATAAACATTAAATTGTAATATATATTACCCTTTTCTTCAACAAGCAAGTACAAATATGCGAAAAAATTTGAACTCACGTGATGATGCTCTGTTCAGTGATACTCCTCCTCAAAATACAATATTGTGTATACCCAAATCTATTTGAATACTAGGTCTACCTGCTGCGAAGTGATCTTAGGAATGTTTGGAGAATTGCAAATAATAGTTGATCATTTATGATAGAGTCGAAAATCTCGGAGATGAAGATACTCAACAAACTCCGTAATAAACATCGGATTCTATATCAATTGTTGAGGTGTAGTTAAGGGTATATTTGGAAGTTTAAAATATTAAAATCAGCTCAGCTATTGACATTATGGTCAAAGGTCCACATTGTATAACAAAAAAGAAAGTGGGTTGATATATATTAATATCTTATGGGAAGGGTTAGTATCTAAGTGTCCCTTGAAATTACCCTCATTGGTGTTATTCCGACTATTTAACTAATACAATAGCACGAAATTACGAATTATTATTATAATTATAGAAATAAAATGAAATTAGAGAAAACAAAACTTACTTGAATTTGCAGAAATAATAATAGAAATAGAAAAGAATTCGAGTCGTGTGAATTTTCACAATGCCCTTAAGATAATGTATTCCCTCCAATGTGCTTTGAGGTTGATGAATATTGTCTCCCAAGATAGAACAAATTTTCCAAATTAATTATGTAGCAAAAGAATAATTAATTTCAACGAAAATATTTTTTGTGTTTTTACTCAACCAAACAACATAATATAAGTTAATGATATGAATGCAGTGATACATAAATTTTTATTTTCTGAAAATAGAATCATTTCAGGTTGGAAGAAAATAGGAGAGGAAATTTTTTCATTAACCAAAATCTGGAGGAAGACTTTGTATTTATAGAAAATGTAAGTGACTTTTGGGGAAAAACTCTCAAAACAGTTAATTTCGTTAACCGTTGACTCTTGGTAAATAACTGACAAACAGTTAATTAAATAATTAACCAAAGGGGCTTGCCCCAATGGTTACCACCAACCCTTGCTTTGTAAGAGGTTGGGGGTTCAAGTCTCACCCTCTCCCCCTCGCCAAGACTTGAACCTTAAAAAAAATAAAAAATAATAATTAATTAATTTCGTAATTAATTAATAAAAGTCCATTACATGCATTGTGTAGGACATCTCCCCTTCAAAGAGTTGGGATACTCCAAGGTATCCAAGTCTTAGTCCATCATATGGGTTTTATTAACTCATCAGTTTTTCACTACTCTTCCAATGTGGGACAAGAGTTATAACACACTCAATTCATTAACTTTCATTGCTTTATGAGTCACTTTGGGGACATATTTATCATTCATAACTTAATGGAATTGGACATGTGAATATACTATGTTAATCTCCTTGTGAAGGAGAACGCGTTCGTATATGATCCCACAATTATCATAGCGTGGGTTTCACCTTAATTTGAGCTTAAAGTTACTCAAAATTCTATCCAAAAAATCTGGACACCTTATGTCCAATTTTTTCAACATTCCCCCACAGGAATGATATATTTCTATAAATAGAAACAAGACAGAATTTGATGCAGATGCAGACACAGGTTGAGTAAAACTGAAGATTTATTGCATCAGGAGAAGTAGCCTAGTGGCCTTCAACTTTCCTTAGTGATATACCATCGGATTTACTTAGTTAATCAGTAGACTTCACGTCTTTGAACCGTCAACCGTTTCTCTAAACCTAGATAATAATATTCACATAATAATTCTTCATTACAGTTGGTTCTCACGTTTGTGTTCATTTTGACCATGAACACCACTTGGTTCCGTGAGTATTTTAGAGAATTTGCCTTTCATTATTCTCATAGAATTAACTCCCTTCTTACTCACGTAGGTGACTTCCATAAAGAGTATCCTACAATACTCAACTTAGAAATACTAAGATATGGATGTCATTAAAAGCACAACTTATCCTAATTTCCCGGCAAATGTGCACTGTCTCATCTTTGGAATGGATAGGATTAAATATCATCCAGTGCTTAATGAATACAATGTAGTTCGGTTTTTCCATTGAACCTAGATCTTGGAATCTTCAGTCAGCTAAGTTGGGTTGCCATTATATTTATTTATATTTATTTATAGGCTTTAGACCCATTCCTCTCGATGATCTTTCAGCTTGGTCTCGATTTAAACCTTTCGTTTATGGATTCGATATATTATCCTTTGACTTTACATAGTCAATTGAGATAATTCCATTCGATGATCTTTCAAGTTATATAACGGTATTATGTCTACGATGAATATGTCATGGCTTTCCGATATACATGTGATTCTGGGCCTTCTAATCGGCGATTGACTATCACAATGTATACATATTGCGGGCACGTGTTTCAGCCAATTTGGAACATCTTCTAAGAAGTTTAGAAGCCATTTAGCTTCTTCTCCAGCTTTGTCTAGTGTTATGAATTCAGATTTCATTGTCGATCTAGCAATGCACGTTTATTTTGAGGATTTTTAAGATACGACTGCGCTTTAAAGAGTAAATACATACCCACTCGTAGACTTAGAGTCTTTTGTATCAGATATCCAATTTGCATAGAATTGTCCTTCAAGAATAGATGGACATTTTTAATAGTGAAGTTCATAGTTTTGACTGTATTTTAAATAACCCAAAACTCTTAATATCGCCTTTCAGTGATCTCTCCCTGGATTACTCGTAAATCGACTTAGCTTACTTATCGAGTATGCTATGTTTAGTCGTGTATAATTCTTGATATACATTAAACTCCCGATAATACGAGAGTATTCTAGTTGAAATATGCTTTCACCATTATGTCTTGCTAGATGTAAATTTACATCTACAGGTATCTTGGTAAGACTGATATCATACTTCTTGAATTTTCAAGTACTTTCTCTATGTAATGATATTGAGATAATATAAGTCCATTCGATGTTTTAGAAATTTTAATTCCTAATATAGTATTGACGTTACCTAAATCTTTCATGTCAAATCGACTACTCAATATATGTTTTGTAATTTTGACAATTTATAGATTACTACCCATGATTAGCATATCATCAACATAGAGGCACACAATAACATATTCATTTTGAATGCTTTTAAAATAAGCACATTTATGGCACTCATTAATTTTGAAACCATTTGATAACATTGTATTATCAAATTTTTCATGCCATTGCTTAGGAGCTTGTTTTAATCCGTAAAGTGATTTCACAAGCTTACATACTTCTCCTTCTTTTCTGGGAGCTTTGAAACCTTCAGGTTGCTCCATATAAATTTCCTCGTCTAATTCACTGTTTAAGAATGTTGTTTTTACATCCATTTGATATATTTCAAGTCCATTAATGGAAGCTATTGCTATTAACATCCAAATGTACATGATTCTCGTTACGGGTGAATATGTGTCGAAGTAATCCAACCCTTTCTTTTGCCTATAGCCTTTAGCTACAAGTCTTGCTTTATATTTATCAATTGATCCATCGACCTTGAACTTCTTTTTGAAGATCCATTTGTAACCTAACGGTTTTGAACTTGGTGGAAGATCCACTAGTTCCCATGTATGATTTTGTAAAATGGAGTCAATTTCGCTGTTAATTGCTTATTTCCAATTAGAAGCATTAGGTAAGGATATCACTTCTTTGTATGATTGAGATTCATTTTCTAGCAAATATGTTAAAAAATCCAGACCGAAAGAAGTCGAGGTTCTTGCTCTTTTACTACGTCTTGGTTCATCCTCTATTGGTTTAATAGGTTGACGAGTACCACTTGTAGTAGCTTGATTTGTCCTTTTAGAAGGACTAGATTCTCTGGTCATGTTATACGGAAATTCATTTTCAAAAAATGAAGCGTCCTTCGATTCAATAATCGTATTTCCATGAATATCCAAAATCTCGAATTTACAAACTAAGAAATGATATGCACTGCTATTAGTAGCATAACCGATGAATACACAATCAGCGGTCTTTGGTCGTAATTTTACGTTTTTAAGTTTAGGAACCATTGCATTGGCTAAGCACCTCCACACTCGTAAATATTTATAGCAAGGTTTTTTACCCTTCCATAACTCATAAGGTGTCTTATGAATTTTCTTATGTGGTACTTTGTTAAGAATGTAATTATCAGATAATAAGGCTTCCCTCCACAAGTTCTATGGAGCTCGTGAACTTATTAACATAGAGTTCATCATTTCCTTTAATGTACGTTTTTTGCGTTCATCAATTCCATTCGATTGAGGATAATAAATAATGTTTAGGAACAAAATTCCTCAAACGGATATTCATATTCATCTCCTCTATCACTCCTAATAGCCTTTATCTTTTTGCTTAATTGATTCTCAACTTCATTCTTGTATTGTTTAAATGCATTAATAGCCTCATCTTTACTATGTAATAAATATAGATAGCAATATTTTGTGCAATAGTCAATATAAGTAATAAAATACTTTTTTCCACTTGGTTATCTGGTTAATTTGGATTCCACACAAATATCACATTTATGATTTTTATTAATGTTAAATTTTGGCAAAAATTTCAAGTTAAGTAATCTACGCAAGGTATCAAAATTAACATGTCCTAATTTAGTAATCCAAATATTAGAAGACTCAGTTAAGTAAGGAGAACTAACAATTTCATTCATTGGGGATGCCTTAGGCATCAAAGTCATTACATTCGTTTTAAAGAGCCCATAAGACAGGTAGACCTTTCCCACATACACATCATTTTTGGACAACACAAACTTATCAGAAACAAACACAAGCTTAAACCCATTCTTTCTTAAAAGTGATTCGAAAATAAGATTTTTACGGATGTCAGGCTCGTGCAACACATTGTTAAGAGTAAGATCCTTTCCCAAAGTCATCTTCAGAATAATCTTTCCTTATTCCGTGACTTTAGAACTTGAAGAGTTCCCCATAAAGTGGGTCTCCTCATTTTCCAAAGCCTTATAAGTAGTAAACATCCATTTATGTGCACAAATGTGGCGTGTAGCCCCAATGTCCAACCACCATTCCTTGGTATTTCCTACAAAATTGCATTCAGAGACAACATCAGAAAGATTTATGTCCGTGATACCATCAGAAATATTCTCACCCTCCGTCACATTTGCTTGAGCATTGCTCTTTTTAGCATTCGTCGGTTTGTGACACTCGCTTGAGCAGTGTCCTAGCTTGCCTCAATTGTAGTATTTGCCTTTGAACTTCTTTCTTTGTTTGGATGTGCCTTCCCCATCACGCTTATGTTTGGATTTCTTCAACCACATGAGCCTTGGACTCCATAATGTTCTTCCCACTTTTCTTTTGAGATTCACGATTGTCTTCTTCAATACGTAGTCTCACTACCAATTCTTCAACATTCATCTCCTTGCATTTGTGCTTGCGATAATTTTTGAACAAATTTCAAGATGGAGGCAATTTTTCAATTATCGTTGCCACTTGAAAAGTATCACCGACTAACAATCCTTCAGCATGAATGTCATGAAGAATGACCTGAAGTTCTTGAACTTGTGCAATAACTGGGTTGGAGTCAACCATTTTGAAGTCTAAAAAACGGCTCACGATGAATTTCTTCATACATGCGTCTTCAGTTTTGTACTTATTCTCTAAAGAATTCCATAATTCTTTTGCGGTTTTCATAGTGATGTTCACGTGATACAACGTCTTGTCCAAGTACGTCAGGATGTAGTTACGACACAGATAATCAAAATGTTTTCAACAGCGATAACTTTTTCAGATTCATCTCCTTCTTTCAATGGTGGACAATCTTCATACACGAATCTTGCCAGTTGGAAGGTTGTGAGATAAAAGTACATTTGTCCTTGCCAACGTTTGAAATCAGCCCCAATAAATTTTTTCGATTTCTCCCCATGTGGCATAGTCACGGGGGCAGCAACAGTTGCATGTGTCATATTCACGGTAGTGGGTGGAACTGTGTTCGTATTTTGTGATTCCATTTCTATTACAAAAATAGAATTTTTATCAATGATAGTATTCATTTTTAATTAATTTATTAAAACATAATAAAAAAATTTGCACAATAATTTTGCTTTAATATATTTAAGACTAAATGAATTCTAACAAGAATTCTAAATAATATAACACAGAATTAAAGTAAATTTCTACGCAATAATCTGAATTTTATAACACAGAATTATACTACAATATTAAACATTAATTTTTACTAGTCTAAATTTAGTAACAAATATGTGTCAAACTGTTTTTAAAAAAATTAAACAAAATCTGTTCAAAACAGTTTTGAAAATTTTAATAACTTGGAAAAATCTGTACAAACATATTAAAAAAAATTCCAAATTAAATTTGTATTTTCGAAATAGTATATCGAATTATAAACAGAATAGAAAATTAATTTTCTATAACAACAAAATAAGGTTTCTGTTAGAATAATGAAAATTTTTAAATTTCTGTAATAAAACAATAATTTATCAAATTTTCTTTAAAAACATAATTATATCACAAATAAATTTATGTATTAATTATAAACAGTAGCAAGTATAAAAATTGTCTGAAGATTGTTATGCCTATTATTTAATTAATAACATAGTACAGAATTGCGAATTATTATTATAATTACAGAAATAAAATGAAATTGCAGAAAATGAAACTTACTTGAATTTCCAGAAATAATAATAGAAATAGAAAAGAATCCGAGCCCTATGAATTTTCACAGTGTCCTTAAGACAATTTATTCCCTCCAATGTGCTTCGAGGTTGATGAATATTGTCTCCCAAGATTGAACGAATTTTCCAAATTAATTATGTAGCAGAACAGTAATTAATTTCAACGAACACAATTTCTGCGTTTTTACTCAACCAAACAACATAACATAAGTGAATGATATGAATGCAGTGATGCATAAATTTTTATTTTCTGAAAATAGCAGCATTTCGAGTTGGAAGAAAACAAGAGAGATAATTTTTTTATTAACCAAAATCTGGGAGAAGACTTTGTATTTATAGAAAACGTAAGTGACTTTTGGAAAATAACTGTCAAAACAATTAATTTCGTTAACTGTTGAGTCTTGGTAAATAACTGATAAACAGTTAATTAAATAATTAATTAATTAAATAAAGCCCAAAAGTTAAGAGATTTTTATAATTAAATTAGGCCAAAAAATTTAAAATATTTTTATAAGCCCAAGCCCAAGCCGGTCGACACGAGCGCGTCTGGGCTTTTGTCCCAAGCCCAACACATGCATAGTGTAGGTTATCCCCCCTTCAAAGATTTGGGATACCCCAAGGCATCCAAGCGTTAATCCATCATTTGGGTTTTATTAACTCATCAATTTTTCACTACTCTTTCAATATCGGACAAGAGTTGAAACATCCCAATACATTAACTTTTATTTATTTATGAGTCACTTTGGGGCATATTTATCATTCATAACTTAATGGAATTGGACATGTGAATATACTACGTTAATCGTCTTACGAAGGAGAACGCGTTCATATATGGTCCCACAATTATCGTGGTGTGAGTCCCACTTAAATTTGAGATCAAAGTTGTTCAAAATTCAGTTTAAAAAATTTGGGCAGCTTATACCCAATTTTTACAATAATTGGTAGCTAACCAAGTGATCCAATCATCAGAGTTAATTTGTGTGATGACATCAGTTTTAGCCAAATCAATCAGATCATTAGATATAGGTCTCGGGAACACTCACCCATCTTCATTGACGGAGTCCATAGTCTTGACTTTCAAATGACTAGCAACAGCATAAACAATTTTGTTACCATTATAATGAATGATAGGTCCTTCTCATGCTTATTATACAGCCAAAAATAAGTATTGTGACCTCTACCAATATGATACTTTATTATCTTTCTGATATGTTCTCTAAGCTTCCACAATTTTCTCCATGGCCATGAGGAATTATTAGCTAGTTTCACTATCCATGATGTTTCCTACTTGATAATGACTCTATGCGCCCATTTTACCTAAAGAGCCTTTCTTTCTAGCCACATCTCAAAGGTGTCTAAGCATACTTGCTTTATTCCATGTCACCAACTTTTTAATACCCAAATCACCTTATTCAATGGGATAACAAATGTCCTCCCAAAGAACTTTAGCTCATGTTTTCCCTTAATCAATAATTGACCAAATAAACCTCATAAGAATCTAATCAATATCTTTAATAACTTTCTTAGGCAAGATAAAGATATTTATCCAGTAGATTTTTATATTCTAAGCAATGATATAGCCAACTACATCCTCCCATCATAAGACAACCATATATTAGTCCAATTTTTAAATTTACTCATCAGCTTGTCCACTAAAACTTTACAATCATAAGATTTAATCTTAATAGAAATAAGAGGAACACAAAATACTTGACAGAAAGAGACACCACCTTCATACCCATTATATCAGCAAGCTCAGTTTTCTCCCTTTTTTCATTTCAAACAAAGAAAATCTCACATTTTGGTTTACTAACACCCAATCGAGAGAGTAATTTAAACTCAAGTCAAACCTTATCAGTAAATCTTAAGGAATCCTCATTAGCTTTTTCCATAATGAAAAAATCATCAGCAAACATCACATGAGTAAGGTTCAATCTACTACAATTAGGATGATAAGAGAATGTATCCTACCTTATTTCATTATCAACTGACTAAGAAAAAACTTCCATCACTAAGAGTTAGGGATAAAGGATCCTCCTGTCTCAAACCATTAGTAACCCTGAACATCCCATTTACACCTCCATTAACACTGATAGTGAAGCTAGCAGTACCCACACATTCCATGATCCAATTAATATATTTACTAGCAAACTCCATAGCATAAAACACATCTTTAACAAAACTCCATCTCACTAAGTCATAGGTTTTCATAAAACCAATCTTCAAGCACATCTAGAATCACCATTATTTTTATGGTAACCCTTCACAGTTTCCTGCATAACTAACACATGTAGTAATAGTAAAGGTTTTTTTTTTCAAAAATTGAGAAGATGCTGCAGGAGGTTACATATAAATGGAGGAAAGTTGTTAAAAACAAAGATAATCTTGAGATGTAATAAGTGGGGAATTTCTGGGAGAATATTTTCTTAATTCATGCTTTTGTTTTATCTTTCGGACTCTACTCAAGACATAATTGTTTTGGTTCATTTAAAGTAGATCTGGGGTATCTTTGATGGAAGTTTTATTGTGCTACTATGGTTGACGGGTTGAAGGTTGCTTGCCTACTCCATTGATTCTTTTATTGCTTCATCTTTTTCTTCCTTTGCTGTTGCATGTGGGTTCCTATGCAAATATGGGTTACTTCCTACATGTTGTGAAAATGATGAAAATATTTCTTTTATAGTAGATCTGATGCATGCTGCGGATGTTAATTATCTCGTTGGTTAGTGAGATATTGTTACTTCATTTCACAGTGTTGGTTTATTCATATCTGAAGTCCATCTTGAGTGTCGAAGTTGGATTTTTTATTTTGCCTGGTTTTTCCTCTTTAGATTTGGATTTGGAGTTGTTAGTTTTGGAAGGTTTGCTTAATCTCTAATAGGGTTTAATGGTTTTAGAGTATGTTCAATGGACTTCTTCTCTCTCTTCTGTTATGTCTACTATTTATTAAAAATAATTGTACAGAATTATAAATTAAATATAATTATAGAAATGAAACGAAATTACAAAAATGAAATACTTACTTGTATTTGTAGAAATAATATTAGAATAGAAAACTAATCCGAGCCCTGTTTAGAACAGTTTCCTTAAGACAAATTTATTCCCTCCACAAAGTGCCAAAGGTAATGAATAATTGTCTCCCAAGATAGAACGGATTTCCAAATTAATCAAGTAGCACAATAATGATTAATTTCTTCTAACACAATTATGTGTTTATACTCAACCAGACCAAAGAAATAATATGCAGGAATGTATGCAGTAGCAGTAGAAAAGAAATTATTTTCTGGGAAAAGATGCAGCATAAATTCGAAATTATGGGAGGGAAAATTTTTCAGTAGTCAAAACTGTAGGAGAAAGGTTTAATTTATAGCTTTTGTGTTGACTGTTGGAACAGTCAACCGAAATTAACTGTCAAAAATAGTTAATTAGTTAACTGTTGACCTTTGGCATTAACTGTCAACAATTAATTAATTATTAATTAATTTCGTAATTAATTAATTAAAGGCCAGAAAGTTAAATTAAATCGGCCCAAAAATGTAGGAGAATTTTATAAGCCCAAGCCCAAGCCCAAGCCAAACCGAACCGAGCCTGCCGAACGGCGCGCGCGCGTGGGCTTTTGGCCCAAGCCCAACACATGCATAGTGTAGGCCATCTCCCCTTCAAAGAGTTAGGATACCCCAAGGCATCCAAGCCTTAGTCCATACTTGGGGTGTTATTAACTCATCAACTTTTCACTACTCTTCCAATGTGGGACAAGAGTTAAAACATACCCAATTCATTAACTTTCATTGCTTTGTGAGTCACTTTGGGGACATATTTATTATTCATAACTTATTGAAATTGGACATATGAATATACTACGTTAATCTCCTTACGGAGGTGAACGCATTCGTATATGGTCCCATAATTTTCGTAGTGTGGGTCCCACCTTAATTAGAGCTCAAAGTTGCTCAAAATTCTGTCCAAAAAATTCTGGACAACTCTAATTTTCCAACAATCCCCCACATGAATGATATATCGCTATAAATAAAACCGAACAGATGCAATGCAGATGCAGACACTGGTTGAGTAAACTGAAGAATTATTGCATTGGGAGAAGTAGCCTAGTGGCCTTGAACTTTCCTTAGTGATATACCATCGAATTTACTTAGTTAATCAGTAGACTTTACGTCCTTAAACCGTCAACCATTTTTGTAAACTTAGACAATAGTATTCACACAATAATTCTTCAACACAGTTGGTTTTCACGTTTGTGTTCATTTTGGCCATGAACACCACTTGGTTCCGTGAGTATTTTAGAGAATATGCCTTTCATTATTCTCATAGAAGTGGCCCCCCTTCTTACTCACGTAGGTGACTTCCATAAAGAGTATCCTGCAATACCCCACTTAGACGTACTAAGATATAGATGTCATTAAAAGCATAACTTATCCTAATTTCGTGACAGATATGCACTGTCTTATCTTTGGAATGGATAGGATTAAATCTCCTCCAGTGCTTACTGAATACAATGTAGTTCGGTTTGCCCATTGAACCTAGATCTTGGGATCTCCAGTCAGCTAGGTTGGGTTGCCACTATATTGATTCTTATTTATTTATAGGCTTTAGACCCATTCCTCTCGATGATCTTTCAACTTGCTCTCGATTTAAACCTTTCGTTAGTGGATCCGATATATTATCTTTTGACTTTACATAGTCAATTGAGATAATTCCATTTAAGAGAAGTTGTCTAACGGTATTGTGTCGACGACGAATATGTCGTGACTTTCCGTTATACATGTGATTTTGTGCCCTTCCAATCGCTGATTGGCTATCGCAATGTATACATATTGCGGGCACAGGTTTAGACCAATTTGGAACATCCTCTAAGAAATTTCGAAGCCATTCAGCTTCTTCTCCAGCTTTGTCTAGTGCAATGAATTCAGATTCCATTGTCGATCTAGAAATGCACGTTTGTTTTGAGGATTTCCAAGACACGGCTGCACATCCAAGGGTAAACACATACCCACTCGTAGAATTAGAGTCTTTTGTATCGGATATCCAATTTGCATCGCAATGTCCTTCAAGAACAGTTGGATATTTTGAGTATTGCAGTCCATAGTTTTGAGTATATTTTAAATAACCCAAAACTCTCAATATTGCTTTCCAGTGATCTCTTCCTGGATTACTCGTAAATCGACTTAGCTTACTTATTGAGTATGCTATGTCAGGTCGCGTACAGTTCATGATATACATTAAACTGCTGATAATACGAGAATATTCTAGTTGAGATATGCTTTGACCATTATTTCTTTCTAGATGTAAATTTACATCTACAGGTGTTTTGGTAGGACTAATATCATACTTCTTGAATTTTTCAAGTACTTTCTCTATGTAATGAGATTGAGATAATATAAGTCCATCTGATGTTCTAGAAATTTTAATTCCTAATATAACATCAGTGATTCCCAAATCTTTCATGTCAAATCATCTACTCAACATTTGTTTTGTAGTTTTGACAATTTCAAAGTTACTACCCATGATAAGCACATCATCAACATAGAGGCATACAATGACATATCCATTTTGAATGTATTTAAAGTAAACACATTTATCGCATTCATTAATTTTGAAACCATTTGATAACATTGCATTATCAAATTTTTCATGCCATTGTTTAGGTGTTTGTTTTAATCCATATAGTGATTTTATAAGCTTACATACTTTTCCTTCTTGTCCAGGAGCTTTGAACCCTTCAGGTTGCTCCATATAAATTTCCTCGTCTAGTTCTCCGTTTAAGAATGCAGTTTTTACATCCATCTGATGTATTTCAAGTCCATTAATAGCAGCATTGCTATTAAAATCCAAATGGACGTTATTCTTGTTATCGATGAATATGTGTTGAAGTAATCTAACCCTTCCTTTTGCCTATAGCCTTAAGCTACAAGTCTAGCTTTATATTTATCAATTGATCCATCGGCCTTCAATTTCTTTTTGAAGATCCATTTATAACCTAACGGTTTTGAACCTGGTGGAAGATCCACTAGTTCGCATGTATGATTTTGTAATATGGATTCAATTTCACTATTAATTGCTTCTTTCCAATTGGAAGCATCGGTTAAGGATATGGCTTCTTTATACGATTAAGGTTCATTTTCTAGCAAATATGTTAGAAAATCCAAACCGAAAGAAATCGAGGTTTTTGCTCTTTTACTACGTCTTGGTTCATTCTCTATTGATTCAATAGTTTGATGAGTACCACTTGTAGTAGCTTGATTTGTCTTTTTAGAAGGACCAGATTCTCGGGTCATGTTACACGGGAATTCATTTTCAAAAAATGAAGCGTCCGTCGATTCAATAACCGTATTTACATGAATATCCGAAATCTCAGATTTACAAACTAGAAATCGTTATGCACTGCTATTAGTAGCATAACCTATGAATACACAATCCACGGTTTTTGGCCTTATTCTTACCTTTTTAGGTTTAGGAACCATCACTTTGGCTAAGCACCCCTACACTCGTAAATATTTATAGTAAGGTCTTCGACATTTCCATAATTCATAAGGTGTCTTGTGAGTCTTCTTGTAAGGTACTTTATTGAGAATGTAATTAGCAGAAAGTAAGGATTCCCCCCACAAATTTTGTGGAGCATCATCTCTTTCAAAGTACGATTTTTTCGTTCAGCAACACCATTCGATTGAGGAGAATAAGGAGCGGTTGTTTGATGAATAATCCCATTTTCAGAACAAAATTCCTCAAATGGATATTCATATTCACCTCCTCTATCACTTCTAATAGCCTTTATCGTTTTGCTTAATTGATTCTCAACTTCATTCTTATATTGTTTAAATGCATTAATAACCTCATCTTTACTATGTAACAAATATACATAGCAATATTTTGTGCAATCGTCAATAAAAGTAATAAAATACTTTTTTCCACCTCTAGTTTGAACAAATTTTAAATCACAAATATCGGTGTGAATTAAATCTAAAGGTTCAGTTATCCTTTCAATAGAATGGAAAGGTAATCTAGCTAATTTATATTCCACACAAATTTCACATTTATGATTTTTATCAATATTAAATTTTGGCAAAAATTCCAAGTTAATTAATCTACGCAATGTATTAAAATTAACATGTCCTAATCTAGCATGCCAAATATTAGATAACTCAATCGAGTAAGAAGAATTAGCAATTTCATTCATTGAAACAGATGTTTTGGGGGTTACAGTAAGAACATTGAGTTTAAAGAGCCCCTCATTTAGGTAGCCCTTTCCTACATACATGTCATTTTTAGACAACACAAAGCGATCAGACACAAACACACGCTTAAAACCATTTTTAGTGAGGAGAGATCCAGAAATCAGATTCTTTCGGATATCAGGCACGTGAAAAACATTGTTGAGAGTAAGTTCCTTTCCAGAAGTCATTTTTAAAGCAATCTTTCCTTGTCCCACCACCTTAGAAGTGGAAGAATTTCCCATAAAGAGGTTCTCCTCATTTTCCAAAGGCTTATAGGTGGTGAACATCCATTTGTTTGCACAAATGTGTCGTGTGGCTCCAGTGTCCACCCACCATTCCTTGGTATTTCCAACCAAGTTACATTCAGAGACCACGGCAGAAAGATTCATATTCGCCAAATCATTGGCGATATTCTCACCCTCGGTTACATTTGCTTGAGGGTTATTTTGATTTTGCTTCTTAGGCTTACGACACTCGCTTGAGCGGTGTCCAGGCTTACCAAAATTGTAGCATTTTTCTTTGAACTTCTTCTTGTTATGTTTGGAAGTGCCTTCCCCATCATACTTTCGTTTGTTCTTCTTAGGATCTTCAACAACATGGACCTTCGTTTCCATTGGATTCTTACCACTTTTCTTTTGAGACTCACGGTTGACTTCTTCGATTCTCAACCTGACCACCAACTGCTCCACATTCATCTCCTTTCGCTTGTGCCTGAGATAGTTTTTGAATAAAGTCCAAGATGGTGGCAATTTTTCAACAATTGCAGCAACTTGCAAAGTTTCACTAATTGACATTCCTTCAGCATGAATGTCGTGGAGGATCACTTGGAGTTCTTTCACTTGCGAGATCACAGATTTATAATCAACCATTTTGAAGTCCAAAAAATGCCCGATAATAAATTACTTCATCCCAGCATCTTCAGTTTTATACTTCTTTTCCAAATAATTTCATAATTCCTTGGATGTTTTGATCGTGCAGTAGACATGGTACAATGTCTTGTCCAAGTAAGCCAGAATATAATTCCAGCATAGGTAGTCCGAATGATTCCAAGCATCAACAACAACAACTTTTTCAGCGTCATCTCCCTCTTGAATAGAGGGGCAATCTTCATATACAAACCTACCTAGTTGGCAGGTAGTGAGATAGAAGTACATTTGTCCTTGCCAACGTTTGAAGTCAGCCCCAATGAACTTTTTCGATTTCTCCCCATGTGGAATAGATACGGGTGCAGCCACATTTGTGTTGGTGAGAGTCACTTTAGTAGGAGTAGTGTTCGTACTTTGTGATTCCATTTTTGTTACAAAAACAGAATTTTTATCAATGATAAAATTCATATATAATGAATTAATCAAAAACAGAATACAAAATTCTGTGTACCAATTTCCTCCAAATATAATTCACAATAAATGAATTCCAAAAGAATTCCAAATAATATTCAGAATTAAACTATAATATAAACAAAAGTTTATACTCAATAAAATCTGTGTCACATTAATTTTTAATAATAAAAAGAATTCCGTACAAAACAAAATTATAATTTAAAGATTAACTTTTTTTTTACAGAAACAGATTTAAAAAAAAAAATCACAAATAAAATTTTATTTTCTAAAACAGAATATAAAAAACAGTATAGAAATTAATTTCTGTACCAAGACTGTTTTATTAATTTCTGCAATAAAGCAATAATTTAATTCATTTTTCCTGTCAAAACAGATTTATTTTCAACAAATAAATTTATGTACTAAATAGAATTTATGTACACTATAAAACAGTAGAACAAATAAATTTGTCTTAAGGTTGTTATGTCTACTATTTATTAAAAACAATTGTACAGAATTATAAATTATAATATAATTACAGAAATGAAATACTTACTTGTATTTGCAGAAATAATATTAGAATAGAAAAATAATCCGAGCCCTGTTTAGAACAGTCTCCTTAAGACAAATTTATTCCCTCCACAAAGTGCCAAAGGTAATGAATAATTGTCTCCCAAGATAGAACATATTTCCAAATTAATCAAGTAGCACAACAATGATTAATTTCTTCGAACACAATTCTGTGTTTATACTCAACTAGACCAAATAAATAATATGCAGGAATGTATGCAGTAGCAGTAGAAAAGGAATTATTTTCTGGGAAAAGCTGCAGCATAAATTCGGAATTATGGGAGGGCAAATTTTTCAGTAGTCAAAACTGTAGGAGAAAGGTTTAATTTATAGCTTTTGTGTTGACTGTTGGAACAGTCAATCAAAATTAACTGTCAAAAATAGTTAATTAGTTAACTGTCGACCTTTGACATTAACATTCAAACAATTAATTAATTATTAATTAATTTCGTAATTAATTAATAAAATCCCAAAAAGTTTAATTAAATCGGCCCAAAAATGTCGGAGAATTTTATAAGCCCAAGCCCAAGCCCAAGCCGAACCGAACTGAGCCAGTTGGACGACGTGCGCGCATGGGCTTTTGGCCCAAGCCCAACACATGCATAGTGTAGGCCATCTCCCCTTCAAAGAGTTGGGATGCCCTAAGGCATCCAAGCCTTAGTCCATACTTGGGGTGTTATTAACTCATCAACTTTCCACTACTCTTCCAATGTGGGACAAGAGTTAAAATATACCCAATTCATTAACTTTCATTGCTTTGTGAGTCACTTTGGGGACATATTTATCATTCATAACTTATTAAAATTAGACATATGAATATACTATGTTAATCTCCTTGCAGAGGTGAACGCATTCGTATATGGTCCCACAATTTTCATAGTGTGGGTCCCACCTTAATTTGAGCTCAAAGTTGCTCAAAATTCTGTCCAAAAAATTATGAACAGCTCCAATTTTCCAACATCTTCTATATGTTAAGATTGGATTTTGGTTTTGTCCGCCTGGTACTCTATGGTTTTGAGTTAGAGTTGTTGGTTTTTGGGATGGTATACCTAGGGCTGGCAATTTTTGACACGATAATCCGTTTATGGTAATAACTCGAACATGAACCGAACATGACACGATTAGCTTGTGTAGATTTAAAAGTACCCAAAACTTATACTTAAATTAAAATCAACGCGACCCGAAAATGACATGACTAACCCAAATTGCCACCATACCTGATCTCTAATGGCAGTTGATGGTTTTGGAGTAAGCAAGTTGGTGTTTTCTCTCTCTTCTACATCTTGTTATTATTGATAATGGTTTTATGGATGGGGATGGCTTTTATCAAAGTCTATATATGAGTGGCCGATAGTCTCGTGACGTAGGTGTCATTGATTGGGTGGTTTTTATGGTGTCTTACTCAGATTTTTTAATTCTTTGTCTTGAGAGTGTTGCGTGCGGCTTGAGAGTTTTGAACCAGTGTTAAGATTGGGCTTTTATTTTTTAAGATGATTTTGTATTGGTTTTTGTGTTTTAGGCCTATGTGCCTTTTTTGTTGCATCCTGTTGCCTTTTTGTTGTTTGCTCTCTTTGGTCTGATATTTGGGCTAGTGTTTAGGCTCATTGTAAATCCCTTTTTTCGGGCTTTTGTCTTGGTGGTAATTAATACACATTTCACTAAAAAAGAAGATATTAAGGGGTTACATCGTACCAAGTGGTTTTGCCTTCGTGTTGGTCATCCTCATCCTTTTCCCGATGATCGTTAATATTTTTCCCCGTTTTGGTCATCGTAGACCTACCATAACATAACATGGAGATGAGAGTTCAAAGAAGTGAAGCTTGAGTTCGAGAGTTAGACGTATTATAGGGAACGTACAAGGGCATAAATGTATTTGGAAATCTCTCTAAAAAAATAACAACTCGTGGTTAAATCATTTTTTTTAATGCCACACGATTGTAGCACCTTCCTAACCCCTATAAATTCTCTCAAATGGCAAGAGATTAATTCCCTAAATGACTCTTTATTTCCTCAATTAAATAATATAGAAACAATTATGTTTGGGATTTATCCCATTTAACCAACACTACTCGAAATTGTCAAAAATCCTGAAGGATCGATCGATCGACCCTTGGCCGTCGTTCGATCGATCGATCCGGACAACTTCTTCTTCGAGAAGATGTTTCAGCCATTAAAGCTTCCCCCAAGCTTTTCTCTCCTCCCCTAGCATCCTCCAACCTCAACCAATGACATATAAACACATAAAAAGGGTTCTAAACATCCTAGAACCCATAACTAACAATCGATTTCAATAAATTCCTAAGTTTCCGGAATTGTATATTATTCGGGGTTTATCCGTTAAACTTTCGAAAAACCCAATTTGATTCACGAAAACCCATCCCGAAAATCTTTATAGTTATTCACTACCAACTATAAGCAAGTAAACACTTGCCTCGTGGATAAAATCCAACGACCTTGAGTCGAATCCCGTGGAGTTTGGTTGGAATCTCCCTTTTCTTCCTCTTTTCTCTCTTCTTTTCCTTTCCTCTCCTCTATTTTCTTTTTTTTTTCTTTTCCTCTCTCGTGCCTTATATAGAGAGAGATAAGGAGTTATCCCTTATAAACCCAAAAATAACTCATTTACTCAATTATGAGTCCCTATTAGTCCAAAAATTCTTGGAATCCAAACACTACTCTCGGATACTCTATTCTGACTATCTCGGCCATTCCGAAGCCAACAACACACTCGAAATCTCCATCCGAAGTACTTAACTAAAATTCACTGGTTAAACCCAACACATATCAATACGCATTTTCCAATTAAAATATTATCCTTTGTCGCTTTACCGAACTGCAACATGTAATTGAAACGGTCCAACGCATTTACTTAATCCTGAAAGTAAATGTAACACCCATTGGAAATCATATAACCCTCATAAATTCCAAAAATTATTTCCGAGAGAAATTCCTGAAATTTGCAAATTATACCCATTTATGTAAATTAAATATCCCTAAAAGTGCGGGGTATTACATACTTCCCCCCTCACAACGGAATTTCGTCCTTGAAATTTAGATATAACTTGTACCACCAACCTAGGATCGTTATTTACTCTACGTCCTAGTACACCAAATTCGAATGGTATTAACGCAAATGGTACCTTACCATATACTCGTTCTCGGTACCCACCTATCTTAAGGCTTATACTCTAACGCACTAGCTTAACCATATGAAATACCTCGGTCGTAAGATTAACTACAACGACAACATATTGCATCGAGTGCTTCTATAATCGCATCTATAGAAAATGAGCCTATAACCGCCACTCTAACGTTTTGAAAAGTCGATACTCTCGCTAACACTCTAAGCGTTCATTCGTCTATAAGAGGCATCTAATTTCCCTCAAAAGGAAAATCACTAAGACTTAACTACTCTCGTTAGGTTTCTCGCTTATCTTAGGTGAGCAAAATCTTGTTGCCCTATGTAATTTGGATTATCGCGTGCCTCCTGCGACATTTCATCCTACAAACTTCAATCTCACTTATAACTGCCTCACAGCGTATTCTTCAACTCAATATACTATGCCCATTGTATTTCAGACGGTATATAAAATAAACTTACCAAGATTCCCATACACCTTTTGACCCGAGCCTATCTATACAACCATTATAAACATCATACACGTAACAGTCTCTCTAAAAATGGGCCTCACTTTCTTGGCCTAGTTGTAATACCCCGTATTTTTATAGCTTTTAAATTATGGGATCTATTAAATTTAATTGAGATAAATTAATTTAATTTTAATCCGGAATGTTGCTTTAAATATTTACTTGCGTGACGAGAGTTAGTAATTATTGGAAATTTGTTATCTGTTGCATATTACTGGATGAGCATAGTAATATATTATATTGGTTATATTGAATGCCATAAGTGAATTAAATGACTATTTCGGAAATTTAAGTAAGGACGTGCCCGTGTCACGTCGGGACTTATTTTGTTAACTAAAAGTGAATATTTTATAAGTTGTTCGTATGGTCGTTTTGAGTGCGCCAACGCGTCCAGAAGGGTCGAGATAGTCAGAAAAGTGTACCCGGGGGTTTAGTTTGGGTCTCGGGATGTTTTTTAGGCTTAATTAGTGACCCGGGAGGGCATTTTGGTCATTTTACAAAATAGGGTAATTAAACCCACGAATTTCAGCCAACCTATATCAGCCATTAGGTCAGCCTCTTAGGGTTAGAACATTCACAAATCAAATGACGGCCATTGGAGAAGAGAGGAGAGAACTCCAAGGCAATCCAAGGCCAAAAGGCCACCGGTTTGCACCGCCACCACCACCACCGCGTAGATCACGAGATGAGGAACGCAGCCATACGAAAATAAGCCATGAACCTGCATACCAAAATCCCAGGCAAGTGTTTAAACTTGCTATTTTCGTTGATGCAATATTCATGTTAGCTTAGGATTGAATTGTGACGAAAACTATGGAAGAAAACACCATTTTTGATAGGAGAACCCATGTAGTATTGATGTTTATGTAAATTCTGGAAACCCTTGCCATGTAGAGGTAATAATCCACGAAATCTGGTGATTATACAAAAGAAATTTTGGAGAAAGATTCATTAGAAATCTGTTTAAGAATAATTGTAGAGTTCTTGATAATTGGACATGATTTTAGGTTATAAATCCATGTTTAATGATAGTTACACGCATGCTATACGTTATAAACACCTGGTATAATGTTATAATGATGATAGTAGGAATTTTGGGGCGATTAGAATAGAAGAACATTGTTTTAGATGAAGAAATTGGTTAAAACCCGTCACTGCATTCTGCAGAATTTTGCCCAGACCTGCTTGATCGATCGATCGAGCCTAGAGCTTCGATCGATCGAAGGTTCGATCGATCGAGCCCCAAGCTTTGATCGATCGACCCCTCCTGGCAGACTCCTATTTCCCTTGTTAAATTAGTTAACTTAAGTTTATTGTAAAATAATCTTTGGGCATCTTAAATAAAATGATTTGGGAGACATTGAGGACCAGTAGGGTATATGGATAAATGTTAGAACCTTTAATCTTCAACGAGAATGGTATTTACGGGATATTGACTTTAGGATGGTAGATTTATGAATTTTTAAAGGGGGAGGTGCGTAAGAGAGTTACGTTGGAATCTATTAAAGGCACTTACTGAATTTCAGAATTTGGAAGATATAATCCATGAGTGTTAGGTAATAAGTGAGTAAACCCTTCGAGTTGAGGTTAGGAATGAAACCTTATGCGTTATTCTATAAATGTAAAATTTAGGATAAATGGTATATGTACGGGTGATGAGAAGAACCTATATTAATATGATAAAGTGGTATATTTATATGATTGTGTGTACATATATTATATACATGTGAAAAACGTACCCGCGCTACTTGCTATCCCTGAGGTTACCGCGCTGGGACGATCTTATCCTGTGTTGCCTTATGGAGGATATTGATTCGTACCCTAGAAGATAGAGATCCTAGGTACGGGCTATCAAATTGATAGTCGGACGGTCCTAAGAGACGTGAGGGTATGTACTGACCTCTTGGACTTGGAAATCTATGCTTCGCCTCAATGTTGTTTTGTATATGTTAATACAGTTCGAGAGTTATTCCGAACTTGTATTTCCCTTTGTGTGAGCGATACGGGGATTGGATAGCAGAGTATGCCCGCACCATAGTTTTAGTTGGGGTGCTGTTATATATATATATATATTATACGAGTAGTTAATATATATATGAGATTATGAACTTTAAACTGCCTACTGTGATTTGATAAGTAGGACATGGTTGTTGACTCAATAATAAATGCTTGTTTTGTGAAAGTATAATATGTCACTGTAAAACTTTATTGTTTTTATAAAGTTAGAAATAGAGAAATTTGGTTACAAATTGGAGCATCTCTTTTAAATGAAATCGTGAATTGCAAATCTTTCGGGTAAGTGATGTTAAGTCAAATCTTTTAGAAAGACTAGTGCGTTAGATGATAAAACAAACCAATGGGAAGGATAGTGCGATAGGGGTGCACATTAGAAGAGAGGTGAGTATTTTCTCAAGAGAGCGACGCTCTAATATGTTATTGCATTGGCCTGTATCAATTTAAATACTTGCTAAACGTATTTTAAAATCAAACACACTTTCGGGCTCTGACCCGTTTCTTCTTCTCTCTCTCTCTTGTATATATATGTATATTTTCAGGTGCCCAGCCACAGGGGCATCTTGCTTAGGATCCCTTGAGAAGAACGAGCTGCAGCTTAGGTGGGAGTTGCAGGTCACTTGAGTAGACGGGTTCTGTTATTGACTCCACTCCTAGTACTCTCATTTATTGGGCACGTGTCGCCCCTTTTCATTATTTCATTTGTTGTTGGGAGATTTATATTTCAGTCATTTCCTGTATTGTTTCTTTGGGATTTATTCAGCATGGACTTGTGTTTTAGTTTTAATATGTTGACATTCGGTTGACGAATGTATTATATTATTTGGCTTACTGTAGTGTGATTCTTAATTGTAAGTATGTTGTTTTTAATTAAATAAATGTATTTCTTTAAATTAAAATTTGGAAAGTATGTATGAAAATGGTTTTGACACTTAGCTTAATTATTTAGGGTGTTAAATTGGAAAATATATTTTTATCGATAGTGATGCTGAGAATGAACCAACTGTATACCTTGATTTAATTTAATAAAGGAGTGATCGCCCGGTATTTAATTAGGCGGGGTGTCACAGGTGGTATCAGAGCATCAGGTTCTAGTGTCCTTAGGATCTGTACGACTTATTATGCTTCTAGCGTTGCTTTGTTTGTTATAGAGCCCTATGTTTAGGATTGTCGATTCCTTTGACGAGATTTCGTTCTCCTGCTGTAATGTGTATACACTAGTGAATTCTAATTTCGTTCGGATGTGTGCGTGTGCCGAGCGATGACGGATGTCAGAAGAGGACCGTTTAGCGTACATCAGGAGGCAGGGCTCAATTGAAAATTATGAAATATATCCGAGGATGATGACCGTAGTCGAGGTCACCTCCATTATGGAATGAGAATCCACGACTAGAAAGGCGACTAAGGTACAACAAGGATTTTCAAATGCTGTTATAGCCAAATGAGGTGCGAGGGTAAACTTACCCAACGTATTGCGAAAACGTGTAGAGACTGTCAGTGGAAATTTTAGAAACGCGAAAATTGAATGTGTTTACCAAATGAGGTAAAGTATTCATATGCTTAAATATAGGACGGAGTATGGCAAAATCGAAAGTGAAAATTTAGAGAAAATTTTCTTGGCTTTCGGGACGAAATTATAATGGTTGTATTCAACCACCAATTTTAGAAGTGGAATGCTATACCTATGGGAGAACCTTAGGTACAATGTTGACCGTATGTCCCTTCCTCAACTGTTCAGGATGAGGCAAATGTGGTTCTGAGCCCATCGAGGAAGGGCATGTCAAGGGTCCATCCGTGAATATGAATCGTAACCGTCAACGAATTTTGGATCGAAGGATGTAGATACAAGAGGGGGAAACGACTCCAAGTGGGAGGTCAACTTGTAATAAAATTGATAATACTCGAGGAGGAAATTATGATGGGCGACCAATTCGGAGGTTGACAATGTCATACTTTGTCAATATAGATGATGGCGCTTCTTTGTGGGGGAAGTTAAAGGAATCGAAGAATTTAGTCGGGAATAAACCTGAATACATCGGTGGTGGTATAGCACCATAAAAACCATTTAAGTGCTTCAAATAGTTAAATTCTTACCAAGTGATGGTAAATTCAGTAAGTACTATTATAGATAGTAACATGATCTTTATGGCCTAAAAAGGCTAAGGGAACAACCGGGATGGCTAACAGGAATCGAGTCTACTAAAGTCCGAGAGAAGGACAATCCTAACCTGGTTAGTAGGACAGGTGGTAAGTGGATTATGCGTTGAGGTATTTTGTGCGGAGTGAGATCGCTCATGATAATATGTTCCAAAATGAGAAAAGGGACAAGAATATGGTGCCTAGTAAAAGGCAACGATTAAAATAATTTTGTTTTGGTTTAGACAGACGTGTTACGTCCGAAACCATTTGTGCAGTCAAGACGATTGCCAAGATGTAAGCATAGGTTGTATCCTTAGAGGATGCGGCGTGTTTTTGTGACACGAGCGAGTCACCATATTTTGTTCATTGCTATATTAGCATGTGAGACGAGTTAATGCATATAATTATAAATGTTACCATTATGTGAATATTTTTCCCTAGTGTAGCGGGATTTTTCTTTAGTGCTATCCGCGGAGGATGAATGAGTATATTAGCAGTGTTTTATACTTTATAGAGGTTACTCGTTGTAGAGATGCGATACACGAGTATAATATTATTTTTGATAAAATGTTATATAAAATGGGTAGTATGATAGTGTACATTGATTGCGAGGCTATCGGAGTAGTTGCATTGGTGCAACATGTTTTATGTTTGTTTTGGGCGAGGCCTCGCCTGTAAGAAGGTTGGACTTGCACTTATATTATCTATCCTAGATACTTCGGAAGAGATAGCGGGCTCGAGATATTCGATGCCATAGTATGCGTAGACCTTGTCAGTATAATTCCGTATGTATCGGGATTTACCCTTGAGCGAAAAGATTTGACTCAGAATTATGTTTAGCACTCCGGACTTAGTGATAGGAAAAGTGCGATGTTATATTTATCCTTTAAAGATGTGGGAGTTATTAGTTATACCCCTATTATTAGGGAAGGGAATTTCGAGGATTCCGATCGTATGTATCCGAGGTTAATAGAATGAAATTTCCATCAACCAATACGATAGTAAAATTGGGAAACGATATTCGTTAAGCATAATTACAGTAGAAATTACAACTTTTCTGTCAAGGGACAGAATAAAGGGGTACACGCTATGGACGGAGGACCTAACGGATCCCGATAACCGACAATGCTAGGTAGTAGTGTATCGGGGGGGTTCCTTGTTTGGATTTTGCTTTGTGAGACATCCCACGCATGAAACTTAGCGTAAGGTTGGAAATAGGGAGACGTTTGGTCACTATTCCATGAGTACGGTACTCTGGTCGAAATAGGGTCAAGTAATTATATATGTAAGTTGGAAGTTGAATTCTGTTTTAAGGTCATTGAAGCCGGATTTTATGGCAGGAAAGCATTGAAAGTTATCCCCACGAGTTGAGGAGTGGAACGATGGTAAGGAGAATTTAAGAATTTTGATTTTCTAGGCTGATTGGAGGTACCCCAAATGTCATAACCGCGTACAGAACACAAGGTGAATTAAGAGTTAAAATGATTTTTAGCATGGAGTATCTGAAAAGAACTTCATATCATACAAGAGATGACCTGTAATTATTTTGATGAATAAAGCATTAGTGATTTATTTTGGTTGTTGTACCTATTTGGAAAAAAAAAAAAAATTGTTGTGCTTATCTGAGGAAGGTTGAGAATTATTATTTCCTCTTTTGTTGTCATGGAATTTGAATGCCTTATTCCTTCTATTCCGTTGAATTTAGTTAGTCCTACAGATGAGTAGCACGCCGTTCGAAATGTTGTAAAAATGTGGGTATCTTGGTTAACCACAGTTAAAATAGTCCAAGTCGAAGGGACGTGGTAATAGACGTGTGAAATATAAGTTTGTGGGACTAGTATAACGAAGTGGAAGTGATAGAGTGGATTAAACGTCACATGAGGGGCGATAATCCATACATAAGTGTGCAATTAGAATAGCACGCCCTAACTTGATTGGAAGGCTGTAGGAAGCCATTCAAGAAATGGTATTCCTGGAATAGGGTAGAGCTAAATTGTTATGAAGCACACCCGGAGCGGAATGGTCATTAGTCAAGTGTGAGAGAGACTTGCGCACACAACGAGTAATGATGTTAGGATGGCATAAGAGATCCAGAAGTTCGCTTCGTGGAGAGGAAAGCACGGGTCGAAACTCTCGGAATGCTCCAAGGAAGGAAGGGGAGTATTACGTGTCACTTAATGTGAGACATTCCAAGGGAAGAATCGATGTTTAACGAGACGTAGTGAGTAGTCTCTTCATGCACTGCCCATAGGAAAGGTTCGATTGAAAAAGGAGAATCAACCAAAGAATTTTGTGATTATCGAAAATTACTGAAATTGGAAGAGGTTGGTAAAGTCGGTAAAGTTCTTGGATGAGTTGCCATCCTCAAAACAAGATCAAGGGTTTATCCCGAACTTGCGAATTAAGTCGCCGAGAGGGAAGTGATTGATATTCCTTTGGACTGGCTTACAATATTAACTAGTATGCCCCAGACTTCCTTTGAAAGGAAGGATCGCGCCAGTGCATGGTCCGGCGCAGTATAAATTTCTGAATCAGGATGAGATTGGTGAATCTCACCTTTGATATGGGATTTCAGGAACCAGCGGAGATAAAAATTTCGTTTCAAGTAGAAAGTATCACCCTTAGCCAGAGAATAAGCGCATGGTGATTAAAGATTTGTGGAGCCACGTGAAGGAGATTTTGGAATCTTGGTACGATGATTTCAAAAATGCTCTGTAGAAGAACTCGTACCTGTTTGTCGCATATGAGGTACTTATTAAGGTTTTGTTATGGAAGAACCTCGACTATTCTCCTTCCGTATGTTTAGAGGAGAGTAGATAATCAGAATTTTTGGATCGATCGAGAAAATATCCGATAACTATGGTAGAATTCCACGACTGTTTTAGACGAGCAAGAGTGATCAAATGTTCGTAATATTTTCTCAGAATGGGAGTTTTGTATATGAATAAATCCGAGTATTTGTCATGTAGTGAGGTGCGGCCTCCTAATGATAGTGAGATAATGAAATGTATAACGTACAGGCGTGACCTATGCGAATGTTGTCGGTTGGGAGCACAATGTGAAGTGTCTCCAAAGAGAATGCAAAACAATGTTACTGTGAGGAAAGGGCTATAGTGATTGAGCGCCGTAATGTGTAGTTAGTTTGTGTACAGAAAAGGATATCCAGAATTGTGCAACCTATTAGGCCTTATTTTCCGAATTTCTGGACGAAATTCAGTTATTAGGGGGGAAGTATGTAATACCCCGTATTTTTATAGCTTTTAAATTATGGGATCTATTAAATTTAATTGAGATAAATTAATTTAATTTTAATCCGGAATGTTGCTTTAAATATTTACTTGCGTGACGAGAGTTAGTAATTATTGGAAATTTGTTATCTGTTGCATATTACTGGATGAGCATAGTAATATATTATATTGGTTATATTGAATGTCATAAGTGAATTAAATGACTATTTCGGAAATTTAAGTAAGGACGTGCCCGTGTCACGTCGGGACTTATTTTGTTAAATAAAAGTGAATATTTTATAAGTTGTTCGTATGGTCGTTTTGAGTGCGCCAACGCGTCTGGAAGGGTCGAGATAGTCAGAAAAGTGTACCCGGGGGTTTAGTTTGGGTCTCGGGATGTTTTTTAGGCTTAATTAGTGACCCGGGAGGGCATTTTGGTCATTTTACAAAATAGGGTAATTAAACCCACGAATTTCAGCCAACCTATATCAGCCATTAGGTCAGCCTCTTAGGGTTATAACATTCACAAATCAAATGACGGCCATTGGAGAAGAGAGGAGAGAACTCCAAGGCAATCCAAGGCCAAAAGGCCACCGGTTTGCACCGCCACCACCACCACCGCATAGATCACGAGACGAGGAACGCAGCCATACGAAAATAAGCCATGAACCTGCATACCAAAATCCCAGGCAAGTGTTTAAACTTGCTATTTTCGTTGATGCAATATTCATGTTAGCTTAGGATTGAATTGTGACGAAAACTATGGAAGAAAACACCATTTTTGATAGGAGAACCCATGTAGTATTGATGTTTATGTAAATTCTGGAAACCCTTGCCATGTAGAGGTAATAATCCACGAAATCTGGTGATTATACAAAAGAAATTTTGGAGAAAGATTCATTAGAAATCTGTTTAAGAATAATTGTAGAGTTCTTGATAATTGGACATGATTTTAGGTTATAAATCCATGTTTAATGATAGTTACACGCATGGTATACGTTATAAACACCTGGTATAATGTTATAATGATGATAGTAGGAATTTTGGGGCGATTAGAATAGAAGAACATCGTTTTAGATGAAGAAATTGGTTAAAACCCGTCACTGCATTCTGCTGAATTTTGCCCAGACCTGCTTGATCGATCGATCGAGCCTAGAGCTTCGATCGATCGAAGGTTCGATCGATCGAGCCCCAAGCTTCGATCGATCGACCCCTCCTGGCAGACTCCTATTTCCCTTGTTAAATTAGTTAACTTAAGTTTATTGTAAAATAATCTTTGGGCATCTTAAATAAAATGATTTGGGAGACATTGAGGACCAGTAGGGTATATGGATAAATGTTAGAACCTTTAATCTTCAACGAGAATGGTATTTACGGGATATTGACTTTAGGATGGTAAATTTATGAATTTTTAAAGGGGGAGGTGCGTAAGAGAGTTACGTTGGAATCTATTAAAGGCACTTACTGAATTTCAGAATTTGGAAGATATGATCCATGAGTGTTAGGTAATAAGTGAGTAAACCCTTCGAGTTGAGGTTAGGAATGAA
This sequence comes from Sambucus nigra, assembly GCA_949130495.1. Lineage (NCBI taxonomy): Eukaryota > Viridiplantae > Streptophyta > Magnoliopsida > Dipsacales > Adoxaceae > Sambucus > Sambucus nigra. The sequence goes on from OX422218.1 coordinate 135,039,653, forward strand.
ACCTTATGCGTTATTCTATAAATGTAAAATTTAGGATAAATGGTATATGTACGGGTGATGAGAAGAACCTATATTAATATGATAAAGTGGTATATTTATATGATTGTGTGTACATATATTATATACATGTGAAAAACGTACCCGCGCTACTTGCTATCCCTGAGGTTACCGCGCTGGGACGATCTTATCCTGTGTTGCCTTATGGAGGATATTGATTCGTACCCTAGAAGATAGAGATCCTAGGTACGGGCTATCAAATTGATAGTCGGACGGTCCTAAGAGACGTGAGGGTATGTACTGACCTCTTGGACTTGGAAATCTATGCTTCGCCTCAATGATGTTTTGTATATGTTAATACAGTTCGAGAGTTATTCCGAACTTGTATTTCCCTTTGTGTGAGCGATACGGGGATTGGATAGCAGAGTATGCCCGCACCATAGTTTTAGTTGGGGTGCTGTTATATATATATATATTATACGAGTAGTTAATATATATATGAGATTATGAACTTTAAACTGCCTACTGTGATTTGATAAGTAGGACATGGTTGTTGACTCAATAATAAATGCTTGTTTTGTGAAAGTATAATATGTCACTGTAAAACTTTATTGTTTTTATAAAGTTAGAAATAGAGAAATTTGGTTACAAATTGGAACATCTCTTTTAAATGAAATCGTGAATTGCAAATCTTTCGGGTAAGTGATGTTAAGTCAAATCTTTTAGAAAGACTAGTGCGTTAGATGATAAAACAAACCAATGGGAAGGATAGTGCGATAGGGGTGCACATTAGAAGAGAGGTGAGTATTTTCTCAAGAGAGCGACGCTCTAATATGTTATTGCATTGGCCTGTATCAATTTAAATACTTGCTAAACGTATTTTAAAATCAAACACACTTTTGGGCTCTGACCCGTTTCTTCTTCTCTCTCTCTCTTGTATATATATGTATATTTTCAGGTGCCCAGCCACAGGGGCGTCTTGCTTAGGATCCCTTGAGAAGAACGAGCTGCAGCTTAGGTGGGAGTTGCAGGTCACTTGAGTAGACGGCTTCTGTTATTGACTCCACTCCTAGTACTCTCATTTATTGGGCACGTGTCGCCCCTTTTCATTATTTCATTTGTTGTTGGGAGATTTATATTTCAGTCATTTCCTGTATTGTTTCTTTGGGATTTATTCAGTATGGACTTGTGTTTTAGTTTTAATATGTTGACATTCGGTTGACGAATGTATTATATTATTTGGCTTACTGTAGTGTGATTCTTAATTGTAAGTATGTTGTTTTTAATTAAATAAATGTATTTCTTTAAATTAAAATTTGGAAAGTATGTATGAAAATGGTTTTGACACTTAGCTTAATTATTTAGGGTGTTAAATTGGAAAATATATTTTTATCGACAGTGATGCTGAGAATGAACCAACTGTATACCTTGATTTAATTTAATAAAGGAGTGATCGCCCGGTATTTAATTAGGCGGGGTGTCACACTAGTGCTACCACCTTGGTATTCCTAATCCAAATGCTTCAAACTCCAATCTTTCCTATACTTGGAGAAGCAATCCTTCATAAAGTTAACCCACCAATCTTCTTGTGGTTAACTCACAACTTAACTCCTTACGTCGGGTCCATTAGTCCTACTATCTTTACTTTCTAATAACCCTACGATTAAAGTGCTTCTAGCACATATAAAATGAGAACTATCCTAACTATATCCCTAGTGCCCAAGACCTCTCTCAACTTCCAACATTTGCTCGGTTTCATGCGTGGGACGTCTCGCAAAGCGAAATCCAAACAAGGAACCCACCTGTTACACTAATCCCTCGCGTTGTCGGTCATCGAGATATAACAGCCTAAGGCACATCATCAGGACGTTCTATATCCTCCCTCACTAACCTACTAATGCTCTTCTACCACTATGCGCTTCTATCTTGGCAGAAATGACAATCTAACTAATCAGGGCGCCTATTATTTACAAAGGTGTTAAAATTTACATACTAAAGAAATATTTCCACTGAATTTTTCTTCTATACAAGGCCTGGCCATAAGTCTCAAATCAATTTCCTTTACCTTGCCTCACCCACATACTTGCGGTGAAAGAAACATTTCCAGTGCTTTTCCATAACACATCTACATTTTATTCACCCCTAATTATCACATGGCTCCCGACTACTATCACCAAACTAACATCCTAGTATACAGTAACATATCTCCATTTCCAACATCGTTAAGGTTCGTGCGTGGAGCGTCTCGCAAGAGAAATCCAAATAAGGAAACCCTCCTATACACTACTACTTAACTTTGTTGGCCGTGGAGGTATGTCAACGTAAAACATGAAAAAAAAATCATGCATATCCCCATGCACTTAAATTCATGCTAGTGAGACATCTACTCACCGACGTTCCATCTAGACACATAATAAAGGCGAGCTCAACCTGTATCCAGGTGAGATATCGCAACAACAACCTGTTCCTCCCTAACATTACTCTTATAATAGTACCATACTCGTATAACACATACAAAACGACTAGTACAAACTAGAGACGAATTCGAAATAGAACCCCACTACCGCGAAAAAACACATATATATACACTATATAATGTTACTGATACCGCCACAAAGCTTAAATTGCACAAACAAATCTTGGGCTAGCGAAATATCGCGACTCTACCTAATCACACCAAATATACGTCCTCCATCTGAGGTGAAACTCATAACAATAACTTTTCCAATCTCCCTAGCTACTCCAAATGGTCCCCGGACATGGTGCACTTGTCCTGACTGAACCCTAAAATTATTTTAATCAATGGCCCATCTCGACTCTCCATTCTTATCCTTTAGCTCCTACCAAGCAAGGACTAACTGTGCGGTTTTACACTCCACATTGTAGCATTCCCCCATTCTGGGCACCCTGACCATGTTAAGGTTATCATTATCTCAGACTTTATAGCCTCGATCCTGACAATCGCGTTCACGACTCCCTTAATTTCTTCATGAAAAGGGAACTCCACTACCGGCCTTAACAACCCTGATTCAATTAACTCCCCGGGTGGATGTCCATCAATGGGGTTCCATGGATACAAATTCTCCACAAGTGTTAGCAACACTTTCTAGTGAGCCTATCATTCTTCTGAAGGACTATCTCTTTATTGTACCTACCTTAATTCGGTACAAAGTTAACTTATCCATATAAGTCTTTATTCACCGTCGACCTCTGACCGATCCATATGTAAATAATCCAGAAACAGAATTCTCTTCATTCCTAATCAACCAAAGGAATTTGTGATTAAAACCGTCTATGAAATGGTTCCATCTAAGCCCCATCTTCTGCTGGCTATGAAATGGACCTCCTGTGGTCGCTCTTTATCGATCAGTTTACGAATCTCGAACGAGCACGCAAAATATTTACTATAATCTTATATAATGGCAGGAGAACGAAATCTCATAAGTGGAATCAACAATCCTAATCATAAGGCTCTATTTCAAATCGAGAGCGACACTAAAAGCGTAGTACGTACGCACAGATTCCTAAGGACACTAGAACCTGATGCTCTGATACCATCTATGACACCCTGCCTAATAAAATATTGGGTGATCAATCATGTACCAAATTAAAACATGAGTCTCATATGGTTCATTCTTAGCATCACGGTTGAAAACCAATTTAATTACTAATAACCTATTAGGTTGGCATCAAAATTTTATTTAACTAATCTTTTTAATCAAACCATGCAATTAAAACATTCACATAGTTTATAACAATGAAACTGAACTAAAATGAAATAACCTAACACTCGGCTTAACAATATACAACCAAATTGAATGCCGCACTAAAAGGAGGTAAAAGTATAAATGAAAACAATTGGGCTTTCGGCCCGAATGTTACTTACAATTTTTCCTATCTAGATCACAAGAATAGAAGCGTCTAGAAAATAAACCTGCATGCATCCACAACTTCTACAGCAACGTCTGACTCGAAAGGATAATCATCCAGGCGTCCCTGTGTCTGGACACCTATATATATATATATATATATATATATATATATAGCAAAAGAGGGAAAATATAGAAACGAGTCAGAGCCCAAGTTTGAAAATATTTTGCAAGTGCATAAATCCCATAAGTTTAAAATACGATTTTTTTTCATATTTAAATTGGTATCGTACTCCCATGAGATACCCCTCACCCCCTTCTAATAGTGCACACTTATCGCATATCCTATAAACAACCTAATTAAGCTATCCTGCCTAACTAATCCTTTACACCCAATCTCTAAAATATCCCAATAAACCCAAGTACTAAGGGCTAAACTTCTCCCCATTCCGCGCTGCGTTCGTGCGTGGGGAGTCTCGCGATGCAAAATCCAAACAAGGAACCCACCGATACACTACTACTTAGAAATGTTGATCGCCGAGATCCATTAGGCCCTCGGTACATAACGTATATATATACACATATTATTATATACATATAATACTCACTATAATATAAAATCACAATTTAAGTCTAGATCAAATCTCCCGGAATGAGAATAAATCCTTATTCATTTAGCACTTTACAGTAGATAAAGATATATGAAACCTTGACCTCATATACAATTAATATACTATATACACAAGTTTAATAACCATCCCAGCGAGCTATAACTCGAGGATGCAGTCTCTCAATGCTATCATCTTATAGGGAATTAGTCACATACCATCCTGGGTACCAGCGGTCGAACTCTAACACCGACTTGGTAAAAACCAAATCACAACGTATGGGAAGGGGACATAGTTACTCCCCAGAAATGAGATAACATTCCCTCCACATCTCACCCCTAATAAAAATCACACAATATAAAATGGACACTATGACTTGGGGACTATTCACTCCCTGCTCCTCAAGCCAGGGGTCTCACCCACATCGCGCAACTTCCCATGATAACATTAGAGGGGGTTTGCTTCACATAATTATACCATTCACAAACAGATATATAAGTATTCGTATCATAATATATACACTGTAATCACATCGTATATATATATATATATATATATACGATGTGATTACAATGTATATATATATATACACTGTATCATAATATATACACTGTAATCACATCGTATATATATATATATATATATATATATATATATATATATATATATATATATATATATATATATTCTACATCACTTCTCAATTACATATACATGGCTACAATGGAAAATCTCATGTAGTGATAGCCAATAACCCCGAATGTTCCCATTCGTAATAATATTTAAGTATTCACACACTTACAATGCTAAACCCAAAGTATTCTCTCACTTGATATATAACTTGTACCTTAATAACTTTTAAGGATCTATATATATATAACCCCAAACATAAAGATTCGTACTAACTAGATAAGTATATTCACGACATATCTGAATTTCCATAGGTATCGCACCATCTATAATAACCATCTTCAATAGGTGTATCGGGTGACCGCTATATCCACTTTAACCTTATAGCCCAAATTTCATCCTAGTCGCCTCATAGTATTTTCTCAATTAGTCAGCATATAATTACATTTTCTACGCGCAAAAATATTTATATATAATCGCTAGCTAAAGTACTCCCTCAGGTGTTACTCGTCTCGAACACCCTTAAATAAATAAGTCCGGGATTTTACTCACTTAACCCAAGATATACATCTCACTCCAAATATAATTTAGAAGTCCCCACTCTCTTATTAGGAACCCCAATTGTCTAATTCCTCAATTATTTATTTTCCTCGAAAATTATACTTTTAGTGCCACACGATTATAGCACTCTCCTAACCCCCATAAATTCTCTCATATGGCTAGAGATTAATTACCTAAATTACTCTTTATTTCCTCAATTAAATAAGATAGAAACAGTTGTGTTTGGAATTTATCCCATTTAAAGAACCCTAGTCGAAATTGTCAAAAATCTTGAAGGGTCGATCGGTCGACGCTTGGCCGTCGATCGATCGATCGATCCGGACAACTTCTTCTCCAAGAAGCTGTTTTGGCCATTAAAGATTCCCCCAAGATTTTATCTCCTCCCCTAGCATCCTCCAACCTCAATCAACGACATATACACACATAAAAAGGGTTCCAAACATCCTAGAACCCAAAACCAACAATCGATTTCAATAAATTCCTAAGTTTCCCAAATTGTATATTATCCGGGGTTTATTCGTTAAACTTCCGAAAAACCCAATTTGATCCACGAAAACCCATCCCGAAAATCTGTATAGTTATTCACTAACAACTATAATATGAGATTTATGATTTAAAGAAATAAGCAAGTAAAGACTTGCCTCGCGGATCAAATCCGACGACCTTGAGTCGAATCCCGCGGAGTATAACCGGAATGTCCCTTTTCTTCCTCTTTTCTCTCTTTTTTCCATCTACTATCTTTTCTTTCTTTTTTTCCCTCTCTTGTGCCTTATATAGAGAGAGATAAGAGGCTATCCCTTAAAAATCCAAAAATAACTCGTTTACTCAATTACGAGTCCTACTGGTCCAAAAATTCCCAGAATCCAAACACTACTATCGGATACTCTATTCTGACTATCTCGGCCATTCCGAAGGCAATCGCACACTCGAAATCTCCATTCAAGGTACTTAAATAAAATTCACTGGTTAAATCCAACACATCTCAATACGCATTTTCCAATTAAAATATTATCCTTTATCGCTTTACCCAACTGCGACATGTAATTAAAATGATCCAACTCATTTACTTAATCCAGAAAGTAAATGTAACACCCATCAGAAATCATATAACCCTCATAAACTCCAAAAATAATTTCTCAGAGAATTCCTCAAATCTCCAAATTATACCCATTTATGTAAATTAAATATCCCTAAAAGTGCGGGGTATTACATACTTCCCCCTCACAACGGAATTTCATCCTCGAAATTCAGATATAACCTGCACCACTAACCTAGGATCGATATTTACTCTACGTCCTAGTACACCAAATTCGAATAGTATTAACCCAAATGCTACCTTACCATATAATCGTTCTCGGTACCCACCTATCTTAAGTCTTATACTCTAATGCACTAGCTTAACCATAAGCTTAACTAAATCTCTATATGCTAATGTAGTACATCGGTCGTAAGATCAATTATAACGACAACATATTGCACCAAGTGCTTCTATTATTGCATCTAAAGAAAATGAGCCTATAACCGTCGTTCTAACGTTTCGAAAATTCGATACTCTAGCTAACACTCTAAGCGTTCATTCGTCTATAAGAGGCATATAATTTCCCTCAAAAAGGAAAATTCACTAAGACTTGACTACTCTCGTTAGGCTTCTCGCTTATCTTAGGTGAGCAAACTCTTGTTGCACCTATGCAATTTGGATTATCGTGTTCCTCCTGCGACCTTACATCCAACAAACTTCAATCTCACTTATAACTTCCTCACAGCGTATTCTTCAACTTTATATACTATGCCTATTCTATTTCAGACGGTATATAAAACCAACTTACCAAACTACCCAGACACCTTTTTACCCGAGCCTATCTGTACAACCATTGTAAACGTCACACACGTAACACTCTCTCTAAAAATGGGCCTCATTTTCATGGCCTAGTGCTACCACCTGGGTATTCCTAATCCGAATGCTTCAAACTCCAATGTTTCCTAGACCTGGAAAAGCAATCCTTCATAAAGTTAGCCCACCAATCTTCTTGTGGTTAACTCACAACTTAACTCCTTACATAGGCTCCACTAGTCCTACTGGATTTACTTTCTAATAACCCTACGATTAAAGTGCTTCTAGCACATATAAAATGAGAACTATCCTAATAATATCCCTAGTGCCCAAAACCTCTCTCAACTTCTGACATTTGTTCGATTTCATATGTGGGATGTCTCACAAAGTTAAATCCAAACAAGGAATCCTCCCGTTACACTACTCCCTCGAGTCGTTGATCATCGAGATATAACGGACTAAGGCACATCATTGGGACGTTCTAAATCCTCACTCACTAACCTACTAATGATCTTCTACCACTATGCCCTTCTATCTTGGCAAAAAGGACAGGCTAACTAATAGGGGCGCCTGTTATCTACCAAGGCGTTAAAATCTACATACTCAAGACATATTTCCATTGAATTTGCCTTCTATACAAGGCCTGGACATAAGCCTCAAATTAATTTCCTTTACCATGCCTCACCTAAATACTTGCGGTGAGAGAAACATTTCCAGTACTTTTCCATAGCACATCTACCTTTTATTAGCCCCTAGTCATCACATGGCTCTCGACTACTATCACCAAACTAACATCCTAGTATACCGTAACATCTTTCGACTCCCAACGTCGTTATGGTTCGTGCATGGAGCGTCTCTCAAGCAAAATCCAAACAATGAACCCATCTTATACACTACTACTTAAATTTGTTAGTCGTGGAGGTATGTTAACGTAAAACATAAAAACAACAACAAAAGTCCTGCATATCCCCATGCACTTAAAGTTATGCTATTGAAACATCTACTCACCAAAGTTACATCTTGACACATAATAAAAGCGAGCTCAACCTGTATCCAGGTGAGATATCGCAATAACAACCTGTTCCTCCCTGGAACTGCGGATACGATAGTCTTGAAATCAATAGCCTGCTATCACTCCGATAATACAATAAGATTACTCTTATAATAGTACCATACTCGTATAACACATACAAAATGAGTAGTACAAACCAGCTACGAATTCGAAATAGAACCCCACTACCGCGGAAAAACACATAGATATACACTATATAATGTTACTGATACCGCCACAAAACTCAAATTGCACACACGAATCTAGGGCCAGCGAAATACTGCGACTCTATCTAATCACACCAAATATACCTCCTCTAACTGGGGTGAAACTCATAACAACAACTGCTCTAATCTCCCCAGCTACTCCAAATGGTTGTGACACCCCGCTTAAGATAATAACGGGTGTCCAGCCCTATACTATATTAAATTAGGAATCTTAGATGGCTCATTCTCAGCATCAATAGACTATACTAAAATAAATAAGGCTAACTACCCAAAATTATAAAAGTGGATGCTAAAATTTAATAAAACATACAATGGAAATTAAACCAACAATATAAAACTACTAGCAAAGGTAAAAAGTACACAAGTTCCATGATAAACGAGTGCTATACATTAAAATAAAAAGAGTACACAAAAGGGAAGATACCCGAATAAGTTGTCGGGTCACAGACAGTACAACAATCCATAAAGAAGAAATATAAAATGCTACATATGACTCTTGGGTGTAAACCCGATATACAAAAAGGATCCTATCTAGATTAACAATGAGGTAGGAAGCGACTACAATCTAAATCCCACCACAGTCCGCAACTGCTACGGCTCCCAAGACTCTGGATAGAAAAGCATCCGGTATCCAAGCGGTAGGACACCTGTGGTAAATATATATATATATAGCAAAAGAGAAATATAAACGGGTCAGAGCCCAAGGTGTAAAAATGTTTGCAGCAAGTGTGTTAACCGTGCATAATAAATCTAAATGCACAATTTCATAATTGGAGTGGAGTCGCACTCTAGTGAAACCCCCAACTCACCTCTCAACTACATCGTGCACCTAATCACGTCCTGGAACCTTTATTAAGTTACCCCACCCATATAAGGGCAACCTACCTTACCATATGCACGGCCTATACCCACATGACCTGCCATGATAACAAAACCCTTGAATCCTTTCCATCCTAATCACACTTAAGTATATATAATCACATACATGCCCTCATAGGCTTTGGTTCCAATTATTAGTTTAAACCCATTTATAAGTTTTAGTACGACACACATTAACATTAGGATTCAATATAAGAGTTTATTCTCAAAACAATATACATGAAAGTATTAAAGACAAAACTTCTCTCTACTCTTAACATTGCTCTACGTTTCGTGCGTAAGGCGTCTCGCAAAGTGAAATCCAAACAAGGAACCCCCCGATACATTACTCCTTGACAATGATGATCGTAGGGATCCATTATGTCATCTACACGTAACCTACTACTACAACTACTTAACTATTGAATACCATCTCTAAATACACAATTAAATCTCTATTTAAAATCCTTGGGTCGATATATCGCAATTGTATCTAAGTACGATCCTTCGACCCCAATGAACTACTACACCCAAAATCACCCAAGATGTACATCATAGAAACTCCTTATCCTCTTCACTTATAGGATATATATATATATAAGCAACCATTCATTCCTATAACCATGTATACATAACACACAAAATGTACACTATGCCATACACATAACATAAATGGCTATAGGATGCCAAAATACTGCACCATGCTATCATCTTCCAGGAATTACTCACTTTCTCCCGGGGTCACCACCTATCGGACTATTATCACACCGCCATGGCAATAAAATCCATCATAACGTATGGGAAGCTGTCATAGTTCCTAACTGGTCAAGTGGGAATGACTCGTACCCAAGACTTCTCACCCCCAAAAATGAAATCACACAAATAAATAAAATGCATGACTATGACCTGAGGAATATACACACCCTGCTCCTCAAGCCGGGGGCTCACCCTCATCGCGCAACATCCCATGATAGCATGTGCCGAGTATGATTCACACATTAAGTATATATATCATTCACACTATGAATTTACACATCCATATGATCACATCATATAATCAAACCATCACACACGGTATAGATATTCACGCCATAAGTACACATAAATATACACGTCTACACACACACACACACACACACACACACACATATATATATATATCCATATATACGCATATATACACATTATCTCTCGTCCGTATGTATGAAATTCATAAACATGGCTATCCGTGTACATAGTCCTCATTATGCTAGCTATCACTCCAAGCATATTAACTTAATTCGTTATATCCATACGATCCCTCACTTGAAGCATATCCATCCATTACCCCTATGATATGAATAGTCTTCCAATGTATTCAACATTGAGGTTATCACCCCAAGGTTTAGTGTATATAACAATCACTACACATCCCATCTATATCCGAAAGCACATCGACATCCAATAATAATTTCAACTATTGGTATACACCTAACTACTAGTCTGCAAGCCTCCAGCTAAACCTTAAATTCATTTTATAATCCCATCATATAGGAATCCCCATTGTTACTCCCACATAATTATATATAAAAACTACCGTGACCAGAATTTCAACACAACCTATTCTAGTTGATAGTACGATTCAATCGTTCACAATTTCGCCAACGGTTCAATTGCTCCTACGAACCCTTAACCTTACCACACTTACGATTTATTCCTTGAGTTTATCATCACTAAGGATACGCGACCACTCTCTCTCATTGGTCCTCGATCATATCTTATATAGAATCCTATCGCTATAAGGATTCGAAACAAAAGTCGGCTTAGAGTATTCACGCCATACCCTCACGACTCTCCAAAGGATTCCTCAACCTCAAGTCATAACTAAGCTCATTTCTTCCTCTGAATAGAAATCCCATCCCTAATGAGGTTTGCCTACTTCCTCAATACAACAACTCCAATGCATATGAGCATAAGTTCCCCAAATAGCTCAATTCGTCCCCACAATCCTATCTTAGGAGAAACTCCCAATCAATCTCCAAAACATATCTCTCACAGCATATAAAAATGTCCCAAATCAATAAACCCAATCGAAATGGACCAAAACTCGCTCTAGAAAAACCTCACCAAAATAGCCCTGTTTCCGAATCGATTCGGCCTGGCCCGAATCGATTCGGTCTCAAGGGTGAATCGATTCGCCCCATCTGCGAATCGATTCTGTCCAAAGGAACTGGGAGTCTGTCTCAGGTCAAATTTATTCTCCTTGGGTCCAACACGATTCAATCATGCAAACCTGATACTTTTGCTTAAGCCGAATCGATTCGCTTAGGGTGCGGTGCGAATCGATTCGGCTCTGCAGAACTTTGAAGGTTTCTTGTTCTTCACAAAACCCACGAATTCTAAACCCTAAAATTATCACTTCTAACCTGCAAACCTTTATCAAATCATGATTCTAAGACAATAAATCAACTCAACTCTGATCCCAACCATCTCTACACCATCAAACCCATATATAAACATCAATTTTAAGATTTAATCTACAAAATCTAGGTTTTGAAATTAATGCCCCAAAATCCAATTATTTTATCCACAAATTATGAAATGAAATACGCAAATGAAATATTTAGCAAGATTAAACACTGTCTCAAAATTGTAGAGGTTGAAATCATCCCCGAGATCGCGTACGGGCCAAAATCTCCAATCTTTTTCTCCTCTCTCTCTCTTCCTTTCTTCTTCTTTCTTTCTTTCCTTCTCTTTCTGTCCTTATCACAAATGAGATTGGCTTGATCCATAAGCCTTTTAAACCTTTAAAACATAAATCCCAATTTTAAATGATAATATACACTTTAAATGACTCGTTTACTCCAATTCGAGTCAAACTTACTGAAAAATATTCCGGGGCCGAAATAGATCCCAAGAATAGTCATTTTGACTATCTCGACCTATCCGGAACCAATGGTGCACTCAAAATCTTCTTCCGGAATACTTTATAACGTCCACAATTTTTGGACTTCAGTTTCCAAATTTTAAAATTCTCCAATTTAAATAAATTTTATTTCTCCCAAAAATTTAATTTCTCAGTCCCAAAGTCATGGGGTGTTACAGACGTCCCCCCTTATAAAAATTTCGTCCTCAAAATTTAAGTTATGCCAGGACTCTGAATCTCATCTAGTCCGTACATCTACCCTCGAGATTACTATACCCATCTCTACCCGTTCTCACATCGAACCATATAGATTTAAAAAAATCAAACTAGCTACCTAGGGCACCGATACACCATGTACCCGAGCTCAACTCGTAAAAACGTAACCCAACTCCACTAGCCTCACATCGTAATATAACTCTCAAAAAAATTATCTATAGAAGCATATTAAGTATATATAAAAGTTTAAAATTTCCAATGGTTGAACTCTTATCAATTCCTGACATTCGCTACTTTCGTGCGGGGGAGGTCTCGTAAGCGAAATCCAAACAAGGAACCCTCCCAATACACTACTGTGTAGCTATGTCGAGGATTGAGATTAGTTGAACTAGGATTTAGGTTTATAAAAAGTTTTCGAATCATAAATATTGCCCGAAGGCCTAAATCACAATATAATATGAAATAATTCCATGCATTTCAACACACCAATCAAATGCCTTATATACAAGACATAAGGCCCCAGTAAATACAATACTCCTACCAACAACTAGATCTCAAAACTAGCACAATCCCTGAGCTAAAATCCCTGTTCAACAATGAATCTGCTAAACTCTGGACCTCTAAGTTATACAATTCCTCTACATTACAGCATTTCCACAAGGTAAGTCCTTCCTTCACTAGAATACTAAAATTTTCTGCCCTCGCCTATTTACAAAACAATAACCTTATAACCATTACTCAAAAAACCTTAACAGTTCGAACTTCCCAAAAATGAGGTCAATAGCACAACTCTCTATTAGCTCAAAACGAGACGGTCTATTATCCCAAAAATGCCATACAACGGCCACACCTGCTCCTTCCTTCCTCGAAGGAAATTTTTTTTGCATACACTATGGTTGTAGCAGCTAACCCCTCATTATACCTTACATGCGACGCTCCCAATACTGCGCAAAGCATGAGCTAAACCTAAGAAAGGTATTCTACCTTATACTTCCATAATCCAATTATTTCACTTCATTCCCGAGTCCCTCTATTCTTTCTAGGACAAGCCCTTCTTCCTAAGGCCTAACTTTCCTTCAAGAAACATCCTCTCAAAAAATCCTTCCTAACCATCCTGAAAGACAAAGTGCTATTGCGACCCCTGATAACTCCTTCAATCCTACTCAATGGACCCAATTCTCCAAATTTCTCACTCAACCACCGTTAGATCACCTTGAATCGCCACTAGAAATATCCTCCTTATCTCTGCTAGAGTTACGGAAAGAAAATACCACCAGTCAAAGCGTACCCAAAATCTATTATGGGTGTTGCATCTCTCATCTTGCCCCTTCCCGGACGACTTATTCTTAGCGACGTCTAAAACGAAAGAAACTGTGTCAGAACGTCATTCAAGTGATTACACCTCGCAGAAGAAAATAAACGTAGTGAACACAACAATTCTAATAGTAGGTCTCTACATCAAGAATGCTTATGGAGGAACGCAGAAAACCCGCACAGATCCTAAAGACACTAGAACCTGATGCTCTAATACCATCTGTGACACCCCTCTTAAGATAATAACGGGTGTCCAGCCCTATACTATATTAAATTAGGAATCTTAGATGGCTCATTCTCAGCATCAATAGACTATACTAAAATAAATAAGGCTAACTACCCAAAATTATAAAAGTGGATGCTAAAATTTAATAAAACATACAATGGAAATTAAACCAACAATATAAAACTACTAGCAAAGGTAAAAAGTACACAAGTTCCATGATAAACGAGTGCTATACATTAAAATAAAAAGAGTACACAAAAGGGAAGATACCCGAATAAGTTGTCGGGTCACAGACAGTACAACAATCCATCAAGAAGAAATATAAAATGCTACATATGACTCTTGGGTGTAAACTCGATATACAAAAAGGATCCTATCTATATTTACAATGAGGTAGGAAGCGACTACAATCTAAATCCCACCACAGTCCGCAACTGCTACGGCTCCCAAGACTCTGGATAGAAAAGCATCCGGTATCCAAGCGGTAGGACACCTGTGGTAAACAGTATATATATATATATATATATATATATATATATATATATATAGCAAAAGAGAAATATAAACGGGTCAGAGCCCAAGGTGTAAAAATGTTTGCAGCAAGTGTGTTAACCGTGCATAATAAATCTAAATGCACAATTTCATAATTGGAGTGGAGTCGCACTCTAGTGAAACCCCCAACTCACCTCTCAACTACATCGTGCACCTAATCGCGTCCTGGAACCTTAATTAAGTTACCCCACCCATATAAGGGCAACCTACCTTACCATACGCACGGCCTGTACCCACATGACCTGCCATGATAACAAAACCCTTGAATCCTTTCCATCCTAATCACACTTAAGTATATATAATCACATACATGCCCTCATAGGCTTTGGTTCCAATTATTAGTTTAAACCCATTTATAAGTTTTAGTACGACACACATTAACATTAGGATTCAATATAAGAGTTTATTCTCAAAACAATATACATGCAAGTATTAAAGACAAAACTTCTCTCTACTCTTAACATTGCTCTACGTTTCATGCGTGGGGCATCTCGCAAAGTGAAATCCAAACAAGGAAACCCTCGATACATTACTCCTTGACAATGATGATCGTAGGGATCCATTATGTCATCTACACGTAACCTACTACTACAACTACTTAACTATTGAATACCATCTCTAAATACACAATTAAGTCTCTATTTAAAATTCTTGGGTCGATATATCGCAATTGTATCTAAGTACGATCCTTCGACCCCAATGAACTACTACACCCAAAATCACCCAAGATGTACATCATAGAAACTCCTTATCCTCTTCACTTATAGGATATACAAATATATATATATATATATATATATATATATATATATATAAAAGCAACCATTCATTCCTATAACCATGTATACATAACACACAAAATGTACACTATGCCATACACATAACATAAACGGCTATAGGATGCCAAAATACTGCACCATGCCATCATCTTCCAGGAATTACTCCCTTTCTCCCCGGGTCACCACCTATCGGACTATTATCACACCGCCATGGCAATAAAATCCATCATAACGTATGGGAAGATGTCGTAGTTCCTAACTGGTCAAGTGAGAATGACTCGTACCCAAGACTTCTCACCCCCAAAAATAAAATCACACAAATAAATAAAATGGATGACTATGACCTGAGGAATATACACACCCTGCTCCTCAAGCCGGGGGCTCACCCTCATCGCACAACATCCCATGATAGCATGTGCCGAGTATGATTCACACATTAAGTATATATATCATTCACACTATGAATTTACACATCCATATGATCACATCATATAATCAAACCATCGCATACGGTATAGATATTCACGCCATAAGTACACATAAATATACACGTCTACACACACACACACACACACATATATATATATATATATATATATATATATATATATCCACATATACGCATATATACACACTATCTCTCGTCCGTATGTATGAAATTCATAAACATGGCTATCCGTGTACATAGTCCTCATTATGCTAGATATCACTCCAAGCATATTAACTTAATTCGTTATATCAATACGATCCCTCACTTGAAGCATATTCATCCATTACCCCTATGATATGAATAGTCTTCCAATGTATTCAACATTGAGGTTATCACCCCAAGGTTTAGTGTATATAACAATCACTACACATCCCATCTATATCCGAAAGCACATCGACAACTAATAATAATTTCAACTATTGGTATACACCTAACTACTAGTATGAAAGCCTCCAGCTAAACCTTAAATTCATTTTATAATCCCATCATATAGGAATCCCCATTGTTACCCCCACACAATTACATATAGAAACTACCCCGAATAGAATTTCAACACAACCTATTCTAGTTGATAGTACGATTAAATCGTTCACAATTTCTCGTACGGTTCAATTTCTCCTATGAACCCTTAACCTTACCACACTTACGATTGAGAATGTGTGTGCTTGCATTCAAATGATAAACTTATATATTAAACACCGTTTAACCCAAACAAACCCTAAACATGCAACAATATGTGATTGAATAAGATGATAATCTAAGCAAGAACATTCAAACACATGCTTGTGAGGAAAAATCCCCCAAAGGGGAAAAACCATTTATTTTCATTATAATATTGTAGGCTGTACAATTTCGAATTATAATGAAAATACAAGTGACTAAGAATTACCCTCAGGTGTCGGATTCTGTAGTCGGCGGCTGGAACCATCCCTTTCCAGTAGGGCTGCAATGGAGAAGAAGAACGGTCTTCTCCACAAGGGTGTGAACAACAAAAGTGCGTTCCTGGGTTGCAAAATAATTCACAAAGGATTGGCAATTTGTGTGAATCAAATACCTAGAGTCTAGATGCTCAATAGGTGAAGACTTAGGGCTTTCTGTACTCTGAAAATCGTGTGTATGAGTCTTAGAAAACCACTTCCCGTAGTGGGATTAAATAAGAAGCCTTGAGCCATAAAAATCTGACCACGATCTGAACACGATCTGTTTGAGTTTATCCCAGGTGGATTGGTCCGGGTCTGAGGCGGATCGGTCCGATTGACCGGATCGGTTCTTTTATTCTGAGGCGGATCGGTCCGATTGAGGCGGATCGGTTCTTTTATTCTGGCTTCATTGGTTTGCTTGCGGTTCGGGGTATACTGGATCTGCAGCAAGCGGATCGGTCCGGGTATGAGGCGGACCGGTCCGGTTCTTTTATTCCAGGCGGACCGGTCCGGTCTGTCAGACTTTGATTCCTCTTCTTCTTTTGATATTCGGATCCGTTGATGAATGTATGAATCTTAAATTTCTTCAACGGTGTAACGACGTGCGACATAATAAATTGTTAATGGACAAAAATGTCCTTACAAATCTCCCCCTATGTCTATGCCGGTACATACATAAAAATAAACATCCGAATTATCAAAACAACAAAAAATGCGTATACAAATCTACCCTTCCATGAACCCAAAATTGGAAAGATACAATTGAATAAGACTACAGCGTTTGCTCTTCAATTCTGCAGGAATCTCAATGCTTTTCTCATCAGGGTGTGCAATCCAATGGTAATCCATGTAGTACCTACACACATGAGACAAAGAAAAATACCAAGTGACATATCGAGTTTGAAATGAGATAAACATATATACCAATTTATGAGCAAACTCAAACTTTCTCATACTTTCAAATCTCCCCCATAATAAGATAATTCTTTAATCTCCCCCTTTTTATGATGTCCCCAAATAGACAAATGAGAGAAATAAATCAAATAAGAAAGTGCGGGGTGTCACTAGGATAAAATCACACCATGAATGAACATAAAGCAACCAAGACGACGATAGCGTAAATGAAGTGGTGTGATCAAATTCGATAGGAAAATCAATGCATACAAACATGACATATGTGCACGATGAATATTGGATACTCCTAGCAAATGAACTCAAATGCGTCCTTTGGTGTAAAAGAATGACAATATAAGATATTGACTCAATCAAATCAACAAATCAAAGCTCAAAGTGATTTTCACACCAATAACGTCCAAAGCGATTTTATGCTTTTTCAGGACTTTCAAGTAAGTGCAAACCCGTTTAAAGATTCTCCAACCAAACTACCTCAGATATAATTTTGAATAGAGGCATTCTAAATTCTCAAACTTTGGAGAATTGATGGTGAAACCTAAGTGGACCATATTTGGCATGAATTGCTTTTTATTGCCTTTAAATTTTTTTTCCGGGCTCTTTTAACCTCTTTGGACCTCGGATATTAAAATTCCTCCATTTTTAGGTCATTTTTAACGGTGGCTTTTGCGCAAAGGATAGATGATTACCTTTCGCAGCCCCTCCCCGTTATACAAAAACACACAGTCTCACCAAAACGGTTGTTGCCTGCATTCCAATCTTGTCAAGTTTTATCGCATATTGTACATTGTATAGACATAATTGAGATGGAAACACTCAAGCCATTATAAATTAGACAAGTGCAATAATCAAATATAGCCGTGCATGTGTGCAATAAAGGATATAGGAGTCAAACATGTAGGAAGATATCACTAATTACATCTCAAAGACTCCATACTAAGTAAAGCACATGGATGAAATGATGTAGCATCTCAAATCTCTATCAAACAGTCACATGGATATAGGGAATGAAGTTGTGACTTGGCTATCTTAAATGCTCATCCATAAAAGTTGCTTAAAAATATAAAAATCTTTTTGGTGTTTTTCAAAAAAAATTATCAAAATAAAATCTTTTTGTGCTTTTCTTTAAAAAATAAAAAAAATCTTTTTGTATTTTTCAAAGGAAATATAAAAAGAAAAAAGAATTAATAAAAGTTGTACAACTAAGCAATGGTACATATAAAACAGACTAGCAATAGGAAGCATATGATATGAACATGAAGAAGCAACTTATTCTAGACATAGACCAACCCCTCAGTCAACTGTGCAAATCCCCAAAGACTTCCTAAGACTCTCAAATCTAAGGGCATCTAAAGGTTTCGTGAAAATGTCGGCTAACTGACGGTCGGTCGGAAGGAAACTCAGGGATACGACTTTCTCCTCAACTAGCTGTCGTATAAAGTGCTCACGTATCCTGATGTGCTTGGTGCGCGAATGCTGAACTGGATTGCGGGATATGTATATCGCACTCGTGTTGTCACAGGAAATGGTCATGGTGTCCTGTGAAATTCCATAATCCTCCAGCATTTGCTTCATCCACAAGAGTTGTGTGCAACAACTCCCGGCGGCTATGTACTCAGCCTCCGCAGTGGACAAAGAGATGGAATTTTTCTTCTTGCTCAGCCAGGAGACAAGAGCTGAACCAAAATAGAAACACCCACCAGAAGTGCTCCTACAACCATCTACATCCCCAGCCCAATCGACATCCGAATAGGCGGACAAACGGTCATCGGTATCAAAGGAATACCAAATCCCGTATGAGAGAGTCCCACTCACGTATTTAATAATACGTTTTAGAGCAAGTAAATGTGACTCTTTTGGGGACGCCTGATATCGCGCACAGACTCCAACACTAAAGGCGATATCGGGACGATTGGCAGTCAAGTAGAGAAGACTACCTATCATACTCCGATATAAGGTTTGTTCTACGTCCTTGCCTGAAGTGTCCTTACTAAGCTTGGTTGTGGTACTCATAGGTGTACGTGCATGCTTAGAGGAGTCTAAACCAAATTTCTTCACTAGGTCTCTAGCATACTTGGATTGGGAGATGAACATCCCATCCTCTAGCTGACGAACCTGGAGACCAAGGAAGAATGTAAGCTCACCAACCATGCTCATCTCAAACTCACTTTTCATCTCCTCCTCAAAGTGGTGAGCATGCTGGGAGCATGTGGATCCAAAGACTATGTCGTCCACATAGACCTGGGCAACCAAAATAGCACCGTCATCTCTCCTGACGAACAATGTCATATCTACTCCCCCTCTCTTGAATCCACGAGCTAAGAGATAGGAAGTAAGCCTCTCGTACCAAGCACGGGGTGCTTGCTTCAAACCATACAAGGCTTTCCTCAGATAGTAGACGTGCTCTGGGTGCTGAGGGTCTTCAAACCCTTTTGGTTGTTCCACATAAACCTCCTCCTGTAGAATGCCATTCAGAAAGGCACTCTTGACATCCATCTGATATACCTTGAAGCGAAGATGACATGCGATGGCGAGTAGAAGACGGACGGACTCAAGCCTCGCAACATGAGCAAATGTCTCCCCAAAGTCTACACCCTCTATCTGAGTGTAGCCTTGAGCGACCAACCTAGCCTTATTTCTGATTATGGTACCATTTTCATCCATTTTGTTCTTAAAAATCCACCGGGTACCTATCACATTAGTCTCACTAGGTCGGGGGACAAGTTCCCAGACATTATTCTTTTTAAACTGAAGCAACTCATCCTGCATAGCAGATACCCAGTGTTCATCCTTGAGTGCTTCTTTATGATTCTTGGGCTCGACTTTGGACGTGTAGCAAAGATGGCTAACAACGTTCTCTAGCTGAGCACGAGTCTTGACCCCTAGAGTGGGATCACCAACAATGGCAGAAGGGTCATGACTCTTGCGAACCCAAGCAGGTGTGTCCCCTAGCGCAGGAGTAGGGTCCACAGAGTGTGAGAGAGGAACAGGTAAATCACTGTCAGACTAATTCTCATCCTCATACTGAAGGTTAAGATCAATAACCGTCGGAGGTTCGTCATCTTGCACGGTGACGTTTATTGATTCCATAACCTTAGAGCTCTTCAGGTTAAAAACCCGGTACGCTCTGCTATTCGATGAATATCCTAGAAATATTCCCTCGTCGCTCTGGGAGTCGAACTTTCCTAATTGCTCTCTATCCCGTAGGGTGTAGCATTTACTCCCCAAAACACGAAAATATGCCAGGTTGGGCTTCTTGCCAGTCCACAACTCATAAGGAGTCTGAAGTGTGTGTGGACGCAAATAAACCCTATTCACCGTGTGGCATGCAGTAGACACTGCCTGTGCCCAAAATCTCCTAGAAACTTTACGACCTAGAAGCATAGATCTAGCCATCTCTTGGATCGTTCTATTCTTTCTCTCAACAATACCATTTTGCTGAGGAGTTATCACACCAGAAAACTCATGTTTAATCCCGAGGCTATCACAGTAAAGTTCTACCTTTGCTTCTGTGAATTCAGTGCCATTGTCACTACGCATCCTGTTAATAGTGACACTTTATTGATTTTGCAGGACACGGCACTTGGTCGTTAAAAATTCTACAACATCGGATTTCTCTCTCAGAAAACCTACAATGGAGTACCTGGAGAAATCATCTACCATCACGAGGATGTACCTCTTACCACCTAGACTCTCAGTACGAGTGGGGCCCATAAGATCCATGTGAATCAACTCAAGAACACGAGAGGTGGTAATGGATTGCAACTTCCTATGAGGACTACGAATTTGTTTTCCCAACTGACAGGGTCCACAAACGGTCGAAGTTGACTTTCGAAGAGATGGTAAACCACGTACTAGGTCCTTTTTAGCTAAACGATTTAGATCTCTAACGTTCACGTGACCTAGACGTTGATGCCACAGATCCATAGGAGTGATCGTGGCGCAGTTGCAGACAAGTGAGGATGTGGGCTCAGTCCCATAGCAATTATCCTCGGTCCTCACCCCTTGCATTAAAAGTTTACCGTCTTGATTGTAGACTTTACACGTGTCCCGGTCAAACTTTACTGCAAAGTCAGTGTCGTATAGCTGGCTAATGCTGAGAAGGTTTGCTTTCAAACCTTTGACGTACAAAACATTTTCTAGCTTAGGAAAACCAGGTAACTCGACAGTACCACATCCTATAATGCTAGACTTGCTCCCATCTCCAAAGGTGACTCTGCCATCCTAATAGTCCTCAAGAGTCATAAAAAATGAGGCATCACCTGTCATGTGTCTGGAGCACCCACTATCAAAATACCACTGAGAGGTATTATGTGCTTTGAGAGCAACATGAACAACAAAGGCCTTTTTATCTTTCTTAGGTACCCAAGCAGAGATGACCTTTTGTTTGCCTTTGTTGTTGTTGGTTTTAGCTGGAATGTGAGAAGCATTCACTAACGGAAAAGACATCCGTTGGAATTCTTCCATTAAACTCTGGGTCGTGGCAGCTAAGAACTCAACTCGCTCTCTCAGACTAGAAAACTCATCAGTATGACGTGGTGGAGCAGTAGTACGTCATATCCGACCCATGCTATAGCAAGACTCCCTAAGGTGGCCTTTTCTTTTGCAATAAGTACAAAAGAGCACAGTCAAAGGCGGACCTTGGTTTTCTTTTCTTGGTCGAACTCTCCTTCGAGGTTTTTGACGACGGCCATAAGGATTCGTAGTAAACTCAGGAACTGGTCCAGGTGAAATTTGGGACATGGAGGCACCATCATATCCAATTCCTTGCCGATCACCAAAACCTAAAGCGGGGCCGAGGAGCATCTTTCCCATCTTCCCAGATCTATCCTCGATTTGTACCTTGACTTCCCGTGCTTTCTCAAGATCATGAGTCAGCTGGGCAACAAGGGCTTCAAGTTTCTTCCGAGTCTCCACGGAGGAATGGATCTAACTCGTAAGACTAGCCATTTTTTTAGTCAAGTCCCCTCTTTCTTTCTCTAAAACACTCTCTCTCTCTCTAAACATAATCTCTTTCTCGACACAGGCAGATTCTCTCTCTCTCAGGGCGGTGACGGTGGAGGACTCTCTTTCTCTCGCCTTTCTTAAATCATCCTCTAAGCCAGTGATCTTAAGAACTAGCGCTTTGTTAAGTTTTTTAGTTTTAAATGACTCAGAATATAACTCAGCGTAGGCGCGTTGAATATCACTCTCGCTCTCACTTGAGTCATCCTCCCCCTCACTCACATCGATCTCACTGTCGAGGTGTCCCTGTGAAGCATCATCTTCATCGTCGTGAAGAGAACTAGGAGTGCTCACTTGACTGGCCATGAATGCGGTGAAGTTACACTCATGCGGTGACTCATCTCCTGAATCCACCATCTCGACCTCACTGTCGTCACTAAGGGTAGCATTAAGGACAACTTTCCCTTTCTCTCTATTCAGACGATTGGCACACTCAAAGGCTATATGACCCCTACCATCGCACTCAAAACATCTCTCACTTTCTTTCTTAGGAGTATTTTTTGAGTCTTTTTCATTTTTCTTTTCAAACTTATTTTTCTCAAATTTCTTTTTATCTTTAAAATTGCCATTTTTCTTAAATTTGAGAATCCTCTTGAATTTTTTTGCAAAAAGAGCCAAATCATCTAGGTCAAAATCACGCTCAGAATCTGACGTGTCAGTCTCTCTCTTTCTAGACGACTCTACCCTTTTTCTAGCCGACCCCTCACTCCTTCTCTCTTGGGCTTTAAGTGCAATTCCCTTATCTTTAGATTTAGCAGTTTTAGGGAACATATCAATTTCATAAGTTTGCAAATCTCCTAGAAGTTCTTCCAATTTTAGCGTATTTAAATTACCCATAGAATTTAGCACAGTGACTTTAGGGATAAAACGCTTAGGTAAAGAACGAAGAATATTTTTAACAACTCTAGCATTAGGAATATGTTCACCAAGATTGAAGCTAGTATTCACAATGTCAGAGAGTCTAGCATAAAATTCATCAAAGCATTCAGATTCATGCATGGTGATGGTTTCAAATTGAGTTGTCAAATTTTGCAACTTAGATTCTTTCACAACATTAGTTCCTTCATGGGTGAGTTGTAAAACATCCCATGCCTCTTTTGACGTGGTGCACGTCATTATACGTTTGAAATCATCAGGTGTGACAGACCCAGAAATAGCACTTAGACCCTTAGAATTAAAAGATGACCATTTAAATTCTTCATCAGTCCAAGAAGTGTCAGGTTTCAAGTTGGTCACATTATCAACAGTCACGGAGGGAGGAGTCCACCCTCTTTCAACTAAAATCCAAACCCTTTCATCTATGGCTTTTAAAGCCGACCTCATTCGGGCTTTCCAATAAGCATAATTTGTCCCGTCAAAAATAGGCATTTTATTATATAACTTCTCCATTTGAACACGCATTTTTTTCAAAAATCAATTTTTTTAGAAAATTGATATCTTAGAAAATTTTTGCGGAAAATAGGAATACGCGATAGATTAGCGTAACTGGCTTTGATACCAATTTGAGAACGTGTGTGCTTGCGTTCAAATGATAAACTTATATATTAAACACCTTTTAACCCAAATAAACCCTAAACATGCAACAATATGTGATTGAATAAGATGATAATCTAAGCAAGAACATTTAAACACATGCTTGTGAGGAAAAATCCCCCAAAGGGGCAAAACCATTTATTTTCATTATAATATTGTAGGCTGTACAATTTCGGATTATAATGAAAATACAAGTGACTAAGAATTACCCTCAGGTGTCGGATTCTGTAGTTGGCGGCTGGAACTATCCCTTTCCATTAGGGCTGCAATGGAGAAGAAGAACGGTCTTCTCCACAAGGGTGTGAACAGCAAAAGTGCATTCCTGGGTTGCAAAGTGATTCACAAAGGATTGGCAATTTGTCTGAATCAAATACCTAGAGTCTAAATGCTCAATAGGTAAAGACTTAGGGCTTTCTGTACTCTGAAAATCGTGGGTATGAGTCTTAGAAAACCACTTCCCGTAGTGGGATTAAATAAGAAGCCTTGAGACATAAAAATCTGACCATGATCTGTTTGAGTTTATCCCAGGCGGACCGATCTGGGTCTGAGGCGAATCGGTCCGATTGACCGGATCGGTTCTTTTATTCTGAGGCGGATCGGTCCGATTGAGGCGGATCGGTTATTTTATTTTGGCTTCATCGGTTTGCTTGCGGTTCGGGGTATACTGGATCTGCAGCAAGCGGATCGGTCCGGGTATGAGGCGGACCAGTTCGGTTGACTCGGTTCTTTTATTCCAGGATGACCGGTCTGGTCTGTCAGACTTTGATTCCTCTTCTTCTTTTGATATTCGGATCCGTTGATGAATGTATGAATCTTGAATTTCTTCAACGGTGTAACGACGTGCGACATAATAAATTGTTAATGGACAAAAATGTCCTTACAATGATTTATTCCTTGAGTTTATGATCACTAAGGATACGCGACCACTCTCTCTTGTTGGTCCCCGATCATATCTTTAAATTGAATCCTATCGCTATAAGGATTCGAAACAAAAGTCGGCTTAGAGTATTCACGCCATACCCTCACGACTCTCATAAGGATTCCTCAACCTCAAGTCATAAATAAGCTCACTTCTGACCTCTGAATAGAAATCCCATCCTTAATGAGGTTTCCCAACTTCCTCGATACAACAACTCCAATGCATATGAGCATAAGTTCCCTAAATAGCTAAATTCGTCCCCACAATCATATCTTAGGAGAAACTCCCAATCAATCTCCAAAACATATCTCTCACAGCATATAATAATGTCCCAAATCAATAAACCCAATCGAAATGGACCAAAACTCGCTCTA
The DNA here is from genome assembly GCA_949130495.1 of Sambucus nigra. NCBI lineage: Eukaryota > Viridiplantae > Streptophyta > Magnoliopsida > Dipsacales > Adoxaceae > Sambucus > Sambucus nigra. The sequence goes on from OX422218.1 coordinate 135,065,429, forward strand.
GAAAAACCTCACCAAAATAGCCTTGTTTTCGAATCGATTCGGCCTGACCCGAATCGATTCGATCTCAAGGGTGAATCGATTCTCCCCATCTTCGAATTGAATCAGTCCAAAGGACCTAGGAGTCTGTCTCAGGCCGAATCGATTCGCCTTGGGTCCGAATCGATTTGGTCATGTAGACCTGACACTTTTGCCTAAGCCGAATCGATTCGCTTAGGGGGCGAATCGATTCGGGTCTACAGAACTTTGAGGGTTTCTTCTTCTTCACAAAACCCACGAATTTAAAACCCTAAAATTATCACTTCTAACCCCTAAACCTTTATCAAATCATGATTCTAAGCTAATAAATAAACTCAACTTTGATCCCAACCATCTCTACACCATCAAACCCATATATAAACATAAATTTCAAGATTTAATCTACAAAATCTAGGTTTTGACATTAATACCCCAAAATCCAATTCTTTTATCCACAAGTTATGAAATGAAATACAAAAATGAAATATTTAACAAGATTAAACACTTGCCTCAAAATTGTAGATGTTGAAATCATCCCCGAGATCGGGCCGAAATCTCCAATCTTTTTTCCTCTCTCTCTCTCTCTCTCTTCCTTTCTTCTTCTTTCTTTCCTTCTCTTTCTATCCTTCTCACAAATGAGATTGGCTTGATTTGTAAGCCTCTTAAACCTTTAAAACATAAATCCCAGTTTTAAATGATAATACACACTTTAAATGACTCGTTTACTCCAATTCGACTCAAACTTACTGAAAAATATTTCGAGACCGAAATAAATCCCAAGGACAGTCATTTCGACTATCTCAACCTATTCGAAACCAATGGCGCACTCAAAATCGTCATCCGGATTAGTTTATAACATCCTCAATTTTTGGACTTCAATTTCCAAATTTTAAAATTCTCCAATTTAAATAAATTTTATTTCTCCCCAAAATTTAATTTCTCAGTCCCAAAGTCATGGGGTGTTACAATGGTTCCCGAACATGGTGCAATTGTCCTGACTTAACCCCAAAATTATTTTAATCAATGTCCCATCTCGACTTTCCATTCTTGTCCTTTAGCTCCTACCGGGCAAGGACTAACCGTGCGGTTTTACACTCCACATTGTAACATTCCCCCATTTTGGCCACCCTGACCATGTTAAGGTTATCAGTATCTCAGACTCTATAGCCTCGATCCTGATAATCTCTTTCACGACACCCTTAATTTCTTCATGAAAAGTAAACTCCACTACTGGCCTCAACAACCCTGTTTCAATTAACTCCCCCGGTGGATGTCCACCAATGGGGTTCTATGGATACAAATTCTCCCTAAGTGTTGGCAACACTTTCTAGTGATCCCATCATTCTTTTGAAGGACTTTCTTTTCATTGTACCTACATTAATTCGATACAAAGTTCACTTATCCATATAACTCTTTATTCACTGTCGGCCTCTGACCGATCCTTATATGAATAATCCAAAAACTGAATTCTCTTCATTCCTAATCAACCAAAGGAATTTGTGATTAAAACCGTTTGTGAGATCCCTCTATGATCAAAACATCTTGCTCCCCCAAATATGGTGACCACCGTTCCCACCATTTCAAGATTACTCCCACGAGTGAAAATTTTTCCTCGAATTTTCACATATGCGTTTTTCCATACCCTTCTTTAAGTCCAAGCTTCTGAGCCTTCTTCTTCCACTGAGTAATGCCATAATACCTTCACATGTCTTAACTTCAACATATGGTCCTTATCAAAAGACTCCCTTCAAACTTTTTCCTAGACTTAACTTCACTGGGTAATTCAACTTTGGCACCACTCTCTACTACATATGTCCTTGAATAATTATTAACCACTATACTTTAGTAGTGGCTGCAGCAAACCCAAAAAAAATTCCACAAAGGGAGTGGCCTCAACAGGGGCCCCTATCCCCAACTTCGACTAACAGCTCCAACTAAGCTCCATCTCCTGCTGCCCATGAAATGGCCCTCCCGTGGTCACTCTTTATTGATCAGCACATGAATCTTGAACAAGCACGCAAAAGATTTACTATAATCTTTTATAATGGCAGGAGAACGAAATCTCATAAGAGGAATCAACAATCCTAATCATGAGGCTCTATATCAAATCGAGAGAGACGCTGAAAGAGTTGTACGTCTGCACAGATTCCTAAGGACACTAGAACCTGATGCTCAGATACCATCTGTGATACCCCGCCTAATAAAATACTGGGCGATCAATCCTGTACCAAATTAAAACAGGAGTCTCATATGTTCATTCTTAGCAACATTGTCGAAAACCAATTTAATTACTAATAACCTATTAGGTTGGCGTCAAAATTTTATTTAACTAATATTTTTAATCAAACCATGCAATTAAAACATTCACACAGTTTATAAAAATGCAACTGAACTGAAATAAAATAACCAAACACTCGGCTTAACAATATACAACCAAATCGAATGCCGCACTAAAAGGCGGTAAAAGTATAAATGAAAAAAATTGGGCTTTCGGTCCGAATGTTACTTACAATGTTTCCTATCTAGATCACAAGAATATAAGTGTCTACAAAATAAACCTGCATGCATCCACAGCTGCTGCATCAACGTCTGACTCGAAAGGATCATCATCCAGGTGTCCCTGTGTCTGGACACCTATATATATATATATATATATATATATATATATAGCAAGCGAGGGAAAATATAGAAATGGGTCAGTGCTCGAATTTGAAAATATTTTGCAAGTGCATAAATACCATATGTTTAAAATATGATTTTTTTTCCCATATTTAAATTGGTATTGCACTCCCATATGATACCCCTCACTCGTCTTCTAATAGTGAACACCTATCGCATATCCTATAGACAACCTAGTTAAGATATCCTGCCAAACTAATCCATTACACCCAAGCTCTAAAAGATCCCTATAAACCCAACTACTAAGGGCTAAACTTCTTCCCATTCCCAAGACTGCACTACGTTCGTGCGGGGGGCGTGTCGCGAAGCGAAATCCAAACAAGGAACCCCATCGATACACTACTACCTGGCAATGTTGATCGTCAAGATCCATTAGGCCCTCAGTACGTAATGTATATATATACTCATATAATTATATACATATAATACTCACTATAATATACAAATCACAATTTAAGTCCGGATCAAATCTCCCGAAATGAGAATAAATCCTTATTCATTTATCTCTTTACACTAGATAAAGATATATAAAACCTTGACCTCATATACAGGTAATATACTATACACAAAAGTATAATAACCATCCCAGCGAGCTATCACTCGAGGATGCAGTCTCTCAATGCTACCATCTTCAAGGGAATTACTCACATACCATCCTGGGTACCAGCGATCGGACTCTCACACCGACTTGGTGAAAACCAAATCACAATGTATGGGAAGCGGTCATAGTTCGTCCCCGAAAAAGATACGAAACATACCAACCATATCTCACCCCTAATAAGAATCACACAATATAAAATGGACTCCATGACCTAGGGACTATACGCACCCTGCTTCTCAAGCCAGGGGCCTCACCCACATCGCGCAACTTCCCATGATAGCATTAGAGGGGGTATGCTTAACATAAATATACCATTCACACACAAATATATAAGTATTCGTATCATAATATATATATATATATATATATTGTAATCACATCATATATATATATATATATATATATATATATATATATATATATATATATATATATATTCTACATCACTTCTTAAATACATATACATGGCTACAATGGAAAATCTCTTATAGCGATAGCCAATAAACCCTAATGTTCCCATTCGTAATAATATTTAAGTATTCACACAATTACAATGCTAAACCCAAAGGTATTCTCTCACTTGATATATAACTTGTACCTTAATCACTTTTAAGGATCTATATATATATATAACCCCAATCATAAAGATTCGTACTAACTAGATAAGTATATTCTCGACGTATCTGAATTTCCATAGGTATCGTACCATCTGTAATAACCATCTTCAATAGGTGTATCGGGTGACTGCTAAATCCTCTTTAACCTTATAGCCCAAATTTCATCCTAGTCGCCTCATAGGATTTTCTTAATTAGTCAGCATATAATTACATTTTCTACGCGCACAAATATCTATATATAATCGCTTGCTAAAGCACTCCCTCGGGTGTTACTCGTCCCGAACACCCTTAAATAAATAAGTTCAGGATTTTACTCACTTAACCCAAGACATACATATCACTTTAAATATAATTTAGAAGTCCCCATTCTCTTCTTGGGAACCCCAATTTTCTAATTCCTCAATTATTTATTTTCCTCAAAAATTATACTTTTAGTGCCACACTATTATAGCACCCTCCTAACCCTCATAATTTCTCTCAAATGGCTAGAGATTAATTCTCTAAATGACTCTTTATTTCCTCAATTAAATAAGCTAGAAACAATTATGTTTGGAATTTCTCCCATTTAAACAACACTAGTCAAAATTGTCAAAAATCCTAAAGTGTCGATCGATCGACCCTTGGCCATCGATCGATCGATCGGTCGATCCGGACAGCTTCTTCTCTGAGAAGCTGTTTTGGCCATTAAAGCTTCCCCCAATCTTTTATTTCCTCCCCTAGAATCCTCCAACCTCAATCAACGACATATACACACATAAAAAGGGTTCTAAACATCCTAGAACCCATTACCAACAATCGATTTCAATAAATTCCTAAGTTTCCCAAATTATAAATTATCCGGTGTTTATCTGTTAAACTTTCGAAAAACCCAATTTGATTCACGAAAAACCCTTCCTGAAAATCTTTATAGTTATTCACTACCAACTATAATATGAGATTTATGCTTTAAAGAAATAAGCAAGTAAACACTTGCCTCGTGGATAAAATCCGAAGACCTCGAGTCGAATCCCGTGGAGTTTTGTCGAAATCTCTATTTTCTTCCTCTTTTCTCTCTTCTTTTCCTCTCCTCTCTTTTCTTTCTTTTCTTTCCATCTCTCGTGCCTTATATAGATAGAGATCAGGGGTTATCACTTATTAACCCAAAAATAACTCGTTTACTCAATTATGAGTCCCTACATGTCCAAAAATTCCCGAAATCTAAACACTACTCCCGAATACTCTATTCTGACTATTTTGGCCATTCCGAAGCCAAACAACTGCACACTCGAAATATCCATCCGAGGTACTTAACTAAAATTCACTGGTTAAACCCAACACATCTCAATATGCATTTTTCAATTAAAATATTATACTTTGTCTCTTTACCTAACCGCGATATCCAATTAAAATGGTCCAACTCATTTAGTTAATCCTGAAAGTAAATGTAACACCCATTGGAAATCATATAACCCTCATAAACTCCAAAAATCATTTCTTAGAGAAATTCCTCAAATCACCAAATTATACCCATTTATGTAAATTAAATATCCCTAAAAGTGAGGGGTATTACAAGGACATCCTCCTCTAAGATCTTGTATACCAAGAGTGAACATGAAATTGGGTCATTGTTGCCATGTCATAGTTTTTTTGCATTTTTTAGGAATTATGTGTTGTAAAACGTCCCTCATTACGGTAATATCTTTCATATTATTCCCATCTTTTTCATTTTTTTTCTTTTATATTGAGGACAGTGTAGAAATTAGGTTCGGGGGTATTGATGTCATTTTTCTCTACTTTAAAAAAACAAAAATTAGAAAAATCAGATTTTTTTTAAAAATCTAACGAGATTTTCAATATAATTATGTTTTGAAACGATTTCTTAATATAGAATTAATTCATAAATTTCTCAACTTATGAAATTTTTACACATTAGCCAAATAATATGATCGAAAATGGATATTGAGGTGGAAGTTAATACGCTTAAAGAATAAATGTCGAGATTTTAACTCGATGAGATTTTGTACCATTCATCATTTTCGAGAGACTTAAATCAATTCAAGTTAAAATAACTCAAACTTTCCTTCAGTAAAATTTCACTGATGATCTCAAATTATTTATTTTGTTCGATTACTGAAAATAAAAAGTCAAAATTTGAATCTTAAGTACTAGAAGACTTCGTAAGCCATCTTGATATACAAATCAACTTAACGAAACTTGAGAAATGAGATTAAACCATCTCTTTGAAATCCCCAAAATTAAGCCTAACTCCACCTTTTTACATTATTTCAATGCAAGTCTATCCGAGCCAAAAAGAAAACAAGCCTTTATTGAAAAACCAAAGAACTGCCTAACTTCAACTGGGAGTTTAAAAGCACATAAAAAGAAGCCATACCCATTTTTCGAGAATACTAGGATAAAATTACAGTGAGAAAGAGGCCAAAAGAAAAGGAGGTTGCGAGAATGATATTTGAAAAAACAAATAAAAAAAGGAAAAGAAAGGAAAAATGAAATGAAAAAAAAAGTACATGAGTTTGAAAAGAAATAGAAAAGATAAAAGAAAAATGTAGGTTAAAAAAAGAGCCTATAAGTCAAAATATCAAAAAATCTCTATATTCTCAAAAATTTTGAACTCCAAAAAAAATTCTCTGTTTAGACAAAACCCGAGCCTACAATACAACTGAAGAAAGTCCTAATCGATCTCAAGTAAATTCAGTTAAAACTGTGGAGAGAAGATGAATATGATCTATAATGCGAGACAAAGTTTTAGCCAAGTAATAGGTTTTTATTTCATGAGATCGTATCCATCCATTATAGATAGTCCTTTTTTAATGACGTATATGTGAAATTCCTTCAACTAAATTTACTCTTTTATTCACATATAGCGAGAGAAAATAACTTATTTTCGACTATTCGATTGTGAGTAGATTCCGTGAGAATTTGAAATCAAAACGAACTTTCAGATAAGAAATGTAAGGATCAAATCTTTGGAAATGTACAGTTATATTGGCTATGCAACACATATGATAAGTTGAGATTGAGAAGTAAAGTTTTACTCTATTTATTAAGTTTACAATTAGACTTGATTATATTACTTTTGTGTCTTTTGTATTGAGATAAAATTTTGAATTTTGTTGGTATATTCACTGCAAACCTTCACGAGACAAAACTTGTCCACTAGGAAAACCTAGGGGTTTAACGACTTTTTGCATATGGTAAGTGCAATTTTGATTCCTACGAAAGTGAGTTAGATTTTTAAATTTTAGTTTTTATCGAGGACTAGCAAAGTTTAGGTTTGGAAGTATTGATGAGTGCCTAATTTTTATGAATTATGCCCAAATATAGGCCTTGCTAGTCCCGGTGTATAATAAATAATGAGCGTTTAGGGTCGTTTTTGTAAATAAAAAGAAAAATACAAGTTTGAATAAAATTCGAGTTAAAAATGCAATTTTAGTATTTCCAGGGGATAAAACTATAATTTTTAAAACTTTAAGTGCCAAACAATAATTTTTAAAAGTTTATCTTGGAAATATAAAGTTTCCTTTGAAATGAGGTTGAATTTAGAGTTAAAATGGATAAGTTATAAATTCTGGGGTCTAAAATATAAATAAGGGTAAATCGATAATTTTATCAAAATTATTTGATCCTAAATTTTAATTATTATTTTATTTTGTATTTTCACAGGTACTTCGAGAGTTTGGACAATAAATAATTTGATATGCAAATTTTATTAAGATATGTCGTGACACAACACGATTAACACAATTGTACTAAATGATTTTTATAAAATCGTTTGAGTGTCCGTTAGAGTCATCCCATGGATTTTCGAAAGGGACTTTAAAAGACTCACAACTATGTAGTTAGGCTGAATTTCAAAATATGAAGTTTTGAGGATGTACATTCAGTTTGAAAGTGCTAGGGTGAATGGTGATGAAAATTGAGGAAAAAAGAGACTCCAAGGTCAGTACTTATTGTGATTTCCATGTAATGAAGACTCCATGAGTTTTGAATTGCTCTAATGCATCATATTGTTATAAACTCATAATGAACCGATAAAAGAGTACCTTCTCCTTTTTAAAGTCTTATTTACTATAAATTTCTTTTTACAATTGGTATTAGATTTTTATAATTCAACTTTTAACTAATTAAAAAAGGAATTTTACTCCAACCCTAATACCTCACACCTAAGCCTTTAAATAAGACCCTTAGGCTCGTTATTTTGTAAAACAAATTTTAGAGAGACCCTTTAAAACAATTTTGGTAGTCATATTTTGAGAGTGTATTTTTATTTGTGCGACAAGAATTGTATCTTTGTGGGAGGAATTTTGTCAAGATTATTTTTGAGACACGACCTTTGTAAGTTTATTTTATTAATGAAAGTTATAATTCATTCTTACAATTTTATTATGTCTTCAATCATGCTAGCATAATTTCTTTGCTAGGACAAGGTGAAATTTATTATGTTTAATTAATATTATGTGTAATTTAAATTCACCTTTATTTCTCGACATGTTCTAAAAGCATTAAAAATTCGGTATTCATTTAAAACGACAGGACAGTCTGTTTTAAACTGTAACTGTAAACAAGCTGTGATACCAATCTTAGAGTTCCAATTTCATTTAACTTATCATATATGCACTTGATATCACAATTTTTACATTGATAAATATGGTTCACAAATTTCAATTTCTTCAAAATTAAAATTTTATTAAACTAAAAAAAGACATTTAAATTTCCACTTAAACAAGAATTAATTCAAGTTCTAACTGCCAAACAAACCAAGCATGAATATTTCCAAATTAAATTAGTTGACTTGAATTAAATTAAAATTACTCAAATTTAAGCTAGCACCAATTTACACAAAAGTTGTGATTAAACCAAATTTTATCCTTTTGAACCTAAGCATACATCTATGTGATTTTTGAAAGATAAAATAAACAAAAAACTACAAGACCGCGATGCACGAGAAAAACCCACAACAAAAAAAAATCTCGGACAACCTAGCCAACAAGTCCACTAGGTACGAATTTACAAAATAAATGATAAAGGACTGACAACAACAACTCGAATCCCTATCATGACTTGGCGCTTCTTTGTTCTTCAACATCCGCCTATACGACAACTCCGGAATCCACCGTCGTCTCGAAATCCACCAATGGGACATAATTATCGTCAACTACACACGAAACCTTTCTCCATGTGCAAACCACGAATCAAAAGAATAGAATCCACCGTAGAAACTCTCTCCCTTTGGGGTACAGATAAACCCCGGTGCGAACAAGATGATCTCAAACAAGTACATATATCGAAACATGGATCAAAGTAAAATATACGAGTGTAAACATGTTTTTGTGTAAAGATAAAATCATTTGGTCTCACAAAAACAAAGAGACTTTTGGTTAAGGATTTTTCTCTCAAAGTCTATGAAAAAACTATGTTTCCACACCTTTTAAAAACTGATAAAAAGAAGTGTAGAAATGGGAAGTTATTAAAAAAACTGACGAAAAATTTCCCGGTTGTTCGAATAACTGTTAAATGTCGTTCGAATGACTTTGTTCGAACAAGTTTACTAACGAGAAATCAGAAAAAAATAAACGAATCTCGTTCGAACATCTTCGTTTGAACGATGTCGTTCTAATGACCTTTCTAACGAGAACACAGAGAAAAAGTAAAGATTCTTGTTAGATGGTTCGTTCGAACGACCTGAGAATATCGTTCGAACGACTTTTCATAAAAACTCAATTGCTTTAAAAACCCTAAAACTTTTATATTAAGATTTAAAATGTTTTTCTGAGAAAAATGTAAAGTTTTGACAAAAGGTTTTATAAAAAGACACCCATAAAAATATCCAAGTCTCTCTATATATTAAATACATTCATACCTTTAGAGACTTAGGTCAAATTGAAATGTTGATGACAATAAACATGGCATGAAAATCGACAGGTAATGATAGCTTCACTTTAAGCTTGACTGTTTCGTCTTCAACTCAATCGTCATAGGCGTGAAAGGACACAATAAACTTCTATGCTATGACTAAATTAGTTTTGTCCAGAATTAATCCAATACTAACAAATTGACTTAATTGGAAATTCGTCATTACAAATCTCTCCCTTTGGCTATTCTGGGACAAAACCAAAATAAAAAAAATCCTATGGGCCATCAAGATCATCTAAATAGAGACAATCAATCCCACCCAAAATTAAAAAATTATAGACGCTTGACTGACACATAGGATGAGAAGCTTTGCTTGCTTTAAAAGGTTGACGCTTAAGATGAAAATCAACACACATAAACACACCATCAAACGCATAGGGAATATGACAATATAAAGTGCATAAATAAAATCTCCCCCTTTGTTTAACATAACCTACTTAAGAAAGCGGCGTCTCCCCCTAAGTTAGATCTCCCAAATTAAAAGGTTTAGATACCATTTTTACCCCCTTTTTATTTAGGAATAAACAAAGATAAAATGCATATAACAACTCATTTCTCCCCAATTAAAAAAAATTCTCCCCCAACTGAAACAAGGAATAAGCATAATGGAAAAATAAGATTATCATGCAATGGTGTATAGAGGTACAAGTAAAATAAATGAACATGGAAACAAAAGATCACTAATCCAACAAATAGATACTTATACCAACAAGAATCATACATGGACTAGATGACAAATCAAAGACTAAAAAATAAACAATACCATATATATACAAACTCAAAAAATGCCAATGACACACAATCACATATATATAGGTATAAACACCACATAAGACACAAAATACATTAAGCTTTTCGACTCATATAGCACAAATGTATCTAAATAACCATGTGATAAATGGAGTGAAGGGGTGTGAACTAGAGACAAAAGAATTATGACCCAATCACTTAAAAATGTTCAAGGAGTTATATTTTCTTGCAAAAACTTTATCAAACATAGATTTAGCCTCATGTGACAAGTTAAAGTGAACTCAAAGAAAAAAAACACAATGCATACAAGCCTAGAATTTTAATGATTCTACAAACCAATAGAGTCATGACAAAATAAGCATAACAAGGATACACTGTTATTGTGAAAACCTGTTGATATTTCCATCCAAACTCTCTCATACCTAATAATCATTTTTTTTCTTTTGAATGAACATACCAACTAAACTATGTAGGCCTTGGCTAATTTTTATAATGCCACACTTTTTTGTCCCTTTTTAAAATCCTTTGGTCCTGACTACTTTTTACAATCCCACACTTTTTTTAGCCCTTTTCGTGCACCCTCATATATATTTTTTTATACAAATAAAATAAATCTCAGGTGAAAGGGTTCTTACATGCACAAATCCTCCATAGTCATAGCAACATGTAGATGAAAAAATTGATAGGAAAACGTCTCACTTAACTCAAATATATATATGAAGTTAAAGGTCAAAGAGCTCGTGCATGTGTGTGAGAGGCATATAAAAAGAGATTCCATAACACAACTCAAAATCAAACTTCTCCATGCAAGCATGATAAAAAATATTTTAAGAATTAAAATTCATAACCAAGAGTTCTAGCCACATGGAAGCTAGGGAATGATATTTGATTTAAACACAAGTATATACCTCATAACATGTGTAAAACTAAACTACACAAAAAAAAATTCTTTTTTAGTTTTTCAAAATTTCTAAACAAATACCAAAAAGAATACATAACTCAAAAGACACACAAAATATTTTTATATTTTTCAAATAAGACCAAATAAATAAAAAATAATAGGAAAGATACACATATCATAATTCTAGCATAATTTATATAATGAAGCATAGACTAGAATATGACAAACAAACCTACAACTAGCATAAATCTATCATGAAGCACAAAAGCTAGTGTATGTAAACAAAACTAACACAATCACCCTTTAGATTTAGCAAGAGATAAATCATGTGCAAGTAAATGATAATCATAAACTCTATCATGTAAAACTTTCTAATCGGATCTCCTAACCCACATGAGTGGAACACGATGCTCTCGGGATTTGGTGACCTTGGAAACTCTATCCTTTGAATTTTTAGGACCATTTCTAATATCAAAACAAAACTTCCTAAGGTTCCTGACCCGACCACAATGTGTGCAAGTGAAAATACAGCGTGAAATATTACCTAAGGAATGATATTTTCTAGTGTTCTTAGACGATTCTCTCAAAAATATGGTTTTGGATTTATTAATGAAAGTGTTTTGAGTATCGAAGCCAATACCACACATGTCGTCTTTGATTTGGATGGTGACTAAGATTTTATCTAATTTCTCCGACCTATACTCCAATTAAATTTGACCCGACTTGAGTCTTTCAACTTCTCTTCAAGCTCCATTACCCTAGACTTAAACTCCTACTCTCTTCAAACTCGAGAAGATCTTTCTCCATAGACTCCATTAAAACTCTAAGGCTATCTCTTTTACCTTCAACGTACTCTAAGTTCTCACGAAGAGTTCTCTCATGTTCCTTAAGATCTTCAATTAAAACACTCTCATCACTAGCAATGGTACGTTCTCTCATTTTTTCTTCTAACTTTAAATTTGCCCTTTTTAATTTCAATGACTCCACATATAAGTCATGAAAGGCTACTTGAACTTAACTCTCATCTTTATCTTCTTCATTCTCACTCTCTTCTCCACTCTCTTTACCATTAAACTCATGGGATTCAAAAACTATGACCTCGAAGTGTCATGTATTAATTTATCCTCAACAAAAGATTTTTCACTATCGCTAACATGACGATCCATGAATGCGGTAAAATTGCGATCAATGGGGGGATAGGGGCCTTCTTCTGGTTCACTATCATTAAAGGTGGCATTGAATGAAATAGGTCTCTTGCCCTCCTTCCTTAGTTTAGTGGGACACTCGAATGCTCTATATCCATAACCCTTATAACCATAACATCTATTTGACACATTCCTATTAAGATCTTCATTACTATTTTTAGGGATTTTCTCGGCTTTATTATGCTTAGACTTCTCAAATTTCTTATTATCAGTTTTTAGTTTTTCTTTATTACTTTTAAGAAATTTTCTAAACTTATGAGCAAACAAAGCCATATCATCCGAGTTAATCTCAAACTCATCATTCGAAACCAATATTTCCTCCTTTTGGGCTTTCAAAGCTATGCCCTTATCTTTCTTTTTCTCATCCTTGGAGGGAAGCATATCAAGTTCATAGGTTTGTAAGTCACCCATAAGCTCTTTAAGTTTCATAGAGTCTAAAACGCCTAAAGAATTTAAAATGGTCACCTTTGGAATAAATCTATCAGGTAAGGATCACAAAATTTTCTTTACAACACAATTATCGGGTATCTTTTCTCCCAAATTAAAACATGAATTTACAATATCGAACAATATTGCATAGAGCTCATCAAAAGTTTAACTTTCTAGAATCTTAATGGTTTCAAATTGAGTGGTAAGGTTTTGGAATTTATAAGATTTAACAACACTTGTACCTTCATGGGTGAGTTGGAGTATATCCCATGCCTCCTTAGTCATCTCACACGTCATAATCCGACGGAACTCATTTGGTGTGACCTCACTAAAAAGGGCATTTAAACCTCGGGAATTAAAGTTTGTTAACTTAAGACCAGTCTCACTCCATCTTTATATTGGTTTGGGTACACGAACCTCTACTTCTAGACATGTTGGTGGGAACCACCCTTTAACTACCAATTATCAAACCCGCTCATCTAAGGATTTAAGTTTCGGCCTCATACGCGCGTTTCAATACGCGTAGTAAGAACCATCAAAAATTGGAAATTTTGTAAAAGGTATATTGTCCATATCTTAAATCAAAAGAAATGGATTTTTAAAACAATAATTTAGCGATCCTGATACCACTCATAAGTGTAAATAAGATTTGATACCAATCTGAGAGTGCCAATTTCCGTTAACTTATAAGATAGGCACTTGATACCATAATTTTTACATTCAAAATGACATGGTTCAAAAAATTTAATTTGTTCAAAATTAAAATTAAAATTAAATTAAACTAAACAAATATTTAAATTTCCACTTAAACAAAAATTAATTCAAGTTCTAACTGCTAAACAAACCAAGCATGAATATTTTCAAATTAAATTAGTTGACTTGAATTAAATTAAAATTACCCAAATTTAATCTAGCACCAATTATAAAAAAGTTGTGATTAGACCGAAATTTATCTTTTTGGACCTAAGCATACATTTAGGTGATATTTGCAAGATAAAATAAACACACAACCACAATACCGCGATGTACGAGGAAAACCCACAACGGGAAAAACCCTAGATGACCTAGCCAACAAGTACACTAGGTATGGAATTACAAAAGACATGACAAAAGACTTACATTAACAACTCGACTCCCTCTCAAGCCTTGACACTTCTTCGTTCTTCAACCTACTCCTAGTCGATAACTCTGTAATCCACCGATGGGGTATAACTACCATCAACTACACATGAAGCATTTCTTCATATGCACACCACAAATCAAAAGAACAAAATCCACTGTAGAAACTAGCTCCTTTTGGGATAGAGATGAAGCTCGATGACAACAAGATGATCTCAAACAAGTATATATATTGAAACTTGGATCAAAGTAAACTATATGGGTGTAAATATGTTTTTGTGCAAAGATTAAATTTTTTGGTTTCACAAAAACAAAGAGACTTTTGGTTAAGGATTTTGCTCTCAAAGTCAGAAAAAGTTATGTTCCCGCACCTTTAAAAAACTGATAAAAAGAAGTGGGGAAATATGAAGTTAATAAAAAAACTGACGAAAAACGGCCCGGTCATTTGAACGAGTTTACTAACGAGAAATTAGAAAAAATAAACAAATCTCGTTCGAACATCTTATTGAACGATGTCGTACTAGCGACCTTTCTAATGAGAAAATGGAGAAAAAGTAAAGATTCTCGTTAGATGGTTCATTCGAATGACCTGGGAATCTCGTTTGAATGAGTTCCCAATTTCATTCGAACGAATTTTCAGAAAAACTGAAATTCCTTTAAAAACCCCAAAACTTTTATGTTAAGATTTAAAATATTTTTTTGAGAAAAATATAAAGTCATTTTGACAAAAGGTTTTATAAAAAGACAACGATAAAAATATCCAAGTCTCTCTATATATTAAATTCATTCATACCTTTAGGGACTTTGGAAAAATTGAAATGTTGATGACGATAAACATGGCACGAAAACCGACACTAATGATATCTTCACTTTAGGCTTGACCGCTAGGTCTTCAACTCAACTTTCATAGGCTTGAAAGGACACAATAAACTTATATCCTATAAACTCAATTTGTCTTGTCCAGAATTAAACCAATCTTAACAAATTGATTGAATTGGAAATTTGTCCTTACATAAACTTTCGACTTTGTTTGGAAAATTATCATTTTTAAGTTTGAGTACTTTTTGATGGGTTATTCTTTTATTAAATTAATTGATATTTCATGCTTAAAGACTACACTTTAAAATTTAAAAGTGAACTCTTTAAAGGAATATGGAATTAAGCCGTATAAGATTAGAGACATTAAATTTGATTATGAACTTATACATTTTATTTTCTGAATTAAACGCGATGATATTCGATTTAATTTGAGTTATAAAATTGGGAATGCCGAATTTAAATTAATGGATAATATTGGTTAAATGTGATAAATGGATCCAATGTCCTAGTTTCTCACATACTTGATTTCATATTTCGTATTTGCACTTTTTATTTGTGTTAGATTAGTTTAATATTTTCATCCCATCTCTAAAAAATTTAGTGTAGTTGAAAAGTTATAATTATTTTAAATATTAAAATTAACAAATATATGTGGGTTTGACCTGTAATTACACTTGCTACTTTATAATAGCCTGCGCATGTGAGGTAATTTTTAATATGACAAAAGTATGCCCAAGAAAAAGTTTTGATAAATAATGAAGATCATAATCTTTTATACCAATCTCTTTATATTGTTTTACATTATCAGCACGAGATTTGTCTTTTGAGATATCTCCTGTTTTGGCTCTTAATGTATCTTTACTCTTTTGATATTTACTGATAAAAGCTATTAAATCCAATCAATTTATTTAACCTAATTGTTATATGCTAATAAGGGTTTAGTCCACCAAAAAGGTATTTAAGAAATATTCCTAGATGCTTTAATATCATGCTGTAAGAGGGTACTTCTTTTTAGATAGTAAGAAAAAGTCGTAATTTTCTGGTCGCCTGGGTGCTTATAGTAAAAACAGAGGCATAACATTTATCGATATTCATAATGAATATAGCTCCCACAAATAATAATGAGAAAACTCAACAATCAAAGAAATATAAATAAGATAAAGTAAGTCTATGTTTACAAACACTCAAATATCTACCATATAACCTTTCCTCTCAAGTGTATAAAGTGTTTGAACTCTTTCAAGAAGATTAGAATCTATTAAATCTGTCTATTTGCTCTTTTGTTTTGATGTGTTTTTTGTCTTATTGTTATTGTTTCCCATGATGTCTTCAATGGATTAATGTAACATATATAGTTTTAACTTTAACTCATGGATTCTTGAGTGTATTTTTTTCCCTTTTTGGAATCTTCTGTTGGAAAACCATTATCAGTAGATTAATGGGGAACAAACTCATTAGTTATAGGTTAAAGTCCTCATTAAAACATGGAGAAAATATTACTTTAACTAAAAGTGTTCCATCTTTAGCATATGTCTCATGCCTATTGCCCAATATATAATGAAAAGTTTTCATGCCTGGGATCATATGCAAAAGGAATATCGTTTTATGTCAGATAGTGCTCTCAATGTTAAAACCATTAATATTTCAATTGACTAAGTTAATGTTTTTTACAGTAGCCCCATCAGGTAAGATGTTTCAAAACGTGCTCAATCGTACGGACCTATTTTGTAATGTGTTTAATTGTGCAGATATATTTTACTCCATGTATCCTCAAAAGTAATTTCCTCGGTAACCTTCAAAGCCTGGACACTCATTGTATCATGAGTGCTTCCTCAATTCTGCTGGACTTGGTCTCTTATATGTTCTGAGTAACCTTCTCCATATAACATAACTCATATTTTCATAAGTTATAGACATGACTAGATTCAACTTGTTTTATCTGGAAAATTTCTATTTTCCTTATTGCATTTGTTACTCTCTTGGTGTGTAAGAGAAAGTTTTATGACTGCTCATTATATTTTAGTTTGACATTTTCTATTACACCCCACTTCACCATCATGTACATTCTCAAGATCTTGAATTGAAGACAAGTTAGTGATCGAACGCGATCAAAGATATGATTTCATCACTACAAATTAGGAAGAAGGTATATGAGGTTGATTTAGTGTTTACCTATATTTAAGGGTTATTTTAAAACTTGTTTGAACCCAAAATATTTTTGCAAAATTCCTTTAAAATATTTTTTTGAAAAAATCGCGAAGTCGTTAGAATGACATTGGATGTCGTTCAAATGAGTAATTGTACCTCATTAGAATAACTTCAAACGAATTTCAAAAGAATTTCAAACGAGATTGATTTTCGAAACTTTTAGGCCATTATGTTTTCTCTCTAGATAGGTCGTTCGAAGTGATTCGAACGAGAGCATGTTCTTCGTTCGAATGAGATTTAGCTTCTTCAAACGAGTTGGAAAAAATTATTTTTTACTTAAATTTAATCACAACCTTTTGAAGTATATCTCTTGGAGATTTTTCTCCCTATTTAAATAGATACAAACTTTCACTTATTTACAAGTCTTTTACATATTTTTTTATGATCAAACACTTTGATTTTCCATATCCAAACCCCTCAGATATTTTGTGATCACTTTATAAAACCTTAAAGAACACATCACATGTTCATATCCATATGGAGGTCATGCTGCAATGTTGAAGATAGGAAATGAGTATTCTAAGTTTGATCGGAGGACGTTGAGGCAAATGGAGCTTACCGTGGAGCGTTGCTAGATTTGCATCGCTTTTTATAATAAAAAAAGGAGACATAACTACAATACTTAGTGGAATCTAAGTTTGTAAGTCTGTCTGTGTCATATAATACCTTTGTTGTAACAGTGCTGAAAAAAGATTTTTTCGAAGTGTTTTTTTACCTCATATCTTCTCTTGTGGTTTGTTTTGATTCAATTTAGATTCATTATCTTGCATATTTAGGTTCAACTAATTAATCAAGATAAAATTGAATTTGTTTTGTTTGTGACCTAACCTACGAATTCTAACCTAGACCATATAACCAGACCACACTATAATGTTTTTTAAATTGGTATCAGAGATTGTTTCTATAAGTTATTAAGATGAATCCTTATGATTATATAGAGAATTCGTATAATAGACCACCATTTTTTATAACAAAAATTATGTCTACTATAAATCTCAAATGAAACCATCTCTAAAATCGATCCATGAGAGAATTTGTCTTGCTGTTGAAAGGGGGTATACTCCTCCTACTCTTAACTAATGAAAATGTCGTTAGTTTCAAGCCAATTGAAATTTGGACTGAAAATGATTTTAAAAAGAGTAATTTTAACTCTCGAGGTTTGAATAGTATTTTTGGTTCAGTCACACCTGACAAATTTCATCGCATCATGGCATGTACCATGTCTAAAGAAGCTTGGGATATCCTCCTTCTCACACCCGAGGGTACCAATGTTGTTAAGGCTTCTAAGACTCAAAACCTCACAATCAAATTCGGAACTATCCGCATGCTTGAATCTGACATTTTTGATGAATTTTATTCTTTTATATATGATATTATGAATTTATGTTTTAATTTTGGTGAGAAAATTTCAGAACTGAGAGTTGTTAAGAAAATTTTGAGGTCTCTCCTATCTCGTTTTAGTGCGAAGGTTACCGTCCTTAACTCTTTGAAAATTCTAGACACAACAAGGCTAGAAGAACGTGTAGGTGATATCTAAACTAACGAATTATACATATTTCCCTATTTTCAAAAGAAAATGGAAGGAGTAATGGATTTAAAGGCTAAATCTAAAAGAAGGTTTCTGACTCCGATTCTAAAATTGATCGTGATGATCTTGTTGTTTTGCTAAAAAATTTAAAAGGTTTCTCAAATTTAAAAATAAAAATTCTTCCAGATTAGAAAATAAGACTTTTGAGAAAAACAAAAATTTCAATGCAGGTAAGAATTTTAGTGAGAATGATCTAAAGAGAGATAGAGGTGAGAATACCAAGAAAGTTAAATCATAGAGATAGTATGAATGATTTAAATCAGTGTGTCCCATTAGGCTGAAGAGACAGTGCAAAGGAAAAGTCATCTATAATGCCACTCTAAGTGATAGTGATATTAAGTTGGTGGATTCCAGGGATGAATCACTATATGAATGTAACTTTTGTGCATTCATGACTAGTGACATTAGCACTTCAAGTACGTCCCATGTCGATGAGGACATCTAAAAACATAAAAGCCTCAATAATGAGTCGAACCATTCTGGAGAGTGTGAGGATGATGATTTGAGTGAGGGAGAACATGGCCGTTAATCCACATAATTAGAACTTTACATCAAGTCGTTAAAAATCAAAATTAAAAAAAATAAAATTTTGATTCTTAGGGTGTTGGTTTTAGAGAAGGATTTGAAAATTTTGAGAGAAAGTGAGGCCTAGGTGACTTAACTTAGATTGGGAATCTCTTTGACTAATAAACTTGTTGTGGTAGGTAGGGAAAAGACTATTTTGACCAATAAAGTGGCTAGTCTTATGAGAGATCTTCAAGAATCATTAGAGATTCGTGAGAAAGTTGAAGCCCATGTTTCCCAACTCGAGAAAGATATCGAATGTGCCCGAGAGTTCAAGGTCACTTTAGAGGACACATCCAAGAAGGTTGGAAAGATGTTTACAAGTCTCGCTTTAGGTTTTTAAGAGAGGCAATGCATAGGCTACAATGGTGCATCCACTTCAAATACTGCACCCGAATTGGTTGCCAAGTTTGTGATAGATCCTTATGGACCTCCACTTAACCCACCAAGGAAAACTCGTCCTAAGCTCTTTAACTAAAGTCGACCCCAACAAATCTATGTTTGTACCCATCGAAAATAAAACTATCACTTTAGGGAGATTTGTTTCAAGTTAGGAAGAGTCTCTCACGCATATGCTCTCGCACACCACCATAGCGACCTTAATAGTCTTCAAGAGCAACTTGAGTTTCTAGTCAAGACTTCTCAATGTTTAATAGAGGAATTTCAAAGTACGTCTATACCTTTTGAGAACACCTCCAAAACAATTAATTGAGGTCGAGACTTAGTTTTAGTTTAGGGTGTTTTCACATTGCTATCATTTGTCCCTATAACTAGATCGTATTCTTATGTTTATACATTGAAAAATTCAAAAATAATTTCTTTTCATTTCGAAAAATTTCATAATATTCAAAAATATTTTTTTTTGATAAAATTTTTCAAAAATTCATTAAGATTTTCTATTTTGTTTTACACCATATATAGATGTGCATTTAATATGTTCGAATCACAATTTCATTCCATCCATTAATGTGACTTAATCACGGTGTTACTAAACTTGACTACATTTCTTTATGTGCTTAATAGTGCATGTTTAGCATTACGTTGTTCAATGTTTATTAGTACCTTTATGCTAGACTCTTTATCTTGCCTTAATTGAACACATACATGAACTTTTGAATATTGTGCTTATTTGTCATATGTTGAATAGGATGTTCTCATCTTAATCTTTCTTAGTAATGAACCAAATTTACTAGGAAATAATTGTGCATGTAAAACCCATTTCCCAAATTGTTTTCACCGGAAAATTGATTTATTTTTAAGAAATGGAAAGGAGCTATGAAAGAAGAAGTATTAATTACGTCAAAACCCACCATTGGAAAGATCCTAAAAGATGTATTCGACATATAAAAATAGAAGTGCCAAGGAAAATTTTGTTTCATTGATGCTTGATTTAAAATGAGAAATATGATTCCTTCAAATGAATATAGAGTTTTATGCTTTCAACGTAAGATTTCTAGGGTTTTATAAGTTGAAAATCAATGGGTTTACACAATAAAATTCATTCAAAAATATTAAATAGTTTGGCATTATTGATTTGAGAAGCATTAAAATTCATAACATTTTGTATGAGTTGAGTCAATTTCACTTTGTTCAACATTTTTACTCCGAAGGATAAATTGAGTACTCTATTTAGGAGCATCTCTTTGACTTCGTGGAGCATTACTACGCATGCCTATGTTGACTTTCCTATGCATTAAGTTCACATCCTTTCATTTCATTTTCATGATTCAAATATTTTCATGCAATTCCATGGTGTGTTTGTTTGTACTAAAAAGTTCAAAAAAATTCAAACATAGTTTGTTGGAGTTTCATTGCATGTGTTTAATTGTTTATACTTTGTGATGTTATTTAAAATTGGTATACTTATGATCCTAACTTTTCAGGTTTAACTTCTAACTCTTTGTTTATTACGGACGAATAAAGGCGAGAACGTATTAACGAGGAGTTTTATTTTTATTTTTTTAAGCTCTATACGTCACGATATTCTTTCTTTGCTTCATATGTATAGGTTTTTTTTCTGTGTTGATAATATCATGGACTACAAGATGAAGATTTTTAGTAATGACTAAGGGGAAAATGTATTTTCCTTTTCGTGTTTGGGAGGGACATTAGTTTAACTTGTCTTCGGGGTTATTTTTTGGGTTTTATGTTTATACCGGAATAGCCAAAGTGGGAGATTTGTAAGATGAAATTTTATGATTGCTCATTATGTTTTAGTTTGGAATTTTCCATTACACCCCACTTCACCATCATATAGATTATCAAGAGCCTCAATCTAAGATAAGTTAGTGACTAAACGCGATTGAAGATTTAACTTCAACACTACAACATACGGAGAAAGGATATGAGGTTGATTTACTATTTACTTATATTCAGGAGTTATTTTTAAACTTTTTTTAATCCAAAATATTTTTCCAAAGCATCTTCAAAATATTTTAAAAAAAATTGCAAATTCATTAGAATGACATTAAATGTCATTCGAATGGGTATTTGTACCTCATTAGACAACTTCGAATGAACTTCGGACGAGATTGATTTTAGCAACTTTTGGTCCATTTTTCTTACTAATTAGATAAGTCGTTAGAAGTGATTGAACAAGATCGTGTTCTTCGCTCGAATGAGATTTACCTCATTCGAATGAGCTGTCAAAAATTTATATTTTACTTGATTTTAAACACAATCTTTTCAAGTCTATCTCTTGGAGATTTTTCTCTCTATTTAAAATGATATGAACTTGCACTTCTTTGAAAGCCGTTTACACATCTTTTTATGACCAAACACTTTGATTTTTCATATTCAAACCGCTTTGATATTTCGTGATCAATTTATCAAACCTTGAAGAACATATCATAATTAGCATATCCTTGTGGAGGTCATACTTCACTGTTAAAGATAGGAAAGAAGTTTCTTAAGGCTGATTGGTGGACACCGAGGCAAGTGTAGATTATTGTGGAGCATTGATGGATTTGCGCCGCTTTCTATTATCAACGTGGAAGGAGATGTAACTGCGATACTTAATGGAGTCTATGTTTGTAAGTCTATCTATGTCATTCTGTAATACCTTAGTCGTAATAATGTTGAAAAGGCGTATTTATGGTTTTCCCTTATACATTCTCTTGTGGTTTCTTTTAATTCGATTTATATTCATGATCTTGCATGTTTACGTTCACTTGATTAATCAAGATAAAACTGGATTAAATTAAATTTGGCTTGTTTATGACCTAATCTACAAATTTTAGCTTTTACCATATAACCGGACCACTGTATTGTAATACCCCGTATTTTTATGCTATATAAATTTGGGGATTTATTTAATTTAATGTGAATTAATTATTTAATATAAATCCGAAAATTAATTATGTTATAATTATTAACGTGATGAGAGTTAGTAATTATGGGAAATTTGTTGAATATTACTAATGAGCAAATTAATATATAATAGTGGTTATATTAAATGTCACGAGTGAATAAAATGACAATTTTGGAAATTTGAGTCGGGACGCGCCCGTGTCGCGTCGGGACTAAATATTGATGAATAAAAGTGAATATATTATAAGTTGCTCGTATGGTCATTTTGAGTGCGTCAAAGTGTCCGTAAGGGTCGAGATAGTTAGAAAAGTGTACTCGGGAGTTTAGGTTGGGTCTCAGGGCGTTTTTAGGCTTAATTAGTACCCCGGGAAGGCATTTTGGACATTTTACATTTTTGGGTAATTAAACCCACTAAAATTCAAGGGATATATCAGATGTCTAAGGTTGTCTTCTAGGGTTAGAACAACCAAAGACAAGTGACGGCCATAGGAGAGGGAAGGAGAGAGCTTCCAAAGCAATCCAAGGCCCAAAATCCATCCGTTTGCACCGCCACCACCACCAACGCGTAGATCGCGCGACGAGGAACGCAACCACATCAAATTCGTCATCAAACCAGAACGTCAAAAATCCTAGGCAAGTGTTAATCTTGCTTATTTCGTTAATGCATCACTCATGTTAGTCTAGGAATGATTAGGATGAGTTTTATGAAAGAAAACCCAAAAATTTGAGATAGGAAATCGCATGTAATGGTTTAAATGATAATCTGGAAACCCTTCATATGTAGAGGTGGTATTAAAAAATTTAGAATTTATACGGATGAACGAATTGATGTTGATTAGGTTCTCTAATTGAAAATTTGGGAATTAGGGTTCATACGAAGTAATTTGGGGATTTCATGTAATTTAAATAATTTTTGATGAATTAATGATTCTGGGAAGATATTAATGTTATATAATCGTGATATTATTGATTGGGATTGAAGAGGAGGCGTTTGGGATTAAACTATAGAGGTTTTTAGGCTTAAAAATGGTGAAAAAGAATCTGCCAAAGGTTGAAGAGGAAACAATGCAGTTAGCGCGAAGTCGTTCGAGCGAGATGTCAATGTCGCGCGAAGTCGTTCGAGCAACACGTGGAAGTCGTTTGAGCAAGAACCATTCTGCTTCGAGCGAGATTTTTTTGGGGCGGAAATTCCTATTTTACCCCTATTTTAGAAATCGGTTAATTTGAGTACGAAAAACCAGTATTCGAGGAATTCAGATTAGTACAAGGTTTTTGGGGTTGTGTAGGGTGGCAATTTCAGTATTTGGGACGGTGAGATTACTTTAAAGATCACGAGAGAGAGATAACCGAAAATAACGATATGAGTCCGTTATACGGAATAAATGAGTAAAAATGTCTTCAGAACAAGAAGTTTTAATTATAAATTGTGGGTACACCAAATTGAGAAATATGAATAAGTGTTCTATATATATGACTATGTGATTGTGCATATACTATCTATGTGTGAAAATCATGCCCGCGCTACTTGCTATCCCTGAGGTTACCGCGCTGGGACAGTCTTATCTCGATGGGACCTTTATGGGGGATATTGACTCGTACCCTAGAAGATAGATATCCTTGGTACAGGCTATCGAATCGATAGTTCAGACGGTCCTAAGAGACGTGAGGGTATGTACTGACCTCTTAGAGACTTGGAATCTACGCTTTGCCTCAATATTGTTGTGTATGTGTTTATACGGTTCGAGAGTGATTTCGAACTTGTATTTCCCTTAGTACGAGTGATACGGGGATTAGATAGCAGAGTATGCCCGCACCATAATTTTTATCTGGGGTGCCGTTAGAATATATATATATATATATATATATATATATATATATATATTATACGAGTATTTAATATATATATGAAATTCTGAAGTTTGGAACTGCCTACTGTATTATGGTAATTAAGACATGTATAATGACTCAAATTGGAAATACTTGTTTTGAAAAGTATAATATGATACTGGGAAACTTTATTAATAAATAAAGTTAAAAAAATGAGAGCTTTATTACTAAATGAAATTATCCTCTTAAACCATTATGTTGTCCAGTTTTAAATCTTACGAGTAACCTAAGATAAGTTAAATCATTGGGAAGATTAGTGCGGTATATGATAAGATAAACCGTTGGGAAGGTTAGTGCGATAGGTGTGCACATTAGAAGAGAGGTGAGAATTTCTCAAGAGAGTGTTGCACTAATATGTTGTTGCATTGGGCTGTAAATAATTTAAATACTTGCTAAACGAATTTTTAAATCATATACACTATCGGGCTCTGACCCGTTTCTATTTCTCTTTCTCTTTTGTATATATATATATATTACAGGTGCCCAGCCACAGGGGCAACTTGCATTCCTTCCTTTGGAAGGAACGCGCTTCAGCTTAGGTGGGAGTTGCAGGCCCTTGCTTAGACGACTTCATTTATTTGATTCCACTCCTAGCATACTCATTTAGTGGGGCATGTGTCGCCTTTTCCATTATTCAATTGTTTATTTGGACATTGTGATTCAGATATTTCTAGTATTGTCATTTTGGGATTTATTACTGTTTGGATGTTTTACTTTAAGTTTTAAATGTTGGGATTTAGTTGTTGAATGTTTAAATTATTTGGATTATGTGTTCCAGGATTATTGTGGTGTGATTCTTTAATATTAAATTGTTGTAAATAATTAAATCTTTGTTTTTAAAATAAAATTTGGAAAGTAATGTTTAAAAAGGGTTTTGACACTTAGCTTAATTAATTAGGGTGTTTAAATTGGAAAAGTTATTTTTACGACAGTGATGCTAAGAATGAACCAACTGTTCACCTTGATTTTAATTTAATAAAGGAGTGATCGCCCGGTATTTAATTAGGCGGGGTGTCACATGTATAACGTCTTTCATGGTGAAGTAATTTATCTGTGATTAAGGAGTCTTAAAAATAAGCTCCTCCTACATTTTCCCCGTCGTGGAGAAATTTTTTGTGTAAACAAGAAGTTTCTGTACTAAATAACTCGTTTAAATGAACCATAAAACACCTTGAACAAATAAATTCACAAGGAAAAATATATCAACTCGAAGAAAATGATTCTTATGAAAAGTGCCTTGCTCTAGAGAACTTTTTTTTTTAGTATTTAGAAAGGGAACCGAGGGATCATAAACTAAGACCTTTAACCAAGGAACCTTGGGTTGAAGAACCTTTATATAATGAATCTCAAACCAAAGAAACTTTTGTTGAGGAAGCTAACATCGAAGAACCTTATCTGTACACGTGCCAATTTAAATCCACTTGTCTTTAACTGATTGTTTATGTATCTCTAGCATTAAATGCTAAGATAATTCCTTATGACATCGCCATCACTTTTCGCAACATTTATTCCCCGAGATTATTTTTGAGACATTCGGTTACGCAACCATTGTTTTGCCTCTAATTTAAAATGGTCGCATGGAAAAGTGAACCGTCAAAACAATTTTAAACGACTATTTTACTTAAACCCCTTTAACAAAACTCATCTCTTTAATTTTCCAAAACACTTTCTTTACGGGGCATAAAGCATTTAAGCTTTTAGAAAGAGAAAGTGGCCTTCATTGTTCAAACCTTTTTCTATTTCTCAGTTTTTACCAATCGTCTTCCTTTATGATCATCTTCACAACATATTCATCACTTTTCTTCTAGTAATAATCATTTATGTATCAATGGCATCATCAAGAAAAGCTACAGAGGTTTCAGATAAGAACATGTGAGGATCTTTGGAACCAGAAATGGAAGAAATATAAGCTCTTTTTAGTCATTACCATCGTGCTACATTCTTTGGAGATAGTGATAAGTTTTGGGAAGAGTGCAAATATTTCTCAGTGAATTTGAAAGGATCAAATTATCCTTTATTAACGGTTATCAACCTAAAAACCAAATCAAGGGAGGTTATCTTCCTTCTTATAGTATTTTGAGATTTCGATTGGATCGTGGAGACTCTCCATACTCCAACATTGATTTCGAGGCACCTGTTTGTTCACTTCAGGGTTTTTCTACTTAGACAACTTATATTTATAATAAGTATGATAATAATCTCATCAAAGTTGGTATTTCTAATGTTGGATATTGATTTGGAGACTTTACCCTCTCCAACCATAACTCGACGCTCCACTTATTAATCTCTAAATTGAATTATAAGCCTCATACCTTTATTGCTTCTTAGGGTGAGTTCATAATCACCTTGGAGGATATGTGTGAACTGATGGTAATTGAGACTTGTGGTCTCATTCCATATGATGATGAACCACTAGATAATAAGGTAGCTGAAGCTCACACAGAGCTTGACAAACTTTGATGCACAGTCACTGGAAATTCCTTGGGAGCTGTCATTCTGGGCTTGGTTTCAAAATTATGTCTGGTGACTTGGGAGCTTCTGTGGACCCATAACTTGAAGCTATTACTTCATGGATGTCCTACCATCATAATCCTATGATCGTGATACTAGAGGAGACCCCGAATGGCCTGGATGCCTGGCGATAAGGTCATTTTGACTTTCTGAGGGGTAGCCCTGTGATGCTGTTCATGTGGTTGTCTGAAAGATTCCACCTAATGACTCCTCCGGAATAGCTTTTGTTGGTTGTACCCAACTTCTTTTTTCACCATTTCATCAGTGTGGGTATGGATATTGAGAGCTGGGAGAACTGATTCGTGGAGCATGGGGCTCTAAATCTGTACTAGTTAGTGCCTTGGTGGGGAAAACTGTTACCTATTCTGGAAGTGGGAGAATAACCGTAAGTTTAGCTTGTTGGTCTCAAACAGACCTCTTTTAATTTCCCTTGGGGCCTTCTGCGCAAATTTGGCCGGGAGAAGATCGTGCCACCTCAGACACTAGACTTTTTTCAGGTAGAAGATTTGACGGAGCATTTGCGCATGCGGCTTGGCTCTTTGTGGGAGAGTCGGCGTCCGTCGACCCGTCCCTCTCAGTTTACTAGGAGAGTTTGGCACATTCCTAGGGATTATATGAAGTGGTTGTGGAGGAGAGTAGTTAGCAAGATGTTAGTAGTGGAGACTGGAAAAAGGTGGCTTATTTTATCTGATACCATGGAGGGAGGTGTGGTAGTTTTTTCGAGGCTGGTTTGAGCTTATCGGTCCATGGAGCGTCTGCGGCACTCCATTCAGGCAGGGGAAGCTTGGGACCCCAAGATGTAGAAGATGATGCAGTGGGATCCTCTGGTAGCTGTGGGTAGGGATCTTGGGTGGAGTTTATTTTGTATTGGGGAATAAATTTGGGAATTTATTTAGCTTTTTAGAAGGTAGGTGGAAGGGAGTTATCCGTTCCTTTTTCTTATGTAATTTCACTATAACTTCTTATTAATGAAATAAACAAGTTTTTGATCATCCAGCTGTGCCTTTTGATGAATTTTGTGTTTTTGAATTATCTATACCGATCGCTAAGGCATACATAATCCTTTTGTTCAAGTATATGTTAGAATGAACTGTCGTTCTCAGAGATAAGAAAAGAATAGTTTTTTTGAAGAAGAAAGGGTCGTGCTCATGTAAGATGTATGAGCTGCCTACGTACCTCTGGGGGGTTTTGAAAATTTTCAATTTTTTCGAGAAGGATTTTTTCAGAGGATCAGGCCCACGTAGTTTTGGGTAGAGGAAAATGAAGAGATTTTTTTTTAAATAGAAGGGAGATGAGAAAAGTCGTAGTGCGTCGAGATTTTAGACTAGGGGTAATTTTTTTTAGATGGTCCAAGTTGACTGGACGAGCCATCTCTTCTTCATCTAGGTCGGTGAGCATGGCAGCACCTCCGGACAAGATTTTCTTGACGATGTATGGTCCGTTCCAATTGGGCTTGAATTTCCTTCTCAGGTCCTAGATGGGCTCTACTGTATCTTTGAGGGATAAATCCCCCTCTTGGACACCACAATCCTTGACTCTCTTATTAAATGATCGTGCTATGCGGTGATGGTACCCATATATGTGATACAACACCTTCAATCTCCTTTCTTCTAGGAGGGTCAGCTCGTTTAGACGGCTTTAGGACCAGTCTTCTTCATCGACCTAGTTTTCGAGCATGATACGAAGTGAAGGGATTTCTATCTCCACGAGTAGGACTACTTCTATGCCGTAGACTAGAGAGTAAGGGGTATCCCCAGTAGAGGTTCGGATTGAGGTTTGGTATACCCAGAGGGCGTAAGGGATTCGGTTAACCCAATCTCGATAGCTTTCTGTCACCTTACTGATGATGGCTTTGAGGTTCTTATTGGCTGCTTTGACCGCACCATTGGTTTGAAGTCGGTAGGGAGAAGATTTGTGTCTCTGAATCCCATACTCGTTGACCACTTCTATGAATTCTTCTTTGAAATGTAACCCGTTATTTGACACTAGCTCATGCGGGACCCCATATCGGCAGATGATGTTTTTCTTGATGAACTTGGACACTTTCTTGGTGTTCAGAACTGCGTATGACTCAGCTTTAACCCACTTGGTGAAGTAATCAATGGCAACTAAAATGAACTCATGCCCGTTGGATGCCTTGGGTGTAACTTTCCCTATGATGTCTATACCCCAGGTGGAGAACGGCCACGGAGAAGTCATGTTATATAATTATCGCGGAGGTAGGTGTTGAAGGTTAGAAAACTGTTGACATTTGAGGCATCTCCAGACATATTTGGTGCAATCCTGGGTCATGGTGGTCTAGTAGTATCCTTATCGTATAATCTTTTTGGCAAGCATATGACCGTTCATGTGGGGTCCGCATTCCCCATTGTGGATTCTTTGCATTACCTCTTCAATGTCAGCCCCTGCGATGCAGTGCATATGGGTTCCATCGAAGTTTCTCTTAAACAGTGCTTTGTGATAGATGATGTATTGGGCAACCAATCTTAGGAAGGTTGCTCGATATTTCTTATTGGAACCCTCGGGATACCTACCATGCTTGAGAAGGTACATATATCATAATACCAATAATTGGATAACTCAGGATCTTCTTTGGTGATGAGCTCAATGTGATAGAAGTGGGTTGGTTTGTCTTGCTTTTGGACTAAGAAGGGGGTCATTATTATTCCTTTGGGCATGTCGACCATGGAGGCCAAGGTAGAAAGGGCATCAGGTATGTTAATCTTTGCTCGAGGTAGGTAGTGGAAGGTGATGTCTTGGAATTGGGAGGCTAGTTCTTCTAGGTGGGCATGGAATGGTTGGAGTTTCTCGTCCTTGACTTTCCATTTTCTGATCACTTAACCGATGATGAGGGAAGAATCCCCATAGACATCTAGGCATTGAATACCTTTCTTAAGAGAAACTTTGAGGCCTACTGTACACGCCTCGTATTCAGTCATGTTGTTGGTGCAGGGGAAATCTAACCTGATGGCGATGGGAGTGTGGGAGTCATCTGGGCCGATCATAAGTATCCCAATGCCATATCCCTTTTTGTTGGCCACGCCATCAAAGAATATTTTCCATCGAAGGTCATCTTGAGAAACACAGAGGATGTTTTCATCTAGGAATTCAGAGATCCAGACATAAGCTTCTTCCATGGGGTAGTCAGCGAGGTAGTCAGAGATGGCTCTTCCTTTCATGGCTTTCTGTGTGACGTACACGATATCAAACATGGCTAAGAGCATCAAATAACGATCCATTCGACTAGATAAGGAGGGTTTCTCAAGAAGGTACTTGATGGGGTCCATTCAGGATACAAGTTTGATGGGGAAGGCGAGCATGTAGTATCATAACTTTTGGGTTACCCAGACAAGAACGATGCATGCTTTTTCCAAAGCAGTGTAGTTGAGTTCGTTCCCGGCCAATTTGCAACTGGCATAATAGATGGCTCTTTCTTTGCAGGAGTCTTGAAGGTATTGGGCTAGTAAAGCCCCAACTGTAATATCGGTTATGGTTAGGTATAGGAGCAAAGGGAGACCAGGTTGTGGTGGCATGAGTACCAGAGGTTGGGTAAGATATTGTTTGATTCGGTCAAAAGATTCTTGGCAGGCCTCATTCTAAATATTGGTTGAATCCTTTCGGGGGATTTTGAAGATAGGTTCACAGATGGAGGTTAGCTGGATGATGAACCGGCTGGTGTATTGTAATTTCCCAAGGAAACCATGGACTTCTTTCTCCATTCAGGTAGGTGGCATCTCAAGTATGGTTTTTAGCTTGACAGGATCTGCTTCTATCCCACTTTCACTGACCATGAATCCTAAGAGTTTTCCCTTTGTAACACCAAAGACACATTTTTGTGGATTGAGTCTCATCTGATACCGTCGCAGTCATTCGAAAAACTATCGAAGAGAGGGAATGTGACCTTCTCTAGTTGTAGATTTGATAATAATATCATCCACATAGACCTCGACTTCTTTGTGAATCAGATAATGCAGGATGATTGTGGCAGCCATCTAGTAGGTAGCCTTAGCATTGTTGAGAACAAATGGCATAATAGTGTAGCAAAAGGTTCCCCATGGTGTGATGAACGCAATTTTTTATTAATGATCTGGGTACATTTTGATTTGGTTGTATCCGACAAACCCGTCGACGAATGATTTGAGAGCATGACTGGCTGTGTTATCCACGATCATGTCGATATTGGATAACGAGTAATCATCCTTTGGAGAGGATTTGTTCATGTCTCGGTAGTCTACACACATCCAAACTTTTTCTCCTGATTTTGGCACATACACTATGTTGTCTAGCCATGTGGGATATTCGATCACACGAATGAAGCCCACGTTCAACTGTTTGGCCACCTCTTCTTTGACTTTGAGCGACCATTTGGTGCAGAGATTTCTCAAATTTTGTTTAACCTACTTGTAATCTGGAAAAGTGGGGATCTGATGCTAAGATATTTCAGGATCAATACCGAGCATATCGTCATAGGACCATGCAAAGCCATCCACAAATTCCTTTAATAATTCTTTGAGTTATGCGCGCTCATGCTCGTCAAGGGTAGCCCCTATCCTAATCTCGCGCAATTGGATACTAGAACTGAGGTTAACAATAACAATCTCTTCTTTATTAACTTGAATGCAGTTATGTTGTTGCTATTAACCTTATTTAGACTAGTTAAGAATTGTTCATTTGCAGAATCATCATCATCAAAAGTTTGATTAGAATTTTGACAATTAATGTAAAGCACAACAAGATACTCCAAATCTTCGTTTATTTCATTGATAGGAAAAAAAATTGAGAACCTCATCAAAGGAGGTCTCGATTACATTTGAGCAAGGATAGACAATAAAAGAAGAAATAGGGTAAACATTGGGGTTAGGTGGGATTTCAACAGGTAGAACCGGCGCAGCATGCCAATTGAGGAGATGTGTATTAGTATCATTAATCATGTGGGATGGATCCAGTGATGTAGTGCTTGAATGAACCATATAGAGTATTAGCCCCAGTGTCTGTAAGTTAAAGGAATCTTCAGAGTCACTTCTCTCAGAATCTTAGGTATCTCTGATGAGTGGTTGTACATGGTGTTGGGAACTTTCAGCCCATGGGTAGCTATCTTAGAAAAAGATCTCCATTCCAGGCTGCATATTCTTATTTGTATGGTCATACCAGGGTTCTGAAAAGTCGTAAAAGGGGATGTCCACGCCCTCTTTAATGAATCGTCCATTCAAAGAGTCACCTGGGATAGTCTGGATGCAGTCTAGTCTTCTCTTTGGTCGAGACTGGTGGATCATTATGAGCTCTTGTTCTGATTGTTGATACCCCAAACCACAAGGAGGGAAAGCTTTTTCCAGTTCAATGGGCTCAAGTATATCCTGCTTTCTTTTTCCTAGCCCCAGTCCGGGCATAAAGTGTATGTTTCTGAACATCTGAACATCTGAATCACATTGACGTTGTCATGAGGGTCGTATTTCGAAAAACCCTTTCTTTGAAATCTTTCCCTGCCGAGAGTAGAAGTGGTTCAACTCGGAATCCTAATAGGAGCATGTCATTTGACCCATGTTGTATCTCAATGATTAGATTGCTGGTACTGTACCCTCGTCATTGTCGTTGTCGCCCAAAATGGTGATGACTCATCCGTCGGTGAAGAAATTCAATTTCTAATGGAGTGAGGAAGACACACCCTTGATACTGTGGAGCCAAAGTTGTTTGAGCAACAGGTTGAAACAAGCTGGGATGTCAATAACATGGAATTCGACGACAGGGTTTATGGGGATATCTCTATTATAAGTTTTATGGATCCCATCACTTCTCGACGAGTATTATTGTAGGCGCGTACATCGGCGGATGTTGGAGCGAGCTCACTTTACTTCAGTCCTAAGAATTTGAAGGTTCTTAATGGGCAGACATTCAAGGCAGATCCATTATCGACAAGAGTGAATGGCACAATCTTCCCCATAACTTCTACAGATATGTTGAGTGCATGATTGTGGTTTGGCCCAATTTTGGGGATTTCTTCTTCAGAGAAGGATAGCATTCGAGTAGAGGTCAAGGATCCGACTAAATTTACCACTTCTTTTGGTGTGGTAGAAGGAGGAATTGTGGGTCCAGTAAGAAATTTGATCAAAGCATTTCTGTGGAGTTGGGAAGACATGAAAAGTCCCCATAGAGTGATGTTAGCTTAAGTTTTATTCAGTGAATCGAGGATTTTGCTTTCCTCGAGGGTCATTTTTGGCATACAATGATTTTCAATGCCCTTCCCTTTGTCATTGGCTGGTAGTGAGCTTGGGATCTGGTAATGCCTCCGTGATCTGGTTATATGATTTACTGAAGAAGGGAAGAATATGAACCCTATTTCTTCGTCAATCTCGGGTTGTTCTGTCACTTTGTTTATTTCTTTGAGGAGCTCCTCAAATGATATCATCCCACACATGTCGGCCACCGGGACAGTTTTCTCTAAAGCTTTCCCTTCATTCGAATCTTTAAATTCTTCCCCTCATCCGGTGGTAACAATTCCTTCTTTCCATATAATGTCGATGCATTCCACAACTTCAATGGCTTCTTTATACAGGTCTTACCATTCTGTGGGGATGAGTAAGGGTAAAGGGACCAAGCGTCCTTGTAGCTTGAGAGTATCAAGTAACTCGCTCATACTGCAAATATCGTTTGTTTGCCTGAATGATTCTGCCATAATTTGGACAACGTCATCTAGGCTGACTTCATCGATTGGTACTACCCAACTGTATGACTCTCAGGCCCATTTCTTTGCTTCTAAGAATAGCATACTGAACCTCTGGTAATGAATGATCATCTGAGAGGGTAATTTTAGCCCGAAATCTAGGAGTTGGTTTAACACTTCTGATAATTCCATACTTCCATCTTCAAAATGGGTACGGACACTGATGCATGCTCTGATAAGGAGTGACAGTGCCTGATCAGTGAGTCTAACAGGGTGTAAGAGGAAATATGGGCAAGTTTGGAGAGGTTTGGGAGAGTGTATGGGTGTTATTTGAGTTAATGGATCAAATTCTGGGTCCATTTATAGGAAGATAACATTGGTAGGGTTTGGGAGTGGATTGTGAGTAGTGTTTGGCTTAAGATTGGCTGGCGGGGCAATGGTACCTCGATCAATTAGACCTTGGATTATGTTTCGGAGGTGAAAGCATTGGTCAATAGTATGGCCATCAGTTTGGTGAAAGGCGCAATGGGCATCTGCCTTGAAGATTCTTGGGAGTGGATTTATCAATGGACGGGGGTCTAAGGGTTTGATAAGGTTTCGGCTTAACAGGGATTGATAAACTTTGCAGAGGGGAGCATGGAGCTCGGTGTATTACTTTTGTCCTGGGATAGGGCGGATTTTTGGTGACCATGAAGTGGTTTGTTGAGAGATGTTATTATTGGTTGAGACTCCAACACTGGCAGGTTTGTCATATTTTTCGGGGTGAACTGTCCGGACACTTTCTCTGGTTCAACCTCTATTTTAGCAAGACCTTCCTGGATTTCTACTCCTGCTTCTCTGAGAGCTGGGAAGTGGGGATAGTATTGTCCTCCCATGGATGCTCGGACATGGGGCAAGAAGTTCTTCTTCACTATGTTGACTTGTTCTTCCTCGAATGGTCGATTGGTCATAGTGGCTATTTTTTCCCTCCATCGGGCTATGAAGTTATTGACTGATTCCCCAAAGTTATGTTTGAGAAGCTCTAAGTCATTAAGGGTGACCTCAAGCTCTTCCTTGTATTTGTACTGCGACATGATTTCTCGAGCTACAGCCTCCCAACTACAGATTCTGGACTCCTCGAGAGACAAAAACTATTGAAGAGAATTATCCTTCAGAGTTTGCTAAAAAAATTGGTCCATCACTTCTTCAGAATGCCATAGGAGAGTCATAGAACGATGATAACTATGAAGATGAACAATCGGGGGGGGCACTTCCTCCAAATTTCTCGATATTTGGAATCTTGAACTTCTTGGGTAACTTTGCCTAGGATAAGGAGACATGTGGGTGTAGTCCATGTAATTTCTAGAGATTTTGAGTTGGATAAACTTCTTAGTTAGCAACTTGATATCTTCTTTAACTTTGTTCAACTCTTCCTCTTTTGGATCAATGATCAGAGGCAAGTTAGCCCCAGGCTGAGCAAGGTTTGGTATAGGAAGTTGGGCAAGCGATGACCCATTAACATGAGGGGTACACGGAGCGTGCTGATACTATTTGGGAACCCATATAGGCTCAGGTGGACCCATAGCATCAGGGAATAGGGCCTAGGGCCCTTGAGGAATAAGAACCTGGTTTCGTTGCATCTCTCGGACCTCAGTGTGAAGGTTGTCAATCTCGGACACAAGCAGAGCTAAAACTGTCGTCAAATCGAACTGCGCAACTGGTACTTGATATGTGTTCTCCATGGAAAGTGGATGGATACCGGACTCAAAAGAAGTAGCAGGGGAACATATGGAACTCCGGGGTGATTTT
This sequence comes from Sambucus nigra, assembly GCA_949130495.1. Lineage (NCBI taxonomy): Eukaryota > Viridiplantae > Streptophyta > Magnoliopsida > Dipsacales > Adoxaceae > Sambucus > Sambucus nigra. The sequence goes on from OX422218.1 coordinate 135,100,987, forward strand.
ACTGAAGATCGAAGCCAATAAGGAGCCAGGACAAGGGCGTGCGATCGACCTGAGAAGGCATAAAATGAGATTTATTTTTGACAAAAAAATGATGAAAATATTTTTGACATTTTTTTTAGATTGAAAGACAAAATATATTTCGATTTTTGATAAAGAAAAGAGAAATATTTTTGGATTTTTGATAGAGAAAATAGAAATGTTTTTTGATTTTTGATAAATAAGGGAGAAATATTTTTGGGAGGCGGGTCTCAGCATGATTATTATTATTATGTTCTCACTTGTATTAAATTTTCCTAAATGCAAAAATGAAATGCCAGACGACACCGGAGCCTGGAAAAGTTGGGTTTGTAACATATGCAAAGCTATGGTGGACTAGTGACCAGGCTCACGGGCAGGGTCCCATTTTAAAAATGCGCAAAAATTTAGGCGGCAGGCCGACCTGGAATTTCGACAGAGTTTCTGGTCGAAACTGGAAATATACCATGTGTGTCCTAGACTTGACACCTATATGTGGGTATGCAGTTGGTTGGGTGAATCGAAAAGGGTTCCCCTCTTTGGCGTGGCCTTCACGATATACGTCTTTCTTTTGAGGGAAATTGGTATGTGTGCACAAGACATTTGATATACCTGAGTGTACATGAATTACCTCATTATATACCTCATGGGGACGGTACGTGTGAGAGAGACTTTGATATACTCGGCGTACGTGAATGAGTCCCCTGCGATATACCTCCCGTTATGACTTCGACCAAGTTGTACGATGCGGGGGAATCGTTCGATATATGTCGAAGGTACTTGGCTAATGGAATGTGAGATTAATATCGCTTAGGGTAATTGCGCCCTGCCGGACCAATGCCCATCACGAAGTGACCCTCCAGTTACTGGACAAAATTTGGTCAATCACAATGCTCTTTCGGTGATGTCGTGTGAATCATGCATGATTCTCTTATTTGTATCTTATGATGAGAGTATCTTTCTTTATCATGCCCAACAAGGAGCAAAGTACGAGTACCAATGGTATACCAAGTATGGATGGGTGATGCATGCAATATGGGGATATATGTGATCCTAGGTTCACGTGGTGTGAAGTACACATGGAGGATCTTCTACAAGTGTGTAAATAGCGTAAGCATGAGGTACACGTGAATAGTAAAGGGGGACATGCAAATGGGGGGATATATAAGAAAATAAAAAACTCATATAAATAGAGTCTAGCCCTCAAAATGAAGTATCCCGAGCGGAGTCGCCACTGTGGCCACCCTACGATCCTCGCGGCGGGAGATACGAAGAAGAGGGTGTGTCCCGTTCGTCTCGAGAGGATCTTGGTCTCGCGCATCCCTCTCAGGAGCACTTCTTCTAACATCGGTGATAAGGTGAAAATGTAGAGATATGGAGTCGCCAGTCTATTTTACTCAAAACAGACAAAAGAAAAAGGGATCCATCCTGAAGGACAGCATCCAAAGACATACTAATACATATGAAACCAAAATGATTCGAAAAGAGTCTGAAGGCTAAGTTACGAAATGGGAAGGTATTAGGAACCCATTCCGCCCTTACGGTCTCTCATGGGTTATTGTTATTTTCCTTTATTTTCCCGTGATATGTATGCATGTGTATATGTAGAGGAGATAGTAATAATCAACTTGTAGCATGGAAAAGATAAAGAGAGTCATCCGTAGGAATGTTCCTAAAAGTAATATTAGAAAATAGGATTTACGCGATTATCCTATTGTTGATCGTTATAATGGAATGATAGCGCATGCGGGATAATACGCCACTAAGAACAAATATGTATATATAAACATATAGAATTTAAGAGAGTTAAATTTAAAGAATATAGAAAGATAGAAAAAGTAGGAATAGGACTCGAGTCTCAGGTTTTAGTCCGATATGCCTACGTAGCCTATAGAGGCATCAAAGTCCACGTAGTTCGTATGAAAAATGCCGGGTGGGATTTATCCCACAAATCCAATCAGGGACTTCTCTTATATGTGTGTGTGTGTGTGTGTGTGTGTGTAAAAAGGTGTTTTAGTTGTGAGAAAAGTGTGAGAATTCCCCTTTGGAATTTATGAACAAACCCTCTTTTTCATGTTTTTTGGATTTTATTTATATGAAAATAAGAGATGTGCAATAATACTAAATAAAAATTATATTAAGATATATGAGATGAGAGAATAAAAGTGCTAAGTAATAAAACAAATCAAGGCGAATTTAGGAGAATTTAAAGAGAGACTTGAGAAAGTTGGACCTTCTTGAAGATTTTGAGCTTGATCTTAGATGTTGGAGAGCAACCCTTGACCTTGGTTGATGATAAAGGGTACTTAATTAACCAAGTTTGAGGAAAAGGATAATGAAAAGTGAAGGTTGGAAAGGGATTCGGGTGTGGAAATCACGCTGACTTCGAGAGGGGTTTTCTGAGCTCACTGAGAATGATAGGTTTCAGATCTTCTTCTTTCTTTGAAATGAGGTCAGGCCCTCCTTTTTATAGGTCCAGGGCATTGCTGATTGGAATAGCCCTAGTCCTACCAATGAGTAGGTGTGTTTAGGCACACTATCGATAGGCAGGGTTTGGAACATGCCGTTTGGCAATCTCTTTCAGGTTCCTTTGGAAAATTGGTTGTAGAGCACAAACCGTTGATCCGAATTGTGCATGGGGTGAACTGTTGGAAATTTACTTCAGATACCTTTGAAAGTCTTTTGGACTTCTCTCGCGTCCGGGAGTTTACTTTGGGTCAAATGTGGCTCGGAAGCATTCGTCGTTCCTTTGAACGGGGAATCTTCGGACGCAAACGGATCGTTCGTCCACATGGTAAATTGGAATCGCGCACGGGGTGGACCGTTGGAAAGGTTAGGAGATTTACTTTGACATTCCAAAGATCTTGACTCGGTTTGGTAAGTTGACTTTGGTGAATCGGGGCCTGGAAACGTTCAGTGACCTTTCTGAGTAAAAAGGATCGTTCGTCTGTACCGTAAGTCGGAATTAGGACCAGAGCGGATTTTTGGAAAGGGTTTTTAGTGCCCTTAGAAGATTAATTCATTCTCAATTGAGATTAATAGTTGACTTTGGTCAAACGGAGCCTGGGAGTCCGATGACCTCCTGATCAGGTTTCGGGGGAAAACGGGTCATTCGTCCGCACCGTAAGTCAGAATCATGCACGGGATGGACCGTTGGAAAGGGGTTTGAGTTCCCTTAATAAATTCATTCAATCTTGGTCAAGCTTAAGAGTTTAACTTTTGGTCAAACGGAGCCTGGGAGTGCCCGATGGCCTCTAGGTCAGCACCGGGGTATGACTTAGGTTTGCAATGATGAAGGGAGGTGATAGGGACCTAAGGAGAGGTTAGGGGGGGGGGGTATTAGAATGGGGTGCCTACACCTACGAGTAAATAATCATTGACTGAATGAAACAATACCCTTGTACTTTGGGAACTTACTTCTATGCTCGCCATATATTATTGTGTGAGCTTTTGCAATAATGGCTGTGAAATCATATCCCCTTATAACATTACGATTAGAGATATATGCCTTGAAAAATTTGTACTATTACTCTTTCTATATTTTATTGTATAAAATTGAAAATTAGGAGTATATCTCTTCATAATGTTACAAGAAACTATGAACTATTTAATACTTTTATTTCCTCATACTTTTGGAAATTTTATAATTCCTTTCTCACTATATTTCGTTGAGTACTTTAGCTTGAAAGTATATCCCCTTAAAATATTACGAGCGAAGGTGAATTTGTTAAATAAAATAAATGCATTTTCTCCTTTTTTGGAAATTCTTAGGTGTCTTGATCGTCATATTTTGTCATTTAGAATATCACCTAAAAATACGGCGAGCAGCGTACCTCTCCCTGTAAGGAGACCTTTTCTTTTATACTATGGGAATCGTAAAATTATTCTACTCGTTATGTGAAATTAACTGAGTAAAACCATAATTTTTTTTAAATGTATCCCTTCTCATAGTCTTGTAGGTAGATATGCAGAAAACACGAAACTTGTTTGTTATCTAAATCAATAAGTATTTTAATTACCATTATAAATTGTGAATGAGAATTGGGCATAACCAAACATGAGTTATTACATTCATTATATCAAAATTAAAGTTCTCTAGTAGTGCTCATATAAAAAAAGAAGGGATCTCTTCCCACACGAGAAACTTTTAATTTTCATAAACTGTAAGAGTGATAAACACTAAGATACTTCATGGGTAATACTACTTGATCCACTTGTAGTTTATTAACTGAATACAATCACTCTTAGGCTCCAAAATTTGTAATTATCCTGATTTTCCTACTCCTTGTATCATAAATGGTCCTTCTCAATTAGGCTTGAACTTGGAGGCAAACATGCTCTTTAGATGATGAGCAGATGCTCGTAGAACTAAGTCTCCCACTTATAATTCTCTTGGCTTGACTAGATTCCCATAAGACCTTGATAATTTTTGGATATAGACTTTGAAATTCTCCTTTGCTTTGTCACATGATCATCCAAATATTTCAACTTCACATGTCTTAGAGCAGGCTACAAGTCATGACTTAGAGCCATTTTCACTGATGGTACCATGCATTCCACTAGTAAGATAGCTTCCCTTAGATAGACAAAAAATATTGGAGTGAATCTTATTGGATTCCTTTTATAGGTTCTTTAGGCCCACAAAACCATTGGAAACTTATTATCCCATGTCCCAGGGAGACCCTCTAGCATCTTCTTCAAAATGTTGATCAAGATTTTATTAATAGCTTTTGCCAGTCCATTTCCTTTAGGGTAGGAACTAGTTGAATGGTTGTGAATAATCTTGTATCTATATGTGAAAAGACCTATTTTATTCCATACAAATTGCTTACCATTGTTTGTGAGTAAAAATTTTGGAATGCCAAAGATACATATTATATATGAGAAAACGGGTTCGTATGGATAGTCAGTATATTAGGTTATGCACACACAAATTTAAATTTTACTCAAATTTTTATCTTGATTAGAAATTAGATGTACATGAAATAATGTCCAAATTAATTATGACAAACCATGTAAATAATCAAACCAAACATGCGAAGAAGATAAGGAAAAATCTCTTTCAGACAAAACCTAGTATTCAACACTAAAAGGAGTTCGATAAGCACAATTAACTTACAGGCAACTTAGCTCCACTAAGTATAATGCTTAGGGTCTTTAAATATTCTACAAAATATGATGCAGTCTAGCACCATCCACAGGAAGCGGTCTTCCCTTGGTATCAGGATTCACGAACCTATTTTCTTCAGCAATAGAGCCTCGACTCCCCAAATCAGTAATAGAGTAGAACTCTACAAGGGTTTGATGAAAGTGTATGGAAACTTGGGATTGAACAAACTCAGTAAATCATATATGGGATGAATGATTTAGAAAAGAAAAGTGTTAACCTAAAACACAAAGATCGGAACTTTTGGTTCATATATTGAAAATTCATTTTTTCCAAAAGTCTTGGAAACTCCGAACAAAAATAGATTTTTATAGAAAAAAACACGAATTTTGAGGCGTCGGTCTCGTTTAAAAAAATGGCATCTCATTTGAAGAAAAACACCAAATTGTTCTAACGAGATTTGGCCTCGTTCAAACGACAACTCATTTTCATTCGAACAGACTTCTAACGTCCTTTAAACGAGAGTGTACCTATTTAGACAGAGGATTATCGTTCGATGGCATTCGAAGCTCGTTAGAACAAAATTACAATTTTGTTCTAACGAGATCTTAATCTCATTCTAAGGAGATTAAAAATAAAAAAAATATTTTAAAATTCGTTTTATCAAAAGGCCTCGATTTAAAAAATAGACATTCTAGAATATAATTTATATGAGAAATCAACACCACAAGTCATATACCTCTACAAAGTGTTGGTGACAAATCCAGTGTCTTGAAATTAAAAAATGATGCTTGATCACTAACATATCTTCGAATGATCATGGATGCAATACATATGTAGGGTTTGATTTGAAACTCCCACTTGTAACAGGATACAGAAAAAATAGTAAAATGCCTAAGCTATGAGAAATTAAAAATCTTGCCCTTACAATATACTCTCGAATAAACTGAGTTACTACTTGAGCGGTAATAATTCTTAAGGGGATATCCTCTACCCACTTAATAAACAACACTGTAGCAACCAGGATGGAAAAATTTCTCCAGGAGGCTGGGGTGATCTTTCCTACAAAATCAAACCCCCAAGTGTGGAATAGGCAAGGAGCAACCAAAATTTATAAGCTAATCAAGGGGGGATGAACCATGTTACCATGCACCTAAGATGCTTAGAATTTCTTTAAAAATTCTATGGAATCAACTTCCACTATTGGTGAGTAGTTACCTAGTATCATCAATTGGTCATATAGTTTTGCTCCATCCATATGTAAGGGTTCATGAGCTTCCTTTAACACTTTTTCCACATATTCTTTTACGATACATTTTATATCTATCTTATTATGTCCTTTTCTATAAAGTTACCCTTTCACCAAATAGAACCGAGCAACCATCTTCTTTAAGTAAATCTCATCGACTAGCTCAATAAGTATCTCTCCATCTTTGAGATATGAAATATAAGGTTTATCATGTCCTCTAAGATGTCCACGAAGTTAGCTTCATTTGGTTGATCAAATTTATTCGGCCATTTCAAACAACCTTGTTGGAGACAAGAAGCCTCTGTACTCATAGTGGGCCAGTAGTAGACTATTTGCTAAAAAAGCCTATTGAGTGGAATGTATGTATCCCCACAGTGCCTTGTGTGCATTTCTCACAGCTTCTTACGAGCCTCTTATTCCCCCATGCACCGTGCCAAGTAACCACTCGGACCTTTGAAGTAAAGAGTGACCTTAAGGTTGTGGAAATTTTCTAGTTATGAAAGATTTATTTCTCCTTAGTTTATTTTTAATTTCTTTGCGGTTGAGAATCTCTAGTCTTTAGGATTCTCACTTGGAAATGAAGATCTCACCAGTATAGGTATTATCCTCCACAAACGGTGATCATACCCTCTAGCTTATCCATCTCTAACTTCTGTGCAATCATATATAGAGTGTCGGGGTGTCTATTCATCCTTCTTAGATGCCTCTCTATCTTGACAGATAAAAACTAATTCATTAACCTTTGGATAATCGCTCTATAGGGAGAAAGATTAGCATGCTTAAGTGAAAATTATATATTGACTTGCTTTACCACGAGGTTGGAATCTCCTCATATAAAAATTACTCTAATCCCTCTCCTCAAATCTTCTAATAGGCTAAGAACGAGTGCTTTATATTCTTCTTTGTTGTTTGAGCACTTGAAGTCTAGTTTATAGGAAAAGGGTGATTTTCTCTTCGTTATTAGAGAGTATAACTCATGATCCCCCGGTACCTAGTACACACGACCCATCGAATTTTGTCTTCCATTCTTCCATCTTTTCATCCAAACAAGCTTGGAAGTTATTCCCTGACAACTCCACTAGGCGACTCAAAATTCTAGCTTGGGAAGTTGGCTAGGAGGTCTACTACTTCTTGAATTTTGATGGCCTTTGGAGTAAGGCACTTCAAATCATATTTTGAAAGTATTAATAACCATCTAGATGCTTGCCCTATCAAAATGGTTCTCATAAGCATTACATGATAGGATCAAATTTAGTGATGATATGCATAGTAAATGCGAGCAACTAGTGTCTTAACTTAAGGGTGATAAAGAGAAAGGTCAAATAATTACTTTCTATACTGGTATATCTAGATGTTGTCCTGGATATCACCAGGGACAAATATTACATAGGTCACTCCATCCCTTCTTTCTTCTGGGCAAGAAAACCCCCAATAGATCGCTTGATGGAAGTTAATTATAAAAGCAAAGGTTTACCTTCTTCTAGAGGAATCGTAGTTGAAGGAGTTGTTAAAATCTCTTTAATTTTCCCATACGAATTTCACCTTATCCTTCATGAGTGGTGAGAAGGGGTGGGTTACTTCTGCCAATGCTGATATAAGCCTTCTAAGATAAGAAACTTTGCCTAAAAATCTTTTTAGTTGTCTCTGACTTTTCGATGGTGGCATCATTAAAATGGACTTTTTATTTTTAACATCAAGTTACATGCCTTTCATACTGACAACAAATCATATGAATTTACCTGTATTAATCCCAAAGGCACACTTAGAGGGGTTTATCCTCATTTTATGCTTCTTGCAGCATTCGAAGACTCTTCTAGGATCTTATATATGCTTGCCCTCCTTTTTGGATTTCACCACAAATTCATTTACATATAATTACAATATTTCATGAAATAAATCATGAAATATTAGAATTATTATTCACTAGTATGTGGCTCAAGTATTCTTCAAAACAAATGGCATGACTCTGTAGTGAAAGTAGCCTATAGTGGTTTTGAAGGTCATTTTCTCTGCATCTGTCGGATCCATCTTAATATGATTTTAACCAATATACCCATCCATGAAACTATACATTTCATAATAAATCCTGGCATTTACCAAACTGTCAATGCTTGCAGAAAAAATTCATTTTTTTGGATATACTCAATTTAAATATCTAAAATGCACGACTCGAATTTGCTTTTTATCTTTGTTAGCAATGGGCACAATACTTGATAGACACACCAGATGTTATATGGGTTTGATGAACCTGACAACAAGTAGCTTCTCCAATTATGTCTTAATTTTTAGATCTAACTTAGCCTTGTAACTGCGTGTGGTGTGTTTCACTAGTAAGGAATTGGGCAAAATATTCAACTTATGAGAGATTGCCTCAGGATCTATAGGAACTCAATGTTCTTCCATGCAAACATGTCCGTGAATTCTTTCATAAGGTTGATAATTTCTTCCCGTTTCCTTCGAGTTAAACCCTCGGAGATGAAGATGGGCCTCTTACGGTCGCCCTCTTATCCAAGGTTTAATTCTTCAAGCTCGTGAAGCTACTCACATGGACCATTATAATAACCAGTATTTTTGTGAATATTATTTAATTTATTAGATAGCACAAATTAATTATGTGTTCTTATTGTGACTGAAGATATCACCATTTTTTATACTATTATTTGTTATTTAAGTCGGATTGGAATTTGGACTTAAGACATATTGAATAATTAATTGAATTAATTAATATTTAAACTCGTATCAGGAAATTATTAAATAATCGAGTTGTTAGTTATTTGGTTTGTTACATTTTTGTATCAGATTAGTGGACGCATTTAAGTCCCGTTTTTAGTTTAAAATGGTGTAATTTTGGCCTATTGGGTTAATATAAGACCTAGGTGGGTTTTTAGACAATTAAGAGACTATTATGGACCTTTTTATTAGGGGCCCATTTGGGGCCCAATCCTAATTTCATGATTTAGAGTTTTAAGGGGTCATTAGAAACCTCATTTATCATAAAACGCAATTGGGGAGCAACTTTGGGGGCTAGAGGGAAGACACATAAAGTGAAGAGGACAAATTGAGAGATTTAGCTTGGGTTTTCTCCAAAAATCATAGGGCAAGTTCTATATAGAATATGATTGTGATCGCAAACGTATTATATTATACCTATTTCATTGGATTCTAAACCATAAATGTCTTAAATCTGATTTGTAAGGTTTAATTGATTAATTTTATAACAAACCTAATCAAATTAGGAATTACGTTAAATCCCTTTTGATTTCAATTATTTTCCTCATGTACATGACTTGAAATTGTTAGAATATTATTTGAATATGTTTTATTTTCTAAATTATTTAAAACCATCAGATTATATGGGTTAATCCGTTCAAATTGTTAGTTAATTACTGAAAGTTACAAATCCGGGGTTCTTGGATTATAATCAGGGTTTTCATTTGAATCTTGATTTAAAATTAGGGATTTGGTTATAGAAAGAGATCTTAATTTGTTATATGATGTTATTTTATTGTTTGGATGTTGGTTGGAGTCCTAAATGAAGTTTTGGAGTTCATTAATGGAGGTTTTAGATGGAGAAAACATGATTTGGAGAAGTTGATTATGAACAGGTGTCGATCGATTGATCGACTAGTGTCGATCGATTGATGAAATTTAAAGATGGTCAAGGTTGTGAAAATCGAATTACGAAGGCATGGATGCCGTTTTTGTGTTTTTCTGATTTTATTTAATTTGTTGTGAATTTTCAACTAAAAGGTGCATGAGACCAAAATTTTGGAGGATGATTTTGGGTTAGACTTTCTTTTGAAATTTTTGATTTTTAGGCCTAGGGCTAGAATTTGTTAGCCTATAGTTTTCATATACTTGTAGAATAGAGATCTATTCTTATAAATTGAGTTGTTACAAATTCTTAATTGGCATATTAGTATATTAAGGTGGATTTAAACCTAGACACGATGCCTTGTGAGATTTAAACTAGGGCTATTTAAAGCTAACGTGGTAGATGTGAGAAATTAGGATATAGGGTAGGGTGAGACTACTCTTAGATTTGGGAACCAAAGAGGTTAGGGTTGATGTATTATGGGTACAAAAAAGGTTATAAATATGATAAACCATTCTACGATAGCAATGCTAGTACGACCAGGTATAGTTAGGGTTCATTTGTGAATGTGATTTAACAAGACCCATTAATGAGGGATATATATGTGTTGGATTTAACCCATTAGTGAGGGTTATGATAACTTGAGTGTTTTATGTTAAATGTATACCATGTGAAAGCATTCATGGTGTATCTTACTAGGGGGATTCCATAATGGGGCACGTGCGACGCGAACAACGCTAGTACCCCGGTGAGTAGATAGGCTCTTCCTTGGTCATATTTTTCCCTTGGGTTATACGTCTCGGTATCCATGATAGAGATGGTCTTTGGGAAGATTTATTTCATATGGCATTGGATGTGGTAGTCTATATGGTTGATGGGTAGATGTGGTGATTTATCCCTTGACTGTGTTGAGGTATTATGTTTGGGATGACCTAGGACTATATCTAGTACACACGAGAGATACCCAAAGGAAATAAATACAGGCCTTCGTTATGTGTGGGCACGGAAGATGCTCATTTATTTGTACATGCTGGGGGTTGTACCTTTGTATGGATGTTAGACGTGAGTAGAGACTTTCTCCTATAATATGTGATTATTATTTGGCAGTACCAGAGATAATTGTACCGATTTATGCATTACACTAGAGATGTATATGACTTATAGTAGGGATGCCCACCCACGTGCTTATATTTTGGAATTATATATTACATGTACTTGAGATTACATAATGTATCATTGGCATGAGGTAGTCAAATGTGTATAGACTTGAGATGTAAAAATGTTATTGGTAGAACGGTTATTTGGTGAGACGTACCGTAGGTTTGTGACTACAACACAACTTATGTTTTAAAATGATAGAGATAAACCTAAAAATGATAAACTAAAGATTAAAAAATGAAGATGTAAAGATTTAATCACATGGGAAACATAAGGGTTTGGGATTTAGAATCGAATAACATTTTAAGTTGTTGGATTGGGTAATTAATAATTTAAAATATGTTAAAACACGAGAGGAAGATGTGTAGTTATGATGTGGACCAGATTCAATTATAATCCTATTCTACATAGGCTCACTGTTTACATTTTCTTTTAAAAATAATATTTATAGGTCTCTGTGGTGATAGTTCCTTTAGAGTCAGGATCATTTCAGGAGCATCTATAGCGATCTCCCATTTTTTACTCCTAGGATTGTAGGAGTCGAGAAAGTGCAGCTCATCTTTATTATACCTTTTTATTTTTTTAGTTTGTTATACATGTATACTTACATTCACAGACGACTTATGTTTTTTTGTTGGTGATTGGTATCAGAGTTGGTTTTGTGTGGATTAAGTATTTCATTATATTGTCTTTTTCTTTTGAGTTTTGTTTATTTCTTATGCTAAGAATGTTACCAAAAAAATTTATTCCCGTGATTTTTATGGTTAACCTAATCAATCTATTTATGGATTTTTTGGGGTATAACATTTAGTATCAAAGCATTCTCAGTTCTAGCGTCCTAGGGTTCTTCAGTGTGTCCGTCGCTTTTTCACGTTGCATTCTTTGACTACTTTAGAACCTTACCATTTAGGGTTTGCATTTTCTATAAAGACGACCTTTGAGGAGGTTTCGTTCCATTGTTTCCTAACAATGAGTTGCTTATAACAAGTGTATTGGGAGGGTTACCTATTTAAATTTCGCTTGCGAGACGTCCCACGCATGAGGTCAACTTTAGTTGGGAGTTAAGGGCTTTTCGATGCGAGACCTTTATCAGGTAATGACATTAGGAGTAAGTTTCCAAGGACCACATCTGTGAAACCATGTGGTGGTCAGTATGAGGAGGACTTTAACTATATTTCTCTTTTTGCACTGGGAGATATAGATACGACGGATAAGGAGGATGTCGGCGCTATAATCTAGCATGATAGATGTTTTTTTTAGTTGGAAGAAACCTTACGTGAAGGTTTTGACCTTATTATAATCTACTTAAGGGTTTGACCTTATTTTTTTAGTTGGAAGAAACCTACTTATTATAATCTAGCATGATAGATGGTTATGGGTACATTATGGCTCGCACGTATGAGTCTATCTTAGACATCGAGGATTTGTCATTCTTTAGCAGTAGCATGTTTACTATGATTTTGAGGTATATGTGTTTTTATCTCCAAGCATTGCGTATACATGGATACCCTAGTGAGTAGGGGTTACTTTACATCATGAATATAAAGATGTGGCAGTTTGTTTAGTTATCTTGGTTCCAGTTGATTTATTTACCTTTATATGAGATATCATTATATTACTACTGAGATTGTGCATATAATTACGTTTTACTCTTATATTGACTACCGGGGTTAGACTTTTTATGCCGTGTTTGGGAAAGGATTCCTTTGAGTGGTTATGCTTAAACTCAGGAGAAATACCTATCATGCTTCTATATGTATGTATGTGAGTACATTTTATGGGATTACAGTCACATGCAGGTGTCATAGTTAGAGATTTTTCTAGTTTTCTTGGGATATGTGTTGAGTTATCGCCTACATAAGAGATAAAGTTTCTCCTTAAAGATTAGCACTAGCTTTGGATTCTCTGGGAGGGAATTTTATGGGAGCGACTTTGCCAGTGATACTAGACGTATTATAGGAGTATACACTATAATTTTTAAGTCGACTGAGCCTTCGAGAATGTCATTTATTTGAAGGATATCCAAAACAGGGATGATTTACTAAGATGATGAGTGAACCACCATGGAGCAGGATAAGGTCAAGATACGGGACGACTGTTTACTGTTACGAATTTATGACCTATCGGTGCAATTAAGGAGATCCTTTTCTCTTGATAATTGAAATAGGAGTGAGTTATCATGAAACTCCCCGCTCAATTAAATATCGACTGATCAGTCATATACCCAATCAAAACAGAATTTACAGTTGGTTCATTCTTTGCATCACTGTCGAAAAAAAATCTTTTTTTTAATCACCTAATATCCAATTAAGCAGGTGTTAAACTATTCAAATTTTAATATAATTAAAAATTCCGCTTTTTAAAACATAAACCACTTAACACAATCCATCCACACAATGAATAACAACTGCGTAATATCACAACTGGATTAAATGCAACTAGAATAAAACTCTCCAGTTTAAATGTCTCAAAACAATAAACTCCAATAATACCAAATGTATCAAAAACTGACATAATACATTAACTGATTGGGATAGAATGGAAAAACTTAAATCCTCTTGGGCGATATGCCCTAAATGAAAGATTAACTAAAGAGTATGAATCAATGAATATGAAAGCATCTAAATGAAGTCCAAAACTCCATAGCATCCATAGCTCGTCAAAAATATTAATCCTCTATGGTTGGCGTCCCTGCGGCTGGACACCTGATATAGGAGATACAAGAGAGAAGAGAATATGCAAGAAAATGGGTCAGAGCCCGATATAAAAATAGTTTAGAAAAAAGAAAGTGAATAAATGCTATATTCAATAATTATTATATATGTTAGATTATCAGACTCTCTCTTGAGATCCTCACCTCTCATCTATAGTGCACACCTAACGTACCTTAAAACTATACCAGTTATTATTCACATGCTAACTAGTTCATATATGTGCATACTAATCATAACCCATATCTTTCCCATATATTTCTCTCGTAATACAAGTAATACATATATATCCAATTTTTCTTTAACATGGATAAGCCCTTTTCGACTCCAATATAATTAAGCATTCACTTACTCAATTCATTTTAGATTTAATTATCTTTCATGTATACTTAATTCAAACACTTGATAATATCACAAGGGTATATATACATTCACTATATTATATATGTATACAATACAGCACAACGAGGCTCCGTTGTGATGCGCACATACTCTGCTATCATGTCCGGGTATAACTCGTCAATGTACAAACGACTGCTAGATCGGTGTATCCCTCGAACCATAAATATCAAAACACGCATATTGGAGGCGAACATAGTCCTAAGCCTTTGGGATACGCACATACCTACGCACCCAAATGACCGGTCGCACTCTTATTCACAAAAGTGGTGCTCAGTCCCTAAGTTCTATGTTCTGAGGCAGCAAGTCAAAAATCCCCCAAAAGGCTCATCAGGATATGTCTGTCCTCTATGCGCAAACATCCCGTCGATAGAAAGTAGGCTAGGTATGTCATACACATAAATCAACAATCAATAGGTATACACATTAACCTATATAAAATTTGGTACGTACTCGACCAATATTATATTAGGATTTCATCCTACCCCAAGTACCCGTCGTATTTCTCGAATACCACCTATACTTGTTAATCACTATTATCATCGTATATTTATTATGTAGTCATCACTCACATAATCTCAAGTAACCGTATACATATATCATTAATATTAACCCGTACTTGACCATAACGATTATTCATCTCTTAATCGTATTATTATTATGTAGATATCTCTCACATAATTCCAAGTACCTGTACATATATTACCAATATTAACCCGTACTTGATCATGACGATTATTCATCTCTTAATCGTATTATTATTATGTAGATATATCTTACATAATTTCATTCCTCAATTTCATATAATTTTCCTGTATTAACCCAAGTCCCTCACTCATTGTCAATGCACCAAAATTATTCAGAACCTACTGTGGGCCAAAATACAATTCTCCAAGCTGTTCTGGGCTAAAATAGAATTTCCGGAATCTTGTCAGAAACCTAGAATTCTTGCTCAAATGAGATGGCATCTTGTTTGAACGATATCATGTCTCATTCGAACGAGATCAACGTCATTACAGTTCGTCTTCAACCTCAGTGTTCTGCGTTTTTCTTCATGTTCTTACACCCAAACCCTCCTGGATTATATTCTACCCAAAACTCATATATTCTAACATTGTTCTAACATGTTCAAGGGTGATTTTTCACATAAGATCTACATCAAATCCATATGTTCATAAGGGTATTATCATCAACCCCATTAATTCCTTAAAATTTCAATTCATCTAAATTCTCCATTTTTATACCTCGTAAAAACCCAGAATTTAGAATTATCTTTTCATAACTAAATCATCAAATTTCCATATTCAACATGAGTAGGATTCATCTACATGCCATATTTATCATCATTTCATATCTTCAGTAAACATATAAATCCTATACATGTAAAACCTATCCATTTTCATGTTCATAGTCTCTACATGTATAAATCTCCAACTACATGAATTTTTCTTATCCATTAAACTTGATTTATCAATCATTTTAAATCCCAAATTCATAATTTCATCAATCCAAAATAAAATCCTATTCTAACATGGATAATATAATCACCAAAATAGAGCAAGAACAACACTTGCCTTATTTGTATGTCTGAACCTTTGGAGAAGACAAGTGTTTGGCACCTCCTCTTCCTTTTTTTGATGACTATCCGATGGTGGTTCAAGGTGTAGAGATGGTGGTTGTCCCCTTAATTTGCCGTAGGTGACTCTTCCTTTCCAAGCAACCCTTCCTCTCCTCTAGATAACCTTTCACTTTCTCTCTAAGTCTTTTCACTCTCTCCAAAAGACCTCAATTGAATTTTGATGAAATTAATTTTACATACAATCTAAACTCACATAAATAACAAGTCTCCAAGGTTAGATAAAAGACAAAAAATGTAGGAACTATTCATCTCCCAAGAAAAATGACTAAAATACCTCTTCGGGGTGACCTTTCATCTTCTAATTGGCCCGAGACCCAAAACAAACCCCTAGGCAGACTTTTCTTCTATTTCGACTCTTCCATAATCAACGGCGCACTCGAAATGATCATCCGAATGACTTAGAAATAATATCTCATTTTATTTCCCAACTTTATTCTCGACATGACTCATAAGCGCGTCCCGACTTAATTTCCATTATTATCGTATTTGTAGCTCCCGATAATAATTATTATAGTCACATATTACTTTTATATCACTAAGTAATATTGAAAATCATATATTACCTTAATCTCTAGTAATATTCAATCCGGATTAATCCCAATTAACTTTTTACATATTAATTCCATCAGTCCCATTAATTTGGCCCATTAACTTTTAATTTATCTCATATTAAAAGTTATTAAAATTACGGGGTATTACATACTCCCCCCCCCCCCCATAATGGAATTTCGTCCGGAAATTCGAAAAATAAAGCATACCTAGTAAAAATAGCTGTGGGTATCTATCACACATCTCATCCTCATTCTCCCAAGTAGACTCCTCAAGATTATGGTGTTCCCACTGGACACGCACCAACAGAATTACTTGTTATCTCAACCGTCTCTCACTATGGTCCAAGATCGCTACCGGTCTCTTCTCATAAGAACTGTGTGGTTATAAATCGATCTCCTTTAATGCAACATGAGTGTGATCCAAATCATGTTGGAGATATCGCCTAAGCGAAGAAATATGGAACACATCATGTATCCTATGTAAGTGCTCTGGTAGCCCCAATTTATAAGCAACCAGTCCAACTCTCTCAATTATAGGAAATGGTCCTACATATTTGGGTGCCAATTTCCCTTTCTTTCCAAATATCATTATCCCTTTCATAGGAGATACCCAAAATAACACCTGGTCCCCCACACTAAATTCTGGAAGAACCGCTTCACATCAGCGTAGCTTTTCTATCTATCCTGGGATTCTCGAATACGACTACGAATCATCTCAATCCTGGCAGATGTGTCCTATATCACCTCTAGCCCAAGTATCTTATTGTCCCCTACCTCTAACCAACACGCAGGAGAACGAAAAGGTCTACCATATAATGCCTCAAATGGAGCCATACCGATGGTGAACTGATAGGAGTTATTATATGCAAACTCCACTAGTTGAAGGTATTGTTCCCAACCTCCCCCAAAGTCCAGGATACACATACATATTATATCTTTTAACATCTAATTTGTACGTTCTGTCTGCCCAACTGTCTATGGGTGATAGACCATACTCAATCGCACCTCAGTACCCATGGTCTAGTGAAAACTGTCCTAAAATCGGGATACAAAAATCTTGTCCCGGTCAGACACAATTTTAATCGATACCCCATGTAACCTCACTATCTCGGCTAAACAAATTTGGGCATACTATGCCGTAGAGTAATAAGTCTGAACTGGCCAAAAAGTGAGCTACCTTAGTCAATTGATCCACAATTACCCATATGGAATCGTGACCCCTCTGAGAATTAGGTAACCCCGTGATGAAGTCCATGGAAATGCTCTCCCATTTCTATATCGGGATCTCTAATGACTGAAGAAACCCTACTGGATTTTTATGATCCACCTTCACTGACTGACAAGTGGCACACTTAGAGATGAACTCAACCATATCTCTTTTCATCTCGCTCTACTAGTCAATAATCACCTTCCGCCTACTTATCGGGCCCTAGGTGACACGTCATGCCCAAACCAAACGTTATCCCCACTTCATCCTAAAAATCTTCATCGAAGGTGGGTCTCAAGGATCTCATCCCGATTCACAACAATATTGGGCGACCTACTAGCCCGTATGTCCATTCCGTCTCTGGAATCTTCGACTTGATACTAAATTTTGGGTTAATCTTCTCAAATCATCCTATTCGCATCTGAGTGGTGCACTCGGAGATAAATTCATCATATAAAATCTCACATTAAGTGGTACTTATACTTCCATTCTTCCCTCGGGGTATATCAAGAATCTCTCCCCGTGCACTTTTTGTCACAACATACACTTCTCGACACTTTTTACTTTAAAGGTAACAACATTCTATTTATGCGCAAACCACTCTCAATATTTAACTGAGTAGGACTCTATTCCATTTTCCCACAACAGTTAAACATTCCTCTTCTCCAGAGATATCCTTTAATTGTCTTCACACCGTCTTTCAACCCACCTCTGGTATATTACTCTCATCGCACACATAAACTTGGATTATCATGTTTTTCACACAAGGTTCAATCCATCCTACCATTCCATCTTTGTTTATAACTGCCTCACAGGCATATATTCCACACATTCATATTTGGGCGCCCATCTGTCTATGGGTGATAGGTCGTACTCAATCGCACCTCAGTAACCATTGTCTGATGAAAACTGTCCCAAAATCGGGATACAAAAATTGTGTCCCAGTCAGACATAATATTAAGCGATACCCTATGTAACCTCACTATCTCGGCTAAAAAATTTTGGGCATACTATCCCGTAGAGTAATCAGTCCGATCTGGCCAAAAAGTAAGCTATCTTAGTCAATTGATCCATAATTACCCATATGGAATCGTGACCCCTTTGAGAAGTAGGCAACCCCGTGATGAAGTCCATGGAAATGCTCTCCCATTTCTACATCGGGATCTCTAATGACTGAAGAAACCCTACTGGATTTTTATGATCCACCTTCACTGACTGATAAGTGGCATACTTAGAGATGAACTCAATAATATCTCTTTTCATCTCGCTCTAGTAGTCAACAATCACCTCCCGCCTACTCATCGGGCCCTAGGTGACACGTCATGCCCAAACCAAACGTTATTCCCACTTCTTCCTAAAAATATTCATCGAAGGTGGATCTTAAGGATCTCATCCTGATTGACAACAATATTGGGCGACCTACTAGCCCGTCTGTCCAGTCCGTCTCTGGAATCTTTGACTTGATACTAAATTTTGGGTTGATCTTCTCGAATCATCCTATTCCCATCTGAGTGGTGCACTCGGAGATAAATTCATCATATAACATCTCACATTAAGTGGTACTTATACTTCCCTTCTTCCCTCGAGGTATATCAAAAGTCTCTCCCCGTGCACTTTTTGTCACAACATACACTTCTCGACACTTTTTACTTTAAAGGTAATAACATTCTATTTATGCGCAAGCCACTCTCAATATTCAACTGAGTAGGACTCCGTTCCATTTTCCCACAATAGTTAAACTTTCCTCTTCTCTAGAGATATCCTTTAATTGTCTTCACACTGTCTTTTAACCCACCTCTGGTATATTATTTTCATCGCACACATAAACTTGGATTATCATCTTTTTCACACGACGTTCAATCCATCCTACCATTCCATCTTTGTTTATAACTGCCTCACTGGTATATATTCCACACATTCATTTTCACGTCCTTCTATCTCGGACAATATGAAATCAAACTAACCAGGGCGCCCATACACCCTCCAATCCATACATCGCTGCACAAATGTTGACCGGATCCACTAGCCTCAAGTTGTACACTCAAGAGATTTTCTCCACTCACAAAACAAGGAACAACTAAAGTTCTAGCTATTTCCCTCTAGCCCAACTCCCGACATTCGCTGGGTTTCATGCATGGGATGTCTCGCAATTGAAGTCCAAATAAGGAATTCCCCGATACACTACTACCTTACATTGTTGGTCATCGAGATTTGTAGACTCAAGGTACATAACCTAAACACTCAAAATCCTAATCCCCTGACATATAAATATAAATCTCAACTCACACATCTCTAAAGGAGTGATATAACAATGAGCTAAGACTTTACGCTCATTAATAAACCAAATACTCTAAATTATATCAGTAAAGTCCCTACGTACCGGGATCAAATATCTCAAGATGACTACACTCTTTGAAGTCTCTTATCATTACTCAATATCACATAATTGTGATCCCAACCCTCTAAGCATCGTAAATACAACACATCCTATCCTGTAACAACAACCATGATAGCCTTGCAATAATAACCCACTATCATTATTAGCCATCAATAATCACATCCAGGATGATATCGTACTCGTATAACACATCACTAAAACGAGTAATCTCAAAATTATAGTTACTATCTACACCCATTCCCCTTGTGGATAAGGCCAAAAATTAATCCCGTTAAACCACAAAAAATATAAATACCCATAATAGTATCGATATAACTACTAAACTCGTCTCACACATGAATCTAGTGCTAATCAAAATGTCGTGACTCGCTCATGTCACATAAAACATACCTTATTCGCCCGAGGATAACCCATGTTTCCTTCCTTGCCAATCGCCATGTCTGTTCAAATGGTTCCCGGATACAACACGCTTGTCCGAACTAAACCAAAACTATCTGAATCATTTCCTCTGATAGGCACCACACTCTTGTCCCTTTTACTTTCTTTAGGAAAAATTAAATGCATGTGGTCTTACTCTCCACGGATAATACCTTTCATATAATTCTCTATTCCAGGCCATACAGACCATATATTAGGGTTTCCTTCTCTCGAACCTTAGTAGCTTCAACTCCGATGGCCACCTTTATTGTTAACTTGGTTTTGCTGGCCCTAAAGAACACACTCCTAGCTTCAACAACCCTAACTGAATTTATCGTCACTTGGTAGGAATTAGACTATTTGAATCATTTATGATGGTGCTTGGTAAACTACAACTCCTAAATGTCTTCTTTATTATCCTCAGCTTGAACAACAATTATGGTGGGTTCTATCTCCATCACCATTTCAAAAATCTTCTAAGTCTTCGACTGAGTCCTCCCCATGTTGTCCTGCTTACGACTCTCACAGGAGAACGTAAGTCGCAATATGAAGAGGAATACAACAATCCCTATGATAAGGATCAATATTAAAGGATGTTACACTGAAACGTAATAAGTAGCATATATCTCAAAAGATTCTAGAACCTGATGCTCTGATACCACCTGTAACACGTCGCTCAATTAAATACCGGGTCATCAGTCATATACCCAATTAAAATAGAATTATAGTCTTCTCATTCTTAGCATCATTGTCGAAAAAAAATATTTTTATTAATCACCTAATATCCAGTTAAGCAGGTGTTAAACTATTCAAATTTTAATATAATTAACAATTCCCCTTTTCAAAACATAAACTATTTTACACAACCCATTCACACAATGAATAACAACGGAGTAATATCACAACTGGATTAAATGCAACTGGAATAAAACTCTACAGTTTAAATGTCTCAATATAATAAACTCTAATAAAACCAAATGTATCAAAGCTGACATAATACATTAACTGATTGGGATAGAATGGAAATACTTAAATCATCTTGGGTGACATGCCCTAAATAAAAGATCAACTACAGAGTATGAATCAATGAATATGAAAGTGTCTAAACAAAGTCCAAAACTCTATAACATCCATAGATCCTCAAAAATGTTAATCCTCTATGGTTGGTGATGATACGAGAAATCGTCCACTTGTCGTTCTCATATCAGCAAATCAAGAGTAAAGTGCATAGTAAGAAAATAGAGCAAGTAAGAGAGACCAAAGACAACATATAGAGTGGTTCGGCTATAAAAGAGCCTACGACCACTTTGGTGCCTCCTTATCCTTATATTCATATCATTGTTGTACAAGTTTACAATGCCACAATGGACGTACAAGATACACGAGGGAGAAGAATACATGACTGTAGCAGTTCCGAGAGTGCCGAAGATATGACTACGATGTAGGTGAGTAGCCCCCAAGCTGTATGTTGAGGTTGTGTAGAGAGAATTTGGCAAGGCTTCGCTAGGCATTGTAGAATCTCTACCCCACCCCTAGTCTCAAGGTGTGGACCTCTATTTATAGGAGGATAATGTAATGTGTTGTTACTGTAATGGATTAGGCTACGGCTTGTTTAGTGAACATAATAGGGCCTCACCGTGTAATATGTAAAGCTGGGGGCCGCACCCTATGCTGTAGTAGGCTGTGGCTAGAGATATAGGTGTCGCAAAGTGTTTACAATGGAGTGTAGGTGCCGCACTCTGTGGTGATTGGGCTCATGGCCTATAAGCTTCTGTGTATGTGAGTGACTGCCACGGCAGGGTGCTGTATTTTGCATATCAATAAGCCCCCAAGTTGTAGTTCTAAGAGATTGCGATTGGGGCTGCGTTTGAGTAGTCAAGTCCTTTAAAGGTACCGCGGTACTTCCAAGGCGACGCTTTATCTTCCTGCACCCTCTTATATAAATTATTCCGGTTGTGGACTTCATTACATTTTCCAAATCTTTGAGAGCATATAGATATCCAACCTATGTTCGTTCGTCCTCTTACTTTTTTCGACGACCTTCGAAAGCTACGTGTGGTGATTCTGAGGTGTTTTAAGGTGGTTTGAGGCTGAGCTCCGTCGGTGTCTTCATTTTCAGGTAATTTTTTCAATTACCAACCTCTTTAATAACTTTTTCAGTTCATAATTCACCAATTCATCAACTAAATTTCTGTATTTCTGCATTTTTGTCTTTACGAATCACCCAATCTTGAATTATATCTACAAAACTTTCTTGAATGTGTTTTTATTGAATTGCAATCATTTTTGTTGCTTGAATATATTTGCTTCTTCCAATTTCCCCACTGATCGAACCCATACGATAATACGTAGCTGTTTAAACTTGAACTAGGTAACCGATCTTGAATCAATCTTCCATGTTGACCCAATAAATGAATTTCATTGGTTAGGGATTTGAACTAGGTAACCCATTATGTTCTTGACGTTCTTGAGAGGGGCTCTTCGTATTCTAGGGTTTTCGATCTTTGAATTTACGCAGACCAAATACTAACTTGTTTGAGTGAGTAGTCGTGGCATAGTGAAATCCCTTTAGTAAATTAAGGATGCTCTAAGTGAATATAACCTTTAAATAGTTTAAGAAAACATCTGCGGCATGTAGTTAATAGGGGTTACTGCCAGTAGCAAATAAAGGGTGCAGCCTTTAGCGACTCTTTAGATTAGAGTCCGCGACATTTTAGCCCATAGTATAGTGACTACGTCATGTAAGAAATAACACCTTCCCCCAAAACAATATGCCGTGGCAACACTTTACTTCTAGGGTTTTTAGAACCCAACACTTGGATTTGGCCAATATTCCAAGCATTTCTATTTAGCTCATTTTCTCCTACCGTGGCATCTGAGAGGCCTTAATAACATACTGTCTGCAACACCTAACTGCGGACTCTCTGCTTTTCAGGTACTACTGCAGCCAAATGAACTTTGACCCAGACAAATTTTTGAGAGGCTTTTGGCAAAAACATTTTGGAGCCTCTCCTCTTGAGCTTCCTTCAGTGCCTCCTTTGAAGTCAGTAGGGCCTTACCAACTGAAGGATTGCCCCAACTATGTGGTACTAACTTCAAATTCAGATTCTACGGCTATGGAGGAAGAGGACAATTATAGCAATTAGCCAATGGACGTAGATGCTAATGCCGCATCAGGGGGTGCATTTAATGTTAGGGATGAACCTGCTGTCATATCTGGGAGGGTTGAGAGACCTTTTGCTGCACTTAGCATCCGCAACACTATGACCCAAGAATTAGTTGATCTGGTAACTGAGGCCATTGAATTTCCAGATAACTTGATGTGCTCAACACCTGTCGTGGAGTAAAGGCTGTGCACAACACTTGCTGATGATGAGGTATGTTTCCCCCTACATGCTTTCATTTACGGGCTGCGGCTGCCAGTCCCTGTTCCTATTAAAAGAATTTTCCAAACCATGAGGTTAGCCCTAGACCAATTAGATCCTAATGGTTAGAGGGACATTCTTGCAGCTATCGTAGTATGGGAGAAAAAAATTCAAAAGAGACATTACTCCCATGGAGTTTTTCCACTTCTACCGCCCAAAGGAAAATTCCATAAAGTTTATGGGGTATTACTACTTTTCAGTCCGCGGAAGGGATGAGACCTTTTACTGTATGAGGCCTACCAGTGTAAAGAACTGGAAGGGAAAATACTTCTATATATCTGGAGAAGGGTGCGAGATCCACCCTGAAGAGAGTGAGAGTGAGAGGTTATTTAGGATGTCACGATAATGGGGGTGTCGCTCCAAACTAGGTACCTTTTTAGTTATAGCCGTGTCCCCTCTTTATAGTTGCATAGTATTCTCCCCTTTATTTCTGTACTAACCTTTGTATTTTTCTGCACCTTTTGATAATTTTTAGCTGAGTAAGTGGCAAGAGAGGAGAGTTGGCAAGGCCGTGGAGGTTCCTACTGAGGAGAAGAATTTCACCAGATTTGTCACCTCTGCCTCCATATTTGAAGCGTGCTACTTCCCCAATAAATCAGTTCCCAAGGATATGGGTGTTGAAGGTATCAACTCTATCACTTATTAATATCGCGACCATTATCTTTAAACCAAATTGTTACTGTTTCATTCCTTCTTTTCAGGTGAGGAAGTTGATAGGGAGCTCTTAGCTTCCCAACTAGAAAAAATGGATGAGGATGCAACTATCCTCAATAGCACTGCTAGGCAAAAGAAGAGAAAGAGGTCCAAGACCAAGACACCTGCCGTAGTCCCTTCAAGTGATGAAAATCTGGCTACAGAACAAATGACCCCTATCGCGCCCCAACTCCAAGTTGAGGAGGGTTCTCACGAGAGGCCTGGGGGTACTTTTAATGATGGCATTAGGCCCAATCTGGCCGCGACAAGGTTGATGTCAACGCCTGATGCCCCTATCCATTTAAATTCTCCCCCACCACCACCAATTATCGCAATAAATGCCAACTTGGTGCCTCCTCAGTGCCGTGATAGTGTTGGTCTTGATGGACATCTATGGCCATAACTTAGGCACCCCAACCCTGAATCCTCTTGGGACACGACTGCGAGGGTTGTCCACATGATGAAGAGGGTCCCAGACTCCGCGGACCTTGATAGACTCATGGATGAAGACCACCACAACTTGGAGGATTATGGTCTCCACAGTATTTTGAGGGTAAGTGCAAATACCTTGTCAGCTTTATTTTTACATTCCATATCTTCCTCCTAATTTTAAATCTCTTTCCAGGCCGCAGACGTCATGATTTCTTAAAAGAGGAAGTATAAGGCCTAACAGAAGCTGAAAGAGGCTGCAAAGAGGGTACATGTTGCTGACCTGGAGAGTGCAAGGAATTTCTTCATTTGAAGCTGGTAAAAATTCTGCTACTGCGGCTCTTCAGGCAACTCAGATGAACCTTGAGGATGCTATCAAAGCCAAGGAGGAAGCTGAGGAAAATTTTAAGCAAGCGGCAAAATCCCTCAAGGTCTCCCAATCTCAGACTGTGAAAGATGCACAAGCGGCTGAATTTTCCAATAGCAAGCTTTGACTTATTCAAAATAAGTACGAGGAGTTGGAGACCAAGGCTACCAACGATGCCAAAGCCTATGTCGCGGCAATTAAGAAAATGGAGGGAAACCTTGCCGCAACCCTTCAATTGGCCATTGACAGCAATGTGGAGTCATTCAAAGGCTCGAAGGACCTCTACCTCATCAACAATAGAGCCTACCTCCGCGGCTACCAAGAGCTCTGGCATAGGTTTATAAAAAACTTTTGAGACTCTTAAGGGACAATTCTGGCCTCGGGTCTTGGTGATGCTGAGCATCAGCAGTGCGTGGCTGAGATCAAGGTTGCGGTAAAGGAAAGAGCCAGGTTAAGGGCAGTGGTTGAGGCAGCGACAACTGATGAAGAGACCAAGATGGCTCCAAAGGGAGATTAGGGAGATAAAGTTGACGATGTTGAATCTTAGGGTTGTATCCCTCTTTATCTTTTTGTTGCCTCTTTGAAAGGCTGCAGCCTTTTGTCTATAATCCTAACACTGATCTTTGCCAAGATTTTTGGCTTCTAACTTTATTATCAAGGCTACGGCCACCTTTGGAAATCAATGGTTTTTGTATATCATTTTCATGCTTTATACTTCCAACGCTTCAAAACTTAAATTATTGCTTGCTTTCTTGATTGAATGTACTAATAGATTAAGGCCGCGGAACTATAGTATAAATGTTTTCTTCTCATAGGTGGCGGCCAGATTTCTTCACCTTAGACTTTCCACTTGTATTATTGTATATTCTTGCATTCATGAATGTTTGAAAGTGGCTACAGTCTCTTCCTGAACAGGGTCGCGGAACCTTTATTGAATTTTGTTTAATGACTCTTTCAATCCAAATGATAAGGCTGTGGCCACATTGATAGGGTTGTGGTGCCTTTTAGACCTTTGACAAATTAATGACTGTAACATGCTGGGCTGAAGCCATTACAGCATCCTTTAGTTGCTTCGATTGCCTTTCAGGGCTTTCCTTTAGTCGCTTTGATTGCCTTTGGTGGCTTTCCTTTAGTCGCTTTGATAGGGTTATTATCCCCCCCCCCCCCCGGGCTAGGTATTATAAAGCTTTCCCAAGCTTATGTGGATATATATATATATAAAGCCTTCCTAGGATATAATAGGATTATCCGTAGATAATTAAGTCTTCGTCCACTTCAAATATAGGATTATCCGTAGACAATTAAGTCTCCGACCCCTATGGGTTATTTTCAAGCTTTCTTGGGCTAGGTATTATGAAGCTTCACCAAGCTAATATGAGATCACCAAGTTAATGATGTTTTTTGGAAAAATAACCTCCCCAGGCTAATGACGCATCCCGAAATCTAAGAACGGGAACTTGAATCCCTTATGAGTGACGTTGCATACCAATTTAGATAGTTACTCTCGATAGTTGCTTTCGCCATTTTCCATTGTCACTTGCTTCTGGACAATTAGCCATCACCAGGAGCGTTGTGGGCCCATTTAGATATCATTATTCCCGATATAACATATTGTCTCGAATTGAGATATGTTTAAGGCAAAATGGTCTTTTATAAGATAACATTTCATGGAAATGAGAATCAAAATATGGAACTATAAGAGTGAACTTTGTAATGACAATACAACGTTAATTTAAAATAGCATAAGAAGAGTTTCATTGTAAAATAGAAATAAATGAAATATAAAACATAAGCATGAAAAATTGGCATGTGGCCTGTCAGACAGGGCTGCATTCCCTAGGCATCCTTGAGGAAGCGATGCAGCATTCCCTGCCATATGAGCCTATCAATTTCATCTTTCAGAGCATAGCATTGCTCAGTGTCGTGGTCGTGATCTTGGTGGAATATGCACCACTTGGATTTGTGCTTTTTATGGGGTGGATCCCTCAGCTTCTCTAGACACCTCACTATCTTGCCCTCCTTAATGGACTCAAAGATGTCTTCAATTTGTAAGGCCAATGGAGTGTAATCCCTAGAGCTCTTTCTCTCTTCTGCCTTCTCTTCTTTCCTTTTCTGGCTCTTGCTGACTGCTGCCGCGGATGGAACTTCTGGCACTATCGCGGCAGTGAAGGATATTGAGGCAATGATCTTGGGTGCTGCACCCACATTGGATGAGGCTGCAGCCTCTAGCATGAGGAACCTCTGAGTTAAATAGTTGACCTAGGTTTGGAGCAAGACATGACTATCATAGATCTTGTTGAGGTGATTGTACAACAGTACAATCTCATCTTTTACTTCTGTGCTCTGGCTGGATTCTCCTTCCATTTTTTTCTTTGTTAGTCTTTACAAAATATATAATCTGAGACAAAACTAGTAGAAGTTGGTAATCACAAAAATATTGGATTAACCAAGTAGGAAGTTGGGATGCAGCGTTCGCACTGCTGCATGTCACTACAGTTGAGGCCGCGGTCAGTGAAGCACATAGGTGTATTGTCATGGCCTTTGAATGATATTCACCAAGGTTGAGATGGAGACCACCTGAGTCCGTTCCCTTATGTTTTGAAGCTTATGTAATGAAACTACACCACCAGAGGCTGCGGCATTTAAGGCAATTGTACTACCACGCTGCATCCCGAACTAGGCAGTGGGAACAATCCCAAAATTGAAATCCAAAAACTAAGTTTTTCTCCCGAAACTCATGGGGAGCATGCCTACTAGGGTCTATCCATGAGAGAATAAGCTCTCGGTGGACAAGATAGCACAATTCTAATGATAAACCCTAGATCGTGGGCCAAGAGCAGTAAAAATGGAGTAAATATAACTCTTCCCTAATCACCCACCTTTATAGGGCTAAAGCCCATCAATATTTCCAGCCTTATCTAGGTGAGGCAATATCACAGGGGTGTGTAAAATAGATCTAAGGTCATAAAAGAGAGACACGTTAATAGATCTGAATATACAAAATACTCATTCAAGGGTGTAAGTATAAAATAGAGCTCAATAACAAAAAATTACTCATGGGATGATGATCCAGAGGATCCCCATGAATAGAATAAGGTGTTTAAGAACTCGAAATATAGAGAAACAAGATTGAAATATCTCATTTCCCACAGACGGTGCCAAATTGATGATACGAGAAATCATCCACTTGACGTTCTTGTATTAGCAAATCAAGAGTAAAGTGCATAATAAGAAAATAGACCATGTAAGAGAGACCAAAGAGAAGATATAGAGTGGTTCGGCATAAAAGAGCCTACGTCCACTTTGCTGCCTCCTTCTCATTATATTCATATCGTTGTTGTACAAGTTTACAATGCCACAATGGGAGCACAAGATAGATGAGAGAGAAGAATACATGATTGTAGCGGTTCCAGGAGTGCCGGAGATATGACTACGATGTAGGTGAGTAGCCCCCAAGCTGTATGTTGAGGTTGTGTTGAGAGAATTTGGCAAGGCTTCGCCATGTATTGTAGAATCTCTACCCCACCCCTAGTCTCGAAGTGTGGACCTCTATTTATAGGAGGATCATGTACTATGTTGTTACTGTAATAGATTCGGGTTGCGGCCTGTTTAGTGAATAGAATAGGGCCTCACCCTATAATATGTAAAATTAGGGGATGCACCCTATCCTGTAGTAGGCTACGGCCTGTTAGTGAGGCCAGAGATATAGGTATCGCACAATGTGTATGAGGGACTGTAGTTCCTCACCCTGTGGTGATTGGGCCCGCGGCCTATAAGGTTCTGTGTATGTGAGTGACTGCCGCGGAAGGGTGCTGTATTTACCATATCAGTTGGCATTCGTATGACTAGGCACCTGATATAGGAGATACAAGAGAGAAGAGAATATGCAAGAAAATGGGTTAGACCCCGATGTAAAATAGTTTAGAAAATAGTAAGTGAATAAATGCTATATTCAAGAATTATTATGTACATGTTGGATTATCAGACTCTCTCTTGAGATCCTCACCTCTCATCTAGAGTGCACACCTATTGTACCTTAAAACCATACTAGTTACTATTCCCATGCTACCTAGTTCATATAAGTGCCAACTAATCATAGCCCATATCTTTCCCACGTATTTCTCTCGAAATACAGCTAATACATTAATATCCAATTTTTCTTTAACATGGATAAGCCCTTTTCTAATTAAACATAATTAAGCATTCACTTACCTAATTTATTTTAGCTTTTATTATCTTTCATGACTAATTAATCCAAATAGTAGATAATATCACAAGTGTATATATACATTCACTATATTATATATATACAACACTGCACCCCGAGGCTCAACTGCGGTGCGCACATACTCTGCTATCATGTCCGGGTACATCTCGTCACTGTATAAAGGACTGTTGGTTTGGTATATCCCTCAAACTGTAAATATCAAAATACATATATTGGAGGTTAACATAGTCCTAAGCCCTTGGGATACGCACATATGTACGCACCCAAATGACCGGTCACACCTTTATTCCCAAAAGTGGTGCTCAATCACTATGTTCTATGTTCTAAGGCAACAAGGCAAAAATCCCCCACAAGGCTCATCAGGATATGACTGTCCTCTATGCGAAAACCTGCCATCGATAGCAAGTAGCCTAGGTATGTCATACACATAAATCAACAATAAATAGGTATACACATCAACTAATATAAAATTTGGTACGTACTCGACCCATATTATATTAGGACTTCATCCTACCCCAAGTACCCGTCGTTTTTCTCAAATACCACCGGCACTTGTTAATAACGATTATCATCGAATATTTATTATGTAGTTATCACTCACATAATCCAAAGTCCTCATATACATATATCATCAACATTAACCCATACTTGACCATGATGATTATTCATCGCTTAATCGTATTATTATTATGTAGATATCTCTCACATAATTCCAAGTACCCATATATATATAACAAATATTAACCCATACTTGATCATGACGATTATTAATCTCTTAATCGTATTATTATTATGTAGATGTCTCTCACATAATTTCATTCCTCAGTTTTATATAATTTTCCAACATTAACCCAAGTCCCTCACTCCCTGTTAATGTACCAAAATTATTCAGAACCTACTCTGTGTGACACCCCGACTAATTAAATACCGGGTAGCTACTCCTTTATTAAATTAAATCAAAATGCCAAGTTGGCTCAGTTAATAGCATCACTGTCGAAAACATGTTTATAATTACTAACCACCTAGTATTATAAAGTAAGATGTCAAATTTTAAATTAAGTCTGATTAACATACAGTAAAAGGATAATGAAGGAATAACGACCATTCACCATAATGAAGAAATAGAGTAACCAACAAAATACTAATAAGTCCAGAGGAAAACTCCTCACAACAATCCCACAACTGAAATAAGTAAAACAATGTATCCTGAATTAATTACATGCCAAACGTCTGAAAATCTGAAATAGGAAATGTTTCTAATAGAAATGGGCGACATGCCTTACAACTGATGAAAGCTGAATATAGAGTCAAGATAGATGAAGCGTCTACTAGCAAAGCCCTGTAACTTCCATAAACATCTACAGCTCATCACCTGAATGAGGATCCTAAGCATGGTGTCCTTGTGGCTGGGCACCTAAAATGGTTTTTACAAAAATAGATTTGAAAGCAAACGGGTCAGAGCCCGAAAGTGGATACTATTTTAAAAAAATAGCAAGTGCTTTAATGACATTAAAACAATGAATGCAAAATACATGTTAGGACGTGCACTCGCATGAAATACTCACCTCTGAACTAATTGTGCACTCCTAACGAATAGCACCCATCTAAGTGATATTTATATCTAACTAAACTGACGTGAGTTCTATCCTTTCTACTCGGTTCTCATTATACATTCTAAGGTCATCAATTAAGTAGAGGGCTTTACTCAAACTCAGATTCTCAATTATTAGCAATACAATTCATTACAGGTTATCCCTTTATAGTTACTCAAAGCGTTTCCGTATTTATACTCACAATACCAACATGAAAGTTCTCATTAATTTAAGTGTATATTATTCACGTCATAAATATACAATACAAGCACCCCTTGACTAAGCTACGGTGCACACAGACTCTGCTTTCCATCCCGGTACATCACGTACATAAGGATCACGCATTCCGAATCTCTCAGGAATCGTTCTCAGATAACAACAATCACAAACAAGGGAGGCGAACACAGTCACATCACATGGGTCACGCACATACCTACGCTCCCACTATCAACAGACTTATTAACATCCCAATAAGTCCTTCTCTGACCTATGTTCTCGAGGTACCAATCTAAATCCCCCCGTAGGCACACAAATATTAGATGGCCCTAAGCGAAGGCAAACCTCCCGTGATAGCAAGTATGGTAGGTATGTCATACACATAAAATCATATACATATACTAAGTATGCACACATCTTAGTAATCACCATAATATATTTGGGGTACACTTCTCATTCTCGTACCGACTTATAATGTTACACAATTCACATGTTCCCGATTAATTCAATTATTTAAGACGTCAATAATTCTCGCATCGCAATAGTCACTCACGTCCTATTCCACTATTTCCATTCAATTCAAATCACACATCTATGTTTTACTCCTCAATATATCCCAAATATCCCAACTATATCAATTTATCATCAAGGGAATGTTATCTCTACAATTAAACAAGGTTACGGGACACGCGAAATCAAAACAGGCCAAAAATCCTAAACTGTCAGCTCGTTAAAAGTCTCGTTCGAACGAGGTTGTTCGAACGAGAGTTCGTTCGAACAAACTGGGCATCTAACGAGATCTCGTTCGAACGAAAGGCATCGAATGAACATCCCCCTCGTTAGAAGTCAAACTATCAACTCGTTCGAACGACTTGGGCAGGTCTTCTAACGAGAGGCCAGTTTCGAGCCCAGAATTTCCCTTTTTCGTTTTTCCAACTTTCTTCACCTCTAATCCCATATACAATTCGTCCCAACAGCATTTTAAGGTTTCTAATACACACTAAACATTCGTAGGTCATAATTAAACGTTTATATAGGGCCAAATCTTCCTAAACATCATCAAATCCCCTCAGTTTTCCCCAAATCCCATGAACATGAACCCTAGAAAATTAAATTTATCTATAGACATAACTAAATCCGTTTTTATGATATAAAAGATGTATTTTTATCTGAATAATCACCCTAACATTGTTCTACATGCAATCTCCTCATAAAATTATAAATCTCTAAATCCAATTCAATGGGGATTTATCATTCTCCAAGAACAATACAATTTCATAAATTTCCTACGCATGGAAGAAATATTCTTTGTAGTTAACGAAATTAAACCACTTGCCTTATGTCTTTCTCTGATTTTGATGTCGAATTGATGAATTGTTCTCTCTCTCTGCCGAATTCTCCTCTCTCTCTCTCTCTCTACAAGTTCTTTTCTCCAAGGTGACAATGGTGGTTAAGGTTGCCCTAGGAAGCTCTTGAAACTAATTCCAATAACCCCTGTAGCCCATTAAGTCATTAAGTGTTGTTAGTGGGTTTAGTGGGTAAAGGTTAAATCAGATATTAATTTCTAATTTTCGTGGGTTTTAATTCCCAAAATTCCAAAATTACCAAACTACCCTTTTACGTTGCCGGTATGGCCTAAAAATGCCCCGGGACCCAAACTAAACCCCCGGCTAGTGTTTTCTGACTATTTCGACCCTTTCGGACGCGTTGGCGCACTCAAAACGACCATACGGTTAATAGAAATAAAATTCACTTTTTAATTAAAATAATTATATTCCTGACGCGACTGTCACACGCGTCCCAACAAAATTTTCAAATTGCCGTATTTCAATCTCACGACAAATTTCATAATTCAATATTCATATATAGCCATATATACTCATTAAAATCAAATACCAACTCGCATCTCGCTAGTATTTTTATCCGGATTAATTTCCAATTAATACACATTTAATTCAATTAATCCCATAAATAAATATCATAAAAATACGGGGTATTACATACTTCCCCCCTAATAACAGAATTTCGTCCCGAAATTTGAAACTAGAAAGTACCTGGTAAGAACAACTCTGGATAACGTTCGCGCATCTCATCCTCGCGCTCCCATGTGGACTCCTCGACATTATGATGTCGCCACTGAACACGCACTAACGGAACTATCTTTGACCGCAGTTTCCGCTCACTTCGGTCCAAAATAGCAATTGGCCCCTCCTCGTCGGAGCTATCAGGCTGGAGATCGATGTCCTCCAAAGCAATGTGAGAATGAGACAAATCGTCTCTAAGATATTTCCTTAGCGAGGAAATATGAAACACATCATGAATTCGATGCAAATGCTCCGGTAACCCAAGTCTATATGCAACAGACCCAATCCGCTCGATGATAGGAAATGGTCCCACATATCTCGGTGCCAACTTCCCCTTCTTTCCAAATCGCATAAACCCCTTCATAGGAGATACTCTGAGTAAAACTTGGTCCCCCACTTGGAACTCCCTGAAGAACCTCTTTGCATCAGCATAGCACTTCTGCCGATCTTGAGCTACCCGAATGAGACTCCGTATCAATTCTATCCTTGTCGAAGTATCCTGAATCACTTTCGGCCCAAGTAGTTTGTTGTCCCCCACCTCCAACCAACATGCTGGGGAACGACAAGGTCTACCGTACAACGCCTCAAATGGAGCCATGCCAATGGTGAACTGGTAGGAGTTGTTGTAAGAAAACTCCACCAGGGGAAGATACGGCTCCCATCCACCCTCAAAATCAATGATGCACATACGCAACATGTCCTTCAACATTTGGTTTGTACGCTCAGTTTTCCCATCGATCTGCGGGTGATACGCCGTACTCAACCGCAATTCCGTGCACATGACCTCCTGAAAGCTCTCCCAAAACCGTGAAACAAATATCTTGTCTCTGTCAGACACGATATTTAGGGGCACGCCGTGAAGAGTCACTAGTTCTGTAATAAAGAGCGGGGCATACTGTCCCGTAGTGTAGTCTGTCCTTACGGGTAGAAAATGAGCAACTTTGGTCAACCTGTCCACAATTACCCAAATGGAGTCGTGACCCCTATGTGACGTAGGTAACCCCGTGATAAAGTCCATGGAGATGCTCTCCCACATCCACATCGGGACCTCTAATGGTTGTAGCAGTCCTGCCGGTCTCTGATGGTCCACTTTTACCAGCTGACAAGTGGCGCATTAAGAAACAAACACGGTAATATCTTTCTTCATCCCGCTCCACCAATACTGTCGTCTCATGCCTTGGTACATTTTATCCCCACTGGGATGTACCGCGAACCATGAGCCGTGCGGATCTGCCATCACCTCATGTCACAATTCCTCCCCTTTCGGAACTACTAGTCTCCCATTGAAGCGTAATCCCCCGTCTGAGCTAACGATATAGGACTCGGCTCCCTCTGCTAATAATCGAACTATCTGCTCCTGACAGAACGAGTCATCTGCTTGTGCCTTTACCACTCTCGTGACAATCTGTAGTGTAACAGTCATTACAGACATAAATGATAGGGCCACTGCATCCTGGTGTCCCAACTCCTTCCACTTGGCCTTCCACACCCCTGCCACCTCATCTACTGGCCTACGGCTCAACGCGTCTGCTACCACGTTAGCCTTCCCCGGGTGATATTGGATTTCAAACTGATAATCCTTCACAAACTCAAGCCACCTTCGCTACCGCATATTCAACTCTTTCTGTGTGAATAGGTACTGTAGGGACTTGTGGTCCGTGAACAATCGAAACTTTTCTCCCAAAAGGTAATGTCTCCAAATCCGAAGGGCAAATACCACTGCCGCTAACTCCAAGTCATGACTGGGGTAATTCTTCTCGTGAGGCTTTAGTTTATGGGAAGCATAAGCTATGGCCTGACTCTCCTGCTGCAATACACCTCCAAGTCCTTACAAGGACGCATCGGTGTAGACTAGATACTAAACTCCCGGTCTCGGCAATGCTAACACAGGTGCTGAGGTCAACTTATCCTTCAACTTATCGAATGTCAACTGACAGGCATCACTCCAAATGAACGGCACACCCTTACAAGTCAGATGTGTCAAAGGACCTGCTATCTTTGAGAAACCCCGAATAAACCTCCTGTAGTATCCTGCTAAGCCCAAGAAACTACGGATCTCAGTCGATGTCATGGGCTGTCCCCACTCCCTCACCGCGGATACCTTCCCCAGATCAACAGATATCCCCCGGTCAGAAATAATATGCCCCAAAAACTAAACCTCCTTCAGCCAAAACCCGCACTTCTCATATTTTGCATACATCTCGTTCTGACGTAGCGTCTGCAAAACCTGCCTCAAATGCTCTGCGTGCTCCTCCTCTGTCTGGGAGTAAACCAGAATATCATCAATGAAGATAATTTCGAACTGATCAAGGAACTCTCTGAACACCCTATTCATCAAGTCCTTAAACACGACTGGAGCACTGGTCAAGCCAAAAGGCATAACTCGAAAGTCGTAGGAACCATATCTCGTTAAGAACACAGTCTTCGAGACGTCCTCCTCCCTGATACGCAACTGATGGTATCCCGATCGCAAATCAATCTTGGAGAAGAAAGAAGCTCCCCTCAACTGGTCGAATAAGTCATCGATTCGGGGCAACGGATACTTATTCCGTATCGTGACTTTATTCAACTCCCGGTAATCCACACACAACCTCAATGATCCATCCCTCTTCTTTACGAATAATACAGGGGCACCCCACGGTGAAGTACTCCTCCGGATAAACCCCTGACCCAACAACTGCTCAATCTGATCCCGTAACTCTCTCATCTCAGCTGGAGGCATACGGTAAGGTGCGCGGGCAATAGGCCGAGTGCACGACGTCAAATCAATCACAAAATCTATCTATCTACTCGGAGGTAATCCAGGTATATCCTGAAATACATCGGCAAACTCTCGAACAACCGGAATCGAATCAAGTGGTATCACCACTTCCTTAGAGGTCTCCTCCTCTATATAGTACAAATGAGTGGACGATCCTCCCTCAGGACGAGGCATCGCCACTAAAAACATCTCCTGCCCGGGAATGGCAAAGATAATACATCTACTAAAGCAATCAATCATGTCTCGATATGCAACAAGCCAATCCATACCAATAATGGCATCATACTCGGTCATCTCTAATACTAACATATCCGCGGGTAAAGTAAACCTCCTGATCTCTATACCCACGCCTCTACATACACGTGAAATCACGGAACCCCTACTCAACGGCGAATCTACACAAGTAACCGTACTCTCGGAGGTGTCTAATAACCCAATGGTGCATGCAAATCTCATAGCAATAAACAGTGTGTAGCCCCCGTGTCAAACAAAATACAGCCCATAGTCCCCTGAATAGAGAACATACCCTCAATGGCTGGTGGATCCTGTGGGGCTGCGACCTGCTGAAGCTGATATACTCTCCCATACTGCAGCTGCCCCTGCTGAACTAGGACCGCTGGAATGGGTGGTAATGCTGCCATCTGTGGTGGCGCCGGGAGGGCGGCAGGAAACATAGGTCTCTGCGGCTCCTGTCGAGCACCCTGCTGCTGCTGCGGGGCCCTGCCCCTATCAGGACTGTCCTGGCATTTATGGCCAGTCTTGCCACAAACATAACACTTCCCCGGGAAGTTCCCCCCTCTCTGTCCTTGCTGCCCCCGGCCCTGGTGGCCGTTACCGTTCCTCCCCTGGCCCTGCTGAAACTGTTGTTGGCCATTCTAACCCTGCTGGCCCTGATGGCCGTTCAGACCCTGATGGCCCTGCCGAAAACCTCCCTGTCCGTGCTTGAAATTTACCGATCTGAACCTCTTATGATCCCCCTGCTGGGAACCCTGGTCACCCTGTCTCTGCCCCTGAATAGATTGTGCCCCACTGGCACCATGTCCTCCAGTCCTGCCCTGATGGCTGGACTCTCCC
This sequence comes from Sambucus nigra, assembly GCA_949130495.1. Classification (NCBI taxonomy): domain Eukaryota; kingdom Viridiplantae; phylum Streptophyta; class Magnoliopsida; order Dipsacales; family Adoxaceae; genus Sambucus; species Sambucus nigra. Next base: position 135,138,302 of record OX422218.1, read on the forward strand.
GATCTCTTGCCCTCAACCATGTGAAAGCGGTGATCCTGGCAGTGTAACAGTGCAACGTTAACCACATCAGAGTAAGTGGCCAACGATAGATTCCCCAACAAATGCTGACGGATCCTCCAAGTTAACCCGTCTGTAAATTTCTGTATCTTCTTCTCTTCTGTCGGTATCTCATCCAGAATAATATTCAACAGATTTGTGAATTCGGCCTCATACTCGGCCACAGTCTTACCTTCCTGCCTTAGATTCATCAACTTCCTCCTCATTTCCGTGTGAACAGCTGATGGAAAGTACTTGCTGTCGAACCGCACCCAAAACTCCTGGATCGTGAGAGTATCTCTCTCCTCCACGGTGGTAATAGACTCCCACCACTGCAGTGCAGATCCAACTAGCTTGAAAGTAGCTAGTACCTGCTTCTGGACATCGGTGCACTCATACAACCTCAAGTGCCTCTGCATATCTTTCCTCCACTGACTTGAAACCACGACATCGGAGCTACGTGCGAACCCCGGTGGGTGTGCTTTCAGAAAAGCATCTCGAACACGTTCCCAATCAGACGGGATTGCATGTTCATGGACTGGCGCGGTAACTGGCACCTGAGGTGGTGCGTGCTAAACCACGGCTAGTGCGGCATTTACCGCTTGGGCTACAATGGCTGCAACCTCGGCGGTGTTCATCGTGCCCTGAACTGGTGCGGGCTATGGTTCTGGCATTGCATCCCTGGGAACTCGTTGTGCACGTCGTGGAGGCATCTGAAATAAGAATAAAGTTTATAAGTTCGCAGTTATAAACTTAAAATAGCTGAAGAACGTAGCATATACAAAAGAATACAACAGTCCTAAAATATAGGGCTCTACATCAAAGAAAGCTCAACGGAAGAGCCGTACAGATCCTAAAGGACACTAGAACCTGATGCTCTGATACCACCTGTGACACCCGACTAATCAAATACCGGGTAGCTACTCCTTTATTAAATTAAACCAAAATGCCAAGTTGGCTCAGTTAATAGCATCACTGTCGAAAACATGTTTATAATTACTAACCACCTAGTATTTAAAAGTAAGATGCCAAATTTTAAATTAAGTCTGATTAACATACAGTAAAGGGATAATGAAAGAATAACAACCATTCACCATAACGAAGCAATAGAGTAACCAAAAAAATACTAATAAGTCCGGAGGAAAACTCCTCACAACAATCCCACAACTGAAATAAGTAAAACAATGTATCCTGAATTAATTACATGACAAAAGTCTGAAAATCTGAAATAGGAAATGTTTCTAATAGAAATGGGCGACATGCCCTACAACTGATGAAAGCTGAATATAGAGTCAAGATAGATGAAGCGTCTACTAGTAAAGTCCTGTAACTTCCACAAACAGCTACAGCTCGTCACCTGAATGAGGATCCTAAGCATGGTGTCCTTGTGGCTAGGCACCTAAAATGGTTTTTACAAAAAAAAAATTGAAAGCAAACGGGTCAGAGCCCGAAAGTGGAGACTATTTAAAAAAAATAGCAAGTGCTTTAATGACATTAAAACAATGAATGCAAAATACATGTTAGGACGTGCACTCGCATGAAATACTCACCTCTCAACTAATTGTGCACTCCACCCGAATAGCACCCATCTAAGTGATATTTATATCTAACTAAACTGAAGTGAGTTCTATCCTTTCTACTCGGTTCTCATTATACATTCTAACGTCATCAATTAAGTAGAGGGCTTTACTTAAACTCATATTCTCAATTATTAGCAATAAATTCATTACAGGTTATCCCTTTATAGTTACTCAAAGCGTTTTCGTATTTATACTCACAATACCAACATGAAAGTTCTCATTAATTTAAGTGAATATTATTCACGTCATAAATATACAATACAAGCACCCCGAGACTAAGCTGCGGTGCACACATACTCTGCTATCCATCCCGGTACATCACGTACATAAGGATCACGCATTCCGAATCTCTCAGGAATCGTTGTCAGATAACAACAATCACAAACAAGGGAGGCGAACACAGTCACATCACATGGGTCACGCACATACCTACTCTCCCACGATCAGCAGACTTATTAACATCCCAATAAGTCCTTCTCTGACCTATGTTCGCGAGGTACCAATCTAAATCCCCCCGTAGGCACACAAAGATTAGATGGCCCTAAGCGAAGGCAAACCTCCCGTGATAGCAAGTATGGTAGGTATGTCATACACATAAAATCATATACATATACTAAGTATGCACACATCTTAGTAATCACCATAATTTATTTGTGGTACACTTCTCATTCTCCTACCGACTTATAATGTTACACAATTCACATGTTCCCGGTTAATTCAATTATTTAAGCCATCAATAATTCTCGCATCGTAATAGTCACTCACGTCCTATTCCACAATTTCCATTCAATTCAAATCACACTTCTATGTTTTACTCCTCAATATATCCCAAATATCCCAACTATATCAATTTATCATCAAGGGAATGTTATCTCTACAATTAAACAAGGTTACGGGACACGCGAAATCAAAACAGGCCAAAAATCCTAAACTGTCAACTCGTTCGAATGAGGTTATTCGAACGAGAGTTCGTTCGAACGAACTGGGCATCTAACGAGATCTCATTCAAACGAAAGGCATCGAATGAACTTCCCCCTCATTAGAAGTCAAACTATCAACTCATTAGAAGCTCGTTCGAACGAGCTCGTTCGAACGACTTGGGCAGGTCTTCTAACGAGAGGCCAGTTTCGAGCCAAGAATTTCCCTTTTTCATTTTTCCAACTTTCTTCACCTCTAATCCCATATACAATTCGTCCCAACAGCATTTTAAGGTTTCTAATACACACTAAACATTCGTAGGTCATAATTAAACGTTTATATAGGCCAAATCTTCCTAAACATCATCAAATCATCAAATCCCCTCAGTTTTCCCCAAATCCCATGAACATGAACCCTAGAAAATTAAATTCATCTATAGAAATAACTAAATCTGTTTTTATGATATAAAAGATGTATTTTTATCTGAATAATCACCCTAACATTGTTCTACATGCAATCTCCTCATAAAATTATAAATCTCTAAATCCAATGCAATGGGTTTTTATCATTCTCCAAGAACAATACAATTTCATAAATTTCCTACGCATGGAAGAAGCATTCTTTGCAATTAAGGAAATTAAACCACTTGCCTTATGTCTTTCTCTGATTTTGATGTCGAATTGATGAATTGTTCTCTCTCTCTGCAGAATTCTCCTCTCTCTCTCTCTCTCTCTCTACAGGTTCTTTTCTCCAAGGTGACAATGGTGGTTAAGGTTGCCCTAGGAAGCTCTTGAAACTAATTCCAATAACCCCCGTAGCCCATTAAGTCATTAAGTGTAGTTAGTGGGTAAAGGTTAAATACGATATTAATTTCTAATTTTCGTGGGTTTTAATTCCCAAAATTCCAAAATTACCAAACTACCCTTTTACGTTGCCGGTGTGGCCTAAAAATGCCCCGGGACCCAAACTAAACCCCCGACTAGTGTTTTCTGACTATTTAGACCCTTCCGAACGCGTTGGCGCACTCAAAACGACCATACGGTTAATAGAAATAAAATTCACTTTTTAATTAAATTAATTATATTCCTGACGCGACTGTCACACGCGTCCCAACAAAATTTTCAAATTGCCATATTTCAATCTCACGACAAATTTCATAATTCAATATTCATATATATCCATATATACTCATTAAAATCAAATACCAACTCGCATCTCGCTAGTATTTTTATCCGGATTAATTTCCAATTAATACACATTTAATTCAATTAATCCCATAAATGAATATCATAAAAATACGGGGTATTACACTCTGGGCTAAAATACAATTCTTCCAACTGTTCTGGGCTAAAATAGAATTTCTGGAATCTCATCAGAAACTCAGAATTCTAGTTCAAATGAGATGGAATCTCGTTTGAATGACAGCATGTCTCGTTTGAACGAGATTAGCATCATTCTAGTTCGTCTTCAACCTCAATTTTCTGCGTTTTTCTTCATGTTCTTATACCTACACCCTCCTGGATTATATTCTGCCCAAAACCCAGATATTGTAACATTGTTCTAACATGTTCAAGGGTGATTTTTCACATAAGATTAACATCAAATCCATATGTTCATAAGGGTATTATCATCAAACCCATTAAATCCTTAAAATTTTAATTCATCTAAATTATCCATTTTTATACCTCTTAAAAACCCAGAATTTAGAAATATCATTTCATATCTAAATCAACAAATTTCCATATTCAACATGAGTAGGATTCATCTACATGCAATATCTATCATCATTCATATCTTCAATAAACATATAAATCATCTACAAGTAAAACCTATCCATTTTCATGTTCATAGTCTCTAGATGTATAAATCTCCCACTACTTGAATTTGTTTATACATTAAACTTGATTTATCAATCATTTTAAATCCCAAATTCATAAGTTCATCAATCCAAAATAAAATCCTATTCTAACATGGATAATATAATGTAACACCCCGTAATTTTGAGGATTAAATATTTAATTATTTTTGGGAGTTATAAAAATATTTAAATTTGAGAAACTTAAATTCATGAGTTGGAGAATTTACTTGAGTGAGACGAATTATTTATAACTGGCGACATTTAAGTTTAATGGTTCAAAATCTAGTGTGTCACATTTTGAGGTCGAAATTGGAAAATTTCAAAAAGTATCTCGGATGACAATTTCGAGTGCGCCGTTGCGTCCGGATGGGTCGAGATAGTTAGAAAAGAGTACCCGGGGGTGGTAATTGGGTCTCGGGGTAATTTTGGGCATAACCGGGCCCACACGGGGTGAGTTGGGCCTTTTTATTTAGGCCCACATGGCCAAAAACGGGAATTGGTATTTTTAACCTAATTGAAAGATTAGGGAATGGCAGAAAACTCAACTCTAAACCTAGGGTTTGAGAGGAGAATTGGGGGAAAACAAATCAAGAGCCAAATTGGGGATCTTGGAGCCAAATTGAGAGACTACGCCAAAGGATCAGACTCTATGAACGATTCCAGGCAAGTGGTTAACTGTTGTGATTTCTAAATTATGATGATCAATTCATATCATAGTGATGTGTATATGAAAATTCGTTTTGGGTGTGCAACCAAGATTAACATTGGGTTTTTATGAATTTAGAGTAATGGGCATATTTAATTATTCGATGGATGCTAAGTTATGATTTGAATCTGTTAAGATTAAATTGTAGAGTGGATTGCAATATGTATAGCAATTACATGGACTAAATATGGTAGGGTCAGATTTGGTAGGACAAACCCGGGTGGAAAAAAAAAACAAATCGGATAAACCTAGGGTTTGGTATAAATTTATCGATGGATTAAGGTCTCTAGGGTGTTTAGAACCTATTCTGGTGTGGAGGATATGTTGGTTGTGAAATGGGTAAGGGTTTGGGAGAAACCAAAAGCTTAAGGGTTCGTCAATGGTTGAAACAGCAAGCCGGGGAAGACGATCACCTGGTCGATCGATCGATCGACCCAGGGGGATCGATCGATCGACAGTCCCAGGAACTTGACAGTTCGGCCAGTTTGTTTATAAAGAGGGTTTTATTTAAAATTTAATCCCTTGATTTTAATTAGTGATAAATTCACATGGACACATATTTCCTTAACAATTATAGAGTGATATAATTGGGTTTAGGAGGGTGTGAACGGTATGGCATGAGATGAACGAATTTGGGAGATAATTCATAAGTATTGAAATTGGGCCAAGGAATAATGTTCGGGCATTGTAGTTGGGTGACGCTACATTATTAAAGGAATCGAAGTGAAATACTTAATTATGGATCAAGTGGGCGAGTCCGGGTATGTCGGTAATTATAGGTAAATATAATTGGGAAATTATGGAGATGAATGTGTGACACATTGTGGGCTAAAATATGGAAATGAAATTATGAGAGGTAAAATGGACCAAGTGAGCGAGTCCGGGTATATTGGTTAAGTGACACGAAAGTATTAAATTAATTATTGGGAGAGAGTAATTAATTTGAAGTCGGAATACAGACTCGGAAAATATTAAGGTATGGGACAAGTGAGCGAGTCCGGGGATAATGGTTGGGTGACACCAAGTTATTACATTAATAAGTGTGAAAATTAATTTAATTAGAGTCAGATTGTAGACTCGGGTAGGATTAAATTAAAAAGAGTGAAAATTAATTTAATTAGACTCGGATTGTAGACTCGGGTAGGATTGAATTAATGGGTGTGATAATTAATTTAATCAGAGTCGGATTGTAGACTCGTGAAAGGTATTTATTAATTAATGTGATAGTTAATTATATTAGAGTCGGACCACAGACTCGAATTTGTGTTAATTAATTAATGTGATAATTAATTATGTTAGAGTCGAATTTTAGACTCGGGTAGGATTAAATTAATAGGTGTGATAATTAATTTAATTAGAGTCGGACTGTAGACTCGGGGATGTATTAAATTAAAATGTGTGTTAATTAATTTAATTAGAGTCGGGTGATAGACTCGGGAAGGTATTAAATTAATAAGGGTGTTAATTAATTTAATTGGAGTCGGATCATATACTCGGGGAAAGTATTATATAAATTTAGGTGCGAGTTAAATATATTAGAGTCGGACCATAGACTCGGTAAGACGAGAAATGATTAAGTGAGAGAATTAATTACGTTGAGTCGGGCCACAGACTCAAGAAATTACAGGCAGTGTGCGGGATATTAGTACACGGTAAAGCCGGGGTTTATAATATATATATATGGTGTAGTGATAGTATATATATATATATATATATGTTTATACGTGTATATATTGTGTGTGATATTAAATTATAGGCAGTGTACGGGATTTTGAGTACACGATAAAGCCGGGGTTATATTATATATATACGGGGTAGTTATAGTATATATATACGTGTATATATTGTGTGTGATATTAAATATCAGTGACTAGATATTTATTCAATTTATATACTCTAATGCTATCAAGGGAGGTTGCGTGATGTCGGTGAATCCCCTAGCTTGAGGAGTAGGGCGAGTATATCCCCAGGTTATAGCATCCGATATATATGGGTGAGGAATTTATCTCACTTTCAGGGAAGGAATATGACCGCCTCCACTACGTTTATATTTTTGGCCAAGTTGGTGAGCGATTCAAACTTGGGGAACTAGGTTTTGTGAGCACACCTAGTGAGATAATGTTTTAAAGGGAATCATCCGGCGAGGGTATACTCAAAGGGATGGATATACGTATGTTATATGTGTGGATGTTGTGGTAAAGGTACGTATATAATGATAGTAAATATTATATACGGGTAATAGTACAGTGTGCGATGTATTTACTATATATAACTTGTGACACGGTTATATGCTATTATTTAAGAGGAATTAATTAAGTTAATTGTGAGATGACTTATAATTCAAGAATCATTATACTCGGGTTAGAGTAGTATGGCAAGGGAAGGTTATACTAGGACTAGTTGGATGGGGTAGTACAACTAGGTGGGGTTAAGGTAACCGTTAGGTGTGCACAATTGTGGAGGGGTGAGAATGTCCACAAGGGAGTGAGACACTAACTTAAATATGAAGCGCATTCATGCATTTTAAATACTGCAGTTAATTCACTTGCTAAATATTTTCAAAATGTTTTGGGTTCTAACCCTTGCTATAAAACTATTTTCAAAACCTTTTAGGTGTCCATCCACAGGGGCGCCAGGATTGATATTCTATTCCAGGGACACGGAGCTGCGGCATATATGGATGCTGGCAGGAGTTTGGATTAGACGCGTCATTCATTCATTCCTAGAGTAGGAATCTTGTATCAGTTTCAGTTTTATTTAGGGCATGTCGCCCAGACTTTCAGTTCGGTTTTCAAATTGGTTTTGTTCCTGTGTTGGATATTTTTTTTGGATCATTTCACTTTGGTGGACGATCGTTTATTCGGCAAATTGTTTAATTAATTATTAAGTTTATATTCATTCAGTTGTGTGAATGGTTTATGTTTAATTCCACATGTACTATTTTTGTTTAATCAAAAAGTTAAAATTGGCACCAGCTTTTGGAATACCAGGTGGTTAGTAAGTTTTAAAATGTTTTCGACAGTGATGCTAAGGATGATCCAACTGGGATTCCTGTATTAATTTGGTATAGGACTGATCACCCGGTATTTTATAAGGCGGGGTGTCACGGATGGTATCAGAGCATCATGTTCTAGTGTCCTTAGGATCTGTGCGGATTTTCACATTTGGGCTTAGCAATCTTTGATATAGAGCCCTATTATAGGATTATTGTATTCTGATACGTATGCACATATACATTCTTCTGCCAAATTTATATTTGAGAATGAACTCATACAAATTCGATTCTCATTCCACATGACGCCCAGGAGAGAGAGAGAGCAGCTAGGGCAGCAGGGGGAGATGAGACGAGGGAGGCTCATTAGGAGCATAAGTTAACACGGCAATGACCAGAGATGATTTTGGCAGCATAGGTAACTGAAATAGTGGCATAGGAAGTTGAAACGACGGTGGTCGCAACGGTAGGGTACTTTCCACGGGATCAGCCACAAGTGTTAGTGGCACCGGATGTTCAGACTCACGCGGAGTCGTCGGGGTGGAAACAGGAAAGAGAGGTTATTTTTAGTAAGAACCCACCAGAGTTACGAGGGGGTTCAGCGGTAGTACTAACGTGTCAAGGAAGAAAGATATCCAGCATCACCTACGCATGGGAGATTGTGATAAGGTGCGGAAGCAAATGCTAACCACTTTTAGTTTAGTGGGAGCAGCGCTACAGTGGTGGGAGTCGATCACCACAATTGAGGAAAGGGACACACTAGCTATTGCAGAGTTTTGGGTGCGGTTCGACTGCAAGTACTTTCCCTCCAGCGGTTGAGACCGAAATGGGGAGAAAATTTAGTGAGGTGGCTCGAGGAGGCCGGTCAGTGGCCGATTATGAGGAAGAATTCACTTGTTGGAAAAGTTTGTACTGGATGAGGTAAACAAGGAAAAGAAGAAGAAAGAAACGTTCATGGATGGGTTAGTCTGGAGAATCAGACAACATTTAATTGGTAAATACGCATTAGTAGCTTATACTGATGTCGTTAACGCAACACTCTGGCACTGTCGGGAATATAGCTTTCAAGTGAAAGAAAGTGGGAGGGGAGTGGGAACTAGCCAGCCGGATAAGGCAGGAGGGAACAATACCAGTGGGGTATCCCAGCAGCAGACTGGGGGCAATTAGGGGCAAGATTTCTGACAGGGAAATCATGCCAAGCAATTTAGAACTGGAGGCTATCGGCAGGATGGCCAGGAATTTCAATAAGGTCTGCATGAAAGGGACCAGTGGCAGGATGAATGTATTAGAAGGTGTTTCATTCATGAGGGAAGCGAGACATATGAAGAGATATTTCCTTAAGCGAGGCAGGGGTCAACTACAGGATGAGGTCCTGGATGTACAGCCAGTAAAGCAAGTCATGGGCACATTCGGGTAGGGAGAAGATGCTCCGAAACCCGAGGATCAACCGTTGCAACTGGAGGATGGAGGTAATTATTTTTACCCTATGGGCGTGGGATATATTTTTGAGCAACAAGGAGGATGTCACAATTTAAGACTTAATTTTCACTAGAATTCACAGGTGAGTTGAATTTAGTGGGCACGTTGGCGGTAGCAGCCATAGTATGTGGATAAAATTTTCGTGGGGTAGCTAAGTTCCTTGGTGTACACTGAATAAAGGTTTGAATTATGTGAGGAGTTACTACTTTCGGGAATTATGGGAGTAGGGTTAATAATAATTTCCAAAATATCGGCTGGATAGCGATGGGATTTGAACCATTGTAAATCATGGGGGTAAGTTTTGGTGTTCGCGACACCAGGATAGGGTTGGTACTAGGTATAACCAGAGAGGTCATATAGCCTATATATATGTGGATATACATATGTTGTATTGCGTGGTGCGATAGCACATGGTGAGGTTTCGTGTTCTCACAGTTTATCCCGGTAAGTGGGGATGTTTACTGAAGTGAATCAGGGTGGTTAGAATTATTTTCGAGCAAAGAGAGATAGCTCGGGGTTTATTTTGCGTAAGGACTAGTGATAGTAAGGGCGCGGACTATAATTCTCTCCAAGAAACTGATGAGCTCTCTCTCCAAGAACCAACAAAGAAATTAAGGAGAATTCTTTTTCTCCTTCTCTCGTAACAATGGCACAACCTGCAAATGCTTCTACAATTCCCCCAAAACCACCTGACTCTGTTTGGACCAAATCCTTTGTGAGCATACTCATGAACCAACAACCAAAAGATCTGGCATTGAAGAGTCCATCCACGTTTAAGGGAGAACCAACTGTTTTATTCTCCCAAGAAGACATTGAAACCCTAGCTGAACCATTTAAACACTCAATTGTGGGGAAATTCTCTCATGGAAGACCCCCAATTGATTTTATTCAAAAAAAATTTCAAACCTTTTGCCTGAAATCTGCATACTCTATTGGCCTTCTTGATTCTAAACACATCCTAATAAGATTAAATAGTGAGGAAGATTATGTTAGACTTTGGCTTAGAGACATCTAGTATATTGGGAAGTACCCTATGCGCACTTTTAAGTGGACTACTGAATTCAAACCAGATGAGGAAAGTCCCATAGTTCCTGTGTGGATAAATCTCCCAAACCTTCCATTACATTTCTATGCGAAATCAGCCTTATATTCTATTGCCCAACTTGTGGGAAAACCACTTAAATTAGATGCATCAACTGCCTCTATATCCAGACCAAGTTTGGCTAGAATTTGTGTGGAAGTAAACACCCTGAGAGAAAGAATCAATAGAATATGGATAGGTAGTGGAAATTCTGGCTTCTGGCAAAATATTGTATATGAAAACTTCCATTCATTCTGTGAGTTCTGTAAAAAACAAGGGCATTCTGAAAGCAATTGTATGATCAAATTCCCTCAACTAAAGCCTAAGAAAGATGTGGCCAACAATCAATCCAAGAAAGAGGAAATTCAAGAAGTGCACAAAGATACTGCAACAAAGTCTCCTGATGAAAATGATCACAACAGAGATCATGCAGAAAATCATCTTGAGATTCTGCCTGGTATTACAGAAAAGGAGGTTTCAAATAATATTGTTTCTATAAAAGAAGATATGCAACCTGCAAGGCTTTCCAATAGGTTTGAAATCCTTCAAGATGATAACATCTCTAATTCTGAAGATGATTATCAAGATTATCATCACTCCGTTTTTAATGATGGGGAAAAGATAGCTCAGGAGGGGCTGCTGTCATCCCAACATTTAATCTCAGAAGAGACTCTCATAATTAACCAAATAAACCTTTCTCCTAAAGCTTCAAAATTACCTCCAGCAGAGAAACATCCAGCTAGAATGAAGGATAACTTATCAGATACTGAAGTTTCCTTTAAAAAGAGTCCTAAGATTGAGGAGTTACAAAGGTTTGCTAGATGGTTTGATGATAAATGGAAGAATATTCAGAAAGATAAAGAAGAAAAGGAAAAAATAAAGAAAGATCCAATTATATCAAAAGCTCCTGCCAAGATATCAAAGCAAGGCATTCCTACTAAACAATCCCATTATGATCCTCTATTCAGAAGAATAACCAGAGCTACAGGTAAGTCCTCTTCCTCAAACTTCAACTCTACTGTCTAAATGCTGAATTTCTGTTGTTGGAATATTAGGGGTGTTGCTAATAAAGCAACTAATAGAAGATTGAAAAACCTTATAAAAAATACAATCTACCTGCTATTGCTCTATTAGAACCTAAAGTTAATATTGAAAAAATAAATTTATACAAACTTAAGTGGCAATTCCCTAATAGTGCCTCTAATATATCTAATAAAATTTGGTTCCTTTGGCAAAATGACTTACAAGTCAGCATTACCTATAACACTGATCAACTTTTGTGCCTTAAAATTAATATTGCGTACCTTAACTCCACCATTTTTTTGGTCTTAATATATGCTAAATGTACTGCTCTGGAAAGAAGAAACTTATGGTATGATATAGGTCAGTTAACATCCCTAAATTCTGATATGCCTTGTCTCATAATAGGTGATTTTAATGTTGTTTCTAAACAGGAAAAAAATTAGGTGGAACAGATATAGATTTCCATGCTATTGAGGATTTTAATGATATGATAACTACATGCACTCTCACTGATCTTGGCTACTCTGGATCTAGATTTACCTGGTCTAATAATCGTATTAATGGTACTATATTTTGTAGATTAGACAGAGGGCTGGTAAATATGCACTGGCTAAATAAATTTCCATCTACTTCCATCTCCCACTTACATAAAACTTGCTCTGATCATTGTCCACTTCTTTTGTCTATCAAAAGTAAATTAGATGACCTGCCTAAACCTTTCAAGTTCTTATCTATGTGCTGTATTCAATCTAATGTGAAAGATATCATCCAGAATTCTTGGAACTGTGATGTTCATGCCCCTCCTATGAAGCTTTTCTCTATAAAGCTTAAAATGCTAAAAGCAAAACTCAAAGTTTGGAACAAAGAAGAGTTTAAAAATGTTTTTCAAAATGTCAGTAATCTAGAAGATGAATTTCTGATAAAGGAGCAGGATTTTGAACACAATCCTTCTGAAACTTCTAGATCTGAGCTATTTAAAACTAGAGCCGAATTGAATATCGCATTACAAAGGGAGGAAAGCTTTTGGCTTCAAAAAAGTAATAAAAAATGGCTTAAACAAGGGGATATGAATACCAAACTTTTCCATGTTTCTGTTAAAATCAGACATAGAAGATTGAATATAAGCAAGATCAAAGATGCTCAAAATAACTGGATTGATAAACAAGAGGACATTGAGAGTTTGTTTGTATCCCACTTTCAAAACATTTGGAAATCTGATCTTCTCAATATTGATAATAGTTTTTTACAAGTTATTGATAAAGCTATATCTGAAGATAACAATAAATATCTCACTGATTTCCCATCTGAAGAAGAGATTTTTAATGCCATAAAAAATATGAATCTTTCTAGTGCTCCTGGCCCTGATGGTTATGGAGGAGAATTCTATTAAAAGTTTTGGGACATCATCAAACAAGATTTAATAAAGGCCATTCACTCCTTTTTTGCTGGAGCTGATATTCCCAAAAGTTGGTCTGCTACCAACATTGCTCTTATTCCTAAAGTAGATATGCCTATAAATTGCTCGCATTTCAGACCTATAAGCTTATGTAACTTCTCTAATAAAATTATATCTAAGATCCTTAATGAGAGATTAGCCTCTGTTCTCCCTAAAATTATATCCCCTAATCAATCTGGTTTTGTTAAAGATCGTAGTATAAACGATAACATTCTGCTTGCTCATGAATTATCTCAGTCTATAGCTAAAAAAGTTCGTGGTCATAATGTTATTATCAAATTAGACATGGAAAAGGCCTATGATAAAGTGTATTGGCCTTACTTATGTCAAGTCTTGAGGAAATTTGGGTTTAATGAAATGTTCATAGACATGATTTGGAGATTAATCTCAAACAATTGGTTCTCTATTTCCATAAATGGGCAAAGTAAAGGTTTTTTTCAATCTTTTAGAGGGCTTAGGCAAGGTGATCCCCTGTCTCCTAGCTTATTTATTATAGCTGCTGAATGTTTAAGTAGAAATATTGATAATTTGTTTAAGAATGGCAAAGCTATTCCTTTCTCCCATCCTAGAAATTGTAAATTGATTTCTCACTTGGCTTATGCTGATGATATCATAATCTTTTCTAATGGTAACAAGAAAAGTTTACTTGCTATTACTAAACTATTTAAAAACTATGAAAAAACCTCCGGTCAGTCTATAAATATCTCTAAAAGCTCTATTTTCATTGATAAAAATATCTCCCCTCCTATTAAAACTAAGATAGGATTTAATTCTGGTTTAAACATCAAAACCATGCCCATGAAATATTTAGGTTGCAACATTAACAAAGGGAGAAATAAGCTATCTCACTTTTCTGATCTTATGAACTCTATTAGAGAGAAGCTAAATTCTTGGTCGTCTAAGTTAATTTCTCAAGCTGGTAGGGCCACTCTGATTAGGAGCGTCCTTTTATCCATCCCTATCCACATCATCTCTGTTATTAGCCCCCCGAAAACTATTATTAAAAGATTGCATAATATATTTTCTAAATTTTATTGGGGTGGTGTTAATAAGGATAAACCTTACCAATGGTCTAAGTGGAATGACATGTGTTTTCCTTTTGAAGAAGGAGGATTAAATTTTAGAAATATGGAAGATATCATTAATGTTTCGAGCATGAAATTGTATTGGAAATTTTTATTTGATAATGGTATTTGGGCCTCTTTTATGAGATCTAAATATCAGAGTAGAATGCTTTTGAATTCTGGATCCTCTACTATTAGAAGAATAAAATCTATATCTAGCTTAGCTGACGATCACATTGATTTTGACAATCAAATATGGACTCCATCCTACTCTGGGGATTTCCATTTGAAAGAAGCATACCAAATATGTAGAAAAAATAATCCTACTTCTCTCACTTGGAAAATTAATTGGTCTAAAGATTGTCCCATAAAAATTTCTAATTTTATTTGGAAATTACTGAATCATTTTGTGCCTTTTGAGTCTGAAATCCAAAAAATTTGTATAAGACTTGCTCCGGTTTGTAGGGAATGTTTAGTTAATGAAGATATCGATAAGCATGTTTTACTAGATTGTCAATTAGCCAAAAAAGTTTGGCAATTTTTTTGTCATCTTTTCAAAGTAACTCCTAACAATTCTTCTTGCAGGGCTATGATTATATCTTGGTGGATGATTAAAAATAACAAAGACTATCTTAAAATTCTTTTTGCTATAACCCCTAAAATTATTTTCTGGGAATTATGGAAGGCTAGAAATAGATTGATATTTGAAAATTCAAAGTCTTCTGTTAATTATATAATTAATCAAATTGTTTTTTTAGCCTCCTCCATTCTCCAAAATCTAAAAGTTTATGATATTCCTATCTCTGAAGATTATCAAATTATAAATTTATTTAAAGTTCACAGTAGTCCCAAAGTTGTCCAGATAATAAAATGCGTTTGGTCTAACCCTCCAAGTGGTGTTTTCAAATTAAATATTGATGGCGCTTCTAAAGGAAATCCTGGAAATAGTGGTATTGGAGGGGTGATTAGAGACTCCAATGGGAACTTCATTGCAGGGTTTGAAAGATATATAGGTATACAATCTTCGTTTTTTGCTGAAAGTTTGGCTTTGGTTGAAGGCATGAAAATGGTGTCTCAATTAAACATTCAAAGAGTGATAGTGGAATCTGATTGCAAGCTATTAATAGATGTGATATTGAAAAAGGCGAAACCTCCTTGGCAAGCTAGAAAGATTCTTCAAGATTTCCAATGCTCGGATGAAGTGACCTTCAAACATATATGGAGACAATCAAACTCAGTTGCTGACCAATTAGCTTCATGGGTTTCTCTTTTCAACACGGATTCTATGTATTGGGACCAAAGCTCTCTCCCCATATTGGTTAAAGGTTTACTTAAAATGGATAGGCTGCATACTCCTCAAATAAGGCATAGAATTTTAAAGATGTAATGGGGTTTGTATTATCCCTAAATTTTCTTTCAAGTTTTCTATATGTAATGGGGTTACTATAAAATCCCATATTTATTGCTTTCTTTCTAGAGTATTGGGCCCAACCTCTAGAATTTTTAGTTTGCTTGGGTTTGTAAGCTCCGGAGAGGCTTTTTCTCCTTATTATATTAATAATACGTGTGGGGGTTCCGTCCCTCTTTGCTAAAAAAAAAAAAAAAAAATAATAAGGGCGCGGTAATTTATGTTGTCTTTGGTAGCATGAGGGTAAGCCTATACACTTTTGTGTTGAGAGACAAGTATTTATGGGGAGATGTTTGGACGATAGCACATGGGTTGGGTTCCCGGGTAGTAAATATAGGTATATATATATATATATATATATATGTGTGTGTGTGTGTGTGTGTGTGTGTGTGTGATATGACTACGGGTTCGAAGTTATGTTATGGGTTACGACTAGCATAGTCGGGTAGCTTTCGTGTGGTAAAGCATGGGGATAGGGTGTATGGGCACCCGGGTTAATTAAGGAAAATTTTGTGCGGTTAAGCACGGGTATAGGGTGTATGGGCACCCTTGGTAATCTAAATGCATACTCGTGTAACGTATGGTTAGAAGCGGATGGGATAGATATAGTGGGCTTGGAGGCACATAACTAGAGAGTAATATACGAAGCCTAGAACATTACGCTCATCTTAATTTCGAGGACGGAATTCCTTTATAAGGGGGGGAGTATGTAACACCCCATAATTTTGAGGATTAAATATTTAATTATTTTTGGGAGTTATAAAAATATTAAAATTTGAGAAACTTAAATTCATGAGTTGGAGAATTTATTTCAGTGAGCCGAATTATTTATAACTCGCGACATTTAAGTTTAATGGTTCAAAATCTAGTGTGTCAAATTTTGAGGTCCAAATTGGGAAATTTTGAAAAGTATCTCGGATGGCAATTTCGAGTGCGCGGTTACGTCCGGATGGGTCGAGATAGTCAGAAAAGAGTACCCGGGGTGGTAATTGGGGCTCGGGGTAATTTTGGACATAACCGGGCCCACATGGGGTGACTTGGGCCTTTATATTGTGACACCCCGCCTAATTAAATACCGGGCGATCACTCCTTTATTAAATTAAAATCAAGGTGAACAGTTGGCTCATTCTTAGCATCACTGTCGTAAAAATAACTTTTCCAATTTAAACACCCTAATTAATTAAGCTAGGTGTCAACACCATTTTTAGACATTACTTTCCAAATTTTATTTTATAAACCAAGATTTAAATATTTACAATAATTCAATATTAAAGAATCACACCACAATTATCCTAGAACATATAATCCAAATAATTTAAACATTCAACAACTAAATTCCAACATTTAAAACTTAAAGTAAAACATCCAGACAGTAATTAAGCCCAAAGTGACAATACTAGAACTAAATGAATCACAATGTCCAATAAAACAACTGGATAATGAAAACGGGCGACACATGCCCAACTGAATAAATAAGCTAAGAGTGGAATCAAATAAATGAAGTCGTCTAAGCAAGGTGCCTGCAACTACCATCTAAGCTGCAGTGCGTTCCTTCCAAAGGATCCTACGCAAGACGCCCATGTGGCTAGGCACCTGTAATATATACATATATATACAAGAGAGAAAGAAAAAATAGAAACGGGTCAGAGCCCGATAGTGTAAATGATTTAAAATTTGTTTAGCAAGTATTTAAAATGTTTACAGGCCAATGCAACAACATATTAGTGCGGCACTCTCTTGAGAAATTCTCACCTCTCTTCTAATGTGCACGCCTATTGCACTAATCTTCTCAACGGATTATCTTATCTTATATCATACTAATCTTCCCAATGGTTTAACTTATCTTAGGTTACTCGTAAGATTTAAAACTGAACAATATAATTGTTTAAGAGGATAATTTCGTTCGATCACAAAGTTCTCATTTAAACCTTATTTGCTAATAAAGTTTCCCAATGTCCCATTATACTTTTCAAAACAAGTATTTTCATATTGAAGTCAAGATTCATTTCTTACTTACCATAACACAGTAGGCAGTTCCAAATTTTAGAATTTCATATATATATATTAAATACTCGTATAATATATATATATATATATATATATATATATATATATATATATATATATATATATATATATATATATATATATATATATATATATATATATATATTCTAACAGCACCCCACATAAAAATTATGGTGCGGGCATACTTTGTTATCCAATCCCCGTATCACTCGTACTAAGGGAAATACAAGTTCGGAATCACTCTCGAACTGTATTAACACATACACAAACAATATTGAGGCGAAGCATAGATTCCAAGTCTCTAAGAGGTCAGCACATACCCTCACGTCTCTTAGGACCGTCTGACCATCGATCAGATAGCCTGTACCAAGGATATCTATCTTCTAGGGTACGAGTCAATATCCCCCATAAAGGTCCCATCGAGATAAGACTGTCCCAGTGCGGTAACCTCTGGGATAGCAAGTAGCGCGGGCATGATTTTCACATGTATATAATATATGCATACACACAGTCATATAAATATACTACTTTTATCATATCAATTTAGGTTCATCCCATAACCCATAATCACGACATTTATCCTTATTTTCCCATTATTTGTTATCACGTATAACGGTTCGTCTCTAACTTTAATTTGAGGGATTATTCCAACTTACTACGTAACACTCATGGACTCTATCCTCCCAAGTGTAAAATTCAGTAGGTATTCATCTATTTTCCATCGCAACTATTTTACGTATCTCTCCCTTTAATATACAATTCCATCGTCTCTTATATATATATAAACACCCAAAAATGTAAATTTCGCCTTACGTTAAAGGTCACTTAATCATTAATAAATTCTAATGGTCATCTTTATGTCCCAAAATATTTTAATAAGGGTGTCTAAGGAGTATTCTTCATTTAGAATTACTTCAACTATTTTAAAAGGGAAAAATAAGTCTGCCAGAAGGGGTCGATCGATCGAGGGCAGAGGCTCGATCGATCGAACCTTCGATCGATCGAAGCTCTTGGCTCGATCGATCGATCAAGCAGGTATCGCGAATTTTGCAGTTAACCAGTTACGGGTTCTATCACACAACCTTATCCAAATCCATATTTTTCATTCCCAATCGCCCAAAAATTTGTACTACTAACAGTATAAACCCATTTTATACATCTTTTACATAAAGCATGTAAATTTTCGTCAATAACCATGGATTTATAGGCCAAAAACTCATATTAATCTCAAGAACCCTAGAATTTCTTTAAACTTGTTCTAATCAATCTTTTTCTAGAAATTCCTACTCCTAATTCACCATAAATTCGTGGTTAATCCTCTACATGTGAAGGGGTTTCCAGATTATCATTCAAATAATTACTATATGCGATTTTCCTATCTCCAACATGAATTTTTCTTCTACCAAACTCATCCTAATCACCCTGGACTAACATGAATGATGCATTAACGAAAATAAGCAAGATAAATACTTGCCTGGAAATTTCAAAGTTCTGATTTGATGACGAATTTGGTGTTGTTGCGTTCCTCGTCGCGCGATCTACGCGTTGGTGGTGGTGGCGGTGCAATCGGGTGACTTTTTAGCCTTGGATTGCTTGGAAAGCTTTTTCCTTCCCTCTCCTATGGCGGTTCTAAAGTTTTGAGTCTAATAACCCTAAAGGACTATTCTAAATGGCTAATATAGCCTATTAATTTTTGTGGGTTTAATTACCCAAAAATGCAAAATGTCCAAAATGTCCTCCCGGGGTGCTAAATAAGCCTAAAAACGCCCCGAGACCCAAACTAGACCCCCGAGTACACTTTTTTGACTATCTCCACCCTTCTGGACACGTTGGCTGTGACACCCCGACTAATTAAATACCCGGTAGCTACTCCTTTATTAAATCAATACAAAATGCCAAGTTGGTTCAGTTAATAGCATCACTGTCGAAAACATTTTAATGATTACTAACCACCTAGTATTTAAAAAGTAAGTTGCCAAATTTTAAATTAAGTCTGATTAACATACAGTAAAAGGATAATGAAAGAATAACAACCCTTCACCATAACGAAGCAATAGAATAACCAACAAAATAATAATAAGTCTGGAGGAAAACTCCTCACAATAATCCCACAACTGAAATAAGTAAAACAATGTATCCTGAATTAGTTACATGCCAAAAGTCTGAAATCTGAAATAGGAAATGTTTCTAATAGAAATGGGCGACATGCCCTACAACTGATAAAGGCTGAATGTAGAATCAAGATAGATGAAGCGTCTATTAGCAGAGTCCTGTAACTTCCACAAATAGCTACAGCTCGTCACCTGAATGAGAATCCTAAGCATGGTGTCCTTGTGGCTGGGCACCTAAAATGATTTTTACAAAAAAATAGATTTGAAAGCAAACGGGTCAGAGCCCGAAAGTGGAGAGTATTTTAAAAATAGCAAGTGCTTTAATGACATTAAAACAATGAATACAAAATACATGTTAGGACGTGCACTCACATGAAATACTCACCTCTCGACTAATTTTGTGCACTCCTAACGTACCGTACCCATCTAAGTAACATACATATCTAACCTAACCGTAATAAGTTCTACCCCCTTACTACTCGATTATTATTAAGCATTCTAGCGTTAACAACTACATATAGGGCTTTACTTAAACTCGGATTCTCAATTATTATCAATACAATTTATTACAGGTTATCCCTTTATAGTTTCTCAAAGAGTTTCTGTATATATATGCACAATACCAACATGAAAGTTCTCATTAATTTAGTGTATACTTCCCCCCTAATAACAGAATTTCGTCCCGAAATTCGAAAATAGAAAGTACCTGGTAAGAACAACTCTGGATAACGTTCGCGCATCTCATCCTCGCGCTCCCATGTGGACTCCTCGACATTATGGTGTCGCCACTGAACATGCACTAACGGAACTATCTTTGACCGCAGTTTCCGCTCACTTCGGTCCAAAATAGAAATCGGCCCCTCCTCGTAGGAGCTATCGGGCTGGAGATCGATGTCCTCCAAAGCAATGTGATAATGGGCCAAATCATCTCTGAGATATTTCCTTAGCGAGGAAATATGAAACACATCATGAATCCGATGCAATTGCTCCGGTAACCCAAGTCTATATGCAACATACCCAATCCGCTCGATGATAGGGAATGTACCCACGTATCTCGGTGCCAATTTCCCCTTCTTCCCAAATCGCATAATCCCCTTCATAGGAGATACTCTGAGCAAAACTTGGTCCCCCACTTGGAACTCCTGGAAGAACCTCTTCGCATCAGCATAGCTCTTTTGCCGATCCTGAGCTACCCGAATGCAACTCCGTATCAATTCTATCCTCGCCGAAGTATCCTGAATCACTTCCGGCCCAAGTAGTTGGTTGTCCCCCACCTCCAACCAACATGCTGGGGAACGACAAGGTCTAACGTACAATGCCTCAAATGGATCCATGCCAATGGTGAACTGGTAGGAGTTGTTGTAAGCAAACTCCACCAGTGGAAGATACTGCTCCCATCCACCCTCGAAATCAATGATGCACATACGCAACATGTCCTCTAACATCTGATTGGTACGCTCGGTTTGCCCATCGGTCTGCTGATGATAAGCCGTACTCAATCGCAGTTCCGTGCCCATGGCCTCCTGGAAACTCTCCCAAAACCGTGAAACAAATATCTTGTCTCGGTCAGACACGATATTTAGGGGCACACCGTGAAGTCTCACTATTTCTGCAATAAAGAGCTGGGCATACTGTCCCGTAGTGTAGTCGGTCCTTACGGGTAGAAAATGAGCGACCTTGGTCAACCTGTCCACAATTACCCAAATGGAGTCGTGACCCCTATGTGACGTAGGTAACCCCATGATAAAGTCCATGGATATGCTCTTCCACATCCACATTGGGACCTCTAATGGCTGTAGAAGTCCTGCCGGTCTCTGATGGTCCACTTTTACCAGCTGACAAGTGGCGCATTTAGAAACAAATACGGCAATATCTCTTTTTATCCCGCTCCACCAATACTGTCGTCTCATGTCTTGGTACATTTTGTCCCCACCGGGATGTACCGCGAACCGTGAGCCGTGCGACTCTGCCATCACCTCGTGTCGCAATTCCTCCCCTTCTGGAACTACTAGTCTCCCATTGAAGCGTAATCCCCCATCTGAGCTAACAGTATAGGACTCGGCTCCCTCTGCTAATAATCAAACTATTTGCTCCTGACAGAACGAGTCATCTGCTTGTGCCTTTACCACTCTCGTGACAATATGTGGTGTAACAGTCATTACCGACATGAATGATCGGGCCACTGCATCCTGGTGTCCCAACTCCTTCCACTTGGGTTTCCACACCCCTGCCACCTCATCTACTGGCCTACGGCTCAACGTGTCTGCTACCACGTTAGCCTTCCCCGAGTGATATTGGATATCAAACTGATAGTCCATCACAAACTCAAGCCACCTTCGTTGCCGCATATTCAACTCTTTCTGCGTGAATAGGTACTGTAGGGACTTGTGGTCAGTGAACAATCGAAATTTCTCCCCCAAAAGGTAATGTCTCCAAATTCGAAGGGCAAATACCACTGCCGCTAACTCCAAGTCATGAGTGGGGTAATTCTTCTCGTGAGGCTTAAGCTTACGAAAAGCATAAGCTATGGCCTGACTCTCCTGCTGCAATACACCTCCAAGTCCTTGTAAGTACGCATCGGTGTAAACTAGATACTCAACTCCCGGTCTCGGCAATGCTAACACAGGTGCTGAGGTCAACTTGTCCTTCAACTCATCGAATGCCAACTGACAGGCATCACTCCAAATGAATGGCACACCTTTATGAGTCAGATGTGTCAAAGGACCTGCTATATTCGAAAATCCCCGAATGAACCTTCTGTAGTATCCTGCTAGGCCCAAGAAACTACGGATCTCAGTCGGTGTCGTGGGCTGTCCCCACTCCCTCATCGCGGATACCTTCCCCGGATCAACAGATATCCCCCGGTCGGAAATAATATGCCCCAAAAACTGAACCTCCTTCAGCCAAAACCCACACTTCTCATATTTTGCATACATCTCGTTCTGACGTAGCGTCTGTAAAACCTGCCTCAAATGCTCGGCGTGCTCCTCCTCTGTCTGGGAGTAAATCAGAATGTCATCAATGAAGACAATGACGAACTGATCTAGGAACTCTCTGAACACCCTATTCATTAAGTCCATAAACACGGCTGGAGCATTGGTCAAACCAAAAGGCATCACCCGGAACTCGTAGGAACCATATCTCGTTAAGAACGCAGTCTTCGAGACATCCTCTTCCCTGATACGCAACTGATGGTATCCCGATCGCAAATCAATCTTCGAGAAGAAAGAAGCTCCTCTCAACTAGTCGAATAAGTCATCGATTCGGGGCAACGGATATTTATTCCGTATCGTGACCTTATTCAACTCTTGGTAATCCACACACAACCTCAACGATCCATCCCGCTTCTTTACGAATAACACAGGGGCACCCCACGGCGAAGTACTCCTCTGTATAAACCCCTGACCCAACAACTGCTTAATCTGACCCCGTAACTCTCTCATCTCAGCTGGAGCCATACAGTAAGGTGCGCGGGCAATAGGCCGAGTGCCCGACGTCAAGTCGATCATAAAATCTATCTCTCTACTCGGAGGTAATCCAGGTATATCCTGAAATACGTCGGCAAACTCTCGAACAACCAGAATCGAATCAAGTGGTATCACCACTTCCTTAGAGGTCTTCTCCTCTATATAGTACAAATGAGTGGACGATCCTCCCTCAGGATGAGGCATCGCCACTAAAAACATCTCCTGCCCGGGAATGGCAAAGATAATACTCCTACTGAAACAGTCAATCATGGCTCGGTATGCAACTAGCCAATCCATGCCAATAATGCCATCATACTCGGTCATATCTAATACTAACATATCCGCGGGTAAAGTAAACCTCCCGATCTCTATACCCATGACTCTACATACACGTGAAATCATGGAATCCCTACTCAACGACGAATATACACAAGTAACCGTACTCTCGGTGGTGTCTAACAACCCAATGGTGCGTGCAAATCTCATAGCAATAAAACAGTGTGTATCCCCCATGTCAAATAACATACGCCCCATAGTCCCCTGAATAGAGAATATACCCTCAATGGCTGGTGGATTCTGTGGGGCTGCGGCCTGCTGAAGCTGATATACTCTCCCATACTGCAGTTGTCCCTACTGAACTGGGACCGCTGGAATGGGTGGTAATGCTGCCATCTGCGGTGGTGCTGGGAGGGCGGCGGGAAACATAGGTCTCTGCGGCTCCTGTCGAGCACGCTGCTGCTGCTGCGGGGCCCTGCCCCTATCCGGACAGTCCTGGCGTTTATGGCCAGTCTTGCCACAAACGTAACACTTCCCCGGGAAGTTCCCCCCTCTTTTTCCCTGCTGCCCCCGACCCTGGTGGCCGTTACCATTCCTCCCCTGGCCCTGCTGGCCTTGCTGAAACTGTTGTTGGTCATTCTGACCCTGCTGGCCCTGATGGCCGTTCGGACCCTGATGGCCCTGCCAGAAACCTCCCTGTCTGAGCCTGAAATTTCCCGATCTGAACCTCTTATGATCCCCCTGCTGGGAACCCTGATCACCATGCCTCTGCCCCTGAACAGAATGTGCCCCACTGGCACCATTTCCCCCAGTCCTGCCCTGATGGCTGGACTCTCCTGACCTCTTGCTCTCAGCCATGTGAAAGCGGTGATCCTGGCAGTGTAACAGTGTAGCGTTAACCACATCAGAGTAAGTGGCCAACGATAGATTCCCCAACAAATGCTGACGGATCCTCCAAGTCAACCCGTCTGTAAATTTTTGTATCTTTTTCTCTTCCGTCGGTATCTCATCCGGTACAATGTTCAGCAAATTAGTGAATTCGGCCTCATACTCGGCCACAGTCTTACCCTCCTATCGAAGGCTCATCAACTTCCTCCTCATTTTCGTATGAACAGCTGACGGAAAATATTTGCGGTCGAACTGCACCCAAAACTCCTGTATAGAAAGAGTATCTCTCTCCTCTGCGGTGGTAATAGACTCCCACCACTGCAATGCAGAACCTACTATCTTGAAAGTAACTAGTATCTGCTTCTGAACCTCTATGCACTCATACATCCTCAGGTGCCTCTGAATATCCTTCCTCCACTGACTAGTACCACAACATCGGAGCTACCTGCGAACTCCGGTGGGTGTGCTTTCTGAAAAGCATCTCGAACACGTTCCCAAGCAGACGGGAATGCATGTGCATGGACTGGCGCTGCGATTGGCGCCTGAGGTGGTGCCTGCTGAACCACGGTTAGTGCGGCATTTACCGCTTGGTCTACAATGGCTGCAACCTCGACGGCATTCATCGTGCCCTGAACTGGTGCGGGCTGTGGTTCTGGCGTTGCATCCATGGGAACCCGTTGTGCACGTCGTGGAGGCATCTAAAATAAGAATAAAGTCTATAAGTTTGCAGTTATAAACTCAAAATAGCTGAAGAACGTAGCATATACAAAAGAATACAACAGTCCTAAAATATAGGGCTCTACATCAAAGAAAGCTCAGCGGAAACATAATAAGCCGTACAGATCCTAAAGGACACTAGAACCTGATGCTCTGATACCACCTGTGACACCCCGACAAATTAAATACCGGGTAGCTACTCCTTTATTAAATCAATACAAAATGCCAAGTTGGTTCAGTTAATAGCATCACTGTCGAAAACATTTTAATGATTACTAACCACCTAGTATTTAAAAAGTAAGTTGCCAAATTTTAAATTAAGTCTGATTAACATACAGTAAAAGGATAATGAAAGAATAACAACCCTTCACCATAACGAAGCAATAGAATAACCAACAAAATAATAATAAGTCCGGAGGAAAACTCCTCACAACAATCCCACAACTGAAATAAGTAAACAATGTATCCTGAATTAGTTACATGCCCAAAGTCTGAAATCTGAAATAGGAAATGTTTCTAATAGAAATGGGCGACATGCCCTACAACTGATAAAGGCTGAATGTAGAATCAAGATAGATGAAGTGTCCATTAGCAGAGTCCTGTAACTTCCACAAACAGATATAGCTGGTCACTTGAATGAGAATCCTAAGCATGGTGTCCTTGTGGCTGGGCACCTAAAATGGTTTTTACAAAAAAATTGATTTGAAAGCAAATGGGTCAGAGCCCGAAAGTGGAGAGTATTTTAAAAATAGCAAGTTCTTTAATGACATTAAAACAATGAATGCAAAATACATGTTAGGACGTGAACTCACATGAAATACTCACCTCTCGACTAATTTGTGCACTCCTAACGTACCGTACCCATCTAAGTAACATACATATCTAACCAAACCGTAATAAGTTCTACCCCCTTACTACTCGATTCTTATTATGCATTCTAGCGTTAACAACTAAATATAGGACTTTACTTAAACTCGGATTCTCAATTATTATCAATACAATTTATTACAGGTTATCCCTTTATAGTTACTCAAAGCGTTTCTGTATATATACGCACAATACCAACATGAAAGTTATCATTAATTTAGTGTATATTAGTCACGCCATAAATATACAATACAAGACCCCGAGACTAAGTTGCGGTGCACACATACTCTACTATCCATCCCGGTACATCACGTACATAAGGATCACGCATTCCTAATCTCTCAGGAATCGTTCTCAGATAACAACAATCACAAACAATGGAGGCGAACATAGTCACATCACATGGGTCACGCA
Organism: Sambucus nigra; assembly: GCA_949130495.1. NCBI lineage: Eukaryota > Viridiplantae > Streptophyta > Magnoliopsida > Dipsacales > Adoxaceae > Sambucus > Sambucus nigra. The sequence continues at coordinate 135,164,671 of OX422218.1, forward strand.
CATACCTACGCTCCCACGATCAACAGACTTATTAACATTCCAATAATTCCTTCTCTGACCTATGTTCTCGAGGTACCAATCTAAATCCGGGCAACAGAAGGATTAGAAGGCCCTAAGCGAACGTAAACCTCCCGTGATAGCAAGTATGGTAGGTATGTCATACACATAAAATCATATACATATACTAAGTATGCACACATCTCAGTAATCACCATAATTTATTTATAGTACACTTCTCATTCTTGTAACGACTTATAATGTTACACAATTTACATATTCCCGGTTAATATAATTATTCAAGCCGTCCATTGTTCTCACGTCGTAATAGGCACTCACGTCCTAATCCATAATTTCCATTCAATTCAAATCACACTTCTATGTTTTACTCTTCAATATGTCCCATTTATCCCAACTCTAACAATTAGTCGTCAAGGAAATGTCAACTCTACCATTTAATAAGGTTACTGAACACTCGAAATCAAATCAGGCCAAAAAGGCCTAAACTGTCAGCTCGTTAGAAGTCTCGTTCGAACGAGGCTGGTTCGAACGAGAGTTCATTCGAACGAACTGGGCATCTAAAGAGATCTCGTTCGAACGAAAGACATCGATCGAACATCCCTCTCGTTAGAAGGCAAGCTGTCAACTCGTTAGAAGCTCGTTCGAACGAGCTCATTCGAACGACCTGGGCAGGTCTTCTAACGAGGTGACAGTTTGAGCCCAGAAAATTCCTATTACGTTTTTCCAACTTTTCTTCACCTCTAATCTTATATAAATGTCATTCCAACAAGGTTTCAAGGTTTCTAATCATCCCTAAACATATTAAATTCATATAACAACATTTATATGGGGTCTAATCATCCCAAACTACATCTAATCATCAAATCTCTCCAATTTTTCCCCAATTTTCAAGAACATGAACCCTAGAAATTTAGAATCTTCCATAGTTAGGATTAAATCCGTTTTTGTAATATAAAAAGTAGAAATCCTCTTAGTTCAATCATCAAATAACAATTCTACATGCAATCCTACATTAAAATTTGAATTCATATCTCCAATTTCATGGGTTTTTATAGATCTCCCAACAACAATACAATTTTATGAATTTCTACGCATGGAAGAAGCATTCTTTGCAAAAACGAAATTAAACCACTTGCCTTATGTCTTTCTCTGAATTTTGATGTCGAATCTTGAAGGTTGAATTGTCCTCTCTCTCTCTCTCTGCAGAATTCTCTTCTCTTTCTCTCTTTACAAGTTTCTTCTCTAAGGATGACAATGGAGATGGAGGTTGGTTTGGCAAGTTTAAGGTTTCTAACTTCTCCCGTAGCCCACTATCTAGATTGGGGTTGGAAATGGCTTAGTGGGTTAAGACTAAGTCAGATTTTTAACTCTAATTTTCGTGGGTTTTAATTTCCCAAATTCTAAAATTACCAAACTACCCTTTTACGTTGCCGGTATGGCCTAAAAATGCCCCGGGACCCAAACTAAACCCCCGGCTAGTGTTTTCTCACTATTTCGACCCTTCCGGACGCGTTGGCGCACTCAAAACGGCCATACCGTTAATAGAAATAAAATTCATTTTTTTAATTCAAATAATTATATTCTTGACGCGACTGTCACACGCATCCCAACAAAATTTCCAAATTGCCGTATTTCAATCCCACTACAAATTTCATAATTCAATAATCATATATAGCCATATATACTCATTAAAATCAAATACCAACTCGCATCTCGCTAGTATTTTTATCAGGATTAATTTCCAATTAATACACATTTAATTTAATTAATCCCATAAATAAATATCATAAAAATACGGGGTATTACATTGGCGCACTCAAAATGACCATACGGATAACTTAAAAATATTTCACTTTTATTAATCAACATTTATTCCCGACGCGACACAGGCGCGTCCCGACTTAAATTTCCAAAATTTTCATTCTATTCACTCGTGACATTTAATAGAACCAATGTTATATATTACTTTGCTCATTAGTAATATTCAACAAATTTCCCATAATTACTAACTCTCATCACGTTAATAATTCTAACATAATTAATTTTCGGATTTATATTAAATAAATAACTCACAGTAAATTTAATAAATCCCAAATTAATATAGCATAAAAATACGGGGTATTTCATATATTTAGGCCCACATGGCCAAAAATGGGAATTGATATTTTTAACCTAATTGAAAGATTAGGGAACGACAGAAAACTCAACTCTAAACCTAGGGTTTGAGAGGAGAATTGGGGGAAAACAAATCAAGAGCCAAATTGGGGATCTTTGAGCCAAATTGAGGGACTACGCAAAAGAATCAGACTCTACGAATGATTCCAGGCAAGTGGTTAACTGTTGTGATTTCTAAATTATGATAATCAATGCATATCGTAGTGATGTGTATATGAAAATTCGTTTTGGGTGTGTAACCAAGATTAACATTGGGTTTTTATGAATTTAGAGTAATGGGCATATTTAATTATTCGATGGATGCTAAGTTATGATTTGAATCTGTTAAGATTAAATTGTAGAGTGGATTGCAATATGTATAGCAATTACATGGACTGAATATGGTAGGGTCGGATTTGGTAGGACAGACCCGGGTGGAAAAAAAAACAAAATCGAATAAACCTAGGGTTTGGTATAAATTTATTGATGGATTAAGGTCTCTAGGGTGTTTAGAACCTATTTTGGTGTGGAGGATATGTTTGTTGCGAAATGGGTAAGGGTTTGGGAGAAACCAAAAGCTTAAGGGTTCGTCAATGGCTGAAACAGCAAGCCGGGGAAGACCATCACCTGCTCGATCCATCGATCGACCCAGGGGGATCGATCGATCGACGGTCCCAGGAACTTGACAGTTCGGCCAGTTTGTTTATAAAGAGGGTTTTATTAAAAATTTAATCCCTTGATTTTAATTAGTGATAAATTCACATGGACACATATTTCCTTAACAATTATAGAGTGATATAATTGGGTTTAGGAGGGTGTGAACGGTATGGCATGAGATGAACGAATTTGGGAGATAATTCATAAGTATTGAAATTGGGCCGAGGAATAATGTTCGGGTATTGTAGTTGGGTGACGCTACATTATTAATGGAATCGAAGTGACATACTTAATTATGGACCAAGTATGCGAGTCCGGGTATGTCGGCAATTATAGGTAAATATAATTGGGAAATTATGGAGATGAATGTCCGACACATTGTGGGTGAAAATGTGGAAATGAAATTATGAGAGGTAAAATGGACCAAGTGAGCGAGTCCGGGTATATTGGTTAAGTGACACCAAGGTATTAAATTAATTATTGGGAGAGAGTAATTAATTTGGAGTCGGAATATAGACTCGGGAAATATTAAGATATGGGACAAATGGACGAGTCCGGGGATAATGGTTGGGTGACACCAAGTTATTACATTAATAAGTGTGAAAATTATTTTAATTAGAGTCGGATTGTAGACTCGAGTAGGATTAAATTAAAAAGAGTGAAAATTAATTTAATTAGACTCGGATTGTAGACTCGGGTAGGATTAAATTAATGGATGTGATAATTCATTTAATCAGAGTCGGATTGTAGACTCGTGAAGGGTATTTATTAATTAATGTGATAATTAATTATATTAGAGTCGAACCACAGACTCGGATTTGTGTTAATTAATTAATGCGATAATTAATTATATTAAAGTCGGATTTTAGACTCGGGTAGGATTAAATTAATAGGTGTGATAATTAATTTAATTAGAGTCGGACTGTAGACTCGGGGAGGTATTAGATTAAAATGTGTGTTAATTAATTTAATTAGAGTCGGGTGATAGACTCGGGAAGGTATTAAATTAATAAGGGTGTTAATTAATTTAATTGGAGTCCGACCATAGACTCGGGGAAAGTATTATATAAATTGACGTGTGAGTTAAATATATTAGAGTCGGACCATAGACTGGGGAAGACGATAAATTATTAACTGAGAGAATTAATTACGTTGAGTCGGGCCACAGACTCAGGAAATTACAGGCTGTGTGCGGGATATTAGTTCACTGTAAAGCCAGGGTTTATATATATACGGTGTAGTGATACTATATATATATACGTGTATATATTGTGTGTGATGTTAAATTATAGGCAATGTACGGGATTTTGAGTACACGGTAAAGCCGGGTTATATTATATATATACGGTGTAGTGATAGTCTATATATACGTGTATATATTTGGTGTGATTTTAAATATCAGTAACTAGATATTTATTCAATTTATATACTCTAATGCTATCAAGGGAGGTTGCGCGATGTGGGTGAATCTCCTAGCTTGAGGAGAAGGGTGAGTATATCCCCAGGTCATAGCGTCCGGTATATATGGGTGAGGAATTTATCTAACTTTCAGGGAAGGAATATGACCGCCTCCACTACGTTTATATTTTGGCCAAGTTGGTGAACGATTCCAACTTGGGGAACTAGGTTTTGTGAGCACACCTAGTGAGATAGTGTTTTAGAGGGAATCATCCGACGAGGGTATACTCAAAGGGATGGATATACGTATGTTATATGTGTGGATGTTGTGGTAAATCTACGTATATAATGATAGTAAATATTATATACGGGTAATAGTACAGTGTGCGATGTATTTACTTTATATAACTTGTGACACAGTTATATGATATTATTTAAGAGGAATTAATTAAGTTAATTGTGAGATGACTTGTAATTCAAGAATCATTATACTCGAGTTAGAGTAGTATGGCAAGGGAAGTTTATACTAGGACTAGTTAGACGGGGTAGTACAACTAGGTGGGGTTAAGGTAACCGTTAGGTGTGCACAATAGTGGAGGGGTGAGAATGTCCACAAAGGAGTGCGACACTAACTTAAATATGAAGCGCATTCATGCATTTTAAATTACTACCGTTAATTGACTTGCTAAATATTTTCAAAATGTTTTGGGTTGTAACCCTTGCTATAAAACTATTTTCAAAACCTTTTAGGTGTCTAGCCACAGGGATGCCAGGATTGATATTCTATTCCAAGGACACGGAGCTGCGGCATATGTGGATGCTAGAAGGAGTTTGGATTAGACGTATCATTCATTCATTCCTAGAGTAGGAATCTTGTATCAGTTTCAGTTTTATTTAGGGCATGTCGCCCAGACTTTCAGTTCAGTTTTCAGATTGGTTTTGTTCCTGTGTTGGATATTTGTTTTGGATTATTTCACTTTGGTCGCCGATGGTTTATTCGACAAATTTTTTAATTAATTATTAAGTGTCTATTCATTTAGTTGTGTGAATGGTTTATGTTTAATTCTGCATGTACTATTTTTGTTTAATCAAAAAGTCAAAATTGGCACCAACTTTTGGAATACTAGGTGGTTAGTAAGTTTTAAAAAGTTGTCGACAGTGATGCTAAGGATGATCCAACTGGGATTCCTGTTTTAATTTGGTATAGGACTGATCACTCGGTATTTTATTAGGCGGGGTGTCACATATAAGCACCAAAATAGATCAAGAATTATACTTGCATATATGTAGATCAGAACTTTTGGAGAAGACAAGTGTTTGTCACCTCCTTTTTCTTTTTTCCACTGACTATCCGGTGGTGGTTCAAGGTGTAGAGATGGTGGTTGTCCCCTTAATTTACCCTAGGTCACTCTTCATTTCCAAGCAACCCTTCCTCTCCTCTGGATAACCTTTCACTTTATCTCTAAGTCTTTTCACTCTCTAAAAGACCTCACTTGTATTTTGATGAAATGAATCTTAAGTACAATCTAAACTCACATATATAACAAGTCTCCAAGGTTAGCTAAAAGACAAAAAACGTTGGTAATATTCATCTCCCAAGTAAAATGACTAAAATACTCCTTTGGGGTGTCCTTTCATCTTCCAATTGACCTGATACCCAAAACAAACCCCCGGGTAGTCTTTTCTACCTATTTCGACCCTTTTGGACTCAATAGTGCACTCAAAATTATCATCGAAATGACTTAAAATAAATTTCATTTTATTTCCCAACTTTAGTCCCGACACGACTCATAAGTGCGTCCCGACTTAATTTCCATTATTTCCGTATTGTAGGTTCGGACAATAATTATTATAGTCACATATTACTTTTATATCTCTAAGTAATATTCAAAATCATATATTACTTTAATCTCTAGTAATATTCAATCCAGATTAATCCCAATTAATGTTTCACATAATTAATTCCTATTAATCCCATTAATTTGGCCCATTAACTTTTAATTTATCTTATATTAAAAATCACTAAAATTACGGTGTATTACATATCATTGTTGGTGATATCGGGAGGAGGATATCCCGAAGGCATCTTTCTCACACAATATGGAACGGGTGTGTCATTAGTGGATTTTGACCAAACAAAGGGGTAGTTCATTATGAATTGTGAAGCTCCCTCGTTAAAAACTAAATGGTTTGCTAAGGGTGTCCCATACACCCAATTATGTGATTAAGGGTAGTTATGCCCCAGCGTTGAAATTGACTAAAAGTAGGTATGTAATTAGTATAAGGAATAAGACCTTTCACCTATTGAGGACATGAGAGGGCTGCATTTTCAAGAATTTGTTTTCTAGGGGATTCATAAACTAAAAGATGTGCTTTTGACTAAGGTGTATAGTTGGTGATTCATTATACGTTCTATAAACGAGTAGGAGTATTAAGGTAAGGGTGAATACTCATTTGACTGTGATACCATTTAGGGGTTCCAAGAGGGACAATGGACTGTTTGGGGTTGTAAGAGATAGGTCGACCAAGTTGATTACAATTACGAGTTATGTAAGACATTTATGTCGAGATGTGATAAATCATCCTTGCAGGATAGTGTCTCCGAAATTCAGAATGGGAAGTTTTTTCAGAACAGGGAAGGGAAATCGAGGAGGAGCGGAGGCTTGATTCATGGGTTCAGGAGGGAGTTCATGTGTCGTTAATGGTCTCTCAGGTATGGGGAATTATGAAGTCCAATTTGTTATTAGGCATAGACAACAAGATGAATTTCCTTTTTAAAGGTTTAAGTAAGACGAGGTCGGTGTCGTTTGACCTCACCTTACCACCGTCTATATGAAAGATGCGTTTCTTTGGGTGTAAGACAGTAGGAATCTTGGATTGTCAAGTTGGTATTTTAATGATTAGATTAGTTTGGTTGAGATTATAGCCGAATGCAAATTATAATAAAAGGCACCATAATGAATGATAGGACATATACTTAGTAGATTCCTTTTTTCATAGTGTGAGGACGTTGCGGGTGAGATATTCTTAGATTTTTAACTAGGAATATAATGAATTAGAATTTTGAGAATGAAATTCCTTTTTTAGGGGGGAACATTGCAATACCTCGTATTTTTATGCGTATTATTTAATTAATTAAATTTATGAAACTAATTATGTGTGCTTATTATGACAAGAGACGTCACCATTTTTCATTCTGTTATGTGTTATTTAAGTCAGATTGGAATTTGGACTTAAGACACGGTGATTAATTAATTAAATTAATTAATATTTAGACTCATATCAGGAAATTAATAAATAATAAATATTTAGACTCATGTCATCCAATTGATGTTTGGTACTCATGAATCTTAAGAAAATGATCTTCTACTCAATAAGATCATGAATAAAGTGCTCACGAATCCAAATGTGCGTCGTACGATAATATTGGATGGGATTGTGAAAAATGTGAATTACACTCATATTATTGTAAGAAATAGTCATCGTGCCTTAAGTTAACCCATAATCCTTCAACATTTTCTTAACCCATAACAGTTGTGTACAAAAACTCTCGGCCTCCTCCGTGGAAAAAGAAATGGAGTTTTGAATATTTCTCAACTATGAGATAAGAGCATTCCCAAAGTAAAAGCATCCACCCAATGTTCTTTTATAACCATCAACATCCCCGGTCCAATTGACATCCGAATAAGCCGATTAATGGTCATAAGTATCAAAGGAATACCAAATGCCATAACAAAGAGTGTCACTCACGTATTTGATTATACGTTTAAGTGCAAGCAAGTGTGACTCTTTTGGGGACTCGTAATGTTCACAAACTTTGAAACTAAAGGCGATATCGGGATGGATAACAGTCAAGTAGAGGAAACTACCTATTATACTCTTATAGACTGATTTCCCTATGTGCTTACCTAAAGTGTTCTTGCTAAGCCTCATCGAGGAACTCGTGGGTGTGCAAGAATGCTTAGCGGATTCCAAACCTAACTTCTTCACTAGATCCATAAAATATTTAGATTGGGATATAAATATCCTATTCCCGAGTTGATGAACTGGGAGACCAAGGAAGAAAGTAAGTTCACTATCCATACTCATCTCAAATTCACTCTTCGTCTCCCTCCACAAAAGTGTAAGAAAGTTGATAACACATGCATTCAAAGACTATTTCGTCCACATAGACTTGGGAAACCAAGATATCACCACCCTCTCTCTTAAAAAACAACGTCATATCAACTCCCCCTTTCTTAAAGCCACGAGCTAAGACATAAAAAGTTACCCATTAGAACTAAGAACGGGATGCTTACTTCTAACCACACAAAAACTTCTTTAGTTAAAAGACATATTTTGAGTGCTTTGGGTCCTTAAACCCCTTTAGTTGTTCCACATAATCCTCCTCTTGAAGAATTCCATTAAGAAAGGCATTCTTAACATCCATTTGGTACAACTTAAATTGTAGATGAGATTCTATGGTGAGTAGTAAGAAGATAGAATCCAGCCTAGCAATATGAGTGAATGTTTCGTCAAAATTTACACCCTTAACTTGTGTAACCTTGAGCAATCAATCTAGTATTTTTGCAAACGATTCTAAAATTCCCATCCATCTTATTTTTGTACACCAACGTGGCACCAATCATATTAGTCTCTCTAGGTTGAGAGAGTAAAACCTAAACATTATTCTTTTGAAATTAAAGCAACTCATCTTTCATAACACTTATCCAATGCACATCCTTAAGTGATTCCTATATATTCTTCGGCTCTAATGTGAAAGTGTAGCAAAAGTAGATAACCACATTCTCTAGTTAAGCACGAGTCTTGACACTTAGTGTGTGATCACCAAGTTTAGAAGTAGGGTTATGAATCTTTCTAATCAAAGAGGGAGGATCCTATTTGTCAAGAGTCGGGTCCACCATGGTGGTGTGAAGAACTATAGGATCATCATCGGGGGTGCATTTTTCTCATATTCAAGATCATGATCAATAAATGTAGCTTATGTGTCATGTCTAATTATGACATTTATCATTTCCATAACCTTAGAGATTTTAAGGTTATTCACACCATAGGATCTACTAGTTGATGAATATCCTCAAAATATTCCCTCGTTGCTTCTAGAGTTAAATTTTCCTAAGTGCTCTCTATCTCTAAGGATATAGCAAGGACTCACAAAAACTTAGAAATATGATAGGTTGGGTTTCTTACTAGTCCACAACTCATATGGAGTGTGAAGTGTGTGGACGAAGATAAACCCTATTCACCGTTTGGCAAGTGATGTTAACTGCCTCTACCTAAAATCATCTAAGCACAATTCTACCAAAGATCATGGATCGCCTCGTCTCTTCGATAGTCCTATTTTTTATTTTAACAATCCCATTTTATTGAGGCATGCCTATTATTTAAATCTTGTGTTTGATGCCTATACCATCACAGTATGCACCAATACCGACATCGACCGTTCAATTTCCACTTGCCAATCTATTGATGGAAACATAGTGATGATTTTGAAGTGGACAACACTTGGTTGTAAGAAACTCATAAGCATCAAACTTTTCCCTAAGAAATCCAACAATAGAATATCTTAAAAAGTCGTTGATCATCAAAAAAATTTACTTATTACCACCAATGCTCTCGGTGTGCATTGAACCCATAAGATCCATGCGTTTCAACTTTAACACACGTGATGTGGTAATAGTATACAACTTCCTATAAAGACTCTTTATTTGTTTTCCTTATTTGCAAGGACCAAAAACCAAGGAAGTTGGTTTTCTATGCGATGGTAATCCACGAACTAGGTCTTTATTAACTAACCTCGCAATATCTCTAAAATTAACGTGACCTAGTTATTGATACCAAAGGTCCATGGTGGATACCTTAGCACCATTTCACACTAAAGAGGACTTGGTAATGATACCATATCAATTGATGTTTGTCCTTATACCTTGTAGCAAAATTTTACTGGAGTGACAAAAAATGTTACAGTCCGACTGATCAAACTTTATTGCAAAGTTAGCATTGCAAAATTGTCTTATACTTATTAAGTTAGCCTTGAACCCTTCAACATACAACTCATTGTCTCGCTTAGGAAAGTTGAAAATCTCCATGTAGCCTCGTCCTAATATGCTAGACCTACTCCCATCTCCAAAGGTGATTTTGCCTTCTTTGCAATCCACAAGGTGAGTAAAATGTGACTTATCACTTGTCACATGCTTAGAGCGCCCACCATAAAATTACCATTGTCAAGTATCTTGAACCTTAAGAGCAACGTGAACAACAAGGTTTTTTTTCACAATTAGGTACTCAAGTGGTGGTAACCTTTTTCTTACCCTTGTCATTGTTAGCAATAGTCATTTTGTTGGAAGTGTTCTAAAAAGGTGTAGACATCCCTTGAAATTCTTCCATTAAAATTTTACAAGTAGTGACTAGAAACTCAACGTGCTCTCTAAGACTAGTAAGGTCGCTATAGTGGTGTGTGGGAGAATATGTGTGTTAGGATCTTTCTAGCTTGTAGAAAAACTCTTTAAGGTGACCTCTTTGTTAAATTTTCAATGGGTAAAAACATAGATTATTTTTGGGTCGACCTTGGTTACAACACCTAGGCCATGTTCTTCTTGGTGGGTTATCAAATACAAAGTTGGAAACTAGTTCGTGTGTGGTATTGGAAGTGGATGCACCTTCATAACCTATGCCATGCCTCCTATTAAAATCTAGAGTGGTACCTAGAAACATCTTTTCAATTTTCTTGGATATGTCCTCTAAAGTGACTTTGACCTCCCGGGTGCATTCTAGATCTTTCTCGAGTTGTGAAATATGGGATTCAAGTTTAATATGAGCCTTCAATGATTCTTGAAGATCTCTCATAAGACTAACAACTTTGTTGGGAAAGTCTTTCTTCTTCCTACCAATCGAAACACGTTGCTCACTCAAAAATATTCTTATCTAGGCCTCACTCTCTCTCAAAACTTTCAACTCTTTCTCTAAAGACAACACCCTGAGAGGAAATTTTTTATTTTTATTTTTATTTTTGGTTTTTAGAAAATCAATGTAAAGTTCGAAGTATGCGTTCTGGAGGCCATGTTCTCCCTTACTCAAATTCTCAGCATCACCCTCAAACTCTCCCGAATGATTCCACACATTGTCAAGCTTATCATGTTTAAAAACATCCTCATCGGTGTGAGACGTACTTGAAGTGCTAAAGTGACTAGCCATAAATGTGGTGAAGTTATGTTAGTGCGGTGATTCATCCCCAAAATCTACCGACTTAACATCACTATTGCTTAGAGTGACATTATAGATGACTTTCCCTTTGACCTATTTCTTAAGCATAGTGGGATACTCATGGGTGTTTTGACCTTTCCCCTTGCACGAATAACACCTCTTCGATTTAACTTTCATAGGGTACTCACCTCTATATTTTTTTATCATCTCATAAAAATTCTAACCCACTTTGAAATTTTTATTTTTCTCAAAATTTTTCTTTTCTAATTTGGATGAATTTTGTTTTTTGAATTTGAGAAGATTTTTGAATTTTAAAGCAAACAGGGCAAGATCATCTTGATCAAATTCAAAATCGGAGTTAAAACCTACTTTTTCTTTGATTTAGATTTTAAAACTATTCCTTTTTCTTTTTTCTTTTGGATTTTTGAGAACATGTCTAATCCGTAAGTTTGAATATCATTTAGAAGCTCTTCTTGCCTAGTTTTGTATCGAATTCCTAAAGAGTTAAGGACGGTAATTTTTGCACTAAAAAAATGGGAGAGACCAACGAATTTTCTTAACAACTCTCATTTCAGGAATTTTCTCACCCAAATAAAAATTAGAATTCAAAATATCAGACAAACGAGCATACAATTCATCAAAAATTTCAATTTCAAGTATGTTTATAGTCTCAAATTATGTGGTGAGGTTTTGAAGGTTAGAAGTTTTGAAATCATTGGTATACTTGTGTGTGAGCTGAAGAATATTCCAAACTTCTTTAGACGTGGTACACGTCATGATACGATGAGATTCATCGAGTGTGACAACACCAAAATCAACATTTACGAGAATTAAAATTACCCAGTCTAAAATCATCTTCAGTCCAAATTGAGACAGACTTGAGACTAATGACATTTTTATTAGTCTAATTAGGAGGAGTCCACCCCCTTTTAACAACAAGACAAATGCCCTCGTCGATCGATTTTAGAGATGATCTTGTTCGAGTTTTTCAATAGGCATAATTCATGCCATCAAACAATATTGGTATATTGTACGAATTCTCCATATAATCACCAAGATTCATCTAAATAACTTGTACAAACAAGATTTGATAGTAATTTAAAAGATGTTATAGAGTGGATTGGTTATATGGTCAATGTTAGAATTCGTAGATTAGGTCACAAACAAGCCAAATTCATTTTGATCCAATTTAATCTCAATTAATCGGGTGAACCTAAACATGCTATATAAAATATCTAAATAGAATCAAACAAACCACATCAAGAGATATGAGAAAAAAACCTTTTTGAAAGACCCTTTTTCAATACTATTACAACTAAGGTATTATAGAATGATACAGACAGACTTATAGATTTTGACTCTACTATGTATCGTAGTTATGTTTCCTTCCTTATTGATAACAAAAAGTGGTGTAGAACCAGAACTGCCCCACAACAAGCTCCTCTTACGTCGGTGTCTACCGATCAGCCTCAGAAAACTCCTTTGCTATCTTCACCAATAAAGAATCAACTCCATAGAGATTGGAAAATATATATGCTCTTCAAGGTTTGATAAAATGATTAAAAAAATCCAAGGGATTTAAATTTGGAAAACAAAAGTGTTTGATCATAAAAAGATACCTAAAAGTCTTGATAAGAGTTTCAAGTTTGTATCTCTATATACAAGGACAAAAATATCCAAGACATAGACTTGAAAAGATTGCATTTGAAATCAAGTAAAAAACAAATTTTTGCAAGCTCGTTCAAACAAATGGTACCTCATTCAAACAGCAAAAAACGAGAGATCGAAGGGCATTCTAGCGAGAGGAGGAAAATTTTTTATTTGAAATTTCGTTCGAATGACTGAGATCCAACGAGTTAACAAAAACTCATTTGAACAACCCTTCAAATCTCGTTCAAACGAGATGCTTTAAAATGATTTTTTTAAAACTTGTCAAAATATTTTTGTTTCAAACACTTCTAAAAATATCCCTAAATAAATTGATTACACAAAATCAACCTCATATACCTTCTCCATATGTTGTAGTGATGAAATCAACTTTTTGATCTTGATTGTTGCGTTCGATTACTAACTTGTCTTCAATTGAAGTTTTGAGAATGTACATGATAGTGAAGTGGGGTGTAATAGAAAATGCCAAACTAATATATAATGAGCAATCATAAAACTTGATATTACACATTCTCTGTTAATTCTTCTATATAGAGGAATATCCATGGTCTCACAAGGCTTCTTACGAGTTTCCACTATTTTTGATGATTTTAAATAATTATGAGATTTATTATTATAGTTGGATTAATTAAATTAAAAAGGTGAGAAATTAATTTGTTAGTTAATTATTTTGGATTAAAATAATTATTAACTAGCCTGTCAAGGGTTAATACTTATTGATGAAAATTATTGAATATTACTATGTGGTTATGTAATATGGTATTTTAGAATTTTATAACTTGTTGTGAATGTGAAATACAACAATGTGGTATATTATGTCGGGACACACGTGTGAGTCGTGTCGGGACTAATTTAATGGATTAAAGAAGTGAATTATTTTTAGTAACTTGTATGGTCATTTTGAGTGCGCCGTTGAATCCAAAAGGGTCGAGATAGTCACAAAACTCTACTAGGGTATTCTATTTGGCTCCGGAATATTTTTAGGCCTAACCGGCACCCCGAAGGGGTATTTTTGTCCTTTGAATTTTTGGAGAAACATTATGGACGAAAATTAAAGAAATTAAATAAGGTAAACGTGGGGGAGAAAGGGTCTGTCAGTTCCAAACCTACGAGAGAGACAGAGGAAGGAAGAAGAAGTCCATAGGTGTTCTTGGTGCATAACTCAAGGACTCACATCACAAATCCCGCCAAAGCGTAGATCGAAAGACGAGGAACATGTTTATGCCAATTTCATCAATGGATCAGAACATCACAACCGAGGAAAGTGTTTATTACTTGCTTGCTTTAGCGATAATTGTGTTCATGTCAGACTAGGTAATTACCCCATTATTATGAAGATCAATATTGTTGAAAATTTGGGATAATTGATCGTAAATTAGGACTAGTTTGAATCAAGTTTGATTCCCTCATGTAAATAAGATTATGTCCACCAAATTATGATAATTTGATGATTAAATTTGGGCTTAATTTGGAGTGCTGCATATAAATTTGATAAGTAGGGTTCTTGATATATTAATTTGGGGATTTCAATTTTATTAATGATTAATGATGATTAAATGATGATATATTATTGGAAATTATGTATAGATGTTAGGTAGTTGATGGGATTTGAATGATTGGTGTTTGCGCTGATTATTTTAGAGGTTTTAGGCTTAAAAATGATGGAAAATGAAACTGTTAAGGGTGTATAATGTAACAGGCCCGGTGGGGGAGAAGAACGCTGAACCTCGTTCAAACAAGATTAAGCTTCGTTCAAATGAGAAAGCTGATGTCGTTCGAACGACATATCCAAAAATCAGAGAAATTTTCCAGTTCACTCCAATTCGAGTTACACAATTATTTTGAATAAGGAATAATGTCAATTGATGAATTTAGTGTAGTGTAGAATTTTTGGGAGTTAATTGTATAATGATACTTTATATAATGGGAAAAGTGAGTTAACCGTGGAAATTTCGAGAGAGAGAATAATCAAAATAATAATATTATAAGTAGTAATGAGAGAATACTATGTATGGAAAATATATGTATGGGTTGGGTGAATACCTAATAAATTTTAATAGGATGTGTGAATGCCTATTATATGATAGTATTTGTGTGTATAGCATACCTACATTGCTTGCTATTGGGAGGAGGTTTCGCGCAGTGGACAGTCTTATCCTGGGTGACCCAATGGGGGGATATTTGACTTGTACCCATAACATATGAACTTGGATACGTGCTACCTGTTACAATGGTTAGTTTCGACGGTTGAATGGGAGCGTAGGTATGTGCGTGACCCATTTAACTGGTGAGTATGCTCGCCTACAATATTTGAGTTATAAGATTTATGATTCATGAGAGATGCAGAGCTAATTGTCCTTTTTACACTGAGCGATGCACCAGGACATGATAGTAGAGTATGCATTGCGCCAAGTGGTCTTAACCAAGGGGTGCAGGATTAGTATATATATATATATATATATATATATATATATATATATATGTATAGGGATGATGTGACTATATATATGAATAAACTTGGAAAAATTCTACGGTGTAAAATTAGTAGATATAATAATAATGAGAAACAAAATAACCTTAGTTGGTAAAAGATTAACCGGTCGGACGGTTAATAATGGTGTTTAGTTATGAGGGATAAACTATTACAGTAACGTATTGTATAGGCGATACAAATATACTACTAGTGACGTAGATGATGGTATGTTGACTTCGAACTAGTTAGGCTGGGCAGCATAACTAGGTTGAGTTAGATGTACGTTAGGCGTGAATAATAGTGGAGTGGTAAGAATCTCATGTGAGAGTTCGAAACTAACATGCACATAATATTTGCTTCATTGGATTTTTAAATACTTTCTAAAAAAAATATTTTTACAACTGGGGCTCTGACCCGTTTCTTGTTATTCTCCTCTCTTTTGCAATATATATTATTTATTAGGTGCCCAGCCACAGGGTTGCCACCAGACTTAGACCCATGGATCATTTGGTGAGTGGAAGCTATTGTGGAAGATGTAGGTTATTAAGATTAGACACTTCTATCTTTCCATTCAGTTATAGTTCAAACATTTCAGTTAGGGAATGTGCCGCCCGCTTCCAGTTTAGTTATTCATAGATTGTACTTTTCTTAATAGCATTTATTCTCTTATTGGATTGAGTAGTATTACACTTTTGGTTTGAGTCTTTGAACTAGAATGTTTTATCGAGTCTTATTTAATTCAGTAATTGTTTCCTGTTCAGTACTTATTTTATTCTGGTGGAATGCAGATAGTTTTATTTTAATAATGAAAATTTATTAACGGATTATTTGGGTATAATTCAAATTAAATGTTTTGACACTTAGCTTAATTATTTATTAGATGATAAATAAAATAAAATTATTTTCGACAGTGATGCTGAGAATGAACCAACCAGTCACTTCGGTTTAATTTAATAAAGGACTTCTCACTCGGTATATAATTAGGAGGGTTGTCACACCTCCCTCTCTAATATGAGGTATCATTTCTATGAAACAGTTGGAGCACATATGATGGATTTGTCTTGCGATGGGTCAAAATAATTATAGACTCGCCTTGTATAATCATCTTTTGTGCTATTGTGGCATAGGCATAAACATGCCGGATCGTATTTCTTAGATGACTCTCCACTTTAACCTCAAAAAATTGGTTAATCAACCTCTATTTGATTCTTTGATAATAAGCTAGACTGAGATGCTTTAACGCGTATTCACCATTCACTTGTTTGACCACCAAGTTAGAATCCCCTTTAATGAGGAGTGAATGAATGCCTCTTCGAAGAGTCTCGAGCAACCCTAAAATAAAGGATTCATACTCTGCCTCATTATTTGAGCAAAAAAAGTCCTATTTAGAACACAAAGAAATTTCCATCTTTCCTCTAGACAAAGTCATACCCGCTCCTCCTTTACTATGAGCTGATGAACAATCAAATTCCATGGACCATTCTTTTAAGTCTACCTCACAAATATTGTCTTGAAACTCATCACTTTATATATCTTCATGAGGTGGTCTGAACATACTTGAAGTAAAGATAGCCAATAAATCAGCATAGGCTTGACTCTTGATTCTACGAGGAACCATACATTTTAAATCATACTTAGAGAGTATGAGGAACCAATAAAAACTTGATTGTATCACATATTATCAATATGTGAATAGTGAAAGATAACATATAATGCATAATCTTTTTAGCTATTGTAAGAGGGTAGTGAGACTGGGGTCTATGAAGAACTGGAAAGGGTGAGGCGTGACCTACTCCAATGGGCGTTTCCTTCAAGGTTCTAAGGAACTTATAGAACACACTTTGGTAAAAACTTCCTTATCTGGTAACAATGGAAATCAAACTATAGTCCATTCCCTGCAAGGAGATGACCTTCACCATAATAATAGTAACTTTTCCCAAGAAAAACTCCTGAGCGTGATGGCTGTCGGGGTAGAGAGAAGGAACAAAACACTTAACACTTAGAGAAAAGGAGTAAGGAGAGAACACTAGTGGTCTGGGGTGATTTTGATAGAGTAACGGTATGACTTAAGTTATGATTATGACTAGAATTTTCCCGAGGTCCTATTTATACTTGGGTACTAGGGCTGAGTTCACACTTTTTTGGGAACCAAAACTAAGGGGTTGGTGAGGGATAACGTCTGTAATGTACCTTTTGTCCCTACCTATATGCAGTTGTCTGTCTCCTCTGACATGTGCCACCTGGTGCAAACCAAAGTCAAAAAGAAAATGTGTCTTCACTTGAGGACTAAATATCTAATTTGGTGAATATCATTTTAAAACGGTAATTTATTGTACAAGCTTTGCAAACTTAAGGAGGGGACTCTAGGACCACCTACTCTAAAATCTTTGTAAACTTAAGGAGGGAGGTCTCAAGGACCACCTCCTCTAAAATCTTTGTAACCTTGAGGAGGGAGGTCTTAAGGACCATCTCCTCTAAAATATTTGTAAACTTGAGTAGAGGTATCAAGGACCATCTCCTCTAAAATCATTTTTCAAATTGTTCATTTCCTATGAGAAACCCCTTGGCTGCTCACTTCGATTATGGTTAAGTGTGAACTGTGTGAGGACTAGGTAACTTCTATGGTCTGTTTACTAGCGCTCTCTCAATCTTAAAGTGTTAAGTGGTTAAGCTTGCTCAACAAATCTTGTTTCTCAGCCACCAACCCAAAACTCCTAGGAGATCCCATCTCGCCTAGTTGAGCCCTGCATGCTCAACTAGGCTATCTATACGAGAAAATAACATGTCATCACTCCAATACATCTGTGAGTAATAAATATTGTGGAGGATGTCACTTTAGGTGGATCTCCTCGCCCACTGCTTATTTTTCAAAAGATCATTTAGATTTCTGTGGGCGAGGAGCTCCTCATGGTGGGCCTTGTCGCCCTGAATTCTATCTTTCTGAGTTTTGAGCTATTTTTTGATGAGGATCCCCTCATGGTGGACCTCCTCACTTAAATTCTATTTTTTTTGCAATTTGAGTTATTTTCGGGATGAGGACCCACTCCTGGTAGGCCTCCTCACCCAAATTCCATTCTTGTGAACTTTTAAGAAATTTGGGACGAGGATCTCCTCATGGTGAGCCTCCTCTCCCAACTCCTATTTTTGTGGAGTTTGAGCAACTTCGGACGAGGAGCTACTCCATCTGAGAATCCTCGCCCAACTCTTATTTTTGTGGAGTTTGTACAAGTTAGGGCGAGGAGCCCTTCCTGGGGCCTTCCTCGCCCATCTATTAATTCTGTGAGCTTTGGGACATTTGGGGCGAGATGCGCTTCCCGAGGACCTCCTCACCCACTATTCATTTCTTGTGAGTTTTGAGGAACTTGGAGAGAGGTTCCCTTCTTGGGGACCTACTTCCCCAAGATCTATTCCTGCGAGTTTTGGATAACTTGGGGTGAGGAGCACTTCATGGGGCCCTCCTCGCTCAAGATCTATTTCTGTGAGCTTTAGAGAACTTGGGGCGAGGAGCCTTTCCTGGGCCCTACTTACCCAAGCTCCATTTCTGTGGGCTTTGGAGAACTTGGGGAGAGGAACCCTTCCTAGGTCCCTCCTCGTTCATGCTCTATTTTTGTGAGCTTTGGAGAACTTGGGATGAGGATCCCTTCCTAGGTCCCTCCTCTCCTAAGCTATATTTCTGTGAGCTATCGATTGTGTACCCCTCTACATTAGTCCCCTTATACAAAATTCCGCATGTTGGACATACCAACGGTTTTTTTACGCAATGATTCATTTGTGTCTTGGACTTCGAAACATCACTGCTGCATAAATTAGGCATGTCACTTCAGCACGTGTCACTTGTATAACATGCATCTTATCATTGGGAAATATTCAGTCCCCTTTTTTATTAACAATTTGATCGTGTCATAATAGGTATACGAAGTATCTTTTTAACTCTCTTTTTTTTACCATGTCATTTGTTTTCAAACTCAAGTTCTTTAGAGAGAGAGAGAGAGAAAATAGATTCAAATCATCCATAGCCATTTTCGTGTTTTTCCTTCCTTTACTCACTCAAATGACTTCTTATTCTCAAAACCCCACCTCCACCATCGTTGCTACTACCATCAAGGTATTGGTGGGCAAAGTGCCTATTTCTGTCACCATTTCAACTATCTTAGCCACCGGAGCCACCAGCGTGATGTTGGAGATTTTGTGCCCTGCACCTGGAGCTTTTCAATCTTCATTTATTGAGGTGCACCATTTGGGAGTCTCCTCGTCAACTGGTATGTTGGCAACCAAGTCCTCCTCACCCATGGGGGTATCTGTGAGGAAAGGTTCCTCGACTACGAGAGTTATAGGGACATCTTCATCCAGAGGAACCCTCGCCACTCGAACCTCCTCGTCCAAAGGAACCCTAGCCACTAGGACCTCCTCGTCGAGAGGAACTCTCGCGACTGGGACCTTCTAGCCTTATAGGGTGTCGGCCACCACTAGGGCCTCCTCGCCATAGGGACTACTTCGTCCTCCTCACCTATTGTTTATTCCAAGTCTCAAAGGGAATATCTCACTGCTCGTAAAAAGAGATATTTTGGGCTTTATCCTCTAACGCCCTATTTTGGTGGGGAGGACACTTTTATGACTTCTCTTGCAAATTTTGAGCAGTAGTTTGTGGCCAAGATAAATGAGTGACCCAAGGTGGGTCTAGGTGAGTCTTCTAACCTTCCTAATATTTTAACTGATTCAATTCTTAGAGTTCGAGTAGACAAGGGTTATTTTCCCCATTCTAATATTAAGGTCAAAGCATGTGGGGGTGCTACAGAATAATGGGGTCTCTGGGTGGATCATGTCCTGTCCACTCCCTCACATAGAGCCATTATTGAGGACCTTTGTCTTCTACCCATTCATTACTAGCTTTATTTTTTTTCTAATATTTTCTCTGCTCTTTTTAAACTCTAGCATTTGTCTACTGTGTTTTCAACGTCAACGAGGACTTATTCGATATCTTTTTCTTTGGTATAGGTAAGCATTAGCTCCCCTGAGTCTTTTTCCTTTTACTTATCACATTTTAAAGTATTTCGTTTTGAAGTCTTCTGTTCTTGTGCATACAGGAGACTATTTCTCTTAGTCACCTTGCCCCACCTCCCCCTTCCTCCATGGTGAGAGGTTATCCTACCAGGATGCCTGAGGTACTTTTAACTTGTCTTCATCATTGCCTTCTTCTATTTTGTCAAATTCTCTATATCTATGACTATATTATCATTGCTTAATTATTTATGTAGGGACCTTCTTCCAGCAACCCTTCTTTTACTGAGAGAGAAATGCCATCCTCGGGACGCAATGCTCTTGGTATATTGCCTTTAGTGAGGATTCCTATTTTGTGGGTTTTTGTGTCCATGGAACCTAAGCTTCACATCTTGCCCATACCTTTTGGGCCCATTTTCACCATTGCGTCTGACAAACCTATCATACAGGTTAGCTCCACCTCTTAGGTATTGCTTATTCTGGTTAGGATTCATTTCTTTCTTTATTTTGCATTTGGTCTTCTGGACATTTTGTCATGACTAGGTCGTGGCATCCACTGCTGTTATCCCTCCAGTTATCTTCCCTCCTTCCTCTTTAAAGGGGCTTCATGTACGCCTTTACGAGATTTTTTTTATTTTTTATTTCATTTTCCCGTGTCATTAGGATTCCATTCTCATACTCTGTTTTTTATGCAAGTTTGTTGGCACTATCATATCTCCATCTACGTCTTCGGTTCCCTTTTTAGTAGTTCCTTCTACTTTTGAGGATTCTACTGAGGTAGCACCTACTTCAACCAGCTTGGCTGGAGTCCCTTTATCTGAGGGGCTTGTCCCTAGCTCCATGGGTCCAATCTCATTGGTATGCTCAATCTTTGCAAACTCTACATGCTATCTTGATTACACATACCACTGAGACTGGTAGACCATATCTAAATATATGTTAAAAGATATGGTCCCTTTACTTGCGGGACTTATATTTTAACTCCCAGGTGAGTAGTCTACCAGTTTCCACGCTTGAGGAGACATTGGCCATCACTCCTACTAGTTCTACTCTTGCTCCGACTGTTAAAGAATCTTTGGAAAGTGTCCCAGTGGGGCACTCGTAGTTAAATACTTAATCTAGTGGATCATTTAAGCTTATATTTTCTATGTAAATACTTGTTGGCATTTACCTGTTTCCCTATTTGTAGGTTAGCATAGTGACTGTCCCTTTGGCTGCAGAACAACTAGGGGGATCTACTACGAGTCAGGTATTATACTGGCATACCTTACTCTGTCTTTGTTCCCATTTTTATTGTTGCCTCTACTGCAGAAATAGGCTCACCTTCACATTTCTATTTCCTTATTTTTAGGTCAGTGAGGCGGCCATCCCTAATGCTGCGGGACCTACTGTGAGTGCTATACTATGCACTCCCCGGGTATTAAACTGGCATACCTGAGTTCTTTTTATCTGTTTAAGTTGGTGTATTTCTCTTTTGCTCTTTTTTTTTTGGAAAAAGGGATGTTAATATTTTCCTATTCTATGTTAGTTTGATGCCCAAGGCCATGTGATGCCCCCTCGCCTTGGTGACAGCATATTGGCTCCCCTTGCCTTTGAGGTAAACTTATAATGATCTTTGTTTCAATTCGAATGTGATTGCCTCCTGCTACTTTTCTTCTCTACTACTTATCCCTTGTTACTTCTCATTCTTTAGGATCCAATTGATGAACCTGATGAAGCCACCGGGGAGGCCGACCAGAGTTTCGAGGTGACTGGTGATACTAGCTCCGATGAGGATTCCTCTGTGTCTCTCTCATATCTCAAGTCTTACAACACATGTTATGATGACATAGAGGTGGATGATCCTGGTGTTTTTATGAATGCACTGTGGTGTTTAGAGTTTCCCTCCCGATTCCGTGCTCAAGAACGGGAAGTGTTAGAGCTGCTTTTGGATCACCATCCTGAGACTTTCACCTCCCAAAGTGTCCTCAATATTGATAGCCTTACAGTCTTTAATTTGAAGGCCTTAGATAGCCATCTTCATGAGTTCCTATCTACCCCTCTCACTGATGTGACTGCTCGGAGGGTCTCACTGTTTCTCCAGGATCTTCATGACCTTTAATGTTTCTATCATTTCCAACTAGATTGGCTTGAAGTTTTAGTTCGTCATTTTCTCAGCACCACTTTTAGGAAGATGATGAAGCATCATACTTGTTGGCAGCCTAGGGAGCAGTATCGTCAGGATTAGGCTACTCGGATTCAGACTCAGATTCAATTTCAATTGGCTAAGATGGATAAATTGGAGGCTGGTGCTGTTGAGGATGAGGTTCGGATAGCGGAGCATCTCGTTGAGGAGGCTGGTCCTACTTGCACAGACTTGTGCTCCCGCTAGAATATATTTTTCATTTTGTATATTGGATAAATAGTTTGGTTGTTTAGACTTCTTTTGGTAAACTTTTCATATGCAAAGAACTTCATCATTATCAATGAAAAATTATTGTGTTGATTTCTAACACCTTGCTCATTTACTTCTATCTCAACCTTGGTATCTTCTTACCATTTCCTGTGCTAATATTTCCTTTAACTGTGTGGTATTTACTTTTTTTCTCATGATCAAGTAACATTGTTAGAATTTTTCCCTCTAACTGTGGGGTACTTGCATTTTATTTGGGCAAGTAACATTTTAGAACCGTCCCCTCTAACTATGGGGTACTTACATTATATCTGTGAAAGTAGGTGCATTTTATCTGGGCAAGTAACATTTTTAGAATTGTCCCCTCTAACTGTGGGGTACTTACATTATATATGTGCAAGTAAACATTTTTCGAACTGTCCCCTCTAAGTGTGGGGTACTTGCATTTATTTGGGCAAGTAACATTTTTAGAACTGTCCCCTCTAACTGTGGGGTACTTGCATTTTATCTCGGCAAGTAACATTTTTTTAAAACTATCCCCTCTAACTATGGGGTTCTTGCATTTTATTTGGTCAAGTAATATTTTTCGAAATGTCCTCTACTTGCATTTTCTGGGCAAGTAATATTTTTTAGATCTGTCCCCTTTAACTGTGGGGTACATGCATTTTATCTGGGCAAGTAATATTTTTTAGATCTGTCCCCTTTAACTGTGGGGTACATGCATTTTATCTGGGCAAGTAATATTTTTTAGAATTGTCCCTTCTAACTTTGGGGTACTTGCATATTATCTGAGAAAGTTATAATTTCTTAGGGAATAAGCTGGGAGATAAAGTGTTAGCTCTTCTCCTTCCCTTTAATCCCCCCCTCTTCTTAAGAAATTTAAGTAGGGGAATGTAAGTCCCCTTTTCTCTATTCTTTATATGACCTGGTGAAATAAGGCTTTTTCTTTGAGAACAAAAGCTAAGGCTTGCTATAAAAAAAAGTTTGCTATGTATTTTTTACTATCATGACTTGGAGGATGTCCTCCTGCTGGTCTACTCAGTATACTTTACTATCGGGATGGATGTACCCCCCAAGTGTAATGAGCAAAGTTCTCTCTATCTGAGACTCTCCTCTAGTCTAGCAAAGAGAGTAAAAATGTGTGTGTGTGTATATATATATATATATATATATATATATATATATATTCTGGTTTATTTGTCTTTTGCCATAAGAAAAAAAATGAGAATCATCATGTAATGCAAAAAAAAGTTTCTATTCATTTATATTCATTGTCTGTATCATTTACAAGACTGTATTGCTCTTATCATTTTACAAACAATAACTTGTCTATCCCTAAAGCAAGATGTTCAAACCATTCAATAGAAATGAAAATTTTCCTTTAACAATATTAATTATAATACCTCTTCAGCCCCTTGTAGTGGATGGACTTGAGGCAATCACTCTCTGACTCTGAAATCTGGCAATAGCCTGACTTGCCTACCCCTCTAATGACAAAGGGGCCTTCCTAGATGGATTTAAATTTTGATACCGACTTGTTGAGGAGATGGTGAGTGGATGCTCGCAAGACTAAGTATCCCACCTGGAACTCCTTAGGCTTGACTAAGTTTTCGTAGGGTCTGGACAGTTGTTGGGTGTAGACTTTGAAGTTCTCCTTCGCCTTGTCTTTATGCCCATCCAGTGCCTCCAGGTGCACATGCCTTGAGTCAGGGATGAGTCCATTGCTGAGATAAACTCTGTCCGAGAGTACCTCCAACTCCACTGGTAGGACAACTTCAGTCCCATATACTAGCTAGAATGGTGTGAACCCCATTAGTTTTCTTTTTAGAGTACGATAAGCCCATATAACCATGGGCAACTTCTCATGACATGCCCTTGGCATATCCTCCAGCATTTTCTTCAAAATATTTATCAGGGTCTTATTGGTAGTTTCCGCTTGGCCATTACCCTTAGTGTAGGAGATGGTTGAGCTGTTGTGCATAATTTTGTACTTGTTTGTGAGGAGGGCCATTTCCTTGCGTATGAACTGCTTCCTATTATCTGTTAAAATTACCTTGGGTATACCAAACCTGCATATGATATACTCCTTTATAAACTGGGTTACCACTTGGGAAGTCACCCTTCTTAGAGGGATATCTTCCGCCGACTTGGTGTACAATTGTGCAGCCATAATGATAAAAGCTTTGCCATGAGAAGCTGGGCTAATTTTTCCAACAGGTCAAATGCCCATTTGTGGAAAGTATAGGGATCTTCTAGGCTTTGTAACCTGACTGAAGGAGCATGTATCACGTTGCCATATACTTGACATGCTTTGCACTTTTTTACATATCTAATGGAGTCAGCCTTCATGGTTGGCCAATAGTACCCTAACATCATCAGCTGATCATATAGTTTGGCACCCCCTTATGGGAGGGCTCGTGAGTTTCTTTCAGGACTCTCTCTATGTCTTCTTTAGCTATGCATCTCAAGACCTTCTTGTTGTACCCTTTTCTATAAACCTCTCCTTCCACCAAGTGAAAATGGGCTATCTTTTTTCGCAGATAAATTTCATTCGCCCTCTCTGAGGGCAACTTTCCATCTCTCAGGTATGCCATATATATGGCTGTCTTCAATCTTCAAAGGTTTCCACAAAGTTGTCTTCCGCTGGATGGTCAAAATTAGCTTGGCATTTTAGATAGCTTTGTTGTAGGCAGGCAACTTCCATGCTCATAGTGGGCCGATAGTATCTACCCCGCTGCAACCTTTGATAGAGGGGAATATCAGTGTCTCCATAATGCTTTTGGTGCATTTATACTAACCTTTCCTTAGCTTCTTGCTCTCCGACACGCCTTGAAAGAAACCCTTCGGGACTCTTAAAATAGAGTGTTCGCTGCAGCATGTGGTAGTTAGCTAACTCCAACATATTCATTGTCCCTTTTGTGGTTTCAAGCTGTTTCACCACTAGGTGCCTCCAATTGTCTCTCATTTCTTATGAATAAAAATTTTACTGTAGTGCGCATTATTCTTTACCAAACTCTGATTGTTTCTTCCGACTCATCCATGTTTAGCTTCTGTACTATCGTGGTTAGTGCATCGAGATGCTTGTTTATTGTTCTTACATGTCTCTCCACGATTACTTGCAAGAAATGTCGCAACAACCTCTGAATGATGTACCTATAAGGTGTTAAATTGGCATGCTTGAGGGCTTACTCCCTATTGACCTATTTTACTACCAGGTTGGAGTCCCCTCGTATACGCAACACCCTAATCCCTCTTCCGAGTGCCTCTAACATCTCCAAAATGAGGGACTCATACTCAGCCTTGTTGTTTGAGCATTTAAAGTCCAACTTGAAAGAGAGAGTGATATTTTCCTTCCTATTTGACATACAATACCAGAACCCCTTGTTCCTTGAGCACTGGATCCCTCAAACTCCATTGCCCATTTTCTATTTCTTCCACCATGCATGCTTGAAAAT
Organism: Sambucus nigra; assembly: GCA_949130495.1. Lineage (NCBI taxonomy): Eukaryota > Viridiplantae > Streptophyta > Magnoliopsida > Dipsacales > Adoxaceae > Sambucus > Sambucus nigra. The sequence continues at coordinate 135,191,087 of OX422218.1, forward strand.
TCTCCCCAAGTAGCTCTTCGCTAGGTGGCTCAAAATTCCTACTTGGAAAATGAGCAAGCGGATCTTATACTACTTGAATTTTAATGGCCTTGGTCACTACGCATTTCAAATCATACTCTGATATGATCAAAAACCACCTTGCTCCTCATCCCATAAGTATTGTTCATGTAAGGAGGTACTTGATGGGGTCACACTTAGTGACTATGTGAACTGTGAAAGCTAGCAAATAGTGTCTCAACTTCTGAGCAATAAAAACTAAGGTCAGACAATGCCTCTCTACATTAGTGTATCTAGACTTTGTACTTGACATCACCCTTGAGAGGTAGTACATCAAATTTTCAACTCCTTCTTTTTCGTGGGCCAGTAATGCTCTTATGGACATCTTTGTTGAAGTAAGGTAAAGCAGCAGTGGTGCCCTCGCTTATGGTGGAATCATTATGGATGGGAAGGATAGAATCACCTTGATTTTCTCAAAGGCCTTCTTTTTCTCATTTCTCTAAATCCATTTGTCTTTGTCTTTTAGAAGGGGTGTGAATCGGTGAGTCACTTCTGCCAGTGCGGGTATGAACCTCCTTTGGTAGGATACCTTTCCTAGGAAGCTCTTAAGCTGTCTCTGACTCTTGGGGTGGCATCATCATTATAACTTTTATTTTTTCTGCATCTACTTGCACCCCCTGCCTATTCACCACAAACCCTAGAAACTTTCCATCGGTGATCGCAACGAAACATTTGGAAGGGTTCATTTGCATCTTATACCCGCGGCACCTGTTGAACACCCTCTCAAGGTCTTGTATGTATTTTCTTTCTTTTTTAGATTTCACCACTAGGTCATCCACATAAAACTCAAATATGTCATGAAAAATTGCCATCATGGTTCTCAGGTATGTGCCCCCTACATTCTTCAGTCCAAATGGCATGATCGTATAGTTAAAGTTTCCAAGGGGTGTGCAGAAGGTAGTCTTCTCCGCGTCAGCGAGATCCATCTTAATCTGGTTGTAGCCAATGTACTCATCCATGAAACTATACATCTCATGTCCTGCGATATCGTCGACTAAACTATCTATGCTGGATAGAGGAATTCATCTTTGGGGCATGCCCTGTTCAAATCACAAAAATCTATGCAAATTCTAATTTGACTCTTGTCTTTTTTTGCCACTGGCACTATGCTTGAAAGCCATATGGGATGCTGAATAGGCTTGATGAATCCTACCACCAATAACATTTCCACCCCAACTTTTATCTTCAAGTCGAGGTCTGCTTTGTAAGTGCGAGTGTATTGTCTCACTGGAAGGGCATTGGGAAAAATGTTCAATATATGGGACCTCACCTCTGAGTCTATTCCAGACATATCTATATGCTTTTAGCGAAGCCATCGGTGAAATCCTTGAGTAAGCCAATGATCTCTTATTTCTGTTTTGATCCCGGACTCTTGGAGATCAGGATGTGTCTACTTTCACCTCCTTTTTTCCCTTGATTGATCTCCTCTAACTCAGGCTCCTCAACATGCTGAATAATATATGACTCATCAATAACAAAACATTATGGTGTCGGGTCGGTGCTCTCATCCCAGAACACCGCCCACGTAGATCGTCATAAGCAGTAGATAACCTTTCCATCAGGCAAAACCACTTTTTTACGAGTTCGTGGAGGTTTAGCTACTTCCTCCACCTTCCTCTTTCCTTTTTCCATGTGGGGAATTATCGTTTCCCCAAGTGATCATGAGAAAATATCTTCGGTTGATAAACTCCCCTTACCACTTTCTTTCCTTCTAGCTTTCTTATAGAATTTCTTCTTTCCTTATCGAGTTCAGTATAAAAATCTGCATCTATTAGATGGGCCTCCTCGATGGAGAAAGGATTATGAGTCACCTTAATGACTATCTTTGTGCCTCTAATGTTAGCCTTTGCACACTGGTGAGAAGTAGAAAGCACTATGCCATAGGCATGCATCCATACCTTCCCGACGAGCAGCTGGTAACTAGTAATGGCATTGATAACATGGGATTTGATATGGGAAGTGAAATTCCCTAACTTAATTCCCACATTCACGTATCCAATGGATTGCATTCTGACACTATCAAATCCGGAGATCACTAGTGGCACTGCCTTCTCTTGGTTAATCCATGTCTCATACAATGTATTAATCGACATAATGTTACTTATTATATTTACACTCATGTGTTACTTATTATCTTATAAATTTTGCATTTTTAGACATGTGGTATTATTGGCTATCAATACAACACACCCCATTTCTAATATGAAGAATCAACTGTAAATTGGATCAAATTGAAGTCTTATGACACATCTAAGGTAAATAATAAGTTTTGGGGTAAAAAAATATAATTTTATGAAACTTAAGGGACTAAAATAAAAATATAAATAGGGCCATTTTATAAATAAAATATTTTCACAGAGCTCTAAGAAATATTGAAAATAATATTATGAAATTACCAAAATACCCTTCATGTGTAAAATGACCCTTATACCCTTATCACCTTTCCACAACGTGCTGGTCACCTCCACCTTACACATGTCGTCTTTAGAGAAAGCTAAAACAACTGTCATCATTTGGTGATATTAACACTGCAAGACCACTCCGAAACGTGACACCTCGACGTTGAATCACCACTCCAAAAAACCTTGTCATTAGACACGTGTCAACACTATAATATCCTTGGAAACCTATAAATAGGGCCTTTGGGTTAATTTATAACTCACACCAATTCATTGAGAAATATATTAAGAAATAGTGATAGAAAGCTTGGGAAATATCTTAAAAAGGAGTTCTATAATTTTAAAGAAAGAATTCGTTTTGTAGGTATGATTTTATTTAAATATTGTAATGCATTTTTATAATTTTACTTTCGTGCTTTACGTAGTAGTTATGCTCGGAAAATACACTAAAGGATCCACTAATCAAAACTTAAAATTTGGAAACAATCTAAATAGATTTTATTTTCAAAATATGTAAACTTGTTTGAAAACATATATATGCTTTTTAAAATGATTTTTGTAAGTAATTTCTTGTTATTATGGAATCTCATTTAAGTAATTCCAAAGTCAGTCCCGGTAAAATTCTGACTAGTTGCGATGCTATTTAAGTGGTGCCCCTGTGACCCTTCATATCTACTGGGAATAAATAAAAAAAATATTTTGTTTAGATGAGATGGTATTTAAGTGGTTCCCCTGTGACCCTCCATCTCTATTGGGAACCGATGTTTAGGAAGAACAATGAATTGAATTCTTTAAATACGATAAATGAATATTAAAAATTGAGAAAATGGTTTTAGTAACCTTTTACAGCAAATTATTTGAGGATTAAAACACAATATTTAGAATTGGGTTTATTTAGAATACGTAATTAAACATTTATTGTATTTATTCGATTAACGTGTGATCCAAGACTCAATATCTGTATTTTCGAGCCTCTATTTTAGGTGAGTACTCTATGCAATTTCTTGTGCATTTTGATTATATATTATGCAAACTATATATATATTTTGTGAAATGCTTTGATTCTCAAAATACATATGATATTGATGATTCCGCCGTTTGTTATATGTGTATATCTCTCGATATAAACATCTGATTTGAATTTTGAAATTGTTGATTTAGCTTATGGAAACTCTCTTACTATGTTGGCCTTGACAACCGAGTGAAAATATTTGGGTGGTACCTTCCCAGCTGGTTTATCGCTGGTGTGCCCTAAATAAGGCATTGTTCCAGAAATCATGGTTCTATGTCTATGATGTTACCGGGTGGAAATATTTGGTAATACTATCTGTCTAGGTATTAGAGCATACATGGCCACTAAAACTGAATAATTGACATATGCTCAATTGTTTTATCTTCTCTGCTCTGAACTATTATTCTGAATATATATATATATATATATATATATATATATATATATATATATATATATATTGTCAATAGCTTTATATATATTACTAGAAATTCCTATCTCTATGTATATGCCTTTTGTTCTAAATTGAATAGGTATCAATTTTCTGAAAAACCCTAATATCTGGAAATTGAATCTCATTCGACTTTTAGCTGACGATGTATAAATAACCATTTTTCAGGAAATAATTAAGCTCATGGATGGAACGTAAAAGGACTATGTTGAAGATTTTAGATTTTAGAGCTATTTTTGTTACATTAAGTAGAAGTTTGTTTTATTAGATATAGCATGTTTGCCTCTTTAATTAAAAGGTTTTAAAGTTTGTGTCAAGTTGTAACTCTTTGATATTTTAATATAAATGAAGTTTCCTTCAGAAAGCTCTGATGATGTAATTCCTTCACTTTTAGTATTTTATGATTCATAACCATGTGATTGTATTTCCGCTACATATATTTTAAGAGAAAAATTTTAAAGCCAGAATACTGAATGCCTTAGTGGCATGTCAATACACTTGTTCCCTACTATTTTTGGGTCGGGGTTGTGACAGAGGTGGTATAAATGCATAGGTTATGAACCCGTAGACTACTGAACATAGGTTTTGAACGTTATAGATTTCATGTTTCCATCTTTAGGAGATGGTATTGAATATCTAATTTATGTGATAACCATCCCTATGTGTTATATTATTGATAAATGGTCTTTTAGTTTTCAATCTTGATATAGTATAATATATCTTAAGTTTGGCCATGACTGTAGAAAATTACAAAGAGAAGACCATCTATGGTAACTAGTGATTCGAGTATAGAAGGACTGGAAGGTGCATGCAAGGCGATTGAAAGTCCATCAAATATTGTGGAGCAGCATGTGAATAACGGAGTACCAAGGAATCTTGAACTAAGTAGATGTACTATTGAACAGTTCAAGAAGTTAAAATCTCCATCTTTTAATGGTACTACTAACCCCACCGAAGCAGAAAGTTGGGTGATGCAGATGGAAAAGATACTCGATGTTCTTAAGTGTACCGATGAACAAAGGGTTTCATTTGCAATATTTATGTTAGAAGGGGAAGACGAACATTGGTGGAGAATGGCTAAGAGAATACACAAGGAAAGGAATACTTATATATGTTGGATCGATTTCTTACTAATCTTTTATGAGAAATATTTTCCTGAAACGGTGAAAGATGAAATGGCAGCTGACTTCAAGAGTCTACTGCTACGGAATATGATTGTTTGTCAATACGAGGAAAAGTTATTGAGTTATCCCATTTTGCATGCCATGTTGTAGTAATTGATGTTTTAAGAGCGAGAATGTGGGTTAAGGTTGAATATTCATAGTCGAATTTTCATCCTGAAGTTGACATCATATATTGACATTGTGACTAGGGCTACAATAGTTGGGAGGGATAGTGAGGAGTACAATTGAATTAGAGATGGTAAGAGGAAGTCTGGGGAACAAAAAGGAAAGAACCCTAATAATAGAATTTTTTTTAGGAGTGCATCCAATGTTGGGGGATCTAGTAATAACAAACAATATAATAACTAGATATGTCAGTATTGTGGAAAGATTCATGGATGACTTTGTTACAAGGATTCGGGAGCTTGTTTTAGATGTGGACAGAAAGGACATCAGATAAAAGACTGCCCAAATCCAGCAAGGGTTTTGATAAAGACTTCAAGTGCAAAGAAGGATCAAGGCAGATAGGGTAGAGTTTTTGCGCTTTTTGATACCCAAGCTTCTAATGCTATAGTTTCAGGTTCACTTTCTATATGTGCACAACATTATAAAGCTTTGATAGTTCCCAGTTCTACCCATTCATTCATATCTATACATGTATTAAATCGCTATCATAAATTTCTTGAACCCTTGAATCATAACATACACGTTTCTACTCCTTCAGGTGAGTTATTGATGGGTAAATTAGTATACAAGGCTTGCCCCGTAGACATTGATAGTCATAAACTATTTTTTGATTTGATATTTTTAGACATTAGATATTTTGAAGTCATTTTGGGGATGGACTTGTTAGCATCATATCATGCTAAGGTAGATTGTTTTGAGAAGAGTGTTACTTTCCAAATTCCTCACCAACCAAAATTTATTTTTGAAGGAACTGACATCATATCTCCAATGTGTATTATTTTTGCAATGCAAGCGTATATAGCTTTCTTTAAAAGGGATTTCAAGGATTTCTTACAACTGTTACCAGTTTGCAGAAGATAGGTCCTAGCTTAGAAGATATTCCTATCACTAAGAAATTTATGGATGTTTTTCTAGATGATTTAACAGGCCTACGTCTTAATAGAGAAATAGAATTTACCATTGACCTTAATCCTGGAACTATACCAATCTCAAAATCACCATATCGTATGACGCCTTTAGAATTAAGAGAGTTAAAAGTTCAATTAGAAGACCTTTTAAACAAGGGTTTTATCAGACCAAGTATATCGCCTTGGGGTGCTCCAGTGTTATTTGTGAAAAAGAAGGATGGGACGATGAGACTATGTAAGATTATAGTGAACTGAATAAGGTAACCATTAAGAATAAATACCCCTTACCTCGTATAGATGACTTGTTTGATCAATTAGAAGTTGCACAAGTATTTCTAAGATTGACCTTAGGTCAGGCTATCATCAATTGAAGATTAAGGAAGATGATATTCGAAATCAACTTTTTGTACTAGATATAGTCACTATGAATTTCTTGTAATGCCATTTGGACTAACTAATAAACCAATCGATTTTATGGATATGATGAATAGAGTGTTTAGGAAATATTTGGATTAATGTGTTGTTGTTTTTATTGATGACATCCTTATTTATTCCAAGAGTATTGAAGAACATGAAAAGCATTTAGAGATAGTATTACAAATCCTAAGGAAAGATAAATTATATGAGAAATTAAAGAAGTGTGAGTTTTGGTTGCTTAGGATTTCTTTTCTAGGATATGTCATTTCCAAGGAGGGACTGTCGGTTGACCCTCAAAAGATCGAGCCTATACTAGATTGTCCTAGACCAACTAATCTGATGGAGATTCGTAGTTTCCTTGGATTAGCAGGTTATTATAGAAGATTTGTTGAAGGATTTTCTATCATTGCCAAACCTCTATCTAGGTTAACACAAAAGGGGGTAAAATATGAATGGTCTGAGGAAGTCGAGAAAAGTTTCCAAGAACTTAAGAATCGATTAATGATTGCCCCAATTTTGACTATTCCTTTAGGTACGAAAGGATTGGTGATTTGTAGTGATGCTTCTAAAAATGGTCTAGGATTTGTGTTAATGAAAAATGGAAAAGTAATTGCTTATGCCTCAAGAAAATTAAAACCATATGATTAGAATTATCCAACCCATGACCTAGAATTAGAAGCTGTAATTTTTGCTCTTAAGATTTAGAGACACTATTTCTATGGTGAGACTTGTGTGATTTATACCGATCATAAGAGTTTGAAATATATATTTACTCACAAAAAATTGAACATGAGACAAAGGAGGTGGTTAGAATTGATGAAGGATTATGACTTAAATATTCATTATCACCCAGAAAAAGCTAATGTAGCAGCTGACGCTTTAAGTAGAAAGTCTACACTAAATTTAGCATGTCTTATTACAAACCAGGAGGCTCTATTGAAGGATTTAATAAGTACGAAAATAGATGTTCGTATTTACAATAACGGTGGAATAATTGCAAACTTACAAGTACAACCCATATTGATGGAAATGATCAAAATTGTATAAGTAAACAACCCACAACTGAAGAAGATTAGAAAAGATTGAAGGGAATATAATGGAATTTACAATACGGGATGATATATTGAGGTTTGGAAATAGAGTGTGTGTTGCACATGATGCCCAACTGAAAAGGCAATTTTGGAGGAAAGTCATTACTCGAGATTCACGTTTCATCCCGAAAATACCAACATGTATAGAGATCTTCGAGAAGTGTTTTGGTGGAATAACATGAAGAGGGAGATAGCGGAATTTGTATCTCAATGTTTGGTTTGTCAATAAGTAAAAGCTGAACATCAGAAATCATCAAGATTACTACAACCCCTACTTATACCTGAGTGGAAATGGGAACATATCACTATGGATTTTGTGATAACTTTACCAAGGAGTTCAAATGGTAATGATTTTTTTTGGGTAATTATTGATAGGCTAACTAAATTTTCTCATTTTCTTGCCATTACGATTACCCATTCTTTAGAAAATTTATCTAAGTTGTATGTGCGGGAAATTATTAGGCTCCATGGAACCCCAACTTCAATTGTTTCTGACCGTGACCCTAGATTTGTGTCTCGCTTCTTGAAAAGCCTACAAGCAGCCACGGGAACAAAATTGAATTTCAGCATCGCTTTTTATCCTCAAACGGATGGATAATTAGATAGAACTATTCAAACCTTAGAGGATATGCTTAGGGCATGTGCACTTGATTTGAAAGGGAATTGGGATGATCATTTATCGTTAGTGGAATTTTCATATAATAATAGTTATCAAGAAAGTATTCAAATGGCTCCGTATGAGGCACTCTATGGTAGAAGGTGTCTTTCCCCTACATGTTGGGTAGAAGTTGGGGAAATAAAATTGTTTGGACCAGAATTGATTCAGATCACCATAGAGAAGGTGAAATTGATACAAGACTGACTTCGAATCGCTCTAAGCCATCAAAAGAGTTATGTTGACAATCGACACCGACAGTTAGAATTCCAAAGAGGAGATTTTCTGTTCTTGCGAGTATCACCTGCAAAGGTTGTAATATGATTTGGGAAGAAAGGGAAGTTGATCAAAAGATACATAGGACCCTTTGAAATCCTTGAAAGGATAGGAGCTGTTGTGTATAAAATATCCTTACCACCTTAACTCTCTAGTGTACATAATGTGTTTCACGTAACAATGATAAAGAAATATGTCCCAGATCCAACACATATCTTAAGTCACAAACCTTTTCAAGTTAAAGAAGATTTGTCATACATTGAGTATCCGGTAGAAATTTTGGACCATAAAGATCAAATCTTACGAACCAAGGTAATTCCATTAGTCACAGTATTATGGTGTAACCATTCAGTTGAAGAAGCAACATGGGAGCGGGACGCTGAAATAGAGGAGATATATCCATACTTGTTTGTAAATTAATGCGAGTCAAGTTTGGGGACCAAATTTTTTATAAGGAGGGTAGGATGTAATGACCCCACTTTTATATGCTCATATATATATATATATATATATATATATATATATATATATAATAAGGAGTAAAACTATGTATGTCATAAGATGAAAAGATGATGTCATCTGTATGAGTTTTCTTACACTACCTATTTTACCCCTTAATTTTTTGGTTTCCCCCTTTTTTTCTTCTCACTAATCAATTCCCTTCTTCCACTTGAATTGAAACACAAGGTCATTTTGGTAAAGACAAATTATCTCTTCCTCTAGACACCACTTTCTCTCTACTTTCTCATACGCTCGAAATATCTCTGCAGTTGAAGCAACTCATCGAACTCTATCTCTTGCCCACCATCCATCCACCACCTTCACCATCTCCATTCAACACCTACAACATCCATCCGCCATCGAACCCGCCACCATAAACCAAGTATACTATTTAACCCAGCACCACCATCCACCACCTGCTTGAATAGACTCACTTGACTGTTCGAAGAAACCCATTTGGGATTTTAAGGTACGGTTCAAAGAAACCCATTTGGGATTCTAAGCTTCTGTTCGGCCATTTTCAGAAATGCATTTTACTTTTTGGGATTATAAACTACTGTTCGTCCATTTGCAGATACCATTTAACCCAACGCCACACTGTTTGAAAAAACCCATTTAGGATTTTATGGTGAGATTTTGAAGATTTATTTTTTTTTTAACATTGAAGATTCATTTTTTTATCTGAAATAGTGAGCATTTTTTTTCCATAAATTATGATTTCCATGTTTTATATATGTTGTTTTGTATATATTGAATGGCAATCTACTCTAAAAAAGATGGTCGTACTGGTGTGGTGGATAAGTTCAGATTTGGAGTGCGTTTTTTGGTTATTAGTTCAGATTTGTGGCTTTACTCTGGATCTTTAGTTATTCATTTGAGTTTTCTTAGATTTTATTTTTTATTTGTACAGGTGAATGTCACTCTACCGCCTCTAAAACGCATCTATGGATTTATTTGGGTACTCATATTCTCTTTGTCATTTTAAAATATTATAGGGATTTTATTCTATTTTTTTCATTCAAGTTTTTGTTTCCATTTAAACTTAAATAATCTTCCCATTCGCTCTCTGTCACCACCTTGTCTCACACCCCATACCACAAAAAGGTACACGTGAAAGAAATTTTCAGAGTTCATTGATTATAACATGTACTATAACATTTTTTGTGTTTATAGGGTTCTTGATGCTTTAGGTGAAGAAAAATGTTTTAGAGGTTGAGTTACAGTAGATATGGGTTCTATTTTGGGGTATCATGGAGTTCTTTGGTGGAGTTGTATAACAGTGAGCTCTTAGAATTTTTTTTGTATTTTCTTCTCTGGTGGAATTCTATAACACAAATCTTTACTTATCGCAAATTTAAATGTATATATGGTGTTGTCAAAGCTTCAGTTAAAGTTTATTATTGTATTTTCTTAGTTATTTATTTTATTATTGTGATAGTTATAGTTATAGTTATTTTTTTAGATAGTGTCAATTGATGGCAGTATTTGGTGAACTTGAAAACAACAAAATAATAAAATTTTGGTTTCATTGGTTAACAATAGACTTGAGGCTCCATTTGGTTTTTTTTTGTATAGTTTTAAATGTACTGTTGTGCATTTCTAATTATTGTTTTCTTTTCAACTGTACTGGATCAATTTCTTGGCCTGAAACTTGCAATGAAATTTTCCCCCTTTTTTCAAAGTTCAAAAATAAGGGTAGAATAGTATTTTTCCCCCATTCTATCCCTTACACTCATCTTTCCAAACCTATCTTTCTTCTCATTTCTCTCCGTCTCACTTTACTCTCCCCATCTCTCTCTCTCTCGCGCGCGGGTCTATCATCAACGATCAATAAAGAACGGTATATTTCTTCCAATTTCTTTTTTGTGTGATGTTACTGTTGCTGGGTTTCTTTCATCTTAAGGCCCTTTAGTGGTTTTCTACTAGATTTTGTTTTTTGGGGGTATTTTTATTGAATCTTTATGATTTTTTGGGATATTTGTTCTATACAATGTGTCAGGAGGCCATTTAAGAGTCGTCTAAGGTAAAACACTCCGTTTTTTATTTTATGATGATTTGTTAATATGGTTTCTAATTGGGTTTATGACTTTGTGCAGATGTTACCATCATTGACCCCCTTGCATGCTTGCTGTTTGAAAAAATGTCAATGTGGAGTGATTTTGTTATACTTTTTATTCTAATATTTATATCTCTTTCATGAGTTTGTAGATTTGTCATTTGTGAATAATATTTGTTGTTCTTTTCGATTAAGGTATTTGATTAATTGCTTCTACGGGACAAACAATGTTATATGCATTGTTGAATATCCACTGCTTGACAAAGTGGGCAAGTGAGTATTTTATTTTTTTCCCAGTAGTGTTGATATAAATTAATGGTTGCAAATGTATATTCATCTCGATGAGTTCATTTGAATGCTATTGGGTAGGATGTGTTCAGTATAATCATCTTTGTAAAATATTTATGTTTTATAAATGTTCATTTGAATGCTACTGGATGAGTTCATTTTAACTTATGTAAAATATGTGTGTTTTATAAAGAGAAGAACTCGGCATTTTCTCGATTTGGATAGAAAAATATTCTCTATAGTTTAAATTTCTCTATAATGGTGATTAATTATTAATTTATTTCATATTCTTGATTTGTGTAGGTTCACGTTGTATTGTGTAAATTGTTTTAAATTGGTTTGTGCATAAATTTTCATAAACACTAATCAATCAATCTAAAGCAACAAAAAAATATAAACCCTTCAGCTCTTATAATTCCTTTTCCAGACTGTATGTCGTTGCAGAATACACCTATGCACTAACACTGGTAGGTTTTTACATACTTATTCACTGACTCAATTTGGTGCATTTTGGCTTGACATAGGAAAATGTGAACTTACTATTGAGGACGATAATACTTCACATTGAAAAAGAATTTAACAGAACCACATGTTCAGTGGATTGAGATAAGGAATCCTGCTCTCAATCAGCATCCTCAAACTCCAATTATTCTTGGACAACTTCTCATGCCCAGTCCCGACCAAAACATGCTTCTCCATTGTCAACGTTCCTTCCTCATTTCACTACCTAGAACTGGCCTGCTCTCGGACACAAGAACTTCATCATAATTCTTTTCAATTGGAATATTGGTTTCCCCAAAACCATCTCTATATGGTCAATCGTAGATTGAAAAACGGCCATTCTTTATAAATTGCGCGTAATTCCTCGGCATGTCCTTTTTCGTGTACACCCTTTGAGCCTGCGCTCTAAGCCTAGAGAGGAGAGCGAATTAGGGTTGGGTCCATGCGAATATCCATGGGATGGCACGAAGATATCCGATTCTTTCTGAGCTATTTCTTCATTTGGGTTAGCTTCCAATGTTGAGGAAGCCCATTTGGAATTGTACTGCTTCTTGGAAGTAAGTGATGAATTCAATTATTTTTCCTTTTATTTTCTGATTGATAACAAATTCTTGATGGTTCTATTCAAGCAACTTGATATTTTTTTTCTAATTCCATACTTGATCTTACATATTTTCTATGATAGTTTTGGGTTTGAAGGCATGCAATGGTCAAGAAAATATGACAGGAGGGAATGGATATCACTTGGTTGGGTGATCAATAGTTTTTCTCTTTTCTTTCTTTATTAGATTCGTTGAGCTGGGCCTTCTAATTTTTGTATGTTTTGGTAATTATGGCGATGTGTTCATTTTTTTCAAGCTTGGTATTTGTCATATATGGTGTTGCTGATTATGGTCTTAAGCTTGGTATTCATTTTTTAAAGTTTGTTAATCAAACGTATGCACAAGATTTTCACTCTTACATACACATCTATTGATATTTGGTCGGTATATACTCTAAACCATTGCATTTGTTCAACCTTACTTAGTTTAATTTTGGTATCTCTAAAGTCTATGACCAATCTCTACAAGTTTCTTAATATGTGGATTGTTATCTTTGGTACGCGTTCGGTTTTATAGGTACACCTACATGTTAAAGTAACTGGCCACATCCTTAAGGCATCTTTGGTTTGTTGTATGTTTTTGAAGTATTCTTCAATTGCCCTTTAGTTTTATTTGGTTCACGTTTTGTAAGTTGCAAGTATCATTTGTGTTCTCTCTTAAATTTAAACCATTTTAAAAAAAAAAATTTAAGCAATATGATGACAGTTATTTTACATAGCTAATATTTTACATAAATATGAAATATTACAATAAAAAAATCCATTTTTCTCTCGAAGTAACACAAACTTGCCAGTAAGTATATTTTTCAAATATAGTAAATATGAGTTTCTTGTTGTATATTCTTTCCTAAACTGCTGCGTAGTTGCAACAGCCAAACTGGAGACCAGGTCAAACAATCAGTATGGGCAATACTGGAACATAATTCAAGTTTTTCATCAGATATGCCACCATGCGTCCTAACACAACCCCGAAAACCACCTGGAAAGGAGTATGCCCAAGTGAATCATGCAGAGGTATGGAGGTGGATAAAGGGTGCTCCAGAGGAAATTGACACACAATTTAGTTCAGCATTTCAGCTTGACGACCAGCATGAAGTCTGACCCCGGAAGCATTATAAGCACAACACAATCCAAGACAACCGCAATGGAAAATGTTGTTCCTCCTATCCCTTCTTGAAGTCTAATAGCTACTACTAGTGCTGTTACAGTTGTAGAATGCGATGATGGAATTCCACCATAATCAATCATTATTTTAGAACCCCATCTCTTTTCCTTATACCCGAGTATCTTGAGGAATTGGACGATAATGAAGGCTAGAAAGAAATTCAATTTGTGTTTAGGAGCAACAATCTATGCCTTGGTGACACGTATGATTCTTTGTCATAGCAGTCCCTATTTCGAACCAAAGAAATTCAAGTTGGTAGCTCTGTTATAGATATTAAAATTAATAACATCCAACCCTACACTATCATGAGGAGAGCAGGTGATAGAACAACACACACTAACTGCAATTATTTTGTTAGTGTTTCCAGTCCAAAGTAAGTTTCGAACCCAAGAATGAATCATATCCAACAGTCTAGCAGACCATTTATAGTTATTGTTAATAGTACACTTTTGTGAATATCTCATTTGCCTCAATATAATATGCATGAACTTCAATCTCAGAGCTCTAAATAAATCATTATGAGAATGAACTTCACTATCATCCACTGATTAATTATGACCATTAGTATCGATCTTTATTTGGATGTTTTGGAGGTGCTGAGTAGCCTCCTCCACTCTACTACTGATATTTGAAAAAATAGTTGAGTTTCAAACCTTGATCACAACCTTTATCTTTATGAGCTTGGCCTTAGAAATAAACACCGTGTAGCCTTAAATGACTATATACATATGACTATATACATACCTGTTTATGTTTATGATATTTCAAGCTATATACTGGTATAGGGGTTATACCATAATACTGGTATACCAGTTATTACTATACCATACTACTGGTATACCAATTATGACTATATACTATACTATACTACTGATGCCAGGGCTACACCATGTTTGAAATATCAGTAGTATAGTATAAACTGGTATATGGGATATACCATATTACTGCTGTAGCCCCTAAATAGGTATGATATTTCAAGCTTGAAATAAACATGTATAGTATATACTGGTATAGCTTGGCAATCAAAATAAACCTGGCAATATTCATAACTGGTATAGACATAACTGGTATCAGTATAGTATATAGTCATAACTGGTATCAGTAGTATAGTATATAGTCATAACTGTTATATACTATACTACTAATATTTCAAACATGGTGTAGCCCTGAATGACTATATACATACATATTTATCTTTATCATATTTCAAGCTATATATTGGTATAGGGGTTATATACATACCTGTTTATCTTTACATACATGTTTATTTCGAAGGCCAAGCTATATACAAAACAGTTTATTTCGAAGGCTAACCTTGATCATAACCCTTTATCTTTATGCCTATATACATACCTGTTTATCTTTATGACTATATACATACCTGGCTTCCCCTATTGTTGCTTCATCACTATCTTCCACTTGCTAAGTCTCTGTCCCATTACCCCCATTATACTCCCTAATTCAACTAAGCCTTTGCTTCAAATAAATCCTAATTTACTTCCATCTTCTCTAATGATTTATAGAAATATTCTACTAGTCCGTCTGGATCCACATCTATACTTGGGGAACTATTTAGCCTATAGATTTATTTATCATCAAAGCAGGTTCAATGTATAAATGATCAGCATTGCACATTCATCTTCAAATCAGGATCCTGAGTTGATTAAGAAGCAACGTATACTAAGAAACTCCAAGCCAAAAGATGGTATATTGGTTGTGTTATGATCAACCTTAAGCCGGGTAGTATTACCCTGTAAGAAAACAGCGAGTAAATTGCATCATTCTCAACCTTAATTCTACATTTTAAATCTTTATATGGTATAATTTTTGCATTCGGTCTGACCACCTCACTTTTTTCGCGGTGAATTTTAGGCATCCTAAAGTTTTAACATTATGCCACATACGATGTCTATTATGTAGTTATATATCCCAGTTGTTTTTGTTCTTGGTTGAATACACTACACTCACTAACTCAACCTCAGGGCAAACCAGCAATCACAGCGTGAACATCCATGAAGCCAACCAAGCCAAATTTTGAGAATGTATATGCTGATTTGGTTCGTTGTGACAAAGACAAGAAATTGAGGGTGAAAAGACCTGTTAGGATTCTTACTAAGGTTCCCAAAATACTGTAAGATCACTCCGGAATGCGACACCTCGACGTTTAATCACCACTCCAAAAAGCCTACTCATTAGACACGTGTCAACACCGTAATATCCTTGGAAACCTATAAAAAGGGGCTTTGTGATCATTTATAGCTCACACCAATTCATTGAGAATTATAGTAAGAAAGAGTGATAGAAAGCTTGGGAAATATCTTAAGAAGGATTTCTATAATTTTGAAGAAAGAATTCATTTCGTAGGTATGATTTTATTTAAATGTTGTATTGCATTTTTATAGTTTTAATTTCGTTCTTTATAGCTTTACTTAGTAGTTATGCTGGTAAAATACACTACAGGCTCAACTAATCAAAACTTAAAATTTGGAAACAATCTAAATTGATTTTATTATCAAAATATGTAAACTTGTTTGAAAATATATTTACGCTTTTTAAAATAATTTTTGTAAGAAATTCCTCGTTATTATTGAATCTCATTTAAGTAATTCCAAAATCAGTCCTAATAAAATTCTGTCTAATTGAGATGGTATTTAAGTGGTTCCCTTGTGACCCTCCATCTCGACTGGGAACCGACTGATTAGGAAGAACTATGAATTAAATTCTTTAAATACGATGAATGAATATTAAAAATTGAGAAAATGGTTTTAGTAACCTTTTACACCAAGTTAATTTACGATTAAAAAATAATATTTAGAATTGCGATTATTTAGAATATGCAATTAAACCTTTATTGTATTTATTAGATTAACGTGTGATCCAAGACTCAATATCTGTATTTTCGAGACTCTATTTTAGGTGAGTACTCTATGCAATTTTCTGCGCATTTTGATTATATATTATGCAAACTATATATATTTTGTGAAATTCTTTGATTCTCAAAATACATTTGATACCAATGATTCCATTGTTTGTTATATGTGTATATCTCTCGATATACACATCTGATTTGGCATCTAAAATTATTGATTCGGCCTATGGAAACACGATTACTATGTTAGCCATGACTACCAAGTGGAAATATTTGGGTGGTACCTTCCCAGCTGGTTTATCGTTGGTGTGCCCTACATAATGCATTGTTCTAGAAATCATGATTCTCTCTCTGTGATATTACCAAGTGAAAACATTTGGTAAAACTATCTGTCTAGGTATTAGAGCATACATGGCCGCTAAAACTGAATAATTGACATATGCTCAATTGTTTTTATCTTTGCTTTTTCTGAACTGTTATTCTGAATATATATATTGTCATTTAATTTATATATATTACTAGAAATTTATATCTCTATGTATATTCCTTATCTTCTAAATTCAATAGGTATCAATTTTTTGAAAAACCCTGGAATGTCTGGAGATTGAATCTCATTCGACTTTTAGTTAACGTTGTATAAAACCATTTTTCAAGAAATAATTAAGCTTGTGGATGGAACGTAAAAGGACTATGTTGAAGGTTTTCGCTTTTAGAGATCTTTTTGTTACATTAAGTAGAATTTCGTTTTATTAGATAGAGCATGTGTGACTCACTAATTAAAAGGTTTTAAATTTTGTGTCAAGTTGTAACTCGTTGATATTTTAATATAAATGAAGTTTCCTTTAGAAATCTCTGATGATGTAATTCCTTCACTTTTAGTATTTTAAGATTCATAACCATGTAATTCCTTCACTTTTGGTGGCATGTCAAGACACTCATTACCTACTATTTTTGGGTCGGGGTCGTGATAATTTTCATCCGAAATCATAGGAAATGGAACATTTTATGAGGAAGGTTTACCTCTTATTGATGATGTTCGCTAAGTTAAAGCATTAAAGGCCAATCTGATGAGTATAAGTCAATTATCTGATGTAAATTATTGTGTTCACTCTTCTAAAAATGAGTGCAAAGTGATCAAAAAAATTGGTAATTGCATCATAGTTGTAAATAGAAATGAGGAGAATTATTAAATAGTTCCTCCTAATTCTACTTCTTTTCATTTGACTTGACTTTATGATATCAACCTTTGGCAAAATAGGAACAGTCACACTAATTTTGAAAACCTAAGCAGTTTGAGCACCCAAGAGATTGTTAAAGGATTGCTCAAAATTAAAAAGAATCCAAATATAGTTTGTGGACCTTGTCAAGTGGGAAAGATAACAAAGGCCCCTAACATGAAAGTTCCTAATGTTTTAACTTAAAAATCCCTTGATCTCATACACATGGACTTAATGGGTCCTTCTTGTACCATTAGCCTTTGTGGTAATAGTTACATTCTAGTCATTATGGATGACTTCACCCGTTTTACCTGGATAAATTTTATGAAAAAAAGTTAAATACTATTAAAGAGTTTCTAAAAATCCTTTTGAAAATCGAAAATGTAAAGGATACTTAAGTATTAAATATAAGAAGTGACAGGGGAGGTAGTTTAAAGACACATCCATTATTCAATACTATTCTAGAAATGGTTACTTTCGTGAGTTTAGTGCACCTAAGACCCCCCAACAGAATGGAATAGCTAAATAAAAATATAATTCTACAAGAAATGGACAAGGTATTAATCATACAAAGGACCTCCCCAAATATTTTTGGGTTGAAGTTGTCCAAATGACTTACCATATTATTAATAGAATTTACCTCCTTAAAAATACAAAAAAGACTCCATATGAACTTTTGTATAATAAATGTCCCAATTTTGAATACTTTAGAACTTTTGGGAGTATTTTATATATGTGTCATGGTAGAGAAAATCATTCAAAATTTGAATCTCAAAATGATAAAGTTATTTTTCTTCGATATTCTCAAAATAGTCATGCCTATATGGTTTACAATTTAAGAAACAAGTCCAATATAGAGTTAATCAATGTAATTGTTGATGACACTGCAACCACTTATGTCAGTAAAATACCAGTTTTTTAGAATGAGCCTGAAACTTTTGAAAAGATTGACTCACGTATAGAAATTGATACTTTACCGATTAAAACCCCTGTTGTTGCAACCAAGGTTTCTAAATATCAACCCACCACTAACATTGTTGGTGAAGTATTAGAGAAGGTTAGAATGAGGTCACAACTTCAAAATTTTGCAAACTTTGTCTATTTTGTTTCCAGTGTGAAATCTAAAAATGTGAATGACGCTTTACAAGATTATTTTGGGATAGATGTTATACAAGAAGAGTTATCACAGTTTAAAACCCACAATGTTTGATACCTCGTTCCTAGGCCTAATAATACTGAAGTAATCGGTACTAAATGGTTTTTTAGAATCAAATCGATGAAATAGGAATGATGATCAGAAATGTAGATAGGAAAGTAGCTCAGGGTTAAATAAGATAGAAATGATAAATGTGGATGAGACATTCACCCCGATTATACGGATATATTATGCCCATCTTCTTGGTTGTTGCCTACCATTTACAATTTAATCCTTTTCAAATGGATGTTAAATACTCCTTTTAAATGCTATTTTAACAGATGAAGTTTATGTAGAGAAGTTAAAAGTTTTTGTTGATCCAAAATACCCTAAACATGTTTTTAGACATAAAAAAGGGCATTGTATCATTTAAAACAAGCCCCTCGAACCTAGTACGATCGTATTTCAACATTTTTACTCAATAAAGGATTTGAACGCAATGGCAGTGACCAGACATTATTCCTACAAAAGATCAAAAATGAAGTTTTAATAGCACAAGTTTACATAGATGACATTATATTTGGTTCCACTTCCCCTCAAGAATTTTTTGTTTCTAATTTTATGAGTGGGGAGTACCAAATTCTCTTATGGGGGAGTTGTAATATTTCTTCGGACTTCAAGTGAAACAATATGATTATGGATTATTTATCTGTTAGTCCAATTATTCTAAGGACTTTACAAATAAGTTTGAATTATATGATGCCAAAATAGCATGTACACCCATGAGCACAACCACGAAATTAACTAAAGATGAAAGTGGTAAATGCATTGACCTTACGTTATATAGAAGCAGGATAGGTAGTTTATTATATTTAACTACTTCTCGACCTGATATAATTTTTTTTCTATTTATGTGTGTGCCCATTATCAATCCGCTCTAAAGTAAGTCACCTTAAAGGAGTTAAGCATATTCTTAAATATGTTAAGGGACTATAAAGTTAGGATTATGGTACACAAAAGACATAACTAGTACTATAATAGGTTATAGTGATGCCGACTGGGCATGTTGCTCGGACGAGAGTAAGAGTTTATTATATTAAAAACAACTTGGTTGGTTGGGGATGCAATAAATAAAGTTGTATTTCCTTATCTACTTCTCAGACATAATATATAGCAGCCCACGGTTGTTATGCCCAATTAATGTTGATTAAACAAATGCTAAATGATTATGGCATTATAGAAACTTAAGTGACTTTATTGTATGATAATCAAAGCAAGATAAATATAATTAAGAAGATTTTTTAGCACTATCGGCCCAAACATATAAAGATACATCATAATTTATAAGTGATTTAGTAGAGTACAAAGAACTCCTAATCGAATATGTTAACATTAAAAGAAATTTTTTAATATTCTAACTAAAACTCTAGATAATATTCGTTTTGAAAGTTTAAGAAAAGCAATAGGGATTGTTATGCTTGATTGATATATATTTTTTACATGGACCTATATTCCCATCTTTTCCGTGCTTATTGTAGAAGGCTGGTTTGTACTAGGGTCTACGAAGTTCTGGAATGGGTGAGGTATGACCTATTTCGATGGATGCTGTCTTCAAAGCTTTCAAAGTCTCAAGAGTAGTAGATGAAAAAATGTTTTTACTTATGGTAATAATGGAGTATTCCAGTAACTTTCTACCTGAAAAGAGAGTAATGAGTAACAACTTTTATAACAATGATAGTGTCTAGGATTAAGAGAGATCTTCTGAAAGTGATGGCTATAAAGGGAGTAAAGAGACAAGCACTTCGACATTTAATAGAGAAAGCAGGGAGATAATACTTTTCTGGTGTGATTTTGAGAGACTAACAGGGTTAACTTTAGTTTTCTATGTTATCTTGACCTTACCTAAGGGTCATACTTATTATAGGTAGATACTAGGGCTATTTGTGTGAAAAATAAGGCACTCTTAGAGACAATCTCTACAATGTACCTTTATTTTTGTTTGTCAGTTAATCGCGTACCTCCTCTAACTGGCAACATCTGGCACATACCAAAGTCAAAAAGAAAATATGTTAGTTAATAGTGACAAAATGCATGATTTAGTAAATATATTTTCAAACGGTAACTTGTTGTACAAACTTTTGTAAAAAACATGCGAGTGGCCTTGAGGGACACTCACCAATGGTCATTTAGAAAATACTTCTGTGAGCAACCTCTTGGCCACTTAGTCATTTATTCTAAGTGTGGGCTGTGTGAGTGGTTGAGTGGCCACTATGGTCCCTCTAGTACTATTCTCTCTATTCTAAAGTGTCAAGTGGTTGGACTTTGGCTTTTCCCAACAAACCTTGTCTCTCATCCACAAATCAAAACTCCCAGGGATCCCTACTTGCTTCACTAAGGCTACCCATACAAGAAAAACAATAATGTTAGTACCTGTTTAAATGATACTTATGAGCATCCCCTCAAACTTTTGGATCTGATCACACATTTTATCTTTTGTCTTGGGGTTTCTCATTGAGCACCCCCTTGCCATTTTTATTTGGCCTTTGGTTGGTTAACTTAGGACTAATCGCTGAAAGTCTTATCGCTAACATTTATCTTTTCTTCCTTTTCCTTTGAGGTCCTCTCGTTGTGGACCCTCTCGCCCAAGTTCTGTCTTGTCTTATCTCTGGGATTGATCCACTTATAGTGGACCCTCTCATCCAAGTCTCTGTCTTGGGTCATTTTGGGGATGGAGCCCCTTGTGGTGGACCCTCTCATCCCAATCTCTATTTTGGGTCATTTTGAGGATGGATCCCTTCGTGGTGGACCCTCTTGTCTAAGTTTTTATCTTGGGTCATTTTGGGGATGGATCCCCTAGTAGTGTAACCTCTCATACAAGTCTCTCTTAGTTATTTTAGGAATGGAAATCCTTGAGGCATGCTTATGGGCATCCAAGTGGGTACCCCTATACATCAACCCACTCATGCAAAAGTATTTGTGTTGAGTAGACCAAAGTGGTTTGCATGAAATAATCATCACATTGTCTTAGAATTCTAAGGGGTTTATTATTCACTACATCATTACATATTTGTTATTAAATGCCCCGATCACTTCAACTTTCATATATTGTCTCAAGGAGACACATGTCTGTTTGGGAACAAGCATCTTATCATATGGGTGATCATTTTACCCCCTTTTAGCCATCAAAACGTGCTCCCTCATCTTCGTATAAAACCCTATTTTCAAAATATTTTCACTTTACCTTTGTCATTTTCAAATTTCCATTCAGAGCTCTTTAGAGAGAGAAATAATCGTCCGTTCCAAACTCCATTTCTCCATAACTCAAACTTTTAATCTTTTTACTTTTACATGGCTTCCTCTTCCAAGGTTTCTCCCATCACTAATTCCACCGCCACAAGTGAACTTATGATTGGTTCACTGCCCATACAGGTGATGGTATCAACCATCCTTGCAATAGGTGTCTCCACTATAATCGCCACCACCATCGTCTCCACCGCTACCCTTAGTGATGAATCTGGTGTTACTTGTTCGGACATCACTATCTCCAAATTGTAGAGAGAGTTCCTCACCAATCATTCAAATAGATACTTTGGGCTTTACCACCTTGCCCCCTATGTTGGGAAGAAAGATACCTTTATTTAGTCCCTCGATCACTTTGAGGAGAAATTTGTGGGGAATATTAACGAGTGACCCCACCTGGTCTTGAGTGAGTCTACTAATACTCCTATCATTTTAGTTGATAGTATTTTGCGAGTTAGGGTGGATAGTGGTATTTTCCTTATTCCAACATCATTCTCAATGTTTGTGGAGGTTCCCCAGACAAGTGGGACCTCTGGGTAGATCACGTTCTCTCTGACCCTTCTCACAAAGTCACCGTCGATGGGCTTGGTCTGAATAGGACCGTTCAAAGTTTAAAAACTTACACTATTGCCAAGCACTCCATCACTTTTAATCTATTGGCTTATCACTAGAGCATGGACTCGCATACCTTCATTACTGGTTGGGGAGAATTCACTATTACAATAAAGGATATATGCGAGCTAACTAGCCTCCCCAAGTTCGGGAGCCATGTCTTTACTGATGACTTTAAGGATGATGAGGAGGAGAAGATATACCAGGAACTGCACCAAGCTTTATCTAAGTGTTTGTATTATGTTTCTATCAGCAAAATGGGTGCCACTAAGCACTCATTTGTTAAATGGCAAAGGTACTCATTCAGAGACATTGAACCCACCCCAAAAGAGGGGAGTTCGAGCAGAGCACCCAAGAGCCAGGATATGCCCAAAATCAGGTCACCTACACATTTGGAAACATTTTTTATTACTTTTCTGAGTTGGTTTTTATTCCCATGGAAACCAGATGACTCTCCTCATGAGTTACTTTTTGGGTTGGCAGTTAGACATACTTGAGGGAAAGACGTGCCTCTCGCAACCATTACTTTGGGTTCAATGTAAACTTAGCCGGATCGTTCCCATATGGATATGGAACTATCTAGTTGTCACCATGATGTGACCAGTTTTGTTAATTCTTTCATCTTTATGGCCTTCCTTTTTTAGAGATTCCCCAACTTTGCTCCTGAAGTTCATTCCTACCATAGTGATGTTGCTCAGATCACTGGGTGGAATAGGAAGAATCCCAAGCAAGCCTTGGGACCTTTTATTAATAGTGTGAATGAATTCCCTTTCTTCCCCTACTGTGAACGAGTGGGGATGTTTTCTCATGGAGCCCCTTCAAATCTTCTGGGGGAACTTTTAATTGCCCTGTTGAAGTAGAACCTGTGTCTACATGCCCCCATACTTTTGTAATAACGATGCTTCTTCCTTGTACTCTTCATTCATTGATGGAACTTGGCCATGGTGTGGAGTTTTATCACTCTGAGCGAGTGAGGAGACATTTCGACTATGATCAGGGGTTCCACATCCCCACATACCCATCGAGCACCTCATCCTCAGAACTATATTTTGAAGAATATGCAAATTTCACTTTTAAGGGGGTTCTTTATAGAACTGATGGTCTTAGAGGTCTTTTTATGACTACTCATGATTATCTCCCCTCATTCAACCTTTATGGTTCAGCCTGTGGCAGCGCCAGGTTTCTTTAATCAAGAATTGCATAGTAGATATACCTTGAGAGACCATTACTACCAAGATACCCAATAATGATAAGTACGTGAGTAAAAGGATCCAAAATGAGTTATTGTATTATAAAATTATTGTGAATACCCCTTTCAAGAAACTCACTCCTATTTTGGTTAAGCCTTTGTGTGAGGATTCCATCAATGAAAAGCACATTGATCCCTAACCATCCAAGACCGAAGGAAATGGGAAGGCCAAGTCAAAGGCCCCCTCTAAGAGAAAACATCAAGACACTGATGTGTCAAATTTTGTTCCTGCACCCATTGATACTCCTGGTCCTCCTCCTTTTCCTATGAGGACTAGGGCTAGCAAGAAGAAGAAGAAGAATGATGAGCCTGATGCTCCCTCCTCTATTCCAGATCAATAGTAAGACTCTCATACCCTTAAGATTGAGGATATATATTGGACCATTCATGAGAAATGCTATAAGGCCTTGGGTATTCCAACTTAGGAACCATCCCTCTCATCTTCCCCCTTTGCAGAAGGTACTGTAGCTAATTCCCTTTTACTTAGTGAAACTGGTAGTCATGAAGTTTTGAATGCTTGTTCCTCTCCTTTCTCACTTGAAGAGGAACTGGTTTATTATGAAAGCACCCCATCCTATGATGATAACAACTTTTCTTCGAATGACATTGGTATCATTTATCCTCTCCATTATCATTAGTGTGACACTTGTGCTTTATTATCATCTTCAAGGGGTTCTAACAATGACCATGAGGATGCTATGATCTACTCTCCTTCTGCTTCCATCCCCACCACTAGGCATCTTCCTTATGGGCAATCCCCTTTCCCTTCCACTGTAAGTGATTTTGACATTTCCTTTACTCTTTCTTGCTTGACTTTTTCACTAAGTTTTCTAATTTTTAACTTTGTTTCTCCCTTTGAACAGTCTACTTTTATAGGGATGACTGGTCGTTCAAATGTGAGGCCACCTCCTTGTCTTCACCCTCTTTTATTCATTGATCTCCCTTCCTACCCGAGAGGAACTCCATGGTTATTTCCCCCTTAAGTCTTTCTCGAGACTTTTTTTTCTCAAAATTTAAGGCTCACATATGTTTTCATTCATCAACTACCTTTGACATTTTCTATCTTTATTTATTTTGCAACTTTTTACTCTGTTCCCCACTTCTGCGAGGGTCTTGCACTATGAAGGTACTCACCTAACTTTTCAAATACTTGTGTTTTTTAAGTTTCTTCATCTATTATCTCATGACTTTTGTTTTTAACTTTTTTTTGTACATTTGGCTACCTAATAGGTGACTATAGCTCCCAGGCCTCCTCCCTTTTCTTCAATGGGCAGTTTTATTTTTGGGTCTTTTATTACCCTACTTGCAGAGGTACTCCTTAGTGTTTTCTTTTTAATGTGTTCAAGTTCCTACTTGTGACCATTCTAACTTTCCTATAGTTGAAATTTATGTTGTAGGGCTCCCTTTCAAAAAGCCCTGTCATTAGTGGGGGAATACTATTACCCAAAGGAGTTATTATTCTTGGGTTTCCCCTTGTGGGAGAATATCTATTCCTAGAGTCTCTCTTCTCGTGGAGAAGAGGCCACTAGTTCAGCCTCTTCCCAACCATCATATTTATAGGGTGTCTATGAGTGAACCTATTTCACAGGTTTCCTTTTCATCACAAGTATGTATCTATCTCACTTTGTGATATATACTTTTACTTGGTCTCTTTTCTAATAATTTTTTTATTGGTAGGTTAGTACGAGCATCCATGTGGCCCCTAGGGTTGATTTGAGCCCCTCCCCCTCCTAGGATTCAGGCATTTAGACTTTCTTGTTTATGTTCACTAATAGCTCAATATTATATACTTTACTTAAGTTGTAACCCCTTTCTTATTTATTATATTTCAGGCCGCATCAACATATCGCCACCAATTATTTCTGTAGTTGGTCTACAGGTGAGCAGCTCAGCTCCCACTCTACCTCTGGTACATGCTTTCTTATCATAGGCCTTATATACTTGCAATTCTTTCTTTATTTGAGGGTATCTTGGATCATGGCCTTTCCTACTTTCCAGGTGGTCCCCTCGTAGGTCATTGTTGCAGCAGACCCTCCTTTGAGCTTACCTACGCACATCTCTTCTTTAGAGGTCTCTTAGGTACACTATTATACTTGGTACTTCAGCCTTCTTACTTTTTTTACTGTTTAAGTCATCTTGGTGACTTATTCTATGTTTCTTTATTCTTTAGGATGGCACTATTGTTGAGGTCCCTTTATCTGAGGGACATATCACGAGCACTACGATGTTCCCACGTGCTCATTTTGACAAATCTGTTTGCTAGGCTTGCTTTCTCTGCACAAGTAGTTCACTAGCACCTCTTTATTTTCTAGCCTTTAGGCTAGTATGGATGAGGTCCTTATGTATGTGGTACACCCAGCTAGTATTGTTAAGGACATTCCTCAGGTACTTATTTAAATATGCCTTTTCATTTCTCTGCTCAAGTATTCACTAATGCTTTCCCGTTTCTTTGTTTTTAGGTCAGTGCTGCGAGTGTCCCTATGACTGTGGAACAACTTGGGGAAGTCACTGCGAGTGAGGTATTATACTTTTTATACCTTATTCCCTCTTTTTTGTTTTCCCCTATTATTTTTCCATTCGTGCTTTTACTATGCAAGCTTCTTACCATCACCTCTTTTCAGATTAGTGATGCAAGTGTTCCTATACCCGTGGAACAAACTGTGACTACTGGCAGTGAGAACTCCTCAAGAATTATACAGTCATACCTAATTTATCCTGAATGCTTCTTAAAGTCTTACTTTCTGATGAGCACGTGCTTTATTAATGTTATGTGTATTTTGTGACACCCCGCCTAATAAAATACCGGGTGATCAGTCCTATACCAAATTAAAACAGGAATCCCAGTTGGTTCATCCTTAGCATCATTGTCGAAAACTTTTTAAAACTTACTAGCCACCTAGTATTCCAGAAGCTAGTGCCAATTTTTAACTTTTTACTTGAACAAAATAGTACATGCGGAAATAAATATAAACCATTCACACAACTGAATAAAACTCAACTGAATAATTAATTAAATAATTTTCCAAATAAACCAACGGCCACCAAAGAGAATAATCCAATAAAACCATCCAACACCTGAATAAATACATCTGAAAACTGTATTGAGAAGAATGGGCGACAAGCCCTAAATAAAACTGAAACTGATAAATGAATCCTACTCTAGGAATGAATAAACAATGCGTCTAATCCAAACTCCTGCTAGCATCCATATATGCCGCAGCTCCGTGTCCCTGGGATGGAATATCAATCCTGGCGTCCCTGTGGCTGGAGACCTAAAAAGTTTTGAAAATAGTTTTATAGCAAGGGTTAGAACCCAAAATATTTTGAAAATATTTAGCAAGTGAATTAAGTGCAGTAATTTAAAATGCATAAATGCTCTTCATATTTAAGTTAGTGTCGCACTCTCTTGAGGACATTCTCACCCCTACACTATTATGCACACCTAACGGTTACCTTAACCCCACCTAGTTGTATTACCCCGTCCAACTAGTCCTGGTATAACCTTCCCTTGCCATACTACTCTAATCCGAGTATAATTAATCATGAATTATAAGTTGTCTCACCAATTAACTTAATTAATTCCTTCTTAAATAATAGCATATAACTGTGTCACAAGTTATATAAAGTAAATACATCACACACTATATTATTACATGCATATAATATTTGATACCATTATATACGTGCCTTTACTAAAACATCCACACATATATCATATGTATATCCATCCCTCCGAGTATACCCTCGCCGGATGATTCCCTCTAAAGTGCTATCTCACTAGGTGTGCTCACATAACCTAGTTACCCAAGTTGGAATCGCTCACCAACCTGGCCTAAAACATAAATGAAGTGGAGGTGGTCATATTCCTTCCCTGAAAGTGAGATAAGCCCCTCACCTATATACCGGATGCTATGACCTGGCGATATACTTACCCTACTCCTCAAGCTAGGGGATTCACCCACATCGCGCAACCTCCCTAGATAGCACTAGAGTATATAAATTAAATAAATATATAATCACTGATATTTAATAGCACACACAATAAACATACATATATATACTATCACTACACCGTATATATATAATATAAACCCCGGCTTTACCGTGTGTACTTAAAGATCCCTAACACTAGCCTGAAATTTTCTGAGTCTCTGTCCCGACTCACTTAATTAATTTTCTCACTTAATAATTTATCATCTTCCCGAGTCTATGGTCCGACTCTAATATAGTTAATTCACACCTCAATTAACATAATATTTTCCCCGAGTCTATGGTTCGACTTTATTATAAATTCTCTACACATTAATTTATATGAAATTTTCCCATGTCTATGATCCGACTCTCATTTAATTAATTTACACATTAATTAATTAATACTAAGCCGAGTCTGTGGTCCGACTCTCATTTAATTAATTTACACATTAATTAATTAATACCAATCGAGTTTGTGGTTCGACTCTCATTTAATTAATTTTACATTAATTAATTTATTACCTTCCCAAGTCTACAGTCCGACTCTAATTTAATTAATTAACACATCAATTAATTTATTACTTGGTGTCGCCCAACCATTATATCTGGACTCGCTCACTTGGGCCATAACTTAATATTTCCCCGAGTATATATTTTTCCCCATAACTAATTTTATTTCACCTCAATTCCTTTAATAATTTAGTGTCACCCAACTACAATACCTGAATATTCTTCCTCAGCACATAACCAATACTTATGAAATATTTCCTGAAATTCGTTCATCTCATGACATACAATTTTACCCCCTCCTAAACCCAATTATATCACCCTATAATTGTTAAGGAATATATACCAAATATGAATTTATCACTACATAGCAAGTGGGGGGAAAATCTACACTAAAATTTCTCTTTATACATAAAACTGGAGAAATTGTCAAAATCCTGGGACCATCGATCGATCGACCCCCTGGGTCGATCGATTGATCGAACAAGTGATCGTATTCTCCGACTTGCTGTTTCAGCTATTAACGAACCTTCAAGCTTTTGTTTCTTCCCAATCCCTTATCCAAATCCTAACCAACATATTTTCCACACAAGAAAAGGTTCTAAACACCCTAGAGACCTTAATCCATCAACAAATTTATACAAAACCCTAAGTATATTCGATTTGGGATTTTCACCCGGGTCTCGTTCTACCAAATCCGACCCCACCATATTCAGTCCATTTAATCACTAATGCATATTGTAATTATCTCTACAATTTAATCTTAACAATCCCAAATCATAACTTAATATTTATTGAGTAATTCAATCTGCCCATTACTCTAAATTCAGAAAAACTCAATTTTAAATGAATTTTCATATACACACACTATGATATGAATTGATTATCATCAATTTAGAAATCACAACAGTTAACCACTTGCCTAGAATTGTTCGTAGAGTCTGATCCGTTGGTGTAGTCCCTTAATTTGGCTCCAAAAATCCTTAATTGACTCTTGATTTGCTTTCCCCCAAATTCCCTCTCAAGCTCTAGGTTAAGAATTTTTGTTAACTGCCGTTCCACACTTCCCCCAATTAGGTTTAAACTCCAAATCCCGTTTTTGGCCACATGGGCCTAATTAAAAAGGCCCGAATCACTCTGTTTGGGCCGGTTATGCCCAAAAATACCCCGAGACCCAATTACTACCCCCGAGCACTATTTTCTAACTATCTTGACCCATCCGGACTCAACCACGCACTCAGAATTGTCATCCGAAATACTTTTTTGTCATTTCCAAATTTCGACCTCAAAATGCGACACACATTAATTCGGACAATTAAACTTAAATCGCCAATTATAAATAATTTTTCCCACTCAAATAAATTCTCCAAATCATAAATTTAAGTTTCTCCAATTTAAATATTTTTATAACTCCCAAAAATAATTAAATATGAAATCCTCAAAATTACAGGGTGTTAGATATTTTATTTTTACTAGGTGGCCAAACATGTCTAGGAGGGTCCTCTTAGTTTGCAGGAAGCATGGTCACCCCTTTAGGCCTCGTGGTAAGCTCTTCGCTTTCCATTTCTCTTATAAGTGAAGTTATTTAACTATTATCCTTCATTTCCTTGACTATTCTTTCTATGATCTTTATTTGTAGGATCCTGTGACTGAGCCTATTTAGGTAGCTAATAATGAGGGGCCTAGCTCTAAGGCCACTCATTCTGATGGGGCTGAGAGTTCTGGCGAGGAGTCCTGTTTTCTCCCTTTTAAGCTTGAATCTAGGAACCCAGGCTATGATGACCTTGACTTAGAGTCTCTTAAGATCTTCATGAGGGATCTATGGTAAGAGGAGCAACCTAAGAGGTTTAAGATCCACGAGCAGGAGGTGTTGGAGACGATCCTTAAGAATCATCCTAGTACTTTTACATCTGATAGTGTTCTCAACATCAATAACCTTACTATATTAAAATTAAAGGCCCTTGGAAACCATATTTATGACTTCCTGTATACTTAACCTATCGAGTTAACCGGTGAGAGGACTTTATTATTTTTGCAGGCTCTCCATGATCTTTAAGGGTCTATCGTTTTTAGTTAGATTGCTTGACACTATAGTTTGCCACTTCCTAAGTGTTTTTAGGAAGATTATGAGGCTTCATGTGTCTAGGAACTCTAGAGCTCAGCAATGCTAGGCTGAGGCCACTCGGATTTGAGGTCAGATTCAATTGTTCGAGGCTAAGTTGGCCAAACGTATGGCTAGTGACACTGATTATGAGGCCAAGATGGCCAGGCTGGAGGAGCAGTTTATTCAAGAGATATGTCCTTCTTATGCCCACATGCGCTCAGGGGGATTTCTTCTTTGTTTTATCTAGTTGACATGATTTAAAATATAGACTTTTCCTTTCTATGTACCCTTCATTTTTTCCTTATATATGTAAAGGTTACTCCATATGTATGAAAACGGACATTTTATTTCCATTTATTTATTTTTGTCTTGTCTCTGTGTTATTTGACATATGTTTACCTGTGAGCTGCTCTCTTTTTCCGTGGGAGTATTTTCACATAATCTTAGCCCATTAAATTTTTAGAATTACCCTTTGGTCTACGGGGTACTTGTTCCACATTTCATTTGGAACCTTTTTGCTTTTATGATAATAACTTAGAGAAGGGATAGGCTCTCTATATATATTCTGAAATAATCAAGTAAATAATTTATAAAACATAAGCAACGACATCACTTCACTTTTTGAAACTTGTTCTCAGAATAAAGTAAAGAATTTGTTAATGTTTTAAAGATTCCCCTCAATCTACGG
This sequence comes from Sambucus nigra, assembly GCA_949130495.1. Taxonomy (NCBI): domain Eukaryota; kingdom Viridiplantae; phylum Streptophyta; class Magnoliopsida; order Dipsacales; family Adoxaceae; genus Sambucus; species Sambucus nigra. The sequence goes on from OX422218.1 coordinate 135,222,467, forward strand.
GCTTTTTAAACTGTTATGTCTAGAGGGACTTTTCTCACTATACTTTACCTTTGGGATGGATATACCCCACCAAGTATAATTATCAAAGTTCCTTATGTTTTGGACCATCTCATAAACTTTGATGGTCAAAGCCTGTTTTTTTCCTATCAAAATATATACATCTCATTTTCTTTCATATTTAAGAATAAATAAAAAATTTGTTATTCTCGGTGTACCCGCTCCATAACTTATTAGTGAGTGGGTACTCATAATCTATTAACAACAAATGCAAATAAGTAAATGAAAAAATATTCAAGCATTACTGATCAAAATAGTTGATATTCATTCACTTTCATGTCTATACTATTTACATAAATTATGCTCAAATTTTCCTTTACAAAAAAGAGTGTCTATGCTAGAGCAAACTTTTTAAAATCCACATAATGTGGTCTCTTCCCATGTCTCGGTATCCCACTGATATTACTTATCTCGTGACCAGTCCATCCGTCGCCAAACAAAAACATGGTATCCACCGCCAGAAAGCAACATTCAATGAAGAACAAACGTTCTTGGTGCAAGAACACGTGAGTGATTTCAAATAGACATAAAGATGTTAATTTTTAAATATAAAAAAAATGGACGTAAACCAGAATTTGGAGGCTCTTGGATTTTTCCTAGAAAACTTATTTTAAAATCCTTAAAATGAAATTGTTGTGCAAACCTCTTATTATAGTTTTTGTAAATTTTAAGTCGGTACACATCCCAAAAAATCTTGTTAGAATAAAAACATAGGTTTTTTTAAAAAAAAACGAGTAATGCAATCTAGTTTGAACAAAGTAAAAACTCATTCGAATGAAACTACTAAAACTCATTTGATCAAAGATGGAATGTCCTTCGAACGAAATTTTTCTAATAAGTAGAACCAACTCATTTGAACCTTGTTCGAACAACATAATGAAACTCGTTTGAATGAATATGGAAAACTCGTTTGAACGACTTAAACTTAAAATTATTTATTTAAATTCTTTTTATAAAAATTGCCTTATAGAATTTTCATAAAACTAACCCCCAAAATACGAATCATGGGATCAAACAATAATATGTATTCATACCTTAATGAGATCCCTCGGATGTTGAGATGAAAGCCATCTCAAAACCTAACTCGTACTCGATGTCGCTTTAACTTAGATGATACGATTTTCAATCACACATTATAGGCTTGAAGTAAAAACAGCTCCAATCCTAAATATGAATCAAACAAATTTTGTCGAAATGGAATTAAGACAATATACTTACAAATTGACTCAAGTGCAAATTTTTGCTTACAAATCTCCCCCTTAGCTATTCCGGACAAAACTCAAAAATAAAATCAATGGTTTTTCAATATCAATAAGACTCAATCCTAATCCCAAAGGGAAAGAGTACAGATGCTTGACAGATACAAACTTTTAGTAACTTTGCTCTTATGAGACTTTGGCCACATCGTTGAAACCCTAGACACTTACACACACCTTTAAAATGCAAAAATAATGTATAACAAAAATAAATCTTCATATGAAAATACCCCTCCCTCCAATCAAATAATCTCCACCTAGGTAAGAAATCTCCCCCTAAGGTAAAAATTTCTCCCCCCGAGTTAAAGAGTTAGATACCATTTCTCCCTCTTTTTGTTTAGGAATAGAAAAATATAAATGTGCACAATATAAAGAATGGTTCCTCCTAAATGAAACACATGCATACATAAAGTAAAACAAGTATGTCATGCGATGATGTGAAATGAAACGTAACAACATACAAACTAGGAAACAGGAGCACAAATAATCCAAACAATGAACAGATAATACCAAATTTGTTTCACAAATTGAATAATAAGTTACCACTGTAAGAACGGAACAAAAGATAAGGATATGATCATAAAGCATGCCAATTTGAATAAGAGATAAAGTATATTTAAAACATGAATTAAATACAAATGCAAAGACATAAAAAAAATACCATATATATATAAACACTCATATACCAATGATGCAAATAAATATATATAGGTATAAACACACGACAAAAGACACAAAACACAAAATCTTTCCACACTCGTGTCACATCAATGTGTCTAAGCAAATGTTGTACGGAGTGAAGGAGCGTGAACTAAAAACAAAATAAATATGGCCTAATCATTAAAAATATGTCCACGGAGTTCTGTTTGACGGCATTGATATATTAAACTTAGGATTAGCCTCAAGTGAAAAATAAAGAACTCATAAATGGACAAGCATACACAATGAACACTAGCCTATAAATCTTGATGATTCTCAAATAAATAGCATCAAACAATTAGATTTACTAGGACTCATTATGCAAACCCATTGATCTTCAACTTTAAAACCCTCAAAAATAAATATATATCATTTTTTGCTCTCATTTTTTGAAGATATCGATTATTGAAGCATTAATTCAAAAACTTGGCATTGGCAATTTTTCTTTTCTTTTGCCTTTTTTTTCTTTTAGGCTCTAATACAGGGTGTCCTTTCAATTAAAACATATTTTCTCCACTCGTAGCCCATTTCATTTTCACCCCATATTTTTAAAACAAAACAAACTCTCAGTCAATGGTTTTTACATGCATAAATCCCCAATAGTCAAATATATATATATGAAAGACTAATAAAAGAACACCTCACTTCGCTCATGTAATATAAATAGTTATAATCCGAAAGATCTCATGAATATGTTTGCGAAGGCATAAGCAAAGTGAATCCATTAATCAAATAAAAGTCAAACAACTCCAAGCAAGCATGATTAAGAACAATCCAAAGCATTGTAAACCATAGTTGAATGTTTAAGACACGTGGAAACATGGAACGTATGGGATTCAAACACACCAATATTCCATATAAAATGTGTAGAACCAAAATACATAAAAAACCAAAAATCTCGTTGAGATTGTAAACATTTTTCCAAATAAATGTCACCAATCATACAAATAGCAAAATAACTCAAAAGACAATCATAATCTTTTCTTTTCTTAATAAGACAAAATAAATGAAAAATCAAAAGACAAAAGACAAACACCATACAACTAGCAATAATATAATACATGAAACAAAAAAGCTAATGTATTAAAAACATGCAAACACAATCAACTATAAGATATAACATGAGATGAATCACATACAAGCATGTGAGAATCAACCAATTTAACATTAAATGTCCCTAAAATAAATTTCCTAACCTAAATAGATGAATACTTATCTCCTCGAGTTTTGGGAACCATGATGACACGGGATATAGACATCCTACCATCTCTTCTAAGATCATGAAAAAATGATTTAAGGTGACCTTTCCTACCATAATTTTAGCATGTAAAAACACAAGGAAGACTATCTTTGGGTTGACCTTTTCTAATGTCTTGGTCAACAGTTGACACTTATGAACACATGGTTTAGGTTTTAATAGCAAAAGCATTCAGATTATCGTAGCCAATATCAATGAGGCTTGATAACCCTATAATCAAGATAAAATTTAAACCTTTTAGACATTGGGGACTCCGTCTTCATATTTTCAATGATTCCTAGAAGTTTGTCTCGCTCCCCCTCAATGTAAGCAAACCTATTCCTAAGAGACTTTTCACGTTCCCTCAAATCATCAATCAATTATCATTATCCTCTATGAAAAATTCTTTCCCCCTAGAAACTTTAGAGTCCTTTAACTCACTATCTTACTTGGACACTTGTAAACTTTGAAAATCACATTTCATGTCCTTGAGATTTTCATAAAGAATGTCTCATTGAGTTCAAATGTTTTTCAAAAACTTGTTATCATCTTTTAAGCATATATTATTTTTTTCAATATTTTGTATCCTTTATGCAAGTTTCAAATTCAACATAGTTAACATTTCAACGTGATATAAAGCTCATTAAACTATTATCTAGTATTAAAGTCATATTATCACTCAAGAGTCCGGTTGACTTAACACTATGATAACTTACCGAGAGAAATAAACAAACACTAAGAGAGATAAACGGACAACCCTAAAACAACACAAAACTACGAATCAACACAATAAATTAGTGTATCCTCTCAGATACGAATTTAAAAAAGCACTAGGGCCTAAGTGTTTATATGAGGATAATTAAACCTACACCAATTTTTAATTTCTTTTTCAATTTTTATCTTTGCAACAATTTAAACCACAATGTTATCTAACTAGTTTACCAATTTCAGTCATGACCTAAGCATGCATCTAGGTGATTATAAGAAATAATAAAATAGAAAACTACTACGCAACGATGTATGAGTAACATTCACAATGGTAAAAATCTCGTACGACCCAGCCACATAAGTCCACTACGATATAGGTCTCGTTACTAGGATAAATTAGACTCTCTCACACACTCGACTACTTTAATACTTGATGCGCTTCTTTATCCCTTGTTACCTTCTTCACAAACTCTATTTGACGCCTTCCAATAGCCACAAAACGTAGGCACTTCCCATATATCAGTATGCCACTATCTCACGTGTCTCTTAACCAGTCCAGTCATCGCCCAACACAAACATGGTATCCACCGTATGCAACCAACACTCAATGAAGAGAAAATGTTATTGGTGCATGAACACATGACAGATCGTAAATGGACATGAAGATATTGATTCTTGGATCTCAAAATAATTGGTGTAAACTAGGGTTTGGAGGCTCTTGGATTCTTTTTGGAAAAATATTTGAAAAGACTTAAAAATGAAACTACTATACCAGCCTCTTTATTTATAGATTTTTGTAGATTTTAAGTTGGCATACATCCCAAGAAATATCGCTGAACGAACGCATAAGGATCATTCAAACATGTAGTGCAATATCGTTTAAACGAAGTGAAAACTTGTCTGAACAAAACTACCAAACTCATTTGAATAGAGATCGAACGACCTTCAAACAAAATTTTTCTGAAAAGCAAAACCAAATCATTTGATCCTCGTTCAAATGACATAATGAATATCATTTTAACGACTATGAAAACTCATCCGAATGACTTAAACCAAAAATGATATTTTCTTTAAAATTATTTTTACAAAAATGGCCTCAAAAATATTTTATAAAGTAAAACCCAAAACACGAATCTAGGGATCAAATATAAATATGCATTCATACCTCAATTAGATACCTTAGATGTTGAAGATGAAACTCAACTCAAAACTTGATATTTACTCGATGTATCTTTAACTTGGCCGCTATGGTCTTCAGTCACAAATCATAGGCTTGAAGGACAAACAGCATAAGTCCTATTCTAGGACTGAAATAGAATTTGTCCGAATGGAATTAATCCAATATAGTCACAAATTGGCTCAACTGCAAATTTTTCCTTACACCTTTCTTTATTTAATCATAATTAATTCCATTAAATAATTATGATTTCACTCCAAGTTAATTATCTCATAAATCACTCGGATATATTGAGGACTTAATTTCAAAATCGATAATGGTACATAATGTTATTCCCCATGTTAATATTTTGATACTCTCTTACTTAAATAAATTTGTCACTAATTGACTTTAACCAACATCTAATCAATTCCTTTATTCTCAGACTTTACTTATTTTCTAATCCTTTAGATTATAAATAATTCACTGATCATGTTTAGTTATGGAAATAAATCTTATAAGTTTATTAAGTGGGTATCGCAATCCTAGGTATCCCTAGATATGGATTCCTCTGAATTAAGATATAAGACCTACTTACATAACTATCACCCAATGTGTGGGGATCATTTGATTCAATCTTAGATTGAATCTCACCCATAGAAATCAAGTCAAGCAGTCACATAAGCATTCCAATATTTATAATTCTCGAGATTAAAAATATATGCACCCTTTGCAAATGGCGTGAGATTGCCCAAATCCAATCAATGAAACCCTTATATTCAAATCTCACGGGTGGACCTCTTCAATACATTCTTGAATGGAATAGATCACGATCCTCTGTTGAACTATCGCACAAGTTATCGAACCATCACACGGGTTCTCATAATTTGAGATATATTGCTAAAATTTTATTGTAATCATTTCGATAGGATGTCACCTCCCTATCTTGGTTGTGAACATTTCAATAGTGCTAGAATTGGAATTTCAATCTCCTTGAATTCAACCCAAAGTGGACTCAATAGAATTCCTACTAATGTCCATTGACTGACATTTATATATGAAATAATATATTTAAACGAATATAAAGCATTCTCACAATCTTCATTCTCATTTCAAAATGAATAAAACAATGCTTTATTAATAAATAATAAATGTTTACCCATGATTTTAAGAATGGACTCCAATAACTGTTATGGAAATAATTATTAGGAGTAGATGGGAAGTGATGTTTAAACCATGGGCATCGACGGTTGAGCTTTATCTCTTTGATAGAGGGTCAAGTGTTGCCAGGAGGTGTTACAGATTAGTTGTGATGGTTGTTATTTTTAGGACAAACTGCACAAGGTGAGTGGGGTTGGTAGAACTATTTCTCTACTTTCTACCGACCCACTAGATTGGTCATGTAGTGTTTGTATGTCTATTTACATGCTTTCCTAGGTCATAGGTTACTAAAATAAGGTACTAAGAAAATTTTAATTGTGTATGAGTGGAGCCAACCCTAGGTGTGAACTAAGAGGAACGATTAGGTTGGATTCGTCCTAACAGAAGCTTCACTTGACCTCTTAAATCACTAACTCGAGTTGTGCATACTTCGTAATGAAATAAGACACTTTAAATAACCATTTCACTCATGACCATGTGTTATGGGGGATTTTTGAGGTTCTTGATTAGCTATACATATTACACCATTGAGATTTGAAGTTTATAGAAGGTTCTAAGTTCCTTGGAGCGTTCATGAAAGAATCCTTGAGGGGTTCTGACAAAAGCCATGGAGCCTTACCTTTTAGTGCAGTATTCTAGTGTAAGGTTGAGGTATTCTTACTCTTGTTTGGACCTCGAATTAAGACTTAAGACTTCTTCCCTATGTATGGAGTTGAGGATCGTTCTTGTTATCATAAAATGATATCCATGATTTCAAGTGTTATTGATAAAGATATAGATGTAGATATAAATCTTTGGTCATATGTATCTATATTTATAGAGATATTTACTATATTTACTATTATAAGACAAAACTAAATATTTCCATATATTATGCTATGTAAGAGTGTATGTATACTAATTATGAATATAATGTTGTTATATTGTCTTATTATATTTCCGAAACCCACTTCGAGTCTTAGTCTAAGAGGTCTCCGAAAAGTTTCATGTTTTACATTCAAGACTGGACTTCACCAAAGATTCATCATGATATATTCCCAGATTAGGCCAAATTTTGGTAGTTTTAGGGTGAAGGTAAAATGATCTAGAGGGCTCAGATTTTATCCCATTGTTGTAATATCATGTATTTCTTATAATCGAATTTAATTAATTAATTGGTTCAATTAATTATTATTATTTCAAACTTAAAACTTGAATTAATCTAGAAAATATTGAATTATAATAAATTTTGGGATTTTGGGTTACTTAAATGAATTTTGTTGCCTTTTATTTAATTATTGTGTAATTTGGGGTTTTGAAAAACACACATGGGGCATTGGAATCTTTTTTACATTCTTCGACTCCAATCTTTGACTTTTAAAAATTTAATCACGGGTGGGAATTTTAGTTGGATTAGAGTTTAATACCAAGTGGGACTTTTTATATTATTATCCTAATGGAAAAAAGAAAAGAAAAATAATACCATCTCCAATGACCCATTTCTAAAATCAATTCTATGTTACAGTTAAAAGGAGTCCTTAATCTATTTGGCATTTTACCTTAATTTGTGGAATATATAGAACTCCAAGAGACTTCCAACAGTTTGTTTCTACCCAACAGTTTTGATAGATGTTTAACTGCAAAAGATAAACGTGGATGAACTTTTAGTCATAGGTTATCTTCCATGTCATATTGTCCAACTGCCTACCCATTTCTACATGTAGAAATGGTGATAGAAATTTTCGAAATGACTCATCACCCACATCAGATTCACAGTTACATAGAAACTGCTATTGGAGAGAATTTTTCAGACTTCCTTCTTCTTAGATGAAAAATGGGTCCGTAAGAAATAACTATTGGAGATGGTCTAATAGAAGAAAGAAATGAGAAGAAAGAAGGAGAAAATCGATAATGCCCACGACCACGGGGAAAGGGTTTCACCAACTTTGTGGGTCCCGCGAACCGGGATCGCGGATATCCACACCACTTTAACGACCTAGAGAGCTGAAGGGGCCACTTTTATAAAGGGGATTGGATTTTATTTTCTGTATATCCATATGCAAACCTTCTTACAAACAAAACACCTACGGACCTTATATTGTTTAAACCCTATACACCATTAAATGAAACTTAGACCATAATTTTAGAAGCCATACACTCATATTTTGAAAAAGATCAAAGAAGCCAAGTTTCATATTCTCGTAAGAAGAACGTAGTTGACTAATAGGATTTTCAAAATACTTCATTATAAGTCAAGAGTATTTTTATTCTTCTCCTTAAGTATCATTTGATCAAAATATTGACTAAACATTATATACACATATTTTGTAAAGATGGTAACAGCCTTATTATAGGTTTATTTTTATGAAATTGTGAAATTGGATTTAATACTTGAAATCACTCATGCCCAAAATATTGGATAGTGTTATTTTTGGGTATTGGATCGAATTGCATGTTAATTAAAATATGGATCTTGAAAATATTTTATGATTTATCAAATCACGTAAATGTTGAACACGATGTCTAACATTTTCAAATGTAGCTTAAAGTTATTAACTCACATGTTCAAATATGTTTATGATTTAAATTGAGTAACTTTCACGCAAATTAGAATATTGCATGTGTAAAATTTGTTAGGATATTTCATGGAACTTGTATATCGCATGATTAATTTAATTTAATGCGTATGAAATTGAAATCGAATAAATACGGAATAAAAATTATGACGTTGAATGAGAAAAAGTGTAGAGGTTGCATAGTATAGAATAATGACATCGTTAGGACGATCGGGTCACGTACTTTAGTTTATGCTTTCACTCGTATTATTTGTAGTTGATACATTATAGGTATGGGATTAAAACATTAGTCAGGCTTTATGTTTGATGCTTTCTAGGTATAGGACTAGAGAGTGGTGTTTTTGGTTGGGTGTTTCCTTGGTGTGGGACTAGGTGATATGCATTATGTTGTTTTGTCTTAGGTAATACAATAAGGGATTGTTATGATTTTGGGAATATTTTATAGGTGAGGGACTAGGAGATACTTATGATTTTGGTGACATCTAAGTATGTGACTAGGGATGGGATTTGGTTTGTGATGCCTGAGTGGTTTGGGGGCTAGTAGTAATTTATGAGAACATGATAAAGTATAATGAAAACATAATAAATACCTAAGATAAATAGTGGGCAGTAGAGATGGATTGATGTGGATTCATTGTAAGTGTAGATATACGTTGACTAACTATACTATATGTTCGGGACTTACACCTTCTTGCCTATTTTTATTAGATTATGTGGTTATTACAGCATGTGCGGGGTCTAGTATTGACAGGCCATTAAAATTTGTGCTGGGCCTGGAAAAACTAGTTATAGTAACGATTTTATATGGCCGTTATGGTATGCGTGGGGTCTAGTGTTGACTACACATTACGATGTGTGTGGTGTGTCCATCCCGATCAATAGTGTGTCCCTCCTATCTCCTTCTTCCCAAAGGGTATGGGTAAAGAAAGGGGATGAAAGGTCTCGCTCCCTTTCTGACTTAGGAATGCTTCAGACATCGTCGGTGTAGGGTGAATGTAAAGAGATGGAGTCGCCAGCCTATTTTGCACAAAACAGGTAAAAGAATATGTCGTCGCCTCAAGAGAGTGGTATCAAAGACAAAGTGATACTTACGAAACCAATAGTTCAAATGATTCAAAGGCTAAGTTACGGAATGGGAAGGTGTTAGGCACCTATCCCGCCCTTTTGGTATCTCATGGGCTTATGCTATTATTTTCCTCTATTTCTCTATGAAGTGTGAGTGCGTGTATATATAATGAATATCGGAACTGCCCAACTTATATCATGGGAGAGATAGAGTGAGGTAATCCATAGGAATGTTCCCAAAATAATATATAGAAAATACGATTTATGTGTTTATCATGATATTGATCATTATGATGAAACGATAATACATGTTGGATAAAACGCTTCTAAGGATCACAAACATTACATGTATTGAAATAGTGCAAGAATATGATAAATGTGGAAATGGGGAATTTGAAAAATTAGAAAATTGGAAAATTGGACTCGAGTCTCGGGTTTTAATCTGAAATTCCTACATAGCCTATAAAGGCATCAAAGTTCACGTAGTTCGCATCTGGCATAAGGGTGGGGTTTATCCCATAGACTCAAACGGGATTTTGTTATACGTGTGTATGTAGAAAATGGGTTTTAGTTTTGGAAAAGTGTGATGGATAATCCCATTTGGAATTTTTGGGTGTAACCCTCTTTTCGTTTATTTTGAGATTTTTATAGAAAATAACGTATGTGAAATATAACTAATAAAAATGTGAGACGTTAATGTGTATGAACTAAAGTAAGAACTATATTATGAATCTAATGTAATTAATGCAAAAAAAAAAAGAAATTTAAAGAGAGAAGGAAGGATTTGGACCTTCTTTTGAGAATGGACACTTGTTCTTGATCTTGGATGAACTCCCTTGAAGCTTGATATGAATGTTGGATGACATAGAATGAGGGTTTTTCAAAATTGGGTGTGAAAAGTATGGTAATTTAAGATTGAATGTAATTTCACATAAGGAAACTTCGTTGATTTCGAGAGAAAGTTGTTGAGATCATTTATGCTAATGGATTTGAGGTGTCCTTTGGGAGTGAGATCATGCCCTCTATTTATAGTGTCGGGGGGTGCCAATCGGCATGGACCTAGACATACCAATCGGTAGGTAACCCAAGGCACACTGCCGATAGCCAGGGAAATGGACATGCTAATTGGCAGTCTTGTGAAGATCTTTTCGAAAAAATGATCGTAGAACGCAATCTGTTGATCCAAATCATGCACGGGGCATACCATTAGAAAGGTAATTCAGACACCTTTAATATTCCTTTGGGACTCTCTTGGGTCTGATAGTTTACTTTGGGTCAAATACGGATTGAAAGTGCACATCAGTCCTTTTGATGGGATATCGTAGGATGAAAACGGATCGTTCGTCCGAACGGTAAGTCAGAATCGCACACGGGGCCAACCATTGGGAAGGTTAAGTGATGTACTTTGACATTATAAAGAGATTTTATCGGTTCAGAATGTTGACCTTGTTCAAATAGGTCCTGAAAGTGTTCGGTGACCTCTCAGAGTAACATGGATTATTTATCCATTTTGTAAGTCAGAATCGTGCACGGGGTGGACCATTGGAAAGAGTATTTAGTTCCATTAGGATATTCATTCGATCTGAAGAGTTGACCTGGATCAAACGAAGCTCGGGAGCACCCAGTGGCCTCTGAATTAGTTTTTGGGGGAAAATGGATCATTCATTTGAATGGTTATGCCATTTTGCTAATGGGACAGACCGTTTGAAAGAGGTTTCAGTGCCCTTTGAATATTCAAAGATCTTTCTCTAAAGATAAGGTTGGTTGGGGTCAAATTGGGGTCCAGGAGCGTCCCGTGGCCTTCAGATCAATTTTTGGTAGTAAAATGGTTCATTCGTTCGAACCGTTATGCCGATTTGTGCATGGAGAAGGCTATTGGAAAGGGCATTTAAATCCCTTTGAAGATTCATTAAGATTTTTCAATGACAATAAAGTTGAACGAAGTCAAAGAGGGACCGGGAGAGCCTGGTGGCCACTTGATCGGTACTTAAAGTATGACCTAGGGTTTATAGTGAAATGAGGAGGTGCTAGAGACCTAAGTAGAGGCTTTAGAGGTGCTAGTGACCTAAAGTGAGCTTGAAATAAGTGAAAGGCATTGAATAGACACCTCATGATGTTTTTGGAAATAGGTCAATTTTGCGGACCTAAGGGACGAAGATGATTGATTCAGAGGGTCAAGGTTGATTCTTAGGACCTAATGAAATGCTAGGGATGGTCAATTCTATAGTTAGAGGTCAATTCAGAGGACCTAGGGTAATAAGTGATGAATTCTGTGGGCCGATATCTATTCTAAGGACCTAAAGTTGAAGCGACTAATTCTGCGGGATGACGTCTATTTTGAGGATCTTAAGTTGTTAATCTTGAGGACCTAAGATTTAAGAGACCAATTATGTGAGCCAAGATCTATTCTTAAGTTAAAATGACCAATTCGGCGAGTCGAGATCAATTCTGAGGACCTACGTTGAGGTGACCAATTCTAGGGGTCGAAACCAATTCTGAGGGCTTAAGTAGAGGTGATCAATTCTGTGGGCCGAGGTCAATTATGAGGACCTAAATTGAGGTGACCAATTTCTTGCGTCAAAGCCAATTCTCAGGGCTTCAGTCGTGATGATCAATTATGCGAGTCAAAGATAATTCTGAGGGATTAGGTATAGATGACCAATTCTATGGGTCAAAGCCAATTTTGGGGGCTTAAGTAGAGATGATCAATTGCGAGTCGAACCCAATTCTGAGGGTTTGAGTTGTAATAAAAAAATTCTTTGGGTCAAAGCCAATTATGAGGACTTGAGTAAAGATGACCAATTATGCGGGTCTAAGCCAGTATTGAGGGCTTGAGTTGTAATGACCAATTCTTCTGGTCAAAGCCAATTATGAGGGATTGAGTAGAGATGACCAATTTTATAGATCAAACCCTATTATAAGGGCTTAGGTATAGATGACCAGTTCTACGGGTCAAAGCCAATTTCGTGGGCTTAGGTTGACATGGCCAATTGTGCAGGTCGAAGACAATTCTGAGGGCTTTACGTAGTAGTTTCCTTTAGGGAAATTTGGAGACTCCATTAGGGAAACTATCTTTGTGGTTTCCCTAGGCAAGTTTGGGGAAGCATTTGATTTTGAGTGCCGGTGAAAAGATTTAATCTAAGGGATGGACGTTTTCTTTGCTGGGGGATGTTTTGATCTTTGCGGTGTCCTTTGGAGACATTGCTGGGGAGATATCCAATTGATTTTGAGAATTCCACTAGGGGTAAGTGTTCCGCTGGGGAACTAAGTGTGGTAAAAATACTTTTAATCTCTTTGTCTTTTGATTTCCTAATTTCTTTCTTTGCCTCAGACTGACTGTTTTACTCTTTTCTATTTTTCTTGTAGCACATCTGAGTGTGAACCACCCGATTGAAGGATGTTTGAGATTGGATAGCTTATACAAGTTCTCACATGTGGGAGTTGATCCTAGTTCTGTCTTGGCTAGTGTCGCCTGCCTCATCTAAGGAGGGGTCTCGCTCGGGGAGTGAAGTTACGTCGTCTCATCGTCGGGGGAAGAGAGCACGTCGTAGGGATAGAGGCTCTTAGGGGGAGATAGAGATAAAGATACGAGAGAGAGAAAAGTTGAGAGAGAGAGAGAGAGATGATGTAGGTAGGTGATAGAGAGATAAAGAGAATGTGGGTTCGGGTTGAGTCCAATTGTATTTTGCTTTTCCTACAAGAAATATGTAAAAAACAATATCTATGCAAAAAAATAAAGTTTTTATTAATTTTTATTTTAGTGACTTAATGCACATGCTCTTTTTACTTTGCTGCTGAGACCGTAAAAAGAATTAAAAATGATTTGAGAGGGAATTTATTTTAAAACTAGATCAGTAGAAGGATAAGTAAATGTAGAATTTCTTTAAGAATAAGAATTATTTTTATTTAGTTTTTTTATTTTGAAAAAAAAAGGAAAAAGGGAATTTTCCAAAAATAAGGGGTTGCTGATTGGCATGCCCCTTGTCCTGCCTATCAGTGTGTTTGTCTAGTCCAGTCAACCCAAGGCTTTGATTGCACTTTCTTCTATTGCCTTGTACTTAGTGGGGTAAGTTTTTCTCTTTTTTCAGCAGGATTTTTGTCTTTGGTTGGTGTTTTCCAAGTATAAATAGGGGGCATGGGTGGAGCATTTTCCTCAGACCTCTATATTCCTTCTCTTTCGTATTCTTCTTGCTTCTTATCTTCTCATTTTGTGATATGGTTCTCCCACGGAGTGTTGAATTTTCTACCTACCTCATAACTTTGGAGGCGATGTGCTCATACAATGTTGATTATGATGCTTTCAACATGCGTCGAGTTTCATTATGGCACAACCGGCCCACAGAGTGGAACATGTTGATGGTAGAGGTTGAATTTACCTTGAAGACCACGTTTTTCACTTTGGGTTTAATGAAGTCTGTCCGACCTATGAAGAGTTCTCTGCCATGTTAGGGATAAATCCCGATGTTGCGACAACTATGCCTAAATTTTCCCAGTCTCCTAAGGATTTGTTAGAGGGACTTATCCATATCTCGCCTTCGGCGGACAGGTCACTAGTTATGGGAGGAATGATTTTTCTTCCCATTGTGCTAAAATTTATGCATTTACAGGATGTTGGTGATGCTGGAGCCGTCATCCTGGGCCTGATTTCAAAATTACTGTTGCTGACTGGGGAACTGCTGGTGGACCCCCAACTCGTAGCCATGATTTATGGAGTCTTATCATTGCAATCCTACAACAGTGATACTGGAGAAGAATTTGAATGGTCTGGATGCTTAGCGGGAAGGCCATTCTGACTTCCTTAGGGGTAGCCTCGTAATGATGTTCATGTGGCTATCAGAGAGATTCCATATGGCGGTCCCTCCTGAGTATCCCTTTGCGGTTGTGCCAAACTTATTTTCTCTTTATTTTATCAGCATAGGCCTGGACATCGAGAGCTAGTAAAATTGGTTTGTGGCACATGGGGCTCTATGCTTGCGTTGGTCAGTGCCTTAGTGGGTGGAGATGCTTACTATTCTGGAACTGAGGGAATACCAGTATCTTTGCTTGGTTGGACTCCGACAGACCTCTTTTTACTTTCTCTGGCGGCTCTTGCACTAATTTGGTTGGGATAGGATTATGCCACCTCGGACACTAGATTTCTTTCTGGTGGAGGACTTAATAGAGCGCATGCGCATGCGACTTGGATTTTTGTAGAAGAACCGTCGATCATCGACCCGTCCATCCTAGTCTGTTGGTATATTCTGGAATATATCAGGGGACTACATGAAGTGTTTATGGAGGAGAGTAGTTGCAAAGATGTTGGCTGTAGATACCGATTAAAAGTGATTTGCCATATCTGACACCATGGACGGAGATGTTGTCAACTTCCTTAAGCTGGTCTGGGATTACAATTCTATGGAGTGTTTGTAGCACTCTCTTCAAGAAGGGGAGGTTTGGGGACCCCAGGACATGGATGATTATGGGGCTAGTTCCTCGGGAAGTTTTGTGTAGGATCCCTGGGGAGTATTTCTGAAGATCTTATAATGGGTTTGGTTTTGTTTCTGGTTATTTTATGGCAATAATTTTGGAGGGGTTATTTTAGGAGTAGTTGGTTTTTGATTTTTGGTTTTTTTTTGGAAGGTAGGAGTAGACTGGTGAGGGAAGTCGTTTGACTCCCTATGCTGATGTAATCAAAATGGGAAATAAAATTAAGAAAATTTTAATTATATTATTGTACTTCTTGATGAGTTTTTGCATTTGAATTATCTATACCAATCGCTAAGGCATAAATAATCATTTTCTTTGTGTAAATGATAAAAGTGAATTGTTGCTATCGGGGATAAGAAAATAATAGTATTTTTTTTTAAAATAAGGGGGGGTGATCACGTGAAGGGTATGAGCTTCCTAAGTACCTCTGGGGGTTTGAAAATTTTCCGAGCTTCATTTTTGAAAGAAAAAGGATTTTTAGAGGATCAAGCCCCACGTAGTTCTGAGTAGAGGAAAATGAATATTTTTTTAGAATAAAAGGGAGATGAGAAGAATTATAGCGCGCTGAGATTTTGGACTAGGGGTACAACTTCTTGAGACGGTCCAAAATGACTGGATGGGCCATCTCTTCCCCATCGAGGTCGATGAGCATAGCGGCACCGCCAGACATGATCTTCTTGACAATGTAGAGTTCACTCCATTTGGGCTTGAATTTCCCTCTAGGGTCCCAGATGGGCTCTAATATTTTTTTGAGGGCTAAATCCCCTCTTGAACACCATGGTCCTTGAATCTCTTATTAAATGATCACGCTATTCGATGATGATACCCTCGTATATGATAGAGTGCCTTCAGTCTCCTTTAATCCAGTAGTGACAACTCGTCAAGATGGCTTTGATGCTACTTTTCCTCACTAACTTTTCTTTCGAACATGATGGGTAATGAAAGGATTTCAAGCTCCACGGGTAGGACTTCTTCCATGTTGTATACTAAAGATGTTCGAGCTGAAGTGCGGTAGCCCCAGAGGGCGTGAGGGATCCATTCGGCCAAATCTCGACAACTCTCTATCATCTTATTAATGATGGCTTTGAGGTTCTTTGAAAAGGGGGTGGCCCTTATTCGTGTGTTTTAAATCAAACTAATTTTCACAAAAAATTATCCAACTTTTAATTAACACCAAACCAAGTTGTGAAAAACCAATTTTTATTTTAAACCAATTTTATCTTGATTAATCCTACACGTGCATCTAGTGATTAAAGCAAGTAAAGTAAAGTCAAGAATACTCACAGTGCCGGATGTACGAGGAAAAACATAAGACGGGAAAAAATCTTGGACGGCCTAAACCGGACAACCACTATGAATGTGGAATTACAACGAACAAACAAAAGACTCACTCAACGACTCGATCCCCACGGGTCTTGATTTTTTTTGATCTTCAACCACTCCTCTCACAGTGCCCACGTAGAAAGTCCTTCTTCCACAATACCTTTACACAACACATGCGTCCACGTATGTCTCGATGTCCACTGAATGGATTTGATACGTCTACGATGTCGAATAAGAAGTCCTTCTATTTTCTTCACTGCAAAACCTAGATGTTCAAGTATAGAACAAACCTTCTTGGTGTAGCAAGATCACATAAACGTATAGTAATGATAACTCGAATCTTTACCAACTCTAAGGACGTGTTTAAGCTTTGAAACCTTTAAAAAACATGTGCAAACATGTCTCTGGATCGTAAACTATTTTTCTAGAATGCACACTCCTTAATTCTGACGAAACCACGCTTTAAATAGTAAAAAATCACCTCCTCAAAAACTGTGTCGCTCGAAAGAGATTGGCATGTCATTCGCGCGACATAGCCATCTCACTCGAACAAGTCATCTTGTTGTTTGAATGACGCGCGTGTCAGTTTGACTTTTTGACTTTTTCTTTAAAACATCTCTTCCAGAAGAGATTCAATTAAGTCAAACTCTATTTCGAGCTTATCAGAATAAAACGTAGTTTAAAACAATATTTTTTAAATACTTTAAAACATTTTTCCTTATAAAATAACATCCTTATCTTTTATAAAAACAATTTCGAGCACCATTAATTATACACATTTATACCTGTGTGATCTCGGAATGCAATTAACTTGAAGACGACTAAACTTGCACCAATTAAAATTCGGCATGATTAATTCTTTGAAGCTTTACCGCAACATTTTCAATTTCTTCAATACGTCATATACCAAGTGGGATCGTGACAAAATAAAATCTCCCTATGACATATTACAAACACATTTTGGTTCACGAAATTAAGTCAAAATAATATAGGGGCTCAATTCTAAATTTATGTCCTTAAAAATCTGCCCCTTTGACTATTCTGGGACAAAACTAAACCATTGAAATGCCTAAGTCAGGCTGTTAAGCCGAATGACGACTTAATCCCATCCCATAAACCCAAAGTCAAAAATTACAGGTCACGGACTAGTATATGTAGCACCGGCAAGCATGAATTGTCTGAATGTGATGTAGACTTGAAATCTCAAATCACTGAAGCATACCTACACACATGAAATAGACAAACAAATACCCGGTGAAGTATGAGGAACAAATGAAACCAATATATATATCCAAATGATACGAATTTTATAATAGATACCAATATGAACAAACTCTGAAAAAATCATTTGTTAAACAATTGAGTAGCAAAATTATACCAATTTGTAATACCAATTTCTAAAATATGTAATAAAAAACATTCTTAATGAATCTCAAATATCCCCCTACATCACATACATCTCTCCCCCTTTTTGTCTCGAATAGACAACTCGGTAAAAAGATAAACCAAACAACAAGTATCTAGCATGAAGATATACCAAATAAAAATCACTAGATAATCATAAAACAACCAACTAAATATGATCAATAAATTACAAATCAGTAGATAGTAAACCAAGGAATCATACAAAGAATATAGCAAACTAATCAGGTGTGATAAATGGAATCATATGCAAAATATCAATATGAGACAATAAAACATGCATATAAATCAGTTAGTCCATAAAACTTTTAGCAGTACCAAAAAAATACCAATAATAACCCTGTGGCTTGAAAAAAAGAAGACTTCTCGCGACATGTTAATGTCGTTCGAATGAGTTCTCATGACAGGCCAAATTTTCCCAGTTTCCTAGAAATATCATAAATTTTTGTCCAGTGAAAAAATTTTCAGAAAAAAACACACTGGAAGGGCCTGACAGCAGCAAAACAGTGCTAAAATAATAAGCTTTTAACACAAAATGCAAAAACTTATAAAAACTAACAATACGAGTTACATGCAAACATAATACCGATGTGCTTAAACATGGACATGGAATGTATGGGCGTGAAACTACAACAAATGAGTCAAAACTCCAACACATCGAAACAATCAAGAAGCTCTAATCAATAGCAATAAATCATCAAACGTTATCATAGCCATATGACAATTAAAGTGTGAGATTAATGAACTAATCATACTACATGGACACAAATTCTAAATTTTGACGATTCTACAAATAATAGCGTCAAATTGCAATGTTTCAACATTAGGATTAGTTGTACAAACCCGTTTAAATTTTCTCCAACCAAACTCCCTCATAAACACACTTTTTCAAGTTATTTTGAGGTTTCTAGCATTCTCAACTTAGAGAAAATCTTATTGGCCCTTTTCTTAGTATATTGCCTTTTTCTTTTGGGCTCTTTTAAATGGAGGCTTTCACGACGAGTTAATTTTGAACTCCTGCAGCCCTTTCCCTTGAATCACTCATCATTTTTTCAATTTGGTACCAATTCAAATCCTCACAGTAAACGATTCTTACATGCACACTTCTCCTTAAGTCTACTTACACATAGATGACAAGATTGAGATAAGAATGCCTCACCAAATTCAAATATGCAAGAGAAGTCAAACATCCATATAAACCCGTGCATGTGTGCAATGATGGCATATATATACAAAGTCGAATCAAAATGCATATCAACTTCGAAAAAACCCCATATAAACAATGGTTAAGATCATTCCAATGAAAACCTATTACTTAAATCGTTTGATTCATAATTAAAATGTCTAAGTAACTCCGAACTGTTTTTTGGAGAAACTCTTTTCTTTAATTCAAAGCAGATTAACCACAAGCTGTGTTTAATAAAAAATGTATGAGATATGTTCAAGATTATGAAATAGGCTAACAAAACTAAAATAGGTAAATCAGACACCAACAATAATGAGATGAGGAGATGTATAAAGATTAAGTACAAGGAGTTTCTAACGTGGTAAAACCTCACCCAACTGAGGAAACATCCACGGTGACTTCTAAGTCACAAACCAAAAATCCACTAAAACAAAATATACAAGTTACAAACTATAAAACACACATGCAAACAAAACAGACCTATACAAGTTTAGAATATGTACCCACTGGTTTGATTCTAACTTCTCTGCAGTTCTGATGTTGATGTGCCTTTCTCAGCTTGCTAACTTATCCACAATTTGTTCCTGCTTTACGTCGACTCTTGACGTTTCAAGATCTTATAGCAAACACTTTTTCGGTTGTAGTGTGACAAGTGTTTGTGAAAGTGTTCTAACACATACATGCACACACGCACACTTATTTATACAAACAAGTCCTATCAAGTTACATAACATATATAAACGATAAGGTTTTAAGCTTCACTCTTCCTTAGAAACAACATACTTTCTTGATCTTTCAAACTAACCCAGAATCTAAGGTAACCTTGCTCAGAAGACGGTCAAGGTATAAATAATTTCAGAGGGTTTTGAAAATGTTTTTAAAATTTTAAACCACCAGTTTCGATTCCTACTAGATCAGAAGTCTTATTTCATAAGAACTAGAAACAAAAAAGAATTTGTTGATCCTTGAATTGTGAAAAACATTTACAAAAAAGGAATGATCAATAAATACGATTTCTCAAGATGAGAAACTAAAAAAAGCATATCTAAGTGTAATATGACATGAAATAGTAAGATCTACTATTTTTATGAAAAAGAAATAGAGTTGAAACCGAAATATCTATGTTGGTTACAAGATCTCAAACCCATAGGATTCAAACCACGAACAACCTTCAACCCACTACAAAAATAACTCTCAAACACTCAGGGTTGGTGTTTTGTGTAAACTGATTTTGGAAAAGGAATTTAGGGTTTGAAAATGAGATTGGGTTTGAATGAATTAGGGTTTTCTCTTCCTGGTTTCTCTCTCTTCTCTCTCTCTCTCAGTTAGGTAAACTGGCAAAAAAAATTTAAATGCAGTCGCTCAACCTCCTTTTATACTAGCGAGGATGGTTCGAGAAAATAAGCTCAAATCAATGGCTGAGATTTGGTCTTGGCCATTTGACTTGCGTCCAATGGTTTATCATCAACGATGGTTTAAACGCTTTTTAATTGGTCTAAATGGGTTTCATAGGGATTGGGATAGATCGCATGCAGAACGTCGATTAAATAGATCCAAGGGCTGAGATTGCGAGCAGTTTCCGAGTCTATCAACAAACACAAATCAGGTCGTTGTAACCATTATAGGTGTAAGGCTCAGATGCAACCAAACGCGTGTGTTTTAAAATAAATACACAGGCACCCTGAAGTCTCAAGCGCCTTCGGATGATACCCAACCAAACATTCAGGTAAGAAATGATAAAAGCACTAATCACAAAACTACCTAAAATTTTTGTAAACCCAACTTTTAATTTCTTAAAAAACATTTAAAAATTGTTTAAAAATTCCCAAAATTAATAAAACTTATTTAAAAGGGAATTAACATACACAACTCACACATAAGAAAATAATACAATATATAATATGTATGCAATACTAGAGTGTGTGATGGTTAAGAATTTACCTTCAAATGAATCAATTGAGGCATCATGAGAATAATCTGAGGTTCTATGGTATCTAGGGGAAGGGACTCAATTTGTCATAATTTCCAAACTAGATGAGGACTTATACAATATAGACTCAAGTAAGTCAAGAGTATAAGGTGCTTCAATCTCCCCCTTTGGAAATATGAGAAACAATATCCTTTGAGTCATCTAGGACTCGTAAGGATACGAAAAAAATAAGAATAACGTATTCCTATACAAAATTCTATCTACCCATAACCTAGAAAAAGAAAATTACATAACTCAACTAATTACAAACAAATACCCTAATAACATCTATTGAAAACAATGATACAGATTCCTGCAAATAAGACTAAGATCACGCTATTTAATCATATGTAAAAGAAAAAATGAACTTATAAGACTCAAACTTCTCCCCCATTTTGTCTCAAATGGACAAGGGGAAACCATATGTAAGTCACATGAGTTTATTCAGCACAAACTATTCCAATCGATTTTCGCAAGGAATAAAATATATTATAATCCAAAGGTTTGGTAAACATATATGCGAGCTGCAAATCAGTAGGGAGATAATATATTTCTAATTCCTTAGTTTAAACTAATTCGCATATAAAATGATGTCTAATTTTTATATGTTTTGTTCATGAGTGTTGAACAGGATTTTTAGAGATATTGATTGCGTTTTGATTATCACAATAAAGATGCAGTTGGTATTCTTGAATTCCATAATCAATTAGCATTAGATTAAGCCAAAGTAATTGGTCATAGCATCTACCAGCAGCGATGTATTCAGATTCAGCTGTAGATAAAGAAGTGCAGTTTTGCTTCTTACTACTCTATCCTACCAAATTGTTATCGATATAGTAACACGCTCCTAATGTGCTCTTACTATCATCAGTACACCCTGACCAATCGGCATCAGTGTATTCTATTATAGTACTAGGAGTATCATTAGTGTACCAGAGTCCTAAGTTTAGAGTGGCTTTTATTTATTTAATGATTCTTTTTACACATACTAAGTGGATCTCTTTAGGATTATTTCGATAACGGGCACACACGCAAACTGTTTACATAATATCAGGACGTGAGGCATTAAGGTTCCTATCATACTACGATATAGAGTAGGATCTATGGATTTTCCACTCTCATCTTTGGATAATTTAACCGTAGTACTCATTGGAGTTCTAGCTTCTTTGGCACTTTCAAGCCCGAATTTTTTGACAATCTCTAAAGCATATTTCGATTGCGAAACAAATAAACCTTCTTAATTCTGTTTGACTTGAAGACCCAAGAAAAATTGCAACTCCCCCATAAGAGACATTTGAAATTCTTTATGCATAATTTCAGAAAATGATTTAACTTCTAAAGGGGAAATTGATCCAAAAATGATATCGTCGACATATACTTGAGCTATAATAATATCTTTGTCAAAATTTTTGACAAATAGGGTTTGATCATTTTTGCCTCTCTTAAAACCTTTATCTAAGAGAAAGTTGGAAAAATACTCATACCAGGCTCTTGGCGCTTGTTTTAGACCATACAATGCCTTTTTAAGACGATAAACATGATTTGGATACTGAGGGTCAATAAACCCTTTGGGTTGTTCAACATAGGTCTCTTCAATCAAGATTCCATTAGGAAAGACGGACTTTACATCCATTTGGTAAAGCATAAAGTTCAAGTAACGGGCTATGGTAAAGGGAAGACGAACAAATTTTAAGCGAGTAACAGGAGCAAATGTCTCATTAAAATATATTCCTTCAATTTGAGAATATCTTTGAGCCACTAATCTGGCTTTGTTAATAATGATTATCCCACTTTCATCAATTTTATTTTTAAATAGCCAATGTGTGCCAATAACCTTTTTATGGTCAGGCCTAGGTACAAGATATAAAACATCATGAATGACAAATTGAAGACGTTCTTCCTGCATAGAAGAAATCCATTGAGGGTCATTCAATGCCTCATTTACATTCTTTGGTTCCACAAGGGAAACAAAACATGCATAATGAGCATAGTTTCTTAATTGAGTTCTTGTACTAACAGGCTCACAAGGGTTACCAACAACGTTATCTATGGGATGATCTTTAGAAACCCAGTTAGGTACTTCAGGTTTCTCAATTGGTAAAGAATCATCTATTTCTGGAGAGTCATTTTCTAAAAAAATTTCATACTCTTCCAGAATAGTTGGTTCTCCAGTCTTACTCTCAATAGTAGTGTCACTTACAATAACATTTATGGATTCCATCAAAGTCTTTATGCGAATATTATAAACACGGTAAGCTCTACTGTCAGGAGAATATCCTAGGAAGATAGCTTTATCTCCATGAGTCTCAAATTTGGATAAGTGTTCTCTATCTTTATAGACATAACATGTACTAACAAAAGTTCTAAGGTATTTAAGATTGGTCTTCTTCCCATACCATAGTTCGTAAGGAGTTTGTTTAGAATTCTTCCTGAGATTGACCCTATTAATAATGTGACAAGAAGTACGAATTGATTCAAGCCAAAAATATTTAGGTAAACACTTGGCATGAATCATAACACGAGCCATATCTTAAAGGGTATGATTCTTTCGCTCAGCAATTCCATTTTGTTGAGGAGTCTTAGGAGCACTAAATTCACGTTTTAACCATTATACTCACAATACTCTATAATACCTATATCTATGAATTCTCCTCCTCTATCACTAAAAATCCTATTTACTTGAGTGTCCTTCTCATTTTCAATACAAAGTGAGATTTTCAAAAATGTTCTCAAAGTGTCAGACTTTTGTTTTAAAAAGGCTACCCAAGTAAACCTAGTGAAGTCATCTACCATAACTAGAATGTAACTGTGTCCACATAGACTAACAGTATGTGAAGGACCCATTAGGTCCATATGTATGAGCTCTAAGGGTTTAGAGGTAAGGATATCTTTAACTTTCTTATGAGGTTCCTTAATAATTTTTCCTTCCTGACACGATCCGCAGACAATGTTTGAAATAGGTTTGATCTTTGGAATCCGTCTAACTATTTCTTGTGAGGACAATCTACTAAGGCTATCATAATTTATGTGACCCATCCTATTATGACATATCTCATTGTCATCCATTTTGGCAATGTTACAAACTTTAGTACAATTCTAGGCAGTATAACAATTATCGGGAGGTCTGAGTCCTATAATTATGAACTCACCTTTTTCATTTAAAATCTTACAATTGTTCTTTGAAAAGGTGACAGTATGATTTGAGTCACAAAATTGTGAGATACTAAGTAGATTAGCCTTGAGACCTTTTAGTAGAACATTTTCAAGCACATGCATTCCTTCTTCTTGGAGTATTCCTTTACCAATGATTTGAGATGATACACCATCACCAAAAATAACTTTTTCTCTAGCAAAGATGGTTTTGTTTAAAAGTTTTCTATCATCCCCCGTCATATGTTTTGATCACCCAGAGTCTAAATACCAACCAGAAGGAGTGTGTTCAACTTTTAATGCAATTATCACAATGTTACGCTTCATCTGGGGAAATAACTCGTCTTTTTTAACCCAAATAGCTCTTGTTTTTGTTTTGCGCATATTTTCTCTCACTTGATAAAATTTACGAGCATTAGATTTTTGTTGAAAAATATTTTGCACATGCATTTGAGTTTTATGGAGGATATCAGCATTTGATTTAGGAAAGTTCCTAGGAATTCCTCTTTTAAATGATCTTTTAGGTATAGTTTTCTCTTTCTATATTTAGATTTTTTATCCGGTTGTCTAGGCAGAACATAATTGTTACGGCTTCTCCTAGAGTAGTTAAAGTTTTGGTATAAAGGAGTATTCCAGATAGGATTAACTAAGCGTCTAGAGTAATAACCTTCGAAAGAATGTCCGTATATGTCACAGTAGGAGAAATACAGATTGCTTGAAGAGGATACCTCTTGAGGAAAATCTCTAGTCATAGGTTTCATGGGATTTTGACCTTGAACCTTATTCCTAGGGAGTATAGTTTGAAACGTATATTCACTCTTCCTAATCAAAGGGTCGACGTATTTAGCCTTAGGAAAACTATCAAACTTAGAGTGACTTGATTCCTCAGTATCCAATTTTTGTTGTTTTTCATTAAACTCATCATTTAAGGCTTGAAAATATGGACAGGTTTCTATAGGTCTTTTTCTACCTGACACAAACTTGATTGGTTCAAAGTTTTTAATTTGTGTCTTTGAATTTGGGCAAAATCCTATTCCACTTTGATCATTAGAATTGGTTTTTGAATCAACAACAAAATCATCAATATAATTGGAATTATTTTCAAACTTAGCAAATTTATTGAAAACAGTTGCTGTCTTTTCTTTAGCTTGTTCCAATTCTAATAATGTCCTTTTATATTTTATCTCTAGAGTTTCATTTTTTTCAATCAAATTTTTCAATTTTTGATCAAAACTTTTTACTTCATTTTCATGAGTTAGACTTTGGGTAGTATACTCTTCAGCGTTAAGTTTAACCATTAGACTTAGGTCTTCTAGTTTCTTAGTGAGATCTTTCACTATCTTCTCTAGTCTAGAGCTTTCCTTGAGAGTTTTGGCATAAAGTATGTGAACATCAGGGAGGTCTTCAGTGTCAGAATCACCAAGTGTAGTGTGTGAAGTGACCCATAAGGATTAAATTCTTGAACTCACACACACATTGACATCGTCATTATCATTTTCCCTTTGACTCATACACCCCGCTGTATAACTAGCATTATTCTCAGAAATTAAAGCATCTAAACCAGTAGCAGCATGATTCATAACAACATAAGTAGAGATACTAGCATCATTCACATACTTAGGCACATGCATATCATCATTATAGACTATCTTGACAAAAAAAGACATGTAGGAATAAAAAACATCACATGACTCATGTTCCTCATTATCAGAATCTCTTAAATCGTCCCATGTCTTGCAAATGTTGGCCCTAGTATGTTTATTGGTCGTGTTCAAGTTAACTCTACAATCTTGTGCTATATGACCTAATTTACCACATCTAAAACAATCAATATTCTTAAAGTCTTTATTAGGTCTCATATGAATGTCCTTGTGATGTTTGTCTTGACCTTTCTTATTAGGTTTGTTGTTCGACTGAGTTGGATACTTTGGCTTGCCTTATCTGGTTGCCATTTTATTTCTAAATTTCACAATATTCTTAAACTTTTTTGTCATCAAGGCAATCTGATTATCCAAACTATCTATATCACATTCCTCATCAGAATCATTACTGGGAACACTAAGCTCATATTTTATCAACTTAGAAGAAAAAATCAGGTTGGAACTAGTATGTTTCCTATAGGTCTGGGTTAATTTTTTCTTGAATTCTAGTTCCATTTCCAAAGTTCTCAGTTTACAACAGATTAATTCAGGAGTGAGATTTTGATCACTCATTTCCTCAATATCATATATTTTGTTATCAAATCTCTGTGGTAATGAACTTAGAATTTCGAGACAATTTCATGTCTATCAAAGTTATCCCATTAGAATGTAATTTGGTCACAATGTCAGTAAAATTCATGTGAAAGTCATCAAAAGATTCAGAGTCTGACATAATTAAAGAGTTATACTACTGGATAAGCATCTGTGTTTTAGCAGCCTTAACTCTAGTGTCACCTTCATGTGCAGTAACCAGTGTATCCCAAGATTCCTTAGAAGTGGTACAAGATGAGATCCTTTTGAACTCATGTTCATTTATAGACATAAAAATGGCATTCTTGCCTTTGTTATTGTTCAGAGAGGCTTGCTTCTCTTCTCGAGTAAATTCACTTAATACTTTCTTAATCCTTTCATTGCTTCCTTCAGTGGATGGTTTAGTATGATAAATATATTCATTTTCAACAATGTCCCAGACATCATCTCCCAAGGTCCCTTGTATGAAAGAAACCATCCTTACTTTTCAGTAAGGGAAGTTGTTTCCATCAAAGAGAGGAGGTCTGGACAAGTTACCAAATCTTTCCGATTTCCAGTCCATTGTTTGATTTTAAGAAAACAATTTCAAAAATACAAGACCTTTAAAGAAAATTTTCCAAGCTCTGATACCAATTGAAAAGCTATTACTTAAATCGTTTAATTCCGAATTAAATGTCTAAGTAACTTCGAACTATTTTTTGGAGAAACTCTTTTCTTTAAATCAAAACAGATTCACCACGAGCTGTGTTTAATAAAAAATGTATGAGATATGTTCAAGATTATGTAACAGGTTTTGTAAAACAAAACAAAAACAAGTAAATCAGCTAAATCAGCACACTAACAAGAATGAGATGATGAGATGTAAAAATATTAAGTACAAGGAGTTTTTAACGTGGTAAAACCTCGCCTAACTAAGGAAACATCCACGGTGATTTATATGTCACAAACCAAAAATCCACTAAACAAAATAGACAAGTTACAAACTATATAACACACATGCAAATAAAACAGACCTATACAAGTTTAGAATATGTACCAGTGGTTTGATTCTAACTTCTCTACAGTTCTAATGTTAATGTGGCTTTCTCAACTTGTTAACTTATCCACAGTTTGTTCCAGCTTTACGTCGAATCTTGATGTTTCAAGATCTTATAGACAACACTTCTTGTGTTGTAGTGTGACAAGTGCTTGTGACAGTGTTCTAACACATGCATGCACACACGCACACTTATTTATACAAAAAAGTCCTATCAAATTACTAAACAAATCTAAATGATATGGTTTTCAGTTTCTCTCTTCTTTAGAAACCACATACTTTCTTGATCTTTCAAATTAACCCAGAATTCAAGGTAACCTTGCTCAGAAGACGGTCAAGGTATCAACAATTTCAGAGGGTTCTGAAAATATTTTTGAAATTGTAAACCACCAATTGCGATTCTAACTAGATCATAAGTCTTGTTTTATAAGAACTAGAAACAAAAAAGAATTTTTTGATTCTTGAGTTGTGAAAAACATTTACAGAAAAGGAATAATCAACAAATACTATTTCTCAAGATGAGAAACTAAAAAATGCAGATCTAAGTGTAATATGACATGAAATAGTAAGATCTACTATTTATATGAAAAAGAAATAGAGATCGAACTGAAATATCTATATTGGTTACAAGATCTCAAACACAGAGGATTCAAACCACGAACAAACTTCAACCCACTACCAAAATGACTCTTAAACACTCAGATTTGGTATTTTGTGTAAACTGAGTTTGGAAAAGAACCTTAGGGTTTGAAAATGAGATTAGGGTTTGAACGAATTAGGATTTTCTCTCTCTGGTTTCTCTCTCTTCTCTCACTCTCTCTCTCTCAGTTAGGAAAACTGGAAAAAGTTTTTTAAATGCAGAGGCTCGACCTCCTTTTATAGTAAGTAGGGAAAGTTTGAGAAAAATAGCTCAAATCAATGGCTGAGATTTGTTCTTGGCCATTTGACTTGCATCCAACAGTTTATCATCAACGGTGGTTTAAATATTTTCTAATTGGTCTAAATGGGTTTCACAGGGATTGGAATAGATTGCATAAAAAATAATGATTAAATAGATCCAAGGGCTGAGATTGCGAACAGTTTCCGAGTCTATCAACAAACACAAATTAGGCCGTTGTAACAATGACATGTGTAAGTCTCAGATGCAACCAAACGCGCGTGTTTAAAAATAAATACACAGGCACCCTAAAGTCTCAAGTGCTTTCGGATTCTACCCAACCAAACATTTCGGTAAGAAATGATAAAACCACTAATCACAAAATTACCCCAATTATTTTAAAACCCAACTTTTAATTTCTTAAAAAAACATTTAAAAATTGTTTGAAAATTTCGAAAATTAATAAAAACTTATTTAAAAGGGAATGAACATACACAAGCAAATAATGCAATATATAATATGTATGAAATCCTAGAGTGTGTGATGATTAAGAATTTACCTTCAAATGAATCAATTAAGGCATCATGAGAATAATCTAAGGTTCTTTGGTATCAAGGGGATGGGACTCAATTTTGTCACAATTTCCAAACTAGATGAGCACTTATATAATGTAGACTCAAGTAAGTCAAGAGTATAAGGTTCTTCATCTAAGCATTGATAATAATAACCAAATGTCCTAGCCACATGGATAATGAAATGATGTGTGTGTGTGTGTGGGGGGGGGGGGGGGGGGGGGGGGAGGGGTCCAAGCACACCAATATGCCACATAAAACATGTAAACTCAAAAACAAAAACCGAAAAATCTTTTTGGCTTTTCAAACATATTTTGCCTCAAATAAAAGAAAAAATCTTTTTGGTTTTTCAAAAATTTTCTCAAAAACAAAATCTTTTTGTTTTTTTTTCAATTGGACTCAAACAAATGAAACCTATAATACAAAATGATACACAAGTCATTATACTAGGAATGAATATATGATTACACAAACTAGCATATGACAAACAAGGCAAAACTATCATCCTTTAGATTTTACATGGGAAGAATCAAGTGCAACCAAACGAGAATCATGAAGTTTTATTCCTAAAGCCACTAAATCCGATTTCCTAACCCATGTAGGTGTAAAACGACGCATGGGGGTTTGGGGAACCGGGGAAACTTTATTCCTAAACTTCCTAGGAGCTTGTCTAAGGTCGTAATAATAACGCCTAAGGTGACATTGCCTACCATAAAACGTGCAAGTGTAGCGACGTTGGTAATGATTACCTATATGTGGACCTTTTCTAACCTTCCTAGTGTTTCTCACATGTGCGGGGGGAATGGGAACAATTCTCTCATCAAAACCTATACCTCCCCTATCTCCCTTAATTTGGACGGTGCCTATGATCTTATCTAACTTCTCCGAGCTAGCCTCCAAATCAAACTTAACTCTAGACTAGTCTCTCAATCTCTCCTCCAACTCATGAATCCTAGACTCGAGCAAACACCTAGAATCCTCAAACTCTAGAATCTCATTTTTCAAAGACTCCATAAACCACGGAGATTATCTCTCTCTCTCCGCAAACTCTAGTTTCTCCCTAAACTTCTTCTCTCCTGCCCTAATATCCTCAATCAAACTATCATTATTTTATATAGCATGCTCATTCAGCTTAGCTTGCAATTTTGAGTTAGCCTTTTTCACCTTCACGGTTTCGACATACAACTCATTAAATGAATTTTGCAATTCTTTCACATCTATCTCCTCTTCGTCACTCTCTTCACCCTCACTAACATGGGATACACTCAAAACCTCCTCAGAAGTGTCATTCACATGATAATCGTCGTCGTTCACATGACATGCCATAAATGCAAAAAAGTTACGATCAATGGGGGCACCCTCTCCCTCTTTCGGATCACTATCACTTAAGGTGGCACTATAAACAATGGGTTGCTTTCCCTCTTTCTTAAGTCTAGTGGGACACTCCTTAAATTTGTGACCCTACCCCTCACACCCAAAAAACTTATCCGACTCATTTCTCTTAGGCTTCTCCAACTTATCCTTAGAGGTGGGATCAACTTTGTTGTTCTTGAATTTTTCAAATTTCTTTGCATCTTTCGATTGCTTTTGAAACTTAATAAATTTTTTAAATTTCTTTGCCAACAAAGCAACGTCCTCAAAATTTGAATCGGAATCGGAATCCGAAACTTTAATTTCCTCCTTCCGGGTTTTCAAAGCAATACCCTTTTCTTTCTTAGGCACTTGCTTGGAGGTAATCATGTTGATTTCATAGGTTTGTAAGTCATCTACAAACTCTTCTAGTTTCGTCGACTCTAACTTACCCAAGGAGTTTAAAATAGTCACTTTCGCATCAAACCTACTAGGTAATGGCCTAAAGATTTTCT
Source organism: Sambucus nigra (assembly GCA_949130495.1). Lineage (NCBI taxonomy): Eukaryota > Viridiplantae > Streptophyta > Magnoliopsida > Dipsacales > Adoxaceae > Sambucus > Sambucus nigra. The sequence goes on from OX422218.1 coordinate 135,253,458, forward strand.
TAATGACACGGTTATCAGGAATTTTCTCACCTAGGTTAAACGATGAGTTGATAATTTTGGACAACCTAGCATAAAACTCATCAAAAGTCTCACTCTCTAACATCCTAATGGTCTCAAACCGTGTGTAAAATTTTGATGTTTCGACGCCCTAACCGTGATAGTGCCCTCGTGAGTGAGTGCCAAAATATCCCAAGCCTCTTTTGATGTTTCACAAGTCATAATTCTATTATATTCTTTCGGTGTGACATGTGAAGAAATAACGTACAAACCCTTAGAATTATATTGTGAAAGTCTACGTTTAATTTCGTTCCATGATTCGACAGGCTTTAAATTAGTAACCTCACCTAAAATAGTGAGAGGGGGTGTCCAACCTTTCTCAACTGCTAGCCACACACGCTCATAAGAAGATTTTAATGCACTTTTCATTCTCATCTTCCAATAGGTGTAATTAGTGCCATTAAAAATAGGAGTTCGAAAAAAGTTTGCTATTTCCACAATTCATCTTTGAAAACACACGGGATCACAAAACAAATAAATTATGTTTTCTAGCTATGATACCAATTTGAAAAGGGGGTGATCCTTATTCATGTGTTTTAAATCAAACCAATTTTCACAAAAAATTATCCAACTTTTAATTAGCACCAAACCAAGTTGTGAAAAAATAATTTTTACTTTAAATAAATTTTACCTTGATTAATCATAAACATGCATCTAGTGAGTAAAGAAAGTAAAGTAAAGTAAAGAATATGCACAATGCCGGATGTACGAGGAAAAACCCAAGACGGGAAAAAACCTCGGATGGCCCAAGCCAGACAATCACTATGAATGTGGAATTACAACGAACAGACTAAAGACTCACTCAACGACTTGATCCCCATGAGTCTTGATGCTCTTCTAATCTTCAACCACTCCTTTCACAGTGCCCATGCAGAAATTCCTTCTTCCACGATACATGTCCACAACACACGCATCCATGTATGTCTCAGTGTCCACCGAATGGCTTTGATACGTCTACGATGTCGAACAAAAAGTCCTTCTCTTTTCTTCACCGCAAAGCTTAGATGTTCAAGTATAGAACAAACCTTCTTGGTGAAGCAAGATCACATAAGCATATCGTAATGATAACTCGGATCTTTACAAACTCTAAGGATGTGTTTAATCTTTGAAACCTTTGAAAAACATGTGCAAAAACATCTCTTGATCGTAAACTGTTTTGCCAGAATGCACACTCATGAATTATGACGAAACCACGCTTTAAATAGTAAAAAAACACGGCCTCGAAAATTGTGTCGCTCGAATAAGATTGGCCTTCCGTTCGTGAGACATAGCCGTCTCGCTTGAATGAGCCAGCTTGTCATTTGAATGAGGTGCGTGTCAGTTTGACTTTTTAACTTTTTCTTTAAAGCGTCTCTTCCAAAAGAGATTCAATTAAGTCAAACTCTATTTCGAGCTTATCAGAATAAAACCTAGTTTAAAATATTTAAAACACTTTTAAAACATTATAAAACATTTTTCCTTATAAAATTTCATCCTTATCTTTTATAAAAACAATTCCGAGCACCATTAATTATACGCATTCATACCCGTGTGATCTCAAAATGCAATTAACTTGAAGACTACTAAACTTGCACCAATTAAACTTCGACATGATGAATTATTTGAAGCTTTTCCGTAACTTCTTCAATTTCTTCAATACGTCATAGACCAAGTGGGACCGTGACAAAATAAAATCTCCCTATGACATATTACAAACACAGTTTTGTTCATGAAATTAAGTCAAAACAATACAGGGACTCAATTAGAAATTTATGTCCTTACATTCTGATTGGTAGCTTCAACTGCAACATTAGTTTAACGTAGGTAGGGAGATGATTTGTATCTCTGAATCTCATACTCATCGACCACCTCTATGACTTCTGTTTTGAAATGTAACCCGTTGTCTGACACTAGCTCATATGGGACCCCATATCGACAGATGATGTTTTCCGGATGAACTTGGCCACTTTCTTGGCATCAGTACTTCGTATGACTCAGCTTCAACCCATTTAGTGATGTAATTTATGGCGATCGGGATGAATTCATGACCATTAAAGGCTTTTGGTGTAACCTTCCCCCATGTGGAGAACAGCGAGGGGGAAGTCATGTTGTACGATTCTCACGAATGCAAGTGTTGGAGGTTAGAAAACTGCTGGCACTTAAAACATCTTCAAACACAAGTCGTGAATACTGAACCATAGTAGTCTAGTTGTAAACCTGTCGAATGATTTTCTTGGCGAGCATATGGACATTCATGGGAGGTCAGCATTCCCCGTTATAGATTTTCTGCACCATCTTTGTAATGTCAGTCCCTATAATGCAGTGTAAATGGGTTCCATCGAAGTTCTTATTAAATAGTGCTTTATTACAGATAATATATTCAACAGCCAGTCTACAGAGAGTTGGTTGGTCTTTCTTGTCAGAGCCTTGGGGATACCTACCATGCTTGAGGAGGCACCTAATATCATAATACGAGCAGTCAGCTACATCAGGATTTTGTTGTGTGACGAGCTCAATGTGGTTCTAGTGGGTTGGTTTATCTTGTTTTTCGACTAGGAAAAAATCTATTATTATTCCTTCGAGCATGTCAATCATGAAGGCTAAGGTAGCAAGGGCATCGACTAGGTTGTTATTTTCTCGCGGCAGGTAGTGGAAGGTGATACCTTAGAATTGGGATGCCAACTCTTCTAGGTGTGCATGGAAGGGTAAGAGTTTCTCGTCCTTGACTTTCCATCTTCTGAGTACTTTACCGGTGATGAGGGATGAGTTCCCATAGACATCTAGGTATCGAATTCCTTTCTTGCGGGCAACTTTGAGGCTTGTCGTGCATGCCTCATATTCATCATTCATGTTGTGGTGCAGGAAAAATCAAGCTTAATGGAAATATGAGTGTGAGAGTCATCAGGGGAAATTAGGAGTATCCCAATGACATATACTTTCTTATTGGTAGAACCATCAAAGAACATTTTCCATCGGAGGTCTTCTTGGGATTTATAAAGGTTGTTCTTATCTGGGAACTCAAAAATCCAGACATCGATTTCTTCCATAAAATAGTTGGGCAGGTAGTCAGAGATGGATCATCCTTTAATGGCCTTCTCCGCAACATAAACAATATCAAATTCGTTTAGAAGCATCAACTATTGGGCCATTCAGATGGACAGGTCAGGCTTCTCGAGAAGATATTTGATGGGATACATTCGGGATATGCGTATAATGGAAAAGACGAATATGTAGTGTCATAGTTTTTGGGTGACCCAGAAAAGGATGACACATGCTTATTCCAAGGCTGTGTAGTTAACTTCGTACCTGGACAACTTACACCTAACATAGTAGATGCTTCTCTCTTTATGGATTCTTCAAGGTATTGGGATAATAAATCCCCAACTGTAGTGTTTGTTATGGTCAGGTATAAAATTAGGGGAAGACCAGGTTTTGGTGGCATGAGTATCGGAGGTCGGGTTAGGTATTGCTTAATTCGGTCAAATGCTTCTTAGCAATCTTTATTCTAAAACTAGGTGGAATCCTTTCAGAGGAGTTTCAAGATGGGTTCATTGATAGAATTCAACTGGCTGATGAACCGACAAATATATTATAATTTCCCAAGGAATCCCCAAACTTCCTTCTCCATTAGGGGTGGTGGCATTTCGAGTATGGATTTCAGCTTGGCAAGATTTGCTTCTATCCCTTTCTCACTACCCATGAATCCCAAGAGCTTTCCTTTAGTAACGCCGAAGACACATTTATATGGGTTAAATCACATCTAATATTGTCGTAGTCACTCAAAGAACTTATGGAAATAGGGAATATGACCTTCCCTAGTCTTAGACTTGATAATCATATAATCCACATAAATCTCAACTTCTTTGTGTATCAGATCATACAAAATGGTTATGGCAGCCCCCTGGTAGGTAGCCTAGGCATTTTTTAGACCAAATGGTATAACTGTGTAGCAAAAGGTTCCCCAAGGGGTGATGAATGAGGTTTTCTGTTAGTGATTTGGGTCCATCTTGATCTGGTTATATCCGGTAAACCCATCAATGAATGACTTGAGAGCGTGACTGGTTGTGTTTTCCATAATCATGTTGATACTGAGTAGTCAATAATGATACTTTGGAGAGGCCTTATTCAAGTCTCAACAGTCAACGCACATGCAAACCTTTCCTCCAAATTTTGGTATGGGTACAATGTTGGCTTGCCACATGGGATATTCGATTACACGAATGAAACCCATGTTCAACTGTTTGATTACTTCTTCCTTAACCCTGAGCGATAATTCGGTGCGAAGCTTTCACAGTTTCTGATTGATCGATTTTCATTCTTGGAGCACCGAAATCTCATGTTGAGCGATCTCGGGATCAATGTTGGGCATGTCTTCATAAGACCATGCAAACACATCCATAAATTCCTTCAGTAATTCTGTGAGTTTTATGCACTCATGCTCGTCAAGGGTTGCCTCTATCCTAATTTTACGCAGTTGGCTACTAGAACTGAGATTAATAACATCAGTTTTATCTTAATTTGTACACGGTTATACTGTTTGTTATTAACCTATTTAGATCAGTTAAGAATTATTCATTTGAAAATCATCATCATCAAGAGTTTGATTAGAATTTAGATAATTAATCTAAGGCACAACAAGATACTCAAAATCTTTATTTATTTCATTGTTGGGAAAAGTAGCATTGAGAACCTCATTGAAGGAGGTCTCTATTACATCAAAATAAGGAGGAATAATAAAAGAAGAGGAAATGGGATAAACATTAGGGTTGGGTTGAATTTTAGCAGGTGGAGCATGTATAGTATTCTAGATGAGGAGAGGTGCATCAACAACTTTGATTAGGTGAGATGGATCCAATGATGTAGCGCTGGAGTGGATCATATTGAATGTTAGTCTTAGTGTGCGCAAGTTGAATGAATCCCCAGAGTCACTTCCCTCAAAATATTTGGTATCATCTATGGTCTTCTCAATGAGTGGTTACACATGATGCTGGAAACTTTCATCCCATGACTAGTTGTTTTGAAAAAAGATCTCCATCCCTAGTTTCATCCTCCTGTTCACATGATCGTACCACGTTCAAGAAAGCCATAAAAGGGGAAATCTTCACCCTCTCTGATGAATCTTTTGTTTAGGGAATCTCTTGAGACGGTCTTGGTGATTTTTAGACTTCTTTTCAACCGAGGTTGGCGGATCATTTTGAGTTCTTATGCTGATGGTTGCAAAACTCAAACCACAAGGAGGAAAATCTTTTTTCAATATAATGGGTTCAAGTATCCCCTGTTGTCATCGTCCCAGCCCCAGTCCAGGCATAAAGTGCGTGTTTTTGAACATTTGGATCACATTCACATTACCATGAGGGTTATACTCTAGTTAGACCCTATCTTTGAAATCGTCCCCTATTGGGAGTAGAAGTGATTCAACTCAAAAACATGACAGAAGCATATCATTTCCCCATATTGTATCTCAAGTACTGAATTATAGGTTCTTGTATTCTCGGCATTGTCGTCATCGCCCAAGATGGTGATGACCTTCCCATTGACAAAAAACTTCATTTCTGATGGAAGGAAGAAGACACACCCTTGATACTATGGATATATGGTCGCCCAAGCAATAGATTAAAATAAGTTGGGATATCGATGACTTAGAATTCAACAACAAGATTTATAGGGCCAACCCATATCGTAAGCTTTATGGATCCTATCACTTCTCGACGAGTATTATCATAAGCACGTACTACGACAAAGGTTGGAGAAAGGTAACTCACTTTTAGTCCCAAGAAATTGAGGGTCCTCAACGGGAAAACATTAAGAGTGGATCCATTATTGACAAGAGAGAGCATGATAGTCTTTCCAATGACTTTAACAGAGACATTGAGAGCATAGTTGTGGTTTGGTACAATCTTAGGGATTTATTCATTAGAGAAGGGACCATTCTAGTATAGGTTATAAATTCGACCAGATTAACTACTTCTTCTGGCGTGGTGGAAGGAGGGACTGTGGGTTCGGTGGGTAGCTTGATCAAGGCATTCTGGTGTAGTTGGGAACACATAAAGAGTCCCCATTGAGTGATGTTATCTTGGTTTTTCTTCAACTAATCGAGGATCTTGCTCTCCTCGAGAGTCATGTTTGGAATAAGAAGATTCTCAACACCTTTTCCTTTGTCGACTGCAGATGGTGGTGGGTTTGGAACTTAGTAATGCTTCCCTGATCTTGTCATGTGGTTCAAATAAGAGGGAAAAAATAGAAACACCATTTCCTCATCTATCTCGGGTTATTCAGCCACCTTGTTGATTTCTCCTAGTATCTCCTCAAATGATATCATCCATTATTGGGCTACTCTTTTTTGGGCTTTTCTCTTCATCTGAACTATCGAATTCATCCCCCCTTCTGGTAGAAATGACATCATCTTTCCACTAGAAGTCAATACACTCCACAAACTCAATGGACTCTTCGTATAAACCCTCTTACTCAATGGGGAGATGTCAAAGTAAACGGTCCAAGCGCCCTTGTAGTTTCAAAGAATCAAATAGCTCGGACATACTTCAAATATTACCGGTCTGTTGGAATAAGTCTGCCATGATCTGGACCACATCATCTAAACTGACTTCATCGGTAGGTACCACCTAATTATCTGACTCTCGAACCCATTTTTGAGCTTCCAAGAACAACGCATTGAATCTTTGGTAGTCAATGGTCATCTTGGAGGGCAATTTTAGCCCAAACTCTAAAAGTTGTTTCAACACTGCTGATAATTCCATATTTTGTCCTCTAGAGCGGGTATGAACAACAATACATGCTCTAGTAAGGAGTGATAGAGACTGGTCGAAGAAACCATTAGGGTGAAGGAGAACACTACACCAAATTTGCCTAATTATCATGGTCATTGACCTTGACAAGTTGTACTAGTCAAGGTCAGTAACCGTGACAATTCGGGGCAAGACAACTTTTTTGTCACGGACGTGTCACGATTATTGACCGTGACAAGTTCATTAGAATTGTCACGGTCGTGTCGTCACGATTAATAACCGTGACAAATGCTTGACCCTTTTTTAAAAAATTTCACAGTCATTGATCGTGACAATTTCGTGACAATAATCCTTTGTCAAGGACTTGTCACAGTCAATGACCGTGACAATTCTGGGCAGAATTTACAAAAATTTTGCTGGGCAGTATGGCCACTGCCACTGCCCAACAGTATATTTGTACCTGTTATAGCAACGTTGTACCTGTTCAAAAATCATATATCCAAATAAACTGAAGATAATGCAAATATATATTCAACATAGAAACAATGTACATGATGATATAATCAAAATATAATTCAAATGTACCAACTTAAAAATAATGTTACTATATGTCTAAGGTAAATGTGAGGAGGTGAGTAGGCCACACGATATACAAATTGATACACCCACTAATATACATCGTGCCGCATTGTTCGCACAACCATAATAGGGAGTTCTCCTTCCCGGGTATCACATGCGTGACGAGCACTTTGGACTCGATCTCTTGAAGCGCACATCCATGAACTATTCCACCCTGGACGATATTTGGGTCCCTCAACCCCCGCCCTATCCGCTGGCCATCAAATACGTCCAATATGAACATTCTCGGCTAACCAATTGTTGACATCGGTCTGGGGAAGGGAGCCAAATAAGGAAGTGGATCATCGAAGTATGCACGTGTCGGTGATGAAGCAGTGAGGTCCACATCCTCGTCATCCTGCACCTCATCCTCTCGTACCTCCTCCTCCTCCACTTCCTTCTCCTTCCCTTTCCCCTTACAGGCTCTGCCCAATGTATGCTTCATGAATGAGTACATATCTTGGACCGTCGCCTCCAAACGGGACAGCTTCGCATCATGTGAATCCATCGTTCGAGCCAACCTGGTGTCGCTAGTCTGTAATCCGATGATCCTAGATTTGGCCACCCGCGAGCTAAACCCCCTTGTCCCCCCCCTTGAAATCAGAGCCAAGCACTTGGCTGAGTGCGTCTGTGGACAAAGACGCCTTGTCGGCATCAGACTACGACTCCTGCACTTCCTTATGCTTTGCCTGAAATGACAAAAAGCACATGATTAGTAAAATAAGTAAACTAAAAAATTATAACATAATTAACAAAAATTAAACTGTCGGATTACTTATAATCATGGCCGCGATGCTCGGGGACACCTCCTTGTCCTTCCCCTTCTTCGTCCGAAGAGCCACATAAGTATCGAGCCTATGTGGCTTACCCCCAGGGCCACTCCCTACCCCTTGAAATAAAATAAAGTAAAATTAGTATTGGCCCCACAAAGTAAAATAATGAAGAATAATATATTTCTGTATTTATAGAAAAATTAAATCTTACCTTCATCCTATGCTCCACCTCGGTATAAGACGTCCAGCCGGAGTAGTGCACGTCCGTATTTTTACCCGATTTTCCCTCCCCAATTGGCGAGATGCCAATTGTCGCTCCCCAATCTCATTGTCAATGAACTTTTGCCATTGTGCCAATGAGATCAGCTCCTTGGGCGGGAAGGATTCACGCTATTGGATAATGGACTCTCGTGTTTTCCCGAAGTACCGTGTTCGCATATTTTTCTTCCACGTCTTGTGTTGCTCCCTCAACTGCTCCAAGACGGAAGCGCGTAGCTTTGGATCCAAGTTGAATTGTTCCTGTCCAACAAATACAATGTTAGTTGCGAATAAATATAAATATAAATATAAAATGAAATTAAAATCGAAATTGAAATTGAAAGTGAAATATTCATATAAATATAAATATATTACCAGTATTGCCACCCAAACAGCTAACTTGAGCTCATATGGCACCTCCTTCCAACTCATAAATGCCGAGCCGATGACCGTCTTTAGCAGCTCGAGGGATCTCACTAATAGTTACGACTTGTTCTCGATGGTAATCCCAAATTTTCCATATTTGGGGAGCCTAGGGGCCGAGGAGCCCTCGTCTCCTCCGCTACCATCGAGCCCAGACGACATCATCATAACCAGCATGATCATCCTCGCCTTAATACCTGAAGGATACATTTGCTGTAAAAAAATGTTATTAGTACAGATAAAAAAAATTAGAAGAAGACATGGAAATATGTACAATACTACAAACCACCCCCTGCCCCCATCCCCTCCCCCACCACACACACGCACACGTACACGCGCACACACCACCCCCCGCCCCCACCGCACACACAATAATCCAATAATGATTAATAATTATATATAGTATGTTGTAGAAGTAGTAGACCCTCGATTTTAATCTTCTTTATGAGATCCTAGAATTCCCTTTTTACAATAAATGCGGAAGCGATGTGATGGTTCAATCTAAACAAACAAATAGATTTTAATTTCTATTTCAAATTAAAATATAACCAAGTGAAAATTTAGACACACACAATTCAAATTTCACTTAAATCATATTCATTATTAATTCCAAATTAGGCCAAAATAGTTTTAACAATAGACTAGAATTAAATAAACTTTTAGACAAATTTAATTAGCATCCAATTAAATTAAGTGTGACAATTAAAACCAATTTTATCTTGAATTATCCTAAGCATGAGTTCTAAGTTATTATGCAAGATAAAAATAAATCAATCACACTACGCCGCGATGTACGAGAAAAAACCCAAGACGAGAAACAACCTCGGACGGCCCTAGCCTCAAATCCAGTAAGTATGGAATTTATAATTACAAGACAAAAGACTTACATCACATGACTCGATCCCTCTCAAGCCTTGACGCTCCTTCTTGTAAACACCTCCACTTAGCGAATAACCCCAGAGCTCCACCGCGGTCTCGGAATCCACCGATCGGACTTTATGTGGTCATCGTCACCCGAACTAGGATCCTTTCTCCAAGTGGGTAAATCACTAAAAACCTCTTCTTCTTTGTGGGATTTAGAAGCAAATCCAAACTTCTCTTCTTCAATAGTGTAGAGAAAATCGGTGCCAAAACTCCAAGAAATATGTATATATATATATATATGAACTTGGATAAACTAAACTATGGGTGTAAACTAAAGTGTATATTGATTTTTCCTTGAAACTTGACACTTTTAAACAATGAACTTTTCCCTAAAACAATTTTTCTCCCAAACACTCTCTAGAGGTTGGTAGGATATGAAAAGTTAAGATGGAAAAAGTTGTTCCCGCACATAATAAGTTCTGAAAAAGTTAGTGGAGAAACAAGTGGGAAACATGGGTAAAAACTGTCCAAAACTGCCAAAAACTGCTCCCGCCTGACGTCTCGTTCGAACGACATTTCGTTCGAACGATATCTCGTTTGAACGAGTCTTCTAACTAAGTTCCAGTATGAACTCGTTAGAAGCTCGTTAGAAATCTCATTAGAACGACCATCTCGTTCGAACGACATTTCGAACGAAGTTCTAGTATGCCATATTGGGAAGTCGTTGGCAATCTCGTTCGAATGACTTGTGGTTCGAACGACATTCTCGTTCGAACGACACTTCGAACGAACTCACAGAATGCTCAAAAATTCTTTTTAGGCCCAGAAACTTTTATATACTTTATATATAAGTTTTAATAGAAAACATTCTGAAAACAAAACACAGTTTTAAAAACCTAATACCCAATATAAACCGTTCCAAGCTCCTATATATATGTAATGCATTCATACCACTATTAATTACGTAGAAACGAGGCACTTAAACTCGACATTTTGATGTAGCTTTATACACTTGGTCGCTACGTCTTCAACAAACATGTCATAGGCTTGAAAGATGATCAATATACTCTATCCTATGACTCAAACGTTTTTGTCCGGAATTGAGCCAAAATAACATAGGACTCAATTGGAAATTTGTGTCCTTACAAATCTTCCCCTTTGGCTATTCCGGGACAAAAACCAACAAAAATCCTAAAGGGCCGTCAAGCTCTGCTAGACTAATAAAAAGTCCCACCCAAAATAAAATTACAATGCTTGACTCAAACAACCCAAGGATCAATATCTTTGCCGATGTTGAATGTTGCCATTTTGAAGTATTCCTGCACACTTAAGCAAACTATCAAACGCATAGGTATTATCAAAATATTTAATGTAATTAAATAATTACTCCCCCTAAATTAATTCTCCCATTTATCAAAAAAATGACCTACTTAGAAAGACGTCTCCCCCTAAGATAAATCTCCCCCAAACTAAGATACGATAATAATAGGGTTAGATAACAATTCTCCCCCTATCTCGTTCTCCCCCTTTTTGTTCAGGAATAGTCAAAGGCTAAAGAATCAAAACAGTAACTTATCTCCCCCAAATAAAGCATATACACCCTCTAAACTAAGCAAGGGATAAAAGAATGGGATAACAAGCTAAAACATATAGTTGTGCATATAGTGATGAGAACGTTAAAGCATATGGGCAACAAAAGTTCAACTAATCCAAACAATAACATCGGATACCAACTAGGATGCAATAAAATGATACCAATATGATATATAAATTATTTAAGCATGTGATATCTACAAAGAATGTAGTAAGATGGATACCAAGTATGAATTAAAGCATATATGGATTAGAAATCAAAGCAAAGACTAAACAAAAATATCAAATATATGTATACATAATATATATCAAAGAGACTCAAGTACACATATATAGATATAAACACACAAATGACAGACACAAAATATAATAGGAGTCTTTCACACTCGTATGGCAAAAATGTGTCATATGGAAACAGAAGTGTTGGGGTGTGAACTAGTAACGATTAAATTTAGACCCAATCACTTAAAACATGTTCACGGAGTTCTCAATTGATTGCAAACTTCATCACATTTGAATATAACCTCATGTGACACTATAAATTGAACTCAATGAACAAACATACACAATGCATATAGGCCTAGAGTTTTGATGATTCTACAAACCAAATAGAGTCATGACAATAAAGACCACTAGGATAAATGGACATTGTGCAAACCGTTGATATACCATCCAATCTCCCTCAAGAAGCATATATATATTCTTTTATATTGAATGAATATATCAATCAAACATAGGCCTTGGCAATTATTTTTTCTTTTAGTGCCATTTTCTATTTTTAGGCCTTTGGACCACGTATTTCTTTTAGGTCCATTTCAAACGGTGGCTTACAATCGCAAAGTATTATTATTCCTTTCGGAGCCCTTCCCCGTGCACATTTATATATATCATTTTTTTATATCTCACAAGCTCACGTGCAACAGATTTTGACATGCACTAGTCCTCCTAGGTCATAAATATGTAGATGACAAGATTGGTAGGAGAACACCTCACAAAGCTCAAATATAACATGTGACATTAAAATTTCAAATGAGCTTGTGCATGTGTGAATAGAGGCATATATAAAAATAGAATCCATTTAATCAATACAAAATCCAACTACTCCATAAAAATATGATAAATAACATTTTAAGGATTGACAATCTAAACCAAAAGTTCTAGACACATGGGAGCGTAAAAGATGGGATTCAAACACAAGTATATGCCACATAAAGTGTGTCAAACTAAAATACACACAACATAAAATCTTTTTGAGTTTTTGAAATTTTTAACCAAAAATAAAAAATATACTCAAAAGACAAACAAAAATCATTTGAGCTTTTCATTAAGCTTAAATTATCAAGAGATAAAAACTTCAAATGATAAACAAAAATCTTTTTGTATTTTTCATTTAATGCAAACAAAATGAAGAAATAAAATACAAAAGATAAAAAAAAATCATTATTCTAGCATGTGATATGATATAAAGTAATGACTAGAAAATGAGTAAACAAGCATACATTTAGCATGTGAATATATCATGAAGTACAAAAGCTAAAGTATGTAAGCACTAACACATTCATCCTTTAGATTTAGCAACGGAGGAAGCATGTGAAAGTAAATGAGAATAAAAAACCCTATTTTGCAAGGCACCCAAGTCGGATTTCCTAACCCAAATTAATGACGGATGACAATCTTGGGGTGTAGGAACTTTATTTACCTTGGTTACTTTACGTTGGGATTTTTTAGGAATTCGTTTAAGATCAATACAAAATTTCCTAAGATGTCCTTTTCGACCACAATGAGTACAAGTAAAATTATGTCGAAATTTGGTACCCAAGGGATGATCGCGAAATGCTTTCCTAGTGGATTCTCCTAAAACATTGGTTTTGACTTTATGAGTAGATTCATTACAAGTATTGAAGCCTAAATCACACATGTCATTTTTAATTTTGACCGTTCCTAAGATTTTATCTAATTTTTTCGAACGACACTCCAAATCAAATTTTACATTATTAGAGTCGTTTAATTTATTTTGCAATTCTAAAATGTTAGACTCTAATAAAACATTTCGCTCTTCAAAAGCAAGAAGCTCCTTTTTCAAGGATTCCATTAAACCCCTAAGGTTATCTCTCTCGCCTTCTACATATTCAAGCTTCTCTCGAAGAGTCCTCTCACATGTTCTAAGGTCTTCTACCAACAAACTATCATCAATGACCTTGACACGCTCTTTTAATCTAGCTTCTAACTTCAAATTAGCTCTTTTTAACTTAATTGATTCTTTATATAATTCTTGAAAAGCATTTTGAAGTTCACTCACATTAACCTCTTCTTCATTTTCACTCTCTCTTTCTTCTCCACTCTCACTGTCATAAAAAATAAGAGAATCATAAACTATGACCTTGGAAGTGTCATGTGTTAACGTTTCATCAATCGATGAGTTCTCACTATCACTCACATGACTAGCCATAAAAGACACAAAATTAGGCTTAGTGGGGGAATCGGGTCCCTCTTCCTTATCACTATCACTAAGGGTCACATTATATGAAATGGGTCGTTTACCCTCTTTCCTTAGTTTAGTGGGGCACTCAGAAGCCCTATGGCCATAACCCTCACAACCAAAACACCGATTAGACTCGTCCCTATTTAGTTGTTCATTAATAGGCTTAGGGATCTTCTCGACTTTGTCATTCTTAGAAGTTTCAAATTTCTTAAAATCATTTTTAAATTTATCTTTGTTAAATTTAAGAAATTTTCTAAATTTTTGAGCAAACAAGGCCATGTCTTCCGAGTCACTATCACTCTCGCTCTCTACTACTTGTTTGACCTCTTTTCGGGCTTTTAAAGCAACGCCCTTTTCTATTTTCTTTTCAGTTTTAGAGGGAAACATGTCTAGTTCATAGGTTTGTAAATTACCTATGAGCTCTTCTAATTTCATAGAGGCTAAAGTCGGTAATGAATTTAAAACGGTCACTTTTGGAATAAATATATCGAGTAGGGACCTTAAAATTTTCTTTACTACTCGGTTATCGGGTATTTTCTCTCCCAAGTTAAAAGATGAATTAACATCATCGGAAAGTCTAGCATAAAATTCATCAAAAGTTTCTTTATCGTTCATTTTGATGGTTTCAAATTGAGTGGTGAGGTTTTGGAGTTTCGAAGCTTTAACGACACTTGTACCCTCATGAGTGAGTTGCAAAATATCCCACGCTTCTTTAGAGGTCTCACACGTCATAATATGTCGAAATTCATTTGGTGTGACTACGCTAAACAAGGCATTTAAACCACGGGAATTAAAATTTGAAAGTTTAAATTCACTCTCACTCCATCTATTGGCCGGTTTGGGAACACGTTCATTTTCTTCTAAATGAGTTGGTGGAGACCACCCGTTAACAACAGACATCCAAACCCTCTCATCGATAGATTTTAGTGCCGATTTCATTCGTGCTTTCCAATACGCGTAGTTAGAACCATCGAAAATAGGAAATTTTGAAAATGGGGAAAATTCCATTTTAGCCAAAAATATTTAAAGGATCTTAACGAAGTAATTTATCGTTTTTGTCTCTGATACCAAGTTGTAGAAGTAGTAGACCCCCGATTTTAATCTTCTTTATGAGATCCTAGATTTCCCTTTTTACAATAAATGCGGAAGTGATGTGATGGTTCAATCTAAACAAACAAACAAATTTTAATTTCTATTTCAAATTAAACTACAACCAAGTGAAAATTTAGACACACACAATTCAAATTTCACTTAAATCATAGTCATTATTATTTCCAAATTAGGCCAAAACAGTTTTAACAATAGACTAGAATTAAATAAACTTTTAGCTAAATTTAATTAGCATCCAATTAAATTAAGTGAAACAAGTAAAACCAATTTTATCTTGAATTATCCTAAGCATGAGTTCTAAGTTATTATGCAAGATAAAAATAAATCAATCACACTACGCCGCGATGTACGAGGAAAAACCCAAGACGGGAAACAACCTCGGACGGCCCTAGCCTCAAATCCACTAAGTATGGAATTTATAATTATAAGACAAAAGACTTACATCACATGACTCGATCCCTCTCAAGCCTTGACGCTCCTTCTTGTAAACACCTCCACTTAGCGAATAACCCCGGAGCTCCACCGCGGTCTCGGAACCCATCGATTGGACTTTATGTGGTCACCGTCACCCGAACTAGGAGCCTTTCTCCAAGTGGGTAAATCACGAAAAACCTCTTCTTCTTTGTGGGATTTAGAAGCAAACCCAAACTTCTCTTATTCAATAGTGTAGAGAAAGCCGGTGCCAAAACTCCAAGCAAGATATATATATATATATATATATATATATGAGCTTGGATAAACTAAACTATGGGTGTAAACTAAAGTGTATATTGATTTTTCCTTGAAACTTGACACTTTAAAACAATGAACTTTTCCCTAAAACAATTTTTCTCCCAAACACTCTCTAGAGGTTGGTAGGATATGAAAAGTTAAGATGGAAAAAGTTGTTCCCGCACATAATAAGTTCTGAAAAAGTTAGTGGAGAAACAAGTGGGAAACATGGGTAAAAACTGTCAAAAACTGCCAAAAACTGTTCCTGCCTGACGTCTCGTTCGAACGATATCTCGTTCGAACGAGTCTTCTAACGAAGTTCCAGTATGAACTAGTTAAAAGCTCGTTGGAAATCTCGTTAGAACGACCATCTCGTTCGAATGACACTTTGAACGAAGTTCTAGTATGCCATATTGGGAAGTCGTTGGCAATCTCGTTCGAACGACTTGTGGTTCGAAGACAATCTCGTTCGAACGACACTTCGAACGAACTCACGAAATGCTCGAAAATTCTTTTTAAGACCAGAAACTTTTATATACTTTATATATAAGTTTTAATAGAAAACATTCTGAAAATAAAATACAGTTTTAAAAACATAACACCCAATATAAACCGTTCCAAGCTCCTATATATATATGTAATGCATTCATACCTTGGGAGCATGGAACCACTATTGATGACGTAGAAACGAGGCACTTAAACTCGGCATTTTGATGAAGCTTTATACACTTGGCCGCTACGTCTTCAACAAACACGTCATAGGCTTAAAGATGATCAATATACTCTATCCTATGACTCAAACGTTTTTGTCCAGAATTGAGCCAAAACTACAAAGGACTCAATTGAAAATTTGCGTCCTTACATATGTTTCATTTAATTATGTTATATGATTAATAATTATATATAATATGTTTCATTTAATAATTATTCAAAAGTCAAAAAATCCCACCCCCATATGGACAATAATCCAGTGTTCATGCCACTTTTAAAACTAACTAGCCCAACATTTACAAAACAAAATAATCCAACAGCAATTTCAACGACAAATGTGTATCCCGTAATCCTTCTAATTCATCTACTCAATTAATTCATCTACTCAATTATTAATTTACTAATTTACAATGAGGGGCAATCCTACTTTCATAATTAATCATATATTAATTCACTAATTTACAATAAGGGGCAATCATATATTAATTTACTAAAAAAATTAATAATCAATTAATTCTTTTACAAGGGACACTACGCACACACACATATAGACACACACGCAGCCCCCCACCCTGCCCCACCACCCACCCCCCATCCCTGCCCCCACCCCCCCACCACACACACGCACACATACACGTACACCCACCCCTCCCCCCACCATATCCCCTGCCCCCTCCCCCCACCACATCTGCACACACACCACCCACCCCCACCACCCCCTGCCCCCTCCCCCACCACACACCACCATAAACATATATACACACACATACACACACACATACACATACATATACGCATATATATACACACATACACACACATATAGAAATGAAAGAGAAAGAGAGGAAAAAATATACCTTAGAGAGAGAGAGAGAGAGAGAGAGAGAGAGAGGGAAACCAAAAAATGGTGGAAAAAAAAGCCTAGGGCTTTTTTTACTGAAGAGATTGTCACGGTCGTGTCAAGGTCCTTGACCGTGACAATTATTTGAAGTATTGTCACGGTCTTGTCATGGTCAATGACCGTGACACAAAACGCGTGTTTGTTATCACGGTCAATGATCGTGATAAGGGTGGACGGCTGAAAGGTGACATTTTGACCATTTTGGTGTAGTGGAAAATATGAGCAAACTTAAAGAGGTTTAGGAGAATATATGGGTATGATGAGTGATTACTGGGTGTGATCTGGGTAGATGGATCAAATTATGGGTCTTCTTATAGGAAGATGGCATTTGTATTATTTGGTAGTGGATTATGGGTAGTGTTTAGTTTATGATTGGTTGGTGGGGCGATGATACCCCAATCAATTAGACCTTGGATTACATTTCGGAGGTGGAAACACTGATCAGTGGTATGGACGAAAGTTTGGTGAAAGTCACAATGGGCATATAGTTAGAAATTTTTGGGAAGTGGGTTCGTTAATGGATGAGGGTCCAATCTTTAGATAAGATTTTGGCTTAAAGGGGCCTGGTAAAATTTGGATAGGGGAACATGAATCTCGGTGTATTCCTTCTTCACTGGGTTAAGGCGAATTTTGGGTGCCCATGAAGTGGAAGGCTGAGAGATGTTATTGATGGTTAAAACTGCGGTATTGGCTGGTTTTTCATACTTTCGAGGAGTGAACTGTCCAGAAACTTTCTTCGGCTCAACCTCTGTCTTGGCAAGGCTTTCTTCAATTTCCACTCATCATTCTCGGAGGGCTCAAAGATGAGGGTAATATCATCCTACTATCATTGCTCGAACATGGGGTAAGAAATTCTTATTCACGATGCTAACTTGATCCTCATCAAAAGGTCGGTTGGTCATTGTGGATGCTTTCTCTCTCCACCTTGTTATGAAGTTACTGACTAATACCCCAGGATTCTATTTGAGCATCTCTACATCATAGAGAGTGACTTTCAACTCTTCATTCTACTTGTATTGTGACATGAATTCTCGAGAAACATCGTCCCAACTGAGGATTCTGGATTCCTCGAGAGGTAAGAACCAACAAAGAGTGTTGTCCTTCAAAGTCTGTTGGAACATTTGGGACATTATTTCCTCGAAGGCACCTAGGATATTCATGGCTCGATGGTAACTTTGGAGATGAACAATTGGGGGTCCACTACCCTCGAACTTCTCGATGTTGGGAATGTTAAATCTTTTCGGAATCCTTACTTTAGGATAGGGAGACATGTGGGTGTAGTCCATGTAATTCCCAGAGATTCTAACTTGGTAAAATTTCTTGGTCGACATATTGAGGTCTTCCTTGACCTTATTAAACTCTTCTTCCTTCAGATCAACGGTCATAAGTAAGTTAGCCCCTGGCTGGGTAAGATTTGTCATAAGGAGTTGGGCTAGCGATGGCCCATTAGCAGGAGGAGCATGTGGATCATCCTAATATTCCTCGGGGACCCAGATAGGACTGAGTGCAGGCAGACCCATATCGTGAGGGAAGAGGACCTCTGGCTCTTTGGGAACAGGGACCCGATTTTGTTATATCTCGTGAACTACAATTTGAAGGTTTTCAACCTTGGTACTTAGTTGGGACAGAATCATTATCAAATCCAGTTGCACATTCAGTACTTGGTCTGTGTTCTCCATGGAAAGTTGATGAGAGTGAATTCCTGACTCGGAGGAAGTAGCGAGGGAATTGACGGAGCCTTGAGGCAGTTCGATGGAAGAACAGTTATTTTGAAAAGGAAGGAAAATGTTTTTGACATTTTTGGAAAAAGGAGGACAAGATGTTTTTTGGAAATATGGGAGGAAAAATATTTTTGGATAAAAAGAAGGAAAAAGATTTATGGTAAAAGGAAGAAAAAAATGTTTTTGGTATTTTTGATAAAAAAAAAAGGGATTTTTTTGACACTTTTGACAAAAAAAAAGGGGGGGAAACGAGATATTGGTTTTAGCATGCTTATGATTATTATTATTATTATTATTATTATTATGTTTATTAGGTTCTCACTTGTATTAGGTTTACCTAAATACAAAAATAAATATTGGACGGGACTCGTGCCTAGGAAAATTAGGTTGGAAAAATATGTAAAAATACGGTTGGACTTGTTGCCAGGCTCACGGATAGGGTCCCATTTTATAAAAGATGAAATTGCATGAAAATTTGGGACTCATCATTTCTATAGAGTTTTAGGTAAAAACCAACAAACTAAGTATGAGTGCCCTAGGTCTGACACCTTAATATGGGTATGAAGTTGTTGGGTTAATTGGAAGGGTTCCCCCATTTGACATGACTTCCACGATATACGTCTTGCTTTTGAAGGCAATCTGTACATGTGGACAAGCCATTTGATAAACTTGAGTGTACGTGAATTGCCCCCACTATATACCTTGTGGGGATAGTACGTGTGAGCGAGAATTTGATATACTCGACATACGTGAACGAATTCTCTAAAATATAACTCCCATGATGACTCCAGTCAATCGGTACGTTGCGGGGAGAACCGTTCGATATATGTCAAAGATACTTGGCCAATGGAAGGCGAGAGTCATATCGCTTAGGCTAACTGCGACTTGCCGGACCAGTGCCCATTATGAGGTGACGCCCCAATTATGGGACAAAATTTTGTCAATAGCCATGATCTTTGGTGATGTAGTGTGGAAACTCCATGATTCTTGATTAGTATATTATGGAGAGAGTATCTTTATTCAACATGATGAGCATTGTACTAAAGAGGGGAAAAAGTAACTCTAACATGGAGCATGAATATTATATTAAGAATAAATATGTGAGAGTGAGTGATGAGTGAATATCTACAAGTGAGTGTGTGGTAGTGAACCTAAGCATGCATCAACTACAAGTGGTGTGTGCAACGTGTGGATATAAGTGATCGTAGGTGCACGTAGTGTGAAGTCTACATTAAGAGTATCAACAAGTGTGTGAATGATTAGTGATATAAGCATAGGGTATATATGTGCAAGAAATGATGGAAGATAAGAAAGGGAACATACAGATAGGTGCATATGCACACAAGCAAGAAAATAAAACACCCATGAAAAGAGAGTCTAGCCCTCTTATGAAAAAATTTCCCCAGTGGAGTCTCCACTGTGGCTATCCTGATCAATGGTGTGTCCCTCATCTCTCATTCTTCCCAAAGGGGATGGGAAAAGAAGGGGATGAAAGGTCTCGTTTCCTTTCTGATTTAGGAATGCTTCGATTATCATCGGTGTGGGGTGAATGTAAAGAGATGGAGTCGCCAACCTATTTTGCACAAAACAGGTAAAAGAACATGTCATCTCCTCGAGAGATAGGCATCAAAGATAAACTGATTCTTACGAAACCAATAGTTCAAAGGGCTCGGAGAATAAGTTATAAAATGGGAAGGTGTTAAGCACCCACCCAACCCTATCTGTCTCTCATGTTTCCTTTATTTTTTCATGAAGTGTGTGTGCGTGTATATATAATGGATATCGAAATCTCCCAACTCATACCATGGAAAAGATAGAGTGAGTCCATCCGTAGGAATGTTCCCAAAATAGTACTTAGAAAAAATGCGATTTATACGTTTCTTGAAATATTGATCGCTACAATGAAATGATAATATATGTTGAATAAAATGCTAATAAGGATAATAAACATAATAATGTATGGATTAAGAGGATGAAAGTGAGAAGATGGGAAAATTTGGGAAAATTGGACTCGAGTCTCGGGTTTTAATCCGAAACGTCTATGTAGCCTATAAAGGCATCAAACTCCACGTAGGTAGCATGCGCCATAGGGGTGGGGTTTATCCTATAGATTCAAACGGGATTTTATTATATGTGTGTATGTAGAAAATGGGTTTTAGTTTTGGAAAAGTGTGATGGATAATCTTGTTTGAAATTTATGGCGTAACCCTCTTTTTGTTTATTTTGGGGTTTTTATTGAAAATAAATTATTTGAAATATAACAAATAAAAGTGTGAGATTTTATTATGTATGAACTAAAGTAAGATCTAGATCATGAATCTAATGTAATCAATGCAAAAATAATAAATTTAAAGAGAGAGGGTGTGACACCCCGACTAATTAAATACCGGGTAGCTACTCCTTTATTAAATTAATTCAAAATGCCAAGTTGACTCAGTTAATAGCATCACTGTCGAAAACATTTTTATTATTACTAACCACCTAGTATTTAAAAAGTAAGTGCCAAATTTTAATTTAAAGTCTGATTAACATGCAACAAGTGTAATGAAGAATAATAACACCATTCACCATGACGAAGTAAATAGAATAACCATCACATAATGTAAATAAAGTCTGGAGGAAAACTCCTCACTACAATACCACAAACTGAAATAACTAAACTGAATACTGAATCAATACATGCCAAAGTCTGAAAAACTAAAATGGAAAGATGTCTCTAATAGAAATGGGCAACATGCCCTACAACTGATAAATACTGAATCAGGAATCCAAATGGTAGAAGCGTCTAAAAGCAAATCCCTGTAGCTTCCACAAACAGCTACAGCTCGTCCCTGAATGAGTATCCTATGCATGGTGTCCTTGTGGCTGGGCACCTAAAATGGTTTTACAAGAAAATAGATTTGGAAGCAAACGGGTCAGAGCCCGAATGTGGAGATATTTTAAAAACCTGCAAGTGCTTTATAAACATTTAAAACAGTATATGCAAAATACATGTTAGGACGTGCTCTCACATGAGATACTCACCTCTCGTCTAACTGTGCACTCCTAACGTTCCCGTACCCATTCATGTGTTATCTCATAACTATCTAATTCTGAAGAGTTTCTAACACTACTACTCGATTCACGTTTAATTTCCAACCTTAACAATTAAATAGAGAGTTCTACTTTAATTCTCAGATTCCCAATTATTAACAAAACCATTTATAGATATAAGTTCCCTTTTTATCTACATAAGATTACCATAACTATACTCACAATTTAACCTATTAAATTCCTTCTCGTTTAACCGTATAATTTCACATCATAATTATACAATACAAGCACCCAAAGGCTAAGCTGCGGTGCACACATACTCTGATATCCATCCCGGTACATCACGTACATAAGGATCACGCATTCCGAATCTCTCAGGAATTGTTCAAATAACAACATCACAAATAGTGGAGGCGAACACAGTCACATCACATGGGTCACGCACATACCTACGCTTCCACGATCAGCAAACTTATTAATATCCCAATAAGTCCTTCTATGACCTATGTTCATCGAGGTAACCAATCTAAATCCGGGCAACACAAGGATAAGAAGGCTCTAAGCGAACGTAAACCTCCTGTGATAGCAGGTATGGTAGGTATGTCATACAGATACAATTATAAACTAAGTATTCACACATCTTAGATATCTCGATATTAATAAAGGTATACTCTACATCTTTATACCATTATTCCAAATTCATATATTTCAAGTACCCCGATAATATAGAAATTAAATTGTCGACACGTCTCACTTCGTAGTTTCTTAAACTTAAAACCTATCTCGAATAGACTATTAAGTTCCTCTTATTCCCCCATATAACATCTTTACACTTAAGGTCTTTATTTCTGCCCCAAACCTGATTTCATCAAATTATTCAAATTTACCCTATTAACCCAAATATTATCTCAATTATCGAATTTCATTAATTTAGAATAATTCCTCAAATTGAATTCCAATTAAGGTCCAATCTCATAATCATGCTTACTGGTCTTCCTTAAGGTTAAGGGTATTCATAAGGTCTCCAATAATATCATTCAAGGATTAACACCATTAAAATTTAATTAGGGAAAAACTTTACTCATTCTCGGAAGGTCGATCGATCGACCTTTACCTTTGATCGATCGATGGTGGTCGATCGATCGACTGAAGAACATCGATCGATCGAACGCACCAGGTATGGTTACGGACTGCTTCATTTTGCAGTTACCAATTCGTCCCAAAACACCATTTTCAAGCATGAAACTCTAAGACAAGGTTACAATATCATCATACTATCATTCTACAACAGTATTAACATTCTAAAACCCATAATTCATCATTCAAAGGTTTTGTTTAGATCAAGACTACATCAAAAATTTCCAGATTTCTTCCCCATTCAAGAACATCAATAAACTACTTCTAAACTCCATTTTTAGATCATCAATGGTTCTGTTTAGAACATATAATTCGTCCCGAATATTACTACATGCAATCCCTAACATAATTCATAACTTTTAACTTCCAATATATGGGTCTAAATCATCTTCCAAGATCAATTTCGAAAATTCCTAAACATGGAAAAGCATAGCTTGAATCAAATGAATTTAAACCACTTGCCTTAATCTTTCTCTGAATTTGGTGTTGAATCTTGAAAGCTAAGTTGTTCTCCCTCTCTCTTTCTGCAGAATTCTCTTCCTTCTCTCTCTCTCTACAAGTTTCTCTAAGGATGATGACAATGGAGGTGTGTTTGGTTTTTGGTAAGTTGGGACTATATTTCAACTTCTCCCGTAGCCCATTAAGTCTCTTAGTGTTGTTAGTGGGTTTAGTGGGTTAAAGAAGAAGTCAGATTTCTATTTCTAATTTTCGTCACTTTTAATTCCCAAAAATACAAAATTACCAAAATACCCTTTATGATGCCGGTATTGCCTAAAAATACCCCGGGACCCAAACTAAACTCCCGGCTAGTGTTTTCTGACTATCTCGACCCTTCCGGACGCGTTGGCGCACTCAAAATGATCATACGGGTGATAAAAATAAAATTCACTTTTTAATTCAAATAATTATATTCCTAACGCGACTGTCACGTGCGTCCCAACAAAGTTTCCCAAATTGCCGTATTTCAATCTCGTGACAATTTCAATATTTCCAATATTCATATAATGCCAAGTATACACATTATAATTAAATACTAACTCACATCTCGTTAATATTTTTATCCGGATTAATTTCCAATATATAAACATTTAATTCAATTAATCCCCAAAAATAAATATCCCAGAAAATACGGGGTATTACATACTTCCCCCCTAATAACTGAATTTCGTCCCGAAATTCGGAACGAGAAAGTACCTGGTAAGAATAACTCTGGATAACGTTCGCGCATCTCATTCTCGTGCTCCCATGTGGACTCCTCGACAATATGATGTCGCCACTGAACACGCACTAACGGAACTATCTTTGACCGCAGCTTCCGTTCACTTCGGTCCAAAATAGCAATCGACCCCTCCTCGTAGGAGCTATCTGGCTGGAGATCAATGTCCTCCACAGCAATGAGAGAATGAGCCAAATTATATCTAAGGTATTTCCTAAGCGAGGAAATATGAAATACATCGTGAATCCGATGTAAATGCTCCGGTAATCCAAGCCTATACGCAACCGGTCCAATCCGCTCAATAATAGGAAATGGTCCCACATATCTCGGTGCCAACTTCCCTTTCTTCCCGAAACGCATAATCCCCTTCATAGGACATACTCTGAGCAAAACCTGGTCCCCCACTTGGAACTCTCTGAAGAATCTCTTCGCATCAGCATAGCTCTTCTGCCTATCTTGAGCTACCCGAATGCGACTCCGAATCAATTATATCCTTGCCAAAGTATCCTGAATCACTTCCGGCCCAAGTAGTTTGTTGTCCCCCACCTCCACCAACATGCTGGGGAACGACAAGGTCTACCGTACAACGCCTCAAATGGATCCATGCCAATGGTGAACTGGTAGGAGTTGTTGTAAGCAAACTCCACTAGTGGAAGGTACTTCTCCCATCCACCCTCAAAATCAATGGTGCACATACGTAGCATGTCCTCAACCATCTGATTTGTGCGCTCCGTCTGCCCATCGATCGGCGGGTGGAATGCCGTACTCAACCGCAACTCCGTGCCCATGGCCTGCTGAAAACTCTCCCAAAACCGTGAAACAAATATCTTGTTTCGGTCAGACACGATATTTGGGGGCACATCGTGAAGTCTTACTATCTCCGAAATAAAGAGCTGGGCATACTGTCCTGCAGTGTAGTCTGTCCTCACGGGTAGAAAATGAGCGACTTTGGTCAACCGATCCACTATTACCCAAATGGAGTCGTGACCTCTCTGTGACGTAGGCAACCCCGTGATAAAGTCCATGGATATGCTCTCCCACATCCACATCGGGACCTCCAACGGCTGTAGTAGTCCTGCCGGTCTCTGATGATCCACTTTTACTAGCTGACAAGTGGCGCATTTAGAAACAAACTCGGCAATATCTCTCTTCATACCGCTCCACCAATACTGACGTCTCATGTCTTGGTACATTTTGTCCCCTCCGGGATGTACTGCGAACCGTGAGCCGTGCGACTCTGCCATCACCTCATGCCGCAATTTCTCCCCTTCCGGAACCACCAATCTCCCATTGAAGCGTAATCCCCCGTCTGAGCTAACCGTATAGGATTCGGCTCCCTCTGCCAATAATCGAACTATCTGCTCCTGACAGAACGAGTCGTTTGCCTGTGCCCTCACTAACTTCGTGACAATCTGCGGTGTAACAGTCATCACAGACATAAATGATCGAGCCACTACATCCTGGTGTCCCAATTCCTTCCACTTTGCCTTCCACACTTCCGCCACCTCATCTACAGGTCTACGGCTCAACGCGTCTGCTACTACGTTAGCCTTCCCCGGGTGATACTGGATATCGAACTGATAATCTTTCACGAATTCAAGCCACCTCCGTTGTCGCATATTCAACTCCTTCTGCGTGAATAGGTACTGTAGGGACTTGTGATCCGTGAACAATCAAAACTTCTCCCCCAAAAGGTAATGTCTCCAAATACGAAGGGCAAATACCACTGCCTCTAACTCCAAGTCATGGGTAGGGTAATTCTTCTCATGAGGCTTAAGCTTACGGGAAGCATAAGCTATGGCCTGACTCTCCTGCTGTAGTACACCTCCAAGTCCTTGTAAGGACGCATCGGTATAAACAAGATACTCAACTCCCGGCCTCGGTAATGCTAACACAGGTGCTGAGGTTAACCTGTCCTTAAACTCATCAAATGCCAACTGACAGGCATCACTCCAAATGAACGGCACACCTTTACGAGTTAGATGTGTCATGGGACCCGCTATTATGGAGAAACCCCGAATAAACCTCTTGTAGTATCCTGCTAGGCCCAAGAAACTACGGATCTTCGTCGGTGTCGTGGGCTGTCCCCACTCCCTTACCGCGGATACCTTCCCCGGATCAACCGATATTCCCCGGTCGGAAATAATATGCCCCAAAAACTGAACCTCCTTCAGCTAAAATCCGCACTTCTCATATTTTGCATACAACTCATTCTGGCGCAGTGTCTACAAAACTTGCCTCAAATGCTCGGCGTGCTCCTCCTCTGTCTGGGAGTAAACCAAAATATCATCGATGAATACAATGACAAACTGATCTAGGAAATCCCTGAACACCCTATTCATCAAGTCCATAAATGCTGCTGGAGCGTTGGTCAAACCAAATGGCATAACTCGAAACTCGTAAGAACCATATCTCGATAAGAACGCAGTCTTCGAGACGTCCTCCTCCCTGATACGCAACTGATGGTAACTAGATCGCAAATCAATCTTTGAGAAGAAAGAAGCTCCTCTCTACTGGTCGAATAGGTCATCGATTCGAGGCAACGGATACTTATTTCGTATCGTGACCTTGTTTAACTCCCGGTAGTCCACACACAATCTCAGTGAACCATCTCTCTTCTTCACGAACAACACAGGGGCACCCCACGGTGAAGTACTTCTCCGAATAAACCCCTGACCCAACAACTGCTCAATCTGATCCCGTAACTCCCTCATCTCAGCTGGAGCCATACGGTGCGCGTGCTATAGGTCTCGTATCTGGTAATAAGTCTATAACAAAGTCTATCTCTCGACTGGGGGGTAGGCCTGGTATCTCCTGAAACACATCAGAATACTCCCTGACAACTGGGATCGAATCTAAAGGAATCACAACCTCCTTAGAGGTATCCTCCTCTAGGTAATACAAATGAGCGGTCGAGCCTCCCTTTGGACGAGGCATCGCCACTACAAACATCTCTTGCCCCGGAATGGCAAAAACAATTCTCCCACCGAAACAATCAATCATGGCTCTATAATCAGTGAGCCAATCCATACCGATAATCACATCGTGAACATGCATATCTAATACCAACATGTCCGCAGGTAATACCAAACCACCAATCTCTACCCCCACTCCCCCACATATAAAGAATATAAGTGACCCATTCCCTAATGGTGAGTCGACACACGTCACTGTGCTCTCTGCGGTGGCTAACAACCCTAACGCCTTCGCGAAATGTGTAGCTATAAAACAATGTGTAGCCCCCGTATCAAACAGTACCCGACCCATAGTGCCATGGATAGAAAACGTACCCTCAATCGCGGGCGGTGCCTGTGGAACTGCTGCCTGGTGGACGTTATAGACACGTCCATACTGTAACCGCCCCTGCTGAGCCGGGACTGCTGGAATTGGTGGCAATGCTGCCATCTGTGGCGGTGCGGGGAGAGCGGCGGGAAACATAGGCCTCTGCGGCTCCTGGCGAGCTCCCTGCTGCTGCTGCTGTGGGGCCCTGCCCCTATCAGGACAGTCCTGGCGTTTATGGCCAGTCTTGCCACAAACGAAACACTTCCCTGGGAAGTTTCCTCCTCTCTGCCCTTGCGGTCCCCGGCCCTGGTGGCCGTTACCGTTCCTCCCTTGGCCCTACTGGCCCTGCTGAAACTGCTGATGTTGACCATTTTGACCCTGCTAGCCCTGATGGCCGTTATGACCCTACTGGCCATTCCGGAATCCTCCCTGACCGTTCTTGAAACCCCCTGATCGAAATCTCTTATGATCCCCCTATTGGGAACCCTGATCACTCAGCCTCTGCCCCTGAACAGATTATGCCCCACCGGCACCATGTCCTCCAGTCCTGCCCTGATGGCTAGACTCTCCCGATCTCTTGCCCTCAGCCATATGAAAGCGGTGATCCTGGCAGTGTAACAAAGCAGCGTTAACCACATAAGAATTAGTGGCCAACGAAAGGTTCCCTAACAAATGCTGACGGATCCACCAAGTCAACCCATCGGTGAATTTCTCAATCTTCTTCTTTTCTGTCGGCATCTCATCCGGAACGATATTCAACAGATTAGTGAACTCGGCCTCATACTCGGCCATGATCTTACCCGCCTGCTTCAGACTCATCAATTTCCTCCTCATTTCCGTATGAACAGCTGACGAAAAGTACTTGCGGTCGAACCGCACCCAGAACTCCTGAATAGTGAGAGTATCCCTCTCCTCTACGGTGGTAATAGACTCCCACCACTGCAGTGCAGACCCAACTAGCTTGAAAGTAGCTAGCACCTGCTTCTGTACATCCGTGCACTCATACATCCTCAAGTGCCGTTGTATATCCTTCCTCCACTGGCTCGAGACTACCACATCTGAGCTACCTGCAAACTCTGGCGGATGCGCTTTCTGGAAAGCGTCACGTACACGTTCCCAAGCAGACGGGAATGCATTTTCCTGTACTGGCGCGGCAACCGGCGCCTGAGGCGGTGCCTGCTGAACTACGGCAAGTGCGGCATTTACCGCTTGGGCTACTATGGCTGCAACCTCAGTGGCGTTCATCGTGCCCTGAACTGGAACGGGCTGGGGTTCGGGCGTTGCATCCCTGGGAACTCGTCGTGCACGTCGTGGAGGCATCTGAAATAAGAACAAAGTTTATAAGTTCACAGTTTATAAACTTAAAATAGCCGAAGAATGAAGCATACACAAAAAGAGTACAACAGTCCTAAAATATAGGGCTCTATATCAAAGAAAACGTAGCGGAAACATAATAGCCGTACAGATCCTAAAGGACACTAGAACCTGATGCTCTGATACCACCTGTGACACCCCGACTAATTAAATACCGGGTAGCTACTCATTTATTAAATTAATTCAAAATGCCAAGTTGACTCAGTTAATAGCATCACTGTCGAAAACATTTTTATTATTACTAACCACCTAGTATTTAAAAAGTAAGTGCCAAATTTTAATTTAAAGTCTGATTAACATGCAACAAGTGTAATGAAGAATAATAACACCATTCACCATGACGAAGTAAATAGAATAACCATCACATAATGTAAATAAAGTCTGGAGGAAAACTCCTCACTACAATACCACAAACTGAAATAACTAAACTGAATACTGAATCAATACATGCCAAAGTTTGAAAAACTAAAATGGAAAGATGTCTCTAATAGAAATGGGCAACATGCCCTACAACTGATAAATACTGAATCAGGAATCCAAATGGTAGAAGCATCTAAAAGCAAATCCCTGTAGCTTCCACAAACAGCTACAGCTCGTCCCTGAATGAGTATCCTATGCATGGTGTCCTTGTGGCTGGGCACCTAAAATGGTTTTACAAGAAAATAGATTTGGAAGCAAACGGGTAAGAGCCCGAATGTGGAGATATTTTAAAAACCTGCAAGTGCTTTAAAAACATTTAAAACAGTATATGCAAAATACATGTTAGGACGTGCTCTCACATGAGATACTCACATCTCGTTTAACTGTGCACTCCTAACGTTCCCGTACCCATTCATGTGTTATCTCATAACTATCTAATTCTGAAGAGTTTCTAACACTACTACTCGATTCACGTTTAATTTCCAACCTTAACAATTAAATAGAGAGTTCTACTTTAATTCTCAGATTCCCAATTATTAACAAAACCATTTATAGATATAAGTTCCCTTTTTATCTACATAACATTACCATAACTATACTCACAATTTAACCTATTAAATTCCTTCTCGTTTAACAGTATAATTTCACATCATAATTATACAATACAAGCACCCAAAGGCTAAGCTGCGGTGCACACATACTCTGCTATCCATCCCGGTACATCACGTACATAAGAATCACGCATTCCGAATCTCTCAGGAATCGTTCAGATAACAACATCACAAATAGTGGAGGCGAACACAATCACATCACATGGGTCACGCACATACCTACGCTCCCACGATCAGCAAACTTATTAATATCCCAATAAGTCCTTCTATGACCTATATTCATCGAGGTAACTAATCTAAATCCGGGCAACACAAGGATAAGAAGGCTCTAAACGAACGTAAACCTCCCGTGATAGCAAGTATGGTAGGTATGTCATACACATACAATTATAAACTAAGTATTCACACATCTTAGATATCTCGATATTAATAAAGGTATACTCTACATCTTTATACCATTATTCCAAATTCATATATTTCAAGTACCCCGATAATATAGAAATTAAATTGTCGACACGTCTCACTTCGTAGTTTCTTAAACTTAAAACCTATCTCGAATAGACTATTAAGTTCCTCTTATTCCCCCATATAACATCTTTACACCTAAGGTCTTTATTTCTGCCCCAAACCTGATTTCATCAAATTATTCAAATTTACCCTATTAACCCAAATATTATCTCAATTATCGAATTTCATTAATTTAGAATAATTCCTCAAATTGAATTCCAATTAAGGTCCAATCTCATAATCATGCCTACTGGTCTTCCTTAAGGTTAAGGGTATTCATAAGGTCTCCAATAATATCATTCAAGGATTAACACCATTAAAATTTAATTAGGGAAAAACTTTACTCATTCTCGGAAGGTCGATCGATCGACCTTTACCTTCGATCGATCGATGGTGGTCGATCGATCGACTGAAGAACATCGATCGATCGAACGCACCAGGTATGGTTACGGACTGCTTCGTTTTGCAGTTACCAATTCTTCCCAAAGCACCATTTTCAAGCATAAAACTCTAAGACAAGGTTACAATATCATCATACTATCATTCTACAACAGTATTAACATTCTAAAACCCATAATTCATCATTCAAAGGTTTTGTTTAGATTAAGACTACATCAAAAATTTCCAGATTTCTGCCCCATTCAAGAACATCAATAAACTACTTCTAAACTCCATTTTTAGATCATCAATGGTTCTGTTTAGAACATATAATTCGTCCAGAATATTACTACATGCAATCCCTAACATAATTCATAACTTTTAACTTCCAATATATGGGTCTAAATCATCTTCCAAGATCAATTTCGAAAATTCCTAAACATGGAAAAGCATAGCTTGAATCAAATGAATTTAAACC
This sequence comes from Sambucus nigra, assembly GCA_949130495.1. Classification (NCBI taxonomy): domain Eukaryota; kingdom Viridiplantae; phylum Streptophyta; class Magnoliopsida; order Dipsacales; family Adoxaceae; genus Sambucus; species Sambucus nigra. Next base: position 135,284,838 of record OX422218.1, read on the forward strand.
ACTTGCCTTAATCTTTCTCTGAATTTGGTGTTGAATCTTGAAAGCTAAGTTGTTCTCCCTCTCTCTTTCTGCAGAATTCTCTTCCTTCTCTCTCTCTCTACAAGTTTCTCTAAGGATGATGACAATGGAGGTGTGTTTGGTTTTTGGTAAGTTGGGACTATATTTCAACTTCTCCCGTAGCCCATTAAGTCTCTTAGTGTTGTTAGTGGGTTTAGTGGGTTAAAGAAGAAGTCAGATTTCTATTTCTAATTTTCGTCACTTTTAATTCCCAAAAATACAAAATTACCAAAATACCCTTTATGATGCCGGTATGGCCTAAAAATACCCCGGGACCCAAACTAAACTCCCGGCTAGTGTTTTCTGACTATCTCGACCCTTCCGGACGCGTTGGCGCACTCAAAATGACCATACGGGTGATAAAAATAAAATTCACTTTTTAATTCAAATAATTATATTCCTAACGCGACTGTCACGTGCGTCCCAACAAAGTTTCCCAAATTGCCGTATTTCAATCTCGTGACAATTTCAATATTTCCAATATTCATATAATGCCAAGTATACACATTATAATTAAATACTAACTCACATCTCGTTAATATTTTTATCCGGATTAATTTCCAATATATAAACATTTAATTTAATTAATCCCCAAAAATAAATATCCCAGAAAATACGGGGTATTACATACTTCCCCCCTAATAACTGAATTTCGTCCCGAAATTCGGAACTAGAAAGTACCTGGTAAGAATAACTTTGGATAACGTTTGCGCATCTCATCCTCGTGCTCCCATGTGGACTCCTCGATATTATGATGTCGCCACTGAACACGCACTAACGGAACTATCTTTGACCGCAACTTCCTCTCACTTCGGTCCAGAATAGCAATCGGCCCCTCCTCGTAGGAGCTATCTGGCTGGAGATCAATGTCCTCCACAGCAATGAGAGAATGAGCCAAATTATCTCTAAGGTATTTCCTAAGCGAGGAAATATGAAATACATCGTGAATCCGATGTAAATGCTCCGGTAATCCAAGCCTATACGCAACCGGTCCAATCCGCTCAATAATAGGAAATGGTCCCACATATCTCGGTGCCAACTTCCCTTTCTTCCCGAAACGCATAATCCCCTTCATAGGACATACTCTGAGCAAAACCTGGTCCCCCACTTGGAACTCTCTGAAGAATCTCTTCGCATCAGCATAGCTCTTCTGCCTATCTTGAGCTACCCGAATGCGACTCCGAATCAATTATATCCTTGCCAAAGTATCCTGAATCACTTCCGGCCCAAGTAGTTTGTTGTCCCCCACCTCCACCAACATGCTGGGGAACGACAAGGTCTACCGTACAACGCCTCAAATGGATCCATGCCAATGGTGAACTGGTAGGAGTTGTTGTAAGCAAACTCCACTAGTGGAAGGTACTTCTCCCATCCACCCTCAAAATCAATGGTGCACATACGTAGCATGTCCTCAACCATCTGATTTGTGCGCTCCGTCTGCCCATCGATCGGCGGGTGGAATGCCGTACTCAACCGCAACTCCGTGCCCATGGCCTGCTGAAAACTCTCCCAAAACCGTGAAACAAATATCTTGTTTCGGTCAGACACGATATTTAGGGGCACATCGTGAAGTCTTACTATCTCCGAAATAAAGAGCTGGGCATACTGTCCTGCAGTGTAGTCTGTCCTCACGGGTAGAAAATGAGCGACTTTGGTCAACCGATCCACTATTACCCAAATGGAGTCGTGACCTCTCTGTGACGTAGGCAACCCCGTGATAAAGTCCATGGATATGCTCTCCCACATCCACATCGGGACCTCCAACGGCTGTAGTAGTCCTGCCGGTCTCTGATGATCCACTTTTACTAGCTGACAAGTGGCGCATTTAGAAACAAACTCGGCAATATCTCTCTTCATACCGCTCCACCAATACTGACGTCTCATGTCTTGGTACATTTTGTCCCCTCCGGGATGTACTGCGAACCGTGAGCCGTGCGACTCTGCCATCACCTCATGCCGCAATTTCTCCCCTTCCGGAACCACCAATCTCCCATTGAAGCGTAATCCCCCGTCTGAGCTAACCGTATAGGATTCGGCTCCCTCTGCCAATAATCGAACTATCTGCTCCTGACAGAACGAGTCGTTTGCCTGTGCCCTCACTAACTTCGTGACAATCTGCGGTGTAACAGTCATCACAGACATAAATGATCGAGCCACTACATCCTGGTGTCCCAATTCCTTCCACTTTGCCTTCCACACTTCCGCCACCTCATCTACAGGTCTACGGCTCAACGCGTCTGCTACTACGTTAGCCTTCCCCGGGTGATACTGGATATCGAACTGATAATCTTTCACGAATTCAAGCCACCTCCGTTGTCGCATATTCAACTCCTTCTGCGTGAATAGGTACTGTAGGGACTTGTGATCCGTGAACAATCAAAACTTCTCCCCCAAAAGGTAATGTCTCCAAATACGAAGGGCAAATACCACTGCCTCTAACTCCAAGTCATGGGTAGGGTAATTCTTCTCGTGAGGCTTAAGCTTACGGGAAGCATAAGCTATGGCCTGACTCTCCTGCTGTAGTACACCTCCAAGTCCTTGTAAGGACGCATCGGTATAAACAAGATACTCAACTCTCGGCCTCGGTAATGCTAACACAGGTGCTGAGGTTAACCTGTCCTTAAACTCATCAAATGCCAACTGACAGGCATCACTCCAAATGAACGGCACACCTTTACGAGTTAGATGTGTCATGGGACCCGCTATTATGGAGAAACCCCGAATAAACCTCTTGTAGTATCCTGCTAGGCCCAAGAAACTACGGATCTTCATCGGTGTCGTGGGCTGTCCCCACTCCCTTACCGCGGATACCTTCCCCGGATCAACCGATATTCCCCGGTCGGAAATAATATGCCCCAAAAACTGAACCTCCTTCAGCTAAAACCCGCACTTCTCATATTTTGCATACAACTCATTCTGGCGCAGTGTCTACAAAACTTGCCTCAAATGCTCGGCGTACTCCTCCTCTGTCTGGGAGTAAACCAAAATATCATCGATGAATACAATGACAAACTGATCTAGGAAATCCCTGAACACCCTATTCATCAAGTCCATAAATGCTGCTGGAGCGTTGGTCAAACCAAATGGCATAACTCGAAACTCGTAAGAACCATATCTTGATAAGAACGCAGTCTTCGAGACGTCCTCCTCCCTGATACGCAACTGATGGTAACCAGATCGCAAATCAATCTTTGAGAAGAAAGAAGCTCCTCTCTACTGGTCGAATAGGTCATCGATTCGAGGCAACGGATACTTATTTCGTATCGTGACCTTGTTTAACTCCCGGTAGTCCACACACAATCTCAGTGAACCATCTCTCTTCTTCACGAACAACACAGGGGCACCCCACGGTGAAGTACTTCTCCGAATAAACCCCTGACCCAACAACTGCTCAATCTGATCCCGTAACTCCCTCATCTCAGCTGGAGCCATACGGTGCGCGTGCTATAGGTCTCGTATCTGGTAATAAGTCTATAACAAAGTCTATCTCTCGACTGGGGGGTAGGCCTGGTATCTCCTGAAACACATCAGAATACTCCCTGACAACTGGGATCGAATCTAAAGGAATCACAACCTCCTTAGAGGTATCCTCCTCTAGGTAATACAAATGAGCGGTCGAGCCTCCCTTTGGACGAGGCATCGCCACTACAAACATCTCTTGCCCCGGAATGGCAAAAACAATTCTCCCACCGAAACAATCAATCATGGCTCTATAATCAGCGAGCCAATCCATACCGATAATCACATCGTGAACATGCATATCTAATACCAACATGTCCGCAGGTAATACCAAACCACCAATCTCTACCCCCACTCCCCCACATATAAAGAATATAAGTGACCCATTCCCTAATGGTGAGTCGACACACGTCACTGTGCTCTCTGCGGTGGCTAACAACCCTAACGCCTTCGTGAAATGTGTAGCTATAAAACAATGTGTAGCCCCCGTATTAAACAGTACCCGACCCATAGTGCCATGGATAGAAAACGTACCCTCTATTGTGGGCGGTGCCTGTGGAACTGCTGCCTGGTGGACGTTATAGACACGTCCATACCTTAACTGCCCTGCTGAGCCGGGACTGCTGGAATTGGTGGCAATGCTGCCATCTGTGGCGGTGCGGGGAGAGCGGCGGGAAACATAGGCCTCTGCGGCTCCTGGCGAGCTCCCTGCTGCTGCTGCTGTGGGGCCCTGCCCCTATCAGGACAGTCCTGGCGTTTATGGCCAGTCTTGCCACAAACGAAACACTTCCCTGGGAAGTTTCCTCCTCTCTGCCCTTGCGGTCCCCGGCCCTGGTGGCCGTTACCGTTCCTCCCTTGGCCCTACTGGCCCTGCTGAAACTGCTGATGTTGACCATTTTGACCCTGCTGGCCCTGATGGCCGTTATGACCCTACTGGCCATTCCGGAATCCTCCCTGACCGTTCCTGAAACCCCCTGATCGAAATCTCTTATGATCCCCCTGTTGGGAACCCTGATCACTCAGCCTCTGCCCCTGAACAGATTATGCCCCACCGGCACCATGTCCTCCAGTCCTGCCCTGATGGCTAGACTCTCCCGATCTCTTGCCCTCAGCCATATGAAAGCGGTGATCCTGGCAGTGTAACAAAGCAGCGTTAACCACATAAGAATTAGTGGCCAACGAAAGGTTCCCTAACAGATGCTGACGGATCCTCCAAGTCAACCCATCGGTGAATTTCTCAATCTTCTTCTTTTCTGTCGGTATCTCATCCGGAACTATATTCAACAGATTAGTGAACTCGGCCTCATACTCGGCCACGGTCTTACCCTCTTGCTTCAGACTCATCAATTTCCTCCTTATTTCCGTATGAGCAGCTGACGAAAAGTACTTGCGGTCGAACCGCACCCAGAACTCGTAAATAGTGAGAGTATCCCTCTCCTCTACGGTGGTAATAGCTCCCACCACTGCAGTGCAGACCCAACTAGCTTAAAATTAGCTAGCACCTGCTTCTGTACATCCGTGCACTCATACATCCTCAAGTGCCGTTGTATATCCTTCCTCTACTGGCTCGAGACTACCACATCTGAGCTACCTGCAAACTCTGGCGGATGCGCTTTCTGGAAAGCGTCACGTACACGTTCCCAAGCAGACGGGAATGCATTTGCCTGTACTGGCGCGGCAACCGGCGCCTGAGGCGGTGCCTGCTGAACTACGGCAAGTGCGGCATTTACCTCTTGGGCTACTATGGCTGCAACCTCAGTGGCGTTCATCGTGCCCTGAACTGGAACGGGCTGGGGTTCGGGCGTTGCATCCGTGGGAACTCGTCGTGCACGTCGTGGAGGCATCTGAAATAAGAACAAAGTTTATAAGTTCACAGTTTATAAACTTAAAATAGCTGAAGAACGAAGCATACACAAAAAGAGTACAACAGTCCTAAAATATAGGGCTCTATATCAAAAAAAATGTAGCGGAAACATAATAGCCGTACAAATCCTAAAGGACACTAGAACCTGATGCTCTGATACCACCTGTGACACCCCGACTAATTAAATACCGGGTAGCTACTCCTTTATTAAATAAATTTAAAATGCCAAGTTGACTCAGTTAATAGCAAATAGCATCACTGTCGAAAACATTTTTATTATTACTAACCACCTAGTATTTAAAAAGTAAGTGCCAAATTTTAATTTAAAGTCTGATTAACATGCAACAAGTGTAATGAAGAATAATAACACCATTCACCATGACGAAGTAAATAGAATAACCATCACATAATGTAAATAAAGTCTGGAGGAAAACTCCTCACTACAATACCACAAACTGAAATAACTAAACTGAATACTGAATCAATACATGCCAAAGTTTGAAAAACTAAAATGGAAAGATGTCTCTAATAGAAATGGGCAACATGCCCTACAACTGATAAATACTGAATCAGGAATCCAAATGGTAGAAGCATCTAAAAGCAAATCCTTGTAGCTTTCACAAACAGCTACAACTCATCCCTGAATGAGTATCGTATGCATGGTGTCCTTGTGGCTGGGCACCTAAAATGGTTTTACAAGAAAATAGATTTGGAAGCAAACGGGTCAGAGCCCGAATGTGGAGATATTTTAAAAACCTGCAAGTGCTTTAAAAACATTTAAAACAGTATATGCAAAATACATGTTAGGACGTGCTCTCACATGAGATACTCACCTCTCGTCTAACTGTGCACTCCTAAAGTTCCTGTACCCATTCATGTGTTATCTCATAACTATCTAATTCTGAAGAGTTGCTAACACTACTACTCGATTCACGTTTAATTTCCAACCTTAACAATTAAATAGAGAGTTCTACTTTAATTCTCGGATTCCCAATTATTAAGAAAACCATTTATAGATATAAGTTCCCTTTTTATCTACATAACATTACCATAACTATACTCACAATTTAACCTATTAAATTCCTTCTCGTTTAACCGTATAATTTCGCATCATAATTATACAATACAAGCACCCAAAGGCTAAGCTGCGGTGCACACATACTCTGCTATCCATCCCGGTACATCACGTACATAAGGATCACGCATTCCGAATCTCTCAGGAATCGTTCAGATAACAACATCACAAATAGTGGAGGCGAACACAGTCACATCACATGAGTCACACACATACCTACGCTCCCACGATCAGCAAACTTATTAATATCCCAATAAGTCCTTCTATGACCTATGTTCATCGAGGTAACCAATCTAAATCCGGGCAACACAAGGATAAGAAGGCCCTAAGCGAACGTAAACCTCCCGTGATAGCAAGTATGGTAGGTATGTCATACACATACAATTATATACTAAGTATTCACACATCTTAGATATCTCGATATTAATAAAGGTATACTCTACATCTTTATACCATTATTCCAAATTCATATATTTCAAGTACCCCGATAATATAGAAATTAAATTGTCGACACGTCTCACTTCGTAGTTTCTTAAACTTAAAACCTATCTCGAATAGACTATTAAGTTCCTCTTATTCCCCCATATAACATCTTTACACCTAAGGTCTTTACTTCTGACCCAAACCTGATTTCATCAAATTATTCAAATTTACCCTATTAACCCAAATATTATCTCAATTATCGAATTTCATTAATTTAGAATAATTCCTCAAATTGAATTCCAATTAAGGTCCAATCTCATAATCATGCCTACTGGTCTTCCTTAAGGTTAAGGGTATTCATAAGGTCTCCAATAATATCATTCAAGGATTAACACCATTAAAATTTAATTAGGGAAAAACTTTACTCATTCTGGGAAGGTCGATCGATCGACCTTTACCTTCGATCGATCGATGGTGGTCGATCGATCGAACGCACCAGGTATGGTTACGGACTGCTTCGTTTTGCAGTTACCAATTCGTCCCAAAACACCATTTTCAAGCATGAAACTCTAAGACAAGGTTACAATATCATCATACTATCATTCTACAACAGTATTAACATTCTAAAACCCATAATTCATCATTCAAAGGCTTTGTTTAGATCAAGACTACATCAAAAATTTCCAGATTTCTTCCCCATTCAAGAACATCAATAAACTACTTCTAAACTCCATTTTTAGATCATCAATGGTTCTGTTTAGAACATATAATTCGTCCAGAATATTACTACATGCAATCCCTAACATAATTCATAACTTTTAACTTCCAATATATGGGTCTAAATCATCTTCCAAGATCAATTTCGAAAATTCCTAAACATGGAAAAGCATAGCTTGAATCAAATGAATTTAAACCACTTGCCTTAATCTTTCTCTGAATTTGGTGTTGAATCTTGAAAGCTAAGTTGTTCTCCCTCTCTCTTTCTGCAGAATTCTCTTCCTTCTCTCTCTCTCTACAAGTTTCTTTAAGGATGATGACAATGGAGGTGTGTTTGGTTTTTGGTAAGTTGGGACTATATTTCAACTTCTCCCGTAGCCCATTAAGTCTCTTAGTGTTGTTAGTGGGTTTAGTGGGTTAAAGAAGAAGTCATATTTCTATTTCTAATTTTCGTCACTTTTAATTCCCAAAAATACAAAATTACCAAAATACCCTTTATGATGCCGGTATGGCCTAAAAATACCCCGGGACCCAAACTAAACTCCCGGCTAGTGTTTTCTGACTATCTCGACCCTTCTGGACGCGTTGGCGCACTCAAAATGACCATACGGGTGATAAAAATAAAATTCACTTTTTAATTCAAATAATTATATTCCTAACGCGACTGTCATGCGCGTCCCAACAAAGTTTCCCAAATTGTCGTATTTCAATCTCGTGACAATTTCAATATTTCCAATATTCATATAATGCCAAGTATACACATTATAATTAAATACTAACTCACATCTCGTTAATATTTTTATCCGGATTAATTTCCAATATATAAACATTTAATTCAATTAATCCCCAAAAATAAATATCCCAGAAAATACGGGGTATTACTGAGGGATGGATTTTTACCTTCTTTGGAGAATCGAAGCTTGTTCTTGATATTGGATGAACTCCCTTGAAGCTTGATATGAATGTTGGATGAGAGAGAATGAGGTTTTCGCAAAATTTGCTTGAAAAGGATGGGAATTTAATATTGAATGGAATTTCACATAAGGAAACTTCCCTGATTTCGAGAGACTGTTGCTGAGATCAGTGATTTTGATGGATCTGAAGTGTGGTTTGGGAGTGAGGCCATGATCTCTATTTATAGGTTCAGGGGGTGTCGATCGTCATGGACCTAGCCCTAAAAATCGACAGGTAACCTTAGGCACACTGTCGATAGGCAGGAAAATGGACCAGCCAATCGATAGTCTCACGCAGATGTTTTCCAAACAATGATCTTAGAACGCAACTCTTTGATTCGCATGGGTCATACCGTTAGAAAGATAATTTACATACCCTTAAGAGTCCTTTCGGACGTTCCCTGGTCCGGGATTTGACTTTGGGTCAAATGTGGCTCGAAAGCGCACATCAATCCTTTAGATGGGAGATCATCAGATGGAAACGGATCATTCGTCTGAAAGGTAAGTCAAAATCATGCACGTGGTGGATCGTTGGAAAGTTTAGGCGATGTACTTCGACATTCCAAAGAGCTTCGCTCAGTTTAGAAAGTTGACCTTGGTCAACCGGGGCCTGGAAGTACTCGGTGACCTCTCGGAGTAAAATGGATCATTCATCAGTTTCGTAAGTCAGAATCATGCATGGGGTGGACTGTTGGAAAGGTTATTCAGTTACCTTTGGAGATTCATTTAGTCTCATTCAAGATGAAGAGTTGATCTGGGTCAAACAGAGACCGGGAGCACTCGGTGGCCTCCATATCAGTTTTAGGGGGAAAACGTGCCATTTGCCCGAACAGTTAAGCCATTTCACACACGGGGTGGACTGTTGGAAAGGGGTTTCAGTTCCCTTCAAAGATTCAAAGATCTTTTGCTCTGACGATGAGGTTGGTTAGGGTCAAATTGGGGTTCGAGAGCGCCCAATGGCCTCGCAATCGGTACTTGGAGTATAACCTAGGGTTCATAGTGAAATGGGGAGGTCCTAGAGACCTAGGGGGTCTTATAATGTGGTGTCTACAAGCGGTACCTAGGTATATTGGATATAGTGATATGTTTATGTGTGGTAAATCACAACATGTACGGTCTAACTATTTGGTTTGTCAAGGTATAGGGATGTATGTAAATTTAATGTGATGAGACTCTTCTCACACTATGGTATGCGCAGGGTCATAAGAAAGACAATTTGGCTATAGTGGTGTTTTCTTGATAATAAAATTAATATTGAGAAAGATAATGATTTTTTTAATTATTATTGAAAGAAACATAATTGGAAAGTGGGTAGTTGGTTTAGTTTACTTGAATTAGGTAGTTGACTTTGTTTACTTTACTCACATCGTTATTTATATCGTTAATTAAAATATTCTATTGTGATATTTTTCTATTATAATTCTTATGACTGGGTTCATTGACCTTATTTGGGAATATAGGCATGTCGCGCGATCTCATTCGAGTGACACTTGTCCTTCGTTCGAGTGACATGCTTATCTCGTTCGAACGTTGTCGTCGCCTAGATTTTTGTATAAATATCTAGTCACTTTCTACACGTTTTCCAAGTCTTTTTCGCACATGATTTCTACGATTAACAACCCAAAAAATAGACTTCACCTTTTAAGATTTTATGCCTTCTTTATTCACATAAACACTCCCATATATGTATGTGAATCTTTAAACCTTCAAGATGATCGTGTTTACTCATCTGGAGTAATTTGTGGAGAATCCGTTCTCTTCTTCATTGCTGCCCACCTGGAGTTCTTGCGAGAGATTCCATCCAACGACATTGGAATCGACACATGATGGTATTTCGTATGTCACTATTATTTTCATTGTAATCCGTGTAACCGTTTCTTACAAATTATAGTGAAAATAAAATGGTTTTGCCCCTTTGCGGGATTTTTCCTCATTTGTGTGTTTTGTTTGTGATTGACTATTCTTGCATAATCATATTGATTTCAATAACACCTAGATGCATGTTTTAGGATTTAATTGAAAATTTGAGTTTAATTAAATAATTTCTTAATTTTAACAAATGCGCACTCTTCAAATTAGTATCAGAGCCAATTACAAAATTATACGTGTAATTTTTCGTAAAATTTTTCTAAGATGTCATTTTTCTGAAAAGTTGATTTTTGAAAAAGGGTATCTTCAAAATGGAGAAATTATATAATAAAATGTCTGTTTTTTACGGGACAAATTATGCTTACTCAAAAGCCCTCATGAACTCTGCATTAAAGCCATTGATGAAAGAGTTTGGATTTTGGTTGAAAGAGGGTGGACACCTCCCTCCATCACTATTGATATCGTGACTAATTAAAAATCTGTGACTGCATGGACTAAAGAAGAATTTAAATAGTCATCTTTCAATTCTAAGGGTTTAAGTGCTATTTCTGGATCCGTCACACCTGACGAGTTCCGACGGATAATGACGTGCACCACGTCAAAAGAGGCATGGGATGTTTTGAAGCTTACCCATGAAGGAAATAATGTTATGAAAGAGTCTAAACTGTAAAACTTAATAACCCAATTTGAAACTATCACCATGCTTGAGACTGAATGTTTTGATGAATTTTATGCTAGGTTATCTGATATTGTCAACACTAGCTTTAATCTTGGTGAACACATTCCTAATTCTAGAGTTGTCAAAAAGATTCTAAGATCACTGCCTTAGCGTTTTATCCCTAAAGTCACTGTGCTAAATTCTATAGGTAATTTAAACACCCTTAAATTAGAGGAACTTGTAGGAGACTTACGAACGTATGAAATTGATATGTTTCCTAAATCTGTCAAGACTAAAGATAAGGGAATTGCACTTAATGCTCAGGATAGAAAGAGTGAGGGGTCGACAAGAAATAGAGTCGAATCATCTAGAAACAAGGGAGATAGAAACGTCAGATTCTGAGTGTGACTTTGATTTAGATGATTTGGCCTTATTTGCAAAAAAAATCAAGAAGATTCTCAAATTCAAGAAAAATGGAAATTTCAAAGATAAAAAGAATTTTGAGAAAAATAAATTTGAAAAGAAAAATGAAAAAGATTTTAAAGATCCTCCGAAGAAAGATGGTGAGAGATGCTACGAGTGCGACGGTAAGGGTCATAGAGCTTTTGAGTGTGCTACTAGACTGAACAGACTTGCCAAAGAAAAGGAAAAAGTTGTCCTAAATGCTACCCTTAGTGATGACAGTGAGGTCGAGTCCATGGACTCTGGAGACGAGTCGCCGCATTAGTTTAACTTCACCGCATTCATGTCTAGTCATGTGAGTACTTCTAGTGCTCCTCATGACGATGATGATGCTTCTTCATAGGGACACCTCGATAGTGATAACGATGTGAGTGAGGGGGATGATACTGCAAGTGAGAGCGAGAGTGATATTCAACATGCCCACGCTGAGTTATATAATGATTCATTTAAAACCAAAAAGCGTAACAAAGCGTTAGTTCTTAGGATCACTGCTTTAGAGAAAGATTTAGAATAAGTGAGAGAGTCCTCCACCTGAACTACCTTGAGAGAGAGAGAGTTTGCATGTGTTGAGAGATAAAGTTTGTTTAGAGAGAGAGAGAAATTGTTTGGAGAGAGAGAGAGAGAGAGTTATTTTGATAAAGATAAAGGGGACTTGACTAAACAAGTGGCTAGTCTTACGAGTGAGCTCCATTACTCCATAGAGACTCGGAAGAAACTTGAATCCCTTATAGCCCATCTTACTCATGATCTTGAGAGAGCACGGAAAGTCAAGGTTCAAATCGAGGACAGATCACGAAAGATGGGAAAGATGATCCTTGGTCTCGCTTTAGGTTTTGATGATAGGCAGGGAATAGGTTTTCATGGTGTATCCATGTCCCAAATAATACCTCGACCAGTTCCTGAGTTTACTACGACTCCATATATCCATCATCAAAAACCACAAAGGAGAGTTCGACAAAGAAAAACAAACCAAGGTTCGCCTAAGACTGTGTTCTTTTGTACATACTGCAAAAGAAAAGGCCACCTCAGGGAGTTTCGCTATAGTTTGGGTTAGACACGACGTACTACTGCTCCACCATATCGTACTGATGATTTTGCCAGTCTGAGAGAGCGTGTTGAGTTTTTAGCTGCCACATCACAAAGTTTGATGGAGGAATTTCGATGGATGTCTTTGCCGTCAGTGAATGCTTCCCGCGTCCCGGCTAAAACCAACAACAACAAGGGTAAACAAAAGTTTACCACTTATTGGGTACCTAAAAAAGATGAAAAGGACCTTATTTTTCATGTCATTATCAAAGCACATAATACCTCAGAGTGGTGTTTTGATAGAGGATCCTCCAAACATATGACAGGTGATGTCTCATTTTTTACCTACCTAGAGGATTATAAGGAAGGTAGAGTCACATTTGGAGACGAGAGAAAGTCTAGCATTGTAGGATGAGGTACAATAGAGTTACCAGGATTTCCTAGGCTAGAAAATGTTTTGTACGTCAAAGGTTTGAAAGAAAACCTTCTCAGCATTAGCCAGTTGTGCGAAGCTTACTTTGACATAAAGTTTGACTGGGACGCGTGTAATGTCTATAATCAAGCGGGCAAACTTTTAGTGCAAGGGATGAGGACAGAAGATAACTGCTATTGGACTGTTCCCAAATCATCACTAGTTTGCAACAGCGCCATGATTACTCCTATGAATCTGTGGTGCTAACATCTAGGTCACGTGAACATTAGAGATTTGACACGTTTAGCTAAAAAGGACCTAGTACGTGGCTTACCATAACTTGGAAAGCCAACTTCCACGGTTTGTGGACCCTATCAGTTGGGAAAGAAAATTTGTAGCCCCCATAGGAAGTTGCATTCCATTACCACCTCCCGTGTGCTTAAGGTAATTCACATGGACCTTATGGGTCCTACTAGTACTCCAGATATTTGATTTTAAGTTTTCTGAGAGAGAAATCTGATTTGTAGAGTTTTTAATGACTAAGTGTCGTGTCCTACAAAATCAACACGGAGTCACTATTAACATGATACGTAGTGATAACGGCACGAAATTTAAGGAAGCAAAGGTAGATCTTTATTATGATAGCCTAGGAATCAAACATGAGTTTTCTGCTATGAATACTCCTCAACAAAATGGGATTGTTGAGAGAAAGAACATGACGATTCAAGAAATGGCTAGATATATGCTTCTAGGTCGTAAAGTTGTTAGGAGATTTTGGGGAGGCAATATCTACTGCATGCCACATGGTGAATAGGGTTTACCTGCGTCCACTCACTCTTAAGATGCCTTATGAATTGTGGACTGGCAAGAAACCCATCCTTGCATATTTTCGTGACTTTGGGAGTAAATGCTACATCCTATGAGATAGATAGCAATTAGGAAAGTTTGACTCCCGGAGCGAGGAGGGAATATTGATAGGATATTCATAAAATAATATAGCTTGCCGGGTTTTTAACCTGAAGAGATCTAAGGTTATGGAGTCAATAAACGTCACTATGCAAGATGATGAACCTCCAACGTTTATTGATCCTAGCCTTCAGTGTGAGGATGAGGAATTTTCTGGAAGCGATTTACTTGTCCCTCACCCTCACCCTGTTCCTACTCATGTGTTAGGGGACACACCTTCTTGGGTTCGCAAGAGTCATGACCCAGCCTCCATTATTGGTGATCCCACCTTAGGGGTCAAGACTCGTGCTCATCTAGAGAACGTTGTTAGTTATTTTTGCTACACGTCCACAATCGATCCCAAGAATCACAAAGAAGCACTCGATGATGAACAATGGATATCTGCCATGCAGGATGAGTTGCTTCAGTTTAAAAAGAACAATGTCTGGAAACTTTTCCCCCAACCTAATGAGACTAATGTGATAGGTACTAGGTGGATTTTTAAGAATAAAATGGATGAAAATGGTACCATAAACAGAAATAAGTCTATGTTGGTCACTCAAGGCTACACATAGATAGAGGGTGTAGACTTTGGGGATACATTTGTCCTTTTACGAGGCTTGAGTCTGTCCTCTTACTACTCACCATCGCACATCATCTGTGCTTAAAGCTATATCAAATGGATGTCAAGAGTGCCTTTATAAATGGCATTCTATAGGAGGAGGTTTACGTGGAACAACCAAAATGGTTTGAAGACCCTAAGTACCCAGAGCACGTTTACTATCTGAGGAAATCCTTGTATGGTTTGAAGAAATCACCCCGTGCTTGGTACGATAGGTTTACTTCCTATCTCTTAGCCCGTGGCTTCAAGAGAGGGGGAGTTGATATGACGTTGTTCGTTAGGAGAGATGAGGGTGCTATTTTAATTGCCCAGGTCTATGTGGATGACATAGTCTTTGGATCCACGTGCTCCCAATATGCTCACGACTTTGAGGAGGAGATGAAAAGTGAGTTTGAGATGAGCATGGTAGGTGAGTTTACTTTCTTCCTTAGTCTCTAGGTTCGTCAGCTAGAGGATGGGATATTCATCTCCCAATCCAAGTATGCTAGAGACCTAGTGAAGAAATTTGGTTTAGACTTCACTAAGCATGCACGTACACCTATGAGTACTTCTATCAATCTTAGTAAGGACACTTCAGGCAAGGACATAGGGCAAACCTTGTATCGGAGTATAATAGGTAGTCTTTTCTACTTGACTGCCAGTGGTCCCGACATAGACCTTAGTGTCGGAGTCTGTGCGTGATATGAGGCATCCCCAAAAGAGTCACACTTACTCTCTCTAAAATTTATTATCAAATACGTGAGTGGGACTCTCTCATACGGTATTTGGTATTCCTTTGATACCGATGACTATTTGTCCGCCTATTCGGATGCCGATTGGGTCGAGGATGTAGATGGTTGTAAGAGCACTTCTGGTGGGTGTTCCTATTTTAGTTTTGCTCTTGTCTCCTGGTTGAGAAAGAAGCAAAACTCCATCTCTTTGTCCACTGCGGAGGCTAAGTACATCACCGCCGGGAGTTGTTGCACGCAACTCTTGTGGATGAAGAAAATGTTAGAGGATTATGAGATTTCACAAGACACCATGACAATTTCCTTTGATAACACGAGCGCGATACACATATCTCATAATCTGGTCCAACATTTGAGCACAAAGCACATCAGGATACGCGAGCACTTTATACGATAATTAGTTGAGGAAAAAGTCATATCTCGGAGTTTCGTACCCACCGACCGTCAATTAGCCGATATTTTCACAAAACCTTTAGATGCCCTTAGATTCGAGAGTCTTAGGAAGTCTTTAGGGATTTGGACAGTTGACTGAAGGGTCGGTACGTGTCTAGGATAGGATACATTGTCATGTTCATATTGAAATACTGTTACTAAAGCCGTTTATTATAAAATTAAAATAATTAAGTAACTCCGAACAGTTTTTTGAAGAAAATCTTTTCTTAAAATCAAATCAAATTAATCACAAGACGTGTTTAACAAAATATGTACTAAATCTGTTCAAGATTGGTTATCAGGTTTAGCAAATTAGTTTAAAAAACATAAACTCAGCACAACCATAAGAATTAGATGAGGAGATGTAGAAAGATTAAGAACAAGGATTTTTTCACGTGGTAAAACCTCAACCAACTGAGGAAACATCCACGACTCCCTCTACAGAGTAAACCAAAAAAATTCCACTAAAATAAATTATAACAGTTACAAACTATATAACACACATGCACACAAAACAAATCTATACAAGTTTAGGAATGTACCCACTGGTGTCCTTCAAACTTTTCTGCAGTTATGTTTATTGATGTTGTTCTTCAGTTTGCTAACTTCCAATTCCCTCCAGTTCTTTACGTTGACTCTTGTTCTTGAGATCTTGTTACCAAAACTATTAGTGTGATAGGGTGATAGTGTTTGTGAGGGTGCTTTCTAACACATGCATGCACACACACTCACGCTGATTTATACAAACAGTCCTATCAAATTACATATAAGATCAATATGCAGTGATTTTCTATATCTCTCTTCATAGAAAACTTAAACCTTATGTGACCTTTATTTTAATCCCAGAATCCACCACTATCTTGCTCAGAAGACGTATCAAGATCTTAATCAATCTCAGGTTTTGAAAATATTTTTGAGATTGAAAATCACCAAGTGCTATTCCAACTAGGTCGAAGGTCTTGTTTCAAAAGAACTAGAAACAGAAAATGTTTTTGTTGATTTTAAAGATGAAAACATTTAGAGAAACAAATCAACACAAGTTTTCTCAAGACGAGAAACTTAGAGATGCAGATCTATGTGTAATATAACATGCAACAACTAGATCTAAGATTTCTATAAAAGTAGAAACACAAATATAATCAAATGTTTAAGTTGAAAACAAGATCTGAGAACGAAGAGGTTACAACAACAAAAACTAACAAACCAACACTCAAAACTCTCAAACACTCAAGGTTGTGTTTGGTATATACTGGGGTTGAAAGAGGTTATGGTTTGAAATAGTTTTGGACGATTTAGGGTTAGGGTTTCCTAACTCTGATTTATCTCTCTATCTTCTCTCTCTTATCACTCGAATAGATGAAGTGGAAAAAGTCTCATTTGGCTGAGGGTAAGGTTCCTTTTATAGGAGGTTGGGAAGATTCGAGAAATCAGTTAAAAATCAATGGCTACGATTTGGTCTAGTAGTATTGACTTTGATCCAATGGTTTTAAAATAAGCGGTGGTTAAACTACTTCTGATTGTTTTAAGTTGGTTTCACCAGGATAGACTAGGAACGCATGCAGATCGTTGATAAAAACCAATCCAAGGGCTAGAAAGACGCACCCTTTATGTCTCACGGAGAAAACACAAAATGGGTCGATATCAGCCTGACAGGTGTGGGCCTAAGATTGGATATTACACGTGTGTCTAAAATAATTACACAACCCCTTATAGTCTCTGGCTCTTTTATATTCTACCCAAGTGAACTTTCAGCCAGTAAACTCAATAATCCAAAATAACAGATGCTGACAGGTGTAGGCCTAAGATTGGATATTACACGTGTGTCTAAAATAATTACACAACACCCCTTATAGTCTCTGGCTCTTTTATATTCTACCCAAGTGAACTTTCAGCCAATAAACTCAATAATCCAAAATAACAGATTGACCCCAATACTTTTAAAACCAAATTTTAATTAAGAAAAACCTTGATTTTAAAAGAATTTAAATTCCCAAAAAAATATTAAAAAATCAATTTGAGGTAAATTAACATACTCAGCATACACACACTTAATTATATGCAATATGCGATGTATGAATGCAATACTAATGTGTGTGAGTGTTAGTAAATATACCTTGATCATTCAAGCAAGAGGAATAAATTGTAAACAATCTCTGAGGTGTTTTTTTATTCTAGGAAATGACACAATTTTGTCACTATTTCCAAACTAGACGAGCACTTATACAATACATACTCAAGTGAGTCAAGAGTATAGGGTTCTTCAATCTCCCCCTTTGAAAATATGAGACAAAATATCCTTTGAGTCATCTCGGACTCGTAGGGCAACAAAAAAAATAAGAAAAACTTATTCGTATAAAAGTTCTATCTACCCATTTCCTAGAAAATAAAAGTACATAACTCAATTAATTACAATGAAATACCCTATCACAACTGTTAAGAATAACTGTACAGAATCCTGGAAGTAATCACTAAGATCAAGCTCTTTAGAAGTATGTAAGAAAAAAAGAACTTATAAAAACTCAAATTTCTCCCCCATTTTGTCTCAAATGGACAAAGGGAAAAATATGCAGGCCAAAGAGTTTAATCAGCACAAACCATACCTATTGATTTACGCAAAGAAATAAATCTATTGTAATCTAAAGGTTTGGTAAACATATCTGCGAGTTGCAAATCAGTAGGATGATAATTAATTTCTAATTCCTTAGTTTCAACCAATTCGCGTATAAAGTGATGTCTTATTTTTATGTGTTTTGTTCGTGAGTGTTGAACAGGATTTTTAAAGATATTGATCGCACTTTGATTATCACAAAAGAGATGCAATTGTTTTTCTTGAATACCATAATCACTTAGCATTTGTTTAAGACAAAGTAAATGAGCACAGCAGCTTCCAACGGCTATGTATTCAGATTCGGCTGTTGATAGAGAAGTGCAGTTTTGTTTCTTACTACTCCATCCTTATTTCCTATATAGTAACATGCTCCTGATGTGCTTTTACTGTCATCAGTACACCCAGCCTAGTCAGCATCTGTGTACCCGAATATTGTGCTAGATGTATCACTAGTGTTCCAAAGTCCTAGATTCAGAGTGCCTTTTACGTATTTAATAATTCTTTTAACAAAAGATAGGTGGCTCTCTTTAGAATTGTTTTGATAACGAGCACAAACACAAACAACATACATTATATCAGGATGCGAGGCAGTAAGGTATAGCAAGGTTCCTATCATACTATGATATAGAGTTGGATCTATATATTTTTCAGTTTCATCGTTAGATAGTTTTACCGTACTCATGGGAGTTTTGGCATCTTTAGCACTCTCAAGGCCGATTTTTTTTACAATATCTAATGCGTATTTAGATTGGGAAACAAATAATCCTTCTGAATTTTGTTTCACTTGAAGACCCAAGAAAAATTGCAACTCCCCCAAAAGAGACATTTGAAATTCTTTGTGCATAATTTCATAAAAAAATTTAACTTCTGAGGGAGAAGTTGATCCAAAAATGATATCATCAACATAAACTTGAGCTATAATGATGTGTTTGTCAAAATGTTTGACAAATAAAGTTTGATCATTTCCACCTCTCTTAAAACCTTTATCTAATAGAAAATTGGAAAGACGTTCATACCAGTAACGTTGTCTATGGGATGGTCTTTAGAAACCCAGTTACGTACTTCAAGAGTCTCAATTGGTAAGGAATCATCTACTTATGGAGAGTCATTTTCTAAAATAGTTGTAGGCTCTTCGGCAATAGCTGATTTCCCACTCTTACTCTCTACAGTAGTGTAACTTACAACTACATTTATGGATTCCATTATGGACTTAGTGCGAAGGTTATAAACACGATAGGCTCTACTGTTAGGCGAGTATCCTAGAAATATAGCTTTATCTCCACAACTCTCAAATTTGGATAAGTGTTCTCTGTCTTTGCAGACATAATAGGTACTACCAAAAGTTCTAAGGTACTTAAGATTGGGTTTTTTCTTATACCATAGTTCGTAAGGAGTTCGTTTTGAGTTTTTCATAAGATAGACCCTATTGATAATGTGACACGCAGTACGGATAGATTCTACCAAAAAATATTTAGGTAAGCATTTGGCATGTAACATAACACGTGCCATCTCTTGAAGAGTACGATTCTTTCTCTCAGCGATACCATTTTGTTGAGGAGTCTTAGGGGCACTAAACTCATGTTTGTAACCATTATAGTCACAATACTCTATTATTTCGGTGTCTTTGAATTCTCCACCTCTATCACTACGAATTCTATTTACTTGAGTGTCCTTCTCATTTTCAATCCGAAGAAGTATTTTTAAAAAGGTTTGAAAAGTGTCAGACTTTTGTTTTAAGAAGGCTACCCAAGTAAATCTAGTGAAGTCATCAACCATAACAAGAATGTAACTGTGTCAACAGAGACTAACAGTTTGAGAGGGACCCATTAGGTCCATATGGTTGAGCTCTAAGGGTTTAGAGGTAAGG
Organism: Sambucus nigra; assembly: GCA_949130495.1. Taxonomy (NCBI): domain Eukaryota; kingdom Viridiplantae; phylum Streptophyta; class Magnoliopsida; order Dipsacales; family Adoxaceae; genus Sambucus; species Sambucus nigra. The sequence continues at coordinate 135,305,015 of OX422218.1, forward strand.
ATATCTTTGACTTTCTTGTGAGGTGTCTTAACAATTTTTCATTCCTGATAGGAACCACAGACAATATTAGAAATAGGTTTGATTTTTGGAATACCTCTAACTATTTTTTGAGAAGATAATCTACTAAGATTATCGTAATTTATGTGACCCACCCTATTATGCCATATTCATTGTCATCCATTCTGGAAACGTTACAGATTTCAGAACTATTCATGACAGTATAGCAATTGTCACGAGTCCTGAATCCTATAATTATGCATTCACCCTTTTCATTTAAAATTTTGCAATTGTTCTTTGAAAAGGTAACCGTATGATTTGAGTCACAAAAATATGAGATACTAAGTAGATTAGCCTTAAGACCTTTGACTAGAAGAACATTTTCAAGAACAGGTAGTCCTTCTTCTTGGAGTGTTCATTTACCTATGATTTGGGATGATACTCCATCACCGAAAATTACTTTTCCTCCAGCAAAACTAGTTTTGTTTAAAAGTTTTGTATCATCACCAGTCATGTGTTTTGAACATCCAGAATCTAAGTACCAACCAGAAGAGGTGTGTTCAGCTTTTAAAGCAGTAATAATAATGTTACACTTCATCTGGGGTAATAGATAATCTTTTCTAACCCAAATTGCTCTTGTTTTCATTTTGCGCTTATTTACTCTCATTTGATAAAATTTACGAGCATTCGATTTTTGTTGAAAAATGTTTTGCGCATGATTTTGAATTTTATGAAACACATGAGCAATTGGCTTAGAAAAGTGTTTAGGAATCCTTCTAGGAAATGTTCTCTTAGGTTTGGTCTTTCTTTTCCTATAGTTAGAGTGTTTTTCTGGTTGTCTAGGTAGAACATAATTGTTACGACTTTTCCTAGAATAGTTAAAGTTTTGATAAACAGGAGGGTTACAGACATGTTTAACTAGTCTTCTAGCATAGCAGTCATTAAAAGAATGATCGTATATATCGCATTAGGAGCAATAAAGATTGCTCATAGAGTGTATCTCCTTAGGAAAGTCTCTAAACATAGACTTTAAGGTGTTTATAGGTTGAACCTTATTCCTAGGTAGAACAGTTTTGAAGGTAGAGTCAGTCTTCCTAATTAGAGGGCATACATATTTAGCCTCAGGTGAATTTTCATTCTTAGAGTAACTTGATTCCCCAAAATCAAACTTTTTTTTTATTTTGAATCAAACTCAGTTTTTAGAGAATGAAAGTCTGGACAAGTTTTTATAGGTCTTTTGCCTCCTGACACAAACTTGATAGATTCAAACGAATTTGTTTGTGTATGTAAATTGGGGGAAAATCCTATTCTTGTTCGATCATCAGAACTGGTTTTTGAATCAGCAAGAAAGACATCAAAGCAGTTTGAGTTATTTTCAAATTTTGTAAATTTTTTGAAAACAGTTGTTGTCTTTTCTTTTGTGTGCTCCAATTCTAACAATGTCCCTTTGTATTTTTTCCCCAAAGTTTCATTTGTTTCAGTCATATATTTTAGTTTTTGATATGACATTTTGATTTCATTTTCATAAGTAAGACTTTGGGTAGTATACTCTTCAGCATTAAGTTTGACCATCAGGCTTAGATCTTCTAGTTTCTTAGTGAGGTCTTTCCCTATCTTCTCTAGTCTAGTGCTTTTCTTTAGAGTTTTTGCATAAAGTGTGTGAATATAAAGGAGGTCTTCAATGTCCGAGTCGCTAAGTGTGGTGTGTGGATTGCCCCTAAAGATTCATTTGTTGAACTCACGCACCCATTGACATCGTCATTATCGCATTCCCTTTGACTCACACACCCCGTGGTTGTACTAACAATATTCTCAGAAAGTCTTCTAAACTGGTAGCAACATGATTCACAACAGTAGGAGTAGAGATACTATCATCATTATCATACATAAGCATATCATCATTGTAAATTATCTTAGCAAAGAAAGACATGCAAGGATAAAAAAACATCAGATGACTCAGGTTCCTCATTTTTAGAGTCACTTGAATCATCCCATGTATTGCAAATGTTGGCCCTAGTATTCTTATTGTAAGTGTTCAGTTTCACTCTACAGTCTTGTGCTATGTGTCCTAGTTTTCCACATCTAAAGCATTCAATCTTCTTAAAGTCTTTGTTATGTCTAGTATGAATGTCCTTGTGATGTTTGTCTTGACCTTTCTCAAGAGTTTTGTGATTAGAGTGAGTTGGATAATTAGACTTGCCTTCTTTGTTTGCCAGGCTATTTCTAAACTTTACAATTTTTTTAAATTATTTTGACATCAAGGCAATCTGATTGCCCAAACTCTCTATGTCACATTCCTCATCAGAGTCATAATTGGAAATGTTAAGCTCAGGCTTAATCATCTTAGAAGAAAAACTCAGATTGGAACTAGTTTATTTTCTATGGGACTGGGTCAATTGTTTCTTAAATTCTAATTCCATTTCCACAGTTCTTAGTTTACTACTGAGTAATTCAGGAGTGAGATATTAGTCACACATTTCCTCAATAGCATATTTTTTGTTGTCAAATTTCTGTGGTAATGATCTTAGAATTTTAGATACAATTTCATGTATGTCATATGCTATCCCATTAGCATGTAGTTTGGTCACAATATCAGTCAAATTCATATAAAAGTCATCAAATGACTCAGAGTCAGGCATGATTAAAGATTTATACTGTTGAATGAGCATTTGTGTTTTAGCAGCCTTAACTCTAGTGTCACGAAGTGAGCAGTAACCAAAATGTCCCAAGCTTCCTTAGAAGTGGCATAAGATGAGATCCTTTTGAACTCATGTTCATTTATGGACATAAATATGGCATTTTTTCCTTTGTTATTGTTGCGAGAAACTTGCTTCTCTTCTTGTGTGAACTCACTTAACACTTTCTTAATCTTCTCATTACTTCCTTCAGTGGCTGGTTTAGTAGGATAAATGTAACCATTTTCAACAATGTCCCAGACATCATCTCCCAGGGTTCCTTGAATGAAATCAGTCATCCTTACTTTCCAGTAAGCAAAATTGGTTCCATCGAAGAGAGGAGGTCTGGTCAAGTTACCAAATCTTTCATTTTTCTCGTCCATGTTTGATTTTCAAAAAACAATTTCAGAAACATAGAATCTTTTAAAAGAGTTTTACAAAGCTCTGATACCAATTGAAATACTGTTACTAAAGCCGTTTAATATAAAATTCAACTATTTAAGTAACTCCGAACAATTTTTTGAAGAAGCTCTTTTCTTAAAATCAAATCAAATTAATCACAAGATGTGTTTAACAAAATATGTACGAGATCTGTTCAAGATTGGTTATCAGGTTTAGCAAATCAGTTTAAAAAACTTAAACTCGGCACAACCATAAGAATTAGATGAGGAGATGTAGAAAGATTAAGAACAATGAATTTTTTATGTGGTAAAACCTCAACCAACTGAGGAAACATCCACGACTCCCTCTACGGAGTAAACCAAAAAAATTCCACTAAAATAAATTATAACAGTTACAAATTATATAACACACATGCACACAAAACAGACCTATACAAGTTTAGGAATGTACCCACTGGTGTCCTTCTAAATTTTCTGCAGTTCTGTTTATTGATGTTGTTCTTCAGTTTGCTAACTTCCAATTCGCTCCAGTTCTTTACGTCGACTCTTGTTCTTGAGATCTTGTTACCAACACTTTTAGTGTGGTAGGGTGATAGTGTTTTTGAGGGTGCTTTCTAACACATGCATGCACACACACTCACGCTGATTTATACAAACAGTCCTATCAAATTACATATAAGATAAATATGCTGTGATTTTCTATTTCTCTCTTCTTAGAAAACTTAAACCTTATGTGAACTTTATTTTAATCCCAGAATCCACGGCTATCTTTCTTAGAAGACGTATCAAGATCTTATTCAATCTCAGGTTTTGAAAATATTTTTGAGATTGAAAATCACCAAGTGTGATTCCAACTAGGTCGAAGGTCTTGTTTCAAAAGAACTAGAAATATAAAATATTTTTGTTGATTTTAAAGATGAAAACATTTAGAGAAACAAATCAACACAAGTTTTCTCAAGACGAGAAACTTGGAGATGCAGATCTATGTGTAATATAACATGCAACAACTAGATCCAATATTTCTATAAAAGTAGAAACACAGATCTAATCAAATATTTAAGTTGAAAATAAGATCTGAGAACGAAGAGGTTACAACAACAAAAACTAACAAACCAACACTCAAAACTCTCAAACACTCAAGGTTGTGTTTGGTATATACTGGTTTTGAAAGAGGTTATGGTCTGAAAATAGTTTTGGACGATTTAGGGTTAGGGTTTCCTAACTCTGATTTATCTCTCTATCTTCTCTCTCTTCTCACTTTTCTCTTCTCTCTCTTCTCTCTCGAATAGACGAAGTGGAAAAAGTCTCATTTGGCTGAGGGTAGGGTTCCTTTTATAGGAGGCTGGGAAGATTCAAGAAATTAGTTTAAAATCAATGGCTACGATTTGGTCTAGTAGGATTTACTTTGATCCAATGGTTTCAAAATAAGCGGTGGTTAAACTGCTTCTGATTGGTTTAAGTTGGTTTCACCAGGATAGACTAGGAACGCATGCGGATAGTTGATAAAGATCAATCCAAGGGCTGGAAAGATGCACCCCTTATGTCTCATAGAGAAAACACAAAATGGGTCGATATCAGCCTGACAGGTGTAGGCCTAAGATTGGATATTACACGTGTGTCTAAAATAATTACACATCACCCGTTATAGTCTCCGGCGCTTTTATATTCTACCCAAGTGAACTTTAATCCAATAAACTCAATAATCCAAAATAGAAGATTGACCCCAATACTTTTAAAACCAAATTTTAATTAAGAAAAACCTTGATATTAAAAGAATTTAAATTCCCAAAAAAATATTAAAAAATCAATTTGAGGGAAATTAACACACTCCGCATACACACACTTAATTATATGCAATATGCGATCTATGAATGAAATACTAATGTGTGTGGCTGTTGGTAAATATACCTTGATCAGTCAAGCAAGAGGAATAAATTGTAAACCAATCTCTTAGGTGTTTTTGGATTCTAGGAAATGACACAATTTTGTCACTATTTCCAAACTAGATGAGCATTTATACAATACAGACTCAAGTGAATCAAGAGTATAAGGTGCTTCATATATCATATGATTCCTAATGCTAGTTTGTATTATTTGTATTCTTAATTTTTCTTTTTTATAGTTTTTTTGAAAAATCCAAAAAGATTTTCTTTTTATAAAAAATTTAGAAAAGCACAAAAAGCTTTTTGTATTTTGTTTACACCTTTTATGGATGAGCATTTCAAATAGCCGAGTCATAAATTTCATTCCACATGACTGTTTGATAGTGATTTTAGATGGTACATCATTTCATCCATGTGCTTTACATTGTTTAGAGTCTTTGAGATGTGATTAGTGATATCTTCCTACATGTTTGGTTCCTTATCTTCTTTATTGCACACATGAACGGTTTTATTTGATAATTGTACTTGTCTATCACATATTGGCTTGAGTGTTTCCATCTTAATTCTGTCTATACAACGAACCATATGCGATAAAACTTGACAAGATTGGAATGCATGTAAAAAAACACCGTTTGGTGAGATTGTGTTTTTTTTTACATGGTGAAGGGCTACGAAAGGTTCTTATCTATCCTTTACGATTAAGCCACCGTTAAATCGGATCTAAAAAATTGAGGAATTTTATTATTCGGGGTCCAAAGAGGTTAAGAGAGCCCGAAATTTTTTTAAGGCAATAAAAAGCAATACATGCCAAATATGGGCCATTAGGCTTCACCATCAATTATCCAAACTTTGAGAATTTAGATCACCTCTATTCCAAATATAAATCTGAGGAAGTCTGGTTGGAGATTTTAAACGGGTTTGCACTTCCTTAAAAGTCCTAAAAAAGCATTAAATAGTTTTGGTCGTTATTGGTGATTGAGTCAATTTCTTATAATTCCATCTTTTTACACCTAAGGAAGATGTTGAGTTTATTCGTTAGGAGTATCTGATATTCATCGTGCACATATGTCATGTTTGTATGCATTGATTTTCCTATCGAATTTGATCACACTCCTACATTTACGCTATCATGGACTTGGTTATTTTTATGTTCTTTCATGGTGCGATTCTTTATTGCATATTTTGTGTGAAAAATTTTGAAAATTTCAAAAATAGAATGTTTATTACCTTGTGACATTTTCCATATTTATGCTTCTCATATCTGTCTATTTGGGGACATCATAAAAAGGGGGAGAATGAATTATGGGGGAGAATTTTTTGTTGATTTATTAATGATTTGCTTAAGCTTAATTAATCTTTGAATTTTGCATATCAATATATTTCAAATTGTTGCTTGTCACGAGTATCTTCTCTATCTCATGTGTGTAGGTACAAAGATGATAATTATTGGATTGCATACCCTCATGAGAAAAGCTTTGGGAGTTTCTGAAGAGCTGAAGATTTGAAGATGTTGAAGCTTTATTGGCGACATGTCATTTAGTATTCTCAGTTTGAGGGTTTAATGGGGATATTATCTTGTATGTCATTTGATTGCCTAATTCGCATTTTTTTATGTATGTACCAGCATAGACATAAGGGGAGATTTGTAAGGACATAATTTTATAAATGTCCGGGGTAGAATCTAGGAATTTTTTGTTTTTCCTAGATCACAGTTTGTATGTCTGATATCGCTACATTCGGCACGTCAACACGATCATCCATGACGGCTTTGATCTGAATCCATGCATCCATCATCTTCACACGTGCATCATGCTTCATGCGATGTGTTGCTCAACCATTCCCACTACTCCACTTCCCATTATTGGTAAAATGATTTATTGGAGTTGTTTATATTTGCATAAATATTTGGGAATTTTTCAGAAAATATTTTTTTCGAAGTCTGATTTGTTTTTATCAAAAGCATAAATTTTTCTATGTGTAGAAGTAGACTTCCTCGGTCGACGAGATCGTTCAAATGACATAGCACTGTCGTTCGAGCGAGATAGGCATGCCGTGCGATCTTGTTCGACCGACACCTGTCCTTCGTTTGAGTGACATGCTTATCTCGTTCGACTGCCCCCGCCGCCTAGATTTTCGTATAAATATCTAGTCACTTTCTACATGTTTCCAAGTCTTTTTTGCACATGATTTCTGCGATTAACAACCCAGAAAACAGACTTCACCTTTTAAGGTTTTATGCCTTCTTTATTCACATAAACACTCCCATATATGTATGTGAATCTTTAAACCGTCAAGAGGATCATTTTTACTCATCGGGAGTAATTTGTGGAGAAGCCATTCGCTTCTTCATTACCGCCCACCTGAAGTTCTTGCGGGAGATTCTAGCCGATGACATCGGAATCGACACATAACGGTATTTCGTATGTCACTATTATTTTCATTGTAGTCCGTGTAACCGTTTTTTACAAATTATAGTTAAAATAAAATGGTTTCGCCCCTTTGGGGGATTTTTCCTCATTTGTGTGTTTTGTTTGTGATTGACTATTCTTGCATGTTCATATTGATTTCAATGACACCTAGATGCATGTTTTAGGATTCAATTGAAAATTTGAGTTTACTTAAATAATTTCTTAATTTGAACAAGTGCTCACTCTTCAAGTATCTACTATTCTTGTGGTGGTCACTGACCCGGCGTTCTTGACTAACCTTTCAGGTAAGGTTGCTAGGTAGTTGGATGGTTTTGGAGATTAGCAGGACTTGCAGTTTGAGATTTACATTATTGCATTAGTTTAATTTATGTTAGAGTCGTTTTATTTATGAGACAACCATATTAGTATTTAGTGATTCGTTCAACACCACAATTGATTTATGGTTTTCAGTTAGATAGATCACGTTGTTGACATTTATATCATTAAAATTTATATTATCGGAGTTTTGACATGGTTATGGGTCTTATTATGGTTAATCGTTTATTATTATTGTATTTTTTTCAAATTGTATCTTGTGAAAAAAGTTTTAAATGTCTCATATTTCCATCACACACTAAGAATTGTATTCTAATTCTAACATCTTGTATATCTTGGAATCGTGGCCTGATCACCGTCAATGAAAAAATATGTGGGGTGTTATTGTTGGTATCTGAGAACAATCTTAGGTCTCGAGGGTTATGATTCCATTATAGTTTTGTGCTTTACCAATATTTGATTCGTTTATTTGATTTGTATTCCGTAATCTTTAGGTCTAGCATGTGTGTTAGTTTTGAGTTTATGGAGAGAGGGAGTTTGTATTAAGGATCTTTTGGGAATTGAAGTTAGAGGTAGTGAATTTTGGTTGAGGGAGTTTGTATTAGTGGGGAAGACTGTAATACAATGTATTTTTTATAATCAGATTTAATTAATTAATTATTTAAAATGATTTATGAGGTTAGAATTTGAATTAATTTAGGAAATATTGAATATAAATAAATTTGGTAATTTTTTATTAATTAAATGAATATTGTGGGATTTTATTTAATTATTATGTAATTGGGGGTTTTGGTACAATCCTAAGGGGAATCTGAGTGTTTTTAAGCTTGCTTTGACTCTAAGCTTTAACTGTTAAAAATGTAATTACGAGCGAGAATTTTAGCTATCATAGAGTTTGAAACCAAAGAGGAAATTTTAATATTATTATGATAAAATAAAAATAATAGAAGAAAGAAGATAGTGGAGGTGGGAAGAGGCCCTCTACACACACGATCTCATGGGGGGTTTCACCGGCCTTGCGACTCTCCCAATTGTAATCGCGGCTAGCCACGCTGATTTAGCATTTTAGAGAGTGGGAGGGGTGGATTTAATAAAGGGGATTGGAATCATATTTTATTTCTAGAAAAATTATACATACCCCCCTCAACTACCATGGTTTTGTGGGTCACCCCTCCCCCCCCCCCCCCCCCCCCACAAGAAAAAAAATACCTGACAAACTCACCCTCTCAACTATCAATTCATTGAAATTAAACCCAAATGTCGAGCTCCCTACATTTTTGGGATTAAATGGACTAAAATACCCCCTCAACCTTTATTTTATAACCCAAAATAAAAAACAACATTTACCCTCTCTCTCTCTCTCTAAACAACAAAATACAAACCAAACCAAAATTAAAATTTTAAAACCTCTCACTCTCTCCTCACCATCATTGAGGCCAATGCCCCACACCACCAACATCCATCTCCAACAATTATATCTTTCTCACTAAACACCACCCCACTAACAAACATTGATCGAACATAAAAAAAAAAGGGGTCAAATTTTCTGAACACCCACATTGCCAGAAATGGTGATGAAACTGAAAATATACAAATTTGAAGAAACTACTATAATTATACCACATATTTGTTCACTGATTGTGACACTTCAAAAGTGAGGGAGAAAATGGAAATAAATAATCATATCTCTACAAAAAAATACACATATAACAAAGTTAAATGCAATTAAAAGGAAAATATCGAACAACTGTTATTTCTCATAATTAAAAAAAAAATCTCAGTAACACAATATTGATTGGCTAACATTGTAATGGTGTGGAAGAAGAACAACAAATGGCGTATTTTTGTTGACTTCACAGATCTCAACAAGGCATGTCCAAAAGGCCATTTCCTTTTGTTTATAATTGACCAAATGGTCGATGCTACAACCAGGCATTAATTACTCAATTTCATTGATGCATACACAGGGTATAATCAGATCAAAATGAAACTGAAAGACAAGGAGAAAACTTTATTCATCACCAGCCGAGGTACTCATTACTACAATGTTATGCCCTTTGGGCTAAAAAATGCTAGAGAAACATAACAAATGATGGTGAATAAAGTTTTTGAGGAGAAAATAAGTAAAAACATGGAAATATATGTACATGACATGCTCACAACAACATCAAGGACCTGGGACAGACGTTTGATCAGTTGGAGAAGCATCTGATGAAGCTCACCCCAACCAAGTGTGTGTTCGATCCATTGTATTCATAGTAAATGAAAGAGGCATTAAAGCCAATCCATACAAGATCAAATCATTTATAGACATGCACTTACCTACTAACAAGAAAGATGTGAAAAAGTGAACTAGAAGAGTAGTTGCCCTTAACAAGTCTTACCCTTATTCAAGGTATAAAGAAAGATGTTTGAGTGGAATAAGGAGTGCGAGAAGGCCTTTTTAGAGCTGAAAAAGTATTTAGGATCTCCACCATTACTATCCTAACCACTCATGGGAAAAACCTTATATTTATATCTGGAAGTATTTGATTTAACAGTTAGATTGATACTCACTCGACTAGAGAATGGGGTACAGAAACTAGTTTATTAAACTAGCAAGGCCTTCCGAGGAGAAGAAATTAGGTACCCACATCTGAAAAGGATTTCTTTAGCCCTTATTGAAGCTTCATGAAGGATGAAATCATATTTACAGGCTCGCGTAATTGTGGTATACACTGAATTACCATTACTCCAATCCATTCATAAATTAGAAAATTAGGGATATTAACGGTGTGGGTTGTAGATCTTGGAGAGTACGATATACATTTTGAACCCATGAAAGCATTGAAAGGCTAATCGGTAGAAGATTTCATACCTTATTTCCCTTATGAAGACAAACCTAGCGAGTAGACTTTGACAGGAGATAGCTCAGTAATAAACCAAGCAGAGCAGACTTCTCCTGAAGACAACTCAATCATTGACAAGCCATGGATATCCAATGCGTGAGAAACCATCACGCTATTCTCATAGCTAAGACAAAAATATTCAAGTATGAGTCCTTGGGTGAAGTAAACTTTAATGAAGAATTACCTTTGTGGAAAATGTATGTCGATGAATCCTCATATGCTAGCGTAGCGGCGCTGGATTGATAATTAACACTTCTCATGATATAGATGTGGAATATGCACTTAGGTTTTAATTCGAGGCTTCTAACAATGAAGCAGAATATGAAGCACTGATTTTAGGCTTTGAACTAGTTTTATAACTGGGTGTCGAGCAGATAATAGCCCATAGTGATTCCTAGTTGATCGTCAATCAGATATTGAGGATTTATGGGGTCATAGTAGAATTGATGACAAGGTATTTAACCAAAGATCAAGACATAATATCCATGTTTTAAGCGATTAGAATGGTCATAATTGTAAGGACATAAATTTCCAATTGAGTCCCTGTATTGTTTCGACTTAATTCCATGAATAAAACTATGTTTGTAATATGTCATAGGGAGAATTTATTTTGTCACGATCCCACTCGGTCTATGACGTATTGAAGAAAATTGAAGACGTTGCGGCAAAGCTTCAAAGAATTTATCATGACGATGTTTAATTGGTGCAAGTTTAATCGTCTTCCAAGTAAATTGCATTCCGAGATCACTCAGGTATGAATGCGTATAATTAATGGTGCTCATAATTATTTTTATGAAAGATAAGGATGTATTTTTATAAAGAAAAATATTTTAAAATGTTTTTAAAAGTGTTTAAAGTGTTTATACTACGTTTTAATTCTGATAAGCTCGAAAAATGAGTTTGACTTTACTGGGTCTCTTTGAAGAGACGTTTTGAACTAAAAGTCAAAAAGTCAAACATCTCGCTCGAACGAGGTGTCTAAGTCGCTCGAACGAGAGCCTTAAGTCGTTTGAACGACATGTTTTTTGAGGCGGCACTAAATTTTTATTTAAAGTGTGTTTCTATCAAAGTTTTGTAAGTGTGCATTCTGGAAAACAATATAAGAACCAGAAACTTGTTTGCACGTGTTTTCTAAGGTTTACAAAGCATAAACACATTCTTAGAAGTTTACAAAGATCTGAGATATAATTCTTATATGTTTAAGTGATCTTTCTGCACCAAAGTTGTTTGTTCTACACATTGAACATCAAAGGGGTTTGCGGTGAAGAAAAGGGAAGGACTTCTTGTTCGACATCATAGACGAATCAAAGCCAATTGGTTGACACTGAGACATACGTGGACGCGTGTGTTGTGGATAGGTATCGTGGAAGATGGAATTTCTGCGTGGGCACTATTGAAGAACGGTTGAAGATTAGAAGGAGCATCAAGACCTGTGGGGATAGAGTCTTAGTGTAAGGCTAATCTGTCTTTGTAAAAGCATTGTTCATAGTGATTGTATGGCTTAGGCCGTCCGAGGTTGTTTTCTAGTTTTGGGTTTTTTCCTCGTATATCCAGCGTTGTGAGTATTCTTTACTTTACTTGCTTTAATCACTAGATGCATGTTTAGTATTAATCAAGATAAAATTAGTTTAAAGTAAGAATTGGGTTTTCACAACTTGGTTTGGTGCATAAATAAAAGTTGGATAATTTTTGTGAGAATAATTGGTTTTGTTTAAAACACACATATCAGGCCACCCCTTTTCAAATTGGTATCAGAGCGGGTTACAATAATTTATCATGTGATCCTGATTTTTGTTTGTCCGATACATTTTGACTACTCACGTCATCAAATTGGTATCAGAGATAGAAAACATAGTTTATTTTTTTTGTGATCCCGTGTGTTTGTTTTTCTCTCACGTGTCTATTTTCTCTTGATGGATTCTCTAAGCTTTGACGATTTACATCGTTTGAATTTAAAGTGTGCAAAACGTATTGAAGTTTTGGAGAAAGAAAATTACGGTTTCAAAAACAGGATTGAATATTTGCAAAATTTTCAAATTCAAAGAGATATTTGTCATGAGCACTTTAGTTCCTTGTTTAAAGATTTTAATATATTAAAATTGGGCAAAAAGAAGAGTTATGATAGAGTCCTTGTTTTAGAAAAAGAGTTAGAGGATTTAAAAAATTCTATAGTTTGTGTCGTTGAGGAAAATAATTCGATTAATGATTTTGTGGCACAAGAAAAGGCTCTTAGGGATAAGTTTGCTCACATTAAGGGGGAGCGAGATAACCTTCTAGGGGTAATAAAAAATTTAAAGAATGTGTCCCGAAAGTTTGAGGAGTCTAATCATTTTCTTGAGTCGAAAGTTTAGAAGTTAAAAAATGATTTAAATGACTCGAGTAGTGATGGTAGCGGCTTATCTTGTTCTAGTGGCTCGATTGTAAAAGACAAAACCACAGTTTGTTTTAGAGCATCAACCACATCCGAGGGTATTAGAAAAGGTCAACTTAAAGGTCCCGTTCCTTGTCGTGTTTTCACATGTTCGCATTGTGGTAGGAAAGGTCACCTTAGGAGTTTTTATTTTGATATTAGAAAAGACCCTAGGAAGATTAAACGTAGTGTCCCATTGGTTCCCAAAACCCATTTTGTTAGGTATACACCTGTTTAGGTTAGGAAATCCGTTTTGGAGATGCTAAATGCTTCGTTGGTTGATTCTCACATGCATGCACATGATTCATCTCTTGCTATTTCTTATGGTTAGTAGCTTGCATGTTTTGACATATGCTAGCCCATACGTTATGTTTTATAATTTTATAGTGTTATGGCATGTTTATCTCTTTGTATTTTATTTTTCACTTGTTTGAGTCTTATTTGAAAAATACAAAAATATTTTATTTTTTCGAAAACTTTTGAAAATCCAAAAAGATTTTCTTTTATTTGTGTCAAAATATGAAAAGCCAAAAATATTTTCGGTTTTCGTTTTTCAATTTACACGTTTGATGTGGCATATTGGTGTGCTTAGACCCCCCCCCCATCATTTCATTATCCATGTGGCTAGGACATTTGGTCATTATCATCAATGCTTAGAATGATCTTAACCATTTTATATATGGGGTTGTTTCGAAGTTGATATGCATTTTGATTCGACTTTGTATATATGCCAATATTTCACACATGCACGAGTTTAGATGGATGTTTGTCTTCTCTTGCATATTTAAATTTGGTGAGGCGTTCTTATCTCAATCTTGTCATCTATGCGTAAGTAGACTTAAGGATAAGTATGCATGTAAGAACCGTTACCGTGAGGATTTGAATTGGTAAAAATGATGAGTGATTCACAAAAAAGGGCTGCGAGAGTTCAAAATTAACTCGTCGTGAAAGCCACCGTTTAAAAAAGTCCAAAAGAACATGCAATATGCTAGAAAATGGCCAAATTTGTTTAGTTCATTTCAAAGAAAAATATGATATCATTGAGGGAGTTTGGATGGATTAAATTTTTTTTAACGGGTTTGCACAACTAATCGTGAATGTTGAAATATTGCAATTTTGACGCTATTGTTTGTAGAATCATCAAAATTCTGGATTTGTGTGCATGTAGTTTGTTTAGTACATTAAGCTCACACTTTTATTGTCATATGGATATAATAAAGTTTGATGATTTATTGCTATCAATTAGAGCTTCTTGATCGTTTCGATGTGTTGGAATTGTGACCATTTGTCTGTAGTTTCACGCCCATTCATTCCGTATCCATGTTTGAGCACATCGCTACTATGTTTGCATGTAACTCACATTTTTAGTTTTTATGAGTTTTTGCGTTTTCTATTAAAAGCCTACAGTTTTAACACTATTTTGCTTCTGTCAGGCCCTTCCTGGAATTTTTTGTGGAAATTTTTTTGCTGGGCAATAATTAGCAATATTTTTGGGAATCTGGGAAATTCAAACAAGTCGTTCGAAGTCATTCAAACGACATACCCATCTCGCGCGAACGATCGCTGTACTTCATTCGAGTGACATCCTCAACTCGTTTGAGCGATGTCCCTGGCTCGTTCGAACAATAGGCTGATTTGTTGCCTTCTGATTGGTTTGCAGTCCACTGGTTTAAATTGGTATTTTTTTGGTACTGCTAGAAGTGTTTCTAGTCAAATTGGTTTCTATGCAGGTTTATTTGTTCCCAATTGGATTTTTTGCATATAGTCCGTTTATCACACCTGATTAGATTGCTATATTCTTTGTGTTATTCCTTGGTATACTAGCTACTGATTTGTCATTATATGATCATATTTAGCTGGTTGTTTCATGATTATCTAGAGATTTCACATTGATTTAAAATTGGTTTATATTCTCATGCTAGATATTTCAAAATTAGTTTATCTGTTCACCGGATTGTCTGTTCGAGACAAAAAGGGGAAGATATGTATGTGATGTAGGGGGATATTTGTTGAGCGCTTTTATTGATATCTGGATTTACATATTGTTTGATTATATTTCTTCCTAATTGGTATCAAATAATTGCTCACATGTTTCAAATGATTTGTTCTAATTAGAAATTTAATTTGGTATCATTTGTTCCTCCATACTTCACTGGGTATTTGTTCGTCTGTTTCATGTGTGTAGGTATGCTTCAGCGATTTGAGATTTAAAGTCTACATCACAATCCGACAGTTTATGCTCGTCGGTGCTACATTTACGAGTCCGTGTCCTGTATTTTTTATTTTGGGTTTATGGGATGGGATTTAGGCGTCATACGGCTTGACGGCCCGGTTAGGCATTTCACTGGTTTAGTTTTGTCCCGGAATAGTCAAAGGGGGATATTTATAAGGACATAAATTTCCAATTGAGTCCCTGTATTGTTTAGACTTAATTTCGTGAACAAAACTGTGTTTGTAATATGTCATATGGAGAATTTATTTTGTCACGATCCCACTCGGTCTATGACGTATTGAAGAAAATTGAAGACATTGCGGCAAAGTTTCAAAGAATTTATCATGTCGATGTTTAATTGGTGCAAGTTTAATCCTCTTTAAAGTAAATTTCATTCCGAGATCACTCAGGTATGAATGCGTAAAATTAATGGTGCTCGGAATTATTTTTATGAAAGATAAGGATGTATTTTTATAAAGAAAAATATTTTAAAATGTTTTTTAAAGTGTTTAAAGTGTTTACACTACGTTTGAATTCTGATAAGCTAGAAAAAGGAGTTTGACTTTACTGGGTCTCTTTGAAGAGACGTTTTCAACTAAAAGTCACAAAGTCAAACATCTCGCTCGAACGACATTAGATCTCACGCGAATGAGATGTCTAAGTCGCTTTAACGAGAGCCTTAAGTCATTCGAATTGTACGTTTTTCAAGGCAGAGCTAAATTGTTATATAAAGTGTGTTTCTATCAGAGTTTGATAAGTGTGCATTCTGGAAAACAGTATGCGAACCAGAAACTTATTTGCACATGTTTTCTAAGGTTTACAAAGCATAAACACATCCTTAGAAGTTTGCAAAGATACGAGATATCATTCTTATATGTTTAAGTGATCTTGCTGCACCAAAGTTGTTGGTTCTACACATTGAACATCAATGGGTTTTGCGGTGAGGAAAAGAGAAGGACTTCTTGTTCGACATCGTATTCGAATCAAAGCCAATCGGTGGGCATCGAGACATACGTGGACACATGTGTTCTTGACAGGTATCATGGAAGACGGAATTTATGCATGGGAACTATTGAAGAACGATTGAAGATCAGAAGGAGCGTCAAAACCCGTGGGGATTGAGTCTTAGTGTAAGGCTAATCTGTCTTTGTAAAACCATTGTTCATATTGATTGTCAAGCTTGGGCCGTCCGAGGTTGTTTTCCAGTTTTGGGTTTTTTCCTCGTACATCCGGCGTTGTGAGTATTCTTTACTTTACTTTTACTAGCTTTAATCACGAGATGCATGTTTAGGATTAATCAAGATAAAATCGGTTTAAAGTAAGAATTGGGTTTTCACAACTTAGTTTGGTGTATAAATAAAAGTTGGATAATTTTTGTGAGAAAAATTAGTTTTGTTTAAAACACACATATCGGGTCACCCCTTTTGAATAATACTTGGAATTAAAAATGCCTGAGCTGATACACTTGCTAAACTCTCTTATGCGACCAGAAATAAGTTAAAGAGGACCATTCCTATAGAAATGCTAGCAAACAGGATCATCAATAAAGGAAATATCGACCTGATTGCATTTGATTTAGGCTCCTCATGGATGGATCCCATCAAGTGATAGATTGAAAAAGGCACCCTACTAGACAATCCAAAAAAGGCGAGATGGATAAGGCATAAAGCAGTTAGCTACGTTATGGAAGGAGGAGTCTTATATAAGATAGGATTAATTATTTAATTTCACATGTGTGATCATCCCAGAGAGGTGAAAGGTCTGATTAAGGAGGTACTCGAAGGGTCTTGCAGATCATTTTTGGTAGGAAGATTATTGGTCCAACGAATGGCCACCCGGGGATATTATTGCTAATTATGAGGGAAAACTGTGCATCATGTGACAAATGATGAGACAAATGTCAGAAGATTATAATAATCTATATGACCCATGGAGTTTTATTTACACCGATCACATCCCATGGCCTTTTACTATGTGGTTAATTGATTTAGTCGACCTACTGCCGAAGATAAGAGGAGGTTCAAGTACTTGGTCGTCGATATAGATTATTTCACCAAGTGAGTGGAGGTTGAGCCCCTTGTTGAAATGCCCTATGCAAGTGTCTTCCAGCTCATATGGAAGAATATCATACGCCTCTATGGCATGCCATATGCTTTTATCAGAGACAGTGGAACTCAGTCTGATAACTAGGAATTCGAAGACTACTGTATCCGGTCCAAAATCAAAAAGTTGCACTCTGCTCTAGGACACCCTCAGTGTAATGGCCAAACAGAGGTAAAAAATAAAACTCTTCTCGATGACCTAAAGAAAATACTAGATGATGCTAAAGGGAACGAGATCAATGAGCTACAAAGTGTAATCTGGGCTTATAGAACCACAGCGAGGACAGCTACCGGCGAAACCCCTACATGTTGGCATTTGGGAATGAAGTTGTAGACCCACAAAAATTGGTCTGGCCAATCATAGAGAACTCAATTTTAATTCTCCTAAGAGATATCTCTTGACACGATTTGATTTGGACTTGGTTGAAGAAGTCAACAAAAATACGACACTATGTGCGGAAGCCTACCAGTAACGAACTGCCCAGTTCTATAGCAGAATGTTAAGTCAAGCAATCTGAAACAGGGTGACTATGTTTTAAAGAAGTACATCAAAATGGAAATAAGTTAGATGGAAATTAGCATGGTCCCTACTATATTTTCGCAGTTGTCCGACCAGATACTTATTGCTTTGAAATCTTAGAAGGAGAATAATTCAAAAACCCATGGAATGTCAAGCACTTGAGGAAGTACTTTCGGTAACTGTTAGTAATGCAAACGGCAAGATCACTTTTAAACGACCATAAATATGTTAGTAGAACCTAAGGTTTGATAACTTATGTTCATCCAAATTGGTAACAGGTCAAGCAGATTAGTCGGCCAACATCTGAGCACATAATTGTGATGCTAAGCTACTGGTAGGCCACAACACTACAAAGGAACATAAAGTAATAATGAAAATTTTATTAAAAAAAGATATCTTTTTTTCTCTTAGATTTTATAATATTCTTTCATTATAAAGAAAACATAAAAACTTCTAATTTTGTTGGATGCTTCCCAAGGACTTTATCCATTCCTTAAGGAGGAACATCCAGAGCTGAAGGGAGAATAGTATACCTCAACTCTTTAAGACTGCCATGTCTGCTGGAGCTAGGCCAATGCACTAGGTGTAGAGGTCGGCTAAGTGTATCATCCCCATGAATGCCATAGTCCCTCAAATATTTCCCAATCAAATTTCTAGGGATGGCATCAGTATGAATTCACGTAATGTACAACTTAAAAGGAGGGGTAGGAGGATCCAAACATATTGATCCATGCCAATATCATAAAGAATCTTTCGCGGGAAACTTTAAGACTATCAGGGCATTAGGCTAGCCCCATTTATAACCCTCTCCCCTCGCTTGCTTCAACTTTTTTCATATGTGCGCTAAGGGTTCATCATAACCGTTCATCCAAAGATTGTGCGGATGTTTGTGGAAATGGTAAGCCAAATGGTCGACCTTCTCATTCAACCTATTGATGTTTGTAGATTAATTTTTTACCAAGTCAGCTTGGTCGTCCAGAGTATTTTTAGTCCTTTATTCTTAAATTATGGGATGAGAAACTATATTCTGTCTGGATGATTGTCCACCCTTGGAATTCTTCAATCTTTCAATTTCCTCTATGAACATAGCCTTCTCCTGTTCTAAATAGGAAACTCCTTCAATCTGATCAACATTTTTTTTACTTTTTCTAACCCTCCAACTTGTTGTACAACACACTATTCTTCTACTCCAATAGATCGGCCACTTCCCAAGCACTGTTCACCTCGAATTTCAACAAACTCCTTCTTAGCAAATGCTGGGGAGATATTCTGTAATTTCTTATCAAATACACTTTTACTACTAAGCCGAGAAATTTTGTTCTCATAATCAGTTGATAGACTAGATAGAGCTTCCTGATCTTTCTGCATCTGGAGTATTGTTTCATAATATGAGGCATTAGTTACCACTGTTTGTCTAAACATCATGTATGAATGAAGAGACCCTTCTTTAACCTTGTCAGAAGTGCCTAAGACGATCAGATTTTCCAGCTCTTCTTCATCAAGATCTTCGTGACTTGCCCTAAATATATTAAGAATACTTTTATATAGGTCGCTCTGGATAGATGCTTGAACAACCTTCCTGGAGTTAAAATAAAAGAGACAAACATGGCATAAGTATGGAAATGATAAAGACAGTTTACAATAGGCAACAATGTTATTGGCACGAGAAAGTCAACTTCATTAGAATTATTGATGAGTAATACAAAAGGAGACCAGTTTGGATTACAAGAAAAACAATATCACAAGCTAAAAATCATTAAAAATAACCCTAAACATCTACTCCTTATCCTTGTAATGGGAAATTTCCTCCTGAGGACAAGCAACAATTACAACCATTTCTTGGGGTGAAGATGACTCGGCCATCCCCTCATCATCATCAATCGCATCTTAGATATCTGGAGCAGGGGGTTGGGATGAAGGAATAACTTAGAGTCTGGGGTGGTGCTGACCTTTATCAGAGTAACATCCTATCCTTCTTTGAAGGGTAATTTCTTCAGAATCTCCATGTGCACGGCGGTAGTGGAGAATGTCGTATCCCCGATGTTGATACCAAAAATAGTCCACTTACATGGACAAATCATAAATGGACATGTGTCATCCAATGTAGCAAGAATCCTAGTCAGCAGGATATAGACTCAACGACCAATATACAAAATGTCGACCAACATGCGAAATGACGACCAACAATAAGAAGACCGACCAACTGGGTCAGCAAAGCGCCAACAACTATGTACATTATGAATGCCATGTACTAGTGTAAATGGCTAATTTATAAAGGCATTCCATCCTTTTACATTCCACCTCTCTATCTCCTTATGAGACTATAAATACATTGTAATCCCTTCATCAAGGGAAAGTTGAAACCATTCAAATACGAGAGGCAATACAAAATATAAGGCAATAAGAAATTCAGTGGACGTAGGATTTTCCTTTATAGCCGAACCACTTTAAAAACCTTTATGTCTATTTTACTTATATTTATCTGTGATTAAATAATCAGACCTAGTCTAGTTTTTCACATCAACAGATTGGCACCGTGTGTGGGAACGTATTTCTAATCATTTTCACTCATTCATTTATAAGCATTCTAAAAATGGCTAACATTCCTGAATCTAGTGCCAGAAATGATGGCACCCTGCCTATTCCATATGTTCCTCCAACAAATAATAATCTGACTGGAATCTTGGCTAGTAGTTCTATAAGACAGGAGGCTATGCAGGATACAATTAACCAATTGTCCCAAACACTACAAGATGGATCTCTCGCCTTGTCTATTCACATGAATAGGAATATTCCACCACTGTCGCCAAAAACCAGCAGGCACATCCAATCTAGGACTACCAGAGACATGTCCTATCACCCAGGAGCAAGTTCTTCTCTTAGGACTTTAGAACCTTATGACGAGCAATGCTTTACTCCTGAAAGATTAAATGCTTTAGAAAGGTTGAGTAGAGCATCACCCTTTGATCGTCTGGGACCTAGAGGGAATAAAAATCTTCCCATGGCATTATCTAGGAATACTCGATGATCAGTCAATTAATGCGAGGGCTTAGCCTAATCCAGATTAGAGGCCCGACGATCTGTCCATACCGAGCAAACCTCACAGGAGGAGAGCTCAACATAAACAGTTGGTTATAATAGCTGAGCTGTAATGCATAAATATTATTTTGGCAATAATGCATGGAAGGGATCTATTCAACTATCGGAAGATAGGTTGGGAGAGATGGAAAAGGTGAAGAACCCATTACAATGAAGTTTTGTCAAAGAGTCTCCTTTTATACAAGCTATTATTGATTTTCTTACTCATTCTAAGTTCAAAGCTCCTATGGTTACTCCCAAGTATGATGGGAAGATAGATCATGTTCTTCATATAGAACAGTACCAAGTAGTAGCTGATATTTATGTTGTCCCTAACAAGATGAGATGCAGGGCGTTCTCAGGTACAATCACAGGTCCTTCTCAGATTTGGTACAACAACCTTCCCTGAGGAAAAATTTCTAGTTTCAACCATCTTGCCAAACTATTTATTGGTAACTTCTGCTTTGGAGTCAAATTGGTAAAAAGAGTAGCTCATCTGCTAAGTGTGAGGTAGTAGGTAGGACAAAGTACAAGAGACTACATTACTCGCTTCAATAATGAGAAGTTGGAGGTCATTGATTACGAAGAGAAAATAGATATTACAGTGCTCTTGAGTGGATTGATTCTCGAGAAGCTTTATTACACTTTTGCCAAAGATCCTCCCAAAACTATGACCAAATTAATGACCAAGTCTACCCAGATAATGAACGCTACAGAAGCCTTGGCAGTAAAATAAGGTTCGGGCATAAAGTCTGAGGGAAAAATTGAAAAAAAGGGCAGAAGGAACATAAGGAGCAGAAGGATTCAAGGAAAAAAAGATTAATGACAGGCCCAGGACCCAGGAAATATAATAATTAAACTCTATTAATGATGGACATTCACCATGTTTTAGAGGAAATTAATCACAGCAAGGAGGTGCATTGGCCCGAGAAGCTAAGAGCACCTACTGAGATAAGTGACAGATCCAAATACTGTGAATTTCATAAGGACTATGGGCATACTAAGATCATTGTATTGCTCTATAAAATGAGATAGAAACCCTCATCTGTTGAGGAAAACTGGACAAGTTTGTTGATCAGCATGACGTTAGAGGATCTTGGCATATGTCAAAGTCTTTATGCAGGCCTAGGGAAGAAAAGAAAAGAACTCATAAGGATGATCCTGAAGATGATCCCGATTTCCCCAAAAAACCCAAACAACTAGAATGTGAGGTATTTATGCTTGGTTTTGGTTCCTTTGATTGTCATATGATTACAAATGGAGATGCAAGAGGTAAAGATCATACTAGAGAGATAAAATATTACCTCAATGAGGCTTTAGCTTGTTCTTATATTCAGAGGATCAATTTAGCCAAGGAAGATAGGATGAGGAAGGTGAATAAAGAAAAAATGGTGATTGGGTTTTCTAAAAACAATATGTCAGGAGTTTTGTACCCCCATGACGTCCCTCTAATGGTCAAATTCAAATATCAAGATACAATCATTTCTAGGGTGTTGATTAACAATGGTATCTCGGCACATATCATGTTTTATTCCTTCTTTCAAAAGCTAGAGTTACAGCTCAGTCAGCTAGATTCGTACCACGGGACTTTGATCAGTTTTTCTGGTGAAAATTTTTATCCTTTAGGCACAATCAAGCTGGAGGTGTTGCTAGGCACCTAGATAGCAAGTTGGATCGAGAAAATTCATTTTTTTGTGATGGATAAAACATGCAGTCAGCATACAGTGTCATTATAGGCAGAGTAGGGTTGAAAAAATTTGAAGCAGTTCCCTCAACAGTCCATCAATGTTTGAAGTTCCTGACCAACTTTAGAGTAGGTGTAGTGAAGGATGATAAAAAAGTAGCCTGGGAATGTTATTACTCATTTTTTGATCAACAAGATCTTCAAGAAATAAAGAAGAAGACCACCACTTACCAAGTGGACATTACTGAGCCAAATAGTGAATCTGAGGTTGAAACCTTAGATCCAAGAGAGGAGACAAAGCTGGTGAAAGGCCAAATTATGGAAGCAATGGAGAATATCATCTTATACGATGACAAGCCAGAGCGGACTACACAGATAGGTTTAACATAGGATCATATTCTTAAACAGGAGCTAGTGACGTGTTTGAGATAGAGAAAGCACGTGTTCTCTTGGAGTCATGAGGACAAGCTTGGGATTGATCCCAATTTCTTATGCTATAAACTCAACATCAATAAGGACGTCAATCTAGTAAAACAAAGGCATGGGGTGTTTAGCCCCAAGAAGAATCAGGCAATTTAGGAGGAGGTGGAGAAACTTCAAAAATCTTCATTCATTGAAGATATGAAATATCTAGATTAGTTGGCCAACGTTGTTACGGTCAAGAAGAAAAATAATAAGTGGAGAATGTGTGTGGACTTCACTAATTTGAATAAAGCATGTCTAAAGGATCATTTTCCTTTTCCTAGGATTGACAAACTTGTGGATGCTACGTCGGTACACGAGCTATTGAGTTTTATGGAAGCCTATTCTGGTTACAACCATATTAAAATGAGCATCAATATAGGGAAGGTACCTTTTTCATTACTCTCCGAAGAACTTACTATTATAATGCTACACCATTTGGTTTGAAAAATGCAAGTGCTACCTACCAGAGGTTGGTCAACAATGTCTTTGAATATCAAATAGGCATGAACATGGAAGTGTATGTGGATGATATGCTGACGAAGAATAAAAAAAGCCTCTAACCACATTATCGACCTCACCCAAACCGTTGATCAGTTAGAAAGCACCAGATGAAACTGAATCTGAAAAAATGTGTGTTCAGTGTACAAGCAGCAATGTTCCTCGGTTATATAGTAAACCAGAGGGGAATTGAAGCTAGTCCAGATAAAATAAAAGCTTTGATCAAAATGCAATCTTAGACTTATAAAAAGGATGTTTAAATGCTCACTAAGCGAGTAGCTACCTTGAACAGATTTGTGTCCCGAGCAATAAGCAGGTGTTTGCCATTATTTTTATGGTGCTGAAGAAGACCTTTTGTAAGGACATAAATTTCCAATTGAGTCCTTGTATTGTTTTGACTTAATTCCGTGAACAAAACTGTGTTTGTAATATGTCATAGGGAGATTTTATTTTGTCACGATCCCACTTGGTCTATGACGTATTGAAGAAATTGAAGACGTTACGGCAAAGCTTCAAACAATTAATCATGCCGATGTTTAATTGGTGCCAGATTATTCATCTTCAAGATAATTGCATTCCGAGATCACACAGGTATGAATGCGTATAATTAATGGTGCTCGGAATTGTTTTTATAAAAGATAAGGATGTAATTTCTATAAAGAAAAATGTTTTCAAAAGTGTTTTAAATGTTTACACAACTTTTTATTTTCATAAACTCGAAAAAGAGTTTGACTTATTTGTATCTCATTTAAAAGAGGCATTTTAAACAAAAAGTCAAACTAACACGCGAGCTCGTTCAAACGACAACCAGTCTCGTTCAAACGAGATGGCTATGTCGTGCGAACGACAACCCTATGTCGTTCGAGCGATACTATTTTTGAGGCGGCGCTTAATTCCTATTTAAAGCATGTTTGCGTCAGAATTAAATGGGTGTGCATTCTGGAAAAAATAATTTACGTTCTAATATGAGTTTTGCACATTATTTCTAAGGTTTACAAAGCTTAAACACGTCCTTAATGTTTGCAAAGATTCGAGTTATCATTATTTTATGTTCACATGATCTTGCTGCACCAATAAGGTTTGTTCTACACTTGAACATCAGGGTTTTGTGGTGAAGAAAAGAGAAGGACTTCTTGTTCGACATCATAGACGTATCAAAGCCATTCGGTGGACACCGAGACATGTGTGGACGCATGTGTTGTGGACAGGTATCATGGAAGATGGAATTTCTGCGTGGGAACTATTGAAGAACAGTAGAAGATCAAAAGGAGCGCCAAGATCCTGGGGATCGAGTAATTGAGTAAGGCTAATTTGTCTTTGTAAAACCTTTGTTCATAGTGATTGTCTAGCTTGGGCCGTCTGAGATTGTTTTCCCATTTTGAGTTTTTTCCTCATACATCTAGCGTTGTGAGTATTCTTTACTTTACTTTACTTGCCTTTATCACTAGATGCATGTTTAGGATTAATCAAGATAAAAATGGTTTAAAGCAATAATTGGTTCTCACAACTTGGTTTGGTGCTAATTAAAAGTTGGATAAATTTTTGGTGAAATTTTGGTTTGAAACACGCATTTAGGGACCACCCTGCATTCACAAATTTGTATCAGAGCTAGAAAACATAATGTATTTATTTTGCGATCCCGTGTGTTTTCAAAGATAATTTTGGATATAACGAATTTTCTCGAACTCCTATTTTTGATGGCACTAATTACACTTATTGGAAGATGAGAATGGGATGTGCATTAAAATCTATTGATGAGCGTGTGTGGCTAGCAATTGAGAAAGGTTGTACACCCCCTATAACTATTGTAGGTGAGGTCACTAGTTTAAATCCTATCGAGTCATGGATCGAAACTGAACAAATACTTTCACAATATAATTCTAAGGGTTTGCATGTTATTTCTTCACATGTCACAAAGGAAGAATATAATAGAATTATGACTTGTGAAACATCAAAAGAGGCTTGGGATATTTTGGCACTCACTCACTGTGACAGCCCGCCTAATAAAATACCTGGCGATAACTCCTGTAGCAAATTAAAACAGGAGTCGCATATGGATCATTCTTAGCATCACTGTCGAAAACCAAATTAATTACTAATAACCTTTTAGGCTGGCGTCAAAATTTTATTTAACTAATCTTTTTAAACAAACTATATAATTAAAACATTCACACAGTTTATATAAATGAAACTGAAAGGAAATAAAATAACCGAACCCTCGCTTCAATAATAATACAACCAAATCGAATGCCACACTAAAAGGCGGTAAAAGAATAAATAAATACAATTGGGCTTTCGGCCCGAAAGTTATTACAATGCTTCCTATCTAGATCACAAGAATAGAATCGTCTAAAAATAAACCTGCATGCATCCATAGCTGTTGCAGCAGACGTCTGACTCGAAAGGATCATCATTCAGTCGTCCTTGTGTCTGGACACCTATATATATATATAGATAGATATAGCAAAAGAGAGGAAAAGTAGATAAACGGTCAAAGCCCGAGTTGTGAAAATATTTTGCAAGTGCATAAATTCTTTATTTTTTTAAATATGTTTTATCTCATATTTAAATTGGTATCGCACTCCCACGAGATACCCCTCACCTCTCTTCTAATAGTGCACACCTAGTGCATCCCTCTAAACATCCTAGTCAAGTTACGCTTCCTAACTAATCCTTCACCCCCAAACTCTAAAAATTCTAAGAAAACCAAGTACTAAGGGCTAAACTTCTCCCCAGTCTCAACACTATGCTATGTTCGTGCGCGGGGTGTCTCACTAAGCGAAATCCAAACAAGGAACCCCCTAATACTCTACTACTTGACAAGGACGATCGTCGAGATCCATTAGACCCTCAGTACATAACATTTATATATATACTCATATAAGAAAAACCCAAAACTAGAGCACTAAGGGTTAAACTTCTCCCCAGTCTCAACAATAAGCCATGTTCGTGTGTGGGGTGTCTCGCGAAGTGAAATCCAAATAAGGAACCCCCCGATACACTACTACTTGGCAAGGTCAATCGTCGAGATCCATTAGACCCTCATTACTCAACATATATATATATATATATATATACTCATATAAATAGATATACATAACATACTCATTTTATTTTCCATATCACAATTTAAGTCCGAAAAAAATCTCCCGGAATGAGAATTTCTTTCATATTTCAATTTATCTCTTTACTCTAGTAGCGATATATAATATCTTGTTCTCATGCACAAGCATATACTATACACACCAGTATAATAACCATCCCAACGAGCTATAACTAGAGGATGCGGTCTGTCAATGCTATCATCTTCCACGGCATCACTCACATACCATCCTGGGGACCAGCGGTCGGACTCAATATCACCGACATTGCGGTCATAGTTCCTCCATGGAAATGAAACGAAACATACCCACCACGTCTCACCCCTAATAAAATCACACAATATAACAATGGACGCTATGACCTGGGGACTATACGCTCCTTGCTCCTCAAGCCAGGGGCCTCACCCACATCGCGCAACTTCCCATGATAGCATTAGAGGGGGTATGCTTCACATATATATATATATATATATATATATATATATATATATATATATATATATATATATATATATATATATATATATACCATTCACACATAAATATATATACATATCCGTATCATATTATATATACTTTAATCACATCGTATATATACATTCCACATTGTTCCTCAAATACATATATATGGCCATAATTGCCAAATACACATAACGATGACCAACAATCCCAAAGATTCTCATAAATAGTAATGTCTGAGTATTCGCACACTCACGATACGAAACCCAAAAGTATTCTCTCACCTGATAAATAACATGTACCTTATTCACACTTAAGGATTTATATAATTTCTCCAACTATACCAATTCACACTAAGTAAATACTCATTTTCCCAAATTCATCTTAATAGTCTTAGAGGGTATATTCAACCATAATTGATATAATTATGTTTTCCACTCACACAATTATATAGGCCTAAAGGCCCACTAAAATTATCCCATGGAATATTCGTCGCCAAACACCTTTAATTAAAATAGGTCGTGGATTCCATTTCCACGAACCCAAGGACTACATTTTTTCCAATTAATAATTTAGAGGTCCCCATTCTATTTTTGGTAAACCCCAGCTCTCTAATTCCTCAATTTCTCTATTTCCTCGAAAATGTAATTTATAGTGTCACACTTAAGACACTCTCTTAGCCCCATAAATTTCCCCAATTGGCTAGAAATAAAACCCCTTAGTTGAGTATTTCATTTCTTAATTAAACAAGATAAAACCATTATTGTGGGAATTTATCCCATATAATTAACCCTAGGCCAAATTTCCTAAAATCCCGAAGGATCGATCGATCATCCCTGGACCCTCAATCGATCGTTCGCTTCGGGTAGTTTCTTCCCTCGGAAGCTGTTTCAGCCATTAAAGCTTACCCCAAGCTTTTATCTCCTCCCCCAATGTCCTCCAACCTCAATCAACAACATATATGCATATAAAAAGGGTTCTAAACATCCTAGAACCCAAAACCAACAATCGGTTTCAATAATTTTCTAAGTTTCTTGAATTAGATATTTTTGCGATTTACCCGATAAACTTTTATAAAACCCGTTTAATCCACGAAAACCCAACCCAAAATCTTTAGGGTTTGTTATTATGAATTATGATAAGAGATTTATGCTCAAAATTAAATAAAGCAAGTAAACACTTGCATGGAAGATAAAATTCGACGACCCCGAGTCGAATCCCAAGGAGTTTGGCCCGGAAATCCTTTCTCTCTCTTCTTTTCTCCTCTTCCTTTCTTCCTTTCTTATTTATCTCTTTTTATTTCCTTTCTCCCACTCTATCATGTCTTATAGGGCAACAAAAGAGGGTTTATCCATTTAAAACCCAAAAACGACTCGTTTACTCAATTACGAATTCCTTTTAATCCAAAAATTCCCGAAACTCAATTACGACCCCTGAATACTCTATTCTGACTATCTCAGCTAATCCGAGACTAACCATGCACTCAAAATCTCTATCCGAGGTACTTGATCACAAATCACTAATTTAACCCCACACAACTTAATGCGGTATTTCGATTAAAATATTATCCTCTGTCGCTTTACCCAGCTGCGACATATAATTATAATACTCCGACTTATTTACTTAATCCCAAAAGTAAATATAACACCCATCAAAAATCATGTAATCCTTGAAAATTCCAAAATTTACTATTCACGATAATTCTTAAATTCCCAAATTACACTGAATTATTGAATTTAATTTCCCATAAAAGTGAGGGTTATTACATACTCCCCCCCTTACAACAGAATTTCATCCTCGAAATTCAGTATAACCGATACTACCAACACTAACCTAGGATCGTGAATCACTCCACATCCTAATACCTCAAATTGGAATGGTACTACCCAATAGCTCTTAACCGTATACTCATTTAGTACTCACCTCTATCAAGGTTTATACTATACTATATCGCCATCTTGGCATAATCTTCAACTTTAAATACTACGCCCCTTCTATTTCAAGCTGTATATAAAACCAAGTTACTAAGGCGCCCATACACCCGTGACTCTCCGTACAACTATCACCAAGGTCAAACACGTATATACCTTCTAAATGATAGGCCCTATTTCCAAAGCGTAATACTCATACATAGGTTTTTCCAACCCGCAAAATCCCATTCTTCTCAAGGTTAGCCAACCAATATTTCTATATCGGTGCCACTAACTCCACTGGCTTCACTGCCCAAAAATTCTAAAAATGAAGTGTTCCAATCTACGTGAAATAGTACTATCCTAAATTAAGTCCCTGGTGCCCAAGACCTTTCTCAATTCCCGACATTTGCTCGGTTTCATGTGTGGGACGTCTTGCAAAGTGAAATCCAGACAAGGAACCCTCCTGTTACACTACTCCCTCGCATCGTCGGTCATCGAGATATAATGGCCTAAGGCGCACCATTGGGACATCCTAAATCTTACCTCGCTAACCTGTTAACGCATTTATACTATTCTATCCTTCCACCTAGGCAAAAAGGAAAATCTAACTAAACAAGGCGCCAACTCTATGTAAAAGCGTTACGAACATCATACCCAAAACATACTTCCTCCAAAATTTGCCTTTTCATTAAGGCCTGGCTATAAGCCTCAAATCAATTTCTCTAACTCCACCTTCACCCACCCACTTGTGGTGATAGGACCACTTTAGTGTTTCTCCATAGCACAATATTTCCATAAGCCTACCATCATCATACGACTCATAGTTTATAGTGTTTCCTCCATGCTATATGACTTATCGACAAAACTAACATCGTTGCATCCTATAACATCTCTCAACTCCCGACGTCATTAAGGTTCATGCGTGGAGTGTCTCGCAGAAAAATCCAAACAAGGAACCCCTCCAATACAATACTACTTAACTTTAGTCGTGGAGGTCCGTTATCTTCAAATATCCACTCGGGATAACCCTATCCCCTCTTTCAACAAAGTGTGGTCTGAACTCCTTTCTCTCTCCAGGAGCCACACCACTAAGTGCTCACACTAACACTAAGTCCTTGCACAAATAATAATGAGCTTAAACTCACAGCTCAACAATTAACCCTGCATACCTTAAATCACACCTATAAGGTCGCCACGCACTCAAACCATGATAATGAAACATCTTCTCACCAAATTTCCATCCATACATATAATAAAGGCGAACTCAGCCTATATCCAGATGAGATATCGCAACAACAACCCGTTCCACCCTAAAACTGCGGACACGATAGTCTTGCCATCATTAGCCTGTTATCGCTCCGAAAAACGAATATCATATTCTACTAAATATAACACCATACTCGTATAACATACACAAAATGAGCAATACCAATCTGACATAAACTCAAAATACTAACATTCTCTCTTCTCAGCGAATGAAAGAAAATAAATTCCCGCTATCGCGGAAAAAAACATAAACGTATACTACATAACGTTATCGATACTATTTGTAAACTCGTATCACACACGAATCTGGAGCTAATAAAATACTGTGACTCAATCTTGTCACACAGAACATACCTCCTTCCACTGAGGTGAAGCTCATAACACAACTTTTCCAATCTCCCTAGCTACTCCAAAAGGTTCCTAGACTTGTTACACTTGCCGTAACTGAACCAAAACTTACTTTAATCGACGCCCCATATGGGCACCTTACTCTTGCCCCTTAACTCCCACTGGGTAATGACTAATCGTATGGTTTTACACTCCACATTACAACATTCCCCATCTCAGGTCACCCTGTCCCTTTCAAGGTTATCAGTAGCTTGGACTCCATAACCGCGATCCTGACAATCACTTTACTAGTTCCCCTTAACTTCTTCATAAAAAAGGAAACTCCACCACCAGCCTCAACAGCCATGTTTCAACAAATTCCCCAGGTGGATGTCCACCAATGGGGTCCTCGAACACACACATTCTCCATAAGTGTTAGCAACGCTTCTCTAGTGATCCTATCATCCTCAGAAGGACTCTCTCTTCATTGTACTTATTTTACTTCAGTACAAGGTTCACTTCTCCATATCACTCTTTATTCACTGTCGGCCTCTGACCGAACCTTACGTGAATAATCCAAAATTGTATTCTTCTCCTTCCTAATCAACCAAAGGAATTTACGGTTAAAATCGTCCATGAAATTTCCTCTACGAGCAACACGTCCTGCTCCCACGAATATGGTGACTACTATTCCCACCATGTCAATATTATTCCTACGAGTGAAAAAATTTCCTCTAATTTTCACATATGGGTATTTCCACACCCTGCTCTAAGCCAAAGCTTCTAAGCCTTTCACTTCTGATGAATCATACTACACTTACTTCGCATGACTTAACTTCAAGGTATGGTCCCTATTGAAGACCTTTCGAACCTTTTTTCCATTTTACTTCACTGGGTAACTCAAGTTTAGAACCACCCTCTCCTATAACGGTGCATGGATAATTATAAACACTATACCTTAGTAGTCATTTCAACCATCTTTGACAAAGGCCACAAGGAGAGTGACCTCTGTTGCGGTCCTCATCCCCAACTTCAACTCATAGCTCCAACTAAGCCCCACCTCCTACCGCCTTCCTTCATCAGCACATGAATCTCGAACGAGCGCGTACAAGTTTACTATAATCTCATACTATGGTAGGAGAACTAAATCTCACAAGAGGAATCAACAATCCTAATTATAAGGCTCTATAACAAATCGAGAGCAACGTTTAAAGCATAATACGTCCACACAGATTCCTAAGCACACTAGAACCTGATGCTCTGATACCATCTATGACACCCCGCCTAATAAAATATCGGGCGATCACTCCTGTACCAAATTAAAACAGGAGTTGCATATGGATCATTCTTAGCATCACTGTCGAAAACCAAATTAATTACTAATAACCTATTAGGATGGCGTCAAAATTTTATTTAACTAATCTTTTTAAACAAACAATATAATTAAAACATTCACACAGTTTAAATAAATGAAACTGAAAGGAAATAAAATAACCGAACACTCGGTTCAACAATAATACAACTAAATCGAATGCCGCACTAAAAGGCGGTAAAATAATAAATAAATACAAGCGGGCTTTCGACCCGAAAGTTACTACAATCCTTCCTATCTAGATCACAAGAATAGAAGTGTCTAAAAATAAACATGCATGCATCCACAGCTGCAGCAGCAGACGTCTGACTCGAAAGATTCATCATCCAAGCATCCCTGTGTCTGGACACCTATATATATATATATATATATATAGATATAGCAAAAGAGAGGAAATATAGATAAACGTTCAGAGCCCGAGATGTGAAAATATTTTGCAAGTGCATAAATGCTTTATTTTTTTAAAATATGTTTTATCTCATATTTAAATTGGTATCGCACTCCCATGAGATACCCCTCACCTCTATTCTAATAGTGCATGCCTAGCGCATACCTCTAAACATCCTAGTCAAGCTACGCTGTCGAACTAATCTGTCACCCCCAAACTCTAAAAATCCTAAGCAAACCAAGTACTAAGGGCTAAAATTCTCCCCAGTCTCAACACTATGCCATGTTCCTGTGTGGGGTGTCTCGCGAAGTGAAATCCAAACAAGGAACCCCCCCCCCCCCCGATACAGTACTACTTGGCAAGGTCGTTCATCGAGATCCATTAGACCCTCAGTACACAACATATATATATACTCAAATAAGAAAAACCCAAAACTAGAGCACTAAGGGTTAAACTTCTCCCCAGTCTCAACACTAAGCCATGTTCGTGCGTGGGGTGTGTCGCGAAGCGAAATCCAAACAAGGAACCCCTGATACACTACTACTTGGCAAGGTCGATCGTCGAGATCCATTAGACCCTCGGTACTCAACTTATATATATATAGTGACATAAATAGACATGCATAACATACTCATTTTATTTTCCATACCACGATTTAAGTCCGGATAAAATCTCTCGGAATGAGAATTTCTTTCATATTTTAATTTATCTCTTTACTCTAGTAGAGATATATAATATCATGTTCTCATGCACAAGTATATACTATACACATCAGTATAATAACCATCCCAACGAGCTATAAATCGAGGATGCGGTCTCTCAATGTTATCATCTTCCAGGGAATCACCCACATACCATCCTGGGGACCAGCGGTCGGACTCAATATCACCGACATTGCGGCCATAAGTCACATCGTCTAGAAAGCGGTCATATTTCCTCCCCAGAAATGAGACGAAACATACCCACCATGTCTCACCCCTAATAAAAATCACACAATATAACAATGGACGCTATGACCTGGGGACTATACGCTCCCTTCTCCTCAAGCCAGGGGCCTCACCCACATCGCGCAACTTCCCATGATAGCATTAGAGGGGGTATGCTTCACACACACACACACATATATATATATATATATATACCATTCACACATAGATATATATACATATCCGTATCATATTATATATACTTTAATCACATCGTATATATACATTCCACATTGTTCCTCAAATACATATATATGGCCATAATTGCCAATCACACATAACGATGGCCAACAATCCCAACGATTCTCATAAATAGTAATGTTCGAGTATTCGCACACTCACAATACTAAACCCAAAAGTATTCCCTCACTTGATAAATAACATGTACCTTATTCACACTTAAGGATTTATATAATTTCTCCAACTATACCAATTCACACTAAGTAAATACTCATTTTCCAAAATTCATATTAATAGTCGTGGAGGGTATAGTCAACCATAATCGATATAATTATGTTTTCCACTCACACAATTATATAGGCCTAAATGCCCACTAAAATTATCCCATGGAATATTCGTCACCAAACACCCTTAATTTAAATAGGTCGTGGATTCCATTTCCCCGAACCCGAGGACTACATTTTTTCCAATTAATAATTTAGAGGTCCCCATTCTATTTTTGGGAAACTCCAACTCTCTAATTCCTCAATTTCTCTATTTCCTCGAAAATTGAATTTCTAGTGTCACACTTAAGACACTCTCTTAGCCCCCAAAAATTTCCCCAATTGGCTAGAAATAAAACCCCTTAGTTGAGTATTTCATTTCTTAATTAAAAAAGCTAAAGCCATAATTGTGGAAATTTATCCCATATAATTAACCCTAGGCCAAATTGCCAAAAATCCTGAAGGATCAATTGATCGATCCTGGACCCTCGATCGATCGATCGCTTCGGGCAGCTTCTTCCTCGGGAAGCTGTTTGAGCCATTAAAGCTTCCCCCAAGCTTTTATCTCCTCCCCCAATGTCCTCCAACCTCAATCAATGACATATACGCATATAAAAAGGGTTCTAAAATCCTAGAACCCAAAACCAACAATCGATTTCAATAATTTCATATGTTTCTTGAATTAGATATTTTTCGGGATTTACCCAATAAACTTTCGAAAAATCCCTTTAATCCATGAAAACCCAATCCAAAATATTTAGGGTTTGTTATTATCAATTATGATATGAGATTTATGCTCAAAATTAAATAAAGCAAGTAAACACTTGCTTGGAGGATAAAATTCGACGACCTCAAGTCAAATCCCGTAGTGTTTGGCCCGAAAGTCCTTTCTCTCTCTTCTTTTCTCCTCTTCCTTTTTTCCTTTCTTCTTTCTCTCTTTTTCTTTCCTTTCTCACACTCTCTCGTTTCTTATAGGGCAAGAAAATAGGGTTTATCCCTTTAAAACCCAAAAAAGACTCGTTTACTCAATTACGAGTTCCTTTTAATCCAAAAATTCTCGAAACTCAATTACGACCCCCGAATACTCTGTTCTGACTATCTCGACCATTCCGAGACTAACCGCGGGCTCAGAATCTCCATCCGAGGTACTTAACCGAAAATCACTAATTTAACCCCACACAACTTAATGCGGCATTTCCATTAAAATATTATCCTCTCTCGCTTTACCCAGCTACGACATATAATTAAAATACTTCGACTTATTTACTTAATCCCAAAAGTAAATATAACACCCATAAAAAATCATCTAATCCTTGAAATATCCAAAATTTACTATTCACTATAATTCTTAAATTCCCAAATTACACTGAATTATTGAATTTAATTTTCTTAAAAGTGCGGGATATTACACTCACGAGGGAACTATCAAGGTTAGGGCATCGAAGCTTCAAAATCTCACTACACAGTTTGAGACCATTAGGATGTTAGAGAGTGAGACTTTTGATGAATTTTATGCTAGGTTGTCCAATATTGCCAACTCATCGTTTAACCTAGGTGAGAAAATTCCTGATAATCGTGTCATTAAGAAAATCCTTAGTTCGTTGCCTAGTAGGTTTTATGCGAAAGTGACTATCTTAAACTCCTTGGGTAAGGTAAAGTCAACGAAACTAGAAGAGATTGTAGGTGGCTTACAAACCTATGAAATCGACATGATTGCCTCCAAGAAAGTGCCTAAGAAATAAAAGGGTATTGCTTTGAAAACCCGGAAGGAGGAAATTAAAGTTTCGAATTCTGATTCCGATTTTGAGGATGTTGCTTTGTTGCAAAGAAATTTAAAAAATGTATTACGTTTCAAAAGAAATCGAAAGATGCCAAGAAATCTGAAAAATTCAAGAACAACAAAGTAGATCCCACCCCTAAGGATAAGTTTGAGAAGTCTAAGAGAGATGAGTCGGATATAGCCACAAAGTTAAGGAGTGTCCCACTAGATTTAAGAAAGAGGAAAAGCAACCCATTGTCTATAGTGCCACCTTAAGTGATAGTGATCTGAAAGATGGAGAGAGTTCCCCCATTGATCGTAACTTCGTTGCATTTATGGAATATCATGTGAGCGATGACGATTCGCATGTGAATGACACTTTTGAGGAGATTTTGAATAAATCCCATGTTAGTGAGGGTGAAGAGAGTGATGAGGAGGAAGTAAATGTGAAAGAATTGCAAAATGCGTTTAATGAGTTGTATGCCAAAACGGTGAAGGTGAAAAAGGCTAACTCAAAATTGCAATCTAAGTTGAATGAGCGTACCATAAAAAATAATTATAGTTTGATTGAGGATCTTAGGGAATGAGAGAAGAAGTTTAGGGAGAAACTAGAGTTTGTGGAGAAAGAGATAGATAATCTCCGTGGTTTGACGGAGTCTTTGAAAAAGGATATTTTAGCATTTGAGGAGTCTAGGCATTTACTCTAGTCTAGGATTCATGAGTTGGAGGAGAGATTGAAAGACTCGTCTAGAGTCAATTTTGATTTGGAGGCTAGATCGTAGAAGTTAGATAGGATCCTAGGAACCGTCCAAATTAAGGGAGATAGGGGAGGTATAGGTTTTGATGAGAGAGTTATTCCCATTCCCCCTGCACGTGTGACAAACACTAGTAAGGTTAGAAAAGGTCCACATATAGGTAATCATTCCCACCATCGCTACACTTGCACGTTTTGTGGTAGGAAAGGTCACCTTAGGCGTTATTGTTACAACCTTAGACAAGATCCTAGGAAGTTTAGGAATAAAGTTTCCCCGGTTCCCCAAACCCCAATGCGTCGTTTTACACTTACTTGGGTTAGGAAATCGGATTTAGTGGCTTTAGGAATTAAACTTCATGATTTTCGTTTGGGTGCACTAAATCTAAAGAATGATAGTGTTGCCTCATTTGTCATATGCTAGTTTGCTTCATGATATATTCATTGCTAGTATAGTGCCATGTGTATCATTTTGTATTATAGTGTTCATTTGTTTGAGTCCTATTCAAAAATTCAAAAATATTTTGTTTTTGAGAAAACTTTTGAAAACCAAAAAGATTTTTCTTATGTTTGAAAATCCAAAAAGATTTTCGGTTTTTGTTTTTGAGTTTACATGTTTGATGTGGCATATTGGTGTGCTTGGACCCCCCCCCCCCCCCACATCGTTTCATTATCCATGTGGCTAGGAAATTTGGTCAATATTATCGATGCTTAGAATGATCTTATCCATTGTTCTAATGGGGTTGTTTTGAAGTTGATATGCATTTTAATTCGACTTTATATATATGCCAACATTGCACACATGCACGATTTTATATGGATGTTTAATTTCTCTTGCATATTTGAATTTGGTGAGGCGTTCTTATTTCAATCTGGTCATTTATG
Organism: Sambucus nigra; assembly: GCA_949130495.1. NCBI lineage: Eukaryota > Viridiplantae > Streptophyta > Magnoliopsida > Dipsacales > Adoxaceae > Sambucus > Sambucus nigra. The sequence goes on from OX422218.1 coordinate 135,342,222, forward strand.
CGTAAGTATACTTCAGGAGAAGCGTGCATGTAAGAACCGTTTACCATGAAGATTTGAATTGGTAAAAATGATGAGTGATTCAAGGAAAAGGGCTGCGATAGTTCAAAATTAACTCGTCGTGAAATCCATCGTTTAAAAGAGCCCAAAAGAAAATGCAATATGCTAAGAAAAGGGACAAATTAGTTTATTTCATTCAAAAGAAAATATGATATTATTAAGGGAGTTTGGATGGATTAAAAATTTTTACGAGTTTGCACAACTAATCTTAATGTTGAAACATTGCAATTTGACGTTGTTATTTGTACAATCGTCAAAATTATGGATTTATGTGCATGTAGTATGTTTAGTTCATTAAGCTCACACTTTAATTGTCATATGGATATGATAAAGTTTGATGATTTATCGCTATCAATTAGAGCTTCTTGTTCGTTTTGACGTGTTGGAATTGTGAATCATTTGTTGTAGTTTCACGACCATTCATTCCATGTCCAGATTTGAGCACATTGTTACTATGTTTTCATGTAACTCGCATTGTTAGTTTTTATGAGTTTTTGCGTTTTGTGTTAAAAGCATACCCTTTTAGCACTGTTTTGCTGCTGTCAGGCCCTTCCACTATATTTTTCTGGAATTTTTTCACTGGGCAAAAATATAAGATATTTCTGGGAAACTGGAAAAGTTTGGCATGTCGCGAGATCTCGTTCGAACGACATTACTAAGTCGTGCGAAGTCTCGTTCGAGCGATGTCCTCATCTCGTTTGAGCGACGTCCCTGGCTCGTTAGAACGACAACCTAGATTTTTGCTTCTGATTAGTTTGCAGTCAACTTGTTATTATGGTATATATTTTGGTACTACTGGAACTTTCTGGACTGACTGTTTATATGCAGGTTTTACTATCTCATATTGTCACTTTGCATATAGTCCATTTATCACACCTGATTAGTTTGCTATATTCGTTGTGTGATTCATTGGTTTACTAGCTTCTGATTTGTCATTACTTAATCGGATGTAGCTGGTTGTTTCGTGATTATCTAGAGATTTCAAATATCAAATTGGTATATTCTCATGATAGATACTTATTGATTGGTTTATTTTTTTCACCAGATTGTCTATTTGAGACAAAAAGGGGGGGAGATGTATGTGATGTAGGGGGATATTTGAGCATGTTTTTTATTTCATATTTTACACATTGGTATTACAAATTGGTAGTACACATTGGTATCTTTTTTGTTGCTCAAATTGTTTAACAACTGATTTTTCAGAGTTTATCCATATTGGTATCTATTGTCCTTTGGTATCATTTGGATTTATATATTGGTTTCATTTGTTCCTCCAAACTTCACTTGGTATTTATTTGTTTATTTCATGTGTGTAAGTATGCTTCAACGATTTGAGATTTCAAGTATACATCACATTAAGACAGTTCATGCTTGTCGGTGCTACATATACTAGTCCGTGTCCTGTATTTTTTATTTTGGGATTATGGCATGGGATTTAAACATCATACGGCCCATCTTAGGCATTTCACTGGTTTAGTTTTGTCCCGGAATAGTCAAAGGCGGAGATTTATAAGGACATAAATTTCCAATTGAGTCCCTGTATTGTTTTGACTTAATTTCGTAAACAAAATTGTGTTTGTAATATGTCATAAGGTGATTTTATTTTGTCACGATCACACTTGGTTTATGACGTATTGAAGAAATTTAAGACGTTGCGGCAAAGCTTCAAAGAATTAATCATGACGATATTTAATTGGTGCAAGTTTATTCATCTTCAGGATAATTGCATTCCGAGATCACACAGGTATGAATGCGTACAATTAATGATACTCAAAACTATTTTTATAAAACATAAGGATGTAATTTCTATAAAGAAAAATGTTTTAAATGTTTACACTATGTTTTTATTCTGATAAACTCGAAAAAAGAGTTTGACTTATTTGGATCTCCTTTAAAAGAGACGTTTTAAACAAAAATTAAAAAGACAAACTAACACACGGGCTCGTTCAAACGACAAGCAGTCTCGTTCAAATGAGATGGCTATGTTGCGCGAACAACAACCCTATGTCGTTCGAGCGACATTTTTTCGAGGTGGCCCTTAATTCCTATTTAAAGCGTGTTTGCGTCAGAATTAAATGGGTGTGCATTCTGGAAAAATAGTTTACGTTCCAGTACGAGTTTTGCACATGTTTTCTAAGGTTTACAAAGCTTAAACACATCCTTAGAGCTTGCAAAGATCCGAGTTATCATTAGTTTATGTTTAGATGATATTGATGCACCAAGAAGGTTTGTTCTACACTTGAACACCGGGGTTTTGCGATGAATAAAAGAAAAGGACTTCGTGTTTGACATCGTAGACGTATAAAAGCCATTCGGTGGACACCGAGACATACGTGGACGCATGTGTTGTGGACAGGTATCGTGGAAGATGGAATTTTTTGTGTGGGCACTATTGAAGAACGGTAGAAGAACATAAGGACCATAAAGACCTGTGGGTATCGATTCATTGAGTAAGGCTAATCAGTCTTTGTAAAACCTTTGTTCATAGTGATTGTCTAGCTTGGGCCATCCGAGGTTGTTTTTCCGTTTTGATTTCTTTCCTCATACATTCGGCATTGTGAGTATTCTTTACTTTACTTTACTTTCTTTAATCACTAGATGCATGTTTAGTACTAATCAAGATAAAAATGGTTTAAAGTAAGAATTGGTTTTCATAACTTGGTTTGGTGCTACTCAAAAGTTGGATAAAATTTTGGTGAAAAATTGGTTTGATTTGAAACACACGCATTTAGGTACCACCCCGCATTCACACCTTTGAATGCAATGACAAATGCAAGAAAGATTTTTTGGAGCTGAAGAAATATTTGGGATTGTCACCATTACTTTCTCAGCCAATTTTAGGGGAAAATTATATTTGTACTTAGTCGTTTCTGAGTTCGCTGTAAGTTCATCTTTGATACGAGAAGATAATGGAGTGCAGAAGCTGGTCAACTACACTAATAAAGCCTTTTGAGGATAAAAAATCAGATATCCACGACTGAAGAAATTAGCTTTAGCACTTATAGATGCATTCAAACGGATGAAGCCTTCTTTCCAGCACATACTATAGTGATGTACACTGATATGCCTCTTCTCCAAGCTCTTCATAAACCTGAGAAGTCTGGGAGATTGATAAATTGGGGAATAGAACTGGGGGGTATGACATTGTGTATGACCCAAGGTCCTCATTAAAGAGCCAAGTTGTGGCAGACTTCATTACAGAATTCACTTATCCGGAGATCCCCGAACAATAAAAAGTTCACGAAAAATAAACCCTAATAGGGGAAAGCTCAACCTAAGTCATCACTAACCAACAGTTCGAGCAAACTCCTGCTCGGGAGAGCTCAGATGAATAAATTTCCGACCTACCAGAACAGTCAAAAGGATGTAAGAGATGACTAAGAAATATGAGGAGGTACGAAAGAAGACATTCCATCATGGGAAATTGATAGACCAACCCTTTGATGACAACATCTTAGTATAGAATCTCTATGTGGATGGATATTAATGTGCGATAGGAAGTGGAGAAGGTATTATATGGGAATGATATTGATCATGCACTTATATTCCACTTCCAGGCCTCAAACAATGAAGTAGAATATAAGGCTCTCATAGTGGGACTAAGTTTGGCTCAAACACTAAACACCGAGTAAGTTGTGGAACATAGTGATTATGAATAGGTGGTCAATCAGATCTTAAGTTTGTATGGAGCCAAAGGAGAATTAAAGATAAGATACCCCGACAAAGATCTGGAGTTTGTATCCAAATTGTTGCTATTCAGATGAGTAGGATTCCAAGATTAAAGAATGCTGGAGCTAATGCACTTGCTCGACTAGCGTCGACAACCAGGATTGAACTTAGGAGAACAATCCCCATTGAGATTCTGGAAAGTAGGAGTATTGATGAAGACCTGATGGTTAATTTCATTGTAGTGGATATGGGACCTTCCTGGATGGATCCTATCAGAATTTATATTAAGTAAGGAACTCTGGCAGCAGATTCAATTGAGGCAAAAAAACTTAATTATAAAGCGGCAAGGTATGTGTTAGACAAAGGAGTGTTATACAGGAGAGGGTTAATAACTACTTTGCAGCACTGTGTCCACCCAATCTAGGTTCAAGATCTAATAACATAAGTTCATAAGGGATCTGGTGGAGCTCATGTAGTAGAAAGATTATTACTACAACGAATGCACAGACAAGGATACTACTGATCGACCATGAGGGCAGATTATATAGGTTTTGCAAACAAGTGTGACAACTGAAAAAGTTCTCTAACATTCGCAAAACTCCACATGCCATAGGAAGATTTGGGTACTTAGTCAAAGCCATTGATTACTTAACCAAATGGATTGAAGCAGAGCCATAAGTAGATATACCCTATGAGAAGGTGTACTAGTTCATCTGAAAAAATATCATTTATAGATATGGTTTTCCATATGCCATCATTACCGACTATGGTACACAATTCGATAATGAGGAATTTGTAGCATATTGTGCTCAATCTAAGATCCAGAAGTTACATATTGCTTCAGGTCATCCTCAAAGCAGAGGGAGGACCGATGTGACAAACATAACTTTGCTCAATGGGTTGAAAAAGAGACTTGATAAGGCAGAGGGAAACTGGATAAATGAATTACACTCAGTATTATGGGCCTACCGAACAAATCTTAGGGCTGCAGCAGGGGAAACACCATACATGCTAGCATTTGGGACTAAGCAGTGGTACCAGCTGAGCTAGGTTTACCAACTCATAGAGTGTTGAATTTTGATTATTCCGTCAGTGATTTGATGCAAAGGCTAGACCTTGATATGTTGGAAGAGGTGCGAGAAGATGCAGCCTTAAGGAATGCTACTTATCAACAACAAACAACATGCTTTTACAACAACAGGGTGGAGCCGACCAACTTAAAAGAGGAGGATTATGCACTTAAGAAGGTGATTCAGAAGACCAATAGGTTTGAAGCCAATTAGCATGGGCCTTATCTTATCTCAGCAGTTGTTCGACCAAGAACTTATCGAATTGAAACTTTGAAAGGGGAAGAATTCAAGAATCCTTAGAATGACGAGCATCTTAGGAAGTACTACTAGTAATGTACCAAGCAACATCTTTTCTAATAAATTTGCTTCGGCATCAATAAAAAGTTAGTTTTTTCTATTTTTTGTATTTTTTGGGGGAATATTAGTGATATGCATCCCCACATAAATACTTAGTTGACAGGAATTTAGTAATTGGTCAGACTTGGTTCGAAAAGGTGATACTTGGCCTGCAAAACACAAACCCAAGTCAAAACAGAATTTTAAATCCTCGGTACTTGGTCAAGAAAAATAAGGGATAAAACTCTTTATAAAATCAACAAGTTTTATCCAAAGTGAGCAAAATGAAGGAAGAACATTGTGAAGATTCCTAAATAGGAATGTAGACACATATTCCACGTATGCTTGGTCACCACTTGTAACTAATGATAAACCTAAAATTTTAGGTTCATTAGTAGAACCTATGGCAATACCATGGGTGATTAGTGCTAAACTTTTATTTTAATCTAGGTGCACTAGTGGAACCTATGGCCACATCAATGGTAACTGGTATTAAACATAGAAATCTAAGTATATCAGTAGAACCTATGATAATCCCATTGGTAACTAATAATAAACCTTAAAATTTAGGTGCATTAGTAGATACTATGGCAATACCACAGGTGACTAGTGCTAAACTTGGATTTTAATCAAGGTGCACTAGTGGAACCTATGGCCAAATCAATGGTAACTTGTATTAAACTTAGAAATCTAAGTATATATCGGTAGTACCTATGATAATGCCAATGGTAACTAATGATAAATCTAAAAATTTAGGTGCATTAGTAGAACATATGGTAATACCACATGTGACTAGTGCTAAACTTGGATTTTAATCTAGGTGCACTAGTGGAACCTATGGCCACATCAATGGTAATTGGTATTAAACTTAGAAATCTAAGTATATCAGCAGAACCTATGATAATCTCATTGGTAATTGATACTAAATTTAGACAAATGCCTAAGTGTATCAGTAGAACTAATAAAACAACAAATCATTCAGGCATCCATAAATTAACAAGATAAGTTAATAAATTGCATTTCATTTATATTAATGCTAATTACATACAAATATTATGTATAACTGAACCACGGGACAACTATTCTACTAGATGCTTTCCTTTAGCTTTAGAGGAGCTCGACGCTGGTTCCATGCCTGTTGGAGGATCATCCAATTTGTATGGAGAGTTGATAAAGTTAAAATCATAAAGCATTCTTCTATTACTGCTTCTCAGAGTATTTAACAAATGAGGGGGCCGAACTATTTCTAACTCATCGTGTAGGCCATAATCCCCTAAATATTTTGAGATCAAGCACTAGGTAATTATTTCTACATGGGTCCAGCTAATGTCAAGCTTGAAGGGACATTTATCATAGTCCAAGAACCCAGGATTAACCCAGTACCATAATTTGCTGCCCTGTTCAACCTTCATAACTGTTAGGCAATTTGTCCAGACCCATTTATAGCCTTTGCGCTGAGCCTGGCTAAAATTATGATCAAATCATCCAAGGGCTTCATTGTACCCTTCCATCCAAACTTCTCTGGGTTGTTTACAAAAATGGAAGGTTAATCTTTCAACCTAGTGTTCGGTGCTGATGCTGAGATTTAGCACCACCAGATAAGTGATGATGAGCTCAAACAATAGTAACCATGGCAGCCATAGAGATGTAAGTGTATGAGTGTGTAGAAGGGGATGAGTATAAGAGGAATAAGACAATGATGTATAGTGGTTCAGCCAATTAGGCCTACATCCACTGTGAGTGTGGGATCCACTAAGTATGGGCACTAATGGCCTTGGATACAATGCATATAAGCTCTCTCTCTCTCTCTCTCTCTCTACTGTGTGTACAAGCAGAGTTTTTAGCTAGGGTTACAATTATCGATCGATCTCTTCTGTAGGGTTGTAGGTGACAAGTATATATAGGTCTTGGGGGTGTAGTGTACCCCCCAAGTATGCATGGTGCATGTGAATGATGATCTAGTAAATCCCCTGTTGACACCTGTAGATGCCAAATGATGACATAATATTCCCTCACGTGAGGGTGTGATTTTGTTATAACGGTCTCCCATGTGCCATGTGAGCCTCACGTGCACTGTTCCACGCGTCTCCCAAACCACGCACTGTGATGATGTCACCCTCGGCCTTTGATATGAGGACGAGGTCAAAGTTCCTTTCAGCAATGAGTTTGGTCTAATTTGGGCCTCGTACTATCGTACCCTCGAGGGGTCATCCGGAGCCTGATGAAGGGTCAGCCCCCTGAGGGGTCATCTGGAGCCTGATGAAGGGTCGGCCCCCTGAGGGGTCGTCCGGAGCCTGATGAAGGGTCGGCCCCCCGAGGGGTCGTTTGAAGCCTGATGAAGGGTCGGCCCCCTGAGGGGTCGTCCAGAGCCTGATAAAGGGTCGGCCACCTGAGGGGTCGTCCGGAACGGCCCCCTGAGGGGTCGTCCGGAGCCTGATGAGGCGCAAGGCGTCCTCGGTATGGCCGAGGGTATATATGGGTATATCAATCACCCCCAGCCCTTAGCCATAGATGATGCTGAGATGGATGAGGGATAATATTGCTTTTGAGACTAAGTATATGGTATGTTTGATGAGTGACACCTGTCAAGATGATGTGACACCTGTTAAATTTTTATCCCATGTCATTCCAGTTTTTAAGGCATGGCGGCTGCATGCTGCTTGGGGCTTTGTGCCCTAATGATGTCCTCCTCGTGGGCTATGCTTTGCCTTGGGTAATGGGCCCACTCATCACTAAGGTATATAAGTAATTTTTGAAACCTTTCCTTCTCTTCTTCTTCTTTGCGCCCAAGCTCTCTCTCTCTCTAGATTTCCAACAGACAAACCACCATTTTCGCAAATTTCAACATTTCGAGTTTGGCAGTCTCGTTCTTCCCTCTCAGGTAATCCCTCTGCCCCTAGTGTCCTCTTTTCCTTCATTTCTTGCTTGATTTCTTGTTTTAGGCTTGTAGGGTAGGATTTTTCTTAGGGTGTTTCATAACTTTTCTGGCGTCTTCTTCGGCGACTGGTTTTTGAGTGTTCTGGATTAAAACACATGGTTTCTTTTGTTTCAATCCAAAAGTCAAGTTTGGTCAATTGTAAACTTGTTTGTAGTTAGCTTAGATATTCATCCAAGTGTAGGGTCTCCCCCTCAATGCTTAGGAGGCTTTACAGTTTAGCCGAGGAGTTCCCATCCTTGAGAGAGAAGCTCTTCGTAGAGATTAGGCGAATAGAGGAAGAGGAGGAGAGGAGACGAGGGGCCGACCCTAATTGGGTATGACCCATTTTTCCCATTCTTATTGCCACAATAAGACCCTCTGAGTCTTGCGGGTCGTCTTGTCATCCAACCGAGAGTTATTCGAGTGAGATGGATGAGAGAGTGTCGTTGCCATTTGGCGCTGGACCTTCTGGGAGAGGAGAGGCATCTGACCTAAGCCCAGGCCGACAGGCCGAGGGTATGGTTACTTCCGAGGCTGTCCCTGTGATAACTCTATATCCACATGCCTTCCAGATAGCTTTTCCCCAAGGGCCTCTGACAGGTGATGAGGCCGAGGCCGAGGGTGAGGGGACTGAGGAGGATGAGCACTCAGATGACCCAGTTGACACATCTCACGCCTCGTCTTATATTTCCTCAGTCAGGGATCGTGACCTTCTTCTGTGGAGGCATGCATATGGTGTTCCTCCCACCATATCTATGAGGGTTCCCTCTGAGGACGAGAGGGTCTTTGAGGGTGAAGAGGGAGAGATAGCGGTGTACGAACAAATGTTCAAGGTAGGTGTCAGACTCCCTTTACATCTTGCTGTCGTAGATATTTTATCATCCCTCGACGTTGCCCCCTCTCAACTTCCTCCCAATTCTTGGAGGACGATCCTTGGTTATGTCTCCTTATGGAAAAATGCTTTCACTGATAAGCCCTCGGCCGACGTATTCTTAGCCTGTTACAATATCACCTCCTCGTCCAAACAGCCTGGGTATTATCACCTGGGAGCGAGGAGGTCTGACAAAAAACTTCTCCACATGGCACAAACCTCCAACCACGATTGGAATAAGATATTCTTCTTTGTCTTCGGAGAGTGGGAGTTCTCTGCCGAGGCACAACCTATAGATGCCGTTCTGAGGGTCCCCAGAAGATGGTTTAGCCCTTCAATGAAGGCCAGGTCAGACCCCGGACTTAGTTTGGAAGAGAAAGACATAGTTGAATATCTGAGAGGATGAGGGAGAGGGAGTGAACTTCCAAAGTTTGAAGATCTGATGACCCCTCGGTTCTTCAAGGAAGTTGGTCTGAGGGTCGGCCCCCTGACAGAACTATGTGAGTTATATTATTTTTCCGTTCTTTACTTTTTTCAAGTGTTTCATCATTTCCTCTGCATTTTTCTGACGTGTCGTCCTCCTTTCAGGTCGTCCCTCTGGCATATCGGATCAACTTTGGGAAATGACTGCTCCCAGCTTACTATCAGGTCTAGGCAAAAAGAAAGGCAAGGAGCCTCAGTAAGCTCCGAGGAAGACGAAGGCCGTGGGGTCGATGGTTGTTGAGCCGACTGCTGATAGCCACAAAAGGAAAGAGCCTGAAACTCCTGTTGACCCTCGGCCGGACTCAAGGATGAGGACGAGGATAGAGTCGTCTTAGGGGGTTGGTTCATCTTCCAGCATGGGGGCCTTCTGGTCCCATAACTTGGCAATTCTAAAGGCTGAGCCGTCCTCCCTGATTGCCAATCTAAGGGCGGCCAAAGCCTCTATGTTCTCTGCCCCCTCGGCCGCCGACTATGATTTCTTGTCTAAAATGCCCCCGGGCAAGGTGTATGACTATGGTTTGCACACACTGGCTCAGGTATTTATTTTTACTTCATCTCCTTAGTTGAATTTTCCACCAACTGTTTCCTCAACCTCTTAACAAGTGTCTTTTTCTGTGCAGTCTATCTGTGCCTTTACCTGGGCCACTAAGTGGATGGCTGAGAATCAACAGAAGTTTCATGAAGCCGAGAGGTCCATTCAGTATGAGGCCGACCTGCAGACAGAGCTCGAGACTGCAAGGGCTGAATTGGAGAGTGCCAGGACTGAACATGCCAGGGTCTTGGATGAGCTGACGAGACAGCATGATGTCGACCAGCAGGCCAAGGACCTGCTTATAAAGGAGAAGGATGAAGCCTTGATCAACTTGGAGGTTCATCACAAGGACGATCTTGAGGCGGCTGTCAAGAAGGCCGAGGCCGATGCTGTGGAGGCCTACAAACTCTCGGACAAGTTTCAAGGCTTCGGCCTTGAATACTTGGAGAGGAGAATTAGGACGGCCTATCGGTGGGTCGTCTTAAAGTTCGCTGATGCAGTGTCGTCCATCCGCCCCGCTCTAGAGGCAGTTTAACTGGACGATCCACTTATTGCTGAAGCCCTAGCCCAAGTGGAATCTCAGCATGTCGAAGGCACGAGAACATCTGAGGCTCGGCCTGTCATGGTCATAGAAGAATCTCCCATTGATGTTGAGGCCTTGCCCTCTGATATTGCTCAATAGGGTGGCTTTCTGTAGCCTATACCCCCTTCGTGTAATCCATTTTTGTACTTTACTTTTATAGAACCAACATCATTCTGTAATATAAGCCTTTTTCTGTCTTCCATACTTCTCTCTTATATAATTTGCACTGTGATGTTTTTGAATTGACAATGTCACTAACCCCTCCCTCGTCTTTCTTGAGGACCATGGTGGGGTCATCCCCTCCATGCGACCTCATTATAGCCGAGGGTTATAATCACCAAATTAATGGTTTTAAACAAAGTTCTCCCTCGTCTTTCTTGAGGAACATGGTGGGGTCGTCCCCTCCATGCGACCTCATTATAGTCGAGGGTTACAATGACCAATTAAATGGTTTTAAACAAAGTTTTCCCTCGTCTTTATTGAGGACCATGGTGGGGTCATCCCCTCCATGCGACCTCATTATAGCCGAGGGTTATAATCACCAAATTAATGGTTTTAAACAAAGTTCTCCCTCGTCTTTCTTGAGGACCATGGTGGGATCGTCCCCTCCATGCGACCTCATTATAGCCGACGGTTATAATGACCAATTTAATGGTTTTAAACAAAGTTTTCCCTCGTCTTTCTTGAGGACCATGGTGGGGTCGTCCCCTCCATGCGACCTCATTATAGCCGAGGGTTATAATCACCAAATTAATGGTTTTAAACAAAGTTCTCCCTCATCTTTCTTGAGGACCATGGTTGGGTCGTCCCCTCCATGCGACCTCATTATAGCCGAGGGTTATAATGACCAATTTAATAATTTTAAACAAAGTTTTCCCTCGTCTTTCTTAAGGACCAAGGTGGGGTCGTCCCCTCCATGCGACCTCATTATAGCCGAGGGTTATAATCACCAAATTAATGGTTTTAAACAAAGTTTTTCCTCATCTTTCTTGAGGACCATGGTGGGGCCGTCCCCTCCATGCGACCTCATTATAGCCAAGGGTTATAATCACCAAAATAATGGTTTTAAACAAAGTTCTCCCTCATCTTTCTTGAGGACCATGGTGGGGTCGTCCCCTCCATGCGACCTCATTAAAGCCGAGGGTTATAATGACCAATATAATGGTTTTAAACAAAGTTTTTCCTCGTCTTTCTTGAGGACCATGGTGGGGTCATCCCCTCCATGCGACCTCATTATAGCCGAGGGTTATAGTCACCAAATTAATGGTTTTAAACAAAGTTTTCCCTCGTCTTTCTTGAGGACCATGGTGGGGTCGTCCCCTCCATGTGACCTCATTATAGCCGAGGGTCATTCTCCGAAGATGTTTCCACGCGTACTAGAACTGATAAACACAAGATGAGAAGAAACACTGATACTTCTCATTAATTTATCAAGTGTTCTATCGGAGCAACACCTCTTACAACTGTCGTTCGATAGGACTTTACAAAACTACTGATAGTATTTCTTCAAATGATCTGCATTCCAAGGGTTGGAAAAGGGTTCCCCCTCTAGGTTTTCTAGTCTATAGGTCCCAGGGGCGACTTCCTTGATGACCCTATATGGGCCATGCCAATTAGGATGGAGCTTGTTGGGATTCTGCCAAGTCTTTTTGAGGACCAAGTCCCCTACAGCAATTGGTCTCTGTTTCACCCTCTGATTGTAAAACCTTGCGGTCCTCTGCTAGTAGGCAACCTGCCTTATCTCGGCATCTTCCCTCCTTTCCTAAATCAGGTCTAAGTCGAGTCTCCTCTCTTCTGTATTTCTCTGGGGGTCATACATTTGGACCCTATGAGTAGGAAACCCAATCTCGATGGGGATGACGGCTTCTGAGCCATAAGCTAGCATGAATGGGGTCTCTCCGATAGAGGTCCTCACTGTCGTCCTGTATGCCCACAGCACGGCATATAACTCCTCGACCCATCTTCCTTTTGCCTCCTCAAGCCTCTTCTTGATTCCATCTAGGATTTTCGTGTTTGTAACTTATGTCTGCCCATTGGCTTGAGGTCGGCCCGGGGTAGAGAATAATTATTTAATACTCACCCTTTCATAGTACTTTTGTAGAGAGGTATTCTTGAACTGAGTCCTGTTATCTGAGATGAGGGTGTTGGGGAGACCATATCTGCATATAACATTTTTCCAGATGAACTGGAAGGTCTTCTGCTCTGTAATTGTGACCATCGGTTCGGCCTCTAACCATTTTGAGAAATAGTCAATCGCTACGATGAGGAACCGATAGTTATTGACTGCTCTTGGTAAGGGTCCTACGAGGTCGATCCCCCACACTGCAAATGGCCATGGGGATGTAATGGAGGTAAGAGGATGATGGAGTTGGTGAGGGATGGTGGCAAATCTCTGGCATTTATCGCACTTTTTTACATATGCCGCGGCGTCTTTCCCCAAGGTCGGCCACCAGTACCCTTGGGTGATCACCCTGTTCGCTAAGGATCTGCCCCCAATATGGCTTGAGCACGATCCTTCGTGCACATCTTGTAAAATGTATGGAACCTCAGATGGTTGCACACACCTAAGTAAGGGGAGTAAAAATCCCTTTTTGTACAAGGTGTCCCCAATGACAGTGAACTTTGCAGCCCTGTATCTCAACTTCTTCCTTTCTCGCCTTACTTCTAGCATCTCCCCCTCTTTAATGTATCTGACCAGAGGGTCCATCCACGAAGCTTCTTGAGAAACATTTAGGCAATTGCTAAGTGTTCTCTCAACATCTTCAATAGTTGGTCGAAGCAAAATTTCCACTCGGACCGTCCTCCTAATGTCTGTCCTAGTCGCCAAGGCCAACCTAGTAAGGGCGCCAACTCGACCATTATTGAGCCTAGGTATCCTCTTCAATCTTACCTCTTTGAATCTCTTCAGTAATGACCGCACCTTGTCAAGGTACCTAGCCATCCTCTCGTCCTTGGCCTCGTAGGCTCCTAGTATCTGATTCATTACTAGCCTCAAATCACTATGAACCAAAATATGACCGACACTAAGAGATTTGGCCAAGGAGAGGCCTGCTATCATGGCCTCATATTCGGCCTCGTTGTTGGAGGCCTTAAAGTTTAACCTCAGGGCATACTCAATGTTTGTGCCATCGGGGGCTGATACTATTAATCCAGCTCCATTCCCGCTTTTGCAAGAGGACCCATCGACGAAGAGACTCCACACGGTATGCTCTTCTGAAAAACTTCCCTCGGTGAGGGATCCCTCTCTAAAGAGATATCTTCCCTCTTCGTTTTCGGCCACTTTTCTTCTAGAGGTGCTTGTCTCAGCCTTATCTGCAGGTGTGTTAGTGGGCTCACCTTGTCGGGTATCTATCTTCCCGAGGCTCTCACCCTCGGCTTCATCATCTTCCCAAGTAAACTCGGCCATGAAGTCTACCAATACTTTCCCCTTAATGGCCATCCTAGGCTGATACACTATGTCAAACTCCCCCAGCTCTATAGCCCAGTCCATTAACCTCCCTGATTTTTCAGGCTTGTGCAAAACCTGCCTAAGGTGAGAGTCAGTGAGGATGACCATTGTATGGGACTGGAAGTATGGCTTCATCTTTCTCGATGCATGGATCAAGGCATAGTCCAACTTCTCCATCCTTGGATACCTTTGCTCTGCCCCTGGAGTGCCTTACTGTTAAAATACACAGGCTTCTGTGCCCCGTCTTCGTCTCTCACAATGGTTGTACTGATGGCTGACTCTGAGACGATGAGGTACACATAAAGTCGTTCACCCTGCACGAGCCGTGACAATAGCAAGGGAGACCCTAGGTATGATTTTAACTCCTTGAAAGCCTCATCACACTCTTCGCTCCATTCAAAGGCCTTCCTGAGGATCTTGAAGAATGACAAACACTTGTCTGTAGCTCTGGATACAAACCTATTCAAAGCAGCCACTCGCCCTGTGAGTCTCTGAACGTATTTAATGGACTTGGGGGTCTTCATCTCAACAAGGGCCTTTATCTTTTCAGGATTGGCCTCGATGCCTCTTTGGTTGACAATGAACCCCAAGAACTTCCCTGCTCTGACCCCAAAGACACACTTGGTCGGGTTAAGCTTCATCTGGTATTTGTCCATCGTATTAAAGGTCCTCTCCAGGTCTGCCACATGATCCTCTGCCTTCAAACTCTTATTCAGCATGTCATCTACATAGACCTCCATAGACTTCCCAATTTGGTCTTTGAACATTTTATTTATGAGGCGCTGGTACGTTGCCCCCGCATTTTTTAGGCCAAAGGGCATGACCCTATAATAGTATGTCCCCTTGTCAGTAATGAAGGTTGTCTTCTTTGAGTCCTCAGGGTTCATAAAGATCTAGTTGTACCCTGAATAGGCATACATAAAGCTCATGAGCTCATGGCCTGCGGTAGCGTCTACCATCTGGTCAATACGGGGAACAGGGAAGCTGTCTTTGGGACAGTGCTTGTTGAGGTCGGTGAAGTCCACACACATTCTCCACTTCCCGTTGGCCTTTGGGACAATGACTGCATTGGACAACCATTCAGGGTAGATGACCTCTCTAATAAACTCAGCATCTTCTAGCTTCTTGACCTCATTCCTAATGACCTCATACTTTTCTCGAGAATAAACTCTCCTCTTATGCTTTATCGGCTTTGCTTCCTCTACCACATTGAGCTTGTGGCACATGATTTCAGGGTCGATCCCCGGCATATCTACATGACTCCATGCAAAGATGCTTCGTCTTCTCCTCAACAGTTTAATGAGGTCTTCCTTGATATTGGGCTTCAGAGACTTGCCGACTTGGACGGTTTTTTCTAGGTCATCCTCATCGAGGATGATGGATTCAACCTCTTCCGTGGCCTCTCCTTTCTTTATCTTCGTCTCATCCCTGAGGTCTAGGGTATCAATATTGTAAGTGGTTGTAGCCCTATTGTGTGTCTCCCTTTCTTCAGCGGAGTTGTAGTAACATTCTCGCTCTATCGTCTGGTCTCCCTGAACTTCACCCACCCCGTAAGGGGTAGGAAATTTAATTATCTGATGGACCGTAGATGGCACAGCTTCAAACTCCTTGAGGGACACACGCCCCAGTATGATGTTGTAGTCCGAGAACACCTTTTCATCCAGCACAAAGAAGCTGACCTTCTTGGTAAGCCATCTCGGCCACTCGTCCCCCATCCTGACATCGGCCTCATACACTCCAAAGGTATGAGACTTTTCCCCACTGAACCCAATCAATAGATGATGGTATGGGATGAGTCTAGCACGACTGAGACCTAAGGCTTTGAAGCACGGCCAAAACATTACATCTGCAGAACTGCCCTCGTCGACCAATATCCTCGTCACCTCACACCCGTGCACCCTAGTTGTGATGACGAGTGGGTCTTCGTGTGGGGCTAGGAGGCCTTTAAAGTCCATTCTCGAGAACCCAACTATCAGAGTGTCCATATCGACCTTCTTCCTCTTTTCTGACTTGACCTCCAGAGAGGTTGAGTGTACTGTCTTCGTCACTGCCTTGGCCTCAGCCACATGGGCTTTCCTGTCAGCGACCTCAGACCCTCCTCCTGCTAGACCCCTGGAGATCATTTCCACTCCAAGCGAGATTATATTAAGCCTCTTGACAGGGCCTTGATTGTCTCTCGACGGGAGGTCAGGGTCGTCCTCATCATCAGAAGGGTCGTCCCCTCTTTTTTGAGGACCTTATTTACATGCATCACCTCGCTTTTTCCTAGGGTCGGCCCCTCGGCCCCTCTTGAAGGCACCTCTGTCGATGTACTTTCTGAGCTTCCCTTCTTTCAGCATCTTCTCAATCTCATCTTTCAGAGCGAAACATTTGTCTGTCACGTGGCCATAGTCTTGGTGAAATTCACACCACAGGTTCTTATTCTTCTTGTTAGGGGCTGCCCTCAACTTCTCACGCCACTTCAGAGACCAGTCACTCTTTATCTCATTGAGAATCTGTTCACAGCTGACCGTTAGAGGGGTGTAACCAGCGAACTTATCGTCCGTAGACCTCTTCTTCCCCTCTTTGTTCTTCTTAGGGTATTTACCCCCACTAGCGCCTCCTTTTTTGTCTTCGTATTTTACGGTCATCGCCTTTTCGGCGTTCATCACCTTTCCTGCTGTTGACAGCAATTCAGCCATCATCCTCAGAGGGTCTTCAGCAAGCTTCCATAACAGCTTCCCCTTTTGGAGTCCTCCAATCAGGGCTGTCATAGCTATGCTCTCCTCATAGTCTTCCACCTCCAGCTTCTCTTTATTGAATCTGGCTATGTAGTCCATCGGACTCTCATTCTTTCCCTTCTTAACATAGAGCAGGTGGGTTATCTTCTTCTGTGGCCTCATCCCAAAGCAAAAGTTATGGATGAACCGGTCTGCCAACTGCTTAAAGTTTTCAATGGAATTTTTGGAAGAGATGTGTACCAGACATGTGCAGCCCCAGTCAGGGTACCAGAGAAGGCACGACAACTCATCTCATCTGAGATAGAGTATATGTCTACTGCCGACTGGTACATCTCGACATGGTGGATAGGGTTGGTGCTCCCTTCATATCTTGGGGTGACCACAGGTGGCTTCAACTTTGATGGCGTAGGGAAGTTGACTATCTTCGCCACAAAGGGTGAGCCTATGGTGTATCCCCTCTGAAGAGGGTCCCGACTTTTCAGTATATCGCCAATCTTATCCTCCAATCGCTAGATCGAGTCATTCCAGGGCCTCATAGAGTCGGCCTGGCCGATGTTATCCCCTGCCGCCTCTTTGAGATGGATGGAGGGTCCTGCCGCGGCTAGCCTGTGTCGGCTGTTTACTTCTCACTGGCCGTCGTCCCATCCTAGGGGCCGGCCCCCATGGGGTCAGTCATCTGCTACGTCCCTTCTGGACCTCACGGCACTCCTTGATCTGGACAATTTTTCCCCAGGTCATTCACTGGGCCCAGCCTCTCAAAGGCCGACCCCTTGCTTAGGCGATCGAAAGCAGAGCCTCTCGGGCGATCATCAGGGTTTTGCCTTTTGCACTTCCCTTTGCTCTCCTAGAGAGGTCTTACAGTATTATTGGAGACCTTATATGGTTCCCAACATTCTATGGGGGCTTCCTCCCCCTCCAGATCATCATACTTGTCTTCAGGGCAAGGGTTTCCTTGCCTCCCCAAGCGTAGACGCCAGGGGTCAGCAACATCCCTACGCCACTGAGGGGGTGGCAGGTCTTTACAAGGTGCCTGGAGTGGTCCCCTGGCCTTATGCTGTCCTGGAGCTGCTGCCGGAGTAATCATCTCAGGTGAGACCCCTGGTGGTCTCAGTATGTTCTGGCTCAGAGCCGTGAACTGCTCCTGTATGATCCGTTGGCTCGCTGCCAGAGACTTTAAGGCTGCCGCCATATCAGCCATCTCAAACTGAGGTGGTGGCTGACTGGAACTGGGTCCTCCCCCATCATCCGGTGGGGGAAGTGGTGGTGGCATCTCCAGTGCCATGTGTTTGAGCTATGAAGAGCTGAACTGATGAAGGTTTGTAAGCTTGAGAACCTTAATGGGTCTCTTTCAATGGTGAAACATCTCCTCTCAGGGGGAGAACTGGCTCACCATCAGAGTGCCTAGTGAGGTGAAGCTGTATTCAAGGAAGAGACGTCTTCTCGTTCCCACAGATGGTGCCAAACTGATGATGCTGAGATTCGACACCACCAGATAAGTGATGATGAGCTCAAACAATAGTAACCATGGCAGCCATAGAGATGTAAGTGTATGAGTGTGTAGAAGGGGATGAGTATAAGAGGAATAAGACAATGATGTATAGTGGTTCAGCTAATTAGGCCTACATCCACTATGAGTGTGTGATCCACTAATTATGGGCACTAATGGCCTTGGATACAATGCACATAAGCTCTCTCTCTCTCTCTACTGTGTGTACAAGCAGAGTTTTTAGCTAGGGTTACAATTATCGATCGATCTCTTCTGTAGGGTTGTAGGTGACAAGTATATATAGGTCTTGGGGATGTAGTGTACCCCCCAAGTATGCATGGTGCATGTGAATGATGATCTAGCCAATCCCCTGTTGACACCTGTAGATGCCAAATGATAACATAATATTCCCTCACGTAAGGGTGTGATTTTGTTATAACGTTCTCCCATGTGCCATGTGAGCCTCACGCGCTCTGTTCCACGCGTCTCCCAAACCACGCGCTGTGATAATGTCACCCTCGGCCTTTGATATGAGGCCGAGGGCAAAGTTCCTTCCGACAATGAGTCTGGCCTAATTTGGGCCTCATACTGTCGTACCCTCGGGGGGTCGTCCGGAGCCTGATGAAGGGTCGGCCCCCTGAGGGGTCGTCCAGAGCCTGATGAAGGGTCGGCCCCCTGAAGGTTCATCCGGAACCTGATGAAGGTTCGGCCCCCTGAGGGGTCGTCCGGAGCCTGATGAAGGGTCGGCCCCCTGAGGGGTCGTCTGGATCCTGATGAAGGGTCGGCCCCTTGAGGGGTCGTTCGGATCCTGATGAAGGGTCAGCCCTTGAGGGGTCGTCTGGAGCCTGATGAAGGGTCGGCCCCCTGAGAGGTCGTCTGGGCTGATGAGGCACAGGGCGCCCTTGGCATGGCCGAGGGTATATAGGGGTATATCATTCAGCTTCTTCAACACTCCATGTTTAATTTATAATTGAGAAGACTGTGTGGAAAGTTGCTCGTCCTGAGTTTGGATCTTTTGAGACATCTCGACAATGGCTATATTCTTATCCTTTATCTCTGCAGACTGATTGACAAGCATTTGTTGAGTTGTGTCATCATTAGTTGTAGGTTGACTAGATATAGATCTTGGTCGGGAAGTCGAAGAAGTTTTGGATTTCTACAAGGCTTCCAATTCCTCATTTAGCCTAGCATTCTCAGTTTCCAAGAATGATACCCCTTCATCAACATCAGAAGTTGTAGAATTAGCCTTCAATGAGTCCAGTTCACTAAATAACTTATTTTTTTATTCCTCCAATAACTTAGCAATGGATCTAGCTTCATCAACCCACACTTAAGCAGGAATTCCTTCTTCCCAAAAGCGAAAATGTGCTTCTCTAATTTCTCCTCAAAACCCCTCGCTCCACTTAAAGACTTACACTTGGCCTCATAATCAGCGTGAAGGAGAGCCTTAGATTCATTATGCTCCTCTCAAAGTTCTTCAATCATTTCAAAGTAAGCCACGTTATTGGCCATAACCGTATCTTTGGCTTGATCAATGGCATCCTCCCTGAGAAAGTTTGATAAATCTTCCTCGAACAAAGTTATATGACCATCCTTGAACAAACTGTTTCAGCGCTTGAGTATATCTGAATCATTGGAACATAGTTGTTCTATCTTGGCCATAAACTAGAAAAATAAAGAGATATCCAATCAACAACATGAAAAGGAATATATCACAGCAATTAAGAAATGATGAGAAACTAATAGATGACAAACAGTATGAAGAAAAAAGTCCTTTTATTTATATGAAAGGAAATTACAAGTACAACATAAAATAAATAAAAGAAAGGCAAAAAATATACAGGCCAACTGCCAAGCAAATCTACACCTTCTTTCTGTTAGTTTCAACTCTAGCTTGGTTGGAATAAGGAATGACTGGAATAACTTTCTCGGTGGATGGGAGGACTGACTTAATAACATTCTTAGGTTGGTCAGCTGAAGACTCAACCCCCAGAGATAACTCCTCAGAACCAACATCATCTTCAACTTCATCTTCCATGTTGGGGCGAGTGCCAGGCTCATTCCCTTGGAAGAGTTCAGAGTCTTATGATGTGCCAACCTCCTTCAGTGCAGCTGACCAAACGTCCTTGAAATTTTATTTCTTTGCATACTCAATCTTAATAGAGACAGCAGTGATAGCCTTATCCTAGCTTTTATTAAAGGAATTTTCCCTAGCCTTCTTCCTTTTGGTCTTCTCAGCAGTTAGGCCCTTTGCCAACTCAGCCACTTGCTTCTGAGCCTCAGCAGCCTTATCTTCAAACTTCCGTCGAGCTTCCTCATTATCTTTTATTTTGTTCTCCCAATATTTATTTTCAGTCTCCAATGCTTATTGGGAGTCAATCAAGGACTTCTTGATACAAGCAAATGCCTCCTTAACATCGATTGAAGAAGAACGAAGAGCATGTCCTTCTCCAATATCTGGTTGAAATCATTCAGGAACTTCAAAAAAGAAAGGAAAAATTAGTGCAAGAAGTCAAAGACAAAGTACAATGTACGAAATAGCAAAAGAAGAATTCTCATCATAGCAAGGATTTGAGCATCCTTGTTATAAATTTTAAGTCGGGGCATAGAAGAAGCAGCACCCCTATGGTCTGGAAGAGTACCAGACTTAATTTATTCTTGGGCAAGCCAGGACCTATGGCTATAGAGGAGCCAACACCATATGGAGTGACACCGACCAAGCTTTATTGGTCGTCATCAATGGTTTCTTTAACCAGCTTAGCAGTAGGACCTCTCCTCAATCTTTTTAAGAGATAATCATCTCCCTTCGTGGCTGGCAGCTTCTTCCTAGTGTCATCTTTCTTTTTGGCCCCACCATCCACATGCTTGTGGGTATCAGTAGCAGCATCATCTCCAAAAAGGTTAGGAAATTTTCTTTTGCCCATGGATGTAGAAAAAGGAACGTCTTACTCAAGGGAGGAAGATGTGCCAACAACGAGTTCACCACTAGCTGATAAAGTGGACATTGGGTCCTGGTCTAAGTCAACCACAATGATAGGAGAAATAGTTGAAGGTCGATCAATAAAGGAGGTGATAGATCTCCTATATTTCAGTAAATAGGAGGCTGACCTAGTATGCTCCTCACCAATTTTTTGATGAATACCCTAGAGAAACTTGAGCTCGTCAAGCTTAATATCACCTTCCTTCGGACATTTTCATTTCCTATCAACTGAAAGTAAACAAACAATCAATGTTAGTTAACATTTCGGCAGGTAATTCAACATCATAAGCATATGAAATATATTTAGTACAACTAATGCCATTACCCTCTCTAGGGCATCTTGATCCAGTATATACTTCTGCCCCTTTAAGAGGTATGTATTCCCATTTTTTGCAATAACCCCACGATCGAAGTAATCCATGTTGGAATCAGGCAGATTGATGACTAGAGCTTTATTAATAAACATAGTTTTCAAATAATATGTATTGTCACTAGTGACCCATTTGCAACAGAACATGATGTCAGGGATACCGATATGGGTCCCATGGATTTGATTAAGCCTATGGACACCATTAACTATTCTCCAAGTGTTGGGGGCTACTTTAGAAGGTACAATATCAAAGTATTGACAAAATGCTAAGCAAAAATTATTTGGGGGAAAAGTGAAGCCACATTCAGTTATGAATAAGGAAGGAATTCAATGACCTTCAGACAAAGACAAAACATCTATAGGGGATTAGGGAACCCTAAGTCTACCCAGACTGGTATATTCCATTCCTATCTAAACTCATCTAGAGAGACAACAACGTAAACCATGGTACGATATGAAGAAAAGAAGAAAGAGAAAGTATTCTTACAAAAACATAAGGATTCAGCAAGAACTAGAAGACCGGAAGAACGATCGCATGAAAGCTCAAGAGTTTTCAGCAAAAAATTAAAAGATTTGAGGTAAGATACAATCAGAAATTTACCATCTTTATAGATTGCCTCAAAAATCAGCAAACGTAATGATTAAAGTGAAACAACGGTTGAAATTATGGCAGCAATGAAAAATATGTATTTACCCTGAGACGGTTCGCTAAAGTTTAGAATATTTATAAAAATACCATCAACAAAAAATGCTACTAGCAAATATCAACGAAAGTTTACAAGTATGGGAAGTCGGCAACTAACCAAGCATCAGGAATGTAGCCCGAACTACTATCAGGACTAAATGCTCCATACTTTCAAGAAAACATCAAACATGGAACATTTGGGGCTTCTATTGATACCAAAAATTTTCCACTTACGTAGACAAATCAGAAATGGACACGTGTCATCCAATTTGGCAAGAATCCTAGTCAGCAAGATATAGACTCGCTGACCAACATAAAGAATGCCGACCAGTATGCAAAATTTTCATTATCTTTCTTCACCAGCACCTAGTATAGGCATATTCATTATCTTTCTTCACTTTTAACATTAAACTCTAGTATTTGTAAACGGCATCCCCAATAGCATTCTCATCCTACTTGGCCCTCTTAACAACATTTCCGACAGTATTTTTGTCATCATTCTTTCCCTTCTCCATATTTTTCAACACGTCCTTCCATTTTTTCTAATTCTTCTCATGGGCCTTATTGGCAACTTCCAGAGATTCCTTTAGTCCTTAGAATGTACCCTCAATATCAACTGATGAATCCCTCAAACGATCATCCATTCTTAATAGTTGGTCATAATCAACTAAAAACTTCAAAGTATAAGAAAATTCAAAAAGTTAGTGAACATGTGGCAAGAACACAAATAGATAAGGAGAGCAGTTGAAAGGATAGTGACCACGGACAAATTATGATTGGCTTTTTCTATCAATCTATCCCTAGAGAGAAACCCTGATCCTATCAAACCCCGGGCATGACCAAGGTTCACTGCCACAGAAGCAGCAAAACATACGCCTTGGTTGGCTTGGTCCTTCCTTGGTAGCTCCTGGCAATCAGTAGGTCCTTTTCTCAGCCTCTTGAATTGAGGTTCCTGGTTCCTCGCGTCGTCACGCACCACCACCATAGGGCGTTTAGAGTTTTATTCCTCAATGTTCCTCTTTTTAGGTGAAGGTGGAGATTTGGTTTCAGCGAGGAGGTTGGGGATCTTCCTTTTCACCATGTCTAAAAAAGGTGTTATGGTCGGTACGAGGTTGATGTCTAAGGATTCAAAGGAGGAAGAAATACCTTTAATAGTAAAATATCCCTGTAACTTGGGAAAGGGTTCTGAAGCAGTAGTCAAGTAAGATGAGGTTGGCTACTTTAAATCAATGGGGGTTAGAGGAGTATCTTCTGTTGGTTAAGAAATAAATGAGGTGATGGAGTTTTGGTAATCCAGCAACACAGGTGTTGAATGAGGGTAATGTTCCCTAACTCTTTATTAGATGGACCAGACAAGCTTCAAATCAGTAAAATTTACTTTGGACAAAATGGGAATGTCCTTTTTTCTCCTCTCTACCAAGCACAAAAACTGGGATATTGGTCAGTAATTGAGTAAATTGAAAGGAAAAAGAAAAAATGCACAAAAAATAAACGATGTTGACGTATGCCATGACCTTCCTGAGGGCAGCGTGGCCCAGTATATTCTTCACCCTCGGGAAAAGGGGAAAATTGACAGTTCTTAACAACCAATCCATAATCCCAATAATCTTTATTGGAATTGGGAAAATTAACTACTAAAGCCCTGTTGGAATATATGGTCTTCAAATAATAAATATTATCAAATACATCAATTTCGTTATTCCTATCTGGGTTTCATATCGTTTGTTAATACGATTGACCCCATTTACTATTATCCAGGTATTGAGTTCCACTTGGGCTGGGACCGCATCAAAATATTGAAAAAATTCAAGAAATAATCGATTTGGAAAGAAAGTAACTCCACACTTTGCAATGAAAATTATGGGAATCCAGTGACCTATTTCTAATAAACAAAAGTCACAAGAACCTGTCACCAACTCAGTTTTCACCCACTCGGGGATCCTACGCTATGTTCTAAACTCTTCCAAAGAACCCTCATCAATGATATACACCATCGTAAAAACTCATAAAGTAAAATAGAAGAAAGAAAGTATTCTTACAGTACTCAACAACAATTCTCTCTCTAACGGTGAAGTAAGAGCTCAATAACGAAGAAAAGATTTTGAAATTAATGGTGGGATGAGATTAAGAGGGAAGGGGCCTTTTATAGGAATGGTGACATCTTTTTTTTTTAAAAAAAAGGATTAAACCCCAAATAACATAAAACAGAGAAAAATAGCCTTTCTCCGGGGGCTTACAACAAAGAGCAAAGAAATCAAAAAATCATAAATATAGACATGGGACCTTTATAAGGCCTAGCTTTGAAAGACAAACTAATCTCTTTATGGATAGCAACAACAATTGACTTGTCATTCATATCATTTCCATCACAAGTAGCTTTGTTCCTGGCACATCATATTTTCCAACTAATGAAGCTTGGGAGAAACTTACAAAGAATAACCCGGATATTCTTTCCATTAAAATGAAACCACCAAAGCAAAACACGGGATCTAAAACCCGTATTCTAAAAATTGAGACCCATAAGTTTTTCAAAATAAATCCAAACTGAATTATCCATATCACTCGAACCAAATAAATGTTGGGAATTCTCCACACTAGGATGTAAATAACAACGGCATCTCGAAACTAATGGGATGTGGATAATTTCACTACAAGAAAAACACCATTTTATGACGCTTGAAAAAATAATTTAAATACATTTATTACAAAAATGTCATTTAAAGGTTAATGATATTATTAATGTGACATTTCTAATATAAAATGTCATTTTATACATATTAGTAATATTTTTTATGACAATTTAAATATAAAAATCATATTTGATTATAGATGTTATGACCTTTTTTAAGAATTTCTACTCTAGGGTACATATTATGACCCTTTTTTGTCCACCAAAATTTAGAAGCGGGGTTTTTTACCCCTAAAATATTTTTTGGGCTTTCACAACTTCCCGCTTCCTCTAAAACCCCTCTCCATCAAACTCTCCCTCACGCTGGACTCCATCTCCCTCACGATCTAATCTCCATTATCTGGACGATCTCTTTTCCGTTCTCTAACGATGGTACGCTTTATCTCTCCTACTTTAGTTTTCCTACTGTTTCAAGATTGAAACGAGATTGAAACAATAGTTAAAACGCTTCAATATTGAAAATATTCAAGGTTGAAATGCTTGAAGCGCTTGAAAAAAGATTAATAAAAATAAGAAGTAGTGACAGACCTCAACAATTGGAACGCTTGAAAGGTACGCTCTAATTTGGTGTAGTGATAGACCTTAAACTTTATTAAGCTGAACTCTTGAAGTAACCAACCCTATCTTTGGGACATTTTTATACTAAGGGCATATCAAGTGAACATGGTGTTGATCCTCATCTTCCAACCTTATATACATAAATTCCATCTTCATTGTATCAGAGTAGTTCATAAGTTCCACATTAATACTTGGATTTAGGATGTTGTTGGACGTAATGTCCAGGATTTGGTGGGTTTTTAGTATCAAGTTCGTTCTGTCTAGATTAGTGATTAATAAATGATTCCACGATTATATACAAAAACAAAGTCTCGACACCTTTTTACTTGTTAGACACTTGAGGATCTAAATGTTAATTTTGGAATAGTGTTTAACATACCTACATCAAGTTAATTATTTTACCAAATCTTAGGATTATTCATCTCTTGGATGTTAATTTCACCAACAATGTTTTAGCGGGATGAAATTTATCAAAATTTGGATTGATTCGTGATGTTTAGATTAATTGCATTTAGGTTTTAAAGTTGTGAAGATGTTTGATTTTGATTTACTTTTGCGTGAAGATGATTGATTTTGATTTACTTTTGACAAAATTTGAATTTTTATGAGGAGTTGTTAAGATTGATTGTGTTTAGGTTTTAATGTTAATGATTTTGATTTGCAAAAGAAAGAGTACACTATCATTTATTAAAGTGATTTTAAAGAAATATTTTGAGTTTTTGAGTTTTGGTTTTAAATCTAATAATTTTGATTTGTATAAAAAAACCAGTTGGGTTTTACACATTTGTATTTTTCAAAGATTCTTCAAAAAATGTTGAAAATCATTTTTATTGATTGAGTTTAGGTTATATGAGAAACAAATACAAAAAACGTTGATAAATTATTATTTTTTTGCCAATGCAAAAGACGTAGCAGCTTAAGATTTTATGGCATATTGATTAAGCAATTTTTTATTCGGTAGATTGGTTTATGCATTTTTAAATATTTTGATTGATTTGAGTTTCGATTTAGAAGGTAATGAATTTGATTTTGATTGTATGAAAAACAAATGTAAGAGAGTGAACAAGTTGGGTTAAGCTCTGTTGTACTATCAAAAGTTTCTGAAAAAATGTTTGCGAGTTTATAACAATTTCTTTAATCTGTTTGATCCATATATTAATTTCCTAATTTGATTTTGAAGAAAGTAATTTATCAAAATTTGGGAGTTCGATGCTAAAATGACCTAATGAAATATATGACTGAGACCATGGCTTGAGTTTCCATAGCTAAAGTAGATGTAACCTTAGGAGTAGGGACCATCTTTCCACTAATAAGACTACCCATAGAATTCCTACAAATAAAAACATAAGATCTTTTTTTTGGTTACTGCAAAAAAGACCCATCAGAGTTTACTTTTAAGAAAGTGGGGTGAAGGGGGTGACCATATGCTTTCACTACTAAAAGGCAATGGGGGAGCACTACTAGGATTAGGACAAACATTTTGTAGCTTTTACTGTAGATTGGCATTGAATTCAAGTGCGAATATTGTTGGTTCTGGAGTGTTTTCTTATCGTATTTCACCTAATGATACCATCCACAACGTTCTCTTAGGGGATAAGTATATACGTGTATCAATAACTTATGTTCACTCTCCCGAAGTGAATCTTCCTATATCGGTACCTAACGCGAACATGTATAATGTTAAAGACGCAGACAATTCATATGTTGCTTGACCTAAAGAGTTTGTGTTGTCGCGTGTGTTGGGGTAACTTCCCTTTTTTTTACATTCAATTGCATATTTTGAATTCATTATCCATGCCGCATTCAATAACTTTAGTTCATTATCAAATCCATGCCCTACGAGATTTTGTTACTTTTTGGAATGATTGAAATGAGTAAGTGACCATAACATATTTTTAGTTTTTTTGTTGAAAATATTTGCATTACAAATGCTGACTGGTGGGTAGTTGTATGTTGCATATTATTTTACTGAATGAACGGCAAAACATAAGAAAGTTTACTATCATCATTTTTTAGAGGTACCTATATCAGTGTAATCCATTACTCCTGACATCATCCTAATCTAAAACCTTGCTATTCTCATTAACCGTATTAGGGACATGGTTGAGTGAACAATCATCTTGGTTACCATCATCATTCCCCAAAAATTGCCCTTTAATAAATTTACCCCTTCTTCTTTGACCTTATAATGATCAGTAATCCAAAAACCATGTTGGTACTTAATTTTGTGAATGTAATTAGCAGCATTCCAAACCTTAATTGTTGTGTGGATGAATTTAGAGTTAGCCTCACTATTAGTGGCCCATTTAATGTTAATTTTTTTCAGCTAATTGATCCAATTATGAAAATACCTTCTTCAACATCTATATCACTCGGTGCATTACTGTTGGTCTCTTGTATGTTCAAGAAAATCCAACCGATAGATCCACCGTGTCTTACCGTGTCTTACTTTATTACTCTGTTTGGCAATGAACACACGACACTAGTTTCACCCAAAATACCGACTTTAGTTAGGGAAACCATGTTAAGTGGAATCTCAGGTAGACCTAATTTCTTATTTCCATGATTTTCATTATACATTAAAAGGTATATTCACCTTTAACTTTGTTTCTTTCTTGCAAAATATTTGAAAATATTAATATTCACCTTATTATTTGTCTCATTCCTTTGATATTAGTCTTCCATCATGGTTTACGTTTATGATTTTATTATCTCTAAGTAGTTATCTTTATAAGATTGAACGTAATAAGTGCAGGACATGTTAAACATAAAAAAGTTTGGAGATGTGCCATTTAGGGACAAGGATTTCACGAATGCAGTTGATTATTATTCAAAGGTATGTAGTTCATATATAAATTCATTCACTTACAAGCTTAACGTTCTTTTTCTTGAGCTTTGTTGAATATGTTATTGTATGATTTGTTAAATCTCAAATAACAATTATGTTATCCACCCATGATTTAAGGCTTACTACGTATCGACTTCTTTTCTGGGTTGATCCCACCTGTTTTGGGATTAATCTAGTTACGAATCACGTATACTTTTCCTTTTTATATTAATGAGGGTTTAATGATGGGATCCATTATCATCTATGGGGATTGATTTCAAGGCAAGTTTACTTCTTGATCTATGGGTATATCGGATTGGATTTTCTCGAATAAGATCCATTATGAATGGATCACAATTATGATGTTGGGGTAGGACAGTTCACGTTTTCATACACAACATAGGATCACGTGGTTGTTGATGGGATTTTAGGTTTTGCTATTCTGATTTGAATGATGGGGATCACAGTTCACGTATTTGATCAAGAGGAAACATATTTTAGATATGCATTGGATTAATGAGTCAGCGACGCTTCATCGCATTGACTGATTCAAGGTTAATTATTGGATTAGATCCAACAGTTCAAATACTTCAATTCACCAAGGTAGGCATATGGATTTTTAGTGTCAGGCATTCGTCAGTTTTTCGGTGATGTTTAATTTGATTGCTTGAATTCTTAGATCCAATTTCTAACCAGTTCTTCAAATATTCTTCATGATAGGGAATTAATCTTCCATGGGTTTTGATTTATGTTTTGGTTCCAATTATCCATCCAATGATATTTTTGAATAGTTTTGGATGTGTTTTAGTTAACGCGGATTCGTAGATCCAATAACTTTACTTTATATGATGGTTCAGTTAGGCAAAAAAACGTTGACATAAAATTAATGCTTGGAATTGCAGAATTCTTGCCAAAGCTTCATAGTTTGCTTCTTACTTACTAAAAACAGACTCATTAATTTAGTTGAGATTGATACACTCTCATCCCTAACAAAGTTGTACTATTTATATTGGTGGTGAGAGACACTGCAGAAATAATGTTACTAGAGTTGGCATTAAAGCCTCCCAGAGCACCCGCTATGGCTGAGCAGGTTAGGTTCTTGAACATGTGGAGCTCCACTAAGGAAGAAACGTTAGTCTTGAGGACCTTCTTCACCACGTCCTCTTTTATGATAGCCTTGCAAACTACGGACTTTCCTCTTCCTTCAATCCAGTTCACTACAGTTGGTTTTTTATCGAAACAATATTTACCAGATAAGACAATAACATCCATGTCAAGGAAATCATTTTGAAAGAATTCTAAAACATTCGGAACACTATGTTCATCTCCATGGCATCCCCCGTGCTACAATAAAATATTATGTAAATATTCTTTCCAACAATACTATAGATAGTTTGGACATAATATGTTGGCTGGAGAGCAGCTAGTTTATTAACACGTCCACCTAATTTTTTTTTATCAAATACTTTGATCTTACATGTTATATTGTTAAAAGTGTACATGTTACTATAATGATCCCTTAAGTGATGTTATTTGAGAAGTTATGACTGACCTTTTTTACCTTAAAATCAATAAAAGGGTATTACGTAACTTTATAAGATTCACATAATGC
Source organism: Sambucus nigra (assembly GCA_949130495.1). Lineage (NCBI taxonomy): Eukaryota > Viridiplantae > Streptophyta > Magnoliopsida > Dipsacales > Adoxaceae > Sambucus > Sambucus nigra. The sequence continues at coordinate 135,372,115 of OX422218.1, forward strand.
TCTATATGCCTAACGTATGAGTAAATTAATACTTGAGTAAATAAGTGATGTTTTGTTGGGACACTTAGAAAGCATACACTCTTGTGAATCATTTGCTTCAATTGTAATTGATGAAGCTCATTATGTAAGCCAATTGGGACATGATTATAGACCAGATTATCAGGTAGTAGCCTTGTAAAGCTTTAGACTATATGTGTTAATTTATACTCCGTCCGAAGCTATAGTGCATGTTTTACTATTTGTAGAGAATCATATTTTCCCTTAACAGTAAGTCAACCTACATAAATCCTACTCTAAATCCCCAATGTAACGGATGATGTCTTATGCTTTTATCAGTCATGCCCTCGTACACTTAAGCGGGGCCACATAATTTAATGGAAACTAAGAGCACGCACCTACGTTCTCACAAACTTAATATACTAGGGGCATTGGTGGATCTGTTTTTCAACAATACTTTATTGTAACCTCATAATTCAATATCAACTAAGAAAACACACCTGCGTTTCATAAACTATTATACTGAAACACCTTCCACACCGTATTTAGTCAATCACTAAAAGCATCGACATCCATCTTGTTGTCTAAAGTGGGAACATCCACCTTAAGATCCCCCCTGAAGTCTCCATCGGATGGCAGTTGCAAATCGTTGGAGCAGAGCATTATGTGAAGGTTTATGGCAGTTGCAAATCACCGTTATGTTTGTGTATTACTCGTTGTTGGACAACATTTGAAGTTGTGTAAAGGTTTATGTTTAAAAAATGAAAACCATCACCGACGGAACTGTGAAAAATGTTTAAATTTGTGTTGAGTGTTTGTTCTTTTTTCATTGATGTTTGCTATGTTTGTTCATTCTTCCCTGTTTGGGGGGTAGTTGCACTATGAGTAAGATGGGAAGATTAGACCACTTTTAATAATATATGTGTACTCCTATTGTGCACTACTATTTTTTCAAGGCTCATATTTTTTAACTATTGATCATTACTATGAATTTCATTAGTTGGTGATGTTAAAAATAACACTAACTCGATAGACATATTATAAAATATTGGTAGAAGGTCACATTTGGTTTCTGTGCCATTGAGTTTCATGTTTAACCATTTTTACTTGATTGGTTCTTTCTTTATCTTATGTTTATAACCCATTATATTTTTTCTTATCTATATTATTTGTAGGTTGATCTGGGCATTGAAAGAATCGTCTTGGGGCTTTACTGAAATAGGTCGAGACCACGATAATAACCTTGCTTCCCTAACTGAATCAGATATTGATTTGAGACTTGGTAGATTCGGAGTTTTAGGAGATGAGACAGTGGAAAAATCCGCCAGTCAAATGGATCAATAATATGGAAATCACCTTTGGGGCTATCGAAGAGGACACATGCTAATATTGTTACTCAAAAAATGTCCTGCTTAGTGGAAGGATATGTGTCGGATCTCAGTAAATGCAGGGAGTATCATCGGTGCCATAGGGTCTGCGAGCATCACTCAAAAACCCCAATTGTCATGGTTGGTGTCACACACCCGATCTTGCCTTTTTTGTTGGTTGAGAGTCCCATTTAACTACATCAACCATTTCAACTGTTCCACTACATCAGCCATTTCAAATTTAGTATTTCTCGAGGGCACATTGGGCATCCTGTGGTTGCTCATGGTCCTGCATCTTGATACAAGTGAAATTAAAAAGGGCTCTATGGAGAGTCAGCATCCTGGCAATCATAAGGTATCGTAGTAACCTGCTATGAGCTCGGGAGCATGGAATTGCAGCACAACATTAAATCATGTGCGTTAAGCTACAATAATTTCTATGTACTGATGTAAATTGGTTTGTGCATAGTGCAGCTACTGCTGGTGTATATGTGTGCGCATCAGCAATGTTCTAGTGACTGTTTAATGCAGCCTATGCGTTAGGCTGCAAGAATTTGTTTAGGTGCAAACGCGCGAGCACACACATGCTAGTGTAGCAGTAGAGGTTGTTGAGAGAATATGTATTAGGTAGGTGTGGCCACAATGTTTGTGTGTGTGTGTAAGTGTGTAAGTGAGTGTGTTAATAATAGGTAGGTAGGTGCAGTGTTTGTGTGTGTATGAGTCAGTACATCAGTTATTTCTTTTGTGCGGTGTGTGTGATGCCGCATATATCAGTCGTGTGTATTTATGGTGTAAATAAATAGTATTTAGAGAACCCCTAATAAAGGGGAAGGCCCCACTTGAGTCGCAATGCCGTGTGTTGAGATTTTTAAGGGCTAGAAATCCATGTGCGCTTGGTTTTATCGATATCTATTTAAATAGGAGGATGGTGTCATGTAAATTGGTTCTATCGATATCTATAAAAATATCAGATGTCAAGCCTGTGCAAATGCTGATGTCGTCCTCCCTTACTCTCTCAGTCAACATTGGATCCTTTATCATCCCCAGTCGAATATCGCAGTGTGGTTGGTGCTTTGCAATACTTGTCTCTCACGAGTCTATATTTATCATTTATCGTGAATAAGGTATCTTAATTTATGCACTGCCCCACATTAGATCATTGGGCTATTGTTAAGCATGTGTTGCGGTATCTCAAGCATACTATTAATTATGGCCTTTTTATCTCTCGCTCCACTAATCACTACCTCTCCGTCTTTACAGATTCTTACTGGAAAATTTTATTGATTATCGGAGTTCTATAAGTGGCTATTGTATATGTATCGGCTCAAAACTTATCTCTTGGACCTCACGTAAGCAACCTATTGTTTCCCATTCCAGCACTTAATCGGAGAACAAGTCTATTGCAAATACTTTAACTGAAAGTTGATGGTTACAATTGTTGTTTCATTAACTTTGTTTTCTTCTACAACATCCTCCTAAGTTGTTGTCTGATAACCTTGGTGCCATTTACCTCATTACAAATGCAGTTTTTCACGCTCGGACTAAGAACGTCAAAATTGATTACCATTTTGTCATATGAAAACCCCACTTCTAAACTGGCCATGGATGTTAGAACAATCTTGGGACCCTATTATTTAGTACAACCTCATATACTTATTAAGCACACTATTTTGTGTACTCATTACTACAACATTTTAGAACGAATTCTTCACTTAGGGATCCTGTTATTTTATTTTTATGAATTCTAATAATTCTCTTTTTTAATTAATTACTCATTAGTACTTCTTTTTGTATAGATTTTCAGTTTAACATTTTTGTTGGACTGTTGAATTTGTATAACATGTCATATTGTTTGTGGTGAGGAGGGGGATGCTTTTAACATGTCATATTGTAAGAGCTTGATTGATTTGAGGCTTTTGTATCAGTTAATCATTCAAATTGATTTTAGGTCTGGTGTTTTCTTTACCTTTTAGGTGTCTTGGACACAAGGTTGTCGCTGGCATGACACAAGGTTATCCAATCCAAAATTGGGCTTTATGCAGGATGGTTAAAATTAATGGTGTTGTGTTGTGTCAAAAGTTCAATTTTTTGTAATTTGGTAATGTTGTTAACTGAGTTATAGAGAAGGTATTCCATGTTGACCTAAATAATGAAAAAATTCTCTTCAAAATGTAATGTATTACGAAATTCTCTTCATTTCTATCCCCTACGCATCCCATTCATTTGGGGTTGGCCTTGAACTTCACCATATTCTATTACCAAATCATGAACTCTGCTAAAAGTTATGCATGTATTTTTATCTTTTGGAATTATATCCGTTGAAAACCCATGTCTTATTTGTTGAGTTGCCAATATGTATCCCAGGGCCTACCACCTTGACAATCAATCATTCGATGAAGATATATCATAATTGGATACTCTTAGTGAGGAATCATATCAAGATAGCACATTAATTATAAAGTTCTTAAGGGACAACCTCGCCTTATGGACTTATGACATCCCAGAGGATGGACGTACTCTTTTTCTTCCGTTAGAACTTATGGCATACTTAGAGTTTTGCTTCTTTGTGAATGTTTTAAGAACTGTTAACTTTCCACGATTAGTTCATGATACATTTGTTTAATCTTTGTTTCATGATACATAGATGTTGTTCTTTATTAGTGGTAAGTTTAGGTGACTCACCATCGATTCTATTTCACTACTTGAGCTGAGTTGATTTATGAAAACAAATGGTTGTCAATGTTTTAACAGTTTCACTAATAATTTTATCGATTACTGATCCAAGATGTGTTGTATGGATGGGGCATATGAAATGATTAAATTTTAAACTCTAATACTATGTATGAACTTTCAGCAAGGCATGGGTTCTTTTAATGTTGCAATATTCATAATCTCAACTACAATCATTTGAATAATTCCTATATGATATGCAACTAATATCTTTAATCCTATGTAATTGTCTTTTTTGTTTTTATGATTTAATTTCGTGAATGTTATGTAGGCATGGACCAAGGAACCAAAAACTCTTCAAGAATCTCGTACACATGGCATTCAAAAGAAGATGGATCAAGTGAAGGAGTAATTACATGAATTATTTTCTGGTATGATTAGACATTACATACCTAACAGTTATATTTTACTAAAAGTTCAAAAAGTTATCTTTAAGTTTTGTGTTTTGGTTCTATTAAATATAATTGATGTTAGGGATTTTTCTTTAGGTTCTATCATATGTTTAAAAACAAGCGTGCACGATGGAAAGATAAACAGCTAGAGAGATTATAATGGATTTGGAAGTTGATAAGTTCGATAAGAAGGTATTTTTTTTTTCAAATTTTTATGAACACATGATTATGTGTTTCAAAATTATTGGCTTCGAGTAATTTATAAAGTCGATAGTTTAATGAATTGGGTAGGTTTCAAATTTGGAATACACAATTTTTAGTGGAAAATTGAGAAGTTTATAGAGAGCACACACTAATGGGTCTTTTTGAATACTGTTGTTGGAGTTTTTTGTTATTTCTTAAACATGTAGGATAGTCTTATAAACAGGGGAAATTCTGCCCAATTTTTTTAAAATTGTTTACAATAATTTTAATTATATTAAAAATCTTTTCGACTTAAATTAAACACGACTTAATACTTAGGAAAAACTTAAATTCATATGTTGTGTTTTACGTTGCACTAGATATTTATATATGATGTTTTGAACTTATGTAGGTGCATCTACTTAGAGGCATTAGGAGGGTGTATCACTAGCAGACAACATGATAGTATACCTAAGTGGGGAGAGGACTTCGGCACATTATTCCCTAAAATTATGAAGAGATTATTACGATGGAGGAACACTTTATTTTTATACATAAATTTAATTTGGTTGATGTGTTAGCTCAATTTAATTTAATGTAGTTTTGTTTGATGTGAGACAAAAAAATATGTTGGTGGGAGTGTTGCATTTTTTGGCTAAATGGTATAATCTATAATGTATCAATTGTAACATTGAATGTGAAATAAATAATTCTATTAATTTTTATTTGTGTTTAGATTTATTTTTCAACTATGATATTAATATTGGTTATTAATTTTTTTTATTATATGTTTAATTTATGACTGTTCATGTTAAACCTTCATGTGATGAAATATTTTATATGACCTTTTTTAATATTTTAAATCGAACATGACATCTTATAGAGTATATTATGACCCTTTTTTGTAGCTGATATGACGTTTTTGAAAAAAAAGATGTATATCATCGTTACCTAATATGACACTTTTTATGGGTATCAATTATGACACCCAAACTTATGACGATTTTTATTAAAAAATTAAGCGTCATAAAATGCGTTTTATGACACTTAAAAATGTCATAAAAATGCTTTTTTCTTGTAGTGTTTGTAAATTATCATCAAGAGGAATAGCATTAGGAAGAATACACCACATAAATGTAGACACTTTCAGGGGGAAGTCTAGGATCCCAAATCATGGTAAAAGAAAATTGAATACCATGTTTAGAACTCACCAAATCCCAAATATTTTTGAAAGAAAAGTCATCCAAAAGCCAACCCTGAGTAGGAGCTTCAAAAATATTACCATCAACAACCTCATAAATTGCTTGCATCCTTTTCCACGAAACACTAGAAAATGAGGGAGAACCTCTAAAATTCAAGTGAGCTAATTTTTTATATTTTGAATTCATAAAATTAGCCCATAATGAATTGTTTTGAATAAATCAGAACTAAAGTTTACAAGAGAACACCAAACTCACATAAAAAAGTTTTCGAATACCCAGACCACCTTCGAATTTTGGTCTACAAATAATATCCCAAGAAACCCAATGGTGTTTGAATATATCATTCGAACTACCCCAGAAAAAATTCGCACAAATAGGATTGAAAATTTGAATAAACGTCTTCGTAGGAAAAATAACTGAAAATATATGAGAACCCAACATCATGAGAACAAACTAGATTAAAACCAACCGACCTGCCATGGTTAAAAACCTAGATTGCCACTACTTAATGCGATCCACTTCTTTATTAATGATAGGAGCGAAGATGATGTTTCTTTTTGGACCATTACACAGAGGAACTCCAAGGTAATTAGTCAACAAATTTTTAAAAGAAAAGCCGACAATTGACTGTAATTTCCTGTGACGAAACGACGAACAGTTCGGGGCAATGGTGACATCTCTTAAGCTATAAATTTTAAAATGATAAAGTGTGCCATTGTTTCAGATATCAACAACATCATATTTCCCTAGACACCCAAATGACCAGCGTACCCCTAGACGGTTCGCTATTTTTCTAACTATTTATAAAGCTGCCACCACCTTAATATGACAGATTGAAGTTTACAAATCCTAAAGATCGGCAGCCGAGAAGATCATTGTTGATGTAAAAAATTAGATCGCTCTAATTATTTAATCACAGATAAATAAAATGAGACAAAGATTTTTAAAGTGGTTCAGCCTTATAAGAATGGCCTACGTCCACTGTTATATTATTGCTGAGTGTTTGGGAATTCTCGATTACAAGTTCAGTCAAGAAATTCCCCCTCTTGAATGAGGGTGATATAAGGTATTTATAGCCCTTAGGCTGTATATGAAAAGGTTGATACATTAAATGACATACATATGAAATGGTAATACATTTAATGCAACGTGTGCGTCAATATGATAAACATTCAATGAATAATTGAACTGTTGATTATCTGGCAGTTTATGCTACGGCCGAGATGCAGCTCGGACCGCCTTAGTTCCTCGGAGCGCTAGAGTATATCGAAGTGCTAAAGTACCTCGGAGTGCTGAAGCTCCTCGGTGTATCCTCGTTGCTCGGAGAGAACATGAGCTGGTTGGGGAAATGAACTTTCTCGTTGTTATTGTGCCACGTAGATTTGACAAATGTCTTCGTATTATTCGCCCACATCAGCATATTAATTTTGGTATCAACAGAAGCCCCCAATGTTTCATATTTAGAACTTTGAGGAGTATGGAGAATTCTTTCTCGGTATATGGCAATATTAAATGACTTTCCTGGATTTTAGGAGCATCGTATTTGAATTTATTTCCAAATTTACAGAATCCGCCCTTTTTTTCGAATTTTTACTAGCGCTTCGATTTTTGTGCCCTTTTTTGTCCTTCTAGCCGCCGGAAGTTCGATAGTTTCTTTTTGTAATCATTTCCTTCGCAGCTTCCCAAGGTAAAGTATTTAAACTTCTTAGGTATCCATACCGTCGTCTACCTTTTCCAATTTTCTGCATTCAAGCTTTTTGAATTCTCCAGTCTTTCTTTCTCTTGTGCGTTCACCCTTGTTTTCGTTCGTTGTCAACAGACCTCCTTTCTTCCTGTAAGATCTTCTTCCTTTCTTCTGTATTTCTTTTATTCAGTATGGTTTATATTGTGGAGTCTGTTGAGAAATTTCATTCCGATTTTTCCATTCCTTCCTGGGTAACTCTGGAGGTTCTTTCTGAGCCTTTAGATTATTTTCGATTGGCTGAGGGACATTGATTCCCCAGTCTATTCATTGCTGAATGTGGATTTTCTTTCCCGCCAAATCCCTTATGCTTAGAGTTCTGTCAATACTTTGACGTTGTTCCTGCAAAAATAGCCCCCAATTCATGGAGAATAATTAATGGGGTGTATAAATTAAATCTAACTCATGGAACTCGTATAGGGATTCCTGAAATTATGCTTTGCTATAGATGGGCTATTTTAGATAATGTTTATTACTTAGAAACTAGGTTTTTAAATAGGGCTCTTATAGTTAACCTCCCTGATGCAAATAGAGATTATTTTGAACATGGGTTAGTTTTCAAAAATTGGCAACATGCTCCTTTAGTCGGAGACAGAGTGTATGAAGGTCCCAAATGCCCCCCATATGGCAATGGGATAGGTTTATTCTCATTTTCCTTTACTTATGAAATTATGCTTTCATCATGTTTGACAAAATGTATGACTGATATCTCATTATGTATTTATTTGCAGTTGATAGCAAAAGAAAAACTCAAAAAGAATCAGAGGTTAATATTAAGCATCTGAAACTTATCTGGGGTTTGCATAAGAACGTTGCAGACGAGCACATCAGGTCTGCATCATATTTTCTGCAGTATAGGAGCTATACGACTTCTTATACTGCTCGTCCTGTTGTCAGCACCAGTGATCCAGTGCAAATTCCTGAGGACTCTGATCCAGAATCTCATATTCCTTTGAGCCAGAAAATGGGTAGGAAAAGAGCTCCCCCTGCTCTATTTGATGACACTACTTCTGCTGCTGAAGCTAAGAAAAACAAAGTTGATGTCCCAGAAGGGACTAAGAAGGTGGATGCTGCACCTTCCAAAGCTGCCGAGAAGCCCCCAGTGGCTCCGAGCAAAAAGGTTGCTCATGTCGAGATGACTGGTATCTCTCCGACCAAGAGCTCTTCCTTGGTTGAAACTACCGAAGTCCCTTTGAGGAGATTGAGGAAATCATCCTCAGTCAATTTGGTTGAAACTGTCTCTTCCCCACCATCTGGTGTTGTTGGTGTTCCAACCATCATTCCTCCGAGCTCTGCAATGAGCTCGGTAAAAACTTGGATCATACCCGAGGTCCAAGGAATTGATGAAAATATTTCCAGGGATATGCTGACATCCCTAGCTACTCGTCACCTTGCTTCGGTAAATTGCTCACATTCTGAATTTCCTTTCTGTCTTTGAATACTTGTATTTTTGCACTGACCTGTCACTTTTTCTTTTGTTTAGCTGGTGAATTGTTTTAATAACATTGTGAAGAAAGATGAAGCAATTAAAGCTTCCAGCTCCTCGTCAGGTGTAGAGGATGCTCTGCTGGGTTTAACCCAATCTTTGAAGGATTCTCGTCAGCAGTATAATGAGGACAAAGCTGAATGGGAGAAAAAGTTGTCTGTAGTTGAGGCCGAGAAGGTAAAGATGGCTGAGATCTCCAAGAGTTTGGAGGATAAGGTGAAAGGTTTAGAGGTCGAACATCAGAAGTATGATGTCAAGCTCAAGAACTTTGGAGAGCTTGAAGATAAGCTGAAGAAGGCAGAGGAAGAGTTGTCCGCCCTGCGAGATATCAAGGGCCAAAAGGAAGAATTGGATGTGAAGCTCTCCTCGGAGAAACTGAAAAGAAAGCTCGCAGTTAAAAAATCCTTCAACGCTGGCTGGGATAAAGGATGGGACAAGGGGATTGCTGCGATGACATCCCAAGTTCAATACGGGAAATTGAAATACTTTCGAGATGGATGGGTAGCTTCCCTGCAGGAATTGAAGACCAAAGAAGATTCTGGGCTATTCCAGTTACACCTCCCTGGTCCTCCCCCACCAATTGTGGAAGAAGAAGAAGATGAGCCTATCTCTGATGAATCTTCCATGGCTATAGGTGATCAAGTCCCTGCTTCTCTTCCTTCTACCAACGAGGACATTTCTTCCATGCCTCCTCCTCCTGAGCAAATTTCAACTCATGCTGATCAAGTTGCCGTTACCACCGAGCAACCAAGCTCCTCGTCCCAGCCTCCCGAGAAAGTCTTGGGAGACAAGGAAAAGGTGTGAAGTTGTTCGGTATCATCTCTATCTTTCATTATTTGTAATCAAACAATGTAACCCTTTTGTGATCTAATAAAATACATCTTTGTTCATCTCTGTTGTTGATGATTTGTTTTTGTTGATTGTTGTCTTTATCTCATCCTTAGTTTATGGCTAGAATGGAACTAATATCTGCACATGATACAAAGCTGATGCAGCAATGCCACGAATATTATAAAGCTGGTCATACAGACCTTAGTACATCAGAAATAGCTAACATCCTTGGTCATGATGCTACAGAGCAAGCAATTGAGGCTTATCGGTACTTGAAGGATTTACTTGACCGAGCTGTGGCCAACAACGTGGCCTACTATGACTTGATTGAGGAACTTCATTATTCCTTAGAAGATCTCCAAGGTCAGCATAATGAATCAATTGCTTTGCTGCACAAGGACTATGAAAATAGATATCAACAGCTCTCTTCTGAAACGGGCCATAAAAAGATCCTTGCTGGATACGATGTTAGGGAAAGAACTTTAAAAGGTGAAGTTGAGGCCTGCAGGCAGATTGCTGAGTTGCTGGAACAAGAGAACAATAATTTGCAGAAAAATCTAGCACAGTATGAATCTGCAGCGTCATCTTCCACTGCTTTAGTACAAGTTACCGATGAAGGTTTCTCGTTCTTAGAGATTGAGAATGCCAAATTAAGGCAAGAACTGGATAACTTAAGAAGATCTGTTATTCCTGTGACTGCTCGGGGACGAGGAAGAGGTTCTCGTGGGCGAGGAAGAGCTGTTCAAAATGTTGCTGAGGAACAAAGTTCTTCAGTCGCTGCTCGGAGTCGATCAAGAGTTCTTAGCCGTAATGTTGAAGAGGCTCGCACTCAGTCTACTTTGGAAACTCAAGCATACCAATTAAACGCCAAAGATGGGGATTTATCTGAAATGTCCAAGAAAAACCTATCTTTGGAAGATCAACTTACTGCAACGAAGTCTGCTTTGAATGATAAAGATGTTTTTGCCAGGAACCTTCACGAACAATTGGATAGATTAACCTTCCAATTCCATAAACAGCCCAGGGAATTTTGGATGGCAGGATACAATGAAGCCCTTGTTCATTTAGATGCTCGGATTGAACATGCCAATAATGAAGGTTATAAGCAGGGGTGGTTGAACGCCCTGGGTGTACTGAAATTGGAGCAAGGGAATTTTTTATGGGATTATCATGCTCCAGGGTTACTAGACTTGCATGTGCCACCTTTCAAATTGGATATGGAATGGATCCCAGCTCGTTCCATTCCTCGGAGTTTAATTTCAAAATATCTTGGCGACTATAGTCTTCATTCTCAGACTGAATTATCTCGTCCCGAGCATCTCTTGGATACACCTTCTGTGATGAATGTCAGAATGCTCAGAGATATTAATTTCATCAATTCTCCTCTTTGCCTAGAAGATCCTCCTGCCGGCGAGGAACCTGTTTCAAAAGCTAAAGGAAAGAAACCAATAGAATAGGTTTTTCAATGTAATAATTAGCACATATATGTAGCTTGTAATATATTTTGACCTTAATGAAAGAATTTCATTTTCTGTTTGCAAATTTGTATTGCGATTGTCTTGTGTTTATCAAATATTTTTACATTTGTGCATATGTATCTGTTAAAAAGATAACAATATGGTGCTGTTCATCAACCAACTTAGTAATCAAACTTACAAATATCACTGTTGCTCAATAAAGTAATGAGTATAAAATGTTTAAAATGTTTCCAACCAACCAAGGTTGTTAAATTGTGTTTGTCGACCAACTACAGTTGATGGGTTTTTATCCCCGATCAACTATACTTGGTAAACTTTTTCATAAAATGTGTCCGACCAACCATGGTCGATAATTTATCCTCATCGACCAAGTATAGTTGATCACCGACCAACTATACTTGGTTCAGTTTGGAATTCTTTGTATTTTCTGGAATGATTTTACCTTCCGACCAACTTGTTGGCCTATTTTCAAATCAAATAATATTGTTCTTCCCTCAACCGTAGTTGATTATTGAATTATCAGGTTCTTTCGAACTATCTTGTCCACTAGTTATCTTACCAACCTTAGTTGGTCACGCTAGTGTATGCCTCCTAACCAAAGGAGTATATTTTTTGGTTCTTTCGAACTATATGTCCACTAGTTATCTTACCAACCTTAGTTGGTCACGCTATTGTACGCCTCCTAACCAAAGGAGTATATTTTTTGGTTCTTTCGAACTATCTTGTCCACTAGTTATCTTACCAACCTTAGTTGGTCACGCTAGTGTACGCCTCCTAACCAAAGGAGTATATTTTTTGGTTCTTTCGAACTATCTTGTCCACTAGTTATCTTACCAACCTTAGTTGGTCACGCTAGTGTACGCCTCCTAACCAAAGGAGTATATTTTTTTGGTTCTCGCCCTTTTACCAACCGGAGTTGGTCGTGGGTCTGAACTATCGTCTTCTTTTTGCTGTCGAGCAGCGCAGCGTAGTGTACAACACTAGTATTCCCCGAAAAACTTTCAAACAAAGGAGAGGAAAATGGTGAAAACATCATTGTTTTATTCATATTGATGGAACCGTTGTACATTTTACATCATTGATAATACTTGCGAAGGTGTTCAGCATTCCAAGCATTCTTGAATTCTTCTCCTTCTAGAGTTACTATTCGGTAAGTTCCTGGTCGAACAACTTCAGTAACTCGGTAAGGCCCATGCCAGTTTGCCTCCAATTTATTGTGTTTCTGAATTACCTTCTTTAGCACATAATCTCCTTCCTTTAAATCGCATTTCCTCACCCTTTTGTTGTAGAAAAGAGCTGTTCGTTGTTGATAAGCAGCATTCCTAATGGCTGCCTCTTCTCTGACCTCCTCGAGCATATTCAAATCCAGTCTTCTCATCAAGTCGCTGACTGGGGAATTGAAATTCATCACTCTATGTGTTGGGAGACCCAATTCTGCAGGTACTACAGCCTCACTTCCAAATGCCAGCATATATGGTGATTCTCCAGTCGCTGCTCGGGGAGTTGTTCGGTAAGCCCACAATACTGATTGTAGCTCGTTAATCCAGTTAGCTTTAGCTTCACTTAGCCTTTTCTTCAAACCATTTAGCAGTGTTCTATTCGTCACTTCAGTCTGTCCATTGCTTTGAGGATGGCCTGGTGCTGAATGAACCTTCAAAATGTTCGATTGATGACAATAGGCAGCAAATTCCTCGTTATCAAATTGGGTTCCATGGTCTGTGATGAAGGCATGAGGGAGACCATATCGACAGATGATATTCTTCCAAACGAACTGGTATACTTTCTCGTACGTCATGTCGATAAGGGGTTCAGCTTCTACCCACTTAGTAAAATAGTCTACTGCGATGACGAGGTACTTGAATCTTCCTCGGGTGGTCGGCAATGGTCCCACCAAGTCAATTCCCCACATGGTGAATGGCCAAGGGGAAGTTATGGGTGACAATAATGCTTGTGTAGTTCATCGGATAGAGGAAAAACGTTGGCGCTTGTCACATTTCTTAGCATAGGCTATACAATCAGCCCTCATCGTCGGCCAATAGTATCCTTGAGTCATTACCCTTTGTAAAAGTGTTCGACCTGCTACATGAGCTCCACAAGACCCTTCATGGATTTCTTCAATAAATTCCTTCACCTCGGAGGGATGTACACATCTCTGCAAACCTGCCATAATTCCTCATCTATATAAAATACCATTAGTTAATACATACCGAGCAGCTTTATACTTCAATTTTTTGGCAGCGAGCTTATCCTCTGGTAATCCTCCCTCTTCAATATATATCCTGATGGGATCCATCCAAGATGGTCCTAAATCAAGGGTAATAACATTAATCGTCAAGTTTTCATCTATGCTCCGACTTTCTAATACTTCAATTGGTATCGCTCTTCGCAGCTCGGTACGAGTAGCTGATGCTAGTCGGGCCAGTGCGTCTGCTTGTACATTCTCCATCCTAGGTATTCTCATCAATTGAATGGCATCAAATTCTGTCAGTAACTCCATCACCTTTGCATGATACTTTACCATTAAATCTCCTTTAACTGCATATGTTCATGTCATCTGATTTACAATTAATTGAGAATCACTAAATACAATTACTTGCCGTGCTTCCATAACTTTTGCTAAGTTTAAACCTGCTATCATGGCCTCATACTCAGCTTCATTATTAGAGGCTTTGAATTGGAATCGTAAAGCATATTCCACGTCAATCTCGTCTGGGGTGTTTAAAACAATTCCTGCCCCGTAACCTGCTGTGCAAGATGAGCCATCTACATATAATCTCCATATGGGTAACCCGTCTTCGAATTATTTATCTGATAGAGTTCCTCGGTGAAATATTTGTTGCTTCTTTTCATCCTCCCCTGACACTTTTCGCTCCTCGTCGATCATCTCTTCTCGCTCTTTTACCAACCGGAGTTGGTCTGAGTTTGAAGTTGATGATCCTTCTACATCCACAAGTCCTTTTACCAACCGGAGTTGGTCTGGATTTATGTCTGTTGATCCTGTAACATCCACAGGTTGGTCAGCGAGCAACTTTTGTTCCTCGGGGGTATCAGGGTATGTAAACTCTGCTATAAAATCTGCTACAGCCTGCCCTTTCAATGATGATCTAGGTTCATACACAATATCATATTCACCGAGCTCTATTGCCCAGTACATCAGTCTTCCTGACTTTTCTGGCTTATGAAGGGCTTGCCTCAATGGCATATCGGTATAAACGACGATGGTATGGGCCTGGAAATATGGCCTCATTCTTCTACTTGCTTCAATTAATGCCAATGCCAATTTCTCCATCTTTGGGTAAATAATTTCCGCACCTCGGAAAGCTTTACTTGTGTAATAGATTGGTTTCTGGACTCCATTCTCCAATCTGATCAATGCTGAACTAACTGCATTCTCTGATACTGCCAGATACAAGTACAACTCCTCTCCTATTATTGGCCTGGACAACAATGGAGGTGCTCCCAAATACTTTTTCAAGTCTTGAAAGGCCTTCTCACATTCATCAGTCCACTCAAAAGTTTTTCGAAGTGTTTTGAAGAATGGGAGGCATTTATTAGTTGCTCGGGAAACAAGTCTATTGAGCGCTGCAACTCGTCCTGTAAGACTCTGCACTTCTTTCTTCGTCGTTGGGGATCGCAGCCCTAAAAGAGATTTGATCTTATCTGGATTTGCTTCAATGCCTCGCTGGTTGACAATGTATCCGAGAAACATTCCTTCTCGTACTCCAAATGTGCACTTCGTCGGGTTGAGCTTCATCTGGTATTTATCCAGTTGATCAAATGTCTGAGCTAAGTCAACTAAATGATTTGCAGCTTTCTTGCTTTTTGTCAGCATATCATCGACATAGACTTCCATGTTGCAACTGATTTGTTCGGTAAAAACCTTGTTCATCAGCCGCTGGTATGTCGCTCCTGCATTTTTCAAACCAAAAGGCATAACATTATAGCAATAAGTTCCCCTAGGGGTAATAAAAGAAGTACTCTCCCTGTCTTCAGGTTTCATTTTGATCTGGTTATAGCCAGAATATGCATCCATGAAGCTGAGCAGCTCATGTCCCGAAGTAGCATCCACTAGCTGATCTATTCTGGGCAGTAGAAAATGATCTTTCGGGCATGCTTTGTTGAGATCAGTGAAATCAACACACATTCTCCATTTATTATTCTTCTTCTTTACCATCACCACATTTGCTAACCAGTCTGGATATTTCACATCTTCAATGAATTGGGCTTTCTGGAGCTTCTCAACCTCCTCTTGTATAGCCTGATTCTTCTCGGGACTAAACACTCTTCTTCTCTGCTTCACAGGCTTGATCTCCTTATTCACATTAAGTTCGTGACATAAGAAGTTTGGATCTATTCCTGGCATATCCTCATGACTCCATGCGAAAGTTTTCTTCCTGTTTCTCAAGAACATTATCAACTCTTGTTTTATTGAAGCATCCAACGACGAACCTATCTGGGTTACTCGTTCAGGGTGCTCCTCGTCCAGAATAACATTTTCTGTAGATTCTACCACCTGTCCTTTTACAAGTTGGGATTCATCCCTGGGATCAAGAGTTTCAATTTCTGTACCTTCCTCCACCTGGTAGGTAGTAGTCTTTTTCCTTGATTCCTCAAGCTCCTCTTGCTCGGCAGATGAATAATAGCATTCCCGAGCTATTTTTTTATCACCTTTCACAACTCCTACTCCGAAGTTTTTGGGAATTTTAAGCATTGATGCACTGTAGATGGAACTGCTTCGAACTTCTTCAAACCAACTCTTCCCATGATGATGTTGTAGGCTGATTGCACATTCTTGTCCATCACAAAGAAGCGTATTCTTTCTGTTCGACAAGCAGGCCAAGTTCCAATGAATATGTCCAACTTGATCGTCCCAAGTGGAAAAACTTTCTCTCCAGCAAAACCCAGAAGGGGTCTATGATAAGGTTCCAATTGAGATAATTTCAAATTCAAGCTATCAAAGCATGGATAGTACATGATGTCTGCCGAACTACCATTGTCCACCAACACCCTTGAAATCACCACATCTTTCATCCTCATTTTGATCACCAAGGGATCGTCGTGAGGGTAAAGAACACCTGCCAAATCTTTTTTTGAAAACCCAATAACAAGCTTCTCTTTATTTACCTTCCTCGGACGATCATCCTCGGCAAGATTTATTCGCTGAATATATGAGCAGGCTTGAGCCTCTCCGAGATAGGCCTTTCTTTCTGCAGTAAGGTCCCCCTGTATGTGCATACATACATATATTTATATTTGTATAGATCTATCTCTGTATATATTTGTACGTATACGTCTGTCATGTATTTGGATTGTGATGATTGGTGAAATTGATTTTTTTTTTATGTTCTATTAGATCTAGAATTTATATTGTTTAGGAAAGTTGCATGCACAAAATGTGGCACAAATTCTTTGCTTTTGTTAATTGTAATTCATTATTTACGAAAAATATATGCGTAAGTGTTTGCCTTGTTTCGTTTAAGTGAATGTTAAATATTTAACAACATGGTGAAATGAAAATGATATTTTAGTAAAAGGCCTTTCAACTTTCACTAACACTTGTATTAACAATCATGTTTGTTTTGTGCACAATTGCTTGTTTTATGCTGTAATTCTTTTATAGTTGAAAGAATCCTAATCCCCTTGCACGTGGAGGGTTTAGAGCACTCATCGATTTTCAAATAAGATTTGTTTCAATTACAATTGATTTAGGTATAGTTGTCCTTGATTTTCATTACACATTTTTTTTATTTGGCTAGTGATGGTGTTTATCTTCTCATTTTTAGTACCTTTCATGTGTTCTATGTTTCTTTTATGTTAATGTTGGGAATAATCCTAGATTTACTATCATTGTTTAAATTACATTAATGTGTGATTTGATGTTCCTTTTCAGTATGGAACCCGGAAGACGTATTCGGTGAAATAGCATGAAGGTGGTTCCACGACACCCCCGTTTCCCACGGCACCCACAGCTCCCATAGCTTCCATGGCACCCACGACTGAACATGTAATGGATGTATAATTTATAAATATCTCGCCATCAACATAACAAAGCAGCCCCGAAACCACCACGAGCCATGCAGGTACAAAAACTAATTTCAAATTTTCGAACACATATTCTACCATTTGCTACTAATATTGTTTATTTTTCTTTTAAAGTTTCGAATACAGATTCTACCATAACGGAAAAAGCCCGTGTACCTACGCAGGGCAAGGGGCTTAAGAAGATGATCAAATCTACTTGGCGCAAAAGATGCATGTTTAGATTTCGAAGGAGCAAAATAAGCCACTTGACAAAGATCAGTCCACTAAATTATCAAATGAACTTGGGATCATCATTCGTAATAAATTATCAAATGAACTTGGGATTATCATTCTTAACCTAATTCCAATCCCAACCGAATGGAAAGACCACACCGAAGCTGATAAGACAATAATGTTCGACAGACTAAATGTAAGTAATTTTCTTTTGAAAATGGCATTGTTCCTATTTCGATTTACTTGGGTGATAATATTTAAGCCAATCGGTGTTTTGAAGTGCTGTGGGGATATCAATTATCAAACCCCAATCCTGAATTATATAAGACTCCATAGAAAAAGACAAAGTAAAGAAAATAACTGGCTTCCCACGGGTTGTACAATAAAGTACTTAATTTCAGGTCTTAATTGATAATAAAGACACCAATAGTTAGGATTATTTAATATATTTTGCTCAGTCTTGGTGTATTTATGAACCCATCCATGGATTTGTGGTGAGTTTGGCAATAGGGTAGGTACAGGGCAGAGGGTGTGCGTGGGGTGTTAACAGATTGGTGAGGTTATTTGGGTTTGGGTTTGAGTGTGTGTTAAGTGAGCAGGTATGAGTGGTTCGACATCCGGTATGCGAGTTAGGACGGGGCTGTGTGAAGTACCAGGTGTTGTTGGATATATTAAAAACTGAGAGCAAAATCTATTTTACAAAACCGAAATGATTTGTAGTGTTGTGTTCTTATTGATTACAAGCCATTGCAATGTCATCGATTTACTGTTCAATAAGGTTATATTTCGCTTTCGTTATCCGTGACTTGTGGGATATTGTGCATATCCATATATGTATCCTACTTAAATCATTGTATCCGTATCCTACTTAACTCGATGGGGTTTTAAACTTTATAATCTCAATTTACTAGCCCGCCCTTCATATGTTGTCTCTGATTTTAGCTCAACATTGGTAAATTGGCATAATATGCACAACAAAACTTTAATATATAAGTTCTTTTAGGAGAATTAAAACATTAACTTTCCTTTTAGAAAAGATTGACAAGGTCATATTTCCTCATGAAGCGTAGGCACATGGAACTAGTTAATCCATTACTATATCAAAAACCAATTTAGTTAATTGCATCAGGTTTAACACTAGACTGATTTTGATAGGTTTAACACTGCCACGACGTTACTATGGATGGTCATATGCCTGTGCTTGTATTTAACTTTACAATGAAAGAATTTGGAGTTCGAGTCTCCATGATTGAGCCAATTCTTTCTGCAACACAATATCCTCCATATCTTTGACTGTCTGAAATATGTCTCTGAAGTTTTCTTTATTCCACTTCTTCAAATCTCCCTTAATCATTTGTAATTTAGTGGAAAATTTCCACATAGAAGGGGAATTACATTCTCCATGAAAATTAAAGATTCAAAATCTGGGTGAGTACACATTATTTGAAACTTGAATGGCTTTAGCACTTTTTCTAGAGTAGACTTAATTTTAAGAAGCATGAGGGAATGGTCAGAGCATGTTTGGTTCAAAGAGGATGTTCAAAGAGGATGTTCTTGAATATATTGAAAGTTTTCTTGGAATATAATGATCCTAGGTATTTTTGAATAAAAAAGAGGATGTTCTTGATTATTATATATTCTAATATGCTGACTTGAAACTGAATTTTCCATCTTCAGAAGGTTTCCAAACTTTCTTATCTTCTATTTCAGTGGTTAAGTGGTGAATCTCATGAAGGTGATATTTGAAGTTGTTTAATGATAAGGAGACATTTGAATTAGAACCATATTTTTATTTGTTCCTCATATAATTTTCCCATATATTTTCCCCTTCTATATAGTTCCAACAAACTCTCCATCTAGAGGCTTTTGATATGTCTTGCATACTTCTCAGGCCAAGACCTCCCTCCTACAAGTAATAACACAACTCTTTCCATCTAACCCTATGGAATTTTCTCCCATAATCCTTGTGTTATCCCCAGAAAAAGTCACTAAATTTTTTTTCAATTTTGTTTAAAATAAGTTTAGGAGGTTTGAGGGTTGCTAGACTGCGTAAAGGAATATAGCTTAGAACAACTTTAATTAGGACAATTTTACCTGCTTGGGATAAGAATTTAGACTTCCAACCTTCAATTTTAGATCTACTCGTTTCAATTCTATACTTCCAACCCTTTTCTGCCTTTGAATAGGGGGTAACCTAGGTATTTTATAGGAGTTGTTCCCTTTTCTAGACCTGTGACTTATTGGATAATAATGGACCTCTTAGTAGTGGTTTTAGTTGGAGAAATGAATTTGCTTTTGGTTTTGTTACTGAGCTACCCTGAAGATTTTCATAGTCAGTGAGAAAATACATAAGATATTTTAAGCTTCTCTTTGAACCTTAAGTAAAGATAATGATGTCATCAACAAATGCTAACTGACTAATAAGAGCATAGTTCTTTAGATGGGATAAATGGTATGTTTTACCAATTTGCATCAGGTGTTGGAGACCTCTGCTTATAACCTCTGCACATATAACAAATCGACTTGGGGATTGTGTATCCCCTTGTCTTAAGCCTCTATAATACTTGAAAAAACCAGGGGGCTGACCATTTACGAATATAAAGAACCAATTTGAAGATATGATTCTCCAAATGGCATCTATAAAACCTTCACAAAAACCAAAATTTCTTAGTACTTTGATGAGAAACCACCATGAAACTCTATCATATGCCTTTATTATATCTAGTTTAATCACCAAATATTTTGAGTTCTTATCCCCCTTTTTGATCCATTTGTTCTTACTTTTTAACTCCAAAATTGGCCTTCACATTTGATGGGCTACTTTCCCAAATTAACTTTGCTTTTGTTTCTTCCATGGTTTCTCTATTTTCCTTAGTTGGATGTTGTTTGTATTTATCTTATAGCATTAACATATCATCTTCCAAGTTGGTCACTTCTTGAAAAATGTCTTTAAAAGTCTTTTTACTCCACTCTTTAAGGTCCTGCTTAAGAATTTTCAAAGCAAATTTGTTGAGAGGAGTGCCATGTGTGACCTTATCCTATGATTCTTAAACTAGTGCTTTAAAATTATTATGGTTTCACCACATGTTCTGAAATGTAAATGGCCTTACAACTTGGTCTCTTATTTAATAAAGGGAGACCAGTAAAGGAGAATGACCAGAGGAGTTTTTGTTGATAATCTTCACAGTAGTAGATGGGAATTCTGACAACCTTATTTGATTGATTAGTCCATGATCAAGTATTTCCCAAATCCCCCTCTCATAGTTTCTATTTTTGTACCAAGTAAACTTGGTACCTGAATACCCCGAATCTATTAAGCCATACCTTTAGCTGCAATTATTAAACTCCTCAACACCTTTTAGATCTATTTCTCTACCAAGATATTTTTTTGGAACTATCTGCCACAGTGTTGGAACCTTTTAGATCTATTTCTCTACAGATATTTCTCTGCCGCAGTGTATAGTGACCAGGAAGGCACTTCTGTTTCTGCAATTCTAAACTTAGTCTCCTGAAAATGAATAGGCAGCATAGCTGTGTTTAAATTACTATGATTTACTGTAGTTTGGATTCTTGAACCGATATCTTAAATTAATACATTATTTTTGTCTCTGTAGAATCCACCGTCTATTCCTACTTTAATGGCTGTGAAATGGGCCAGATGGTTGAGACGTTACACATTCATTGTTGATTGGCATAATTTCGGATATACTTTGCTGGCATTGTCTCTTGGAAGAAGTAGTTGTTTCATGGAATTATATCGCTGGTACACTTTAATATCCTTTATTTATTTATTTTGGCATTTTAGGGTCTTTTTACCCGAAACATGAGTTTTTGATATGTATAGGTTTGAGAAACATTACGGGAAGATGGCAAATGGTTCCTTGTGTGTGACTAGGACAATGCAGCATGAATTGTCTCAAAACTGGGGAATTAAGTAAGAGCACGACTTATTTCTTTCTTCTTGTTCACATGCATTAATTTGACATAAGCGCAGAGGAATATTACTTACACTTACACACACACAATAAATCAAATAAATTATCTCTCAATCATAAATTTCATAAATCTACGATACATTAAGTGACCATGAGAGGGCCAAAAGCCTTATTTATTATAGTATTAGCTGAGTCTTAAAAAGAGAAACATGGATAAACTAAAACACAAATAAGAGATAAATCTTAATCTAATCCTAACTCCTAAGAATCAACAACTAAAGGTAAGATAAAATTAATTCCTGATTGCCTTTAGTCATGTCATAATCAGTGTCACAATGTTAATTTGTGATATCTTCTGTTACAACATTTCAGAGCCACGGTTCTCTATGATCAGCCGCCTGAGTTTTTCGTCCCTCTTCACTTGAAGAGATGCATAAGGTGAATTGAATCCTTCACTGAGAACATTGATGAATTTCATTGACTTGATTGATTATATACCAACTGTGGTTTGTAGTTGTTTTGTAGGATTGATAAAAAATCTTAGTGAGCCTTATGGTCTTCGAGATTGCATCAGCAGTGGTAACGTAAATGAGTAATACTAGATTTTTGGTTTTGTTTATGTTGAGCTCGAGTAACAATTGATTCTTAATTGGGGTAATATTCACTCATCGTGTTGGAATGGTAGGTTTGGACAGCCGTGATCCAAATGCAACTCTATTTACAACCCAGGTTCACACTGATATATTCTTGAAGCAGAATAGACCAGCGCTCATTGTTAGCAGTATAAGCTGGTGAGTCCTTGATGAACTTACTGTTAATTATTTATACGTTTGACTTATTTTCATTTCGCTAAGTGTAATTATTTCTACTTATTGTAGTTTTTTTGTAGATTATACATGCATAATTTTAATACTGGCACTGAGCCCAGCTGTGTGCAGGGATAAAAAGAAAATGTGATGGGGTTGACGTTTTGATAGAGTATAAAACCCCTTTTATAGAACTGGTTGATAGTTTCTTTGTATTTTAGCACTAAGCTTATGGTGTATGTTGCATGGATTGGATACAGTTCTGGGATACCAAAACGATATGATATACGCCAAATCAAAAAGTAGGGTTTGGATACAACAATGATATGGGAACAACATAATATTATAATATTACCATTTATAATTCCCCTAAAACCCTTCTTTTTGAAGGAAAAAAGAAAAAGAATAATAGCCCCTGATGTATTCAAGATGCATCCATGTCCTGTTCGTACCGTATCCAGAAGTAAAAATTGATGATTAAGTCAACGGATACTATTCGATACTCCATTTATGCAATTTTATTAGTATTCAGGCTCTTTAGCTTTTGGTAGATTAAGCATTTATGTAGAATTTAAAATCCTTTCTTTAATACGTCAATTTTTATTCTAAACAATATGCAATTTTCTAAGGAAAACTAGTAGACTGACCTTAATCAAATCAGTCTTAAGCTCTAAACCTTTATAGTTTCTTTTTTTCTCTAAGGCCTCCTAAGAAAATAGTGTGGATGTTAGAGAAATTGTTTAGTTCATTTCTATGGGAGTGAATAAGGACTATAAGTTCATTTGGGATCATTTTTTTTTGTTGGGGGGGGGGGGGGGGGGGGGGGAGGAATGACTTTAGAACCACAATATAAAAAATTTAGACTGCGGTCTTAAACTATGAAAGAACTAAGATTCCAAAGTACAGAATACAGATAACCATATATTGAACTCCATATACTAGTGACCTGTGAAACTAGCTAATTATATCTTTTTTCACTTCGAAGTATGGAAATACTAAGCAATTTTTTTATGCCATTCTTAAGCTCGAAGACATGGACGTCACCTATGGCCAGATTATTGTCTTGTGCAAATTTTTTCCAACCACCATTGAATCTGGCACTGCCTGCTGCGATAGATCATTTAACTGACCAAGTTTTATTCGAAACCTCTAGGGTAACATCGACCTTCTCATGCTTCTTGTTAATATATCTAACTGCAAAGATCCGCGGATGCATTCAGGGAATTCAGCTTTGTCACTAATTACTTCTGAGGTGCTTCTGTATTACAGCTCTAACTTCAATGGGTGTCTTCTTTTTTGCTAGAAACGGGAGTCTTGAAATCTGCAAAATAGAGGATAGAGACGATATGCCATGTATAACTGGGAGTTGTTCACTATGAGAACATATATTTTAATCTTTACCATATACAAATATGTATTTAGCTGCTACCATAAATTTTTATGTTACCATTTATAAGAAACTTATTCTATGCTTCGTGAATCTCTCCCTTTCATAACGAAAAATGGATGTCTTAGTAGTTAACTATATCATCATTTTTGATACATTATTTTCAGTGGATTGTAATCATAGATTTAAGTTTTGAAGATGTGATAAGGAATGAGGCGATGCGACTTAATTCGTATGGATTGTTAATTTGATGCGACGTAGCTTAATTTTACTGGATTGTTACTTGATTATTAGTATTGCTTGCATTGCAGCCTTAATTCTATATACACATATACTAACTGTTTTCTATCATTATGTACATGTTCTTTTTCCAGGTGGTTGGCCAAAACCAAGAATAGATTGAATGTGAGGGAGGTCTGTGTCCGTGATGGAAGTTACGACGGCGATTTCGGTGAGATCGGTTCCCGAGCAAGCATATATGAAGGTATTTTTCTTCTCACTTTTTTGTGTATTCTATTCCTAAATTCGTTATAAGATATTGTATTTGAATATGAGAGCACTGAAAGGAAAAACCTTTTATGAGATAATCTAAATGCCTTTTTGTTTTCAATTTTATTTCCATCATTCACAAATATGATGGTGTAGATATGGAGTTGCTATGGGGCTGAATCATAACCTTTATGTGCACCTGAATAGTTTAATTCGAGGTGAAAAATGGGTGATGGCAGCTGCTATGGTAGCAGTTTCTATGGGGCTGCTTTGGGGATTTGTTTGTTGGATTGGTTGTTATCCTTAATAGGGTGGATAGTACAATAAACAAAGGAGACTCTGTCCAATTTTTTTTTAAAAGGTCACTTTGTTTATTTGAGGCACAATGTGAATTCAGTGTGTAAGGACATTTTTCACATGTCCTAAATGTTTCATTTATTTATGTCGTACGCCGCTACATTTGGCACGTCTCCTCACGATCTCACATGACGGCCTCTATCCGAATTCCGGGAATCAAGCATGCATTATCTCCACTAATATGTCCCACATTTGCCTCAATGACTTCACGTTCCAAGATTTTAGGGACTTAATGCAAGTGGTACGCAAGGGAAGTCAAAACAGTGAAAAAAAGGCACAATAGGAGAGTTCAAGGGCATTTTCGTAATTTCACATCCATAGTTCAGAGGTCTGGTCAACTAGAAAGTTGAAGAGCTCGCCGCAACGAAGATACTGGAAAAAACGGCACCTCAATCCGAGCTACGGTGAAGGAGTTATGACCTTTTGAAGATAGAGAAAATTCCTTAAAGAATGCTGTTTTTTTTGTACGCTGGATAGAATTTTAGAGTTTTAAGAACGTGGGACTCTTCATATTTTTTCCTATAAATACCAACTTCGGGGGAGTTGTTTTGCAAGACTTTAGGAGACGAATTTGAGAGTCCAAATACATCTAGTCTTCATATTTTTGAGTCCCAAGACTCATGTTTTGATTCACACATCATTGCCAAACCTTTGTGAATCCTTTGCAACCCAAGAACACAACTTTGGTTTGTTCAACCCTTGTGGAGGAGACCGTTCTTCTTCTTCATTGCAGCCCTACTGGAAAGGGATAATTCCAACCGCGACTACAGAATCCGATACCCGAGGGTAATTCTTAGTCAACTTGTATTTTCATTGTAATCCGATTGTAAGCCGTTTTCTTACAAATTATTGTGAAAATAAATGGTTTTGCCCCTGAGGGGGATTTTTCCTTAATTGCATGTGTTTGAATGTTCTTGCGTAGATTATCTATTTATTCAATCACATACTGCTGCATGTTTAGGGTTTGTTTGTGTTAAAAGGGTTTTATATATGGTTTGATCATTTGAACGCGAGCACACACGTTTCTCAAATTGGTATCAGAGCAGGTTACGCTAATCTATCGTGTATTCCTTTTTCCGCAAAATTTTTCTAAGATATCAATTTTCTGAAAAAATTGATTTTTGAAAAAGTGCGTGTTCAAATGGAGATGTCATATTATAAAATGCCTGTTTTTGACGGGACAAATTATGCTTATTGGAAAGCCCGTATGAGGTCGGCTTTAAAAGCCATTGATGAACGTATCTGGATTTTGGTTGAACGAGGGTGGACTCCTCCCACCGTGACTGTTGATAATGTGACCAACTTGAAACCTGACATTTCTTGGTCTGATGAAGAAATTAAATGGTCATCTTTTAATTCTAAGGGTCTAAGTGCTATTTCTGGGTCTGTCACACCTGATGAGTTCAAACGCATAATGACGTGTACCACGTCAAAAGAGGCATGGGATGTTTTACAACTCACCCATAAAGGAACTAATGCTGTGAAAGAGTCTAAGTTGCAAAACTTGACAACTCAATTTGAAACAATCACCATGCATGATTCTGAATGCTTTGATGAATTTTATGCTAGACTTTCTGACATTGTGAATACTAGTTTTAATCTTGGTGAACATATTCCGAATGCTAGAGTTGTTAAAAAGATTCTTCGTTCTTTGCCTAAGCGTTTTATCCCTAAAGTCACTGTGTTAAATTCTGTGGGTAATTTAAATACGCTAAAATTGGAAGAACTTGTAGGAGATTTGCAAACTTATGAAATTGATATGTTCCCTAAAAATGCTAAATCTAAAGATAAGGGAATTGCACTTAAAGCCCAAGAGAGAAGGAGTGAGGGGTCAGCTAGAAAGAGGGTAGAGTCATCTAGAAAGAGAGAGACTGACACGTCAGATTTTGAGTGCGATTTTGACTTAGATGATTTGGCTCTTTTCGCAAAAAATTTCAAGAGGATTCTCAAATTTAAGAAAAATGGCAATTTTAAAGATAAAAGAAATTTGAAAAAAATAAGTTTGAAAAGAAAAATGGAAAAGATTCCAAAAATCTTCCTCTGAAAGAAAGTGAGAGATGTTTTGAGTGCGATGGTAGGGGTCATAGAGCTTTTGAGTGTGCTAATCGTCTGAATAGAGAGAAAGGGAAAGCTGTCCTTAATGCTACCCTCAGTGACGACAGTGAGGTCGAGACGGTGGATTCTGGAGATGAGTCACCGCATGAGTGTAACTTCACCGCATTCATGGCCAGTCAAGTGAGCACTCCTAGTTCTCCTCACGACGTTGAGGATGATGCTTCACAGGGACACCTCGACAGTGAGATCGATGTGAGTGAGGGGGAGGATGACACAAGTGAGAGCGAGAGTGATATACAACGCGCCTACGCTGAGTTATATTCTGATTCTTTTAAAACTAAAAAGCATAACAAAGCGTTAGTTCTTAAGATCACTTGCCTAGAGGAAGATTTAAAGAAAGCGAGAGAAAAAGAGTTCTCCACCTGCACCGCCCTGAGAGAGAGAGAGTCTACATGTGTCGAGAATGAGAATTTGTTTAGAGAGAGAGAGAGTACTCTAGAGAAAGAGAGAGGGGACTTGATCAAGCAAGTGGCTAGTCTTACGAGTCAGCTCCATTCCTCCGTGGAGACTCGGAAGAAACTTGAAGCCCTTGTTGCCCAGCTGACTCATGATCTTGAGAAAGCACGGGAAGTCAAGGTACAAATCGAGGACAGATCTGGGAAGATGGGAAAGATGCTCCTCGGCCCCGCTTTAGGTTTTGGTGATCGTCAAGGAATTGGATATGATGGTGCCTCCACGTCCCAAATTTCACCTGGACCAGTTCCTGAGTTTACTACAACTCCTTATGGTCACCGTAAAAAACCTCGAAGGAGAGTTCGACCTAGAAAAGCAAACCGAGGTCCGCCTTTGACAGTGCTCTTTTGTACTTATTGCAAAAGAAAAGGCCACCTTAGGGAAACTTGCTATAGCATGGGTCGGACACGACGTACTACTGCTACACCACGTCATACTGATGAGTTTTCTAGTCTGAGAGAGCGAGTTGAGTTCTTAGCTGCCACGACTCAGAGTTTAATGGAAGAATTCCGACGGATGTCTTTGCCGTTAGTGAATCCT
Organism: Sambucus nigra; assembly: GCA_949130495.1. Taxonomy (NCBI): domain Eukaryota; kingdom Viridiplantae; phylum Streptophyta; class Magnoliopsida; order Dipsacales; family Adoxaceae; genus Sambucus; species Sambucus nigra. Next base: position 135,399,859 of record OX422218.1, read on the forward strand.
TCTCACATTCCAGCTAAAATCAACAACAACAAAGGCAAACAAAAGGTCACCTCGACTTGGGTACCTAAGAAAGATAAAAAGGCTTTTGTTGTTCATGTTTCTCTCAAATCACATAATACCTCTCAATGGTATTTTGATAGTGGGTGCTCCAGACACATGACAGGTGATGCCTTTTTTTTTACTACTCTTGAGGATTATCAAGATGGCAGAGTCACCTTTGGAGATGGGAGTAAGTCTAGCATTATAGGACGAGGTACTATCGAGTTACCTGGTTTTCCTAAGCTAGAAAATGTTTTGTACGTCAAAGGTTTGAAAGCAAACCTTCTCAGCATTAGCTAGCTGTGCGACACTAACTTTGCAGTAAAGTTTGACCGGGACGCGTGTAAAGTCTACAATCAAGCCGGTAAACTTTTGATGCAAGGGGTGAGGACCGAGGATAATTGCTATGGGACTGAGCCCACATCCTCACTTGTCTGCAACAGCGCCACGATCACTCCTATGGATCTGTGGCACCAACGTCTAGGTCACGTGAACGTTAGAGATCTCAATCGTTTATCTAAAAAGGACCTAGTACATGGCTTACCATCTCTTGGAAAGTCAACTTCGACCGTTTGTGGACCCTGTCAGTTGGGAAAACAAATTCGTAGTCCTCATAGGAAGTTACATTCCATTACCACCTCTCGTGTTCTGGAGTTGATTCACATGGATCTTATGGGTCCCACTCGTACTGAGAGTCTAGGTGGTAAGAGGTACATCCTCGTGATGGTAGATGATTTCTCCAGATACTCCATTGTAGGTTTTCTGAGAGAGAAATCCGATGCTGTAGATTTCTTAACGACCAAGTGCCGTGTCCTGCAAAATCAACACGGTGTCACTATTAACAGAATACGTAGTGACAACGGCACTGAATTCAAGGAAGCAAAGGTTTATTTGTACTGTGATAGCCTTGGGATCAAATATGAGTTTTCTGCTGTGAGAACTCCTCAGCAAAATGGGATTGTTGAGAGAAAGAATAGAACGATCCAAGAGATGGCTAGATCTATGCTTCTAGGTCGTAAATTTTCTAGGAGATTTTGGGCAGAGGCAGTGTCTACTGCATGCCACACGGTGAATAGTGTGTATCTGCGTCCACACACACTTCACACTCCTTATGAGTTGTGGACTGGCAAGAAGCCCAACCTGGCATATTTCCGTGTCTTTGGGAGTAAATGCTACATCCTACGGGATAAAGAGCAATTAGGAAAGTTCGACTCCCGAAGCGACGAGGGAATATTTCTAGGATATTCATCGAATAGCAGAGCGTACCGGGTTTTTAACCTGAAGAGCTCTAAGATTATGGAATCAATAAACGTCACCGTGCAAGATGACGAACCTCCGACGGTTATTGATCCTAACCTTCAGTGTGAGGATGAGGATTGTTCTGACAGTGATTTACCTGTTCCTCTCTCACACTCTGTGGACCCTACTCCTGTGTTAGGGGACACACCTGCCTGGGTTCGCAAGAGTCATGACCCTTCTGCCATTGTTGGTGATCCCACTCTAGGGGTCAAGACTCGTGCTCAGCTAGAGAACGTTGTTAGGCATCTTTGCTACACGTCCAAAGTCGAGCCCAAGAACCATAAAGAAGCACTCAAGGATGAACACTGGATATCTGCTATGCAGGATGAGTTGCTTCAGTTTAAAAAGAATGATGTCTGGGAACTTGTCCCCCGACCTAGTGAGATTAATGTGATAGGTACCCGGTGGATTTTTAAGAACAAAATGGATGAAAATGGTACCATAATCCGAAATAAGGCTAGGTTGGTCGCTCAAGGCTACACACAGATATAAGGTGTAGACTTTGGGGAGACATTTGCTCCTGTTGCGAGGCTTGAGTCCGTCCGTCTTCTGCTCGCCATCGCATGTCATCTGCGCTTCAAGGTGTATCAGATGGATGTCAAGAGTGCCTTTTTGAATGGCATTCTACAGGAGGAGGTTTATGTGGAACAACCAAAAGGGTTTGAAGACCCTCAGCACCCTGAGCACGTCTACTATCTGAGGAAAGCCTTGTATGGTTTGAAGCAAGCACCCCGTGCTTGGTACGAGAGGCTTACTTCCTATCTCTTAGCTCGTGGCTTCAAGAGAGGGGGAGTAGATATGACGTTGTTTGTCAAGAGAGATGACGGTGCTATTTTGGTTGCCCAGGTCTATGTGGACGACATAGTCTTTGGATCCACATGCTCCCAGCATGCTCACCACTTTGAGGAGGAGATGAAAAGTGAGTTTGAGATGAGCATGGTTGGTGAGCTTACATTCTTCCTTGGTCTCCAGGTTCGTCAGCTAGAGGATGGGATGTTCATCTCCCAATCCAAGTATGCTAGAGACCTAGTGAAGAAATTTTGTTTAGACTCCGCTAAGCATGCACGTACACCTATGAGTACCACTACCAAGCTTAGTAAGGACACTTCAGGCAAGGACGTAGAGCAAACCTTATATCGGAGTATGATAGGTAGTCTCCTCTACTTGACTGCCAGTCGTCCCGACATCGCCTTTAGTGTTGGAGTCTGTGCGCGTTATCAGGCATCCCCAAAAGAGTCACATTTACTTGCTCTAAAACGTATTATTAAATACGTAAGTGGGACTCTCTCATACAGGATTTGGTATTCCTTTGATACCGATGACCGTCTGTCCGCCTACTCGGATGCCGATTGGGCTGGGGATGTAGATGGATGTAGGAGCACTTCTGGTGGGTGTTTCTATTTTGGTTCTGCTCTTGTCTCCTGGCTGAGCAAGAAGCAAAATTCCATCTCTTTGTCCACTGCGGAGGCTGAGTACATAGCCGCCGGGAGTTGTTGCACACAACTCTTGTGGATGAAGCAAATGCTGGAGGATTATGGGATATCACAGGACACCATGACCATTTCCTGTGATAACACGAGCGCGATACACATATCCCGCAATCCAGTTCAGCATTCGCGCACAAAACACATCAGGATACGTGAGCACTTTATTCGTCAGTTAGTTGAAGAGAAAGTCGTATCCCTGAGTTTTGTTCCTACCGATCGTCAGTTAGCCGATATTTTCACGAAACCTTTAGATGCCCTTAGATTTGAGAGTCTTAGGAAATCTTTAGGGATTTTCACAGTTGACTGAGGGGTTGGTCTATGTCTAGAATAGGATGCTTCTTCATGTTCATATCATATGCTTCCTATTGCTAGTCTGTTTTATATGTACCATTACTTTGTTGTACAGCTTTGTTTTATTCTTTTTGCTTTTTATATTTCTTTTGAAAAAAAAAATACAAAAAGATTTTCCTTTAAGAAAAATTTTGAGAAAAGCACAAAAAGATTTTATTTTTCCAAATTTTTGAAAAAATCCAAAAAGATTTTTGTATTTTGCTTCTTTTATGGATGAGCATGTAAGATAGCCAAGTCACAACTTCATTCCATTTATCCATGTGACTGTTTGATAGAGATTTGAGAGGCTACATCATTTCATCCATGTGCTTTACATTGATTGGAGTCTTTGAGATGTAATTAGTGATATTTTCCTACATGTTTGACTCCTATATCCTTTATTGCACACATGCACGGCTATATTTGATTATTGCACTTGTCTATCTCATGTTGGCTTGTTTATTTTCATCTCAATCCTGTCTATACAATGTACAATATGCGATAAAACTTGACAAGATTGGAATGCATGTAAAAACCGTTTTGGTGAGACTGTGTGTTTTTGTATAACGGGGAGGGGCTGCGAAAGGTAATCATCTATCCTTTGCGCAAAAGCCACCGTTAAAAAGGACCTAAAAAAATGGAGGAATTTTAATATCCGAGGTCCAAAGAGGTTAAAAGAGCCCGAAAAAATTTAAAGGCAATAAAAAGCAATTCATGCCAAATATGGGCCACTTAGGTTTCACCATCAATTATCCAAAGTTTGAGAATTTAGAATGCCTCTATTCAATACAATATCTGAGGGAGTTTGGTTGGAGAATCTAAACGGGTTTGCACTTCCTTGAAAGTCCTGAAAAAGCATAAAATCATTTTGGACGTTATTGGTGTGAAAATCATTTTGAGCTTTGATTTGTTGATTTGATTGAGTCAATATCTTATACTGTCACTCTTTCACACCAAAGGAAGCATTTGAGTTCATTCGCTAGGAATATCCAATATTCATCGTGCACATATGTCATGTTTGTATGCATTGATTTTCCTATCGAATTTGATCACACCACTTCATTTACGTTATCATTGACTTGGTTGCTTTCTGTTTATTCATGGTGTGTTTTTATCCTAGTGACACCCCGCACTTGCTTATTTGATTTATTTCTCTAATTTGTCCATTTGGGGACATCATAAAAAGGGGGAGAAAGAATTATCATATTATGGGGGAGTTTGAATTCTGGGGGAGTTTTTGAGATGTTGCTTATGTTTTTATCATATATTGATATCCATGTTATCTCATTTCAAACTCGATATGTCACGTGGTATTTGCTTTGTCTCATGTGTGTAGGTATGAAGATTGCATATCTATATGTTGCACACCCTAATGAGAAAAGTTTTGAGATTCCTGAAGAATTAAAGAACAAACGACGAAGACTATTCATTTGTACCTTTTCCAGTTTTGGGTTCATGGGAGGGTAGATTTGTATAGGCAATTTTATATTTGATAATTCGGATTTTTTATGTATGTACCGGCATAGACATAGGGGGAGATTTGTAAGGACATTTTTCACATGTCCGAAATGTTTCATTTATTTATGTCGTACGCCGCTACATTTGGCACGTCTCCTCACGATCTCACATGACGGACTCTATCCGAATTCCGGGAATCAAGCATGCATTATCTCCACTAATATGTCCCACATTTGCCTCAATGACTTCACGTTCCAAGATTTTAGGGACTTAATGCAAGTGGTACGCAAGGGAAGTCAAAACAGTGAAAAAAAGGCACAATAGGAGAGTTCAAGGGCATTTTCGTAATTTCACATCCATAGTTCGGAGGTCTGGTCAACTATAAATTTGAAGATCTCGCCGCAACGAAGATACTGGAAAAAACGGCACCTCAATCCGAGCTACGGTGAAGGAGTTATGACCTTTTGAAGATAGAGAAAATTCCTTAAAGAATGCTGTTTTTTTTGTACGCTGGATAGAATTTTAGAGTTTTAAGAACGTGGGACTCTTCATATTTTTTCCTATAAATACCAACTTCGGGGGAGTTGTTTTGCAAAAACTTTAGGAGACGAATTTGAGAGTCCAAATACATCTAGTCTTCATATTTTTGAGTCCCAAGACTCATGTTTTGATTCACACGTCATTGCCAAACCTTTGTGAATCCTTTGCAACCCAAGAACACAACTTTGGTTTGTTCAACCCTTGTGGAGGAGACCGTTCTTCTTCTTCATTGCAGCCCTACTGGAAAGGGATAATTCCAGCCGCGACTACAGAATCCGATACCCGAGGGTAATTCTTAGTCAACTTGTATTTTCATTGTAATCCGATTGTAAGCCGTTTTCTTACAAATTATAGTGAAAATAAATGGTTTTGCCCCTGAGGGAGATTTTTCCTTAATTGCATGTGTTTGAATGTTCTTGCGTAGATTATCTATTTATTCAATCACATACTGCTGCATGTTTAGGGTTTGTTTGTGTTTAAAGGGTTTTATATATGGTTTGATCATTTGAACGCGAGCACACACGTTTCTCACAGTGCATGAATATTTTGTATTTCATGTTATATGTGAATTTGTTTGATGAATTTAGACTATTTGAATGTTGTTGGACAATTTATTATTTGTTAATCAGGGTGGATAATCTTATAAACAAAGGAGATTATAGACATTTTTTTTAAAATTACACTTTGTTTTATTGTGGAGCAATATTTTTATCGTTTTGCAATTACATACTTTGAAAATTTTTGCTGTTTCGCAATTACGTACTTTAGAAATTTTTTCCGTGCCGATTATTATCTCTTTAATTATCTACTTCCTCTCGTTGTTACAACTTTTTCATGATAAAGACAAATCAGATACTACTTTATCTTAGCTAATGAAATTTTATTCTCTTAATTGCAGATTTGACGTGACAAGAAGTTATTTTTGGGGCGCCATGAACTCTAGACATTTGACGTTTGTAAATGAAATCTGAGACTTCGAAGTCCTTTAACTAGTTCAAGTTATTTTTTTGCACCATGACTATTTGTCATTTGTAAGGGGATGAAATGTGGGACTTCTACGTCCCTTAACAAGTGTTTAGGTGACTTGACAATGTATGTGTATGTGACTCAATGTTAATTTTATTTATGATAATTTAATTATTTTGTGCATCTTGACGAATGTGTTTTTTTAGATGGTAATTTGTTTAAATTTGGTGGTATACATTACTCTATAAAATTCATTTTAAAAATAAAAAAATATACATTGAAACACTACTTTACCAAAATAAATGTTTTCGTAGTTAAATATGCAATTGATAAATAAAAGTGCGGTTTAGGATCTTATAGTTTATTATTGAAAAATTAAAGATTAAAAATCATTTTTCAACAATTAAATTTCGTACCCAATAGATCTTGAGAGAATGTACAAATTTTGTGGTTAAAAGCATCTGACACACTAGTTTATTGATAGAATTGGTAACGAAATGAAGAAATTTAGCAATGGAATGTTGAACAAATAACTACAAAATAAATTGTAAATTTCGTAGCTAAAAGCTTCTAACACACTAGTTTATTAATAGAATTGGCAACGAAATGAAGTCATTTAGCAACGAAATGTTGAACAATTAGCTACGAAATAAATTGTAGCGTAAATATTACTATTTGCCACGAAAAAAATTTCGTGGCAAATGACTTAAACAATTGGCAACGAAATTTAATTTCGTGGTCATATACATTCAGCGACGGGCCTTTGGCCACGAACTCTCTACAAAATAATTTTCATTGCCAAAAACTATCAGCAATGAAATATACACTTTTGGCTATGAAAATTTTTGCAGTTAAATGTAAGAATTGTCGTAGTGGTTGGTGGTTGAGGATTATATTAACCAAACAAGGAGAGGCTGAGCAGGAAAGCACAGCCAAGCAGGAAGGTCCAGCGGATCAGGAGGGTCCAATCGAATAACGGGTTGCATCAGGTATAAGGCTTCTCGTATTTTATTAGCAGTTAGACTTAACACTTTTTGTTACTGAACAATGTGTTTCTATACCGCCTCCACTCCCAGCTCGTTCGCTTTCCTAGTTGAGACTCCTTCGAGCATGGATCCTCCTGCACTTGATCAAACTACCATGGAGATTGACCACAAAAGGAAACTTGATGCTAAGGTAGTTAAAAAAGACCAATGCTAATATTAAGGCGAAGAAGTCACTTGATGTCGAGAAGGGGGACAATGATGAGGCCTGAATGAATGCTAAATATGCTACCAAAAGGTAACATATGGCTACGACTACTACTAAAGCTAAGGGAAAAGGGAAGATGGTAGTTTTTTATGACAAGACACCAACCTATAATAAGAGGCCAATGGAGGGCCCTATACCTCAACATACTCCCAAATAAAAAAAAATAAGATCCCGAGGTAAGAGAGTCCAAATCCTTGGGGCATCTACTCGGTTCTTAGTCCGGTGGGTGGGTCGTTCACTCCTTATAGTGAAGTGGATCTCTCCACCTTTGACCCTAACCATATGATAACTTTAGAGTAGCTTAAGGATGATGAAAAATCCATTTTTTGTCATACCGATAATGCTGCAGATGTGGTCGACTACCATGGTTATGACTCTGATTTCCTATTCCCGAGGGGTATCAATGCTGACGAACTGTGGAACATGGCACATCACAGGATGTTGGTGGTAAGTTATCTACTTTTACTTTTACTTTTACTTTCTAATTTTCTTCAAAATATATTTTGTAATGTGACGATTAATTTATCATCTTTCCGGGTGCGATGGGTGCCACCATTTTGAGAGATATAATGGTTTCCCCCTAAAATGCTTATGATGGGATAAAGAGGTCAACTCCGAGCTCCTTAATCACCACAAAACCTTGTTATAGGATTTGAAGACTGCCAGACTTATTATTATAAGGTATGTGTTGAGCTCAAGGAGAAGGATGATCAGCTCATAGCCAATACTGAAGCTTTGAGCTTGGCTGAGTAGAAAATACAAAGCTAAAGGGGAAAATCAACACTAAGTTTATGAAGCTCAAGAGTTCAGATGAAGAACTTTGTAAGGGGATTTTTTATTTTCAAATGGACAGTGATGATCTTAAGGAAGCTAATGAAGCCTTCAAAAAGGCTAATGCATCCCTTGCCCAGGCAGAAGAAGAGGGTGTCCAGAAGTATAAGGCTAGGGCTGAGCACAACATTAATTAATGATTGTCATCATGGAAGGCTATGATTTGCTGAAGAAGAAGAGGGTCATCAAATACCTTATTATAACAGTGCTGAAAAGGGTTTTTCTCAAAATGGTTTTTTTTCTCATATATCGTGTTTTTGTTTATTTAATTCGATTTAGATTCAATATCTTGCATGTTTAGTTTCACGTAATTAGTCAAGATAACATTGTATGAATTAAACTTGCCTTGTTTGTGACCTAAGCTACGAATTCTACATTTGACCATATAACCAAACCACTCTACATGTTTTTCAATATATATATATAAGTAGTAGGATTGGGCTAAAAGTGGGTTTTTAGAGAGTTTGGGCCGGCTACATGGGTAAATGGACTCTATTAGGGACCCAAGACTGAGTAATTAAATTTTCTTCCAAATAAGTATTCAGTAATCCCAAATTACATCCACATAATTTATTTACTTTTTTTATTTAATCATAATTAATTCCACTAAATGATTATGACTACACTCCAATTCAACTATACTCGAATGATAATGTCTTCTTTTCAAAGTTGTTATGGTACATAATATAATTAACCACAATAAGAATACACTACATGACTGGTCAAATCAATTCTCCTCTAATTTATTTTAACCAACTTCTTATTCTTTCCTTGATCTTAGACTTAGCTTATTTGATATTCTACTGGATTTTACAATAATCCACTGATCAGGTTTCTTGGTAGAATAAAAACCAATAAGCCTATGACTGGGGTATCATAATAAAAAAAAAATTCTTGGACGCAGTTTCCTACGAATCATGATCAAATGTGTACTCACCAAATGACTGCCCAACTTGAGGGTATTTAGAACCAATAAAATTGAATCGCGTCTAAGGTCTATTTGATAAGTTATTTTTCAAGTATATTACACCAAATTTTATCGTCAATAATTTAGGTGACCTATCTCAGTGTGGAAAGGAAGACAATTGTAATACCCCTCACTTTTAGGGATATTTAAATTACATAAATGGGTGTTATTTAGAGATTAGAGGAATTTATCTGAATAATAACTTTCGAAGTTTATGAGGGTTAGAGGATTTTTTATGTGCGTTACATTTACTTTTGGGATTAAGTAAATAAGTGGGATTATTTTAATTACATGTCGCAGTTGGGTGAAGCGACAAAGGATAATATTTTAATTGGAAAACCCGTATCGAGATGTGTTGGGTTTAATTACTGAATCGTAGTTAAGTGACTCGAATGGAGATTTCGAGTGTGAGGTTGGTTTCGGACTGGCCGAGATAGGCATAATAGAGTATCCGGGAGTAGTGTTTAGGTTTCGAGAATTTTTGGACTAATAGGGACTCGCAATTGAGTAAACGAGTCATTTTTGGGTTAATAAAAGACAAGCCCTTATTTCTCCCCTATAAAGGTATAAGAGAGGGAGAAAGAGAGAAAGAAAAAAGAGAGAAATAAAGGAAGAAAAGAAGAGGACAAAAGAAGAGAGGAAGGGGAGATTCCGGCCAAACTTCATGAGATTTGACTCGAGGTCGTCGGATTTTATCCTCAAGGGAAGTGTTTACTTGCTTTATTTCATTTTGTGTATATATCTCATTTTATAGTTGGTAAACTATATAATTTTAGGTTAGAACCCTTAAAATAAATTTGGGTAGTTTGTGTATGAGTTTACAAATGGATGTAGTGCAAACTCTTAATGAATTCTAGTGTTAAATCCAAGACAATGGAGGGTATAAATGAATTGAAATGGGGGAGATGGTAAAACTAGGGCTTTAAGGATTTTTGGGATTAAATCTAAGAAAAATTGGTTTAATCCCCCAAATAATTTATGTGTTAGTTAGAAATCAATGTTTCGATGATTGTAGTGTTGTTGGTTAAGATTATAAACCATAAGAATGGAGTTTGGGTTGATATATTGGGTGTTTGGAATTTTGGATTTCGTCCAAAATGGGAAAGGGCCGACCTAACTGGTATGACCGGTCGACCGCGCCCCTATGGCCGGTCCACCGGGTAAGGGGAAAATTAGGGGCCTTCTTGATTAGTGTATTATAGACGGTTATGACCGATAAGGGCTTGAGGAGTTTCCTACTAACCTTGGGTTAGTTAAGGGTGCAATCTGGGGTACGGACTCTATGAATATTTAGAACGAGAGATATTTGAGAAAATTATTCGGCAAGCATATATGAGTATATTAATGCGGTTAGGATAATTATGGTTTGATTGTGATTGAGGAAATCCTATGACGCGATTAGGATGAAATTTAGGATATGGGCCAAAGAGAATTGAGCGGTCGTCTTACGTCTATTGACGACTAATAATATAGGTGATGCGACACCTATGAAACTAAGTTAAGAAATGAGTATACTTGCATAGATACTACGGATTGGTATATTCAGGATTATATACGTATCCTTAAAAGTGATTAAGGTACAAGTTATATATCAAGTGAGAGAATACTCTTGGGCTTAGCATCGTAAGTGTGTGAATACTTAGATATTATTACGAATGGGAACATTTGGGGTTATTGGCTATCTCTATATGAGATTGGCAATTATAGCCATATATGTATATATTGAGAAGTGATATATACTATATATACAAGAGTTGTTACAGTGTGTGTGTATATATATATATATATATATATATATATATATATATATATATATATATATATATATATGTGTGTGTGTGTGTGTGTGTGTGTGTGTGTATGTGAATGGTATATTTATGTGAAGCATACCCCCTCCAATGCTATCATTGGAAGTTGCGCGATGTGGGTGAGGGCCCTGGCTTGAGGAGGAGGGAGTGTATAGTCCCCAGTTCATAGCGTCCATTTTATATTGTGTGATTTTTATTAGGGGTGAGACATGGTGGGTACGTTTCGTTCTCAGTTCCGGGGAGAAACTATGATTGCTTCCCATATGTTGTGATTTGGTTTTTACCAAGTCGGTGTGAGAGTCTGACCACTGGTTCCCAGGATGGTATATAATTAATTCCCTGGAAGATGATAGCATTGAAAGACTGCATCCTCGAGTTATAGCTCCGTGGGATGGTTATTATACTTGTTGTGTATAGTATATTTACTGTATACGAGGACAAGATATCATACTTCTCTAACTAGTGTAAAGAGAAAAATGAATAAGGATTTATTCTCATTCCGGGAGATTTTATCCGGACTTAAATTGTGATTTATATATTAAAGTGAGTATTATATGTATATATTTATATGAGTATATATATATATACGTGATGTACTGAGGGCCTAATGGATCTCGACGATCGACATTGCCTACGTATCGGGGGGTTCCTTGTTTGGATTTCGCTTCGCGAGACACCCCACGCACGAACGTAGCGCAGTGTTGGGACTGGGGAGAAGTTTATCTCTTAGTACTCGGGTTAATTAGGACTTTTAGAGATTGGGTGGAACGGGTTTAGTTAGGCACGGTAGCTTAACTAGGTTGTTTAAAAAGGTATGCGATAGGTGTGCACTATTAAAAGAGGAGTGAGGGGTATCTCATGGGAGTGCAATACCAATTTAAATATGAGATAAATCATATATTTTTTTAAAAATATAGCATTTATGCACTTGCAAAATATTTTCCCAACTCGGGCTCTGACCCGTTTATATTTTTTTCCTCTATTTTGCTATATATGTATATATATTTTAGGTGTCCAGACACAGGGACGCCTGGATGAAGATTCTTTCGAGTCAGACGTTCGCTACAGCAGTTGTGAATGCATGCAGGTTTACTGTAGACGCTTCTATCCTTGTAATCTAGATAGGAGGTATTGTAGAGACACTTGGGCCGATAGCCGAACTGTATTATTTATTCTTTTACCACCTTTTTGTGTGGCAATCGATTTGGTTGTATGATGTTAAATCGAGTGTTCAGTTATTTTTATTTCATTTCAGTTATATGTATATATATATATATATATATATATATATATATATATATATAAACTGTTTTGATTGATTTAATTGTATGGTTTGATTAAAAAGATTAGTTAAGTAAAATTTTGACTCCAGCCTAATAGGTTATTAGTAATTAAATTAATTTTCGACAGTGATGCTAAGAATGAACCATATGAGACTCCTATTTTAATTTGGTACAGGATTGATCGCCTGGTATTTTATTAGGCAGGGTGTCACAGATGCTATCAAAGCATCAGGTTCTAGTGTCCTTAAGAATATGTGTGGACATACTATGCTTTCAGCATTGCTCTCGATTTGATATAGAGCCTTATGAGTAGTATTCTTGATTCCTCTTGTGTGATTTCGTTCTCCTGCCATTATATAATATTATTGTAAATCTTTTGCGCGCTCATTCGAGACTCGTGTGTTGATCGATGAAGGACGACCACAGAAGGCCATTTCAAGGGCGGTAGGAGGTGGGGCTTAGTTGGAGCTATAAGTTAAAATTAGAGACCAGGACCACAGTAGAGGTCAATCTCCTTGTGGAATTTGTCAAGGATGGTTGCAATGACTACTAAAGTATAGTAGTTATGAGTATCCAAGTACCGCTATAGTAGAGAGTGGTGCCAAACTTGAATTACCTGTGAAGTAAATTAGGGAAAAGGTTTGATAAGGTCTTTGATAAGGACCATACGTTGAAGTTAAGTTATACGGTGTAAGTGTACCGTAATTCAGTGGAAGTAGAAGGCTCGGGAACTTTGGCTTAGAGAGGGGTATGGAAATACCCTTATGTGAAAATTTGAGGAAACGTTTTCACTCATGGGATAAATACTTAAATGGTGGGAACAGTGGTCACCATATTTAAGGGAGAATGATATTTCTCTTATAGAGGGATCTTATGATTGGATATAACCGTTACTTCCTTTGGTTTATCAAGAGTGAAGAGAATGCAGTTCCTAAATTATTCACATGAGGATTGGCCATAAGCCGACAATGAACGAAGAGTTACATGGAAAAGTGAACTTTGTACTGAATTAAAGTAGGTACAATGAAGAGAGAGTCCTTCGGTGGAACGATAGGCTCACTAGTAAGTGTTGCTAACACTTGTGGGGAATTTGTGTTCGTGTAACCCCATTGGTGGACATTCACCCGGGGAATTCTTTGAAATAGGGCCGCCGAGGCCAGTAGTGGAGTTTCCTTTTGACGAAGAAGTTATGGGGACTATGAAGGCGATTGTCAGGATCAAGGATACAGAGTCCAAGATACTGATAACCTTAACATGGTCAAGGTGTCCAGAGATGGGGAATGTTGCAATGTGGAATATAGAACAACACGGTTAGGCCTTGGCCAGTAGGACTTAAAGGACAAAGTAGGATGATGGGATGGAGCATTGATTAAAGTAATTTTGGTTCGGTTAAGACAAGTGTGCTATGTCAGGTAACTAATCGGAGCAGTTAGGGAGATTGGTGAAATTATTATTACGAGTTTTTCCTTGGATGAAAGAGGTATATTTTGAGTGGCTAGATAGAGTCGTGGTATTTTGCTAGCCCTAGATTCATGTGTGATTCGAGTTTACTGGCGATAATGATAACTTTATATAGTGTATGTCTATATGTTTTTTCGCGGTAGAGGGGTTCTGTTTTGAAATTGTATTTGGTTTGTACTACTCGTTTTGTATGTATTATATGAGTATAGTACTATTATAAGAGTAAGGTTATTGTGTTATTGGAGAGATAGCGGGCTAATTATGGCAACACTATCGTATCCGCGGTACCAGGGTGGAACAGGTTGTTGTTGCGATATATCACCTAGATACAAGTTGAGTTCATCTTTATTATATGGGTAGATGGAACTTCAGTGAGCAGATGTTTCATTGTCATGATTCGAGTGCATGATGACCTTATATATATGATTTAAGGTATGCATAATTTCTTGTTAAGCTGTGATTTTTGTGCTAAGGACTTTGTGTTAGCACAAGCGCTATGCGGTATGGCTCCTAGAACGAAATAGGAATTCTGACCACATCTTGTCGATAGGTGGGATGGGATATTTGTAACTAACGGACCTCCACGACCGGAAAAGTTAAGTAGTAGTGTATAGGAGGGGTTCCTTATTTGGATTTCTCTTGTGGGACGCTCCACGCATGAACCTTAACGATGTCGGAAGTGGAGAGATGTTATGGGATGCAGGGATGTTGGTTTTGACGATAAGTCACCTAGTGTAGAGAAAACACTATAGACTGAGAGTCATGTGCTAATTGTATGCTTATGGAGATAGAAGTGCTATGGAAAAGCACATAAATGGTTCTATCACCACAAGTATGTGGGTGAGGCAAGGTAAAGGAAATTGATTTAAGTCTCATAGCCAGGCCTTGATGAAAAGGCAAATTCGAAGGTAGTATGTTTTGGGTGTGATGTTCGTAACATATTTGAAGAGAGTAGGCGCCTCGATTAGTTAGACTTTCTACTTCACCAAGATAGAAGGATAGAGTGGTAGAGGTACGTTAGTAGTTTAGCGAGGTAGGATTTCGGAAGTCCCACTAGTGTGCCTTGGACCGATATATCTCGATGACCGACGATGCAAGGAAGTAGTGCAACGGGAGGGTTCCTTGTCTGGATTTCGCTTTGCGAGATGTCCCACGCATGAAACCGAGAAAATGTCGGAAGTCGAGAGAGGTCTTGGGCACTAGGGATTTGGTTAGGATAGTACTCATTTTACGTGTATTGAAAACACTTTGATCGTAGGATTATTGGGAAATAAGGCCAGAAGGACTAGTGGCACCGATATAAGGAGATTGTGGTGAGTTAACCACGAGAAGATTTATGGGTTAACTTTAAGAAGGATTGGATTTCCATGTAAAGAATGAATTGAATTTCAAATTTTCGGGTTAAGAAAAACCCAGGTGTTCGTACCAGGCCGAAAAAGTGATGCCCATTTTTAGAAAGAGCGTTACTTCTATGACGTTTCCAATAATGGTGCAGATAGGCACAGATTGAAAAGGTGTATGGGCACCTTGGTAAGTTGATTTTATATACCGCCAGAAATGGAAAGGGGCGTAGTTTATAAAGTTGAAGATTATGCCACGAGGTAGTATGAGTGGAATTGGAATGGGTTGGATGGAACGTCGTAGTAGTACGCAATGATCCAATTATATTTGTGCAATAAGAGTTAGTACATCTAAGATAAGCGAGAAGACTGACACAAATAGTCAAGTGCTAGTATTATCTCCTTTTTTAGGGAAATTAGATGTCTCGATGTAGACGAGTGTACGCCTAGAGTCGCATATCTCCATAGGATAAATAAGTTAGAGTGACGGTTGTGGGATCGTTATGTGTGGTCGTAGAAGTACTAGTTTCTATGTGATGTTAAAGTCAACCTTACGATCAAGGTAGCGTTGTAGAATATGAAGATTTAGTTAAGCTTATGGTTAAGCTAGTGCGTTAGAGTATAAGCCTTAAGATAGGTGGGTACCGAGAACGAGTTTATGGTAAGGTACCATTTGGGTTAATACCAATCGACTTTGGTGTACTAGGACGTAGTGTAAATAGCAATCCTAGGTTGGTGGTGCAGGTTATATCTGAATTTCGAGGAAGAAATTCCATTGTGACGGGGGAGTATGTAATACCCCGCACTTTTAGGGATATTTAAATTACATAAATGGATGTAATTTGGAGATTTGAGGAATTTCTCTGAATAATACTTTTTTGGAGTTTATGAGGGTTAGAGGATTTATGATGTGCATTACATTTACTTTTGGGATTAAGTAAATAAGTCGGATTATTTTAATTACATGTCGCAGTTAGGTGAAGCGACAAAGGAAAATGTTTTAATTGGAAAACTTGTATCGAGCTGTGTTGGGTTTAATTAGTGAATCGTAGTTAAGTGACTTAGATGGAGATTTTGAGTGTGCGGTTGGTTTCAAAATGGCCGAGATAGTCAAAATAGAGTATCCGGGAGTAGTGTTTAGGTTCCGGGAATTTTTGGACTAATAGTGACTCGCAATTGAGTAAACAAGTCATTTTTGGGTTAATAAGGGAGAAACTATTATTTCTCCCTTATAAAGGCGTAAGAGAGGGAGAAAGAAAGAAATAGAAAAATAAAGGAAGAGGAGAAAAGAAGAGAGGAAAGGGAGATTCCGACCAAACTCCGTGGGATTCTACTCGAGGTCGTCGGATTTCATCATCGACGCAAGTGTTTACTTGCTTTATTTCATTTCGTGTATATATCTCATATTATAGTTGGTAAACTATATAATTTTGGGTTAGAACCCTAAAAATAAATTTGGGTTGTTTGTGTATGAGTTTACAAATTGATGTAGTGTAAACTCTTAATGATTTCTAGTGTTAAATCCAGGATACTGGAAGGTAAAAATGAATTGAAATGGGGGAAATGGTAAAACTAAGGCTTTAAGGATTTTTGGGATTATATCTAAGAAAAATTGGTTTAATCCCCCAAGTAATTGATGTGTTAGTTAGAAATCAATGTTTATATGATTGTAGTGTTGTTGGTTGAGATTAGAAACCATAAGAATGGAGTTATGGTTGATATATTGGGTGTTTGGAATTTTTAATTTCGTCCAAAATGGGAAAGGGACGACCTAACTGGTATGACCGGTCGACCATGCCTCTATGGCCGGTCGACCGAGTAAGGGGAAAATGGCCTACTGATTTTGCAGCAAGGCAAAATCTCAACTTGCGGTACTATGTTTCTTGCCAAAGAATTGGATTTTCTATTTCCTTTTGTTTTGGGGTTTACAACTTAGGGGCATTCTTGATTAGTGTATTATAGACGGTTATAACCGATAAGGTCTTGAGGAGTTTCCTACTAACATTGGGTTAGTTGAGGGTGAAATCCGGGGTGCGGACAATATGAATATTTAAAACAAGAGATATTTGTGAAAATTATTCGACAAGCATATATTAGTATATTTATGCGGTTAGGATAATTATGGGCTGATTGTGATTGAGGAAATCCTACGATGTCATTAGGATGAAATTTAGGATACAGATGAAATAGAATTGAGCGGTCGTCTTACGTCTATTGACGACTACTAATATAGGTGATGCGACACCTATGAAACTATGTTAAGAAATTAGTATACTTGCATAGATAGTACGAATTCGTATATTCGGGATTATATACGTATCCTTAAAAGTGATTAAGGTACAATTTATATTTCAAGTGAGAGAATACTCTTGGGTTTAGTATCGTATGTGTGTGAATACTTAGATATTATTACGAAAGGGAACATTCGGGGTTATTGGCTATCGCTATATGAGATTGGCAATCATATCCATATATATATATATTGAGAAGTGATATATACTATATATGGGAGTTAGTACAACATATATATGATATAATTATAAATATATATGTGTGTGAATGGTATATTTATGTGAAGCATACCCCCTACAATGTTATCATGGGAAGTTGTGCGATGTGGGTGAGGCCCCTGGCTTGAGGAGGAGGGAGCGTATAGTCCCCAGGTCATAGCGTCCATATTATATTGTGTGATTTTTATTAGGGGTGAGACGTGGTGGGTATGTTTCGTTCTCATTTCCGGGGAGGAACTATGATCGCTTCTCATACGTTTTGATTTGGTTTTTACCAAGTCGGTGTGAGAGTCCAATTGCTGGTACCCATGATTGTATATGAGAAATTCCCTGGAAGATGATAGCATTGAGAGACTGCATCCTCGAGTTATAGCTAGGTGGGATGGTTATTATAATTTTTGTGTATAGTTTATTGCCTGTATATGAGGAAAAGATATCACATATCTCTAACTAGTGTAAAGTGAAAAATTAATAAGGATTTATTCTCATTCCGGGAGATGTTATCTGGACTTAAATTGTGATTTGTATATTAAAGTGAGTATTATATGTATATAGTTATATGAGTATATATATATATATATGTTATGTACAGAGGGCCTAATGGATCTCGACGATCGACATTATCCGGTAGTAGTGTATCGGGGGGTACCTTGTTTAGATTTCCCTTCGCGAGACAGCTCACACATAAACGTAGCGTAGTGTTGGGACTAGAAGAAGTTTAGCCCCTAGTACTTGTCTTAATTAGGATTTCTAGAGATTGGGTGCAACGGGTTTAGTTAGGCAGGGTAGCTTAACTAGGTTGTTTAAAAAGATATGCGATAGGTGTGCAGTATTAGATGAGGGGTGAGGGTATCTCATGGGAGTGCGATACCAATTTAAATATGAGATAAATCATATTTTTTTTCAAATATTGAATTTATGCACTTGCAAAATATTTTCACAACTCGAGTTCTGACCCGTTTATCTATTTTTCCTCTCTTTTGCTATATATGTATATATATTTTAGGTGTCCAGACACAGGGATGCCTGGATGAAGATTCTTTCGAGTCAGGCATTCGCTGCAGTAGCTGTGGATGCATGCAGGTTTACTGTAGACACTTC
Organism: Sambucus nigra; assembly: GCA_949130495.1. Taxonomy (NCBI): domain Eukaryota; kingdom Viridiplantae; phylum Streptophyta; class Magnoliopsida; order Dipsacales; family Adoxaceae; genus Sambucus; species Sambucus nigra. The sequence goes on from OX422218.1 coordinate 135,418,530, forward strand.
TATCCTTATAATCTAGATATGAGGTATTGTAGAAACACTCAGGCCGATAGCCCAACTGTATTATTTATTATTTTACCACCTTTTTGTGCGGCATTCGATTTGGTTGTATGATGTTAAATCGAGTGTTCGGTTATTTTTATTTCATTTCAGTTATATATATATATATATATATATATATATATATATATATATATATATATATATATATATTGTTGTGATTGATTTAATTGTATGGTTTATTTAAAAAGATTAGTTAAGTAAAATTTTGACCCAGCCTAATAGGTTATTAGTAATTAAATTGATTTTTGACAGTGATGCAAAGAATGAACCATATGAGACTCATGTTCTAATTTGGTACAGGATTGATCGCCTGGTATTTTATTAGGTGGGGTGTCACAACAATGTGCACAATATTAAGGCTACGAGGAAAAACTCATAACAAGAAAAAAAAAACTCGGTCCTAAAGAGCGGCAAATCTACTATGGTATAGTTTCACAATGAAACGATAAAGTCTTACAACCAAATGATGTCATCACCGACCAAAAACTCTTTCACATCATATCCTCTGAGGAGAGATCTTACAACTGAAGAACTCTACACAGCATCCACCGATTTTTGTTCGTGACCAATGTCGTCCAATCATACGCCAACAAATTTCTTCTTATAAAGTTTGAATAAATCTTTGTGTTCCAAATCTTGGAATGAGGTTGAGAAGCCTGCAATAAATGTAGTATCACTTTCTAGGTGTTTAGGAACATAAAGTGAAATTGTGTTTGAAAATAAAGGCTTTACTCACAAATATATATTTGAGATATGTAAAATCTAAAAATAACACAAGAACAAATTATAAAGAGATTTGCTCAAGGTATAAAAAGATTTAAAAAAATAGGCATACTTAAAAATATTTTTAGATTTCAGAAGTATGTAAACTTAAAATATCTAAAGAATATAACGAGGAGAAAGATCAGATTTAAAACTTGGAATAGTAAAAAATTCAAAAAAAAATTATCTTACAATTATTTTCGTCTCCTAAAATGATTTTTGTGGCAAGAAAGATTTCAGAAAAAAAAACATTTTGTCCACAAAAGATAACACACTCACATACATGTTAAAATGAGGTTACAACTTACTTAAATATACTCACAAGCTTTGAAGAAAATCTTTGGGGGGGGGGGGGGGGGGGGCAAGTAGGTAAGTTGTAGACTTACATGAAGTGATAAGATGCAAATGGTAAAAAGATATGGTTAGATCTTAGTGTTTCACGAGTACCTAGGAATATGTGCACAATATTTTACAAACAATAGGTTTTTATGTCAGATTGACACTCATCGATGGAGCATCATTACAGTGAGGATCTTCTTCACTAAGGAATACCTGCAGCGATAATATAAGGCAAAGTGAAGAGAAATATATGGACAGAGGTGCAACTAATGAGATGTTGTCACTGCAGCGAAGAAAATCCTTATTATGGTGAAGCTTCTACTACAAACACACAACATCCACCTTTTGAATTATTTTTTATACTTGATCAAAACCATCTCAAAACATATAAAATGCAAAAAAGGGGTTTTTAAAAATAATTTTATACTGGATTTCACATAAAGTCCAAAGAAACCATATGAAACACACTAAAAAGATTTTTATAAAAGGAAAACTAGTGTGGTAAAATGTGCAAGAGCCTAAGTGTCGATATTCATTACTAAGAGGGTATAAGGATATGCATCGAGGATGAGGTTGTCCGATTGAATCATTTGCATGACGCTTTTTCGGAATGACCTCAAAGACAAGACTCAAAGTATATTGGGTAATTGGAATACGACGCTCTAGTCATATCGGGGCACATGAGTTAATACAAACTCTTATAATCTCCTCCTTTGTCTGTTCCATGACAAAATACAAAAAAAATAATTATAAAAGTTTTATAAGCAAATATAATAACCTAGGACAATAAGAACAAGCTAGAACAATGGAAAAAGACTATGTAAGGGATAATAATTTAAAGTGGTTCGGACCTTGAATGAGGGTCGTACATCCACTGTTAAAGGTGTTGCACTAGTTTATTAGTATATAAATTAGTTATTACAATCTAAGAGACCCATTGAGCTTTGGTCAATGGAGTTTGTGGTCTCGCATCCTTTCAATAGTCTAGAGGAGCTTAGGAAGTAACTTAATAGACTTCTCTATGGGTTCATAAGTACCTATTTAGGGATCAAAAAAGTATACAAAAGTTTTAATAATTAGAAATTTTCCAAGTTGTAATTATATGTTCTCAAGAGTGGGTTTAGAGTATGAAGAAAGGAGTGAAAACTTGTGAAATGCTTGAACTCTCTTATTTATCTCTAAGTACGATTGATTAAACTTATCTTCATCCTTTAACTATCCCCCTATTTATACATAAATACACAAAAAGGTAATGAGTGGACTAGCGCAGCATGTCTGCAGTGTCCTTGAGGTCTTTCAGTGTCAGTAAGGTGGTGCATTATTGGTCAGTGTTTAGCAGGCGGGTAAGATGCTTGTTAGTAGCATTAAATGCTAATGGGAGAATTCAATACAAGTGGAGATGGGTATTAGCATTACGTGGAATAGTGTTCTCCTTTTCACTTACCTGACAAATAGATTGCAGGTGCTCTGCCCAAGATTTGAAAGCTCGGGAATTACTACAAAATGACCAGAGCTTATCCTTGAGATGCTACGAAATGATATAAACCCAGTCTCGTGGTTAGGTGACCTTGGGAGCTTACTCTTCTTTAGAATGAGGTCGTTCCTAGGCTCGAACTTGGCGGGATCAGGGTGTTGTAATCCACGATCTTGATTGATAAGTCACATTGGGACAACTTACCATATTTAACTAGAATGAGAAGTGTTAGAGGCCTACTGTAGTACCATAACTATTCTTCAGTTCAACGGAGGTCTAAGGGGAAAAATTATAATTTATTTGAGGTCAAAGGTCATCTATGGGATCTCAGATCCTACTCAAAGGTATCCGAAGGTCTTTAGAGCCTTTTCCAAAACCAAGTGTAAGATAGGGTATCAATAGTATCCCCTTGTTTCTTATTGTAAAGATTTCAAGGGATAACACTTGTCTCTTTCATAAGTTAGGGGTAAAGTTGTAACTAACAACTGAGATTCTTATCATGATTATATTACATTAGGAAGGTGGGCACACATGTGTATGGACACGTGTTGAGGACAAAGGATATTAATGTGAATGAAGCATCTGATCTTGGAGATGGAAAAGGATAAAACCCTAGGACTTGAGGGGCTATAAAAGAGACCCTTGGGCTGAGTTAAGTTCTTCACCTATAACTTCCACTATCTATATTTTCTCTAAAATTCTTTTGAGTAAGCAATCCATTTTACCCAAACCATGTCTTCTGAGAGGATCTCCCCCTTTAAAGTCTTAGACCCCACATTTCTCATCCTCCCATTAGGTATCTCCCTCGTGGTGCGAAGTTGATGAGTTATGAGGGGGTTTAACCCCAACTTTATAGATGGGGCCTATAATGTTTCGCGTATTACGGAGCAATATTTGGTGGATATTTGGACAAGACACCAAATCCTAGACTCTATTACTTTAGTGGATGTAAGGCCTAAGAAGAGGTTTTATTCCATGGTGTCCCATCAACTATTTTTGAATGAGTGTTTCCTTAAGTATAGGGTGAGATTCCTAATGCCCTTACTAGTGGTGAGGATTTTGAAATCTATTGGGATACGCCCTTCCCAATTGGTCGCTAATAAGTGGAAACCTCTAATGGATACAATCTTGGCCTTTAGGGAGTCTAGTGGAGGCAAGTCTGACATTTCCCCATCTCAGTTCTTCAAGTTGTACATGGCTAAGGAGTAGAGACAACCGAATGATAGGGGTGTGAATTATTTATACCATAGGCTAAACATGATGACCCTTGGCAAGGATAGGAATGATTCCTCTAAGAACTGAAAGGAGATATTATTCTTTGTTGGGGGTGCCTGTGCCACCCCAGAACCTACGGAGCTCATTGGCACTCTCTCTTATGGTGCACTCCTTCGATAATAGGTAAGTTGGAGTTTTATTTTTGTTTTCATATCCAGTTGACCTCTATCTTGGGACTTAAATTTTTTAAACTTTTGAACTGGATCCTTAGCCCACTATATCGGATTTTAGCAGGACTATTGAGGCCCATAAGTTGTCATTTACCCCATTTGAGATCCTGGTCACTACTAAGCATTATTCAACTGCGGGTTGGGGCGTGACCTTAAGCCCTTGATACCTGTGGAAGTCCATGGGGTCCTCAAAATTGTTGTGAGGGCCATGAAAGAGTCTAAGACTTATGTATTGGCTTCCCAATAGAGGAAAGTTGTGTTTGAAGTCTTAAAAGAGGTTCCTAAGGCCTCTGAAGGTGACGATGATCATCCAAAGGGAAAGGCTAACCTACCTCTTCTAATGAGCCCATTATGCTCTCTGACTATTCCCTTTGTACGTATCTTTTAACATTTATCCCTTATGCTATTGCCTTCATCTCTAATATTCCAAAAGATAACTTTGACTTGTTGTTGATCCGATAGGTGAACGGGAAGAGCGGAGGATGGCTCGGAGGCTTGGATAAAGATTCCTGTTGAAACTTTGGTCAATATAAAGAAGAGTTTTAATACCACTAAGAATTTAAAGTTTCACTACACCAAATCCGGCGAATGGTCACCCCCGGTGGGTCATGAATAAAATATTTGACCATCTAGTCACGCCCCAAAGTTGTGACCACATAAATTTTGGCGTGACCATATCCATGACCCAATGTGGCTATGGATGCTCTTGGAAGTGGTCACAGACCAACTCCCTTAACAGTATGGGTTATGGCCTTAGGCCGCGAACAGGTCGTGATCATCATGGTGACAAATTCAAGCCAAAGTTCCCTCCAAGTTTGGTCATGGTAGGGTCACGGTAGGGTCACGGACAATGGCCATGACCAAGGCCACAATGCACACCTAATGGGTCATGGCTTTGGGCCATAACAATCTCAATTTGTTCACATGCATGGGTCACGGCTCGGGGTTTGACCACATGGTTGCCTATACGCTGCTGTGGAAAAAATTTAAGAGTCATGGCTATGGGTCACGGCTCTAGGCCGTGACCAGGTTCCTTATAATAACCCCCCTTCATTTCATTTCTTCCCACGTCAATCTCTCTCTCTTTCTCTTTTTCGGTGATTTGCATTCTCAAACCCTAATTTTGGTGATTTGCAATCTCAATCTCAAAGGTAAACCCTATTTTTTATTTATGTGTTAAATCCTAATGTATATGTGTGTGAATGTGTGTATATTTATGTGTATATATGTGTGTGTGTGTGTGTGTGTGTGTACGTTTGTATATGTGTGTGTATATTTATGTGAATGTGTGTGTATATCTATGTATGTGTGTATACGTCTGTATATGTGTGTGTGTGTATGTGAATATGTTTGTATATGTGTGTGTATGTGTGTTTAGTTCTTTTTTCATGAAAATGGATGTTATATTTAGGGATTGAAATTTATTGCATTACTTATTGGGTATTGTTAACATTGATTGGGAATTTTTATTTAGTGTTTGAAATTAATTGTATTATTTAAGGGTGTTGTCATTATTAGTATTGACTGAATGTGGTTACTTAGGAATTAAAATAAATTGCAAAATTTAAGGGTATTATCATCTAGGGCTTGAAATTTATTTATAGTTTGAAATTAATTGAGTACTATTAGTATTGCCTGAATGTGGTTACTTAGGGATTAAAATAATATACTCAAAATTCTTTCCATTATCAAAACCTTAATCAAACTAATATACCCTAATATACCCTAATACCTTAACCGTAGGATTCATATTCATGCCCTCGTATATTTTTCTCAGGAAAAATGAGGCACGGTGATAAACACTAGGAACAAGGGTTGGAGAGGTTGCAATTGGATCGCATACGTAACTCGTTTATTAGTGAGAATCATATCGAGGGTACTCCTATTTATAGGTATGGAAATAAAAAGATCGAACAATTTAACTACCCTATAAATCGTGGAGTTAATCACCAGCAAGATTACTTGTTCGATCGCATTTTCTTTTCCCTACCAGAAAACTAGGATTACATTATACAAATATATTTCACACGCATAGTCCTGACGTAGCCCTAACCTTGGTTACATTGTTGGAGAAGGCGGAAAAAAAATCCACATGTTATGGATACAGCTACGTACATAGATCACTGACATAAACTGTGATGTCTCATGCCATATGCACGCTAAATTGAATCTTTCCAACAAGTTGAAAATGATGGGATTCCAAGCTCATGTCATGGATATCTACACATCAATCATAGATACCCTTCCTCCTAGTTGGCCACATGCAAAAAAATTCATAGGTTCTTAAAAACTAATACCGAATGGATGGAGATCAGATATATTGAACTTATTCTAAAGTCTTACATTGAAAAGTATATATATATATAGTCATAAGCTTAATTAATTAATTATAATTTCCTATTATTATTTTTTAGTCACTTATGTTTTTTCATTTTTGTAACAACCCAAGCGAACCAAGTGCCGATGGGACACCGCAATGAGTTTCACTATCTCGTGCATAACCCAAATTCTGAACACTAATTGGTGAGCAATATACTACTCCACCAATAGTTCCCTCCCCACCAAGTCCTGCTGCATCTGCTTCGATGCCCTCATCCATCACTCTCGTTGCTCCACCGCCACCATCCAATATTATCGACGCCTCTCGCTCAATCCAAAAGAAGCCTATTGGGTTCTCCCTTCTCGGGAATAACTAGATAGGTGATAGGAATGATGTGATGAACTTTAAAGCTCGGTATTTGGCGTTGCAAAAAAGGAATGTGGAAGTTGGTGGACCAGACAACTGGAACCTGGTTGATCAAGCCGTCAAAGATCGCATATACGATGAACTTTGTAAGTATTTTTCATTTCCCAATCATTCCAAGAATAAGGTTATATCTCGGGTTGCTGAATTATTGAGGACATATAAGAGAAACCTTCGAAAGAAACATTTCCCGAAGAAGGCAGTGAGCTTTGATATTTTGTCTTTGAAAGAAAGAGTGCCTCCCAATGTTCAAATTTTGGTGGAGCAGCGGAATAAGTTTTTTGAGAATGAGGGGAAGGAGAAAAAGTGGGTCCAAAAGGAGTAAAACAAGAAAAATAGGGCACAAAAAACTGATATCCACATGCTGGGATCCAGATCCTATGAGGATTTGAAGAATGAATGGGAGTATGACAAAGGATGGTCCAGATGCGGGTAAAAAACCAAATCGGTATGGCTTAATTGTCCATGCTCGATGGGGCAAAGATAATAAATTCTCAACGCACTTGGCTGAGATGCTAGAATCAATAGAGGCCATTAGCAGTCAATCAGGTATGAGCCCTAATGATGACTTTGGCCTTGAAAATGATGCTATAACCCGGACCTTACGAAAGGACAAAAGGGGGAGGAGGAGAGGTGTTGGTTCATATATGCCAAAAACAAAATTTCAACAGACTGCACCTTTTAGTGACAAGTTTTCTTCGATTAATGATCATTTCTCATCCAATGAGGAACGACAATTCAAAACGAATGGGGATGTCCAAGATATCAAAAATAACCTGAGAATTTTGACGAATCATATTGGGCAACTTGTGTCCCTTTTCCAAAATTAAGGGATACCAATGCCGCCTCCTTAAGGTTATCCTTACCCTCACCCTCCTCCTCAAGGTTTTCCCTATCACCCCCTTCAAGTTTCCCTTCCTAAATGTTGCCTCCAACATTCCCCTCCCAAATGTCGCCTCATCCAACATTCACCTCCCAAATGTCGCCTTATCCAACATTCCCATTCCCCGAGCCTCCACCTATCTTGGGACTTGGATCATTATCAACAAGTCACGGTGACTATAGCGAAAAGTACTATTTCAAAGACCTGGGTAATAAGAGGGTTGTTGGGGTGTGCACACTAATGTCCAAGGTTGTCGGAACTCGAGTACACAACCGACCTTTGGAGATAGGCGAGTCTCAAATACTGTTCGATGAAATATACAACTACTGTGGATATGCACATGTGTTCGCTGAAGGCATGGATGGGCTGGAATTGAGGAATAATGCAAACTCTTTTCTTGCTTGGCCAATTTATCTGTTACAAAAGATCAAATAATATTTTCTTTTGTTTCAGTTGTAATAACATTTTTTTATTTCAGTTGTAAGAATATTGGTTTTGTTTAAGTTTAAGAATATTGGTTTGGTTTTAGTTTTAATAATATATTGTTATTGCTTGAGTTGTTGAAATATTGTTTTTCTTTTAGTTGTAATAATATTGTTTACCTATTACCACATGACTAAAATTTGAAGATTATTACATGGATTTCCCACTATACAAAGAGTGGAAGGGAAAGACTAACCGAATTTCAAATAATCATGTAAATGGCATTCAAGAATTTATTAAATACTCTTTTAAAAATCTTAAAAGTGAAAAGATTTCGTGTCCGTGCACCCGTTGTATGAACAAAAAATATAAGTCATTGGAATACGTTGAGTTGCATTTAATAAAGTGGGGAATCTTTCAAAACTATCAAATATGGACATACCATGGTGAAAAAAATATACCTTATGTTCCGGAAGAATTGTCGATACCCGATCACGTAACGAAACCCTAATGAGTGGAACTGGTACATGATTCACCAACACATCGTCCATTGACCAACTTAATTGATGATGCTTACGGACTCCACAACCATCAAAACCACTAACTTATGGATACGAATAATGCGCATTATGGCCAACTAAATGAAAATTTTGATGTTGAAGATTCAGGAGATCGGGAATACATACGGTTGAAAGCCGATGCGGCTAGACCATTGTATAAAGATTGCGATGAATATCACTCGGTATTATATGCAATGATTGGTTTGCATAATTTGAAAATTCAATTTGGCATGATTGGGAATAGCATATTCAGAATTCTTAAATGGGCTAAAGATATTCTCCCAAAAGAGAACATGTTGCCAGACAATTATCCTACCATAAATAAGAGCTTGAAGGAGCTGGGTTTGAAATACAAATCTATTCATGCATGGAAGTATGATTCCATATTGTACCCTAACGAGCACAAAGAGAAGGATGAATGTCCTGTATGTAGCGAGCCTAGATATGTGGTTTGTGAGAATGGAAAGGACAAGGCTGCAAAAAATCGTAAGTGCTCGCAAGTCCCACAAAAGGTTTTAAAGTATTTTCCACTTGGTCCATAGTAAACTAATTTTTTTACTATAGTGTGGATAGCGAAGTCCATGACATGGCACGCTCTATGCGAGGTGTGTGGGAATCTGATGCGTCATCTAGTTGATTCACCCATCTGGAAAATTTCAAATTCACAGCACCATGAATGTACAAAGGAACTCTGCAATGTTCATCTTTCAATATCAATAGGTGGGTTTAACCCTTTTGGTAATTTAGTACTAGTCAGAGTTATTGGCCCATTCTCTTAGCGCCTTTAAGTCTCCCTCTGACACTATGCATGAGAAAAGAGTTCACATTATTGTCTTTGTTGATACCCAGGTCGAAGGCTCCCAGTTATGATATTAAGATATTCTTAGCACCATTAATTGAAGAACTTAAAGAGTTATGGGGAAAAGGCGTGACGACGTTCGACTCTCATAAGGGTGAAGAGTTCACACTTGCAATAATGATGTGGGAGATCCATGACCTTCTAGCTTAAGGGACCTTATCCGGCTGTAATGTTCATGGTTATTATGGATGTACCATATGTAGGGAGGAAACTGAAGCCTGTTAGTTAAAACATAGTAGTAAGATGAGTTACACAGGTCATCGTAGATTTCTATCGACCAGTCACCCTTTTAGGAACGGAAGTCTAAATTTTTTCCTGTCAGTCACGAGCGTAGAAAGCCACCTGCTCGGCTTTCTGGTCAGCAGATTGAGGAGAATCCGATGGCTTCAACATCGGGGAATAGGTATGTAGGTAGACGCCACCAGTTTGTAAACCTGAAGCGTAAAGATAGGGGGATCTAAATGACCCTGGTAAAGCGATGCCGTGGTCCAGGCTATCAATATTTTTTTAGTTGCCATATTGGAAAGATCATCGTGTAAGGCATGTAGTTAATGTGATACACATAGAGAAGAATGTTGCAGAACATCTGATAGGAACATTTCTGGGTGGATCTCATTCCAAAGATGGAGAACGGGGCCGCCTAGATCTACAGAAGATGAAAATAAATAAGAAATTATGGTTAAAAAATGATACTATAATAGGAAGAAATTTTATCCCAGGCTGCCTTCACTTTGACTACTAGTGAGAAGAAGATCCTCTTAGACACATTGTTCAACTTGAATACTCCAATCAGTTATTCTAGTAATTTACATAGGGTATTAAGCTACCAAGCAAATGACTTGAAACAGTGAAAGTTTCACGATTGGCACATAATCATCCAATTAATCCCTCTGTTATTTTGGCATTGCTTTTTTTATCTAAACACAAAGATATCTATCAAGAAACTATGAAAATAAGTTTTTGTTTTACCCTACTTTGTTAAAAGTGGTAAACAAAAGGCACATTAAAGCTGTGAAATCAACTTTAGCCAAGGCACTTTTGTGTATTAGAGAAATATTTCCCTCCGTCATTCTTTGATATCAGTATCCACCTGCTAGTGAATTTATGCGATAAGACTTTGTTATGTGGCCCCATTTGGTATCATTGGATGTAGGCTTTTAAGCGTTTGATGAAAACTTTCAAAGATTACGTAAAGAATACACGGTATATTGGAGGGTCAATTGATGAAGAATAGGTAACGTTGGAATCATAGCTATACGCTAGGGAACATATGCCAGAACAATAGGTGAGGAGGTTCAATCCTCGTGGAGAATGAGTGATCGAGGAACCTGACGAGTTTGAGGACGAATTGCCATATGGAAACCCTAAAGAGGTGAAACTCATAAATCTACAATACCAATCAAGCAACTCATTATGTCTTCGAATCGCAAGATGAAGTCGAAGACCGGAGAGAGAGTGAGTATCTACTGAATTCTTCTTTTTTAATTATATGTTTTTTTATATTTTTTTGATATAAAATCTAGAATTTATCGGTAGGAAGTACGAGAACGAAATTTCCCAAAATCAAAGGAGAAATTGCACGACAATTGATTTTACAGCATCGGTATCAAAAGAGGTAAATTTCACATCTTATGTGTGTGGTTATTTATTCGTGTGTGAAAAAACCATGCCCTAATACAAATTCATCAATAAATTTAGCTTCTAAAAAGAGGTGATGTCTCTTCCAGGCTTGCACACCTAGCAAAAGGCCCTAGTTTTCGTGAGAAAGAGTTTAAGAAATTCCACACCTAGCAAAAGGCCCTAGCAAAAGGCCCTTGTTTTCATGAGAAAGAGTTTAAGAAATTCCACACCAATGGTTTTGATTTCATTTCATATCCATATGAGGAAAAACTTTTGACACAAAATAGTGGAATATCAACTTCTGCCTTGACCACCTGTATCGCTAGCAAAAGCGATAAAAATCCAAAGAATACCGTCCTAACCTATTATGGGATAACCCAAAAAATCTTAGAACTTGATTAATTATATTTTATAGAAACTGTATTCTATTATGATTGGGTAAAGGTGGAGGATACAACGAATGCTTGCAAAGTGGATCCTGACTCCAAACTTATTATGGTAGATTTATCAAAGCTGAAGAGTAAAGATCGTATAGTCGACGAGACTTTTATATGTGCCTTTCAGAATGTAAAGAATGTATTTTATTCGAAGTGCATAAACGATGGCAATTGGTCTATTGTTGAGCATGCGCCAAAGGGTGGGACTACTAAAATAGATGCACTAAAGTCTTCAAAAGAGTTCCAGTCAGCTCTTGATGACAACCCTAATTTGAAATATCTTTGAGTTGATTTACAGGAAGATTGATTATTAAAATATTATGATATCCTTGTCAATTTTATCCTATTACGATTTTGACATTGTATTAGCTCTTTACTTTGATGTATGAATGTTTAGTTACTTTTACAAATGTAATTTCGGCCCAAATCTCTCTCTCAGTCTCAAAGGTGAACCCTATTTTTTATATTTCTGATTTAAACCCTAATATATATGTGTGTGTATGTGTGTATATATGTATTTCTATGAATGTGTGTATTTCTGTTTATGTGTATATAAATGTTTAGTTACTTTTATGAATGTTTGATAGTATGTTTGATACTGACCTTGTTGTTGGATAATATGTTAGACGGAGTATGGAATAATTATTGGTTTTATTTTGTTTGGTTGTTGGATAATTATTGGTTATTGGCTTGTTGTTGGATAGTATGTTGGATAATTATTGGTTGTTAGCTAGTTCTTAGTTTTTGGCTATTGGATCCTCTCACGAGGTTGTTTTGTTTTTGCACCCTCTGACAACATGTCTTTAAGCTTTAGTCTAGATATTTTCAAATTATTGTCATATTTTCAAATCGGGGGTCCCGTGACAAGGCAAAAATATAATTTTGCAACTGACATAGCTTGTAATTCCACAAGAGACATAGCTTGTAATTGAAGAAGAGAATGGTAAGGCCCAGGTTGCAAAAATCTTTGTGACCCGACCTTTGATTTCCTTCACACAATGGTCACTTTCTCGCTCATATTAAGTCTTCTCTATACAATAGAAATTCCCACCAATAATATGGAATTTGAGAAGAAGAGCGTGGAATCAAACTATAGTTGCATAACAAGCCTTACTTACCCTCACTCTCCTCAATAAAATCGAATTCCACCATCTAAAATCAGTATTGGGAACACTTGCTATAGTTGTAAAAATCCCCTCGGTCAGAGAGCTCGGACCAATTTTCAAAATATCCACACTTAGGCTTGAAAACATGTCGTTAGATGGAGAAACCCTGAAATCCCCCCCCCCCCAAACGGTCCCGTGAGTGGCACCAACACCTCGCACAGGACCAATGTAACTCATAGGAACCAATTGTGTGGTCATGGGACACCCGGTCTGGGACCACGGCGAAAATTTTAGAATATCCACACTTAGGTTTGAAATCATGCCATTATAGGGAGAAATAACCCTCAAATGACCCCTTGAACGGTGGCAACACCTCGCATGGGACCAATGTAAACCATAGGAACTAACCACGTGATCACGGGACTCCCGGTCTAATAGCATGGACTAATTTTCAAAATATCACACATGGACTTGAAAACATGTTGTAAAGGACAAAACCCCGAAACACCCCCCAAACGGCCCCGTGAGCGGCGCCAACACCTCGAACGGGACCAATGTAACTCATAGAAACTGACCACGTGCTCACGGAACCCCCGGTTTGGGAGCACGGACCAATTTTCAGAATATCCACACTTAAGCTTGTAAACATGTCGTTAGAGGGAAAAACCCTGAAACACCCCCCAAATAGCCCCATGAGTTGTGCTAACACCTCGAACGGGGCCAATATAGCTCGTAGGAATCGACTGCGTGGTCACGGGACCCTCAGTCCAGGAGCATGGACCAATTTTCAAAATATTGACACTTAAGCTTGAAAAATTGCTATTAGATGTCAAAACCTGAAAACAACCCCCAAATGGCCCCGTAAGTGCCACCAACACCTCGCACGGGACCCTCGGTCAAGAGCATGGCCCAATTTTCAAAATATCCACACTTAAGCTTGAAAATATGTCATTGGAGGGCGAAACCCCAAAACACCCCCCCAAACAACCCCAGGAGCAGTGCGAACACCTCGCACGGGACCAATGTAACTTGTCGGAACGGACCGCGTGGTCACGGAACCCCCGGTCCGGGATCACAGTGATAATTTTATAATATTAACACTTAGGATTGAAAACATACCGATAGAGGGTGAAACGCTAAAACACCCCCCAAACGGCTCCGTGAGCAGCCCCAACACCTCGTACAGGACCAATGTAACTCGTAGGAACTGATCGCATGGTCACGGGACCCCCGGTTCTCTAAGTGTAATTTGAAAATTTGTACGTGCTCCCATATCTAGGGTCACGTGATCACATTGTAGGTTCCTATAAGTTACTTTAGTCTCGTGCAAGGTGTTGACACTGCTCACGAGGCCATTTGTGGGGTGTTTTGAGATTTCGCTTTCTAATGACATATTTTCAAGCCTAAGTGTGGATATTCAAAAATTATCATCATGCTCCTGGATCACGGGTACCATGACCATGCAATCGATTCTTACGACTTACATTGGTCCCGTCCAAGGTGTTGGCGCCGCTCACAGAGCCGTTTGGGGGGTGTTTCGGGGTTTCACCCTCTAATGGTATATTTTCAAGCCTAGTGTAGATACTCTAAAAAGTGGTCCATGCTCCCAAACAGGGGGTCCTGTGACCACGCGGTCGATTCCTATAGGTTCATTGGACCTGTGTGAGGTGTTGGCGCTGCTCACAGGACCATTTAGGGGTGTTTCAGGATTTTTCCCTCTAACGACATATTTTCAAGCATAAATGTGGATATTCTGAAATTGGGTCGTGCTCCCGGATCGAGGGTCCCATGATCCAACACCTCACACAGTATCAATGTAACTCATGGGAATTGACCGCGCGGTCAAGGGACCACCGGTCCGAGAGCACCGACCAATTTTCAAAATATCCACACTTAGCTTGAAAACATGTCGTTGAAGGGAGAAACCCCGAAACACCCCTAAACGGCCTCATGAACGGTGACAACACCTCAAACAGAACAAATGTAACTCGTAGGAATGGACCACGTGCTCACGAGACCCCCGGTCCGGGAGCACAGACCAATTTTCAGAGGCTTGAAAACATGTCGTTAGAGGGCGAAACCCCAAAACAACCCCCAAATGGTCCCGTGAGTAGCGCCAACCCCTCATATGGGATCAATATAACTTGTAGGAACCGACAGCTTGGTCACCGGACCCACGGTCTGGGAGCATGGCGATAATTTGAGAATATCCACGCTTAGGCTTGAAAATATGTCGTTAGAGGGAGAAACCCCAAAACACCCCCCAAACGGCCCTGTGAGCGGCGCTAACACCTCGCACGGGACCAATGTTACTTATAGGAATCCAAGAAAGCTATCTATGCCTCTCTACCTTAAAAAAGTGAAGCCCTTGAAGACTCGCAAAACCTCAAGCCTTGAAAGGCCTTTATGCAATTTTTTTATAAAATGTTGGTTGTCCGTGGGACACACTTTGTAATATCCATCTTTTATCTTAATGAGAATGTAGTTTTCAAGTCATGGAACTCTGTTGTTATTCAATCTTCACTTCGCACTTGCTTTATTTATTCTTTGATACAGAATTTTCAACATTGCTTGAGATATTTATTCTTAGTAAATCAAAATAAGTTGGGTTGAAAATTAATCGCGACCATCCTGAGGGTCCTGAGACCTCTGACATGTTCTTATATAGTTGCTGAAGTTAAGAGTGAGGTTTTATAGTAGGACATTAAGCCTTATAACTTTAACATGTTTGATATTTGTGCTTTGGTAATACTGAGAGCCCAATTTTTTGTACAAACACTTAGCCCCCTAATTTTTTTTATCGTGAAGTCTTAATACCAAACATGTAAAGGGTCCTAATACCAAAGATGGACTTAGAAAATTTAGAGAATTAAAGTCCTTATAGGGATATTAAGACCTCCAAACTTGTAAAACTATAACTCCGAAACCTTAATATTCAATTTTTAAGTTTGATATCCTTATGAGCATCCTAAGACCTCCAATATTAGAGAACTTTTTTCAATTTAAGTCCTTATGAGGGTCCTAAGACCTCTAGTCTTTGCACTATCTAAAAAAGAACTTAATTTTTGGATTTTTTTTACTTTTGAACACTCCCCCTCCCCCCCCCCCCCCCCCATTGTTTTAAATTAGGATACTGGTTCCTTAAGTATTTTTGCAAAATAGGTTTGAGGGTCATTGATTTATGGTATGGATCGAAAATTTGGCATAGAAGAACCCCTTTTTGATGGGTCATTCTCGGCTCTTTAGACCTTAGCCTCTTGGTATTTATGGTGATATCAATAATCTTTTTTAGACTTTATTGGGTCCTTTTTTACTATGAGCTTTGGGTTGCATATACCACTGCACTGTAGCTTTTTTGGGTCCTGGGATCTTTGACTATTAGTCCCAAGAAAATGTTGAAGTCCTTATAACTTAAAATTTGGGTCCCGAGACCTTAGTTTAAACCTAGATCCTAGGTTGAAATCCTTGTAATTCTTTATTTTGGTTTCTTAAACCTATATCTAAGTTTTGAGCTGAGGTTGAAGTCATCGCAACTCAATTTTGGGGGTCCTTAAAACTTCAATGTCTAGAGCTAAGGATGAATTCCTTGTAACTCTAAAATAAAAACTTGTATTGAATACATTGTAAGGAAAAAATATTTATTTCATTTCTCTTAAGAAACAACATACATTTTTTACAATCAATTTATGGGATGTCACCCATTTCCTGAGGCTTGTACTGCCTTTTATTCCTTCGTCATTTCTACCCCTAGCTATTATCGAAGTTGTCTTAGTTATGAATTGGCTAAATTATCTAAAATAATCAACTATATGCCCATACTTTCTCGGGTTAGCTCAGACATTAGCCGTGGAGGAGGTTAGACCTATGTTGAGACTTCAGGAATATTTTAAAGCTTTCCAAGGACCTCTGTCAAGCTTTGTGGATCATCGAGTGACCATTTCTTATCTTTCATGGAGGTGATGTAGCATTCTTGATCTTTATTATGATCCCTGAAGACCTCTCCTACCATTTGGGGGTTGGGAACTACATCACCAGCCTTCACGTTGAGATAACGATGTTTAATTCTTATACCCATTATCACATTGTAAGTGAAGGGCAGGTCAACTACTATGAACTTGTTCTAGATAGTTTTTCAGCAATCTTTGGATACAAGGATGAGGGGGGAGTGACATATCCCAGTGAATAGGTACGTTCTCCATTGAATCCGATAAAAGGGGTTATGACTGGTTGCAAGTGCTTTGCACCTAAGCCCATAGCTTTAAAGGCATCTAAGAATAAGATGTCTACAGAGCCATTTATGTAGATGAGAATTGATTTCATGTTAGCATTCCCCGTGGTTAGGGTGACGATGAAGGGGTCATCATGAGACAAATAAACCCTTTTGAGGTTTGCTTTCAAAAGAACTATCATTGGGGATTCTTTTGGGGCCTAGTTAGGAAAGGAGGTATGGTTGACATGCAGTCCTTCTTGTTAGATACTCCTAGAGTAAGACTTTTTAGATTTGGTAGATAGGCCACCTCCAGTGAATCATCCGAAGATACAGTTGACTCTACTAGAGGAACATCCTCCTTGTTCTTTTTCTTATTGCCATGCTTACCTTTTCCCGCATCTTTTTCCACGTATTCTTTGAGGTAGACTCGATTTATTGCCCCATTGATGGCTTCTTTCATTTGGAAGCAGTCACTTGTGTTGTGTCCATGGTCCCCGTGGAATTGAAAATATTTGGACTTGTATCTTTTATCAATCCCAGTCCTCATAGGTAGCTTCCACGACTGTGAAGACCTCCTTTATGCTGGGTTTGAGTGGCGTGAACTATTTGACTTATGGTGGAACACTTTAATGGACTCCATATTTCCTTTTTTCCCTCAAATGCTTATGTGATGTCCCTAATATGGGAGAAGACATCTATCATTTTTCCCTCTTGGGGAGAGATTAGGGCATTCCTCATCGAGATAGCATCCTCAATATTCATATACTTCTTAGCTCTTAAGAGTAGCTCTGTCATGGACTTCGGTGGTTTCTTTCTAAATGACCTCAACAAGTCTTCTGATCTGAGGCCTGAGATGAAAGCAACCACATAGATTGTGTCATTTAAGTCATTAACCTGTAGAGCTTCTTGGTTGAACGTCTTGGCATATTTTTTGAGAGCCTCGATAGTCTTTTGCCTAAAGTGGAGGATGAAAATGACAAGTTTCCTTATCTTTTAATCTCTAATAAAATGGATGACAAACATCTTTCTAGCTCAGTGATGTTTCCAATAGTCATTGATTTGAGTTTGGCAAACCAGTTCCTAGTTGTTCCCCTCAAAGTAGTAGGAAAATACTTGTAGAGGACCTTATTTGGGGTTTCATAAAGGAGCATAAGTGACCTATAGGTTTCTAAATGATTGAGGGGGTCTTTAGATCCATAAAATGTTTCAGTATTAGGCATTTACACTTTACGGGGGAGGGCGTAATGGTGAACACCATTAGAAAATGGTTATAATGTCTTTTAGAGGTCCATATCAATGGTGTTGGGTGTTTGAGTCTTTTATTGCTTGTTGAAATTACCCAACATATCTTTCATCTCCTTTAGCTCGCCATCCCAGGGCCTAGCCACCCCAGAACCTCCTTAGGATTGATCTCTGGGGAGTGATAGCATGTCCTTGATAGGGATGCAGGTTATTTATTATTGGGTAAGCCTAAGAACACCCTTTATACCACATCCCCCATCTATTTGGGGCTCATGGTTCTCCTAGTATCAATGTACCCTAACCCTCCTAGTTTTTCCACCACTAAGAGTAAAGGGAGCTTACTGAGGATTGTGGGTAGTTTCTCTTTAACAACCACCTATTGGTCATCCATTTCTTTGAAATAGAGAGCTAAGGAAGAATTAGTCACCACTTTCAAGGGAGTAAAGTGTGTATTTGAAAGGATTAAAACTTATCGTTTCTACACACGATGCCAAACTATGAGTGTTAAACTCACAAGTGACTTTAAACCCATAGTGCTACCATTTTGACCTCTGACGGGTAAGAGGAGGGGAGTGTCAAAGTAAGAGATAATAATTTAAAGTAGTTCGGACCTCAGATGAGGGTCCTACATCCATTGTCAAAGGTGTTGCATAAGTTTATTAAAATGTAAATGTGTTATTGCAGTCTAAAAGACCAATTGAGCTTTTGTCAAGGGAGTCTGAGGTCATGCGTCCTTTATCAAAATCCCAAAGGACCTTAGGAACTAACTTGATGGACTTTTCTAAGGGTTCCTAAGTACTACTTTAGGGCTCAACAAGATATACAGAAGGTTTGACAATTGGAAATGATCTAAGTTACAAGTATATGCTCACAAGAGTGGGTTGAGAGTATTAAACCAGGAGTGAACACTGGAAAAATTCTTAAACTATCTTGCTTTTATTTATGTATGATTTCTTGAACCAATAAGCATTCTTCAACTAACCCCTTATTTATACACAAATACCCAAAAAGGTAATAAGTGGACTGACATAACATGGATGGGGTGTCCCTGAGGTCTATCGGTGTCAAGAATATGGTGAAGTATTGGTCAATGTATTTGCATGGGGCGTACGGTGATTTGTGGTAGCATTAAATGTGTGTAGGATCATTCAATCACTACAAGAAAAAAGACTTTTTATGACCTTTTTTAAGTGTCATAGAACGCATTTTATGACATTTAATTTTTCAATAAAAAGCATCATAAGTTTGGGTGTCATAATTGATACCCATAAAAAGTGTCATATTAGGTAACAGTTATATATGACGTTTTTCCCAAAAATGTCATACATGCTACAAAAAAAAGGTCATAATATACTCTATAAAATGTCATATTTGAATTAAAAAGCGTCGTGATAAACAGTTTTCATAGTTTTAAAAAGGTCATAAAAAATTTCATCACATAAGGGTTTAATATAAATGGTCATAAATTAAACATATAATAAAAAATTTAATAACCAATATTAATGTCATAATTGATAAATAAATTTAAGCACAAATCAAATTTTATAATATCATAAAAATAGTCTTCAATTTTTTTGTATTTTAAGTCACGTACACCTAATATGCACCAAGCCAAGTAATTTGTCCACATAAAAAAATACTGGGACAAAAATAAATATACTCACCATCTACATTAATTATCCACAAAAAAATAATGACCTGCTAAATGTATCATAGCTAGATATACCCACTATGTACATCACTTAAAAAAATATCTCCAAAAAAAAAGTACATCCAAAAATTAGACATATATATCCTCAATTCTGCCATTGCTTCATGAAGATGTCGATCTATTTCTTCCATTTTCTCTTCTTGAAGCCTGGACTCAAATTCCTCAACATGTTATTTTGATCCCCGTCTTGGGATATGAAAGCAAGTTGTAGTAAGTCCCTTGAGTTGCTTTGGAGTTCCAAGTACCAAGGTTAAGATGCCTAAAGTCCCTTGAGTTACTAAGCTCTCATCATGAACTTGCTTCTTCAAAGCATTCTATAATAAAGAAAATTATCGAGCGTTGTTAAAAAAATTCTTTTCAATCCTCATATGTAGTATATATCCAAAATTATAAAGATTATATAAAAAAATTATGTTTTCTTAGCTTTTAAAAGAAACTCACAATTTTTCACCAACTTCCTTGGTTGCATCGTCTTGATATTCTCCATTTCTCGATTATCGGGTGGTTATCCACATTCAAGATCTATCGTCCTCACCAAATGCATCTCCATTTCTATTTTTCTATCCCCAACTATAAAATCAAATATAAGAAATTGAGCACACAACATAAAATTCTCATAATGAATTGATTATGGTTGTATACTCTACAAATAATACAAGAATTCAACCACATTCCAAAATTTCCTCGAGACTTGCATACCCCAACTTTCTAATAAGCTTGTGGTTGAACTTATTCTTTGCTCGTCTTTCTCATTGTACATCGCCTAATTTGAATGCATTGAATATATAACTAATGTAAAAAGTTAACGATACTATTAATCAATGTTATACATTTACATAATAAAAGGAATTAGTTACATTTGAGAAAGGGTATATCATTATGAACAAGCAAATGAAAATCAAAGTTTGATATCAATAAGTTGAGTGTAAACTACAAACAAGCCACAATTTATCTATTTACCCACCCCCCCCCCCCCCACCCCACCCAACCCCCCCACACACAGAGTAAACAAAGAAGTTTTACCTCGGTTTTCTACAATGACTTCCTCATTGCTTAGAATTTCTAATGTCTCTGCAGTCAGGTTTCTGGCATCATAACCAATCAAACTTGGCGCTGCACATAAAAGCAACGCAATCAAGTTTGCAAAAAATCAAACTAACAAATGTTAAATGACTCTACGATCATAGGTATCATATCGATCTACGCATCATTAAGACAATGGAACCATAAGTCGGGTTGATTTTCTTTTTCAATAATTGCCAAGAGACGACTAACAAGAGACCTAAAAAATCTTACAAATTACTAATATTTAGAATCGCAAGCTGGGAACAGATGGGGATAATGGTGACTAAGCATGACAAATGTGTGGCAATTTTACTTCTTTTAACAGTGACCAATTTATAGTTATCTTCCTAAGATTAAATAAAAATTGATCTTAAATGGATGCAATCATACAACCCTCATGTTTATTAACAAAGAATCACAAAACCAAATAATGAATTAATTCCACCAAAACCATCCACATAATTAGCTTATATTGTCATTCAGATCATCAATAGAAGTCATACTAAAAAAGGGGAAAGCAATGCTTGATCGGTACAACTTCTCCAATAAATATTAGCAAATCAATGTGGGTAATGTGCAAATACAAATCAGATCTAGGGAACTCAGATCCAGCAGCCAGTTAATGAATAGACTAAATTAAAAAATCTTGGTTTACACGGAACTTGATATAACATTTTGCTACAGGACCATCAAGAATCTCTTGTATATATTCTATACATGTGACGACAGATGTGTGATAAGGTTATTTTTGTGCATTTAATAAATAGATAAACATCATAAACTCACCCTCATCATCATTGTCATCATCTGTAGAGTCCTCATAATATGATCCATCTGCATTGTTAGGCATCATCGTCATCTGCATTTTTATCAGCAATTAAAATACACTAAATAAAGTTGTGATCTGCATTTTATAAGGTTTTAGAATCCCTAAACATTAATCAAGTAGTAAAAATACCTCAACATTAATTAACTAGTAAAAATACCAAATGATAACATAGTACAAACAGAAATGTAGTTCAAACATAACATATATATAGTACAAACAGATTCGGAGTACAAACAACATAACAGTTGATCTTTTTTTTAAATGAAGCTCTGTCCCAGTTATTTAGAGCCGATTACATTAATTGTATGGCACTATTCTTTTGTTGTATTATTGATCTCTTATACACTAACAAAACAAATCTCTCCAAGGAACTTGATCCTACAACAACAATTAGCTTTATGTGATATTATTAACTGAAAGGTGGGAAAATGTTAGCAGCAATAACTTTTTTTTTGACTTCTTATTCAGGATTATGCTTATAACATTTTTTGTGTTGTATCAAATTTAGTAAGCTCCGATTACATTTCTGATATTTCTTTAGAGAAATACTCCTTTGTCTGTGCCCTCTTCACCTTGAATGTTGTAGTGAGAAGGCCATTCTCCAAAGTGAATGGTTCAGCCACCAAGGTTACAGCTTTTATGAATTCAAAACCTCTCAACTGAGCCTCCCTTCCAAAAGCATCCATGTCATCTAAAACGGCAGCTCTTGCTCTTGGATCTTTACAAAGTTTTTCTATTTCTTCATTAATGATGCCTTCAGATGCAACCCAATCCGTCAACACATATGTTGTACAGACGAGGAACGCTGTAAAATAGTGTTAGTCTTAGAACAGCCAAATCGTCCATCAATTCCATATTATCCCCTTGATAGAAACCCATAGCAACACTATAGTATACTGAAGGAATTTGGTTAAGAAGTTAACATACTGTTCCTACGACTATAATACGTACAGATGGAATCTCGGATAAGAAGTTAACATACTGTTCAGTGAACTTGGCACACAAAAATGGCCACTATAATACGTATAGATTCTCCTTTTGATAATCCATGAAAGTGAAGAGTTTAACCTATCACTGATCGAGCAGAGTCTACCTCTCCATATGTCATCCATTTGTAGTCTCCAATGGTTCCATCTACCAGAATGTATGTACCAAAGTACTTGTAATCTCAGAATGACTCAATAGCATGAACAAAGTTATTATGCAATGTACAATTTTCAGGATGATCAGAGAATCTTCGAGCAAGTTCCAATGGAGAACATGCAGATTGATCTTGATCACAAACTATGTATCCAACTACGCTAGTTGGATAAATGTTCAGCCATACCCTCTTAATGAAAAACTAAATCTAGGTTCTTCATTTTATCATTGACAATGAACTCAAGTTATTGAATGTGGCATGGATAATGAATTCAAAATGTGGCATGGAATGTAAAAAAAGGAAATTACCTCAACACACGACAACACAAAATCTTTAGGCCAAGCAACATGTGAATTGTGTGCGTCTTTAACAACATACATGTCCGCGTTAGGTACCGGTACAGGAAGATATGCTTCAAGAGAGTGAACGTCATTTATTGATACATGTATATAATTATCCCCCAAGAGAACGTTGTGGATGGTATCATTAGGTGAAATACGATCAAAAAACACCCCAGACGCAACAACATTCGCACGTGAATTTAATGTCAATCTACATTGTTTTCCCTATATAAAAAAAATGAATAATGAATGAAATATATATACTACTAAAAGAATAAATATCACTAATATAATTAAAGTTGTTACAAACCTTCCCAATATTAGATTTAGCATCCAGCGGTGAAATTATACGTTGTCTATTCACATTGCTTTAGGCCTATATACACATGAAATATTCCAAAATAAGTATAGTAAAGTATGAGACTAAATGTAATAAAGTTTTACCAATTACGTGATTACCTTCTCTTTTTTCCTCTTGGATTGAGAATCACATGATTCACTCACATAATTTAAATGCTTCTCATATTTTTTATTATCACTTTTCTTACTATTTGAGGAAATCTTCTCAATTAACGACGGTGCAAGTGATCTACTTTGATACTTCCTCAATTCTTCCATTGCCTCCAGAAGTTGTCGATCTTTTTCTTTAGCCTTATCCTTTTCTTGATGAAGTTTAGACTCTAATTCTTGAACATGTTATTTTGATCCCCATTTAGGGATATGAAAGTAAATTATAGGAGTGACTCCTTTTCCCATACCCCTTACTCGACCGTTATACTCTGGAGTACCATGTGCCAAGGTTAAGACGTATAAAGTCCCTTGAGTTAGTAAGCTCCCATCATGGACTTGCTTCTTCAAAGCGTCCTACAATAAAGTAAATTATTAAGAGTGTTGTTAAATCATATTCTTTTCAATCCTCATATGTATTATATATCCATATTTATGAAGATTATATAATATACATGTCCGCGTTAGGTACTTTTGAAAGTAACTCACAATTTTTTCACCAACTTCCTCGATTACATCGTCTTGATATTGTCTACTTCTCGATTTTCGGGCAGTTATCTACATTAGAGACCTATCATCCTCATCAAATACATCTGCATGTCTCTTTTTCTGTCCCAATTATAAAATAAAATATAAGAGATTAAGCACACAACACAAAATCCAGACAATGAATTAATTATAGTCATATACTCTACAAATAATATAAGAATTCAACTACATACCATAATATCCTCAAGACCTGCATACCCCAACTTACTAAGCTTGTGGTTGAACTTATTTTGTGCTCTCCTTTCTCGTTGTACATCACTTAATTTCTACGCATTAAATTTATGATAATGTAAGAATTTAACCATACCGTGGATAAATGTTACATTTATATAATCAAATGAATTTAATATACACCTCAAACTTTGGGGATAGTCTTCCTCTTACAAACGCATCCCAATCCTCCTGGTCAATAAACTTTTTAAACTATTCTGGACGGTTCCAAAGATTATCGGGATCATCTTTAAATGGCTTGACACAACTCCTGGTGAGTTCTCCTTTGAAATTCTTCCACGAACAACCAATAGCAGATATAACTCCCTTCTTTGATTTGGGGTCCATGTTGAACTTGTCCTGTAATTAATGAATATTATATTACATAACGGAATTAAATAATACCAATATGGACTTCAAAGAGCATAAATATAAATTATTAGTATTTACCTCCATAGCTATCCATAAATTCTCTTTTAATGACTTTGGGACTTTGGGCCAACTTGGATATCTTATGGGCACCATTGTCGTTGCCAAAATCCCCCTATAACTTGCGAAATCCTTCCTTGTATCACCATTTGGTTGTCCTTTCTATTTTAAGTTACTAGTATTCGATGACAAGAAGCCCTTTTGCTTATTCGTTCTAAAACAGCCACGCCTCTGACTTTTCGTTGTTTATTACTTGAATTTTGTGATGACTTTGCTAAATCGTTTGGACTTTTTGAATGAAAATCATCTTCCTCATCCATATCCACTACAATGACAAATAAATAGATTGAAGTAACAAAGAATGAAAAATGATATGTTGAAATTAATTTGCAGGAAGGAAGAGCATTATTAATAAATAAAAACATATGTTATTCATAATTTTACCTGTAGAGACACTCCCTTGTTGTCTTTAGATTTTACATGAAAATACCGGTCACTCCCTTGTTTTCAAAACAAGGGAAAAACATGTATTTCTTTCCACTCGTCTCTTGTTTTCCCTTATTTGCATGAGCATATGTCGAGCACCCGAATATTATCAAATTAGTATATGCGACAGGGTATCTAATACACAATTCTTTTGGTGTCTTCAGCTCAATAGTTGAGGATAAATACTTATTCACTAAATAACATGTTGTGTTAACAACTTCATCCCAAAACTCCTTGGGCAAAACGGCATTAGACTTCATGTCCCTTGCTATCTCAATAAATGTCATGTTCATCTGCTTGGATACTCCATTTTGCTGAGGTGTCTTTCAAACTTTGTGGTGTCTCACAATTCCCTTATTTTTTCCAAACTCGTTAAATAGGCCCAAGTAAAATTCCATGAAATTATCAGTTCTCAAGCGCTTTATTTCCTTACCAGTCTACTTCTCAATCAAAGCCTTCGGTTGTTTAAACTTGATAAATACCTTATCCTTTATTTTCAGAATGAACAACCAAACTTTCCTAGAGAAATCAATAATGAAAGAATATGGATTTTTAAAAACATGAAGCAAATTATGGTTATTAGTCATGTCGGTCTTATTAGAAATGTACTTTTCATATTTATATCCATATCTACCTCAATTATGAGAAAAATGTGATAGCAAGGTCAAGTTTTCCCATTCCTGGGGATTGTGAAGTATGAAAATCCTGGGAAGTATGAAAATCAATAACATTACCCCAAATTTGATAACGAGTTAATTCATCTCATATGTACACCAAAAGAAATTCACCATAAACGATAATCTCCATCAACCATTAAAATATAAATTATAAAATGTAAAGTAAACATAGATAACTCTTTAAAAAGCATAGATAACTCTAAGCATAAGCAAAACACAACTAACACTCTATTTATTCTTTATTATCAATCCAAATTGCCTCACAATCTACACGTGCACACGAATCTTCACTTTCATTAATCAACTCAACGTTTGGCAATTCATTGGTGGCGACATGATTTTCGGCACATTCAACAGAGTAGCCATCATCATCACAACCGTAGTTATAAACTCTTTGTGGAGTCATAAGAACGATTGACCATTTAGGATCGAGTTGGTCTTGAACATACAAAACCTGTTTGGCTTGAGAAGCTAATATGAAGGGCTCACTCTTATGGACAACTCTACAAAGATCAACAGATTTAAAGCCAAGCTCATCTACTTTAATAGCATTACCATTGTCGACCCAATCACACTTGAAAACTAGAATTTTGAAAGTGAAATAATCAAGTATTCATATTTCACTGATGACACCATAGAAACTCAAATTTGAAACCACGAGATGCTTATCCTTTACACTAGCAACTTTCATTGTTGTGGCCGTAATGCTAATTCCACTGTTTTGGCTAACTCATTCAGCATCACGTTCTTTCATATGGTAACGACAACCATTAATGATACAACCCTGAAATTTTATCACGTCTCGATGAGATCCCCGAGCTATCCAGTTTAAGATGTCTGAAACATTGTTGTTGGGGAGATTTAGCTCCTTTTCAACCTGATTTGTCTTAAATGTTAGTTATAATTTTAATAGTATATTAAATCGTCACATATTGATATTAATCATACCCTTTCACGAAGCCAACGAATAATGGTCTTGATATGTTCATCTTGTAACCATTTTTCATCTTTGCACTTTCGAGGATACTTTTGCCTCAAGCTCTCCATATGCTCCATGTAAGGGTGTTAATAGAGAACAATATTTTAATCATTAAAACAAAATACAATATAGTACATGATTTGTTACAAAAGCAACAAAAAGATAAATTACTCGATATATGGTTGAACATCATCTGTGTTTTGCAACACATAACGATGTGCTTGATCCCATGACAATTCGTCCACCTCAATTACTTTACCACCCCCTATTGGTTTGCCATTGCATATTATATCATCGTCATCATCCATTGTGTTTCTACTTAATGGAACCCCAACGGCATCAAGCCCATGTAAAAATTCCGTACAAAATTTAATTACTTCTTCAGCAATATAGCGTTAGGCGGTGCAACCTTCCGGACGACTTCGATTGTTTACTTGGCCCTTTAAGAATTTCATGTTCCTATAAACATTTTAAATAAAACAAATATTAATAATGTTTACTTATAACCTTATAAAGTAATGACATATTTTTTTAAGCATGTGCAAACCTTTCAAATGCATACATCGAACGAGCGAAAACTGGACCACATAGTTCAACCTCCCTAATGAGGTGTACCATTAGATGCACCATTATATCAAATAATGCTGGAGGGAAGTACTTTTCCAACAAACACAATGTGATCACAATGTCTTCCTGAATACTTTTCAACTTATTCACATCCACTTATTTTGCACAGAGAGCATTAAAGAAAAAGCACACCCTTATGATTGCAAATCTAACATGCTTTCGTAACACGGATCGAATGGCCACCGGAAGTATCTATTGCATGAGAATGTGACAATCATGGGACTTGATACCAAACAATTTTAACTCTTCCATCGAGACAAGGTTACTAAAATTTGATGAGTATCCATCGGGAACTTTGAGTTGAAGCAACGTCTCGCATACCCTTTTCTTCTCCTCTCTAGACAATGTATAACATGCAGGTGGTAAATACATCCGTTTTCCCTTATCTTGTGGTGCCAACTCCCCTCTTCAACCCAATTTTACAAGATCAAGACGACTCTTGACTCCAACTTTTGTCTTACTGGGAATGTTGAGTAGCGTCCCTATTATGCTGTCACAAACATTCTTCTCAATACGCATCACATCCAAATTGTGTCAAAGAAGCAAATGTTTCCAATACCCCAACCAAAAGAATATTGATTTTTTCTTCCAACATTTGGACTTATTAGGATCATATGTATTCTCCTTAGTGCGTTTCCTCTTTTGTTTTAATTTATCCTTTCCCTTTGTTATTTGCGCTTCAAAAGGACCAATCTTTTTTCCCCAACATGCATTAATATTTTCAACCTGCTCTAGTATTTTCTCTCCGTTCAATGGATTAGATTGTTCACGAAACTCTTGCTTACCATTAAAAGCTTTATTTTGCTTTTGAAACGGATGATTTTGTGGAAGAAATCTTCTATGTGATGTATATACATTCTTTTTAGAATGTTTTAATCGAATATAATATGTTTCTTCACCATAAATTGGACAAGCATAATACCCCTTTACAGCACAACCACACAAATTACCATATGCAGAGAAATCATTAATGGTTCAAAGTAATACCGCCTTCAAAATAAAGGATTCTTGGAGGTAAGCATCATAAGCCTATACACCTTCATCCCATAAGGTTTTCAAGTCCTCAATTAATGGTGCCAAATAAATATCGATATCATTTCCAGGCTATCGCGGACCTGATATCAACATTGTTAACAACAAAAAATTTCTCTTTGTGCTCAGCGACGGCTCAAAGTTATAAGTTGCCAACATGACCGTCCAAAATCAATGCTTACTACTAAGAGTACTATGTGGGTTAATTACGTCCGTAGAAAGTGCTAACCGAAGGTTTCTAGCTTCATTTCTAAACTCCGACCACTTTTCATCCACCAACTTCCATGCAGAGAATCCGCAGGGTGACGTAACTTACCATTAACTTGTCTATCTTTTGCATGCCAAGTCAAGGCCTTCGCAGTTTGTACAGATTGAAACCACGTTTTGAACCTAGGAATGGGCGAAAAATACCATAATACTTTTGCAGGCATTCCCACCTTCACCTCGGTTGTATTTTTTTCAACTTATACCTCAGTGTTCCACAAGTAGGTCCTTCAGCTGAATCTTTGTACTCTTTTCTATAGAGTATGCAATCATTAGGACATGCATGTATTTTTTCATACCCCATACCAAACACAGACAACGTCTGTATGGCCTTTTTCGTAGATAAAGGCAATTCATTATCTTCTGGGAGCAATTGGGCAAATAATGTAAGCATGTTTGAAAAGCTCGTATTAGTCCACCCACTCTTTGCTTTCAAATTGAGTAGACTCACCAGTGCAGACATCTTCGTAAACTTTTTACACCCTTTGTAAGAGGGCCTTTTGGCATCCTCAAGCAGCTTCTCAAATGATTTAGGATCCCCCATAAAGTCTTCATTTATCGTCTTAAACATCTCCGCCACATCATCAGCATCTTCTGGATTTTCGACCAAATTATCGTGATGGATGGAGTCACCCATGTTGACATGTGAGAAAGTTGAATTAGGAGCAACTTCCCCATGCCATATCCATATACGATAACTTTGATCAATACCGTTCGCATATAAATGACCTTTAATTTCTTTTAAAGTCCATTTAAAACAATTTCCACATGATGTACATGGACACCGTACAGCTTCACTATTTACAGCATTCCTCTCTGCAACTTTAAGAAAATATTCAACCCCTTGCAAGTACTCGTTTGACAATCTATCCATAGACATCCACGACTTGTTTGTTCCCATTTCTCAAATTGTACCTATATTAAGATTGTAAATATTAGTTGTACAAATGTGATTTTCATATAAAATAACACAATCCTCAAATCATATTAATTTTTCATTTTCTAATTTGTAAAGTATGCATGTGTTTTATACGATTCATCTTAGTTTAAGTCACAAATAATATTATTAATGATATAATACTAACATCGCCGACACACATTAACTTTATTACCAACGATAATTA
The DNA here is from genome assembly GCA_949130495.1 of Sambucus nigra. Taxonomy (NCBI): domain Eukaryota; kingdom Viridiplantae; phylum Streptophyta; class Magnoliopsida; order Dipsacales; family Adoxaceae; genus Sambucus; species Sambucus nigra. The sequence continues at coordinate 135,448,664 of OX422218.1, forward strand.
ATAGAACAGATGCATTTTAACTCAAGCTCCGGATAAAGTATTTGTGTGTATAATATGTATTTGGTCATTTCTTTTGTGTATATAATATGTATTTGTTACTCTGTTGAAAAACAAAACAAAATCAATCTACCAAGGTCACATTTACCATTCACACACATGTTATCATTCATTAATGGTAAGTACTCGAAGTGTATAAGTACACTAATCTTGCTTATTGAGAATAAAATTCACTTCTTTGATTCCTTTGGTTCTGTAGTCTTATTTCTTTCACCTTCCAATACAATTCGCATCAATACTCTTCCAATTAATATTGAAAACATGCAATTATTCTCAACATGACATCATCAATGCTCTTCCCCAAATCCAATACTAATTTTATCATTGAAATTCTATTATACGAACAATGGGCCTATTTACTAGCATTAAAATGATCCCATCATATTAAATTCAAACTCATCTAACCTTAATTGGATTTCATTATAATCGCACTTTATAAATCTTATTTATTTCTAGATCCATACAAAGTTGTGGGGAAAAAGCGAAAATAAAGAAAAAACTTAAAAATTAAGCTTTCTTGGCTACTGCCCCAGGGCTTGAGGTTGCCACCAGTGGGCTCTGACTCTACGAGCTGAGATAGTTTCTCCCGGGAACGGCAGAATTCAACAAAAATTCTTTGTTTTCTCATTTTTCCCCTCTTCAACCAACACCCAACCATTTCACCAATACATAGATATAAAATTCAGCATATATAAGTCCATATGAAATCTCAAGATTACTTTGGAAATCAAAATTTTTATAAAACTCATCAATATCAAATATTTTTTTAATGATAATAAGTTTTAATATGTATTACCGAGTTGGTTGTCAAGTATACATATCATATGGGATTTCAAAGGAACAAGATATATCAGACTTCTTGACTATGTTACATACATATACATATACATATACATATACATATACATATACATATACATATACATATACATATACATATACATATACATATACATATACATATACAAGTGGCGACTGACCAGATAATGAAAATCGTCCAACTTTGAGAGAGAATGGAGAACAGTCATGATGAGGAAAGGAGATGAGATGAGCCGTGAGGAGAGGAATCGTGAGCCGTGAGGAGAGGAATCATGAGCCGTGAGGATAGGAACGAACGCGCGGGTATCAAAATTTTGAGCCATAGACAAAGCGCGCGGGTTAAAATTTCTGAAAAAAAAATTAAAGGGTCATGTCATGTACTTAGTCAAAAAATTTTCAAAAAGATGTCATAATATGTAAAATTAAATATGATTTTTATATTTAGAGTGTCATAATAATATGTATAAAATGACATTTTATATTTAAAATGTCATTTTAATAATAGCATTAACCCTTAAATGATATTTTATAATAAATGTCATTAAACTATTTTTTTTAGCATCATAAAAAGGTGTTTTGCTTGTAGTGAATGCAAGTGGATTTGGGTAGTTGCGGTAGGTGGAATAGTATTCTATTTTCCACCTACCCGACAAGCTGGTTACGGGTGCTCTATCGAAGGTTTGAGAGCTTGGGAATTGCTGCAAAATGGATAAAGGTTGTCCTTGAGATGCTACCCAACAATATAACCCAGTTCTGAGGGCAACACGGCCTTGGGAGGTCACTCCTCTTTAGTTTGAGGCATGTCCTGTGCTCAGACTTGGTGGGATCTAGGTGTTATGGTTCATGAGCTTGATTAAGAATTTTCATTCGGATGACTGCCTATGTTTAATCAGAAGGATTCAAAGTCCTGCAATAGTACCATAGCTATAGCCCATTCTTGACTGTAATGGAGGTCTTGGGGGCCAAATGATGATCTTTCTGAGGGTAAAGGTCATCCCTAGCACCTCACCTCCTGATTGAGGGTATCCGAAGGTCTTTAGAGCCTTTCCAACACCAAATGTAAAATAAGGTATCATCAAAATTCAAGGAATGCCATCCAAATTTCACTTGAGATATATAAAAATAATATAAATAAGTTATAGCATGAATACAAAAAATATACTAGTCAAGTGCCCCACAAGTAGATATAATGAGTCTTTTGTGCAATTCAACAAGTATATACCATGGAGTAATAGGCAACAATGTGACATAATGAATAAATGTCCTAAATAATCCAAGTTGTTTCCAACAAAGACACATAATAAAGTGAGATAAAGATAATATAATAATTAATCAATAGATAAATGATCCAAAATAACCCATAATACAAAAGGATATAAAAATGTCATAAAGGTGCCCAAGGAAACAATAATACCTTCCATCAAAATTTATACTCCAACCTGCTGCGTAGGATATTATCCAAGGTGACTGACTAAATTCACCAAAACCAAGGGAAAAGGTATCCAACCCCCTACCATAAGCACTAACAAACAAAAGTATCAAACCAATAAGCCAACATTGTTCAAAGAACCATCACAAACAAAAGATGCCTAAAATCAACATCAATGAAAAATTCTCATCACGAGGAAAATATCACTACCACCACCTATATATCATCATCATCGTCACCGTCATGTTCAGAGTCCTCATGATAGGAACAAAGTAGACAAACCTCAGTGCAAATATCTTCAACATCCCTATGCAACGCATCCATTTTAGTGAAAATTAATGTTGAAAAGCATTTTAAGTTTCATAGATCGAAGAAAATGGTTAGGACATGAAAAAATTAGAGGAACCAATGTCAAGACGTAAAAGATCTGCAACTCGATCTGAAATTTGGGTAACCTACTTATTGGGCATGCATGAGCCAGTGAAGTATGGGTGCGGTGTAGTCCTTTATAGGGATGAAGGTGCACCACCTAGACCTCGGGTGAACACTTCTTTAACTTCATCAACTGAATTGGGTGGGTAGTGTCTTATTCAACCTCTTCCCATCATGAAATGTCTGGAAGTCGATGATTTTCCCAGTCTAGCCTTTCTTCTCATGGAAAAAAAGGAATATTTCTCGCTAAAAATCAAGCAATTAATGAGACATCAATAAAAGAAATAGGGTCGATTACCCATACCTTTACTATTAATGCACTATACCATCATCTGGTACATTAACCACCCCAGTGCTAACAACATACAAAAGATGACAATTATATGTAGGAATGGAATAGTAATGTGAGTTCTAAGTGATGTTAACAGAGAAGATTATATAAAGAATGTAGTAAAAAGCAGTGAGATTCTTATGTTCTAAGGCCTTTTGAGGTTCCTCTGTGACCTCCTCTAGTAATCTCAGCAACAACTTGATTATCATTTGGGATGGTGTTGACATCGTATGGGTAAATGGGATTATGAATTGCAGGTAAACCATAAGTGTCTCTAAGAAAGGCTGGTGTGATAGTTATAATGACACTACAAATAACTGAGGTGAAACCTGTCTCGATTGTTGGAAATGTTGTCATCGTGTAAAACTCACGGATGAGGTCGGGAAAATCTTGTCACTATCCACACCTTGATTTATGTCTGTCTTCAAAAACTCTTAAAGTGCTAGCATGATTGATCTAGAGATCCATAAAGAGTCCCAATCAACACTACGCTCATAGTGCATAGTGCGATACTTGAAATTCTCAAACCGATTATAATCCTTTTAGTTTGTGAACGTTGGAGGAGAAGAAGGCGAAGGAGCAGATGAACTGGTACCTCAACGTCATTTCTTTGTGAAGCCTAATAATCCATGCATTATAACTGATCAAAGAGATCAATTACAAAAATAAAAATAAAATAGGTTTAAAAAATTAAGCCTGATGAAGGAGTCCGAAAAAATGGGAGTGAGTTTAGACTCCTGGTGCAACATGCCAAGAATGTCATGAACTCATAGGAAAAAATCTCAAAACATGCAATAGTAGTCAAATCCATGGAATCTAACTATCATAATATGAATTACTACGGTATAAATCTAGAAAACATTAATTGAGATGAATAAAAACTCCAAAAAGAGTCAAATAGTAAGACATTATATAAGTCCACAAAGAAATGTTAAAAAAAATAATCAAAAATTCCAAATCTAGAAAATAAAGATGAAGAGAATCTTACTACGATGTTTCTAGGAGAAGAAACTTTGAAGAAGGAGCCAAAGAAGCTTTGATTATCTCCACAAATGGAGGTAGGGTTGAGAGTACTTCCAAAGTATAGAGATATATTGGAAAAGGACAAAAGGGAAAGCGACTAGGCGTGATTTAAAACCTAACTTCGTTGTAGGAGAGGTTTCGCTGGTCAGGACTGTCGCTGTAATGACGAAAAGTATAAATCCTTTGTTGACCACGGGTTTAGCCATAGAATTTCTAAAATCCTAAAATGATTGTTGGAAATAAGGAATATTCAAAATGATACAAAGTGGTCAATCTCTCATGATCCACTGTCTAAAATGACTTTGACAAATAAAATTCAAAATATTTTCTTTATGGAATGTCATTGTCAATGTTAATTGTTTTTCCAAATACTCTAAATGGATAATAAACTAGCGAATTAAACATTCATAAATATTTTAAGTTAATCTAGAAGAGCACATAGGAGATTACTCGTGTGGAAGAAATAAGTATACTAATGTGAGCATTTGTCCGGTGAAATTGAAATAAATATCAAAAAGGAAGTTTCTGTGGGTTTCTCAAACTTCAAATGATTTTTAGTGAAAAAGTGTCATTTTCTTAAAAAAGGTAAAATTTTCAACTAACAATTTTTTCTTCCTCGTCGAGGGTGAAAAGTAGCGTCGCATAGGAACGCTAATCGTTGTTTTCGTTTCACCTCTTCAATACAAAAACTTAAACTACAACTACACTTGACAAGCAAGTACAGCGGTAAGTCGGGTATTGAAAATCCATAAGGAGTGATTGAATTTTAGATTTTCATTATTTTACTACTTCAAAAATAAAAGTGTAAAAGGTGATATGGTTTACAAGAAAGAAAAAAAAATTAAGAAGTTAACACTAAACAAAAATTAATAAAATGAGAGTGAGGATCGCATCCCCACCATGGGTTGAACAATTAATAATTAGAATTTTGGTCAAAAACGTTTAACCGAGCATTTTTAATTAACCATAAACATCAGGCAAGAAGAAATTTAACTCAAAGTTACAAGACAAAACATTTAATTCAAAATTGTCACACGCGTCTTAAACTCGAATTATCGCTATAAACACTAACGTTGCGTGATAAAGAAAGTTAAACACATAATAATTCCATTTTAATACATGCGGTTTAAATTAAATTATTTTACACAAAATCTAATTTTCGGAGCTCAACGCCCATCAATGGCGGACACACGACCCAAACCCTATTTAACTACTAACTACACATGAATAAAATTAATTAAACACTAATTAAACTAATGGAAACAAGAAATTGAGTAACTAAAACTAATTATCTAGGCAAGGAAATGAAAGACATCAATGTAAATAATCATAAACAACAAGCTAAAACAATAAGGAAGATGATGAATAGTAAACTTACATAACAAAAATGGGCAAAATCCCAAACCAATGGAGGAGAGGGGAAAGCTACATAAAATCCTCAAAGTTGTAACCCTAGAAGGGTGAAAAAGAAGTCATCCACTTAATACCATGATTACATATATACCCAACCAAAAACCAACTTAAAAAAAGAAATTTGCGGACTTTCACCCGAATCGATTCGCATGTGTACGAATCGATTCACACCTGACAGTGCTGAATTCTCAGCTTTGTCCAACTTTACGGAAAATACCATAACTTCTTCGTTATAACTCGAAATTAGGCACAGTCAGAGGCTACGCGAATATAGCTCAGAGGGATAAAACATCCAAGAAGACATTAGGCCCAAAAACCAAATTATAAAATGACTAAAATGCCCTTGAATGTGACCTTGAGTGTGATTTTGAAGATAAAACCATCCTAAAAATGCCATAACTCCCTCATTATGCATTGTAATCATGCACTGTCAGTCTCCACGATAAGAGAAATCAAAGGGATTCTACTTATATGAGAGTTCGGGATTAAAATTCGAATGCTAGAATTACTAAAAACCCCTAAAGCTGCATTATTCAACCGAACTTTTCCGAAAAGTAACCAAATTTCACACTAAGCACCGAAATACCTACAAAAGCTCAATTATACCTCATATAGCATGTTAACATATAAAATGGAGGTTGTCTGGTTAACGAGCATAAATATAACAATTACGGTACCCGAGGGGCTAAAAATGCACAAGTTAACAGGCGAAAAATGCAATATTCGTGACGTATCACTTCCTCACTAAGCGATTTCGGTTAAAACCTCAAAATGTCTCATATCCTAGGATAGATAAGTTCTTTGAGACATCGCTTCATAATAAATCTTTCATGTGGTGGCTTTCACACATTCAATTCTAAATGTGGGGAACCATTTCCAACCAAAAAATTGTTCTAAAAGTCCAATAGTTATAGCCCTTACCACATTATCTCTCATGATTTTTAAATATAACATCTTTTAAGTCCAACCATGAAGGTACAAATATCACAAGTACTAAGAATAAAATAACGTCTTTTTTGAATTCAGATACATTTTGAAAATTTCGTAAAGCATTACTCAAAAGTATTTTATTCTTTAGTTCATAAGATAGTAATCCAAATGTAGTGCAGTGTAAGTGAGATGATTCATGAAATATACTCAAGATAAATTAATCTCAAAAAAAGTCATAAATTTTTAAAGATTTTAGATTCTAAATGTAGAGTTCATAGTTATACATACAACCAATATACAGACCACGTGTCTGGCCACATCAAATATATTAATCAAGCATTTTAGCATCGTGACCTATGAGCGTACAATCATAAAAGTATCTAGCAATAAAATATACAAAAAAAACATCATAAGAGTATAATGGGAAGAGGGGCAAGATAAGCATTCTATGAAGTCCTAGGCACAAAATTAAACTTTTCTAACGAGTAGAAGTCGAGGGGATAAATAAATTATTCGGTCTAGTTTCTAAGTCGACCTTGTGTAATTGATTCTTCTTAATCCATATTTGTCTAACATGAGGTGGATCGGGAGTACGTTGAACCTTAGGCGTATTAGCAATCTTTTTGGTTCTTTATCTATAAACTTGATTAAGATGTTCACGTGTTTGTCCCAAAAGGTTATTCTTACCAAATCGATAATTCTTCCTAGAACTACGATAGTGTGAGGTCGACTTAAGCAAATAAAAAAATTCTCTCAAATATCCTTTCTTATTACAATAATCACATCAATACATTCTAGGATGAGGCATATGAGAAGAAACCTTGGTCATAACCATATCAAGTTGTTGAACCATTTTTAACATTAAAAAAATCCTTATGATGACCCTTTTGTATGATAATAAGAGAAAACATAATCTCTAATGGGTCCTCTATCATGATGGTTATAATCTTTGCAAATGAGAGGAGACATATTACATTTTTTTTCAAATTGTTCATCCTATCATGTTTCCTAGATTTATGAAAGTTTTTAAAACCATGATCAAAAGTAGATGAGTGATTTGATGTTAACGATTTGTCATTAAAAGTATTTCCTCTAAGGAGTTCATAATACTTGAATCTTGTTTCAAAGATAGATCTTCAACTTTCTTTAAAATCTTGGTTTCAAGACTATTTTGAAAATATACCATCAAAGTATCCACAAGGATGTTCAAGTCATCCATTTATTTCTTAAACGTGGACACATATTCATCCTCAAATAAAAGTAACTAATTATTTTCAATAAGTTCATCAAGAAATTCTAACAAGTCATTAAAATATATAGCTAAAGCTTTAACTTTACGATAAAGGGAATGAGAATGAGCATCAATAGATTTCAAAAAAGTATTATCCTATTTAATGGAAGTAATTGATGATACCACATATAATATCAAGAAGTAAATTTATATGAGCTCAATCCAGAATGGATTTGCAAGAGCAACAATGGTGTTTAAACAGGTGTATAAATAAAAAAGGAGAAGAGGAATAAACACTAACATATAAGCGTTCATCCATTGACTTACTCCACTGTGCAGGTGAGATTGAATTTCACTATAGAAATGGGCAATAATGGCCTTAGTGATACAATTCTCACTACTTTCTCTCTCTACTATAACGGAAGCAAAGCTTAGGCTAGGGTTTTAATATTTTGACCCTTTTCACTGATGAAGAAGATGAGTATATATAGTGTTTGGGGTGTGTATTGTACCCCCAAGTATGTAGTAAGCATGTGTAGAATGTATTCTCCAATAAGGATTAGCAACATGTCACTTAGCACATGTAGGTCTTGATGATGAAATATTCCCTCACGTGTAAGGGAGATCATGTTATAGAGGTTTTACCCACTTAGGATTTGCAACCCACGCACATTCCTCCATGCATTCCCCATTCCATGCACTCTGCCAGTTGTCAACAATCGGCCATCCAAATCGAGGTGAGGCTAAGTTATCAAGCTCAATACTCTGATGGTAAGGTAACTGTCATACGAAGTTGAGTCTTTATTCAACCCCGGCCTCCAAGTGATGGACTAGGCCAAGGGAGCTTGAGTTATAAGATTATTGATATTGATACAATTAACTATATTCTGAGGCGAGGACAAGACCTTTTATGATGGGTTTGTTGCCGAAGATGATACCCTTAATGATGGGTCCACGACCATGCCATAGCTTTCTCAAACTGATGGTCTGCCACTAGCCGGCCTTGGCCGAGGGAGTATAGACCATGGATGAGGTCATACTTGGTATATCAATCACCCTCTAGCCCTTAGTCTTCATTGAAAATGGAAGGTTTAGGGATAAAGTATCTTTGGGAAGATGATGATAAGATGTCTTTGATTGGCGGCTGATATGTCCATTCATATGTTATGTCTGGGATGTTAAATGAGAACTCGAATTGACACTTAGCAGTCATCTTGTTGGTTAGCGAGTTACCCAAGAATGATGGTTATAAGTGTTCCATAGGGGGTTGTTCCCTAGTGATAGCCACCTTGGAAGTTGTATAAAATGATTACCTTTATTTAAAAGGTTTTGAAAATCCCATTTTCTCTTTCCTGCTTCTTCCCTTCTTCGCGTTAAAACCTCTCTCACACAAAAATTATTTTTTCTTTCTCTCACCACTTTTCAAGGCTTTTCAGCGAAGTTTTAGGGTCTTTGTTCTTCTTCAAGCGTACTTCCTTTCTCAAGTAACCTTTTTTTCTCCCTTCTCCCATTCATTTTAAGGTTTCTTTCCCATTTTAGATGTAGTTTGTTTCTTTGGCGAGCTTCAAGATTTTTCGTCAACCTTGAGTGGAGGTTTTAAGGATAGTTGTAGGAGGTTTTTAGTGGTTTAGGGGGATAATTGGTAGTCTTAGTGTATTCTGGGCTTTCTCATCCCTCTTCGTCTTCTAATCATCGACCTGAATTACGTCAGTCATTACGTCAACTATCTTCTCCAGAAAACTCTGATGGAGTTTTCTTAAATTTTTCTTGATAAAAATAATTCATTATCCCCTTTTGATCTTTAGGTAAACAGTGGTCAAACTTCAAATTTTTTATGAGATTTGACCCTTTATTCCAACCAAGTTGAATCTCATCCACTTGAATGTTAATAACCCTTTACGATCTAACAGGGCAACACCCCATATTCATAGAGAGATACTTTCAGAAGATACGTAGAATTAAAATTGAGGCCGAGGATTATCGTAGAGATTAAGCCAACCTTACTCGTCTGATCTTCCCTATTCCCATAAAAGTTATCCCACCTTCACTATCTAAGGTTTATGGTGATGAGATGTTTTCCTCGTCCTCCTCAGATAATGGTCCCTCAGTCTCTGCTAGGGCCAAAGTGGAGATTCTTTTGATAAGGCCATGAGGTTTTCACCCACAAATACTGAGGGGTCTGAGGTGGCCAAGCGTTCGTCTCGGTCTTCATCTTTTAATCACACTTAGCCATCCAGTCAGGACAACACTTTAGTTCAACATATTTCGTACACTGATGAGATGAGACTTAACAGTGGCATTCCACCATTAGTCGCTACCCTCTCGGCTATGACCAAGAGAGAATTTCAATAAAGATTCCCTAATGGGGCCCTAACCACTAAAGCTCCTGCCGACGATAATGATTCTGAGGCTGAGGAATCACTTTACTATTCGTACACATACTTTTTCATCTAGTTTTAGAGAGTCTGGCCTTCTTTTATGGAGGCACTTGTATGGCATCAAGTCAGATATCATAATGCCTATCCCAAACGAGGACGAGAGCGTATATGACAGTCGAGAAGGTTAAGTCACCATATTAAACAAATGTTTAGGGTCGTCTTTAGAATCTCATTCCATCTTTCTATCCGAGAAGTTTTATCCAGTATAGGGGTTTCTCCTTCCCAATTGGCACCCAACTCAAAGAGGATTATACTCGGCTTCATCTCTCTCTGGATGAACAAGTACGAGGACTATCCTTTTGTAATGTTGTTCAAGGCTTGTAATAATGTCTCGTTATCAAGTACTCAACTTGGTTACTATTATTTAGGGGCCAGAAAGCCCGACAAGAAAATCATCCATATCAACCAAAGCTTTAATCACCATTGAACGTCGAGGTTATTTTTTATCTCTGGGCCTAGGAATTCCCAACTGATGCTGATCATTATGAGGATGAGCTAAGAGTTTCTTGTGCTTGGTCTAACCCTTCCATGTCTTCCAAGCTGGGCTCAGGTCTCAATATTGGTGACAGAGCAAAGGTTAACTTTCTGATAAATCAAGGAAAGGATGGGGCCCTTCCTGAGTTTAAAGATTTAATGTCTCCAACTTTTTTAGAGAAATCTGGTCTGGGGGTTGACCCCCTAGACGAGTTGTGTGAGTTATTTAATTTTTCCTGATCACAAGTCTTTTCTCATCCTTTAGCTCTGTTACTAAACATTTGTATTTCTTCTTTGCAGACTGTCCACCTTATATTTTAGACGAAGTATGGAACATGACCGCCCCGAGTCTCAAAAACACCTTTGGAAAGTAAGGACCTGACCTGAGGTTGGTCAGAGGAAAAATGAGCTAGCTATTCATGTGGACGCTCGTTAGAACGCAACACGAGGCCGAGAGTAAATCCACCTCCACTTGATTCTGTGATAAGCTCCTCTTCATTGAACTCGTTTGAAGCTTTTGGGCGGTCAATATAGCCCAACTTAAGGTGAGCCCTAGATCGCTTATTCCTTCGGCGACAAGGTCAAAGGCTACTATGCTTGTAATTCCCTCAGAGGGGGATTGTGAATTCATGGAGAAGATATAACCCCCAAAGGTTTATGACTTCGATCTCCATCATCTGGCATAGGTATCGGCCTTGTCTTTGATTTGAACTTCACCTCATATTAATTTTTTCTTCGTTCTTCTCTTATATATGTATATTTTGTTTTTCAGCAGTATGTATGTGCTTTTTCCTTAGCTACGAAATCGATGGCTGAGAACTTCCCAAAAATTCAAGAGGTCGAGGAGCTATAAAGGCCGAAGAAGAGCTTAAGACGGAATTGAGGGAACATAAGGCTGACTACAAAAAAGCCCTTGACGTATTGAAGGTTGATCACAATAACATTTTAAAAGAAAAGGATGAAGCGTTAAAACAGAAAGACAATGCTTTAACTGCCCAATCTGCCAAGTATGCGACCGACCTTGCTGTTGTTGTCCAAAAAGCAAAGGACAAAGCCATCTCCGCCAAGACCATAAAAAAAATACAAGACGAGTCCATTGAGGCTTATAAGGCATTAGATGAATTTAGCAGCTTCGACTGCGAATACCTTGAAAAAGGTATTAAGATAACCTATCGATGGATCATCTTAAAATTTTCTGATCTCATCTCATCAAATTATCAAGAATTAGAGGCCCCTGATATGGAAGATCCTATTTTTCCCCAAGATTTGGCCAATGTCAAATCAGCGACCACAGCTGAAGGAGAAGGTTCCATAATCGAGGTCCCAGTTGAAACTGTTAATACTATTACCACTGTTTTACTGGGGAGGTGTCAGCTGGGACGGATGCCATTGATGGGTCAGTGCAAATGAAGACTGAATGGAACCAAGCAATTCGAATACTCCTTTTTCTTTCTGTTAGGGCGGTCATATGTGGCATGATTCCCCTTGTGTATAACTTAAACAACTAATTTTTGAATTATGATGGTTTAATGGAACAATTTATATGTACCCTCATCTCAATTACTCTCATCTTAAACTTTGATGAATGTTATTGAATGCAAATAATTGAATGCAAATATTTGTAACTCTTGCTTTTGCCAACTCTTCTAATTATATTATGTCTGCTTGCTTTGACCATAACTACTGTTAAGCAACCTTACAATATTCTGATTGTGGATATACCATCATCCTTAGATAAGAAGTAATTCAACTAACTTAATGATTTTTCAAATTTACACCAAAATAATTTGTTTAACAAGTCCCCTCTCATCGTTTTGAGAGCGTAGGGACAAATGTCGTCTCCTCCTGCACTGTAGTCTCTCCGAGAGAGTTTGACTTTGATAGAACCAAATTAATGATGTTTAAATGAACCATAATTATATGATTTTGAAATTTGAACCACCAAATTAATGGTTTTTAATTACAAGTCCCCTCTCGTCGTTTTGAGAGTGTATGGACAAGTGTCATCTTGTCGAGAGAGTTTGACTCTGATACCACCAAATTAATGTAGTTTAAATGAAACATAATTAAAGGATTTTCAAATTTGAACCACCAAATTAATGGTGTTTAACTACAAGTCCCCTCTCATCATTTTGAGAGTGTATGGACGAGTGTCGTCTCATCCTGCACTGTCGTCTCATCGAGAGAGTTTGACGCTGATACCACCAAATTAATGATGTTTAAATGAACACAAATTAAATGATTTACAAATTTAAACCACCAAATTAATGGTGTTTAATTACAAGCCCCCTATCTTCGTTTTGAGAGTGTGTGGGTGAGTGTCATCTCATCCTGCACTGGCGCCTCGCCGAGAGACTTTGACTCTAATACCACCAAATTAATGATGTTTAAAATAACCATAATTAAATTATTTTCAAATTTTCTTTGTGTTTTTCACCACCTTAGTGATGTTCTCACACTATTCCCCCTCTCAATGGTATTAAGAATCCATGGACAAGGTAAGTCCCGTCTGGATTCTCGTGTCACCGAGAGTGAGTTAATGCTAATTCATTATATGAGTGATTTTTTTTAGCTTAGGACAACTTAAAACATGCAATTAAACAATTCGTACAATAAAGATGTGAAGGAACACTTGAAACTTTTCTCATTCATCAATTTTAGAACATTTCTCATACAATGGTAAAATAAAACTTATACAGAGTCTTAGTGATAATATTCTTGAAATGGCCGGTCTATCAGTGCCACGAATGACTTCTTCTGTAACTCTGTACGGGCTATGCCAATTTGCGTGAGGATTATTCGGCTTTTGCCAGGGTTTTTTAGAACTAGATTCCCAATGGCTATCGACCTAGATAACCCTCTTATTTCAAAATTTCACAGTCCTCTACTGATAAGCAGACTATCTGACCTCTACATCTTCTCATTTCTCTTCGATGAGGTTCAGGTCTAATTTGCACTCCTCTTCTTTTGCCTTTAAGCTATATATTTAGACCCTATGACTTGGTAAGTCGAGATCAATGAGTATCAGGGCCTCTGAGTCATAGGCAAGCATAAAATGGGTCTCCCTATTGGCGTCCTCTCCGCCATCCTGTATGCCCACAGGACGGCATGTACTTCTTTTTATCTAAAGAACCTTGACATCCTCCAATTTCTTTTTGATACCATCTAAGATAGTTATATTTGTCACCTTAGTCTGGCCATTTTCCTGAGGTCGGCCTAGTGCTGCATAAAACTATTTGATGTTGACCTTCGTATAATAGTCCTCCATGGATGAGTTATTGAACTGTTTACCGTTATCAGAAAATAAAGTTTTGGGTAAACCATACCTGTAAATGATATTCCTCCAAATAAATTTGAAGGTTTTCGTCTCGATTATAGTTGAGAAATAGTCAATCGCCACTATTAGGTATATGTAATTACCTTTAGCCCTAGGCAGGGGTCCTACCAAGTCAATACCCTGGACCACAAATGGACAAGGGGAAGTGATATATAATAGGGTTCGATGAGGGATGCAGGCATATCTCTGACACTTGTCACACCTCTTCACATAGTGGGTTGCGTCTTTAGCTAAGGTCGGCCATCAATACCCTTGAGTAACTATTATGTTCACCAAAGACCTTCCTCCTATGTGGCTGGAACAGGAGACCTCATGCACAAGTTTCAATACATACTCTACCTTTGGGGGATGAACACATCATATTAAAGGGAGGAGGAACCCTTTTTGGTACAAGACATCTCCTATTATTGAGAAATTTTTTGCTTTGTATTTCAACTTCTTCCTCTCAAATTTTAACTCTGGAAATTCACCGTCTTTAATGTATTGGACGAGGGGATCCATTTATGATGCCCCTAAGTTCAGGTTTAAGAAGAATTCATGTGAATTGTCATCTTCATCAATGGTCGATCGATATAGGATCTCCACTGTCACTGACCATCTGATCTCAGTTCTTATTGCAGATGGTAACCTTGCCAGGGCATTGGCTCGGTTGTTGTCTAATCGAGGGATCCTTTTAAGCTTTACCTCTCTGAAGTTCTTCAATATTGTCTTCACCATTACTAGGTATTTCGCCATCCTTTTGTTTTTAGCCTCATATACTCCCAAGATCTGATTTACCACTGACCGGGAGTTACTGTGAACTACCATTTTTCTGATATTTAATGTTTTGGCAAGGGAGAGTCCTGCCAAAAGAGCTTCATACTCTGACTCATTATTGGATGCTTTGAAGGTGAACCTCGGAGCATATTCTAAGCTAAACCTCAGAGCGTATTCTATGTCAGTTCCAACTGTGGCCAAAAGGTCAGTATGTTTTTATGAAAGGGGACTAGGGATTTAGGTCCCATGAGTTAGACAAATTATGTTGTGTCTCAAGAGCATGGGCCGGACCAAATCGAATTAGTAAAAGTTCTCCTTGCATTCTGCTTTATTTTTCACTTTCTATCGTATCATTTGCAGACATTTTACTCGGTTGTGTGTTGTTTCTTTTCTTTTTTACTGCCCTAAAAATTCCCAAATATTTGGTTGATCTTGTTGAGACATACTGGGAAAAGAAACCTCCTACGTTCAAGGAGTTATTCTCTGTTGAAAAATTTATCATTGTTGGGTATGTAAAAAGGTGTGTGTGATTTCGATTACTTCTTCACTTCAATTTGCAAATTTCTAAACTTTAAACTTATTTAACTAGATGTCAATTTTTTATCCAAATTAATTCAACCCTAAAATATGCATCTAGGTGAATAAATTAATCATGCCATCATAAAATAATCACTAATTGCAGAAGACACTAATTTCAGGAAAAATCCCCCGAAAGGGCAAAACTTTTATTTCACTATAAGATGTAAATCGCAACTTATAATAACACAATGAAATCCACAATGAATTTACAACAGTAAACTCACATAGGCTGCAGCCTCAAAATTAATAATGGACTTTCGCAATAACCCACAAGAAGTGTAGCTCTGTCTACAGCAAGGAGCACCCTCAAGTCTTCGCAAGTGATTGCAATTGTCAGCAAACAATTCCCTCAAGAATCACCAATCCAGTAGTAGAGATGTAGTCTCTACAAGAGAAACTTCACTAAGGATGAATCTTGGGCTTGCAAATGATTCACTAAAGTATTTGGGATGATTTGTGAATCAAAAAATAAAGGTTTTGTAACCTAAAATTGAAGACTAAAAATTCTATAGATTGCAGTTCGTTTTCATTAAATTTTGCAGTCTTAAATGAAAAAGGTTTATGAAGAAGTTATTTCTAAAAAAACTTGAGTTAGTGGGTCGTTCGAATGACATCTGCAGGTCGTTCGAACGACATCATCAAAATAAAACTCTCCCTCAAACTCGGACACAAAAACTTTCACTTTATTTTTCTTCTTTCTCTTGGACACTTCCTCACCTTTTTTTAGACTGGTTTTTAAGTGTTATCCCTCTATCCTTAGGCTTGACAGTGTCAGGAAACAGGTCAATTTCATATGCCTGGAGGTCTCCTACCAGTTCTTATAACTTAAGATTGCTCAAATTTCTTAAGAAATTCAATACAGTGACTTTCGGGTTAAAACGTTTTGGCAACGATCTCAAAATATATTTAACTGCTCGTGGATTAGGAATATGTTCACAAGATTGAAACTAGTGTTGACAATATCAGACAAACATACATAAAACTCATCAAACACCCAGATTCAAGAATGGTAATTGTTTCAAATTGACTAGTTAAATTTTGTAATTTATACTCTTTCACTGCATTCATCCCATCATGGGTAAGTTATAAATATCCCATGATTCTTTTGATGTGATGCACGTCATGATGCGTCGGAACTCGCCAGGGGCGACGATTTCAAAAACTGCACTTAGCCGACGAGATTTATACGTGCTCCATTTAAATTCATCCTCAGTCCAGTCTGACACGGGTTTAAGATTTGTGACAATAGTGGAAGGATTCCACCCTCTTTCACAAATAATCCATACACGTTCATCAATTGCTTTTAAACCAAATTTCATGCGAGTTTTCAAATGGCCATAATTTGTGCCATCAAAGACGGGCAACTGATTATATAAGTTATCCACCGAAAAAATTTGCGAAATTTTTCAAAATTAGATTTTTTCAAAAAAATCGATATAAAAAAAAATTGTGGAAAAAGAATCACTCTGAAAATTAGAGCAGATTGCTCTGATACCAATTTGTAAAAAGGGGTGTGCATGATATCGATTACTTGTTGGATTCAATTGGCAAATTTTCAAACTTTAAAATTATTTAACTAGATGTCAATTTTTTATCCAAATTAATTAAACCCTAAAACATGCATCTCGATGAATAAATTAATCATGACATCATTAAACTATCACAAATTATTGGACACACTAATTTCAGGAAAAATCCCTCGAAAGGGTAAAACCTTTATTTCACTATAAGATGTAAATCGCAACTTATAATAATACAATGAAATTCGCAATGAATTTACCGCAGCAAACTCGCATAGCCCACAACCTCTAAATAAGAAATGGACTTTCATAGGAACCCACAAGAACCGCAACTCTGTCTCCAGCAAGGAACACCCTAAGTATTCCCAAGTGACCGCAGTCGTATGCAAACAATTCCATCAAGAATCACCAATCCAAGAGTAGAGATGTAGTCTCTACAAGAGAAAAATCAACAAGATTTAATCTTGGGATGAAAAATTATTCACAAAAGTATTTGGGATGATTTATGAATAAAAAAACACAAGTTTTGTAACCTAAAGGTGAAGACACAAATTTTTGCAGATTACAGTTACGTTTTCGTCAAATTTTGTAATCTTAAATGAAAAAGGTTTACAAAGTATCTATTTGTAAAAAACCTTGAGACGAAGGGTCATTCGAACGACAACTGCAGACCGTTTGAATGACATCATATATCGTTAGATCCAGGAAGGAACGATCAAATGAAAGATAAAACAGTATGCCTTCGTTAGATGCAAGCTTTAAGTGACCCTTCGAACGACCTTTCAAACGACATCTAACGTCGTTATATGAGTCATTTGAACGACTTGTGCTTGTCGTTCTATTGACATCCACTTGTCGTTTGAACAACTGAAACGTCAAAAAAATTTATTTTAAAACTGTGCCTACTGGTCTTGAAAAATTAATTTTGCCTTAGAAAAAATATTAAATCCTATTAAAAATAGTTTTGAAAATATCCCAACACTTAAATGAAACATTAATGAACTTTAATCACAACCTTACCAAAATCAATCTTGAAAAGGCTTGTTGTTGAAGAATGTTAATATTCAGATCCGTCTTGTCGAGCATATGAACTTGAAATTCCTTCGACAGGTGTAACGATATATGTGAGTGGAGATTTGGGGAAGCACCGCATTGAGCATATTTTAGACTTGAGAAACGTTGTTGTGCCTATGTATCTGTCTCATTGCAGAATCAAAGTCTGTGTAGTTCGTGGGTCCGTATTATACGTCGAAAAACTCATTTTTTGGTGGTTTTGGTGCGTGAGGGGTACCAAATCTGGCTAATCGCCTCCAAATGCCTATATACCGTAATGAAACTATGAAAATCTGCTCATCACTATCGAACCCGTGACGGAGCTCAAGAGGAGCGTGGGGGAGAAGAGTTAGATTTCATCTCCTTACTTTCCCCCCAAGACCATCATTCATCAAATAAAGGGAAGAACCCTATTTTCATAGCAAAAGTGCCTCAAGTGGGCTTGACACATGTCATGTTCTCTCTGGAACCAAGTTTTCAATATTTATGGTGCCACTTGTCACAATATATGTGGTGGCATCTTAAATGAACAAATTAAATCATTACTAGAGTATTGTCTAATGTAATTTATCGAACACGGTGTAAACGCAATATATTAAATCACGCGTAATAATATCTCAGCCCGTGTAGGGTCTAGATTGTAGTAAAACTTGGTAAATCATAATCAATATTTCATCAAATCTGCAGGGTTAATTTATTAGAGTATTAGTGGTTAATTTATTTAACCTCACTCTACATTTTCCCCCTGTACGCACAGTTGGTGTGTTGATGCTTTGGCTGAGGCATATCAACTATGTGTACAAAATAAATCGATTAGCCTATTTCAACTAGAAAATCATCACATAAACATGTTCGGTATGTTATCATACGTGCATATGCATATATAATTTGTTCATAGTTTTGAGGGCTATCTTTCTTGCCTCTCCTTTTCATTTTGGAGGAGTATTTTGGGGGTTGCCCCAATTCCTCTCGAATGAGCATGTCTCCACAATTTTATTGTGGTTTTAAAGAATTTGAACAACAAACTTGCCAGATGTACTGGCCTGAGAAATGAATTGATGGTTATCTAAGTATAGTGGATCTTTTGCAATTATAAAATCACAACCTCTCGAGAGTACTTGGTCAAGCAACCGTAAGTGATTCGAGTGAACTGGGGTTTTTAAACCAACATATTTTGTAAGTGTGCCCAATTTTATTTAGTCGAGCAACCATAAAGGTCCTTTTAGGACTTTAAGCGTGTCGAAAAATCAAGATCTTTAAGCGTGCCTCGTAATTTAGGATTTTAGTCTCCTATAAATCAGGCTTATGCCTAGTAATGTTGGGCTTTAAGTCTCCCATATACGAGGGTCAGGTGGGCTTATTAATGTAGGACTTAAATCTCCCATATTCGAGGGTCAGGTGGGCCTAGTAATGTAGGACTTAAATCTCCCATATCCAAGGGCCAGGCACGCCTAGTAATGTAGGAATTAAATCTCCTATATTCGAGGGTCAAACGAACCTAGTAATATATGATGTTACCATAAATGGTATCACCAGGTTATGGTGTATACCAGCTCCATCCAGCATAATAAATGTGTAAGAACAAGTACGTAATATAGAAAGAGATGAGGGGAAGGAGAAGATAACACTAGATATAAGTGGTTCAGTCGGAGCCTACGTCCACTGTGTAGTGTGAATGGTGATTTTCACTATAATAAGGGTACTAATGGCCTGTAAATACAACACTCAAGCTTTTCTCTCTCTCTATTGTGTATTTTGACAGAGTTTTGCTAGGGTTTAGAATAATCGATTCTTTATAATGAGGTGGAAGATAACTATTTATATAGCTAGGGTGGTGTCATACGCACCCCATTCATGCATGAGGCATGCATAAATCTAACTATCCAACGATGTGTTGCCATCTGTCCTTTGTGCATGCAAACAATGATTATAAGATATTCCTCACATGTGTGAGCGATGTTATTATAATGGTTTGGCTCACGTGGGTTGGAAACCACGCGCATTATTTTACGCATGCTCCATTCCACGCGTCCTGTAAGATGCCCAAAGTGTCCTTCCGAGGTTCAAGGGTTGGCCTGGACGAGTACAAGAAGACTGAGGTATCATTGAATCATGTGTTGCTAATTACCAAGTGTAGTCTTAGCTAACCAGTGTCAGTCCGAGACTAAAGAGAAGGTTGGGATAGAAAGTCTCGGTCTTTATGATCCAGACGAGGTAGATCGCTAAGCAGGATGAGATATGTGATGTCTCATCTTGAGGCCGAGATGAGAGACCATCGATAGATACGGATTGTTCAAAATGCTCAAGATAACTTATATGAGGATGAGCTATGAGGTCTACTTCTTCCACGACTAGCTAAAGCCGATAGGAGATTGGGTAATGGTATATCAATCACCCCTAACCCTTAGTGTTCTGTGTATATAGAGGAATGAGGGCTAAAAATGTCAATCTGCACTTATGAACTTATGTCTCTGACTTTTCAGTTAATAAGGTATTGATGTGTATGAGTAAGGGACACCTATCATCCACTCCATGTTTTGGTATGCCCCCAAGTTATGGAGGCATCATACGTTCTCACCTTGGAAGTTGTGCCCCAATGATGGGCGTAGTTATAATTGAACCCTATTATTAGGGGGTTTAAAATCGTTTATCTCAAAAATTTATTCCTTTTCTTCAATTCTGCATGCCACTTTTTCTCTCTAGGATTTTTGGTTCTAGCGTTTCTTCTCTCTGTCTTCCATTTTCCAAGTGTTTTTAGATCGCTTCCTTAGTTCTCCGGTGGTTTTCATCCCTGTCATCCTCTTTAGGTACCCTTCTTCCTTTTTACTTGTTAGCTTTTCACCATTATTAGCCAATTCTGTTTTGTATCGTTTTTCCAGCGGGTTTATTAATTTTTCGATGATTGTTCTGGGCTTTAGTTAGGTGGTTTTCTTCTGAAGAGGTTGAGTAGGGAGTTGAGAGGGTGAGTTTGAGGGTTTATTGGTGGATTTAGAGTTTTTTACTTTCCCATTTTACACTCATCCGATTTTTCTGGTGAAAAACTGATCATCTTCTCCGACGAAACTCTCAAACTATTCTTGAGTGTTCTTGTCTCTAACCCTTCATATTACTTGCCTTAGATATTTTAGTCAAAGTTATATCAAACTGATAGATGTTTTCCATTTTCCAATCTTTTCCACTAAGTTGAGGGTCGTCCTCTAGATTTTGAGGAAGTTGTACGAGCTATCTGAAGATTTCCCTTCTCTCAGAGAGAGGTGATTTAGAGAGATCAGATACTACGAGGTTAAGGAAGTTTCCAAGAACACGACCGAAGCCTTCCCTCTACATCTTATCTATCCTATACCTCTTGAAACCATTCTTCCTTCAGTTGTAGAAATCAGTGACTCCATGTCTGAGTTAGTGATCGAGAGTGAAGATTATTTTCAAGTGGCAATGGAAGTCCCACATGATAGGTCTGAGGAGGCTTAGGGTTCTTCAATAGTCTCGTCTTCTCATCAAGTCGAGTCATCCACTAGGAACGAGTAATGTGACTAGGCCGAGATATTATCAAACCAATCTGAGTCCTCCCAAGGTTCAAACTCTTCCATAAAGATCCTCTCGTCTCGTGATAGGCCGAGAATGGATGTTGTTGTACCACCCCCAATGGATGACATCCCTCTTACTGCCATTTCTGGGGAACACTTTGCTAGGACTTCACATCTTAAGTCTTCTCATCCCCCTGGTGTCGTCCTGGCTATAAATCAAGACGAAGATGATGACAAGAGATCACTTGATAATTAATGTGCTAAGGATTACGCCACCACAGTCACTGAGGTCGACCTCTTATATTGGAGACATCTATACACTATTGGTCCCTATATTAATATGAGAGATCCCTCGACCGATGAGAGATCATTTCAAGGTCGAGTGGACAAATTTTGTGTGTACGAGCAAATGTTGAAGGTCGGCTTCAATCTTCAAGTACACCCGACCATAATATGCATTTTAAACAGTCTCAGTCTTGGCCCTGCCAGTTATCACCGAATACATGGAGAATCATTATTGGGTTTCTGATCCTATGAAAGTTGGTTCATGATGCCTACCTTCCAGTTATCATTTTCAGAGGATGCTACACAGTCTCGTCTCTTAAAACCTAGTCTTGCTACTATCATCTTGTAGCTAAGAAATCTGAGAATAAATCTTTGTTGGTCACTCAAACTTCTAATCATAATTGGAAGCCTAGCTACTTTTTCATTTAAGGGGGCCTTGGAATTCGGCCCCAATTCCCCTTGCACGGACTCAGAGCCCAGAGTCCCGCAACGATGGGCTAAGGCCAAAATATCAGTCAAAGCCGACCTAGGCTTAAGTGTTGAATCTTTGTAAAAACTTAAGGAAGTTAGGGAACAAGGATAGGAAGGGGGTCTTGTCCAGTTTGAACACTTAATGACCCCATTTTACTTAGAGGAGACAGGCATAGGGGTAGATCCCATGTATGAACTATGTAAGTGTTTGTTAACCAGTATTTTTCCAACTATTGTGTCATATTTCTCATATCTAAACTATTGACCTTGCTTTCTTCCTTGAAGATTGACCACCAAACATATCTGAAGATGTGTGGACGATGGCTGCCCCAGGTGTAGCCAACTTGCTCAAGTAGATAGGAAAAAAGGCATCCTGTGCTCCTCAAACCAAGAAATCCACCACTGCCGACCCTCGTCAGGCTGATAGTTCAAGGAAAAGAAAAGTGGTCTAGGAGAACCTCCCCACAACCCATCGGAGCAAAAACAGCAAGAATGTCCCGTCCAAGATCGGGATGACTAGATCTATTCCAATCTCCTTCGAGGATGCCCTGGAGGCACGATTGGAGAACTTAAAACTTTTCTCGAACTCTACCTTGGGAAGTAAGAACCAGACTATTGACTTCCTTGACTCTAATAATTCAGAGTCTGATCTCAAATTTCTGAAGTCAACAAATATCTTATTGATGAATAACTTTTTCCTTCATAAGGCCATTCAAGTAAGTGTCTACTCTTTTATATGCTATTATTACCATTTTTGTTTGAACTGTAAGGTCATCTATTAAGGTTGTCTCGTACTGATCTTCTTTGCTCTATGCAGACTACTATCTATCTTCAAAAACTCCAGCAATCGATCAAGAAGAAGGTTCTTGAAATCCGTGTGACTCGTCAAGACTTTAAGGATGATGAGGCTAAAAAAACTGTATTCAAGAGCTTAAGACTGAAGTAGAGAATCTAAAGAAGAAGCACTCTAATGCGATGTCCAATCTGAACAAGAGGCAATCAAGTCTCTAAAAAACACACACTCGTCAGAGATTGCTGGGAATGTAAAGGAGGTTGTTGACAGTAAAATCTATGAGGCTCAGATATAGGCAGTTGCGACTTTCAAGTCTTCTGAGGAATTCCTGGGCTACAGTGTGCAGTATCATGAAAAAGTTGCTCACACTAGTTGCCTATGGGAAACTATGAAGTTACCAAATATTACACATTTATCTGATTAACTAAAGTCTTTCAGCCTAGATGGTTCTCTTTTTATGATGGCTTTGGCATAAATTAAGGGATCGGCATCGGATAATGATCCCACCATTTAGACTACAAACCTTGTTGACGAGAGTGATCCTATTGAAGATAACGAAGTTGATAAACTGCATCCAGGGACGTGTCAGCTCTCAAAGTAGATGAGGACCCAAATATTGAAGGGACTAACCCTGAAGCCTAGTTTTTCTATGCTTTTCTCTTTTGTGGGCGGCCATCTGTGGCCTGATGACCTCTTTTGACTGTAAAAGCATTTGGCTGCTTAATAATTATTTATAACTAACAAGTAACATCGTATTTTTTTCTTAAATACTTCATCATTATATGTTTTTGAATGAGTAATGCCTCTGATCCTTTACTGTCATACTCTAAATGGATGACTAGCATTTATGATTTTCTTACATTTACTTTTCATGCATGCCTTCTTCCGATGTTAAATCAAATAACCATAAGATGGTTTACATCCTTAATATCACCAACTAACTGAATAGTGCCAACCTCATCCTATTTTTGGACGAGCTTGATACAAGGAATATATTTCTTATTTTGAAGATCATCTATTTCTTAGCCAAGACGTTTCGTAGAGAGTTTATCCACCAGATCAATGATGTTTAAAATGAACCATAACTAAGTGGTTTTTAATTTGAATCCACCAAATTATGGTGTTATATCACTAGTCCCCTCTCGTCGTTTTGAGAGTGTATGGATGATAGTCGTCTCGTCCATGAACTGTCGTCTCGATTGAGAGAGTTTATCCACCAAGTTAATGATGTTTAAAATGAACCACAACTAAGTGATTTTTAATTTGAATCCACCAAATTATGATGTTATATCACAAGTCCCCTCTCATCGTTTTGAGAGTATATGGATAAGAGTTGTCTCTTCCATGCATTGTCGTCTCGGCCAAGAGAGTTTATCCACCAAGTTAATGATGTTTAAAATGAACCACAACTAAGTGATTTTAACCCTCTAAATGTTATTAAGAGTCCATAAATGAGGTTGACCCCGTCTGGACTGTCATGTCATCAAGAGGAACTTAAAGATGTTTCACTACAAATGATGCTTTATAGCTTAAGATGAGTTGATAAATACAAGAAATAAGTATTCAAACAATAGATAAGGTAGGAGAGAACGCTTGGAAAGTTTCATTCACAATCCGATTCTCATATACATGGACAAATTATTCAAATTCAAAATTGATAAGAGACAATCAAAACTAAATTAATCTTTAACACAACATCTTACTGATAGTATTTCTTGAGATGGTCAGCTTTCCATGGATTGGAGAATGGTTTTCCATCAATATTCTCCAACCAATACTTTCATGGAACCACTTATTGAACCACCCTATTGGGACCATGCTAGTTGGAATGAAGCTCGTTGGGCTTCTACCATGTCTTCTTCAAAACTAAGTCTCCCACTTCTAGTGGTTAGGATTCACCCTCATATTATAAAACTTTATTGTTCTTTGCCGGTAGGCAGCTTGCCTAACCACAGCATTCTCTCTTCGTTCCTCTATGAGATCCAAATATAGTCTCCTCTATTCCACATCTTGCTCCGGGTTGTATGTTTGGACTCTATGGGTTGGGAGACCTATCTCTGTCGGCACCAAAACTTATGAGCCATAGGCTAGCATGAACGAAGTTTTCCCCGTCGATGTCCTCTCTGATGTCCTATATGCCCATAGTACTACATGCACTTCCTCACTCCAACTCCCCTTAGCGTACTCTAACTTTTTCTTGTTTCCATAGAAAATTGTCCTGTTGGTGACCTCTGTCTGCCCATTAGCCCGGGGTCGGCCTGGAGTTGAAAAGAACTGGTTGATGTTAACTCGCTCACAATACTTCTCAAGGGAGATGTTCTTTAACTGCGTCTCGTTATAAAAAATTAGAGTGTTAGATATGTCGTATCTACAGATGATGTTTTTCCAAATAAACTGAAAGGATTTCTTCTATGTAATTGTGATCATTGCCTCGAACTCTACCCACTTCGAAAAATAATCAAATGCCATAATCAGATATCGATAATTGTTCACATCTCTTAGCAATGGCCCCACCAAATCAATCCCCCAGACTGCAAATGTCCATGGAGAAGTGATAGATTTAAGAGGCTAGTGAGGTGGATTGGGTATGGTGGAAAACCTTTGACACTTATCACACTTCTTAACATATGCAGTTGCATCCTTGGCCAACGTCGGCCACCATTATCCCTGAGTGATGATTCTTTTTACCAATGACCTTCCTCGATATGACTCGAGCAAGACCCCTCGTGCATTTCCTTTAAAACATACTCTACCTCATATGGATGGAGACATAGGAGTAGAGGAAGTAGGAATCCTTTTTTGTGCAAAATGTCTTGTGTTATGGAGAACTTAGTTGCTTTATACCAGAGATTTTTTCTCTCAGCTCTAAACTCTGGTAGCTCCCCATCTCTGATGTATCAGATGATAAGATCCATCTAAGAAGCTCCCATATTCAAGTTGAAGCAAAATTCCATAGTATCTTCTTTTCCTTCTATGGTCGGTCGATAGAGGATCTCTACTGGGACCCATTCTTCTAATTTTTGTTCTAGTGGAGGAAGATAACCTCACCAGAACATCGACTCATCCATTGTCTAGACGAGGTATCCTTTTTAGTTTCACTTCGCTAAAATGATTTAGTGAGGTTTTCACCATTCCCAAGTACTTGTCCATTATGTCGTCCTTGGCCTTATATACCCCAAAAATTGATTCACAACTAACCTAGAATCACTATGGATAAGAAACTGGTCGATGTTCAGTGCCTAGGAAAGGGAGAGACCTTCGAGGAGTGCTTCATACTCTGACTCATTATTGGAGGTTTTAAAGCTAAACCTTAGTGCGTATTCAATATCGATCCTATCTAGAGACGATACAATTAAACTTGCTCCACTTTCGTTCTCACATAAAGATCCATCAACGAATAAGCTCCATAGAGTACCATCTTTGGAAAATTACCCTTTTCTAGGGTTCCATTCTTGAAGAGGTATCGCTCTTCCTCATTCTCACACACCTTACTTCTTACGGAACTCATCTTGGCCTCGGTCGGGGGAAGACACACCGTGCTCTCTTGCTCACAAGCTTAAGCTTCAATTTTTTTTTGTATTGGCCTCGTCCCACATGAACTCAGTTACGAAATTAACTATGGCAGGCCCCTTAATGCACGTTCTTGGCTAGTAGATGATGTCAAATTCCCCCAACTCAATTTCCCAGGCCATTAACCTACCGAATTTATTAGGTTTGTAGATGACCTGTATAAGGGGAGAGTCGGTGATTACGACCATAGTATGGGCTTAAAAGTATGGCTTCATCTTCCTTGAGGCATGGATCAGAGCATAAGTCAACTTCTCTATTTTGGGATATCTTTACTCGGCTCCCTAGAGGACCTTGTTGTTAAAGTACATTGGCTTCTATATACCATCTTCTTCTCTGACTATAGTGGCTCTAATGACCAACTCCGATACAGCTATATATAAATACAACTTCTCTCCTTGGATTGGTCTTGACAGTAAGAATGGGGAGCCGAGGTAGGCCTTTAACTCTTGAAAGGCCCTATCGCACTCATCATTCCACTCAAAATCCTTTCTAAGTACTTTGAAAAAAGGAAGGCACTTGTTAGTAGCTCTAGACACAAACCTTTTTAACGCTACCACTCGTCCGGTTAACCTCCGCACATCTTTGATTGTCATTGGAGTCTTCATCTCCAATAAGGATTTGATATTCTTGAGGTTTGCTTCAATACCCCTCTGGTTCACGATAAAGCCTTGAAACTTGTCGGCTCCCACGTCGAAGACACACTTAGTGAGGTTCAGTTTCATCCTGAGCTCATCCATGGTATCAAAGGTCCTCTCAAGGTCAGCCACATGAGTGTTGGCCTTTAGAATATTTGTCAACATATCGTCGACATAAACTTCCATTATCTTCCCAATCTACTCCTTGAACATCTTGTTGACTAACCTTTGGTACACTTCCCTGACGTTTTTCAATTCGAAAGGAATGACCTTGTAACAATAGATCCCCTTGTCAGTTATGAATGTTGTCTTCCCTGCATCAACTGGGTCCATGAATATTTGATTATATCTGAGTAGGAATCTATAAAGGTCATTAATTCATGACCTTTAGTAGCATCAACTATGCGATCTATTCGTGGCAGTGACAAGATATCTTTGGGGAAGGCCTTCTTCAAATCTGTAAAATCAAAGCACGTCCTCCACCTGTCTTTGTCTTTGGGAATGATGACAGCATTTGCAAGCCACTCGGGCTAAATGACCTCCTTATTGAAGTCATCATTTTCCAACTTCTTCACCTCTTCTCGAATGACATCATATTTCTCCCTAGAGTAGACTCTTCGTCTATGTCTGATCATCTTTGCATCCTCGACCACATTGAGCTTATGGAAGAGGACCTTCAAATTGATGCCATGCATATCTTCATGGCTCCAGGAAAAAATGATTTGCCCCTTCTTCAATCACTTGATCAATTCTTGTTTGATTTCCTTTTTCAGGGCTTTACCGATTTGGATGATTTTTTTCATTTCGTCCTCATTGAGGATGATGGATTCTACCTCCTCAGCGACCTTGCCCTTTTTTAACTGTCTCATCTCTAGAATAGAGGGTATCAATGTTGTATATTATTGTAACCCTTTTGTATGCCTCTTTCTCATCACCTGAGTTAAAGTAGCATTTGCGTGCCTCAACCTGATCACCCTGCACTTCATCTACACTATATGGAGTTCGAAATTTAATCAATTGGTAAACCGTCGAAGGCACGACCTTAAATTAATTAAGGTCTACTCTTCCTATAAATATTTATAGGTCGAGTAGACATTTTCATCCATGACGAACAAACTAATCTTCTTCGTGAGGAACTTTGGTCAGTAATTTCCCATTTTGACCTCTATTTCATAAATCCCCAAAGGGTGTACTTTCTCTTCGCTGAACCTGATGAGAGTTTGATGATACGGCACTATCATCTTCTTACTCAAACCTAAGCCTTTGTAGCAGTCCCAAAATATAACATCGGCCGAACTGTCGCCATCCACCAAAATCCTCAAAACCTCATAACCATGCACCAAAGTGGCGATAACTAAAGGTTCATCATGTGTGGCTATAATCCCTTTGAAATCTAGTCCACAAAAACCCAAAATCAAAGTATCCATATAAACTTTAGTTATTTTTACCTTCTTCGGCTCTAATGCCGTTGAAGGCACTTCTTTGGTATTTGTAAGGAGAGCCTTGGCCTCGGCTACATGAGCCTTTCTATCGGAAACCTATTTTCCTCCTCCACCTAGCCCTCCACATGTCATTTTAACCCCAAGAGAGATCGTATGAAGTCGACCTTTAGGGTCAGGAATTGGGGGATGCAAGTCTAGGTCCTCTTCATCATCATCATTCGAGTCATCGTTGTCTCGGCATGTTGGAGTGTCAGGCTTACACCTATCATTCCTTCTCTTTCAAGTGTCTTCTTGTGACAACCCAAATATAATTATGATAAATTATGTTTAAATCATGATTATCTTATGTGATATGGATAATATGTTATTAGTATATATAATGTTAAGTCATTATTTTTAGTCTAATCCTACCTTCATAAAGCATGAAATATCGAATTAGTTACAAATGTGAAATTTTGAAGTTTTTAGTAAGAATGTTCATGTTTAAGACTAGTTTTGACCTTTATGACATAACAATTGAATTGAGGTATAAACTAGATATTTGTATATATATGAGTTAGTTTTGTAACACAACAAATGTTTCATCGAACGGGCATCCGAGTGCGAAGATATTGTCTTTTTACGAACAGGGGTTAAAGCAGTCATTTAGCCTTAAATGATATTTTGTTTTATATAATGCCACATGTTATATTTTGATTGGTTGGAGGTGGAGGTTGGTTTGGCCGACTGAAACCCTTGAGATATCCTCTTTTCTTCAGCAAATTCATTTTGGGAGAGTTTTAGGTTGAGAAAAAAAAATTGTGAGGGTTAGGAAGAAGAAAGTGAGGAGAAACATTCAGACAAATTCATAGAAAATTACGTAAAAGCCCCTGAGATAATTCCATCCATAAATCTTGTTTGATTTTTTTGTATTGCTGATTTAAATGATATAAATCATCATTTGTTTACTTAAATTCCATGTCTTGATATGT
Source organism: Sambucus nigra (assembly GCA_949130495.1). NCBI lineage: Eukaryota > Viridiplantae > Streptophyta > Magnoliopsida > Dipsacales > Adoxaceae > Sambucus > Sambucus nigra. The sequence goes on from OX422218.1 coordinate 135,478,177, forward strand.
ACTCATGGATTGATGCATGTTTAAGTAAACTTGAATGTGTAATCCCTTGAAATTGCTTTGTTTAGAAACCTTGTGTATCAAAACTATCATATCTTTTTGTATACTTACCGAAATTGATTGATTCCAATTGAAGATTATAATAGACTCATATATGTATATCATATCCGAAAATCAAGTAAAAATACCAAGAATTAAATCTTGGGTGATGGTTTGAAGTTCAGGTATGAAATCTTCCCCAAAAGAGTAAATATGTATACAATATGTTTGATGTTTTGCTTGACATAGCAAATGAACCCTGAAAATTATGAAATTTTAATCTTGTGTTATTAAATATGTTTGCTGAAATTGATTGAAATATCATAGAAAGTTATGATGTATAAAAAATATGAAAATTCTTAGAAGATGGCTGAACAATAGATGAGCCTTTAGGGCGGATCTTGCTATATGTTGAAGAAATGGGCATATCTTGCTCTAGGAAACTCAGAATGATGTGTCGTCTTTTGTGTTGGAAACCTAATATGATAAGAATTGGATTACCAAGAATAATTAAAGAATGTTTGGGCTGTAATTTGAATATGTTAGATATCAGAACCTGAGTCTAGATGGGACTTCATTTATAATGAATGATTTGAATTGAATGATTTGAATTTAAATATATGATGCTTATGAATTGAGTTATGTTGAAGTCATTCTTTGGACTATTAATATTATTATGATGATACTAATATTGTAAGAATGATAGAAAGGGAAGAAGAGCTGATTGCACAAGTACCGGATAAAGGCGATGGAAAAGCCAGTTAAACTATCAAGGTGAGTGTACTTATGATTTGTTTCATATATAAATATGAATATAGCTCTAAGAGCGGATTTGTTTGAATACTTCAGTATTCAGGATTTGTTTGGATATTAAAATATCCAGGATTTGTTTGGGTCTTATGATCCAGGATTGTAATTGGACAAAGATCCAACGATTTATTGGAACTTATGTTCCAGGATTTGTTATTGCCAATGGGCAGACTTATTATTGCCAATGGGCAGAATTACTATTGCCAATGGGCAGACTTATTATTGCCTATGGGCATAATTACTATTGCCAATAGGCAGACTTCTTATTGCCAATGGGCAGAATTACTATTGCCAATGGGCATACATACTATTGTCGATGGACAGAATTATCATTGCAAATGGGCAGAATTATTTGGGCCTTATGGTCCAGGATTTGTTATTGCCAACGGGTAGGATTGATTGGATTTAATATCCACATATTTGATATATATAACTGTTAATCCATTGTATGGAAGGATTGGTTGGATTAATATCCACAGATTTGATATATAACTGTTATTTTATTTCAGGGAAGGAGTACCTCACTAAGCTTAATTCTTACGGTTTATATTTTAACATTTTCAGGGTTGTACGCTGCCAGCTAGGTTGTCATATGATCAGAATTTGAGAGTTGCACCGTTAGAAAGAGCCGGGGATTAGATATGGGGGTTTAGTCATTGTCACACTGAGGTTTTAATACACTCACATATTGTATGTATTGAGTTAGCATGGATTGAGTTGATCATAGTTAATCACCTTATTGTATGTCTGCTTAATTACGACTCTGATATTGATTTCGATATGGAATAAGAATAATACTATGTTCATTGTGCACATTATGTAGGAACATATTGATAAATGAATTATATTTCCAATGGGCTCAAGATTATGATCTATTTATTCTAAAAAGAAATTATTAGTATGGATATTGGGTTTGGGGTGTGACAATTGGTGGTATCAGATCGTCTAGGTTATTAATTCTGGACGTGTGTGACGGCTAGATGGCAGTTATTGAGTTGATTTGATATTTATGAATTGTTTATGTATTAACCAATAATTTAGTATTATAAACTGTTTGTTATGATTGTTATAACTCGGTTATTATAGATGAAACCTGGGGCATGGGACAAGCTAGTGGTTCCAGGCCGGGTGGACGAGTCTTTACGAGGAAAGAAGCTCTGGTTACTTCGGATGTGGTGACAGGTACACTTTCTATTAGTAATAGAAGTGCCTATGTTTTGATTGATCCCGATCCCACACATTATTTTGTGTCATATGCATTTGCTATATATCTGAATAGATCATGTACTCGTTTATATGTGGGGTTGGGTATTTATATGCCTATAGGGGATATGGTTGTAGCTGAATATGTTTTTCGTGATTGTGTTTTGACTGTGGGGGTTAGAGATACAATTATAAATCTACTTCCATTGGATATTTCTGATTTTGATATAATTCTGGGAACGGATTGGTTATCTAAATATCATGCATCTATGGATTGTTTCTGTACGGAAGTTATTTTTAATATGCCTGGTGAGCCTGAATTTAAATTTGTGGGGGAAAGGAAAATTGTTCCCAGTTGCATCATTTCTGCTATTCAGATGAGGAAATTATTGAGTAAGGGTTGTGAGGGTTTTATTACATATGTTCTTGACACTAGGAATGGATCTTTACAATTAGTCGATGTTCCTACTGTACGGAATTTTCCTGAAGTGTTTCCTAGTGAGTTGCCAGGGTCACCTCCAGAAACAGAAGTTGAATTTAGTATTGAATAAGAACCGTGGACAACCCCTATTTCTATGGCACCGTATAGAATGGCACCTGCTGTGTTGAAAGAACTCAAGATTCAGTTGCATGATTTACTTGATAGGGGGTTCATACAGCCTAGTGTATCTCCATGGGGTGCACCAGTTTTATTTGTGAAGAAGAAAGATGGTACCATGCATTTTTGTATTGATTATAGGCAACTGAATAAAGCTATAATTAAGAACAAATACCCTTTACCTCGTATAGATGATTTGTTTGATCGGTTACAGGGTGCTAAAGTGTTTTCAAAAATAGACTTACGATCGGGTTACCATCAGTTGAGGTTCAAGGAAAGTGATATTTCTAAAACTGCTTTTCGTACTCGGTATGGTCATTTTGAATTTCTGGTGATGCCTTTTGGGGTGACTAATGCTCCAACTGTATTTATGAATCTTATGAACCGGGTACTTCATCCTTTTGTTGATTCAGTTGTGATAGTTTTTATTGATGATATTCTGATTTATTCACGTGATATGGTTGAACATGAAAAGCATCTCACAACTATTTTGAATCTGTTGAAAGATAAGAAGTTGTATGCCAAGTTTAGCAAGTGTGATTTTTGGCTATCACAAATTTTATTTTTAGCCCATCTTGTTTCTGGAGATGGTATATGTGTTGATCCTAAAAAGGTAGAAGCTATTGTAAAATGGGAGAGGCCCAATAACGTGACTGAGGTGAGGAGTTTTCTGGGTTTAGCTGGGTATTATAGAAGGTTTATTAAGGGATTGTCTTCAATTACCTTATCGATGACTAAACTAACCCGAAAAGATGTTAAGTTTGAATGGAATTCTGATTGCGAAAATAGTTTTGATGAATTGAAAAAGAGGTTGGTAACTGCACCTGTTCTTACTATTCCACATGGTGGAGATGGTTTTGTTATTTATACTGATGCTTCACACCAGGGGTTGGGTTGTGTTTTTATGCAGCATGGTAGAGTTATTGATTATGCTTCTAGGTATTTGCGTACACATGAACGTAATTACCCTACACATGATTTGGAACTTGCTGCTATTGTGTTTGCTTTGAAATTATGGTGTCATTATCTATATGGTGAGGTATGTGAAATTTTTACTGACCATCAAAGCCTTAAGTATTTATTTACTCAGAAGGAGTTAAATTTGAGGCAGAGGCGGTGGATGGAGTTAATTAAAGATTATGATTGTACAATTCACTACCACCCAGGGAAGGCAAATGTAGTTGAAGATTCTCTGAGTAGAAAGGATTGAGGAAGGTTATCTTGTATTCAGTGTGCTAGAGTTGCCCACATCATGGAGTTGAGATTGATGGAAATAGAATTGAAGCTAGTAGATGGGGACAGGTTCTTTCTCAAATAAGCGTGAGGCCTTTGTTAGCCACCCGTATTCGTGATTTGTAAAGTCAAGATCCTTTTCTTGAGAAGAAACGGCAAGATGTACGAGATGGTAAGTCTGAAGATTTTTGTACTGTGAATAATGGCACCTTATTGTATAAGCAGCGGTTATGCGTGCCTAATGTGTGTGGATTGAAAGAGGAAATTTTAGATGAGGCTCATAATTCCATTTATACTATGCATCCTGGTAGTACTAAAATGTATAGAGATTTAAAGGAGAATTATTGGTGGAATAATATGAAGAAGGAAATAGCTGATTTTGTTGCTAGGTGCCTTATATGTCAGCAAGTGAAAGTGAAGCATCACAAACCTATTAGTCTGCTTCAGCCATTGCCAATACCGAAATGGAAATAATATCACGTAACGATGGATTTTATAGTTGGACTTCCTCGATCTCAGAAGGGGTCATATTCAATTTGGGTTGTGGTGGACAGATTGACCAAGTCCGCTCATTTTGAAGAAGTCAAGACTACGTATACAGTTAATATGTATGCTAGATTGTATGTTAATGAGATTATTCGATTGCATGGAGCACCGGTATCTATTGTTTCAGATAGGGACCCTACTTTTACATCCAGATTTTGGGATAGCTTACAGTATGCTATGGGTACTAACTTGAAGTTTAGTGCGGCGTTTCATCCTCAGACAGATGGGCAGTCTTAAAGGAAAATACAGATTTTGGAAGATATGCTTAGATCTTGTGTGCTTGATTTTAAAGGAAATTGGGATGAATATTTGCCTTTGATAGAATTTGCATATAATAATAGTTTTCAATCTACTATTGGTATGGCACCATATGAAGCATTGTAAGGTAGACGGTTTCGTACACCCATATGCTGGGGTGAAGTTGGTGAAAGGAAGATAGAGGGTCCAGAGTTGATTGATGTCACCACTGAAAAAGTGAAGATTATTCAAGATAGAATGAGAACGGATCAAAGAAAACATAAAAGTTATGGGGATAAGCGACGGAAAGATTTACAATTTCAGAAGGGGGATTACGTGTTTCTTCGGATATCACCGCGGAAAGGAGTTATGAGGTTTGGAAAGAAAGGTAAATTAAGTCCACGCTACATTGGACCTTATGAAATTCTTGAGAAAGTCTGGATGGTTGCCTACAAGTTAGCGTTACCACATGAGCTAGAACGCTCACATGATGTTTTCCATGTTTCTATGTTGAGGAAGTATGTAGCAGATCCTTCACACGTATTGGTGGAGCAACCTATTGCGTTGAAAGAAGATTTGAGCGATGTGGAAGAACCACTTGCAATCGTCGATAGGAAATAACAAATATTGAGATCAAAAGTGATCCCACTCGTGAAAGTTGTGTGGAGAAGTAATTCCATGGAAGAAGCTACATGGGAGAGTGAGGATAGCATGAAGATGCATTATACGTATTTGTTTAATTCAGACAACCAAGGTATGTTAATTTCGGGGACGAAATTTCCTAACAGGAGGAGAATTGTGACAACTCAAATATAATTATGATAAATTATGTTTAAATCATGATTATCTTATGTGATATGGATAATATGTTATTAGTATATATAATGTTAAGTCATTATTTTTAGTCTAATCCTACCTTCATAAAGCATGAAATATCGAATTAGTTACAAATGTGAAATTTTGAAGTTTTTAGTAAGAATGTTCATGTTTAAGACTAGTTTTGACCTTTATGACATAACAATTGAATTGAGGTATAAACTAGATATTTGTATATATATGAGTTAGTTTTGTAACACAACAAATGTTTCATCGAACGGACATCCGAGTGCGAAGATATTGTCTTTTTACGAACAGGGGTTAAAGCAGTCATTTAGCCTTAAATGATATTTTGTTTTATATAATGCCACATGTTATATTTTGATTGGTTGGAGGTGGAGGTTGGTTTGGCCGACTGAAACCCTTGAGATATCCTCTTTTCTTCAGCAAATTCAGTTTGGGAGAGTTTTAGGTTGAGAAAAAACAATTGTGAGGGTTGGGAAGAAGAAAGTGAGGAGAAACATTCAGACAAATTCATAGAAAATTACGTAAAAGCCCCTGAGGTAATTCCATCCATAAATCTTGTTTGATTTTTTTGTATTACTGATTTAAATGATATAAATCATCATTTGTTTACTGAAATTCCATGTCTTGATATGTACTCATGGATTGATGCATGTTTAAGTAAACTTGAATGTGTAATCCCTTGAAATTGCTTTGTTTAGAAACCTTGTGTATCAAAACTATCATATCTTTTTGTATACTTACCTAAATTGATTGATTCCAATTGAAGATTATAATAGACTCATATATGTATATCATATCCGAAAATCAAGTAAAAATACCAAGAATTAAATCTTGGGTGATGGTTTGAAGTTTAGGTATGAAATCTGCCCCAAAAGAGTAAATATGCATACAATATGTTTGATGTTTTGCTTGACATAGCAAATGAACCCTGAAAATTATGAAATTTTAATCTTGTGTTATTAAATATGTTTTCTGAAATTGATTGAAATATCATAGAAAGTTATGATGTATAAAAAATATGAAAATTCTTGGAAGGTGGCTGAACAATAGATGAGCCTTTAGGGCGGATCTTGCTATATGGTGAAGAAATGGGCATATCTTGCTCTAGGAAACTCAGAATGATGTGTCGTCTTTTGTGTTGGAAACCTAATATGATAAGGATTGGATTACCAAGAAGAATTACAGAATGTTTGGGCTGTAATTTGAATATGTTAGATATCAAAACCTGAGTCTAGATGGGACTTCATTTATAATGAATGATTTGAATTGAATGATATGATACCTATGAATTGAGTTATGTTGAAGTTATTCTTTGGACTATTAATATTATTATGATGATACTAATATTGTAAGAACTATAGAAAGGGAAGAAGAGATGATTTCACAAGTACCGGATAAAGGCAAGGGAAAAGCCAGTTAAACTATCAAAGCGAGTGTACTTATGATTTGTTTCATATATAAATATGAATATAGCTCTAAGAGCGGATTTATTTGAATACTTCGGTATTCAGGATTTGTTTGGATATTAAAATATCCAGGATTTGTTTGGGTCTTATGATCCAGGATTGGAATTGGACAAAGATCCAATGATTTGTTGGAACTTATGTTCCAGGATTTGTTATTGCCAATGGGCAGACTTATTATTGCCAATGGGCAACATTACTATTGCCAATAGGAAGACTTCTTATTACCAATGGACAGACTTATTATTGCCAATGGGAAGAATTACTATTGCCAATGGGTACACTTCTTATTGCCAGTGGGCAGAATTACTATTGCCAATGGGCATGCATACTATTGTCGATGGACAGAATTATCATTGCAAATGGGCAGAATTATTTGGGCCTTATGGTCCAGGATTTGTTATTGCCAACGGGTAGGATTGATTGGATTTAATATCCACATATTTGATATATATAACTGTTAATCCATTGTATGGAAGGATTGGTTGGATTAATATCCAAAGATTTGATATAGAACTATTATTTTATTTCAGGGAAGGAGTACCTCACTAAGCTTAATTCTTACGGTTTATATTTTAACATTTTCAGGGTTGTACGCTGCCAGCTAGGTTGTCATATGATCAGAATTTGAGAGTTGCACCGTTAGAAAGAGCTGGGGATTAGATATGGGGGTTTTTTCATTGTCACACGAAGGTTTTAATACACTCACATATTGTATGTATTGAGTTAGCATGGATTGAGTTGATCATAGTTAATCACATTATTGTATGTCTGCTTAATTACGACTCTAATATTGATTTCTATATGGAATAAGAATAATATTATGTTCATTGTGCACATTGTGTAGGAACATATTGATAAATGAATTATATTTCTAATGGGCTCAAGATTATGATCTAATTATTCTAATAAGAAATGATTCGTATGGATATTGGGTTTGGGCTGTGACACTTCTCGGGCACCCTTGGAACTTCCCTTGTTAACATACTTTATCATTTTGTCGTCCTTCAACATTCTCGCAATCTCGTCCTTGAGAGCAAAACACTTGTCGATCGTATGGCCATATTCTTGGTGAAACTCACACCATATGTTTCCTTTCCTCTTGTGAGGAGGAGCTTTTAGCTTCTCAGGCCACTTCAGAGATTGATCATTCTTGATATCACTCCAAATGTGCTCACAACTGACAGTCAAAGGGGTGTAGTATGTGAACTTGTCATCCGCTGATCTCTTCTTTTCGTCCTTGTTATTCTTATGGAACTTACTCCCACTGCTTGTCCCCTTCTCGTCTTGACCTTTGGCATCCATTGCTTCCTTCGCATTAATGACCTTCCTGGTCATAGCCAGAAGTTTGTCCATAGACTTTGAAGGATCCTCTGTAAGCTTCCAAAGTAGCTTTCCTTTCTACAGACCTCCCATAAGGGCAGTCATGGAAATACTCTCTTCATAATCCTCAACCTCCAATTTCTCCTTATTGAACCTCGCAATGTACTCTCTCAGACTTTCATTCTTCCCCTGCGTCACAAATAACAGGTGGGTCATCTTTTTCTAGGGCCTCATCCCAAAGCAGAAATTATGTATAAACCTTTCAGCAAGGTGTTTGAAATTCTCAATTGAGTTTTTAGTGAGAAAGGTAAATAATACATGAGTTGATCCGATTAAGGTTCTTAAGAAGGCACGACACCTCATCTCGTATGAGATTACATAAATATCATTAGTTGATTGATACATCTCCATATGGTGGACTAGATTAGTGCTCCCATTATACTTTAGAATGACTAATGGTGGCTTGATTTTAACCGGGGTAGAATAACTCATGATCTCTTCCACGAAGGGGGATCCTTCATTATATCCCCTCTGTAAGGGGTCTCGACTTTTTAAAATATCCCCAATCTTATCCTCCAGCCTTTGGATAGAATCATTCTAAGGTCTCTCGGTCCCTGCTATAACGTCTGTCTGAGCGACATTATCTCCAGCCCCTTCTCTACCATCTAGGATAACCGAGGGCTCTCTCTAAGCTGTTCTCTGTCAGTTATTCAACTCTCCCTACTCCCTATCTCGGCCATGAGGAGGTCGACGATCATCACAACTATCATTCCTTCTGGAACTAGCTATACTTCTACATCTGGAGAGGAGATTTCTTAAGTCATCTTTTATTGGGCCAAGCCTATCAAAGGCTAACCCACTACTTAATATGTCTAGACCTAAAGCCCTTGGCCTACACTCTCGGCTCCACATGACACTACATCCTCTGTTGGGCTGAATAGGTCACACAACGCCGCTAGAAATCTGATAAGATTCCCAATAACTCCTATCATCTTCTTCATCATAATGCTAATCCTCAATATTACGGCATTCATGACCCGACCTCCCCAAGCATAAACGGATATGGTCGGCCACATCTCTGCACCTTTGTTGAGGAGAAAAATCCTTGTGTGGGGCCTGGGGTGGTACCCTGATTGTCAGATCTAGGCCACCTTCCCTAGCAGCCGGTGTTATAAAATCCTCTCCGACTTCGATAGGTCTATCACCATGTTCTGTCTGAAAGCAGTAAGTGTCACATGCATTTGTCATTGGTTGTCTAATATGGAACGCAAGGCCGCCACTACCTCAGCCATTTCTGACTAAGGAGGGGCTTAGCTGGTACTAGGACCACTTACAGTTGGTGAATCTGTTTCCATTGGAGAATTCTGATGATCAAAAAAATCAAGTGAGGTACTGGTAGTAAGATGGAAGAACAAAAAAATGATCTAAAGCTCAAACCATATCTCTTTCAAAGGTGGTTCAAGCTCAACCAAGGATGAGATGGACCACCACCAGAGAATTCAGTAGATCAGTTGTAACAAAAAAGGAAAAGAATGGGATCTCGCTCCCAAAAATGGCACCAGACTAATGATACCAGAAATGGTATCACCAGGTCAAGGTGTATACCAGCTCAATCCAGCACAACAACGGTGTAAGAACAAGTATGTAATACAGAAAGAGATAAGGCAAAAGAGAAGATAACACCAGATATAAGTGGTTTGGCCGGAGCCTATGTCCACTGTGTAGTGTGAATGGTGGTTTTCGTATAATAAGGGCACTAATGGACAGTAAATACAACACTCAAGCCTTTCTCTCTCTTTACTGTATATTTTAACAGAGTTTTTCTAGGGTTGAGAATAATCGATCCTTGACACTGAGGTGGAAGATAACTATTTATATGGATGGGGTGGTGTCATACGCACCCCAGTCATGCATGAGGCATGCATAGCTCTAACTATCCATCATGGTGTTGACATATGTCCCTGGTGCATGCAAATAATGATTATAAGATATTACTCACATGTGTGAGCGATGTTATTACAATGGTTTGTCTCATGTGGGGTTGGCAACCACGCGCATTATTTCATGCGTACTCCATTCCACACGCCCTATAAGATTACCAAAGTGTACTTATGAGGTTCAAGGGTAAGCCTGGCCGAGTACAAGAAGATTGAGGTATCACTGAATCACGTGTTGCTAATTAGCAAGTGTAGTCTCGGTTGACGAGTGTTAGGCCGAGACTAGAGAACAGTTTGGCTTAAAAAGTCTCTATTTTTATGATCCAAACGAGGTTGATCGCTAACTGAGATGAAATACATGTTGTCTCGGCTTAAAGTCGAGACGAGAGACCATCGATCGATGTAGAATGTTCTAAATGCTCAAGATGACTCATATGAGGATGCCCTATGAGGTCAGCTTCTGTCGAGACTGGCTAACACTGATACGAGATTGGGTAATGGTTTATCAATGTAGGACATAAATTTCCTATAATCGAGGGTCAGGCGGGCCAAGTCATAATGGTCTTTAAATCTCCCATAACCGAGGGTCAGGTGGGCCAAGTCATATTGGTCTTCTAATCTCCCATAACCAAGTATCAAGCGGGCCATATCATATTGGTCTTAAAATCTTCCATAATCGAGGGTCAGGCGGGTCAAGTCATATTGGTCACAAAATCACCCATAATCGAGGGTCAGGCAGGCCAAGTCATATTGGTCTTTAAATCTCCCATAACCGAGGGTCAGGCGGGCCTAGTAATATAGGACTTTATGAGAACTATAATGCACCTTTGTGGGCGACTTGCCACAATACTGGCCAGGTTTGTGAGGACTATAATGCACCTCTGTGGGAAACTTACCACAATACTGGTAAGGTTTGTGTGCACTAAAATGCACCCCTATGGGTGACTTACAATGATACTTGGTAAGGTTTATGAGAACTATAATGCACCTTTGTGGGAGACTTACCACAATACTGGTAAGGTTTGTGAAAACTATAATGCACCTCTGTGGGAGACTTACCACACTGCAGGTAAGGTTTGTGAGAACTATAATGCACCTTTCTGGGTGACTTACCATAATACTGGTAAGGTTTGTGAAAACTATAATGCACCTCTATGGGAGACTTACCATAATACTGGTAAGGTTTGTGTGAATTATAGCTCACCAATGTGGGCGACTTACCACAATACTGGTAAGGATTATATGCAAACTCTGTATCCATGCTTTAAGTTTTTGCGGGAAATTTGTTTCTCCCTTGTCGCTTTGCTGGAAATACTGTCATATAGTTAGTGTTATATGTAGACACCCCATTATAATACCCCCTTAACCTTTCCTTAGGTCCCTAGAACCTGCCTTCATCATTGCTAACCCAAGTCATACCCCGAGTACTGACCTAAAGTCCATCGGGCACTCCCAGGCTCCATTTGATCAAAAGTTAAACTCTTCAGCTCGAACAAGAGTGAATGAATCTTTTAAGGGCACTGAATCCCCTTTACAACGGTCCATCCCGTGTGTAATTTTGACTTACGGTGTGGACGAATGACCGGTTTTCCCCTCAAACTCGATCAGGAGGTTACCGGACGCTCACAGGCTCCATTTGACCAAAGTTAACTCTTCAACTCGACCGAGACTGAATGAATCTTTTAAGGGAACTGAAACCCCTTTCCAACGATCTGCCCCGTGCACGATTCTGACTTATAGAGCGGACGAACAATTCGTTTTACTCTGAAAGATCATCGAATGCTTCCAGGCCCCGGTTGACCAAAGTCAACTCCCCAAATCGGGTCAAACTCTTTGGAATGTCGAAGTACATATCCTCACCTTTCCAACATTCCACCACGTGCGCGATTCTTACTTACCATGCGGACAAACGATCCGTTGCGTCCAACAGTTCCTGGTCTAAAGGACCGACGAACACTTCCGAGCCATATTTGACCCAAAGTCAAATCTCGGACCTGGGAGCAGTCCAAAAGACTTTTGAAGGTCTATGAATTACCTTTCCAACGGTTTGTCCCATATGCAATTTGGATCAATGGTTTGCGCTCTACAATCGATTTTTCGAAGGAACTTGAAAGAGACTGGCAAAACTGGTTCTAAACCCTGCCTATCGGCAGTGTGTCTAAACACACCTGTCGATTGGTAAAACCAGGGCTATGCCGATCAATAATGCCCTGGGCCTATAAAAAGGAGGGCCTAGCCTCATTCTGAAAGAGAAAAATGAGAGATCCATTACTCTCAACAAGCTCAGAAAACCCCTCTCGAAGTCAGCATGATTTCCACATCCAAATCCCTTTCCATCCTTCACCTTTAATCACCTTTTTCGTCAAGATTGGTGAATTAAGTACCCTCTATCATCATCGAAGTGCAAGGGATGCTCTTCAACATCCAAGATCAAGCTCAAGATCTCCAAGAAGGACCAACTCTTTCAACTCTCTCTTTAAATTCCCCTAAATTCGCATTAACTTGTTTTACTACTTAGCACTTTTATTCTCTCACTCACATATCTTAATATACTTTTGATTTAGTATTATTACACATCTCTTATTTTCATATAAATAAAACCCAAGAAAACAAGAAAAAGAGGATTTGCTCATAAATTCCAAACGAGAATTCTCACACTTTTCTCACAACTAAAACACTTTTTTACACACACACACACACATAAGAGAAGTCCCCGATTGGATTTATGGGATAAATCCCACCCCTCATTTTGCATACGAACTACGTGGACTTTGATTCCTCTATAGGCTATGTAGGCGTCTAGGTTTAAAACCCGTGACTCGAGTCATATTCCTACTTTTCTCTCATTTTATATTTTCTCTATATTCTTTAAACTCAACACTTTTAAATTTTATATATACATATATTTGTTCTTAGTGGCGTACTATCCTGTGCGCATTATCGTTTCGTTATAACGATCAACGCGAGGATAATCACGTAAATCCTATTTTCTAATATTATTCTTAGGAACATTCCTACGGATGACTCGCTTTATCTCTTCCATGATACAAGTTGATGATTCCTATCTCCACTAGGTATGCACATGCACACATATCACGGAGAAATAAAGAAAAATAGCAACAACCCATGAGAGACCGTAAGGGCGGAATGGGTTCCTAACACCTCCCATTTCGTAACTTAGCCTCCGGAACCTTTTTCAAATCATTTTGGTTTCGTATGTATCAGTATGTCTTTAAATGCTGACCTTCGGGATGGCTCCCTTTTCTTTTGTCTGTTATGAGAAAAATAAACTGGAGACTCCATCTCTCTACATTTTTCACCTCATCAATGACGTCGGTCGAAGCGCTCTCGAGACGGACGCGCGGGACCAAAGGGATCCTCTCCCACTACGAGGATCGGGGATGGACACAGTGGCGACTCCGCTGGGGATTTTCATTTTGAGGGTTAGACTCTATTTACATGGGTGTTTTATTTTCTTATATATTCCTCTATTTGCATGTTCCCCTTTTACTACTCATGTGTACCACATGCTTATGCTTCTATTAACACACTTGTAGAAAATTCTCGTTGTACACTTCACACCACGTGCACCTAGGATCACATATATCCCCATATTGCACGCATCACCCGTACTTGGCATACCATTGGTACTCATACTTTTCTTCCTGTTGGGCATGATCAAGAAAGATACTCTCATCATAAGATACTAATAAGAGAATCATGCATGATTCACACAATATCACCAAAGAGCAATGTGATTGGCCCAATTTCGTCCAGTAACTAGAGGGTTACTTCGTGATGGGCGCTGGTCCGACAGCGCGCAGTTAGCCTAAGAAATATGACTCTCACCTTCCATTGGCCAAGTACCTTTAATGTATACTGAACGGTTCCCTCGCATCATACCGTTTGACCAAAGTCATGACGGGAGGTATATCGCAGAGAACTCGTTCATGTACGCCGAGTATATCGAATTCGCTCTCACACGTACCGTCCCCATGAGGTATATGGTGAGACAATTCACGAATACTCAGGTATATCAAATGGCTTGTCCACACGTACCGATTGCCCTCAAAAAGCAAAACGTATATCGTGGAAGCCACTTCGAAGGGGGGAACCCTTTCCAATTCACCCAACCAACAGCATACCCGCATATAGGTGTCAAGCCTAGGACACACATATTAGATTACCGGTTTTGACCCGAAACTCTGCTGAAATTTTGGGTCGACCTACCGCCAAAATTTTCGCGCATCTTTAAAATGGATCCCTACAAGTGAGCGTGGTTACAAGTCCAGCCACAACTTTGCATATGTTATAAACCTAACTTTTTCAGGCTCAGGTCCCGTCAAGCATTTCATTTTGCATTTAGTAGAATTTAATACAAGTGAGAACATAATAATCATGCTGAGACTTGTCTTCCAAAAGTAGTTTTTCCCTCTTTATCAAAAATCCAAAAACATTGTTTCCTTTCTTTATCAAAAATCCAAAAACATTTCTCTCTTCTTTATCAAAAATCCAAAAATATTTGTCCCTTCGATCTCAAAAGAGAAAAAAAATTTCAAAAATATTTTCCTTCTTTTTCTCAAAATAAATCCCATTTTGCGCCTTCTCAGATCGATCGCACGCCCTTGGCCTGGCTCCTTATTGGCTTCGATTTGTAGTCAAATCACCTCGGAGATCCGTCCGTTCCCCTAATACTTCTCCTGAGTCCGGTATCCATCCATTTTCCATGGAAAACACAGATCAAGTACCAGTTGTGCAGCCAGATCTGACAGCAGTCTTAGCTCAGCTCGTGTCTAAGATTGACAACCTTCAGACTGAGGTCCGAGAGATGCAACGAAACCAGGTTCCTATTCCTCAAGAGCCTTCTTATTCCCTCACGTTATGGGTCCACCCAAGCCTATCTGAGTTCCCGAAGAGTATCATCACTCTCCACGTGCCCCTCCTGTTAATGGGTCGCTGCCTGCCCGACTTCCTATGCCAAAACCTTGCCCAGCCTGGGGTTAACTTTCCTGCGATCGTTGATCCAAAAGAGGAAGGATTGAAAAAGTTCAAAGAAGATCTCAAGATGCTAACTAAGAAGTTTGACCAAGTTCGAAACTCTGAAAATTACATGGACTACACCCATATGTCTCCTTATCCTAAGGCAAGGTTACTCGAGAAGTTCAAGATGTCGAATATCGAGAAATTCGAAGGAAGTGGACCCCCGATTGTCCATCTTCGCAGTTATCACCATTTTATGTCTCTCCTAGGGGCTTCTGAAGAAGTGATGGCCCAATTGTTTTAGCAAACTCTGAAGGATAGCGCTCTCCAATGGTTTTTGTCTCTCGAGGAGTCCAGAATCCGTAGCTGGAAGGGTGTAGGCCGAGAATTCATGTCGCAATACAAATATAATGAAGAGCTTGAGGTCACCCGCCGTGATTTAGAGGTGCTCAAACAGAACTCTGGGGAATCATTCAGTAACTTCATAGCCCGATGGAGGGAAAAATCATCCACTAATGACCAATCGGCCATCTGAGGAAGAACAAGTCAACATAGTGAAGAAAAACTTCTTACCCCATGTCCGAGTGACCATGGGAGGACAATACTATCCCCACGTTTGAGATCTCAGAGAGGCAGGAGTAGAAATCGAGGAAGGTCTTGATAAAATAGAGGTTAAACCAAAGAAGGTGTCCGAACAGTTCACCCCCAGAAAATATGACAAACCTGCCAATGCTGCAATCTCAACCATCAACAACATCTCTCAACCGACCACTTCGAGGGCACCAGAAATCCACCCTCTCCCAGTCCGAAAGGAATACACCGAGCTCAATGCTCCCCTCTCCAAAGTTTATCAAGCCCTGTTAAGACGAAACCTCATCAAACCCTTGGAAGCCCGTCCATTGCCAAACCCACTTCCAAGAAACTTCAAGGTAAATGCCCATTGCTCCTTTCACCAAATCGATGGTCATACCACCGACTAATGCTTTCACCTCCGAAACATAATCCAAGGTCTAATTGACTAGGGTACCATTTCCCCACCAGCCAATCCTGAGCCAAACACTACTCATAACCTACTCCCAAATCATACCAATGCTATCTTCCTAGAAATGAACCCAAAATTTGATCCCTTAACTCAAATCACAACCATACAGTCTCTCAAACCTCTCCAAACTTGACCATATTTCCTCCTACACCCTGTTAGCCTCACTGATCAGGCACTGTCATTCCTTACCAGAGCATGCATCACTGTCCGTACCCGTTCTAAAAATGGAAGTATGGAATTATCAGAAGCATTAAACCAACTCCTAGAGTTCGGGCTGAAATTGGCCTCACAGATGATCATTAATTGCCAGAGGTTTAGTACGCTATTCTTGAAAGTACGAAAATGGGCTCGAGAGTCAAACAATTGGGTGGTACCAACCGATGAAGTCAGCTTAGAGGATATTGTCCAGTTCATGGAAGGATTATTCATGCAAAATAACAATATCTGCAGTATGACTGAGTTACTTGATACTGTAAAGTTACAAGGACGTCTGGTCCCTTCACCCTTAGATATCCCCATATAATGGGAAGACCTGTATGAAGAAGCCATTGAAGTTGTGGAATTCATTAACTTTCCTTAGAAAGATAGAATTGTTGCCACCGGATGGGGGAAGAATTTGAAAATTCAAGTGAAGATCATGCTTTAGAAAAAACTGACCCGGTAGCCGATATATGTGGGATGATATCATTTGAAGAACTCCTCAGAGAAATAAACAAGATGGAAGAACAACCCGATATTGACGAATAAATAGGGTTCATGTTCTTCCCTTCTGTAGTAAATCACATGACCAGATCAGGGAGGCATTACCAGATCCCAAGCTCACTACCCGTAAATGACAAGGGGGAGGGCGTTGAAAATCTTCCTATGCCAGAGATCACCCTCGAGGAGAGCAAGATCCTCGATCAACTGAAGAAAACTCAAGCTAACATCACTCTATGGGGGATTTTCATGTCTTCTCAACTGCACAGAAATGCTTTGATCAAGTTGCTCACTGGACCCACAGTTCCTCCTTCTACCACACCAGAAGAAGCAGTAAATTTAGTCAGATCCTTGACCTCTACCCAAATGCTATCCTTCTCTGAAGAAGAAATCCCCAAAAGTGGGCCAAGCCACAATCATGCACTCAACATCTCCATCGAAGTTATGGGGAAAATTGTACCACTCTCTCTTATCTATAATGGATCCGTCTTGAATATATGCCCATTAAGAACTTTCAAATTCTTAGGACTAAAGGAACCTGACCTAGCTCTAACCTTCATTGCAGTACGTGCCTAAGATAATACCCGTCGGTAGGTGATGGGATCCATAAAACTTATAATAGGGGCTGACCCTATAAACCCCATAGTTGAATTCCAAGTTATTGACATACCATCTTATTTTAACCTGTTGCTCGGACGAACTTGGCTCCACAATATCAAGGGTGTGTCTTCTTCACTCCATCAGAAATTGAAGTTATTCGTCGACAGATGAGTCATCACCATTTTGGACGATGACGACAATGCCGAGGCTGCAAGTACCAACAATCCAATCCTTGAGATACACCACGGGTAAAATAATATGCTCCTATCAAGATTCCGAGTTGAACCACTCGTACTCCCGGAAGGGGAAAATTTTAAAGAAAGGGTTTATCCAGAATATGACCCTCATGGCAACGTCAATGTGATTCAGATGTTCAGAAATATGCACTTCATGCCTGGACTGGGGCTAGGACAAAGATAGTAAGGGATACTTGATCCCATTGAACTGAAGAAAGCTTTCCCTCCTTGTGTTTTAGGGTATCAACCATCAGAACAAGAGCTCAAAATGATCCGTCGGTCTCAACCAAAGAGAAGATTAGACTGCATCCAGACTATCCCAGGTGACTCCTGGAATGGATGCTTCATCAATGAGGGTGAGGAATTTCACTTTTGTAGATTTTCGTAACCATGGTATGACCATAAAAATAAGAAGATGAGACTCGGAATGGAGATCTTTTTCCAAGACATCTACCTATGGGATGAAAGTTCCCAACACCATGAATAAGCCCTCATCAAAGATACCGAAGAGACTGAGGAAAGTGACTTCGAGGACTCGTTCAACTTGCAAAGACTGGGGCTAACACTCTGCATGGTTCATTCAAGCACTACATCACTGGATTCATCCCACATGATTAAAACTGCTAATACATCTCTCCTCAACTAGCATGCTGCGTCGGTTCTACCTGTTGAAATCCCACCTAACCCCAATGTTTACCCCGTTTCTTCTTCTGTTGTCTATCCTTTCTCAAATGTAATCGAGACCTCCTTTGATGAGGTTCTCAATGCTATTTTTCCTATCAATGAAATAAACAAAGATTTTGAGTATCTTGTTGTGCCTTACATTAATTGTTTATATTCTAATCAAACTTTTCATGATGATGATTTTGCAAATAAATAATTCTTAACTGATCTATATAAGGTTAATAATAAACAACATAACCTCGTTCGAGTTAATAAAGAAGAGACTGCTATTATTAACCTCGGTTCTAGTAGCCAACTGCGCGAGATTAGGATAGGGGCTACCCTTGACGAGCATGAGCGCGCATAACTCGGATAATTATTAAAGGAATTTATGGATGTCTTCGCATGGTCGTATGATGATATGCCCGGCATTGATCCTGAAATTGCTCAGCGTGAGATCCCCACTTTTCCAGATTACAAGTCGGTTAAACAAAAGTTGAGAGAGCTCCACATCGAATGGTCGGTCAAATTCAAAGAAGAGGTGGTCAAATAGTTGAATGTGGGTTTTATTCATGTGATCGAATATCCCACATGGTTAGCTAATATAGTGCCTGTGCCGAAATCAGGAGGGAAAGCTTGTCCAAAGGACGATAACCCGCTACCCAATATTGACATGATCGTGGACAACACGGCCAGTCATGATCTCAAGTCATTCGTCGACGGGTTTGACGGATACAACCAAATCAAGATGCACCCATATCATTAAGAAAAAACTGCGTTCATCACCCCATGGGGAACCTTTTGCTACACTGTTATGCCATTCGGTCTTAAGAATGCCGGGCTACCTACCAGAGGGCTGCCATAACCATCCTGCACGATCTAATTCATAAAGAAGTCGAGGTCTATGTGGATGATATGAATATCAAATCCAAAACTAGAGAACGCCATGTTCCCACTCTTCGAAAGTTCTTTCAACGATTGCGACAATATCAGATGAGACTCTCTGACAACCCGAATATAATTATGATAAATTATATTTAAATCATGATTAACTTGTGTGATATGGATAATATGTTATTAGTATATATAATGTTAATTCCTTATGTTTAGTCTAATCCTACCTTCATAAAACATGAAATATCGAATTAGTTACAAATGTGAAATTTTGAAGTTTTCGGTAGGAATGTTCATGTTTAAGACTAGTTTTGACCTTTATGACATAACAATTGACTTGAGGTGAAAACTATATGTTTGTAGATATATGAGTTAGGTTTGTAACACAACAAACGGTTCATCGAACGGACATCCGAGTAGGAAGATATTGTCTTTTTACGAACAGAGGGTAAAGTAGTCATTTAGCCTTAAATGATATTTTGTTTTATAAGATGCCACATGTTATAAATTGATTGGTTGGAGGTGGAGGTTGGTTTGGCCGACTTAAACCCTTGATATATACCCCTTTCTTCAGCAAACTCAGTTTGAGAGAGTTTTAAGTTGAGGAAGAACAATTGTGAGGGTTAGGAAGAAGAAAGTGAGGAGAAACATTCAAAAAAATTCATAGAAAATTACGTAAAATCCCCTAAGGTAATTCCAACCATGAATCTTGTTATTTTTCTTGAAATTATGATTTATATGACATAAATCCTTGATTGTTTATTGAACTTTCATGCTTGGGTGCATATGTATGGATATATGCAAGTTAAAGTTAAGTTGAATGTACAAACCCTAAAATTGCTTTGTTTAGAAACTTTGTTTATTCAAACTTCCATATATTTTTGTATACTTACTGGAATTGATTGATTCCAATTGGAGATTAACTTGGAGTCATATATGTATGATATACCTGAAAATCATGTGAAAATACCAAGAAAGTAGTCTTTGGTGAGAGTTTGAAGTTCGGGTATGAAATCTGCCCTAAGCATGAAAGTATGCCCGCCATGTGTTCGATGTTTTGCTTGACATAGCAAACGAACCTTAAAAATTATGAAACTTTAATTTTGTATTGTTAAATATGTTTACTGATGTTGGGTAAAATATCATAGAAATTTATGATGTATAAAAATTATGAAAATTCCTGGAAGTTGAATGAACGATAAAAGAGCCTTTAGGGCAGATTTATTATGTGGTAAAGAAATGGGCATATCTTGCTCTAGGAGACTTGAAATGATGTACCGTCTTTTGTATTGGAATACTAATATGATAAGGATTGAATTACCAAGAATAAATGAATTTATATTTGGTCTATGATTTGGATATGTTAAATATATTAACATGGATTTGGATGGAACTTCACTTGTGATAAATGATTTGAATGGAATCATGTGATGCTTATGGATTGAATTATCTTTAAATCATTTTTTGGATTATTGATATTCTTATGATGATACTAATATTGTAAGAATGACAGGAAGGGAAGAAGATATGATTGAATAAATATCGGATAAAGGCAAGGGAAAAGCCAGTTAAACTATCAAGGTGAGTGTACTTATGATTTATTTCATATATAAATATGAATATAGCTCTAAGAGCAGGATTTTTTTGAATACTTCGGTATTCAGGATTTGTTTCGTTATTAAAATATCCAGGATTTGTTTGGGTCTCATGATCCAGGATTGGTTTGAATACTTCGGTATTCAGGATTTGTTTGGATATTAAAATATCCAGGATTTGTTTGGGTCTTATGATCCAGGATTGGAATTGGACAAATATCCAATGATTTGTTGGAACTAATGCTCCAGGTTTTGTTATTGCCAATGGGCAGAATTATTTGGATCTTATGATCCAGGAATTGTTATTGCCAATGGGCAGGATTGTTAAGATTTTATATCCACATATTCGATATAGAATTGTTATTTCATTGTAGGGAAGGAGTACCTCACTAAGCTTAATGCGTACGGTTTATATTTTAACAATTTCATGTTTGTATGATGCTAGCTAGAATGCCATATGATCGGTAACTTTGAGAGTTGCACAGTTGGAAAGAGCTGGGGTTTAAATATGGGGATTTTATCATTGGCACACTTAAGATTTTAATATACTCACACATTGTATATATTGCGTTAGTATGGATTGAGTTGATGATTGCGAAATTTTATCATAGTTAATCATAGTATTGTATGTCCGGTTAATTATGACTCTGATATTGATTTCATTATGGTATAATAATAATATTATGTTCATTATACACAGTGTGTAGAAAAATATTGATAAATGAAGTATATTTTCCAATGGGCTCAAGATTATGATTCAATTATTCCAATAACAAATTATTAGTATGGATATTGGGTTTGGGGTGTGACAGTTAGTGATATCAGAGCGTAGTTATTAATTCTGGATGTGTGTGACGATTAGATGGCAGTATTGAGTTGATTTAATATTTATGAATTGTTTATGTACTAACCAATAGTTTAGTATCATAAACTGTTTATATTGGTTGTTATAACTTTCTTGTATTACAGATAATTCCAGATGGAACCTGAGAATGGAAAACCTAGAGAAGAGGGAGCAGCTTCTCGTACAGACAATACTGAAGTCGAGCAAAGTGTTGCTGGAAGGGCTAGAGTGCAGGAGCAGCCTACAGAGATGCAAATAATGGCACAGGCAATATTGAGGATGGAAGAACAACAGGAAAGAAATATGGCACAAATGGCAGAACAACAGGCTAGATATCTAGAATCAAAGACTGTGGCCAGGATTGAGAAAGAGGCAAGGAAAGAAATGAAAGATTCCATGCATGAGCAGTTTTTGAAGTTGAATCCTCCAGAATATTCAGGGTCAGTTGAACCTACAGAAGCTGAGATGTGGGTCAGAGATCTAGAAACTATATTTGCAGTTATGAAGGTTCCAGATAACCAGAAAGTGAATCTAGCTGTGTTTAAGCTCAAAGGAGAGGCAAAATGTTGGTGGGAAGCCAACAACCATTTGGTGCCCAGGATGGAAGGTACTGATGTTATTACTTGGGCTGAATTTATTAAAGCTTTGTATGTTAAGTATTTCCCTAAGGTTTATAGTAGGGAGAAGCTGAGGGAGTTTATAAATTTAACCCAAGGGAACATGTTTGTGAGGGAGTATGATGCTAAATTTACTGCTTTGTCTAGATTTGCTACTAAGTATGTGCAGGATGAAGAAGATAAATGTAGTAAGTTTCAAGATGGACTGATTTGGCCTATTCAAAATAGAGTGGCCACTTATGAGTTAGAAGATTATGCTTCTCTGGCAAACAAAGCCACGATAGCAGAAAGGCAAATGATCCAAGGGGTGGCGAGTAGAGAGAGTTTTAAGAAGAGTAGATTCGACGCATCTCACTCTAAGGGAGGTGAGGGTGGAAGTGTTAAGGTGGAACCTCATAAATTTCATAGAGGTGGTGGAGATAGTGGTAGAGGTCAGGGGAGATTGGGCAGAGATACCAGGGGTGGAGGATCTTTTGGTTCAGCCAGAAAGTCAGGGAGAGGTGAGGCCCCAATAGGACGTGTTACATGTTTCTTTTGTAAAGACGAAGGGCATTACAAATCTGAGTTTCCTAAGCTTAAGGGATTGGAATGCTACCAATGTAATCAAGTGGGGAATATTAAGAAGAATTGTCCGCAATTGGCACAGACTCCAGCGGCACATAGTGAAGTAGCAAGCAGAATGTTATTTCCAGGCAGTGTAGTGAAAAGTGTGGGCAGAGGACAAGTTAGTAGTTCCAAGCCAGGTGGACGAGTTTTTACAATGAAAGAAGCTCAGATTACTCCAGATGTGGTGACGAGTACACTTTTTGTTACTGATAGAAGTGCTTATATTCTGATTGATCCTGGTTCCACACATTCTTTTTGTGTCATATGCATTTTCCATATATCAGAATAGACCATGTACTCATTTAGAGGTGGGGTTGGGTATTTACATGCCTATGGGGGATATGATTGTAGTTGAATATATTTTTCGTGATCATGTTTTAACTGTGGGGGTTAGAGATACAGTTATAGACTTACTTCCATTGGGTATCTCTGATTTTGACATAATTTTGGGAATGGATTAGTTATCCAAATATCATGCATCCATGGATTGTTTCCGTAAGGAAGTTATTTTTAAATTACCTGGTGAGTCTGAATTTAAATTTGTGGGGGAAAGGAAAATTGTTCCTAGTTGCATTATTTCTGCTATTCAGGAAAGGAAATTATTGAGTAAGGGTTGTGAGGCTTTTATTTCATATGTTCTTGACACTTCCAGAAGTGTTTCCTAGCGAATTGCCTGGATTACCGCCAGAGAGAGAAGTTGAATTTATGAATTAGCACCGGGGACAACACCTATTTCTATGGCACCGTATAGAATGGTACCTACTAAGTTGAAAGAACTCAAGATTCAGTTACAGGATTTACTTGATAGGGGGTTCATACAGCCTAGTGTATCTCCATGGGGTGCATCAGTTTTATTTGTGAAGAAGAAAGATGGTACCATGCGTTTGTGTATTGACGATAGGCAACTGAATAAAGCTACAATTAAGAACAAATATCCTTTACCTCGTATAGATGATTTGTTTGATCAGTTACAGGGTGCTAAAGTGTTTTCAAAGATAGACTTGCGATCAAGTTATCATCAGTTGAGGGTGAAGGGAGTGATATTTCTAAAACTGCTTTTCGTACTCGGTATGGTCATTTTGAATTTCTAGTGATGCCTTTTGGGGTGACTAATGCTCCAGCTGTATTTATGGATCTTGAGAACCGGGTACTGCATCCTTTCGTTGATTCATTTGTGATAGTTTTTATTGATGATATTCTGATTTATTCACGTGATATGGTTGAACATGAAAAGCATCTCCGAACTATTTTGAATGTGTTGAAAGATAAGCAATTGAATGCTAAGTTTAGCAAATGTGAATTTTGGTTATCAAAAGTTGTATTTTTAGGACATGTTATTTCTGGAGATGGTATATGTGTTGATCCCAAGAAGGTGGAAGCTATTGTAAAATGGGAGAGGCCCAATAATGTCACTGAGGTGAGAAGTTTTATGGGTTTAGCTGGGTATTATAGAAGGTTTATTAAGGGATTTTCTTCAATTTCCTTGCCAATGACTAAATTAACCCGGAAAGATATTAAGTTTGAATGGAATTCTGATTGTGAAAATGGTTTTGAAGAATTGAAGAAGAGATTGGTAACTGCACCTGTTCTTACTATTCCACACGGTGGAGATGGTTTTGTTATTTATACCGATGCTTCACATTAGGGGTTGGGTTGTGTCTTTATGCAGCATGGTAAAGTTATTGCTTATGCTTCTAGGCAGTTGCGTACACATGAACGTAATTATCCTACACATGATTTGGAACTTTCTGCTATTTTGTTTGCTTTGAAATTATGGCGTCATTATCTATATGGTGAGGTATGTGAAATTTTTACTGACCATCAAAGCCTTAAGTATTTATTTACTCAAAAGGAGTTGAATTTGAGGCAGAGGCGATGGATGGAGTTAATTAAAGACTATGATTGTACAATTCACAACCACCCAGGGAAGGCAAATGTAGTTGCATATGCTCTGAGTAGAAAGGCTTTGGGCAGGTTATCTTGTATTCAGTGTGCTAGAGTTTCCCACATCATGGAGTTGAGATTGATGGGAGTAGAATTGAAGCTAGCCGATGGGGATTGAAGCTAGCCGATGGGGACAGGTTCTTTGCTCATGTAAGCGTGAGGCCTTTGTTAGCTACCTGTATTCGTGATTTGCAAAGTCAAGATCCTTTTCTTGAGAAGAAACGACAAGATGTCCGAGATGGTAAGTCTGAATATTTTTGTATTGTGAATGATGGAACTTTATTATATAAGCAGCGATTATGCGTGCCTAATATGTGTCGATTGAAAGAGGAAATTTTAGATGAGGCTCATAATTCCATTTATACTATGCATCCTTGTAGTACTAAAACGTATAGGGATTTAAAGGAGCATTATTGGTGGAATAATATGAAAAGGGAAATAGCTGATTTTGTTGCTAGGTGCCTTATAAGCCAGCAAGTGAAAGTAGAGCATCAGAAGCCTACTGGTCTGCTTCAGCCATTGCCAATACCGGAATGGAAATGGGATCATGTAACGATGGATTTTGTAATTGGGCTTCCTCGATCTCAGAAGCGGTCAAATTCGATTTGGGTAGTGGTGGACAGATTGACCAAGTCTGCACAATTTCTGGCAGTCAAGACTACGTATACAGTTGATAGGTATGCTAGACTGTATGTTAATGAAATTATTTGATTGCATGGAGCACCGATATCTATTGTTTCAGATAGAGACCCTACTTTTACATCCAGATTTTGGGATAGCTTGCAGTGTGCTATGGGTACTAACTTGAAGTTTAGTACGGATTTTCATCCTCAGGCAGATGGGCAGTCTGAAAGGACAATACAGATTTTGGAAGATATGCTTAGAGCTTGTGTGCTTGATTTCAAAGGAAATTGGGATGAATATTTGCCTTTGATAAAATTTTCATATAATAATAGTTTTCAGTCTACTATTGGTATGGCTCCATATGAAGCATTGTACGGTAGACGATGTCGTACACCGATATATTGGGGTGAAGTTGGTGAAAGGAAGATAGAGGGTCCAGAATTGATTGAAGTCACCACTGAAAAAGTGAAGATTATTCAAGATAGAATGAGAACAGCTCAAAGCAGACAAAAAAGTTATGCGGATAAACGACGGAAAGATTTGGAATTTCAGAAAGGGGATTATGTGTTTCTTCGGGTATCGCCATGGAAAGGAGTTATGAGGTTTGGAAAGAAAGGGAAATTAAGTCCACGCTACATTGGACCTTATGAAATTCTCGAAAAAGTCAGGATGGTTGCCTACAAGTTAGCGTTCCCACCAGAGTTAGCTCGGTTACATGATGTTTTTCATGTTTCTAGGTTAAGAAAGTATGTAGCAGATCCTTCACATGTATTGGTGGAACAACCTATGGCGTTGAAAGAAGATTTGAGCTATGTGGAAGAACCACTTACAATCGTCGATAGGAAAGAACAAATATTGAGCTCAAAAGTGATCACACTCGTGAAAGTTTTGTGGAGAACGCATTCCATGGAAGAAGCAACATGGGAGAGTGAGGATAGCATGAAGATGCGTTATCCGTTTTTGTTTGATTCAGACAACCAAGGTATGTCAATTTCGGGGACGAAATTTCATAACTGGGGGAGAATTCTGACAACCCGAATATAATTATGATAAATTATATTTAAATCATGATTAACTTGTGTGATATGGATAATATGTTATTAGTATATATAATGTTAATTCCTTATGTTTAGTCTAATCCTACCTTCATAAAACATGAAATATCGAATTAATTACAAATGTGAAATTTTGAAGTTTTCGATAGGAATGTTCATGTTTAAGACTAGTTTTGACCTTTATGACATAACAATTGACTTGAGGTGAAAACTATATGTTTGTATATATATGAGTTAGGTTTGTAACACAACAAACGTTTCATCGAACGGACATCCGAGTAGGAAGATATTGTCTTTTTACGAACAGAGGGTAAAGTAGTCATTTAGCCTTAAATGATATTTTGTTTTATATGATGCCACATGTTATAAATTGATTGGTTGGAGGTGGATGTTGGTTTGGCCGACTTAAACCCTTGAGATATCCCCCTTTCTTTAGCAAACTCAGTTTGGGTGAGTTTTAAGTTGAGGAAGAACAATTGTGAGGGTTAGGAAGAAGAAAGTGAGGAGAAACATTCAAAAAAATTCATAGAAAATTACGTAAAATCCCCTAAGGTAATTCCAACCATAAACCTTGTTATTTTTCTTGAAATTATGATTGATATGACATAAATCCTTGATTTTTTATTTAACTTTCATGCTTGGGTGCATATGTATGGATATATGCAAGTTTAAGTTAAGTTGAATGTACAAACCCTAAAATTGCGTTGTTTAAAAACTCTGTTTATTCAAAATTCCATATATTTTTGTATAATTACTGGAATTGATTGATTCCAATTGGAGATTAACCTGGACTCATATATGTATGACATATCCGAAAATCATGTGAAAATACCAAGAAAGTAGTATTTGGTGAGAGTTTGAAGTTCGGGTATGAAATCTGCCCTAAGCATGAAAGTATGCCCGCCATGTGTTCGATGTTTTGCTTGACATAGCAAACGAACCTTAAAAATTATGAAACTTTAATTTTGTATTGTTCAATACGTTTAGTGATGTTGGGTAAAATATCATAGAAATTGATGATGTACAAAAATTATGAAAATTCCTGGAAGTTGAATGAACGATAAAAGAGCCTATAGGGCAGATTTGTTATGTGGTAAAGAAATGGGCATATCTTGTTCTAGGAGACTTGAAATGATGTACCGTCTTTTGTATTGAAATACTAATATGATAAGGATTGAATTACCAAGAATAAATGAATTTATATTTGGTCTATGATTTGGATATGTTAAATATATTAACATGGATTTGGATGGAACTTCACTTGTGATAAATGATTTGAATGGAATCATGTGATGCTTATGGATTGGATTATGTTTGAATCATTATTTGGATTATTGATATTCTTATGATGATACTAATATTGTAAGAATGATAGGAAGGGAAGAAGATCTAATTGAACAAATACCGGATAAAGGCAAGGGAAAAGCCAGTTAAACTATCAAGGTGAGTGTACTTATGATTTATTTCATATATAAATATGAATATAGCTCTAAGAGCAGGATTTGTTTGAATACTTCGGTATTCAGGATTTGTTTGGATATTAAAATATTCAGGATTTGTTTGGGTCTCATGATCCAGGATTGGTTTGAATACTTCGGTATTCAGGATTTGTTTGGATATTAAAATATCCAGGATTTGTTTGGGTCTTATGATCCAGGATTGGAATTGGACAAATATCTAATGATTTGTTGGAACTAATGTTCAAGGATTTGTTATTGCCAATGGGCAGAATTATTTGGATCTTATGATCCAGGAATTGTTATTGCCAATGGGCAGGATTGTTCAGATTTTATATCTACATATTCGATATAGAATTGTTATTTCATTGTAGGGAAGGAGTACCGCACTAAGCTTAATGCTTACGGTTTATATTTTAACAATTTCAGGTTTGTATGATGCTAGCTAGAATACCATATGACCGGTAACTTCGAGAGTTGCACCGTTGGAAAGAGCTGGGGTTTAAATATTGGGATTTTATCATTATCACACTGAAGATTTTAAGATACTCACACATTGTATATATTGCGTTAGTATGGATTGAATTGATGATTATGAAATTTTATCATAGTTAATTATAGTATTGTATGTCTGGTTAATTATGACTCTGATATTGATTTCATTATGGTATAATAATAATATTATGTTCATTATACACAATGTGTAGAAAAATATTGATAAATGAAGTAGATTTCCCAATGGGCTCAAGATTATGATCCAATTATTCCAGTAACAAATTATTACTATAGATATTGGGTTTGGGGTGTGACGGACTCAATCCACAGAAATGTGTCTTTAGCATTATAAAGGGAAAAATCTTGGGATTCATGGTTAGTGAGAAAGGGATAGAAGCAGATCCTGCCAAGCTAAAATCCATACTTGAGATGTCGCTTCCCCGAACGAAGAAAGAAGTCTGAGGATTCCTTGGGAAATTAAAATACATCAGTCGATTCATCAGCCAACTCACCTCCATCTACGAACCAATTTTTAAACTCCTCCGAAAGGATTCAACCAAAGTTTGGAACAAGGCCTGCTAAGAAGCCTTCGACCGAATCAAACAACACTTGACTCAACCTCCGGTACCCATGCCACTGCAACCTGGTCTCCCCTTGCTCCTATACCTAACCATAACCGACACTGCAGCTGGGGATTTTCTAGCTCAGTACCTTAAAGATTCCCGCAAATAAAGAGACATCTATTATGCCAGTCGCAAACTGGCCGATTAAGAAGTTAGCTACACTTCTTTGGAAAAAGCATGCGTCGCGCTTGTTTGGGTCACCCAAAAGTTGTGAAACTACATGCTCGCCTTCCCCATTAAGATTATATCCCGAATGGACCCCATCAAGTACTTTCTTAATAAACCCGCCTTATCCAGCTGAATGGCCCGATGGTTGATGCTCTTAGCCGAGTTTGATATCGTGTATATCACACAGAAAGCCATGAAAGGAAGAGCCATCTCTGACTACCTCGCCGACTACCCCATGGAAGAGGCTGATGACTGGATCTCTGAATTCCCAAATTAAAACATCTTCTATGTTGCTCGAGACAACCTCTGATGGAAAATGTTCTTCAATGCCGCTGCCAACAAAAAGGGATATGGCATTGGGATACTTCTGATCGCCCCAGATGACTCCCACACTCTCATCGCCATCAAGTTGGATTTCCCCTGCACCAACAACATGACGGAATACGAGGCATGTACGGTAGGCCTCATAGTTGCTCTCAATAAAGGTATCCAACACATAGATGTCTACGGGGATTCTGCCCTCATCATTGGTCAAGTGCTCAGAAAATGGAAAGTCAAGGATGAGAAACTTCAACCCTTCTATGCCCACTTAGAAGAACTAGCCTCCCAAATCCAAGACATCACCTTCCACTACCTACCTCGAGCAAAGAATAATCTAGTCGATGCCCTTGCTACCTTGGCCTCCATGGTCGACATGCCTGAAGTAATAACAATGGCCCCCTTCCTGATCCAAAAGCAAGACAAACCAACCCACTACTACCACATTGGGCTCATCACCAAAAAAGATCCCGAGTTAGCCAATTGTTGGTATTATGATAACTGGAACCTCCTCAAGTGTGGTAGGTATCCTGAGGGTTCCAATAAGAAAGATCGGGCAACCCTCCAAAGACTGGTCGGCCGGTACATCATCTGTCACAAAGCACTGTTCAAGAGAAACTTCGATGGAACCCATCTACACTGCATCGCAGGGGCTGACATTGAAGAGATAATGCAGAGAATCCACAGCGGGGAATGCGTACCCCACATGAACGGTCACATGCTTGATAAGAAGATCATAAGACAAGGCTACTACTAAACCACCATGATCCAGGATTGCACCGCCTATGTTCGGAGATTCCTCAAATGCCAACAGTCCTCCAACCTTCAACACCTGCCTCCGCGAGAACTATACAACATGACTTATCCATGGTCGTTCTTCACTTGGGGCATTGACATTATAGGAAAGGTTACACCCAAGGCCTCTAACGAACATGAGTTCATCCTGGTTGCCATTGATTACTTCACCAAATGGGTCAAAGCCGAGTCATACGCAGTTCTGAATGCAAAGAAAGTGGCCAAATTCATCAAGGAAAACATCATCTATCGATATGGGCTCCCGCATGATTTAGTGTCAGATAACGGGTTACATTTCGAGGCAGAAGTCACAGAAGTGGGCAACAAGTATGGGATCCAAAGACATAAATCTTCTCCCTACCAACCTCAAACCAATGGTGCAGTCCAAGAAGCCAACAAGAACCTCAAAGCCGTCATTAGCAAGATGACCGAAAGCTATCGAGATTGGGCCGACGGAATCCCATACGCCCTCTGGGGCTATCAAATCTCAATCTGAACCTCTACTAAGGCTACCCCTTACTCTCTAGTCCATGGCATGGAAGCATTCCTACCTGTGGAGCTAGAAATACCCTCGTTACACGTCATGCTTGAAAGTAAGGTCAGTGAGGAAGATTGGCGTCAAAGCCGCCTCGACGAGTTATCACTCCTGGACGAAAAGAGGATAAAGACATTGTATCACATACAAGGGTACCATCATCGAATAGCGCGTTCATTCAATAAGAGAGTCAAGGATCGCGGTGTCCGAGATGGAAATTTAGCCCTCAAAGAAATAATAGAGCCCATCTGGGAACCCAGAGGGAAATTCAAGCCCAATTGGAGAGGCCCATACATTGTGAAGAAGATCTTGTCCGACGATGCCGCCATGCTCACCGACTTAGATGGAGAAGAGATGGCTTGTCCAGTCAACTTGGACTGTATCAAGAAATTTTACCCCTAGTCCGAAATCTCGGTGCGCTACGACTCTTCTCATCCCCCTTCTATTCTAAAAAAACAAAAAAATATCTTTTCATTTCCCTCTACCCAGAACTACGTGGTCTTGATCCTCTGCAAAAATTATTCCCAGAAAAATTGAAAATTTTCAAAAAACCCCAGAGGTATGTAGGAAGATGATCAATCTCACATGAGCACGACCCTTTCTTTTTCACAAAAAAATATTCTTTTCTTATGTCCGAGAACAACAGGTTATTCTAACATATACTTAAACAAAAGGATTATGTATGCGTTAGCGATCAGTATGAATAATTCAAAATACAAAATTCATCAAAAGGCACAGCTGGATGATCAAAAACTTGTTTATTTCACTAATAAGAAATTACAGTGCAATTACATAAAGGAACGGATGACTCCCTTCCCCCCTACCTTCCTAAAGAGCCAAATAAAAAAAAAAAAACTAATTTCACGGTACAAAGTAAACTCTCCAAGAGTCCTACCCATAGCTACCAAAGGAACCCGCTCCATCATCATCATCATCTATAACCTGGGGTCCCCAAGCTTCCCCTGCCTGAATGGAGTGTAATAGACGCTCCATGGACCGATAAGATCGAACCAGCCTCAAAAAAACTACCACACCTCCCTCCATGGTATCAGATAAGGCAAGCCACCTTTGTCCATTCTCTACTTCCAACATCTTCCTAACCACTCTCCTCCACAACCACTTCATATAATCCCCAGGGATGTGCCAAACATTCCCAACAGACTGAAAGGGACGGGTCGACGGACGTCGACTCTCCCACAAATATCCAAGCCACATGCGCAGATGCTCTGTCAAATCTTCTACGAAAAAGAAGTCTAGTGTCTGAGATGGCACGATCTGCTCCCAGCCAAATTGGCACAGAAGCTGCCAAGGGAAAGAGAAAGAGGTTTGTCTAAGACCAACCAGCTGGACATACAGGTATTCTCCCAGTTCCAGAATAGGCAGCAGCTGGTCTCCACCAAGGTACTGACCAGTACAAATTTAGAGCCCCATGCTCCACGAATCAGTTCTCCCAGCTCTCAATATCCAATCCAACACTGATAAAATGGCGCAAAAAGAAATTGGTTACAATTGACAAAGGGTATCCTGAAGGAGTCCCCAGGCGGAATCTTTCAGACAACCACATGAATAGCATTACAGGGCTACCCCTCAGAAAGTCAGAATGAACTTCTCGCCAGGAATCCAGGACATTTAGAGTCTCCTCCAGTATCACCATCGCTTAATTGCGATGGTAGCACATATATGAAGTAATAGCTGCAAGTTTTGGGTCCACCAGCAGCTCCCCGATCACCAGCAGTAATTTTGAAACCAAGCCTAGAAAGACATCTCCGACATATCCAACATCACCAACCTCCTACAAATGCACGGACCATAACACCGCCAAAAGAGAAATCATAGCCCCAACCACCAGTGATCTGGCTGCCGAGGACGAAACACAAAGAAGCCCCGCCAAAAACTCTCGGGGAGAACGAGAAAACTCAGGTAGAGTTGCGGCAACGTCGGGATTTATCCCCAACATGGTAGAAAATTCCTCATAAGTCAGACAGACTTCTTCTAAGCTAAAGCGGAATACATGATCTTCAGGGTACCAAATTTGTATTTTCGCCATCAGCATGTTCCACTCTATGGGCCAATTACGCCATAAAGAAACTCAACGCATGTTGTAGGCATCGTAGTCGACGTTGTAGGAGCACATCGCCTCCAAAGTCTTGAGGTAGTTGGAAAACTCAGTACTACCAAGGAGAGACATCTCACAAAACAAAAAAGTCAGGGTGTGAGGAAAACACTCCACTCTTACCCCTCTTTTATACTTGAAAACCACAAAGGACATAATCCCTGTAGAAATCGGAGGAAATCTTTCCCCACAAGGTACCAAAGGCTAAAGAGGGTACTAATCAAAACTTTGAATTGATGGGACTAGACTGACTTGCCGATGGGCTAAACAAGGTGCCTGTCGATCGATAACCCCCTACTTTTGGAAATTTTCCTTTTTCCTCTTTTATCAAAATTCAGAAAACTCAAAATAAATTGATATTCTCTACAGATTTTCAAAAATCCCTTTTTCATCTTTATATAAATTCTCATTTTGAATAAAACTTTCTTTCAAAATCCCAAAAATATTTCTTTTTACGGTCTCAGCAGCAAAGTAAAAAGCGCATGTGCATGCATTCATTCATCACTAACAGAAGATAATAAAAAAACTTCATTAAATTGCATAGATATTTCTCTATGTTACATCATCTTGAAAATCAATAATCTGGCCATCTGCCTCACCTGCAGGAGGGAAGGGCAGTGCAGATCTATGTTACATCATCTTACAGGAAATAAAATAGTCAGGCCATCTGCCTCACCTGCAGCCCGTCCTGCAAATCAATCACCCTGCCCAGCAAAACATCCTTCAGCAGTAACAAACAGATGGAGTCCAGAGACACTATCCTCCCCACATTACCAAGCGTCGCACGCACCGCCTGTGGCCTCACTCGTAAAGAGTGATCCACCTCTATCTGATGTCCATCACAATTCAGACCCAGCAGCTGCTGCACATCTATGGGGTCATCTCCCCAAAACAAAAATAAAAGGGGGGGTAATGTCCCACCACCTCTCAACCCCAGAGCGAATAAGACTGTCGTCAAACGAGTCATCTCATCTAGAACAGACACCAACCTCCCAAAGCCTGCTGAGGATACCACCCAACGCACCACAGGTGGAAGATGCTCCCAGACATACTTAAGCCCTGTCGTCCCGTGGGCACACATATTCGACAAAGAAACATCAGATTGCCAAAAGAGAAAAACCTTGTCAAGATCCAAGAAAAAAGGAAAACCACAAAAAAAAGAATGCCAAAAGTCATTTTACTTACATAATCGACAGGGCTCACCACCCTCGAAGAGCGATGACGCGATGGCTCCCACAGCAAGGTCCGCTCATCCGCAACCAGCTCGAATGTGTCAAAAGAGTTATCGCTCCCCAAAGCAAGAGGTGCCCTGGCCCTCCACTCCACGTTTGCCCAGTCATCATCTGCCAAACATTCCCGGTGTACTGCAGTGCTCACAAAACCGGACATTTTTTAGAGATTGGAATGCTGGAACGATTCACAAAAGAAAATCGCAGAAAGAGAGAAGGCAAGAAGCTGTGAAAAATGAGGGGAACTCGCCTCCTTTATATAGGATTCCAAGGGTCATGCTGATCGGAACTGAACCCCCACCTATCGATCGGCACTGACCTTTTACCTTCACGAGGCAGTCCAAAGTCCATGCCACTGTCGAATGGCACCCTCTACACCATACCGATCGACACCACCCTTAAATGTTTATACATAAATTCCCAAAAAATACCAGAAAAACCTAATAAAATCCTCAAAAAATTCCCAAAAATCTTGGAAAGGATTTAGAACATTTTCACCATGAAAATTTTTCACTTCCCCAGCAGAACCCCTACTTCCCCAGCGAAACTCTCAAAAGACAAGCGAATATCTCCCCGGTAACATCCAAAACTTCAGGAGCATGTCCTATTCCCCAAAGGTGTCAATTTTCCCCGATAAATGAGTCCAAACCATGGACCACCTAATCCCTTCCCCAACATCTAATTGGTTGCTCCCTCAGTAATGTCTCCAGAAGACACACAAGGATTTCCCCAACAATCAGCTCCCCAGCTCAAATAAAAATCACGAGGTAATTTCCCCACTAGAGTTCGCCGAGGTCATTTTAAACTTAAGCCTACATAATTGGATTTGATTCGCAGAATTGGTCATCTCACCTTAAGACCGCATAATTGGATTCGACCCGAAGAATTGGTCATCTCACCTTAAGCCCACAGAATATGTCATCTCACCTTAAGCCCGCAGAATTGGCTTCGACCCGCAGAATTGATCACCTCACCTTAAGCCCGCAGAATTGGCTTCGACCCGCAGAATTGGTCACCTCAACTTAAGCTCGCAGAATTAGCTTCGACCCGCAGAATTGGTCATTTCAAGCTTAAGCCCGCAGAATTGGTCATCTCCCCTTAAGCTCGCATAATTGGTTTCGACCCGCAGAATTGGTCATCTCACCTTAAGCCCACAGAATTGGCTTCAACTCGAAGAATTGTTCATCTCACCTTAAGCCCGCAGAATTGGCTTCGACCCGCAGAATTGGTCATCTCACCTTAAGCCCACAGAAATGGCTTCGACCCGCAGAATCGATCATCACAACCTAAGCCCTCAGAATTGGCTTTGGCCCGCAGAATTGGTCACCCCCATCATTGTTGTAGGTCCTCGGAATTGACCTAAATCTTTCCTTTAAGACCATCCCCATCATGCCCTTTTAAGCCCTCAGAATTGGCTTCGACCCGTAGAATCAGTCACCCTCATCTCCAAGCCCTCAAAATTGGCTTCGACCCACAGAATCGATCATCCTCATCCTTAGTTCCTCATAATCGACCTCGACCCTCCAATCATCCTCTTTCAAAGGAATCATGTGGTGTCTATTCGACGGCTATCATTTGTTCCAAACTCACCTGTCGAGGGGCTCTGTAGACATCCCATTCTAATACCCCCCCTAACCTATCCTTAGGTTCCTAGCACCTCCCTTCATCATAACAAACCCAAGTCATACCCCCAGGTACTGACCTAAAGGCCATGGGAACTCCCAAGCTCCATTTGATCAAAAGTCAAACTCTTCAGCTCAAATAAAACTAGATGAATATTTGAAAGTCACTGAATCCCCTTTCCAACGGTCCATCCCGTGCGCAATTCTGACTTACGGTGAGGATGAACGACCCGTTTTCCCTCGAAACTCGATCAGGAGGTCACCAGATGCTCCCAAGCTCCGTTTCACCAAAGTTAACTCTTTATCTTGATCGAGACTGAATGTATCTTCGAAGGGAACTAAAACCCCATTCCAATGGTCCACCCCGTATGTGATTCTGACTTATAGTGCGAACGAAAGATTCCTTTTACTCCGAAAGATCACCGATCGCTTCTAGGCCCCGGTTAATCAAAGTTAACTCCCCGAACCGGGTCAAACTCTTTGAAATGTCTAATTACATCTCCTCACCTTTCTAATGGTTCACCCCATGCACTGATGATGCTGAAATCTAGCACCACCAGATAAGTGATGATGAGCTCAAACTGTAAGTACCATGGCAGCCATCGATGTATAAGTGTGTAAGTGTGTAGAAGGAGATGAGTATAAGAGGAATAAGATAATGATGTATAGTGGTTCTGCCCATTAGGCCTATATCGTGAGTGTGTGATCCACTAAGTATGGGCTCTAATGGCTTTGGATACAATACACATAAGCTCACTTTATCTCTCTACTATGTGTACAAGCAGAGTTTCAGCTAGGGTTACAATTATCCATCCATCAATCCCCTTATAGGGTTGTAGGTGACAAGTATATATAGGTCTTGGGGGGTGTAGTGTACCCCCAAGTATGCATGGTGCATGTGAATGATGATCTAGCCAATGTCCTATTGACACCTGTAGATGCCAAATGATGACATAATATTCCCTCACGTGAGAGGGTGATATTGTTATAACGGTCTCCCACGTGCCATATGAACCTCACGCGCACTGTTCCACGCATCTCCCAAACCACGTGCTGTGATGATGTCACCCTCGGCCTATGATATGAGGCCGAGGGCAAAGTTCCTTCTAGTAGTAAGTCTGACCCAATTTAGGCCTCGTACTGTCGTACCCTCGGAGGGTCATCTGAGCTTGATGATGGGTCGGCCCCTTAAAGGGTCATCTGGGCCTGATGAAGGGTCGGCCCCTTGAAGGGTCGTCTGGACCATGATGAGGGGTCGGCCCCTTAAAGGGTCATCTGGGCCTGATGAAGGGTCGGACCCTTGAAGGGTCGTCTGGGCCTTATGAAGGGTCGTCTGGGCCTGATGAAGGGTCGGCCCCTTGAAGGGTCGTCCGAGCCTGATGCAGGGTCGGCCCCTTAAAGGGTCACGAGACCATCTTGGGCTCGTCTTGGTGGAGGGCGCCCTCGGCCTGGCCGAGGGTATATATGGGTATATCAATCACCCCCAGCCCTTAGCCATAGATGTTTTTAAGATGGCTGAGGGATAGTGTTGCGAATGAGATGAGTGTATGATCAGTTAGGTGAGGGACACCTGTCAAGATGATGTGACACTTAGGCAGATATCCATTGTTGTTCCAGTTTCCTAGGCATGGCGGCTGCACACTTTGCTTGGGACTTTATGCCCTAATGATGCCCTCCTCGTGGGTTGCACCTTGCATTGGTTACTGGGCCCACTTATGATAAGGTATTTAAAGGATTTTTGAAATAATCGCCCTCTTCTTCTTCTTCGTGCCAAAGCTTTCTCTCTCTAGTTTCTCAACACACAAACCACCATTTCTGCAATCTTCAACATTTCGAGTTTGGAAGTCTCGCTGTTCCTTCTCAGGTAATCCTTCTGCCCTAGTGCCCTCTTTATATTCCATTATTTTTTACACTTCGACTGTTTAGGCCTGTAGGGCTGGATTTTTGTTTGGTTGTTTCATAACTTTCTGGCGTTCTTCTCCGGCGTCTTGTTCTTGAGTGTTCTTGGTTAAAACCCTTACTTTCCTTAGTTTTAATCCAAAAGTCCATTTTGGTCAACTGCGAACTTATTTGTAATTGGGCTAGCCAAATTCTTTTAAGTGTAGGGTCTTCCCCTTAATGCTTAGGAGGCTTTACACTTTAGCTGAGGAGTTCCCATCCCTGAGAGAGAAGTTCTTTGTAGAGATCAAATGGGTAGAGGAACAGGAGGAGAGAAGACGAGGGGTCGACCCTAATTGGGTACGACCCATTTTTCCCATTCCACTAGCCATAATATTACCATTTGAGTCTTGTGGGTCATCTTGTCGTCCAACCGAGAGTCATTCAGGAGAGATGGATGAGAGAGCATCGTCACCAACTGCGTTGGGCCTTCTGGGAGGAGAGAGACGTCTGATCTTAGCCCAGGCCGACAGGCCGAGGGGGTGGTCCCTTCCGAGGCTGTTCCTGTGATAACTTTATCCCCTCATGCCTTCCAGATGGCTTTTCCTCATGGACCCCTAACAGGTGACGAGGCCGAGGGAGAGGGGACTGAGGATGATGGTGAGGACTCAGACGCTGACCAAGTTGACACCTCCCACGCCTCGGCTTATGTTTCCTCCGTCAGGGATCGTGACCTCCTACTATGGAGGCATACATTTGGTGTGCCCCCCAACATAAGTATGAGGGTTCCCTC
Organism: Sambucus nigra; assembly: GCA_949130495.1. Lineage (NCBI taxonomy): Eukaryota > Viridiplantae > Streptophyta > Magnoliopsida > Dipsacales > Adoxaceae > Sambucus > Sambucus nigra. Next base: position 135,516,831 of record OX422218.1, read on the forward strand.
AGAGTCTGAAAAAGTCTTTGAGGGTGACGAGGGAGAGATCGCAGTATATGAACAGATGTTTAAAGTCGGTGTTAGGTTCCCTCTGCACCCTTCCATAGTCAACATATTGTCAGCCCTCGGCGTTGCCCCCTCTGAACTTCCTCCCAACTCCTGAAGGACGATCCTCGGCTATGTCTCTTTGTGGAATAATACCTTCACTGACGAGCCTTCAGCCGATATGTTTTTGGCTTGTTATAATATCACTTCCTCGTCCAAACAGCCTGGGTACTATCATCTGGGGGCAAGGAGGTCTGAGAAAAAACTTCTCCACGTGGCACAAACCTCTAACCACGATTGGAAGAAGAGATTTTCTTCATATCTCGGGAATGGGAATTTGTTGCTGAGGCTGAGCCTTTGGACGATGGTCCGAGAGTTCCAAGGAGATGGTCTAACCCCTCTATGAAGGCTAGGTCAGAACCTGGACTTAGTCTGGATGAAAAGGACATAGTCGAGTATCTGAGAGAACGAGGGAAAGAGGGTGGACTTGCAAAGTTTGAAGATCTGATGACCCCTCGATTCCTCAAAGAAGCTGGTCTGAGGGTCGGCCCCTTGACAGAGCTATGTGAGTTATTATTATTTTTTGCTCAATCTTTGCTTTTATCCAAGTGTTTCATCTTTGCCTCTGTATTTTTCTGATGTGTCGTCTCCTTTTCATGTCGTCCTGCAGGTATCTCTAACCATCTTTAGGAAATGACTGCCCCAAGCTTACTGTCTGGTCTAGGCAAGAAGAAAGGCAAGGAGCCTCTACAGGATCCGAGGAAGTCAAAGGCCGTGGGGCTGACACTTGTTGAGACGATCGTCGACATTCATAAAAGAAAAGAGCCTGAAGTCCCTGCGGACCCTCGGTCGGATTCTAGGACGAGGGCGAGGGTGGAGTCATCTGAGGGGACTGGTTCCTCTTCCAGCATGGGGGCCTTCTGGTCTCAAAACTTGGAATTTTTGAAGGCTGAGCCGTCTTCCTTGATAGACAATCTGAGGGCGGCCAAGGCTTCTATGTTCCACTACACCAAAATGACAAAATTGTCATCTTTCAGTCGGTCACCCTTGTCAAGGTCATTGACCGTGACAAAAAACACGCGTTTTGTGTCACGGTCATTGACCTTGACACGACCGTGACAAAGAATTGTCACGGTCATTGACCGTGACAAGTCCGTGACAAATTTACTTGTCACGGTCAATGACCGTGACAATTCTTTAAATAATTGTCACGGTCAATGACCTTGACACGACCGTGACAATGTTTGCATCAAAAACACTTTCCCCCTTCTTTTTTCCCTCCCGTCGTTCCCTCCCTCTCTCTCTCTCGACGCTGCTCTCTCTCTCTCTCTCTCTACTTTCAGGTTTAATTCTCTCTCTCTCTCTCTCTCTCTCTCTCTCTCTTCCATTTATATATATGTTTGTGTGTATATATATGTGTGTATGTGTGTATATATGTGCGTGTGTGTGTGCGGGGGTAGGGGGTGGGGTAGGGTGGGGGCAGAGTGGGGGTAGGGGTAGGGGGTTAAAAATGTAATATTATTTTGATACAACATTAATTTGTGTATGAGTTTCATAATTACAAATAATATCCAAAAATATTGGATAATAATTTATTTTCATTCAAAATAAATAAGTAATTTTCTACAAATTTCATAAAAAAATGAAGGTCGGCTTAATATGTGATTTAAGTGTGAAATAATCGCTATATACTTATACTAATGGAGAAAAAAACCATATATGGCTTTTTTTGTTTTTATTAGATGCAAAGTAACACATATAGGTATCACATGACTTTATATCCATCAAATAAAATTTTACCATAAAATATCATTTTGTGGAAGGCAAGATCTATTACAATATATTTACATACCTAAATGATTTTTTTTTAAATGACATTACAACAAAAAACTACAATAAGGGTTAAAATGGCATCCGAAATTGCTAAAAGCATGAAAAATAAAATATCATTTAGTCTATGTTGTTGAAAAATTTGATCAAATTGGTGAGCCCTTCATATTTTAAAAATGTTGTTTTTATTCTTATTTAACTTTTCTTTCTATACACCCTTAATTATATTTAAAGTTTAATAAAATAGGAGTTATAGAAAGAAAAGTGGGGTTTAAATAAAAACACTTTTTTTAAATTTTAGGTTCTGGTGCATAATCTTACTTTGTCACAATTAATTTATATGCCTCAAAGTTATTTTATCACTCTTAGTTTATATTTGTGATAATACTTTAAGAACCACAACTTTAGGTTGATTATTTTAGAACTTAAACTTCAAGATACAAAAAATAATTCTATAGAACAGCTTAGATATCTTAACAAAACACATATCTAACACTGAATATGATTTATAAAAAGCACAAAACAATAGTATAAATTCAATACATGAGATTAACATTGAGATTATTTTAAATAGACAGTCACTACATGAAATTAACATTGAGATTATTTTAAATAGTGAGCGGGGGTGGGGGTGTGTGTGTATGTGGTGAGTGGGGAGTGTGGAGGGAGGTGGGGGTGTGTGTGTATGTGGTGAGTGGGGGTGTGGAGGGAGGTGTGTGTGTGTGTGTGTGTGTGTATATATTTGAATTAACCCATGAATTTGTATTTTTGTATTTGAATTAACCCATGAATTTATTTTTGAATTTGAATTAACCCATGAATTTATTTTTGTATTTGAATTAACCCATTATATGAAACATACTTGAAATTAAATATAGTGCGCATAGATACTAGCCTTCTAGTTCTTATGCGTACGCATTCAATAGCCCTTAAACCCGTTCGAGAGTCATTACCCCTGTAAAGAGATCTCTCGAATTGTCCCGTTTGGACAGTTTGAGACTGTATAATTTCTGTATAATATTCTTATTGGCTTAAAGTTGTTACTTTTGAAGGAAGTTCTGCAGTCGTATCTTAATGTTCCCTGGGTACATACTAGATTGACAAGTGTGACTGTTATTTCAATTGACCAATTGAAATAACACTCACACCTGCCAATCTACGTCATGTACTTGGAGAACTAAGGGGATATGCTGTCGAATTTTTTTCAAATCGTAACAATGTGCATGAGCTGTTAAGTATATTACAGAAAAATGCAGTCTTGAATGGGATAGGACCACTTACCCTTTAATACGATAATTAAATGATGGGATAATTAAATAAAACATACTATAAATCTAAGTTTTGTTTACCTTTAATAGGTGTTTAGTTGTGGTAGCTGTGATGGGATATCCGAAATACAAAGAGTGGATGGGTGAGACTAATAGAATGGGGGATGTGTTTCGCAGAGGTGCTAACGAATTTGTGAAATATGCAAAGAGATGTCGTAATGATGAAGAGTTTCCGTGTCCGTGTGCTAGGTGTAAGAATGGTAAGGTGTTTTAGTGGAAAACAGTTGAACTACATTTGTTAAGATCGGGTATGCAAGATAGTTATCGACTTTGGAGTTTTCACGGTGAATTGAAAGTTCCTTTTGTCCCCGACCAACCTTCACAACAACCTTCAACAAGTAGAATAGATGTAGAAGGGGACGACGTAGATCATAATATATTAGAGGATTTAGTTGATGATGCGTACGGAGTTTATGAAGCTGAGGAGAATGAGGTTACTGATGATGTAGAAGATTCAAGTGCTCGTGAAGATAACACGATAAAACTTGACGATGACTACCAAAGTTTAAAATTTAAGGCGACCCAACCGTTATACTCTGGCTGTGAGAAAGATCAAACAACTTTACATGCCATGGTTGGTTTGCACAGTTTGAAGACGCAGTACGGTTTGTTTGGCAATAGCGTGACGGGAATTCTGAAATGGGTGAAGGGCTTATTACCCAAGGTAAATACACTTACAAATAGCTATCCTGTTATGAAGAACAGTTTGAAAGGTTTGGGAATGAAGTATAAATCGATTCATGTTTGTGTGTATGACTGCATACTATACCGAAAGGAGTATAAAAATCTCGATCGTTGTCCGGTATGCGATGAACCTAGATATGTCCAATCTACTAGTAAGGAAGGCACAAGCTCAAAAGTGCCTCAAAAAGTATTGAAATATTTTCCTGTTGGGCCTAGATTAAAGCGATTTTTCACATTACTATGGATTGCAGAGGGAATGACTTGGTATGCTAGGGCAGAAGTAGGGGGTAATATCATGCGTCATCCTATTGATTCTACTGCCTGGCGGAGGATGAATTTTGAGTATCCCGATTTTGCTCGAGAACAACGCAACATTCGTTTGGCTATATCAACAGACGATTTCAATCCATTTGGAAATCTAAGCACCAATCAGAGTGTATGGCCAGTGATCCTAGCCCCACTCAACCTACCTCCTTCACAATGTATGAGACCTGAATTTTCGATGATGGCTTTATTGATACCTGGGCCAAAGGCACCAAGTGATGACATTGATATCTACCTGGCTCCTTTGGTAGAAGAATTAAATGAGTTGTGGGAAGAGGGTGTGCAATCATTTGACTCTTTTAGAAAAGAAGAGTTTACGCTAAAAGCTATGTTGATGTGGGCAATTCATGATTTTTCAGCTTATGGGACATTATCCGGATGTGTAGTACATGATTATTTGGGGTGTCCTATTTTTGGAGAGGAGACTGAATCTCTTCGTCTATCCTCTAGCCTAAAAAATGAATACCATTGCCACAGGAGGTTTTTACCCCCAGCTCATAGTTTCAGATTTGAGAAAGGTTCTAATTTTTTATTGGGCGGAGTTGAACATAGGCTACCGCCGAGACAACTTTCGGGTTCAGAAATTGAAAGTAAATCTTCTGAATGTGGCCCAAATATGCCAGGTAAGAATCCCAAATTTAAGAATGTTAAGCATAAGAAGACCCCAACTAGGAATGAAACTGAGATAAGAAAGGCATGGTCTCGGAGGTCAATTTTATTTGACTTGCCTTATTGGAAGAAAAACCCGATGCGCCATGTATTGGATGTGATGCATGCAGAGAAGAACTTCGTTGAACATATTGTGGGTACTTGCCTTGGGGGAGTCATTCGAAGGATGGAGAAAATGCACGAAAAGACCTTAAAACGTTAAAACTTAAGCCACAACTATGGTTGAAAGAACATAGTAGGGGAAGGACAATAATTCCCCCTGGTGCGTTTACTTTGACGAGTGGGGAAAGGAAGGTGCTTCTAGACACAATACATAATTTGAAGGGCCCATCTACTTTTTCGTCCAACTTGCAAAGGATTGTGAATTATGCTACTCATGATTTACATAAGTGTAAGTCCCATGATTGGCATGTGATCATGCAATTAGTTCCTCTATTGTTTAAGCACTGTTTCTCCAACACAAGGATTTGCGTAGGGCTATTATGCAAATTAGTATTACCTTCTCCCTTTTGTGTGAGAAGGTAGTGAATCGAGAACACATAGTGGCTGCAAAATTGGCTGTGAACGAAGCGATTTGTGTATTGGAGAAGTACTTTCCCCCAGCATTCTTTGACATAAGTGTTCACTTGTTGGTACACCTATGCGACGAGGCACTTCTTTGTGGTCCAGTTAGATATCGGTGGATGTATCCGTTTGAAAGATTAATGAAAGTTTTTAAAGATTACGTCAAGAATACGCGATATATTGCAGGATCAATTGCAGATGAATACATCACCGTGGAGTCATCAATATATACTCAAGAATATATGCCTGACTCGACCAGCGTTGATGACACTGATGAATTCCTCGATGATGGTGGTAATGTGATGGGAAAACGAGTGAAATTAACGAGTTTGCAACATGAACAAGTAGCTCGTTATCTATTTGACACACATGAAGATGTCGAAGAATGAAAAAGGTAAGTTTCGAATATTATAATGTTTAACATTATTTTAGATTATTTTATACATGATTAATTTTGTAATATGCAGTAAATATGAAGCCTGTGAGAACAATAAAAGACGAAAAACAATGGTATAATCAGACAGCGAATTTAGGCTATGGTTGACACAAGAGGTAATTATAATGAAAACAGTCGTTATATAACGTTACATTACACTCAAATTTTACCACTAACATAATTAATTTATCTATATTCTCAGCTCCTAAAGATGGGTGATGCGACATCAAGGCTTGCTCGTCTAGCCACTGGACCCTTGTTCGTGGCACAAGAGTACAAAAAGTATCGATTGAACGGTTACATTTTCGGGGCTAAAGTGTACGAGGAAAGTACAAATGTACAGAACTCGAGAATTTCATACAAGGCTTACTTTCTTTCGAGTGAGCGCAAAAGATAAAAACCTCGTTGAAGCTGAAATGACTTACTATGGTGTAATCCAAAATATATTTGAATTGGATTATATAAGCTTCAAAGAGGTTGTATTTTACTGTGAATGGGTAAGAGTTGAGGATAAAAATGCTCAACCACGTGAGCGATGAGACGTTTGTTTGTGCATTTCAAAAGGTTAAGCAAGTGTTTTACTCGGAGTATATCAATAACGAGCCGTGGTCAATTGTCCAACACGCGCCAAGGCGTCTAAATAGTAGTGTGGATGACTTGGCTGCTCCTACCGAATATCAATCCATTTTTTATGATAACCCGAATTTGAAACAATTTTTCAATTTGTAATAAATATTTCAATTTGTACCGAAACATCCATTTTTAATGCTTTTAATTGATCTGCACTTTATCATTTTCACTCTTGTGTAGTGTGCGTGTGTGGAGAGGAGATTAATACATATATTTCCAACTACATCTAAGTTTTGTTTATACTAATCCATGAATATACGCTTCTTACCTTTAATAGGTGACTAGTACATAGTTATTTGGGGTGTCCTATTTGTGGAGAGGAGACTGAATCTCTTCGTCTATCCGAACACTAAGAAATGCCATAATCCTATGGAGCGATGCTCTGCAAATTCCTCCCAACCGTTATGTAGCCAAACATCACCAGTTGAATTTGTCAATTCCACTTTCCATACCCCACCACTTGGAACTTCTAGCAAAACATGGGAGACCATTGAAAGGTGGAATTGACAACTTCAACTGCTGATTTTTGGCTACACAACGGTTGGAAGGAATTTGCAACGCATAACTCCATAGGATTATGGTATTTCTTAGTGTTTAGATATGAAGAGAATTATATTTGACACGATTGCCCGGGGTACATTAGTTGGAAAGAGGTGTCATATGAGCTCAAGTTAGCTGTTTGAGTGACACTACAGGTAATGTATTTATATTTATATGTCAAATTCGATTTCGATTTCAATTACGATTTATATTTATCTATATTTGAGGGGCGGATACTAATTTTACTTTATTTCAATTCAGGGGACAGGGAGTGGCCCTAAGGGTAGGCCACATATGCTCTATACTTATGTGGCTATTCGGACGAGAAGGGAAGGATAAGGAGGTGTCCCCGAGCGTCGCGGTACAAAATCTCTTTTCCATAGAAATAGTTTGTAGATTTGAGATAATTGATGGTGATGTTGTTTCTTCTTAAATAGTTTCTATTTTGAATATATATTTGCATTATCTTTAGTTTGTTTGGATATATGATGTTTGGAACAGGTACAACGTTGCTATAACAGGTACAAATATACTGCTGGGCAGTGGCAGTGGCCATAATGCCCAGCAGATTTTTTTAAATTCTGCCCAAAATTGTCACGGTCAATGGCCGTGACAATTTTTTTTAAAAAGGGTCATGGATTTGTCACGGTTATAAACCGTGACAAACGTGTCAAGGTCATTGACCGCGACACGATCGTGACACAAAATGCGAGTTTTGTGTCAAGGTCAATGACCGTGACACGACCGTGACAAAAAAAGTTGTCTCGCCTCGAAATGTCACGGTCATTGACCTTGACTAGTTGGATTTGTCAAGGTCAATGACCTTGACAATTCGGCAGATTTGGTGTAGTGTTCTCTGCCCCCTCGGCCGCCGACTATGATTTCCTGTCAAAGATGCCCCCGGTCAAGGTGTATGACTATGGTCTGCACACTCTAGCTCAGGTATTTGTTTTCATTTCACTTAGTTTGAATATTTCACCAATTGTTTCCTCGGACTCTTAACAAGTGTCTTTTTCAGTGCAGTCTGTCTGTGCCTTTACCTCGACCACTAAGTGGATGGATAAAAACTAACAAAACTTTCATGAAGCCGAGAGGGCCATTAAGCACGAGGTTGATCTGCAGACAGAGCTTGAGACTGCAAGGGTTGAACTAGAGAGTGCCAGGACCGAACATGCCAGGGTCTTGGACGAGCTGACGAAGCAGCACGATGCAAACTTGAAGGCCAAGGACTTGCTTATAAAAGATAAGAATGAGGCCTTGATCAACTTGGGGGTTCAGTTCAAGACTGATCTTGAGGGGGCTGTAAAGAAAGCCGAGGCCGATGATGTGGAGGCCTACAAGCTCTCAGATGAGTTTCAAGGCTTCGGTCTTGAATACTTAGAGAGGGGGATTAGGACGTCCTGTCGGTGGGTCGTCCTTAAGTTGGTTGACGCAGTATCCTCTATCCGCCCCTTTATTGAAGCAGTTCAACTGGACGATCCCCTGATTGCTGAGGCCTGAGCCCAAGTGGAGTCCCAAGTGCACGTAGAGGGTACCGGCACGTCAGAGGCTCGGCCTGTCTTGGTCACTGAGGAGACTCCTCTTATCGATGTTGAGGCCCTGCCCTCTGATGCCGCTCAATAGGGTGGCTGTCTGTAGCCAATACCCTCTTCATGTACCCCATTTTTGTACTTTACTTTTGTTGGACAAACATAATATTTGTAATATAATGCCTCTTGCTATCTTCTATGCTTGTCTCTTGTATGCCTCATCTTGTGATGTTTTTAAATTAATAATCTCACCAACTCCTCCCTCGTCTTTCTTGAGGGTGAATGAGGGGTCGTCCCCACCATTGACCCTCATTATAGCCGAGGGTGGTTACCATCAACAAGTCCCACCTCATCTTTGATGAGGGTAAATGAGGGGTCGTCCCCACCATTTGCCCTCATCATAACCGAGGGTGGTTACCACCAACTTAATGATGTTTTCAATAAGTCCCCCCTCGTCTTTCTTGAAGGTAAAGGAGGGGTCGTCCCCACCATTTGCCCTCATCATAGCCGAGGGTGAATTTCCACCAATTTAATGATGTTTCCAATTAAGTCCCCCCTCGTCTTTCTTGAGGGTAAAGGAGGGGTCGTCCCCACCATTTGCCCTCATCATAGCCGAGGGTGAATTTCCACCAATTTAATGATGTTTCAAATTAAGTCCCCCCTCGTCTTTCTTGAGGGTAAAGGAGGGGTCGTCCTCCCCACCCTTGACCCTCATTATAGCCGAGGGTGAATTTCCACACATTTAATGATGTTTTCAACAAAGTCCCCCCTCGTCTTTCTTGAGGGCAAAGGAGGGGTCGTCCTCCCCCTCCCCCCCCCCCCCCCCCCCCCCGACCCTCATTATAGCCGTGGGTGGTTTTTACCAACTTAATGGTTTTTCAATTAAGTCCCCCCTCGTCTTTCTTGAGAGCAAAGGAGGGGTCGTCCCCACCATTGACCCTCATTATAGCCGAGGGTGGTTTCCCACCAAATTAATGATATTTTCAATTAAGTCCCCCCTCGTCTTTCTTAAGGGCAAAGGAGGGGTCCCCCCCCCCCCCCCCATTGACCCTCATTATAGCCGAGGTTGGATTCCACCAACTTAATGATGTTTTCAATTAAGTCCCCCTTCGTATTTCTTGAGGATAAATGAGGGGTCGTCCCCACCATTTGAACCCATCATAGCCGAGGGTGAATATCCACCAATTTAATGATGTTTCCAATTAAGTCCCCCCTTGTTTTTCTTGAGGGTAAAGGAGGGGTCGTCCCCACCCTTGACCCTCATTATAGCCGAGGGTGAATTTTCACCAATTTAATGATGTTTTCAACAAAGTCCCCCCTCGTCTTTCTTGAGAGCAAAGGAGTGGTCGTCCCCCCTATTGACCCTCATTATAGCCGGGGGTGGTTTTTACCAACTTAATGGTTTTTCAATTAAGTCCCCCCTCGTCTTTCTTGAGGGCAAAGGAGGGGTCGTCCCCATGTAATACCCCGTATTTCTAAATATTCCAAATATTCTATTTAATTAGATTGGAGAATTAAATGAGAAAATACCGGCTTAATTTAAATTACGTAAGAGTAGTAATTTAAAGAGTTTTATCTAAAATTGTAATTATGGAATATCAACCGAGAGATAGATACCGGTTTATATTGCCTCATTATATTTACTTAGTGCGAGTGGTAAATAGTTACTTAACGCGTGTAGACCGTGTTGGGGTGAGAACGAGTAATATTTGTTAAGTGACTCAAATGATAATTTAGAGGCCACCGATGAGTCCGGAAGGGTCAAATTAGTCAAAATAGTATACCCGGGGGTACTATTTGAGTCCCGGGGTAATTTTGGACTAAACCAAGGTCGTTCGGGGGCGTTTTGGTCTTTTAACATAAGAGGGTATGGAGACCTACGAAATTGAGAGCTTTATATCAGCCGTATGATAGAGGGGTTAGGGTTAGAAAACCCATGAAAACACACCATAGCCATTAGAGATAAGAGAGAAACTATTCTCAAGGCAAAAGGAAGAATTGGGAAGGATTCAAAGGAGATTTTCACTATCAACTTGTTGGGGAAGAAGGATTGAAGGATGAAGATCATCAATCATCAACAACAACCACGAAATCAGACCCTACTGATCATAAGGCGAGTTGTTTATTGCAAAAATTATCAAGTTATAATACCCATGTGTAGGGTTTTTGAATAGTCTTGTTTAAATCAATATCTTAATAGGAGAATGATGATATTTATGCATGTTGGGATAGGAATCGCATGTAGAATGATTTAACTTATGTAGAGGATTAATATTCAGATTAGACTTGATGATTTTTCGGAATAAAAATCTGAATTTTGAATGAAAATATTGGAAGAACACCATAACTAGGGTTTCAAGAAATTTTGGGTTTAATTCATTATTTCTTTAAAGGAATTGGAGTTTTGATGTATTTGACACATTAGAAACTGTCCTAGTATATGTGGAAACATGTTAGGATCATTGGGTCGAAGTTTGGTGGACGATAATGGAGTTTGGAGATTTGTTAATGGAGGAAAATCTTAACGAAGAAGACGAACTGCGTCTGTCCCTGTTCGATCGATCGATCGATCCCAAACTATCGATCGATCGAACCCAGCAGTCGATCGATCGACGCAAGCTGTTTCCCGAATTTTTTTTTGTGTTTAATTCTTCGTTGATTTTCGGGAATGATTGAGCATACTAGGGTTTACATTATACTTATATGGGAGTGAGAATAAGACCAGTAGGTATATTGTTGAGGTCCGATAAGGCCATTGGGTGTAGAGCTTGGATTACGGACCGATGAGAATAAATCCGATTTAGTAGGGTATCGGGGACTTCGGAAATTGAGTTACAAGGCGAAGTAAATTCAATTTAAGTAATAGACCAGTAGAGTAAGCAATAACTACTAAAATTATATGTAAGGGGTAACTAGGACCCTTAGAGTTGTGTGAATACTCAAATAAATACGATTAATGAGATAAATCGTAAAGCGAATATTGTACGGTAGATATATGACATTAAAATATTACGTACGTATATAATTAATAGGTCGGGCGTGTACCTACTGAATTATGTGATCTTTTAGGTCGAGAGATTTATACCTAAATTAATTATGTTAGGGTCGATGAGACATTCCGAACTAACATAAAGTAATTATATGTTTGGGGTCGATGAGAAATGCCGAACCAAACTTTGAACTGGTGTCGCGATGAGAGAGTCCCGAACCAGAATATGTGTATATATATATTTTTAAAATAGTTGGGGTCGATGGATAATTACGAACCAACTCTCACTTGGGGTCGATGAATCATTCCGAACCAAGAGATCTTTATTTGTGTATAGAAATAATTGGGGTCGATGTATCGTTCCGAACCAATTCTCACTTGGGGTCGATGAATCATTCCTAACCAAGAGTCCTTTACGTGTATAAAAAGGGCAAAATAGTAATGACTGATATTTAGTATATATTGTGTGTGAAATATATATACTTGATGATATTCTACTTCCGTGTATTAGTAGATTGATATATATTATGTATAAAGATACATACTGAATTGGTAAGTTAAGTAGTGAAACTCAATTACGAAATGCACCTTTAGATGAGAAAATCCATTTAGTAATTCAAGTAGCGAAACTTAATTACATATGTGGAAATTCAACAATTGTGAGAATCGTAGTAATTTTAGTAGTGACACTAAATGAGAAGTCTTGAAAAATAACATAGATGAAATGTTACTTGAGAATTAATTAACATACGTGAGAGGTTAGTGAAACGGTTGTACTGTATGGACGGTACTGGAACTTGGGTACCGATAAGTTCAGTTGACTACTTTGGTTTTAGTTAGCTTGGGAGGTATGGCTAGATAAACTAAGTGTAGAACGTTAGGTGTGCACAAAAGATGAGGGGTGAGTAAACTCAAGAGAGTGTACGAGAACCTAACATGTGTAATCAATAACCGCATTTTATATTGTGATAAACGCTTGCTAAATATTTTCAAATGTTTTTGAGTACTAACTCTTGCTATAAAATATTTTCAAAACCTTTTAGGTGTCCAGCCATAGGGACGCCATGTATGATGATTTCATTCCAGGGACTCGAAGCTGTAGCACACTGGATGCTTACAGGATTTTGACTAGACGATATCTCTCATTCAGATCTAGTACAGGATCTCACACTATTCTATGTATGGACTTGTGGTCCGGTATCAGTCTCAGATGTTTAGTTTCAGATTAGTGGGTTGTTCTTATTCTATGGTTGTTTGGTATTTTTTAGCCGATGGTTTATTCAGTATTACTCTTATTCTTTTGTACTTATACTTGTTGATTGGGTTTTACTACATGGTGGTTGTTTGACTATTTTTCCGCATGGTTGATTTACCTGTTTTAAGAAAGATAAAATTTGGCACCGGTCTAATTTTACTTAGGTGATTAGTAATAAAAAGGTTTTCGACAGTGATGCTAAGAATGAACCATTTGAGAAACCTCTTTTAATTTAATAAAGGCCTGATCACCCGATGTTTAATTAGGCGGGGTGTCACAGATGGTATCAGAGCATCAGGTTCTAGTGTCCATAGGATCTGTACGGCTTACTACATTTTCACTGTATCGTTTGATTGATATAGAGCCTTATCTTAGGATTGTTGTACTCCTCTACGTACGTAGTTTACGTTCTCCTGCTATTTAGTAGATGTAGTTTTATATATACGAGTTCGACTGGGCATGGTACGTCGAACATGGAGGTAGAACCAGCATTGGCGTTGGAAGGACTGTAGGAGGGAGGAGCTCAGCATGAAGCCTGGAGTGTTTAAATATGGTAATCATAGGAGAGATGACCGTTGTTGAGGTCACTCCTACTGTTTAATGGAAGTAGATGTTGCAAGGGTTGTTGAGGCATAGCAGGAATTTTCCAAGTATCACGACGGCAAAGAGGGATGCTAATCTAGACCGCCCAATGCAGTGAGAGTGGGAGTTGCTCTGACGAAATTTTGATGAGAACGAGCCATAAAAATGTGATAAAACGGCGACTGTACATGTTAACCAATGGAAGTAGTATGTCCAGTGGTTTTGGCATTTAGGATGGAGTAGAAATACTCAGAAGTGAAAATTTGAGTAAATTTTTGAGGCAACGTGGCAAGGATACCAGTCACTACATCCGTACCAAGGGTCCGTATACAAATAGAGGAACCTTACGTATAATTTAACCACAAAGTCCTCCAATGAGGATTCAGAAGCGAAGTGAATGGAAATATCTGAACCCCTCACGTGAAAGCCTGGTAGAGGCCAATCGTGAGAGAGAAATTTATACATTAAAGTGAACTTGTACCATTAAGATAGGTATGAGGGAAAAAGAGCCCTTGAGAAGATGGACTCTCAAGTTGTAATTCGCAATTTTTGGTAAAACCCTTCTTGAACGACTTGTGTATATGAAGACAGTATGGTTCTTCTTACAAGGTTGGGGAAAATGCTCCTAGGGGGCGAAGTTAAGAGAGTTTAAAGATTTAGTCAAAGAGTAAGACTGGATGAAATGGGGCTGGTGCAAGCCATAAGCGGAAACCCACTAGAGGATTTAATGATTAGATTCTAAGTCGAGACTGTTAAGCCCCAAAGTGCGATCCTCTTGGTCAGCAGAACTAAGGGAACCAGGATGATAGTGCTCAGAATCGAGGCTACCAAGTCCGAGAGGAGGGATACCCCAAACCGGTCAGTGTGGCCTGGAGTAAGGGGATTGTTGTAAAGATGTCTAGTGTGGTTTGTAGGGCCACGCGTTTTATTTTAGCTTGAAGTTATTTGAGGAAATAATAACTCTGATAAGTTTTGCATTCCGGAGAGGACAAGCGTGTTATGTCCGGAAAACCATCTGAAGTACCAGAGCGATGGATAAGGAAGTATATGGGTTTTAGCCTCGAGTGAATGGGGTATCTGACGATACCTCGCCTGAAAGAAGGTCGAGTTGTCATTATTCATCAATAGGTGAGAGACTTCAGAGATTATGAACGTCTCATAGTAATTGATTCCGGTGTGTAGGAACCTAAATGATGTGAGTCAATGTATGTCGTATGATTGCTGAGCGGAGAGATCGAGCTCTCTATTGTAATTAGTGCTAAGGACTTAGTGATAGTATAAGCGCAGTACCACTTGACTCCTTTAGAAATATTGGAGTATGGTTGCACATATTGTCGAGGAATGGAATTTGAGTATCTTGACTATGTGCTGTTCCGACAATGCTCAGTAAGAATGCATGGGGAGAAGTCCCTTGTTTAAGTTCGGTTGCGAAAGGGGTTACGACTGAAATTTTTATGCACGACAGGAGAAGAGACATTGTTAGATGCTAGGGCATCAGTGGAGCCGGTAGCGTTGTGGAGAAACACTGAAAGGCTTACCTCACCACGAAGGGATAAGTGGAACTTTGTGGATAAGAATTTGATTTTTGGTCTGTAGAGTATTGAGAATACCCACAAGATTGTAGTCACGTCGTGTAGACTAGGCTGGAGTTGAAGAAAAGCATATTACGGGTGCGACACTTGCAATGTTTTTGCAAATGTGCACGGAGAAAAGGGTTTATGGGCGCCCTAGTCAATTGGCCTTCTTAAAAAAATCCGAGATAGAGGGATGCGGAAGTTTTCTTTTTGTACACCGGTGGAGAGGTTATGAGGCAAGTCATATCGACGAAATGGATTGAACGTCGTGAGAGATAGACGATGACCCAAGCTTATGTGCTGAGAGAGCCAGCACCCCCAATGGGATAAGAATCAGTGGGAAGCCGTTCAAAGGTTATTTCTTGATAGGGGAGACCTAACTGTTGTGAAGAAGTAGCGCTCAAAGGTTATCTCTTGATAGGGGAGACCTAACTGTTGTGAAGAAGTAGCTCCTTGCGCTACTTGACTGAGTGTTGAGAGTGACTTACGTGTCACTAAAATGTTGATTCTTATAAAGTAACCAACCCCAAAAGTACGCCAATTGCGAAGAGTGCACGAATTGTAAAGTATAATATACCCGGAGAGAAAGGGTAATAGAGTATCATTTGAGGAAAGATGACGTAAGTGGGAAGCAATGTTGAGGAAGAGACATAGTGAGATTGTCTCCAGACACACCTCTAGTTAATAGAGCGAGATGGACTCGAAATGAGCAACCGGAATATGGTAGTGAACCTACATTTCCAATGATGGAATGAGGACACAGACTTATAAATTATTGATGGGTCGTGAACATCATAATTAAGCCAACATTTCGTTGGGGTAGCGAAATGGGGTGACCGGGATGGATTAGTATGTAGTTGAAAAGGGAGAGTGCACGGTGCCGCTCTACATGATTGTGAATCAAGAGAAAATCCTAAAATTTCACCCTGTGAGAGATGGTCAGGGAGGAATAGAGATTAAGTATTATTTTGAGTATGTTGTGTTGCCTACGACTCAATGTTAGTGAGAAAGGAGGATAATACGCCCTTACGATAGTGGAATTTTGGAGAAGCCCACTGATAAATTCGTAGGTTGAATGTATACCCATATGAGCATATTTATAGGTAGTGTGAGTGCCTATATGATCTGTACATAAAGTTTAGGTTCTTGGATACCTATTATGAACATATGTGTACTTTGAGTGGTGTTTCGAGGACATGTGTACTTTGAGTGGTGGTTTGAGGAGACATTTCGAACTTTTAGTCCTTAACGCGTGATATGAGTACATTCTATTGGAGTATGACATTTTAGGGTATATGAAATGTGTAATATATGGCTCACAAACTGTCTACTCATGTGCGATGAGATATACATACATACATTGGTGCTCGAGATGTGATTCTAAGACAATATAATTAATCACCATTGGTGATCAAGGAGGGATTCCGAGCCAATAACCCCAAAAGTGTTATAGAAGGGGGGTGATTATAAAATAAGTGTCTATAGTATATGTTATGTGTAAGATATATACCTATTGATTTTTTTTTTACTTATGTGCGGTGATAAGTGTACTTAAATTCTGTATTGGGGTCGATGATGTTCCGGACCAATACATGAGGGATCGATTTGGGGTCAATGATGTTTCCGAACCAAACCGATGATAAATATTGGTATCGACGGAAGGTCTAAACCAACATATGCGTTACATTTACCTTGGGGTCGAGGGATTTCCGGACCAATGTAAATGATAGGATTATTGCGACCGACGATTTTGCGAGACAAATTTCCTTATAGTATATATTGTGTGCGAAATATATACATTATAATATTCTACTCAACAGTGTTAGTAGACACATGGATGCTTTATATAGAGGGTTATACATCAAAAGGGTAAATTAAGTGAGACTTAATTATGATATAGGCGGTATGGGTAACATGTAATAAGAGTTGATAATGAAGCAAGACATGTACTTGCGGCGACCGTTAGGATGTTATGATTTGGTATTGGGTATTAGATGATGCAATTATATTTAAGGTCCTTAACCTTAATACCAACCTTATCCTAATTTCGAGGACGAAATTCCTTTGCAAGGGGGGAAGTATGTAATACCCCGTATTTCAGAATATTCCAAATATTCTATTTAATTAGATTGGAGAATTAAATGAGAAAATACCGGCTTAATTTAAATTACGTAAGAGTAGTAATTTAAAGAGTTTTATCTAAAATTGTAATTATGGAATATTAACCGAGAGATAGATACCGGTTTATATTGCCTCATTATATTTACTTAGTGCGAGTGGTAAATAGTTACTTAACGCGTGTAGACCGTGTTGGGGTGAGAACGAGTAATATTTGTTAAGTGACTCAAATGATAATTTAGAGGTCACCGATGAGTCCGGAAGGGTCAAATTAGTCAAAATAGTATACCCGGGGGTACTAGTTGAGTCCCGGGGTAATTTTGGACTAAACCAAGGCCGTTCGGGGGCGTTTTGGTCTTTTAACATAAGAGGGTATGGAGACCTACGAAATTGAGAGCTTTATATCAGCCGTATGATAGAGGGGTTTGGGTTAGAAAACCCATGAAAACACACCATAGCCATTAGAGATAAGAGAGAAACCATTCTCAAGGCAAAAGGAAGAATTGGGAAGGATTCAAAGGAGATTTTCACTATCAACTTGTTGGGGAAGAAGGATTGAAGGATGAAGATCATCAATCATCAACAACAACCACGAAATCAGACCCTACTGATCATAAGGCAAGTTGTTTATTGCAAAAATTATAAAGTTATAATACCCATGTGTAGGGTTTTTGAATAGTCTTGTTTAAATCAATATCTTAATAGGAGAATGATGATATTTATGCATGTTGGGATAGGAATCGCATGTAGAATGATTTAACTTATGTAGAGGATTAATATTCAGATTACACTTGATGATTTTTCGGAATAAAAATCTGAATTTTGAATGAAAATATGGGAAGAACACCATAACTAGGGTTTTAAGAAATTTTGGGTTTAATTCATTATTTCTTTAAAGGAATTGGAGTTTTGATGTATTTGACACGTTAGAAACTGTCCTAGTATATGTGGAAACATGTTAGGATCATTGGGTCGAAGTTTGGTGGACGATAATGGAGTTTGGAGATTTGTTAATGGAGGAAAATCTTAACGAAGAAGACGAACTGCGTCTGTCCTTGTTCGATCGATCGATCGATCCTAAACTATCGATCGATCCTAAACTATCGATCGATCGAACCCAGCAGTCGATCGATCGACGCAAGCTGTTTCCTGAATTTTTTTTGTGTTTAATTCTTCGTTGATTTTCGGGAATGATTGAGTATCCTAGGGTTTACATTATACTTATATGGGAGTGAGAATAAGACCAGTAGGTATATTGTTGAGGTCCGATAAGGCCATTGGGTGTAGGGCTTGGATTACGGACCGATGAGAATAAATCCGATTTAGTAGGGTATCGGGGACTTCGGAAATTGAGTTACAAGGCGAAGTAAATTCAATTTAAGTAATAGACCAGTAGAGTAAGCAATAACTACTGAAATTATATGTAAGGGGTAACTAGGACCCTTAGAGTTGTGTGAATACTCAAATAAATACGATTAATGAGATAAAGCGTAAAGCGAATATTGTACGGTAGATATATGAGATTAAAATATTACGTACGTATATAATTAATAGGTCGGGCGTGTACCTACTGAATTATGTGATCTTTTAGGTCGAGAGATTTATACCTAAATTAATTATGTTAGGGTCGATGAGACATTCCGAACTAACATAAGGTTATTTTATGTTTGGGGTCGATGAGAAATGCCGAACCAAACTTTGAACTGGTGTCGCGATGAGAGAGTCCCGAACCAGATTATGTGTATATATATATTTTTAAAATAGTTGGGGTCGATGGATAATTCCGAACCAACTCTCACTTGGGGTCGATGAATCATTCCGAACCAAGAGATCTTTATTTGTGTATATAAATAATTGGGGTCGATGTATCATTCCGAACCAATTCTCACCCAACCAAGAGTCCTTTACGTGTATAAAAAGGGCAAAATAGTAATGACTGATATTTAGTATATATTGTGTGTGAAATATATATACTTGATGATATTCTACTTCCGTGTATTAGTATATTGATATATATTATGTATTTAAAGATACATACTGAATTGGTAAGTTAAGTAGTGAAACTCAATTACGAAATGCACCTTTAGATAGAGAAAATCTATTTAGTAATTCAAGTAGCGAAACTTAATTACATAAGTGGGAAGTCAACAATTGTGAGAATTGTAGTAATTTTAGTAGTGAAACTAAATGAGAAGTCTTGAAAAATAACATAGATGAAATGTTACTTGAGAATTAATTAACATACGCGAGAGGTTAGTGAAACGGTTGTACTGTATGGGCGGTACTGGAACTTGGGTACAGATAAGTTCAGTAGACTACTTTGGTTTTAGTTAGCTTGGGAGGTATGGCTAGATAAACTAAGTGTAGAACGTTAGGTGTGCACAAAAGATGAGGGGTGAGTAAACTCAAGAGAGTGTACGAGAACCTAACATGTGTAATCAATAACCGCATTTTAAATTGTGATAAACGCTTGCTAAATATTTTCAAATGTTTTTGAGTACTAACTCTTGCTATAAAATATTTTCAAAACCTTTTAGGTGTCCAGCCATAAGGACGCCATGTATGATGATTTCATTCCATGGACTCGAAGCTGTAGCACAGTGGATGCTTACAGGATTTTGACTAGACGATATCTCTCATTCAGATCTAGTACAGGATCTCACACTATTCTATGTATGGACTTGTGGTCCGGTATCAGTCTCAGATGTTTAGTTTCAGATTAGTGGGTTGTTCTTATTCTATGGTTGTTTGGTATTTTTTAGCCGATGGTTTATTCGGTATTACTCTTATTCTTTTGTACTTATACTTATTGATTGGGTTTTACTACATGGTGGTTGTTTGACTATTTTTCCGCATGGTTGATTTACCTGTTTTAAGAAAGATAAAATTTGGCACCGGTCTAATTTTACTTAGGTGATTAGTAATAAAAAAGTTTTCGACAGTGATGCTAAGAATGAACCATTTGAGAAACCTGTTTTAATTTAATAAAGGCCTGATCACCCGATGTTTAATTAGGCGGGGTGTCACACCCCACCACTGACCCTCATTATAGCCGAAGGTGGTTTCCCACCAAATTAATGATGTTTTCAATTAAGTCCCCCCTCGTCTTTCTTGAGGGAAAAGGAGGGGCCGTCCCCCCCCCCCCCCCCCCCGCATTGACCCTCATTATAGCCGAGGGTGGATTCCACCAACTTAATGATGTTTTCAATTAAGTCCCCCATCATCTTTCATGAGGAAAAAGGAGGGGTCGTCCCCACCATTGACCCTCATTATAGCCGAGGGTGATTTTCCATCAATTTAATGATGTTTCCAATCAAGTCCCCCCTCGTCTTTCTTGAGGGTAATGGAGGGGTCATCCCCACCATTGACCCTCATTATAGCCGAGGGTGGTCTTAACGAGTATCACCCCAATCACACTAGAATTAATCAAACACAACATGAGGGTCCATTCTCATTAACATTCCAAGTGTTCTGTTGGAGCAACACATTCATTACAACTGTGGTCCGATAGGAATTTACAAAATTACTGATAGTATTTCTTCAAATGGTCTGCATTCCAGGGGTTGGAAAAGGGTTCCCCTTCTAGGTTTTCTAGTCTATAGGTTCCAGGAACTACTTCATCGATGACCCTATATGGGCCATGCCAATTTGGGTGGAGCTTGTTGGGCTTCTGCCAAGTCTTTTTGAGGACTAAGTCCCCCACTACAATTGGCCTCTGCTTCACCCTCTGGTTGTAAAACCTTGCAGTCCTCTGCTGGTGGGCAGCTTGCCTTATCTCGGCGTCTTCCCTCATTTCCTCAATCAGGTCTAAGTCAAGTCTCCTCTTTTCCATATTTCTCTGAGGGTCATACATTTGGACCCTGTAAGTAGGAAACCCAATCTCGGTGGGGATGACGGCTTCTGAGCCATAAGCCAGCATGAACGGGGTTTCTCTGGTAGAGGTCTTCGTCGTTGTCCTGTAGGCCCACAGTACAGCATATAACTCCTCAACCCATCTTCCTTTTGCCTCCTCAAGTCTCTTCTTGATCCCATCTAGGATTTCCCTATTTGTAACTTCCGTTTTCCCATTAGCTTGAGGTCGACCTGGGGTAGAGAAGAATTGTTTGATACTCACCCTTTCACAGTACTTCTCTAGAGATGTATTCTTGAATTGAGTCCCGTTATCTGAGATGAGGGTGTTGGGGAGACCATATTTGCATATAATATTTTTCCAAATGAACGGGAAGGTCTTCTACTCGGTAATCGTGAGCATCGGCTCTGCCTCCACCCATTTTGAAAAATAGTCAATTGCCACGATGAGGACCGATAGTTATTGATGGCCCTAGGCAAGGGGCCTACCAGGTCGATCCCCCATACTGCAAATGGCCATGGGGATTTAATGGAGGTAAGAGGCTGATGGGTCTGGTGAGGGATGGTGAAAAATCTTTGACATTTATCACACTTTTTTACATATGCCGTGGCATCTTTCCCCAAGGTCGGCCACCAGTACCCCTGGGTGACCACCCTCTTCGCCAAAGATCTCTCCCCCCCCCCCCCCCCCCGATGTGGCTTGAACATGACCCCTCATGCACGTCTTGCAAGATGCGCGGGACTTCAGAGGGGTGCACACACCTAAGCAAAGGGAGCAAAAACCTCTTTTTGTACAAGGTGTCTCCGATGACGGTGAATTTTACAGCTCTGTATCTTAACTTCTTCCTTTCTTGCCTTGATTCTGGCATCTCACCCTCTTTAATGTATCTAATCATGGGGTCCATCCATGAAGCTTCCTTAGAAACATTTAAGCAAGTGCTAAGCGTTCCCTTAGCATCTTCAATAGTTGGTCGAAGAAAAATTTCCACTGGGACTGTCCTCCTGATATCTGTCCTAGTTGCTGAGGCCATCCTGGCAAGTGCATCGTCTCGGCCATTGTCATGCTTAGGTATACTCTTCAATTTCACTTCTCTGAAGCTTTTCAGTAATGACCTTACTTTCTCAAGGTACTTGGCCATCCTCTCATCCTTAGCCTCGTAGGCTCCTAGTATCTGATTCACTACTAGCCTCGAATCACTATGGACCAAAATTTGGCCGACACTAAGAGACTTGGCCAAGGAGAGGTCTGCTATCAAGGCCTCATATTCGGACTCATTGTTGGAGGCTTTGAAGTCGAACCTCAGGGCGTACTCAATGTCTGTGCCATCGGGTGCTGATACTATCAGTCCAGCTCCACTTCCGCTGTCGCAGGAGGACCCGTCAACGAAGAGGCTCCACACAGTCTTTTCCTCTTAAAAATTTCCCTCAGTGAGGGATCCCTGTCTAAAGAGGTATATTCCCTCTTCGTTTTCGGCCACTTTCCTTCTAGCGGTGCTTGTCTCAGCCTTATCTGCAGGTGTGTCGGTGAGCCTGTCTTGTTGGGTATCTGTCTTCCCGAGGCTCTCATCCTCGACTTCATTATCTTCCCAAGTAAACTCAGACACGAAATCTTCCAATGCTTTCCCCTTAATGGCCGTCCTAGGTTGATACACCATGTCAAACTCCCCCAGCTCTATAGCCCAGGCCATTAACCTGCCTGATTTTTCTGGCTTGTGTAGGACCTGCCTTAGAGGAGAGTCAGTGAGGATGACCATTGTATGGGACTGGAAGTATGGCTTTATCTTTCTTGATGCATGGATCAAGGCATACGCTAACTTCTCCATCCTTGGGTATCTTTGTTCTGCTCCCTGGAGTGCGTTATTGTTGAAATACACAGGCTTCGGTACCCCGTCTTTGTCTCTGACGATTGCTGCGCTAATGGCTGACTCTGAGACAGCTGGATACACATAGAGTCGTTCACCCTGCACTGGTCGTGACAACAGCAAAGGAGACCCTAGGTATGACTTTATCTCCCTAAAAGCCTCATCACACTCTTCGCTCCATTCAAAAGCCTTTCTAAGAATCTTGAAGAATGGTAAACACATGTCTGTGGCCCTGGACACAAACCTATTCAAGGCAGCCACTCGCCCCGTGAGTCTCTGAACATCTTTAATGGTCTTGGGGGTCTTCATCTCTATAAGGGCCTTTATCTTCTCAGGATTGGCCTCAATGCCCCTTTAATTCACGATGAACCCCAAGAATTTCCCTGGTCCAACCCCGAAGACACACTTGGCCGGGTTGAGCTTCATCCGGTACTTGTCCATCGTATTAAAGTCCTCTCAAGGTCTGCTACATGATCCTCCGCCTTCAAACTCTTAGTCAGCATGTCATCTACATAGACCTCCATAGACTTCCCAATTTGGTCTTCGAACATTTTATTTACAAGGCGCTGATACGTTGCCCCTGCATTCTTCAGGCCAAAGGGCATGACCCTATAACACTATGTCCCCTTGTCAGTAATAAAAGCAGTTTTCTCCAAGTCCCTAGGGCTCATAAAGATCTGGTTGTACCTTGAGTAAGCATCTATGAAACTCATTAGTTCATGGACTGTGGTAGCGTCTACCATCTGATCAATGCGGGGGAGAGGGAAGTTGTCTTTGGGACAATGCTTGTTGAGGTCGGTGAAGTCTACACACATTCTCCACTTCCCGTTGGCTTTTGGGACAATGACTGCGTTGGACAGCCATTCAGGATAGATGACCTCTCTGATAAACTCAGCATCTTCTAACTTTTTGACCTCATCCCTTATGACCTCATATTTTTCTCTAGAGTAAATTCTCCTCTTCTGCTTTACACTACCACGTTGAGCTTGTGGCACATGATTTCGGGGTCGATCCTGGGCATATCTGTATGACTCAGGCAAAGACACTTTATCTTCTTCTCAACAGCTTGATGAGGTCTTCCTTGATGTTTGGCTTCAGAGTCTTGTCGACTTGGACGGTTTTTTTTTGCTCATCCTCATTGAGGATGACGGATTCTACCTCTTCCGCGGCTTCTCCTTTCTTCATCTTTTTCTCATCCCTGGGGTCCAGGGTGTCAATGTTGTAGGTGGTTGTTGCCTTCTTGTGCACCTCTCTTTCTTCGGTGGAGTTGAAATAACATTCACGCGCTGTCGTCTGGTCTCCCTAAACTTCCCCTACCCCATAAAGGGTTGAAAATTTAATCATCTGATGGACCGTAGACGGCACAGCTTCAAACCCCTTGAGGGCTACCCGCCCCAGTATAATGTTATAGGCCGAAAAGACATATTCATCCATCACAAAGAAGCTGACCTTCTTGGTAAGCCATCTCGGCCACTCGTCCCCCATCCTAACATCGGACTCATACACTCTAAGGGGATGAACCTTTTCTCCACTGAACCTAATCAATGGGTGATGGTATGGGATGATTCTAGCATAGCTGAGACCTAAGGCTTTAAAGCATGGTCAAAACATCACATCTGCAGAGCTCCCCCATCTACCAAGATCCTCGGCACCTCGCACCCGTGCACCCTGGTAGTGATGACGAGAGGGTCACCATGTGGGGCTAAGAGGCCTTTGAAGTCCATTCTTGAGAATCCCACTATCAGAGTATCCATATCGACCTTCTTCCTCTTTTCTGACTTTGCCTCTAGAGAGGTTGAGTGCACAGTTTTCGTCACTGCCTTGGCTTCAACTACATGGGCCATCCTGTCTACGACCTCTGACCCTCCTCCTGCTAGACCCTCGGAGATCATTCCCACACCGAGCGAGATCATATTAAATCTCTTGATAGGGTCTTGGTCGTCTCTTGGAGGGAGATCAGGGTCGTCCTCATCATCAGAAGGGTCGTCCCCTCTTTTTGGAGGATCTTCTCTACATGCATCACCCCGCTTCTTTCTGGGGTCGTCCGCTCGGCCCCTCTTGAAGGCACCTTTGTCAACGTACTTCCTGAGCTTCCCTTCTTTCAACATCCTCTCAATCTCATCTTTCAGAGCAAATCATTTGTCTGTCACGTGGCCATGGTCTTGGTGAAATTCACACCACAGGTTTTTGTTCCTCTTGTTGGGGGCGGCCCTCAACTTCTCAGGCCACTTCAGGGACCAGTCACTCTTTATCTCGTTGAGAATATGTTCACAGCTGACCGTTAGAGGGGTATAATCAGCGAACTTGTCATCCGTAGACCTCTTCTTCCCCTCTTTGTTCTTCTTAGGGTACTTACCCCCACTAGTGCCTCCTTTTTCATCTTCGTGTTTTGCGGTCATCGCCTCTTCGGCGTTCATCACCCTTCCTGTCGTCGACAGCAATTCAACCATCATCCTCGGAGGGTCTTCAGCAAGCTTCCATAGCAGCTTTCCCTTCTGGAGTCCTCCAATGAGGGCAGTCATGGCTATGCTCTCCTCATAGTCTTCCACCTCTAACTTTTCTTTGTTGAATCTGGCTATGTAGTCTCTTAGACTCTCATTCTTCCCCTGCTTAACATAGAGCAGGTGTGTGGTCTTCTTCTATGGCCTCACCCCAAAGAAAAAGTTGTGGATGAACCGGTCTGCCAACTGCTTAAATCTTTCAATGGAGTTTTTTGGAAGAGACATATACCAGACGTGTGCAGCCCCAATCAGAGTGCTAGAGAAGGCATGACACCTCATCTCATCTGAGATAGAGTATATGTCTGCCGCTGATTGGTACATCTCAATATGGTGGACAGGGTTGGTACTCCCATCATACCGAAGGGTCACCGCTGGTGGCTTGAACTTGGATGGCGTGGGGAAGTAGACTATCTTCGCCACAAAGGGTGAGCCTATGGAGTATCCTCTCTGAAGAGGGTCCCGTCTCTTCAGAATATCGCCAATCTTATCCTCCAGTCGGTGGATCGAGTCATTCCAGGGCCTCGTAGGGTTGGCTTGGTTGATGTTATCCCCCGCCGCCTCTTTGAGGTGAACGGACGTTCTGCGATGGCAGGCCTGTGTCGACTATTCATTTCCCCCTGACCATCGTCCCGTCCTAAGGGTCGGCCCCTGTGGGGTCGGCCATCTGCTGCCTCCCTTATGGACCTCGCATCACTCCTTGATCTGGACATTTTTCACGCAGGTCGTTTACTGGGCCCAGCCTCTCAAAGGCCGACCCCCTGCTCAAGCGATCAAAAGTAGAGCCTCTCGGGCGATCGTCAGGATTTTGCCTTCCACACTTCCCTCTGCTCTCCTGGAGAGGTCGTACAGTGTTGTTGGAGACCTCGTATGGCTCCCAGCACTCTCTGGGGGCCTCCTCCCCCTCCAGATCATCATACATGTCCACAGGGCAAGGGTTTCCAGACGCCGGGGGTCAGCAACATCCCTTTGCCGCTGTGGGGGTGGCAAGTCTTTGCGTGGTGATTGGGGTGGTCCCCTGGCCTCATGTTGCCCTGGAGCTGCTCCCGGAGTGATCATCTCAGGTGAGACCCCTGGGGGTCTTAGTATGTTCTGGCTTAGAGCTGTGAACTGTTCTTGTATGATCCGCTGGCTTGTTGCTAGAGACTTCAAGGCTACCGCCACATCAGCCATCTCAGACTAAGGTGGTAGCTAACTGGAACAGGGTCCTACTCCACTATCCGATGGAGGAAGTGGTGGTGGTGGCATCTCCGGTGCCATATGTTTGAGCTATGAAGAGCTGAACTGAAGAAGATTGGTAAGCTTGAGAACCTTAATGGGTCTCTTTCAATGGTGAAACATCTCCTCACAGGGGGAGAACTGGTTCACCACCAGAGTGCCCAGTGAGGTCAAGTTGTACAGAGGAAGAGATGTCTTCTCGTTCCCACAGACGGCGCCAAACTAATGATGCTGAAATCTAGCACCACCAAATAAGTGATGATGAGATCAAACTGTAAGTACCATGGCAGCCATAGATGTATAAGTGTGTAAGTGTGTAGAAGTAGATGAGTATAAGAGGAATAAGATAATGATGTATAGTGGTTCAGCCCATTAGGCCTACATCCACTGTGAGTGTGTGATCCACTAAGTATGGGCTCTAATGGCCTTGGATACAATACACATAAGCTCACTTTCTCTCTCTACTGTGTGTACAAGCAGAGTTTCAGCTAGGGTTACAATTATCCATCCATCCATCAATCCCCTTATAGGGTTGTAGGTGACAAGTATATATAGGTCTTGGGGGGTGTAGTGTACCCCCCAAGTAAGCATGGTGCATGTGAATTATGATCTAGCCAATCTCTTATTGACAACTGTAGATGCCAAATGATGACATAATATTCCCTCACATGAGGGGGTGATATTGTTATAACGATCTTCCACGTGCCATGTGCGCCTCACGCGCACTGTTCCACGCGTCTCCCAAACCATGCGCTGTGATGATGTCACCTTCGACCTATGATATGAGGCCGAGGGCAAAGTTCCTTCTGATATTGAGTCTGGACCAATTTAGGCCTTGTACTGTCGTACCCTCGGAGGGTCGTCTGAGCCTGATGAGGGGTCGGCCCCTTGAAGGGTCGTCTGGGCCTGATGAAGGGTCGTCCCCTTGAAGGGTCTTTTGGACCATGATGAGGGATCGGCCCCTTGAAGGGTCGTCTGGGCCTGATGAAGGGTCGACCCCTTGAAGGTTCGTCCGGGCCTAATGAGGGATCGGCCCCTTGAAGGGTCGTCTGGGCCTGATGAAGGGTCGGCCCCTTGAAGGGTCGTTCGGGCCTGATTAGGGGTCGGCCCCTTGAAGGGTCGTTGGGCCTGATGAAGGGTCGGTCGGGCCTGATGCGGGGTCGACCCCTTTAAGGGTCACGAGACCATCTTGGGCTCGTCTTGGTGGAGGGCTCCCTCGGCCTGGCCGAGGGTATATATGGGTATATCATGCACGATTCTGACTTACCATGCGGACGAACGATCCGTTTGCGCCTGATAATTCCCCGTCCAAAGAACCGACGAACACTTTCGATCCACATTTGACCCAAAGTCAACTCCCGGACCCGGGAGCAGTCCAAAATACTTTCTAAGGTCTCTAAATTACCTTTCCAGTGATTTACCCATGCACGATTCTGATCAACGGTTTGCGCTTTACGACCAATTTTCCGAAGGGACCTGAAAGAGACTGCCAAACGGCATGTTCCAAACCCTGCCTATCGACAGTGTGCCTAAACACACCTGCCAATTGGAAGGACTAAGGCTATGCCGATCGATAATGCCCTGGGCCTATAAAAAGTAGGGCCTAACCTCATTCCGAAAGAGAAAAATGAGAGATCCATTACTCTCAGCAAGCTCAGAAAACCCCTCTCGAAGTCAGTGCGATTTCCACATCCAAATCCCTTTCTAACCTTCACCTTTCATCACCTTTTTCATCAAGCTTGGTGAATTAAGTACCCTCCATCATCATCCAAGTGCAAGGGCTGGTCTCCAACATCCAAGATCAAGCTCAAGATCTCCAAGAAGGTCCAACTCTTTCAACTCTCTTTAAATTCCCCTAAATTTGCATTAACTTGTTTTATTACTTAGCACTTTTATTCTCTCATATCACATATCTTAATATACTTTTTATTTAGTATTATTGCACATCTCTTATTTTCATATAAATAAAACCCAAGAAAACAAGAAAAAGAGAATTTGCTCATAAATTTCAAACGGGAATTCTCACACTTTTCTCACAACTAAAACACTTTTTTACACACACACATATAAGAGAAGTCCCCGGTTGCATTTATGGGATAAATCCCACCCCTGATTTTGCCTGCGAACTACGTGGACTTTGATGCCTCTATAGGCTACATAGGCGTCTCGGAGTAAAACCCATGACTCGAGTCCTATTTCTACTTTTCTCTCATTTTCTATTTTCTCTATATTCTTTAAACTCAATTCTCTTAAATTCTATATATACATATATTTGTTCTTATTGGCGTATTATCCCATGTGCGTTATCGTTCCGTTATAACGATCAACGTGAGGAAAATCGCGTAAATCCTATTTTCTAATATTATTCTTAGGAACATTCCTACGGATGACTCGCTTTTTCTCTTCCACGATACAAGTCGATGATTCCTATCTCCACTACGTATACACATGCACACATATCACAGGTAAATAAAGGAAAATAGCAACAACCCATGAGAGATCGTAAGGGCGGAATGGGTGCCTAACACCTTCCCATTTCGTAACTTAGCCTCCGTACCCTTTTTCGAATCATTTTGGTTTCATATGTATCAGTATGTCTTTGGATGTTGTCCTTTGGGATGGCTCCCTTTTCTTTTGTCTGTTTTGAGTAAAATAGACTGGCGACTCCATCTCTCTACATTTTTTACCTCATCAATGATGCCGATTGAAGCGCTCCCGAGAGGGACGCACGGGACCAAAGGGATCCTCTCCCGTCATGAGGATCTGGGATGGCCACACTATATATGAGCCATCTGGTGGATATGCTGAACAACTTTGATATTTCTTTTGGGGATGCAACATCAATGATGGCCATTATGGAATCGAATCTAAGCATGCCTGTCACCTGTGTTTATGCCTAACTATAAGTGGTACATCATACAGTAATTTTCCCCCTCTTTACTATTCTTTGTGTTTTATCTCAAGAAAATGTAAAGTAAAGAAAAAAATAAACTGCTACTTACAACACCATCTAAGAGTTGAAAGCATTTAATTACATTTCTCGGGGTATTTGCCCCTAATAAAAAAAATCTCTTGAGCGTTTGGCTTTAACATCTGTAAGGCCTGATGTAATTGCTCAAGCTCGATTTGATCATGTGCATTCAATATCTACAAGGATAAGAAATCATCTTGGATTTTGGCACAAAAAGCATTAGTAACTTGTGAGGCATATTATAATGCCATATATAATCATGTGGGGTATATATTGCCCCATTTATTTTATTTTATGTCAAATAAAAATAAAATAAACTCGGAATCATGCATCGAGGAATCGTAAACATATTGTTATGTGCAACTTCATGATGCGAGTTTGATATGCTATAATATGCAGTTGATAGAGTGTAGACATATCATGGGGTGAACTGTTTATCTCATGCCCCCCTTATTTTATCAAAACTGAGAAAACTCAGAAATTTTGGGATCCATTTACACATAATTTAGTCACTAAGCATGCTGAGTCACCTTGAGGTGAATAATAAACCCAAATTTTGAATTTTCTTGTAATTAATATAACAATGTGAAGAAATCATATTTAAGCATAAATCGAATATAAGGTAGTGCGGAAGGTTTCTCCGGGCGACCATGGATGAGGTTGCTCAGGAGGTTGCTCCGAGGAACCATGACCGAGGCAGCTCGAGGTACCATGACTGAGGATGTTTGAGGTACCATGGATGAGGCTGCTTAAGGTACCACGACTGAGGATGCTCGAGGTACCATGACTAAGGCTGCTCGAGGTACCGCGGATGAGGCTGCTCGAGGTACCATGATTGAGCAAATTGCCAAGTTTCAAAAAAATATTTTTATTTGGGACAAGGTTGTTCGAGGGATGTCATTTTTGACATGTTTGCTCGAAACTATTATTTTGATAAGATTGCTCAAGTACACGTTCGTACTAAGTCGTTAAATGGTCTCTCATGGAGTAACACGAAATATTCGCAATTTAAAGGGGGTGTATGACTTTTTCATAAATCTATGTTTTTCTACTCGAGCAACTCAAATTCGTGCGAGTCTACACATATTTTTAAATATTGAAGAGTATTTTTCATGTTGTGTAAATAAAACACGCACAAATTAAATATCATAGCCTCCGAAATTAATAAAATAGGCGATATACTTTATGTTGGCCTATTTTTCTTTCAATATCACAAATCTATAATTGAAACTGCTTTTTGTCAATATGTTTAAATGACATATAAATAATATTGTAAAAATTTATTGAAAATGATTCAAATGTGGTGTTCTGTAACTGTACGGCGTGCCTCTAAAAGAGGTATCTCGAGTTAATATCTCAGTGTATATATAGATATTTAAACAAAAAACAAAACCCACTAACTTGGGACTTAGAGTCCCCAAATGGTCTGTATATATCCAAATAAAATCACAACTCACAACAAAAAACATTATACCCGAGTTTGCTGAAATCAAGGTCCTTAGTGATCAAGGCAGCTTGAATGTTAAGGTTCCTCAGAGATCGAGGTGGGAGGTCGAGGATGTTCCGTGATCAAGTCCACTCGAGGATGTTCGGAGTTCAGAGATGTTCAAAGTTCAAGGATCAAAGTGCTCGGAGTTTCATACGAGGTTGCTCGCATTTTCTAAGGTATCTCGGAGATCAACCTATTCAAAGGTTTAACTGATCTTGTTTCGTGGTTCATTAGGTGAGGTCCCTCCGAGCCACTCATGGTGTCCCAGGATCCTCGGATGCCAAGACCGTTCAGAGTTCTGATTACCTACTCGAATGTCAGTTTATTCGAGTATTGAAATTGCTCGGAGGTCAAGGTCCTCGAACTTAGCTTTTCAGAGATAGTTGTTCAAATTTCTAAAACCCCCCATGATGGGTCGAATCAAGGTTGTTCGATTTTTTATAGCCATGGTGGGTTGGAGGGTTTTCACAGTGGGTTGGCTTGTACGAGAATTCATACCCAAGGTGATTCAGTTCACCTAAGGTGGGTCAGTGGGAGATGGAAGTTGATTAGGTTTGTACAGGGTCGATTTCAAACCCTTATGATTTTAGTTTGATCATCTCATTGAATTGGCCTCTTTATTATTCATTTATTTGTTCTATTAATCAAATTTGAGGTCACCCGGTTTAGCACTGGAGCTTCGTCGGTGTGGGATTTTGCGGCGCTTAGAGCAACCCTTACGGGTACTGCAAATTTAGACATGCAGTATGAAAAAGACAAAACTTGCTACGCGTGTAGGGTAAAAATACAATAAAGCACCTAAACGACGCCGGATTAAGCCAAAACGATGCCGTTTTGGCTGAGAATAATTCGAACCTTGCGCGGAACATCATGTTCCGCCTAAGGTCATACGAAATTTGATTTTGCCCCCCAAATGTCTTGAGCCTTTTATCTTCTTCTCCCGAATTAATTACCTCAACTCTCACCTACATTTCAACTACTAAATTAAATCTAAACAGGTCTATTTATATCAACCCACCGTAAATAATTTTTATCACTTCAAAAAAAAAAAAAACAGCAACTAAGCCGGCCTATACACAGGTAAAAACTCCGAATTTTTTTCCTTGTAAATTATTTATTTGTGCATTTTAATATTCTATTTAATTACTTAATTATTACTTAATATTATATTTATTTAGTTAGAGCAATCCTTATGTAAAGAATATCAGTAGTTATTTTTCTTAAATAATATCTTATTATAATTAGTAAATATTAAATTATTTGTTATGTATTTTTCTGGTATATTTGTTCTGTATTTGTTATTTAAGTGAATGTTTATAATAAATTAATTAGTAAATGTTTAATTATTTGTTAGGTTTTTGGACGGTCCTTGTTGATACCAAAATTAATGTGCTGATGTGGACGAATAAGATGAAGACACGTGTCAATCTACATGGCACAATAGCAGCGAGGAAGATCATTTCCCGACCAACCGTGCTTCTTTCCGAACAACGAGAATACACCTAGAAACTCTATCATGCCGAGGAACTCTATCATACCGAGGAACTCTATCATCCCGAGATACTCTAAGTACTCCAAGGAACTCTTGATCAACAAGCAACTAAGGCGGTCTGAACTGCATCTCGGCCGTATCATTAATTACCAGACGGACAACTGTTCAACTATTCATTATATTCTTGACGCACACGCTGCATTAAATGTATTACCCTTTCATATGTATATCATTTAATGTATTGGACCTTTCATGTACAGCCTAAAGGCTATAAATACCTTGTATCATCCTCAATTCAAGGGGACCGGAATTTCTTGAGAGAACTTGTAATCAAGAATTCCACAAACACTCAGTAATAACATAACAGTGGACGTAGGCTTTATTCCTAGCCGAACCACTTTAAAAATATTTGTCTTATTTATTTATCTGTGATTAAATAATTAGAGCGATCTAGTTTTTTTACATCAACAGATTGGCGCCGTCTGTGGGAAACGACTGTTATTATCGTTTTTCCTAAAAATCATTTATCACCAATGGCAGATAATCCAAAATCCAGTAATCGAAATGTTGGAAATACTGGAAATCTTCCAAATCCATCTGCATCCCCAGATCTGGCTGGAATTATGACGAATCTGGCTCAAGGACAAACCGCCATGCAAGAATCTATGAGGCAACTCATTCAAACTCTTCAGGGCGGTGCACCTACCTATTCAGGGAAAAGGAGTGATCATAGGCAATCGCAATCTAGACGTACCGGGTCATATCGCAATGAGGAGTCTAATGATTCTTCTTATCAACCTGGGCGAACTTCATCAATACGGGCTACGGATACAGATCAACGTATCACTCTCTCTCCGGAGAGAACTAGTGCTTTGGAAAGGTTAAGCAGGGTGTCTCCTTTCAGTCGATTAGGACCAAGGAAGAACATGAGTCCACCTAGGGCTCCATCAAGAAGTTTTCGACCACCACCAGGTTTGAGAGAAGGATCTGCGCAATCACGACCAACCACTCGTCGAGATAAATCTCAGGAAGCTACGTCAGAGCAATCAGTTGCTCGGACTAAGCGGCCCGAGGAAGGGAATGAAGCATGGAAAGGTTCCATTCAACGGTTGGAGGATAGACTGGGAGAAATGGCTAAGGCGAGGAACCCCTTACAGAGAACTTTTGTTCAAGGAACACCTTTTGTGCAAGCCATTGTGGATTTCCCTACACCGTCGAAATTCAAAGCACCCGTAGTGACTCCCAAGTACGATGGAAAGACAGATCCCGTACTTCATATAGAACAATACCAAGCTGCTGCAGATATCTACGCTGTCCCTGACGAGATGAGGTGTAGAGCATTCTCATGAACTCTTACCGGATCTGCACAGATATGGTACAATAATCTTCCTCGGGGTAAGATTTCAACCTTTGTTCAGTTAGCCGAATTGTTTATTGGCAATTTTTGTTTTGGAGCAAAGCCGGTAAAGCGAGTAGCACACTTGCTAAGTGTTAGACAAAAATCAGGTGAAAGTACTAGAGATTACATAACTCGTTTCAATAACGAAAAGTTGGAAGTCATAGATTATGAAGAAAAGACAGCAATCACTGCCCTGATGAGTGGTTTGCTGCCTAACAAGCTGTACTACACTTTGGCCAAAGATCCACCTAAAAATATGTCGGAGTTGATGGCAAAGGCGGCCAAAATCATGAATGCCGAGGAGGCTATGGCTGCGAAGAAGAATATGGACAAAGAAGTTAAAGTTGAGGTCGACAATTCTAAGAAGAAAGATCAGAAAGGTAATGGTGGTGATAAACATTCCAAGAATAACAGGATGAAGTTGGAAGCCCTAAAGAAGTATGATAATTATACTCCATTGAAAGTGGGTATTAATCATGTTTTGGAAGAAATCAGGAATAACGAGGAAATCAAGTGGCCAGAGAAACTGAAGACAGATCCCGACCTGAGGAATAAGGCCAAATATTGCGAGTTTCACAAAGATCATGGCCATATGACCAAAAATTGTATAGCCCTTCAGAACGAGATTGAAACACTCATCCGAAGAGGAAAATTATCAAAGTACGTAGATCGCAGGAGTGAGAGGAAGAATGATGATAGAACTAGAGAGAGATCTAGATCTCCTCGTCGTGCAGAGGAGAAAAAGAGAAGGGACCATGAAGAGGATCCAGATGATGACCCCGATCTTCCCAAGAAGCCACGAAAACCTGAACGAGAGGTATTTTCCATACGTTTTGGATCATTTGATTGTAATGTTATTACAGGAGGAGATGCAGGAGGAGGAGACCTTACTGCAGAAAGAAAAGCTTATCTCGGAGAGGCTCAAGCTTGTTCATACATTCAGCGAATAAACCTGGCCGAGGATGATCGTCCGAGGAAGGTAAACAAAGAGAAGCTAGTGATTGGTTTTTCAAAAAACGACCTGGCATGTGTTCTTTACCCTCATGATGATCCTCTGGTGATCAAAATGAGGATGAAGGATGTGGTCATTTCAAGGGTGTTAGTAGACAATGGTAGTTCGGCAGACATCATGTACTATTCATGCTTTGATAGCTTGAATTTAAAATTATCTCAATTAGAACCTTATCACAGACCCCTTCTGGGTTTTGCTGGCGAGAAAGTTTTTCCACTTGGGACGATCAAGTTGGATATACTCATTGGAACTTGGCCTGCTTGTCGAACAGAAAGAATACGCTTTTTTGTGATGGATAAGAATGTGCAGTCCGCCTACAACATCATCATGGGAAGAGTTGGATTGAAGAAGTTCGAAGCAGTTCCATCTACAGTACATCAGTGTTTGAAATTCCCAACGAATTTTGGAGTAGGAATTATGAAAGGTGATCAAAAAGTAGCTCGAGAATGCTATTATTCGTCTGCCGAGCAAGAGGAACTTGAAGAATCAAAGAAAAAGACTACTACTTACCAAGTGGAGGAAGGCACAGAAATTGAAACTCTTGACCCTAGGGATGAATCTCAACTCGTAAAAGGGCAGGTTGTGGAATCTACAGAAATTGTTATCCTGGACGATGAGCATCCTGAACGAATAACTCAGATAGGATCGTCGTTGGATTTTTCAATAAAACAGGAGTTGATAACTTTCTTGAGAAGCAGGAAGAATACTTTTGCTTGGAGTCATGAAGACATGCCAGGAATAGATCCAAACTTCTTATGTCATGAACTCAATGTGAATAAGGAGATCAAGCCTGTGAAGCAAAGAAGAAGAGTGTTTAGTCCCGAGAAGAACCAGGCCATATAAGAGGAGGTCGAGAAACTCCAGAAAGCCCAATTCATTGAAGATGTGAAATATCCAGATTGGTTGGCGAATGTGGTGATGGTAAAGAAGAAGAACAACAAATGGAGAATGTGTGTTGATTTTACTGATCTCAACAAAGCATGTCCAAAAGATCATTTTCCATTGCCCAGAATTGATCAACTAGTGGATGCTACCTCGGGACACGAGCTACTCAGCTTCATGGATGCTTATTCTGGCTACAACCAAATCAAAATGAAACCTGAAGACAGGGAAAGTACTTTTTTTATCACCCCAAGGGGAACTTATTGTTATAATGTTATGCCTTTTGGTTTAAAAAATGCAGGTGCAACATATCAGCGGTTGATGAACAAGGTTTTCACCGAACAAATCAGCCGTAATATGGAGGTCTATGTCGACGACATGCTCACCAAAAGCAAGAGAGCTGCAGATCATTTGGTTGACTTGAGTCAAACTTTTGATCAACTGGATAAATACCAGATGAAGCTTAACCCGACGAAATGTACCTTTGGAGTACAAGAAGGAATGTTCCTCGGATACATCGTCAACCAACGAGGTATTGAGGCAAATCCAGAAAAGATCAAGGCTCTTTTAGGGCTGCGATCCCCGACGACGAAGAAAGAAGTGCAAAGTCTTACCGGACGAGTTGCAGCACTCAACAGATTTGTATCCCGAGCAACTGATAAATGCCTCCCATTCTTCAAAACACTACGAAAAAGTTTTGAGTGGACTGATGAATGTGAGAAAGCCTTTCAAGATTTGAAGAAGTATTTGGGAGCCCCACCATTGTTGTCTAGGCCAATAACTGGAGAGAAGCTGTACTTGTATTTGGCAGTATCAGAAAATGCAGTTAGCTCAGCGTTGATCAGATTGGAGAATGGAGTCCAGAAGCCAATTTATTACACAAGCAAGGCCTTCCGAGGTGCGGAAATCAGATACCCAAAGCTGGAAAAATTGGCACTGGCATTAATTGAAGCAAGTAGAAGAATGAGGCCATACTTCCAGGCCCATACCATCATTGTGTATAGCGACATGCCGTTAAGACAAGCCCTTCACAAGCCAGAAAAATCAGGAAGATTGATGTACTGGGCAATAGAGCTCGGTGAATATGATATTGTGTATGAACCCAGATCATCGTTGAAAGGGCAAGCCGTGGCAGATTTTATAGCAGAGTTCACATACCCTGATACCCCCGAGGAGCAAAAGGTGCTTGCTGACCTACCTGTGGACGATACAGAATCAACAGACACAAATCCAAACCAACCAAGGTTGGTAAAAGGACTTGTGGATGTAGAAAAATCATCATATTCAAACCCCGACCAACTCCGGTTGGTAGAGGGGCGCGAACAAATGACCGACGAGGAACGAAGGACACCCGGGGATGATGAAAGAAAACAGATGATATTTCACCGAGGAACTCTAACAGATAAGAAATTTGAAGACGAGTTGCATACATGGAGATTATATGTAGATGGATCATCCTGCACGGCTGGTTGTGGAGCAGGGATTGTTTTAAACTCTCCAGATGATATTGACATGGAGTATGCCTTGAGATTCCAATTCAAAGCTTCCAATAATGAGGCTGAATATGAGGCTATGATAGCAGGTTTTCATTTGGCGAAAGTTATGGAGGCACGTCAAGTAATTGTTTTCAGTGATTCTCAATTAATTGTGAATCAAATGATGGGAATATATGCAGTGAAGGGAGAGTTAATGGTGAAGTACCATGCAAAAGTGATGGAGTTATTGAAAGAATTTGATGCTATTCAATTGATGAGGATACCGAGATTGGAGAATGCTAGAGCAGACGCATTGGCCCGACTAGCGTCAGCTACGCGCACCGAGCTGCGAAGAACAATACCAATTGAAGTACTTGAAAGTCGGAGCATAAAAGAAGATCTGACGGTGAAGATTATTACCCTTGATTTAGGACCATCTTGGATGGATCCTATCAGAGCATACATTGAAGAAGGAGTACTACCGGAGGACAAACTAGCTG
The DNA here is from genome assembly GCA_949130495.1 of Sambucus nigra. Lineage (NCBI taxonomy): Eukaryota > Viridiplantae > Streptophyta > Magnoliopsida > Dipsacales > Adoxaceae > Sambucus > Sambucus nigra. The sequence goes on from OX422218.1 coordinate 135,554,566, forward strand.
CCAAGAAATTGAAGTATAAAGTTGCTCGGTATGTGTTAACTAATGGTGTTTTGTATAGACGAGGAATTATGGTAGGTTTGCAGAGATGTGTGCATCCATCAGAAGTCAAAGAATTGATTGAAGAAATCCATGAAGGATCTTGTGGAGCTCATGTAGCAGGTCGGACTCTTCTGCAAAGGGTGATGACACAGGGATACTACTGGCCGACGATGAGAGATGATTGTATAGCCTATGCTAAGAAGTGTGACAAGTGCCAACGTTTTTCTTCCATCCGAAGAACTCCACAGGCATTGTTGACACCCATAACATCACCTTGGCCATTTGCCATTTGGGGGATTGATCTGGTTGGACCACTGCCGACGACCCGAGGAAGATTCAAGTATCTCGTCGTGGCAGTAGACTATTTTACTAAGTGGGTGGAAGCTGAACCACTAATTGATATGACGTATGAGAAGGTGTATCAGTTCATATGGAAGAATATCATTTGTCGATATGGTCTCCCCCACGCTTTCATCACAGACCATGGAACGCAATTTGATAATGAAGAATTTGCTGCCTATTGTCATCAGTCAAACGTCTTGAAGTTTCATTCAGCACCAGGCCATCCCCAAAGCAATGGACAGACCGAAGTAACGAACAGAACATTACTAAATGGGTTGAAGAAGAGGTTAAGTGAGGCTAAAGCAAATTGGATTAATGAGCTACAATCAGTTTTGTGGGCTTACCGAACAACTCCCCGAGCAGCAACAGGTGAATCACCATATATGCTAGCATTTGGAAGTGAGGCTGTAATACCTGCCGAGTTGGGCCTACCAACACACAGGGTGTTAAATTTCAATTCTCCGATCAGTGATTTGATGAGAAGGATGGATTTGGATATGCTCGAGGAAGTCAGAGAAGAGGCAGCCATTAGGAATGCTGCTTATCAACAACGAACAGCTCTGTTTTACAACAAAAGGGTAAAGAAATGTGATTTAAAGGAGGGGGATTATGTGCTAAAGAAGGTCATTCAGAAGCAGAATAAACTGGAAGCAAACTGGTATGGACCTTACCGAGTTACAGAGGTTGTTCGACCAGGAACTTACAGAATAGCAACTCTAGAAGGAGAGGAATTTAAGAACGCATGGAATGCTGAACACCTGCGCAAGTATTATCAGTGATGTCAAATGTAAAGCAGTTCTTTCATTATGAATAAAATGAGGATGTTTCGCCATGTTCTTTCTGGTTGAAAATTTTTCGGGGAATACTAGTGTAATACACTACACAACAAAAGTGCTCTAAGGAGCCAACCTCCTTTGGAGGACAGCTCTACGGAGCAAAAGTGCTCTAAGGAGCCAACCTCCTTTGGTTAGGAGGACAGCTCTACGGAGCAAAAGTGCTATAAGTAGCCAACCTCCTTTGGTTAGGAGGACATGCTCTAAAGAGCCAAAAAATGCTCTAAGGAGCCAAAAGCTTTAAGGAGCCAGAAAGTGTACACCAGCATGATCAACTACGGTTGGTAAGATAAAAATATACTCTCATATTACAACTTATGTTGGTCGGGAGGTAATATTATTACAATGAGTTCTTTGAAGAACAAAATGTTCAAAAAATACACCAAGTATAGTTGGTCGGGGATAAAAACCCAATAATTGTAGTTGGTCGGCGAGGACAACTTATTGATCTTAGTTGGTCGGACGCAATTTTATAATTAAACCAAGTATAGCTGGTCGGGGATAAAAAAAACCCATCAGCTGTAATTGGTCGACAAACATTATTCACCCATCTTGGTTGGTTGGAAACAGTTTGAACATTTTTACTCATTACTTTATTATTAAGTGATCGAGAAACATTACTAATACTTGTAACTTTTTATTAAGTTGCTTATTGAACAATAATATTGTTATCTTTTTAACAGATACATAGATACATATGTACAAATATAAATGTGCTTGATAAACACAAGACTAACAAAATTGGCAAACGGAAAATGAAAATCTTTTCATTAATCTAGAATAAGTTACAAGTTACAAGAAGGTACTAAATTGTTACATGAATATTACTATTCTATTGGTTTTTTGCCCTGTGCTTTAGAAACAGGTTCCTCGCCGGCAGGAGGGTCTTCTAGGCAAAGGGGAGAATTGATGAAATTAACATCTCTGAGCATTCTCACGTTCATAACAGAAGGTGTATCCAAAAGATGCTCAGGACGAGATAATTCAACTTGGGAGTGAAGGCTATAATCACCAAGGTATTTTGAAATTAGGCTGCGAGGAATGAAACGAGCTGGGATCCATGCCATATCCAATTTGAAAGGTGGTACAGGCAAGTCTAATAATGATGGAGCATGATAGTCCCATAAAAAATGCCCTTGCTCCAACTTTAACACACCCAATGCATTTAACCATCCTTGCTTGTAACCTTCATTATTAGCATGTTCAATGCGAGCGTCAAGATGAACGAGAGCTTCATTATATCCTGCCATCCAGAATTCCCTTGGCTGTTTATGGAATTGGAAGGTTAATCTATCCAATTGTTCATGAAGGCTTTTGACAAAGATATCCTTGTTATGCAAGGCAGATTTCGTTGATGCCAGCTGATCTTCCAGAGACAGATTCTTATTGGACATTTCAGTCAGAGCACGGTCTTTTGCTTTCAACTGGAATGCTTGAGTTTCCAGAGTAGACTGAGTACGAGCCTCTTCAACATTTTGGCTGACTCTTCCTCGCCCCCGAGAACCTCTTCCTCGTCCCCGAGCAGTTCCAGAAATGGCAGATCTTCTTAAGTCCTCCAGCTCTTGCCTCAGTTTGGCATTTTCGACCTCTAAGAGCGAGAAGCCTTCATCAGTAACTGGTATTAATGCAGTAGAAGATGAAGCAGCAGATTCATATTGAGCTAATTTCTTTTGCAAATTATTATTTTCTTGTTCCAGGATCTCGGCAATTTGTCTACAGGCTTCAACTTCACCTTTTAGGGTCCTCTCCCGGACGTCATACCCAGTAATGATCTTCTTGTGGCCTGTTTCTAAAGAGAGCTGCTGGTATCTATTTTCATAATCCTTATGCAACGAAGCCATTGATTCGTTGTGTTGATTTTGAAGATCCTCTAAGGAACCATGAAGATCTTCAATCAACTCATAGTAAGCGACATTGTTGGCCACTGCTCGGTCGAGTAAAGCTTTCAAGTACTGATAAGCTTCAATAGCCTGCTCTGAAGCACTATGACCAAGGATATCAGCAATTTCCGATGTACTAAGATCTGTATGACCAGCCTTATAGTATTGATGACATTGCTGCATCAGCTCGGTATCATGAGAAGAGATCAAGTCCATTCTAGCAACAAACTAATGACAAGAAAAAGACAACAATCAACAAAAACAAGTTATCAACAACAGAGATAAGCAAAGATATATTTTATTAGATCATCAAAAAGTTACATTGTTCGATTACAAGGAAATACAGAAATGCTACCGAACAACTTCACACCTTTTCCTTGTCTCCCAAGACTTTCTCGGGAGGCTGGGACGAGGAGCTCGGTTGCTCGGTGGTAACTACAGCTTGATCGGTAGGAATCTTCTCCGGAGGAGGAGGCATGGAGGAAACGTCCTCAGTGGCAGAGGGTTGAGAGGCAGAAACTTGATCGCCCATAGCCATGGAAGACTCATCTGAAGCAGGTTCATCTTCTTCTTCTTCCACAATTGGTGGAGGAGGACCAGGGAGATGTCGTTGGAATAGCTCAGAATCGTCTTGGACTTTTAGCTCTTGTAGAGCAGCTACCCAACCATCATGGAAGTATTTCAACTCCCCATATTGGACTTGGGACGTCATTGCAGCTATCCCTCTCTCCCATCCTTTCTCCCAACCAACGCTGAAATGTTTCTTGATTGCAACTTTTCTCCTCGACTTCTCCGAGGAGAGCTTCACCTCCAGTTCCTCTTTCTTAACCTTGATATCTCGCAGAGTAGATAATTCTTCTTCTGCCTTTTTCAATTTATCATCAGATTCCTGATACTTAACCTCCAAAACTTTAACTTTCTCCTCCAAATTCTTGGAGGCTTCAGCCATCCTCATCTTCTCAGCCTCAGCCACAGCCAGCTTTTTCTCCCAAACAGTTTTCTCCTCGATGTACTGTTGGCGAGATTCCTTCACAGATTGGGTTAAACCCAACAAAGCATCGTCAACATCGGACGAGGAAGTGGAAGCTTTAATAACTTGATCTTTCTTCACGATGGTATTGAAGCAGTTCACCAGCTGAAAGATAAGAAAAACAATAGAGTCAACACAAATACAAGAATTCAAGAAAAAGAAAGAAAGACCAAAAGTATGAGAAATTTACTGAAGAAAGATGGCGAGCAGCTAGGGATGTCAGTGTATCCCTAGGAATTTTTTCATCAACCCCGAGAACCTCGGGTATAACTGAGCTCGTTGAAGAACTCGGAAGAATGATTTTTGAGACACTACTACCACCAGCGGGTAGAGAAGATGCAGTTCCAGCAAGATTAACTGAGGATGATTTCCTCAATCTCTTCAAAGGACGGTCAGCAGCATCAACCAAGGAAGAAGTCTTGGTCGGAGAGATGGCAATTACATCAGCAGGAGCATCTTTCTTGCTCGGGGCCACTGGGGGCTTCTCGGCAACTTTGGAGGAACCAGCATCTACTTTTTTAGTCCCCTCTGGGACATCAATTTTGCCTTTCTGGGCTCCAACAGCAGAAGAAGTGTCACCAAATAGAGCAGGAGGAGCTCTTTTCTTGCCCATTCTCTGAGATAGGGGGATATGAGAATCTGAAGATGAACTTTCTGGTGTTGAAGCTGGTTCAACAGGGCGAGCAGTATAAGAAGTTGTGTAACTCTTATACTGTGGTAAATATGAAGCAGATCTAATATGCTCGTCAGCAATGGTCTTATGCAAATTCCAGATAAGTTTCAAATGCTTGATATTCACTTCTGACTCTTTTGGAGTTTTTCTTTTGCTATCAACTGCAAATAAATACATAATGGAATATCAGTCATACATTTTGTCAAACATGATGAAAGCATAATTTCATAAGTAAAATAAAATGAAAAATAAACCTATCCCATTGCCGTATGGGGGGCATCTGGGACCGTTGTAGACTTCATTCCCAGATAAAGGCGCATGTTGCCAATTTTTTATGACCAACCCATGCTCAAAATAATCCCTATTTGAGTCAGGGAGATTAACTACAAGAGACCTATTCAAATACCTAGTTTTTAAATAATAAATATTATCTAGAACAGCCCATTTATAACAAAACATAATTTCAGGGATCCCAATACGAGTCCCATGAGTTAAATTTAATTTGTGCACCCCGTTAATTATTCTCCATGAATTGGGGGCTATTTTTGCAGGAACAAGATCAAAATATTGACAAAACTCAAGACATAATGAGTTTGGTGGAAAGGAAAAACCGCATTCAGCAACAAAAAGACTGGGGAACCAATGTCCCTCAGCCAATCGAAAGTAATCTAAAGGCTCAGAAAGAACCTCTAGAGTTACCCACGAAGGAATGGAAAAATCAGAACGGAATTTCTCAATAGACTCCACAATATAAACCATATTGAATAAAAGAGATACAGAAGAAAGAAAGAAGATCTTACAGAAAGAAAGGAGATGTGTTGACAACGAACGGAAACAAGGATGAACGCACAAGAGAAGAAGAGAATAGAAAGCTTGAATGCAGAGAATGAAAAACGTAAACGACGGTATGGTTACCAAAGAAGTTTAAATACTTTGCATTGGGAAGCGGCGAAAGAAATGATTACCATGATTACCAAAAAGAAACTACTAAACTTCCGGTGGCTAAACGGACAAAATTTGCACGAATATCAAAGCGCTTATCAAAAAGGCGGAAACTGCGAAATAAGAAGGAAATTTGAATACAATGTTCCTGAAACCCGGGAAGTACATTTAATATTGCCATATACCGAGAAAGAATGTTCCATACTCTTCAAAGTTCAAAATATGAAACATTGGGGGCTTCTGTTGATACCAAAATTAATGTGCTGATGTGGACGAATAAGATGAAGACACGTGTCAATCTACATGGCACAATAGCAGCGAGGAAGATCATTTCCCGACCAACCGTGCTTCTTTCCGAACAACGAGAATACACCGAGAAACTCTATCATGCCGAGGAACTCTATCATACCGAGGAACTCTATCATCCCGAGATACTCTAAGTACTCCGAGGAACTCTTGATCAACAAGCAACTAAGGCGATCCGAACTGCATCTCGGCCGTATCATTAATTACCAGACGGACAACTGTTCAACTATTCATTATATTCTTGACGCACACGCTGCATTAAATGTATTACCCTTTCATATGTATATCATTTAATGTATTGGACCTTTCATGTACAGCCTAAAGGCTATAAATACCTTGTATCATCCTCAATTCAAGGGGACCGGAATTTCTTGAGAGAACTTGTAATCAAGAATTCCACAAACACTCAGTAATAACATAACAGTGGACGTAGGCTTTATTCCTAGCCGAACCACTTTAAAAATATTTGTCTTATTTATTTATCTGTGATTAAATAATTAGAGCGATCTAGTTTTTTACATCAACAGTCCTTTTGTTAACAAATTATTTAAGTGAATGTTTATAATAAATTATTTAGTCAATGTTTAATTAACAGTTATGTTTTTTTTTATTCTGGTTATAAGAAATTATTGAAGTCAATGTTTATAATAAATTAGTGAATGTTTCTACAAAATTATTTAAGAAATTATCTGTTCCTTTTATATTTTTTAAATAATTTCTAGTTGTGTATTTCTAACAGACGTATTTATTACGTATTTAGTAATTATCATGTATATTTAGTAATTATTTGATGTGTTAATGTTCTCATGTAAATTTAATAATTATCATGTAAATTTAGTAATGTAAAGTTATCATGTAAATTATCATGTAAAGTAATAGGTAATTATCATGTAAAGTTATCTACTTGTTATATTTAATTTTTGTTGTGTCAACAACCCTATTTAAATGAATGTTTTTGTTCGGTTCGGTTATGTTTTTTTTATGTTTATATTTTTAAGAAACTATTTAAGTGGATGCTTATAAAAAAAATAGTGAATGTTTATAAAAAATTATTTAAGAAATTATCTATTCGTTCTGTTTTTTAATAAATTATCTGTGTTGTTATTTTTTTTAAATAATAATATGTTCTATTTTTGTAAAGATTTCGTAAATTGCAGTGTTGATAATGGAACAAATTGGAAAGAAATTTAGACGGGCTGTTGGGGCTAGAAAGTCTCGAAAAATGAGAGAAGGTAGTCGAGAGACCGAAACTACTACTGCCGAGCGACCTATAGTTTTTGAGAACTATAGGCGTATAGTGGACGACGGAGATCACATTAAATCTTCTCCGGACACGGCCACAAACGGCAACTCAATAAAGATGCGTGGCAATTGGCAAAGTCTTAGAGCCACATACAAATATTTAAAAACATATCCTGAGGTTATACAGTTTATACACCGTAGCGGTTGGGGAGATTTGTTGGATGCTCAAATTCCAAGACAAGTTGGGGATTGGTACAAGCGCTCGGTGAGCGTTGGTGGGACATAACCAACACGTTCCAACTACCAACCGGGGAGCTCACCATTACTCCTTATGATTTTACGATTTTGACTGGTTAGTTTCTGCATATAAAAAATAAATTCAATATTAACATTGATTAGTACATTAATTAAATTAACAACTGATTGTTATCCTTCCCATCTTGCAGGTATTCCTATCGGAAGCGGTCCTATGGTACCGATGAGTGATAGAAAATACTTGATTGTACTTGACGGAAAAACTCAAATACGGGCTGACATTATACATAGATACTTTCCCGGCATCGAACCAAATTACAGTGATTCATGTGGGGTGAAAGTGTCGAGCTTAAATAAGTGGTTCGAGGCCATAAAGTTAAATACTGTGATTGTTGCCCTGAAGACATTGCAAGGGTTTTTTTATTTTTTTATGTGGGACATATTTTTTTTCCGACCGCAAGAGACAGCGTTCCTATTGGTTTGTTGGCTGCTTTGGAGGATTTGGAGATTGTGGGATCATACGATTGGGGTTCGGCAATTCTAGCTCGCATCTACTACTCTCTCCATCTCTTGTCAAGATGTCGCGTAGACTCTATGAATTGTTTTTGGCAACTCATATTGGTAAGTGTAAAAAATTGATATTATATGTTTTAAATCAAAAATTTATGGTTTAATAATAATCATTTTTGTATTGCAGTTGTTCGGGTTCGAATATATACAGCGGGCGTGTCCCTTATTGAGGGAAGATACAGGTGACTGCTGGCTTAGGATTAATCGATGGAAGAAAGAAAATCGGTTAAATCGTAAGGAGACAAAGGGCTCAATCCAATATAATTTTCCCACAGCCCAGAGTCAGATTGAAATTCGATCGCCAGGTTCAATCAATTGGATACCTTACTCGGGGTCTACTGTGGAGATGGATGCCTACGTTCAACATGCGAAGTACATATCGCTGAAACGATGCGTTCTTATGGATCCTCAATATGGGGGGTATATTACGGGGGTTATCGATGCCGGCGATAGATCACCGGTGTAATTTGCATACCAAATGACCCTCCGCCGCAAATGATGAGGATACCCTTTCACCATGATGGGCATGGAATTATTATTGACGAGATGGACCCAGCGTATCTGTTGTTTCCCAACCCATGTATGACCGTTACTGGAAGCAAGTGTCCATAGGCCTTGTAATGCCACCCCTATATCGAGCAGTCAACACGGATGTCATAAGTCCCAGCGCACTTCCATACCACATCCAAATACCGACTGTCCCTTCACAGGCACCTGGCGCTTATGAGACTCCCATAGGTCGGGTACATCCCACTCTACCCCAAATGACTTGGGATCTACCGTTTTGCAGTCCTGCAGGTGTACCCATATTGATTCCGGTTCCACGGCCAGACAGGATTGCGGTCGATGAAGAATTGCCCACATACGATGACCTCTTATTTACTAGTCGGGAATTCTCAAATTATTGGCAATCATCGAGAGCCACCGCTCTAGGTGAAGCCATGCATCTTAATAACTATTGGAGTCATGAGTTGGATATAGCTACAAGGAAGCTCTAAGAGTTGGGTGTATCTCACGAGCGAACTGCTCCCCCGCCTAATTTCTTTAGTGCTACAACCTCGGCCTTTTACAACCCCACAGAAGATCCCCGACCTCCGACCACAGTATATCGACTGCAGATGGATGATATTGGTCCCCAAGAAGATACTAGCCAACCTGGTCCATCAACGCAAAATTATGACATGTCTGATGCTGTAAATTTGGATGATGTAGAATGGGATTTCGATAATGAATATTAATATGTTTTGTATTGTTGTTATTTATGTTGTTATCTTTATTATTTATGTTGTATTGTTAAGATTGACGCAATAAGCATTTCACAATATGAAGCTTCATTTAACAAATTCAGAATATATATATAAATGAAGTTAGTGTTCAGAATATAAATATAAATTCAGAATATAAATATAAATGTAAATGAAGATAGTGTTTTGAACCATTAATTCCGTTACATTTAATTTAGCAATAAACTAGATATTAATAAACATGCAAGGATTCAAATTAACATGAATAGTCAAGGAGATGAAAGAAAAACTAGTAAAACTCCTTCCAATAAGCATTTCTCCTCAACGCACACCATGTCATTAGGCCTTCAAAATTCTCACCGAACGTGCGAATGTATGAATTCACCGCCTCCTCATATGGATCGTCTTCCTCATCCAATGGTTGCATATCTTGTTCAACTCTATTGAAAATGTTATCAAATTCCTCGATGTCGTCTTTAATTTCCAACCATCGATCCATCAAGTTACGCGGGCTCTGATAATCATGCATAGGTAGCAACTCATGATATTTGTCGGCAATTATTTCCCAAGGGGTTCGTAGATCATTAACTTGGCTAATCTCACAACCAAAAAGACCGCGTGGAAATGAATCTATCAAGGCTTCAGCCAAGAACTCATCAATCACATCTTCGTAAGATGCCATTGTGCTCATTAGCACTCAATCTGGCCATTCACATTTATAGCAGTATAATTAACCACATAAACCGTCCTAGCTATTCCGCCCTTGTTCTTCGGCTTAGTATGATCCGAGCTACATCTTTCGCCCTAGATTATCCGCCAATTGTCTTCCGAGCTACATCTTCCGCTCTACATATTTCGGCCAAGATTATCCGCCTAATGTGATTCGATCTACATCTTCCGCTCTAGATATTCCGTCCTACATCGTCCACCTATTATAAATACGAAGACCTTTTATACTTTAAGTTCATCAACAAATTCTCTTTACTGATCAAACGTCATACCACAGTGAGTGAGATGGAAGAATACGAAGAAATACAAGCCATGCAAATGGCCTAGTCAAATATAGCCAAAAAGAAAAAGAAAATAGCTATGGGCCATATGCAACAAATTCAAAATATGGCCCTTCATAACATAGTTTGTGATTCCCATGAGGATCAAACGAGGAGGACGATATGTCGGACCAGAGAGGTGGGCCATGATAGACTAATCGCCGACTATTTTGGTGAAGCATCGGTATACAAAGACTTCATTTCCGGTGACGTTTTAGAATAAATCGAGCCCTATATATACGTATTCATGATGTTGTATGTAGTTACGACTCCTGGTTCATACAAAAACCAGATGCACTTGGTCGTCTTGGCCTGTCCTCGCATCAAAAAATCATTTCTTCTCTGCGAATGTTAGCATATGGGTCTTCTGCTGATATAAATGGAGAGTACCTGTGTATCGGAGAATCGACAACCCAGAAGGCATTGGTCCGATTATCCCTTGCCATTGTGGGAATATTTGGCCCGGAGTATAACAGAAAGCCTACCGCTCTCGATGTGCAAAGGCTTACCGAATAAAATGCGGCGCGTGGATTCCCTGGAATGCTGGGGAGCATAGACTGCATGCATTGGGAGTGGAAAAATTGTCCAACCGAATGGCATGGGCAATATACTGGACATAAAAAGTCACCGACAATTATACTAGAGGCGGTAGCATCACATGACCTTTGGATATGGAGGTCATTTTTCGGGATGCCGAGTAGTTGTAATGATATTAATGTATTGAACAGATCTAGAGTTTTCTCCGATCTTGTCCGCGATGAGACTCCACCAATCCAGTTTGAGATAAATAACAACGTATATGATATGGGGTATTTTTTAGCGGATGGCATTTATCCGCCTTACGCTAGTTTGGTGCAAACTTTTAAAAGGCCAACCAACCAGAAGGAAAAACTTTTCGCTCAAGTGCAAGAGGGGGTAAGAAAAGATGTGGAATGAGCGTTTGGTGTCCTGCAACTTAGGTTCGCATTCGTTCATACGCCGGCAAAACTCTGGAGCAAGGATAAATTATCATCTATTATGCATTCGTGCATCGTAATGCACAACATGATTGTTGAAGACGAGAGGCGTGATTGTGATTGGAGAGAGGAATACGACTTCCCGCCTGACCCGGTTCCTATGTTTCGAAACTCTCTCGAGCAACATTATGCGATCGAGGCTAGGACAATGCACATACACGACAAGAGGAAGCATTTACAGCTACGTGCAGATCTCGTTGAACATGTTTGGGAAAAGTTTGCCAATATCAGTGTGTGATTTTACACAATTTATGTATCTTTTCTAATGTTGTTATGTTGTTATCTTTATTATAAATGTTGTATCGTTAATATTGTACCGAACTACTGTTTATGTATGAAAATTTGAAACAAATTCATTTCACAACCCATAAAATCATATTACAAAGTAGATAAAACGATAAAAATAAATAACATGTTACATACTCAGAAGCATAGAAATTTTAAAATCCAGATTGACCTCCGTGTGGTGGATAGTTTGGAAAGTTTGATTGGCCCCGTGCTTTGTTGATTATATTAAGCACGAGGTATTCATGGTACTCCTTCTGGATTGAATTCATGTTTGAGGTGTCAGTGCTAATAATTTGTTGATCAAGTAATATTTGTTCACGCATATCTTTCCTCTCCATAGCCAATATACTGCGTTCGTTGAGCTCCAAACTTCGCTCCTTAAGTTGCAGTGAACGGTTAAGCCCCAAACGGGCCTCTTCGTCACGTACACGATCAGCCTGACATGATCGCTCAAATGATTCATTGAATGAAGAGCAACTATTCAGTATTTCTCGGTTCACCTCAATGTTTGTAGCCTTCGCTTTTCCTTTAGCCCGTTGCTTCATCTCTTTCCTTCCAGGTGGCCACGGATAAGGCCTTTCTATATCAAATTCTTCCCCATCTTTGGAATTTCCTTGGTGAAACCCAGTATTCAGACTTCCTTTAGTATCTGTCGCACCCGTCATTGGCGAATCAAAATGAAATTGAGGGGAGTCTAAAAAAGTTTGGGAAAGTTGAAATTTGTGGAGTTCTTTTAAAATTTGGTAACAAGATTCAAAATTAAATGATTTTCCCTTGTTCTCTCGCTGGAATGCTAGATTAGCCGCAGTAACCTGACAAAATACGACAATGTATTTTTATTAACTCCACAAGCAACTGATTTACAAGAAATAATATTTAAAATAAATTACAAAAGGTAAAAGTTATTTTACCCAGTCTGTGTTAACAGTCCCACTAGCACGATTTGTCATCGATGCATCTTTCAATTTCGAAACATATAACATTACGTGCCTCGAAATTTTACTGTACCGGGTTTGTAGGCTGGCGCCCGTTCGACGTTCTGTGATACCCGTCGTTGTGTTATATTCTTCGGCGACCGCATCCCAAAATAATGTGCTAGGTCGATTAGTTCCTCGTAAACCATCATTTGTTTGATTTACATAAGCGGTGCATAATACTTCATCATCGTGTTGAGACATATTTTGACCTCGAACCATTGTAAAATAATCACAAAATATATTAATGCAAATATATAAATTTTATAATATTTTTTGGTAAAAAAATTATTATAAATTTTGCAGCTATAAAAAATATATTTGATAATAATTTAAATGAAGATATTAGAGACTAGAGACTGTTTCGAATAAAATTCTAAATGGAAATGAAGATTAAATTGTAAATGGAAATGAAGATACTAGATAGGTTTAAACCTGCTATTTATATAAAAAAAAAAAATTAGTCGTTGAATAAATAGAGCTGTTGGAATAATTTGGGGGGGGGGGGGGGGGGGGAAGTTGAAATAGAGGAAATGAGGATAGGCTTCCGCGGAACATGATGTTCCGCTTTAACTTTTTTTTTGTTTTTATTTCTTGCGCGGAACATGATGTTCCGTTTAGGCATTGGGTCCCACAAAAAACCAACTAGTTCAATTCTAAATTTGTTATTTTTTAGCTTAGCAGAGTGTATATATGGCATTTTACACTACCCACAGCATACATAAATACCGCAAATATACACGTTTGCATTACCCATAAGGGTTGATCTTAGTCATGTAGAATGGTGATCATTCCCTTGTTGTGTTTGGTATGTTGTCAGATTTTGTACGCCGGAACTTATTGTTTCGACGAAAGCAAAAACATCGTGCATTGGGGAAAACGTTTTAACTGATAGTTTTGACAGTTTGTAAGGCTCGAATAATGATGCGATACACTTGCTTATACGACACGCCTCATATCTAGACTGATCTCGTGAGTATGGGTAACTTATAATAACAACATGCGTTTGTACTATTTGTATTGTATGGTAGGTACTCAAGCAGCTGATGTGACCTTTGTATGTTTAAAATAATGTTTCAAGTACAAATACAATTGGAGAAGCATGTCGTATTAATTTTATGAGTGCATTGTGTGGCTCAAAAGCAATTGTATTCGAGATTTCGTGTACTCTATTTTGATAATTGGACAATACCTGAAATTTCATTTTTATCTTTTGCTTTCAGCTCTGATAGAGAATAGTCAAGTTAATATAACTAACATACGCTAACTATAAAAATCTGCAAACTTATTTTTTTGTCCTTTTGAATAATCAAGATACTTTCATTTGAAGTAAATGCTAGCATATTTTACATGCGTCTTCAATAAACATGATTCATAACAACAAAAAGATATTATGGAATATCCAATAGTACGAATGGGATAATGTAAGCAATAATACTTATCTTTGCAGATAATGTTCCATCTTTCACCGAGCTCCCCGCATGCGCACGAGGTATTACGCAATCGAAATAACGAATACCTCCCTAGCAGAGTCGCCAAATGTAATATGTGAGTGCATATTTGGGGAAGCACCGTGTTGAGCGTGTTTTAGACTTGAGAAACGTTGTTGCGCCTACGTATCTGTCTCGTTGCGGTATCAAAGTTTATGTAGTTAATATTTGGATCCGTCCTGTCGAGCATATGAACTTGAACTTCCTTCGACAGGTGTAACAGTATATGACATACACGATGTAAATACGGACTATGTAAAATACGTCCTTACAAATCTCCCCCTATGTCTATGCCGATACAAACTAAAAAATCTGAATTATCAAATCAAAAATCCTATATAAATCTAATACGCTCCCATGAACCCAAAAGTGAAAAGGTATAAAAAATATAAGTCTCAAATTCTTCAAAATCTTCAACATATTCAAATCTCCAACGTTTCTTTGTCATTATTAGGGTGTACAAAGTAATGATCCTCAAAATTTGTACCAACACACATGATACAAGAAACAAAAAACCTTCGTGATGTATCGAGTTTGAAATGAGATAAACATAAATCAATGAAAATCAAATAAATCTTATTCTCCCCCATAATGTAAAGTCTCACTCCCCCATAATTCAAAATTGGCTCTCCCATTTTTTATTTGTCCGAAATAGACAAAAAAAAGAATAGTAAAAAATAAGCGTGGAGTGTCACGATAAGCAAATCAACACGAATAAATGAACTACGATCATGAAAGGATAAACTCAAAAGCATTCACAATCTCTTTTTGATTTTTCAAAATTTTTCAGCAAATCAAATTTATAACAATATCACACGCCATGAATTTATATTAAGATAACCAAATCATGGAAACGTAATGAATGGGTGTGAACTTATTCAATAGGTAAATAAACTCAAACATGCATAACATATGTGCACGATGAATATGGAAACTCCGATCGAATGAACTCAAAATAAACCTTAGGTGTAAAAAATTTTAAATTCAAATGACATCGACTCAATCTATTCAACACATCAAAGTCTAAAATGATTTCCCCACCAATAACGTCGAAAACTATGTAATGCTTTCTCAAGATTGTCAGGACGTGCAAACATGTTGTTTATAATTCCAACCAAACACCCTCATAAATAATAAACCTTTTATTTTTCTATTGAGGTGATCTAAATCCTAATGGCCCCTTTTTGGCATATTTATCTTTTTATTGCCTTAATTTTTTTTTAGAACTTTTCAACCTTTTTGGACCTTGGCTAATTTTTACAATGCCACACTTTTTTAGGTACGATTTAAACAGTGGCTTAATCGCAAAGTATATGTTTACCTTTCGTAGCCCTTCCCTGTGTTCACTCATCATTTTTTCACATTTTAAAAAAATTCTCTCGGGCAACGGTTCTTACATGCACTACTTTCATTGTCAAGTTTTATCGCATATGGTTCGTTTTAAAGATATGATTGAGATGAAAGAACTTCAACCAACATATGATAGACAAGTACAATAATCAAATAAATTCGTACAAGTGTGCATTAAAGGAGACTAAGAGTCAAATATGTATAAAGTAATCTCAAGTCTCATCTTAATGACTCCTAACATTATAAAGTACATGTATGAAATGATGTATTATCTCAAAATACTATCAAATAGTCACATGGATATGGAATGATGTTGTGACTTGGTCATCCTAAATGTCCATCCATAAACGGTGTAAAACAAAATACAAAAATGCTTTTGTCTTTTTCAAAAAAATTTGTCAAAATAAAATCTTTTTGGCTTTCTTAATATTTTCTAAAAAAAAAAGAAAATATTTTTGTATTTTTCAACAAATATTCAAAAACAAAAAACTTTTTGGTTTTTCGAAAAATATATCAAAATGCAAAAAATAAATACAAAAGTGGTACACACTAGCAATAGGTATAAAATATCATCATGAAAATCATCATATGCTATCAAAAAAGTCTAAACCTCAACCGTTAGGTGCAGAGGTGTTTTCCAAAGGTGTGACATCCTATGAAAAACATCCATCAAATTATGTGAAGTTTTGACTAAAAACTTAACTTGTTCTCGAATATGTGCAAACTCTCTCATGTAATCTCCAAGAGCATCAAAAGTATCATGTGTGGGTGTCTGTAGGTGTGGGAACACGTGGAAAAACTCTATGTGACACGTTATCCACCTTAAAATAGAACTCCCTAAGGTGTCCTCTCTTCTTACAATGGGTGAAAACATATACGGGCCTAGGAACACCTCTCTCAAATCATCTAGAATGCACCCTCCTATCGGGTAATGGACGCCTAGATGGGTTGTGTGACACCCCACCTAATTAAACACCGGGTGATCAGTCCTTTATTAAATTAAACCGAAGTGACCGGTTGTTTCATTCTTAGCATCACTGTCGAAAATAATTTAATTTTATTCATCACCTAATAAATAATTAAGCCAAGTGTCAAATAATTTAATTTTAATTATACCCTAATAATCAGTTAATAAATTTACATATTTAAAACAAAAGTTATCTGCATTCCACCAAAATAAAATAAATATTGAACATGAGACAACTACTGAATTAAATAAGACTGGATAAAACATTCCAGTTCAAAGTCTCAAACCAAAAGTGTAATCCTACTCAATCCAATAAGAGAAGATATGCTACTAAGAAAAGTACAATATCTGAATAAATTAACTGGAACTGGGTGACACATGCCCTAACTGAAATGTATGAACTAGAACTGAATGGAAAGATAGAAGCGTCTAATCTCAATAACCTACAGCTTCCACAACAGCTGCAGCTCGCCAAATGATCCATGCGTCTAAGTCTGGTGGCGACCTTGTGGCTGGGCACCTGATATATATATATATATATATATAGAAAAAGAGAGGCGAATAGCAAGAAACGGGTCAGAGTCCGAGTTGTTAAAATATTTGTTTTGGCAAGTATTTGAAACTGCAATGAAGCAAGTATTATGCGCATGTTAGTTTCGAACTCTCACATGAGATTCTCACATCTCCACTATTGTGCACGCTTAACGTACATCTAGCCAAACCTAGTTATTTATATCACTCCCAACTAGGCCATAACCTTATACTTGTAACTATATCTCAAAGGAGTATCACGTATCGCCCATACAAAACGTTATTAAAATAGTTTATCCCCCATAACTAAATTCCATTATATTCCCCGTTCGAATGGGTAAACTTTTATTCACTGAAATCATTATATTTGTCATTACTATATCTACCAATTTCACACAATAGAATTTTCCCCAAGTCCTTTATATATACTCACAACATCCCTATATATATATATATATATATATATATATATATATATATATATATATATATATATATATATATACTAATCATGCAGCCCTTAGTTACGACCACTTGGTGCAAAGCATTTATTATTATTATTACCTTATCTACTAGTTTCACAAAGTAGAAATTTCCAAAAGCACATATATACATATAGTCATAACATCCCTATACATATGTACATAAATATATATACAATAATCCTGCACCCTTAGGTTAAGACCACTTGGTGAAAATGCATACTCTGTTATCATGTCCTGGTGCATCGCTCGCTGTATATGGACAATTGGTTCGGAGTCTCTCACGAACCATGAATCTCATAACACAAATAATGGAGGCGAGCATACTCACTAGCCAAATGGGTCACGCACATACCTACGCTCCCATTCGGTCGTCAAAACTATCCTACATCTCAGATAACACGTATCCAAGTTCACATGCTCTAGGTACAAGTCGAATATCCCCACATTGGGTCACCTAGGATTAGACTGTCCACTGTGCGAAACCTCCTCCCGATAGCAAGCAGTGTAGGTATGCTATACACATAAATACAATCATATAAAAGGCATTCTCACGTCCTATAAAATTTATTAGGTATTCCTACAACCCAAGCATATATTTTCCATATGTAGTATTCTCTCATTACTACTTAAAATATTATTATTTCGATTATTATCTCTCTCGAAATTTCCACGGTTAACTCACTTTTCCAAAATATATAAGGTATTACTCTACAAATATCCCCTAACAATTCTGCACTATGATATAATCATCAAATGATAGTTTTCCTCACTCAAAATAATTGTACAAATTGAATTGAACTAAAATAGGATTTTTCTAGATTTTGAACCTGTCGTTAGATACAGAATGGATGTTGTTCGAATGCCATGCATTCTTGTTCGAACCAGACTCAATCTCGTTCGAACGAGATTGAGCAAAATCCACCCCAACCAGACATGTTATGTTTTTCATCTGTTACAGTTCATCTTCTTCAGAAATTCAGTCCTAAAACCTCTAAATTATTCAACTCAATCACCAATACAGCAACTTAATTGATCTCCTAACATGCTTAGATGATTTCTAGCAACCTAGAATCATTAAATATTTACAATACATCAATTAAATATCAAATCCCCAAATTGAACCATTAAAACCCTAGTTCTTCAACTTTCCATTTAAGACCCATTTAAAACCCAGATTCGTTTCTCAATCACAACATATAATTTCGGTATTTCTATTCTACATACATAGGGATTCAATTCTTTATCAACATAACTTTTAATCTATGGATCAAATTCTCTAAATTCACCGAATTCAAATCTAAATCATGTATTTGATACCTATGCTAACATGAGCAGAATTACTGCTAATAGAAAGAAAGTAATAAACACGTGCCTTGATTTTGATGGTCTGATTCGCTGATGAAATTCGTATAGATTTGTTCCTCATCTTTCGATCTACGCAAAGGTGGTCACGGTTGTGGAAAACGATGGGTTTTTGGCCTTAATCTCTTGGGGCTTGTTCTCTCTCACCCTCTATGGCTCTCCCTTGAAGTTTGTGCATAATACCCTAACTTTTCCTTTACGTAACTGATATTCACCATCTCTAATTTTTGTCACTAATTAAACCCCAAAAATACAATTTACCAAAATGCCCTCCTGGGATGCCAGTTAGGCCTAAAAATTTTCGGGGACCCAAATTAAACCCCCGGGTACACTATTTTGATTATCTCGACCATTTCGGACTCAATAGAACACTCGAAACGGTCATATGAGTTACTTAAAAATAATTTACTTCTTTAATCCATTAAATTAGTCCCGACATGACTCACACGCGCGTCCTGACTTAATATACCAAACTGTCATGTTTCACACTCTCGACAATTTATAAAATTCATAATTCCATATTACATATCCATGCTGTAATATTCAATAACTTATCATCAATAAGTATTAACCCTTGGCACGCTAGTTAATAATTATTTTAATCCGGATTAATTAATTAAAAAATTAATTTCTCACCTTTTTAATTTAATTAATCCAACTATAATAATAAATCTCATAATTATTTAATATCATACAAATACAGGGTGTTATAGGTTGGTTTGAGAGCCATAAGGATCTATCACAAACTCGAAAATCGGCTCGGGTGCAAAATGGAAAGTAGACGGACTGTCATGACATATTTCTAATCTCTCAACATTACCCAAAGCGGGATCGAGGATCATCTTACCTACCTTCTTAGATGTGTCCTCTATAGTAACCTTGACCTCACGGGCACGTTCAAAATCTCTATCTAGTTATGACACACGAGCTTCAAGTTCACTCTTTTCCCGACCTATGACGATCAACTACTCACTCAAAGTAACCTTCACCTTCTCGAGTTGACTCGTCAATGCCTCAAATTCCCTCAAAACTTCTATCTCTCGCTCCAAATCTAAGACTTTAAGACCTAAATCCTTATTCAAGTTCTTCATCTTTAAGGTTTCGTCATACAAATCTCTAAACGCTCTTTGGAGTTCACTTTCACCCTCACTCTCAAACTAGCTCTCTCACTCACTCGAAACACTCAAATCATCGGGGCTCTCACGTACATAAGCATACTCATCGTCGTAGAACAAACTAGGTGTGCTAACATGACTTGCCATAATGGCGACCCAAGACTCATCTCCGGAGTCATTCACTCCATCATCACTATCGCTAAGAGTGGTTGGCATAGAAACTTTCTTGCCCTTTATCTTTAGCATGGTGGGACATTCAAAAATTTTGTGCCATTTTCCCTCGCACTCAAAACATCTCTCCTCTTACTCTTACTCTTTCTCTTTCTCTTTCTCACCGCTCTCTTTGGCCTTTTATTTCTTTTTATTTCCTCAAAAATCTTTTTATTGGAAGAATTGTCTTTGGAAAATTTGACAAACTTTTTAAAAAATTTAGTAAGCATGGCCACATCATCAAAATCAAACTCACCCTCAGACTAGGACTAAAAAAATTTCACTTTCTTTTTCTTCTCTCTCTTGGAAACTTCCTCACCTTTTCTAGACTAGGCTTCAAGTGCTATCCTTAGGCGTGACAGTGTATTTCATATATCTGGAGGTCTCCTATCAGTTCTTCTAACTTAAGATTGCTCAAACTTCCTAAGGAATTCAACACGGTGACTTTCGGGATAAAATGTTTAGGCAACGATCTCAAAATATTTTTAACTACTCGTGCCTTAGGAATATGTTCACCAAGATTGAAACTAGTGTTGACAATATCAGACAAACGTGCATAAAACTCATCAAAACACTCAGATTGAAGCATGATAATTGTTTTAAATTTCGTTGTTGGGTATGTAAAAAGGGGGGTGTGTGATATCGATTACTTGTTGACTTCAATTCGCAAATTTCAAAACTTTAAACTTATTTAACAAGATGTCAATTTTTTATCCAAATAAATTAAACCCTAAAACATGCATCTAAGTGAATAAATTAATCATGCCATAATAAAACAATCACTAATTGCTGGACACACTAATTTCAGGAAAAATCCCTTGAAAGGGTAAAACATTTATTTCACGATAAGATGTAAATCGCAACTTACAATAATACAATGAAATTCGCAATGAATTTACCTCTGCAAACTTACATAGGCCGCAACCTCAAAATCAGCAATGGACTTCCGCAAGAACCCATAAGAACCGTAACTCTGTCTTCAGTAAAGAACACCCTCAAGTCATTCCAAGTGATCGCAATTTTCAACAAGCAATTCCCTCAAGAATCACCAATCCAATAGTAGAGATGTAGTATCTATAAGAGGAACTTCAACAAGGTTGAATCTTGGGCTCACAAATGATTCACTAAAGTAATTGGAATGATCTGTGAATCAAAAAACAAAAGTTTTGTAACCTAAAAGTGAAGACTAAAAATTCTGCAGATTAAAGTCTCATTTTCGTCAAATTCTGTAGTCTCGAATGAAAAAGGTTTACGAAGAAGCTATTTATAAAAAAACTTGAGTCAACGGGGCATTCGAATTCCATTTGCAGGTCGTTTGAACGACATCACATGTCATTAGATCCATTAAGGAACGACCAAATGAAAAACAAAACAGCATGCCTTCGTTAGATGAAAGCTTCAAGTGACCCTTTAAACGACCTTTCAAATGACATCTAATGTCGTCAGATGAGCCATTTGAACGACTTGTGCTTGTTGTTCTAATGACGTCCACTTGTCTCGTTTAAATGACTGAAACGTCAAAAAAATTATTTTAAAACTCCACCTACAGGTCTTGAAAAATTAATTTTTCCATAAAAAAAAGTCTCAGCTATTAAAAACAGTTTCAAAAATATCCTAACACTTAAATGAAACATTAATTAACATTAAACACAACCTTACCAAAATCAATCTTACAAAGGCTTGTTGTTGAAGAATGTTAATATTCAGATTCGTCTTATTGAGCATATGAACTTGAACTTCCTTTAACAGGTGTAACGGTATACGAAATACACAATGTAAATAAGGATTATGTAAAATATGTCCTTACAGTGTATCATACTCTCCGAGATGGGCTCCCGCCTGTGGAATTTTAATTTTAATTGGAAGGTTGTGTATTATGGGAGAAACACATTGGTGTTCGTGAACCATCTGCTAGTGGAGAAGTAAGTTTCAAAGCAGGCATGATGGATATTCATCTCTTTCTTTTTCATTTTCTTGCATCATGCTAATTGACCCAACTGCTCGTCTAGTCATGGGTGTTGAGGAGTATCACTCAAAAGAAACGTTCGGGATTCCTCCTCATTGTATCGATCATAAGATCATGGCTTTGTCCAGATAAAAAAAGATGGAGGCCACACAGGGACAAGATGGGGATGATCAAGCTGTTGTTGCCTCTACCAAGGCGATCGAGCAGGGTGCTCACCAGAAAGAGGCTGAAGTTACTGCTACCACTGCTAAAGCCCAATCAAAAGGGAAGGACCTTATACATTCATAGGGTCCCACTATTGGAGAGAAAATACCTCTCAACCCTCTTGATGGTGAGCATGTGAAGAAAGTTTTTAGGTGTAAAGGTGAGGATAGGTAGACCCTCCATAAGTTGGTAAGGGATCCTAGCCACACCTCTCATTATGGATAGGTTCCTAAATTCTAATTTGATTCGAACCACAAAATTTCCTCTAAATAGTTGAAAGTCGACCAGGATTCCATCTTCTATCATGCCAACAACATTATTGATTTTCTCGATTACTATAGTCATGGTAAGGACTTTGAGTTCGTGAGGGGTACAATCCAGACCCTCTCTGGAGGCTGGCTCAGTACAGGCTGGTGGTGGTAAGTTATTCCCTCGTCTTATTCATATTTATGCTACTATCTCTTTATTGACCTTTATCTTATTGAGAGGCGGGTTTAGAAACTACCGACCTCGGGGAAAGGGCTATGGAAAACTAATATGCTTTTGAATGGTTGATTATTGAGCATCAAAATATGAAGGAGGGCTTTGATAGAGTGTCCAACGAGATGAAAGTTAAGGATGAGCAGTTGGTGATAAAGACCATTAAGCTGGGCACTACCGAAGAGGAGATCATCACTCTTAAGGATAAGACTAATACTGACGATGCCACCATTCAGAGTCTTTATGACGCACTTGCAACTGCTCCGAAAGCTTTAAAGAAGTTCGAGCAACAGCTAAAAATTTCTCGTGATGATCTTATTTCTACTGAGGCAGTAGGTGTTGAAAATCCCAAGTCCTCTACGAAGTACTATGTGGATTATGTTGTCTTCTTTCTGGACGGTTATGAAGAGCTAAAAAAGAGGGTGATGGCCCATTACCCAACATAGCTGAGGAGGTCGGTAAATGGTAAGGTGATGATGAAGAAGCCACTATTTTGGCTGGGGAAGATGGAGATAAAGTCGCAGCGGATGGTACCCTTCCTACTCACTATGCTCAAGGATCTCTTAGTCCTTCTACTATTGCCTTATGAATGTCCGTGAAGCTCTTATAATGTGTTCTTTTTATTTTGATCTTTATAGTCCTTGTTAGTCCCATTGTTGTTTCGTTAGGGTGTTGAAGGGATGTTAACTCAATAATTACGAAATGTTTTCATTTCGTATCATAATTTTCGATATTTAAATAAACTTGACTCTTCTGCTTGCCTTCATTTTTATTGTAAAGTGTTTGTTGAGAATAATCGGACTTTGCACTTTAGATCAAATAGTTATTGATGATTTCATTCGCGGCCTATTTTGGTTATATACAGAAGGTAGTCACCTCTATTCACGACCGGTTAGGTCATACAAGGGCTAGGTCGGGAACCTTGTTCTCAAACTTGTTATGACAAGTTTGTACAGGGGGGAAGTATTTTTGTTCGTGGTCGATTAATTTTAATCGGACCATACAGTTCCTGATCATGGCTTGTTTTCTCAATGAAGTCATACAGTACTTATTATGTTCATGACTTGTTTATTCAACAAAGTCATACAGAGCTTATTTTGTTCATGGCCTATTTGCTCTACGAAGCCATACAGATTTTTTATAATTAGGTATGTGCACATATATCTTATTCCAAAAAGAAAATAAAGAACATTACATGGAAGGTGAAATCGCTATTTTATTGATATTCAAAAGCTCGATACATGACTAAGTAAAATAGAATTTACTAATAATATTTCCTAAGGTGTTCTGAATTCCACGAATTCTTAAACTATTCACCTTCCACCATTTCAGTGCAATAAGTTCCAGGCCTGACCACACTAGTCTCTCATAATGTTGTATTCTTTCTGACTTCCTCTACCAGGTCGAGATCCAATCTTCTCATTTCATTGCTTTTAGAGGAATTAAAATTGAGGACCCTAAGACTAGGCAGTCTTATCTACGTAGGAAGTACTACCTTGGTACCGAAAGTGAGCATGTAAGGCATTTCTCTCGTTGCTATCCACGGAGTGGTCCTGTATGCCCAAAGAATGTTGCGCAGTTCATTAATCCAATTACCCTTCACATCATTGAGTCACTTTTTATCCCATATATGAGCATTTTGTTGGTAATATCAATTTTCCCAATACATTATGGGTGAACTGGAACAGAGTATAGCTTTTGGATATTGGACTTGGTGCAGTAATCTTTGAAGTCCTGGTTATCAAACTGCATCCCGCGGTTCGTGATGAAAGAATATGGCATGCCACAATGATATATGATCATCTTTCAGATGAACTGGAATACTCATAGGGAATATCCACCAGGGGTTGTGCCTCCACCCACTTGGTGAAGCAATCCACTATAACTACCAAATATTTGAATCTTCCTTTCGTTCTCGATAACGGGTTGACTAGATCAATCCCCCATATCGTAAACAGCCAAGGTGATGTGATCAGTGCCAACGTTGCTCCAGATGTGATGGATTATGGCTTACTCCTAGCACTTTCATCACTTCTTTATATATTTAGCACAATCATCTTTCATTATGGGTCAGTAGTAGCCTTGGGTAGCAATTCTCTTCACCAGCGACCTTCCGGAAGAGTGTGCCTTGCAATAACCTTCATTCACCTCTTTAATCAACTTATTGACTTCCATGGGATGAACATATCTTAGCAGAGAGATAATATATCCCCTCCTTTATAACACCCCGGCCACCATCACATAATAGCTTTCTTTGTAGTGCATCTTCTTGGCTTCCTTCGGAGGGGAGTTCGTCAGTCTCAATATATGCTCGTATGGGTCCATCCATGATGGTCCCAAGTTTACTTCCATTAGCCTTAGGCCTGCTCCTTTTGTACTCCTATGGGTTAGTATCTCTACGAGTTTCGTTCTTCTCAGGGCGGTCCTAGTGGCCAAGGCTAATCTCGCTAGGGCATCTGCTCGGATATTATTCAACCTGAAATTCTCACAATTTTAACTTCAGCAAATCTTTCTATCCATTTTTTTATGATGGCTAAGTACTTAGCCATAAATTCCTCTCTTGCCTCGTAGATTCCCAATACCTAGTTAACGACCAGTTAGGACTCGCTGGGAGCCATAATTTGGTCATCCCCTAGGGATTAGGATAGACCAAACCCAACAATCAAGGCTTTATACTCCGCTTCATTATTGGAGGCTTCAAACTGGAAACGCAAAGCATAATCGATGTCTATCTCGTCCGGTGTGGTGATGATGATGCTCGTGCCACTACCTGCCGAGAAGGATGACCCATCAATAAATAGTTTCCAAATGACATTATCTTGGTTTAATTATGCCTCCTCAAGCTTGTCGAACCTAAATAGTTTCTTTTGTGATTTGTTGTATTGGTGTTTGTCTTATTTTGACAGGAACTCTCTTTAATGGGAATCTGCTCTGCTTTGATTGGGACTAATCCTTCTTTTATAGAAGTCTGCTTTTTATCGAGCTTTCTCCTGGGGGAGTCTTCTCTTCTGGAATCTCTTCATAAGTAAATTTAGCAATGAAATCCGCTAATACCTGCCCCTTGATGGATGTCTTGGGATCATATTGTATGTCGTACTCGCCCAACTCCACTGCCCAGGCCATGAGCTGACCAAATTTCTCTAGTTTGTGCAGGACTTGTATCAAGGGAAGGTCAATGTACACCACAATGGTGTGAGCTTGAATGTATGGATTCATCCTCCTTGAAGCTTCCCTAAGTGCTAAGGCCAACTTCTCCATTCGAGGATACCAAATTTTGTCTCCCCGATACGCTTTGCTAGTATAGTAAACTGGATTCGAAACTCCTTCCTGCCTCACCAGTGCCAACTAATTGCTGACTCAAATATGGCTAAGTAAAAATAAAGTTTTTCTCCAGCCACAAGTCTTGATAAGAGTGGAGGTGAGCCTAGATATCACTTAGCTCCACGAAGGCATTTTCACCTTCTTCGTTCTTAGCACTTTGAAGAAGGGTAAGCATTTATCCATTGCTCTGGAAATGAACCTATTGAGCGTTTCCATGTGTCCTCTTAATTTTTATAGGTCCTTCTTCTTAGTGGGGGACTGCATGTTGATCAGTAACTGGATGTTATCTGGATTATCTTTGATACTGCATTGGTTAATAATAAAACACAATAACATGCTTTCTCTTACTCTAAAAACACATTTCATGGGGTTGAGCTTCATCTGATGCTTTTATAGTTGGTCGAAGGTTTTCCCCAAGTCCTTAATATGGTTGACAACTATCCTACTCTTGGTTAGAATGTCATCAACGTACACTTCCATATTGACACCAATTTGGTCTTCAATTTTTTTTTCACCAATCGTTGGTAAGTTGCTCCTTTATTTTTAAGAATAAAGGGCATTAAATTATAACTATAAGTATCTTTGTTGGTGATGAAGGACGTCTTCTCTCTGTCAGGGGGCTTCATCCTAATCTGATTATAACCACAATAGGTGTCTATAAAACTGAGAAGCTCATGGTCAAAAGTCACATCCACCAGCTGACGAATAATGATCCTTGGGACACGCTTTGTTAAGGTCCATGAAATATATAGACATTATCCATTTAGAGTTCTTTTTTTGCACCATCACCATGTTCGCTAGCCCTTCTAGGTACTTGACGTCGTCAATAAAGTTAGCATTCCATAGCTTAAGGACCTCCTCCTAAACGGACAGGTTCTTCTTGGTATTAAAGACTCTCCTCTTCTATTTCACCAGTTTATCTCCCTCCACCATTCTCAACAAGTGGCAAATGAAGTCGGGATCTATGCAAGGCATATCCTCATGGCTCCATGCAAGCACACTCTTGCACTATTGAAAGAAGATTATGAGCTCCTATTTCAAACAAGGGTATAGAGATGACCCAATCTGGATGGTTCGTTTTGGATGCTTGGTGTTAAGTGGGACTATCTCAATCTCTTCGACTTCTTGGCTCTTGACCAGTATCATCTCATCTCATGGATCAATAGTCTCAATTTGGTAGGTAATCATCAGTTTCTTCTACTGTTCTTAGTCAGTCGAGGTAAAATAGCATTTGTGTGCCTTCACATGTTTGCCTTTGACGACCCCTACTCCATAATGAGTTGGGAACTTTGGGCTTTAGTGCACTATTGATAGAAAAACTTCTAACTTCTTCAAACTGACCCTATCCAATATCACATTCTAGGTAGATAGAATATTTTTATCCGGAATGAAGAAGTGGATATTTTCAGTTTGGTAGGTCGTCCAAGTGCCAACTATAACTTACAGTTTCACTATCCCTAGTAGATAAACCTTTTCCTCTGGGAAGCTGATTAAAGGGCGATGGTTTGGCATCAATTTGTTGTCTCGTAGCTTAAACCTTCAAAAATAACTATAAAACATAACATTTGCAAAACTGGCATTATCAACCAGTATTCTAGAAACCCTAGCTTCATGGATCATCATGGTGATCACCAACGGATCATCGTGTGGATACAACACTCCAGATAGGTCATCCTTAGATAACCCAATGATCAGTTTTTCCTTATTCACCTTGTGTGGTTTTATGTCCACATCGGCTATTAAGTTGATTTATCTCATGTGTGCACAAGCTTTGGCTTAGTTCAGATAGGTCTTCCTTTCTACTATGTCCTCTCCCCCAATAGCATCTCCTCCAATGATGAAATGACATCCAAAGGATATCATTCCGACATTGCGCACATGATTTTTTGGCCTCTTCAGAAGATCTGGATCATCTTTTGAATCGTCATCTCTTTCCCTCTTCTTATCGTCCAGTATTTGGCATGGCAACACAGATCTCCTTCTGGCCTTGCGCTCATCAAGATCTAGTCGACCATACGTATCCACGTACCTGGATAGGTTCCCCCTACCGACTAGGACCTAAATCTCATTCTTCAAGTAAATACAATTATTTGTGTTGTGGCCATTGTCTTTATAAAAATCATAATATTTGCTTTTGTCTCGCCTGTTTGTGGGTGCCCTCAGCTTTCATGTACATTTGAGATCCTTTCTTCCTCAAATATCCT
Source organism: Sambucus nigra (assembly GCA_949130495.1). Taxonomy (NCBI): domain Eukaryota; kingdom Viridiplantae; phylum Streptophyta; class Magnoliopsida; order Dipsacales; family Adoxaceae; genus Sambucus; species Sambucus nigra. The sequence goes on from OX422218.1 coordinate 135,582,934, forward strand.
CTAGGATGTGGTGGACGCTGACCATCAGTTGGGTGTACTTAGCGTATTTCTTAGGATTCTCCTCCCTTCGACCTTTCTAGTTTATCTTATCACCGATCTTGTCGATTGGTGACTTCAAGTGGTCAGATTCTTTGGCAGACATTATTTCCTCTGCATTTATGATTTTTCTTTCTTTCGCTAACAGCTACGTCATTATGCTTGGAGGCACTCTTGCTAAGGCTCATAACAACTTTCCTTACCTCAACCGTCTCATCAGGGTTGTTATGATAATTTTGCTCATTGTAGTATACCACCTCTAGCTTCTCAGTGTTGAAGTGGATGATATAGTCGCGAGTACTTTTGTTGGCCTCCTGTCGAACACCAAGTAAATAGGACACTTGTTTTCCTATTTTGGTGCCAAAGTAAAAGTTACTAACAAAAGGGTCAGCAAACTATTGGAAATTATCTATTTGGCCCCGTGGCAGGCTATTGTACTAAATTTGAGCAGAGCCTGTAATTATGTTGGAGAAAGCCCTGCATCGTATCTCGTCAGGGTTGGAGTAAATATCTACAGCGATTTTGTACTGCTCGACATGAAAAACTGGATCCGTTTTCCATCATACTTCAGCGTGATGATCGACGGATTAAACTTGACAAGATTAGGGTACGCCACAATGGACAAGATAAATGGCGACCCTTTAGTGAAATATATTTGCAAGGGATTTTTAGATTTGTCCATCTCCTTTAATCGATCCTCTAATCGTTAAATGGAACCTTTCCTTGACTTATTATCCTCTTTCATTTTCCTCCAGCTGACTTGGTAGTCTATCCTTAGCTTTCGGTCGAGCTCTCTTCCTGGGAAGTCTGCTTGGCTTCAACTTATTCCCTAGCTAACATGTTAGAGCCTTTGGTGATGGATCTTTCCAAATCATTCCTTACTTGGACGCGATTATGGGATGTTGTCGGAACCTACCAAAGATTGCGATGGGGTCCCAACCAGTCAAATATTAAGCCCCTACTCAGCCTATCTAGATCACTGGGGTGCTCCTCCTAATAAGATTGATCATCAAAGTGGATGGGGTATTGGATGGAGGATGCGGCCTCGGGTCAATAGGACCAATCTCACTGTAATTAGATTCGCTTAGAGGAGCAGGCGTTCTCATAGGACCCCAAGCTCAACCTCCTAGGGTTTTCCAAGGCCTGGGTTTGATACTCCTGTCTTTTATCTAAATAATGTTCCAGGGGAATCATGATATTTATTCAGTCCTCCTCTACTTTGCGACACTCCTGGCTCCGGAGTAACGACATTTGGGTTTACCTGCGTCGGCCCAGCCCGAAGGGTGCGTGTCAAGAACCTAACACTCTCTTGCATCACTTTCTACCCCTTGGCTAGGCTCATCAATAGACTGTGCAGATAGCCCTCCCTAGTAGGAGTGGGCGATTATTTAATTTTAGCCATACGGTTGTTTTTTGGGTTGTCCCCCATTCTCAAATGCTTCAGGGATAGTATTTATCAAATGAACTCATGTCGGAATCACAATGGCTAGTCGGGTTTCCCATAGATGGTACCAATTTGTTAATGTCCAAAAATGGAGATAACAAATATTAAATTGATCAACAATAAAGATAAGAAATAATAGAGAATGGGGATGAGAGACAATGAGAACAAAATAGATTTTACGTGGTTTGTCCTGTCAAGGAAACCTACGTCCATGATTTTGCCCAACTTTTATTACACTATTCAGGATTATAATTAGGGTTTCTATGATGGCTCAATGATTGGGGATACGATAGAGAGAGAGTCGCCTTTTTCAGGTGGATTGACCCCCTATTTATAGGTGGTTCTTAGAGATTCTTTTAATGGACAGGTGGACTGCCTTTATAGATCGGGCAATTACAAACTCATTCCCTTAAATCTCATGCCGATGCTAGCAAAGGGGTGCTTGGATAACAGGTTCATAAAAACTACCTTCCTATATACCATGTGACTGGCGTGGAAACTTCTAAGGTGTATACAATAGCACGCGCATATGATGTGAACAAATACTCCAGCTGAGAGTGACAGTTGTCCATACAGTTAGCCAAGCATATTAATACTTTAGTTGGCCTCCTTCTCCAAGAGAGGCCAACCACATTATGGGCACTTTATTGAACATATTTCGGGCTCTACATAGGTTGTGACTATGAGGGTATAACACTTATCACATCCCCTTGGCCTTTTCCATGTTAGGGATAGATCTGGTTGGCTCGCTGTCGAAGACTAATAGGAGATTCAAATATTTTGTCATATATGTGGAATACTTACTAAGTGAGTTGAAGTCGAGTCATTAGTGGAGATGACATACGCGAAGGTTTTCCATTTAATCTGGAAGAACATTATGTGCCATTAAAGGATGCCTTCCGCGCACATTACAAATCACGACACACGATTTACTAACGACCATGTTGAAAATTACTACATTAGATCAAAGATAAGAAAGATTTATTCTAATTTGGGTCAACCCTAATGCAACGGACATACTAAGGTCACCAATAAAACCATGTTAGATAGGATGAGGAAGAGTTTGAACAGTGTCAAAGCCAACTAGATCAATGAACCATAGAGTGTTATCTGGATTTACTAGATAACTCCAAGGATATCCACGGGTGAAACTCCCTTTATGATGGCATTTTACAAAAGTAGTAGTACTTGTAGATATTGGCATAAGGTGATGAACTTCAATTCACCAGTGAGTGATTTTATACACCTTCTTGATTTAGATTTGGAAGCAAAGGTCAGAGGCCGCCCTTAAAATAGTAATATGATCCAAAAGGAGAAATAAGCTCGAGCTGAACTGGCATAGCACCCAATGAGTCTCGACAGTTGTACGACCAGGAAATTATAGAGTGAAACTCTAGAGGGAGAACTATTTAAGAATCTATGGATCATCGAACATCTAAGAAAATACTGTCATTGAGATGATCAGAACAATCCAGGAGGATAGTTTTTAGGTAATGAAACAACTATTGTAAACAGTTTCACAAGTTATCAATGAAAATCAATTTCTTCTCTGTTGTGTTATTATTTTAATTTCTTCCATCATTTATTTCAAAAGTTCGTCAGTAAAAGAGATGTGAAAAAATCTTAAGCCGAAGACATCTCAAACACTGAACATATCAAATTGACTACGATTGGACCATACTTTATGAGGGACCTCATCCATTAGACAGTTTATGATCAAGAAGTGAGTCAACCTAGGAAACTAATATTGTCACAAGGTCAGGTGGCTAAAAGACGATCCAATTGACTAGTAAGTTGGCTTAAATCTTGTTAAACCCCAGTACAAATGAGCACGTCACTGGCCATAGTCAAAGACTGTACGCACAAATTCGATAGGAGAACTTTAATTTAACACTTATAAAAGCCCAATTAGTACAACTCAGATCCGTCTAACTGGTAGCTAGTAAGTCAGGTCAGGTCGACCACAAGACCATAAAGAATAAATTACTGGCAGGCATATTTTAAATTAAAGCATCATTTCAAAAACAACTTCTAAGATTATTTATGTTTAAAATATTTTGCACGCTAAGGTATACACCAAAAACACATGATTATATGTGGTGGTTAATAATGTAGCCGAGCAAAAAAACTTTGCAGAAAATACATGCACCAAACATGATAAAAGTTATACATGCATTTAATAATAAAATAACTGTTACAGAAAAACAAGTCCATTCAATAAAAAAAATATCAACTTGGATCAACTGACAACAACAAAAATGATTGTTCAAAAATTACAAATTATATTATTCATTACATAAGACGAGCAAATTACAAAACAAAGCATCGTGAGAAGATAAAGAGCTCATGCATCTAGAGTTATTAGGGTATCTTGAGTCATGTTGCCAGTAGTTGCTTCAGTCATCGGTGTATCCTGAGGATTTTCTTATATAACCTCGAGGAAAATGGGAGGAGTCGTCTCAGTGGAGGTTGCTTGTTTAGTCTGTGTAGAAGTTTGATCTTCTGGAATTTTGTCATCTACCTCCATGATCACTTCAGTATTAGCCAAGTTTGTGGACTCTTACTCATCTCCTTCCCATTTACTGACAACATCATTAGTGTATGGGTAATGCTTTATCACCCTCTTCTCCAGCTCAACGTAGCCTTTAGTAAAGAAAGTCATTGTCTCCACTAAAAATTCAGAGGAAGATTTATATTTCATGATGGCGGTCTCCTCATATTTAGCCACTACCTCTTTGGCTTTAGACAATGTTTATTCCAAACTCTAAATTTTAGTAGTGTCAATGACAAAATGATTTTTTATATTCTTTCTCTTCCCGACCTTGCTAAGATCCTATGTTTTCTTAACTAACCGGTTGTCCTCTGCACCAGCTCCTCGTTCTTCTTCTTCTTCAAATCACTTTCAGTCTCGGTGGTTTCCTCTTGCAAGCTAATCATCTTATGAACTAAGCTATCGACTTGAGTATAAAGTTCTTGGTTCATTTTCTTTTCTTAATCGGAAGTTTGGGCATGATTTGAAGCTACAATGGTTTTTTCTTGGAGAATTTTATTATCATGCCGTTCTGAAAAAGAACGGAGTAAAAGAGGTAACCCAAGAACATAAGTCTTACAAAATGAATAAATTATTAAACCTTACCAACTAAATCTTGTAGTGAGAAAGGGTCCACAAATCATCAAGATTCAAGCCCCTGAGAACTCAAAATCATCATTATGACCGCGATAGCCGAGCACGACCAGAGCATTGTCCTTGTGATGGATGATGGAATATTTGTCCTTCTTCACTAGCTCACCAGTGATAGTATTTTTGGGATCCCACTTGTACTATTCCACCACTGGGTATTAACAGGATGGACTAACCTCCTTGTCTAATTAATAAGATTGATTCCCTTCAATTAGTATAGGCATTAATCCAAGCCTCATCATCCATGGCACTTCCAGACATGGGTGTTTTGGATTGTGTTGGGAGGTGCATGCCTCTATTAGCCTTTTATTCCTGGCAGAAGGAGGATCAGTAGTGTTTATGGGACCATTGAAAGATTTATTGGGATTGGCAGGAACCTTTGTTTTCTTTAGAGCCTCGACTTCAGATCTCTTGTCTACCTGGGCTTTAGCCTTCTGCTTGGCTTTGGCCTTGGCTTTCTTTTGGGCTTTAGTTTTAACCTTATTTCTCGCCTTCTCACGCTTTTGTTGATGAATAAGCTCAAGCACTTGATGACTAGTTTTTTTAAGGAGTTATTCTACTAGAAGGTTTCACGTGAAAACCTGAGACTAATGGGCTAGAAGCTGCACTAGAAAAATTAAATAGTCTATAAAACTGCATAAGAAAGATGACCTAATACTTATGGAAATTCCCATATATCTGCCTCAACTACTTGATCAATCTCGAGTTAGGCTTCGGTTGAAGCTGAAGGTCCGGATTCATCTTGGTTCTAGGGATAATCTTTTCTCTAATTTGGAGGTTTGTAATAACTAAGATTTTTAAACGTATTCAAGTTAAAGGCATCCTTAAAGATCCAAGGATCAATAATGAAAAATCTGCTCACCAAATTTCTTAAGGCGGGAGTAAACTTGGTTGCCTCCTTTGTAAAAGAACGAGCATAAGTTACAACGTAAATCAATAAAAAATGAGCATAAGTTACAATGAGCACAAGTTACAATGTAAAAGAATGAGCACAAGCTACAACGTAAATCAGCCCACTCCAGTCACGAGGAATAATGATAGTTCTATCCATTTCATTTGGGTTGAATTCCCAACCATTCTTCAAGTATAGAAATTTATGTATCCCGTGGTGGTTGCTTGTCTGAGATACCTTTACCAACTTTTAATTGGATTTCCTCGGACAAAAATAATAGTAACTTTAGGCCTTTGCGTTATCTTTTATCCCATATAGACACCTGAAGACCTCCTTAGTTATATCAAACCCAAAATATTGAATCCAGTAAACCATTGATCCTAAAATCATCTTATATTCATTAGGGGAGCTGTGTCAAAGCCACTCCACGCGCCTTTAAATTTTATCTTATAATGGGTGGAGAGGAAGACGAACACCAACCTATATAGCCAATACCAGGAAGAAATTCTTGGCGGATGAATGTTGATCATAAAATTTTTCCTCAAGATGAGACAAACTACACTCAATATCTAATGGGATGTTATATTAATCCTCCAAGTTCAATAGCTTGTCCTCGGAGATATCACAAGCATGATACAGGGACTCTATGGTCGCACTGTTATACGAACTCTCAGAGATGGAGGAACCCTCCTTATCCACTGGGACAACTATAGGAGAAGTGGAAGGTTTAGAAGGAGATTCAGATTCCATTGCCTCTTCAGTTAACATTCCTATGTCAACTATAGATACCTCCGAGGCCGTGTCTGCATAATTCCTACCAGCAGACTGATGGTTGGCACAATTAGATCGTGTAGAAGCCAAGAATTCAAACCGCAGTTTTAAGCACATGGGGCTGAGGAGCCGACCCAACTGAAGATGGAACATAAGATACAAATTTTGGATTATCTCTATCTTCTTCAGGATGAACAATTTGTAAGGGAACTATCCTTATTATTGCAAAGAATCAGGGACAACTCCCGTTTAACTCACGAATGTGATTTAGCACCCTCTAAACCCATGAGGCCATGCTCATAAGGGGTGAATAGCAAAGTATGAGAGGAATTTGGGTAATAAAACCCATAAAACCCTAAATTTTATGAAATCCTAGGCCAGTCAACTCAATGGTCATATAAATCTACAAATCCACCCACCAATAAAAATAAACAATAATAACAACAAATATTCAAAGAAATTGCAGAAAACCATAGAAATTATGGGAAGAAAGGACAAATGTCTACCTGGAACCCCAAACATCAAAGAACGATTTAGGAAACCATAAACAAATGGACAACGAATACAAAAAAGAAAAAACCTCATCGGTAGTAAGCATTTAAGGCAAGAAGATGGCCGAAATGGCATAAATTAGTGAGAAAGTGATCGAGAAAAGGAAATCTTTAGCGCAAGGGATTTCTTTTTCTCCCTATATTGAGTACGAATGATATGAGTTGTGAGAGAGTGAAAAATGGGTATTATTGTCTTTTATAGTTTTGAGACAATAATCATTGATTTTTTGAAAAAAGGTGCGACATCACACCACAAAAGGTCAAACAGGAGCTTCAAAACAACGCCTGCAATACCCTAGGCACACGTGCATTAAATGTGACTTGCCCTAACTTCTAACATTTGACACGTGGTAGGTTTAAGACCATAAATTATTCTAAAAATTCAAAAGTAAATGTGCTCGATAAGTGATGAGCTGACGAGACCAAAAGATGACGACAACCTGTAATTAAAACTCCATTCTCTCAATTCACCTTGCACCTACCCAGAAGATAAAATGCTTCATGGAATTCACTACAAACTATAATCTTGAGAAAAATCTTCGGGGCTATTGTTATACCATAAATATGGGATGACTCATGGACCAATAAGAAGAGGACATCTGGACTCAAACAATAAGGTTATCCCTAGCAAACAACGTGGTCGGCCCCAGGTAGAGGTCGGCTTAGCTAGTCTTGACAGAGTAGTTAACTCCATCAGTTAACTCTGTCAGCAAACACCATTAGTTAACTCCGTTATAGTAGGCATGTACTAGGTGACTGGAAGATGTCAACAACATTTATTGCACGTGCACATGGAGAAGATATGTAAATATTCTCCCCATGTGCCAATAACTAACCGATGATTATTCTCTTACCACATATGTAAAGCGTGTACTCACCAAATCTATAAACTCTTTTTCTCCTCTAACAGCTTATAAATAGAACAAACCACACATATTTGGAAGGATCTGAGATTATTCTTATTGTTATGCAGCCAAACTGAAGACAAAACTTGAGAGGTTCATTCTTGTACTTATTAATGGATTTTACCCCGTAAACCAATACATCCAATACATTCAATACTGCACTTGTGGACATAGGCACCATATTGGGTTGAACCACATAAATTCTATTATTATTCTATTTATCTTATCTCTCTATAGTTATTTCATGTGTTAGTATTTTAGTAAATTAACCTTTTATTTGTTATTTGCTGGTAATTAGTATATTTTAGCTAAGACAATAAGTATACCAATTATAGACAAGAACAGATTGGTGTCGTCAGACCTAAACAGTAAAAAAAGAATGTTAAGGTGGAAAACATGGAGGGAGATACCCCTCCAAATAGAAGCTAAAGTATGAGAGATTAGGGATAGAGGTCACAAGGGTGGACCCAACAGATAGAGTGAACCACTACAAGAAGTTATGTTCAATGACTCTCACCTACAGGAGATGTTTTTTATTGGAATCCCACTCACTAATCATGAAAAAATAAGAGTTTGTTTCTTTTCTTAAGGAAAAGTGGGATATGTTATCTTGTCACCCGTACGATATACCTGGCATCGGCCTCGAAGTTATGTGCCACCAACTTCATATGGACTCGGCATTCCTGCTAATTACGTAGAAAGCTTAATGAACAACCCTAGAAAACGAATAGGAAGTGAAAGAGGAAGTTGAGAAACTTACGAAGGCAAGGTCCATCAAAGAATTTTAATTCCCTAAGTCGATCTCAAATCCGATCATTGTAAAGAAGAGTAACGAGAAGTAGAGAGTCTACATAGACTTCAATAACCTAAAAGAATATCCCAAAGATAACTTCCCCTACTGAAGATCGACTAGTTGGTTGACGCCTAGGTATCTATGAACGAATGAGATTTTTAGATGTTTATTTCGTCTATAACCAAATCCTTTTATTTGGGCCCAACTAGAAAAAGACATCTTTTATCACTACCCTTGGCCTCTACTGTTACACATCATCATGATGTTTGAACTTAAAAAATCATGGGAAACCTACCAATGGATTGTCACTAAGATGTTTAAGCATAATCTAGGTGATACCATAGAGGTGTACATAAATGACATGCTTGTTAAAGTAAACAGAAAGTCACTCATCATTTAGATTTAGTCAAGATGTTAAAATCCTCCAATACTACCGAATAAAACTCAATGCAGGTAAATATTCCTTTAGGGTCTAGTTCGAAAAAATATTAAGTTACCTGGTCATTTAAAGGGTAACGACCATCCAACCACCCAAAACTGTCAGAGACATCCAAAAGTTAATTGGGATGCTCGTAGAAATTAATCGTTTCATCTCTAAATATTTTAAGGGATATTGTCCTTTCTTTCAGTTGTTAAGAATATATAATAATTCATTCTACAATGATTAATGTTCAAAGTCACTTGAAGGAATCAAACTTTACTTAATCCAATCTCCTCTACTCACGGTTCCAAATCTAAGGGGTCCAATCTAGTTGTATCTTTTGGTGTCCAACCATTCAGTCAGTTCGACCTTGGTGTAAGATAGGTAAGGGTATCAAGTCCCAATATACTATTTTAGTAAGATATTACCAGACGCTAAGATTATCTATCTCCCACTAGGAAAAGCTACTTTATTCATTAGTGATTGCCTCACGCAAGCTGAAGATCTACTTCGAGGCACAATCCATTATAGTCATAACTTCCTTTCCATTAAAGGAAATCCTTAGAAAGGTCAAACTCTCTAGAAGTATGTCCAAGAGTCAATGGAACTGGGAAGGTTTTATATCCAATATTAACCTAGAACTGGACTGAAAGGATAGGTTTTGGAAAATTTCATCATTAAATTGGCTGGGGAATATCAACCTCAGAGAGAAGTGGAACCTATTGATTTAAATGCTATAAAAGAATTTGACCAACATTAAAAATTTACTCTCTATGTGGAAGGAGAATATAATACAAAAAAGAGGGAGTAAGGATAATATTAGTGACCCTATATCAGTATAACTTGGCTTTTAGGCATCGAATAATAATGGAGAGTATGAGGCTCTCAATGGAGGATTGAGGAAAGCTCTGTCTCTTGATGCTAGTCACCTTGATGTGTTTTATGACTTAAAGATGGTAAATAATCACATATTTTGAGACTAAAATACTAGAGATAAAGGAATGCTAAGCTACCTCTAAATAGCCTAGGAGTCGGCCGCCAAGTTCCAGTATCTCTAAGTCCAGCAATTCCCTAGGGGTAATAACAGCAACGCAAATGTCTTAAACATTATATCTTTGGCTGTCAACTCCGACCTAAAAATTATGATATAGGTAAAGTATATGTCTTCATTAAGCATCTAGAGGAAACAAAATGTTGACCAAGTACTCTCCATATAGAGGTATTTTAGTTGGATGGACTTAATAGTCAGGTACTTACGAGAAGATGTGCTTCTCTTAGATGAAAAGGAATCCCATCAGACAACTGTGAAGGTTGCTCGATTTTATATATCGCTTGAGGGAAAACTATATAAGAGATATTTCACTAGGTCATATTTGTAATGTGTGCATTCCAGCGATGTCGACCAAGTCCTTTATGAGATACATGAGGGAATATGCATAAATCATGCCAGCTAAAGATCTCTAGCATTAAAAGTTATAAAAGAAGGCTATTGGTGTCCTTATATGGAAAAGGACATCGTCTCCTACATGAATAATTGAAAAAATTTATATTCTCACTTTTTTCACCAGCAAACCAATGACGTCAAGTCCTTAACCATACCATGCCCTTTTACACAATAGGGGTTAGATATTATAGGCCTGCAGCCCACGGCACCTAGAATTGAAAGTACCTCTTGGTCGGCATATATGATTACACAAAATGGATCAAAATAGACCCTTTAGTGAATATAAGGGAAGTCAACATGATCAGATTAATTTGTAAAAATATTGTAACCCATTTTGGTGTGCTAATAACCCTCATCACGGATAACAGAACACAATTTGAGAGGGACCATTTCCAAGACTTTTACAACAACCATGGCGTCAGACATTACTCCTGTTAGGTGGCTTGTCCTCAGAGAAATGGGTGGGTTGAGGCTTCTAAAAAAATAGTCCTTGACGGAATTGAGAAAATATTGGAAAAATTGAACGGAATATGGGTTGAGGTCGATCGAGGAAACGCCATTATCCTTAGCTTATAGAATGGAGACCATAATACCTCTAGAGTATGGTATGCCAACCATGAGAACAACTTTAGTTGATCAAAATGTGAACAATGAGATCATTAAAATTGAACTTAATATGGAAAAATAAAGGAGAGAACGAGCCTTGATAAGATTGGAAGCCTTATCAATAACTGATATGCCCAATATGTTCACTATGACTGCGGAGTGTTAACATGGGTCGTTGCCTGGGAACAGACAGGCCGCAGCCCCTTTGTATATACTGGGGTCTCATCCCAGAGGACTTGGGCAGAGGTAGTCATTGTCTAGATACAGACAGGCCACGGCACCCATTCAGACACGCCACTACATGGGTTCAGACACGCCGCAGCACCTACTACAATGTTGGTCAATTGATAGTTGTCCAACTTCTAAAAGGAGTCCAGGACCATCTCACTTACCCATATGTCACGTGCTCAGGGAACATGACACATCTTTATGACCTTTATAAATAGAAGTGTTTACATCACAATTAGGGGGGTTCTATCTTGGAGAAGCCTTGCTAAACTCGTGGCTCTCTCTCTCTCTCTAGAGAACATTATACTCAGGGGCTCACCCCCGGCGTAACCGCTTTGCTCCGCTCAACGTTCATAAGCTACATCCAAGGTTGCCAGCTTAGCTAATCTCATGTACTCCCTTACCTTCTCTATCTTGTATGTGTCTCAAGAGACAATTTTGTATCACATAACGCATATAATGCGAGTAGAGCGCCAAAGTGGATGTTGGCTCATTTTTATAGCCGAACCACTCTATATTTTATGTTCTTTTCCTTATTGCTTGCTTTACTTTTATTATAATTCTTGAGAACGACTTGTGTCCAATTTCTTGTATCATCATTATGGCGCTGTCTGTGGGAAACAATGTATTTCTATCTTGTTTCTTCATATTTAGGGTTCCAAATACCTTGTTTCATTTACGTGGACCCCCGGGTCATTATTCCTTGGGTGGGATTTTGGTTATCGAGCCCTTACATTTGTGTACTACCCGTGTCTATTTATTGGTCTTTATTTTTATGACCATAGATCCATTTTCTATACTCGGTGATGTTACCTTACCTAAATAGTGTTGAAAAACACGAAAGGTGATCGCCTCCTAAAGGTGGGTAACTAGGGAAGAAATATATTTACTCATTTATGCTGATTACACCCATGATATAGGATTTACTACCAGATTCGTGCTATTTTTTACACCTAAAGGCCATTTTGCCCTTGGTAGATTCCTAGTAGGCATATCCTGTGTAGTTTCTATGAGCTAATCTCAAGTTTTGGGATAAATTTTGGGATCGTACCCTTCGCTGCCTCAGGAAGGGTGTAGCCAAGCACTTTTAACTGCCCAAGTGTCGCAGACCTCTTAAAGTAGTTGGTCTATATAGCCTTTACGGCTCTTGGGAAAATTGGACTTGTTACTATTTCCTCGGACTCAGTTATGGGAATTTCCCTTTGATATATCCATGGAAGTACTTCCATGTGTACCTCAGGTCGCTGTTACAGAAGAATAATTGTGCAGATTATCAAAGTTTGCATCATTGCTAATATACTTGGTTCATTCTCTGCATCTATTGATTTCCCACCATTGTTTAGTTGATCTCAGAATATATATATATAGTTAAAGATTAACCCTCAAAAGCAATGGAAGGAAGCTCCGGATCAGGTTCACAACAGAGTGAAGATATCACGCAAATGTACAACTACATCAACCAATTATCCGACAACCAGGCCTCACTTTGGCACATAGAGTATTGATGTTGGAATTTGATGCCTTAAGTCCAACACCTAAAGTCGCAGCACCTGAGGCCGCAACCCCCACTTGCATGGCAGCAGCAGCAGTCGCAAAAGTCGCAGTAAACCTCAAAAAGAGGAAGTAGGAGGAGAAAAATCTAGAGAGAGCCTATGAGGAATACACACCTATTATTTACAATCTCAAAGACATTATTGAGCTCATCATAGAAGAGAAGATATTCAGGTGGTTTGAGAAACTGAAGTCTCCACCCTATAAAAGGGATCAAGCAAAATGGTGCGGGTTCCATAGAGACCATAGCCATGACACCAATAACTGCTTCACCCTAAAGAACGATATTGAAAGGGTTGTGAGTCAAGGGATGCTGCAGCGATTCCTGAAGGAGGCATAAAGGGATGCATCCCTCATCTTATAAGCCACATGCTTAATTTCTGCTATAGTTTTTATTTTTTATTAAATAGACAAAGTGTAGATTTTACACACATGCTTTGTGTTTTCCTTATGAACTTCATATATATATATATATATATATATATATGAATGATACTTTTAATTGTGTATCAACTCTTAATCTTATAAACGATCTTCATAGTTTTACCTTCTCCTCCTTTATAATCTTATGAGAAATCTTTGACTTAAACAGAATTTGAACATAAGCTTAAATGACCAATTATCTAGGAAGATTGTTTATTTTAGGAGGAAGAGTGTGATGAGGAGAAAGGGCGATAACCATAATCGACCTATAATATCCCTCATTTACAAAAGCATTTGAGGATTTATGATGCCTCAATTAGCCAAGGGGGCTTATAATGCCCGTTCTTAGCTTTTGGGATGCCTTAATTAGCTACGGGGGCTTATAATGCTCGTTCTTAGCTTTCGGGATGCTTCTATTAGCCATGAGGGCTTATAATGCATGTTCTTAGCTTTTATGATGATTCAATTAGCCATGGGGGCTTATAATGCTCGTTCTTAGCTTTTGGGATGCTTCATTGAACCATGGGGGATCATAATACCCAACCAGAGATGGCTTGATATATATATGATTATAGCCATGGGTGTCTTGATAACAAACTCAGCCTAGGCAGGCTTGATAGTTCCCCAAGAAAAGAGAATAGGCAAATAGATAAAGAGCGTGTGCAAAGACAGATGGCTGCGACAATGGAAGATAATTCTAAAATTTCCCACTATCAAAAAATCGTTGCTATCCTCTCCTATGAAGTCCGCAAAAAATAACAAATAAGGAAGGTGCTACAGTAATATTGAAATAGGTCCACGGACTTGATCGTCCATAGAAAATGAATTTGTTCCCAACTATCCATCTATCCTATATCTCGGTGGTGACACTCCTCACAAAAGGTCCAAGGACTTAATCGCTCATTTCAGCATTCCTACAGCAAAGTTTTCAATTGGATATAATAAGTTTATGGCTGCAGCCTTTTTGGGCAGTAGCCATTTACAATTCATTCACTAAGCAATAAATCAGAGATCACTTTAAAGAAAATATTGCTACTGCCTATGATGAGCTGAAGAAAAGATCCAAAGCTCAACACAAATTCAAACCAGTATCAAGGGACAAAGAGAGGCTATGGCAAATGAAAAAGGAGAAGTCAAATACTTAAATGGCCACGACAAAGAAACTTGTTCCCTTCAATTCACTCAATATTCTAACAGGAGAAATTTTATACCTAGTTCAAATTGAGCAAGTTTATGAGTTGCAGCCTGACATTGGAGCAAGCCTTATGACAAATTCAATTACAAAGAAGTGCACAATCAATATTTAAGTAAAGTGTAGAAATCAAAGAAAATAAAGAGTCTGTATCCTCACAAATGTGGCTACAACCAATTTAAGACTCTAGATGTCATTAATCAAATTTCGCATCATGTTAAAGAAAAGTTGCAAGCATATAAAATGGAGCATGGAAATAGATCAGGAGAATAAAAATGATCGCAACCTCACAAAAATGTGTCCACAACCCTCTCCAAGCTTCCACAAAGATATGTGATGCAACACTGTAGTGAGAGTCTAGGAGGTGGAGAGCATAGTTGTTCTTGGTCAATGTGAAATATCTAAAGAATTGTGTTGCACATCCAAGACCAACATTTTTTATCACCTCCTTATACTTTGTGTAGATATAACTTGACTAAGTATAAAAGCCATCAGGAGAGCCGTTTGGTGCTTCAAAATCTATATGAGAATAACCTCGATCAAGATTAAATTACAAAGTAGAAAAAGAAGTGGCGTAGCTCCCTTGAGTGTGGTCTTTAAGTTCTTATGCCGCTAAATTAGGTTAATCATCACCCTCAATGGTGTTCTTGAAATCCATATCCTCTTAGGCAAATCTATCACCTTTTCCAAAATAGGGAGCATGACGGTAAAGAGTGTACAAGGCCTAATGCTCAGCCAACTTAGAGACAATATCCTTCTCAAAAGCTTGACTTGAAGAAACCATTATAGTTTTAGAGGTTTTAGATGGTGGAAATGAGATGAAAATGGGGTATAAATGACGTCGAAAGAAAACGAGCGGTGAAAAGGGCACAAATGGTGTTTTAAGGTGAGGTTGAATCAACAATGATGACTTTCTCTCTCTAAAAGGTTCAAAGCTCTGCGTTTTAATGAAGGAAATGGTAAGAACTTTGAAATGATGAAGTAATGAGGTATTTAAACGGTTGGGAAAGATAACTGTTTAAGTTGGATTGACGGTTCATTGACCTACTTGAATTTTTTTTAAATTGGGTGCAAACGATGGTTACATGAAATGAGGAAGTTCAAAGTTCACCCCAAGTTGCAATATGGTAAAAAGTGACAGGTTTGGAAGGTTATGGTACATCAACATTTAATACTAGATATATGTGAATATTTGGTTGACACGCGCAAAACTGGTCTCGTCATTTTGAGATGTTTCGAACTATGGTCTCTCGGTTCAAGATATTTTGAATTGTGGATTGCTTGTTCAAGGTATTTCGAACTGAGGTTTATCGGTTCAAGGTGTTTTATATAAAATAATTCTATTTGCACAACTTTACCTACGAAGGGGAAATATAGTATAGGCTTATAGATAAACCTCTTTACTTAGAGATAAAACTCCTCATTAAGAAATTAAATGAGAAACTATAGAAAGATTCATCAAAGATTAATGACATCATAAATGAGTTCAAGGAGTCAGCCAAACTGATTCAAGATCAAGGAAAAGTGGAGCTTAATCGAAGATTGAGGAAGACTTCTCGAAGAAGATAATTGATGAACCATGTATTTTTTCTATCTATTCTTATAAATTATGATTTATGTTGTAATGGTGATGAGGTTACTCGGTACCATCGATGGACCAAGTCTGGCTGGTTATGGGAGAGCTTTCATGCTCAATTAAATAATCTCTAAGGTAATTGGTTTGGAGGATGGAGAGAAAGGCATATTTAAATCATGATTTAACCGTGTTAGATACACTAAGTAAAACACCCATCTCTGTCCGATTGAGCGCATTCGAGAAACCTTGAACTACTGATCATGAGGTTACTTTGCCATAGAGTTTTAGCACCAAAAAAAGAGTATATTTCCATAAAATATCACACTGATGCCATACTATACCTAACACGTGTAAAGTAAAACTAACGTCAAATAGTGATGGTTTGGTGAGCAACTGGTTGGCGTGAGACTGACACACTGTGGTGCCACCTGACATAGTAACTGGTCACTCGAGATTTCACTCAACATTTAATGATAATGGCATGTTAGGCATGGTAGTCTGACCCAGTATTTAATTCACCTGAGGTTCCTCGGGTATAATCTGAGCCTCTATATACCCCATTTATCCTTCGATAAACCACGTGATGTTTGAGCCAAAAAAACATTTTGAGATATTTATTGCAAACTAAATATTTTATTATGCTTCATCAATATGCTTGCCAGTTCTTTCTAAGAACAAACGCATTTATTGAGTTCCAAACATTATACTACCTACATTGGAATGTTTACCGTCCTACCTAGGTGTATTTATAGTGCCTATTTATCTCCCCCTCAAACAGTTGTATTTATTACCTTACTTTGCGATATATACTTGAGTCATCATTTGTCATTAAGAGTGCATTTACTATTTTAAGTTCACCATTAATACAGGTTATGCATTTGTATATCCTTAAATAGTCTAGCAAAGAAAAGTACTCTCTTACCTTTATATAAGAATACATCTACTTTAACATATTTTATATTTTGGATTTAGGTCCCTAGTGACGTTCATAGGTGATTTTAAATCATTCCCCAAATTAAATATTAAAGTTGCACGTGATTTTAATATAAAAAGGTTTATGCAACTTTTTTATTTTATGTTATTGAATCTGATTGTCTTTTATGTATAAAAGTTTATGTGAAACTTTTACTATATGTCTCTAAATATGTATATGCCTTATTGTATTCAAGATTTTGTGACATTTCTTTTGTCCCTAAAACTACTTATTCCTTAAAACCGTAAATCAGGAAGTTTTTTTTTATAGATTTAGGGACATTTTTTATGCCACCAATAAGCACTAGTAGATTAAAAAAATTGTTTCAAATTTTAAAGAAACTTGACAGTCTAATGCAAAATGGCCAAACAAATTTAAATCATCGCCTCTCGATGATGAGTAATGTTATTTTTTAGCCATCCGAGACTGTTTAGGCCCTCAAAGAGTGAAATTTGTCATTTTGGGTAATGAAGTTTATATAAATATCTCTCTCAAGAAAAATGTTTTTTAAATTCCTCAAAATGGAGAGTGATTATTATGTCTTTCTTAACGTTTGTGTAGTGATAACTCATTTTATCCATTTTGAATTTTTTGTCATTTCTCACTTTTTATGAGTTTAATCACTACATGAATTGCCTAAACTTTGTTTCTCTACGATTATTCATGTTATAATTATTTTTTAGTCATTCAAAACAACTCAACACATATCCCTTATGTATATTGGAAGAATGTCTAATGTTTTAATGCTAATGTTCATATAGTGATGGATTAGTTGTGCAAAATTACCATACTCTATGTTTATAAACATTACATTATTGTGTATAAATATTGGTTGCCCATAGGTCCAAATATTATTATGACATCTCGATTGTAAATATTTTATTATGTTATTATTTAGTCATTATAAATTAGTTTCCCAAAGGTATAATTTTCATGATTAAATAAATATTAAGGGGTGATATAATATTTAAATACGCAAAACATTGGTCATAGATCCAAATTTTTCTTTAAAATAATTCATGTAGTGCCCAATAATTCATGTAGAGGATATCCCATGAATTTACTATTAAAATTTTGGTATAATTGTTCTAATATGTGATCATGTGAATTAATACATACTGAAGTTGTTATACTGAAATGCCTTTAGCTACAAGCTTCGAATGTTCTTAAATTCGATGGAACACGACTCAATGATTGGGAGATGCACATTAATCTTCAATTAGGACTCCTAGGTTTAGATTTGGTTCTGTAGTGTTACAAACTTGATTGCATAACTGACACGAGCAATGATACAGAAGCACAATACCATGAATCCTGGATTCAGGCCAACAATCTCAGTCTTACATTTATAAAATTAACTATTGTTCCTAATATTAGGAATTCATTATTTAATTGTGAAACTGCTAAAGCCTAGATGAAAATCCTTAAGGAACGGTTTCAAGAAGATGAAAAATCTATTGTTTGGGGCCCTTATGGCAAAACTTACCACGATAAGTTTTGACGGCACTCGTACAATGAATGAACACATCCTTGAGACGACGTGTATAGATACCAAGCTAAAGTTGACTTAACTATGGATGATGCTTTCATTTCTTCATCTACTTAGAGACTACGGTGGATTTTTGGACCCTTTTGAATATTATACATGACCTTTGACACACTTTAGGATGCCCTCCCTATGCCCAAATATTTCTTTCACATTTCTTGCGCTTGTTTTTATCCTTAATAGTCAAATTTTGAAAACGAGTGCAAACATTGCATTTTGGTTGGGAATTTGTAAATATATTTTTTATTCTACCTAAAACCATGAACTTGGGGATAAACTGACACCGTGCACAAATTATGGTCCGTAGGTTTAATCTTAGTCATTTATTATTATTGTGTGCACAGCTAAAAGAAATTATGTGCCCACGAACTTCACAGAAGCGAGAAACTAGGTTTTTTCACTATAAAACGCATTTTGGTTCCATTGTTGAATTAGGATTCTTACTGTTGATGTAAAAAACTAGATCACTCTAATTCTTCAATCACAGATAAATAAATAAGACAAAGATTTTTAAAGTGGTTCGGCTAGGAATAAAGCCTACGTCCACTGTTATGTTATTGCTGAGTGTTTGTGGAATTCTTGATTACAAGTTCTCTCAAGAAATTCCGGTCCCCTTGAATGGGATTGATACAAGGTATTTATAGCCTCAAGGCTGTACATGAAAGGTCCAATACATTAAATGATATACATATGAATGGGTAATACATTTAATGCAGCGTGTGCGTCAAGAATCTAATGAATAGTTGAACAGTTGTCCGTCTGATAATTGATGACACGGCCGAGGTGCAGTTCGGACCGCCTTAGTTGCTCGTTGATCAAGAGTTCCTCGGAGTGCTTAGAGTATCTCGGGATGATATAGTTCCTCGGATGGAGTTCCTCGGCATGATAGAGTTCCTCGGTGTATTATCGTTGCTCGGTATCAACCACGGTTATTCAGTAAATGATCTTCCTCGCTGTTATTGTGCCACGTAGATCGACACGTGTCTTCATACTATTCGTCCACATCAGCATATTAATTTTGGTATCAACAGAAGCCCCCAATGTTTCATATTTCGAACTTTGAGGAGTATGGGACATTCTTTCTCGTTATATGGTAATATTAAATGACCTTCCTGGGTTTTAGGAGCATTGTATTCAAATTTCCTTCTCATTTCGCAGTTTCCGCCTTTTTATAAGCGCTTCGATCTTCGTGCAACTTTTGTCTTTTTAGCCGCCGGAAGTTCAGTAGTTTCTTTTTAGTAATCATTTCTTTCGTCGTTTCCCAATGCAAAGTATTTAAACTCCTTTGGTAACCATACCGTCGTCTACACTTTCCATTTTTCTGCATTCAAGTTTTCTATTCTCTTCCTCTCTCTTGTGTGTTCATCATTGTTTCCGTTCGTATATCTCCTTTCTTTCTGTAAGCTCTTCTTCCTTTCTTTTGCATCTCTTTTATTCAATATGGTTTATATTGTTGAATCTGCTGAGAAATTTCGTTCTGACTTTTCCATTCCTTCTTGGGTAACTCTAGAGGTTCTTTCTGAGCCTTTAGATTACTTTCGATTGGCTGAGGGACATTGGTTCCCCAGTCTTTTCATTGCTGAATGTGGTTTTTCTTTTCCCCCAAATCCATTATGTCTTGAGTTTTGTCAATATTTTGACCTTGTTCCTGCAAAAATAGCCCCCAATTCATGGAGAATAATTAACGGGGTGCACAAGTTAAATCTAACTCATGGGACTCGTATAGGGATCCCAGAAATCATGTACTGCTATAAATGGGCCACTTTAGATAATATTTATTATTTAAAAACTAGGTTTTTAAATAGAGCCCTTGTAGTTAACCTCCCTGATTCAAATAGAGATTATTTTGAGCATGGGTTGGTCATAAAAAATTGGCAACACGCGCCTTTATCTGGGAATGAAGTATACAACGGTCCCAGATGCCCCCCATACGGCAATGGGATAGGTTTATTTTTCATTTTTATTTTACTTATGAAATTGCGTATTCATCATGTTTGACAAAATGTGTGACTGAGATTTATGTATTTATTTGCAGTTGATAGTAAAAGAAAAACTCCAAAAGAGTCGGAAGTGAATATCAAGCATTTAAAACTTATCTGGAATTTGCATAAGACGATTGCAGACGAGCATATTAGATCTGCATCATATTTGCTGCAGTATAAGAGCTACACAACCTCTTATACTGCTCGCCCTGTTGAACCAGCCTCAACACCAGAAAGTTCATCTTCAGATTCTCATATTCCCTTATCTCAGAGAATGGGCAAGAAAAGAGCTCCTCCTGCTCTATTTGGTGAAATTTCTTCTGCTGTTGAAGCAAAGAAAAGTAAAATTGATGTCCCAGAGGGGACTAAAAAAGTAGATGCCAGTTCCTCCAAATTTGCCGAAAAGCCCCCAGTGGCCCCGAGCAAGAAAAGTGCTAGTGCTGATGTAATTACAATATCTCCGACCAAGACTTCTTCCTTGGTTGATGCTGCTAACCCTCCTTTGAAGAGATCGAGGAAATCATCCTTGGTTAATCTTGCTGGAACTGCATCTTCTCTACCCGCTGGTGGTAATAATATTTCAAAAATCATTCTTCCAAGCTCTTCAACGAGCTCAGTTATACCCGAGGTTCTCGGGGTTGATGAAAAGATTCCTAGGGATACACTGACATCCCTAGCTGCTCGCCATCTTTCTTCAGTAAATTTCTCATACCTTTAGTCTTTCTTTTCTTTTTCCTGAAATCTTGTATTTGTGTTGACTCTATTGTTTTCTTTATCTTTCAGCTGGTGAATTGTTTCAATACCATCGTGAAGAAAGATCAAGCTATTAAAGCTTCTAGTTCCTCGTCCGATGTTGACGATGCCCTCTTGGGTTTAGCCCAATCTGTGAAAGAATCTCGCCAGCAGTACGTCGAGGAGAAAGCTGCCTGGGAGAAAAATTTGGCTGCAGCTGAGGCTGATAAGATGAAGATGGCTGAAACCTCCAAGAATTTGGAGGAGAAGGTGAAAAGCTTAGAGGTCAATCAGCAAAAGTGCAATGACCAACTGAAGAAGGCAGAAGAAGAACTGTCTATCCTGCGAGACATCAAAATCCAGAAAGAACAATTGGATGTCAAACTCTCCTCGGAGAAGTTGAAAAGAAAAGTTGCAGTTAGGAAACATTTCAGTGCTGGTTGGGAAAAAGGATGGGATAAAGGGATTGCAGCTATGACATCTCAAGTCAAATATGGGGAGTTGAAATACTTCCATGACGGTTGGGTAGCTGCTCTACAAGAGCTAAAAACCCAAGACGATTCTGAGCTATTCCAAAGGCATCTCCCTGGTCCTCCTCCACCAATTGAGGAAGAAGAAGAAGATGAACCTGCATCAGATGAATCTTCCATAGCTGTGGATGTCCCAATCTCTGCTTCTCAACCCTCTGTCATTGAGGACATTTCTTCTATGCCTCCTCCTGCTGAGAGGATTTCTGCCGACCAAGCTGTTGTTATCACCGAGCAACCGAGCTCCTCGTCCCAGCCTCCCGAGAAAGTCTTGGGAGACAAGGAAAAGGTGTGAAGTTGTTCGGTATCATTCTTATCTTTTATTATTTGTAATCGAACACTGTAATCCTTTTATGATCTAATAAAATACTTCTTTACTCATCGCCGTTATTGATGATTCTTTGTTGATTGTTGTCTTTTTCTTGTCTTTAGTTTGTTGCTAGAATGGAACTAATCTCTTCTCATGATACCGAGCTGATGCAGCAATGTCACCAATACTATAGGGCTGGTCATACAGACCTTAGTTCTTCTGAAATTGCTGACATTCTTGGTCATGATGCTTCAGAGCAGGCGACTGAGGCTTATCGGTATTTGAAAAGTTTACTCGACCGAGCTGTAGCTAACAATATCGCTTATTATGAATTGATTGAAGAGCTGCATTGTTCCTTAAAGGATCTCCAAGGCCAGCACAATAGATCGATGGCTTCATTACACGAGGAATATGAAAATAGATATCAACAACTTTCCTCTGATACAGGTCATAAAAAGATCATTGCTGCATATGACATTAGGGAAAGGACCCTAAAAGGTGAAGTTGAAGGCTGCCGACAAATTGCCGAGATCCTGGAACAAGAAAATAATAGTCTGCAGAAAAGATTGGCTCAATACGAATCCGTTGCCTCCTCTTCCAATGCATTAGTACCAGTTACTGATGAAGGTTTTTCGTTTCTAGAGGTTGAAAACGCCAAACTAAGGCAAGAGTTGGATGACTTGAAAAAGTCTATTATTCCTGTGACTGCTCGGGGACGAGGAAGGAGTTCTCGGGGACAAGGAAGAATCGTCGAGGAGCAAATTTCTCCAGTTGCTTCTCGGAGCCGATCAAGAGTTCTTGGCCGTAGTGTTGAAGAATCTCGCACCCAATCTACTCTGGAAACTCAAGCATTCCAACTGAATGTTAAGGATCGTGCTCTGTCTGATTTATCTAAGAAAAATTTATCTTTAGAGGATCAATTGGCTGCGATGAAGTCTGATCTGAATAATAAAGATGCTCTTATCAAGAACTTTCTCGAGCAAGTAGATAGATTAACTTTCCAATTCCATAAACAGCCTCGGGAGTTCTGGAATGCAGGCTATAATGAAGCTCTTTACCATTTGGATGATCGCCTTGAAAATGCTAACAACGAAGGTTATAAGCAGGGATGGTTGAACGCCCTGGGTGTATTAAAATTGGAACAAGGTCATTATTTATGGGATTATCATGCTCCTGGATTGCTAGACTTGCCTGTTCCTCCCTATAAATTGGATATGGCATGGATTCCTGCTCGCTCCATTCCTCGGAGTTTGATCTCTAAATATCTTGGTGATTATAACCTTCATTCTCAAGTCGAAGTATCTCGTCCCGAGCACCTGTTGGACACTCCTACAATAATGAATGTCAGAATGCTGAAGGACATGAACTTTATTAATTCTCCTCTTTGTCTAGAGGATCCTCCTGCTGGCGAAGAACCTGTCTCAAAGGACAAAGGAAAGAAACCAATAGAGTAGGAATCTTTAATGTAATAGTTAGCACATTCATGTAACATGTAATACATTTTTATCTTAATGAAAGAGTTTCATTTTCTGTTTTGCCAATAGCTATTTTTCTGTTTGCAAATTATATGGTTCATCAACCAAATTAGAATTTATAATAAGCATAAATTGTTCAAAATTGTTTCCAACCAACCAAGGTGGATAAATAATGTTTGTCGACCAACCACAGTTGATGGGTTTCTATCCCTGACCAACCATACTTGGTTCAATTTTCAAATATAAACATGTGTCCGACCAACTAAGGTCAATACTTTTATCCTCGTCGACCAACTACAGTTAGTGGGTTTTTATCCCCGACCAACCATACTTGGTACAGTTTGGAATATTTTGTTCTTTAAAGAACTTTTTGTAATAATGTTACCTCCCGACAAACATAAGCTGTAATGCGAGAGTATATAAAGTCTTACCAACCGTAGTTGATCATGCTGGTCTACACCTCCTAATCAAAGGAGTAGTAGGGTTCTTTCGAACTTTTTGGCTCCTTGGAGCATGTCCTCCTAACCAAAGGAGGTTGGCTACTTATAGCACTTTTGCTCCGTAGAGCGCTCCGGAGAGCTTATCCTCCTAACCAAAGGAGGTTGGCTACTTATAGCACTTTTGCTCCGTAGAGCGCTCCGGAGAGCTTATCCTCCTAACCAAAGGAGGTTGGCTACTTATAGCACTTTTGCTCCGTAGAGCGCTCCGGAGAGCTTATCCTCCTAACCAAAGGAGGTTGGCTACTTATAGCACTTTTGCTCCGTAGAGCGCTCCGGAGAGCTTGACTCCGTAGAGCATGACTCCGTAGAGCAGTCTTCTTCTTGTCCAGCAGTGTAGTGTTCAACACTAATATTCCCCGAAAAACTTTCAACAGAAAGAAAATGGTGAACCATCCTCGTTTTATTCATAATGAAGGAAATACTTTACATTTTTCATTACTGATAATACTTTCGCAGGTGTTCAGCATTCCATGCATTCTGAAATTCTTCTCCTTCTAGAGTTGCTATTCTGTAGGTTCCAGGTCGAACAACCTCTGTAACTCGGTAAGGTCCATGCCAGTTGGCTTCCAGTTTATTCTGTTTCTGAATGACTTTCTTCAGCACATAATCACCCTCCTTCAAATCGCATTTCTTCACCCTTTTGTTGTAGAACAGAGCTGTTCGTTGTTGATAAGCAGCATTCCTAATGGCTGCCTCTTCTCTTACTTCTTCGAGCATGTCCAAATCCATTCTTCTCATCAAGTCACTGATCGGAGAGTTGAAATTCAGCACTCTATGCGTTGGGAGACCCAACTCGGCCGGTATCACAGCCTCACTTCCAAATGCTAGCATATATGGTGATTCTCCAGTTGCTGCTCGGGGAGTTGTTCGGTAGGCCCATAATACTGATTGGAGCTCATTAATCCAATTTGCTTTAGCTTCACTTAGCCTCTTTTTCAACCCATTTAGTAATGTTCTGTTCGTCACTTCAGTCTGTCCATTGCTTTGGGGATGTCCTGGTGCTGAATGAAACTTCAAAACGTTCGACTGATGACAATAGGCAGCAAATTCTTCATTATCAAATTGTGTTCCATGATCTGTGATGAAAGCATGAGGGAGACCATATCGACAAATGATATTCTTCCATATAAACTGGTATACCTTCTCGTACGTCATATTGATAAGAGGCTCAGCTTCCACCCACTTAGTAAAATAGTCCACTGCAACTACGAGATACTTGAATCTTCCTCGGGTGATCGGCAGTGGTCCAACCAAATCAATTCCCCACATGGAAAATGGCCAAGGGGAAGTTATTGGTGTTAGCAATGCTTGTGGAGTTCGTCGGATGGAAGAAAAACGTTGGCACTTGTCACATTTCTTGGCATAGGCTATACAATCAGCCCTCATTGTCGGCCAGTAATATCCCTGTGTCATCACTCTTTGTAAAAGTGTTCGACCTGCTACATGAACTCCACAAGATCCTTCATGGATTTCTTCAATCAATTCTTTCACCTCGGTGGGATGTACACATCTCTGCAAACCTGCCATAATTCCTCGTCTATACAAAATACCATTAGTTAATACATACCGAGCAGCTTTATACTTCAGTTTCTTGGCAGCGAGTTTGTCCTCCGGCAATTCGCCCTCTTCAACATATTTCCTGATTGGATCCATCCAAGATGGTCCTAAATCAAGAGTAATCACATTCGTTGTCAGATCTTCATCTATGCTCCGACCTTCTAATACTTCAATCGGTATGGTTCTTCGCATCTCGGTACGAGTAGCTGATGCTAGTCGGGCCAGTGCATCTGCTTGTACATTCTCCATCCTCGGTATTCTCACCAATTGAATGGCATCAAATTCTGTCAACAATTTCATCACCTTTGCATGATATTTGATCATTAAGTCTCCTTTAACCGCATATATTCCCATCATCTGATTCACAATTAATTGAGAATCACTGAATACCATCACCTGTTGTGCTTCCATAGTTTTTGCTAGGCTAAGACCTGCTATCATGGCTTCATACTCCGCTTCATTATTAGAGGCTTTGAATTGGAATCGCAAAGCATATTCCATGTCAATCTCGTCTGGAGTGATCAAAACAATTCCTGCTCCACAACCAGCTGTGCAGGATGATCCATCTACATATAATCTCCATGTAGGTATTTCGTCTTCAAATTTCTTATCTGTCAGAGTTCCTCGATAAAATATCTGCTGTTTTCTTCCATCATCCCCCGGTATCTTTCGCTCCTCGTCAGTCATCTGCTCGTACTCTTTTACCAACCGTGGCTGGTCTGAGTTTGAACATAATGATTTCTCTACATCCACAAGTCCTTTTACCAACCTTGGTTGGTTTGGACCTATTTCTGCTGATCCTGTATCGTCCACAGGTAGGTCAGCAAATGTTTCTATTGATCCTGTATCGTCCACAGGTAAATCAGCAGGCATTTTTTGCTCCTCGGGGGTATCAGGGTATGTGAACTCTGCTATAAAATCTGCTACAGCCTGCCCCTTCAATGATGATCTGGGCTCATACACAATATCATATTCACCAAGTTCTACTGCCCAGTACATCAGTCTCCCTGATTTTTCTGGCTTATGGAGGGCTTGTCTCAATGGCATATCAGTATAAACAATGATGGTATGGGCTTGGAAATATGGCCTCATTCTTCTGCTTGCTTCAATTAGTGCCAATGCCAATTTTTCTAGCTTTGGGTACCTGATTTCTGCACCTCGGAAAGCCTTACTTGTGTAATAAATTGGCTTCTGGACTCCATTCTCCAATCTGATCAACGCTGAACTGACTGCGTTCTCTGATACTGCCAAATACAAATACAACTTTTCTCCTGTTATTGGTCTGGACAACAGTGGGGGTGCTCCCAAATATTTCTTCAAGTCTTGAAAAGCTTTTTCACATTCCTCATTCCATTCAAAGGTTTTTCGAAGTGTTTTGAAGAATGGTATGCATTTATCAGTTGCTCGAGATACAAATCTGTTGAGCGCTGCAACTCGTCCGGTAAGACTCTGCACTTCTTTCTTCGTCGTCGGAGATCGCAGCCCTAGAAGAGCTTTGATCTTATCTGGATTTGCCTCAATACCTCGCTGATTGACGATGTATCCGAGGAACATTCCTTCTCGTACTCCAAAGATGCACTTCGTCGGGTTAAGCTTCATTTGGTATTTATCCAATTGATCAAAAGTTTGACTCAAGTCAATCAAATGATCAGAAGCTTTCTTGCTTTTAGTGAGCATGTCATCGACATAGACCTCCATGTTGCGGCTGATTTGTTCGGTAAAAACCTTGTTCATCAACCGCTGATATGTTGCACCTGCATTTTTTAAACCAAAAGGCATAACATTATAACAATAAGTTCCCCTAGGGGTAATAAAAGAAGTACTTTCCCTGTCTTCAGGTTTCATTTTGATCTGGTTGTAGCCAGAATAAGCATCCATGAAGCTGAGTAGCTCGTGTCCCGAGGTAGCATCCACTAGTTGATCAATTCTGGGCAATGGAAAATGATCCTTGGGGCATGCCTTATTGAGATCGGTGAAATCGACACACATTCTCCATTTGTTGTTTTTCTTCTTTACCATCACCACATTAGCCAACCAATCTGGATATTTTACATCTTCAATGAATTGGGCTTTCTGGAGTTTCTCGACTTCCTCTTGTATGGCTTGATTCTTCTCGGGACTAAACACCCTTCTTCTCTGCTTTACAGGTTTAATCTCCTTATTCACATTGAGTTCATGACATAAGAAATTTGGATCTATTCCTGGCATGTCTTCATGACTCCAAGCAAAAGTATTTTTCCTATTCTTCAAGAAAGTTATCAACTCCTCTTTTATTGACATATCCAACGATGAACCTATCTGGGTTATTCGTTCAGGATGTTCGTCGTCCAAAATAACATTTTCTGTAGATTCCATCACCTGTCCTTTTACAAGTTGAGATTCATCCCTGGGATCAAGAGTTTCAATTTCTGTACCTTCCTCCACCTGGTAAGTAGTAGTCTTTTTCATCGATCCTTCTAGTTCTTCTTGCTCGGCCGACGAGTAATAGCATTCCCGAGCTACTTTTTGATCACCTTTCACCACTCCAACTCCAAAATTTGTTGGGAATTTCAAACATTGATGCACTGTAGAAGGAACGGCTTCGAACTTCTTCAATCCAACTCTTCCCATGATGATGTTGTAGGCCGACTGCACATTCTTATCCATCACAAAGAATCGTATTCTTTCTGTTCGACAAACAGGCCAGGTTCCAATGAATATATCCAACTTGATCGTCCCAAGTGGAAAAAATTTCTCGCCAGCAAAACCCAGAAGGGGTCTGTGATAAGGTTCTAATTGGGATAATTTCAAATTCAAGCTATCAAAGCATGAATAGTACATGATGTCTGCCGAACTACCATTATCTACCAACACCCTTGAAATGATCACGTCCTTCATTCTCATTTTGATCACCAAAGGATCATCATGAGGGTAAAGAACACCTGCCAGGTCATTTTTTGAAAAACCAATTACTAACTTCTCTTTGTTTACCTTCCTCGGACGATCATCCTCGGCCAGGTTTATTCGCTGAATATATGAGCAAGCTTGAGCCTCTCCGAGATAAGCTTTTCTTTCTGCAGTAAGGTCTCCTCCTCCTGCATCTCCCCCTGTAATAACGTTACAATGAAATGATCCAAAACGTATGGAAAATACCTCTCGTTCAGGTTTTCTTGGCTTCTTGGGAAGATCGGGGTCATCATCTGGATCCTCTTCATGGTCCCTCCTCTTTTTCTCCTCTGCACGACGAGGAGATCTAGATCTCTTTCTAATTCTGTCCTCATTTGTCCTCTCACCTCTGCGATCTACATACTTTGATAATTTTCCTCTTCGAATGAGTGTTTCAATCTCGTTCTGAAGGGCTATACAATTTTTGGTCATATGGCCATGATCTTTGTGAAACTCGCAATATTTGTTCTTATTCCGCATGTCTGGATCTGTCTTCAGTTTCTCTGGCCATTTGATTTCCTCGTTATTCCTGATTTCTTCTAAAACATGATTAATACCCATTTTCAATGGAGTATAATTATCATACTTCTTTAGGGCTTCCAACTTTATCCTGTTATTCCTGGAATATTTGTCACCACCATTACCTTTCTGATCTTTCTTCTTAGAGTTGTCGACTTCCACTTTAACTTCTTTATCCATATTCTTCTTCGCAGTCATAGCCTCCTCGGCATTCATGATTTTGGCTGCCTTTGCCATCAATTCCGACATATTTTTAGGCGGATCTTTGGCCAGAGTATAGTATAGCTTGTTAGGCAGCAAACCACTCATCAAAGCAGTGATTGCTGTCTTTTCTTCATAATCTATGACTTCCAACTTCTCGTTATTGAAACGAGTTATGTAATCTCTAGTACTTTCTCCTGATTTTTGTCTAACACTTAATAAGTGCGCTACTCGCTTTACTGGTTTTGCTCCAAAACAAAAATTACCAATAAACAGCTCGGCTAACTGAACAAAAGTTGAAATCTTACCCCGAGGAAGATTATTGTACCATATCTGTGCAGATCCGGTAAGAGTTCCCGAGAATGCTCTACATCTCATCTCGTCGGGGACAGCATAGATATCTGCAGCAGCTTGGTACTGTTCTATATGAAGTACGGGATCTGTCTTTCCATCGTACTTGGGGGTCACTACAGGTGCTTTGAATTTCGACGGTGTGGGGAAATCCACAATGGCCTGCGCAAAAGGTGTCCCTTGAACAAAAGTTCTCTGTAAGGGGTTCCTCGCCTTAGCCATTTCTCCCAGTCTATCCTCCAATCGTTGAATGGAACCTTTCCATGCTTCATTCCCTTCCTCGGGTCGTTTAGTCCGAGCAACTGAATGCTCTGACGTAGCTTCCTGAGATTTATCTCGACGAGTAATTGGGCGTGATTGTGCAGATCTTTCTCTCGAACCTGGTGGTGGTCGAAAACTTCCTGATGGAGCCCTAGGTGGACTCATGTTCCTCCTTGGTCCTAACCGACTGAAAGGA
The DNA here is from genome assembly GCA_949130495.1 of Sambucus nigra. Classification (NCBI taxonomy): domain Eukaryota; kingdom Viridiplantae; phylum Streptophyta; class Magnoliopsida; order Dipsacales; family Adoxaceae; genus Sambucus; species Sambucus nigra. The sequence goes on from OX422218.1 coordinate 135,613,003, forward strand.
GACACCCTGCTTAATCTTTCTAAAGCGCTAGTTCTCTCAGGAGAAAGAGAGATATGTTGATCAGTATCCGTAGCCCGTATTGATGAAGTTCGCCCAGGTTGATAAGAAGAATCATTGGATTCCCCATTGCGATATGACCCAATACGTCTGGATCGTGATTGCCCATGATCAGTCCTTTGCCCTGAATGAGTAGGTACACCGCCTTGAAGAGTTTGAAGGAGTTGCCTCATAGATTCTTGCATGGCGGTTTGTCCCTGAGCCAGATTCATCATAATTCCGGCCAGATCTGGAGATGCAGATGGATTTGGAAGATTTCCAGTATTTCCAGCATTTCGATTACTGGATTCTGGATTATCTGCCATTGGTGACAAATGATTTTTATGAAAAACGATAACAACAGTCGTTTCCCACAGACGGCGCCAATCTGTTGATGTAAAAAACTAGATCACTCTAATTCTTCAATCACAGATAAATAAATAAGACAAAGATTTTTAAAGTGGTTCGGCTAGGAATAAAGCCTACGTCCACTGTTATGTTATTGCTGAGTGTTTGTGGAATTCTTGATTACAAGTTCTCTCAAGAAATTCCGGTCCCCTTGAATGGGATTGATACAAGGTATTTATAGCCTCAAGGCTGTACATGAAAGGTCCAATACATTAAATGATATACATATGAATGGGTAATACATTTAATGCAGCGTGTGCGTCAAGAATCTAATGAATAGTTGAACAGTTGTCCGTCTGATAATTGATGACACGGCCGAGGTGCAGTTCGGACCGCCTTAGTTGCTCGTTGATCAAGAGTTCCTCGGAGTGCTTAGAGTATCTCGGGATGATATAGTTCCTCGGATGGAGTTCCTCGGCATGATAGAGTTCCTCGGTGTATTATCGTTGCTCGGTATCAACCACGGTTATTCAGTAAATGATCTTCCTCGCTGTTATTGTGCCACGTAGATCGACACGTGTCTTCATACTATTCGTCCACATCAGCATATTAATTTTGGTATCAACACTTACTTTCCTTTGTTAATTTAAAACTAAGAGATTCTTTTTCACTCTATAAAAGCCTTAGGTGAGATTTGATTTTGCCTCACTTTGATTGAAATATTTTGTGAGAGAATTTTTGAGTAATTTGTCAAAACAACCTTACAAAACCTGTCCCTCATCATTTTCGATTCAAGATCTTCGGTTGAGAGGTAAATAATAGAGAGATCTTAACAATTGCAGTGTAATCCTCCAAAGTGGATGTGTGGAATCTAATAAAAGTGGATTCTTCTTTCTCTACAAAGGATCTTTAGAAGATCTTTAGTTGAGAGACTCAATAACAAGAGGAGTTTAAAGGATTGGTGGATTATATGTGCTTGTAAATGGAAACGCAATTTGGAAAAATGGCTAATCTCTTGTAAAAATCATCATTTTTCTAGTCGAATAGTTGAGCATCCCCAGGTTTTTTCGTTAGGTGGGGTTTTTCCTCATAAATCTTGGTGCTACGTTATTCTCGCATTTAATTTTATTCACAGCATACAACGTTATGTAATCTATAATATATAATTTATTTAGGTTTCTAGTTGTTTCGATGTCATATAATTGCAATTCAATTGAACTAATTTGGCTAAAAATCATTTAATCACAAATTCACTTGAGTTTGGATCTGGGTGTATATTTTTCATCTTATTTAGTTGCAATTGAACTCAAAGTCTTTTGAAATAAAATTGAATGACTTCATAACACTTTCCTTGAACTAAAATTAAATTTAATAATCCTTGGAAACGTGTTCAAAAATTTGCCTGTGTGTTTGAATTAAAAGGTGTTTAATAATCAAATTTTAAATTGGCCATTAATTCCGAATTTGTTCTTATCCCCCCCCCCCCCCCCCCCCCTCCAAGGAGATTAGCACACCAATTTTTTGAATTTTCAATTGGTATAAGAGCACGATTGCTCTTTTTGGTCTTAACTTTTGATACTAGTCAAAGTTACCCGCCTAGGTAACAAATCATCATGAGATATTAGTGTCAATGAATTATTATTGATTTTTAAATTGAATAAGGAGAACCCTTGAATTTAGTGAAGATAAATCTTAACTACTCATGCAAATTAAAAATAAAGCAAAGTTACGTGATCCTTGCATACCATTTTATCCGTTGTAATAGCTAGCACATGCTGCAACGAATCTCCAACTAATGTGCCTCCTTATTAAAATAATGTGTCTGCAATGAATATATATTGTTATATCTTTTTCTATGTGAATTCCCACCTCTTGGGATCTTTTGAATAAGTGAACTTCATAGCATGTCCTCACCCATCAACTTATTTCTATATATGCTTCTTTTAATAATTTCCCTTATTACTAGGTTATAGGGCTTCAAAAATTTCAATATGGATAAGAGTTGGATTGGGGGAAATAGGACCACAAGAGCTTTTAAATGGGATTGATTTCTTTTGGAATTTTGCATATAGGGATACAGACGTGCATACTTCTCTCATTAAATGCCCATATAGGAGATATGTAAATCATGTTAACCATAACTCACAGACTATAAGAGGTCATTTTTAGTTGTGTAGTACTGAAAAAGACTTACAATCATTGGATTTGTCATTGATAAATTGATTAGTGTCAAATATTCCATTTTATTACCCCTTTTATTGTGCAATATTGCAGTCCTATGCTCATTAAACTCACATTTTATACTCATTTGTTGTGTAACCTTAAATATTTGTGTTTAATTGCTTGTACACACTTTATTTGAGTATTTACAGGGTTTATGATGCTAATGGTGAAGTCGGGAAGCAATTGAAGTAAAGATGCACTCATATACACATCTTCGGGGAAAAATGATAAATTCAGATGACCAATTTCGAACTCAGACAAATCACAGAAGTTGTCGTTCTTGAATCAAGGAACGCCTGAGTTCAAACAACGCATCAATCCAATCTCAAATAAAAAAATTATGATTTTTAAATTTTAAATCTAAAGAATGTCAAAAGTCAAAGCTTTGGGTCAAATACGAAGTCAGACCCTGTGACCCGAACATTGTTGAAATATTTTTGGCATCGAAATGAGGGTCACGTTGACTCTTACGGTGCGCAATTTTGAGGTTGAACGAACAAGATATGGAGTTTGGGGGTTAGTTTGTAATTAATGAAATCTGGGAGAAATAAGGGGTTATATATTTTCCATTGTATTACAACTAATGAGGATTCGTTTGGCTCAGTGGTAGGGGAGGATATGCTAGGGGACAGAGGTTATGGGTTTAATCCTCCTCCAAGCCTTATTTTCAATTACCCATTTCTGGTTCAGCTGCTAGATGCGCGCCATGTGGCAGTGCGATCCAAAGGCCATAGGCATGCCATGTGGCACCCTTTTTCCTTGAATAGAACTTCTCCAAACGATGTGTTCCCCTTACCCACTCTCTTTCTACACATTAGGCGCATGGAAGTGGGCCCCCTTTTCTTTCCTTCGGTCCACGACAGCCCCAATGCCATTTTTCCCATCACCTATTTATCCCATGTAATTCTGAATGGCATTTTGCCGAGAGATTTTCTTTTGCCATATTGTCCCATGTGAATTCTTTCCATCAGCTTCCATGTGATTTCCAAACAAAAAGATTAAAAAAAATATTTTTGACCCACCTAACACCTTTTTCATTCCATTTCACGTGAGTGTTATCCCATTTCCTTTATTCCCTTTGCCCCCATACCCCCAATCACTTCCACCAGCTAAAAAGTGTAAGATTTTTCAATTGATAATATTTCCTCCCATCTCTCTCAAGCGTGCATCCGTCCATTTTTTGTCACTCTTGTGTATTTTTAACATACTCACCAATAATATGTAATTCCTACTTTACCCCAACCAATAATTTGGTCACTTGTAAAGGGGTCAATTGGGATCAGCATAAGAACTGAATTTTTAGAGTGGTTTAGAGTAGAGTCGTTTCTAGTTTGTAATTTAATGGCGGTCCTAATAAATTTTACTCATATTTAATTTGGATTATATAATTAGTTATTTGAAATCTTAAATTAGTTAAATGCTTTCATAATTAGTTGCTCACATTAAAAATTATTTTATTTCTTTAAAAATCATTTCTTCTCACACATTGTTTTACTTAAATAATTAAAAATTCTTCCTAGTTATATTTAATTAGGTTGAGATTAATGAACTCGCCTTAGGTGTGTAGTTGCTTTGTTATGATAAAATCGAATAGACAGATTTTAACGGGTTGATTATTCCCAAATTTACACCTACGGACCTTAATGGGGTATATTACGTATGCACCATATTTGCGATATTACGCGTGTAATTTTAGGAATATTTTTAATGCCAAACTCATTTTTGAACTTTTATGGAAGTTTGAGGAGTAACATCCCGGGTTTAAATATATGTTTAAAGGGATATTAATCACGTTTAAAAAAATTCTATATAACCATTTATGCTACGTATTCCGAAGTAAGGGATTTAATTCTCAACCTATGGTTGTTATAGTTTTAAATTAATTTAGTTTGAATATTCGCCTTGATTAATTATAGCATTAAAAAATTAAAAATCATCTTTTTCACTTTTTATTTAAAGTAATAAATCAATTAAATTTTAAACAACATTATCCGTGGATCGGATACCCGAAGTCGTCGCTATACATATAAAACATGTGTAGTTAGAGTTTAGGTTTTTTATATTGATGTGCAAAATTGATGTAATAACCCTCTCTTCTGATAGCCCACTTTATATTTATTTACAATGTGTAGTGGTTAATTTTAAAATGATAGATGTTGAGTAAATATTAATTTGTTATGTCAAGGTCAATATTTACCAAAATGTTGTATAGTTACCCCGTGAGTAGAGAAAATGTTCATGTGGTGATTTTTAATGTCATAAGGATTTAAAATGACATTTTGGTTTATTATGAAACCGGAAGTAAAATGAGTTATAGAATTCCCAAATGATGATTTGGATAGTGTAGTTAGTTCCAGTAGGCGTGTGACAGTCAAAATAAGTGCTATATTGTATTTTTGGCATTTTGGTCACTTTTGACTGATTTTGGCTTAAATAGTGTAGTCGCGTATTATTTTATCGCGTATTAGTCACTTAAGTGGGCTTTTAGGACTTAAGCCCCGTTTTATTCCCACCCCTATTCCCATTCTTCCATTTTACACAATTGAGAGTAAGAGAGAGAGGAAGAGAACTTTGGAGGAAAAGAGAGATTCAAGCTTGGATTGTTGCTTTCTCCTTCATCAAATCAGATTCTTACACTTGAGGCAAGTAATCTACTTGCAATTTTGTGATTTAAGTAGAATAAATTGCATTGATAGTTATGATTTAGAAATGTTAGGGTTTTGTTGAAATCTTGGGTATTAACCCTTGGGGATGAATTTGGATGATAATTTTTGTACATAATGGTAGTTAGAGGCCCTTAGTATGTATTGATGGTGATAGATGATATTGATTTGGGTTGGTTTTGGGTTTAAGGAAATTTGGAGTTTAGAACTCCATAGCCAAACTTGGCTATTCCGCAGGGGCGAATCGATTCGGCCCCTTGGGCGAATCGATTCGCATAGATGCAGAATCCCAGGTCTTTGTATCCGAATCGATTCGGGTTAAGACCGAATCGATTCGGCATTTTGCAGAAACTCAAGTTTGTTGTCCGAATCGATTCGCTTTCAGAGCGAATCGATTCGCTGGGGCGAATCGATTCGGTTCCAGCAGTTTTGGGGTCTTTTTCCTTTTAATTTTCATCCTTATTCTTTAGGATTAGGACCTAGGAAGCTTCTTTAAAGAAGTAAACTTAGAGTTCTAGAGTAGTTATGGAGTTTGGTCGTTACCCTGGACTAGAAATGGGTTCATCTGGGGTTTACTTCGGGGAGGTTTAAAGTAATGTTAAGGCATTACTTCTTTTATTCAAACTTTTAGAAGTTTGGAAGTTAAATGCCCAACTTGGAGACTTATGAGCTTATCAATTTATATGAACTTTGGGAATTTCTAGGATCATAATGATCATTTGGAGACCTAGCCTGGAATTGTAATTTGAGGTAAAATAAATGATAATGTTCGATGGGAATTAGGTTGGCATAAAATGAACCCATAGGTGTTTAAAGATGATAGGTTCAACTAGAATGAACCCCGTTGTTTAATGATGTTAGGTTTAAATAAAAAGAACCAATCTCATGATTAATGGAAATGGAATTGGTAATGAATATGATGATAAAATGTAAATGTTAATTTACTGTTACACACCTCTCTAAATGACATCATAAGGGAAGTTCGTTCGTGAGGTGAAGCCCCCTGGCTAATGAATGCAGGGTGGATATAGTCCTAGGCCATGTGAGCGCTTTTATATATATATATTTATTTTTCTGCGATGGGTAGGAGATTCTGGGTGTGGTCTTGACTACCCCGCAGGCACATGGTCGCTTCCCGACGAAATTCGATTGGTGCCCAGGTTGTCTTATGTTAGGCCCTGGAAGATGATGGTCATTTAGGGGCGCGCACAATGGGGAAACCCGGACGGGCGGTCTTAGATATCGTTATATGTATATGAATATAACTATATTTTCATCAAGTTGGACTTGATGGTTGTTAAACGCCACAAAGAGCGTATGATATGTGCCATAAAGAGCACGTGAATGATATATGTGCCATAAAGAGCACTTGATGTAAATGATATTCCTAATGAGGAATGGAAAGATAAAATGGGAAGTTTTGATTAATGCATAGAAGTTATAACTCTTTGATTAAACCGAAAATGGTTTTATTCCTAATAAGGAATGTCAGAAGGAAATGGAAATTGTATTATTAAAGAAGGGTTTTAAATTAAAGTTCTTTACTTTCAATTCTTGTTTGTATTTGTAGATAGCATGTCATACTATCATCCTTATCATTCATGTATAACTATTCATATCTATCATGCTTTTTATTCTTCTGGTAATCATATAGAACCCGACCCTGACCGGTTTACTTTCCTTGTTGTATATATATTATTGTATCCGCTCAGGTGCTCCACCGCAAGGACGCCCGACTTGACTTCCCAAGTTCCCTTCATTTTCGACGAGCTGTAAGATTTTGCGGGTTATTACAGGACGTTGTATTAGACGCTTTCATTCTTGTTATTCTAGATATGATCGGGTCTTATCACTCGGGCGTGTGGCCCAAACTTTTGTATTTGATTAATGAATGTACTATGTAAGATATTTATATTGTTGTACGTCGTTATATGTAGCTGTGGACCGACAGCTTATTCGGTCCATTTGTGTACATTCGTCTTAGTTGTATTATATATTATCTTTTGGAATTCCACTTGCTCGTCAGATTGGGTTGTTAGTTTAAATTTTCATAACCGCATTTTTTAAAATTTTACACTTTTTGGCAACCCGTTTTCTGATTTATTGGGTGGTTTTCCCGTATACTCAGTTTATAATTGTGATGCTGAGAAGGATATCCATCCATGATTCCTGTTACGTTTGAGTATCGGGCTGTCCACCCCTTATCTCGGATTGCGGGTTGTCACAATTGACTATAACGACAAGCTTATTTACACGACGCTCGATTTTCCATCTGTCAAAATTGAGTTGTTGCCTGGGATTGTTACACTTTGTGCATATTTTTGTATATATTTCTCTAATTTGTTTTGTAGGTACCGTAACCATTTCAGATCAAAGAAACATATTGAAGTACAAGTGCTTGGGAATTCTCGAAAAGCAAACTTTTTGTAACTATTTCTTCATTTAATTATTTTAATAGTGCTAATAGTTTTGATAATGGTTCGCAATATTATTATAATAATAATTTTCAAAGTTCCCCACCACCAATGTCTTTCGGTGACTATTTATAAAATTTTAAAAATCAAAATTCGAGAACTTAAGAAAATAACTATTATAATAATGGGTGATAAAATTTTTACAATAACGGTAGTAAAAATTATTATAATAATAGTTATCCAAACTATTATAATAAGAAAAAATTCAAAATTATTATAAAGAAAATTTTGTTAATATTACAATAATGACGTGATAATCAAGAATTGGCCCCAAGCCGATGTCTTTTGATGATTACTTGCAATTTCACCAAAATAAAATAATTGAACCTCATTCTTGCAAAACTTTAAATAAAAAATAATTTAAACCATATAAAGATTCGGTGAATTTTGATCAACGATTGACATATGTGGAACAAAACATGTCCCTAATGACCCAAAGCTTAATGGAAATGGAAGTTTCCCTGATGGAGTTGCTTCTAAATTTAGAAATATTAAAAAATGATGATGTTATTGGGTTAGAGGCACCTTTAAATGAATTGATCTCTTTGTTCAAAAACATTACAGATTTGGAAATCTCTGTTCCGTCTCAATTTTTTGTAGGAGATCAATTTATTAAAAGTGACTCTAATTTTTGTAAAATTCAACCTACAATTGATAACTTTTTAGAAATTAAATTTCTTTTGTCACTATTTTTCCAACCATTATCAAACCATTAGGACTACCACAAGAATAGGAATAAAATCTTGACGATTTTGATCCAAGTCTTGTTAAGAAATGCGTACTTGAAATATTTTCTATGATGTATTTTTTTCCAACATGTGACCTACCCCCCATTTACTTTGAAAAATCTTGGGGAGATCATGTTGTTTTATTGGAATTAATTTGGTTTTACAGTCGAGAGACACCATGTATAGTCCTCTCATTTGTATTTATCCTGCTATATCCAAACCACCCATTGCTCAAAAATATATTTATTCAAAAAAAATTTATGGTTCATGTTTTTCGTTCAAGGGATGTCTCTCGTTGCATTAACGGAACTCTTATTTTTCGATAGGCATGAAATATCATGGGATTCCATAGTTAATCCCACAAATTCAACATATTTTCTAGGCGCACCCCTAAAATTTTTGCCCTTTATTTCATGGTAAATTAGAAGATGATATTTAAAATATTAAAAATAGAAAGATATTTGTTTTAGTTTTGTTTTCTTATTTCTAACATTTTCTACATGATTATTGAATGTGATATTTGAGGATCACCCTATATTGAATAACATCTCTCTATCACTTGAATTGAATGTTGTTCTTAAACAATATTGAGGACGATGTAACGTTTAAGTTAGGGGATATCATAATGTATTTACATACATCATGTTCATTTCTTTTAATGAAAAAAATTAAATAATAAATTTTCTTCAAGTGATTATTGGCGAAAGTTTCTCGGTGAAACCAACTTTAATTATTTGAAAATAAAAAAATAAAATTGAAAAAAATAAAAATATTTTCTTTCTTCTTTTTTACTTTTTTTGCCAAAATTTTTTATTTCTTTTATAGATTTTACTCTCTAAGTTACCTCATTATTTTAAATAAAAAATATTAAACTTAAATGTTTTAATGGTTCAATAATGGTTGGAAAAATAGTGATGTGTACACTTATTCATTATACATTTAAAAAATATTTTAAGTCATTGGTAATCCCAATATCTTTGTTTTAACTGTCGACTAAAGAATGATGATATGATTTTTCGAAATCATGTTTTAACCTAACTTTTGATCAAAGAAAATTTATTTCATCACTTCATTCATTTTACCAACATCTTGGAAATTAATTCAAAAATAAATGCAAAGTGAAGTAGGGACTGAAAAAAATAAAGGAAGAGAACAAAAGAGAGAAAACAAAAGGAAAAATAACAAAATAGAAAAGAATTCCAAAGAAAAGAAGCTAAAAATAACTTACTCTTCAAAAGTTCACCTTTTCTTCAAAAATTCAAAATCATTTTGAGGAGTTGACCGTTAACAGCCGTTCAAACAGTTTTTATCCTGAAATAATTCTTAAATGATCATAGGGTTAAAATGATTTTATTCAATGTTGAAAAGATTACATTTTCACATTCTTTAGAAAACAATATTCTTTCATGAGTTTACAGTTATCATTTTATATAAACATCTTTCATCACTGACATGTGAAAGTTTTTGTTTCTAATTACATTAACTCTTTATGCCCGCATGTCCTGAGTGAGTTACACTAATTCAAAGTGTTTTTAATTTTTTAGTGTAATTCTCGGCGATAATTGAACTAGTGCACTTTATTATAAGCACCGAATTGTTAAAAGTTATATATAATTTCACTTGTAAATTTTATAACAGTCAATATTTAAATTTCGTGAATTACTTTAGCATAATGGTTATAGTAACTAAACTATTGGCGAAATCTTCAAGTCTTGCTATTTACTTGTTAAAACTCAAGATTTTGCGTGATTTTTTTTATTAGAAAGCGGGTAACTATTTTGAGAAAAATCTCATGTTTGTGAGTACCATCACTGTAAATTCTCACGAAACAAAACTCATCCACTAGGATAACCTGGGGATTTGACGGCTTGTTGTATAAGCTCTATGAAAGTGGATCTCTATCCTTTTTTATAGTTTTTGAATAAAATAGGGAATTGGACATGTACAAATCTTTTACTATGTTGCTATGGACTAGCAACACGTTAGATAGGGGAGTGATTAGTGTCAAATATTGTATTTTATTACACCTTTTATTGTAGTTTCATTCTCGTTAAGCCCACATTTTATACTTATTTATTGTATAACCTTAAATATTTATGGTTAATCGCTTGTATAAGGTTTATTTGAGTATTTAGAGGGTTAATGATGATAATGGTGAAGTCAGGAAGCAATCGAAAGAAATAAACATACACATGTGCATTTTAGAGACAAAATGGTAAATTTAGATGACCAACTTTGGACTCGAACTCCCATTGAAGTTGTCTCCCTAGAATCAAGGAACGTCTAGGTTCAAATGGCACGTACATCTGATCTCAAGCGAATAAATTATAACTGTCTAAAGTTGGGCACCAAAAAATTCAAAAGTCAAAGCTTGGGGTCAAACCTGAAGTCAAGCCCTATGGAGAGAACATTGTTGAAATATTGTTGGCATCGAAATGAGCCTCAAGTTGATTCTTCCAATGTGTGATTCTGAGTTCGAATAAAGAATTTATGGAGTTTGGGGGTTAATTTGTTGTATTGGAATTAGTGATGAGCCGCTTAGCTCAGTGGTAGGGGAGGTTGTGCTAGCGGATACAGGTTACAGGTTCGATTCTTCCCCAACCTTATTTTCAATTGCCCTTTTTTCCTGTAGCCTGTAGATGCATGCCATATTGTAGCACGATCCAGCGGCCACAGGTGCGCCATGTGGCACCCTTGCCCTTTGCCCAGAACTCCTTCGTGTGATGAGCGCCCCTTCACCCTCTTTATTTCTACGTGCCAGGCGCGCATGGCAGTAGTCCCCACCTCCCTCTTTTTCCTTGGCCCACGACAACCCCAATGTCATATTCCCCATTAACTATTTCTCCCATGTGATTCCCAATCCTATTTTTCCCAAAGATTTCCTTTTGCCATTTTATCCCGTGACATTTCTTTCCATCTGCTTCCATGTGATTTCCAAACAATAAAGATTAAAAAAATTATTTTTGACCCACCAAACTAACTTTTCATTGAATTTTCACATGAGTGTTATCCCACTCCCTTTATTCCATTTGTCCGATACCTCCAATCACTTCCACTAGCTAAAAAGTCCAAGATTTCTGAGTTAATAATATTTCCTCCCATCTCCCCCAAACTTGCACCCATCAATTTTTTCGGTCACTTTTGTGTATTTTTAACATACTCCCCAATAATATGAAATTTCTATTTTATCCCCATCAACAATCTGGTTACTTATAAAAGGGGGTCAATTGGGATCAGCATAAGAATTGAATTTTAGAGTAGTTTAGAGTGGAGTTGTTTATAGTTTGTAATTTTATTGCAGTCTTATTAAATTGTACAAGTTATTTAATTTATCTTTTATAATTAGTTATTTGCACTCTAAAATTAGTTAAATGCTTTCATATTTAGTTGCTTGCATTAAAAATTATTTTCTTTCTTTAAAAATTATTTCTTCTCACGCATTGTCTTACTTAAATAATTAAAAATGCTTTCTAGTTAAATTTAATTAGGTTGAGATTAATGAACTCACCTTGGGTGTGTAGTTTCTTTGCTATGGTGACCAGTTTTAGCGAGTTCATTATTCCCTAATTTACACATAAGGGGCTTAATGGGGTATATCACATATGCACCATATTTGCGACATTGCGCGTGTAATTTTGGGAATAATGTTGACGCCAAACTGGTTTTAAGATTTTTATCAAAATTTGGACAGTGACATCTCGGGTTTAAATAATTGTTTAAAGGGTTATTAATCACTTTTAAAATTTGTTTTACTATGTAACCACTTATGCCACGTATTACAAGGTGGGGGATTAATTCTTAACCTATGGTTGTTATAGTTATAAATTAATTTAGTTTAAATATTTAGCTAGATTAATTGTAGTATTAAAACATTAAAAAATAAAAAAATTATCTTTTTCACTTTTTATTTAAAGTAATAAATCAAATAAATTTTAACCAACATTCTATGTGGATTCGGTAGCCTGAACTCGTCGCTATACATATAAAACATGTGTAGTTAAAGTTTAGATTTTTTGTATTAAGATACAAAATCGACGATGATGACAATCGTATTTACACGACGCTCGATTTTCCCTCTGTAAGAAACTTTTAGTGTTTTAAATAATAATATAAATCATTTAATGGATGATATGGTTGGTGATGATGCACCAGTCATCTAAATTGATGAGTTGAACGAGTTGTGGATGGAAGGTGTACCTTCTTAAGATGCATCAAAAAATAGGTTTTTCAACTCCATGCACATTATTATGGACAATTATCGATTTCCATGCATATGCCATGTTATCTGGATGGAGCACAAAATGCGAATATTGCTTATCCTTATTGCAACAAGCATCGCGGAGCCACAGTTTAAGAATGGTCATAAGTATTGTTATTGGGGTCATCGTCGATTCTTATCGTCACGACATAAATTTCAAAAAGAGAAAGTTTCATATGATGGCAAGGTTGATACGAGGTCACCACTATTGATACTATCTGTATCACTTGAAACAATTGAATGATCTTGATGCTGAAACCATATATAAGAATAAAGACGTGCTTATAAGAGGATAAGAGAACAACAAGAACTTGATTTTGAAAATCAAACAATAGGTAAGGTTTTGAAAATAAGAATGAATTATAATAAGAAAATTTTATTTTTTGAATTGCCATATTGGTAGTATAATCTGATCAGCCGCAATTTTGATGTTATGCACATTGAAAAAATGTTTGCAATAATGTTTTGTTTACATTATTAGGCAATAAACTCAAACAAATGACAATTTAAATTCTTGAAAAGGCCTCAAAGAGAACAATATTAGAATACATACCCCCTGATCTACATCCTCACCCATAGTGGAAAAATCTCCAATACATACCCCCGACAGAGTTTAGAATGAGCGACAAAGAGAAGGAAATGTTGTTTTAAGTGTTATGGATGTTAAAGTTTCAGATGATTATTCATTAAATATTAATGTGCGCATCCTCAAAAGAGAAGAATTTTGGTACTTAAGAGTCATGATAATCACATCTTAATGAAAAAACTACTCTCGTTAGCTCTATGTATGGTATTGCTAAATCATGTTGTCAAAGTGTTAATTGAATTAAGTAATTGTTTTTGTAGTATTATGCTCAAGTTTAAATACTTTGGCTTACTTGAAAAAATTTATAAATTGTGTGGATCTTAACTTATGTAGTTTTGAGAATATTTTTCCTCCCAACTTTTTAGAAGCGATGAAACACTTGCATGTATATATATGGTTGATGAATTACTAGCTGTTAGGGCAGTTCTTTATCATTGGATGTACACAATGGAAAGGTATTTACACACGCTAAAGATTTATGTGCAGAATCGTGATCATCCATGATTTTGTACCTAAGGGATATATTTGAGGATCAGGACAGTGATGCAAGGATGGATGTTATGGCAAGGTTGGTCAACACAAAAATTCTTAATGATACTCCTGTTAGGCACCATGTTATAAAGATGATGTCCATTATAAAAAAAATTGGAAGTCTTGTAGTCTAATCACTCCTGAAGTCCTTTAAGTTGTTTCGTCTAAATTATTCTATGAACAAATTTGACTATTCTTTGGACCAATTACTTAAAGAACTCCAATCTATGAAGAATATCATCAAATACAAGGTGTTATTCAGGTTTTTGATCGAGTCCCATCTTATTTTGCCCCCAAATGAAAGAAGAAGAAGAAGAAGAAGAAGAAGAAGAAGAAGAAGAAGAAGAAGAAGAAGAAGAAGAAAGTAAGGTTTCATGTACAATATATGATGTCAAAACTGTGTATAAACTTTAGGAGGCTAGTAAACATATGAAATTCAAATGTTATATCTACAAGCAGTCGGGGCATTGGAAGAAGAAGTGCTTAATTGACTTGGGAAAGAATAATGGAAATGATAATTTTTCCTTAATCATTGAGAAATGTTTTGTGGTGCAATCTAAAAGTGACTGATTTTTAGATTCGGAAACCACTAATCATATTTGCAATTCTTTGCAGGGGTTATGGTAACCAGGTTGCTCAGTGATAAAGAAATGTTTCTATTCATGGGGAATAACAACAACGCAACAATGATAGCCGTAAGAAGTTTATTTTTAAATTTTGGTGAAGACAAAAAACTAATGCAAAAAGATTGTTTTTTTGTTGTTTTTTTGTTTCAACTATTAGAATAAATTTAATTTCGATTTCTAGGTTAGTTATGAATGTATATTTGGTTTATTTTAATAAAATTATTTTTATAAATGGCAAGTCTTTTATTTGTTTTCGCACATTGAAAAATGATCTTTATGTAATGAAGCCTATCTCACCATTACTGCCAAATATTATAATTATTAATGTAAGGGAAATAATCCGCCACACGTGGGCAAGAAGAATGTGCCCTACTAACCTGATCAATGACTCCCATCAATAAGATAAGGAATACCAAAGATAACTGACCTATGAGAATCAATGGAAGAGATATGGTCAATCAATTGGGAATAACTACCATAGTGATTGAGGTCTCAATGACTCGGCTACTTACTCCTATAAATGTAAACCTTACACACATAAAAAGAAAAAAATTAATCATGAGTATTGAAACTTTGTCAATAACTAAGTAAAACCTCCTGTAGACGTAGGCACATTGGCAGACCATGTACATATTGTTCTTATGTGTGTGTATGATTTCTTAATTATGTCCGGTTGATTTGTGTTGAATCAAAACTAATAGGATTTTACCACATATGATTGGTGTCATTTGTGGGAATCAAATTTAGTTCCTCAACCTTACCAGCCAACAGTGATCTTGTCTCATTCACACAGTGATCACTCTCTATCTCATAGTGATCATTAAGACGACTGCGAGGAACATGTACCTCCCATGATCAAATCTGTGATCAGACCCTACTAGAATTAAAGTACCCATATCTCCCACTACCATCCATGTGAGGAGAAAATGATGGAAGGAAATGAGCACCATGATCTATCTAGATATCACTGCTCATAGATGTTTACGAGCAGTGTCTTCGCGAGCAACACCAACAAGAAGAGAACACTCGCCTTTAGCATAGTCTAGATAGAATGGAAGGGGAAATATATAAGGACAAAAGTAAGTGACAAAATATCGTTCGCACTACTACTATCCACATGAGGAACACCCAAAATTTTCAAATGTGAGTTGAAACATTAATTTCCATTAATGATTTTGAGAGTTTGTGGGTGTAGAAAGGGACTACCCAAATTAAAATTATTACCAAAAAAAGATAATGTTTTCTTTTAATCCAAATTCGGGTAAAAGTTAATCCTAACATTTAAGTGAAAAATATCAATTTACAAGTTGATTTAACTTAACAATATATGTTCATTAAGCATATAAGATAACTCAAAATGCGAAATAGTAAATCATGCACATGAGACGAGGATTTATATGAGGGAAAACCCTCGTAGGAAAAACCTCAGGACGAACCAACATCTTCCACTAAATAGGTAAAGCTTTACAAAAGGGAGAAATCACTTCTAAACTTGAACCTCTCCTAGCCGAAAGAGCAAGCATGGATCACTTTCTGACCACTCACAATGTCGCAGGTATCAACTTTCACTGATGATGTCTTATTTGCACCAAATTAAATGTCTTCTTCTAAAGTTTGAAGAGAAACTGTTCTTCTTTTTAAAGTTTGAAGAAAAATATCTTGTGTTCCAAAATGGAACTAGTGAAAAACCCACTCTTAGAAGTTCTAACTTCCAAGGATGTGAGAGTCCTAAAGGATGATGAAAGTTTCAAAAGATGTTTGGCTAATCAAAATAAACTCACAAAGTATTTTTTTAGATATAAAAAATATTTAAAGTTTCTCAAGAACAAGATTTTACAAAATGTTTATTCAAGACTTGAGAGAAGTAACCCGCTTTTAGGTGGGTTTAGTGTAAAACGTGAGCAATCAACTTACGTCTTGGTTCATACCACATTGTTCTTAAGTGGGGTTTTACCTTTTCTTGGTTGATCATACCACTTTTCAAGTGGGTGTTGGTGCCAAACGTAGGCGACCAACTCACGTTTGGGTTATAACACAAAGTTCTTACGTGTGTTTTTACCACTTCTAGACTGATCCATTCTAGATCATACCACTTTTTAAGTGTTTTTTGCCTCTTTTAAGCCGATTTAATTTAGATCATACCAGTTCTCAAATGGGTTTTGGTGCCAAATGTAGGCGACCAACTCATGTCTAAGTTGTACCATGCAGTTCTTATATGGGTTTTTGCCTTTTCTAGTCCGATTATGCCACTTCTCAAGTGGATTTTGGTGTCAAATGTAGGCAACCAACTCACGTTTGAGTTGTACGACACAGTTCTTACGTAGTTTTTACCTCTTCTTGGCCGATCTACTCTAGACCATACCACTTTTTAAGTGGGTTTTTGCCTCTTTTAGGTCAATCTACTTTACATCATACCACTTCTCAAGTGAGATTTGGTACCAAATGTAGGCGACCAACTAACATCTGAGTTGTACCACGCAGTTCTTACGTGGGTTTTTGCCAGATTCCTAAGCACCCAACCTTTCTTACCAATCACACCACTTCTTGAGTGGGTTTAATAAAAAATAAGGTTTGAGTCAACAAGATCGAATAATATTGATAACTAATAATCAATCGTTTTATTGTGCATAAAGAAAAAAATAATGTCTTTGACTTCATATCTAATGATAAAACGTCCTAAGGTCCATAGCATTCCATGACCTTGGGACTACTTTTCCATCTAATTCTCCTAAATGATATGATCATACGCCCCCTTTAAGACTACTCAGTAGGGTCAATGCCAGTTTGGCATAAGTTTCCAATCTAATGGCTTTTTGGATGTGGTCAGCATCTTTTTGGGCACCAAGTCACCGACCTAGAATTCTCTGACCTTTACCTATTTGTCACGTTTTCTTGTAAAATTTTACTAGTAAGTAGCTAAATGTATCAGAGCTTGATCCCTTCTTTCTTCATCCAAATCTAACTCATGAGCCCTCCGGTCATCATTATGGCCATCTTCAAAGATCTCAAATCTGAGCATTGAAAACTCGATCTCCAAGGGATAATGCCTTCCATACAATAGGTAAGGGAGTACAAAGTTTATTTATTATATTTCTTAGAGTTCTTTTGTATTCCTAAAGAACAAAGGGAATTTCATCCACCCATCGTCCTTTGGCATTATTGAATCAGCGCTTAATTCTTGATAGAAAAGTTTTGTTGGTTATCTCTATTTTTCCATTGCACCGGGGGAAGACTACCGAAGTATAGTGGATTTTGACTCCTAGTTTTACACAGAAATCACAGAAGGATCGATTATTGAACTGCATTCCGTTATCGGTAACTAGCTCTCTTGGGATTCCAAATCGTGTAACGAGGATCCTCCAAATGAATCTCTTGGTGTTCGCTTCTCGAATGGGGGTGAGTGGTTCGGTCTTAACCCAATTTATTAAGTAGTTGGTTACTGTCATCAGATATCTTCGATTCCCTAGTGCATCAGGTAATGTACCAACTATGTTTATGCCTTACTGACTAGTGAGGGGATTCATATCTCCTATAGGTTGCTTAATGAACGGTAAAAACTTCTGACACTTGGCGCTCTTTTGGATAAACCTCGGAGCATCCTTTTGTATAAAGTATCAATAATATCCTTGAGAGATAGCCTTGTATGAGATCGATCTCCAGCCTGTGTGTACTCCACAACTACCTCCATGTATTTCACTTAACAATCATTCCACTTGATCTGAGTAAACACATTTTAGTAAAGGATCGACGAATGATTTTTGGTAAATCTTGCCCTCGGAGTTAAGGCAAAACTTAGCCTCCTTGATCATTAACTTGTGTGCCTTTTTACCATCTGGGCGCATCTTGCCAGTCCTTAAGTAGGATAAGATGGGATCCATCTAAGACGGAGTTAAATCCACTTAGATAACGTAAAGGCCTTGATCCGATTTTTAATTCTCGATCGATTTATATATTCCACTTTGATCATCCTTTTAAGGTCAGTATTAATAGTTGAATCTAAAGTAAAAAGAGGATCTGCATAACTATTGACATTCCTTAGAAGTTGCTCCACTAAGGAAGACTTGAACTGCTGAAGAAGACCTCTTGCCTTGTTCCTGTAGGCAAGCATTTTGGATTCCCTCACTTTGTATTCTCCATTAAGCTAGTTTGCAATTAGTCTAGAGTCACAATATACAATAATGCAATGAGAACCTAGATTCATCGCCCTACGGAGACCATGCACCATAGCTTCATATTTTGCCTCATTATTTGAGCCTTTGAACACAATCTAATGGCTTTCTTAATAAGACTGGCTTGTAATGTAACAAAGACTATTCTAACTCCCACACCCCTATCGTTTCATGCGCTATCTACAAAAAGTTTCCAAGTTTATTCATCCTCGCCGACTACCAATGATTTCGGAATAAGATTTGACTGCTCTTCCTCACCTCTTAGTGATGTCAAAAAAAATTCTACACAGTCTGCCAAGACTTGACCACCTTGATCGTTGTTCTAGTTTCATATCTGATGTCAAACTGTGCCAGGCCCAAGGACCACTTAGTTATTCTATTTGAGAGTTAAACTTTTTTGAGTGAATTCTTCAAAGGATAGGTTGTGGGGATGATAATGGTATAAGGATCAAAGTAGTGCCTCAGCTTTCTGGATGCGGTTAATAATGCCAGAACCAATTTCTCAATAGGCATGTATTTGATCTCTACCTCAAGGAGAGTATGGCCAATATAGTAAACCGTACTTAGATCTCCGTTATGTAATTGAACTAGTGCAATTTTAGTCGTTTTCTTTGAAACGGCTAAGTACAGGTACAAATCTTCCCCATCTTTAGGGGTTAAAATCAAGGGATGCGATCCTAAGTACTATTGAATTCCTTTCAAAGCTTCATCTCACTCCTCTGTCTAGATGGTGGGGCTCGCCTTCTTCAATTATTGGAAGAATGATCAAAACTTATCCGAAGATATTAAAATTAAGTGATTCATAACAGTTAGAATTTGGGTGATGACTTGGATGTCTCTAACAGTAATTGGCCTCCAGACATCTTATAGAGCCTTGATTTGATTCGTATTTGCCTCTATACCTCTTTAGGTCACCAAATGTCCAAGAAACTTACCAAATCTAACTCAAAGACGTATTTTGAGGCTTTGAGCTTCATCATATATTCTCTGAGGATCTTGAAGGTTTTTGTGAGGTCTCTGATATGACCAGTTGATTTCTTTCTTTTAATGAGCTCATCATCGATGTACACCTCCATGGTACAGCCGATCTGCTTCTTCAACAATTTGGTTACAAGGCGCTGATAGGTTGCTCCTGCATTCTTCAAACCAAAAAGTATTACCTTATAGAAATAAATTCCTAAGGTTATGATGAATTAGGTCTTTTCTAGATCTGGGTCGAACAAAGTTAGTGGTAGTCGGAGTATGCAACCATGAAGCTCATACGTTGATGTTCGTCCAATGAATTTTTACCTGATACCCCGCTTAATAAAATACCGGCTGATCATTCCTATATCAAATTAAAACAGGAATCCTAGTTGGTTCATTCTTAGCATCACTGTCGAAAACCTTTTTAAAACTTACTAACCACCTAGTATTCCAAAAAGGCGGTGCCAAATTTTAACCTTTTAATTAAACAAACAATAACATGTGGAAAGATATTATGATCCATACACAACGATTGAAATAAATCAACTGAATAAATAATTAAACTATTTGCCGAATAAACCGTCGGCCACCAAAGTAAAATAGTCCAATAACAACATCTAACACTTGAATAAATAAATCTTAAAAATGTACTAAAAATTCTGGGCGACAAGCCCTAAGCAAAACTGAAACTGATACATGAAGCCTACTCTAGGAGGGAATGAACGATGCGTCTAATCCAAACTCCTCCTAGCATCCACATATGTCGTAGCTCCGTGTCCCTGGAATAGAATATCAAGTTTGGCATCCCTGTAGTTGGACACCTAAAAGGTTTTGAAAATAATTTTATAGTAAGGGTTAGAATCCAAAATATTTTGAAAATATTTAGCAAGTTAATTAACTGCAGTAATTTAAAATGCATGAATGCGCTTCATATTTAAGTTAATGTCGCACTAAAGTATATAATTTAAATAAATATCTAGTCCCTGATATTTAATAGCACACAAAAATTACATATATATATATATATATATATATATATATATATATATATATATATAATATCACCACACCGTATATATATATAATATAAATCCCGGATTTACCGTGTACTAAAACCCGTGATACTAGCCTATGTATTCCCAAGTCTATGGTCCGACTCAAATTAATTAATTTTCTCTTTAATTAATTTATTACCTTTTCGAGTCTACAGTCTGACTATAATTTAATTTAATACTTGGTGTCACCCAACCATTATACCCGGACTCGCTCACTTGGCCCGTACCGTCGTTAATACTCGATTCTATATTTTGCCCCTTAATTAATAAATTACACCTCAATTCCTTTAATAATTTAGTGCCACTCAACTACCATACCCGAACATTTTCCCTCGGTCCAACAATCAATACCTACGAATTATTTTCCGAAATTTATTCATCTCATGACATACAATCATCACCCACCTAAACCCAATTATATTCCCTTATAATTGATAAGGAATATATGCTACATATGCATTTATGACTAAATAGGAAGTAGGGGAAAAATCTTAAATTAATTTCCCTTTATATATTAAACAAGCGGATCGGCCAAAAATCTGGGACCATCGATCGATCGATCCCCTGGGTCGATCGATCGATCGAACATGTCCCTTTTCTTCTCCGCTGTTCTGTTCAGCTATTAACAAACCCTCAAGCTTTCATTTTCATTCCAAACCTTTACACAATCACAACCAACATTACCTCCACATAAGAAAATAGTCTAAACATCCTAGAGACCTTAATTTATCATCAAATTTATATATAACCATGGGTATATCCGATTTGGGTTTTTCACCTGGGTCTCATTTTTACCGAAATCGGCCTCATCATTCTCGGTCAATTTAATCACTAATACATATTGTAATCCACCCTACAATTCAATCTTAACAGTCCCAAATCATAACTTAACATCCTTTGAGTAATTAAATTTATCCAATACTCTACATTCAAACGAATGTTCATATACACATACTATAATATCAATTGGTTATCACCTGTTTTAAGAATCACGACAGTTAACCACTTGCTTGGAATTATTTGTAGAGTCTGATCCGTTGGTGTAGAGACTGGTTTGATGACGAACACCCAAGATATGTCTCCAAAAAGTCCCCAATTTGTTCTTGATTTTCTTCCTCTGTTTCTCTTTCAAACCCTAGGTTTAGAATTTGCTAACTTTCGTTCAACTAGTCCCTCAATTAGGTTTAAAAACCCCTAATCCCGTTTTTGGCCACATGGACCTAATTAAAATGGCCTAAATCACCCCGTGTGGGCCCGGCTATGCCCAAAAATGCCCTGAGACCCAATTACTATCCCTGGGTACTCTTTTCCGACTATCTCGACCCATCCGTACTCAACCGCGCACTCAGAATTGTCATCGGAAATACTTTATAACATTCTTCAATTTTGACCTCAAAATGCGACACACGAAATTTCGAACAATTAAACTTAAAGTCGCCAAAAATAAATAATTCTTCCCACTCAAATAAATTCTCCAAATTATAAATTTAAGTTTATCCAATTTAAATATTTTTATATCTCCTAAAAATAATTAAATATTAAATCCTCAAAATTACGGGGTGTTACATACTCCCCCCTACAAAGAAATTTCATTCTCGAAATTAAGATAAGCCTAGTGCTCCAAGTCTCGAATATCACTCCATATACCTGTGCCTCTAAGCTCTCTACATCTATCTCTCCTGTTCTAACTAAGAGTTAGGTAAATATGCATTTTAATTAACTAGGACGCCCATACACCCTGTACCCGTGCTTAACCGAACTAAAGTTGCCTAAATTAACCAGGGTGCCCATACACCCTATCCCCGTGCTTAACCGCACGAAAGTTACCCGACTATGCTAGCCATAGCCCGTAATATAACTTCTAACCCGTAGTCATATCACATATGTTAATAATAGATGGGGTACCCAACCCATGTACTAACGACCAAACATCTACCCACTTCCAACGTTGCACTAAGTTTCATGCGTGGGACGTTTCGCAAGCGAAATCCAAACAAGGAACCCCCCCGATACACTGCTACCTAACATTGTCGATTATTGAGATCTGTTAGACCCTCAGTCCATAGTACAAACCCAAAAATACTAATCTCTTAACATAAAATCATATACGCCTACTCTCATGCTACAAAAGATAACATCAAATACCAAGCCCTTACTATCACTAGTTCTTGCGCAAAATAAATCTCGAGCTATTTCTCCCTGCTCGAAAATAAATCTAACCACCGTGATTCACTTCAGTAGATACCCTTACTTACTGGGATAAAATGTGAGAACACAAGACCTCACTATGTGTCTATCGCACCACACAATACAACATATATACACACACATATATAGGCTAGACTACACACACACACACACACAGAGATATATATATATATATATATATATATATATATATATATATATATACACACACACACACACATATATAGGCTACACATATATATATACACATATTAAGTCAAATAAAACTCTAATCTTTTTCCCATATTAAAATAACTCGGGATTAGACTTTTCTAAACACTTTTCCACTAACTTTTCTACCACAAGGCTTCTACTTCTTTATCACCTTTCATCTATAAACCCTAGCCCCAAATTTTATTGATTCAACCCAAGTTTTAAAGGATTAATTGGTGTTTGGTCAAGATTGTTCAAGAACAGGTCTTTATTAATTTTTTGAGAGGATTGCAACCATCTAATCAGAATTTTTAACTAACTTTTCCTCAGGCATGAATACTTATATTCTCTCTCTTTAGTATAATGCGTTTTAAATATCGCCTAAACATTAATTTACATATTTTTCTTAAAATAAATTAGCAACCTTTATTAGGGAAAGTGAAATCTGATTTAGGACTATTTTTTTGAAAAATCTTAATATGAATAAGACTTGTAACCCTTGTGTGCCTAGGGTAGAGATTAAATTTTTGGTTAATATCGAAGTAGGTTTGCATGTAGAAACAATAGTAATTTTATTTAGATGAAAACGAGGCTTGTGAAATCATGTAAAAATTATGTAGGTATGATCAAAGTGAATTATTACTGTGTGCTCTAAAATCTCGCCATATATTGAAATTATAATTGTGAAATGTAATAAATTGTGTTAATTACGACGATGGATCAATCGAATTTAATTAAAGTAAATTATGACCGCATGAGAAATTTGTATAAATTTGATAAATTGGAATGTGCAAATTATTGTTTGGATTACCATTATCATTGTGGGGATGACGGGAATTTTGGGTAGTTATGCACTCACCTTAATTTTAGGAATACTTGTTAGGTATCGGACTAGTGCGTATGCCTTAGTTGTAGTTAACACATTCTATGGGACTAGTTAGTGTAGATGTTTACGGATGGGATATTCTGGGGTGGGGATGATTTTGGTGTCATTCCGTTGATTTAGATAGCCTAGGCGCGAGACTAGGAAGAGATAAATGATGGAAATTCATCATATAACATAGGGTAGGGCGTGCTTGTGTTTTGAGACCTCTAGGTATGGGACTAGGGGTAGGCTTGAGGATTATGATCTATAATAGGGTGGGGCAAAGTTAAAATAATGATAAATTGAGAATTAATGCCTAAGATAATAAACGGGTATTAAAATGAATCGGCATCATTAATAAGTGCAGGACTGACAGAATACAGGTTGGCTAGCTATTGGGACGTGTGGGTGTGTTGGCATCATCAATAAGTGCAAGGCTGGCAGAATACGAGCTGGCTGGCTATTATGATGTGTCGTGTGTGGAACCTCCTCAATAAGTGCAGGGTTGACAAAATACGGACCCACTGGCTATAGCGAGGGGAATGTGTGTGGTGTAAAACCTTAGACGGGCATGAATAAGTGCAGGACGTACTGTAGGATCGATTGGCTATGACGGCACCGCTATAATAATAATAATAATAATAATAATAATAATAATAATAATAATAATAATAATAATAATAATAATAATAATAATAATAATAATAATAATAATAATAATAATAATAATAATAATAATAATAATAATAATAATAATAATAATAACGATGATGATGACGATGATGTTATAAATCAATTGAAATAAAGATGGTGACTTTAGAGTAATTACCAGATTATGATAGCATAAGTTAAAAATTAAAATTTGGGGTGACATAATTACGGGATTAGGTGTTCGCAGTGTATTTTAGTTGCACGTTCATAATTATCGCATTTTATTTAAAATATTATATTGTTGTGCTTATTATGTATAATGCTATTGTCCGGGTTCATGGACCCTAATTGGGGAGAGTAGCTTGTATTCATTCAGTGGGCTTTGACCCATTGCGTTGACTAACATTTCAGGTATAGCGCTGGAGTAGCTGCATAGGAGTATTAGACATATTTTGGAGGTACAACTGGAGACTTATTTATTTAAGATGCTTTAGTTGTTTAGGATATATTTTCTAATCCGTCGCATTTACTATGAGACTCTTATTATGGATTTGGTGGGCTAATTAGTTCCACAGTTGCTTACAGTTTATTCATATGTTTACAGTTGGACCATTTTATTTGAGATTATATTTTTTAAGGAGTTGGATTTAATTTCGAGATTAGCATGGTGATGGATTTTAATATTGCATGGATGATTATATTTATTGAATTAATCTGATTATTATCTTGTGGAAATGAATTTTTATATGTCTCATATATGTCACATGCTAAGGATGATTACTTATTTAGTGACGCCCGGTGTAGTTTGGCGGTAAAGGATAACCACCTCGCTTGCCCAATTGCGCGGGGTGTTAAAGATGATATCAGAGCATGGTCTTAGGTCACATAGGTTATGAGTACGTTTAGCTTTCACATTACCGATCTTTGATCCCCTTTGTTGATTCGTACTCCTTAAGGTATTGGGTCTAGCATACGTGTTAGGTGTGTTTCTTAGAGACATGGAGTTTTGTGTTAAGAATTTTGTAAGCATTGAGGTTAGAACTAGTAATCTTGATGTGAAGATACTTAGAACTGATTTTGGTAGATGAGGTACATTTAGGAGATTATTAGTGCAGATTTAGGTATTGTAAGTATCAATTTGGTGATGTGAATTGGTTTGAGGACTTTAGCGCTACAATGACTTTTGGGAGGTAGAATCGAGTGGTGATTTGTAAGAGAGCATGGTATGTCATTATTTTCATACTTATGCGTATATATAGTTAGGATACATATTGTATATTTTATTGTGGGAAAGGTGCATGTAGGATTGGGTGTATGGGCACCTAATCGTGGTATTCTATGAAGAAGAATATGTGAGCCTTATTTTATTTTGCGTATTTACGCTTCATCGAATATTGAGGATGAAATTCATGTGCTAGTGGGGAAGTATGTAACACCCCGTGATTTTAAACCGGTAATAATTTAATTTATTTTGGAATTCGAAAAAATTAAAATTCTTCGATTTAATTATTTTTAGCAATTTAAAATGTTGGATTTTATTTATGGAAAGTAGGATTTTAATCGGAATTGAAATCATGGGAGAAATCAGATTTTTATTCTTATATATAAAAATTTGGGCGTTCTCGGGCACCTGATCAGACGAATCGATTCGGCCTGGAGGGCGAATTGATTCGGAATGGTCAGTGTCATCAGTAATGAGGATTTATGAAGAGTTTAAGTTAAATACAACTCTAATATTTTTCCCATATTAAAATAACTCGGAATTAGACATTTCTAGACACTTTTCCACCAACTTTTCAACTAGAAGACTTCTACATCTTTATCACCTATCATCTACAAACTCTAGCCCCAAAATTTATCAAGATTCCACCCAAGTTTTGAAGGCTTAATTGGTGTTTTCTCAAGATTGTTCAAGAACGGATCTTTATTAATTTTTCGAGAGGATTGCAACCATTTAATCAGAATTTTTAACCGACTTTTCTTCAGGCATGAATACTTATATTCTCTCTCTTTACTATTCTGCGTTTTAAATATCGCCAAAACAATAATTTACATGTTTTTATTTAAAATAAATTAGCAACCTCAATTAGGTAAAGTGAAATCGAATTTGGGACTATTTTTATGAAATTTTTTAATATGAATTAAGACTTTTAACCCTTGTGTGCCTAGGGTAAACATTGGATTTTTGGTTAATATGGGGGTAGGTTTGCATGTAGAAATCGTAGTAATTTTATTTAAATGAAAACTAGACTTGTGTAATCACATAAAAATTATGTACGTATATTCAAAGCGAAATATTATTATTGTGTGCTCCAAAATCTTGCATTATATTGAAATTATAATTGTGGAATGAAATAAATTATGTTAATTACGACGACGGATCAATCGAATTTAATTAACGTAAATTGTGACCACATAAGAAATTTGTGTAAATGTTGATAAATTGGAACGTGAAAATTATTGTTTTGATCATAACTTTCATCACGGGGACGATGGAAATTTTGGGTAGTTATGCTCTCACCTTAATTTTTGGAATACTAGCTAGTTATTGAACTAGTTGGTGTGCCTTAGTTGCAGTTAACACTTTCTACGTATGGAGCTAGTTAGTGTAGATTTTCACGGATGGGATATTCCATAATGGGGTTGATTCTGCTGTCATTCCTTTGATTTGGATAGTCTAGGCGCGAGACTAGGAAGAGATAAATGATAGAAATTCATCATATAACATAGGATAAGACGTGCTTGTGTTTGGAGACCTCTAGGTATGGTACTAGGGGTAGGTTCGAGGATTATGCTATATAATAGGGTTGGGCTAATTTAAAGTAAGGAGAACTTGAGAAATTGAGAATTAATGCCTAAGATAATAAACGGGTATTAAAATGAATTGGCGTCGTTAATAAGTGCAGGACTGACAGAATATGGGTTGCCTAGATATTGCGATGTGTGGGTCTTATGGCGTCATCAATAAGTGTAGGGCTGATAGAATACAGGCTTGGTGGCTATTATGACGTGTCGTGCGTGGAACCTTGTCATTAAGTGCAGGGTTGACAGAATACGGGCCGACTAGATAGGGTGAGGGGAATGTGTGTGGTGTAAAACCTTAGATGGGCCCGAATAAGTGCAGGACATACCATAGGGTCGGCTAGCTATGACGGGACCACTATAATAATAATAATAATAATAATAATAATAATAATAATAATAATAATAATAATAATAATAATAATAATAATAATAATAATAATAATAATAATAATAATAAAATAATAATAATAATAATGTGATAAATTAATTTAAATAAAGATGGTGACTTTATAGTAATTATTAGATTATGATAACATAAGTTGGAATTAAACTTTAGGGTGGAAAAATTACGGGATTAGGTGTTCGCAGTTTATTTTACTCTCACGTTCATAATTATCGCGTTTAATTTAAAATATTCTATTGTGGTGCTTATTATGTATAGTGTTACTGTCTAGGTTCACAGACCCTAATAGGGGATAATAGCTTGTATTCATGCGGTGGGCTCTGACCCATTGCATTGACTAACATTTTAGGCATAACGCTGGAGTAGCTTAATAGGAGTATTGGAGATATTTTGGAGGTGCAACTGGAGACTTATTTAGTTTAGATGCTTTAGTTGTTTAGGATTTATTTTCTATTCTGTCACATTTACTATAAGACTCTTATTATGGATTTGGTGGGACAATCTTCTCCATAGTTTCTTACGGTTTATTCAGATGTTTATAGTTGGACCATTTTATTTGAGATTTTTTTTTTTTAGTTCAATTTAATTTGAAGACTAGCATGGTGATGGATTTTAATATTGCATGGATGATTATATTTATTGGATTAATATGATTATTACCTTGTGTAGATGAATTTTTATATGTCTCATATATGTCACATGCTAAGGATGATTACTTATTTAGTGACGCCCGACGTATTTTGGCGGCAGCGGCTGGCCACCTTGCTTGGCAGATTGCGTGGGGTGTTACAGTGACATGGTTCCTCATACCCCTTTATTGTGAAGAAAGAGTCCTTAGAACCACACAAGGAGTTCTCCATGCCAAAAGTTATAACGTATTACGGGAAGGCAAACCCCACCCATCACATCAGGCACTACCGACAGACCATGTCTCTTTAGAATCATCACGATACTCTAATGTGTCGAGTTTTCCTATCCACTCTTGGGGAGGTCGGTCTAAAGTGGTTTGATAAATTATCCATAGATCGATATCTTCTTTCAGAGATCTGGCCGAGCATTTCGTGACCTGATTTAGCACTGGTGGCAAGAAAATCAAGGAGGTTGATTCCTTGATCTCCCTTAAGAAAAAGAGCGAAGAGTCCCTCAAGATGTATGAATCGACATATTAGGAGCTTTACAACGAGATTGACAATAGAAATGAAAAGTTAGCTATATCTTCATTTAAGTTTGATCTGAAGAGATCAAATTATCTCTACTAGTCCCTGACGATGAAATCGACCTCTATGATGAAAAATCTTATGTCTCATATTGAGAAGTATGCCAAGGTGGAGGATGAGCTCATTAACTGGAAAGCGCGAGATGGACAGAAGAAGAGTGAACCTATGAATCCCCAAAAAGGTGGAAATCAACCCTTTTTTTCTAAGAAAGGATTTAGGAATAAAGCCCCTAAAGGTCGCCCCAAGTCTTAGGCTAATGAGAACAACTACTAGGCATTGAAGATGGTCTTCAAAGAGCCCATCTATAAGCTTTTCTCGGAGATCAAAGACAAGGCCTACTTCAAGGGGCCTCCAAGGATGGACAATGATCCTAATGATAGGGATGCCAACCATAGTTTCACTTATCACCAAGACTATGGGCACTTCATGGAAAACTGCCAAATGTTTAAGAAATATCTAGAATAGCTCGTTCATGACAAACATACCAATGAGTAAATTAACACAATAAATCCAAATATTTTGACCAAGATCAATGTAGTTTAAAAGGTAGAAGAGGATCTTACCCCTGTAAGACTGGTCACAACTATTCACAGATACACCGATCCAGCTCAGTACACTGGCAAGAAGCTCAGGGAGAAAGTGATAATTATTTCCAATGTTAAACCTCCTTTCCAAGTAGACTTTTCCAAACCCTAAATTTCCAAGAGGAAGAAAAGAGACTTTGACATTGACCGGGCCATTATGTTCTCCGACGACGATCTAGTCAGCATGAACCTACCATATAATGGCTCTCTAGTCCTCACGCTACGACTTGTGAACTCTGATATGAGAAGAATACTGGTGGATTAAGGAAGATCTTTGGAGATCATGTATTTGACAGTGGTCTATAAGATTGGCTTCAGCATCAAAGACCTCGATACTAATGTAGGGCCAATGATTTATTTTAACAGAGACCTACAGACACCCTGGGGAAGATCAAGCTACCAGTCAAGGTCGTTCCATCCAATAAGGAGGTAGAGTTCAATTTCATCCAATTGGATTCTCCCTATAATGCCATAATGGGAAGAGGATGGTTTCACTAGATGAAAGTTTTCCTTTCTTCCCTTCACCAAAAACTTAATTTCTTTAGTGACCAGGGGGTGGTCGAGATTAGGAGAGATTAAGCAGCAACTCATAATTGCTTCGTGTCAGCCATCAAAGCAACATAGAATCAGTTTAAGAAAATCAAGGATGATGACGATTAGTCTATGTAGCAACCAAAGGGCATTGGATGGTGGGTAGATGAAACTCGGTTTGACTCCTGCCAAACACATGATGGAGGAACTCATTTTCATCCCTCTAGATTCATCATAACCTGAGAAGACATTCCTTATCGGATCAGAGTTACCCAAGGATGAAGTGGATCGGCTTGTTCATTTCCTCAGAGATAATAGAGATGTCTTTGCATGGTAACCATATGACCTTCTGGTGACAAGCTAACAAATCACTAGTCATCGACTGCACATAGATCCAATTGTCAAGATGATTAAGTAGAAGCCACAGAAATCATCCCCAAGTTGATAATGAACTCTAGGCCAACTCCATCAGAGAAGTCTAATTCCCAAAATGGATTTATAACATTATTGTTTTCAGAAAAAGAGCGGGAAGTGGAGAGTATGTGTAGACTTCACCGACTTCAATAGTCACTGCCCAAAAGATAACTTTCTATTAAAATGGATAGATCAACTCATGAATTCTATAATAATCAGATTAAACCAATAAATATAATGATCCTTGCAATATTAAAATCCATCACCATGATAATATCCAAATTAAATCCAACACCAACAAAATATAATCTCAAATAAAATGGTCCAACTGTAAACATATAAAATAAACCGTAAGCAACTGTGGAGCCGATTGACCCACTAAATCCATAATAAGAGTCTCGTGGTAAATGCGGCGGAATAGAAAATAAATCCTAAACAACTAAAGCATCTAAAATAAAGAAGTCTCTAGTTGCACCTAAAAAATATGTCCAATACTTATATGCAGCTACTCCAGTGCTATACCTAAAATGTTAGTCAACGTAATGGGTCAGAGCCCCCACCGCATGAATACAAGATACTCTCCCCAATTAGGGTCAGTGAACCCGGACAGTATCATTATACATAATAAGCACCGCAATAGAATATTTTAAATAAAATGCAATAATTATGAACGTGCGAGTAAAATAAACTGCGAACACC
Source organism: Sambucus nigra (assembly GCA_949130495.1). Classification (NCBI taxonomy): domain Eukaryota; kingdom Viridiplantae; phylum Streptophyta; class Magnoliopsida; order Dipsacales; family Adoxaceae; genus Sambucus; species Sambucus nigra. Next base: position 135,644,235 of record OX422218.1, read on the forward strand.
TAATCCCATAATTATGGCACCCCAAAGCTTAGTTCCAACTTATGTTATCATAATCCGGTAATTACTATAAAGTCACCTCTTTATTTAAATCGATTTATCACATTATTATTATTATTATTATTATTATTATTATTATTATTATTATTATTATTATTATTATTATTATTATTATTATTATTATTATTATTATTATTATTATTATTATAGCGGTGCCGTCATATCCAGTCGACCCTATGGTATGTCCTACACTTATTCAGGCCCGTTTAAAGTTTTACACCACACGTCATAATAGACACTCAACTTGTACTTTATAGCCAGCCAGCTCGTATTCTATCAGCCCTGCAGTTATTGACGAGGTTCCACGCACGACACGTCATAATAGACACTCAACTTGTAATTTATTTGCCTTACACTTATTGATGACGTAAACATACCCACACGTCGTAATAGCCGGCCAACCAGTATTCTGTCAGTCCTGTATTTATTAATTATGCTAATTCATTTTAATACCCGCTTATTATCTTAGGCATTAATTCTCAATTTCTCAAGTTCCCCTTATTTTAAATTAGCCCCACCCTATTATAGAGCATAATCCTCGAACCTACCCCTATTCCCATACCTAAAGGTCTCCAAACACAAGAACGTCCTACCCTATGTTATAGGATAAATTTATATCATTTATCTCTTCCTAGTCTCGTGCCTAGGCTATCCAAATAAATAAAATGACTCCAAAATTAACCCCACCCGGGAATATTCCATCCATGAAAATCTACACTAACTAGTCCCATACCTAGAAAGTGTTAATTGCAACTAAGGCATACCCACTGGTCCCATACCTAGCAAGTATTCCTAAAATTAAGTTGAGAGCATAACTACCCAAAATTCTTGTCGTTCCTTCGATGATAATTATAATCAAAACAATAATTTGTACATTCCAATTTATCAACATTTACACAAATTTCTAGTGCGATCACAATTTACTTTAATCAAATTCTATTGATCCATCGTCGTAATTGACACAATTTATTTCATTCCATAATTATAATTTCAATATAATGCTATATTTTGGAGCACGCAATAATAATTCACTTTGATCTTATCTACATAATTTTTATGTTATTGAACAAGTCTTATTTTCATTTAAATAAAATTAATACAATTTCTACATGCAAACCTACCCCCATATTAACCAAAAATCCAATCTCTACCCTAGGCACACAAGAGTTACAAGTCTTAATTTATATTAATATTTTTCATAAAAATAATCCCAAACAAGATTTCACTTTCCCTAATTAAGGTTGCTAATTTATTTTAAGAAAAACATGTAAATTAATATTTAGGCGATATTTAAAATTCATAATACTAAAGAGAGAGAATGAAAGTATTCATGCCTGAGGAAAATTTGGTTGAAAATTCTGATTAGATGGTTGCAATCCTCTCAAAAAAATATTAAAGATCCGTTCTTGAATAATCTTGAGAAAACACCAATTAAGCCTTCAAAACTTTGGTTAAATCTTGATAAAATTTAGGGCTAGGGTTTGTATATGAAAGATGATAAAGATGTAGATGTCTTCTGGTTAAAAAGTTGGTGGAAAAGTATTTAGAAAAGTCTAACCTCGAGTTATTTCAATACGGGAAAAAGATTAGAGTTTTATTTAAGTTAAACTCTTCACAAATCCTCATTACTGTCGACACTGACCATTCTGAATCGATTCGCCCTCTTGGTCGAATTGATTCGATTTGTTCAGGTGCCGAAGGACGCCCAAATTTTTATAAATAAGAACAAAAATCTGATTTCTCCCCTGATTTCAATTTTGATTAAAATCTTGCTTTTCAAAAATAAAACCAACATTTTAAATTGCTAAAAATAATTAAATCCAAGAATTTTATTTTTTCGATTTCCAAAATAAATTAAATTATTACCAGTTTAAAATCATGGGGTGTTATAGTCACAAGGCCTCTTTAACTAGGTCCTTGGGAGTCCAAGCTAAATTTGTATTCAATATTCCTTCTCATTCTTCATTGATAATCCCCCTGAGCTTTTCACTCTTTACTTTGTTCGGTGGTGCCTCTGGACGGGAAGGCTTGATACTTTGCACTGACTCAGTGGGTTAAAACTTATGGCGATTGCGGTTGATGGAATTTCTCCCAGGAAAGTGGTTGTCACTCTACTGGTTACAATGTGTCATGTGAGGTCTCCTTGAATGAGAGGCCCTCATGATTTGAAAAGACTAATGATTCCTTGGATAGCGAGCTCCTAGGTCCGATACTCATATGTGTGATCTTCCGACTACTGGGTTAATTATCACTTCAAATGGGAAATTTCTTGATCACGATTGCTCAGTCTTTCCTCACAAATGTTGTCCAGACGGGAATTAGCTCTTCGTTTTTGTCGCTCAATCGGTGGTGTACTGAGAAGACAAGACTGTGTGATAATTGATTAACTTCGCAACTTTCTAATATAGCACACTTATTTAATTTCATCCCCTAAACATGCATCTAAATTGCAAGTGTCAACCCATAAACAAATAAAGCAAGCGACACAAAGTTAAGGAAAAATCCCCGAAGGGAAAAACCTTTTATTTCTAGAACTTTGAACAATTTACAAGACCATTGACTTACATACAACCTGATAATTGCCCACAAGTGTAACGCACGGTGTCTTCGATAAACCTTCAAAGCAACGGCTAGAAACAGTGTTAGCTGGAATCTCCCGCAGGAACTCCAGGTGGTCAGCAATGAAGAAGAGATACGGCTTCTCCACAAGGGTTGAACAATAAAAAAATTGTGTTCTAGTGTTCCAAAAGATTCACAAAAGTAATTGGTATTTTTGTGTGTGAATCAAAAAGATGTTTGGCACATCAAAAATTGAAGTCTCGTTGTGTTTGTACTCTTAAAAACGTTTTCTCAAAGACTTGAAAAAATACACCAACGAAGTAGTAATATATATATAGAAAATAAGAGCTGGTGGATTAAAATCTCACGGAACTGTTCGAACTTATCCCAGGTGGACCGGTCCGGCTTGGGGGCGGATCGGTCCGACCTCGGATCGGTTCTTTTAAAATTTGGCTTCTTCGGTTCGCAATCGGTCCGTGGTCTACTGGACAAAGCAAGGCGGATCGGTCCGGGTAGAGGGCGGACCGGTCCGGTGGCGAATCGGTCCAGTATAGAGGCAGACCGGTCCGGCTTCCCAGAAAATTGAAAAACTTTTAAAAGCCTCATTTTGCTTGAAAAAACTTACTTCTTATTTTTATAAAAAACATTTTTTAAATATTTCCCAATACTAAATATGAACTTTAAGGAACGTAAAAACAAAATTTTACCAAATTCATTCTCGCAGAGGCTATGATGTTGAAGACAGTTTGATATTCGGATCCGTTGATGTAGATGCGATCTTGAGTTTCTTCAATGGTGTAACGGCGTACGACATACAAATTGATAATGGACAAAAATGTCCTTACATGTACGATATCGATGGATGGGCCCTGATCTCCTGGGGGAACGTCCCCATAACCTAGAATGTCGTGGAAATTAAATGAGACTAATAGGAGTTTGGTCCCTCCTAATGACACGTATCTCAAACTAGACGTGAATCCTCACGTGCGTGTGGTGAGACTTATTTTCACTCGTGATGATTGTTGTGCTAAATGACTTTGATAATGGTGAGAATTCTATTTTCCCATAGAAAGTGCTAAATTTTATGGGATATTGACCCACAATAAAATAAATAATTAGATATTGGCTCCTAAACAATTACGAATGCAACAAGAGAACAAAGAAGACTAGATGTATGTGGTTCAGCAGAGAGATCTGCCTACGTCCACGGGAAAGGGAGGGAGATTGGTTTATTATTTTGAAAGAACAATGGTGATTGGAGCTCTAGGGTTACTAGTGGAGAGTCCAAGTCACAACATGTAGGTCTACCTAATTTATGAGCTTAAGAGTCTTCCTCCCCTTGGTCTCTTCATGATCATATTAATCATAAGTTATAGATTCCCATAAGAACTGGTCTTCCAACGCGCCAATATGATATTCCAAGAACTGGACTTATCTCCCGATATATTTGTGATCTTCCAAGATAAGTCATGTGATATCCACATGACAAAGATTCGGCAAATAGTTATGAATGCAAGAAAGGAACAAAGAATACTAGATGTACGTGGTTCAGTAGAGAGATCAGCCTATGTCCACGAGGAAGGGAGGGAGATTGGTTTATTATTTAGAAAGAACAATGGTGATTGGAGTGCTAGGGTTTCTAGTTGAGAGTCCAAGTCACTATGTGCATGTTACAATCAATAATAATATAATGGGTGAAGTTCCCTTATTTATAAGCTTAAGGGTCCTCGTCATCTAGGTCTCTTCATGTTCCTTTCAATAATATTCCATAGAGTCCCATAAGGACTGGTCTTCCAACTTGCTAGTATGATCTTCTAAGATTTATAATTATTTCTCTATATATTTGTGACATTCCAAGATAAGTCATGTGATATCCACGATACACATATTCGACTATTCTCCCTACAATACTAATCTTGATCGTCCTATCTCTCCCTTAGAGAATATTCTCCCCCTGAGATTAAGCCTCTCCCCTTAAGAAAATATTTCAATGAAACGTTCCCATAGGAAGGAAATTTATAATCAACATTCCTTTCAAAGGAAAGAGAATCATTCTTCCTATTTTTGTCATGGAATGGATAAAGGCAAAGATAATATAATCAAGACCTAGAATAATTAATAAACACAATGAATAAGGCTCTAAATAAGTTAACTTAATAGAGATAATATAATGATTAAGACTAATATATTGAATTATGATTGAGATGAAGTTAAGCTAGGATATGATTAAATGTATGTGTGGTAATAATAAAAAATAAGGCCTCAAAGATAACTCAATCAAAAGCATTTCGAAATTTATAAGTCCTCAAAATATAATTAATTTATGTATCACATATAAACTCATTTTAATATAGCTCTAATATTCATCTAATATGAAAAATGTTCCATCGTCCTTCCTTATATCCAACTTCTTTTGATTTTGGTTCTTATATTTCTTGACCACTTCATCTGTAGTGCTATGTGGAAAAGAAATACAAGAACGCAAAATCAAAAGAAACATAGTTATACGAAATGACGAGAGAACACAAGTCCTAAGATATGAAGGACATGCTAATTGAGCATAATAAGTGCATTGAGTAATATAAGGTATGAATCATATGATATAAATATCATCATCGGGATATCATGGGGTATCTATGAGTAAAAGAAGAACAAAAAGTTAGTATCGACGTATTCGCATGGCAATACTAAAACTCGTGGTATGTAAACACTATTTCAAGACAACTATGGATATTAAGTATCTAAGATATATGTTCACAAAGATCTGATGGTGAAGCATAGGTAATAACATGGATAGTAACCACTAAGGATATAGGATATACATATAGATATGGCATTCAAATCTAAAATTCTATTAAATAAGATCAACACATATGATGATAAAAAGGATTTAGATAATGTAGCATGTTTATCCTAATGCAACATCAAAGATATCAACATATATGGAATTTTTTGTTAAAATATCAAAGACAAAGTCAACATAGTCCACACTAGAACATGAATAAGAAATAACAAGTCTAAATCAATTAATGACAATATACATGCCAATATGTATCAACAAAAAAATTTATCACTCAATGAAGCGACCATAAATGTGTCTAAAATGCGTGCTTATATAGGCTCAAGTTCAATCCTGTCACGTAAGTAATAACCAGATAAGTCGGGATCGTATCCACAGGGAACTAGGACGAATGATCATAAGGACGAAGGATTAGAAGACTAACCCTAAATTGATTCGAGAAAAGAAAATAAAAGATGATTGATTGTGGAACTGACTTCTACTGCCTAAATCCAAATGAATTTTAAATTACTAACTACACTATGTGCACAGAAATAAAAATACTTCAATTAAATAAATATGAATGAAGGAAAACCAGGTTAGGATACAATCCCCTAAACCCTAGTAGATTTACCGGATAGAATAGTAGCTTTTGAATTAGAGAGTTATCGAACCCAGTCTTTATTAATCCGAAGCATTACATATATGAAAGTAATAGCCTGCATCATACGTAATCAAAGGCAAGAATAAAGCAGTGCTGAATAGCTAAGACACACATCGCATCCTTAAACACCCCGTTTACCTCGGGCAAATGAGGTTAAAAGAGCTACGATGGTTGTGATCACTACACAACACGATTCGATCGAAATTTAATTCAAAACCTATTTTTTATTCATGTAAACTACATCGGGTCGGGTTCATGCATCCCAACCCGTGGAAATTTAGCTGGACATAATTAAACTAAGCCTGAACATAAAATCAATATTGCATGAATTCATAGCTACGTGAAAAATTGGGAAGAAATATGTAAATAAAAATTGCAACTTAATTTCTATGAATTCTCAGACACAAATAAAAAAGCAATTGAAATCAGAAAGGAAAAAATACTTGGAATAAAGAAAATTATGGAATTAATGCTGAAAACTAGAATAAATGTTGAAGAAATTAAAACCTAGGGTTCTTAGGTGCAAAAGCTCTCTTAAACTATCAAAAAGAGAACTCCCTAAAGTCTGGTAATTAGTTAGAATAAATACCCTACAAAATTACAAGAGTTTGAGCTAGATACAACTCTAAATTTGAAAAAAAATCAAAAATTCATCACCCGAATCGGTCCGGTCAGGGTTCATCGATTCGATCTGGTATATACCGAATCGGTTCATTTTACTTAAAATAAGATCGGTCCGGTTATCTGTGTTATGCAAGAACTTTTAATATTCCAGACCAATTCGTTTTATGATGATATCGGATCGGTTCGCTCTTGACCAAAACTTTGTCTTCACCGGACCGGTTTGATTTTGGCTCACACCGGATCGGTCCAGAGATCTTTTTCTTTTTGCTCTTTTTATGATTTTCTCTCATCTTTGAGGCTCCATAACTTCTGATTCGGGACTCAGATTTGGACGTTGTTTCTTCCTATGTGCTTTTAGACTCGAGATATTCAACTTTCATTTTGGTTCCTCGTCCTAACTCTAGATGTAAAGTTACTCTTTTTCCCTCTGAATTTTCTTCCTTTCTTTCTTCCTCGGTTTCTCGGTTTTGAGTTTCCTCTTCTCTTCACTTGTATAAAATACCTGTAAAAAGCACAAAGAATATATGAAACTCAATGCACTATATAGAAAGTGCCAGTAGCAAGGATTTGAGATAAATCAATGCATTTGACATGGTACGAGGTGATAAAAGCCCCTAAATTAAGGGGACAAATCTGAAGAATTTATGCCTAATCAAACCTCCCTAACTTAGAAGCTTGATCGTCCCGAGCATTGTAAAAGAATTGAAACTAGGCTCTACTCTTGAAAAACATTTTATTAGTATTGAATGCGGGCAAGCGATTGCATTTAGCGTACACAACAAGTCGTTAAACCCCTAGGTTACCCAATTAGGACGAGTTTTGTCTCGTGAGGATTTGCAGTGAATATACCCACAAAATTTGGTTTTGACTCAAACAAAATTCAAAATACCTAAAAATTGTACAATTTAAACCATCTAAAAAAAGTCACCATTGATTTATATTTACAAGTCTCAATTTGTCATCTATGTGTGCAAAGCCAGAAATTAAAATGCAAATTTCCACCGATTGATCATTACGTTACTTTTTAAAAATTCGTTTTGATTCAAATGCTCACGGAATACTCTCACCAATGAATCACTCGGAATGTGGCTATTTTTTCTCGGTGTGCATGATCGATAAGAGTAAATGCATTGGAACACGAATTAACACACATAAAATTCAAAGGCAAAAATTCATGGGTGAAAAGATCTTTTCATTGAATTACAGTCATTGAAAAATCGTAAACATCGTCTCTTATACACACCAATTAATCTCTCTTATTATCTTTTCGTATCTTAGTTGTCCACGCGGTAATTAATTTCAAAATTTGAACTTGGTTAGGAATTTTCCGGGTGGTCAGATGCATTGGGTATAATGAGATGGTTAGAAAATTCGAAATTGTAAAATCTTCTTATGATGTCCTTTAGTGTTTTTTTTTCTAACTTTTGCTCATTTTTCTCTTCTTTTTCTATTTTTTTTTCTATTTTCCATTCTTTTCTTGCTATTTTTGTGATCATTACTCTATTTTTCTTTCCCCGTATTATCGTAAAAATTGGACTTAATTCATGTAATTTCTAATTTTCACAATTCTTGGCTATTTGAGTTTTTCGGGTTACCAAACGAAAAGGGAAAATTTTATTAGGCTCAAATTGGATTGCAAAGGATAATTTTTCACAACTTTTTATGGCTAATATTTTTGGGTAACAAACGAGGGCCTAACTTCATTTATCCGAATTACTCATCACATAACCATATGCGTCTCGAGATTAATTTAGTTTAGAGATATGTTAGCACGTTTTTCAAAACAACATCCCACACATTTCTCGTAAACGATCAAAACAAGGGAATTGAGATCCTCAATAACTTTTTTTAACTCTGAAAAGAACTTGTGAGTTAATCATAAACTCGGATTGATTTAATAACTTGCAAAAATGATAGGCTCGAAATCTCGTCGGGTTTATTAATCTCCACACTTATACGTTAAGTCATCAATTTTCGCTCAATTTCCATCTTTGGTCAATTTCGTCTTAGTGCATTTGATTTATTTATTTTTCAATTTGAGACTTCAAACCAATTTTTGTGACATTTTTGAAAAAATTAAATTCCAATTTTTATTTATTTTGAAGACAAATATTTTTGGCTTTTTAAAATTTTTCAATTTTTTTGGAAATTTTTGAAATTTTCTAATTTTTTGGGGGGGCATTTTGAACTTTGTGAAATTTTTGACGCGCATGCATCCCCCCCCCCCCCCCCCTAATTTAGACTTTTGCAAAGTCTCGATGCAAAATGACTAAAAGCTAAAGTTAAGAGATAAGGCATAGAAAATTAACAAAGTACAAAATGCAAGAATAACACAAGCAAGTATAAGAAATGCAAAGATAGGCAAGAAAGTCTTCCATTATATATTCAACGTGAAGGAATGAATAAATAGAAAAATGGAAGATATACACAAAACAACCAATCAAACATGCTACTAAGGGGGTGGGTGAGATGCGCTGGGAGCATTGGGGTCATATGGGTAGTAAAAGTAGCTCGGTGGTGGCACACGCATAGTCATTCGATAAAGCTTTGCCTGAAGGCGATGCATCATGCTAGTGTTGCGTTGGTAGGCACGATGATCCACTTCATGGTCGGCGCGGTATTCATTAATGAAACCGTCGAAGCGAGATTCCATCGCGGTGATGCGTCGATCAAAATCTCCTCCCGGTGGCTCAAAATCAGAATCTTCATCTTTATCATACTCTTTTTCTTCTCCCTCGCCCATTTCAACATCTGCATCCACATTCTCCTCTTCCTCTTCATCTTCATCCTCCTCATCGTACACATCCTTCTCATCATTATCTTCATCATCATCCCCATTGTCTTCCTCCCTTCGTGCTCGGATGATTTCCCTTTGCCTCCCACTTTTAGTGCGGGTGCCCTGTTGGGAAGGTGAAAAAACGCTTGGGAAGGAGCAATGGTGGCATTAACTAAAATAGAAGTGATGAGTTGGGCATATGGGAGAGGGGTTGTACCCTTCTTATCCAAGGTCGCAAAAAAATGTCCTTGTAGAGAATGCAGTCCAAGTGGATAGGGGTAGTGGGTCGAAAAGGTGATAAACGAGGGTAACTTGATGGTGGCGCATAGAGGAGACGTTTGAGGTTTGGAGGATATTGGTGCACACAATTTGGAAAGTTCTACGGGCCTTGTCATTCATCCTTCCCACGGGGAATGTCTCGATACCCCAATGTTCATCGGGAACAATGCGGTACATGCATGTGTCTTTCATAAAGGGGCGAGATTATTGGGGTACGTAAATTAGGTTGGGCTTGGGACTCCTTTGGATGCTAACTTCCGAGTGAGAATTTCTAAGGATAAGGGGGTGCATGTGGCGTCAACATAAGCTTTAGATGTGAACTCCGCAGTGCGGACGAGAGATCCATAAAAGGCACGCACGTCGGCCTCCCACACCGCCTTATGGGGCTCATTGAGAAAATGACACCACCCACGGAAGGAAGAGTCTAGTGATGGATTGAGGAAGCTTGTTCCAGTGCACTTGGCTCTCCATGTGGAGTTTCAATGAATGACTGAAAAAGCGCTCTCGCCATATTTTCTCTTGGTGTGATCGGAACGCCCCTTTTCTGTCTGTAAGAATCTCGACGGAGGATTATTTTTCTGGGAGGGCCCTATTTGCCATATGGTAATGAAGTGGGTTTAAGGAAGAATATGGAAGATAGAATAATAGAGTTGGGTGAGTGTAGTGGTGGTGAAATGGGGGGGAAAGGAGGTGTTTTTATAGTTGGTGGGTGAAGGGAAGGGTGTCTTTTGAAGGGAAGAGGTTTTAGGGGGAAGGGAGGGTGGATTTGAGAGGGAAGATGTATGGGGAAGATGGGAAAGTCGGATATGGAAGGAAGATGAGGGGTTGGGTGAATGGGGGATGCATCTTGGGAAGGGGAAAAAAGTCAGACATCGGACCGATCCGGTTACCCAGGACTGGATCGGTCCTGTCCCTTTTTTTTAATTTTTTTGCCTAATCGAATGAATTTGGGTCCCCACGGGTGGACCGATTCGGTTCCTTGTAACTTTTTGCTTCCCTTAACTTAGAATGAACTCTTCTCTCTCAATTTCTTAGGTCCTCCCAAAATTATTCCTACACAAGAGTGACCTAGGACCTCCCAACACTTACTTTGAAACCCTATATGCTCTTTCTACGTGTGTGCTCCCTCTCCTATCCTATAGTGACTTATACCTACCCACTCCCAACTACCCTAACCTAGTCATAACTACTATACACAAGAATCACCCCTTACGCTTCGGAGGTGAGACAAACTTCTCTTACTTCTCAATCAATATCCATAGATGCGATCCGATAACCAAATGGTGCGGGCTTCTTCGATGCACGCCTCAAAGTACGGTTTAAGGTGTTGGCCATTAACCTTGAAAGTAGTTCCCCCTTTTGAATCTTCCAAATCTATAGCTCCAGGGGGGAATACTTCTCTCACCACAAATGGGCCCGTCCACCTTGAACGCAACTTTTCGAGAAACAAGTGTAATCGAGAGTTGTAGAGGAGTACTTTTTATCCCGGGTAAAACTCTTTGCATCGAATTATCTTATCATACGTGAGTTTCATTCATTCCTTTGAAATTTTAGCACTCTCATATGCGTCATTGCGCATCTCTTCCAACTCGTTCAATTGAAGCTCGCGAGCTTCACCAGCTTTATCTAGATTGTAGTTCAACCTCTTGATTGCCCAATAGGCTCTGTTCTCTAGCTCCACAGGGAGATGGAAAGGCTTGCCATAGACAAAATAAAATGGGGACATCCCGAGGGGGTTCTTGTACGTGGTACGGTAAACCCATAGCACATCGTTTAATCTAAGGGACCAATCTTTTCGAGTAGGATCGATGGTCTTTTCAAGGATAGTCATGATTTCATGATTTGCTAACTCGGCTTACCCACTTATTTGGGGGTGATAAGTCGTTCCAACCTTGTGAACAATCCCATACTTTCTCATTAATTTTTCAAATGGGCTATTGCAAAAATGCATGCCTTTATCACTTATGATTGCCTTCGGAGCACCGAAGTGAGAGACTATGTGTTCTTTTAAGAATTTTATCAATACTTTATTGTAATTCATATTGGTATCTATTTCCTCTACCCATTTGGATACGTAGTCAACCACAACGAGGATGTATAAGAAGCCAAAGTAGGGAGGGAATGGTCCCATTAAGTCAATACCCCGACAATCAAATAACTTAATGACCAGTATAGGGGTTAGTGGCATTATGTCGTGGTGAGTAATAACTCCCATCCTTTTACATCTATCACAAGATTTTCAATAAGCGTTCACATCCCAGAACATTGTGGGCCAATAGAGACCACTTTGAAGGATTTTAGCGGTCGTCTTATTCTTGGAGAAATGGCCTCCATAAGCTTTCGTATGACAAAACTGGATTACACTTTAAATTTCTTCATCCTAACATATCTTCAAATAAGTTGGTCTGCACAATATTTGAATAAGAATGGATCGTTATAGAAAAACATGCGTAATCAAGTGATGAGTTTCTTCTTCTCTTGCAGTGTCCATCCGGGAGGAACGGCTCCCATAATAAGATAGTTAACATTGTTCGCAAATGAAGTTAGGGCAGAAGTAGCAAAGAGTTTCTCATCCGAAAAGTACTTATCTATGGGTATTGCATCACTAGGCATGTCAAATAAGATCCGTGACAAATGTCCAGCAACGACATTTTCTACCCCTTTCTTATCTTTTATAGAGAGATTGAACTCTTGTAGGAGTAGGATCCACCTTATGAGGCGCGGCTTCGCATCTTTCTTAGTAAGGAGATATTTAAGTGCCGAGTGGTCGGTAAAGAATTTAATGGGCAACCCAACAAGGTATGAGCGAAATTTTCCCAAAGTAAAAACAAATGCTAACAACTCTTTCTCCGTGGTGGAGTAGTTAAGTTGTGGCCCGATTAATGATCAGCTAGCATAATAGATGACTTGAGCTTTCTTGTCCTTTCTTTGCCCCAAAACAACCCCAATCGTGTAATCACTCGCATCACACATGAGATCGAATGGAAGGGACCAATCCGGAGCTTGCATGATGGGGGAAAAATTAGCATGCTTTTCAATTTATCGAAATCCGCTTAGCATGCGTCATTCAACTCAAAGGGGGCATCCTTCATAAGGAGGTTACTCAAGGGTCTAGCGATGGCGCTAAAATCCTTGATAAACCTTCTATATAATCCTGCATAGCCCAAGAAGGAGCAAACATCCTTTAGTGATTTAGGTGGGGTAAGCTCGGCTATGGCATCTATTTTTTCTCGGTCAACTTCTATGCCTTTAGATGAGACTATGTGTCCAAGAACTATGCCCTCAGTAACCATGAAGTAGAATTTTTTCCAATTGAGAACTAAGTTCTTTTCCACACAACGAGATAATACTTTCTCAAGATTCTCTAGACATTGGTCAAAAGAGGGGCCACAAACGCTAAAATCGTCCATGAAAACCTCAAGTCCTCTCTCTACCATGTCGTTAAAGATACTCAACATGCACCGTTGAAAGGTTGCGGGTGCATTGCATAATCCAAAAGGCATACGTTTTGGGGCAAACGTGCTAAAAGGACATGTAAAATTCATCTTCTCTTGATCTAATATGTCTATATCAATTTGGTTATATCCTAAATAACCATCAAGGAAGCAATAATATGGGTGACCCGCTACGCGTTCAAGTATTTGGTCGATGAATGGAAAGGGAAAATGGTCTTTTCTTATTTCTGCATTGAGTTTTTGATAATCAATGCAAACACGCCACCCGGTGGTGGTGCATTGAGGAATTTACTCTCCCTTAGCATTTTCGACCACAGTCATACCCAACTTCTTCGGAACGACTTGAATTGGGCTTACCCATTTGTTATCCGAGATAGGGTAGATAATACTGGCATCTAATAACTTGATAATATTCGCTCTAACAACTTCTTTCATAGTTGGGTTTAGTCACCTTTGCATTTCCCCCGAGGGTTTCATGTCCTCCTCGAGGTGGACTTTGTGGGTACAAATCAAGGGACTTATACCCTTCAAATCCTCTATAGACTAACCAAAATAACCTATGTTCTTCCTCAAAATTTCCAACAGCTTACCCTCTTGCTCTTTATCTAGTCTAGAGGAGACAACAACAGGAAATGTCTCATTCTCTCCTAAAAAATAATATTTCACATTAGAGGGCATTTTCTTCAACTCGAGGGTAGGAGACTTCTCTTGGGAGGGGATCAAGCATGACTCCCATGGGGGTATCTGCTCAAATCTATAAACCCAATGAACATATCTCAAGTCCTCTAACGATGCTCCTCGTCTAATATCGCTTTCAACCCCTTGACCTTTCGCTCAAACTTAGTGTATTGAATCTCACTCTCATGCTTCTAAAACATCCCAACCGATGGTTATCTTGATGTGCTCTTTCACTACCTCCTCTATGAGATCGACTGTATATATTTCATCTTCATCACTCACTTGGTTAGCAACATTGAAGATGTTCGTCTCGAGGGTCATGTTCCCAAAAGTGAGCTGCATTTGCCCATTTCGTGTATTGATTAAAGCATTAGACGTGGATAAGAATGGGATGCCTAGAATGATGGGAACATGGTTTCTGGATTTGATGTATGGATCCGTGTCCCTAATTAAAAAGTCTACCGGGAATTAGAAAGTGTCCACTTGGACTATCACGTCCTCAACAATCCCTCGAGGCACCTTCACTGTGAGATCCTCTAATTGGAGAGTGATTCGTGTGGGCTTAAGGTCACCCAACTCAAGCTGCCTATAAATGGAATAAGGATGGATTTTAACACTCTCACCTAAGTTCAACAAGGCCTTCTCAATTTAACGCTCTCCAATAACACATGAAATCATGGGTGTGCCTGAATCTTTACACTTGGGAGGAAGGTCGTTAAGTAGAACGGATCTCACATTCTGTGCTAGGAAGAAATTCTTCTTCACCTTTATCCGTGTTTTCACGATCAAAATATCTTTAATGACCTTGGCATAGGTGGGAATTTTCTGGATGGAAAATTCATCTTCACCTACTAAAGAACATCTAGCACTTCTGCACGGGAGGCTCCCTTTTGAGGTGAGGTCAACCGTTTAGTGAACGAAGAGGGGATGGGCTGTTTCATAACAACTTAGGACTCGCTAGCATCTTCTTTGTCACTCTAATTCAAGGGGGCATCTTCGGCCTCTTTCGTGCCGGGCAAAACCTCCTTGTCTTTTGGCTCCTCGTGTGGGGGAGGTGATAAATCAACGACTCGCCTACTACATAGAGTGGTGACATCTTGGCATTGCTCTTTCTGATTAAAAGATGTAGAGATAACATTGCCTTGACCTTGAGGAGGTCTTTGGCCTTGGGATGAAAACTTGCCCTTCTCTTGGACACTTAACGAGGATTTCAACCTAGATATGCTCATATTCATCTCAGTGAACATGCGCTCAAACTTATCATTGGTTGCATTTTGAGATTAGATGAACTGTTTTAAATTTTCTTCAAGAGTCCTATGTGGCGGGTTAATGTATTTGTCCTGGAGGTGGTGCTTGCATGTGTGTATGCATAGGTGGAGCTTGTTGAAATTGAGGAGGGGGTGAAGGTAAGGCAACGTGTGAATTTGGATTCAACGCAGCTTGTTGTTGCCCGTAGCTAAAACTGGGATAGTTTATCCATGAAGGGTGGTACGAGTTCCCATGCGATGCATTGCAATTACCCTTAAATCCCCCTAGTACTTCCAGTTGCTTGTTAAGCATTCCTTTATAAGCGGGTATCATTGGACATTCCTTTATTGAATGACCCGCCTCACAAATGGCGTACACCTTTTTTTCACTGCACGGGTGGATTCGATAGTTTCTCTTAATCCTACCTCGAGTATGTCTCTCATAATTTTCTCAAATTGATCAAGTCGACGGCCTAACAAGGTATCTTTATCCAATTGGTATAGATCAGACGCAGCAAGAGTGGTGGACAATTGTCAAGGTTGGTTTTGGGCATTGGCATCGGATGTGTCCTATGCTTGAGTAGTCTCAATGACATACTTAAGATGAGCCTCATCATCACTCGCATCTAATTCCCAAAACAGTTTGTCACACATCGTTTGAACAAGTTATTTAGACACTATATTAAGCCCTTAATGGAAAAAAGAGATAAGGTGATGCTTCTCAAATCCATGATGCGGGCAAGTGTTAACAAACTCTTGAAAGCGTTCCCAACACTGGTCAAATGGCTCATTATCTCATTGTTGAAAGGCTTGAATTTGATCCTTGACGAAGTTGGTTTTATATGGTGGAAAGAACTTTGAGAGAAATTTGGATTGCATATCCTTCCATGATATGATGGAGTTTGGTGGTAAAGACCAAAGCCCGGTCTTAGCTTTATCCTTTAAGGAAAAAGGAAAAATCTTTAGGTGAACGACATCTTACGTGCAATCTTGATCACTAAAGGTTTTGCACGCCTCTTTGAACTCGCAAATATGGAGCTATGGTTTCTCCGAATCCATGACATTAAATTTTGAAAGAATCCGTATCATCCCATTATGGAAGTGGGACTTCCTGCATAGTACGGAAGTAGAATGCATCCAGGCATGACAGTTCGCTCGGGAAATAATAGTTCTTTCGGGAAATAATAGTTCTTTCATAGGAAGATACAGTAGGTTTCCCTCACTTGTACTGAAACTGGCGATATCCGACATTGATCTCTCTCCAATTAACTCAGAACCCTCACTCAGTGTTCTAGAAGTGTGATTCAACATGTGACTTGTGATGGAGTTTTGAGGTGTAGGAGGTGGACACGAGGAGTGTGTAGGCTATCAAGGTCGTACTCAACTATGGGATTTTCGTGAATTCTTGTTGGAGTATTTTGACGAGTTTGTCCTGGATTTTACATGAAAGGTCTTTTGAGAGATGATTTCTTTTTGGCTTTTTATTTTTCTGAATTTTTATTGGATTCTCTATTTTTTTGTCTTTTTTTTTAATTCTGGAATTAAATTTGGGATTAAATTTTCTAACCTAAATCACTCAATGAAGCGACCACAAATGTGTCTAAAGTGCGTGCTTATATAGGCTCAAGTGAAAGCCTGTCGCGTAAGTAATAACTCGGTTAGTCGGGATCGTATCCACAGGGAACTAGGATGAATGATCGTAACGACGAAGGAATAGAAGACTAACCCTATATTGATTCGAGAAAAGAAACTAAAAGATGAATAATTGTGGCACTCACTTCTACTGTCTAAATCCAAATGAATTTTAAATTACTTACTACACTACGTGCATAGAAATAAAACTACTGCAATTAAGTAAATATGACTGAAGGAAAACTTGGTTAGGATACGATCCCTCAAACCCTAGTAGATTTACCGGATATAATACTAGCTTTTGAATTAGAGAGTTGATCAAACCCAGTCTTTATCAATCCTAAGCATTACGTATATGAAGGTACTAGTCCACATCATACATAATCAAAGGAAAGAATAAAGCAGCGCTGCTTAACTAAGACACACATCGCATTCTTAAACTCCCCGGTTACCTAGGGCAAATGAGGTTAAAAGATCTACGATGGTTGTGATCACTACACAACATGATTCGATCGAAATATAATTCAAAACCTATTTTCTATTCATGCGAACTACATCGGGTCGGGTTCATGCATCCTAACCCGTGGAAATTTATCTGGACATAATTAAACTAAGCTTGAACATAAAATCAATATTGCATGAATTCATAGCTATGTGAAAAATTGGGAAGAAACTTGTAAATAAAAATTGCAACTTAATTTCTATGAATTCTCAGACACAAATATAAAAAGCAATTGAAATCAGAAAGGAAACAATACTTGGAATGAAGAAAATTCTGGAATTAATGCTGGAAACTGGAATAAATGTTGAAGAAATTAAAACTTAGGGTTCTTAGGTGAAAAAGCTCTCTAAAACTATAAAAAAGATAACTCCCTAAAGTGTCGTAATTAGTTGGAATAAATACCCTTCGAAATTACAAGAGTTCGAGCTAGATACAACTCTAAATTTGAAAAAAAAAATCAAAAATTTGTCACTCGAATCGGTCCGGTCAGGGCTCATCAGTTCGGTTTGGTATATACCGAATTGGTTCATTTTTACTTGAAATCGGATCGGTTCGGTTATCTGTGTTATGCAAGAACTTTTAATATTCTGGACCAATTCGTTTAATGATGATATCGAATCGGTTCGCTCTTGACATGAACTTTGTCTTCATCGGACCGGTTCTCTTTTGGCTCACATCAGATCGATCCGGAGATCATTTTCTTTATGCTCTTATTGTGATTTCATTTCATCATTGAGGCTTCATAACTTCTAATCCGAAACTCATATTTGGACACTATTTCTTCCTACGTGCTTATAGACTCGAGGTTTTCAACTTTCATTTTAGTTCCTTATCCTAACTCCAGATGTAAAGTTACTCTTTTCCCCTCTGAATTTTCTTCTTTTCTTTCTTCCTTGGTTTCCCGGTTTAGAGTTTCCTCTTCTCTTTACTTGTATAAAATACCTGTAAAAATCACAAAGAATACACGAAACTCGATACACTATATAGATAATGTCACTAACAAGGATTTGAGATAAATCAATGAATTTTACATGGTACGAGGTGATAAAAGCCTCTAAATTAAGGGGATAAATTGAAAGAATTTATGCCTAATCATTCAACAAAAGTAATATCACCAATAATGCATTTTCAAATAAATCTTTTTAAGGACTTTAAAAGATATACTATATGGAAAAAGAGAATAAGATGCGAGGCAAATGATGTAAATGGAGTTTCTACCATCTTAGCTCTAATAAAGAGTTTTATATGACATAATCAACATTTATGCAATAAAAGAACAACACCAAGACCCATTTTTTTTATAAATAATAAAAATATAAG
This sequence comes from Sambucus nigra, assembly GCA_949130495.1. Classification (NCBI taxonomy): domain Eukaryota; kingdom Viridiplantae; phylum Streptophyta; class Magnoliopsida; order Dipsacales; family Adoxaceae; genus Sambucus; species Sambucus nigra. The sequence continues at coordinate 135,662,807 of OX422218.1, forward strand.
CAATATTATCCCACTTACCAAAGTTCGAAAGCTATGTCCAATGTTCATAATCAAGAACATCATGAGAGTTTTAACCAAGAACATCAGATCATATCCCGAATGTGCAAAAAAATGAACACCATTGATAAAAAGGTCCTAGATCAATTTAAATTAAGATATTGATTCATAAAACAACGGATGCAAAGCTTCGACTCAAGTGAAATCTTCAACACACTATTTAGGATCATTTTTTACTACCACATTTTCCCCCTAAAAATAGCAATTTTGGTTAAAACCTTTTTGTTTCATATCTTTGGTGTTACCCAATTTTATATATATGTTAATCTTTGAGACATTGTTATGTTTAAATTGTTTTGCATGTGGCGGATTTCCCTCATTAATTACTAATATAGGTTAATATTTTCGATTTTCAACGGTAGCATCATCCAACCAAAGGTTTAGTCCTAACCACATCATCACTTGTGAGTTTTTACAAAGATAAATCTTAAGCTTTTCAACTTCTCCAAATTATGGTCATACATCCTCGCATACACATATAGGAGTTAGACACTCTTCCACAAGTATTGAATCTTTGAATACTTTATAAAATATTCCAAAATCTATGGCATTTCTCATAAAGCGGCATCAACTCAATGTGTAGTGCGGTGTAAAGTGAAACAAGATATGATAATGTATTATCAAAGTATAAGATTTCTCAAAGTCTATAAGACTTAAAAGAAAGTTGAATTCATCTCATGAATCACATGTTCTATTCCTAAACAAGAAAAACAATTATCAAATAAGTCATTTTGATATACGAAATTATGACGTGGATTATATCATTTAAAAGACAAAAACGTGATTGTACTAAAAAAATTGAATTTTTTATTGAAAGATATGTACAACCAAAAAATAGCATGATATAGGATTAAAAGATATACATGGAGCAAATAATCCTAACCATGATACAATAAACTCAGATCACCAAAAAAATAACTTAAGTATTCCTAAGATAATCAATCTAGGACAAAATAGGGTTATGGTTAAGAGAATATGTAAAACCCAAGTACTAGACAAGGTAAAAAACAAGGATGATAAATAAGGTAAAAGAATATATCCAAGGTAAAGTGATAATACTTTTAATATGCATAGGAACTTAAAACATATGGATCCAACAAAAGATCAACTAGATGTGACAATCCTAAGAATATCTTTGGAAATCCAAAACAAGGTATTCTAAAAAAGCAAAGCCTTTCTAATTTATTCAAGAAATAAATTAATAGCAAATTAACAAGACAAAAAAATCACATATGGGTTCTTAAGAATGATAAGCAAGAAATACAAACTCACATTTGAAACAAAAGTATATAGTTGTCGCATTCGCAACTATAGGTGGGTTGTGATAGTAATTGAGGATAATTTAAAATTATGTCATAATAAGTAAAATTAAATCAAAATAAGATATGTATGGCATCTTATTACATATTGGAGCCTGGTAAATAAACCAAATACCTTATTACTTATTTGGGGGTACATAAACTTAAAACATTGGAGAAACACTTGGAGTTCATAGAAGCTGACAGGTTTTTATATAGATATTCCAACAGGGCTTGCCATCCTTACTTGTTACTGCCCATATTTATGTAACCGCGAATTTTTCGAAGGTAGAATTAAATAGAAGTTCAAAGACGCAAGTATTAACTAATCTTCTTCAGGTTCATTGTTCATCTGGAAGGAAAATAATTCAACAAATATGCCAAGTAGATAATTTTAATTTCTATACAAGATGTAGGAGATGAAAATGTTAGAGAACAATAGTAATATCTTGAATTTTTTTCCTCTTGAAACAAAATGAAATATCATAAGACTATCAGGGGTATATTGATGCTTATTTATAAGTAAATGAATAATATGGTGAAGATAACCGGACGATAGAGTATCAAGTTAAGATAATCTTGGTTCAGAATATAACACAATAACCCACAAATTATCGGTTTTAAGGTTGCAATAGCGTAGACATACTGTTATAATATCGCTCAACGCATAAAAATACACTTGAATAGGCTATCCCAAATAGTTAAGGAATAACTTGGCACACTTAGCTAGATCCACACTCATACGTAGAGCAAATATAACAACAAGGCACTCAACATCTGAGTCCTTGAAGCCAATTATATTTATCGGGTCTAATCCCTGGATCACACGGTATGCTACTGAAGAGTTCATATTGAAAGAATAATAAATTATAGGGTCAAATGCAACTAACAACATCTGGTCGAGTGGGTTAGGGTAACGGGGTTTAGTAGTATTAGAATTATAGACATCGAGGGAATCAATATTACGGTGGGAGTTTGTGTGACACCCCGCCTAATTAACCCCGGGTGATCAACCCTAAATTAAGTTAGAATAGGTTTCTCAGTTGGTTCATTCTTAGCATCACTGTCGCCTTATTAATTACTAACCACCTAAGTGAGAAACATTAGACTGGTGCCAATGTTTATCTTTCATTAACTTAAATGAAATACTCATGCGAAAACAAAATAATATAACAATCACAATTAATTGAATTCAACCATTCACAATTAATTAACTGACCGAATAAACCATCGGTTCAAAATCCAACAGAAGTAACGACAAGTAAATAAATCTCAATAGGTCTGACATAAATACTGAATAAAACAGTGAGCAACATGCTCGAATAACTGATAGGAAATTTCTACACTAGAAATGAAAGGAATGAGGCGCCTATCAAACTCCTGCAACATCCACATATGCTGCAGCAATGGATCCCTGGAATTAGTCAAGCCTGGCGTCCCTCCGGTCGGACACCTAAAAGGTTTTTTAAAGTTTTTATAGCAAGGGTTAGTACCCAAAACATTTGGAAAAGATTTAGCAAATGATATACTTGAAGTAATAAATAAATATACATGCTCTCCATATTTTAGTTAGTGCTGCACTCCCTTGAGTAAATCCTCACCTCTCCTCTAATGTGCACTACTAATGCCTTGATTAAATTTACCTAGTTATTTATTTCATGACTAGATAATTTATATAACCCCTTGCAACCACCCTACTCTAACAGGGTGTGCCATAATTATGATTTCTAAGTTATTCTCAACATTAACTTAATTAATCATTTCCCTTTTTAAGTTCATATAACTTTCACACTCATTATATGTAATACAATTCACGACCTGTATTAATTTTACCCGTATATAATTATTTACCTCATTATATACGTATAGTCATAATACAACATTTACAAGCATGCTGAAATAATAATTAAATATAACAGCCTCCCGAGTAATAACTCACCGGATGTAAATTCTCTATAGTGCTATCCCACTAGGTATATTCACATAACCTAGTTACCCCAAGTCATAATCTCTCACTAACTTGGTTAATACATACATGTTGGAGGCGGCCATATTCCTTCTCTGAAAGTGATATTCCCCTCACCCATATAATGGACGCTATGACCTAGGAATATACTCGCCCTACCCCTCAAGCTAGGGGATTCATCCACTACGCGCAACCTCCCCTTATAGCACTAGAGTATATATGATAATATCTAACCACTGATATTAATTCCCATACCATATATACATACTATCGCACACCGTATATATATATATATATATGTATATATATATATATATATATATATATATATATATATATATATATATATATATATATATATATATATATATATATATATATATATAAATAAAGTATCCTGGCTATACCGTGTACTAATTCCGTAACACAAGCCTATTCATATTATTATGAGTTTATGGTCCAACTCAAATTATTAATTAATTCGCACATTAATTAATTAAATTACTTTTTGTGTCGCTCCAACCAATATATTCGGACTTACTCTCGTGGCCCGAAATAAAACAATACCCGAGTCTAAATTCCCAACTCCAAATTATTTAGCCTTCACTCTAAATAAAATTAACGTCTTGGTATCGCTCAACCAATAACCCCGAACTTGCCCACTCAATCCGCATTTAATGATTTTGAAATATTATTCCCAAAATTTAATCGTAGTGTGTCACACATAAATTTCCTCCAATTCCCAATTAATTTTAATCATGGTGTGATACGCGAAATTTCCTTCAAATCCTAATTAATTTTACTTATAATTAATTAGCTTGAAAATCCTATATTTATTTCTCATTAAATAAGGCATGGAAGAAATTTAAATTTAATTTCCCTTGTATGCATAAACTGGCCGAACTGTCAGAAATTTCCGACCTTCGATCGATCGATCCCCAACCCTCGATTGATCGATCGAACAGGTCATCGTCTTCTTCCCCCTTCTGTTTCAGCCATGGATGAAAAGCTCCAAACCCTAACTTCTTCTATAGCAAAACTCAAGTCCTCCCATCAACAATACATAACAAAATCCTCATAAGGGACCCCCTAAAGTCCACAAACACCGTTTAATATACGTTATCTACTGTTTTCATAAATTGGGGGAAAATTCGATTTAGTCTTTAACACATTTAAACAGAAAATTCTTATCTCAAATTCGTTTATAATTCATCCAGGTTACACATCATACCAAATATATATTCTAGTCTCAGATTATACATGAATTTCTACACAATTTAGAAATCAGAATAATGGTTTACAAAAAACCCATGTTTATACCCTTTAAATCCCAAAACGAATGTCTTTGATTTCTCACATCACATGAATATGAATCGAAATACAATTTAAATTCTACAACAAGTTAAGCACTTGCCTTATGATTCGTAGGATCTGATTTGGAGTTGTGAATTCTCAAGGTTGAAGATGAACTCCTTTGTTTTGGCTCTTTCCTTTGTCCCCCAAATTTGACTTTAACTTCTTCTTAAGGTTTCCTAACCCACTAAGTCTTTTCTAAACTCAATTCAGTCATTCCCCTTTTTCTTATAATTGTTTAATTAGGCTAAATCTCCTTTTTTTCCTAATGGGCCAAGCCCAAGTGGCCCAAATGCCCCCGTGTAGGCCCGGCTATGCCTAAAAACGTCTCATGACCCGTTTACTACCCCCGGGTACACTTTTCTGACTATCTCGTCCCATCCAGACTCAAACGTACACTCAAAATTGCCATTCGACTTAATTTATAAAAATCCTTATCTCACACCCAAATTAGTCTATACCGACTCCCGACTGAGATAAGTACATACCTCGTCATTAATACCCGAAATGACGTAAATAAATTATTACTATTCACTTAGTAAATAAATTTCCCTAAATATTAACCATTCACTCCTCGATTAATATTTAAATGTATTTTTCCATACTTAATTCAATTAAAATTATGACACACGAGTAATTTTAAATTTCTGAAATAATTAAATATTAAATGCACAAAAATACGGGGTGTTACAGTTTGAACTATTCAAAAGAGTTCATTATTAAACTTGAAGTTCAAAATTATCACAAGGCGATATAACAATTATTAATTGAAAGACATAAGTTCAAAATAATTAATATTGAAATTTAAATCACCTACTTTGGGTATTATGATTTTTGGTTGGTGTTTGGCTAAATTGCTGGTAGACTGGGTAGTCTGAAACCATAACAAATGTGAGTGTGCTATATGGGTCTAAAAGCAAGTGGATATAATGTAACCAAATGAAATTTAAGTAGACATTTTAGTGTAAAACGGTTTAAAATATAATTCTCAAAACTTTGGAAATGAATTGTTTTATGCTTATTCATTAGGATTTAAGTTTAGTGCTAAGTGACAAAATAGGTCTAATTATACTCAAGTAATTGTGGAAAAAGTTTGGGGAGGATTTGGAATACTTGTAAAAATAAGTAGGGGGTTAAGTGTAATCATAAAAAAATATATTTTAAACCTTAAACTGATTTTCGTGGGAAAACACTTTCCTGGAATCCAAACAGGGGTTGTAATATACAAAATTGTCCAGAATTTAAAAATAAAAATATTGGGAAAAAATCATAAATTTTTAAATGGAGACAAGCTCTCACACTCTTAGTCAAAGTTGGAACACACCTAGTTTGATAGACACTCGTGCGTGGGAGTTCAATCACCTTCAACCTCTCGACATTTGACTTTAGGGTTTATAGGTTTTTACCTTAATTTCCAAACGCTATATAATTCCTTTTAAGTTGGTTCCTGAATGAAAGTTGTTCAATTTTCAAAGATGAATCCAGCCATATTAGTTTTAGGGATTTTGGTGGATTAAATCGAGATACCAATTTTCCGAAAAACTGGTAAAAGTTTGAACAAATAAAAGTGCTTAAAAGTTATTATTTAAGTTCCAGCATTATAATGATGTTGTTATTCATTGAAAATGGAAAACATTAAACTTGGTTTGAAGAATTTGATCTCTGAATTTTTCTGGGCTAGAAACTTCAAATTTGGATTTGGGGTATCAAAGGTGGTTATTATTCCAATTAAACACATATATAGGCTCCTGAGAACTTAAACTTGACTTACCCCACTTTGAATGAGGTTCAAAGTCAGGGAAGTAGAATCCACCATTGAATCTCAAGATTCGATGGTGTTTTTTGTGTTTTGAGCACATACACATCATATACACGCTAACTAATCCATATAAACACATATTTATATTCTAAAGATATGCAGAAATATAAACACATTCAATAATTAGGCATCCATACATAAAATTACAGAAATGTAAGAATCTCTCAAACTTTACTTTAGAATTTCACTCAACTAATGTGAGTTTGGATTATGGTAATAAGGGGTATTTATAGGGTTCACTTAGGGGAGTTGATTGGTTGAATTGAAGGTGAGTATTAGGATGGTTTCCACATGGTACCACCTATGCTGACCATCCAACAGGTGCCATTTCATCAGGGATCAAAGTTCAAATAATATTGAGTTTTATTTGGGTCCTTAATGAGTTTTTATATAAATTCTAAGGTCCAAAGTTTATCAAAGCAAAGTTTGGATACATGCTTAAGTTGTTAGTTTATGGAAATCCTATCAAATATATGTCTTAAGGTGAAACTTTGGTGGAAAGTTGGGGTTTAATAGGCATTGGATATGTAAAATATTTTGATTATAGGTAGAGGGGAATTTTGGTAAATTAAGAAAAATATTGGGTTATTCCTTAGAATTTGCTAAATATAAGGGTCTAATGAGTAATTGGGAGTAGGTTGTTACATTTTTCCTACCAAAAAGAAAATTTCGTCACCGAAATTACCTGTAAAAAGCATGAGGTATTGTTGTCTCATCATATCTTCTATTTCCCATGTCGCTTCTTTAGTTCAGTGATGTTGCCATAAAACCTTGAATAAGGGTATGGTTTTACGTCTGAGAACATTTTCTTGTGGGTCCAGATTTTAAATAGGAATTTCTTCAATCTCATGGTTAGGTTTAATGGTGATATCTTTTTGAGTAATGACATGATTGGCATCCGGAATGTACTTTCTTAATTGCGACACATTTAATATATTATGAAGAATAGATAGTTTAGGAGCTAAATCCAGATGATAGGCTACTGGTCTGATACGTTCCAAAATTTTGAAGGGGCCCATATATCAAGGTGATAGCTTACCTTTGTTTCCAAAGCGTATTATTTCTTTACGTGGGTACACTCGTAAAAATACTTGATCATTGATTTGGAATTCCAAGGGTGTTCGTCGAGTGTAAGTGTAACTTTTCTGTCAGCTTTGGGCTGAGTGTAAACTTTCTCAAATGAGGCATATCTTTTTTGTGCTTTCGATGTTGATTTAAAACAAAATGATTGTGACACCCCGCCCAATTAAATAAAGGGTGATTAGTCATGTACCAATTTAAAACAGAATGTTCGGTTAGTTCATTCTTAGCATCACCGTCGAAAAACTTTTTAACATATTAATCACCTAATATAAAATTAAGCTAGGTGTCAAAACATTTCCAATTTTATTAAAACCAAGTAAATATATTTTCATTCAGTCTTAAAATATAAACCATTCACTACACATAGGAATATAATACATACTGAACATGAATCAAGTACTGAAATAAATAAGACTGAGTAAACCCCCCCCCCCCCCCAGTTCAAAACTCTAAACCATAAAGTCATCTGAATACAATATCTCAAATAAAAGAATATAAGCGGGCGACACATGAACTAATTAGAAAGTCTAAATGATACTGAATAGAAATGATAGATGCGTCTAATGCAAGGACCTACAACTTCCACAATAGCTACAGCACGCCTGTCAGTCAAATCTCTAATTCTGGTACCCCTGCGACTGAGTACCTGGAATAATATATATATATAGCAAAAGAGAGAAGAGATACAAGAAACGGGTCAGAGCCCGAGGTTTAAAAAATGATTTAGCAAGTATTTAAAACTGGTTCTTAAAACAAGTATTATACGCATGTTAGTTATCAAACTCTCACATGAGTTTCTCACCCCTCATCTATTGTGCACGCCTAATGTACATCTAATCTCCCCCTAGTTATACCACCCAGTCTAATTAGTCAGAAACCATACTAATACTAACTATGCTCACTAGTAGTATTCCCGTATCGCCCATACAATATGCTATTCAGATAGTTTATCTCACATACTAAATTTCATTATTCACCATTCGAAAGGTTAATATTTTATCCACTAAGATTATTTTATCTCTCATTTCCATGTTATCTACTCGTTTCACAAATTAGAAAGTTACCCAAGTACACTCATACATATATATAATATCATCTTCCCTATATATATATATATATACACTAATCATGCACCCTTAGGTTAAGACCACTTGGTGCAATGTAATGATTATTATTATTACCAAGTCTACTAATTTAACACAGTAGAAATATTCACAAGTTCATATATATATATATATATATATATATATACTAATCCTGCACCCCCGGGCTAAGACCCATTAGTGCACCTATCAAGAAAATCCCGCATCCCCGAGTTAGCACCCATTAATGCACCTATCAATAATAATCCAGCAGCCAAGGGCTATCACCCATCAGTGCGCCTATCAAGAGAATCCTGCATTCCCGGGTTAGCACCCATTAATGCACCTATCAATAATAATCCAGTACTCCCGGGTTATCACCCATTAGTACGCCTATCAAGAGAATCCTGCATCCCCGGGTTAGCACCCATTAATGCACCTATCAATAATAATCCAGCAGCCCTGGGTTATCACTCATTAGTGCGCCTAACAATAATCATCATTGTAACCCCGGGTTATCACCCATTAGTACACTTAACAATAGAGTTTCTGCACCCCGAGATATCACTCACTAGTGAGCTTAACTATAACATTCTTGCACCCCCGGGTTATCACCCATTAGTGCTTTTACAATAATATCACATAATAGGCATACACACATCCTATTATAATTTATAGGTATTTCTCCAACCTACATATATACTCCTCATACGTATTTTAATATCATCACTACGTAGAGTATAAATATTTAGATTACTATCTCTCTCGTAATCTCCAAGGTACATTCTCTCTATACCAAAATAATTAAAGTATTAATTCTCACATACTTTTCCCGAAATTCTGTCCTATTTGAATTTACTATTTGGCAGTTTCTCTCACTCCAATAAATCGGCAAAATCAAAACTGGACTTTGAGAAAATCCCCAAAAATTCCCTCTGTCACTCGAAACAGATGGCATGTCGTTAGAACGAATGTCACGTGTCGTTCGAGCGACTTCGCGCGATATTGCACTGTTCGTCTTCCTGCCCAGATTTTTGGCATTTTTCACCATTTTAGAACCTAAAAACCTCTAAGATTCAACACCCAATGCCTCATCATCAATACCCATCAACACATAACAGGTTATAAATCATTCCTAACATCCTAGGATCTTTAATTCGTCATTAATCACCATAATTATATAAAAACCCCAAATTAATTCATATGAACCCTAGTTTCCAAATTTTCAATTAAAGTACCTAATCAACCCAGATTCGTTCATCAATAAATAGTCCAATTCCGTGATTAATCCTCCACATACATGAAGGGCTTTAAACTACTAATTAAACTAATCCTTAATCATAATTTAAATCTCCAATTTTCACCCAATTCATATGTAAATCAAGATTAATTTCACCTACACTAACATGAGCATGATTATTGCTAAAAAAAGGAAGTAATAAACACTTGCCTTAAATCGTAGGTTTGAATCCATTGGTGATGTTGGTATAGACGCGTTCCTCTCTTCTCGATCTACTCGTTGGTGATCACGGTTGTTCAAGGTGAGGGTAATTTAACCTTCCCTCTTGGAATTTGGTTCTCCCTCACACCCTCTATGGCCGTTCTTTCCTTTTTGTGTCTCACAACCCTAAAGGACTTTTCTTGGCTTATAAAATAACTCCTAATTTTCGTCCATTAATTAAACCCAAAAATACAATTTACTATAATATCCTCTTGGGACGCCGGTTAGGCCTAAAATTGTCCCGGGTCCCAAACTAAACACCCGGGTATACTATTTTGACTATCTCGGCCCTCCCGGACTCAACGGCGCACTCGAAATGAGCATACGAGTTAATAAAAATACATTCTCTTTTTATTCCATTCAATTAGTCCTAACATGACTCACACGCGTGTCAAACTTACATTATCAAGTTGCCGTATATTTCACTCTCGGCAATTTATCAAATTTTATAATTCCATATTACATATCACACAGTAATATTCAATAATTCTCAATAATAAGTATTAATCCTTGGCACGCTAGTTAATAATTATTTTAATCCGGATTAATAACAAATTAATTTCTCTCATTTTAATTTAATTAATCCAACAACAACAATTAATTACATATTTATTCCCACAACAATAATTAATCACATAATTATTTAAATCATCAAAAATATGGGGTGTTACAATGATTCTCGCCAGATTCATTCCAGTATAGGGGTGAATGACAAGGGCATCTATATAATGCTTCATTCTGTGTGGTTTGGATGTTGGTTTGATAACTATTGTTGCAGGAGAATTCGATCAAGGCAAGATGGTTGTTCCATGAACCTATGCTCGCAACATATCTTCTAAAGTATGAATTACTCGATAATATTTACCATCTATTTTTGAGTGAAAAGATGTGCTTAGGTTATGTTTGGTTCCTAAGGTTGTTTATAATGTTTGCCAGAATTTTCCTATGAATCTAGGGTCTTGATCGGATACAATAGAGATAGGTACACCATGTAATCGCATGATTTTTTTGATGTAGAGTTTACTTAATTGTTGAAAATATTTGGTAGACCTAACTGGTAGAAAATGACCAGACTTTGTAAGACGATCAATGATAACCCATATTATTTTAAAACCTTAAATTTTCCGAGATAATTCGCTGACAAAGTCCTTATTGATATGATTCCATTTCCATTTGGGAATAGGGAGTGGTTGGAGCAATCTGTTGGGATGTTGTTGTTCGATTTTCACTTGTTGACAGCTTAGACACTTGGCCACTAACTGTACAATATCCTTTTTCATGTCGGGCCACTAATATTATTGCTTAAGATTTTGATACATTTTTGTGCTACTGGGGTAGATCATAAATTGAAATGGGGAGCTTCATGTGAAATTTCTTCTCGAAGTGCCGGGATAAAAGGAACACATACTCGTATTTTTAACTTTAATCCACGTATTGTATCTAAGGTCCAATCTTATTCCGGGAGGTTATTTTGAAGTTTCTGCTACTGGGAAAGTAAGAATTCATCTTGATCTTGAAGGTCTCTGATTTTCTTATGGAGAATGGGGTGAACAACAATGTTATATAATGACATTCCGGTAGTTAAAGGGTATCGTTGTAAATTAAATTCTATAATCACTTCTAAAAATATAAACATATTGTGAAGACTTCCTTGGATCTTATGGCTTAAATATTCGGCAACTACATTACCCTTTCTGGGATGGTAGGGTAGGTTAAATTTATAATCTTCTAAGAATTCTATCTATCGTCATTGTCGAAGATTAAGATCCCTATGGGTGAATATATACTTTATGCTATTATGATCAGAGAAAACTTGAAATTATTCTCCGCATAAGTAGCATCTCCAAATCTTCAAGGTAAAGACTACGGTTGCCAATTCCAAGTCATGTACTGGGTAGTTATGTTCATGAGTCTTAAGCTGTCGAGATCCAAACTCTATTACTTTCCTTTGTTGCATTAGGACACAACCGAGTCATTATAGGGAGGCGTCGGTGTAAACGTCATAGCTGAAATTACTGGAAGGAATGGTTAGGACAGGAGTAATGGTTAATTTTTCTTTCAGAATGCGAAAAGCTTGCTCGCATTTCGGGTTCCATATGAAGCAAATGTCTTTTCTGGTTAACTTGAGTAGAGGTAGGCCTGTTCAGGAAAATCCTTCGAAAAAGCATCGATAATATTTGGCAAGTCTTAACAAAGTTCGTACTTCTATGATGGAGGTTAGTTGAGGACATTCACTTACTACGATAGTTTTTATCGTATCTACTTGTATTCCTATTTCTGTAACTACGTGTCCCAAAAATTTTACTTCTTTCATGATGAAATCATATTTGATTTCTTTTGCGTAGAGTTAATGCTTTCGAAGAGTTTCTTGTATGATACACAGATGGTTTTCGTGTTCTATTCGGGTCTTATAATAAATTAGAATGTCATCGATGAATATGATCACAAACTGATCTAGGAAAGGTCGAAATACTCTAAAATAAGATACATGAAGGCGGTAGGGGCATCGGTTAAACCAAAAGACATGACCAAAAATTCAAAATGGCCATAACGGGTTTGAAAAGTAGTTTTGGGTATATCTTCCTCCTTTATACGTAATTAGTGATATCCAGATCGTAAATCAATTTTTTAAAATATTCTCGCTCCTCTCAGTCGATCAAATAAATCACATATCCTGGCCAAGGGGTATTTATTCTTTATAGTCACTTGGTTCAATTTTATGCACAACCTAAATCATCCATATTTCTTTTGCACAAATAGTAATAGGGCTCCCCCAAGGAGATGTACTGGGGCATATAAATCCTTTACTAAGTAAGTTATCCAATTGCATCCAAAGTTCTCATAATTGTAAAGGGGCAATACGGTAAGGAGGTATTGAGATAGCGGAGGTATTTAGTAATAGATTGATGAAAAGCTCAATCTCTTAAGGAGGAGGTAGTCCGGGTAAGTATTTTGGAAATACATCTTCGTATTGGCTTAAAATGTGGGAAAGAGGGGAGTTATGCTTATCACTTCTTCGAAAAAGAAAAGATGGATGGGGGCTTTTTACTTAAAAACAAAATGGGGTTTGATGAGGAGGGTTGAATGTTAATATTTTCATGTGACGGTCAATATGGGAATGATTTGTGGATAAAACATCCATTCCTATAATTATGCCAAATTCTTTTAGGTCAAGGACAATTAAATCCAAAATTAATGTCTGGGGTCCAAACATAAAGCATGTTGTTCACATATTCTATTGGCAATAGCCATCTTTCCATTTGGCATTCTTATAGTAAAACAATTTCTAATGGTTTATAAGACAATAATAACCTTGTTAGGAATGTTTGACTAATGAAAGAATGCGTGGATCTTGATCAAATAATACATGAGCTAAAATATTATAAAAGGGGAGATTACCTTTGACCACGTTGTGGGAATTGGGATTTTTTGTTGAGAAAAGGGAGGAATTCTAATTTTGATTCTTAACAACGGGTTCCAGCCTTATGTCCTGGGAGTTTGATTCTGACAGACAATGTATAGTGTTGGTAGGATGCTTGAAAAGAGGTTTTGTAAATCTAGGCAAAGCGGATGGAGAAGACATCCAAAATTTTAGGCATTGGGGTCTCAGGTGTCCTACTTGATTACATTCATGACAACGCATGAGAGGTTTCCTAATACTATGTGTTGGTATGCGAGGCCCTCAATTCTAAAATATCATTTCCTTTTTATGTAAACTCGATGCGGAAGCGTAAAAATGGTGGTTCAACTTTAACACAACAAATTTTAATTTCTTAAACAAATTAAAATTAAACCAAGTGAAGTAAAATTAAACAATTAATATATTCACTTAAACCAATTAATTCATTAATCCAAGTCCTAGAATTTTGCCTAAGTCATGATTGTCAATATTCTGAAGTTAGGCGAAACCAATTTTAGCAAGTGACTTGAATTAAACAACTTTACCCAAAATTCAATTTAAGTCCAAATTAAATTGAGTGTGATGATTTAAACCAAATTTTATCTTGAATTATCCTAAGCATGCGTTCTAAATTATTTATGCAAGATAAAATAAACCAATCACACTACGCCGCGATGTACGAGGAAACACCCAAGACGGGAAACAACCTCGGACGGCCCTAGCCACAAATCCACTAGATACGGAATTACAAGTACAAGACAGATAGACTTACAACGCACGACTCGATCCCTCTCAAGCCTCGACGCTTCTTCTTGTAGACACCTCTTCCTAGCGGATAACCTTGGAATACCACCGCGGTCTTGGAATCCACCGATGGGACTTTATATGGTCACCGTCACCGGTACATGGAGCCTTTCTCCAAGTGGGTAGAATCCCAACAAAACGTCTTCTTCTTTGATGGATGTAGAAGTAAACCAAAACTTCTCCTTGAAACGGAAGAGATAAACTGGTGCCAAACTCCAAGCAATTGATATGTATATATGTGAACTTATATAAACAATATGAGTGTAAAACTAGACTGATAAAATATTTTCTCTTGAAAAATAGCACTCAAAACTTGATCTTTTTCCCTCTTTGAATTTTCCCTCAAAACACTCTCTAGGAGTTAGACGGTTGTGAAAAAGATAGATTATCAAAAGTGATTCCCGCACATATTAAAGTCTGAAAAAGTTGGTTAAAAACTGAGTGGGGAAGTGGGTGCAAAACTGCCAAAAAACTGCCAAAAACTGTTCCCGCCTGGCATCTCGTTCGAACGACATTTCGTTCGAACGAAATTCTCGTTCGAACGAGACTTCTAACGACGTTCCAGATTGAACTCGTTAGAATCTCGTTGGATATCTCGTTCGAACAAAAGTTTCGTTCGAACGATATATCGAACGACATTCTAGTGGACTAATATGGGAACTCGTTGGCAGGTTCGTTCGAACGACATTTTCGTTCGAACGACAATCTCGTTCGAACGACTCTATCGAACAAAAAACCAGAAAGTTTGAATATTCTTGTTTAAGCCCAGAAAACTTTATAAACAAGTATTTAAAGTTTTAATTAATTCTTTCTTAAAACAAAACGCAATTTTTATAAAACCTAACACCCAATAAACTTTGTTCCAAGCTCCTATATATATAATATTGCATTCATACCTTGGGAGCATGGAACCATAGTTGATGACGTAGAAACGAGGCACGCAAACCGGCACATTTGATGAAGCTTTATACTTTTTTCCGCTACGTCTTCAACAAACACTTCATAGGCTTGAGAATATTACAATTAAATACTATCCTATGAACAAATGTTTTTGTCCGGAATTGAGCCAAAACTATATATGGACTCAATTGGAAATTTGTGTCCTTACAAATCTCCCCCTTTGGCTATTCCGGGACAAAAACCAAACAAAAAATCCTAAAGGGCCGTCAAGCTCACTAGACTCAAAAAATAACCCACCCAAACTTGACTCAACCCAAGGATCAAACGCTTTGCCATTAAAAGCTGCCACTTTAGAGGAATACCTGCACACTTAATCAAACTCATCAAATGCATAGGGAATATCAAAATATTAAATGCAATTAATTAATTACGCCCCCTAAATTAATTATGTCCTTTATCAAACACATGACCTACTTAGAAAGACGTCTCCCTCTAAGATAAATCTCCCCCAAACTAAGATACGATAATAATAGGATTAGATACCATTTCTCCCCCTATCATTTTTCTCCCCTTTTTTGTTCAGGAATAGGCAAAGGATAAAGAACTAATAAACAACATGTTGAAGCTTAAAGTGATAAGACATGAAAGCATATGGGCAATAAAAGCAAGGCAAAGACAAACAAATATCATATATATATATATATATATATATATATATATATATATACCAATAGAGTACTTGCATATATATATATAGATATAAACACACATATAACACAAAATACAATAAGTTTGCACACTCGTATGGCAAAAATGTGTCATATGGAAACGTAAGTGTTGGGGTGTGAACTAGCAACAATTAAATTTAGACCCAAACACTTAATAAACATTCACGGAGTTCTCATTTGATTGCAAACTTTATCACATTTAAATATAACCTCATGTGACAATATGAAGATTGAACTCAATGAACAAACATACACAATGCATACAAGCCTAGCATGATGATGATTCTACAAACCAAATAGAGTCATGACATTAAAGACAACTAGGATAAACGGACATTGTGCAAACCGTTGATATACCATCCAATTCTCCCTCAATAAGCATATATATTCTTTTGCTTTTGAATGAATATTTCAAACAAACATAGGCCTTGGCAATTGTTTTCTTTTTAATGCCAAATATTCTGTTTTTAGGCCTTTGGATCACGTATTTCTTTTAGATCCAATAAACGGTGGATTACTATCGCAAAGGATTTAATTCATCCTTTCGGAGCCCTTCCCCGTGCACATTTAGATATATAATTTTTTGTCTCACAAAGCTCACGTGCAACGGATTTTGACATGCACTAGTCCTCCTAGGTCATAGATATGTAGATGACTAGATTGGTAGGAGAACACCTCAAAAAGCTCAAATATAACATGTGACATTAAGATTTCAAAAGAGCTCGTGCATGTGTGAAAAGAGGCATATAAAAATAGAATCCATTTAAACAATACAAAATCCAACTACTCCATATAAAACATGGTAAAGAACATTTTAAGGATTGAAAATCTAAACCAAAAGTTCTAGCCACGTGGGAGCGTAAAAGATGGGATTCAAACACAAATATATGCCACATAAAGTGTGTCAACCAAAAATACACACAAAAAAATCTTTTTGAGTTTTTAACATTTTTAATCAAAAATAAATATTTACTCAAAAGGACAAACAAAAATCATTTGTATTTTTCATTAATCTCAAATGAAACAGATAAAACACAAATGATAAACAAATATCTTTTTATATTTTTCAATTAATTCAAACACAAAATATAATACAAAAGATAAACAAGTCATAATTTCTAGCATGTGATATGAAATAAGGCAATGACTAGAAAATGACTAAACATGCATACATCTAGCAATGATATATAATATGAAGCACAAAAAGCTAGAGTATGCATAAAACACTAACACATTCAACCTTTAAATTTAGCAAGGGAGGTTTCATGTGATAGTAAATGAGAATCAACAAATCTTGTATCTAGCGCATTTAATAATGATTTCCTAACCCATATAGATTTATATTTAACATGATGTGGATTAGGAAAAAATAAAATGCTAGATAAAGATTTCCTTGGACTTCTTTTAAGATCAAAACAAAATGACCTAAGGTGACCTTTCCTACCACAATGCAAGCATGTGTAAACACGAGGAATGTTACCTAAGGTGTGACCCTTTTTAAAGACCTTGGACAAAGTTGACCCTCTAAAACAAACAATGGTTTTAGCTTTAGCGATGGAATAATTTGAGCATGATGTGCTAGAATCATTAGAACTACTACTAGAGTCTTGAGAATCATTTTTCAATTTTAAAATTTCGGACTCAAGTAATAAATTAGACTCCTCAAAATTATGGGACTCCTTCTTTAAATTTTCAATAATTCCTAAAAGGTTAAAACGCTCTCCCTCAATATGAGCAAACTTGTCCCTAAGAGTCTTTTCACAATTTTCACTCTCTTTCTTGGACTTTTCTAAAATATCAAAATTTGAATGTAAGTCCATGAGCTTTTCACGAAAAATATCTTTTTGAGATAAGGAGATTTGCAAAGACTCAATGTGAGCTTTAAAACAAGAATTTTCATTTTCAAGAAATTTAATTCTTTTTACAAATCTCAAATTTAATTCCTTTAAATTTTTGTTACATTTGTTAAGCCCATTTAATTCCTCTCGAAAATAAAAAAATTTATTTTTCATTAAAATTGGACAAATTTTCATTAAGACGTCCCATTGAGAGAAAAAAATATGAGAGTGATAAAAAATTGAACCACCTAAAAAGGTAAGGAAATACAAAAAGCCGAAAAACGGATCTTTAACGCGATAACTTAGCGCTCCGGCTCTGATACCACTTGTTGGTGCGCGAGGCCCCCAATTCTAAAATATTATTTCCTTTTTATGTAAACTCGATGCGGAAGCGTAAAAATGGTGGTTCAACTTTAACACAACAAATTTTAATTTCTTAAAAAAATTAAAATTAAACCAAGTGAAGTAAAATTAAACAATTAATATATTCACTTAAACCAATTAATTCATTAATCCAAGTCCTAGAATTTTGCCTAAGTCATGTTGTCAATATTCCGAAGTTAGGCGAAACCAATTTTAGCAAGTGACTTGAATTAAACAACTTTACCCAAAATTCAATTTAAGTCCAAATTAAATTTAGTGTGATGATTTAAACCAAATTTTATCTTGAATTATCCTAAGCATGCGTTCTAAATTATTTATGCAAGATAAAATAAACCAATCACACTATGCCGCGATGTACGAGGAAAAACCCAAGACGGGAAACAACCTCGGATGGCCCTAGCCACAAATCCACTAGATACGGAATTACAAGTACAAGACAGATAGACTTACAACGCACGACTCGATCCCTCTCAAGCCTTGACGCTTCTTCTTGTAGACACCTCTTCCTAGCGGATAACCTTGGAATACCACCGCGGTCTCAGAATCCACCGATGGGACTTTATATGGTCACCGTCACCCGTACATGGAGCCTTTCTCCAAGTGGGTAGAATCGCAACAAAACGTCTTCTTCTTTGATGGATGTAGAAGCAAACCAAAACTTCTCTTTGAAACGGAAGAGATAAACCGGTGCCAAACTCCAAGCAATTGATATGTATATATGTGAACTTGGATAAACAATATGGGTGTAAAACTAGAGTGATAAAATATTTTCTCTTGAAAAATAGCACTCAAAACTTGATCTTTTTCCCTCTTTGAATATTCTCTCAAAACACTCTCTAGGAGTTAGAAGGTTGTGAAAAAGATAGATTATCAAAAGTGATTCCCGCACATATTAAAGTCTGAAAAAGTTGGTTAAAAACTGAGTGGGGAAGTGGGTGCAAAACTGCCAAAAAACTGCCAAAAACTGTTCCCGCCTGGCATCTCGTTCGAACGACATTTCGTTCGAACGAAATTCTCGTTCGAACGAGACTTCTAACGACGTTCCAGATTGAACTCGTTGGATATCTCGTTCGATCAAAAGGTTCGTTCGAACGATATATCGAACGACATTCAGTGGCCTAATATGGGAACTCGTTGGCAGGTTCGTTCGAACGACATTCTCGTTCGAACGACTCTATCGAACGAAAAACCAGAAAGTTTGAATATTCTTGTTTAAGCCCAGAAAACTTTATAAACAAGTATTTAAAGTTTTAATTAATTCTTTCTTAAAATAAAACGCAGTTTTTATAAAACCGAACACCCAATAAACTTTGTTCCAAGCTCCTATATATATAATATTGCATTCATACCTTGGGAGCATGGAACCATAGTTGATGACGTAGAAACGAGGCACGCAAATCGGCACATTTGATGAAGTTTTATACTCTTTGCTGCTACGTCTTCAACAAACACTTCATAGGCTTGAGAATATTATAATTAAATACTATCCTATGAATAAATGTTTTTGTCCGGAATTGAGCCAAAACTATATATGGACTCAATTGGAAATTTGTGTCCTTACACTATGTTAAATTTGGTTGAGGTTTTTGCCATCCTAGCGCTTATTATAAGGGTGATTCCATTGATTTTCATGGTTTCTTACCACATAATAAGTATGAGGCTAATTTTATCCTAGGTTCTAGGATAATACCAACTCTGTCAAGTACCTTGAGTGTTTGGCAAATCCAATTTTTGGCTTCCACTGCACCGGGTTTTCCATTAAATGCGGGGGACTTTTGTTTTGGAAATTCTTTAAGTGCATTCATTCTTTGGACTTCATCAGGAATCTCAATAATTACAGGAGGTGGAGGTATGTTTTTTTGTCGCTGAGTTAGGGTAATCAATTATTGAAGGCAACGTAAGATTCCTTATGTAGTAGTTGAAGTTGACATTTGAGGAATAGGCTATTCTTCTTGTGTTCCACTGGTAGTTGCGCGTGTAACAACCATCCTATATAAATAATATCGTAATAAATGAATCATACGCAACGATGTAGGAATACTCTTCATATTCTATTATATCAGATTTTTGGTACATAGGTGTTGAGAAAGAAAACAAACAATAAAAGCAAACGTACATAGTGGTCAGTCCTATTTTACAACATACAAAACATTAAAAGAACTTCTAGGTTATCTTGTGGTAGTGGAGTTATCTACGTGCACACTCGAACTTTTATTTAGATACATTATCCCTTGGCAATCAGCTTAAGCCATCGGCTGAATCAGGTGATGTGGAGGTGTTGGTAGGAGTGAAGATTGTGATAACAGGAGAGAATGGTCCATAATCGGTGACTTCATTAGGCGGCACCACGTCCCATGTGAGGTGAATTACTTAGTGGAGAAACTCTGGGTCTTCTAAAAACCTTTTGTCTACCGAGTTGCCTGTGCCTCTCCCATTAAACGACCAATAAGTAGATTATGCTTGATTTTTGGGGTATAAATTGCACAATCTCAATCAATACTTATAATATGTTGGCATAATTTAGATTATCCCACTTATTTAATGGCCCTTTCAAAATGTGCATGCGTGGAATCGGGAATATAAAGATAAATATCATCCCAGATATTCATGACTGCAAAACAGTACAATAATACAATAAGAAAATATCAAAATTATAAATATCAATTTAAGGTGTAGACGAATATCCCCATTGTTGTCCCGTATAGGCATATAACTTGGTTATGCTTTGATACCATGCTGTTGCATCCGCGAATATAGGTGGGTTATGGTAGTAGTTGAGAATAATTTAAGATTGTATCATAATAAGTAAGAATAAATCGAAATACGCTTATAATTAACACAGCGAAAATGAAAAGGCTTTTATTCAAGAGATGACTGACACCTTATTACATATTGGAGTCTGGTAAACAAAAGAAATAGATTATTACTTATTCGAGCGTACATAAACTTAAAACATTAGAGAAATGCTTGGAGTTCATAGAAGCTGATAGGTTGCAGTATAGATATTCCAACGGGGCTTACCATCCTTGTTAGTTACTGTCCACACGTATGTAATTGCGAATTTTTTTGGAGGTAGAATTGAATAGAAGTTCAAATACGTAGGCGGTAACTGATCTTCTTCAGGCTCGTCATCCATCTGGAAGGAAAACAATTAAGCAAATATGCCAAGTAGATAATTTTTATTTCTATACAAGATGTAGAAGATGATAATGTTATAGAACATTAGTAATATCTTGACTTTTTTCCTCTTGAAACAAATTGAAATATCAAAACACTATCAAGGGTGCACAAATGCTTATCGATATGTAAATGAATAATATGGTGTAGATAACTGGATAATAGAGTATCAAGTTAAGATAATCTTGGTATAGAATATAAAATGATAACCCATAAATTATCGGTTTTAAGGTTTCAACAACATAGACATATCGTTATAATATTGCTAAAGTCATAAAATACACTTGAATAGGCAATCCCAAATAAATGGGGAATAACTTGGCACACTTAGCTAAAGTGGCACTCATACGTAGAGCAAATATAACAATAAGGCACTCAACATCTGAATCCTTTAGGATAATTAAATTTTTCGCGGGTTCATCGGGTCTAATCCCTAGATCACACGGTATGCCATTGAAAAGTTCATATTGAAAGCATAATAAATTACAAGGTTAAATGCAATTAATAACATCTTGTCGAGTGGGTTAAGGTAACGGCGTTTAGTAGTAACTATTCAAAAGAATTCATTATTAAACTTAGACTTCAAGTATCGCAAAGTGATATAACAATCAGTAATTGAAAGACAGAAGTTCAAAATGATTAATATTGAAATTTAAATCACCTACTTTGGGTATTACGATTTCCAATTATTGTTTGGCAAAATTTCTAGTAGACTGGGTAGTCTGAAACCATAACAAATGTGAGTGTGTTATATGGGTCTGAAAGCAAGTGGATATAATGTAACTAAATAAGATTAAAGTAGACATTTTAGTGTAAAAAGTATTGTAAAAGGGTTTAAAATATAATTCTCAAAACATTGGAAATGAATTATTTTATCCTTATTCAGTAGGATTTAGGTTTAGTGCTAAGAGGCAAAATAGGTCTAATTATACTCAAGTAATTGTGGAAAAAGTTTGGGGATGATTTGAAATACTTGTAAAAATAAGTAGGGGTTAAGTGTAATTATGAAAGTTTAAATTTTAAACCTTAAACTGATTTTCGTGGGAAAACACTCTCCTAGAATCCAAACAGGGGGTTATAGTATTCCAAATTATTCAGAATTTAAAAATAAAAATATTGAAAATAAAAAATAAAAATTTCAAATTGGAAACGCGCTCTCATGCGCTAAGTCAAAGTTTGGACGTGCCTGGATTGAATTGCACTCGCATGCTTGAGTTCAATCACTTTCAACCTCTCAACATTTAACTTTAGGGTTTACAGATTTTTACCTCGATTTCCAAACGTTATAGAAATACTTTTAAGTTGGTTCCTAAATGAAAGATGTTTAATTTTCAAAGACGAACCCCACCATATTAGTTTTAAGGATTTTGGCGGACTAAATTGAGCTATTGATTTTTTTTAAATTGGTTAAAGTTTGACCGAATGAAACTACTTAAAAGTTATGATTTGGTTTCCAACATTAAAAGGATCTTGTTCTTCATTGAAAATGAAAAGGATAAAACTTGGTTTGAAGAATTTTGGTAGAATGAAAACTAAGAATTTCATCTCTGAATTTTTCAGGGCCAGAAACTTCAAATTTAGATTTGGGGTATCAAAGGTGGTTCTTATTCCAATTAAACACATATATAGGCTCCTAAGAACTTAAACTTGACTTACCCCACTTTGAAATTGGTTAAAAGTCAAGGAAGTAGAATCCACCATTGAAGCTCCAACTTTAATAGTGGTTTGGGGGTTTTGACCTCATACGCATCATATACACGTTAACTAATCCATGTAAATACAAATTTATATTCTAAAGATATGCAGAAACATAAACACATTCAAGAATTAGGCATCCATACATAAAATCGCATAAATGTAAGAAACTCTCAAAATTTATTTTTGAATTTCACTCAACTGATGTGAGTTTCGATTGTCATAATAAGGGGTATTTATAGGCTTCAGTTAGGGGAGTTGATTGATTGAATTGGAGGTAAGTATTAGGCCGGTTTTACACAAGTTCCAAGCTTCGTTTAATAGGAGGTAAAAGGGTATCTCATGTAAGCCACATGGTACCACCCATGCTGACCATCAAGCAGGTGTCATATCATGAGGGATCAAAGTTTAAATAAGTTTGAGTTTTTGTTTGGATCCTTGATGAGTTTTTGTATAAATTCTAAGGTCCAAAGTTTATTTAAGAAAAGTTTAGGGGCGTTTCTATAATTATACAAACTTAAGGGGTTAGTTTATGGAAATCTTATAAAAATATATGTCTTTCGGTGAAACTTTATTTGAAAGTTGGGGTTTAATAGGCATAGGGATATGTAAAATGTTTTGATTTTAGGTAGAAGGGCATTATGGTAAATTGAGAAAATAGTAGGATAATTCTTTGGAATTTGCAGAATACAAGGGTCTAATGAGTAATTGGGAGTAGGTTATTATAATAACATAGTATAATATACATATAAATTAAAAAATAAATAATGCTATAACCAAAAAGGAACAACCTCTAGTGTTTAGAAGTGTGGGGGATTAACATCATAATTTTCCTATTCTCAATTTCAATTCCTCCCGGAATGACCTTCCTAAACCATAAATGACTCACATGAGGGTCTTAGGTTTAATTGGGGCTTTAAGCATTTCCTTCTTATTTTTAACTCTATTTACCATTCCCACGTGAGCAAAAATATTTTGACTCTTTTTAACCTAAATTTGTCTTTTGACAGGTTTAGGTGAGCATTTCTTACAATCATAAATTTTTTATCCTTGTTGTTCCCCATAAATTTCTTACCATTCTTACCATGGTTCAAAGGTAATCTTGTCTTGAGTAAATAGAAATATTTCCTCAGATAATCAAATTTGTGGCAATCATCATATTGAAATGATTTTGGCTTAGTCATTTGGGACATAGGCTTGGGAATAACCTTTTAAAAATGTTCACGTTTCATAAACTTAACAAGTGTGACCTTTCTTATGACAATGAGAATAAAAAAAAGTTTTTTTTACGTCTTTTAGGGTAAGGCGCACGATTTTTGTTATTGAACTTGGGATGAAAAAGTTCATCATTATTTTCAAAATTATTTACAACATTTTTCCTTTTATCTTGAGTTTTCAAAGGAGTTCTTTTAATCGTTTTATTTTAAGAAGAACATTTTACAAACAAAAAAATCACTCGTGGAAGCTAAATCATTGAACTTATCGAAGCCTGGCCCTATTTTATCATAACCTTTTTGGGTTGGCACCAACATAACTTTTTCAAGATTTTGTGAACATATCGTAAGGTTTACCTTCACTTTTTTTACTAGGTTTAAATAGTTTTGATGACTTTCCACTTTCTTTTCCAAAAGGATGTTTGACTCTTCACTCAAAAAAATATTCATTTTCAATTTCTCAAGAGATATGGAAAATTATGCTCTCTTTTCTTCAAATTTAATTAAATTTTCATCCTCTTGTTTTGAAGTGTTGTTCTTATCTTTTGACCCATCCAAAAAGTCTAAAAAATTTGAAAAATAAACATCAATACTTTTAAGTTTTTCAAACAGGATAGGACTTTGAGCTTACAAAATGCACAAAATTTCATTTTCATCTTTTAAACGTGCAAGTTCATTACAAAACGCTAAATTTTCTCTTTCAAGAGTTTTAACCTCATGTCAAAGGCTCCACTATCTTCTTTTAAAATATTTGTTGAAGTACAATCAACCATTGTAGGCTCTTTCTCTAGCAACTTAAACTTCTCACTTATGTGAGTATAGTCAGCATGAATTTGATCAAATTTAGATGCTTTAAGTTGTAGAACATTGTTCTCCTTTTTATATTCTTTGAGTTTGGAGGACAATAAGGTATTCTCTTTAAAAGGTTCCATATACTCTTCAAATAATTTATCATA
Source organism: Sambucus nigra (assembly GCA_949130495.1). Lineage (NCBI taxonomy): Eukaryota > Viridiplantae > Streptophyta > Magnoliopsida > Dipsacales > Adoxaceae > Sambucus > Sambucus nigra. Next base: position 135,688,062 of record OX422218.1, read on the forward strand.
TTTACCATCAAGAGTTCGGAAATTAAAAACTTCATTATGATCGTCGCTTGATTCATATTCATTTAGGAGTGAGGGAAGACAAGTAAAGTTGGGTGGAGAATAAAACTCGGAGAGTAACATATAGGACTTGCTACAGGAGAATCGTCAAATATGTCAAACAAACAACCCATTTCTACACACATAAGATCTACCTCTAGGTGCTTAATCCTAACAAAGATAAGTTCTAGCTCTGACACCAAATGAGAGTTTGTGGGTGTAGTGAGGGACTACCCAAATTAAAATTATTACCAGAATGAAAGTAATGTTTGCTTTTAATCGAAATTTGGGCAAAAGTTAATCCTAGCATCTAAGTGACAAAATAGTTATTTACATGTTGATTTAACTTAATAATATTTTCTCATTAAACATATAAGATAAATCAAAATGCGGTATAGTAAATCGTGCACTTGAGATGAGGATTTATACAAGGGAAAACCCTTGTGGGAAAAACCATGCGCCAAATCGACACCTTCCACTAAATAGGCAAAGATTTACAAAAGGAAGAAATAACATATAAACATGAACCTCTCTTAGACTGAATAACTCATAACCTCCACAAGACACTTTTTCCACCTCCTAGCTGGAAGAGGAAACAAGGATTGCTCTCCGATAACTCAACCACTTACTCCTATAAATGTATACCTAGCACAGAGGTAAAGAAAAAAGTAACCACGAGTATTAAATCAATAATAAATTAGAACCTCCTATGGACATAGGCATATTATCAAACCACGTACATATTGTTCTTATGTGTGTGTGTGTGATTTCTTTACTATGTTCGATTGATTTGTGTTGAATCATTACTAATAGAATTTTACCACAAATAATGGGAGTTATTTGTGGTAATCGAATTTACTTCCTCAACATTAGCAGCCAACAGTGATCTTGTCTCATTCACACAGTGATCACTCTCTATCTCATAGTGATCGTCAAGATGACTGGGATGAACATGTCCCTCCCAGGATCAAATATATGATCAGAATCCCCACCAGAATTGAAGTGCCCATATCTCCCTCTACCATCTATGTGAGGATCAAACAGTGGAAAGAAATGATCCACCATGATCTATCCATATATCACAGCTCATAAATGCTTACGAGCAGCGTCTTCATGAGCAAGTGGAAACCATACGCCAACAATAGGAAGAGAATGCTCGTCTTCAACGTCTCTTGGATAGGATGGAGCAGGAAATCCAGAAGGATAAAAGTAAGTGCTGGAAGATCGCTCGCACTACTACCATCCACGTGAGGAGCAACCCAAATTTTCAAATGTGAGTTGAAACATTAATCTCCATTATTGATTTTCAGAGCTTGTGGTCTAGAGAGGGACCTCCCAAATTGAAATTATTACCAAAATGAAGGTAATCTTTACTTTAAATTCAAATTCGGACAAAAGTTAATCCTAGAGTTTGAGTTATAAAATAGTGATTTACAAGTTAATTTAACTTAACAATATCTATGCATTAAGAATATAAGATAAATCAAAATGTGGAATAGTAAATCATGCACTTAAGACGAAGATTTATACGAGAAAACGCTCAGGTCAAGCTGACACCTTCCACTAAATAGGTAAAGATTTACAAAAGAGAGAAATGACTTACAAACTAGAATCTCTCCTAGACTAAATAACGCACAACCTCCATAAGACATTTTTTCCACCTCCTAACTGGAAAAGAAAGCACGGATCGCTCTCCGAACACTCACCACGTCGTAGGTGTCAATTTTTGCTAGTAATGTTGCATTTGTACCAAATCAAATTTATTATTTTCAAGTTTGAGGAAAAAACTTTTGTGCTCCAAAATGGAACAAGTGAAAAGCCACTATTTGTAGTTCTAACTTCCTAGGATGTGAGAGTCCTAAAAGTTGAGGGAAGTTTAAAAAGATGTTTGGATAATCAAAATAAACTCACAAAGAAATTTTTAGATATAAAAAATATTTAAAGTTTCTCAAGAACAAGTTTTGCAAAATGTTTATTCAAGACTTGAGAGAATTAATCAAACTTCAAAAACTTTAAACTAGAATGATAATAATGAATATGTGAGAAAATAAAATGAAAGTTTTTGCTCATAAGAAAAATTCATTTCTTTAGCTTGAAAAACAATGAAAATCTTTCTAAAACTCGCAACCTTGAATTTGCTGGAAATGGAGAGCGGGTAGGAGTTTATATTTTTTTTAAATGCGAAAACAAACTTCCAGGCCTTCTAACTCATTCTCAACCACATAAAAATTGATTTATTATCCAAGGCAATAAAAGACATGATAAAAAATGGAAATTTCACATTTTACATTGCAAGCTTTTGGTCAGATTTGCTTTATGCACCAGAACTGACGCTTGTCGTAGTTGTGTCGCTGTAGCAAGATGATGCATCAATATGGAAAATATGAGGTGATCTATATCTCTCCAAGAAGCTAAGAAAATTTAGACATGGAAAAGTATACCAACAATAAACTATCACTACAACAAGATAAGTCGTTGTGGCGCGACAGGGCCGAGGCGATCACACCTTTTTTCAGAGATTTTTGGTCTTTGGACAAACGGTACCAGCGATGAGCTTTCACTGAAGAGAGACATATGGTTGTTGCGCAAAACTGCGACTAGGAAAGTCGCGACCTTCTCTAGAAAATTTGAACCAGTATTTTGCCTTATAGGGTTTTGAAAATATTTTGGAAAAATACTCTAAGTATGTTTGTCCTCATCCAAGAACACTCACATTCAAAATTACATACATAAGAATGAAATTTCTATGAACAAAGATTTTTCATAAGAAAAGTATATTTCATAATGCATTCGTCTAAATAGTTCAAACAACTCACTCACAAATTCTATCACATTTTTCATTTTAATAAAATGTTAATTTAGATTATGTCAAAACAAGGGTGGGAAAAATAAGTCATTTTAAATCCTTTACCTATCGTAAAGCGATAGTCTCATTTGTCACGGCATGAGGCAGCTTTTCAGATGAAGATGAAGAAATTCAGTTTTGAGATCTTGATCATGAATCTTTTTGGGACAACTTAGACAATGACTCAAGTATATTTTGGAACAGGATAAGACAATTTAATCTTATTAGATATTTTTAGCATACATGTGCTCTTACAATATCCTCTTTTGTCTATTTTGTGACAAAACATATAAACAAAAGATTAAAAATAAATGGATAAAATCAATCACCTGTGACACAACTCGCCCGGCCAAAGGCATTATAAGGATATAGATAAATTAACCATTTATAATTCTTGCAACCCATTTTCCCGTCAAGACACTAGCAAAGACATCTACATACCAATGCACAAATATTGACAAGATAATAGGAGTAATCAGATGAATACAAGATATAATCAATGTAAGCATGGTTCATCTAATTACTAAGGATAATATGATAAGATTAATTAATATCTCAATAATATGTAACATATACATTTTATTCCACCAGTAATCTATTACCATTTCAATCCAATATAGACTAAGTCATAATATCATAATGATACTAATCTTTATCGTCTTATATCTCCCTTAAGGAATCTTCCCCAAGAGATTAAGTCTTTTCCCTTGAGAAAACATTTCAATGAAACATTCCCCCATAGGAAGGAGTCTTATAGTCAACATTCCATTCATAGGAAGGAGAATTATTCTACCCCTTTTTATTATGGAATAGACAGAGGCAAAGATAATATTGTTAAGATCTAGAATCATTAATGAACATAATGAATAGGTCTCTAGAGAAAAGAATTTTGTTGAGAAAATCTAAAGATTAAAACTAACATATCGCATTATGATCGGGCTGGAAGTCAAGCTAGGATATGATTAAATATATGTGTGGTAACAATACATATAAGGCATCAAAGATAACTCGGTCAAACGCATGGCCAAATATATATATCATTAAAATCGCATTAATTTATATATCACGTATAAACTCATTTTAATATCGATCTATCATTCATCTAATATGATAAATGTTCTATATTCCTTCCTTATGGCCAATTTCTTTTGATTTTGTTTCTAATATTTCTTGACCACTTCATCTGTAGCGTGATGTGGCGAAGAAATAAAAGAATGCAAAATCAAAAGAAACATAGTTATATGAAACGGCCAGAGAACACAAGTCCTAATATATGAAGGACGTGTTGAGTGAGCATAATAAGTGCACTAAGTAATATGAGATATTAATCACATGATATAAATATCATCATCGAGATATCATGTGGGATCTATGAGTATAGGAAGCACAAGAACTAGGTTGCAACGTGTAACAACCCTCGCTTTTGAGATTCTATTTTTATATTTAATCTGCTATTTATAGTGATTAGATAAAGATGTTGATTTGTAGAGTAGGTATTAATTTAAGAAAGACAAGTTAATATCTACTATGATGTTGCATATTTACCGTATATAGAGGTGAATCTTGGTATATTATGATTGGTAACGTCATATGATTTAAAAATGACATTTGGCTTAAAATGGAACCGGAACCTAAAATAAATTATAAATATCTCCAAATGATAATTTGGAGGGTGCCATTAGTTCCGGGAGGTTCGTGATAGTCAAATTGTGTACCATATTGTATTTCTGGTTTCCAGGCACTTTCGACTGGTAGTAACTTAAATGAGAAATTTGCGTATTATTTTATAGCATGTTAATCACTTAAGCTAGAATTTTAATCTAAGCCACGATTTATGTCTTGAGTAAATCACTATTTCCCCAAATTACCTTGTTAAGCCTAGAGAAAGAAAAAGGAAGAAGAAACCTTGGGAGAGTAGGAGAGATTGAAGCTTTGATGATTGTCTTGCTTACTACTTCATCAAATTCTGAACTTGCAAACTTGAGGCAAGTTATCTACTTGCTATTTTATGATTTAAGTAGAGTAAATTGCATTGATAGTTATGGATATGTATGGTTTATGGAAGTTAGGGTTTTGTTTGATTTATGGGCTTTATATCTTTGAAGGTTAAATTGATATGGTTTGGGGGTAAAGTTAGGTTGGATGGTGCATTTATGATCATTTGGTAGCCGTAAAGGATAGGGATTCGAATGGGTTGAAGTTGGTTAGAATATGGAGTCAAAGACTCCATAAAAAAAATTTGGAAATTCTGCAGAATCGAATCGATTTGACCTGGCCGAATCGATTCGCTGGGAGACAGATTCCAAGCCAGGGTTGTCCGAATCGGTTCGGTTCGTCCGAATCGATTCGGCCTTATGCAGAATCTCATTTTTCCTGACCGAATCGATTTGGATAGTCCGAATCGATTCGCCTTTGAGATCCCAAATCGATTCGGCTAGTCCGAATCGATTCGGAAAGCCTATTTTTTAATTATTTTTCTCTTTAAAATTTTACCCCCTTTTTAGGATTATGACCTAGGACCCTTATTGTATGAAGTGAAACTAGGATTTTAGAGTCCTAGTTGAGTTTGGTCGTTACCCTACCGTTGAGTGGGGTCACTTGGGGTTAGTTCTGGGATACTTGAAGTGATAGTTAGGTATCACTTATCTTTTGGGAAATTAGTTAAAGATAAAGTTCTAAGCCCATATGTGGAGATGTTAGAAGCCCTTTGGTGGTATATAAAATCTTGGGTCTTATGAGAATTCAAGAAATGGTTTAGAGAATACTTTGGGACCTAATGATATGATGAATTTGAATAAGAAATATTCAAAGATAAATGTTTCAAATAAAATGAAACACGTGAGATTCATGATAATGAAAAAGGGATAATTTAGTAATTGTTAAATTACTTAAACACACCTCTCTAAAGTCTATCATAAGGGAAGCTCGCGCATGAGGTGATGTCCCCTGACTATTGAATGCAGGCTGACTATAGTCCTCGGCCATATGCGGTCTTGTTTATGTTTTTCTGCGCTAGTGAGGTAATTTTGGGTGTGGTTATGACTCACTCGCAGGCATATGGCAACTTCCCGACGTGCGTTAGGTGCCCAAGTTGTCTTGTATAGATAGACCATGGAAGATGATAGTCATTTAGGGGTGCGCCCAGTGGGGAAACTCGGAGGGGCGGTCTTAGAAACGTTATATGTATATGAATATAACCTTTCTAACTCAAGTGGGACTTGAGGTATGTAAATTGCCATAAGATATGTGATGGTAATTATATTCCTGTTAAGGAATGGAAAATGATAAGATATGGGACGAAATGAGAATTTATTTAATTTCTTTTGCCTAATTTCATAATTGTTAGAAACTTATATAATTGCATTATCACATTTTATGATTAGGTTGTTAGATTCTCATTTCATATTATTTACGCTTCATTGTCCGCATCTATCATGTTTCTTACTCTTCTGGGAATCATATATAAATCGAGCCCTGACCCGTTCATTTTTCTATGTTGTGCATATTGTTGTATCCGCTCAAGTGATCCTCCGCAAGGGCGCCCGTTATGAATTTCCCTTCTTATGCTTTTGAAGAGCTATATGACCTTGCGGATTATTACAGGATGTTGTTAGACGCCCTTCTCTTTGGAATTTAGTTATGATCGGGTCTTACATTCAGGCTAGTGGCCCATATTTTGTAATTGTTAATGGATGCAGTATGTAGTATATATTAGTTTGTTGAAACACTGCGATGTAACTGTGGACCGACAGATTATTCGGTTCTTTTATTGTATATTGTCTTGGTTAATTATCTATATGTTCCATGGAAATTCCACTTTTGTCAGATTTGGGTTGTTTAATTTATTTCTTAAATCTTTACTAAATCAAAATTTTGACAACCTGCTTTCTGATATATGGAGTGGCTTACCCATATACCTAATTATTGTTATGATGCTGAGGATGATATCCATCCATGATTCCGTTATGTCGAGGTATCGGGCTGGCCACCCCTTATTTCGAAAAGCGGGTTGTCACACAACGTATTCACATGGCAATCCTAAAAATCATGGTATATTAACACTATTTCTAGACACCTATGGATATTACAAGGTAAGTGTCTAAGAGATATGTTCGTAAGATCCAATGGTGAAGGATGGGTAATAACATGGATAGCAACCATCAAAGACATAGGATACACTAATAACTATGTCTTTTAAATCTAGAATCCTATCAAATAAGATCGACAGAAAGGAAGATGAAAAGCATTTGGATAATGTAGCATGTTTATCCTAATGTAATAACTAACTTATCAACATATATATAAATTTTTATTCAAATATTAAAATCAAAGCCAACACAATCTACACTAGAGCATGAATAAGTAACATGAGGTCTAAAGTCAATCAATGACTATATACGTACAAATATGTATCAACAAAAAAAAATTATCACTTAATAAATGTGATATCCCAAATAATTAATTTTCAAATAAATCATTGAAAGGAGTTTGAAAGATATACTACATGGGGAAAAAGAATAAGATGAGAGGAAAATAATGAAAATTGAGTTTCTATCATATTATCTCTAATAAAGTGTTTTGCATGGCAAAACCAATATTTATGCCATAAGAGAACAACACCAAGACCCATTTTTTATTAGTAATAAAATTATCGATATTATCATCACACTTACTAAAGTCCGAGAGCTATGTCCAATGTTAATAATCAAGAAAAGATTATCCATAAAAGGATATTGACATGGTGAGAGTTTTAACCAAGAACATAAGATCATATCCTGAATGTGGAAAAAAATGAAAATCATCAAGAGAAAATTTCAAGATCAAGTTCAATTAAGATAATAAATCATAAAACAAAGAACGCAAAGCTTCGACTCGAGTGAAATCTCTAAAACCCTCTTTAGGAACATTTCAACTGCCACTTTTTTCCCCTCAAAATAGCAATTTTGGTTAAAACTTTTTTGTCTCATATCTTTGGTGTTACCCAATTTTAGGTAGATGGAAATCTTTAATCCATTGCTATGTTCAAATTATTTTTCATGTGGCGACTTTCACTCATTCATTTCTAATATGGGATACTATTTTCAATTTTCAAAGGCAACACCATCCAATCAAAGTTCTACCCCTAACCACATTATCACTCATGATTTTTTTAAAGATATATGATAAGCTTTTTTAACTTCTCCTAATCATGTTTAAGCATCCTCACATACACATATAGGAATTAGACACTCTTACACAAGTATTGAACCTTTTAATGCTTTGTAAAATATTCTAAAATCTATCGCATTCCTCATAAAGGGGCATTAACTCAATGTGTAGTGCAGTGTAAAGTGAAACAAGATATGATAATGTATTCTCAAAGTTTATAAGACTTAAAAGAAAATTTATTTCATCTCATGAAGCACATGTCATATTCTCAAACAAGCGTAAAAATGATCAAATAAGCCATTTTGATATTCGAAAGTATGTCATGGAGTATATCATCTAAAAGGCAAAAACTTGATTGTACTAAAAAAATTGAATTTTTATTGAAAGATTTGTACAAACACAAAAGAGCATGATATAGAATTAAAAGGTATACATGAAGCACATAATCCTAACCATGTTCCAACAAGCTAAAATTACCAAAAAAATAATCGAGGGAATCCTAAGATAATTAATCTAGAAAAAATATGATTAAAGTCAAGAGAGCATGTAAAACCTAAGTATACGACTAGGTAAAAACCGAGGATGTTAAACAAGTTAAAAGAATATATCCAATGGTAAAGTGAGAATAATTTTAATATGCATAAGAAATTAAAATGCATAGATAAAACAAAAGATCAAATATATGTGACAATCCTAAGCATATCTTTGGAAGTCCAAACTAAGGTATTTTAAAAAAAACAAAGCCTTTTCAATTTATTCAAGAAAAAATTAAGAAGAGAAATAAATCGCATATGAGTTATCAGGAATGATACGCATGGAAATATAAACTCACATATGAAATAAAAGTATATAGTCTAGTGTAAGGATAAAATTTCCAATTGAGTCCCTTGTATGCATTTCACTTATTCCCAGAACAAAACATATTTTTGAGTCATAGATAGATTTCTTATTGTCACAATCCCACATAACCTATGCCATAAAGTTTATTGAAGATATTGCGGCCAAGCTTCAAAGATAAATTATGCCGAGATTATTTTGGTGCACATTTCACGTCTTCATTACATTTCTAGATTGCTCAGGTATGAATGCATAATGTTTATGGGACTTGAAAAAATGTTTTAGGATGTTATTTTTATTAAAAAGTGTTTTATAATATTTAAACTTAGTTTATTCTGATATAAAGATGGTTTAGAGTTGTGTAAATCACAAACTCTTATTTTCATTGGTTCAAACGACTTTTAATGTCGTTCATGTGAGATCAGCATGTCGTTCGAGCGACATATGCATCTCGTTTGATCAATAGGCTTATTTCATTTGAACGATGCGCTGCCTCAACCTTTTTATATAAGGTGTGTTTCTCTCATAATTTCGTAAGTGTGCACTCCAGAAAAATAGTTTACATCCAATACGTTTTTTGCACAAGTTTTCTAAGGTTTTATAAGTCTAAAAACATCCTCAGAGTTTCAAAGACTTGAGCTTTCATTCACATATGTAAAAGTGATCTTTGTTTGCACCATTGGACTTGTTCATCACTTTGAACATCTTTGGATTTTGCGGAGAAGAAGTGAAGGAGTTTGTGTTCGGAATCCGTAGACGTTTCCAAGCTACATCAGTGGACACCGAGGAATTCATGGATGCGTGTGTTGCGGTCAGGTATCACGAAAGGATATTCGCGTGGGCACTTTGGAGGAGTGGTTAAAGATCAGAGAAGCTTCAAGACTTGTGGGGATCGAGTCATTGAGTAAGTCTGTCTTTCTACTTTATAATACCATATCATAGTGATTGTCTGGCTGGCTCGTCCTAGGTTTTCTCCTTGAGTGGTTTCCTCGTACATCCGGTATCGCCTTTGTTAGCTTACATTATTTTACTTTCTTTAATTACCAGATGCATGTTTAGGATTAATCAAGATAAAAATTGGTTCACACATTTGGTGCGATTTAAAATTTGGAAAAAAAAATTCAAAACAAAAGTTGGTTTGTCTTCCATAAAACACATTTGAAAGAAAAAGGGGCCTACAAATTGGTATCAAAGCTAGAAACATATTTTTTATTGTGTTGATCCTTTGTGTTTGTAAGGATGAATTTTGAAAACTATTGAAGTTTTAGAGCTCGTGTTTTTAATGGCACTAACGATGGTTATTGGAAAATGCATATGAGAAGTGATTTGAAATCTATTGATGAGCGTGTGTGGTTAGCAGTAAAAAAGGGTTGGACTCCACCGATTACACGAGAGGGTGAGGCTACTACTTTAAAACCCGTTGAGTTATGGAACTAAGTCGAACATAGACTTGCACTTTAGAACTCAAAAGGTCTTAACGTTATTTCCTCACAAGTCACACTGGAAGAGTATAATAGAATCATGAGTTGTGAAAATTTGAAAGAAGCTTGGGATATATTTTCACTTAATCACGAGAGCACTAGCACTGTTCGGGTATCTAAACTTCAAAACCTCACTACACAGTTTGAGACGACTAAGATGTTAGAGAGTGAGTCATTTGATGAATTTTACGTTAGGTTGTCCAATATTGTCAACTCATCATTTAATGTAGGAGAAAAAATACCCGACAACCGAGTCGTAAAGAAAATCCTAAGATCATTGCCAAGTAGGTTTGATAAAAAAGTGAACGTTTTGAACTACTTGGGTATGCTTGATTCGATGAAACTTGAAGAGATTGTAGGTGACTTACAAACCTATGAACTCAATAGGTTTACCTCCAAGAAAGTGCCAAAGAAAGAAAAGGGCATTGCTTTGAAAGCCCGAAAGGAGGAGACTAAAGTTTCTAATCACGATTCCGATTCTGCTTTTGAGGATGTAGCCTTTTTGGCAAAGAAGTTCAAAAAATTTCTTAAGTTCCAAAAACAATCGAAAGATGCCAAAAGATTTGAGAAATTCAAGAACAACAAGGTAGATCCCACCCCTAAGGATAAGAGTAAGAATGTCAAGAGGGCTGAGTCGGATAGGTGTTTTGGGTGTCAGGGGTATGATCACAAAGTTGTCGAGTGTCCCACTAGACTTAAGAAGGAGGGCAAGAAATCGACAGCATATAGTGACACCTTAAGTGATAGTTAACCGGAAGAAGGAGAGAGTTCCCCCATTTAGAGTAACTTTGTTGGGTTCATGGCATGTCATGTGAGAGACAATGATATATCTTCCCATAAAGATTCTCATGACCTGAAACTTCTGAGGTCGTTGAATCCCAACTGAGTGAGGGTGAAGCTAGTGAGGATGAGTAGATCGATTTAGGAGTGTTGTAAGATGCCTTTAGTGAGCTGTATGCAGAAATGGTAAAGGGGAAAAGGCAAAATCAAAATTTCATGCTAGGTTGAATGAGCTAGGTCGTAGAAGTTGGATAGAATATTAGGTACCGTCCAAATCAAGGGAGATAGGTTTGGTATAGGCTATGATAATAGAGTTTTTCCCATTCCCAAAGGCAATACCAATCGTGTGAGAGATCCCACTAGGAACGTGAGGAGAGGTCGGCATTTTGGTAATCATTCCTGTCATGTTTACACTTGTTTCGATTGCGGTAGGAAAGGTCACCTTAGACGTTTTTTCTATCACCTTAGGAATGCTCCTAGAAAGTTAAGGAATAAATTCGTTTCGGTTCCCAAAACCACCATGCGTCATTTTACACCTACTTGGGTTAGGAAATCGGACTTAGAGGCTTTAGAAATTAAACTTCATGGTTCTTGTTTGGTTGCACTTCATTCTTTCCATGCAAAATCTAAAGGATGATTGTGTTGCCATGTTTGTCATACGCTAGTCTTGGCATCATGATCAATGTCTTGATAATGTTATGACATGTTTATCTTTTGTATTATATTTTTTATTTATTGAGGCTTATTTGAAAAATTCAAAAAGATTTTTGGTTTTAAATATTTTTGAGAAAAATAAAAAAAGATTTTATTTTGGGTCAATTTTTTTTTAGAAAAACATAAAAAGAATTTCGGTTTATTTTTGTGTCGTGAGTGTTTCATATTTGATGTGGCATATTAGTGTGTTTCGACCCCCATCGATTCATAATCCATGTGGATAGGACATTTGGTCACAAGTATTAATGTGTTGGATGATCTTAACCATTGTCTATATGGGGTTGTTTCGAAGTTCATATGCATTTGAATTCGACTTTGTATATATGCCATCCTTGCACACATGCACGAGTTTATATGAATGTTTGACGTCTCATGCATATTTGAGTTTAGTGAGACATTCTTATCTCAATTTTTCATCTATGCGTAAGTAGACTTTGGAGGAAGTGTGCATGTAAGAACCGTTTACCGTGAGGATTAATAATGCTTAAATTGTAAAAATGATGAGTGTTCACGAGAAAGGGCTGCAAGATTACAAAATCAACTTGCCCTGAAAGCCACCGTTTAAAAGGGCACAAGAAAAAATTAAGGCAATAAATAGAATCATATGACCTACTTTGTGACAATCATCTTATTTAAATGATTTTGGTTTATTTATTTGGTATTTATTCTTGGGAATAACCTTTTCAAAATATTGACCTTTCATTAACTTCTAAAAAAATCCTTAGCATGATCTTTCTTATGACATTGAGAACAAATAATGCTCTTTTTAGGCCATTATGGTGAGGTGCACGATTTTTGTTATCAAACTTGGGACGGACAAGTTCATCTTTATTTTCAAAATTATTTACTACATTTTCCTTTTATCTTGAGATTTCAACGGGGTTCTTTCAATGGTTGTCTTTTAATTTTTAGAAGAAGATTTTTCACAAAAAAATACTCTTGGAAGCAAAAACCTTGAACTTGTCAAAGCCTAACCCTTTTTTATCATAACCTTTTTGGGTTGGAACTAACCTATGTTTTCTAAGATTTTATAAGCATATCGAAAGGTTTACCTTCACCTTTTTTACTAGGTTCAAATCATTTAGAATTCTTTCAACTTTCTTTTCCAAAATAATTTTGGAATCTTCACTAAAAAGAAGATCCATTTTCAATTTCTCAAGATATGTGAAAAAATATTTTCTCTCATCTTCAAATTTCATTAAATTTCCATCCTCTTTTTTTGAAGTGTTTTCTAATCTTTTAACCCATCTAAAAAGTCTAAAAGATGTGTAAAATAAACATTAATACTTCTAAATTTTTCAAAGAGGATAGGACTTTGAGATTTTAAAATGAATAAAAATTTATTTTCATCTTTTAAATGTGCAAGCTCATTACAAAACTCTAAATTTTCTCTTTCGAGAGTTTTGACCTTGTTTCGAAGAGCTCCATTTTCTTCTTTTAAAAATATTTATTGAAGTACAATCAACAACTAGAGGCTCTTTCTCTAACAACTTAAACTTCTCACTTATGCGAGCATAGTCAACATGAACTTTATCAACTTTAGATGCTTTGAGTTGAAGCTTATTGTTCTCCTTTTTATATTCTTTGAGTTTGGAGGATAATGAGGTATTATCTTTAAAAAGTTTCAAAGACTTCATGTAATTTAAATATTTATCATCAAGAGATAGGAAACCAAAATCTTCACTATCATCATCACTTGATTCATATTCATTTACGGGTGAGGGACGACAAGTACATGTGGGTTATAAATAATAACTGGAGAATGACATATCAGGTGTGCTATCAGGATAATCCACAAATATGTCAAACAAATAATCCATTCATATGCACACGAGATTTACCTCTAGGTCATTAATCCTAACAAAGATTAGGTTTGGCTCTGATACCCAATGAGAGTTTGTGGGTGTAGAGAGGAACTACTCAAAGTAATATTATTATCAAAATGAAGGTAATGTTTTGTTTTAATCCAAATTTAGGCAAAAGTTAGTTTTAGATTTTAGGTGACAAAATAGTGATTTAAAAGTTAATTTAACTTAATAATATAGGTTCATTAAGCATATAAGATAAATCAAAATGCGGAATAGTAAATCATGCACTTAAGACGAGTATTTTTATGAGGGAAGATTATTGTGGGAAAAACCTTGGGCCAAGCCGATAAATTCCACTAAATAGGTAAAGATTCATAAAAGGGAGAAATGACTTACAAACTTGAACCTCTCCTAGACTCAATAATGAGTAACCTGCACAAGACACTTTTTCACTTCCTAACTAGAAGAGAAAGCATGGATTTGTAAATACCACGTAATTTTGGAGCGGTAATTAGTTTTTATAAATCAAAAATCAAAAAAATGTTTATTTTAATTTAATTATTTTTAGTATTTAAAAATGTTGGTTTTGGTATATAAGAATCAGGTTTTGATCAGATTCAAAATCAGGAACAAAATTGGATTTTTCAACTTTTCTTCACTTTCGGCTGGATAGGGGGAACAGATTCGGTCCAAGGGGAATCAATTTTCCCAGAGAGGGAATCTTTCATCCCTAGGGGGAATAGATTCGATCCGAGGCAGATTTGGCGAATTGGCTTCTCTTTAGGTGTTTGTGTTGGTTTCAAACTCATTTATTTTTCTATATTGAAAAGGCTCGGGATTTATTCTTTTTAAACACTTTTAACTCATCTAAAAAAGCAATAGCCTCCAAAGTTATTCTCTCTTATCTTCTAAAAAACCTAAACCCCATTAAAAATAAGTTTTAACTCAAGTTTTGAAGATCCAAATAAAGTTTTCTCAAGATTAACCAATAACGAGTCTTTGCTATTTTTGCGAGAAGATCGCAACCATATAATCATAATTTTGAGGCGACTTCTTATCAGTCATGAATACTTCCAGTGTTCTCCTTAAGTGTTATATATTTTAAATATCGCCTAAACATTAATTAATCATATTTTCTTAAAAATTATTAGTAAGATTAATTACGGAAAGCGAAAGTAAATTCAGGACTATTTTTATTAAATCTAAAATTATGATTTAAGACTTGAAACAATCGCATTTTTATATTAGTGCTTTATGTTACGGTAGATTTGTGGGATGATTCACATGTTAGAATTAAAATGCGAACTTGGAATAATGTTTCGACTCGTAAAATTACAATATTAATGTGTGTGTTGTAGAACGAACTTATTTGTTGTGTAGGATTTTTGTTATGCATGTTGGAATTGGATTATATGTTAAATTGATAAAATATCACTCGTATTGAAACTATAGAATTTTATAACTCGTGTGACTAATTAGTAGAATTTCGTATTTCACGATTAAATGGATGAAATTGAAATTGAATTGAAATTGTAGAATGTAATGGAGTATTATAGTGTTTAATTAAAATGTAATTTATGTGGATATTGTTCGTGTAAAGATTTCGATGTCACGGGAACATCGAAATTTTAGGAGTAGTTGTACTTTAACCCTTGTTTCGTAGGTTACTTACTCGGTATGGGATTAGTAGTTAATCTTGTCTGTTGTTAATTTTTTCTATGTATGGAACTAGTGCGTGTATGCTTGTACGGTTGGGTATTTTCTGGGTGAGGCTAGGTAGTACACCGTTACGTTATTTCGTTAACTGAGGTAAAAGACTAGGAGATATTTTTTGGGAGGTATTATTCCTGGGTGATAGACTAGGTAATACTTATGGTTTGGTGATCTTTAGGTATGGAACTAGGGATGGTTTTTGGTTGTGATATCTAAATTAAAGGTTGTACGAATTGAGAATAGGAGAATTAATAATTAATAATTAATGCCTACAATAATAAACGGGTATTAAAATGGATTTCCATCATGAGCATGGGCAGGGCTAACGATAATTGGGTATATAGACACCACATTCGAGGACCCCCTACGTCTCTCCTTAGGTCCCTAGCACCTCCCCATTTCACTACAAAACCTAGGTCATACTCCGAGTACTAATCTAGAGGACATAGGGTGCTCTCGAGCCCCATTTGACTCAGGTCAACTCTATCATCAAAGAGAAAGTTCAATGAATCTTTGAAGGGCACTGAAACCCCTTTCCAACGATTTGCCTCATGCGCAAAACGGAATAACAGTTCAGATGAACGATCAGTTTTCCCTTGAAAATTGATCTGGAGGCCACCTGGCGCTCCCGAACTCCGTTTGACCAGGGTCAACTCTTCAGATCAAATGAGACTAAATGAATGTTAAAAGGTCACTGAATAACCTTTCCAACGGTTTGACCCATGCACAAATCAGCCTTACGATACGGATGAACGACCCATTTTACTCTGAAAGGTCACCGGGTAATTCCGAGCCCTCGTTGAACAAAGTAAACTTTCCAAATCGAGTGAATATCTTTGGAATGTCTAGGTACCTCCCGTAACCTTTCCAACGGTCCACCCCGTGCGCGATTATGACTTACCGTTCAGACGAATGATCAAGTTTCGTCTAACGAGCTCCCGTCCAAAGGACCGATGAGCATTTTAGAGCCCCGTTTGACCCCAAGTCAACTCCCAGACTCGGGAGAGGTTCAAAGTACTCTTCAATGTTTATGAATTACATTTCCAATGGTATGCCTCGTGCATGATTTGGATCAACGGATTGCGTTCTACGACTGTTTTTTGGAAAAATCAACACGAAACTTCCAATTAGCAGGTCCATTTTACTACCTTTCGGAAGTGCACCTAGGGTTACCTACCGATTGGTAGGGCAAGGGCTATGCCAATCGTCACCCCTTACCTTATAAATAGAGGGCATGACCTCACTCCTAAGACACACCTCAGATACATCTAGTGGTCTCAGCAACATTCTCTAGTAATCAGCGAAGTTTCCTTGTGTGAAATTTCTTTCAATCTTTCATTCCCATCCTTTTCATACCCAATTTAGCAAAAATCGCATTCTCTCTCATGAAGCATTCATCTCAACACTCAAGGGAATTCATCAAGGATCAAGATCAAGCTTCCTCCAAAAAAGGTCCAAAATTCTTCTCTCTCTTTAAATACTTTATTTTCGCATTAGTTACATAAATAAGTAATCTAGCTTTTACTTTAATTCATACACATTAACATTGCACCTTTTTATTAGTTATATTGCACATACTTTATTTTATATAAAAAAAGGGGGTTACACCTATAAATTCCAATGGGATTACCCATTCCAATTTCTCAAAACTAAAACACATTTTTCTACATATACACATATAATACATTCTCGTTCGAATATATAGGATAAACCCCACCCTTATGTCGCATGAAAACTACGTGAACTTTGATGCCTTTATAGGCTACATAGGCATTTCTTATTAAAACCCGAGACACAAGTCCAATTTTCTAATTTTTCAATTTTCCAATTTTTCCCAATTTTCGTATTTGCATCCTTTTTATTTATATTTAGTTTTTATATATATTATATCTGTGATTCTTCTTAGCATTTTATCCAACATATATTATCGTTTCATTATAACGATTAATATCTCAATAAGCGCATAAATCGTATTTTCTATATGTTATTTGGGGAACATTCCTATGGATGACCTGCCTCTATCTTTTCCATGGTATAAGTTGGGAGATTTCGATCTCCATTATATATACACGCACAAACACTTCACGAAGAAATAAAGGAAAAATGTAACACAAGCCCGTGAGAAATCGAAAGGGCGGTATGGGTGCCTAACACCTACCCATTCCATAACTTAGCCCCCGAACCTTCGAACAATTGGTTTCATAAGCATTAGTTTGTCTTTCATGCCGCTCTCTCGAGGCGACGACATGTTCTTTTGCCTGTTTTGTGAAAAATAGGTTGGCGACTCCATCTCTCTACATTCACCCCACATCAACGTAGGGTGAAGCGTTCCTAAAGTAAGAGGGCGCGAGACTTTCACCCCCCACCCCCAGGGAAGGAGATGATTCGGGATGGCCACAGTGGCGACTCCGTTGGGGACAATTTTCATAAGAGGGTTAGACTCTATTTGCATGGGTGTCATTGTTTTCTACTTGTGTTCGTATTCACCTACCTGTATGTTCCCCTTTTCTCCCTTATTATTTCTTGTACATATTTACCTTTTTCTTATATCACTATTTACTCACACACTTGTAGGTACTCTCCATGTACACTTCACACTACTTGCACATAGGATCACTTATATCCACATGTTGCACACACCACTTAGAATATCCATGCTTAGGTGTCACTAACACACACCTCTACTTATCACACTTGTATATATCCCTGCTCACTCACACTTGCCACACACTCACTTGTAGATATTTACACATCACTCACCTATCCATGCTTAATATAATATTCATGCTCCATGTAATTTACTTTTTATACTTGTACATTCTTTCCTATTAGTATAATTCTCATCATGCCCAATAAAGATACTCTCTCCATAATATGCTATTCAAGAATCATGCATTTTGCCCACTACATCACCAAAGAGCATGGATATTGACCATTTTTTGTCCCGTAACTGGGGGGTCATTTCGTGATGGACACTGGTCCGGCAGGTCGTAGTTAGCCTAAGTGATATGACTCTCACCTTCCATTGGCCAAGTATCTTCGATGTATATCGAACGGTTCCCTCCGCATCATACTGCTTGACCGAAGTCATGACGGTAGGTATATCGCAAGGAACTCGTTCACCTACGTCGAGTATATCGAATTCGCTCTCACACGTACTGTCCCCACGAGGCATATAGTAAGGAAATTCACGTACACTTAGCTATATCAAATGGCTTATCCACACGTAACAATTACCCTCAAAAGCAAGACGTGTATCGTGGAAGTCAAGCCAAAGGGGGGGAACCCTTCCAATTAACCCAATAATTTCATACCCTCATATAGGCGTCAAACCTAGGGCACTCATATTTATTTTGCCGGTTACTACCCAAAACTTTGTCGAAATGATGGGTCGGCATACCGCCCAAATTTTCGGGCGATTTCTATTTTTTAAAACATGACCCTGTCCATGAGCCTGGCAACAAGTCCAACCATGTTTTTTACATATTTTTCAAACCCAATTTTCCCAGGTTCGGGTTCCTTCCGGAATTTCTTTTTGCATTTTGGTAAACCTAGTACAAGTGAGAACATAATAATAATAATAATAATAATAATAATAATAATAATAATAATAATAATAATAATAATAATAATAATAATAAATAATTATTATTATTATTATTATTATTATTATTTTATTATTATTATTATTGTTATTATTATTATGTTGAGACCCTTTTTATTATTTTTCATCTTACTTTACCAAGAGTGTCGAAAACATTTTTTCCCTCACTTATCAAAATACCAAAAACATTTTCCCTTCCTTATACCGAAAATATTTTCCCTCTTTTTTTACCCAAAAAGATTTTGTCCTCCTCTTTTCCAAAAATGTCATAAATATTTTCCTCCCTTTCAAGATTGGCGACCTTCAAACTAAGGTTCGTGAGATGAAATGAAATTGTGTCCCTATTCCCAAAGAGCCCGAGGTCCTCTTCCCTTGCGCTATGGGTCCGCCCGCACCTGAGCCTATTTAGGTCATCGAGGAATATCAACATGCTCCACATTCCCCTCCTGCTAACGGTTCTTCGCTAACTCATCTCCCGATGATGAATCTTGCCCAGCTAGTAGCTAACCTACCGGTGACCATTGATCCGAAGGAAGAAGAGTTGAAAAAAAGATAAGTAGGACCTCAAGATGTTGACTAAGAATTTTAACCAAGTCTGAATCTCAAGGAACTACATGGATTACACCCATATGTCTCTCTATCCTAAAGCAAGGTTACCGGAAAAGTTTAAGATGCCTAACATTGAGAAATTTGGGGATAGTGGACCCCCAATTATCCATATTCAAAGTTATCATTGACTCTCCTAGGTGCCTTCTAGGAAATATTAGACCAAATGTTCCGACAAACTTTGAAGGACAGCACTCTTCGTTGGGTCTTATCTCTCGAGGAGTCCAGGATCCGCGGTTGGGAGGTTGTTAACCATAAATTCATGTCATAGTACAAGTATAACAAAGAGTTCAAGGTTACCCATCGCGATTTAGAACTTCTCAAGCAGAACCCTAGGGAATCTGTCAATAACTCTATAGCAAGATGGAGAGAGAAAGCAGCTACCATGACCAACTGGCCTTTCGAAGAGGAGCAAGTCAGTATTGTGAAGAAGAATTTCTTACCCCATGTTCGAGCAATGATGGGAGGAAAGTACTACTCTCATTTCTGAGCCCTCCTAGAAGTAGGAGTAGAGATCAAAGAAAGTCTTGCCAAGACAAAAGATGAGACGAAGAAAGTATCCGGATAATTCACTTCCAGAAAGTACGAGAAGCCTACCAATATCGAAGCTTCAACCATCAATAACATCTCTCAGCCTACCACTTCGTGGGCACCAAAAATCCACCCTAACCTAGTTAAAAAGGAATACAATGAGCTTCACGCTCCCCTCTCCAAAGTCTACAGGCCCTTTTAAGACGAAATCTTATCAAGCCATTGGACCCTCGTCCATTACCAAACCCACTTCCCAAAAATTTCAAACCAGATCCCCATTTTGATTTTCACCAAAATTCCGACCACACCACTGATCAGTGTTTCCACCTCCGAAACGTAATCCAAGGTCTGATTGATCGTGGTATTATTGCCCCACTAGCTAATCCTAAACCAAACACTACCCTCCACTCCCAAATCATACAAATTCCATGTTCCGAGAAGAAGACTAAGAATTTGATCCATCTACCCAGATCATACCCAGTAAATCGCCAACCATACCCATATATTCTCCTAAACCCCTCCAAGTTTGCCCATATTTTTTCTTGCATCCTACTTGTTTTGTCGATTAAGCTTGGTCACTCCTTACAAGAGCATACATTGTTGTTCGTACTCACTCCAGAGGGAAAGATATGGAATTATCAGCAGTATTGAACTAGCTTCTAGAGTTTAAGTTGAAATTGCCCTAACAATGACCATTGACTGCCAGAGACTCAGTACACTATTCTTGGAAGCTAGGAAATGGGCCCGAGAGTTAGATAATTGGGTGGTACCTACCGATGAAGTTAGCTTGGATGATGTCATCCAGATCATGGCATACTTATTTCGATAGACTGATGAAATTTGCAGCATGTTCAAGCTACTTGATGCTTTGAAACTACAAGGTCTCCTAGTCCCTTACATTCTACATCTCCCCTTCTAATGGGAGGATCTATACGAAAAGGCTGTTGAGGTTATGGAGTGTATTGACTTCTCATAAAGAGATGATGTCGTTGCCACCGAATGGGGGGACGAATTCGATAGTTCAGATGAAGAGTAAAGCCTAGACAAGACTACCCCAATAGTCAGCATATATGGAATAATGTCGTTTGAGGAGCTGCTAGGAAAAATCAACAAGGTGGTCGAACAACCCGAGTTAGATAAGGGAACATGGTTTTTATTTTTCCCCTCTTCTATGAACTATATGACTAGATAAGGGAGGCATTACCAAATTCCAAACCCGCAATCATCAGCTATCGACAAAGGAAAAGGTTTTAAGAATCTTCCTACGCCATAAATGACCCTCGAGGAGAGCAAGATCCTTGATCATTTGAGGAAAACCCAAGCTGACATTACTCTGTGGGGAATCGTTATGTCTTCCCAACTCTACCGGAATGCCTTGATCAAACTATTCATTGGGCCCACAGTCCTACCTCCACCACACTAGAAGAAGCGATGAATCTGGTCGAATTTATACCTCTACTAAAATTCTCTCCTTATCCGAAGAAGAAATCCCTAAGATTGGACCAAATCACAATTATGCTCTCAATATCTCTGTCGAAGTCATGGGAAAACCCGCCCCACTTTCTCTTATCAATAATGGATCAGCTCTTAATGTTTATCCGCTGAGAACCCTCTACTTTTTGGGAATGAAAGTGAGTGACCTTGCTCCAACCTCTGTCGCGATGCGTTATTATGATAATACCCATTAGGAAGTGATGGGATCTATAAAACTTACAATAGGGGTTGGCCCTATAAATCCCGTTACTATGTTCCAAGTCATCGATATCCCGATTTGTTTCAATATATTGATCAGACGACCATGTCTCTATAGTATCAAGTATGTGTCTTCTTCCCTTCATCATAAACTTAAGTTCTTCACCAATGGGCAGGTCATCACCATCTTCGGCGAAGACAACAGTGCTGAAAATGCAAGC
Organism: Sambucus nigra; assembly: GCA_949130495.1. NCBI lineage: Eukaryota > Viridiplantae > Streptophyta > Magnoliopsida > Dipsacales > Adoxaceae > Sambucus > Sambucus nigra. Next base: position 135,710,078 of record OX422218.1, read on the forward strand.
ACCAGTAATCCAATAAGGGGAAAATGATATGCTTCTATCAGGTTTTTGAGTCAAACTGCTTCCGCTCCCAACAAGGGAGGATTTCAAAGATAGGGTTTTTCCAAAGCACAACCCTCATGGAAACGTCAATGTGATACAAATGTTCAAGAACATGCACTTCATGCCCGAAATAGGGATGGGACGACCACAATAGGGAATACTTGAGCCCATAGTATTGAAGAAAGCCTTTCCTCCTAATGGTTTGGGTTATCAACCATCAATAGAGGAACTCAGAATGCTTTACCAACCTCAGTTAAAGACAAGGATAGAATTTACCAAGGCTGTCTCAAGAAATTCCTTGAATGGAAGATTTATCAGAGAGGGTGAAGATTTCCCCTTTTGTATCTTTTTCGAACCGTGGTATGATCATGTGAACAAGAAGATGAAACCAGGAATGGAGAATTTTTCTAAGACAGCTACTCATGGGATGAAAGTTCCCAGCATCATGTGATACATCATCATATCCATCCCGCCTAATCAAAGATGCTAAAGCACCACTCCTCAACTGGCATGCTATACCAGTTCCACCCGCTGAGATACAACCTAACTCTGGTATTTATCCCTTTTACTCTTCTTTTGTTGTTCCTCCATATTCTGATGTAATGGAGACCTCCTTCGATAAGGTTCTCAATGTTGTTTTTCCCAATAATGAAATAAATGAAGATTCTGAGTATCTTGTTGTGCCTTACATTAATTATCTTTATTCTAATCAAACTCTTAATGATGATAATTTTGTAAACGGAGAATTCTTAACTGATCTAAATAAGGTTAATAGCAAATAACATAACCACATTCAAGTTAATGAATATAAAACTTTTATTACTCATCTCGGTTCTAGTATCCAACCGTGTGAGATTAGAATAGGGCCTACCCTTAACGAGCATGAACGCGCACAACTCAAAGAATTACTGAAGGAATTTATGGATGTCTTCACATGGTCCTACGATGATATGCTCAGCATTAATCATGAGATCGCTCAGCATGAGATTCCAATTCTCTCAAAATACAAACAGGCCAAACAAAAAGTGCGAAAGCTCCGCACCGAATGGTTGCTCAAAATTAAGGAATAAGTAGTCAAATAGTTGGACGTGGGTTTCATTCATGTGATTGAATATCCCACATGGCTATCCAACATCGTACCTATTACAAAATCAGGAGGAAAGATTTTCATGTGTGTTAATTATCGTGATTTGAACAAGGCCTCTCCGAAGGATGATTACCCGTTACCTAATATCGATATGGTTTTAAATAATACGGCCAGTAATGCCCTCAAAACATTTGTTAATGGTTTTACCAGATACAAATAGATTAAGATACACCCAGATCATCAAGAGAAAATCGCATTCATAACACCTTAGGGAACATTCTGTTAGACCATTATGCCATTTGGCCTAAAAAAATGCAGGGGCTACCTACCAGAGGGTTGCCACAACCATCTTACATGATCTGATACACAAAGAAGTCGAGATATACGTAAATGATATGATCATTAAGTCTAAAACTAGGGAAGTTCATGTTCCCGCTCTCCGAAAGTTCTTCGATCGACTACGGCAATACTAGATGCGACTTAACCCACAGAAATGTGTTTTTGGATTTACCAAAGGAAAGATCCTGGGATTCATGGTTAGTGAGAAAGGGATAGAAGAAGATCGTACCAAACTGAAAGTCATACTCAAAATCCCACCACCCCGAACGGAGAAGGAAGTCCGAAGATTCCTTGGAAAATTACAGTATATCATCAAGTTCATCAGATAGTTGACTTGTATTTGTGAACCCATATTCAAACTCCTCTGAAAGGATTCAACCAAAGTTTTGAATGAAGCTTGCCAAGAAGCTTTTGGATGGATCAAATAATACCTAACCCGGCCTTTGGTACTCATGCCACCATAGCCTGGTCTTCCCTTACTCCTATACCTGACCATAAGATACACCATAGCTGGAGCTTTCTTAGCCCAATACTTTGAAGAGTCTTGCAAATAGAGAGCTATCTACTACACCAGTCACAAGTTGGTCAGGTATGAAGTTAATTACACTGCCTGGAAAAAGCATGTGTCCCCCTTATCTAGGTCACCCAAAAATTATGGCGCTATATCAAACTTGTGTCTCGAATGGATCCTATCAAATACCTGCTCAAGAAACTTTCCCTATCTAATAGAATGGACCGTTGGTTATTGTTGTTATCCCAATTCAATATTATGTATGTCACACAGAAAGCAATGAAAGGAAGAGCCATCTCTGACTACCTCGCTGACTACCCTATGAAAGAAATCGATGTTTAGATTTTTGAGTTCCCATATGAGAATATCCTTGGTATCTCCCAAGAAGACATCTGATGGCAAATGTTCTTTGATGACGCCACCAATAAGAGAGGTTATGCCATTGGGATACTCTTAATTTCCCCTAATGATTATCACACTCCCATTGCCATCAAACAGGATTTTCCCTACACCAACAAAATAACTGCATACGAGGCATGCACGGTATGACTCAAAGTCTCTCTCAAGAAAGGAATTCGACGCCTAGATGTCTACGAGGATTTATCCCTCATCATCGCTAAAGTACTCAGAATAGGTAAAGTCAAAGATGAAAAACTCTTACCCTTACAAGCCCACCTAGAAGAGTTGGCCTCCTAATTCCAAGATATCACTTTCCACTACCTATCCCGAGTAAAGAATAACTTAGACAATGACCTTGTTACCTTAACCTCCATGGTTGACATGCTCATAAAAATAACAATGTCCCCTTTCCTAATCCAAAAGCAAGCTAAACCTACCCACTGCTACCACATTGAGCTCATCACAGAAGAAGATAATTATATAGCCAATTGCATGTACTATGATATTTAGCGCCTCCTCAATAATGGTTGGTATCCCCAAGATTCAAATAAGAAAAATCGAGCAACCCTCTGCAAACTAGTTGCCTAGTACATTGTCTGCGATAAAGCACTATTTAAGAGAAACTTCGATGGAATCCACTTACACTGCATCGCAAGGGCTGACATTGAAGAGATGATGTAAAAAATCCACAGCGGGGAATGCAGACCCCACATGAATGGTCATACGCTCGCCGAGAAGATCATCCGACAGGTTTACTATTGGACTACCATGGTTCAGGATTGCACCAACTATGTTCGGATATGTCTTAAATGCCACTAATTTTCTAATCTCCAACACTTGCCTTCGTAGGAATAATACAACATGACTTCTCCTTGGCCATTTTCCACATGGGGCATCGATATTATAGGGAAAGTGACACCCAAGGCCTTCATCGGGCATGAATTCATCTTGTTTTCCATTGATTACTTCACCAAATGCATCAAAGTCGAGTCATATGCAATTCTGAATGCCAAAAAGGTAGCCAAGTTCATCTAAAAAAATAGCATCTGCCGATATGGGGTCCCGCACGAGCTAGTGTCAGACAACGAGTTGCACTTCAAAGCAGAAGTCACAGAGTGGTCGACGAGTATAGGATTTAGGGGCACAAATCTTCTTCCTACCGACCTCAAACCAATGGAGTATTCGAAACCTCTAATAAGACCCTCAAAGCCATCATCAATAAAATGATCGAGAGCTACCGAGATTGGGCCGATCAGATCATTTATGCCCTTTGGGGATACCGCACTTCAGTTCGAGCATTTACTGGGGCTACCCCTTACTTCCTGGTATATGGCATAGAAGTAGTTCTACCCATTGAGCTAGAAACTCCTTCATTACGCGTCATGCTTAGAAACAAAGTCTGCGAGGATGACCGGTATCAAAGCCGTCATGATGAGTTATCACTCTTGGATAAAAGGAGACTGAAAGATCTATACCATATACAAGGCTACCATCGCCAAATAGAGCATTCATTCAACAAGAGAGTCAAGGACCGTGGTGTCCAAGAAGGGGTATTAGCCATTAAAGAAATAGTATAACCCATCTGGGACCCTAGAGAGAAATTCAAGCCCAATTGGAGTGGCCCCTATATTGTGAAGAAGATCCTATCTGGTGGCGCTGCTATGATCACCAACCTCGATGGGGAAAAGATGTCCCATCCAATCAACCTGGACCATCTCAAGAGATTCTTCACATAGTCCAAAATCTCGGCGTGCTACGACTCTTCTCATCTCCTTTCTAAAAAAATTCTTTATTTCCCTCTACTCAGAACTACGTGAGGCCTGATACTCTAAAAATCTTTTCGATTTCAAAAATAAAACTCGTAAAATTTTCAAAATCCCCAGAGGTACGTAGGCATCTCACACGCTTTACATGAGAACATCCCCTTTATGTTTCACAAAATGCTATTCATCTATTATCTCTGAGAATGACGGTTCATTTTTATCATTTACATAAACAAAAGGATTATGTATGTCTTAGAGAACGGTATAGATAATTCAAATGAAAAAACTCATCAAGAGGCACAACAATATAATTAATTTTTTCTCTATTTTATTGATGAAATTTCTCGAGGGAGTCAAACAACTTCCCTTGCCAACCTAACATTATTTTTCCTAAATAAGCTAATTTATTCCTAAAATAACCTTCCCAAAGTTATTCCTATCAGACACATAACCAAACACCATTACAAGAGCTTCGTAAATAAAAAAATCCCTAAGGATCCTACCTGTAGCTGCCAGAAGAACCAGCCCCATTATCATCTACATCCTTGGGTCCCCAAACTTTCCATACTTGGATGGAATACGGAAGGCGCTCCAAGGAACAGTAACCCTGGACCAGCCTAGGGAAAACAACAACACCTCACTCCATGGTGTTAGATATGGCGAACCACTTTTGCTCGGTCTCCAAAGCAAGCATTTTGGAAACTACCCTCCTCCACAACCACTTCATGTAATCCCCAGAAACATGCCAAGCTCGGACAATAGATTAGGAAGGACGGGTTGATAGTCGATGATTCTCCCACAGAGAGCCCAGCCGCCTGCATTGACACTCTATCAAATATTCCACATGAAAGAAGTTTGTGTCCTAGTTTGCACAATCTTCTCCCAGCCAAATTGGCGCAAGAGTCTCTAAGGAAAGTAGAAAGAAGTCTTCCAGATACCAACCAACTGAACATACTAGTATTCCCCTAGTTCTATAATGGGATGTAGCTCCCCCCACCAAGGAACTGACCAATGTAAACCTCGAGCCCCGTTCTCCATAAATTAGTTCTCCCAACTCTCGATATCCAGGCTCACGTAAATAAAGTAGTGAGTAAAGAAGTTTAGAAGAGTTGCCAAGGGATATTCAGGAGAGACCTCCATACGAAATCTCTTTGACAACCACATGAACAGAATAATGAGTCTACCCCTCAGAAAGTCAGAACAGCCTTCCTGCCAAGCATCTAGGCCTTTCAGGGTCTTCGCCAGTATTACTGCCGTGGGATTGCAATGGTACGACATAAACAAAGTGATGGTTGCAAGTTGTGGTTCAGCCAACGATTCAATCACCAATAATTATTTTGAAGTCAAGCTAATAACGACGGCTCAGGCATAGCCCGCATCACCAACATCTCGCAGATGCACGTGTAAGGACATTATTTTACATTATCTGTTACCTTTGGAGTATGTCTTATACCTCTACAAACATCGAAGAATAATTCAAGCATCAAAACGGATCCGAATATCAAAGTTCTTCAACATTCAAGCCTCCGCAAGATAAATTTGGCAAAGGTTGTAAAATTATCGCAAAATTTTCAAAATCAAAACTTATATAATCGGTTGCCAATTTTTGATGGGTCTAATTTTGCTTCTTAGAAAGCCCGTATGAACTCACATTTAAAAGCAATCGATGAGCGAGTTTGGGTTATTTGTGAAATAGGCTGGACTCCTCCCACTGTCACCCACTACAAATAATGTCACGAATTTAAAATTTGTGTCAGACTTGATTGAGAATAAGTTTAGGTGGAGCAATTTAATTCACGTGGGCTTAGTCCAATTTCCGAACACGTCACCCCCGATGAGTCTCGACGTACTATGACGTGCACCACGTCTAAAGAAGCATGGGATGTTTTACAACTCACCCACAAAGGCACTAATGCGGTCAAAGAGTCTAAAATTCAAAATTTAACTTCTCAATTTGAAACGATTACCATGCTTGAAACTAAGTGTTTTGATGACTTTTATGCACGTTTCTCTAATGTTGTCAACACTAGTTTCAATCTTGGTGAGCCTATACCTAGTGCACAAGTGGCTAAAAAGATTTTAAGATCGCTGCCAAAACGTTTTATCCCTAAAGTGACTCTTTTGAATACCTTAGACGATATAAGTCATCTAAAATTAAAAGAGCTGGTAGGAGAACCCCACACATATGAGATTGACATGTTTCCTAACACTGTCAAGCCTAAGTATAGAGGGATAGCACTTAATGCCCAGTTTAAGAAGAAAAAGAAAGTGAATTTTGAAGTCCGAGTCTGAGGACGAGTCCGATTTTGATATGGCGATACTTGCAAAAAAATTTAAAAAGTTTCTCAAATTTTCTAAACAAAATTCTTCCAATAAAAAAAAAATTTAGAAAAATAAAAATGAGGCCAAAGAGAGCGGTGAGAAAGTGGGTGACAAAGAGGAGGAAGAGAAGTGTTTTTAGTGTGTGGGGCGAGTTCATAGAGCATTTGAGTGTCCCACTATGCTAAAGAGAAAGGAGAAAAAGATTTTCATGCCAGCCACTCTTAGAGATAGTGAGGAAGAAGTGAAAGATTCCGGGGATGAGTCGTCACATGGGAAGTTTGTTGATTTTTATGCTAGTTACGTGAGCACACTCAGTTTGTCTTACGACGATGAGGATACTTGTGCATGTGAAACGCTCGAGGATGATTTGAGTGTTTCTAGCGAGTCTGAGAGTGAGTGCACTAGTGACGGTGGCAGTGAGACATTTAGAGATCTGTACGTCGAAACCTTAAAGACTAAAAAATTGAATAAAGATTTGAGTGTTAGGGTGAGAGATTTGGAGAGAGAGTTATAGGTTTCGAAGGAGTTTGAGGTGAAAGCGAGTCAACTCGAGAAAGTGAAGGTTTCCTTAAGTGAACAGGTGATAGCATTAGGTCGATAAAAAGAGTGATTTGACCAACACAATGTCTAGTCTGACGACACATGTATCCCAACTCGAGAGTGATCTCGAATGTGCTCGAGAGGTCACAGTCCCAATGCATCTAAAAAGGTTGCAAATATGGTTCTCAATTACATTTTGGGTGATGTTAAGAGACGCGGAATATGTCATGACGATGCGTCCACTTCACATGTTGCACCCGAGACGGTTCCCGAGTTTGTGATTAACCCTTATGGCTCTTGACCCAACCCACCTAGGTATCCCGTACCTGATAGGAGAGCGCGTAGGAGACGTTTTTTTAGAGGTGTACCTAGGCCTGATTATGTTTAGACGCACTGCAGGAAGAGATTACACCTTAGAGAGTTTTGTTTTAAGTTGAGTCATGTTTCACGTTTTTCTACTACATGTATTCACACACACACCCACACCTGATGCTCCGGATGATTACACGAGAGAGTTTGCACATATTAGGGATAAGGTAAAAATTTCAGTCAAGACTTCACATGATTTGATGGAGGTTTTTCATAGGATGTCACTACCTTTGAAAAACTCCACCGCACCTAACGATTGAGGTTTAGACTTGTTTGCTAGCATAGGATGATTTGCATGATGATGTTTTTTGCCTATTGCTAGTTTGTATCATTTTTTATATTAGATTTCTAATTTTTGAAAAATTTTGAAAAATACAAAAAAATTATTTTGATAAAATTTTTGGAAAAAGTCAAAAAGAGTTTTGTATTTTTTACACCGTATATGAATGGACATTTAGGATGACCGGGTCACAATTTCATTCCATATCCATGTGACTGTTTGATAGTGTTTTGATATGCATCATCATCTTATTTTTGTGCTTTACAATGTTTGGAGTCATTAAGATGTTATTAGTTGTTACTACCTACATGTTTGACTCATAAGTTCCTTTAATGCACATTTGCATGGATTTGTTTGATCATTGTACTTGTTTATCACATATTGGTCAGAGTATTGTCATCTCGATTCTATCTTTAAAATGAACCATATACGATAAAACTTGACAATAGAAGTTGTGCATGTAAAAACCGTTTACCATGAGGAATTTAATTACAACAAGATATGATGAGTGAATCACGGGAAAGGGCTGTGAGAGTACAAAATTAACTCGTAGTAAAATCCACTGTTTGAAAAGAGCCCAAAAAAATTTAAAGGCAATAAAAAGATAAATATGCCAAAAATTGGCTACCTCAAAAGAAATATATAAGCATTATTATTTATGAGGGAGTTTGGATGGAAAGAAATAAAAAACGGGTTTTCACGTCTTGACAGCGTCATGAAAAAGCATTTACATAGTTGTAGACGTTATTAGTGTGAGAATCATTCTTGACTTTGATGTGTTGATGGATTGAGTCGATGTCATTTAAATTCAACTCTTTAAACACCTAAGGACAATTTTAAGATTCATTTGTTAGGAGTACGCATATGCATCATGCACATATGCTATGTTTGATTGAGTTGAATTGCCTATTAATTATGTTCACATCCATTCATTCTGTTTCCATGATTTGGTTGTCTTAATGTAAATTCATGGTGTGTGATTTTTGTAAAATTATTTTTTGCATTTTTTGTTTGAAAAATTGAAAAAAATCAAAACTAATTTGTGGAAGCTTTTGAGTTACTCTTTGCATGAGTGTAGTTTGATTCATGTTTGTTATGCATATTTATTGTGGCAACTCCACGTTTATTTTCTTTATTCATTTCCTTGTCTATTTCGGACAAATAAAAAGAGGGAGAACGAATTATGGGGGAGTTTGGCCTTATGGAGGAGATTTGATTATTGATTAATTTATTCATATATCAGTTCAAACTCGATGCTTCACCAAGGTATTTGCTTTGTCTCATGTGTGTAGGTACAAAGATTGATGATCATTATGTTGCACACCTTGATGATAAAAGCTTAAAGATTTGAAGCTGAAGATTTTGAAGAAAAGTTTTAGACTTGCATGTTTAGTACCTTTCCAGTTTTGGGTTCATGGGCTGGTATTAGATTTGTATAGTTTTTTTTTTATATAATTCAGATGTTTTTATTTTGTACGGGTATAGACATAGGGGGAGATTTATAAGGACATTATTTTATATTGTTCGTTACCTTTAGAGTATGTCCTATACCCCGACCAACGTCGAAGAATAATTTAAGATCAGTCAATCATCAAGACGGATCCGAATATCAAAGTTCTTCAACATTCAAGCCTCCGCGAGATAAATTTGGTAAAGGTTGTGTCTTAATTCCTTAGAATTTTACTTAGAGTGTTGGGATATTTTTTATCAAATATTTTCTTTGTGTTGGAGTAGACTTTGTAAGTTTTTCATCAAAAAATATTTTTTGAAGTTTTAAGGCGGAGTATTTTTTGGTAAAAAAAATATTAATTTTTTATTAAATCATGCGAGCGACAAGTGTTGTCATTCAAATGACAGAAGGATCTCGCGCGAAGCTCGTTCGAGCGATGTGTTTCCTCGTTCGAGCGAGATGATGTTTTCATTCGAGAGAGCCGCCGCCTTAAATTTTCTATAAATTGATTTTTCCAGTTTCGCTGTTGTTCAGAAGACCTGAGACTACTATTTTACGAAAACTACTAGTGCATAAATGTTTGTCTTCTCTTTTAGGGATTTAATCCCTTTTGTTTTTCAATTCACAAGATTCCAATAGTTTATGTGAGTTGTTTTGGAGCCCAAGAACACATCTTGTGTCAAGTTTCTCCTGTAGAGAAAATCTCTACTGCAGATCTAGGTCCTCTTGAGGGGAGTACTGGGATAACGACAGCTGTGTGTCAATAGGGAGTGCTCGAGGGCGTTCCTGGACTGAATTGGAGTTGCGATTCTTACTGAATCTAGGTTGCGATCTATGTGAGTTTTCTGTGGTTAATTCATTATGGATTTCATTGTAATCATTGCAGGTATTATAGTGAAATAAAACGTTCCACCGGAAAGGGATTTTTTCCTGAAATCTGCGACTTAGTAACTTTGTTTATGATGATTTGACACACACACACACACGTAGTTGCATGTTTAGGGATTGATTTAATTTGGTTCAAAATTGACTCCAATTAAATAAGTTTATAATTAGAATTTGTGAATTTATTTAAATCAGTATCACACACGGCACACAACTTTCTTTACAAATTGGTATTAGAGCTAGGAGAGAGATCATTCCTCTGTAACCACTTACTGAGCCGCCGAGGGTGAGATATGGAGAAATACTACTAAATGCTCTCAGGGATACTGAGAGACTTTAGGCATGGCCACCGCAACACAGAGATTTATCCCCAACATGGCAGGGAACTCTTCGTAAGACGGACAGACTTTGTCCAAGCCAAAGCAAAAAACATGGTCCTCGGGGTACCAAAATTGTACCACCGCCATCAGCATGTTCCATTTAATAAGCCGATTGCGCCATAAGGAAACCCGACGCATGTTGAAAGCGTCATAATCTACATTATATGAGCACATAGCCTCTAAGTTTTCAAGGTAAGAAGAAAATTCAACACTTCCGGGGAGAGCCATATTGCAAAATGATGGAACAATAAGCAAGAAGTATGCAAAAGAAAGGAAATATGGATGGGTGAAGAAAATACTCCACCATTACCCGCTTTTTATACTTGAAAAACTTAGACAAAGCAAAAGTCCTACAAATCCCGAAGGAAAACCTACCCCACCAAGGACCCAGTAATTGAAGAAAGTGCAATCAAAGCCTTGGGTTAATTGGAGTAGCCTGACATGATGATAGGCTGGACAAGGGGTATGCCGATCGTTAACCCCCTATTTTTGGAAAGTTCCCTTTTTACTTTTTTGTCAAAAACAAAAAACTCAATAAAATTAATTTTATTTTAAGGAATTCAAAATCTAATTCTCCTTTTATTTTTACTCATCCTGTTTTAAAATAAATTTTCCTCAAATTATTTTAAATCCTTTTTACGGTCTCAGCAGCAAAGTAAAAAGTGAATATGCATTAAGTCACTAAATCAAAAATTAACAAAATCCCATTTCATTGCATATATATTGCTTTATTACTTTTGGCTTGGAGGAAAACACAAAAATAATGGGACTCATCCCAAAATACTTTATCTCTCTCTCACCTCCACTTACTTTCTCTCTCTTCTCTTTCTCTTTCTTCTCTTTCTCTCTCTCTCTAAAACCCTCCATCCCTGTGGCGGATACACTTTCCTTGGCGGCTACATGACGAGTCTCCGATCCCTAAAACAAAACCCTCCCCAGATGAGGCAGATGGCACCAAGTAAGATGGAACCTGGATCGACTCCTGAATATGAGCAGTCGCAGAAGCCATCGAATCTCAAATATCTCTCAGCCAGGTAGTCGACACCCGAATGTGCTGCAAGAAAAATAGAAAAGGGCAAATTAGTCAGTTTGAGGTAAAATTAAAAGGCAAAGAAATGAAAGGTATAATGCCAGATCAAGGACGTCCTCTATCAGTCCCAGCTCCTCTGGGTCCATCGCATTGGGATGATGCAGCATACGCACTAACCTTCCGTCAGACCATCAGATGTTATAGGAATGAGGAGCCAACCGCATAAATAGAACATCTGATGTCATCACCACTGTCGATGTCGATGCACCACCCGCACTGTGGGAAGACCCCACTAGCCAACTCATTCCCCTATCAAAGCCCGTAGGAGGAAGTGTCATAACGTCATATATGTTGGGAAACATCATCCAGCTCGACACAAAATTCAACTAATCATAGGTCATCACCGTGTCGGTATACGACAAATAAGGCTTGTCTACCATCGCCACCACCCTTGCTTCCTCTGACATCTCTTGATCTCGCCTCATACACATCGGGGGCCTCGCAGGTGGAACTATCACCTCCTCCTCCACCACCAGTCAAACTACCCTCTCCCCTTGATACTAGTAGTAGCCGAACTTGTGTGCAAAAAGATGACGCAACTAGGCATTCCCCCCGATCACCCCCGTGTGATGGATGGCCGTCCCCTAGGGATAGAAGGTCACCTGCAAAATCCCCAGTGAAAAATCAATATCTGAAAAGATCATCAAGGAGAAATGGTCTCGAAAAGAAAGAAGGATTTAACCGATCGCTCGTCAGCACATTCAAGACTTGACGCACCACCCCTATAGAGAGAGACCACATCTACTTCCGGTTGGACTTCTACCACCGGTACATACGATAGAAGCCCCAACAGACTCATCCTTCAAAGCTATCAATTGGGTGTTAAGCCCGATCACCTCATAAAACCAAGTCTGCAAAGGACAAGGGTCATCAATCTAAGAATCAAAAAACAAAAAAAAAGCATAAAGGAAAAATGCAAAAAATGAACAATACCTCCAAAAGATACGTGGCACCAGTAAAGGTCTGCCAATAGCACCGGTTGAATGCATTCAGAGAAGAATAAAGTGTCGCTAAAGTCAGGTTCCCCCAGTCAAAGCGAGGAATATCCGAAAACACCCTCATATAAGGCAAAAACCACAAATGGACAACTCTGTCACTCGTCGCCACCAAAAATCATCCCAACAACAAAAGAAAAAATAAACGGGCCATCTGTCATTCCTGCAGCTCGTCAGTTTTGTCGATCTATCGACTCGGCAACACCTCCTTCAAAAGGGATAGATGACTGGAGTCCTCAGAGACTATCCTCCCAATATCACCCAACGTCGCATCCACCGCTGCCACCGTCACTCGTAAAGTTCGGTCCACCTCTATCTAATCCCTCTAATAATCCATCCCTAGCAGCTGCTGCACATCGATGAGAGTCATCTTCATCTCCCCAAAGACAAAATGCATGGTTTGCGTGGTATCCCACCACCTCTTCTCTAAAGCGCAAAGACCAATCGTTTAACGAGGCGTCTCGTCCAGTGCAGACGCTAATCTACTATACCTGGCTGATGACACCACCCAACGCACCACAGGTGAAAGGTGCTCTCAGATATCCTTGAACCCCATCGTCCCTCGAGAATGCAGGTTCGATGAAGAGATATCAGTCTGTCAAAACTAAAAGGAAAAACCCTTGTCAAAATTCAAAAAAATAAGGAAATAATACCAAGTGTAAGGACATTTTGTCCATCATTTATGTATATGTCATAAGTCGTTACATCGTTGAAGAAATTCAAGTTCTCATCGTCATCAATGGATCTGAATATCAAAAGTAATCAAGGAATCATGTTTTCTGGACAACCGGACCGGTCTGCCTGTTTTAAAAAAGGAATCGGTCCGCCCCGAACCGATCCGTTATTTTGGAAATAGAACCGATTCGCCTCCAGATCGGTCTGCTTCAAGTCAGACCGGTCCGCTATGCTTCAAACCAGTATACCTCGAACCGATTGCGAACCGAAGAAGCCCTATTAAAAAATGAACGGGTCCGACCTCAGACCGATCCTCCCTAGATCTGGATCGGTTCGCCTAAGATGAAATCGTGCAGATCGTGATCAGATTTTTTAGGGCCAGTTTTCCTTTTATAAACCACTTCGGGGATTTGTTTAGCAAGACTTCTTAGAGACGATTTTCAGAGTCCAAAAACTCTAAGTCTTCAATTTTTGAGTCCCAAGACTCTTGTTTGATTCACACCACATAGCCAAACCCTTGTGAATCTGTTTGCAACCCAAGAACACATTTGTGTGTATGTTGATATCCTTGTGTAGAAGACCGTCCTTCTTCTTCATTGCTGCCCTATTGGAAAGGGAAACTTCCAGATGTCGACTACAGATCCGGCGCCTGTGGGTAATTCTGTGTCACTGTATTTTCATTGTAATCTGAGAAATTGTGTGTTACAATATTATAATGAAAATAAATGGTTTTGCCCCTTTGGGGGATTTTTCCTCAATTGTGTGTGTTTGACTGTACTAGTATGTTTTACATCTTATCAATCACGCCTTGTTGCATGTTTAGAGTTTAATTGGGTTAAACTAAGTTTTATTAAATAATATCTCTATTTGAACGCACGCGCACTCTTTCAAATTGGTATTAGAGCCAGTTACACAACTTTACCGTGTAATTTTCCACAAAATTTTTCTAAGATATCAATTTTCTGAAAAATTGATTTTTGCAAATGAGTGTGTTCATAATGGAGAAATTATATAATAAAATGCCAGTTTTTGACGGGACAAACTATGCATACTGGAAAGCTCGCATGAGATCTGCTTTAAAAGCCATTGATGAACGTGTCTGGATATTGGTTGAAAGAGGGTGGACTCCTCCCTCCGTCACTATTGAAAATATGAGTAATTTAAAACCTGTCACCTCATGGACTGAAGAAGAATTTAAATGGTCGTCATTCAATTCTAAAGGGTTAAGTGCCATTTTTGGATCCGTCACTCCTGACGAATTTCGACGTATAATGACGTGCACCACGTCAAAAGAGGCATGGGATGTTTTGCAACTAACCCATGAAGGTACGAATGCAGTGAAAGAATCTAAACTGCAAAATTTAACAACTCAATTTGAGACCATCACTATGCATGAAACTGAATGTTTTGATGATTTTTATGCTAGGTTTTCTGACATTGTTAACACTAGCTTCAATCTTGTTGAACGCATTCCTAATGCTAAAGTTGTCAAAAAGATTCTCCGTTCTCTCCCTAAGCGTTTTATCCCTAAAGTCACTGTGCTAAATTCTATGGGTAACTTAAATACGCTAAAATTGGAAGAACTTGTAGGAGATTTGCAAACTTATGAGATTGATATGTTCCCTAAATCTGTCAAGTCTAAAGATAAGGGAATTTCACTTAATGCCCAAGAGAGAAAAAGTGAAGGGTCGGCAAGAAAGAGAGTTGAGTCATCTAGATAGAAAAATATTGACACGTCTGATTCTGAGTGTGATTTTGACTTAGATGATTAAGCTCTATTTGCTAAAAATTTTAAGAAAATTCTCAAATTTAAGAAAAATGGAAATTCCAAAGATAAAAAGAATTTTCAAAAAAATAAGTGTGAAAATAAAAATGAGAAAGATTTTAAAGACCCCCCTAAGAAAGACAGTGAGAGATGCTATGAGTGCAACAGTAGGGGTCATAGAGCCTTTGAGTGTGCCACACGTCTGAACAGAGAGAAAGGGAAAGTTATCCTTAATGCTACCCTTAGCGACGACAGTGAGGTCGAGTCCGTGGACTCAGGAGATGAGTCACAGCATGAGTGTAACTTCACTGCATTCATGGCTAGTCATGTGAGCACTTCTAGTACTCCTCACGACGATTAGGATGATGCATCACAGGGACACCTCGACAATGAGATCGATGTGAGTGAGGGGGAGGATGACACAAGTGAGAGCGAGAGTGATCTTCCACGCGCCTATGCCGAACTATATTCTAAGTCCTTTAAAACTAAAAAGCGTAACAAAGCGTTAGTTCTTAGGATCACCGCTTTAGAGGAAGATTTAAGAAGAGAGAGAGAGAGAGAGAGAGAGAGAGAGAGAGAGAGAGAGAGAGTCCTCCACCTACACTACCTTAAGAGAGAGAGAGTCTGCATGTGTTAAAAAAGGGAGTTTGTTTAGAAAGAGAGAGTTCTTTCGAGAAAGAGAGAGAGGACTTGACTAAATAAGTGGCTAGTCTTACGAGTGAGCTCCATACCTCCATGGAGACTCGGAAGAAACTTGAAGCCCTTATAGCCCAGCTTACTCATGATCTTGAGAAAGCATGGGAATTCAAGGTACGAATCGAGGACAGATTTGGGAAGATGGGAAAGATGTTCCTCGGCCCCGCTTTAGGTTTTGGTGATCGATAGGGAATTGGTTATGATGGTGCCTCCATCTCAAATTGCACCTGGACCAGTCCCTGAGTTTACTACAACTCCTTATGGCCATCGCCAAATACCACAAAGGAGAGTTCGACCAAGAAAAGCAAACTAAGGTCCGCTTAAGAATGTGTTCTTTTGTACATATTGCAAAAGAAAAGGCCACCTGAGGGAGTTTTGCTATAGTTTGGGTCGAACACGACATACTACTACTCCACCACGTCATACTAATGAGTTTTCCAATCTAAGAGAGCGTGTTGAGCATTTAGCTGCCACATCATAGAGTTTGATGAAGGAATTACGATGGATGTCTTTGCCATCAGTGAATGCTTCTCACATCCCGGCTAAAACCAACAACAACAAGGGTAAACAAAAGGTTACCACTTCTTAGGTGCCTAAGATAGATTAGAAAGCCCTTGTTGTCCATTTCGCTCTCAAAGCTCATAATACCTCACAGTGGTATTTTGATAGTGGGTGCTCCAGACACATGACAGGTGATGCCTCATTTTTTACCTACCTTGAGGATTATAATGATGGTAGGGTCACCTTTGGAGATGGGAGCCAGTCTAGCATTGTAGGATGAGGTAAAGTAGAGTTACCAAGAATTCCTAAGCTAGAGAATATTTTGTACGTCAAAGGCTTAAAAGCAAACCTTCTCAGCATTAGCCAGTTGTACGACGCTGACTTTGCAGTAAAGTTTGACGGGGATGCGTGTAATGTCTACAATCAAGCCGATAAACTTTTAGTGCAAGGGGTGAGGACCGAGGATAATTTATATGGGACTGTGACCACTTCCTCACTTGTCTGCAACAGCTCCACGACCACTCCTATGGATTTGTGGCACCAACGTCTAGGTCACATGACCGTTAGAGATTTGACTCATTTAGCTAAAAAGGACCTAGTACGTGGCTTACCATCTCTTGGAAAGTCAACTTCAACGATTTGTGGACCCTGTCAGTTGGAAAAACAAGTTCGGAGCCCTCATAGGAAGTTGCATTCCATTACCACCTCCCGAGTACTTGAGCTGATTCACATGGATCTTATGGGTCCTACTCGTACTGGGAGTTTGGGTGGTAATAAGTATATCCTCGTGATGGTAGACGATTTCTCCAAATATTCTATTGTAGGTTTTCTGAGGGAGAAATCCGATGCTGTTGAGTTTTTAACGACCAAGTGTCGTGTCCTACAAAATCAACATGGAATCACTATTAATAGGATCCGTAGTGACAACGGCATAGAGTTTAAGGAAGCAAAAGTAGATCTCTACTGTGATAGCCTTGGGATCAAACATGAGTTTTCTGCTGTGAAGACTCCTCAACAAAATGGGATTGTTCAGAGAAAGAATAGGACGATACAGGAAATGGCTAGATTTATGCTTCTAGGTCGTAATATTTCTAAGAGATTTTGAGCAGAGGCAGTGTCTACTGCATGCCACGCGCTGAATAGGGTTTACCTGCGTCCACACACACTTAAGACGCCTTATGAATTGTGGACTGGAAAAAAAACCAACCTTGTATATTTCTGTGTTTTGGGGAGTAAATGTTACATCTTACGGGATAGAGAGCAATTAGGAAAGTTTGACTCCCGAAGCGACGAGGGAATATTGTTAGGCTATTCATCGAATAGTAGAGCGTACCGAGTTTTTAACCTGAAGAGCTCTAAGGTTATGGAGTCAATAAACGTCACCGTGAAAGATGACGAACCTTCAACGGTTATTGATCCTAACCTTCAGTGTGAGGATGAGGAATTTTCTGGTAGTGATTTACTTGTCCCTCACCCACACTTTGTGCACCCTACTCCTGTGTTAGGGGACACACCTGCTTGGGTTCACAAGAGTCATGACCCTTCTGCCATTGTTGGTGATCCCACTCTAGGGCTCAAGACTCGTGCTCAACTAGAGAACATTGTCAGCCATTTTTGCTACACGTCCAAAGTCGAGCCCAAGAATCATAAAGAAGCCCTCAAGGATGAACACTGGATATCTGCTATGCAGGATGAGTTGCTTCAGTTTAAAAAGAATAGTGTCTGGGAACTTGTTCCCCGACCTAGTGAGACTAATGTGATAGGTACCAAATGGATTTTTAAGAATAAAATGGATGAAAATGGTACCATAATCAGAAACAAGGCTAGGTTGGTCTCTCAAGGCTACACACAGATATAGGGTGTAGACTTTGGGGAGACATTTGCTCCTGTTGCGAGGCTTGAGTCCTTTCGCTTACTACTCGCCATCACCTGTCATCTGCGTTTCAAGTTATATCAGATAGATGTCAAGAGTGCCTTTCTGAATCGCATTCTACAGGAGGAGGTTTATGTTGAACAACCAAAAGGGTTTGAAGACCCTAAGCACCCGGAGCACATCTATTATCTGAGAAAAGCCTTGTATGGTTTGAAGCAAGAAGCTCGTGCTTGGTACGAAAAGATTACTTCCTATCTCTTAGCCCGTGGCTTCAAGAGAGGGGGAGTTGATATGACACTGTTCGTCAGGAGAGATGACGGTGCTATTTTGGTTGCCCAGGTCTATGTGGAAGACATAGTCTTTGGATCCATAGGCTCCCAGCATACTCACCACTTTGAGGAGGAGATGAAAAGTGAGTTTGAGATGAGCATGGTAGGTGAGCTTGCTTTCTTCCTTGGTCTCCAAGTTTGTCAGCTAGAGGATGGGATGTTCATCTCCCAATCCAAGTATGCTAGAGACCTAGTGAAGAAATTTGGTCTAGACTCAGCTAAGCATGCACGTACACCTATGAGTACTTCTATCAAGCTTAGTAAGGACACTTCAGGCAAGGACATTGAGCAAACCTTGTATCGGAGTATGATAGGTAGTCTTCTCTACTTGACTGCCAGTCATCCCGACATAGCCTTTAGTGTTGGAGTCTGTGTGCGATATCAGGCGTCCCCGAAAGAGTCACACTTACTCGCTCTAAAACATATTATCAAATACGTGAGTGGGACTCTCTCATATGGTATTTGGTGTTCCTTTGATACCAATGACCGTTTCTCCGCCTATTCGGATGCCGATTGGGCCGGGGATGTAGATGGTTGTAGGAGCACTTCTGGTGGGTGTTTCTATTTTGGTTTTGCTCTTGTCTCATGGTTGAGCAAGAAGAAAAACTCCATCTCTTTGTCCACTGCGGAGGCTGAGTACATCACCGCCGGGAGTTGTTGCACGTAACTCTTGTGGATGAAGCAGATGCTGGAAGATTATGGGATTTCACAGGACACCATGACCATTTCCTGTGATAACACGAGCGCGATACATATATCCTGCGATCCAGTCCAGCATTCGCGCACAAAGCACATCAGGATACGCGAGCACTTTATACGACAGTTAGTTGAGGAGCAAGTCGTATCCCTGAGTTTTGTTCCCACTGACCATCAGTCAGCTGATATTTTCACAAAACCTTTAGATGCCCTTAGATTCGAGAGTCTTAAGAATTCTTTGGGGATTTGCACAGTTGACTGAAGGGTTGGTCCGTGTCTAGCATAGGATGCATTTATTTCATATCATTTGATGCATATTGCTAGCTTATATCATATGTTTTGTTGCCCAGCTATTTCTTTATTCTTATGAAAAATCCAAAAAGATTTTCGTTTTATAAAAATTTTAGAAAAGCTCAATAGATTTAATTTTGATAATTTTTTTTGAAAAATCCAAAAATATTTTTGTATTTTATTTGCACCTTCTGTGGATGAGCATTTAAGATAGCCGAGTCAAAATTTCATTCCATTTATCCATGTGACTGTTTGATAGTGATTTGAGACGGTACATCATTTCATCCATGTACTTTACATTGTTTGGAGTCTTTGAGATGTGATAAGTGATATATTTCTACATGTTTGACTCCTATCTCCTTTATTGCACACAGGCATGGCTATATTTGATTATTGTACTTATCTATCACATATTAGCTTGAGTGTTTCCATCTCAATTCTGTCTATATAACGTACATTATGCGATAAAACTTGACAAGATTGGAATGCATGTAAAAACCGTTTTGATGAGACTGTGTGATTATTTGAAAATGGGGAAGGACCTAAAAAATGTAGGAATTTTATTATCCGGGGTCCAAAGAGGTTAAAAGAGCCCAAAAAATTTAAAGGCAATAAAAAGCAATACATGCCACATATGGGCCATTAGGTTTCACCATCAATTCTCCAAAGTTTGAGAATTTAGATTACATCTACAAGAAAATATATATGAGGGAGTTTGGTTGGAGTATTTAAATGGGTTTTCACTTCCTTGAAAGTCCTGAACAAGCATGAAATCATTTTGGACGTTATTGGTGTGGAAATCACTGTGAGCTTTGATTTATTGATTTGATTGAGTCAATTTCTCTTATTTCCATTTTTTTTACACCAAAGGAAGCATTTGAGTTCATTCGTTAGGAGTATCCGATATTCATCGTGCACATATGTCATGTTTGTATGCATTGATTTTCCTATCGAATTTTATCACACCCATACATTTACGCTATCAACGACTTGGTTGTTTTATGCTCGTTCATGGTGTATTTCTTTGTTTATATTCTTTTGTTTGAAAAATTTTGAAAATTTCAAAAATAGTGGTTTATTACCTTGTGACATTCTCCATGTACATCTATTTCTGTTTCTCATATCTATCTATTTGGGGACATCATAAAAAAAGGGGGAGAAAGAATTATCATATTATGGGGGAGTTTTGAGTGTTTTGAGTTTGAGGATCTATTTTAAATTGGTATCTATGTTTAGCTCATTTCAAACCTTATATGTCACGTGGTATTTTGCTTTGTCTCATGTGTGTAGGTACTTCTTTGATGATCTCTGAATTGCACACCCTGATGAGAAAAGCATTGAGATTCCTGAAGAGTTGAAGAACAAACTATGAAGTCTTATTCAATTGTACATTTTTAGTTTTGGGTTCATGGAAGGGTAGATTTGTATAGGCAAATTGATTTTTGATCTTTGATAATTCGGATGTTTTTATGTTTGTACCGGCATAGACATAGGGGGAGATTTGTAAGGACATTTTGTCCATAATTTATGTATATGTCATAAGCCGTTACATCGTTGAAGAAATTCAAGATCTCATCGTCATCAACAGATCCGAATATCAAAAGTAATCAAGGAATCAAGTTTTATGGACAGCCGGACCGGTCCGCCTGTTTTAAAAAAGGAATCGATCCGCCCCGGACCGATCCATCATTTTGGAAAAAGAACCAAACCGCCTCCAGACCGGTCCGCTTCAAGTTAGACCAGTCCGCTATGCTTCAAACCAGTATACCTCGAACCGATTGCGAATCGAAGAAGCCCTATTCAAAAACCAACCGATCCGACCTCGGATCGATCCGCCTCAGATCTGGACCGGTCCGCCTAAGATGAAAATGTGCAGATCGTGTTCAGATTTTTTAGGGCCAGTTTTCCTTTTATTAACCACTTCGGGGATTTGTTTAGCAAGACTTTTTAGAGACGATTTTCAGAGTCCAAAAACTCTAAGTCTTCAATTTTTGAGTCCCAAGACTCTTGTTTGATTCACACCACATAGCCAAACCCTTGTGAATCTGTTTGCAACCCAAGAACACATTTGTGTGTATGTTCATATCCTTGCGTAGAAGACCGTCGTTTTTCTTCATTGCTTCCCTCCTGGAAAGGGAAACTTCCAGCCGCCGACTACAGATCCGACGCCTGCGGGTAATTCTGTGTCACTGTATTTTCATTGTAATCCGAGAAATTATATGTTACAATATTATAATGAAAATAAATGGTTTTGGCCCTTTGGGGGATTTTTCCTCAATTGTGTGTGTTTGACTGTACTAGTATGTTTTACATCTTATCAATCACGCCTTGTTGAATGTTTAGAGTTTAATTGGGTTAAATTAAGTTTTATTAAATAATATCTCTATTTGAACGCACGCGCACTCTTTCACCAAGAAAATAAAGAAATACCAAAGGTCATTAGCACTTACATAACCAACATAGTTCACCACCCTAGCGGATCGATGGTGCGTCAGCTCACAAAAAAGAGTCCGCTCGTCCGCAACTAGCTCAAATGAGTCAAAAGCATTCTCACTACCCAATGGTAGGAGCACCCTGGTCCGCCACTCCAAATGCGTCATGTTGCCAACACCCAACCATGCCATATGGATCTCACTGCTTGAAATATCCATCATTTCTTAGTTTTGAAGGAAAAAGGAAAGCTAAAACAGTTCACAGAAAGGAAATGCAGAAGATAGAAGATCTGAGAACTGTGAAAAATGAGGAAATCTCGCCCCTTTTTGTAGGAGGCTAAGGGACATGCCGATCGACAGCTCCCAAAAACATACCAATCGACATTATCCCTTCACCTGCCTAAGAAAGCCTGAAAGATCGTGCCACTGCCATTGGGCACCCCCTACACCCTACCGGTCGTTACCTCCCTAACATTTCTTACAAAAATTCCCAAAAAATGCCATAAAATCTCGAAAAATCCCAAGAAAAATACTAAAATTACCAAATGAATTTTAGAACCTTTTTCACCAAGAAAAACATTTTTAATACCACACGTACTTCCCCAGTGGAACACTTACTTCCCCAGTAAAATTCCTAAAAATCAATTAGATATCTCCCCAACAAAGTCTCCAAAGGACATCACAAAAATCAAAAAATTCCCTAACAAGGATGCATCCAATCCACGAATTAATATTTTTTCTCCAGTGGAGTCTCCAAACTTCCCCAAGAAATTTATGGCCCACAATTTACTAAAGCCCTCAGAATTAGTGACCTCTACTAAAGCCCTCAGAATTTGCTTCGACCCGCAGAATTGGTCATCTCTACTTCGATCATAGAATTGGTCACCTCTACTTAGGCCCTCAGAATTATCTTCGACTCTTAGAATTTGGCGCTCCTACTTAAGCCCTCAGAATTGGCTTTGAGCCTCAGAATTGGTCTCTCCCACTTAAGTCCGCAGAATTAGTCATCTCTACTTAAGCCCTCAAAATTGGCTTCAACCCGTAGAATTGGTCATTTCTACTTAAGCCCTTGGAATTGGATTTGACCCTCATAATTGGTCTATACTTCCACCCACAGAATTGGTCACCTCCACTTATGTCCTCTGAATTGACCTAGGCCCTCAGAATAGGTCACTCTTACTTAAGGTCCTCAGAATTGACCTCAGCCCTCAGAATTGCTCGCTCCTATCTTAAGCCCTAAAAATTGACTTCGACCCTCAGAATTGGTCTCTCTCACTTTGGTCCTCATAATTGACCTCGGCCCTCAGAATTGGTCTCTCCCACTTAAAGTCCTCAGAATTGTCCTCGACCCTCAAAATTGGTCGATCTTATTTAAGGTCCTCAGAATTGATCTCGGCCCTCAAAATTAGTCGCTCCCATATTAAGCCCTCATAATTGGCTTCAACCCTTAGAATTGGTCACTCCCTAGCCTAAGTCCTCAAAATTTATCTCACCCCACAGAATCAGCTCTCCCCATCATTTCCTTAGGTCCCTAGAATCGACCTCGACCCTCTGAATTGGCCATCCTTGTCCCTTAGCTACGCAGAATCGACCTCTTTCCTAAAAATCATATGGTGTCTATTAGACGGATTTCACTTGTTCTAAGATCACCTGTCGAGGGTCTCTATAGACACCACATTCTAGGACCCCCTAAGTCTCTCCTTAGGTCCCTAGCACCTCCCCATTTCACTTGAAAACCTAGGTCATACTTCGAGTACTAATCTAAAGGACATTGGGCACCCTCGGGCCCCGTTTGACTTCAATAACTCTATCATACGAGATAAATCTCAATAAATCTTTGAAGGGTGCTGAAACCATTTCCAGGGGTCTATTCAATGCGCAAAATGGCATAACCATTTAAATGAATGATCCATTTTCCCCTAAAAAATGATCCGAACTATTTAACCATGGTCAACTCTTCAGCTTGAATGAGACTAAATGAATATTCAAATGGCACTGAATACCCTTTCCGACGGTTTGCCCCGTGCATGAATTAGCCTTGCGGTACGGATGAACGACCCGTTTTACACCAAAAGGTCACTAGGCACTTTCGAGCCCCGATTGACCAAAGTCAACTTTCTAAACCGACCATAGCTCTTTGGAATTTGAATTACCTCGCATAACCTTTCCAATGGTCTACCCCGTGCACAATTCTGACTTACCGTTCGGATGAATGATCCGTTTTCGTCCGATAATCTCCCGTCAAAGGACCAACGAGCACTTTCGAGCCCGTTTGACCCAAAGTCAACTCCCAAACCCGGGAGCATCCCAAAGGACTCTTGAATGTATCTGAATTACCTTTCCAAAGGTATGTTCTGTGCACGATTTGGATCAACGAATTACGTTCTACGACCATTTTTTCAAAAAAAATCTGCACGAGACTGCCAATTGGCAGGTCCATTTACCTGCCTATCGGCAATGGTAGGGCTAGGGCTATGCCATTGGCACCCCCTTACCCTATAAATAGTGGTCATGATCTCACTTCCAATACACACCTCAGATCCATCAATATTAGTGATCTCAGCAACATTATCTAGTAATTAGTGAAGTTTCCTTGTAAGAAATTTCTTTTAATCTTTCATTCTCATCCGTTTCATACCCAATTTAGCAAAAAAATCTCATTCTCTCTCATACAAAATTCATCTTAATACTCAAGGGTGTTCATCAAGGATCAAGATCAAGCTTCAATTCTCAAAAAAAGTTCCAAAATTATTCTCTCTCTTTAAATTCTTTATTTTCACATTAGTTACATAAGTTCTTAATCTAGCTTTTACTTTCGTTTATACATATTAACATCTCACCTTTTTGTTAGTTATATTTCACAAACTTTATTTTCTATAAAAAAACAAAAAAAAAACAAAAAGAGGGTTACACCTATAAATTCCAACGGGATTACCCATCACAATTTCTTAAAACTGAAATACATTTTTCTACATACACACATATAATAAATTTCCATTCAAATCTATGGGATAAACCCCACCCTTAGGTCGCATGCGAACTACGTGGACTTTGATGACTTTATAGGCTACGTAGGCATTTTGGGTTAAAACCCAAGACTCGAATCCAAATTTTCAATTTTCTAATTTTTTAATTTTTCCCAATTTTCCCATTTTCGTATTTGCTTCCTTTTTAATTATATTTACTTTTTATATATATTATATCTAGGATCCTTCTTAGAATTTTATACAGCATATATTATCGTTTCTTTATAATGATCAATATCTCGATAAGCGCATAAATCGTATTTTCTATATATTATTTTGGGAACATTCCTATGGATGACCTCACTTTATCTTTTCCACGGTATGAGTTGGGCGATTCCAATCTCCATTACACCCACACACACACAATTCACAGAGAAATAAAGAAAAATAGTAGCACAAGCCTATGAAAGAGCCAAAGGGCGGGATGGGTGCCTAACACCTTTCCATTCCGTAACTTAGCCCCCGGACCTTCAAACTATTGGTTTCGTAAGCATCAGTTTGTCTTTGATGTCGCTCTCCCGAGGCGGTGATAAGTTCTTTTGCCTGTTTTGTGCAAAATAAGTTGGCAAATCCATCTCTTTACATTCACCCCACACCGACAACAATCGAAGATTTCTTAGAGTAAGAGAGCGTGGGATCTTTACCCCCCCCCCCCCCCAGGGAAGGAGATGGGTACAGGGTTGACTGGTTAGAGCGACGTGAGTGGTTGTTGGCATCACAAGTATGTTCACGGCTAACGAAATTGGGAAAACTGGATATATTAACGTGACGTACATGGAACCTCACGAGTATGTGCAGTGCTAACGAAATTGGGCAGACATGCTATGGTGTGGTGTGTAAAATTGTTGGCGCGCCAAGAGTATGTGCAGGACCAATAGAAAGATATACTGACGATACTGGTGTGACATTAATAATATTAATTATAATTATGGGCATGCGAGGAGTATGTGTTGGACCAAAAGAAAGGTAAACTGGCTATACTAGTGTCGCATTAATAAATTGGATGCATTAATTCAATTAATAGTTATGAGATTTTAATTTAATGTTAAAATAATTTAATTGGAGTTGAATAATAGGTGACTTAGTTTATGTGGGTAATTGGTGTTGTTTTATTTACTCGCATGTTCTTGTATCGCGTAATTTAAATACTCTATTGTAATATTTATCTCGTAGGATGCTTGTGTCTGGATTCACATATCCTACTTGGGAGGAGGAGTTGGTGTTCATGCGGTGGGCTCTGACCCATTCCGTTGACTAACATTTCAGGTATAGTTGGATTAGAGATTTGTGGAATGCAGCTGGAGATTATTTTATTTGTTTAGTAGTTTAGTTTCGATTTTTCATTCCGTCATTTTATTTATGAGACAATTGTTTTTGGATTTAGTGGACCATTCGTTTCCACAAATGTTTACGTTTTCTTTTCAGTCGAAGTTACAGTTAGATTATTTGATTTAAGTATGAATTTATCTTTTGGAATGGAGTTTTATTTTGTAGTTAGCATGGTGATGGATATTATCATGTGGATGTCTATATTTGAGGAATTAAATTTTGATTATATCTTCTGGAAAAAAAATTAATGTCTCATATTTTTGTCACATGCTAAGAGTGGTATTTTAATTCTGATGCCCAGCGTAGTTTGGCAGCGGGTACTGGCCACCTTCAATGTCAAAATACGCGGAGTGACATAGTTGGTATCAGAGCTTGGTCTTAGGTCTCGTACGTTCTGAGTCCATTACATCCTTCTCATTATCGATCTTTGATTCCCTTTGTTGATTCATACTCTCTCGGGTATTGGATCTAATATACGTGTTAGTTGTGTTTCTTGGAGATAGGGTGTGTTGTGTTAAGGCCATTGTAGCCATTGAGGTTAGAAATAGTAATCTTGATGTGAGGATCCTTAGAGTTGATTTTGGAGACGAGATTTATTTTGAAGATCGTTAGTACTGATGTTAGTTATCTCTAGTATCAATGTGGTGATGTGATTTAATTTGATTTGAGGACTTAAGCGTTGCGATGGATTTTGGAGATACAATCGAGTGGTGATTCGTGGGAGAGCATTGTACGCCGTTATTTTCATAGTTATGCTTATACATAGTTAAGATATATATTATACTTTTTTCATGGGGTAAGTGCATGTAGTATTGGATGTATGGGCACCCAATCATGTCATTCTACAGGTAGGCATATGTGAGCCTTATTTTATTTGCCCAACTTTACGTTTTACGTTCATGCTTTGTTGATGCAATTCCATATTAGTGGGGGAGAATGTAATACCCCGTGATTTTAGACCGTAAATATCCTTTTATAAATCGAAAATTGGAAAAATATTTTTTTTGATTTAATAATTTTTAGTGTTTAAAAATGTTGGTTTTGATATATAAGAAATAAGGTTTTTATTGGATTCGAAATCGGGAACAAAATCAGATGTTTTCAACTTTTCTTCTCTATCGACTGAACAGTGGGGGAACAGATTTGGCCCAGGGGGAATTGGTTCAGCCCTAGAGTTAAATCTATTTGATCCGAGACAGATTTGGTTAATTGGCTTCTCGTTGGGTGTTTGTGCTAGTTTCAAACTCTTTTGTTTTCCTATATTAAAAAGGCTCAGGGATTAGGCTTTTTAAACACTTTTAACTCATCCCAAAAAGAAATAGCCACCCAAGTTATTCTCTCCTCTCTTTTACAAAACCTAAAGCCCATTAAAAATAAATTTTAACTCAAGTTTTGAAGATCCAAATAAAATTTTCTCAATATCAACCAAGAACGAGTCTTTGTTATTTTCCCGGAAGGATCGCAACCGTATAATCAAAATTTCGAAGCAACTTCTTATCAGGAATGAATACTTCTATTCTTACCCTTAAGTGTTATATATTTTAAATATTTCCTAAACTTTAATTAATCATATTTTATTAAAAATAATTAAGATGATTAATTAGGAAAAGTGAAAGAAAATTCGGGGTAATTTTTATTGAACATAAAAATATAATTGAAGGCTTGAAACAATCGCTGAAAACTGTTACTAAAGCCCTTTAATACAATATTAGACTATTTAAGTAACTCCGAACTATTTTTTGAGGAAACTCTTTTCTTTAAATCAAATCAGGTTAATCATAAGATGTGTTTAATAAAATATGCACGAGATCAGTTCAAGATTTGTTAACAAGTTTTCAAAAACAAAACTAAGACAGTTTAAATCAGCACACTATTAAGAATGAGATGAGGAGATGTAGAAAGATTAATGACAAGATATTTTTAACCTGGTAAAACCTCACCCAACTGAGGAAACATCCATGGTGACTTCTAAGTCACAAACCAAAAATCCACTAAAACAAAATATATCAGTTACAAACTATATAACACACATGCACATAAATTAGTCCTATACAAGTTTAGGAATGTACCCACTGCTTTCCTTCTAAATTCTCTGCAGTTCTGATTATTTATGTGGCTCTCCCAGTTTGCTAACTTCCACTTTGTTCCCGTCTTTACATCGACTCTTGTTTCAAGATCTTATTACCAACACTTTCAGTGTTGTAGTGTGTAAGTGTTTGTGATGGTTCTATAACACAGGCATGCACACACACACGCTTATTTATACAAACAGTCCTATCAAATTACAGTTAAGATCCATATGCTGTGATTTTTAATTTCTCTCTTCTTAGGAAACAAAAACTTTATTTGACCTTTTAATCAGTCACGGAATCCAAGGTTGCCTTGCTCATAAGACTGCCAAGATCATATCCAATTTCAGAGGGTTTTGAAAATGATTTTGAAATTGGAAACCACCAATTGCGATTCTAACTAGGTTAAAAGTCTTGTTTCAAAAGAACTAGAAACAGAAAATAATTTTGCTGATTTTGAAGTTAAAAACATTTACAGAAAATAATCAACAAAAGATTTCTCAAGACGAGAAACTAAGAATGTAGATCTAAGTGTAATATAACATAAAATGACCAGATCTATGATTTCTATAAAACAGAAATACAGATCTAACCTAATGTTTAAGTTGGAAATAACTCTCAAACACTCAGGGTTGGTGTTTGGTGTAACCGGTTTTAGGAAAATGAGTTAGGGTTTGAAACTGTGTTTGGACGAATTAGGGTTTGAAACTCTCTCTCTCTGGTTTCTCTCACGTCTCTCTATTCTCTCTCTTCTCTCTTCTCTCTTCTCTCTCTACTTAGACGAAGTGGCAAAAGTCTATCAAAGGCTGAGGGTAAGCCTCCTTATATAGGGGGCTGAGAAGGATCGAGAAGGCTATTCAAAATCAAGGGATGGGATTTGGTCTTCCCAAATTGACTTTGATCCAAAGGAGAACTAAAAGCGGTGGGCTAAAAGGCTTCTGATTGGATGATAATGGTTTCACAGGTATTGGCTTCAAACGCATGCAGAGCATTGATAACAACGATCCAAGGGCTGATAATGGACAACGGTTTTGAGTCTTTAAAGAAACACAAATCCGACCGGTATACGGGTGACAGGTGTAGGGCTGATATCGAACCTCACACGCGTGTATGAAAATAATTACATATGCACCCTATAGTATTTAGCGCTTTCGGATCCTACCCAAATGAACCTATATGAATAAAACCATAAAATTAGTATTTAAACACACACAACTCTCACACAATCAATTTTATGCAATATATGAACAATGTATGCTATCCGAATGTGTGTGAGTGTTTATGAATATACCTTTAATCAATTAAACAAGAGGAATGAAGAGTATAGTAGAGTCTGAGTCTTTTTGGATTCTAGGTAAAGGACTCAATTTTGTCACTATTTCCAAACTAGATGAGCACTTAAACAATGTAAACTCAAGTGAGTTAAGAGTATAAGGTGCTTCAATCGCATGTTTAGATTAGTTCTTTGGGTTATGTTAGATTTCTGTGACGAATCTCATGTTAGAATTAAAATGTGAACATGGAATAATGTTTCCACTCATAAAATTATGATATTAAATGTGGGTCTTGTAGAACGAACTTATTTGTTATGTAGGATTATTGTTATGCATGTTGGAATTGGATTATGTATTAAATTGCTAAAGTATCACTCGTATTGAAACTATAGAATTTGACAACTTGTGTGACTAAATGATAGAATTTTATATTTCATGATTAAATGGATGAAATTGAAATGGAATTGAAACTGCAGTATTTAATGGACGATCTTAGTGTTTAATTAAAATATAATTTATGTGGATATTATTCGTGTAAATATTTCAACGTCACGTGAATATTGGAATTTGGGGAGTAGTTATACTTTCACCCTTGTTTTATAGGTTGTTTTGTAGGTATGGGACTAGCAGGTAGACTTGTGTATT
This sequence comes from Sambucus nigra, assembly GCA_949130495.1. Lineage (NCBI taxonomy): Eukaryota > Viridiplantae > Streptophyta > Magnoliopsida > Dipsacales > Adoxaceae > Sambucus > Sambucus nigra. The sequence goes on from OX422218.1 coordinate 135,740,128, forward strand.
GTTAGCACTTTATAGGTATGGGACTAGTGTGTGTATGCTTGTACGGTTGGATATTTTTTGGGTGGGGCGAGGTAGTACGTCGTTACATTATTTAGTTAACAAAGGTGTGAGACTAGGTAATGATTTTGAGAGGTATTATTCCTAGGTAACAAACTAGGTAATACTTATGGTTTGGTGACCTATAGATATGGGACTAGGGATGTTTTTTGGTTGTGATATCCGAATTAAGGGTGGTACTAATTTAGAATAAGAGAATTAAGAATTTTTAATTATTTTCTAAGATAATAAATGGGTATTAAAATGGATTTGTGTCATGAGTATGGGTAGGGCTAACGGCAATTGAGTTGACTAGCTATAGTGACGTGGGTGTGTATTAGCGTCACAAGTATGTGCAAGCCTAAAGAAATTGAGAAAATTGGATATATTGACATCTCATGCATGGAACCTCGTGAGTATGTGCAGTGCTAACGAAATTGGTTAAATTATCTATCGTGAGGGGAATGGGTGTGGTGTATAAAATTATTGTCACGTCAGGAGTATGTGCAAAACCAATATAAAGCTTCCTAGACTGGTGTTGCATTAATAATATTAGTTATTATTATGGGTATACCAGGAGTATGTGCAAGACCAATAGAAAGGTAAACTGGCTATACTGGTGTCGCATTAATAAACTGGATGGATTCATTATTTCATAATTATGAGATTTTAATTTAATGTTGAAATAATATAATAGGACTTGAAAAATGGGGGACTTAGTTTATGTGGGTAATTGGTGTTATTTTATTTTACTCACATTTTCCTATATGATGTAATTCAAAATACAGTATTGTAATATTTATCTCGTATAATGCTTATGTCTAGATTCACGGATCCTAATTAGGAGAAGTAGATGGATTTTGTGTGGTGGGCTCTAACCCATTTCATTGACTAATATTGCAGGTATAGTTGTTGAAATAGGTGCATAGATTGGATTGTAGATTCGTGGAGTGAAGCTGGAGATTATTTTATTGATTTAGTAGTTTAGTTTAGATTTTACATTCCCTCGTTTTAATTTTGAGACAATTGTTTATGTATTAAGTGGACCATTTGATTCCACGGTTGTTTACGATTTCTTTTGCAATTAGAGTTAAAGTTGGATGATTTCATTTAAGTATTAATTTATCTTTTGGAGTTGAGTTTTATTTTGTAGTTAACATGGTGATGGATTTTATTGTGTGGATGTTTATATTTGTGGGATTAAATTCAGATTATATCGTGTGGAAAAAAATTAATGTCTCATATTTCTATCACATGTTAAGAATGGTATTTTAATTCTGATCCCCAGCGTAGTTTAATAGTGGGGACTGGCCACCTCCAATGTCAAAATACGCGGTGGGTCAATGTTTGTGTCAAAACGTGGTCTTAGGTCTCTTATGTTTTGAATCTATTATAGATTCTACATTACCGATCTTTGACTCCCTTTGTTGATTCGTATTCTCTACGGTAATTGATCTAGCATACGTGCTAGTTGTATTTCTTGGATCTAGGGTGTTTTTTGTTAAGGACGTTGTAGGCATTGATGTTAGAAATAGTAATCTTGATGTGAGGATCCTTAGAGTTGATTTTGGAGATGGGATTTATTTTGAAGATCAATAGTTTCGATGTTAGGTATCTCTAGTATCGACGTGCTAATTTGATTTGATTTGAGGACTTAATCCTTGCGATGGCTTTTGGAGATAGAATCGAGTGGTGATTCACGAGAGAGTGTGGTACACCGTTATTTTCATAGTTATGCTTATATATATAGTTAAGATATATATTGTACTTTTGTTCGTGAGGTAAGTGTGTGTAGGATTGGGTGTATAGGCGACCAATCGTATCATTCTATGGGTAGGCATATGTGAGGTTTATTTTATTTTCGCAACTTTACATTTTTCGTTTACATTTCGTCAAATTTCGACGACGAAATTCCTATTTTAGTGGGGGTGAATGTAATACCCCGTGATTTTGGACCATAAATATCTTTTTATAAATCAAAAATGGAAAAAATATTTTTTAGATTTAATTAGTTTTAGTATTTAAAAATGTTGGTTTTTATATATAAGAAACAAGTTTTTGGCCGGATTCAAAATCGGGAACAAAATCGTATTTTTAAAAAATTTCTACTTTGTCACCTGAACAGGGGGGAACAGATTCGGCCCAGAGGGAATCGATTTTGCCCTAGGGTGGAATTGATTCGGTCCGGGCAGATTTGGCAAATTGACCTCTTTTTATTGTTTGTGTTGGTTTTAAACTCTTTTGTTTACCTATATTAAAAAGGCTCAGGGTTTAGACGTTTTAAACACTTTTAACTCATCACAAAAGGCAGTATTTTACCAAATTATTCTCTCCACTCTTTGATAAAACCTAAACCACATTAAAAATAAGTTTCAACTCAAGATACAAATCAAGTTTTCTCAAGATCAACCAAGAACGAGTCTTTGTTATTTTTGCGAGAGGATTGCAACCATACAATCAGAATTTCGAAGCGACTTTTATCAAGCATGAATAGTTCTATTATTCCCCTTAAGTGTTATATGTTTTAAATATTGCCTAAACCTTAATTAATCATTTTTTTAAAATATATATAGGTATATTAATTAGGAAAGGTGAAAATAAATTCATGTTTTTTTTTATTAAATCTAAAAATGTGATTTAAGACTAGAAACAATCGCATGTTTAGATTAGTGCATTAGGTTACAGTAGATTTGTGGGATGACTCACATGTTAGAATTAAAACGTGAACTTGGAATATTGTTTTCACTCGTAAAATTTCAATATTAAATGTGCGTGTTGTAGAAAAAACTTATTTATTGTTTAGGATTGTTATTGTGCATGTTGAAATTGGATTATGTTTTAAATTGATAAAATATCACCCCTATTGAAACTATAAGAATTTGACAACTTGTGTGGCTAATTGGTTGAATTTGGTATTTCATGATTCAATGTATAAAATCAAGATGGAATTGAAATTGTAGTATTTAATGGAGGATTTCGGTGTTTAATTAAAATATAATTTATGTTGATATTGTTCGTGTTAATATTTCGACGCTACAGGAATGTTGGAATTTTGGGAGGAGTTGTACTTTCAACCTTGTTTTATAGGTTTTTTGCTACGTATGTGACTAGTAGGTAGAATTTTGTATTGTTAGCACTTTTTAGGTATAGAAGTAGTGTGTGTGTGTATGTTTGTACAGTTGGGTATTTTCTGGGTAGGGATAGGTAGTACACCATTACGTTATTCCGTTAGCCAGGTGCGAGAATAGGTAATGATTTTTAGGAGGTATTCTTCCTAGGTGATAGAGTAGGTAATACTTATGGTTTGTTGATCTCTAGGTATGGGAATGAGGATGGTTTTTGGTTGTGATATCCGAATACTAATTGTGAATAAGAAAATTAATAATTTATAATTAATGTCTAAGATAATAAACGGGTATTAAAATGTATTTTCGTCGCGAGTATGGGCAAGGCTAACGATAATTGGGTTGACTGGATATAATGACGTGGGTGTGTTTTGGCATCATAAGTATGTGCAGGGATAATAAAATTGGCTAAACTTGATATATTGACGTGTCGTGCATGGAACCTCACGAGTATCTGCAGTTCTATAAAATTTGGGCAAACTGGCTATAGTGAGGGGAATATGTGTGGTGTGTAAGATTGTTGGTGCGCTAAGAGTATCTATAGGACCAATAGAAAGGTAAACGGGCTATACCGGTGTCGTATTAATAATATTTATTGTAATTATCGTCGCGCCAAGAGTATGTGCAAGACCAATAGAAAGGTAAACTCGCTATACTGGTATAAAAAAAATTCGTTGCGTTAATTCAAATAATAATTATGAGATTTTAATTTAATGTTGAAATAATATAATTGGACTTGAATAATGGGGGACGCACTTTTTATGGGTAGTTAGTGTTGTTTTATTTTACTCGTATGTTCTTATATCGCGTAATTTAAAATACTCTATTTTAATATTTATCTCATATGATGTTTATGTCTGGATTCACAGATCCAAATTGGGAGCAGTATCTAGTGGTCATGCGGTAGCCTCTGACCCATTTCATTGACTAACATTTCAGGTATAGTTACTAGTGTAGCGGCATAGATTGGATTGGAGATTCGTGGAGTGCAACTGAAGATTATTTTGTTGCTTTAGTAGTTTAGTTTAGATTTTCCTTTCCGTCATTTTATTTATGAGGCAATTATTTATGGATTTCATGGACCATTCGTTTCTACAGCTATTTACGTTTTCTTTTCAATTGGAGTTATAGTTGGATGATTTCATTTAAGTTTAATTTATCTTTTAGAGTTGAGTTTTATTTTGTAGTTAGCATGGTGATGGATTTTATTGCGGGGTTATTTATATTTTTGGGATTAAATTCGGATTATATCTTGTGAAAAAAGTTTTTAATGTCCCATACTTTGGTCACATGCTAAGAATGGTAATTTGATTCTGATGCCCGACTGAGTTTGTTAGTGGGGACTGGCCACCTTCATGTCAAAATACGCAGTGTATCACAATTGCTATCAGAGCATGGCCTTTGGTCTCGTATATTTTGAGTTCATTATAGCTTTCGTGTTATCAATCTTTGATTCCCATTACTGATTCGTACTTTCTAAGGTATTAGATCTAACATACGTGTTAGTTGTGTTTCTTAGAGATTTTGTGATAAGAATGTTAAGGCATTGAGGTTAAAATATTAATCTTGATGTAAGGTACATTGGAGTTGATTTTGGAGACGAGTTTTATTTTGAAGATCCTTAGTACCGACGTCAGGTAGTATCGATGTGGTGATGTGATTTAATTTGAGAATTTAAGCATTGCGATGGCTTTTGGAAATAAAATCGAGTGGTGATTCGTGGGAGAATGGTACACCGTTATTTTCATAGTTACCCATATATATTTATAGTTAAAATATATGTTGTACTTTTTTTCGTGGCGTAAGTGCGTGTAGGATTGGGTGTATGGGCATCGAATGATGTCATTCTATGGGTAAGCATATGTGAGCATCATTTTATTTACGCAACTTTACATTTTGTGTTTACGCTTTGTCGAATTTTGAGGATGAAATTCCTATATTAGTAGGGGATAATGTGATACTCCATGATTTAGGACCGTAAATATATTTTTATAAATATAAAATTGGAAAAATATTTTTTTTAGATTTAATTATTTTTAGTATTTAAAAATGTTGGTTTTGATATAAAAGAAATAAGGTTTTAATCGGATTCGAAATCGGAAACAAAAAAGGATTTTTTTAACTTTTCTTATATGTCGGTTGAATAAGGGGAAACAGATTCAGCCCAGAGGGGGAATCGATCCGGTTTGGGATAGATTTGGAGAATTGGATTCTTTTTAAGTGTTTGTGTTGTTTCAAACTCTTTTCTATTCTTATATTAAAAAGGCTCGGGGTTTGGACTTTTTATATACTTTTAACTCATCTAAAAAAGAAGTAGCCTCCCAAATCATTCGCTCCTTTCTTCTACAAAACCTAAACCCCATTAAAAACGAGTTTCAACTCAAGTTTTGAAGATCCAAATCAAGTTTTCTCAAGATCACTCAAGAACAGGTCTTTGCTATTTTCGCGAGAGGATAGCAACCGTATAATCATAAATTCGAAGCGACTTTTTATCAGGCATGAATACTTCTATTCTTCCACTTAAGTGTAACACCCCATGATTTTGGGACTGAGAAATTTAATTTTTGGGAGAAATTAATTTATTTAAATTGGAGAATTTTAAATTTTTGGAAATTTAGGTCCAAAAATTGAGGACATTTTAAAGTATTCCGGATGATGATTTTAAGTGTACCATCGATCCCAAATGGGTCGAGATAGTCAAAATGACTGTTATTGGGTTTCGATTTCGATTATTTTTAAGTCAGTTGACTCGAATTGGAGTAAATGAGTCATTTAAAGTGTGTATTAACATTTAAAACTGGGACTTATTATTTTAAGGGATTTAAGGGCTTACGGATCAAGACCTTCTCATTTATGAGAAGAGAGAAATAGAGAGAAAGAGAAAGGAAGAAAGAAAGAAAGGAGAAGAAAGAAGAGAGAGAGGAAGAAAGCTTGGAGGATTCCAGCCCAAACGCGACATCGAGGCCTATCCAACCTCTACAAAATTGAGGCAAGTGTTTAATCTTGCTAAATATTTCATTTGTGTATTTCATTTCATAATTTGTGGATAAAAGAATGGTATTTTTGGGTATATTTATAAAAACCTAATTTTTTTGTTTCAATCTTGAAATTGAAGTTTACACTTGGGTTTAAGGGATATAAATTGATGAGATTTAATATAGGATGAGTTTTGATGTTTGAAAACATGTTGGGCTTGATAATTAAGGGTTGGAAGAGGTATAAATTGAATTTTGGAAAATTTGGATTTTGGAGAAAATAGCCATTTTCGTGGCTTTTTTAACTGCCCCTAGCGAATCGATTCGCCAGGTTGCAGAAGCCTCAGGTCTTTAGGGCCGAATCGATTCGCACCTAGTGAATCAATTCGGTATGTAGCAGACTCTTAAGTCCCTTTGGACCGAATCAATTCGCTGTTGGGGCCGAATCGATTCGATGTTGGGGCCGAATCGATTCGAAAACAGGGCATTTTGAGGAATTTTCTCTAGAAAGATTATTAACCCTTTTTGGTTGGGTTTATTGATTTGGGACATGATTATATGATGTAAGAAAGATGTTTTGGAGATTTATTAAAAGTTTCCCACATGAGGGGACCGCGGGTACGTATTGAGTTATTTCGGGGACTTATATCCACATGTATTGGAGAGGGTCATATCGATATAGTGGGGAATCTCATTGGGAATGGGAGTTCTATGTAGGGGTCATAATATGTCTAGTTATTAAGTAAGGTTAAGGTCCCTTCGAGAAAGTGGTGAGAGTATGACATGAAATCGTAGACCGAGGTTGTGCCGAATCCTTATAGTGATAGGATTTTATTTAGATTAAGAATTGGGAACCGACGAGAGAGAGTAATCGTGTATCCTTAGTAATGTTTGACTCTAGGAATAGATTGTAACGCAATAAGATTTAAGGGTTCATAAGAATAATTGAACCATAGTCGGGACAATGATTATATCTATCAATGTAGTATTTTCCCTAAAAGTGATGGGATCATGAGATGAATTTAAGATTGAGTTTGAAGTTTATAGACTAATAGTTATCTGCATACAAATGATCGAATTAGTATTAGAGATATTGATGTACTTTCGAATATAGATGAGTAGTATAGTGATTTTTACCTACACTCAACATTGGCTGATAACCTTAATGTTGGAGATACATAGATAGGTTGGAAGATTATTTATATCATAATGAAAATGGAAGCATATGCTTCAAGTGTGGGATCGTATTCACATAATGAATTAAGCTAATATGATTGAAGTGATGGTTAGTATATTGAGGAATATGGACGCCAATAGGAGAGTTTATAAGTTTCTCACATACAATGAGAGATAGTATGTATATATGTATGTATAGATATTTGTATAGATATGGATATATGTGCATACTCATGTTGTGATTTTCTAAACCGTATGTGATGGTTTGATTATATGATGGGATCATATGGATGTATTTATATTATGCATGTGAATGATATATATACTTATGTGGTTAAGCATACCCCGCTCATGCGATCATTGGGAAGTTTGTGCGTTGAGGATGAGCACCCTGGCTCGAGGAGCAGAGTGTGGATATTCCCCAGGTCATAGTCATCCATTGTGTTATTATGTGATTTATATTCTTTTGGGGTGAGACATGGTGGGTATGTTTCATCTCATTGACCGGTTAGGAGCTATGACCGCTTCCCGGGACGTCGTATGTGTGTTGGCCTCGATGTCGGTGATATTGAGTCCGACCGTTCTCCCAGGATGGTATATGAGTAATGCCCTGGAAGATGATAGCATGGTGCAGTATATCGGCAGTATATAGCTGGGCATATTATGTGTATGGCCATTGTACATCATATGTGGTATGTACACTTAGCTATGGGAATGAATGATTGTATCTATATATATGTTTAGAGTAAATACATATATACTTATACATATCCTATAGATGGAAGGATATAAAGTTCTATGGTGTACATCTTGGGTGATTATGGTGTACCGGATTGTTGGGGGTTGATGTATCGCATTTAAGGAATATTTCGGTTACATCATCCTAAGGATATTTATTGGAGATAGGGGTTGCTCTTAGTTAGTAATCCAAATGGTAGTAGTAGAATTGTGTGTATGACATAATGGATCTCTAGGATCGAAATTGTCAAGGAGTAGTGTATTGGGGGGTTCCTTGTTTGGATTTTGCTTTGAGAGACGCCCCACGCACGAAACGTAGTGCAATGTTGAGAGTGGAGTGAAGTTTTGTCCTTATTAAAGTTATGCATGTTAATTAGAGAATAAATTTTTAATTTGAAATTAAATGTTAATCATGCGAAACAACAATTCAATGAATAACTGTTTAAGTTAACAATTGGAATCAGTTAAGTCTAGTATGGCAACTATATGTGTATGTACATTTAAGTGTGGTTAGAATGGGAAGGATTCTTGGGGTAGTTTAGAATGGCGGGTCTTATGGATATAGGCCGTGCCTATGGTAAGTTAGGTTGTCCTTATGGGAGGGGTAACTTAATTAAGATTTCAGGACGCGAATAGGTGCGCGTTGTTAGATGAGGGGTGAGTTTGGGGGTTTCACGAGAGTGCAACTCCACTTTAATTATGAAATAAGTGCATTTATATTTATTATGCACGGTTAACACACTTGCTAAACCTTTTTACACCTCGGGCTCTGACCCGTTTACATTTCTCTCCTGCTATATATATATATATATATATATATATATATATATATATATATATATATATATATATATATATATCACTACAGGTGTCCTACCACATGGATGCCGGATGCTTTCCTATCCAGTGTCTTGGGAGCCGTAACAGGGGCGGAAGTGTTGCAGGATTTAGACTGTAGTCTCTTCCTATTCTAGTGTAAATCTAGATAGGATTCACGTTGTACATCGGGTTTACGCCCAGGGTCATTTGTAGTTGTTTATATTTCTTCTTTATGATGTTGTACTGTCTGTGACCCGACAGTTTATTCTGGTATATTTCCTTTTGTATACTCATTTCCTTTTTATTTTGAGCACTTTATTTTGTCATTGTGTTTGTACATTTTATCTCTTATACTAGTTGAATGTGTTGGTTTGTTGTCTGTGGCATGTTTTATTTAAATTTGGCATCTCGCTTATTTGATTTTGGGTGTTAGCATTGTATGTTATTGTATAGTTTGTGGGTGATGAGACTGAGCCATCTGATATTATTGATTTAAGGTAGTATAGGGCTGGCCACCCATTATTATTTTAAGCGGGGTGTCACAGATGGTATCAGAGCATCAGGTTCTATAGTCTTTAGGATCTGTGCGGGTTTTCTGCGTTCTTCCGTTAGCGTTCTTGATTAGAGCCCTACTGTTAGGGTTTTTGTGTTCACTGTGTTTATCTTCTTCTGCGAAGTGCATTCACTTGATTGACGTTCTGATAATAGGTGCTCTCGTTTCAGACGTCGCCTGGAATATGTCGTCCAGGAAAGGATAAGATTAGAGATGCGATACCCATGATAAGATTTTGGGTACGCTTTGATCGAGGCTAATTGTTTTTCTCGATTTTGGCAGAAATAAAAAGGAAATTTCTAGCGGTGATTCAAGGTGATCTATCAATAGTTGAGAAAGAAAGGGAAACTTACTTGAACGGAGAATCTTGGATTTACTAAGGTAAGTTATGATGAGAGGCATGTAGTGAAGTCCTTGGGAGGTTTAGATTGAGAAACCCATCAAACTTTGTTAGGAAGCCTGGTGATGTTGACTTTTACCGGTGGACGATAGGTGGCATTGTCCTATTGTTAGGATTATAGTCTTTATTTGAGTAGGGAGTAAGAAATTTGGAGACTCGGGTTCATTGAGTAGGAACGAAGGAGTTGTTGAAAGTCGAAATGGCGCTTTGTCTTTCAAATGGTTAAGAAGGATTTTCTGGAAGATGTTTTTTTTAGGAGAATTAGGCTTTAGGAAGAAAGATTGTCCTGGAAGAAGTAGAGGACTTTGAATAGGGATCCAAGGATGAAGTAGATCAATTAGATTATGGAAGTATAAGGTAGAATACCTTTCTTTGGGGTTAAGTCACGCTTTATGTGATATCGGGAACGTCGTGCGTAAGGTATATGAGTGGTTAGCCGCTACACCCCTAGGGTGTATAGAACTTCCCTAGAGGAAGGAGTGAGCAAGTACGGCCTTTGTATGGCATCTTTTGAGTTAATATATCGTCTCGTGAGGAGACAGTAGAGAGTTGTGCTATTGAGTTCCGAAAGTGCCGACTATTAAGGTTTGTTCAGTAATGGTTATTGTTGTATAGATAGGCTAGTGTAGGTAATTGTAGTGTTCCAATGAGGGAAGGACTTACTCGTGGCAATGCTTTAATGTGATGTAAAGGATTTGGAGAACTGTAGAGGTTCAGAGTTTAGGATATTCTTTGTTGAGCGGAGAATTTAGCTCATAGTTGTGCTAGTCTTGAGAACTAGGTATTGGTTAGAATATTGTATTTGTTGAGGCCTTGTGTCCTAAACATAAGGTGTTTGTTTGGCGTGTCGAAAAATATGGAATTGTTTTATATTATGTGTTGCATAGGCCTTCGGGAAATATCCATAATTTGAAAATCTTTTATAAAAACTTAACCCTAGTTCAACTGATCTCAATCCCCGACATAGCTACACAGTAGTGTATCGGGAGGGTTTCTTGTTTGGATTTCGCTTGCGAGGCCTCCCCCGCATGAATGTGGCTTATGTCAGGAATTGAGAAGAGTTCAACATTGGGAATGTTAACCTTTCATATATACGTAATATGCTGCTAAAGATTATAATTGTTGAGAGTTATATTACGATTTGAGGCTAGTGGAGCCGAGTTATTGATTGTACGAGTTGAGCTCGATTACGGGGTGTATGGGCGCCCTACGTAGTTAGTTTAAATTTTTAAAATCTATATGGTTCGATGTGAGAACCGAGAAGGATTGGTATAGCGATTTAGAGGGTAGATGTAAGAACTAGATGAGATTGAGGTCCTAGGCATATCTTAAATTTAGCGAGAGAAATTTTTTGTAAGGGGGGAAGAATGTAACACCCCACGATTTTGGGACTAAGAAATTTAATTTTGGGGAGAAATAAATTTATTTAAGTTGGAGAATTTTAAATTTTTGGAAATTTAGGTCCAAAAATTGAGGACATTTTAAAGTATTCCGGATGATGATTTTGAGTGTACCATCGATCCCAAATGGGTCGAGATAGTCAAAATGACTGTCATTGGGTTTTATTTCGGTTCCGGATTATTTTTAAGTCAGTTGACTCGAATTGGAGTAAACGAGTCATTTAAAGTTTGTATTAACATTTAAAACTGGGACTTATTGTTTTAAGGGATTTAAGGGCTTACGGATCAAGCCCTTATTATTTGTGAGAAGAAAGAAATAGAGAGAAAGAGAAAGGAAGAAAGAAAGGAGAAGAAAGAAGAGAAAGAGGAAGAAAGCTTGGAGTATTCCGGCCCAAACGCGACATCGAGGACGATCCAACATCTACAAAATTGTGGCAAGTGTTTAATCTTGCTAAATATTTCATTTGTGTATTTCATTTCATAATTTGTGGATAAAAGAATTGGATTTTTGGGTATATTTATCAAAAGCTACATTTTTTGTTTCAATCTTGAAATTGAAGTTTACACTTGGGTTTAAGTGATATAAATTGATGAGATTTAATATAGGATGAGTTTTGATGTTTGAAAAAATGTTGGGGTTGAAGATTAAGGGTTGGAAGAGGTATAAATTCAATTTTGAAAAATTTGGGTTTTGGAGAAAACAGCCATTTCCGTGGCTTTCTGAACTGGCCGAATTAATTCGCCTCTAGCGAATCGATTCTCCAGGTTACAGAAGCCTCAGGTCTTTAGGGCCGAATCAATTCGCCCCTAGCGAATCGATTAGGTATGTAGCAGACTCTCAGGTCCCTTTGGACCGAATCGATTCGCTGTTGGGGCCGAATCGATTCGAAAATAGGGCATTTTGAGAAATTTTCTCTAAAAATATTATTAACCCTTTTTGGTTGGGTTTATTGACTTGGGACATGATTATATGATGTAAGAAAGACGTTTTGGAGATTTATTAAAAGTTTCTCGCATGAGGGGATCGCGGGTACTTATTGAGTTTTTTCGGGAACTTATATCCACATGTATTAGAGAGGGTCATATCGTTATAGTGGGGAATCTCATTGAGAACGTGAGTTCTATGTAGGGGTCATAATGTGTCTAGTTATGATGTAAGGTTAAGGTCCTTTCGAGAAAGTGGTGAGAGTACGACATGAAATTGTAGGCTGAGGTTGTGCCGAATCCTTATAGTGATAGGATTTTATTTAGATTAAGAATTGGGGACCAGCGAGAGAGAGTAATCGCGTATCCTTAGTAATGTTTGACTCGAGGAATATATTGTAACGCAATAAGATTTAAGGGTTCATAAGAATAATTGAACCATAGTTAGGATAGTGATTATATGTATCGATGTAGTATTTTCCCTAAAAGTGATGGGATCATAAGATGAATTTAAGATTGAGTTTGAGGTTTGTAGACTAATAGTTATTTGCATACAAATGATCGAATTAGTACTAGAGATATTGATGTACTTTCGAATATAGACGAGTAGTATAGTGATTGTTACCTACACTCAACATTGGGTGATAACCTTAATGTTGGAGATACATAGATATGTTGGAAGATTATTTATATCATAATGAAAATGGACGCATATGCTTCAAGTGTGGGATCGTATTCACATAATGAATTAAGCTAATATGATTGAAGTGATGGTTAGTATATTGAGGAATATGAATGTCAATAGGCGAGTTTATAAGTTTCTTACATACAATGAGAGATAGTATGTATGTATATATGTATGTATATATATTTGTATAGATATGGATATATGTGCATACTCATGTTGTGATTTTCTAAACCGAATGTGATGGTTTAATTATATGATGGGATCATATGGATGTATATATATTATGCATGTGAATGATATATATACTTATGTGGTTAAGCATACCCCCTCATGCTATCATTGGTAATTTTGTGCGTTGAGGGTGAGCACCCTGGCTCGAGGAGCAGAGTGTGGATATTCCCCAGGTCATAGTCATTCATTGTGTTATTATGTGATTTACATTCTTTTGGGGTGAGACGTGGTGGGTATGTTTCGTCTCATTGACCGATTAGGAGCTATGACCGCTTCCTGGGACATCGTGTGTGTGTTGGCCCCAATGTCGGTGATATTGAGTCCGACCGTGCTCCCCAAGATGGTATATGAGTAATGCCCTGGAAGATGATAGCATGGTGCAGTATATCGGCAGTATATATCCGGGCATATTATGTGTATGGTCATTGTACATCATATGTGGTATGTACACTTGGCTATGGGAATGAATGATTATATCTATATATATGCTTAGAGTAAATGCATATATACTTATACATATCCTATGGATGGAAGGATATAAAAGTTCTATGGTGAACATCTTGGGTGATTATGGTGTAATGGATTATTGGGGGTTGATGTATCGCATTTAAGGAATATTTAGGTTACATCATCCCAAGGATATTTGTTGGAGATAGGGGTTTCTCTTAGTTAGTAATCCAAATGGTAGTAGTAGAATTGTGTGTATGACATAATGGATCTCTAGGATCGACATTGTCAAGGAGTAGTGTATTGGGGGGGTTCCTTGTTTGGATTTCGCTTTGCGAGACGCCCCACGCACGAAACGTAGTGCAATGTTGAGAGTGGAGTGAAGTTTTGTCCTTATTAAAGTTATGCATGTTAATTAGAGAATAAATTCTTAATTTGAAATTAAATGTTAATCATGCGAAACAACAATACAATGAATAACTGTTTAAGTTAACAATTGTAATCAATTAAGCCTAGTTTGGCAACTATATGTGTACGTACATTTAAGTGTGGTTAGAATGGGAAGTATTCTTGGGGTATGTTAGAATGGCAGGTCTTATGGATATAGGTCGTGCCTATGGTAAGTTAGGTTGTCCTTATGGGAGGGGTAACTTAATTAAGATTTCAGGATGCGAATAGGTGAACGCTGTTAGATGAGAGGTGAGTTTGGGGGTTTCACGCGAGTGCGACTCCACTTTAATTATGAAATAAGTGCATTTATATTTATTATGCACGGTTAACACACGCTTGCTAAACATTTTTACACCTCGGGATCTGACCCGTTTATGTTTCTCTCCTGGTGTGTGTATATATATATATATATATATATATATATATATATATATATATATATATATATATCACTACAGGTGTCCTACCGCATGGATGTCGGATGCTTTCCTATCCAGAGTCTTCGAAACCGTAATAGGGGCGGAAGTGTTGCGGTATTTAGATTGTAGTTGCTTCCTATTCTAGTGTAAATATAGATATGATTCACGTTGTACATCGGGTTTACGCCCAGGGTCATTTGTAGTTGTTTATATTTCTTCTTTATGATGTTGTATTGTCTGTGACCTGACAGTTTATTCGGGTATATTTCCTTTTGTATACTCATTCCCTTTTTATTTTGAGCACTTTATTTTATCATGGTGTTGGTACATTCTATCTCTTATACTAATTGATAGTGTTGGTTTGTTGTCTGTGGCATGTTTTATTTAAATTTGGCATCTCGGTTATTTGATTTTGGGTGTTAGCCTTATATGTTATTGTATAGTTTGTGGGTGCTGAGACTGAGCCATCTGAGATTCTTGATTTAAGGTAGTATAGGGCTGGCCACCCGTTATTATTTTAAGCGGGGTGTCACATTAAGTATTATATGTTTTAAATATTACCTAAACCTTAATTAATCGTGTTTTCTTAAAAATAATTAGGAAGACTAATTAGGGAAAGTGAAAGTAATTCGGGGTTATTTTTATTAAATACAAAAATATGATTTAAGATTTGAAACAATCACATTTTTTTATTAGTGATGTGGGCTACGGTAGATTTGTGGGATAATTCGCATGTTCGAATTAAAATGTGAATTGGGAATAATATTTCCACTCATAAAATTACAATATTAAAAGTGCATGTTGTAGAACGAACTTATTTGTTTTGTAGGATTGATATTATGCATGTTGGAATTGGATTATATGTTAAATTACTAAAATATCACTCATATTGAAACTATAGAATTTAACAAATTCTGTGACTAATTGATAGAATTTGGTATTTCATGATTAAATGGATGAAACTGAAATGTAGTTGAAATTATAGTATTTATTGGAGGATTGTAGTGTTTAATTAAAATATAATTTATTTCAATAATGTTCATGTTTATATTTTCGCGCCGCGGGAATGTTGGGATTCTGGAAGTAGTTATACTTTCACTCTTATTTTATATGTTGCTTGATAGGTGTGGGACTAGCCAGTAGACTTTTGTGTTATTGTCACTTTCTAGGTGTGGAACTAGTGAATGTATGCTTGTACGGTTGGGTAATTTTATGGATGATGCTAGGTAGTACGTCGTTATGTTATTCTGTTAGCCTAGGTGTGAAATAAGGTGATGATTTTTGGTAGGTATTCTTCTTAGGATATATACTAGGAAATACTTATGGTTTGGTGATCTATAGGTAAGGGACTAGGGATGGTTTTTTATTATGATACCCAAAATAAGGGTGGTGCTATTTTAGAATAAGAGAATTAAGAATTTATAATAAATGCCTAAGATAATAAACGAGTATTAAATTGGATTTGTGTTGTGAGTATGTGCAGGGCTAACGATAATTGGATCAATTGGCTATAGCGATCTTGGTGTGTGTTGGCGTCACGAGTATGTGCAGGGCTAACAAAACTGGGCAAACTGGCTATAGTGATGTATCATGCGTGGAACCTCACGAGTATGTGCAGTGCTAACAAAATTGGGGAAAATGGCCATAGTGATGGGAAGGGGTGTGGTGTGTAAAATTTTTGGCGCGCCAGGAGCATGTGCAGGACCAATAGAAAGGGAAACTAGTTATACAGGTGTCGCATTAATAATATTTATTGTAATTATGGGAGTGCCAAGAGTATGTGCAGGATCAGTAGAATGGTGAATTGGCTATATTGGTGTCAGATTAATAAATTGGTTTCATTAATTCAATTAATAATTGTGAGATTTAATTTAATATTGAAATAATATAATTGGACTTGAATAATGGGGGACTTAGTTTATGCGGGTAGTTGGTATTGTTTTATTTTACTCGCATGTTCTTATATCGTTTAATTTAAAATACTCTATTGTAATATTTATCTCATATGATGCCTAATGTCTGAATTCTCGGATCCTAATTGGGTGGCGTAGCTGGTGTTCGTGCATTGGGCTCTGACCCATTTTGTTAACTAACAATTCAGGTATATTTACTGATGTAGCTGCATAGATTGGATTGGAGATTCATGGAGTGCAGCTGGAGATTCTTTTATAGATTTAGTAATTTAGTTTAGATTTACCATTCTGTCATTTTATTTATGAGATAATTATTTATGGATTTGGTGGGCCATTCGGTTCCACAACTGTTTACGATTTCTTTTAAGATGGAGTTATAGTTGGATGATTTCATTTAAGTTCTAATTTATCTTTTGGAGTTGAGTTTTATTTTTTAGTTATCATGGTGATGGATTTTATTGTGTGGATGTTATATTTTTGGGATTAAATTCGGATTATATATTGTGAAAAAAATTAATGTCTCATGCTAAGAATGGTATTTTAATTAGGACGCCCGGCGTAGCTTAGAAGCGGGGACTGTCCACCTCTAATGTCAAAATGCGCGGGGTGTCATAGTCGGTATCAGAGTGTGGTCTTACGTCTCGTAGGTTTTGAGGCCATTATAGCTTCCACGTTACCGATCTTTGATTCCTTCTGTTGATTCGTACTTTCTAAGGTATTTGATCTAGCATACGTGTTAGTTTTGTTTTGGTGGGATAGGGTGTTTTATGTTAATGTTGTTGTAGGCATTAAGGTTAGAAAAAGTAATCTTGATGTGAGGATCCTTAGAGTTGATTTTGGAGATGAGATTTATATTGAATATCATTAGTACCGATGTAAGGTATCTCCAGCATCGATGTGGTGATGTCATTTTTGGACTTAAGTGCTGCGATGGCTTTTGGAGATAGAATCGAGTGATGATTCGTGGGAGAGCAAAATACGCCATTATATTCATGGTAATGCTTATATATATAATTAAGATATATATTGTACTTTTGTTCGTGGGGTAAGTGCGTGTAGTCTTAGGTTTATGGACGCCCAATCTCGTTATTCTATGGGTAGGCATATGTGAGCCTCATTTTATTTGCTCAACTTTACGTTTTACGTTTACCCTTCATCGAATTTCGAGGATGAATTCATGTATAAGTAGGGGAGAATCTAATACCTCGTGATTTTGTACCGTAAATATCTTTTTATAAATTGAAAATCGAAAAACAATTGAATTTAATTGTTTTTAGTATTTAAAAATGTTGGTTTTGATATATAAGAAATAAGGTTTTAATCGAATTCGAAACCGGGAACAAAATTAGATTTTTTAACTTTTCTTCTTTGTCGGCCGAACAGGGGGGAACAGATTTGGCCCAGGGGGAATCAATTTTGCCCTGGGGGAGAATCGATTCAGTTGGTGGCAAATTTGGCAAATTGGCTTCTTTTTAGATGTTTGGGTTGGTTTCAAATTCTTTTTCTTTCCTATATTAAAAAGGTTCAGGGTTTATACTTTTTAAACACTTTTAACTCATCTCAAAAATCAGTAGCCTCCCAAATTATTCTCTCCTCTCGTCTACAAAACCTAAACCCCATTTAAAACAAGTTTCAATTCAAGTTTTGAAGATCCTAATCAAGTTTTCTCAAGATCAACCAAGAATGAGTCTTTACTATTTTCGCGAGAGGATCGCAACCGTATAATTAGAATTTTAAAGCGACTTCTTATCAAGCATGAATACTTATATTATTCCCCATGAGTTTTATATGTTTTACATATTGCCTAAACCTTAATTAATCATATTTTCTTAAAAACAATTAGGAAGATTAATTGGGGAAAGTGGAGGTAAATTTGGGGATATTTTTATTAAATCTAACAATATGATTTAAGACTTGAAACAATCACATGTTTTGATTAGTGCTTTTGGTTACGGTAGATTTGTGGGACGATTCACATGTTTGAATTAAAATGTGAACTTGGAATAATGTTTCCATTAATAAAATTACGATATAAAATGCATGTGTTGTAGAACAAACTTATTTTCTCTGTAGGATTGTTATTAAGCATGTTTAATTAGACTATGTGTAAAATCGCTAAAATATCACTCGTATTGAAACTATAGAAATTGACAGCTTATGTGACTAATTGGTAGAATTTGGTATTTCATGTTTAAATGGATGAAATTGGTTGTAGTGTGTAATGGAGGATTGTAGTGTTTAATTAAAATAAAATTTATATGGATATTGTCCATGTTGTAAGAGGGTAATGAGACTGGAGTTTATGAAGAACTGGAATGGGTGAGGTGTGACCTGCTCCAATGGACGCTGCCTTCATGGTTCTCAAGTACTTCTAGAAAAGTTTCTGGTAAAACCTTCCCTATCTGGTAACAATGGAACTCAAACTGTAGTCTACTCCCTGCAACAAGATGATCTTCACCACAACAATAGTAGCTTTACCTAAGAGAAACTCCTGAGAGTGATGGCTATCATGTGGAGTGAAGGATCAAACACTTAATACTTGAAGAGAGAGCAAGGAGATAACACTTAGTGGTTTGGAGTGATTTTGACAGAGTAACGGTATGACTTGAGTTATGATTCTTACTTGACCTTGCCCAAGGGTCCTATTTATACTTGGACACTAGGGCTGAGTTGGCACTTTTGGGGTGCCAAAACTGAGGGGGTTGGTGAGGGAAAAGGTCTGCAATATACCTTTTGTCCCTACCTGTGTGCAGTCGCTTGTCTCCTCTAACAGGTGTCACCCGGTGCAAACCAAAGTCAAAAAGAAAATGTGTCTGCCCTTGAGGATAAAATATCTGATTTGATGAGTATCATTTTAAAACGATAACTTGTTGTACAAACTTTGTAAACTTGAGGAGGGCCTCTAGGACCACCTCCTCTAAAATCTTTGTAAACTTGAGGAAGGAAGTCTCATGGACCCCCTCCTCTAAAATCCTTCAAACTGTTCATTTCTTATGAGTAACCCCTTTGGCTGCTCACTTCCATTGTGATTAAGTGTGAATTGTGTGAGGACTGGGTGACTTCTAGGGTCTGTTTACTAGTGTTCTCTCAATCTTAAAGTGTTAAGTGGTTGCGCTTTCTCAATAAACCTTGTTCCTCAACCACTAAGCTAAAACTACTAGGAGATCCCATCTTGCCTAGTTGAGCCATGCTTGCTCAACTAGACTACCAGTACAAGAAAGTAACATGTCAGTACTTTGATATTTATGTGAGCAAAAAATCTTGGGGAAGAGGTCACTCTAAGTGAATCTCCTCACCCACTTGTTCTATTCTGTGGGGAATTCTAATTTTTGGGGATAAGGAGCCCTTTGTAGTAGGCTTACTCATGAAATTGTGCTTTCTGAGTTATTTAGAACGAGGGACCTTTTCTAATGAGCCTCCTCGCCCAAATTCCAAATTGTGAATTCTGAGTACTTTAGGGCAAGGAGCCCTTTCTGGTGGGCTTCCTCGCCCAAGCTTAATTTGTGAGTTTAAGGGCATTTGGGATGAGAAGACCTTTATGGGGCCCTCCTCGCCCAAGCTATAGCTTGATATTGTTCTTGAGGAACTTGGGGCGAGGAGCCCTTTATGATACCCTCATCGCCCATTGATCATTTTTTCGGATTTTTTAGGAACTTGGGGCAAGGAGCCCTACTGAGGTCCTCCTCGCCCAAAATCTATTTTTGGGAGGTTTAAAGATCTTGGGGTAAGGATCCCTTTTGGGAGCCCTCTACGCCCATTTTCCATTTCTGGCAGGTTTAAAGATCTTGGGGCGAGGAGCCCTTTCTGGGGCCCTCCTCGTCCATTTTTCATTTCTGTGAGCTTTGAGGATCTTGGGGCGAGGAGCCCTTTTCGGGGCCCTCCTCACCTAAACTCTTTATCTACCAAGTGTGTACCCCTCTAAATTAGTCCCCTCATATGAAAATCAGTGTGTTGGGCATACCAAAGATTTTGTACGTAATGATTCATTTTTGTCTTAGAATTCGAAACATCACTATTGCATCAATTAGTCCTCTCACTCCAGCCTACTTTTAGGGTCTCTAGGCGGCACGTGTCACTTGTGGAACACACATCTCATCATTGGGAAATACTATGTCCCCCTTTTTTATTGGCAGTCTACGCATGTCATAATAGGTATATAAAGGGGCTTTTTAACTCTATTCTTTTTTACCTTGTCATTCATTTTCAAATTCAAGTTCTTTAGAGACAAAAGGAGAGAAAAGATGTTAAAATCCTCCACATCCATTTTCGTGTTTTTCTTGCCTTTACCTACTCAAATGTCTTCTTTATCTTCTCAAAACCCCACCTCCATCATCGCCACTGCTACTAGTGAGGTATTGGTGGGTGCAGTGCCCATTCTGTCACTATTTCCACCGTCTTGGCCACCAGAACCACCGTCGTGACATCGAAGGTTCTAGACAATGTTCAACTTTTGTCTATTGAGGTTCCCCCTCTAGGGGTCTCCTCGCTTGCTGCTGCGTTTGTGACAGGGGTGTCTTCCCCAATGGATCATTCTTCGAGGATGATCTCCTCGTCTAGGGCTTGCTAGCCCAGGAGAACCTTCACTACTGGCCCTTCCTCACCCACTGGGGCTTCTACTACTAGTGGGGCTTCCTCGCCCACGGAGGTTTCTATGAGGAGGGTTCCTCATCTGCTAGAGTCCCAGCCACCTCCTCGTGCAGCGGGTTCCTCGTCCATGGGTCCTGCTCGCCTGTTTCCACTATTAGAGTTTCCTTGTCTATGGGCCTCCTCGCCACTGGGACCACTTCCTCCTCCTCGCCTGTTGTTTATTACAAATCTCATAGGGAACATCTTGTCGCTCGTCAAAAGAGAGATTTTGGACTTTATCGCCTAGCGCCCTATTTTGGCCAAGAGGACACCTTTATAACTTCTCTTGCGAATTTTGAGTAAGAGTTTGTGGCCAAGATCAACTAGCAACCCTAAGTGGGTCTAGGTGAACTTTTGACCTTCCTATAGTTCTTCCTAATTCAATACTTAGGGTACGATTAGACAGAGGTGATTTTCCCCATTCTATTATTGAGGTCAAGGCATGTGAGGGGAGCCACAAAAGAATGGGATTTCTAGGTGTATCATATTTTGATGCCGCGAAAACGCTAGGATTTTAGAAGTAGTTATACTTTCACCCTTGTTTTTTAGGTTGCTTTCTAAGTATGGAACTAGTAGATAGACATGCGTGTTGTTGTCACTTTCTAAGTATGGGACTAGTGAGTGTATGCTTGTATGTTTGGGTTTTTCCTGGGTGGGGCTACGTAGTACACCGTTACGTTATTCCGTTAGCCTAAGTGCGAGACTAGGTGATGATTTTTGGCAAGTATTCTTTGTAGGTGATAGGATAAGTAATATTAAAGACAATAAGGTTTCTGAAGGTCAACAACATCCCATTCATTTCACTTAGCAACTACTTTGAAGATATAATACTCCCGAGAACCTACTGGAAGTTCCAAACATGAATGAAGTCTTGGGGTCTTTTATTATACGCTAAATATAGGACACTTTGTTAGCCTCTCAGGAGGTCACACATGTCCCTATTAGGGACAAAGATTTCGCTCTGCAATGGGCAATGTGGTCGGCTCAGGAATAAATGTGCTCGGTCCGGCAATATGACTGACCATCTCATTATTGTTATCACGATGTTAGTTAACCGTTTCAATACCAACCTTGATCTAGTTATATCACATGATACAATTCTAGCAGTCGTGTTTATTCCATAAGCGTACGTGAAGAAGGTGTATAATATTCCACTTTTATCGTGCTGTAAAAAACTCATCATTATCTACCTCTTGGAATGTAAGAGGTGTAACAGCCTGACCTATAAAGGCACTCCATCTGTGCCACTACACTCTCTCTCCAGTAACTACCTATAAATATCATTCAATCCCACAGAATAAGAGATACAAAAATATTCTACCTAACAGCCATAAATGAAACCCTAGAGAGAATTCTAAGAACTTGTAATCATTCCTTTCACACATATTACCCACTGAATACATACGATTAGCATTACACATGTGGATGTAGGCGCCACTTTGTGCCTAACCACGTTAATCCTCTGTTTCATTCTCCATTTGTCATCTCTCTCTATTCATCCCAAGTTGGTAATTTGGTAGTGGTAATTTCTTTATTTGTTGCTATTTTTTATTGGTATTGTTGTGGTCTAAATTATTAATGACATGTTGACCTTGAGAGAGTTGGCGCTTGCGTTCAAATAAGAAATAATATAATAAACACCAATTTTAACCCAAATTAACCCTAAGCATGCAACTAGGTGTGAATGAAACAATATGAAATCATGCACAAGATATTCAACACACAAAGTTTAAGGAAAAATCCCCCACAGGGGAAAAACCATTTGTATATCACTATAATTTGTAAAATACGGTTTACAATCGGATTACAATGAAATACAGATTGACTAAGAATTACCCTCGAGTATCGGATTCTGTAGTCGCGGCTGGAAGAAAATCCCTTTCCAGTAGGGCTTGCGGCTGGAACTATCCCTGTCCAGTAGGGCTGCAATGAAGAGGAAGAAACGGTCCACTTCACAAAGGGTTGAACAACATCAATGGTGTTCTTTGGGTTACCAAATTTGATTCACAAAGATACGGAAGATGTGTGAATCTAAAAACCTAGAATCATAGGACTCAATAGGTGAAGACTTTAGGGTTGACATGCTCTGATAATCGTGGGAAAGTCTTAAGAAAACCAACTGCTGATCGTGGTTTAAATAAGGGATCGAAACCCTAAAAAATCTGCTGCACGATCTGGCAGTAATTATCCTCGCCGGATCGGTCCGGTCGATTAGGCGGATCGGTCCGGGTAAGTCGGATCGGTTCTTTTTCTGAAACCGGATCGGTCTGGTTGGCATCGGATCGGTCCGGGACTTTTGCCTTCATCGGTTCGCTATGGATCCGGTGGCTACTGGAGTCTGACAAAACGGATCGGTCCGGTAGATGGTCGGATCGGTCCGGTAAACCGGATCGGTTCTTTTTCTGGACCGGATCGGTCCGGTCAGGTCTGATTCCCAAATACTTTCTTCTTTTGATCTTCGGATTTTGTTGATGACGATGTGATCTTTTCAACCAACAATCTTGTAACGGCGTATGACATAACATATACATAAAGATGGACAAATTGTCCTTACAAATCTCCCCCTATGTCTATGCCGGAACAAACATAAAAAATCCGAATTATCAAATATGAAATTTCCTATACAAATCTACCCTTCCATGAACCCAAAACTGAAAGAGTACAAGTGAATAAGACTGCATCGTTTGTTCTTCAATTCTTCAGGAATCTTCACGCTTTTCTCATCAGGGTGTGTATGATGGGATTATCAAGGATGTACCTACACACATGAGATAAAGCAAATACCAAGTGACATATCAAGTTTGAAATGAGATAAAAAACATATGCATATATACCAGATTTATGACGAAAAAAAAAACATATGCATATATACCAGATTTATGATGAACCTCAAATTTCAAAACTCCCCCATAATCAGATAATTCATTCTCCCCCTTTTTATGATGTCCCCAAATAGACAAATGAGAGAAATAAATCAAGCAATCAAGTACCGGGATGTCACAAGGCATAAAATCACACCATGAATGAACATAAAACAACCAAGTCGGTGATAGCGTAAAAGAATGGGTGTGAACAAAATTCGATAGGAAAATCAAAGCATACAAACATGACATATGTGCACGATGAATATTGGATATTCCTAACGAATGAACTCAAATGCTTCCTTTGGTGTAAAAGATTGGAAATATATGACATTGACTATCAAATCTACAAATCAAAGCTCAAAGAGATTTCTACACCAATAACGTCCAAAATGATTTTCATGCGTTTTCAGGACTTTCAAGGAAGTGCAAACCCGTTTTTCAATCTCCAAACTCCCTCAGATTTATATTTTGAATAGAGGTATACTAAATTCTCAAACTTTGGAGAATTGGTGGTGAAAACCTAAATGGCCCATATTTGGCATGTATTGCTTTTGATTGCCTTAACAATTTTTTTTTTTGGGCTCTTTTAACCTCTTAGGACCTCGGATATTAAAATTCCTCCATTTTTTAGGTCCTTTTTAACGGTGGCTTTTGCGCAAAGGATAAGAATCAACTTTCGCAGCCCCTCCCCGTTATGAAAATATGCGCACAGTCTCACCAAACGGTTTTTACATGCAATCCAATCTTGTCAAGTTTTATCGCATTTTATACATTGTATAGACAGGATTGAGATGGAAACACTCAAGCCAACATGAGATTGACAAGTGCAATAATCAAATATAGCCGTGCATGTGTGCAATAAAGGATATAGGAGTCAAGCATGTAGGAAATATCACTAATTACATCTCAAGGACTCCAATCAATGTTAAGCACATGGATGAAATGATGTAGCCTCTCAAATCTCTATCAAACAGTCACATGGATATATGGAATGAAGTTGTGACTTGGCTATCTTAGATGCTCATCCATAAAAGGCAAATCTCTTTTTGATTTTTTTTTTTTTTTTAAAAAAATTTATCAAAATAAAATCTTTTTGTGCTTTTCTGAAAATTTTTCAAAAAAAATCTTTTTTGTATTTTTCTAAGAATAAGAAACAAATACATAAAAGTTGTACAAGAAAGCTATGGTACATATAAACAGACTAGTAATAGGAAGCATATGATATGAACATGAAGAAGCATCCTATTCTAGACATAGACCAACCCCTCAGTCAACAGTGCAAATCCCCAAAGACTTCCTAAGACTCTCAAATCTAAGGGCATCTAAAGGTTTCGTGAAAATATCGGCTAACTGACGGTCGGTAGGAACAAAACTCAGGGTTACGACTTTCTCTTCAACTAACTGACGTATAAAGTGCTCGCGTAACCTGATGTGCTTTGTGTGCGAATGTTGGACAGGATTGCGGGATATGTGTATCGCGCTCGTGTTATCACAGGAAATGGTCATGGTGTCCTGTGAAATCCCGTAATCCTCCAACATTTGCTTCATCCACATGAGTTGCGTGCAACAACTCCCGGCGGCGATGTACTCAGCCTCCGCAGTGGACAAAGAGATGGAGTTTTGCTTCTTGCTCAACCAAGAGACAAGAGCAGAACCAAAGTAGAAACACCCACCAGAAGTGCTCCTACAACCATCTACGTCCCCAGCCCAATCGGCATCCGAATAGGCGGACAAACGGTCATCGGTATCAAAGGAATACCAAATACCGTATGAGAGAGTCCCACTCACGTATTTGATAATACGTTTTAGAGCGAGTAAGTGTGACTCTTTGGGAGACGCCTGATAACGCGCACAGACTCCAACACTAAAGGCAATGTCGGGACGACTAGCAGTCAAGTAGAGAAGACTGCCTATCATACTCCGATACAAGGTTTGCTCTACGTCCTTCCCTGAAGTGTCCTTACTAAGCTTGGTAGTGGTACTCATAGGTGTACGAGCATGCTTAGCGGAGTCTAAACCAAATTTCTTTACTAGGTCTCTAGCATACTTGGATTGGGAGATGAACATCCCATCCTCTAGCTGACGAACCTGGAGACCAAGAAAGAATGTAAGCTCACCTACCATGCTCATCTCAAACTCACTTTTCATCTCCTCCTCAAAGTGGTGAGCATGCTGGGAGCATGTGGATCCAAAGACTATGTCGTCCACATAGACTTGGGCAACCAAAATAGCACCGTCATCTCTCCTGACGAACAACGTCATATCAACTCCCCCTCTCTTGAAGCCACGGGCTATGAGATAGGAAGTAAGCCTCTCGTACCAAGCACGGGGTGCTTGCTTCAAACCATACAAGGCTTTCCTCAGATAGTAAACGTGTTCAGGGTGCTTAGGGTCTTCAAACCCTTTTGGTTGTTCCACATAAACCTCTTCCTGTAGAATGCCATTCAGAAAGGCACTCTTGACATCCATCTGATATACCTTGACTTTCCTAGCTCTCTCAACGTCATGAGTAAGCTGAGCAACAAGGGATTCAAGTTTCTTTCGAGTCTCCAGGGAGGAATGGAGCTCACTCGTAAGACTAGCCACTTGTTTAGTCAAGTCCGCTTTCTCTTTATCAAAACTGCACTCTCTCTCTTTAAGCAAATTTTCTTTACTAACCCAGGCAGACTCTCTCTCTTTCATAGCGGTGCAGGTGGAGGACTCTCTCTCTCTCATCTTTCCTAACTCTTCTTCTAACGCGGTGATCCTAAGAACTAACGCCTTGTTACGTTTTTTAGTTTTGAAGGACTCATCATATAACTCGGCGTAGGCGCGTTGAAGGCTACTCTCGTCCTCACTACCTTCCTCCTCTCCTTCACTCTCTTCGCTCTCGCTGTCGAGGTGTCCCTGTGAAGTAGCATCCTCATCGTCGTGAGATGCACTAGGAGTACTCACATGACTAGCCATGAACGCGGTGAAGTTACGCTCATGCGGTGACTCATCTCCCGAGTCCACCGACTCGACCTCACTGTCGTCACTAAGGGTAGCGTTTAGGACAGCTTTACCCTTTTCCCTATTCAGACGAGTGGCACACTCAAACGCTCTGTGTCCCTTACCGTCGCACTCAAAACACCTCTCACTGTCTTTAGGGGGTTCTTTAAAGTCTTTCTTTTCAAACTTATTTTTCTGAAAATTCTTTTTATCTTTGAAATTCCCATTTTTCTTAAATTTCAGAATTTTCTTGAAGTTTTTAGCAAAAAGTGCCAAATCATCTAGGTCAAACTCACATTCAGAATCAGAAGTTTCTATCTTTCTAGACGACTCGACTCTCTTTCTTGCCGACCCCTCACTTTTTCTCTCTTGGGCTTTAAGGGCAATCCCCTTATCTTTTGGCTTGGCAGATTTAGGAAACATGTCTATTTCATAAGTTTGTAAATCTCCTACCAGTTCTTCTAATTTTAGAGTATTTAAATTACCCAAGGAATTCAGCACAGTGACTTTAGGTATAAAGCGCTTAGGAAGGGAACGAAGAATCTTTTTAACAACCCTAGAATTTGGAATATGTTCACCAAGATTATAGCTAGTATTAACAATGTCAGAGAGCCTAGCATAAAATTCATCAAAACATTCATTTTCATGCATGGTGATGGTTTCAAATTGAGTTGTTAAATTTTGCAATTTTGACTCTTTAACAGCATTTGTTCCTTCATGGGTAAGTTGCAAAATATCCCATGCTTCTTTTGACGTGGTGCACGTCATTATGCGTTTGAACTCATCAGGAGTGACAGACCCAGAAATAGCACTTAGACCTTTAGAGTTAAAAGACGACCATTTAAATTCATCATCAGTCCAAGTGATGTCAGGTTTCAAGTTGGTCACATTATCAACAGTCACGGTTGGAGGAGTCCATCCTCGTTCAACCAAAATCCAGACACGTTCATCAATGGCTTTTAAAGCCGACCTCATACGGGCTTTCCAATAGGCATAATTCGACCCGTCAAAAATAGGCATTTTATAATATGACTTCTCCATTTGAACACGCTCTTTTCAAAAATCAATTTATTTCAAAAATTGATATCTTTAGAAAAATTTTGCGGAAAAAGGAATACGCGATAGATTAGCGTAACCTGCTCTGATACCAATTTGAGAGAGTTGGCGCTTGCGTTCAAATAAGAAATAATATAATAAACACCAATTTTAACCCAAATTAACCCTAAGCATGCAACTAGGTGTGAATGAAACAATATGAAATCATGCACAAGATATTCAACACACAAAGTTTAAGGAAAAATCCCCCACAGGGGCAAAACCATTTGTATATCACTATAATTTGTAAAATACGGTTTACAATCGGATTACAATGAAATACAGATTGACTAAGAATTACCCTCGAGTATCGGATTCTGTAGTCGCGGCTGGAAGAAAATCCCTTTCCAGTAGGGCTTGCGGCTGGAACTATCCCTGTCCAGTAGGGCTGCAATGAAGAGGAAGAAACGGTCCACTTCACAAAGGGTTGAACAACATCAATGGTGTTCTTTGGGTTACCAAATTTGATTCACAAAGATACGGAAGATGTGTGAATCTAAAAACCTAGAATCATAGGACTCAATAGGTGAAGACTTTAGGGTTGATATGCTCTGATAATCGTGGGAAAGTCTTAAGAAAACCAACTGCTGATCGTGGTTTAAATAAGGGATCGAAACCCTAAAAAATCTGCTGCACGATCTGGCAGTAATTATCCTCGCCGGATCGGTCCGGTCGATTAGGCGGATCGGTCCGGGTAAGTCGGATCGGTTCTTTTTCTGAAACCGGATCGGTCTGGTTGGCATCGGATCGGTCCGGGACTTTTGCCTTCATCGATTCGCTATGGATCCGGTGGCTACTGGAGTCTGACAAAACGGATCGGTCCGGTAGATGGTCGGATCGGTCCGGTAAACCGGATCGGTTCTTTTTCTGGACCGGATCGGTCCGGTCAGGTCTGATTCCCAAATACTTTCTTCTTTTGATCTTCGGATTTTGTTGATGACGATGTGATCTTTTCAACCAACAATCTTGTAACGGCGTATGACATAACATATACATAAAGATGGACAAATTGTCCTTACAGACCTATTATATTATGACACATGTCCTCTTGAGTGTACACCTCAGCACTTTATTTACATTTGATAGGCTCCAGATCAACTTGGTGGGCACACCGTCTGACTAGATTAAGAAGGTGAACCATCAGGAAGAAGAAAAGCCATTTACATGGAAATTATCAAGAGACATTCCACACATGCCCTAGAAGATCAATGGTCTCATTATGTACTAGTGTAAATACCTGGACATATAAAGGCATTCTACCCCTTAGTTTTTAGACCATTATAAATATCTTATTATTCTTAACTCAAGGGACAAGTCTAGCTCACATACGCAAGACTAAATTTTATGTAACCACCTTTAATAGTAAAACCATAATAGTGGACGTAGGTTTTTGCTAAGCTAAACCACTTTAAAACCCTTTGTTGTTCCTTATTATTTCCATTGACATTTTATTTGTGATTACAAAATTGGGAATTATTACCTAAGATAAAGTATCCAATAATTTTGGACATCAACAGATTGGTGTCGTTTGTGGGAATGACATTTAGACATCGTTCTCTACCCATATTATTCAATTGTTTCCCTATAAAGTTTTATAAGGAATGATAAACATGCCTGAGAGCATCCTTGCAGCTACTGGTAACAATCCTAATCCATTTTCTCATCCCAGTGTTGCATGTCTTCAAAGAATTCTACTCAACCTTGCCAAATGGGTAAGAATCCATGCAAGAGTCAATTAGGCAGTTGGCTCGCACGTTGCAAGAAGAGTCCAATATTTCTCCATCACGAAGGTACGTGCCACTTCCTCCCACCAGAAATGAGATAAGTAGCCACTCCAAATTTTCTCATGATAGATTTTATCGTTCGGGGGCAACATCATCAATTCGATCTATTAACTACTATGACGATCGTTCATTCTACTACAAATGGCCGAGCGTCTTAGAAAGCTTAAGCAAGGCATATGATTTTGATCATTTTGGTCCCCGAGAAATTAGAGGTTATCACAGAAAGCCAGTCTGATCCCATGAGCATAGGGAAGCGTTCATTAGGTCCATGGCTAGCATGAGAGGCTCTGTTCATGTCGAGCAGACTTCTTAGGAAGATAGCTTAATACAGGTTCACAGTAAAGCCACCAAAGTTGCCTCAACCAAGTCCAAACAAAAGGAGCATTCTTGTAAGAGGTCCACACAGAGATTAAAAGATTATTTGGGGAAATGGCTAAGACTAGGAATCCTTTGCAAACGAGTTTTGTGAAAGGATCTCCATTTATCCAGTCTATTTTAGATTACCCCACACCTTCTAAATTCAAACCACCCAAATATGATGGTAAAACTGGTCCCATCCTTCATGTCGAGTTGTACCAAGCTGTTGTTGACATCTATTATGTTCCCGACAAGATGAGATGCAGAGCTTTTTTAAGTACGATCACTAGTCCATCTTAGATTTGGTAAAATAATTTACCCCAATGAGATATTACTAATTTTCATCAGCTTGCAGAGCTATTAATTAGAAATTTCTATTTTGGGTCCAAGCCAGTCAAGAGAGTAGCCCATCTACTCAGTGTTCGCCAACAACCAGGAGAAATGATTAAGGGATTGTAACAACCCCATTTTCTCACGTAAAGGCTGGCCAGGCTCAGTACGCCGAAGATGGGGCTTATCAACAATTTATACCATTCTCAGCACTGAAGGAATAAGAATTTCTTTATTATATATTAGAAATACACAATGAATAAAAACATATGAATAACACGGATTTAATACATGAATAATAAAACCTGAATCATCATGCAATGTCCATAATGTAATGATAAGTACAACTGCTGTAAATAAACACTTGGACCTATACCGGAAAAAATCCCAGTATGAAATAAAATGACAAAATACTGAAGTACAACCTATATTAGAATCAATGGAGCAAAATCCACTATGTCCAATGCAACTGCAAGTCGGATCCATCATCAGTCCTACTATCCCTGTCATAAAGAATACCTGGGGGGAAATTTTTTATAATTTGGGTCAGAGCCCTAGAGTTGCAAGTATTCTTCACTAATAAATATGCAATTGTTACTAACTCATACTTCACGTCTCTCTATCGACATTCACATGTAACAAGTACCTCACCGCTCATCTACAAGCAGTCGTACTCATATCCTCCAACAAAATGCCAAGTGTAATTTCCATTATTTAATTCATCATGTAAATAATAAGCCATATAGCTATGCGTTAACTAAAAGTGGGCACTTATGCGTAACACCCCAATAATAGATTCCGTAAATAATAGATTCCGTAATATTGATTTCACTATTTACATAAACTAAGTGCATTTTCTTACGTCATAATATCCTTTAACCCTTGTCTATCTGTTCAAGCCATTTATAGATTTAATGCATATAGCTTGTTGTCTACCTTGTTAGACTATAAGTTTCAATCTTTTAGATTACCGAATTATTATTCTCATTAATAATTGCCTACCACATTCTTCATTCTCTTTAAATATTGTCTATTATCTTAGACTGCCCAATTATTATTCTCATTAATTATTGTCTGCCACATAATTCATTAGGACTCATTTTTGCCTTTAATTATCCACATCAATTTTACTAACCCGAATTTATTATTATTAATCATTGTCTACATCTTTAGACTAAGAGGGCACATTCCCATATAAGGTACACCATAATATTTAAATAGATAAATATATATATGTTCGTATATATATATATATATATATATATATATATATATGTGACACACAAAGCCATCTACCATTGGTGTCTCGTGCGTGCTCTATCAACAAGTCCAGAGGAATCTCTTATCCTAAGCGGACATCACAAAACACACACAAGTTGGGGGCGGTCCCTACGCAGGATCCCTGTTCACGGCCCATACCCAGCGATGACACACGTTGGGTTAGCATCAACACCTACTCTCCTCGTAGATGGTGCCTCCACGTAGTACCTATACGACCTACACAATCACTACGCCCACCTATGCCGGCGTGTGGTACCCGTTCTGAACACACGAACCCACCCCCAAGCCGATAGGGCGATCCATGGACATTGGTATGTCCACACAAATACATATAAATACATATTATCATCCAATATGTATAAGTAGTTACTCTATAACTACATTAATCCAAAGAAATCTCAATACAAATAAAGCACAACCTTCTTGGGTTAACTATAACTGTTGATGTAAAAAACTAGATTACTCTAATTATTTAATCACAGATAAATAAATGAGACAAAAGATTTTAAAGTGGTTCAGCCTTATATGAATGGCCTACGTCCACTGTTATGTTATTGCTGAGTGTTTGGGAATTCTCGATTACAAGTGCTATCAAGAAATTCCGGTCCCCTTGAATGAGGGTGATACAAGGTATTTATAGCCTTTAGGCTGTATATGAAAAGGTGTTACATTAAATGATACACATATGAAAGGGTAATTCATTTAATGCTCTTCAAACGTGTGTGTCAAGATGATAAGCATTCAATGAATAGTTGAACTGTTGATTATCTGGCAATTAATGCTGCGGTCGAGATGCAGCTCGAACCACCTAAGTTGCTCGTCGTCCAAGAGTTCCTCGGAGCATTGGAGTTCCTCGGAGGATAAGAGTTCCTCAGAGGGTTGGTGTTCCTCGAAAGACTGGTGTTTCTCGGAGTATACCTGTTGCTCGGAGTGAGTATGTTGGTCGGGGGAATGATCTTCCTCGTTGCTATTGTGCCTCGTAGATTGACACGTGTCTTCTTATTATTTGTCCACATCAGCATACTAATTTTGGTATCAACAGAAGCCCCCAATGTTTCATATTTCGAACATTGAGGAGTATGGAACATTCTTTCTCGGTATATGACAATATTAAATGACCTTCCTGGGTTTTAGGAGCCTTTTCTTCGTATTTGAATTTCCTTCTAAATTCGCAGAATCCGCCTTTTTACATTTTTATAAGCGCTTCGATCTTTGTGCCCTTTTTGTCCTTTTAGCCGCCGGTAGCGTAATAGTTTCTTTTTTGTAATCATTTCTTTCGCCGTTTCCCAAGGCAAAGTATTTAAGCCTCAGAGGCAATCCCATCGTCTTCTACCTTTTTAATTTCTGCTTTTGAGTTTTCTATAGCTTTTCTCTCTTCTGTGCGTTCATCCCTTTCTTCGTTTGTTTATCAACAGATCTCCTTTTTCCTGTAAGATTTTCTTCCTTCTCCTTCATTTATTTTTATTCACCATGGTTTATATTATCGAATCTCTTGAGAAATTCCGTTCTGACTTTTCTATTCCTTCTTGGGTAACTTTGGAAAGTCTTTCTGAGCCTTCAAGTTATTTTGATTTGGCTGAGGGACATTGGTTCCCTAGCCTCTTTATTGCTGAATGTGGATTTTATTTTCCACCAAACCCTTTGTGTTTAGAGTTCTATCAGTATTTCGATGTTGTCCCTGCAAAAATAGCCCCCAACACATGGAGAATAGTTAATGGGGTGTATAGGTTAAATCAAACTCATGGAACTCGTATAGGAATTCCTAAGATTATGTACTGTTATAGATGGGTTGTTTTAGACAATGTTTATTATTTAAAAACTAGATTTTTGAATAGGGCTCTAGTAGTCAACCTTCCTGATGCTAACAGGGATTATTTTGAACATGGAGTAGTTATAAAAAATTGGCAACATGCCCCTTTGGTTGGAGATGCAGTATATGAGGGTCCCAGATGCCCCCCATATGGCAATGGGATAGGTTATTTTCATCTTATTTTGTTTTTTGAAATTATGATTTCATTGTGTTTGACAAAATGTATGACTGATATTTCACTATGTTTTTGTTTGCAGTTGACAGCAAGAGAAAAACTCCAAAAGAAATAGAAGTTAATATCAAGCATTTAAAACATATCAGGAGTTTGCATCAGAAGGTTGCAGACGAGCATGTTAGGTCTGCTTCATACTTGCTGCAGTACAGGAGCTATACATCCTCCTTTACTGCTCGTCCTGTGGTTAGCATTAGCGAACCATTGTCAGCTTCTGAAGACTCTTCACCAGACTCTCACATTCCTTTGAGTTAGAAGATGGGCAAGAGAAGAGTTCCTGCTCTCTTTGAAGAGACCTCCTCTGCTGGAGATGGAAAGAGAAATAAAGCTGATGTCCCAAAGGGGACAAAGAAAGTGGATGCTTCCCCTTCTGTTGCTCCTCAGAAGGCCGCCGAGAAGCCCCCAGTGGCTCCTGTGCAGAAGGATGTGCCTGTGGAAGTAATCACCATCTCTCCAACCAAAAGTTCTTCTTTGGTTAAGGTTTTTGAGAAGACACCGAGGAAATTGAAGAAGTCCTCCTCGGTTAGTTTTTCTGAAGTCATTCCCCAGCTCCAAGCTAGTGGAGCTGGTGTTCCAACCATTATTCCCCCGAGCTCTGCAATGAGCTCGGTAAAGACTTGGACTATTCCTGAAGTCCAAGGCATCGAGGAAAACATGTCTAGGGATATGCTGACGTCCCTAGCTACTCGTCACATTGCCTCAATAAGTTTCTTCTTATCTTGAATTCTTCTTTCCTTCTATCAATATATGTATCTCGGTACTAACTCATCACTACCTTCTTTTTTCAGCTGGTGAGTTGCTTTAACACCATAGTGAAGAAAGATGAAGCGCTCAAGGCTTCAAGCTCCTCGTCTGGAGTAGCGGATGCTTTCCAGGGTTTGGCCCAATCTCTGAAGGAATCCCGTCAAAAGTACGACGAGGATAAAGGTGAATGGGAGAAGAAATTGGCTGCATCTGAAGCAGAGAAGGTGTAGTTGGGAAATAAAGTGAAGGACTTGGAGAGGGAGAATAAGAAATACGCCGAGAAGCTCACTACCTTTGGGGAGCTTGAAAATAAGCTGAAATCAGCTGAGGAAGAGCTGACCCTTCTGCGCGAAGTAAATCGTCAGAAGGAGGAGTTGGAGGCCAAGTTGAAAGCCTCCGAGGACCTTCTATCCGAGAAGCTCTCCTCGGAGAAAATGAAAAGAAAGATGGCAATAAAGAAGTCTTTCAACACAGGTTGGGACAAAGGGTGGAACAAGGGAGTAGCTGCCATGATGACTCAGGTGCAATATGGAAGTTTGAAATACTTCTGAGATGGCTGGGTTGCTGCTTTGCAAGAATTGAAGGTGAGCGAGGACTCCGATTTATTTCAACAGCATCTCCCTGGTCCTCCCCCAGCCATCGAGGATAAAGAAGAGGACGAAGCTGCCTCAGAAGAATCTTCACTGGTAGTGGGTGATCTTATCCTTACCCAGCCTGCTGACGAGGAGATTTTATCTATGCCAGCTCCTCCAGAACAAGTTCCAGCTCCCGCCGACCAACTCATTATTTCCACCGAGCAACCAAGCTCCTCGTCCCAGCCTCCCGAGAAAGTCTTGGGAGACAAGGAAAAGGTGTGAAGTTGTTCGGTATTCTCTTTCTGTTTTTCTTTTTACTTGTACTTTGTATCCCAGATCTTTGTAACTTTACCTTATGATCTAATAAAATTTAAGTTCTTTTCTTCCATATGATTGTCTCTTCTCTATCTGCACTCTGTCCTGATCTTCTTTTTCTTTCTTTGTTAGTTTCTGGTCAGGATGGATCTTCTGTCTGCTAATGACACAAAGTTGATGCAGCAATGCCATGAATATTATAAAGCTGGTCACACAGACCTAAGTGCATCAGAAGTTGCCGACATCCTTGGCCATGGTGCTTCAGAGCAGGCAGTAGAAGCTTATCAATACATGAAGGGCTTACTTGATCGAGTTGTGGCCAATAACGTGGCTTACTATGATATGATCGAGGAGCTTCAATATACTCTAGAAGATCTTCAGACTCAGTACAAGGAGTCAAATGCCTTGTTACATGAGGGGTATGAAAAGAAATATCAACAGCTTTCTGCCGAGAAGGGCTACGACAAACTCCTTACTGGGTATGATGTCAGGGTGAGGACCCTAAAGGGAGAAGTTGAAGCTTGTAGACAAATTGCTGAACTGTTGGAGCAAGAGAATACTAATTTGCAGAAAGAGCTAGCACAATATAAGTCTGCATCCTCTTCTTCAACAGCGGTAATCCCAGTGACCGATGGGGGATTTTCCTTCTTAGAGGTTGAGAATGCCAAATTAAGGCAAGAGTTGGATATCCTGAGAAGATCTGGTACTTCTACTTCTACTCGGGGACGAGGAAGAGGTTCTCGTGGGCGAGGAAGAGTTGCCCAGGATGTTGTCGAGGAACGAAGTACTCCACCTGCTCGGGGTCGATCAAGAACTCCTCGTAGTATT
Organism: Sambucus nigra; assembly: GCA_949130495.1. NCBI lineage: Eukaryota > Viridiplantae > Streptophyta > Magnoliopsida > Dipsacales > Adoxaceae > Sambucus > Sambucus nigra. Next base: position 135,776,233 of record OX422218.1, read on the forward strand.
GAAGAAGCTTGTACTCTGTCAACATTGGAAACTCAAGCGTACTAATTGAATGCAAAAGATCGGGCTTTGTCTGAAATGTCCAAGAAACTCCTAACTTTGGAGGATCAACTTACTACGATGAAGTCTGCTTTAGAGAATAAGGACATTTTTGCAAAGAACCTTCACGAGCAGTTGGAGAGACTAACTTTCCAATTCCATAAACAGCCCAGGGAATTTTGGATGGCTGGGTACAACGAGGCACTATTCCATTTAGATGCTCGTATCCAGAATGCCACTAATGAGGGCTATAAATAAGGCTGGTTGAATGCCTTATGCGTGTTGAAACTTGAACAGGGACATTACTTGTGGGACTATTATGACCCTGGGTACTTGACTTGCCTGTGACACCGTTCAATTTGGACAAAGAATGGATCCCAGCTCGTGCCATTCCTCGGAGCTTAATTGCACAATACCTCGGTGACTACAATCTTCATTCTCAGATCGAGGTATCTCGTCCCGAGCATATATTGGACACACCTTCAATAATGAATGTCAGAATGCTGAAGGACTTGAATTTTATTAATTCTCCTCAGACTTTAAATGATCCACCTGCTGGCGAGGAACCTATTTCAAAAGCTGAGGGAAAGAAACCAATAGAGTAGGGATCTCAATGTAATAGTTAGTATACATGTAATTTGTAATTCGTTTTGAATTTTAATGAAAGACTTTCATTTTCTGTTTGCAAATCTGTATTGCTATTGTTTTGTACTTGTCTAACACTTTTATATTTGTGATTGCATAACAATACTTTGTGGTTCATCGACCAATCTAGTAATAAAAAGTTACAAGTATCAGTAATGTTGCTCGATCACTTAATAATAAAGTAATGAGTATAAAATGTTTAAAATTTTTCCAACCAACCAAGGTTGTTAAATTGTGCTTGTCGACCAATTATAGTTAGTGAGAGTTTTTATCCCCGACTAACCATACTTGGTAAATTTTTTCATAAAATGTGTCCGACCAACCAAGGTCGATAATTTTATCCTCGTCGACCAACTACAGTTAGTGGATTTTGATCCCGACCAACCATACTTGGTTCAGTTTGGAATATTTTGTATTTTCTGGAATAGTTTTACCTTCCGACCAACATAAGTTGGCATATTTTGTTTCTTAACCAACCGAGATTGGCATTTTTAGGAATCACATGTTCTCGCTCTTTTACCCACCGGAGTTGGTCTGAGTTCGAACTATCAGTGTCCACTAGTTATTTTACCAACCGGAGTTGGTCACGCTAGTGTATGCCTCCTAACCAAAGGAGTATAGTTTGTTCTCGCCCTTTTACCAACCAGAGTTGGTCGTGGGTTTGAACTATCAGTGTCCACTAGTTATTTTACCAACCGGAGTTGGTCACGCTAGTGTATGCCTCCTAATCAAAGGAGTATAGTTTGTTCTCGCCCTTTTACCAATCGAAGTTGGTCGTGGGTCTGAACTATCGTCTTCTTTTTGCTGTCGAGCAGCGTAGTGTTGTACACTAGTATTCCCCAAAAAACTTTCAATAAAAGGAGAGAAGATGGTGAAACATCATCGTTTTATTCATATTGATAGAACTGCTTTACATTTTATATTACTGATAATACTTGCGTAGGTGTTCAGCATTCCATGCATTCTTGAATTCCTCTCCTTCTAGAGTTGCTATTCGGTAAGTTCCTGGTCGAACAACTTCTGTAACTCGGTAAGGTCCATGCCAATTTGCTTCCAATTTATTGTGCTTCTGAATGACCTTCTTTAGCACGTAATCTCCTTCCTTTAAATCGCATTTCTTAACCCTCTTATTGTAGAACAGAGTTGTTCGTTGTTGATATGCAGCATTCATAATGGCTGCTTCTTCTCTAACCACCTTGAGCATTTCCAAATCTAATCTTCTCATCAAGTCACTGACTGGAGAATTGAAATTCAGCACTCTGTGTGTTGGGAGACCCAACTCAGCAGGTATTACAACCTCACTTCCAAACGCCAGCATATATGGTGATTCTCCAGTTGCTGCTCTGGGAGTTGTTCGGTAAGCCCACAATACTGATTGTAGCTCATTAATCCAATTAGCTTTAGCCTCACTTAACCTCTTCTTCAAACCATTTAATAATGTGCTGCTCGTCACTTCAGTCTGTCCATTGCTTTGAGGATGGCCTGGTGCTGAATGAACCTTTAAAATGTTTGACTGATGACAATAGGCGGCAAACTCCTCGTTATCAAACTGTGTTCCATGGTCTGTGATGAAGGCATGGGGGAGACCATATCGGCAGATGATATTCTTCCAAACGAATTGGTATACCTTCTCGTATGTCATATCAATCAGAGGCTCAGCTTCTACCCACTTAGTAAAATAATCCACTGCGACGACGAGGTACTTGAATCTTCCTCGGGTCGTTGGCAGTGGTCCAACCAAATCAATTCCCCACATGGCAAAAGGCCAAGGGGAAGTTATGGGTGTCAACAATGCTTGTGGAGTTCGTCGGACGGAAGAAAAACGTTGGCATTTATCACATCTCTTAGCATAGGCTATACAATCAGCCCTCATCGTTGGCCAGTAGTATCCCTGTGTCATCACCCTTTGCAACAGTGTTCGCCCTGCTACATGGGCTCCACAAGACCCTTCATGGATCTCTTCAATCAATTCTTTTACCTCGGAGGGATGTACACATCTTTGCAAACCTGCCATAATTCCTCATCTATACAAGACACCATTAGTTAGTACATACCGAGCAGCTTGAAACTTCGATTTCTTGGCAGCGATCTTATCCTCCGGTAATTCTCCTTCCTCGACATATGCCCTGATGGGATCCATCCAAGATGGTCCTAAATCAAGGGAAATAACATTCATCGTCAGGCCTTCATCTATGCTTCGACTTTCTAACACCTCAATTGGTATCGTTCTTCGCAACTCGGTACGAGTAGTTGATGCTAGTCAGGCCAGTGCGTCTGCTTGTGCATTCTCCATTCTGGGTATTTTGATTAACTGAATGGCATCAAATTCTGCCAACAACTCCATCGCCTTTGCATGATACTTGACCATTAATTCTCCTTTAACTGCATACGGTCCCACCATCTGATTCACAATTAATTGAGAATCACTGAATACCATCACTTGTTGCGCTTCCATAATCTTTGCTAAATTAAGACCTGCTATTATAGCCTCATACTCAGCCTCATTATTGGAAGCTTTGAATTGGAATCGTAAGGCATATTCCACGTCAATCTCGTCTGGGGTGTTCAAAACAATCCCTGCCCCACAACCTGTTGTGCAAGATGACCCATCTACATATAATTTCCATGTAGGTAACTCGTCTTCAAATTTCTTTGACAGAGTTCCTCGGTGAAATATTTGTTGTTTCCTTTCATCCTCCCCTGGTATTTTTTGTTCTTCGTCGACCATCTCTTCTCGCCCTTTTACCAACCGGAGTTGGTCTGGGTTTGAATTTGAATTTGATGATCTTTCTACATCCACAAGCCCTTTTACCAACCGGAGTTGATCTGGACTCATGTCTGTTGATCCTGTAACATCCACAGGTTGGTTAGCGAGCAACTTTTGCTCCTCGGGGGTATCAGGATATGTAAATTCTGCTATAAAGTCTGCTACAGCCTGTCCTTTTAATGACGATCTGGGTTCATATACAATATCATATTCACCAAGCTTTATTGCCCAATACATCAGTCTTCCTGATTTTTCTGGCTTATGAAGGGCTTGTCTCAATGGCATGTCGGTGTATACGATGATGGTATGGGCCTGGAAATAAGGCCTCATTCTTCTACTTGCTTCAATTAATGCTAATGCCAATTTTTCCAACTTTGGGTACCTGATCTCTGCACCTCGGAAAGCCTTACTTGTGTAATAAATTAGCTTCTGGACTCCATTCTCCAATCTGATCAATGCCGAGCTGACTGCATTCTCTGATACTGCCAGGTATAAGTACAACTTTTCTCCCATCACTGGCCTGGACACCAGTGGAGGTGTTCCCAGATATTTCTTCAAGTCTTAAAAGGCTTTTTCACATTCATCATTCCACTCGAAAGTTTTTCGGAGTGTTTTGAAGAATGGAAGGCACCTATCAGTTGCTCGAGATACAAATCTGTTGAGCGCTGCAACTCGTCCTGTAAGACTCTGCACTTCTTTCTTCGTCGTTGGAGATCGCAACCCTAAAAGAGCTTTGATCTTTGCTGGATTTGCCTCAATGCCTCGCTGGTTGACGATGTACCCGAGGAACATTCCTTCTCGTACTCCAAAGGTGCACTTCATCTGGTATTTATCCAGTTGATCAAAGGTCTGACCTAAGTCAACTAGATGCTCAGCAGCTTTCTTGCTCTTTGTCAGCATATCGTCGACATAGACTTCCATGTTGCAACTGATTTGTTCGGCAAAAACCTTGTTCATCAGCCGCTGATATGTCGCTCCTGCATTTTTCAAACCAAAAGGCATAACATTATAACAATAAGTTCCCCTAGGGGTAATAAAAGAAGTGCTTTCCCTGTCTTCAGGTTTCATTTTGATCTGGTTGTAACCAGAGTAAGCATCCATGAAGCTGAGCAGCTCGTGCCCCGAGGTAGCATCCACTAGTTGGTCAATTCTGGTCAATGGGAAGTGATCCTTTGGGCAGGCCTTATTGAGATCAGTGAAATCAACACACATTCTCCATTTATTATTTTTCTTCTTTACCATCACCACATTTTCCAACCAGTCTGGATACTTCACATCTTCAATGAATTGGGCTTTCTGGAGCTTGTCGACCTCCTCTTGAATAGCTTGATTCTTCTTGGGGCTAAATACCCTTCTTCTCTGCTTTACAGGCTTGATCTCCTTATTCACATTGATCTCATGACATAAGAAGTTTGGATCTATTCCTGGCATGTCTTCATGACTCCAAGCAAAAGTTTTCTTTCTGTTTCTCAAGAAAGTTATCAACTCCTGTTTCATTGAAGCATCCAACGACGAACCTATCTGAGTTGTTCGTTCAGGGTATTCGTCGTCCAGAATAACATTTTCTGTAGATTCCACCACTTGTCATTTTACAAGTTGGGATTCATCTCTTGGATCAAGTGTTTCAATTTCTGTACTTTCATCCACCTGGTAAGTAGTAGTCTTTTTCCTTGACTCTTCAAGCTCCTCTTGCTCGGCAGATGAATAATAGCATTCTCGAGCTACTTTTTTATCACCTTTCACCACTCCCACTCCGAAATTTATCGGGAATTTTAAACATTGATGTACTGTAGATGGGACTGCTTCGAACTTCTTCAAACCAACTCTTCCCATGATGATGTTGTAGGCTGACTGCACATTCTTATCCATCACAAAGAAGCGTATTCTCTCTGTTCGACAAGCAGGCCAAGTTCCAATGAATATATCCAACTTGATCGTCCCAAGTGGAAAAACTTTCTCGCCATTGAAACCCAGAAGAGGTCTGTGATAAGGTTCCAATTGAGATAATTTCAAATTTAAACTGTCAAAGCATAAATAGTATATGATGTCTGCCGAACTGCCATTGTCTACCAGCACCCTTGAAATCATTACTTCTTTCATCCTCATTTTGATCACCAAAGCGTCGTCGTGAGGGTAAAGAACACCTGCCAGGTCATTTTTTGAAAAGCCAATAACGAGCTTCTCTTTGTTTACCTTCCTCGGACGATCCTCCTCGGCCAAATTTATTCGCTGAATGGACGAGCAAGCTTGTGCCTCTCCGAGGTAAGATTTTCTTTCTGCAGTAAGATCTCCTCCTGTAATGATATTACAATCAAATGACCCAAAGCGTACTGAAAATACCTCTCGTTCTGGCTCCCTTGGTTTCTTGGGAAGATTGGGGTCATCCTCTGTATCATCTTCATGATCCCTTTTCTTTTTCTCCTCTGCTCGACGAGGAGATCTAGACCTTTCTCTAGTTCGGTCATTATTCCTTCTTTCGCTTCCCCGATCACCATACTTCGCTAGCTTCCCTCTTCGGATGAGTGTTTCAATCTCGTTCTGAAGAGCTATGCAATTTTTGGTCATATGGCCGTGATCCTTATGGAACTCGCAATATTTCTCCCTATTCCTCATGTCAGGGTCTGACCTCAGTTTCTTTGGCCACTTTACTTCCTCGTTATTCTTGATTTCTTCCAAGACATGATTAATACCCATTTTCAAAGGAGTATAATTATCGAATTTCTTCAGAACTTCCCATGACGATTTATTATTCTTGGAATGCTTGTCACCGCCATTCCCCTTATGCTCTTTCTTCTTAGATTTGTCGTCTTCCACCTTGGTTTCTTTATCCATATTCTTCTTCGCAGCCATAGCCTCCTCGGCATTCATGATTTTGGTTGCTTTTACCATTAACTCTGACATAGTTGTAGGTGGATCTTTGGCCAAAGTGTAATACAACTTATTAGGCAACAACCCACTCATCAAGGCGGTGATTGCTGTCTTCTCCTCATAATCTATGACTTCCAGCTTCTCCTTATTGAAATGAGTTATGTAATCTCTAGTACTCTCACCAGATTTTTGTATAACACTTAACAAGTGTGCTACTCGTTTTACTGGCTTTGCTCCAAAACAGAAATTACCGATGAACAACTCGGCCAACTGAAAGAAAGTTGAAATCTTACCCCGAGGAAGATTGTTGTACCATATCTGGGCAGCTCCAGTAAGAGTTCCTGAGAATGCTCTGCATCTCATCTCGTCGGGGACAGCATAGATATCGGCGGCAGCTTGATATTGCTCTATATGAAGAACAGGATCTGTCTTTCCATCGTATTTGGGGGCCACCACAGGGGCTTTAAACTTTGACGGTGTAGGAAAATTCGCAATGGCCTGGACAAAAGGTGTCCCTTGAACAAAAGTTCGTTGTAGGGGATTCTTCGCCTTAGCCATTTCTCCCAATCTATCCTCCAACCGCTGAAGGGATCCTTTCCACGATTCATTTCCTTCCTCGGGCCTATTGGTTCGAGCAATAGATCGTTCTGAAGTAGCCTCCTGAGATCTATCTTGACGAGCAACTGGTCGTGATTATGTTGATCCTTCTCTTAGATCTGATGGTTGTCGAAAACTCCTCGACATGGTCTTAGGTGGACTCCTATTCCTCCTAGGCCCTAATCGACTGAAAGGAGACACCCTACTCAGTCTTTTTAAGGCACTGGGTCTTTCTGGAGAGAGAGTAATACGTTGATCAGTATCTGTAGCCCTTATTGACGAAGCTCGCCCAGGTTAATAAGAGAAATCATCAGACTCCTCATTACGATATGACTCAGTACGCCTGGATCGTGAAGAAAGTAAATAAGTTTACCTCTGACCACTTCGCTGTCCTGAACGTGCAGGTGCACCGCCATGAAGGGTTTGTATGAGTTGCCTCATTGTTTCTTGCATGGCGGTTTGTCCTTGAGCCAGATTCGTCATAATCCCAGCCAGATCTGGAGGTGCAAAGGGATTTGAAGGATTTCCAGCATTTCCAGCGTTTCGATTGCTGGATTCCGGATTATCTGCCATTGATGATGAATGATTTTTGGTGAAAAATGATAATAACAATCGTTCCCACAGACGGCGCCAATCTGTTGATGTAAAAAACTAGATTACTCTAATTATTTAATCACAGATAAATAAATGAGACAAAAGATTTTAAAGTGGTTCAGCCTTATATGAATGGCCTACGTCCACTGTTATGCTATTGCTGAGTGTTTGGGAATTCTCGATTACAAGTGCTATCAATAAATTCCGATCCCCTTGAATGAGGGTGATACAAGGTATTTATAGCCTTTAGGTTGTACATGAAAGGGTGTTACATTAAATAATACACATATGAAAGGGTAATTCATTTAATGCTCTTCAAACGTGTGTGTCAAGATGATAAGCATTCAATGAATAGTTAAATTGTTAATTATCTGGCAATTAATGCTGCGGTCGAGATGCAAGTCGAACCGCCTTAGTTGTTCGTCGTCCAAGAGTTCCTTGGAGCATTGGAGTTCCTCAGAGGATAAGAGTTCCTCGGAGGGTTGGTGTTCCTCGAAAGACTGGTGTTCCTCGGAGTATACCTGTTGCTCGGAGTGAGTATGTTGGTCGGGGGAATGATCTTCCTCGTTGCTATTATGCCTCGTAGATTGACACGTGTCTTCTTATTATTTGTCCACATCAGCATACTAATTTTGGTATCAACAATAACATTTTAGTAAATTATCCCATAACTCATTTTAAGTCGTTATCCTAATACTACTTCTCGATTAAATACTAAGTCTCATCCATTGCCTTTTAGAATTAAAATCACATTTATTTCATCATTTATTTCCCTTTAAATATATAGGCATAGTTATTCCCAAAGTAACCTTTCCAAAACATTATAAGTATAGTTATTCCCAAACTAACCTTACCCAAAACACTATAGGCATAGTTATTCCCAAACTAACATTTATAAAACATTATAGGTATAGTTATCCCCAACTACCCTTACCCATACATTTAGTAATCTTAGCATGTTGTCCTCTTGACTCAAACTTCAATCATTCCAGATTATTAATAATTATTTGCTTCTTGATACCTTTTCGATAAGGTTTATATGTACATATATAAAGTGTCAACTAACGTGAAAAGGGTTATATGTGAATATATAAGTAATCTTCTAATATGGTTAAGTAGTATCACCCAGTTACAATACTCAGACTCGCTCATTCGGTCTGTATCTTCATCCTTCAGAATTCATTACATAAAATCCAACTATTGGGTCAAATACCATTTAATAAATTTGATATTTGATAGTTTATTATACATATAATAAATTAAACCGGCTACCCCTTGCCTAACTCCCGTAGCACTAACCCTTAATACCCGAGTTAATTGCCCCGACTCTAAATTTAATTAATTACACCTCAATTAATTTATTAAAAAATGGTGTCACTCAACCAAAATGTCCAGACTCACCCATATTATAACCTTCTAGAATTTATTGCCCAAATTCTCGTAAATAAGTTGACACACTCATAAATTTAATATACCTTAATAGCCACTTCTCATGTCCTAGCTATAACCTCCATGTAACATTTGCACTAATTTAATCCAAAAAGATCCCTAAAAGAAGAACAGTATAAACTCCACAAAAAGGACGGCAGTGTCAAAAATTCTTCCCCGTCGTTCGAACGACATACTGGGTCGTTTGAACGACTTCCACTATCATTCGAACGAGACCCCAGGTCATTCGAACAACCCCTTGGGTTTCCAGTCCTCTCCTTCGTTCTGCCTTCCACTATAGATGTTCATCCCAGTTCTCCAAGCTTTAACCCAGAAATACCATTTGCAAATCTCCCAACGATTCAAACCCCGTCTAACAATTTCTAATTTCTCATTTATCGTTCACCAACATCGATTTGTAACACCATTATCTGAGATCGGTCAATACGATTTCTCCTAACGATGTTTACTCAACGTTTAATTTCAACTTCCAAACTAACAACCACGTGTGACACCCCGACTAATTAAATACCGGGTAGCTACTTCTTTATTAAATCAATACAAAATGCCAAGTTGGTTCAGTTAATAGCATCACTGTCGAAAACATTTTAATAATTACTAACCACCTAGTATTTAAAAAGTAAGCTGCCAAATTTTAAGTTAAGTCTGATTAACATGCAATAAAAGAAAAATGGAAGAACAACATAATCCATTCACCATAACAAAGTAATGAAATAACCAACAAATAGTAATAAGTCCAGAGGAAAACTCCTCACAACAATCCCACAACTGAAAATAAAATGACAAGTCTGAATCCTGAATAATTACATGCCAGAAGTCTGAGTAACTGAAATAAATGAAATGTCTCTAAAAGAAATGGGCGACATGCCCTACAACTGATAACTGAAGAATATCGAGTCAAGATAGATGAAGCGTCTACAAGCAAAGTCCTGTAACTTCCACAAACAGCTACAGCTCGTCACCTGAATGAGAATCCTAAGCATGGTGTCCTTGTGGCTGGGCACCTAAAATGGTTTTTACAAAAATAGATTTGAAAGCAAATGGGTCAGAGCCCGAAAGTGGAAATCATTTTAAAAACAGCAAGTGTTTTAATATCATTAAAACATTAAATGCAAAATACATGTTAGGACGTGCACTCACATGAAATTCTCACCTCTCGACTACATGTGCACTCCTAACGTACCGTACCCATCTATAAGACATCCATATCTAACCAAACCGTAATAAGTTCTACCCCTTACTACTCGATTCCCGTATTAAATTCTAGCGTTATCAAATAAATAGAGGGCTTTACTTAAACTCAGATTCTCAATTAGTAATACCATTCACTATCATTTAACCCGTTTTGTTTTCTCAAAACATTACCATAATATTATTCACAATACCAATCATGAAAGTTCCCATTAATTAAGTGTATATTATTCACATCATAAATATACAATACAAGCACCCCGAGACTAAGCTGTGGTGCACACATACTCTGCTATCCATCTCGGTACATCACGTACATAAGGATCACGTATTCTGAATCTCTCAGGAATCGTTCTCAGATAACAACATCACAAATAATGGAGGCGAACACAGTCACATCACATGGGTCACGTACATACCTATGCTCCCACGATCAGCAAACTTATTAATATCCCAATAAGTCCTTCTCTGACCTATGTTCATCGAGGTAACCAATCTAAATCCGGGTAACACAAGGATTAGAAGGCCCTAAGCGAACGTAAACCTCCCGTGATAGCAAGTATGGTAGGTATGTCATACACATAAAATCAATACATATACTAAGTATGCACACCTCTTAGTAAATACCATTATATATTGGAGGTACACTTCTCATTCTCGTACCGACATATAATACTACACAATTTATATGTTTCCGGTTAATGTAATAAATTAGGCCGTCAATAGTTCTCGCAACGTAATAGACACGCACGTCATACTTCATATTTTCCCTTATGTTCAAACTACACTTCTAGGTTTTGACTCCTCATTATGTCCCAAACATCTCAAATGTAACAATTAATCATCAAGGGAAGTTTATCTCTACATATACACAAGGTTACGGGACACTCGGGATCAAAACAGGCTGAAAAGCCTAAACTGTCAACTCGTTCGAAGTCTCGTTCGAACGAGGCTGTTCGAACGAGAGTTCGTTCGAACGAAGTGGGATTTCTAACGAGGTCTCGTTCGAACGAAAACATCAAACGAACTTCACCCTCGTTAGAAGTCAAAGGTCAACTCGTTAGAAGCTCGTTCGAACGAGCTCGTTCGAACGACCTGGGCAGGTCTTCTAACGAGTGGCCAGTTTCAAGCCCAGATATTCCTTATTTCGTTTTTTCATCTTTTCTTCACTTCTAATCTCATCTAAACATTAGTCCATCAATTGTTCAAGGTTCCTAATCGTCCCTAAACATACATAGGTCACCTACTAACGTTTTTGTGGGGTTAATTCATTATAAACATCATCTAAATATCAAATCCATACATTTATCCCCAATATCAAGAACATGAACCCTAAAATTTATAAATCCTCCAAGGGCCTAATTAAATTCGTTTTCATTTCATCCAAATTATAATATCATCAGAATAATCATCTAAATACAAATCTACATGCGATTCCTCATCAAAAATGTAATTTTCACTTCCAATTAAAATGGGTTTTTCATTAATTCTCAAGAACAATAAGATTTTATCAATTCCTACACATGGAAGAAGCGTTCTCTAAAATTAATTGGAATTAAACCACTTGCCTTATTTGAATCTCTGATTTTGATATCGATTTGATGGAGTATTCTCTCTCTCTCTGCAGAATTCTCCACTCCTCTCTCTCTACAAGCTTTCTTCTCCAAAGTGAATGGTGGCTAAGGTTTTTCCTTAGGAAATTTTTGGAACAATTTCTAATAACCCCCGTAGCCTAATAAGTCCTAAGATGTGGTTAGTGGGTTTAGTGGGCAATTACCAAGTCAGATTTTTAATTCCCAATTTTTGTAGGTTTTAATTCCCAAAAATCCAAATTTACCAAACTACCCTTATACGTTGTCGGTATGGCCTAAAAATGCCCCGGGACCCAAACTTAACCCCCGGTTAGTGTTTTCTGACTATTTCGACCCTTCCGGACGCGTTGGCGCACTCAAAATGACCATACGGTTAATAGAACTCAAATTCACTTTTTAATTAAAATAAATATAAACCTGACGCGACTGTCACACGCGTCTCAACAAAATTTCCAAATTGTCGTATTTCAATCTCACGACAAATTTCATACTTCAATATTCATATATAATCATATATGCACATTATATTCAAATACCAATTCGCATCTCGCTAGTATTTTAATCCGGATTAATTTCCATTTAATACGCATTCAATTCAATTAATCCCATAAATAAATATCACAAAAATACGGGGTATTACATACTTCCCCCCTAATAACTGAATTTCGTCCTGAAATTCGGAACTAGAAAGTACCTGGTAAGAACAACTCTGGATAACGTTCTTGCATCTCATCCTCGCGTTCCCATGTGGACTCCTCGACATTATGATGTCGCCACTGAACGCGCACTAACGGAACTATCTTTGACCGTAGTTTCCGCTCACTTCGGTCCAATATAGTAATCGGCCCCTCGTCGTAGGAGCTATCAGGCTGGAGATCGATGTCTTCCAAAGCAATATGAGAATAAGACAAATCGTCTTTAAGATATTTCCTTAGCGAGGAAATATGAAACACATCGTGAATCCGATGCAAATGCTCCGGTAATCCAAGTCTATACGCAACCGGTCCAATCCGCTCAATAATAGGAAATGGTCCCACATATCTCGGTGCCAACTTCCCTTTCTTCCCGAAATGCATAAGCCCCTTCATAGGAGATACTCTGAGCAAAACCTGGTCCCCCACTTGGAACTCTCTGAAGAACCTCTTCGCATTAGCATAGCTCTTCTGCCTATCCTGAGCTACCCGAATGCGACTCCGAATCAATTCTATCCTCGTCGAAGTATCCTGAATTACTTCTGGCCCAAGTAGTTTGTTGTCCCCCACCTCCAACCAACACGCTGGGGAACGACAAGGTCTACCGTACAATGCCTCAAATGGAGCCATGCCAATGGTGAACTGGTAGGAGTTGTTGTAAGAAAACTCCACCAGTGGAAGATACTGCTCCCATCCACCCCCAAAATCAATGATGCTCATACGTAGCATGTCTTCCAACATCTGGTTTGTACGTTCGGTCTGCCCATCGGTCTGCGGGTGATACGCTGTACTCAACCGCAATTCCGTGCCCATGGCCTCTTGAAAACTCTCCCAAAACCGTGAAACAAATATCTTGTCTCGGTCAGACACGATATTTAAGGGCACACCGTGAAGTTTCACTATCTCTGAAATAAAGAGCTGGGCATACTGTCCCGTAGTGTAGTCTTTCCTTACGGGTAGAAAATGAGCGACTTTGGTCAACCTGTCCACAATTACCCAAATGGAGTCGTGACCTCTCTGTGACGTAGGTAACCCCATGATAAAGTCCATGGATATGCTCTCCCACATCTACATCGGGACCTCCAATGGCTGTAGAAGTCCTGTCGGTCTCTGATGATCCACTTTTACTAACTGACAAGTGGTGCATTTAGAAACAAACTCGACAATATCTCTCTTCATCCCGCTCCACCAATACTGTCGTCTCATGTCTTGGTACATTTTGTCCCCACCGGGATGTACCGCGAACCGTGAGTCGTGCGACTCGGCCATCACCTCATGCCGCAATTCCTCCCCTTCCGAAACTACCAATCTCCCATTGAAGCAAAATCCCTCGTCTGAGCTAACGGTATAGGATTCAGCTCCCTCTGCTAGTAATCGAACTATCAGCTCCTGACAGAACGAGTCATCTGCTTGTGCCTTTACCACTCTCGTGACAATCTGCGGTGTAACAGTCATTATCGACATGAATGATCGGGCCACTGCATCCTGGTGTCCCAATTCTTTCCACTTTGCCTTCCACACCCATGCCACCTCATCTACTGGCCTACGACTCAACGCGTCTGCTACCACGTTAGCCTTCCCCGGGTGATACTGGATATCGAACTGATAATCCTTCACAAACTCAAGCCACCACCGCTGCCGCATATTCAACTCCTTTTGCGGGAATAGGTACTGTAGGGACTTGTGGTCCGTGAATAATCGAAACTTTTCCCCCAAAAGGTAATGTCTCCAAATACGAAGGGCAAATACCACTGCCGCTAACTCCAAGTCATGAGTGGGGTAATTCTTCTCATGAGGCTTAAGCTTACGGGAAGCATAAGCTATGGCCTGACTCTCCTGCTGTAATACACCTCCAAGTCCTTGCAAGGACGCATCGATGTAAACTAAATACTTAACTCCCGGTCTCGAAAATGCTAACACAGGTGCTGAGGTCAACTTATCCTTCAATTCATCGAATGCCAACTGACAGGCATCACTCCAGATGAATGGCACACCCTTACGAGTCAGATGTGTCAAAGAGCCTGCTATCTTCGAAAATCCACGAATGAACCTCCTGTAGTATCCTGCTAATCCTAAGAAACTACGGATCTCCGTCGGTGTCGTGGGCTGTCCCCACTCCCTCACCGCGGATACTTTCCCCGGATCAACAGATATCCCCCGGTCGGAAATAATGTGTCCCAAAAACTGGACCTCCTTCAGCCAAAACCCGCACTTCTCATATTTTGCATACAGCTCATTCTGACGCAGCGTCTGCAAAACCTGCCTCAAATGCTCGGCGTGTTCCTCCTCTGTCTGGGAGTAAACCAGAATATCATCGATGAAGACAATGACAAAATGATCTAGGAAATCCCTGAACACCCTATTCATCAAGTCCATAAACACTGCGGGAGCGTTGGTCAAACCAAAAGGCAGAACCTGAAACTCGTAAGAACCATATCTCGATAAGAACGCAGTCTTTGAGACATCCTCTTCCCTGATACGCAACTGATGGTATCCCGATCGCAAATCAATCTTCGAGAAGAAAGAAGCTCCTCTCAACTGGTCGAATAGGTCATCGATTCGAGGCAACGGATACTTATTCCGTATCGTGACCTTGTTCAACTCTCGGTAGTCCACACACAATCTCAGTGAACCATCTCTCTTCTTCACAAACAACACAGGGGCACCCCACGGCGAAGTACTCCTCCGTATAAACCCCTGACCCAACAACTGCTCAATTTGATCCCGTAACTCCCTCATCTCAGCTGGAGCCATACGGTACGGTGCACGTGCTATAGGTCTCATATCTGGTAATAAGTCTATGACAAAGTCTATCTCTCGACTGGGGGGTAGGCCTGGTATCTCCTGAAACACATCTGAATACTCCCTGACAACTGGGATCGAATCTAAAGGAATTACAACCTCCTTAGAGGTATCCTCCTCTATGTAGTACAAATGAGTGATCGAACCTCCCTCTGGGCGAGGCATCGCCACTACAAACATCTCTTGCCCCGGAATGGAAAAAATAATGCTCCCACCGAAGCAATCAATCATGGCTCTATAATCAGCGAGCCAATCCATACCGATAATCACATCATGCACATGCATATCTAATACCAACATATCTGCAGGTAATACCAGACTACCAATCTCTACCCCCACTCCCCGGCATATATAGAAAATAAGCGACCCACTCCCCAATGGTGAGTCTACACACGTCACTGTGCTCTCTGCTGTGGCTAACAACCCTAAGGCTTTCGCAAAATGTGTAGCTATAAAACAGTGCGTTGCCCCCGTATCAAACAAAACCTGACCCATAGTACCATGGATAGGAAACATACCCTCAATCGCGGGTGGTGCCTGTGGAGCTGCTGCCTGGTGGACGTTATAGACACGTCCATACTGTAGTTGCCCCTGCTGCACAGGAACTGCTGGAATGGATGGAAGTGCTGGTACCTAGCCTGGAGCTGGGAGAGCAGGTGGAAAAAGTGGCATCTGTGGCTCATGTCGAGCACCCTGCTGCTGCTGCGGGGCCCTGCCCTATCAGGACAGTCCTGGCGTTTATGGCCAGTCTTGCCACAAACGAAACACTTCCCCGAGAAGTTCCCCCCTCTCTGTCCCTGCTGCCCCCAGCCCTGGTGGCCGTTACCGTTCCTCCACTGGCCCTGCTGGCCCTGCTGAAACTGCTGTTGACCATTCTGACCCTGCTGGTTCTGATGGCCGTTCGGACCCTGATGGCCCTGCCAGAAACCTCCTTGTTCGTGCCTGAAATTTCCTGACCTGAACCTCTTGTTATCCCCCTGCTGGGAACCCTGGTCTCCCTGTCTCTGCCCCTGCACAGATTGTGCCCCACTGGCACCATTCCCTCCAGTCCTGCCCTGATGGCTGGACTCTCCAGATCTCTTGCCCTCAGCCATGTGAAAGCGATGATCCTGGCAATGGAGCAATGCAGCGTTAACCACATCAGAATAAGTGGCTAACGAGAGGTTCCCTGACAAGTGCTGACGAATCCTCCATGTCAACCCGTCAGTAAATTTCTGTATCTTCTTCTCCTCTGTCGGTATCTCATCCAGAACAATGTTCAGAAGATTAGTGAATTCGGCCTCATACTCGGCCACAGTCTTACCCTCCTGTCGAAGGCTCATCAACTTTCTCCTCATTTCCGTGTGAACAGCTGACGAAAAGTACTTGCGGTCGAACCGCACCCAGAACTCCAGAATAGTGAGAGTGTCTCTCTCCTCCACGGTGGTAATAGACTCCCACCACTGCAGTGCAGACCCCACTAGCTTAAAGGTAGCTAGTATTCTGCTTCTGGACATCGGTGCACTCATACATCCTCAAGTGCCGCTGAATATCCTTCCTCCACTAACTCGAAACTACGACATCGGAGCTACCTGCGAACTCCGGTGGGTGTGCTTTCTGGAAAGCATCACGAACACGTTCCCAAGCAGACGGTAATGCATGTGCCTGAACCGGAGCGGCTACTGGCGCCTGAGCTGGTGCCTGCTGAACTACGTCAAGTGCGGCATTTACCGCCTGGGCCACAATGGCTGCAACTTCGGCGGCATTCATCGTGCCCTGAACTGGTGCGGGCTGTGGTTCTGGCGTTGCATCCCTGGGAATCCTTTGTGCACGTCGTGGAGGCATTCTGAAACAAGAATAAAGTCTATAAGTTCGCAGTTATAAACTTAATATAGCTGAAGAACGTAGCATATACAAAAGAATACAACAGTCCTAAAATATAGGGCTCTACATCAAAGAAAGCTTAGCGGAAACATAATAAGCCGTACAGATCCTAATGGACACTAGAACCTGATGCTCTGATACCACCTGTGACACCCCGACTAATTAAATACCGGGTAGCTACTCCTTTATTAAATCAATACAAAATGCCAAGTTGGTTCAGTTAATAGCATCACTGTCGAAAACATTTTAATAATTACTAACCACCTAGTATTTAAAAAGTAAGCTGCCAAATTTTAAGTTAAGTCTGATTAACATGCAATAAAAGAAAAATGGAAGAACAACATAATCCATTCACCATAACGAAGTAATGAAATAACCAACAAATAGTAATAAGTCCAAAGGAAAACTCCTCACAACAATCCCACAACTGAAAATAAAATGACAAGTCTGATTCCTGAATAATTACATGCCAGAAGTCTGAGTAACTGAAATAAATGAAATGTCTCTAAAAGAAATGGGCGACATGCCCTACAACTGATAACTGGAGAATATCGAGTCAAGATAGATGAAGCGTCTACAAGCAAAGTCCTGTAACTTCCACAAACAGCTACAGCTCGTCACCTGAATGAGAATCCTAAGCATGGTGTCCTTGTGGCTGGGCACCTAAAATGGTTTTTACAAAAATAGATTTGAAAGAAAATGGGTCAGAGCCCGAAAGTGGAAATCATTTTAAAAACAGCAAGTGTTTTAATATCATTAAAACATTAAATGCAAAATACATGTTAGGACGTGCACTCACATGAAATTCTCACCTCTCGACTACATGTGCACTCCTAATGTATCGTACCCATCTATAAGACATCCATATCTAACCAAACCGTAATAAGTTATACCCCTTACTACTCGATTCCCGTATTACATTCTAGCGTTATCAAATAAATAGAGGGCTTTACTTAAACTCAGATTCTCAATTAGTAATACCATTCACTATCATTTAACCCGTTTTGTTTTCTCAAAACATTACCATAATATTATTCATAATACCAATCATGAAAGTTCCCATTAATTAAGTGTATATTATTCACATCATAAATATACAATACAAGCACCCCGAGACTAAGATGCGGTGCACACATACTCTGCTATCCATCCCGGTACATCACGTACATAAGGATCACGTATTCCGAATCTCTCAGGAATCGTTCTCAGATAACAACATCACAAATAATGGAGGCGAACACAGTCACATCACATGGGTCACGTACATACCTATGCTCCCACGATCAGCAAACTTATTAATATCCCAATAAGTCCTTCTCTGACCTATGTTCATCGAGGTAACCAATCTAAATCCGGGTAACACAAGGATTAGAAGGCCCTAAGCGAACGTAAACCTCCCGTGATAGCAAGTATGGTAGGTATGTCATACACATAAAATCAATACATATACTAAGTATGCACACCTCTTAGTAAATACCATTATATATTGGAGGTACACTTCTCATTCTCGTACCGACATATAATACTACACAATTTATATGTTCCCGGTTAATGTAATAAATTAGGCCGTCAATAGTTCTCGCAACGTAATAGACACTCACGTCCTACTTCATATTTTCCCTTATGTTCAAACTACACTTCTAGGTTTTGACTCCTCATTATGTCCCAAACATCTCAAATGTAACAATTAATCATCAAGGGAAGGTTATCTCTACATATACACAAGGTTACGGGACACTCGGGATCAAAACAGGCTGAAAAGCCTAAACTGTCAACTCGTTCGAAGTCTCGTTCGAACGAGGCTGTTCGAACGAGAGTTCGTTCGAACGAAGTGGGATTTCTAACGAGGTCTCGTTCAAACGAAAACATCAAACGAACTTCACCCTCGTTAGAAGTCAAAGGTCAACTCGTTAGAAGCTCGTTCGAACGAGCTCGTTCGAACGACCTGGGCAGGTCTTCTAACGAGTGGTCAGTTTCGAGCCCAGATATTCCTTATTTCGTTTTTCCATCTTTTCTTCACTTCTAATCTCATCTAAACATTAGTCCATCAATTTTTCAAGGTTCCTAATCGTCCCTAAACATACATAGGTCACCTACTAACGTTTTTGTGGGGTTAATTCATTATAAACATCATCTAAATATCAAATCCATACATTTATCCCCAATATCAAGAACATGAACCCTAAAATTTATAAATCCTCCAAGGGCCTAATTAAATCCATTTTCATTTCATCCAAATTATAATATCATCAGAATAATCATCTAAATACAAATCTACATGTGATTCCTCATCAAAAATGTAATTTTCACTTCCAATTAAAATGGGTTTTTCATTAATTCTCAAGAACAATAAGATTTTATCAATTCCTACACATGGAAGAAGCATTCTCTGAAATTAATTGGAATTAAACCACTTGCCTTATTTGAATCTCTGATTTTGATGTCGATTTGATGGAGTATTCTCTCTCTCTCTGCAGAATTCTCCACTCCTCTCTCTCTACAAGCTTTCTTCTCCAAAGTGAATGGTGGCTAGGGTTTTTCCTTAGGAAATTTTTGGAACGATTTCTAATAACCCCCGTAGCCTAATAAGTCCTAAGATTTGGTTAGTGGGTTTAGTGGGCAATTACCAAGTCAGCTTTTTAATTCCCAATTTTCGTAGGTTTTAATTCCCAAAAATCCAAAATTTCCAAACTACCCTTATACGTTGCCGGTATGGCCCAAAAATGCCCCGGGACCCAAACTAAACCCCCGGATAGTGTTTTCTGACTATTTCGACCCTTCCGAACGCGTTGGCGCACTCAAAACGACCATATGATTAATGGAACTAAAATTCACTTTTTAATTAAAATAAATATAAACCTGACGCGACTGTCACACGCGTCTCAACAAAATTTTCAAATTGCCGTATTTCAATCTCACGACAAATTTCATACTTCAATATTCTTATATAATCATATATCCACATTATATTCAAATACCAATTCGCATCTCGCTAGTATTTTAATCCGGATTAATTTCCAATTAATACGCATTTAATTCAATTAATCCCATAAATAAATATCACAAAAATACGGGGTATTACACCACGATTATCAGTCTATAGATTTTACTTGAACTCTCACACTTTTGAATCAAAATGCCACATCGATTTTATTACCCCAATAGTAAACATCGAAGTGGATTTTCATGATTTCTTCTTATTTTACTCCATTAACTTTCAGATTTGTTGAAAGATTCCTACAACATGTCTTCCAAATAATTTCTCAATTTAAATCACTTGTATACAGATTCGATACAAAGGATTATGGATCTACACATGGATCATATATTAATCATCAAATTTTACACTAATTTAAAGATTTCTAATTGTGCAGTCCCAAAACATGATTCAACTTTAAATCTAAGCATGGAGTTAACATTTATAAAAAAAATAGCACAAATTGAATAAGAATGGCAAGAGAATCCTTGCCTGAGATTGTGTAGAGAATCCTCTTTTCCTCCTCCTAGGGTGTTTTTCTCCTCCTCTTGGGTGGGTGTGTCTAAGGTTCCTGGATATAACTCCTGATGGATAGATTCGCCCTAAATAAATATTTTTAATCTTCAAATTCCGAGTTGAGCGTTAGGCCTCAACTTTGGACCCCCAAGTGAGCCCAAACACATAATCTAATTAGCCCAATAACTACCCAACTCATATATATATACCCGAGGACTATTCCTAAATGTCTAAAATGCCCAAACGAGCTTGTAATACCTCTCAAAGTGTGTCCCGAATATTTTTACCCAAAAATTATGTTTCAAATTGTGATGTGACACATGTAAATACTTTTTATTTAAAATAAAATCCCTTTTGGTTTATTCCCAAATCGTTAAAGTCCAACTCTAAAATTTATAAATAATAATGAGTCTAATTACTCACAACCTTGATTAATTAATTTCACCGAATCAAATTAATCCATATTAAATTTTATTTTATTCCAAAAATATACGAGGTATTACAGGAATACATCACTCGTTTCAATAACGAGAAGCTGGAGGTAGTTAGTTATGAAATAAAAATGTCCATCACGGCCTTAATGAGTGGGCTTCTCCTTAAAAATATGTATTAAGCACTGGTGAAGGACCCTCCGATAACCATGACTGAGTTCATGGTGAAATCTAGGAAAATCATGAATGCCTAAGCGGCTATGGCCGCTAATCAAAACCCCATGACTAAATATGAGGGCCAGAAGAACTCTGAGAAGAAGGAGCAGAAAGAAAGGAAATCCGAGAAACCCAAAAAGTATGAGGAATATACTCCTCTCACTAAAGGTGTGCATCACATTCTGGACGAAATTAGGGGTAGAGAAAACTTCAAGTGGACCGGGAAGCTGAAATTGCTGCCCATCCAAAGTGATAAGTCCAAGTATTGTGATTTTCAACAAGATCATGGACATACCACTGATAGTTGTATCGCCTTGAAAAACGAAATCAAATATCTCATCCATTGATCGAATTGAAGGTCGGGACACCAAAAGACGGTCAGAATCCCCATGCAAAAACAAAGATGATAGGAAGAGAAGTCGAGATGATGATTCTTAAGATGACCCTGACCTACCAAAGAAACGCAAGGAGTCGGAACTTTATGTAAATATAATATACTTTGGTTGTCACTTCACTATAGGATGGGACATTGGAGGTAGAGATGAAATAGCCTATAGAAAGGCTTACCTAAATGAAGCCAAAGCGTACTTCTACATTAGGCAAGTTACTCTAACAGACGAAGTAGATGGTCAGCCCAGGAAGGTGAACAAAGATAAATTGGTCATCAGCTTCTCCAAAAATAACTTGTCGGGAGTTATGTACCCTTGTGATGATCCCTCAGTCAATACTTGTCGGGTGCATCACACCAGGGTAGTAAGAATTCTCGTTAATAATGGAAGTTCGATCGATGTCATATTTTACAACTGCTTTCATATCATGGAGCAGAGAGATAGCAAAATAGAACCCTACCATCGGCCTTTAATTGACTTTTTTGAAGAAAAAGTATATCCTTTAAGGACTGTCAAGCTACCACTGTCAATCGATAGTTGGTTAGCGAGCAGAATATAAAAGATTCACTTATTCGTCCTGGACAATAACGTCTCCTAAGCTTATAATATGGTCCCTGACAGAGTTGGGATAAAGAAGTTCGAAGCAATGGAATCCACAGTTCACTAGTGTATGAAATTGCCCACTCAATATGGGGTTGGCGTGGTTAAAGGCAATTAGAAAGAATCTAGAGTGTGTTATTATATCTCTGCCGACCAGTAAGAAGTTCATAAAATCACCACCATCTACAAAATTAACACTTTAGACCCACGCGAAGAAGTTGATTTAGTCAAAGGTAAGTTGTGGAGGCTACAAAAACCATTGTGCTAGATGATGAAAATATAAAAAGAACCACCCAGATTGTCTCAAACCTAACACCTTCCCTCAAATAGGAATTAATTACACTCCTTACAGAGACAAAAAGCGTTTTTGCCTGGAGCCATGAAGATATGCCAGGAATTGACCTTGATTTCATATGCCATGAGCTTAACATCAACAAAGATGCTAAGTTGATTAAGCAAAAATGCAAGGTATTCAGTTCAGAGAAGAACATGGCTATCCAAGAGGAAGTTGACAAATTGCAGATAGCCCATTTCATTGAAGATGTCAAGTATCCCAATTTGTTTCCCAATTTAGTAATGGTAAAAAAGAAGAATGAAAAATGGAGAATGTGTGTGGACTTTATCTACCTCAATAAAGCATGCCCAAAAGATCATTTTCCTTTGCCAAGGATTGATCAGTTGGTTGATACAACAACTGGTCACGAGTCATTGAGTTTCATAGATGCCTACTCTGGTTACAACCAGATTAAAATGAAACCTTAGGATAAAGAAAACACATATTTCATAACCAACCGAGGTACTTACTACTACAATGTCATGCCTTTGGGGATTAAAAATGATGGAGTAACATACCAAAGGTTAGATAATAAGGTCTTTGAAGAACAAATTGGGAAGAACATGGAAGTATATGTAGATGACATGCTTACAAAGAGCAAAGTAGCTACCGACAACATCAAAGACCTGAGTCAAACATTTAATCAGTTGAAAAAACATCAGATGAAGTTAAATCTGACCAATTGTGCGTTCGGTGTACAAGAAGAAATATTTCTTGGATTTATTATGAATCAAAGAGGCATTGAAGCTAATCCAAATAAAATAAAAGTGCTACTTGGGATGCAATCTCCAACATGAAAAATAGATGTGCAAAAGTTAATTGGGAGAGTGGTTTCCCTCAATTGATTTGCATCCAGAACCACTAGTAAGTGCCTAACGTTCTTCAAAGTACCCAGGAAAACCTTCAAATGGAATAAAAATGTGAAAATGCCTCTCAGGAGTTGAAGAAGTGTTTGGGGTCTCCACCATTACTCTCCCGACCAATTTTGGTAAGAATGTGGAAGTCATCTCCAAGTTTGTGAAAATGAAGTGCATACTCCATAGAAGTCATCTCCAAGTTTATGAAAATGAAGTGCATACCTCTGTGGAGTATGCACTCCATTTTCAGTTCCAAGCCTCCAATAATGAATCAGAGTATGAAAAATTGATCGCGGGTTTGAATTTAGCCTTATCACTAGGGGCCGAGCAGGTTGTAGCACATAGTGATTCCCAGCTCATTATCAACCAATTGCTTAAAATATACGGAGTAAAAGGGGATCGCGTGATCAAGTATCTGTCCAAAACCATGGAAGTCATCTCCAAGTTTTTTATAGTCAAAATGGTAAGAATACAAAGGATAGAAAATGCCCGAGCAAATGCACTTGCTCGGCTAGCCTCAGCGACCAGGACAGAACTCGGGAGAACCATCCCTATGGAAATTCTTGCACATAAGAGCGTGGGAGTTAAATCTATGGTCAGCCTTATTGCAATGGATTTAGGGTCTTCATGGATGGATCCTATTCAAGATTACATTTATAAAGGTATATTTCATGTTGATCTGAAAGAAGCCAGGAAGTTAAGGTTCAAGGCAGCTAGTTATGTGTTAAAGCGGGGAGTCCTGTACAAAAGAGGGTACACCATTTCATTTATTCGCTACGTTCACCCTGTCGAGGTACCAGACTCAATCAGAGAAGTTCATGAGGGTTCCTATGGAGCTCATTAATCTGGTCGATCATTAATGTGCAGGATAGCTATACATGGATACTACTAGCCGACTATAATAGCAGATTACATTTCCTTTGCAAAAATGTGTGAAAAATGTTATAAGTTTTCCACGATTCACTGAAGACTAGGGGCTGCCTTAACTCCCATTACTTCCCCTCGCCTTCTGCTATTTGGGGAATTGACTTGGTCGGCCTATTTTTTAGAACCAACGGGAGATTTAAATACCTGATGGTAGCAGTGGATTACTTCACTAAATGGGTAAAGGATGAGCCGTTGGTGGAGATGCCGTTTGAAAGAGTTTTCTCGTTCATATTAAAACACATTATATAAAGGTATGGAATCCTATATGCCTTCAACACCGACTATGGCACTCAGTTTGATAATGATGAGTTTGAGCAGTATTATATTCAATCCAAGATCTAGAAACTTAACTTTGCCCCTGGACACCCACATTGCAATGGGCAAATGGAGGTTACCAATAAAATCATACTTGATGGGTTGAAAAATAGGTTAGACAAGGCAAAGGGAAACTGGATAAATAAACTACACAGTGTTCTTTAGGCATATAAAACTATGTAAAAAACATCCACTGGTGAGGCTCCTTACATGCTTGCTTTTGGAACATAAGTTATGGTACTAGCCTAGGTAGGTCTGCCGACTCACGAGGTGTTGAATTTTGATTCCCCCAAAAGTTATGTCATGAGGAGACTTGATTTAGACATGATTAAAAAAGTCGGAGAGGATGTTGCACTTCTAATGGCTGCTTATCAACAAACGACAGCAAGATTCCATAACACGAGGGTCAATCTGACTAACCTGAAAAAAGGTGGATATGACCTTAAGGAGGTAATCCCAAAGGGAAACAAGTTGGAACCAAACTGGCACTGTCCTTACCGCATCTCGAAAATCGTCCGACCAGGCACCTATCACCTAAAAACACTTGTGGGGGAAGAATTTAAGAATTCATGGAATTCTGACCACCTCAGAAAGTATTATCAGTAAATTTGATTTAATGTAATCGAATTATCCAATATAATGAAGTTGTGATTTCCTACCAATTTTGCTTCCTTGTTGTGTTTTTTGGGGGATATGGTGATATACATCATCCACAAAATTCAAAATTTTCCAACTTCAAAATTCAAACCTTTCCAACTTCAAAAAAGTTTAAAAATTTCTTTTAGACTTCTTGTATGGCCTTGTCTTTAAGAGGTCATGATTAAGAAGTCATTAAAGCTTCATGCATGACTCAAAGTCAAGAACAAGGAGTTTTACCCAACTAAGTTAAATTTAGGAAAGACCTATATTCCTAATACACTTCGTCACCACTGGTAACTAATGCAAACACTTACATTTAACCTAAGTGCATTGGTAGAACTTAAGGCCCCATAACTCAAGGTCATAACGTGACACAAAATAATTAAACAGGTTAATGGGATGTGTTGATGTAAAAAAATGGACTACATCCCATTTTTATGATCACAGATAAATAGATAAAAGCAATCCAATCAAACACATAAGAGGCAAGGATTTTTAAAGTGGTTCGGCTATGAATAAAGCCAACGTCCACTGTTTTTTTATTTCCAGGCGTGTACAATAGCACAATATGGTGTAGAGAGAGATGTGTAGAGAATTGCTTAGTTGTTTAGATTGTGTGTACCTAGTGTATCGTGTCACTTGTCCCTTTGGCCAAGGGAATGCATGTATTTATAGTGATGGGAGTCCAAGAGATGGAATGCCTTTATACATTCAGATATTTACATCTATATACAATGAATACAACTGTTGGTCTTCTTGGGTGGTTGGTCTTCCTTAAGTTGGTTGGTATGTTATGCGTTGGTTGGTATGCTGACTAACTCTCCTCGGGTGCCGACCAAGTATAAATATTGCCACGTAGGATGACAGGTGTCATTTTCTGACTGGTCCACGTAGACGGAGAATTTTTATGTTAATAGAATCCCCCAATGCTCCAAGTATTTATTTTTCAATGTTGCTCGGTGCTCATGCATAATGAGATTCTTGATTTGCCTTCTTGATTTGTTCAACATAAAGTGCACTATATTCTGGTCAACGGATGATTTAGGCTGATTGATGGTTATGTTGGAGCTAATCTTTTTTAAAAGGAACTCTTGTTCGTCAAGTGAACATGTGCTATTTATAACCCCTAGGAATTTGGATGCAGCCATGTCATAGTTTGCAGCTTGTATCTTATCATAATCTTCAAGTATGTTGGTTGGTTGATTAGCCGACCAACTGGCTTCTGTGTCGACCAACTGAGTGTTGACTGTCCATATTTGATTTTTTTTATGTTAGCTTTTGAACCTAATTCCTCAATCTAATTAGTGCCAAGCTAGTAATAGCCTTTGAAACATTTACATATAAGTACAACTTCTTCTTCAGTGTAGGTCGGGACAGCAGTAGTAAAGATTCCAGTGCCGTAGATGCCGAATCTGACTCCTAAACTTCCTCCTGAACTTCAATGGAAAAACTAACTCCTGAATATGCCTCCTGAACTTCATTAGCAAAACTAACTCCTGAATATGCCTCCTGAACTTCAATAACAAAACTAACTTCTGAATATGTCTCCTGAGCTTCAATAACATGGGAATAATAACTCCTGGATGATGATTGGTTGGTGATATATCTTATTCTATTATGATTTGAAGTTGAATCTGATGCTCGGCTGATACTGCATGATGAGAATGTGCCACCGAATGAACAATTAATTATATAGTAAAAGCCCCCAAGTGTGGCATATGAACTCTGAATGATTTCTTGGCCTTGAAGTATGTTGTTCTTGCTAAAAAAGATAAGGCCGAGGAAATGTTCCCTGAAATGACTTCCCAAGAACTTTGCATGTTTGCATTTCCATACTGTCCCGATGTGACCATAGAATTAATTTGCCGATCAAGTAATTTTGGTTTAGTAAAACTGCTTGTAACATATAGTCCAATTAGAAATGTGTTGGCGTTCCAATTAGTAATGTGATATATTCCAATTAGGAATATGTGGACATTCTAATTAAGAATGTCATATATTCCAATTAGGAATCTGATTCTGGTATGTGCCATTGATTAGCGCATGTGGGGCCCCAGTTAGGCTTAGGAGACTGAATAATAATGATGATGCCCGAGCATTTGTCAGGAATTGATAGAATGATCCAATAATAAGTTTGATTGGGCATAATATATAAATTGCATCGAATATCCATGCAAGTGAGAAATCCATATACATAATAGAAGCGCTAAGAAATCCAGATAAATAATAAGAATGCTGACCATCTGCCGGGCTTAATAAGAAGTCCAGATAATAAGAGTGTCGACCATCTGCCGAGCTTAATAAGAAGTACAGGTAATAAGAGTGTCGATCATCTTTCACGCTTAATAAGAAATCCAGATAATAATAAGGAACGGATCGATTGCTCCTGCATTTTTAGAGAATAATAGATTTCCTGGGCATTCTTCAAACAATAATATATAATCATGAAATTTATCTTCTGCTTAATCTCTGTATATGAATTGACGATTTGCCAATTTATGTTTGTCTTAGTGTGCCTAGGCAAATGGAATTTTTATCCTATGCTCCTACTTAGTTATAGTGATTTTTTTATCACCCATAAGTGCCTAAGCAATGGAATGATTTTCATCCCATGTTCCTGCTTAGTTGTAGCAATCTTATCTAGATTACCTTAGTGCCTAGGCAGTGGATGCCCCTTGAGGTCACCCATCTCCTTGCCTAGTTTTGGATGCCCCTTGAGGTCACCCATTATCAAACAGGCTTTTCCTTGTATGATTGTTGTGCCAACATTGTTGATTAGGTTTGTTGATGCCGACCAACCTTAGTTGGTGGTTGTTGATATGCCGACCAACCTTAGTTGGTGGTTGCTGATGCCCACCAACTTTTAGTTGGTAGTTGCTGAATATATAGAGAGAGAAGAATTTTCCCGACCAATATTCTATTGGAGATAATACAATAACTGATGCAGATTTCCTTGGAGCTGAATATATGATAATAAATATTTTGCTGAGCTCCATGCTGAGATGAATATAGAATATGCATCTGAATAGAAATAAAGAATGATTCAGAATAGTAATTAAGTGTCTGACCGATCCGTAGAGGCAAAATTGCATAATGCCGAATAAGGATAATATTTTCCAGAACATAAGAATATGGTCAAATACTTTGTCGAGCCTGAATATAAATAAGAATTACCAGACCAACTGTCCGTTGGGGGTGAAATATAATGAATGTTGCAGATCTCTTCGGAACTGAATATATAACAATAAATATTTTACCGAGATCCATGCTGAGATGAATATAGAATAGATATAGAGAATGATTCGTGCTTGAGCATATATCAGAGCAATAATAAAATCAATAGTGCCTCGCTGAGGTAAAATTTCATAATGCCGATCAAAGATAATAGTTTCCATAAGTTTAAGATTGTGACCGAGCATCCATCGGGATTGAATCTTGTACCTGTGGAATTTAATAAGTTGCTCGAACATCTACGGAGGCTAAATCAAATAGTCATTATCATGAGAATAATTTAGACATCCAATCAATATATGATATGTACTTGCTCGGGCAATAAAATATAAAATAATATGTTATAGCGTATGTCAATATGAGCAAAAAGACCAACTATAAGTATAAAGAATAATAAGGTACGCTCTAGAAGTTCCCCTGTCATGGATTAATAAAGGATATGAGAGTTGTCTCGTCTTTTAATAACATTATATCAATTTTGACAAAGTCAAAATGATAGAACCAAAATTCTCCAATGGAGAGGGAGAGCCAGGAATCGTCTATCTTCCATTCTAGTGTTTGCTCTCTGCTACCTCCGACCAATAATAGATAATGCTGAGCAACAATAAATGATAGGGGGTATTGTAGTACAATGTTGCCGGCCAACTTATACATATACAAACATGTTCAGATCTTAATATAAGAGAACGTCCACCAAAAAATGGTCTGACGACCAGTATGTTCTCGCATCGCGTAATAGCAGACTAACATATAGAAGTGATTAACCTATTCAGAAGAATTGGATCTAGAAGTAAAAATTGTTGACTAGAAAATGGGTGGTTGGGAACTCCTCAATTTGCTGGCGACCAATAAATCATGGTCCAATAATGTTAGTTGCTGCCGACCAGCAAGGAGTGATTGTCGGGTGTTGTGAGGACTCTGGTAGTGTATCTTTGTTGCCGTAGCAATGGCGCCGACCACAAAAGCTAGTCTGGTGATGTAACTGATGTGTGGAACAATTTTCCTGGGGTTTCATACCTTGTTGCCGACCAACCGTAAGAAATTATAAATTACAAAAATTATGTTTCTTGCCCATATAGGGTTGTCAATGGACCGGGTCTGGACCCGGATCCGACCCGGACCCGATCCGAATTAACGTATCTAAGCAAATTTTATATACCCGATTATCTGATTAGTTAATGTAACCGATCTGGATATACATGACTCCGATCCGATAAGGACCCGCCCGAATGTGTATATATATAATATAATAAATATATATTTATATATAATATTATATATATAGTCTTACATATAGTTACTATATATATAAACTAGTAATAGTTATAGTTACAGTTAGTTTAGGTTAGTTTATATATATATATATATATATATATATATATATATATATATATATACTAACTATATATATATATATATATATATATATATATAGTTAGTTAGTTAGTTAGTTATATATAAACTGTAATCGGGTCGGGTCTCCGGGTCTATAACGGATCCGGGTCTGGATCCATTTTTTGAGACCCGACGGGTAATCGGGTAAGACCCGATCCGCTAAAAATATACCCGAATCGGATCTGGATATACTCTTACCTGATCCAGACCCGATCCGTTTACACCCCTATGCCCATAGGTTTCGAAATTGCTGAGATACCGAAATTGAATAAATCAATATTCTTGTTGAGATGCAAGCCATAAATCATAAGATCACTTCTTTGAATTTCTCATTCTTTTGATGAATTCGTGATATTCTTCTTCTGAAGAATTTTTTTTTTTATTTTTTACATATACCTGTGTAGGGGTTGTTTGAATATCAATCGCCATTTTTAAGATCTGGAATCTCTTGAAGAGAGAAAAATAAAATATGTATCTTCCCATTTTCAGATTGCGAATCATTATCACCATAGAAACCAGATATTTTGAAAGCCAAGAACCAATCCGTTGAATCGATGGCTTCTAGAGAAAATTTCATCCCAAATTGTACCTGGAGTCTCGATTTCTTCTGATAATTAGAATATGATGATTGGGATACACATGAGAATCAAACAAATATATATTCTTGACTCGTTGATGAGGCTCTCCTTCAACTATAACAAAAGTTTAAGAGGCATTAGATCCATAATTGAAATTAGATCCGTAATCCAAATCAAGAGGTGTGTACCACCCATTTCTGCTTTATCAATTCTCACTCAATACTGAAAATATTTTTGTGATTCACACAATTGATAGACGAATTGAATTTGAATGGTCACTTTATCAAAACTAGTAAAGTTAAATGATCTGTATATGAAAATACTTAATCTTTCTGAATGTTGATCCCCATTATATAGTTTATACTTGGGAATCAAGTCAAAATTTATGATTCTAAAATCTACTATTTAATTGATCCAACAGTCTTGTGATTATCATGATATAGAATTTAAACTTGAGAATCAAGCCAAAAGTTATGATTATGAAATCCACCATTTTACAGATTTCTCAATAAGAATTAATCTAACAGTTATGACTATAAAATCATGATACGTGATATTTTGCAGATTTCGTAGATAAAAATTGGACAACTAATTTATGTCTATAAACATAAAAATCATGATTGAATCAAAAGATGTATGTACAACATATAATTTATTATAAGCAAAGATAGAGAAAACTTAGCGTATTATGATGATCTTCATCTCTTCAAATAAGAATGGAAAGAATTCTTGTGTCGAATTCCCACAGACGACGCCAATCCGTTGATGCAAAAAAATGGACTACATCCCATTTTTATGATCACAGATGAATAGATAAAAGCAATCCAATCAAACACATAAGAGGCAAGGATTTTTAAAGTGGTTCGACTATGAATAAAGCCTACGTCCATTGTTCTTTTATTCCCAGGGGTGTACAATAGCACAATATGGTGTAGAGAGAGATGTGTAGAGAATTGCTTAGTTGTTTAGATTGTGTGTACCTAGTGTATCGTGTCTCATGTCCCTTTGGCCAAGGGAATGCATGTATTTATAGTGATGGGAGCCCAAGAGATAGAATGTCTTTATACATTCATACATTTGCATCTATATACAATGAATATAAATGTTGGTCTTCTTGGGTTACATCTATATACAATGAATATAACTGTTGGTCTTCTTGGGTGGTTGGTCTTCCTTGAGTTGGTTAGTATGCCATGCGTTGGTTGGTATGCCGACCAACTCTCCTCGGGTGCCGACCAACTCTCCTCGGGTTCTGAGCAAGTATAAATATTGCCACGTAGGATGACAGGTGTCCTTTTCTGACTGGTCCGCATAGACGGAGAATTTTTGCATTAACCGGATGCATAGTCAATACACTAATTAAAAAGATTAATTATGGATCAAAGACTACAGTAATAGATAAACAAGTATGCCACAAAAATAATATTTTTATCCTATCAATAGATATAATCAGAGAAAAAGCAAGAAATACAAGTTTATTATTGGGTGTTTTCCTTCGACTTTACTCATACCAGCAGGAGGATCATCAAAAGTATTGGGAAAAGTTGGGGCTCTAAAATCTCTTGGCCTATTGTCTCTACTACTTCTCGGTTCATCCAACAGATGAGGGGGACGAACATATTCATCTTCACCTTGAAGGCCATAATCCCCTAAGTATTTCCTCACTAATCTCTGAGGAATATCATCGGTCAAAATCCAGTTGATATCAATCTTGAAGGGAGGGTCTGGATAATCCAACTGAGAGTGCAGCAGCAGCGGAAATATTGCGACTTCTCAAATAAAAACCAATTTTAATTAAATTCCTTTTAACCCAAAGTAACCCTAAACATGCAACTAGGTGTGATTGAAACAATATGAAATCATGCAAGAATTATTCAACACACAAAGTTTAAGGAAAACACCCCTTAAGAACATTGTGAGAGAACCTTCTAGGATCATTAGGAGAGACCCACCTAGGCAAATTCGGAGAGAGCAACCGATAAATTTGAGGAGAGGGCCACCTTTAGGTAACACACACCGCCCGATTTACACTTGCACACATTGCGGTAGGCAAGGTCATCTTAGGAGATTTTGTTACAAGCTTTTAAATGGACCTAGGAAGGTTAATGAAAGAATAAATTCGATTCCCAAAACCCCCACACCTCGTTACACATCAATTTGGGTTAGAAAATCGGATTTAGAGGCTTATGGTTTATTTGTCCACGATTCCCGTTTGCTTGCACGTGATTCACCCCATGTGAAATCTTTTGGTTGATTGTGATTGCATGTTTGTCATACACTAGTTGTGGTTTCATGTTATATTTTTACTAGTGTGATGACTTGTACTTTTTGTATAAATTCTTGTTTTTGAATTTTATTTTTGAAAAATACAAAAAGATTTTATTTTGATAAAATTTTTGAAAAATCCAAAAAGATTTTTATTTTTTTTTGTTTACACCGTTTATGGATGAACATTTTGGATGACCGAGTCACAACATCATTCCATTATTTTCATGTGACTATTTGATAGTGTTTTGAGACAATAGGTCAATTCATCCTTGTGCTTTATAATGTTTGGAGTCATTAAGATGTAATTAAGTGTTACTTCCTACATGTTTGACTCATGTTTCCTTTATTGCACACATGCACGAATTTGTTTGATTATTGTGCTTGTCTTATCACATGTTGGTTGGGTGTTTTCACTTCAATCCTGTCCTTAAAACGAACCAAGCGCGATAATTTTGATAAGGAAATTGTGCATATAAAAACCGTTTTGTGAGTTTGTGTGCTTTGTTTGAAAACGGGGAAGGGCTGCGAAAGGTTCTTTAGCCTTTGCGAATACTAAGCCACCGTTAAATTGGACCTAAAAAATGGAGGAATTTTATTATCCGAGGTCCAAAGAGGTTCAAAGAGCCCGAAAAAATTGAAAGGCAATAAAAAGAAATTCATGCCAAATATGGGCCATTTAGGTTTTTGCACCAATTCTCCAAAGTTTGAGAATTTAGATTACCTCTAAAAGAAAATTTATATGAGGGAGTTTGGTTGGAGAATTAAAACGGGTTTGCACGTCCTTGAAATTCTTGAAAATGCACGTCGTCAAATTGGTATCAGAGCCTGTTGCACTAAGTTATTGTGATTTGATTCTGATTTTGCACAAAAATGGCTTTTGATGGTTTTGATGATCTTCGATGTCAAATTTTTGAAAAAATTAATTGGAAAATTCACACGAACTCTTGTTTTAAATCTTCTGTTGAAAACGAATCTGAGAGATGTCCTTGTTGTGAGGGTGTTGGTCACACGTTACATGAGTGTACCACAAATTTAAAGAAGAAATTGAATAAACCGATTTCTCATGTTTCTACCCTTAGTGATTGTGATTCGGAAGAAGAAGTTTTTTGTGCTTCTAGGCGAGAGTTTCCCATCCGTGTGATTAGTGATGATAGTGAAAGTGATGGGAGTGTGGATGAAAGTGAGGAGGAAAGTGTAGATGAGCATGACTTGCAAACTGCTTTCAATGAACTTTATGCTGAAACTTTGAAAACAAAGAAAGAAAATTTGAAATTGAAAGCTCAGTTGAAAGAGTGTGCCATAAAAAATAATGATTTTTTAGTTGAAGAACTTAGGGCTCATGTGAAAATTTTGAAAGAGAAGCTTGAGTACGTCGAGGGTGAGAGAGATAGTCTTAGAGGGTTGATGGAGACTATGAAAAAGGAGCTTTTAGAGTTTGAGGATTCTAAACTAGTACTTGAATCTAGGATAGGTGAACTTCAGGTGAAATTGAAAGATTCAAGTAAAGTGAAATTTGATTTGGAGTCTAGGTCTGAAAAACTTGATAAGATTTTAGGCACAATCGAGATCAAAACGGATAGGGGTGGGATTGGTCTTGAAAAATATGTTGCACCCATTCCCACACGTGTGAGAGAGCCTCCTAGGTTTGTTAAGAAAGAGGCACCTAAAGTTGTTAGGAAAGCACCCCTTAAGAACATTGTGAGAGAACCTTCTAGGATCATTAGGAGAGACCCACCTAGGCAAATTCGGAGAGAGCAACCGATAAATTTGAGGAGAGGGCCACCTTTAGGTAACACACACCGCCCGATTTACACTTGCACACATTGCGGTAGGCAAGGTCATCTTAGGAGATTTTGTTACAAGCTTTTAAATGGACCTAGGAAGGTTAATGAAAGAATAAATTCGATTCCCAAAACCCCCACACCTCGTTACACATCAATTTGGGTTAGAAAATCGGATTTAGAGGCTTATGGTTTATTTGTCCACGATTCCCGTTTGCTTGCACGTGATTCACCCCATGTGAAATCTTTTGGTTGATTGTGATTGCATGTTTGTCATACACTAGTTGTGGTTTCATGTTATATTTTTACTAGTGTGATGACTTGTACTTTTTGTATAAATTCTTGTTTTTGAATTTTATTTTTGAAAAATACAAAAAGATTTTATTTTGATAAAATTTTTGAAAAATCCAAAAAGATTTTTGTTTTTTTTTTGTTTACACCGTTTATGGATGAACATTTTGGATGACCGAGTCACAACATCATTCCATTATTTTCATGTGACTATTTGATAGTGTTTTGAGACAATAGGTCAATTCATCCTTGTGCTTTATAATGTTTGGAGTCATTAAGATGTAATTAAGTGTTACTTCCTACATGTTTGACTCATGTTTCCTTTATTGCACACATGCACGAATTTGTTTGATTATTGTGCTTGTCTTATCACATGTTGGTTGGGTGTTTTCACTTCAATCCTGTCCTTAAAACGAACCAAGCGCGATAATTTTGATAAGGAAATTGTGCATATAAAAACCGTTTTGTGAGTTTGTGTGCTTTGTTTGAAAACGGGGAAGGGCTGCGAAAGGTTCTTTAGCCTTTGCGAATACTAAGCCACCGTTAAATTGGACCTAAAAAATGGAGGAATTTTATTATCCGAGGTCCAAAGAGGTTCAAAGAGCCCGAAAAAATTGAAAGGCAATAAAAAGAAATTCATGCCAAATATGGGCCATTTAGGTTTTTGCACCAATTCTCCAAAGTTTGAGAATTTAGATTACCTCTAAAAGAAAATTTATATGAGGGAGTTTGGTTGGAGAATTAAAACGGGTTTGCACGTCCTTGAAATTCTTGAAAATGCACTCTCAAATTGGTATCACTAATTTATCGCGTGATCCTGATTTTTCGAGGATTTATTTTTTTTTTGATACAATTTGACTTCTCACGTCGTCAAATTGGTATCAGAGCAGGTTACGCTAATTTATCGCGTGATCCTGATTTTTCGAGGATTTATTTTTTTTGATACAATTTGACTTCTCACGTCGTCAAATTGGTATCAGAGCCTGTTGCACTAAGTTATTGTGATTTGATTCTGATTTTGCACAAAAATGGCTTTTGATGGTTTTGATGATCTTCGATGTCAAATTTTTGAAAAAATTAATTGGAAAATTCACACGAACTCTTGTTTTAAATCTTCTGTTGAAAACGAATCTGAGAGATGTCCTTGTTGTGAGGGTGTTGGTCACACGTTACATGAGTGTACCACAAATTTAAAGAAGAAATTGAATAAACCGATTTCTCATGTTTCTACCCTTAGTGATTGTGATTCGGAAGAAGAAGTTTTTTGTGCTTCTAGGCGAGAGTTTCCCATCCGTGTGATTAGTGATGATAGTGAAAGTGATGGGAGTGTGGATGAAAGTGAGGAGGAAAGTGTAGATGAGCATGACTTGCAAACTGCTTTCAATGAACTTTATGCTGAAACTTTGAAAACAAAGAAAGAAAATTTGAAATTGAAAGCTCAGTTGAAAGAGTGTGCCATAAAAAATAATGATTTTTTAGTTGAAGAACTTAGGGCTCATGTGAAAATTTTGAAAGAGAAGCTTGAGTACGTCGAGGGTGAGAGAGATAGTCTTAGAGGGTTGATGGAGACTATGAAAAAGGAGCTTTTAGAGTTTGAGGATTCTAAACTAGTACTTGAATCTAGGATAGGTGAACTTCAGGTGAAATTGAAAGATTCAAGTAAAGTGAAATTTGATTTGGAGTCTAGGTCTGAAAAACTTGATAAGATTTTAGGCACAATCGAGATCAAAACGGATAGGGGTGGGATTGGTCTTGAAAAATATGTTGCACCCATTCCCACACGTGTGAGAGAGCCTCCTAGGTTTGTTAAGAAAGAGGCACCTAAAGTTGTTAGGAAAGCACCCCTTAAGAACATTGTGAGAGAACCTTCTAGGATCATTAGGAGAGACCCACCTAGGCAAATTCGGAGAGAGCAACCGATAAATTTGAGGAGAGGGCCACCTTTAGGTAACACACACCGCCCGATTTACACTTGCACACATTGCGGTAGGCAAGGTCATCTTAGGAGATTTTGTTACAAGCTTTTAAATGGACCTAGGAAGGTTAATGAAAGAATAAATTCGATTCCCAAAACCCCCACACCTCGTTACACATCAATTTGGGTTAGAAAATCGGATTTAGAGGCTTATGGTTTATTTGTCCACGATTCCCGTTTGCTTGCACGTGATTCACCCCATGTGAAATCTTTTGGTTGATTGTGATTGCATGTTTGTCATACACTAGTTGTGGTTTCATGTTATATTTTTACTAGTGTGATGACTTGTACTTTTTGTATAAATTCTTGTTTTTGAATTTTATTTTTGAAAAATACAAAAAGATTTTATTTTGATAAAATTTTTGAAAAATCCAAAAAGATTTTTGTTTTTTTTTTGTTTACACCGTTTATGGATGAACATTTTGGATGACCGAGTCACAACATCATTCCATTATTTTCATGTGACTATTTGATAGTGTTTTGAGACAATAGGTCAATTCATCCTTGTGCTTTATAATGTTTGGAGTCATTAAGATGTAATTAAGTGTTACTTCCTACATGTTTGACTCATGTTTCCTTTATTGCACACATGCACGAATTTGTTTGATTATTGTGCTTGTCTTATCACATGTTGGTTGGGTGTTTTCACTTCAATCCTGTCCTTAAAACGAACCAAGCGCGATAATTTTGATAAGGAAATTGTGCATATAAAAACCGTTTTGTGAGTTTGTGTGCTTTGTTTGAAAACGGGGAAGGGCTGCGAAAGGTTCTTTAGCCTTTGCGAATACTAAGCCACCGTTAAATTGGACCTAAAAAATGGAGGAATTTTATTATCCGAGGTCCAAAGAGGTTCAAAGAGCCCGAAAAAATTGAAAGGCAATAAAAAGAAATTCATGCCAAATATGGGCCATTTAGGTTTTTGCACCAATTCTCCAAAGTTTGAGAATTTAGATTACCTCTAAAAGAAAATTTATATGAGGGAGTTTGGTTGGAGAATTAAAACGGGTTTGCACGTCCTTGAAATTCTTGAAAATGCACTCTCAAATTGGTATCACTAATTTATCGCGTGATCCTGATTTTTCGAGGATTTATTTTTTTTTTGATACAATTTGACTTCTCACGTCGTCAAATTGGTATCAGAGCAGGTTACGCTAATTTATCGCGTGATCCTGATTTTTCGAGGATTTATTTTTTTTGATACAATTTGACTTCTCACGTCGTCAAATTGGTATCAGAGCCTGTTGCACTAAGTTATTGTGATTTGATTCTGATTTTGCACAAAAATGGCTTTTGATGGTTTTGATGATCTTCGATGTCAAATTTTTGAAAAAATTAATTGGAAAATTCACACGAACTCTTGTTTTAAATCTTCTGTTGAAAACGAATCTGAGAGATGTCCTTGTTGTGAGGGTGTTGGTCACACGTTACATGAGTGTACCACAAATTTAAAGAAGAAATTGAATAAACCGATTTCTCATGTTTCTACCCTTAGTGATTGTGATTCGGAAGAAGAAGTTTTTTGTGCTTCTAGGCGAGAGTTTCCCATCCGTGTGATTAGTGATGATAGTGAAAGTGATGGGAGTGTGGATGAAAGTGAGGAGGAAAGTGTAGATGAGCATGACTTGCAAACTGCTTTCAATGAACTTTATGCTGAAACTTTGAAAACAAAGAAAGAAAATTTGAAATTGAAAGCTCAGTTGAAAGAGTGTGCCATAAAAAATAATGATTTTTTAGTTGAAGAACTTAGGGCTCATGTGAAAATTTTGAAAGAGAAGCTTGAGTACGTCGAGGGTGAGAGAGATAGTCTTAGAGGGTTGATGGAGACTATGAAAAAGGAGCTTTTAGAGTTTGAGGATTCTAAACTAGTACTTGAATCTAGGATAGGTGAACTTCAGGTGAAATTGAAAGATTCAAGTAA
This sequence comes from Sambucus nigra, assembly GCA_949130495.1. Classification (NCBI taxonomy): domain Eukaryota; kingdom Viridiplantae; phylum Streptophyta; class Magnoliopsida; order Dipsacales; family Adoxaceae; genus Sambucus; species Sambucus nigra. The sequence goes on from OX422218.1 coordinate 135,814,967, forward strand.
AGTGAAATTTGATTTGGAGTCTAGGTCTGAAAAACTTGATAAGATTTTAGGCACAATCGAGATCAAAACGGATAGGGGTGGGATTGGTCTTGAAAAATATGTTGCACCCATTCCCACACGTGTGAGAGAGCCTCCTAGGTTTGTTAAGAAAGAGGCACCTAAAGTTGTTAGGAAAGCACCCCTTAAGAACATTGTGAGAGAACCTTCTAGGATCATTAGGAGAGACCCACCTAGGCAAATTCGGAGAGAGCAACCGATAAATTTGAGGAGAGGGCCACCTTTAGGTAACACACACCGCCCGATTTACACTTGCACACATTGCGGTAGGCAAGGTCATCTTAGGAGATTTTGTTACAAGCTTTTAAATGGACCTAGGAAGGTTAATGAAAGAATAAATTCGATTCCCAAAACCCCCACACCTCGTTACACATCAATTTGGGTTAGAAAATCGGATTTAGAGGCTTATGGTTTATTTGTCCACGATTCCCGTTTGCTTGCACGTGATTCACCCCATGTGAAATCTTTTGGTTGATTGTGATTGCATGTTTGTCATACACTAGTTGTGGTTTCATGTTATATTTTTACTAGTGTGATGACTTGTACTTTTTGTATAAATTCTTGATATTTGAAAATGCGCTATATAGTTTTGGACGTTATTGGTGTGAAAATCATTTGACTTTGATTTGTTGATTTGCATAAGACGATGTCATCTAAATTCAACAATCTTTTCACCTAAGGATACTTTTGATGTTCATTCGTTAGGGGTACACATATGCATCATGCACATATGATTGATTGCGTTGATTTACCTATAGAATGTGTTCACACCCATTCATTCCGTCTCCATGACTTGGTTGTTTGAGTCTAAATCCATGGTGTGATTTTTGTATCATATTTGTTCAAATTGGTATCCTATCTTTGTATGAAAAATTTGAAAAATCAAAAATAGTTTGTATTTGTTTTGTACCGTGTCACCCCGATTCTGCTTATTTGATTCATTCTTCTCATTTGTCTATTTGGGGACATCATAAAAAGGGGGAGAAAGAATTATCATATTATGGGGGAGTTTGAATTTTGGGGGAGTTTTTGAGATATAGCTTATGATTTTATCATATATTGGTATCTATGTTTATCTCATTTCAAACTCGATATGTCACGTGGTATTTGCTTTGTCTCATGTATGTAGGTATGAAGATTGAAGATCAATATGTTGCACACCCTGATGAGAAAAGCTTTGAGATTTGATCATTGTTGAAGATTGAAGAACAAACGATGAAGATTTATACCTTTGTATCTTTCCATTTTTAGGGTTCATGGGAGGGTAGATTTGTATAGGTCATAAGTTGATAATTCGGATATTTTTTTTATGTATGTACCGGCATAGACATAGGGGGAGATTTGTAAGGACATTTTTGTCCATTATCAATTTGTATGTCATACGCCGTTACACCGTTGAAGAAATTCAAGATTGCATCTACATCAACGGATCCGAATATCAAAGCGTCTTCAACATCATAGCCTCTGCGAGAATGAACTTGGTAAAATTTTGTTTTTACGTTCCTTAAAGTTCATATTTAGTATTGGGAAATTTTTATAAAATGTTTTTTATAAAAATAAGAAGTAAGTTTTTTAAAGCAAAATGAGGCTTTTAAAAGAATTTATTTTTCTGGGAAAATCGGACCGATCCGGCCCCATACCGGACCGATCCGCTTGCTCAAAGTCCAGTAGACCCCGGATCCATAACGAACCGATGAAGATAAATATCCGAACCGATCCGATGTCAACCGGACCGATCCGATTGCAATTAAAAGAACCGATCCGGTCTACCGGACCGATCCGCCTCAATCCGGACCGGTCCGCCTGGGATAATTACGAGCAGTCCCAGTTTTTGTAAACTCTTTCCTTGGTTTTCTTATTTAAATCCAACTTCGGGGAGTTATTTTTTAAGACTTTTAAACACGATTTTCAGAGTCCTAAATACTCTAAGTCTTCATCTTTTTGAGTCCCAAAACATCTTTTTGATTCACACAAAAATTCCCAATTACTTTTGTGAATCTTTTAGAACCCAAGAACACAAGCTTTGCTATTGTTCAACCCTTGTGGAGAAGCCGTTCTCTTCTTCATTGCAGCCCTACTGGACAGGGATAGTTCCAGCCGCCAACCCTACTGGAAAGGGATATTCCAGCCGCGACTACAGAATCCGATACCCGAGGGTAATTCTTAGTCAAAAATCTTGTATTTCAGTGTAATCCGATTGTAAGCCGTTTCTCTTACAAATTATAGTGATATACAAGTGGTTTTGCCCCTGTGGGGGATTTTTCCTTAAACTTTGTGTGTTGAATAATTCTTGCATGATTTCATATTGTTTCAATCACACCTAGTTGCATGTTTAGGGTTACTTTGGGTTAAAAGGAATTTAATTAAAATTGGTTTTTATTTGAGAAGTCGCAATATTTCCGCTGCTGCTGCACTCTCACCAACATGCCTAGATCATGCCAATACCAAATGTTGCTTTTGACTTCTATCTTTAGCAGCCCCAACAAATTCAATCGACCCTATTTATATCCTTCCCGATGAGCCTGCTCCAATTCATCATCCAATTGAGTTAGGGCTTCATCATAGCCATCCAGACAGACAGCCTTGGGTTGTTTATGGAAGTGAAAAGTTAATCGGTCTACCTTGTGTTAGAGCTTCTTGATGGATTTATCTTTCTCCTGTAACAGAGCCTCTTGTTCGGCCAATGTCTTCTTAGTTCTCTCTTTAGCCACAGTTGGCTGAGCAACAACCACCTTCCTAGATGGTTGTCCAGACTTGGTTTTCTTCTTCTTTAAATTTTCTAGCTCTTCCAGCAGTCTGGTATTCTCAAGTTCCGGGAAAGAGGCACCTTCGTGTAGCGCCACTTCAGCCAAATTCTTTAAGTTGCCTAGCTCATTCCTTAAATAAGTATTCTCCTTATTAAGAAGAGTATCAAACTCCCGAGGAATTTCTACTTTTTTAGTCAGAACGAATTCCTTCTTCCTAAAGGCAGATGTAATCTCCTGCAACTTCTTATCGAAGCCCCAACCTGCACTTAGTGCCTCGTATTTGGCTTCGTAGTCAGAGTGGAGCAAAGCTCGAGAAAGATTATGGTCATCTTGCAGATGATAATCGCCTCATAGTATGCAGCGTTGTTCACCACTTCACTATCAAAAAAACTATGCAAATCTACATAGGCATCTTTCACTTGATCTCAAGCATCTATGCCGAGCAACCTACTAACTCTGTCTAAGTTAGACTCACATGGAAAACTTCAAGCAGATTATTGCAGCGTTTTAGTAGATCGGATTCAACAGATGTTATCATAGTCTTCCTGGCATCAAACTGAAAAACCACAAGTATAAGAACAAAAGTTCGACCAAGGAAAATAAACAACAGCAGTCAAATAACAATAGAACATCAGAGGGATTGAACAACTTCTTTATTTCATTAATAAATCAAATATTACAACTATAATTCTATTACAAATGAAGAAGAAAGAAAGCAAAAGTTAAAAGTACACATAAAGCAGGTAAAAACTAACTAAAGGAGTTAGACCTTCTTCTTATCTTTAACAGCTGATTGAGGAGGAGGTAGGTCAGTTACAATAGTTAAAACCATAGAGGATTCCCCAGATCCCATTTCATCATCAAACTCTTCAATCAAGTTGGGATGGGGGTTATGCCTTATCTCCAAAGTGCAAAAGCGGATGAGACTTCTCTTCAAGAACCCTCCAAGAACCTAAGGAGAATTCTCTTTCTCCTCTTGCGTAACAATGTCTATACCTGCTACTGACCACCTGATCCCACCTAAGCCTCCTGATCCCACCTGGTCTAAATCGTTCGCAACTATCCTCATGAACCAACAACCTAAAGAACTGCCATTGAAGAGTCCATCAATGTTTAAGGGAGAGCCAGCTGTCATGTTCTCTCAAGAAGACATTGAAGCCCTAGCTGAACCATTTAAACATTCAATTGTGGGGAAATTCTCTCATGGAAGACCTCCAATTGATTATATTCGGAAAATTTTCCAAACATTTTCCCTGAAATCTGCATTTTCGATTGGTCTTTTAGATTCAAAGCATATTCTAATTAGATTAAATAGTGAGGAAGACTATGTGAGACTTTGGCTTAGAGATATATGGTACATTGGGAAATACCCTATGCGAACTTTCAAGTGGACAATTGACTTCAAACCAGATGAAGAAAGTCCTATAGTTCCAATATGGATTAATAACCCAAACCTTCCCTTACATTTCTATGCAAAATCTGCTTTGTATTCTATTGCCCAACTTGTGGGAAAACCTCTAAAGTTAGATGCATCTACAGCCTCTATATCCAGACCTAGTTTGGCTCGCATATGTGTTGAAATTAACATTTTGAGAGAAAGAATTAAAAGAATCTGGATTGGAAGTGGCAGCTCTGGATTCTGGCAGAATATTGTGTATGAAGATTGTCCTTTGTTCTGCGAATTCTGTAAAAAACAAGGGCATTCAGAGAGCAAATGTATGATCAAGTTCCCTCAATTAAAGCCTAAGAAAGATATTCCAAAAAATCATTCAAAGCGAGAGGAAACTCAAGAAGTTCCCAAAGAAACAGTTTCTAAGAAATCAGTGGATAAAGATCATCAGGTGGATACAACAGTAAACCACATAACTGTTTACAGTCCGGGTAATGCTGCTAAGGAGGATCATAACTGCTCTGATTCTCGTGATAATGGTAATCAGATTGCAAGATTATCTAATAAATTTGATGTCTTACAAGATGATTACAATTCGAATTCAGAAGATGATAATTTAGAATATCAAACCATCTATTCAAGAAAAGGGGATAACAGAGTCCAAGAGGTGCTGCTGCGATCTCACAATCTGAACTCGGAAGAAACTTACATTGTCAACCATATAAATCTATCTCCCAAAGCTTCTACATTACCTCCATCAATTAAACATCCAGCAGCAATAAAAGATAATGTATCTGACTCTGAAGTTTCTTTAAAAAAGTCTCCTAAGATTGAGGAGTTAATCAAGTTTGCAAAATGGTTTGATGTCAAATGGAATGGGATTCAGAAAGACAAAGAAGAAATGGAAAAAACTAAGAAGGGCCCAGATATAACGAAAGCATATTCCAAGATATCAAAGCAAGGTAATTCAACTAAGCAAGTTCCTATTGATCCTCTATTCAGAAGAATAACCAGACAATCAGGTAAGTTCTCTTCCTCAAACTTTAAATCTTCTGTTTAAATGCTGAATTTCTTGTGCTGGAATATTAGGGGGGTTGCCAATAAAGCAACTAATAGAAGATTGAAAAATCTTATTAGGAAATATAAACTACCTGCTATTGCCCTATTAGAACCTAAAGTAGGTATAGATAAGATTACTAAATATAAAATTAAGTGGCAATTCCCCTATAGTGCTTCTAATATATCCAATAAAATCTGGTTTTTTTGGCAAACTGAATTAAAAGTAAGTGTAATTTATAACACTGATCAATTACTATGTCTGAAAATTGACTTTGAATACCTGAATTCCTCTATAATTTTGGTTCTAATATATGCCAAATGCACCGCGATGGAAAGAAAAAGTTTATGGACTGATATTTGTCAGTTAACTTCTCAAAATACTGATTTGCCTTGGCTTATAATTGGTGATTTTAATGTTGTCTCGAAACAGGAAGAAAAACTAGGTGGTTCTGAAATAGATTTTCACTCTATGGAAGATTTTAATGATATGATAACTTCGTGTGCTTTGTCTGATCTTGGTTACTCTGGATCTCGATTTACATGGTCCAATAATCGTATCCATGGTACTATATTTTGTAGATTAGATAGAGGCTTGGTTAATACGCATTGGCTAAACAAGTTTCCTTCTACTAATATATCGCATTTACATAAGGCTTGTTCGGATCATTGCCCCCTGCTGCTGTCTATTAAAAGTAAGTTTGATAATCTGCCAAAACCTTTCAAGTTCTTATCTATGTGGTGTATCCATTCTAATGTGAAAGATATTATTCAGAATTCTTGGAACAGTGATGTTAATGCTCCTCCGATGAAACTTTTCTCTATTAAACTTAAAATGCTTAAAGAGAAACTTAAAATTTGGAATAAAGAAGTTTTCAAAAATGTGTTTCAATCTGTCAGTGATCTAGAAGATGAAGTTTTGGTGAAAGAGCAGGCTTTTGAGCAAAACCCTTCTTCATATTCTAGAACTGAGTTATTTAAAACTAGAGCAAATTTGAATATTGCTTTACAAAGGGAGGAAAGCTTTTGGTTCCAAAAAAGCAACAAAAAATGGCTTAAACAAGGGGATCTGAATACAAAACTTTTCCATGCTTCTGTTAAGATCAGTCATAGAAGATTGAACATAACCAAGATTAAAAACTCCCATAACATTTGGATTGACAAACAAGAGGACATTGATAGATTGTTTATATCCCACTTCCAAAATATTTGGAAATCCGATCTTATCACTATTAATAATAGCTTTCTTAATGTTATTGACAAAGCTATTTCTGAAGAGGAAAATAAAAATCTTTCGGATTTCCCTTCTGAAGATGAAATATTTAGAGCTATTAATAATTTGAATTCTGATAGTGCTCCTGGTCCTGATGGTTATGGGGGTGAATTTTATCAGAAATATTGGGACATCATAAAGCATGATCTTATAAAGGCAATTCACTCTTTTTTTGCTGGAGCTGAAATTCCTAAAAGCTGGTCAGCTACGAATATTGCTCTTATTCCTAAAGTGGATATGCCTATAAATTGCTCTCAATTTAGACCTATAAGCTTATGTAATTTTTCTAATAAAATTATCTCTAAGATTCTGAACGACAGAGTTGCCGTGATTCTTCCTAAAATAATATCCCCAAACCAATCTGGTTTCGTTAAAGGGAGAAGTATTAATGACAACATTCTTCTTGCTCATGAGTTATCTCAAAATATAGGTAAAAAAGTTCGCGGTCATAATGTTATTATTAAATTAGATATGGAAAAGGCTTATGATAAAGTGTATTGGCCTTTCCTATGTCAAGTTTTGAGGAAATTTGGTTTTAATGAAATGTTTATTGACATGATTTGGAGGTTAATTTCCAATAATTGGTTTTCTATTTCCATAAATGGCCAATGTAAAGGTTTTTTTCAATCTTTCAGAGGGCTTAGGCAAGGTGACCCTCTGTCTCCTAGCTTGTTTATTATAGCTGCTGAATGTTTAAGTAGGAATATAGATAATTTGTTCAAGAATGGTAAAGCCATTCCTTTTTCCCATCCTAGAAATTGTAATCTGATTTCCCACTTGGCTTATGCAGATGATATTATTATTTTTGCTAATGGGAACAAGAAATCTTTGCTTGCTATATCTAAATTGCTTAAAACCTATGAAAATACCTCTGGTCAGTCTATCAACATAGCTAAAAGCTCTATTTATATTGATAAAAATCTCTCTCCGTCTATTAGAACGAAGATGGAAACCATTTCTGGTATATCTATCAAAACATTGCCCATGAAGTATTTAGGTTGCAACATTAATAAAGGTAGAATTAAACTGTCTCAATTTTCTGATCTTATGAATTCTATTAGAGAGAAGCTAAATTCTTGGTCGTCCAAGCTTATTTCTCAAGCTGGTAGGGCTACTCTTATTAGAAGTGTTCTTTTATCTATCCCTATCCACATCATTTCTGTTATTTGCCCCCCTAAAACTATTATTAAAAGATTGCATAATATATTTTCTAAATTTTATTGGGGAGGTGTTAATAAAGAAAAACCTTACCAATGGGCTAAATGGTATGACATGTGTTTTCCGTTTGAAGAAGGTGGGTTAAACTTTAGAAAAATGGAAGATATTATTAATGCTTCTAGCATGAAATTGTATTGGAAATTTTTATTTGATAAAGGTATTTGGGCTTCTTTCATGCGTCATAAATATAAGGACATTACGGTTTTGAAGTTAGGTTCTTCCACTATTAAAAGAATAAAATCTATCTCTAGTTTAGCGGATGATTACATTGATTCTGAAAATCAAATATGGCTTCCTTCATACTCTGGTGAGTTCTCTTTGAAAGAAGCTTTTCAAATATGTAGGAAAAATAACCCAATCTCTCTCACTTGGAAAACTAATTGGACTATAGAATGTCCCACAAAAATTTCTAATTTCATTTGGAAGTTATTGAATCATTTTGTTCCTTTTGAGACTGAAATCCAAAAAATTGGTATAAGACTTGCTCCGGTTTGCAGGGAATGTTTAGCTAATGATGATAGCGATTCTCATGTGTTGTTAAATTGTAAGTTAGCTAAAAATGTTTGGAAATATTTTTGTCACCTTTTTAATGTTATTCCTAACAATCTTTCTTGTAGGGCTATGATTTTATCTTGGTGGATGACTAAAAATAACAAAGACTTTCTTAAAATTCTTTATGCCATTATTCCTAAAATTATATTTTGGGAATTATGGAAAGCAAGGAATAGATTGGTTTTTGAAAACTCCAAGTCTTCTGATAATTTTATAATCAATCAAATAATTTTTTTAGCTTCTTCCGTTCTTCAAAATCTAAAAATCTATGACCTTCCTAACTCGTTAGATATTCATATCATTAACCAATTCCAAGTTAAAATAAGCCCTAAAGTTGTTCATCTTATCAAATGCATTTGGTCTAATCCCCCTAGTGGGGTTTTTAAATTAAATATTGATGGAGCCTCTAAAGGTAACCCGGGTAATAGTGGTATTGGAGGGGTGATTAGAGATTCGGATGGAAACTTCATTGTTGGGTTTGAAAGGGCTATAGGAGTTCAAACATCTTTCTTTGCTGAAAGTTTGGCATTGGTTGAAGGTATGAAATTGGTTTCTCAGTTAAAGATTCAAAAAGTAATAGTGGAATCGGATTGCAAGCTATTAATAGATGTGATATTGAAAAAAGCTAAACCTCCATGGCAAGCTAGAAAGCTTCTTCAAGACTACAAATGCTCTGATGCAGTTACTTATAATCATATATGGAGACAATCAAACTCAGTTGCTGACCATCTAGCTTCAAGGGCTTCTCTTTTCAACACGAATTTTTTATATTGGGATTATTCCTCTCTCCCGAGGTTGGTTAAAGGTTTACTTAAGCTGGATAGTCTGCATACTCCTCAAATAAGGCATAGAATTCTAAAGTTGTAAATGGGGATAAGATAAATCTCCATATTTATTTCAAGTTCTCTCTATGTAATGGGGTTAATATAAAATCCCATATTTACTGCATTCCATCTAGAGTATTGGGCCCAACCTCTAGATTTTAAATTTGCTTGGGTTTGTAAGCTTCGGAGAGGCTTTTTCTCCTTTTATATTAATAATATGTGTGGGGGTTCCGTCCCTCTTTGTTAAAAAAAAAAAAAAAAAAATGGGGGTTATGCCTTTGGAATAATTCAGAATCAGCCTGTGTGCCGACCTCCTTCAAGGCATCCGACCAGCCCTCCTTATAGGAAAGCTTCTTGGCATACTCAATATGGACAGATGCAGCAGTAAAAACCTTATCCCATCCTTTATTGGTGGCCTCCTCCTCATTTTTTTTACTCCTAGACTTTAAATTCAAGAACTTCTTCTTATCAGTAACAGGTTCAGTAGTCAAGGTAGTGGTTTTCTCCTCAGCGGCCTTTATCCTTCTCTCGGCTTCCTTTACCTTCTCCTCGGCAACAGTCACTATATAATTAGCAGCCTTTATTTTTTTCTCTGCCTCAGTTTCCTTGTCTTCAACCACCTTCAACTTATCCTACCAAGCCTTCCTCTCTCTTTCCAGGGCCTTCCCAGACTCTTGCAATGACTTCTTCAAGCCCTTAAAAGCTTCCTCTACATCAGTCGAGGAAGATTTCAGCTGATTGTCCTTCTCCAGGATTTGGTTACAATCAACCAAGAACTGCAAAAGAAGAAATACACAACATTAGTACAGAAGAACTTCAACAAAAATTATTACAGACAAATAAAAAAAATGAAATACTTATAAGTGCCAGGTTTTGGTTAGCCATTTCAACCAACTGGGCTCTATAAATTGGAGATATTACTGACCTTTTTACTGGAAGAGTCCCAGTCTTAATTAAACCGCTGAACAACGCATGGTTCACTACCACAGAGGCATAATCATCACCACCCTGGTCAACATTGACTTTTTGGGCCAGTTCCTGTTAATTTGGCAGACCTCTCTTTAAACTCTTGAATTGAGGCTCAGTAATTCTTGTTTCTTATACATTGAGGACCTGGTCCTCTTATCATTAGTTGTACTTTTCTTGGCAGGAGGGGAGATCTAAACCCAGTTAGCAGGTTTGGGATTCTTCTCTTCACCATTTCTGCAGAAGGTGAAGTTGGGATGGTTATAATATCAAGGGATTCGAAGGAAGATGATCTCCATCCTTCTGCAAACTCTCTCTACTCCAGTTGACTCTGCGGTGGAGGAGGTAAAAACTGGTTCCTTGTCTAAGTTTACGGGGGACTGAGGCAGAATAATTATTGGCCGAGCAACAAATGAGGTAACGTAACTCTTTTATTCTAGAAGAACAGAGGTTTCTCTGGGATATTCTTCTCCCGCTCTTTGGTGAATGGCCCACAGGTACTTGAGATCGTCATTATTAATTTCCCCTTCTTTTGGGTTTCCTTTGCACAAGAACGAAGTAAAATCGTTAGTCGAAAAATCATATAACAGTTAGTACACAAGGAAAGACATTAAAAATTAAAATATTGTACGACTTATGCCACGCCCTTCTTGAGGGCACCTGGGTCCAGTATATCTTACCCCCTCAGGAAGGGGAGCATATTGCCAATTTTTCACTACTACACCATAGTCCTAGTAATCCTTATTTGAGTCTGGCAGATTGACCACCAGTGCCCTATTGGCCTGACTAGTTTGCAAGTAATAGGTGTTGTCACCAGTGGTTCTCCATTTGTAACAAAACATCAACTCGGGAATGCCAATACGAGTCCCATGGATTTCATTTAACCTATTTAATCTATTAACTAATCTACATATATTAGGGGCTACCCTTGCTGGGACTACATCAAAATATTAGCAAAATTGAAGAAAAAGTGGATTTGGGGGAAAAGTAATTCCACACTCAGCAATAAAGAAGGTAGGGATCCAATGTCCCTCATCCATATTTGAAAGGCATAAAATCTAAAATAGGAAGAAGGAGGAAAAAAAGCTTACAGAGTTTGAGAATAAATGGCAAAGTGCAATGCAGCAGAAGCATAGAAAGAAAGCTTGAGAAGAAAGAGAAAGCCTAAGTTCAGAAGTTTGGTGATGAAGAGAAAAAGGGGGAAATCTTCGTCCTTTTATAGTTTCACCTAGTAAGTTAAAATGTAACGATTAACAGAACCAACGATCGAATCCTTGATGGTCGTACCAACAATCGAATCCTTGGCGGTCGTACGATTCCCAAAGATGTGAAAAGACCAGCACACCCTTTGGCGGTTCGATGTTTTTTAAATAATTCACAAAAATGCTAAACTGGTGAAAAAATTACAAGTATAAGAGGTCGGCTGGCAACCATCGTCATATAAGCTAGCCGAGCAACTTCTTAGAGATAATACTCCATCCTATCCGCAAAACATTAAGTATGGAGCATTGGGCGCTATTGTTGTGGGTCAAATTATTCATGACAAGTGGACCTATGATATTATGACACCTGTCCTCATGATTGTACACCTCGACACCTTATTTATATTTGGTCGACTCCAAATTAACTTGGTCGGTGCACCAACCGACTAGCTTAAGAAGGCGAACAATCATGAAGAAGAAAAGTCATTCAAATGGGAATTATCAAGAGGCATTCCACAGGTGTCCTAGAAGATTAATGGTCTCATTCATTATGTAGTGGTGTAAATGCGTGGACATATAAAGGCATTCCACCCCTTGGTTTTCGGATCATTATAAATATCTTATTTCCCTTAGCTCAAGGGACAATTCTATCTCACATACGCAAGACTACCCTAAATTTTATGTAACCACCTTCAATACTATTACCATAACAGTGGAGATAGGCTTGTCCTAAGATGAACCACTTTAAAAACCTTTGTTGTTCTTTATTATTTTCATTGACATCTTATCTGTGATTAAAAATTGGGAATTATTAGCTAAGATAAAGTATCTACCAATTTTGGACATCACCAGGTATTTAGTAGCTCAGACTCATAAATTCATATACCAATTTTAGACGATAACAGATTGGCCTCATATGTGTGAAGTCGACAAGTCGTTTGTTGTCTCCTATTATTTTTTGTCCAAAAATATATTTTTTATGGAATCACTTTAATTCTATTTCCCCTAATCTTTTTTCAAACATTCCATGTTTATCCACAAGTTTTAGAAAATGGAAGAAAACCCAGAGAGTAGCCGTGCGGGAGAGGAAAATCCACCCTCGATGCCTGTTGGAATGGGTGACATAGAGGGAATTCTGATGAGCCTGGACAAGGACCAAGAGGCAATGTAGGGGTGTATAAAGCAACTGATGCAGACACTCTAAGATGGGCAGAGAGGGTTAGGAGTAAATCCTTTCACCCTATCTAGAAGGGAACCCTTTGACATGATGGTGGAATGTTACCCCATGTCCCCTGTAGAGATAGGATACATCCTTAATGAGAACGAGATCTGAAAAATCTAAGGAGACTGAATTTGGGTTCACAAGATTACATGATTAGATCTAGATACTCTGGATTACAAGATGACAGGTCGTATTACCCGGGAGTAACCTTGTCTCTGAAAATAAGCAATTATGACGATGAACAGTCTTTCTCTAAGGAAAGACAGGGTGTGTTGCAAAGGTTGAGCAGAAGCTCAACATTTGATCGTCTAGGCCCATGTAAAATAAAAAGACAACAACACAAGGGGCTCAGAAAGCCTACAGAATGTTGAGAAGAACATGTGAAACCTGTCACTAAGAGCATAGAATGATCTATTAATTCTAGGACGAGCATGCGAGAGTAAACCATAGTCAAGCAGACTTCTAAGGAAGAGGTATTATCTGAAAGTCGAGGCCGATCAGGTAAGACCGTAGCAGTTAAAGCTGAGCAAGAAGACCAGCCCTAGAGATGATTAATCCAATAACTGGAAGATCAATTGAGAGAAATTTCCGAATCAAGGAATCCCTTACACAGGGGTTTCGTGAAGGGATCCCCATTCACTCCATCAATTATGGGCTATCCAACTCTTACAAAGTTCAAACCACCAGTTATTACCCTAAGGTATGATGGCAAAACCGACCTAATATTGCACATAGATTAATATCAAGTTGCTGCCAATATTTACTCAATCCCGGGTAAAATGCATTACCGAGCCTTTTCTAGTATGATCACTGAGTCAACACAGATATGGTACAATAGTTTATCATACGGATAAATCTCAAATTTCTAATAGTTGGCCGATCTCTTTGTTAGTAATTTTTATTTTAGGGCTAAGCTTAGTAAGAGAGTTGCTCACCTACTCAATGTCCAACAAAACATCGATGAAATAACTCACGAGTTTATCACACGCTTCAACAGCGATAAGCTTGAAGTAATAGATTAGGATGAAAGGACTGCAATAATCGTGTTGATGAGTGGATTTATATTGGGAACGTTATATTGGGCTCTAGATAAAGATCCATCCAAAACTATAACGGAACTTTTAGCTAAGGTAGGGAAAACTACGAATGGAATTAAGGCCAAAGAATCAATTCATGTGAGGCCTGACATCAACAAGAGTCTGGGAAAGAAGGAACAAAAAGACAATAAAGATGATAAGCTAAAGAAATACAAAAATTACACTCCCCTAACGATGGGTCTTCATCACATACTCTAGGAAATCTGCGAGGATAAAGACCTGAGATGGCTTGGGAAGCTAAAATCCACGACAAACTGAAGGGATAAAATTAAGTATTGCAAGTTCCATAAGGATCATGACCACAACATAGACAACTGCACAGCCTTAAATAATGAGATTGGGAGCTTTCTCAGGTAGGGAAAGCTGTCAAGATATGTGGACAGAGGCAGACAAACTAATCATGGTGATGAGAAAAAATCTAGGAGGCAATCAGAATCCCCTTGTAGAAAGGCAGACAAGAAGAAATAACGATTTAAGGGATGATTCGGACCTTCCCAGGAGACCCAAGGAACCTGTGCATGAGGTTAAAATGATTTCTTTTAGGTGTAATTTTATTATAAGTGGAGATGATGGTGGTGGAGACGAGCCAACGGAGAGAAAGACCTACCTCAATGAGGCGAAAGCTTCTGCTCATATCAGACAGATCAATTGATAAGCAACGTGGATACTCACCCTAGGAAGGTAAATAAATATCGTCTAATTTTTTACTTTTCCAAGGATGATTTGTCCGGTGTCCCGTATCTACATGAAGATCCTCTAGTCATCATAATGGTGGTGCATGAGAGAAAAATAGCAAGGATCCTAGTCGATAACGATAGCTCAACTGATGTCTTATTTTACAACTTCTTTAAGGGCTTTAGGCTGAGAGACAGCAAGTTGACGACCTATCATTGGTCACTGATTTGTTTCTCTGGAGAGCAAGTGTACCCTCTGGGCACAGTCAAACAGAAAGTAGTGGTCGACACTTGTCCAACATGCTAAACGGAAAAGATACGCTTCTTCATCTTAGACAAGAATGTTAACTTAGCATACAACATCAAATCTGGCAGAGTAGCGCTTAAGAAGTTTAAAGTCATCCTCTCTACAATTCATCAATGATTGAAATTCCCCACTCACTATGGGGTCAGAGTAGTTAAAAGGAACCAAGTAGAGTCTAGAGAATGTTATTTCACCTCAGTCGACCAAGAGGAACAGAAGTAACTGACATCAACCTACCAGATAGAAACGATAGATCCATGATACGAGGAGAAACTGGTCAAAGGCCAGGTTATAGAAAAAATTGAGACAATTTTCCTAGATGTTGAACACCCGAATATAATAGTAAATATCGGTACATCACTGGACCCCGAATTCAAAAGAGATTTGATCGACTTTCTGAGTTAGTAAAAAAGTGTCTTTTCCTGGAGTCACGAAAACAAGCCAGGAATTCATTCGGATTTTATTTGTCATGATTTAAGAGTGGTTAAAGATGCTAATCTAGTCAAATATAGATGGAATGTCTTCAACTATAAGAAGAACATGGAAGTATAAGAAGAAGTGCAGAAATTACAGAGTGAAAATTTCATAGAGGATGTCAAATATCCAAAGTGGCTCTCTAATGTGGTAATGGTCATGAAGAAGAAGAAGAAGAAGAAGAAGAAGAAGAAGAAGAAGAAGAAGAAGAAGAAGAAGAAGAAGAAGAAGAAGAAGAAGAAGAAGAAGAAGAAGAAGAAGAAGTGGCGAATCTGTGTGGATTTCACCAACCTGGACAAAGCGTACCCAAAAGATCACTACCCCATACCCAGGATCGACCAGTTGGTCGATGCCCCTTCAGGACACGAGCTACTCAGTTTTATGGATGCTTATTCAGGATATAACAAAATCAAAATGAAACCAAAAGAGTGGGAAAAGGACTCGCTCATCAATAACCGAGGTACCTACTACTACAACATAATGCCTTTGGACTCCAAAAAGCTAGAGTTTCGTACTAAAAATATTGGTGAACAAAGTATTTTAAGAATAGATCTATGAGAATCTAGAGGTATACGTTGATGACATGCTCATAAAAAGTAAAAAGGGAGCCGAACATATAAAAAACCTGCAACAAACCTTCGACTAGTTGGATAAACACCGAATGAAGCTCAACTCGACGAAGTGTGTCTTCGGAGTAAAAGAGGAGATGTTCCTGGGCTTTATAGTTAATCAAAGAGGAATTAATGCTATCCCTGTTTAAATTCAAGTGCTAATCAATATGGAATCCGCAACAAATAAAAAAGAAGTTCAAAGACTTATTGAACGTGTGGCGGAACTGAATAGGTTTGTTTCTAGAGCCAAAGAAAAATGCCTTCCATTTTTTAAGTCATTGTGAAAAACTTTTGAATGGAACGGCGAATGCGAAGATGCATTCCTGGAGTTGAAACAGTATTTGGGATTAGCACCACTCCTTTTTAGATCAATTTCGGGTGAGAAGATTTATTTTTATTTAGACATATTTGAATTTAAGATTAGTTCGGCTCTAGGACGACTAGAAGAAGGGGTAAAAAGGCATGTGTATTACACTAGCAAGGCGTACCGAGGAGCAAAAATCCAAATTCTAGGTTGAAGAAATTAGTTTTGGCCCTAATTGAAGCTTCTAAAAGGATGAAGTCGTACTTTCAGGCCTACTCCATTGTCGACTATATAGACCTCCCTTTACACCAAGTCATTCATAAACTTGAGAAATAAGGCAGATGGATGTCTTGGGTCGTGTAATTAGGAGAATACGAAATACAGTATGAACCAAGAACGATGATCAAGGGACAAGCTGTGGTAAATTTTATCACTGAATTCACTTACGAGGAAAAACCTGCCGAACGAATTTCTACAAAAAATAGCTTATCAATAGCAGCAAAGCAAACTTTTGAAAAAAAAGCTCATCCCCGAATTAGACTAAGAAGACTTCTTGGGAAGAGAGCTCATTGGTTCAACCAAATGAGCAGACTCCTACGGGAGATAGTCCGATGATTAATCGGGTTGACCAGATCACTGATGGACCAGAGTCATTGCCCAAATAAGTAGAAATTTCTCGTGATTTAGAGAAAACAAATAAGTTATTCAAACATGGAAATATAATCGATGGATATTTTCAAGAGGAGCTCCCTGTTTGGTAAATGTCCGTGGCAGCTCATCATGAACCACCGGCAGTGGAGCAGGACTAATAATTATAATGTTAGATGACAATGACATGGAGTATGCCCTTAGATTCCAATTTGAGGCCTCTAATAATGAGGTAAAATACAAATCACTCATAAAAGGATTTGGGATAGCATCATCTTTTGGCGCCGAATAAATATTGGCACACAGCAACTCTCAGCTTATAGTAAATCAAGTACTGGGAATTTATGAAGTGAGAGAGGATTCTATAACTAAATACTTGACCAAAACCAAATGGTGGTTAAAAAATTTCCCTGGGTCGTGAAGGACAAAATCCCAAGGGCAGAAAATGCCCGAGCATATGCACTTGCTCGATTAGCATCTGCTACAAGGACATAACTAAGAAGAAAAGTTCTAGTGGAGATCCTCATGCATCGGAGCATTGCTGAAAAGATTTTCAATGTGATGGATCTAGACATGGAACCATCCTTGATGGGTTAAATAAGAGCATACATAGAAATTGGCATCGTCCTAGTAGACCTTAAAGAAGTGAGAACACTTCGGTATAAAGCAACGAGATATATTCTAGAAGGAAGAATCTTGTTCAGAAGAGGGTAAATTATTTCATTCCTCAGATATGTTCGTCCAGCCGAAGTAAATGACTTAGTTGAAGAAGTACATAAAGGTTCATGCGAAGCACATTCAGCAGGCAAATCACCACTAAAGCGGGTGGGTATATAAGATTATACTGGCCCACCATGAAGTTAGACTGCGTGGACTATGCTAGGAAATGTGACAAGTGCTAGATATACGCTTCCATCCAAGAACTCTAGGGGTATCCTTCATGCCGATCACCTCTCATTAGCCGTTTGTAATATGGAGAAGAGATTTGGTCGATCCACTATAAAACAATAGAGGCGGATTCAACTATTTAGTGGTTCTAGTAGATTACTTCACTAATGGGTGGAAGTCGAGCCCCTAGTAGAGATGCCATACAAAAAAAGTCTTCTAATTCATATAATATAATATTATTTATCGGTACGGGATGCCATACTCCTTCATCACTAACCATGGTACACAATTCAATAACCAAGATTTCGAAGAATATTACACGCGCTCTAAACTCCAAAAGTTACGCTCAGCTTTGTAAGATTGAATCACGTGAAAATTTCCAAGTCAATTTGAAAATATACAGTTCAATCTCCCAACGAATATCGAATTTAATTTGGCAGCTAATAAATTGAATACGAAAAAATATCTGAAGCATCAGGCCCACCAAGCCTACATTTTCTAAACCTCACAACATATAGGAACAAAAACTACTCAAAACTTGATAGCAATCTAAAACATGACATTTCTGATTTTGAAATACTTAAACCATCTCAGTTCAAGTAATTACTCAAAACTAGTAATATCGGGGAAAATAAGATTCCAGAAATTAAGCAAAATAACTTATTCCAGTAACCTTCCTCTCACAAAATCTCATTCATATCTCAAAAAGACAACAGAAACAAAAAAGAAATTGCTAATAAAACAAATAAATGTAACAAGATAGTTTCAAAGAGTATTGCAATAAAATTACTGAGACGCACCAAGCCACTTTGAGCAATTATTGAACTCGGTATAATCACTGTCTGAGATAATGGTTTTGTACCAACCCTCTCTTGAAGCCTTAATTGCAGTTGCCTCCTCCTAAAAGAATTGCAAGGAAAGAATAGAGACAAAATTAAGGAATCAATTGTATACCATCTCCCATTAAGAATTGGTTTATTTAGAACTCCGGAGTCAAGATATTTATTATTAGGCTATATATAAGTAAATCAACGAAATAATTTAAATTTATCTCTATAATTCTTACCAAGTTGCAGATGTTGATATTCACAGCTATACTACAAATACAAAAATAATATTTAAAATATTTATAAATAAAACTTTGATAAGTAGAATTAGTGGTAACCAAGTAACTAACCTTAACGGAATTTACAAGGTCAGCACAGTCTTCCGCCCTAAGAGCTTGACAAAAAAATAAACACAAGAACTATAATTATTAAAAGTTATATAAAGAGAATTGAAAGAAGAAAACATAAATATTGATTATTTAGGGATAAAATTAGGGTTTAGATATACCAACAGCGGCGGCGGGGAGAGAAGTTCCAAGATTGGACATATCGAACTGATCTTTTTTACTATTACCCATCTTCTTCAAACCCTAGGAGTAGGAGAGAGACAAAAAGGGAGGGAAATTAGAAGGTTCCTTCTATGTAAACAAAGATCAATTATATATTATAACTGGAGATTACAACTGGATATTGCCACACAATCAGCTTATACAAAAAATGGAAAATAGTATTGAAAGGAACAAACCAAAAATGTGTCTGAGCTCGCTATGATGTAGGCCAGAGAGGATTGAGTTGGAAAGGAGAGAAGGGTACGGTATTAGGAAGTTTGATCAGAGGTTTGGTGTGACTCAAATCGTGTGAGATCAAAAATGTTTGTGGGGATTTTGGTTTAGAAGGACTCTGAGAAGGGATGTTGGGGATTTTCATTTTTGTTTTGTACGAGAACCCTAGGTGTGAGATGTTGAGGATTTGGGTTTGGGTGGGAAAGAGTCGAACTTTCTTTTGGTTTAGAGGGAAACCTCTTTTTTTATATAATATTAAATTAAAATTAGTAAAATCAGTAACGGATGTTTTAATTTACTAACGATAATTTATTGTGAGAAATAGAAATGGTATAATACTCTTAGTAATTAAAAAATTTGACCATTACTAATTGAGCCTTTTGGTGTAGTGTTGCATCCTCTCCTTAGCGTCAACCCTTTTGGGGCGTCCACATTTTCTTGGCCCTGGCCTCAGCATCAACCTTCCTTTTTTGCTTGGCCTCCATCTTCTTGCGGTGATCCAGATCCATTTGAGTACAATCAAATTGTCTAGGAGCTATTCCGAATGTGGACTCGAAAGGATGATCTGAAGAGGTGAGAGAAGTAACTTCACAGATGAACAATTAGCAAAGTACTGAAAATATAGTAAGGATGAGCAGAAATAGAATTAGCTATCTCAGCTTCGGCCGCAGGCTCATGATCATCTTTTGCCTCTGGGTTGGTCTAAAAAAATACTATATCTTCCACAGGAATGGTTACTTCAACTGGAGGTACCCACTTGGGGGGTAATATCCGGTGCTTATAAATTTCGACGCAAAATATAAGTCTTCAAATTTGGGAATCTTGGGCACACAGTAAGCCTCCACTAAGTCTTTCACCGCAGCTAGAAGTTTTAGGGTTTTCTTTACTGAAATGGATCACAGAGACATCAAGACAATGCATCTCAAAGAGAAGCAGTATGTAAGAAAGAATAAAATGTATCTATTCTATAAGGCTCGTTCCATTCACGTGAAACCTTATAGAACCTATCCTTCTCATGGTTCCTGAACTCCCAATCACCCCTCGTGAACACATACTGACCCTTGCAACTATGATTACTGGTCTGGAAGACCTTAACCATCCTCAAATGTGACTTCCTGGGAGAAAAATAGTATCCAAAAACCTCAGCATTATCTTTCAGGCCATGGACATATCTGAATATGTCCCCAATGAGGTCAAACTCGGTTTGGGCTTTCCAAAAAATCATTTCTCCCAAGATAGTCCTATAAGAGTTAGGGGAGATGATTAAGGGTGACACTATACCCACTTAGAATAGGTCTAATAACGGGGTGAAGGGGTAAGCGAAGTCTAACTTGTAGAACCCATAAAGGAAGGCAAACTTTATTTAAGCAAGAGGTGTCATAAACTATCTCTTCACTAGTGGCCAACCTAGTGGAAATGCTAATGGGGATACTCTATTTTTACCTCAAGGCATCCAATTCGTTCTATGATATATCACAAGCATATCACCTAGCATCAGTGGTTGAGGGGTCGTAATAAGATAAAATTTTCCCTGAAGTACTCTCCTTAAAAATCGGTTCCTCACCTACTGGTTCTTCTATAAGGGGGAGGGGATGGGATAGGCCCCGCAGACACTGCTTTATTAGACATAGCTTTATCAGGGGAAGAGTCCAAATCTACGATATACATAGACCATTATTCACCAAATTTTCAACACCCACATATTGTTCAACTGAGTTAACTACCTCTGGATCCTCAAAACCAATACCCTCAAATGCCATTACGGTCGGCAATGGAGCAGAACCACTATAAGAAGTTTCCCTAGGCATATAATTAGGGTGCCCAAGCTCGTCTTTGGGGAAATGACTTATAGGGGTTTTGTAAACTTCCTCGCTAGAATACGGGGGCAATTACTATCTAACTCGGACAAATAATTTAACCATCAACGCACATGGGGTTCGTAACTCATAAAGGTCAAGGTATTGTGAGGTTTGAGGCTACAGGAAAGATAAAACCAAGGATTTTGCACAAAAATCAAAACTCAAAAAATCTTTAAAATGACGGGATCCTAGTCCAACTAGCTCAATGGCCACCTAAATGATTAAACTTCCAAAAATCAGCACTAAACACCATGCGATTCAAAAATAGAAGAAGTATGGACAGTGATAACTATAAAGAACTTGCAGAAGAGAGGAGAAAAATCCTAAAAGCTTAAGAGTTCAAATAGTTGCATACCTTCAAATCCTATAGAGAGTTGAAGATAGATGGGAGAATGCAAAAACTTCACTAGAAATGAAGGAATCTCGCTGGGGAATAAGAAGCTCTGCAGAAGGGGTAATCTCTTCCTCTCTCTAAAAATTCTCAGAAGATTTAAAATGGTATGGTTGTTTAAATGATAGGGAATTTTAGCCTTAAAATACTTTACATTTGGCAACAAGTTCATTTAATCATGACAGATGATGTCACGCTAGAAAAAGAAACAGCCGATGTAGGTTCAGTGAATTGACGCGCGCATTACTCTAAGCGCACGTGATGATTACTCCAAGAGCCAATCCAAGTAACTTGACACGTGGAAATTCATTTTCGAATCCAAAATGTTGTAAGTGTATATGCTCTGTGAGCGCCGAGAAGAATTTAAGACGATCGGTTTCCAGAAGGCCGACAACATCCTATTATTGAATACTCCATTCATTCATTTCACCTAACAACTACTCCGAAGATCCAATACTATAGAGAACCTGCTTTAAGTTCCAGTCATTAATGAAGTCTTTAGAGATTTTATTATACACTAAATATAGGACACCTTGTTAGCCTCTCAGGAGGTGACATGTGCCCCCATTAGGACAAAGAATCTGCTCAACTATGGATAATGTGGCCGGCTCGAGTATAAATGTGCTCGGCCCGAAAATATGAGTAACCATCTCAGTATTGTTTACATAATGCTAGTTAATAGTGTTTATTAACCCCATCAATACCAGCCTCTCTCTAGTTATATCACGTGATGGAATTGCAGTAGCCATGTTTATCCCACATTCGCACGTGAAAAAGTTGTACAATATTCCACCTTTATCGTGCTGTAACAAACTCACCTTATTTGCCTCTTGAAATATAAAAAGTGTAACTTCCTGGCCTATAAAGGCACTATACCTATCCCACTACACTCTTTCTCCAGTAACTACCTATAAATAACACTCAATCTCACAGAATAAGAGATCCAAAAATATTCTACCTAACATCCATAGGCTAAACGCTAGAGAGGATTTCAAGATATTATAATCATTCCTTTCACGACTATTGCCCATTGAATTGATACGATTAGCACTACACCTGTGGACATAGGCACCGCTTTTGGCCGAACCACGTTAATCCTCTATATCTTTCTTTGTCTCTCACCTCTCTCTATTCATCCCAATTTGATAAGTCGGTAGTGGTAATTTCTTTATTTGATATTATTTATTATTGGTATTTAGTTGCTAAGAGTCATAAATCCATACACCAGTTTTAGAATACAACACTAATCAAAATAAACTCACTAAGTATATTTTAGATATAAAAATTATTTAAAGTTTCTCAAGAACAAGTTTTGCAAAATTTTTGTTAAAGACTTGAGATAAGTAATCAAACTTCAAAAACTTTAAACTAGAATAATAACAATGGATATGTCAAAAAAATAAGGTTCTTGATCTTAAGATAAACTCATTTATTTAGCATAAAAACAATCAAAACCTTTCTAAAATTCTCAACCATATTTTGTGTGGAAAGAGAGAGTGAGTTAAATAGGAGTTTTGTATTTTTAAATCATGTTGAAACAAACTTCCAAACCTTCTAACTCATTCTCAACCACATAAAAATCGATTGCTTCTCCAAGGCAACAAAATATATGGTAGAAAAAGGTAATCTCACATTTTTCAATGAAATTTTTTGGTCTGATTCACTTTATGCACTAGATCTAATGCTTGTCTCAGCAATGTCACTGCAGTTATACAATGCGTCACTGCGGCAAACCTGAGGCAATCTTGGTCGTGCCAAGAAGCCGAGGAAATTTGAACTTGAAATAGAATACCAGCGACAGACTTTTATTGCAGTGATCATAGTTGCTACGACGAGACTGAGGTGAAGAAGGTCGCACATTTGTTCGAAGATTTTTGGTATTTGTATAAAAGGCACCAATGAAGAGCTTTCACTGCAGTGAGACATATGGTCGCTGCTGTGAAACTGCGGCGAGGCAGGTTGCACCCTTCTTCAGAAAATCTGAACCAATTTTTTGTCTTCAAGGGTTTTGAAAATATTTTAGCAAAATACAGTAAGTATGTTTGTTCTCAACAAAGAACATTCACACTTAAAATGCACACATAAGAATGTAATTTTTATAAACATAGTTTTTCTGAAAGAAAAGTATATTGCATAATGTACTTGTTCAAATAGTCCAAACAACTCACTAACAAGTTTTAACACATTTTTCATTTCAATAAAACCTTAATTTAAGTTGTGTCAAAACAAGGGTGGGAAAACTAAAGTGGCCGTCTCATTTGTCATGGCATGGGGTAGCTTTTCGAATTAAGATGAAGAAGTCGAGTCTCGAGATCTTGATCATAAAACTTTCCAGGAAAACTTAGATAATAACTCAAACATGTTTTGGAATGGGATAAGATAGTATAATCATATTGGAGGTTTTGATCATACATGTGATCTTATATATTTTACCGGTAGATTCTCATTTTATTAAATTTTGT
This sequence comes from Sambucus nigra, assembly GCA_949130495.1. Lineage (NCBI taxonomy): Eukaryota > Viridiplantae > Streptophyta > Magnoliopsida > Dipsacales > Adoxaceae > Sambucus > Sambucus nigra. The sequence continues at coordinate 135,838,795 of OX422218.1, forward strand.
ATCACAAGTTATGTCTTTAAAATCACTTTATGATTGGAACCATTAAGATTTTGAGTTCTAATTTATTATGTGTGAAAAATATTGTATCATAACCATAATCCTTGAGTATGATTTTTAAAAGTATTTTGGTCATATAAATGTTTACTTTTAAAAAGTGATATAGTGTACTTATTTAAACTAATAAAATTGAATTATTATTTTTATTTTACTGTTCCTCATTTTCTACACATTTGGATTCCATTCCTATGTTTGCGAATTGCAACATTTGATTTTCACTACAACGGTAGATTTGTGTTAGCGAACGAGTCTAGAATGGTAAAGTTTCTTTTTAGAACTCATTTTGCAACTTTCACCATTTTTACTAACTCCAAGCTTTCCCTACATCTTTTTTGCGCTCTCTTCCTCCCAGATTCATACCTTTCAAGTGTTAGGTGTTATTCAACCTTGATATAATGACTATTTATCATCTTGGTAAGTTTTCTTCTTATTATGGATTTCTATTTTTTAGATATTAGGATTTGATGTTGTAGATTTCGTTGGTTTGTTGCTGAATTTTTGTTTCTGATTGGTGAGTTTACCTATCTAAAGATGGGTTCATTGACTTAGAGTAGTTTTTATTGAGTATGGCTTTGTATTGATTACTTTTTTATACCAATTTTAGAACTTATATTTTTTTTATCAAGTATGAATTAAAGTTCATGATTATTAGACATATGGTCTTACATGAAACTCTTTCACATTTATTTAGTATAGAATCCTTAATTATCTATAAATATCCATTTTCTCATACAATTTATGGTTATGTCTTTGTTTGTGATTTGTAGGCTATTCACATGGCTCTTAAATTATGTTCACGTGCCATGACGTCTACCAATTCCCTATTTAGATTCAATGAACTTTTCTCCCAGCGCTTCGTTCATTGGGAACATTATGCTGATTTGGATTCTCTATATGAGATTTGTGTCCCTCATATTTTGAACAATCTTAGGTGTCTTAGTATGTGTTCTCAATATAAGGAGTTTTATCCCAATCTAGTGAGATAATTTAATTCAATCATTTCAGAGGAAAAGGACTAGATGGGTCTTCCAATCCTTATTGGCCATGTCCGTCATGTGAAAGATCTTATTCCTTAAGAGATGGTTACTCATCACTAAAATATGAGGAAGAGTCTACTTCCAATGGCCCTTTTACAACATTTGTTCCAAGTCCATCTAAACATAAGGTGATCTCTTTTATGAGTGGTGGTTTTTTATGTAAATTATCAGACAATAAACATAAATAAATAATGTGGAAATCAATCACCCAGGAACACTGGATTTTTACGTGGTTCGACTCTTAATGGCCTACGTCCACGGTAGTATTGGGGTTTTATTTTTAAAACCATGTATGACGTTTACTTTTTAGTAAAGCTATACCCGTTTATTTTGAAATAAGAATCATGGTTATGAGAATGACTAATATTTATCGTAAATATATTGTATACAATTTCAGTCAATTGTATTAAATACGAATTCCGGTGAGTTGGGTTCGAATTGATCATAAAATATCAGAATTTCGGTTCTAGTGCAATAGAACAATTTGTAACCTATATGGGGAGTCAAATCCTATCAGTAAAGTTATGTGTAAAATCCTAATGTTTATCTCAAACTATGGGAAACTATCACATAGTTCGAGAACTTATTTGATATTTCAAAAGAGAATTGTGACCGGTACATTCAGGATTAAATTGAACAGGACCACCTGTGAGATTCAAGTCTAAGGATTGTTTTGATTAGACTGGGAAATCTCACATGATTTGTAAAGAGTTCATAGATTATTCATCCCCCAGGGTTATGACTATTGTAATGCTTTCATAATTATTACTTCGATTACTATAGGTGCGATTCAATTATATATTGGATCGATAGATCCCCACAAGTTGGGTAATGGTTGTGTGAGTAGGTCTAAGATCATCATTCGGAGGAATATGTGTCCAAGAGATATCTTGGATTGTGATACCCCATGATAGACTTATATGATTTATTTCCACCAGTAAAACCCGGCCGATGGATTATTTTATAATTCGGTAGAGTAGCAAATAAGTTAAGTTTTGAGAATCAAGGATTTGTTTAGATGTTGGTTAAAACCAATTAACGATGAATTGGTTTGACCAGATGGGTATCGTACACTTAATGTGGGGAATAACATTATGTAACATAACAGACTTTGCAAATAATATCTCTTTATCCAAGTGATTTTGAGATAAAATTCCGTTAAGGAAGGCCGACTTAACATCCATTTGATATATAGTGAAATGAAAATGACATGATATGGAAAAAAGTAAGTGAATAGATTTGAGGCGAGTGATAGGAGCAAAGGTTTCCTCAAAATCTATTCCTTCAATTCGAGAGTAGCCCTGGGCAACTAATCTAGCTTTATTCCAAATAATCATGCCAGATTCATGAGTATTATTTTTAAAAATTCAATGTGTACCAATAACCCTTTTATTTTCAGGCCTGGGTACAAGATTCCAAACATCATGAATGGCAAATTGAAGAAGTTCCTCATGCATAAAAGTTATCTACAAGGTGTCATTTAAGGCTTCATTTATAGTTTTGGGCTCAATAAGAGACACAAAACATGCAAAATGAGCAATGTTAAGAAGTTGAGATCTTGTACGAATAGGCTCGATAGGATTACCAACTACACTATCTAAAGGATGATCTTTGGAAACCCAGTTAGGTACATCAGGGGTCTCAGTTGGTAAAGATTCAAATATTTCTAAAGAGTCATAATTTAAAATGTTTTCGGACTCATCCACAATAATTGATTATTTGGCCTTACTTTATACATTAGTGTCACTTACAACCACATTAATGGATTCCATCATGGTTTTGGTACGAATATTGTAGACACGATAGGATCTAATGTTTGGAGAATATCCTAAAAAATGGCTTTATCACCTCTGGTTTCGAATTTAGACAGATGTTCTTTGTCCTTATAGATACAACAGGTACTACCAAAGGTTCTAAAGTAATTTAGGTTAGTTTTCTTTCCATATCAAAGATCATAGTATGTTTATTTGGTATTCTTCCTTAAGTATACGCGATTGATTATATGACAGGCAGTACGAATGGATTCTACCCAAAAATATTTTGGTAGGATTTTTTCATGAATCATCACACGGGCCATTTCTTGAAGAGTGCGATTTTTTCGCTCAGTAATCCCATTTTGTTGAGGTGTCTTAGGAGCACTACATTCATGTTTGTAACCATTATAGTCACAATATTCTATGATATCGGAATCTACGAATTCTCATCCTCTATTATTACGAATTCTATCTACTTGGGTGTCCTTTTCGTTTTCTATACTAACTAAGATTTTCAAAAACTTTTGAAAGGTTTCTGATTTATGTTTTAAGAAGGCAACCCAGGTAAATCGAGTGAAATCATCAACCATAACAAAGATGTAACTATTGCCACAAAGACTAACGGTACGAGAAGGACCCATTAGGTCCATATGGATGAGTTCTAGAGGTTTAGTGGATAGAATTTCTTTAACTTTCTTATGGGGAGCCTTGACAATTTTCCCTTCTTGAAATGGGCCACAAATAATGTTTGAAATTTGTTTGATCTTGGGAAGACCTCTAACTATCTCTTGGGAGCATAATTTGGCAAGATTATCATAGTTAATGTGACCCAACCTATTATGCCATATCTCATTGTCATCCATTCTGGCAATGTTACAGACCTCTGTACTTGGATTGACTGTGTAATAGTTATCTAGAGTACGGAGTCCTGTAATAATGCAGTCACCTTTTTCATTTAAAATTGTACAATTGTTCTTTGAAAAAGTGACAGTATGGTTGGACTCACAAAACTGTGATATACTTATTAAATTGGCTTTAAGTCCTTTCACCAAGAGAACATTCTCAAGAATGGGTAATCCTTCTTCATGGAGTGTTCCTTTACCAACGATCTGGGTTGATAAACCATCTCCAAACAAGACTTTTCCTCCAGAGAAGTTAGTTTTGTTTGAAAGTTTGGAATCATCCCCAGTCATATGTTTGGAACATCCTGAGTCTAAATACCATCCAGTTGTAGTATGTTCAGCTCTAAAAGCACTGATCACTATGTTGCATTTTAACTGGGGTAATAAATCATATTTTCTAACCCAAATTGCTCTAGTTTTTAATTTGTGCTTATTAGCTCGTATTTGATAAAACTTGCGAGCTTCTGTCTTTTCTTTAAAAGAATTTTGCGCAATTTTATTGTTGTTATAAACAGTTGGAGCAATTGGTCTAGAATATAATCTAGGATTCCTTCTTGTAGATTGTCTTTTAATATTAGTCATTTTCCTTCTATTACGATAGTTAGAGTTCTTGTCTGGCTGTCTAGGAAGGATATAGTTGTTACGGCTTCTCCTAGAATAGTTGAAGTTATGGTCAACGGGAGAAGTATAGACTGGATTACATAGACATTTGGAATAACAACCATCAAGGGAATGTCCATAGACATCACAATAGGAGCAGTAAAGATGGCACGTTGAACTCATAACCTTGGGAAATTTATTATTCAAGCGTTTGTCTATGTTTTGAGCTCTAGACTTATTACTAGGTGGCACAAGATGAAACGTCGAATCTGCTTGTCGAATAGGAGGACACACATATTTGGTCTTTTGTTTATAATTATGCTTAGAATTGCTTGATTCACCAATGTCTAACTTCAGTTATTTTTTATTAAAATTATTTTTTAAGCCTTGGAAATCTAGACAAGTTTCAATAGGTCTTTTGCCACCAGACACAAACTTTATGGTTTCAAAGTTTTTAGTTTGTGTTTTAGATTTGGGACAAAAACCTATTCCAGTTCTATCATCAGAATTAGTTTTGCTTTCAGCTACACAATCTTCAAAACACTTGGAATTATTTTCAAATTTTGCGAATTTTTTGAAGACTGTGGATGTCTTTTCCTTTGTTTGTTCCAATTTTAACAACGTTCCTTTATATTTCTTTTCCAGAAATTCATTAGAGTTAGACAAATCTTTCAGTTTTTGTTCAAAGTTTTTGGTTTCATTCTCATGAGTTAGACATTGAGTAGTATACTCTTCAGCATTTTTTTTAATCATCAGACTTAAGGTTTCTATCTTCTGGGTAAGATCCTTGATAGTTTTTTCAAGCCTAGTGCTTTTCTTGAGGGTTTTTGTGTACAGTGTGTGAATGCCAGGAAGGTCATCATTTTCGAAGTCGCTAAGTGTGCAGTGTGCAGTATCCACCAGCGGTTCATTTTTAGAACTCACACATCCATTGACATCAACAATAGAGCGTTCCCTTTGACTCACACACACAAAATTTGAAACATTATCAACATTCTCAAGCAATAAGGTAGATAAACCAGTAGGCATAATATCAGTCATGGTATGATCAAATTCCTCATCGTCATTGTAGATTATCTTAGCAAAGAATGACATACAAGGGTAAAAAGTGTTATATGACTCGGGTTCATCATTTTCAGAGTCACTTGAGTCATCCCAAGTCTTGCTTAAATAAGCCTTATTATGTTTATAAATTTTATCTAAGTTAACTCTACAGTCACTAGCCATGTGTCCTAACTTTCCACATCTATAGCCTTCAACACTTTTAAGGTCTTTCTCATGTCTCTTATGATTGTCAAACTGGTATTTGTCTTGTCTTCTCTCATGAGGCTTGTTGTTAGATTGATTTGGATAAGTAGGGTTGCCTTCTCTTTTTGCTAATTTATTTTGAAAGTTCAAAATTTTCTTAAATTGTTTAGACATTAAGGCAGTATAATTATCCAGTTGAAAAAGTACCACTTAAGTTATTTAATACAATATTGGAGGTAGACTGTCTGTTTTGGGATTGAGTTAATTGTTTCATAAATTCTAATTCCATTTCCACAATTCTCAATTTGCTACTGAGGAGTTCAGGTGTAAGATTTTGATCATCCATCTCCTCAATTGCATATCTCTTATTATCAATTTTTTGTGAAAGTGGTCTTAGTATTTTAGAGACAATTTCCTTTCTATCATAAATAATCCCATTAGCATTCAATTTGGTCACAATGTCTGTCAGTCTAATATAGAAGTCATCAAATGACTTAGCCCCACTCATGATCGAGGAGTTATACTGCTGGATTAACATTTGAGTTTTCACAGCTTTAACTTTGGTATCAACCTCATGTGCAGTCACTAGGGTGTTCCATGCTTCTTTAGAGGTAGAACATAAAGATATCATCTTAAATTCGTGTTCATTAATAGACATGAATATGGCATTTTTGCCTTTATTGTTATTAAGTGGAACCTATTTCTCTTCTTTAGTGAATTCACTTAGTAACTTTCTAATCCTCACAGTACTTCCTTCAGCGGCTGGTTTAAAATGTAATCATTTTCAATAACTTCCCAGACATCATCTCCCAAAGTCCCTTGGATGAATGCCACCATCCTTACCTTCCAGTAAGAAAAGTTAGTTCCATCAAAGATAGGGGGTCTGGACAGGTTACCTAGTCTCTCAAATTTCTTGTCCATAATTTATTTTGAGAAAATAATTTCGAAAACTCAAGATCTAAAGAATTTTTGAGAAACCAAAGCTCTGATACCAATTGAAAAAGTACCACTTAAGTTATTTAATACAAGATTAAACTATCTAAATGGTTCCGAACAGTTTGTTGAAGAAACTCTTTTCTTAAAACAAATTTTAAGCACAATATGTGAAAACAGTATGAACGAGTAATTTCAGTTGTAGTTTCACTAGTTTTGAGAAACAAAACTTTAATCAAAATAAACCAACACAGCCTTAAGAAAGGGATGAGACGAAGTGTACACAAGCAATTTTAATGTGGTAATACCCCACCCAATTGGGTAAACATACACGTTGACCTCTATGCCACAAAATTAAAAAGACCACTAAAAACAAGTAACATATTACAAGCTATATAACAATCAAGACACACAATCAAACCTAAACTAAGTTCAGAAATGTACCAACTCCTCTGGTGTTTTCTGACTTCTCCCAAGGTTCTGAAGTTGCTGATGTTCTCCCAGCTTTGTAACTTTACTCCCTTTAGCTTTACGTCGACTCTAAAAGTCCAATATCTCAATACTAAAACTTTTCAGTGTAGTAGTGTGACGGTATATGTGGTGTAGGGCTCTAAACTCATGCATGCAACTCACACACACTTGATTATAGACAATATGAGTATCAAATTACAAACAGATCTCTCAAGATGTAAGGGTTTCTAAAATCATCTTAGTAAAATAAATCAGACTTTGGATCTTTCGAATAACTGCAGATCAAGAGTGAATCTTGCTATACAAACTAGCCAAGATCCTATACACTTTCTTTATTTGAAAACATTAACTTATTTCACAAAATATGAAATACTTTTGAAAGTGAAAACCCCAATCAATATCCCAAACTATATCTAAGTCTGGAAGTTTAAGTAAGTTGAAATCAGAAAGGGTTTTGTTGGTTTAGGGTTTGAAAACAACATTTATTTTTCAAACAACCAACAAAAATTAGATTTCTCGAAACAAGAAATCAGAACTAGCAAATAACTAAGTGATCTGTATCACAGAAATCAAATCTCAAATTTCTATGCAAAGAAATAGGGACGTAATCAACGTGATTAAGTTGGCAAAGAGATATAAGACAGTAGAGGAAGAAACTTCACAAATCTCGAACTAAAAACACTCAGAAAAGATTTTCTGGTTTGGATTTGTTGAATTTTGAGTTAGGGTTTGTAAAAAACTCTTCGAGCTCTCTCTCTCTCTCTAACTCTTTCTCTCTCTTCTCTCTATTTTCTCTCAGAGGTTAAAATGACAAAGGTTAGAAAATTAAAGACGAAGTCTCCTTATATACTGAGAGAAGAAGGATCTGGAACATCGAAGGAAAATGGACGAACAAGATTAATTCAAAGTTAATCTAATGGCTACCAAGTCACGGCTTTTAAAAATGTTTTGATTGGTGCAAAATTAAACATGGGGATTAAGTGAAAACGCCATGCAGTTCGTTGATTATAATAGATCCAATGGTCTACAGAGAGGCTTAAGTATGTGAGAGGGAGAAAACACATATCTGGTCGTTATATAAGCAAGACGTGTAAGGCTGAGATGCAGTGTAAAATGCGTGTTTTTGAATTGTTAAAAATACAAATTGTACCCAAAATATTCTCAAGCGATTTCGAGTTCTACCCAACCAGATTTTATGCCTTAAAAACAAATTAAAATTCAGCCCCAGAGGTTTTTATAAGCCGTTATTTTTAATTTCTAAAAATCATTTTAAAATCTTAGAAATTGTTTAAAAACTCCAAAAAAATAGTAGAAAATTAATTTTAAAGGACTTAACTCACACACGACCAAATATAGCATGATATAATGTATATATACAATCCTAGTGTGTGGTGTTGGTGAGCTACCTTTAAGAACTTATAGAGGCATCATGTAGAGTCTGAGGTTCTTTGGTACCTAGGGATGGGACTCAAATTTTATCACAATTTCCAAACTATATTAGCATCTATATAGTATAGACTTAAGTAAGTCAAAGATATAGGGTGCTTCAGAGTGCAGTCGTGATTATTAAGTGAAATTAAACGCGATTAAATAAATTATGGTAATTGTAATTTATAATTTTTGAGTATTTATATGGATTATAATTTAATTATTAGTCTTGGGCCCCTAGCATAGTCCATTGCCCAAGTAGTAGGCCCAAAACTATCTACAAGCCCAATTTGACTGTAGCCCATGAATTATATCTATTTATATTTTTGTAAGATATGGTTTTAGTGTAATGTTCCGTTATGGAGGGTTTAATATGGAGAGGAAAAATATTGTTCACATTTTTGTGAAGGGTGAGGAAAGAGAACATAATTTCTCTCGTATTTCACCAAAGTTTCATCTCCGAGCTTGAGATAAACTATTACGCCAATACAACATTAGGATTTTCCACCTAAATCAAAAATGTGATCCTATTATTTGAATGAGTCCATATACATGTGTATTATGTTACTAAAATCACCAGTCATAGCCTTTGGGCTTTGGGCCCCTCGTCTTTAATATAGTCAGCCGAGTGTTTGTCCCATTCGTCTTTAGTCATTCGGGACTGAGGGATATTTTCCCCTCATCGGTAAGACCATATTTCTAAAAGGAATTTAAAATATAGCTGAGGGAATGTTCCTTGGCACTCAACCTTTTCCTTGTCAGTATTCAGTCCCCAAAGGTGTCATTGCCATGGTTTTTTGGCATTGAAGTGGTAACCAAAGGGTGATGGCCGAACATTAATCTGTCATGACTTATAGTTTTTAAAAAATTCCCAAAGTATCATTTGAAGTTCGGTTGTCCCTGAATTTAATACATCCACGTGTCAAACTAAAGTGATGTATGGAGTGTGTGATTTACATTTTTCCGCAACTTGAGAGTAACATTGTAGTCATAGTGTGACTTTTGATGAGCCGAAGAAAACTTTCTTAATAGCCCCAAAAATCCTTATTTCATGTGGGATTAATGATGTAATATGAAATGAAATATGTCTTCGGCTGATGATATATTCAATTAGACTCCAATGACATTCGCTTGAATAACAGCCGAAGGGATGATAAAATAATGTCCCGAAGCTGCCAGATTTTAAAATAACAGAGGTGTAAATATGTCGCTATGTATAATGAACATATGATATGTTGTATTTTTATTCCTTGGGTTTTATTTGACGTATCTGAATACATGTAACATTTGGACTTATATTTTATTTCCTTTCTTAAAATTGGTTATCGGTTCTTTAACTTTTCAAAGTAACTGAAGGGTTAGAGGATGTGTGGTTCTCGAATCGAGGTTTAAGACCCCCGAGTCCATAACTTGAGGTTTCATAATTATTCGAGTTATCGGCATCCATTATCTTGTCGTAGGCTTTGAATAATCGAGGGTAAGGTAATTTTGTATCTAATCGTCAGTAAGTCAAGTAGCCTTTAAAGAATAACTAGGCTGAGGTATTCGATGTTAACTAACCGTCAGTAAGCAAGAAAGCTTTGAAGAATGACTAGGGTTAGGTGTTCGGTGTTAATCAACCATCAATAAGTCAAGTTACCTTTGAATAATGATTAGGTTTCAATGATAACTGACCATTGGTAATTCAGGTAACCATTGAAGAATGACTATGCTAAGGTTTTTGGTGTTAACTAGCTGTTAGTAAGTCATGTAACTCAATAAGTTAATATAGTATCGAAGGGTGACTAGGCTATGGCCATTTTTAAGTCAAGACCAATCATCAGTTGATTGGCTATATGACCAGAGACCGATGAAATAATTGGTTGTATATGCCCCTTCATGTTGATTAACTATATGATCAATTTATCCCTTCTTGACTCAGAGTGTTTACATATTCATTCCATGTCCGTCGAATTTTATAGATCAAATAAATCAGATCTGATGGGGTTGACAAGATAGCTCAATGATCAGTCGAACTTTTTCGAAAAAAGCGTTTGAGATTTTATCCAGTGTTTAGCTTTTTGGGACTTTTGAGTCCAGGGTGAAGCATCCGGGATACCATCCGATGTTTAGCCTTCATTACATTATTTTGTCGGTGTTTTTTGTTTAATTATGAATATATTAAGCAAAATAGGTGGGCAAATGTCATTGGTGTTACCGGATTTAGCCGCGGTGATCAACCATCATTGATGTTATCAAATTTAGCCTTGGGAGTCAGGCGTCATAGGTTAGGTGTATCAGTGGTGACGCGCTGGTATTGCATTACAGAGCGCATTCTGAGGCATCCAATAAGTTTAATATGCTTTTTTCGTTCCTCTCATCGGGTTGAGAATTTACGATTTGATCATTTTATCATAAGTTATGTGTTGTATTTGCTGAACGTGTTATTGGTACTTATGTTTGACCATTGTATCTTCGATGAGTGGATACTAACAACTATCCTTATAAAGATCTTTCCCTGCCAAACATATACGTTTAAAATTAATCACGGTCTAAGATGCAAAACATACATGTAAAGGCATAATTGAACACTATATATGTAGTATGCCATAGAAAGCATTTATCTCACCGGTATCTTATTTTGCCCAAGTGGAAACACATAACGTCACATAAATTCTACCAAACACTTCGTTAACCTTATTCATCAGAACCATTAGTGGCACAGATTCGTCAAACGTACCATTGACGTCGTATTCGCCGCCAAACAAATCATTGATGTAATAGATAAATGAGTTGTAATTTTCTAGCATTTAAAGATTTGTCAATTTCTTTGGCTTCCAATCGTAGATCACGGTCATATGAGGAATCATATATATGGCATTAGTGGGCATTTATGATTTTAAAAGATGTGGAGACCCAATTTTAGTGAGCATGGTTTGAGTAGGTGAGATGTTATTTCCACCCCCAAAAATTGTCCCAATCACTAATCTCTCGTCACCACAACAAAATAACTAAAATCTTATTCAAAACACCAATATAAGCTACGCCACAAATAGTCAAACCATATATAAAGTAGTTTTGACCCATTTTTTCATTCTTCTCTCCACTTTCTCTCTATAAACTAAAAAAATACTCTATTTATTTTTAATACACTACTTCCACACTAAAGACATATACCTTAGAATTTGAAGCTTGAAATTTTTTCTGATATGTAAACCCTAACCATTCACTTGAAATCATGTTAAGCTGCAATATATTCACTTGCAATCATGTTAAGTTCCAACATAATATGTTTGTATGTAAACCCTAAACCACACATTACATATTGTAAGACACGCTAGGATATTATGTGTTTTAAAACCCTAATACTTGTATTATAAAATAAACAAAAACATTGAAGTAACCAAATGTGACCTTAAACCCTAAAGAAAGTAAGAAACGATAAATGTAAAAATACCTAACCCGACCTGCAAACACGGCCACCCATCACTGGAGGAGATGACCGTTTACGGTGTGTGCTGGTCGTGTCTTTTTAATATGAAACGATGTTATCTCACCGTGGTTGTTATTTTGTATATTTTTATTAGATTCACGGTGTGTTGTCACTGTGATGGTGATCTATGTATGATGAAACCCTAATGTATATTTCCTTAAGTTACGTTGACTTACGGTCATGTTTATGATAGTTACAATTAGTTGTCATCGTAACTCCTCACTTTTCACTATTACGACACACCATAAATTATGGTATGGTGCATTTTGGTCATGATTTAGTAGTTACCACCGTAGTTCAACTCACCATGGTTTAGTTGTAACCACAATTGCAATCCAACGTGACGTCATATATGATTTCCAATATTTGGTTACTTTATGTTTGATTTCCAACATTTGGTTAGTTCATATTTGTTTATTAATTTGATATGTTGTCTTTATTTTTTTAGAATAAATATGAGAAGAACTAAGTTGGCTCCTAAGGCTTCTGAAAGGAAACGCGGGTCAGATGTTACGCAAGTAAAAGTGACTAAAGATATTGAAGTTAAGAAATCTACGAGAACAATGAGCTATAGTAAAGAACAACTAAGGAGTACAAATAACAATGAGGGTGGTGAGAAAGAGGTAGAGATAAACAAATAACATATTGATGATAAGAGGGTAGAGGAAATGAAGGAAGTAGGTGAGGATGATAGAGAGGAGGACATAGAGAAAGTAACAGAGGAAGGAGGTGATGATAGAGAGGAGGAAGTCGTTTATAATAGGGAGGAGGGTAGTGATGATGATAAGGAGGAGGGTGGTCATGAGAAGAAGACTAGTGAGAGTGAGGTCTGTGAAAAGAAAAACAAGTGTGATGGTAAAGATTGTGATGGTGAGGAAGTTAAGGAGAGTGGTGATGCAACTAGTGAAGATGAAGACGATCACATGGGTACCCCTTCATTGAATCCTTGGCAATTTCCTCAGGTTAACCGACCGATATAAGAGTGACCAACTAAGGTCATTGGCACCTCGTGATTGTCTGATCCGCATACTACTTTCAACTTTTATGACTTTTAAATGGAAGGGGCAGTCACATTTCTTCATCCCAGTCTTTATTTTCCTCTTCTTATCGTTAGTTTTAACCTTTTTACACCTATGTACTTCACTTATTTCACAACCCAATATGACATGAAGCTTTCTCCCTAGCGCTTTTTTCTTTAACTTTAAAGTAGTTACAATGACATTGAGCCTTCTACCAAGTTGATAGACCCAATCAATCAATAATTCACAAGATGGAAAAACCTGTAAATATAATCAGTTGCCTCCTTAAGAAAAGATTAGAGATATAAGCGGTCGAATTCATAAATAAATTATTTGTACCTCGTATGTGTTGAACTCCACCGAATGATCATGTTCGACGGGTTTGGAATTCTCTTCAATAATTGATACATCCGATCACAAATAACCAAATAATGTTAAGTTTGTAGAAATGATAACTGACATAATTAAAGTTAATTATGGTCCTTACGATTTCCAAATTGGGGAACTCGTCATGTAAGTTTGGACCTTTGGCTCTTACGATTACCCTCTTCTGGTGAAGAAGGGTAAGTAGGGTAGGTGCCCGTGCTATCATTAGTAGTTTTCTGACTATCGAATGCCCCACTGTTAGTACTAGCGCTAAGTATGAACATATTGTTAATGTCCCGTCAGAATGTTGCATTGAGAAATGCCTCATCAAACTGGACATAAGTTGTATTAAATTAAATTAATAAGTTGTATAACACATGATAAAAATTATGTAAATTACTAAAACAACGGTGACTTGGTGCGGTGAGTTTGGGTTAACCACGTCCATTAGTGATCGTATTTATATAATATACATCCATATGAAGTCGTGCATTCTATACCACGGTCACTTATCACCGTGACCGATACCACAATAACTTGAGGCCGTGATAAATGACCACCCACGTTAGCAAGACACCATGGTAATGTACATTGTCGCTATGAGGACACTATGATGACAATTTAATTACGTGTATTTCTCACTAACCATGGCATCAAGTCACCGTGTTGGAAACAAGGTAACTTCAGACCCTTTGTAGTGAGAAACCACAGTGTCAACATGTAGTTGTTGTATATTGACCCTTCTCCCACGGTGACTGGACACCATGAGAACTCATCACCTATGGTTGCCCATCAATGTAATTGCAGGTTTCAGAAACCTTATCTGTCACGTATGCATTTTTTTTAGCTAAAATAATTAATATAATAATAACAGGTTGAAAAAATACCTCAAGCGAATCGAGTGAGCATTGAATGTTGGTTTTTTATGTTATTCATTTGTGGATTTTTGAGGTTCGATTAATGGTAACTAGGGTTTGCCAAAACCAAGGAAAATACGGCATATAAAAATGGACGTGGCTGTTGGTGGCTAAACTATAGAGTTGTGGTGGTGGTATGGTAATTTTGATCGTGGGTTGAGAAATGATTTGGTGATAGTTTTAATTGAAGTGAGAATACCAAAAGTTTATTTTTTATTTAAGAGAAAATTGTTTTGAGGTGTCATTTGTTATTTTGATTAGAATATTTTACTAAGCTCGACAAAAAATGATAATTATTTTTTATGTTTTGAAGTAAAATATTATTTTACTATTTATTTGGGAGAAGTTTTTTTGGGTGGAAATCCAAATAAACTATACACAAATCTATATATATATTATACCTCTAATACAATAATATTAGAGATTTTAATAGCATTTAATGTATATTAAGTTTTTCTTATAAACTCAACCATTCCTTTTAAAATCAGTCATATCTATTAAACTTACAAAACCAAACGTTCATGACCCTTTGACCTCTAAACAATTTAATCATTTTTCAATAATTTCCCCTCCCTCTCATTCGTTGTCCCTGGCTCCCCTATAAATCAAAGGGTAAATGTCCACAAACGTCGACTAACAACAATAAAAAATAATAACTTCACAGTGATATCTGTCGATGGAGAAACGAGCATGGTCATGAAAGTTTTTTTGGTTATTACAGAACTGGAAGCAAAAAGATAAGACCCCGCGATCTAGATCCGAGGTTTAAAACCAAATGGGAAATCCATTCTTTTATCTGGGTGTGTGTTGTGAACCATCCATGAAAACAAAGCCATCCACCATGGGCGAACCACCCGATTCACCAAACGGGCATTCAAACCCGACTCGTCACAAGGGCAACCCTAAATAGTTTGACTGAAATGGCGAACCGGATTCACGTACGTGCATTCAAACCCGATTCACCATAGAGGTGTAAATCCAACCCCCCTCAGGTCTTGAATCCGAGGCACCTGTCCGAAGTGGCCGAACCACCATAGGCGAGATTTCAAAGTGAATCACCATGGCATCCGACCTACCATAGACAAAAGAAAACCCACCTGAAAAAAAAAAACTGAAAATCGGGTTATATTAAGTCTGAAACACCATGGGTGAAACCCAAACTATATTAAGTCTGAAGGTTTTATATTAATAATGCCTAGTGATCATATTGTAAAGTTCATAGCATTGCTATGTCCGTGTCAGCCTCCTCGACCCGAAAACATCATTATATATGTGCAGAAGCCACCTAAGCCACCCTAAATTGTTGTCCCTTTGTATTGATTTCATTAACATTTCATTTAATATATGTATATATTACTAGATTTCGATCAAATTATCCCTCTTTTTTTACATCTTTCTTCTTTACTCTCAAAGAAGATAAATGGATCAAGATCATCATTTTTCCCTCTTAAAATTGTTTGACCATTCAATTATTGGGTTTCTGTTACCCAAATGTATTTTATTTTGCACAACTCTAAGTATTCCAATGAATATGCTATGAGATACCGAAAATGGGTACTCGAAAGAATATATTTTTTGTTGTGCTGACAGTGGGATGAATTATTAATTATAAGTGAGGTTATGATTATATTATAAATTAAAAACAAGTGTTAATGATTGTTTATGATATCATTGTCGATATGAAGATCGACTATTTCTTAGAAGAGAATACTAAAATCCATGTTGGACTCAATATTAAACAAATTGATTCTAGGTTTTAGTGCGTCGTGTCTATGTTAATAACAATGATAGTTGTGGTGGTTTGAGAATATTAAATTATACCATTAAGATAATTTGTAATGCGATTATCTTTTTAAGCACGCTCCTTTTAGGAATATATGGCGGCATGTCTTTAGAAAGAAGATACTTGAGGTTAGAGATATTTAAAGTCACGATGGCATTAATGAAATTTTTATGATGAGAAATGGATTAGACCAATATGATGATGGATACTTGCTTAATGGAGTTGATCTGGCCTTAGGAAAGAAAAGAAAATAATTTGAAAACAAGTATGATGAAAAAGACTTTGGTGATTCTTCTATTAAGAAAGCTAGAGTAGTTTGGACCGTAGATCTCCATCAGAAATTGCTCAAAGTTGTAAATCATATTGGATTCAATAGTAAGTTCATCATAAAATTTTCTTGATTTAGAAATTTATAGACAAAGAGAAAGTAGAGGAATATTTGACTTGAACATAAGCTGAGGCGCACGACTGAGGTATTTATAGGCGAGTTGTAGAAAAATAAGACACGAGTTGTACTATAAAGTAAACTTAAACTCACCTGAAGGTGCACTCAATATTTTAGATTTTATCTCTAATTCACTTCATCATAATTTTTTATTCAAATTTTTATGTGCAAATCATACTCAATGTAAGATGAATGAATGTAATTACAGAGAACATAACTCATATATATAAATAATTATTAACATTCAATATGAATAAGAGTTTTTTTACCAAAAAAAATTCTAGATTTATTTGTAACATTAAAGGTAAAATAATTTCAATTGAAGCCCTTATACTTTTGACTCACTTGAGTCTATATTGTATAAGTGCTCATCTAGTTTGGAAATTGTGACAAAACTATGCCCTCCCTAGAAACCAAAGAACCTCAGAAATTGGTTTGCTACTTCATCTCTCTATCTTGTAGTGATCAAGAACAAATTGCTAACACTCACACACAGTAGAATTATTTAATGCATATCATACTGCATAATAATGTGTGTACATATGTTGAGTGTGTTTAAATCCCTAAGTTTGAATTTTAATAATTTTTTGGGATTTTATAAACATTTTTTAAATAAGGTTTTCTTAATTAAAACTTGATTTATAAGTTTTTGTGGTCAATCTGTAAATATACTTTGTTGGGTATATTGGCCTAATGTTACCTTGGGTAGAATCCGAAAGCGGAGTAAACCTTAGGGTGTGGTTTTAATTACTTTAAGACGCGCGTTTCATATCCTTTATTTGTCCAACACCTGTCTTCATCTGATTGGCTGAGATTGTGTTTCTTTACTGAGTTATAAACGCGTATGTTTTTAGCCCTTGGATCATTGGTTATCGACGATCTGCATGTTGTCTTGGTGAATCCCAGTACAACATTTTAAACCAATCAGGTATCGTTTAAGCACCGCGTTCTTAGAACCCTTCGATCAAAGTCAATTTAAGTTGACTTAATCCTGACCCTTGGTTTTGATCCAGTCTCTCGAACCTTCTCTTCACACTATAAAAGGAACCCTATTCTCAGACTTCGAAGACTTTTGCCATTTTCATTTTTCTGAGAGAAATAGAGAGAGAAGAGAGAAAACAGAGAGGGAGATAGTTAGAAACCCTAACCTTGTTCGTCAAAGCCTCTTCAATCCAAACTCAAACACTTCTTCAAAACTCCTTTATATCCAAAACACTATCCTGAGTGTTCTTGAGTGTTTGAGAGTTTGAGTTGAGTTTGTAATTGTTGCTGTAACCTCTTGTTCGTCAGATCTTGTTTTCAACTTAAACTATTACTTAGATCTACTTTCTGATTTCATAGAAATTTCAGATCTGAGTTATTCATGTTACATTACACTTAGTTTCATTATTTATTTCTCATCTTGAGAAATATATTGTTGATTGTATTCTATAAAACGTTTTCTTACTTTGAAATCAACAATAAATGCTTTCTGTTTCTAGTTCTTGTAAAACTAAACCTTTGACCTAGTTTATAATCACACTTGGAGGTTTTCAATCTCGAAAAACTTTTCTAAATTCTGAGATTGATTAAGACCTTGACTGTCTTCTTAGCAAGGTATCCGTGGATTCTGGGATTGATTTAAAGGTCAAATAAGGTTCAAAGTTTTGTAAGAAGAAAGAAAAAGAAAAGATCACAACATATAGTGTTACTGTAATTTGTTAGGACTGTTTGTACTTAATAAGTGTGTGTGTGTGTGCATGCATGTGTTAGAGAGCACTTACACAAACACTTTCACCCTACAACATGAAAAGTGTTGGTAATAAGATCTTGTGAACACGAGTCGACGTAAAGTGCTGAAACAAATCAGAAGTTAACAAACTGGGAGAACTACATCTACAATCAGAACTGCAGAAAAGTTATAAGGACACCAGAGGGTACATTCCTAAACTTATATAGGTCTGGGTTGTTTGCATGTTAGTTATATAGTTTTTAACTCATAAATTTCTTTTAGTGAATTTTTCATTTTACTCCGTAGAGGGAGTCGTGGATGTTTCCTCAATTGGTGAGGTTTCACCACGTAAAAACATCGTGAACATAATCTTTCTACATCTACTCATCTCATTCTTGGTTGTGCTGAGTTTAAGTTTTTTAAACTACTTTATAAACCCGTTATTCAAATTTTGAATAGATCTCGTACATACTGATTTGTTAAACACATCTTGTGTTCAAATAGTTTGGTTTTACGAAAATAGTTTCTTAAAAAAACAGATCGGAGTTACTTAAATAGTTTATTTTTAATAAACGGCTTTAGTAACATATTTTTCAATTGGTATCAGAGCTTTGTAAACTGCTTTCAAAAGAGATCCTGTGTTTCTGAAATTGTTTTTTGAAAATCAAATATGGACGAGAAAAATGAAAGATTTGGTAACTTGACCAGACCTCCAATCTTTGATGGAACCAATTTTGCTTACTGGAAAGTAAGGATGATTGCTTTCATTCAAGGAACTCTGGGAGATGATGTCTGGGACATTGTTGAAAATGGTTACAGTTTTCCTACAAAACCAGCCACCGAAGGAAGTAATGAGAGGGTTAAGAAAGCATTAAGTGAGTTCACTCAAGAAGAGAAACAAGTTTCTCGAAATAATAACAAAGGAAAGAATGCCATATTTATGTCCATAAATGAACATGAGTTCAAAAGAATCTCATCCTGTACCACTTCTAAGGAAGCTTGGGACACCTTGGTTACTGCTCATGAAGGAGACACTAGAGTTAAGGCTGCTAAAACTCAAATGCTCATTCAGCAGTATAACTCCTTAATTATGTCTGAGACTGAGTCATTTGATGACTTCTATATGAACCTAACTGATATTGTGATCAAACTGCATGCTAATGGAGTGACTTATGACAGACATGAAATTGTATCTACAATTCTAAGATCATTACCATAGAAATTTGATAACAAAAGATATGCTATTGAGGAAATGTGTGATCAAAATATCACTCCTGAATTACTCAGTAGTAAATTAAGAACTGTGGAAATGGAACTAGAATTTAAGAAACAATTGACCCAAACCCATAGGAAACAGACTAGTTCCAATCTGAGCTTCTCTTCTAAGTTAACTAAGCCTGAGCTTAAATTCCCCACTTATGAATCTGATGAGGAATGCAATATAGAGAGTTTGGACAATCAGATTGCCTTAATTACAAAACAGTTCAAGAAAATCATTAAGTTTAGAAACAAAGTGGCAAATAAACAAGGCAAGTCAAATTATCCAACTCCCTCTAATCACTGACCTTGTGAGAAAAACTATGACAAAAATCACAAGGACTCTCATATTAGACCTAATAGAGACCTTAAGAAGACTGAATGCTATAGATGTGGTAAACTGGGGCACATTGCACAAGACTGTAGAGTTAATTTGAACACTCAAAACAAACAGACTAGAGCTAACATTTGCAAAACATTGGATGATTCAAGTGACTCTGAAAATGAGGAACCTGAGTCATCTGATGTTTTTTACCCTTGCATGTCTTTCTTTGCCAAGATCATATATAATGATGATGTGCCTATGCCTGTGTATGAAAATGTTTCTAGTAACTCTACTCCTGCTATTGAGAATCATGTTTATACTAGTTTAGATGCTTTGATTACTGAGAATGTTGCATGTTCTATCTCGGGGTGTGTGAGTCAAAGGGATAGCGATAATGACGATGTCAATGGGTGTGTGAGTTTAAAAAATGAATCTTTAGGGGTCACTCCACACACAACACTTAGTGACTCGGACAATGAAGACCTCCCAGACATTCACACACTTTATACTAAAACTCACAAGAAAATCGCTAGACTAGAAAAAATTGTGAAAGAACTTACTAAAAAGTTGGAAGATCTAAGCATGATGGTCAAATTGAATGCTGAAGAGTATACTACCCAATGTTTAACTCATGAAAGTGAAATTAAAGTGTTTGATCAAAAACTGAAAAATTTAACTGAAACAAATGAAATTCTGGAGAAAAAGTACAAAGGGACATTGTTAGAATTGGAACAAACTAAAGAAAAGACAACAACTGTTTTCAAAAAATTTACAAAATTTGAAAATAATTCAAAATTTTTTGATGAATTTGTTGCTGAATCAAAAACCAATTCTGATGATCGAACTGGAATAGGGTTTTGCCCCAATTTTAAAACACAAACAAAATCTCTTGAACCTATCAAGTTTGTGTCAGGAGGCAAAAGACCTATTGAAACATGCCCAGACTTTCATTCTCTAAAAACTGAGTTTGATTCAAAACATCAAAATTTTAACATTGGGGAATCAAGTTGCTCTAAACATGAAAGTTCACCTAAGGCTAAATATGTCTGCCCCTCTATTAGGAAGAGTGAATCTGCATACAAGACTGTCACACCTAGGAATAGAGTTCAACCTCAAAACTTCTCAAAATCTTTGTTTAAAGACTTTCCTAAGGAGACCCCAATCTTGAGCAATCTTTATTGTTCTTACTGTGATATATACGGTCACTCTTTTGATAGTTGCTATGCTAGGAGACTAGTTAAACCGGTCTATAATCCTCATATCTATCAGAACTTTAACTATTCTAGGAGGAGCCGCAACAATTATATACTTCCTAGATAGCCAGATAGAAACTCTAATTATAGAAAGAGAAAGACCAAACCTAAAAGAAAATTTCCTAGAAGGAATCCTAAGCACTTTCCTAAACCAAATGCTCAAGTCTGTCACAAAATTCAAAATAATGTGCAAAACATTTTTCAGCAAAAATCCAAAGCTCGCAAATTTTATCAATTGAGAGTTAATAAGCACAAGATAAAAACTAGGGAAATTTGGGTTAGAAAAGATGATCTATTACCTCAGATGAAGTGTAATGTTGTTATTACTGCTTTAAAAGCTGAATACACATCATCCGGTTGGTATTTAGACTCTGGATGTTCTAAGCATATGACTGGTGATAAAACTAAACTTTTAAACAAAATCAGCTTTGCTGGTGGTAAAGTCATTTTTGGTGATGGAGTTTCATCTCAAATCATAGGCAAAGGAACTCTCCAAGAAGATGGGCTTCCTATTCTTCAAGATGTTCTTCTAGTCAAAGGTCTTAAGGAAAATCTACTTAGCATATCGCAATTTTGTGAGTCAGATCATACTGTTACCATTTCAAAGAACAATTGCAAAATTTTAAATGAAAAAGGTGAATGCATAATTACTGGATTCAGAACTCCTGACAATTGCTACACTGTCATGAACAATTCTGAAATCTGTAATGTTGCCAGAATGGATGACAATGAGATATGGCATAACAGAATGGGTCATATAAATTACGATAACCTTAGTAGACTGACTTCTCAGGAAATAGTTAGAGGAGTTCCTAAAATTAAACTCATACCCAATCTTATTTGTGGTTCCTGTCAGGAAGGTAAAATTGTTAAGGCACCTCATAAGAAAGTCAAAGATATTCTTACCTCTAATCCCTTAGAACTCATCCATATGGACCTAATGGGTCCCTCCCAAACTGTTAGTCTCTGTGGACACAGTTACATCCTTGTTATGGTTGATGACTTCACTAGATTTACTTGGGTAGCCTTCTTAAAACAAAAGTCTGAAACATTTCAAACCTTCCTAAAAATTCTTCTTAGGATTGAAAATGAAAAGGATACTCAAGTGAATAGAATTCGTAGTGATAGAGGTGGTGAATTCAAAGACACTGGTATTATAGAATACTGTGACTATAATGGTTATAAACACGAGTTCAGTGCTCCTAAGACCCCTCAACAGAATGGTATTGCTGAGAGAAAGAATCGTACCCTTCAAGAGATGGCACGTGTTATGTTACATGCCAAGAATTTACCTAAATATTTTTGGGTAGAATCTATTCGTACTGCTTGTCACATTATAAATAGGGTCTATCTTAGAAAGAATTCCAAACAAACCCCTTACGAACTTTGGTACAATAAAAAGCCTAATCTCAAATATCTTAGAACCTTTGGCAGTACTTGTTATGTATGCAAAGATAGGGAACACTTATCCAAATTTGAGAGCCGGGGAGATAAAGCCATATTTCTAGGATATTCGCCTAACAGTAGAGCTTATCGAGTGTATAATCTTCGCACTAAAACCTTGATGGAATCGATAAATGTAATTGTTAGTGACACTACTGTAGAAAGCAAGACTGGTGAATCTACTATTGAGAAAGAGTCTATAAATATTTTAGAAAATGACTCCTCTGAAATGGATAATTCATTACCAATTAAGACACCTGAAGTACCTAACTGGGTTTCTAAAGATCATCCCATAAATAACGTAGTTGGTAACCCAAGTGAGCCAGTGCGTACAAGATCCCAACTAAGAAATTATGCACATTATGCATGTTTTGTTTCCCTTGTGGAACCAAAGAATGTAAATGAGGCATTGAATGACTCTCACTGGATTTCTGCTATGCAGGAAGAACTTTTACAAATTGTCATTCATGATGTTTGGTATCTTGTTCCACGTCCTCATCACAAAAAGGTTGTTGGCACACGTTGGATTTTCAAAAATAAGACTGATGAAAATGGGATAATAATTAGAAATAAAGCTAGATTAGTTGCTCAAGGATACTCTCAAATAGAAGGAATAGATTTTAACGAGACCTTTGCTCCTGTTACTCGTTTAGAATCTGTTCGTCTGCTTTTTGCTATAGCTTGCCACATGCATTTTACACTGTACCAAATGGATGTCAAATCTGCGTTCCTTAATGGAATACTGGTTGAAGAAACCTATGTAGAACAACCTAAAGGGTTCATTGACCCTAAATATCCAAATCATGTATTTCGTCTGAAAAAGGCTTTGTATGGCCTTAAACAAGCTCCTAGAGCTTGGTATGAGCGTCTTTTCAGTTTTCTTTTAGATAAAGGTTTCAAAAGAGGCGGAAATGACCAAACTCTTTTTGTCAAACATTTTGACAAACACATAACTATTGCTCAAGTTTATGTTGACGATATTATATTTGGATCAACTTCTCCCTCAGAAGTCAAATCCTTCTCTGAAACTATGCATACGGAATTTCAAATGTCCCTTATGGGGGAGCTACAATTCTTCTTAGGCCTCCAAGTCAAACAAAATTCAGAAGGATTATTTGTATCGCAATCCAAGTATGCTTTAGAGATAGTAAAGAAATTTGGCCTCGAGAGTGCTAAAGATGCTAAAACGCCCATGAGTACTACGCTAAAACTTTTTAAAGATGAAAATGGAAAATCCATAGATCCTACTCTGTATCGTAGTATGATAGGAACCTTACTATATCTTACTACCTCGCGTCCTGATATTATGTATGTTGTGTGTGTATGTGCTCGATATCAAAATAACCCTAAAGAGAGCCACTTGAATGTTGTTAAACGTATCACTAAATATGTAAAAGGCACTCTAAATCTAGGACTTTGGTACACTAATGACACACCAAGCACTATAATTGGGTACATTGATGCTGACTAGGCTGGATGTACTGATGATAGCAAAAGTACATCAGGAGCATGTTATTATATAGGTAACAACTTGGTAGGATGGAGTAGTAAAAAACAAAACTGCAAATCACTCTTGACAGCTGAATCTGAATACATAGCCGCTGGTAGCTGTTGTGCTCAATTATTGTGGCTTAAACAAATGCTAAGTGATTATGGTATTCAAGAAAACCAATTGCATCTCTATTGTGATAATCAAAGCGCGATTAATATTTCTAAAAACCCTGTTCAACACTCACGAACAAAGCATATAAAAATAAGACATCATTTTATACGCGAATTGGTTGAATCCAAGGAATTAGAAATCAATTATCTTTCTACTGATCTACAACTCGCAGATATGTTTACCAGACCTCTAGATTATAATAGATTCATTTCATTACGTAAATCTATTGGTATGGTTTATGCTGAGTAATAACTTTACTGTTTATCCAAGTTTTTCCCTTTGTCCATTTGAGACAAAATGGGGAAGAAATTTGAGTCTATTATTTTCTTACATATGCTAAACAGCTTGATCTTAGTGATTTATTGCAGGTTTTTATTGTACATTTACTCTCCACAGTTGTAATAGGGTATTCAAATGTACTTAGTTGAGTTATGTACTTTTTGATTTCTAGGTATTGGGTAGATAGAATTTTGATAGGAATAAGTTTTTCTTATTTTTTATTGCCCTACGAGTCCTAGATGACTCAAAGGAGATTTTGTCTCATATTTCCAAAGGGGGAGATTGAAGCCCTTACACTTTTGCCTCACTTGAGTCTATATTGTATAAGTGCTCATCTAGTTTGGAAATTGTGACAAAATTATGTCCTCCCTAGAAACCAAAGAACCTCAGAAATTGGTTTGCTACTTCATCTCTCTATCTTGTAGTGATCAAGAACAAATTACCAACACTCACACACAGTAGAATTTATTTAATGCATATCATACTGCATAATAATGTGTGTACATATGTTGAGTGTGTTTAAATCCCTAAGTTTGAATTTTAATAATTTTTTGGGATTTTATAAACATTTTTTAAATAAGGTTTTCTTAATTAAAACTTGATTTATAAGTTTTTGTGGTCAATCTATAAATATACTTTGTTGGGTCTATTGGCCTAATGTTACCTTGGGTAGAATCCGAAAGCGGAGTAAAGCTTAGGGTGTGGTTTTAATTACTTTAAGACGCGCGTTTCATATCCTTTATTTGGCCAACACCTGTCTTCATCTGATTGGCTGAGATTGTGTTTCTTTACTGAGTTATAAACGCGTATGTTTTTAGCCCTTGGATCATTGGTTATCGACGATCTGCATGTTGTCTTGGTGAATCCCAATACAACATTTTAAACCAATCAGGTATCGTTTAAGCACCGCGTTCTTAGAACCCTTCGATCAAAGTCAATTTAAGTTGACTTAATCCTGACCCTTGGTTTTGATCCAGTCTCTCGAACCTTCTCTTCACACTATAAAAGGAACCCTATTCTCAGACTTCGAAGACTTTTGCCATTTTCATTTTTCTGAGAGAAATAGAGAGAGAAGAGAGAAAACAGAGAGGGAGATAGTTAGAAACCCTAACCTTGTTCGTCAAAGCCTCTTCAATCCAAACTCAAACACTTCTTCAAAACTCCTTTATATCCAAAACACTATCCTGAGTGTTCTTGAGTGTTTGAGAGTTTGAGTTGAGTTTGTAATTGTTGCTATAACCTCTTGTTCGTCAGATCTTGTTTTCAACTTAAACTATTACTTAGATCTACTTTCTGATTTCATAGAAATTTCAGATCTGAGTTATTCATGTTACATTACACTTAGTTTCATTATTTATTTCTCATCTTGAGAAATATATTGTTGATTGTATTCTATAAAACGTTTGCTTACTTTGAAATCAACAATAAATGCTTTCTGTTTCTAGTTCTTGTAAAACTAAACCTTTGACCTAGTTTATAATCACACTTGGAGGTTTTCAATCTCGAAAAACTTTTCTAAATTCTGAGATTGATTAAGACCTTGACTGTCTTCTTAGCAAGGTATCCGTGGATTCTGGGATTGATTTAAAGGTCAAATAAGGTTCAAAGTTTTGTAAGAAGAAAGAAAAAGAAAAGATCACAGCATATAGTGTTACTGTAATTTGTTAGGACTGTTTGTACTTAATAAGTGTGTGTGTGTGTGCATGCATGTGTTAGAGAGCACTTACACAAACACTTTCACCCTACAACATGAAAAGTGTTGGTAATAAGATCTTGTGAACACGAGTCGACGTAAAGTGCTGAAACAAATCAGAAGTTAACAAACTGGGAGAACTACATCTACAATCAGAACTGCAGAGAAGTTATAAGGACACCAGAGGGTACATTCCTAAACTTATATAGGTCATGGTTGTTTGCATGTTAGTTATATAGTTTGTAACTCATAAATTTGTTTTAGTGAATTTTTCATTTTACTCCGTAGAGGGAGTCGTGGATGTTTCCTCAATTGGTGAGGTTTTACCACGTAAAAACATCGTGAACATAATCTTTCTACATCTCCTCGTCTCATTCTTGGTTGTGCTGAGTTTAAGTTTTTTAAACTACTTTATAAACCTGTTATTCAAATTTTGAATAGATCTCGTACATACTGATTTATTAAACACATCTTGTGTTCAAATAGTTTGGTTTTTACGAAAAGAGTTTCTTAAAAAAACAGATCGGAGTTACTTAAATAGTTTGTTTTTAATAAACGGCTTTAGTAACATATTTTTCATCAATATCAATAATAAATGTAATTTTGTACGGTGGATAATGTAATAAATAAAATGTAGAAGGGTGTCCTCCCAAAACATTTTTTTTTTGGGGGGGGGGAGGGGGGTCCCTACAGAAACCCAAGTTGAGAAGAAACCTCACTTAGGTAGCAGCAAAAGCCCATGTCGAGAGGGGCTCCTTCTACGATACCTACAGAAACTCAAGTTGAGAGGGAACCCACCTAGGTAGCAGCAGAAGTCCAAGATTGAGAAGGGCCACCGCAAGGGTCACTGCATAAATGACATTCGAGAAGTGCCCCGCAAGGGCCACTGTAGAAATGACATTTGAGAAGTGCCCTGCAAGGGCCACTACAGAAGTCCAAGTTGAGAAGGGCCACCGTAAGGGTCACTGCGGAAATGACATTTGAAGAAATTCCCCACAAGGGCCACTGCAAAAGTCCAAGATTGAGAAGGGCCACCGCAAGGGTCACTGCAGAAATGACATTTAAGAAGTGCACCGCAAGGGCCACTGCAGAAGTCCAAGATTGAGAAGGGCCACCGCAAGGGTCACTGCAGAAATGACATTTGAGAAGTGCCCCGCAAGGACCATTGTAGAAATGACATTTGAGAAACGCCCCGCAAGGGCCACTGCAGAAGTCCAAGTTGTGCGGAAATGACATTTGAATAAGTGCCCCGTAAGGGGCACTGCAAAAGTCCAAGATTGAGAAGGGACACCGCTAGGGTCACTGCAGAAATGACATTCGAGAAGTGACCCGAAAGGGCCACTGCAGAAGTCCAAGTTGAGAAGGTCCACTGTAAAGGTCACCGCAGAAATGACATTTGAAAAAGTGCCCGCAAGGGCTACTACAGAAGTCCAAATTGAGAAGGACCACCGCAAGGGTCCCTGCAGAAACTCAAGTTGAGAAGAGTCACTGTAAGGGTCTGTACAGAAGCCGAAGTTGAGAGGGACTCTGCAAGGGTCCCCGTAGAAATAACATTTGAGAAGGAACCCCCCAAGGCTTCTTCAACAGCAAAAATGATGTTTGAGAGGGAACCACCCCACTAGGGTTCCTCAACAGCAGAAACTTACATGGGAGGAGAGACCCAGAAGGTCCTCCCCCCCCCCCCCCCCCCCCCAGCTCCCAAAAAACCAAGTTAGGATTATGGGGTGTCTACCATAAGCAACCCCTCATCATGAAAAAGAACAAAATTACTAACACTTATTTTCTTATACAGGTTGACAAGTTGAGCAAGAAGGACTCAAGTAGGCCAGTTGGGATCTCCTGGGAGTTTTTGACTTGGCGGCTGAGGTACAAGGTATGTTGAGAAATCTCAACCACTTAGTACTATAGGATTGAGAGAATACCAGTAGGAAGACCCAGAAGTCACTCAAGACTATACACGCTTCACACTTGGACACAAGTGAAGTGAGAAGCCAAAGAGCTGGTTGCTCACAAGGAATAAACTCTTTACAAAAAATGACTTTTTCAAAAGAGGGGGTCCTCGAGGCCCCTCTCAAGAAAAACAATGATTTTATAAGAGAGGGGTTCTTAAGGCCTCCTCTCTCAAGATTTGCAAGGATTGCACCCCAAGTTACCATTTCAAAAGATATTTACCAAATCAGATGTCTTGTCTTCATTGGGAGACATATGTGCTTTTTGACTTTGGTTGGTGCCAGGTGGCGCCTACAGGAGGGGACAGGCAGGGCTGCCTGCAGGTAGGGACAAATGGTACACTTCAGACATTGTCCCCCACCAACCCTCTCAATTTTGGCGCCCAAAAATGCCAACTCAGCCCTAACGCCCAAGTATAAATAGACCTCCGGGCAAGGTCAATAGAGACAACTGAAATTGCACTCTTACTCTGCCAAAACCACACCAGTCCTACCTAGTATTCTCTCCTTGCTCATTCTCTTAGTGTTGAGTGACTTGTTCTTTCACTCCCCACTGATAGCCATCATTCTCAGGTGTTTCCCTTGAGAAAATTACTATTTTTACTGTGAAAGTTCATCTTCTTGCAGGGAGTGAGTTGAAGCTTGAGTTACATTATTACCAGAAGGAGAAAGTTTCTTGAGAAGTTGCACCATAAGACCTTGCAGGAAGTTTCCATTAGAGTGGGTCACACTTCACCCTTTCCAGTTATTCATAAACTCCAGTCACACTACCCTCCTACATTTGGAGACTCCGCTGGGAGGTATCCTCACTTTCACGGACAAAGAAGATTTTAATGTTTCTAAGCAGCTGATTTTTGAAGACACTCCACATGGGGATGGAGTTCAAACTGATCAGACCATCCAAGAGGAGGTGGTAATGATTGAAACTAGAGCACCTATTCCTCAAAGAGGACAGAGTAGTGCAACAATAGCTACTCCATTTTGATCGAGTCGGAAACCGAGCGTCCGTGTAAATACGCTAGTCGTTGTTATCGGCTTCCAACCGCAATACAAAAACCTAAACTATAACTACACTCTTGTGGAGTATAGTGGCTAGTTTGGGTATCGAATCCTCAGGGAACTAGGACGAGTGAACATGACGACAAAGGTAAGACTGTTAACCCTAACTTGACTCTAAAAAGAAATAAAAATAAGATGATTGAGTGAGAAAGGGAAAAGGGAAAAGGGAAAATAAATAAGTTAACTAAAACTAATTGGAAAAATTGAGGTAGAGACACAATCCCCCAACCCTAGTGTATTGATGGTATAAAACTAATCATAAATTTAACTGATTAATTTGACCCGGAATTTAGTACTCCCAAGCATTACGTATACGAGGTTCAAGCCCGCGTCATACTTAATCTGAGGATGAGTAAATCAGTATCGCGATAGTTGCACTCGAATTGCACTCTAAATCATCACGAGTACCCAGAGGCAAACGAGATATAAAGATCTACAATTGTTGTGTAACTACGCAATACGATCGTAATTAATCACTAAATTCAGAGGACTAATTTTATACACATGCAACTACCACATCAGGTTGGGTTCATGCATCCCAACCTTTAAAAACCTAGTCTAACATGGTGAATAATAATAAAAGTGCTGTAAATAAAAGTTAACATGATTGAAGAACAAGAACATGCAAGATGAAATCAAAGATTGAAGAAAAATCGGAAAAGCTCTTGAATTAAAGGTGCAAAATATGTAAATTCTTCTCCTAGATGTTCCTACTTGTTATGGAGCTTTTACATAAATGAAATCTTAATAAAAAGAGTCCTAGTGACTAAATATATAGGCTAGAGGTCGTTTAGAAGAGTCCCCAAAACATAAAACTCTGTTGGCTAAAAGATAAGCACAAAATAAAAATCCCGTATCTGCCAATTTGTCACACTTAGAAAGCGTGACTAATTTCGTAACGGATCTGGAACGTGACTAATTTAGTAATGGATCTGGTGCGTGACAAATGGGCGAACCGGTTCGGGTTCTGGGTGCACCGGTTCGGGTCAATTCGCTGGTTTTGGGCGTCTTTCAACACTTACAATATTTTCCAACTTTCTTCTTTTCTTCCTTGGATTTTTTCTCAACTTCAAATGATCATAACTCCTTAACCGTAGCTCGGATTTGGGTTCCGTTTCTTCCAGTGTTCTCGTTGTTCCGAGCTCTTAAACTTTACAGTTGACTCCACCCCCGGAATCGGGCTGAAGAATTACGAAAATACCCTTGAACTTTCCTTCCTAGCCTTTCTTCTATGATTTTTTCGCAATTTCAAGGGATCATAACTCTTTCACCGTAGCTCGGATTTGGGTGAAGTTTTTTCCATTGTTCTTCTAATTGAAAGATCTTAAACTTTCCAGTTGGCCCCACCTCCGTACTAAGGCTGAAAAATTACGAAAATGCCCTTCAACTCCCCGATTCTTGGTTTCTTTCACTATTTTGAGTTCTCTTTTCCATCTTTCTTGCATGAAATACCTGTAAAACACATAAGAGATACACAAAATACGAAATACTTACCAAAAAGTGTTAGTATCATAGATATGAGATAAATCCAAGCTATTTACACCGCACGGGATCGTAAAAATACCGAAATTAAGGGGATAAATGTGAAGAATTTATGCCTAATCAACACTCCACATGGGGATGGAGTTCAAACTGATCAGGCCACCCAAGAGGAGGTGGTAATGATTGAAACTAGAGCACCTATTCCTCAAAGAGGACAGAGTAGTGCAACAATAGCTACTCCATTGACAACAGAAACCCCCTCTAGAGGGGCATCCGCTGCAGCACCAGCAACCGTAGAGGTGGCTCCGCCGTGGAAGGCGACGTCGGAACAAATAGTTGCATCAATGACGATTCTCGCGAGAGAGAGAAACAGCGCCAGAGGTAGCACCAACACAAAAAAATGGTGACCAAGTAACTCTCTAGCAAAGAAAGTGGCGGTGGAGGATTCACCCTCAAGGACACCTTAGAGGAGACCCTACTCCCTTGTAGGACATATCTTACTCCCGATCAGCTAAGTAAACTTGCCTTGCTTTATTATTTATCGAATATGTTCATTTCACAAGTATTGATTTGTGTTCTAGAAGCATTTCATAAATATGCTAGCTAATTTAATTAATAAAAAAAGTATTATTCATAATTAATTTTATGAATTTTATCCGCATAAATGTTTGTGGTTTTCAAAACCACATGTTCTCTCGCTAAATATTATGAATCTTTAAAAAAAAGTCAAAGCATGTGGATTATTATTTTATTTATATCGTGATGAATAAAATAAAATAATATAGAATAGAAAGACAAAGACCAATTTCGGTGTCTTAGACGAGGAACCTGCAGTCCCAAAGGCTCCTGACAAGGAACCCCCCACATCCAAGGTCTTGGGCGAGGAACCCAGGTCGAAAAAAAACCGTTAACGCGTGTCTCAAGTACATAGTGTTTTTAATAGTTTTATTTTCCCTCGCCATCACAATTATTATATGTGGCAAATGGTAGAAAAAAAAATTACTCCTCATCAATTAGTGAATTCCTTGTGATAATAGCAGTCGGCGAGGAACCCTAGGGCACAAATCCAACCCGTGAGGAACCCTGGGTGATACTCGTCATCAATAAAGAATTTGCTACGGATGACCCTCTAGTCGAAACAGTGTGAGGCGAGGAACCAACCGTGGAAAATAAAATCTGCGAGGAACCATCAGTCATATTGGTCCCAGATGTCAAACCAAAGGTCACTGCTAATGAAACTGCAGGCGAGGAACCCTTAAGCATTGAGGGGGCACATACAAGACCAAGTGAATTATTTGTGGTAGTAGAGGAACCCGAGACGAATTGAGGCTCCAGTATCATTTTTGACGAGGAACCCATGAAACCTGAGATGGGATGCAAGGAATCCTCCTCCGGCACAAACATAACAGGCGAGGAACCCTCATCGATAGGGGTTCCAGACGCTAAACCCGAGACGAAGGTATCTTCCAACGAGAGACCCCTCTGTTTCGAACTGAAATTAAAGTAACCCACTGCTGCAACAGCCCCAAATTGTTCCTCACCAACACTACAGACACTATATGGGTTCCTCGACCACCAAACAGGAAAGTCTTACACATATTTCTGAAATTAAACATAGATAAAAAAATTATTCGCAAAAAATTGGTTGCTCGAAATTATGATTTGATTTCACAAACCAAGGTATTCATTTGATCATTCCCTCATCAACCACCAAGGCCTACCCGGTGTCCCTCGTTCGTAACAGTAACGGAGGGGGAAAAGAAACTCTAAGCCAAATCTGAGAGTCCCACACTTCCTCGTTGAAAACGAACGCTCGAAAAATATATCTGAAAGTAATATTTATAAAAAAAATTTACACGAAACGAGGAACTATAACCTCGTTGTTTTCAAACCCGAATGAAGGAACCAGCACCTCGTGGTCAATTTCTTAAAGATTCGTTGCTCACAGCTCTTAAAGATCAGTAAAAAAAAATCCTTACCAATCTTAATATAAGAGATGGGTCTTTACCACTGCCGTATTTGATATAAAGAAAAAGCGATTCTTGATTTGCTTGTTGTAAACCCCCTGCAAGTAATTGCCCTAGATTTTCTATGAAAACAAATAGTGTCAACAAAAGGGTTTCTTCACGGAGCGCAAAAACAATTTCAAACGCTTCTGAAATTGTGTTGAGATTTCAAATATATCCTCTCTTAGTTTTTTTTCTCTCGTGCGTTTAAAGAATCAACGGAAGAGTGCGATTTATTTCATATCCAACATTCCTCGTCACCTCGTAGAGGAACCCATTTGAATGAAGACGAGGAACAGGGGTTGAGTGATCAGTGTGTCGTGGTTTTTTTTTTGTAGCCTGAAAATCCACTCCAAAGTTTTTGGATTCAACCATGTGCTGCTAGGTTACAACGAGAAGAGAGAGAGTGTGTTGACACCCACTCGTGAAAAGATATTGGGGGACTCGCTCTAATTTTCTACCAGACTCTAGAAGAGTATATCTTTTATGACAATGTAACGTCTACTTTAGTGGATGTAAAAATAAAGAAAAAATGGGGGTGTTCCCAATGAGATACAAAGATGGTTCTCCTGTCTCTCTCGTCTCATAAATATTTTCAACATACTTTATCAAAAAACAGGTCAGAAGGTGCGCCAATATATATACGGAGAGATACCGGGAAAAAGTACCTCTCACATCAGTCCTAATCAAGAGGGAGACTCAACATCACCAGCTTAATTTTTATAAAGGTACAGGGTTGCTCGAATATAACCCATGCGTTTTTTGTCTTTTAACAAAGGGGACATGAATGAAAAAAAAATTGGCATGTGCCACCTCTTCAAGAGAGTAGTCTTTAAAAAGTTGTTCAAAAAGAAAAAAAGAAAAAAAAAAGACAAAATAGGACGGGAGGACACGAGCTAGTCATAATAAAGAAAAAGATTTAAGGAAATCTCCTTTCTCTTATTTGATGAAAAAATGTCGAGGGGGGCCTCACCCCTCCTTCTAGGTTATCTTTGAATCAAAAAAATGATGAGGGGGTTGAACCCCCCTCTAAATTGTGTTTTGGTTCAAATGTTGTAAAAAATGCAGAGGAGGCCTAACCCTTCCCTCTAAGTTATTTTTTAATAAAAAAAATGGAAAAATGACGAAGGGGTTCACCCCCCCCCCCCCTCCCCTCTAAGTTATGTTTTGGTTCAAATGCTGAAAAATAAAATGTTGAGAGGGGCTCACCCCCTCCCCCCCTCTAAGTTACGTTCGGATAAAAAAAATGGAAAATGTTGAGGGGGCTCACCCCCTCTTAAGTTATGCTTTGGATCAAATGTTGAAAAAACGTCAAGGGGGGCTTACCCCTCCCTCTAACTTATGTTCTATAAAGAAGTGTCCTAAAAGAATAGGCATAGGACAAGGACCCCCACAGTTAGAGGGAAAACTTCAAAATTTTAACTTGCACAGTTATATGCAAGTACCCCCACATTTAGAGGGAAAACTTCATAATTTTAACTTGCTCAGTTATATGCGAGTACCCCGCAGTTTGAGGGGCAGCTTCAAAATTTTAACTTGCTCAGTTGTATGCAAGTACCCCACAGCTAGATGGGCAACTTTCAAATTTTAACTTGCTCAGTTATATGTAAGTACCCCACAGCTAGAGGGGCAGCTTCCAGATTTTAATATGCTCAATTATATGCAAGTACCCCGCAGTTAGAGGGCCAACTTCAAAATTTTAACTTGCTCAGTTATATGCAAGTACCCCGCAGTTAGAGGGGCAACTTCAAAATTTTAACCTGCTCAGTTATATGAAAGTACCCCGCAGTTAGAGGAGCAACTTCAAAATATCAACTTGCTCAGTTATATGCAAGTACACCGCAGTTAGAGAGGCAGCTTCAGAAATATGACTTGCTCGGTTATATACAAGTACCCCTCTGTTATATGCAAGTACCCCACGGTTATAAGGGCAACTTACAAATTTTACCTTGCTCAGCCTACCCCGCAGTTAGAGGGGAAGTTTCAAAATATTAGCTTCCTCAGTTATATGCAAGAACCCCGTACTTAGAGGGGTAACTTCAAAATGAAAAATTGCTCAGATCATAGGTAAAGTACACCATAAACTAGGGGGAATTTCATCTTGAAGTTCTCCCAACTCACAGTTTTGAGCAAGTGTCAAGTATAAGTATATGTGCGACAATTTAGCACCTAAGTCTCCAAGGGCACCGGAGCGCTCACAGTCTTGAGCAAAGGCCAAGTATAAACATAAGGTACAACAATTTAGTACCTAAGGCTCCAAGGGCACCGGAGCGTTCACAGTATAGAACAAGTGTCAAGTATAAATATAAGGTACAAGATTTTAGTACCTAAGGCTCCAAGGGAACCGAAGCGCTAACAGTATAGAGAAAGTGTCACGTATAAATATAAGGTTTTAAAAACATTTAAAACATTAAATTCAAAGTACATGTTAGGACTCTGACCCGTTTGCTTTTCAAATCTATTTTTCTTATAAAACCATTTTAGGTGCCCAGCCACAAGGACACCAAGCATAGGATACTCATTCAGGTGACGAGCTGTAGCTGTTTGTGGAAGCTACAGGGATTTGCTTGTAGACGCTTCTATCTTTTGGATTCCAGAGTCACTATCTATCAGTTGTAGGGCATGTTGCCCATTTCTATTTAGAGACATCTTTTACATTTCAGTTTTGTTTCAGACTTTAGCATGTATTGTTTTAGTATTCAGTTTACTTTTCAGTTGAGGGTTTGTAGTGAGGAGTTTTCCTCCAGACTTTATTTACATTATGTGATGGTTATTCGTTTTACTTCAGTATGGTGAATGGTGTTACTTATTTCTTCTTTACACTTGTTGCATGTTAATCAGACTTTAATTAAAATTTGGCAACTTACTTTTTAAATACTAGGTGGTTAGTAATAATAAAATGTTTTCGACAGTGATGCTATTAACTGAGCCAACTTGGCATTTTGAATTAATTTAATAAAGGAGTAGCTACCCAGTATTTCATTAGTCGGGGTGTCACATAGAGCAAGTGTCAAGTATAAATATAAGGTGCGACAATTTAGCACCTAAGGCTCCAAGGGCACCGGAGTGCTTAAAATATTAAGCAAGTGCCAAGTATAAGTTTAAAGTGCGACAGTTTAGCACCTAAGGCTCCAAGGGCGCCGGAGAGCTCATAGTTTTGAGAAAAGGCCAAGTATAACGTCAAGTACGAAAGTTTAGTACCTAAGGCCCCAAAGGCGCCGGAGCACTCACAGTCTTGAGCAAGGGCCAAGTATAAATGTAAGGTATGACAGTTTAGTACCTAAAGCCCCAAGGGCACCGAAGCGCTCACGGTATTGGGCAAGTGCCAAGTATAAATATAAGATAATAGAGTTTAGTACCTCAGGCTCCAAGATCATAGGAGCACTCACAGTGTTGAGCAAATGCCAAGTGTAAATAAAAGGTACGACAGTTTAGTACCGCACTCTCTAAGGGCACATGTATTCCACTCAAATGAGGGCCTAATGGTTAGAAGTCCTCAAGCAAGTGAACAAATAGTGAAGTATTTATTATGAAATTTTGTGCACAAGTCTCTTGACACTATAAGACACTTCTACACGAGGGGGCTAATGTTGACAAGTCCTCAAGAAAGTGAATATATAGTAAAATATCCTAGAACAAGAGGATCCACTTACAGTGGCTCTACCGACCACGATTGCAAGAAAGAAGGCCACGGAATAAGGCTAAGGGCGAGGGGATCACTACGAGCAATCCCTATACCAAAGATATAAGGCCACAAAAGAAGGACAAGGGTGAGGGGCTCACCGCGAGCAACCCCTCCACCCAATCTAAAAGGCCACAGAAAAAGGCCAAGGGCGAGGGGCGAGTAACCCCTCTGCCCAAGATGAAAGGCCACAGAAGAAGGCCAAGGGCGAGGGTCTCACCGCGAGCAACCCTTCCTCCCAAGATAGAAGGCCACAGAAGAAGGCCAAGGGAAAGGGTATCACCGCGAGCAACCCCTCTACCAAAGACGAAAGGCCACAGAAGAAGGCCAAGGGAGAGGGGCTCACCTCGAGCAATCCCTTTACCCATGATAAAAGGCCACAGAAGAAGGCCAAGGGCGAGGGGCTCATCACGAGCAACCCCTCTACCCAAGATGAAAGGCCATAGAAGAAGGCCAAGGGTGAGGGCTCACCGCAAGCAACCCATCTACCCAAGATAAAAGGCCAAGGGCGAGGGGCTCACCGCGAGAAACCCCTCTACACAAGATAGAAGGCCACAGAAAAAAGGTCGACGATGAGGGTCTCACCATAAGCAACCCCTATTAACAAAGTAGAAGACCATAGAAAAAGGCCAAGAACGAGGGGATCACCGTAAAAAAAACCTCTGCCTAAGTTAATACCCAGATAAGGAGGTCCACTATAAGTGGACTCATCTACAAAAGCTGGGATGAAATAACAGAACATTTAATGGCCCTAAGGGGGAGTGATGGAGGAACCCTAGAGTCCCTCAAAATTAAAAATTGAATTTATGGCGTACAAAGCCTTTTGGTCTGCCCAACATAAAAGACTTTGCACGAGGGGCTAATGTAGAAGGGTGTTTTCCCAAAATAATTTTTTTGGGGGGGGGGGGTCCATGCAGAAACCCAAGTTGACAAGAAACCTCACCTAGGTAGCGGCAGAAGCCCATGTCGAGAGGGGATCCTTCTACGGTCCCTACAGAAACTCAAGTTGAGAGGGAACCCACCTAGGTAGCAACAAAAGTCCAAGATTGAGAAGGGCCACCGCAAGGGTCACTACAAAAATGACATTCAAGAAGTGCCCCGCAAGGGCCACTGCAGAAATGACATTTGAGAAGTGCCCCATAAGGACCACTGCAGAAGTCCAAGTTGAGAAGGGCCAACGCAAGGGTCACTGAGGAAATGATATTTGAAGAAGTGCCCCACAAGGGCCACTGCAGAAGTCCAAGATTGAGAAGGGCCACCGCAAGGGTCACTGCAGAAATGACATTCAAGAAGTGCACCGCAAGGGCCACTGCAGAAGTCCAAGATTGAGAAGGGCTACCACAAGGGTTACTGCAGAAATGACATTCGAGAAGTGACCCGCAAGGACCACTGCAGAAATGACATTTGAGAAGTGCCCCGCAAGGGCCACTACAGAAGTCCAAGTTGTACGAAAATGACATTTGAAGAAGTGTCCCGCAAGGGCCACTACAAAAGTCCAAGATTGAGAAGGGACACCAAAAGGGTCACTGCAGAAATGACATTCAAGAAGTGCCCCACAAGGGCCACTACAGAAGTCTAAGTTGAGAAGGGCCACATCAAGGGTCACCGCAGAAATGACATTTGAAAAGTGCTCGCAAGGGCCACTGCAGAAGTCCAAATTGAGAAGGACCACTGCAAGGGTCCCTGCAGAAACTCAAGTTGAGAAGAGTCACTGTAAGGATCCGAGAAGAAGCCCAAGTTGAGAGGGACTCTGTAAGGGTCCCCCCAGAAATGACATTTGAGAAGGAACCCCCCAAGGCTTCTTCAACAGCAAAAACGATGTTTGAGAGGGAACCCCCCACTAGGGTTCCTCAACAGCAGAAACTTACATAGGAGGAGGGACCCGCAAGGTCCTTCCCCCCCCCCCCCCCCCCCCCAGCTCCCAAAAAACCAAGTTAGGATTATGGGGTGTCTACCATAAGCAACCCCTCATCATGAAAAAGAATAGAATTACTAACATTTATTTTCTTGTACAGGTTGCCTAGTTGAGAAAGCATGGCTCAAGTAGGCCAGTTGGGATCTCCTAGGAGTTTTTGGCTTGGCGGCTGAGGGATAAGGTATGTTGAGAAAGCTCAACCACTTAGCACTATAGGATTGAGAGAATACTATTAAGAAGACCCAAAAGTCACTCAAGACTACACACACTTCACACTTGGTCACAAGTGAAGTGAGCAGCCAAAGAGCTGGCTGCTCACAAGGAATAAACTCTTTATAAAAAATGACTTTTTCAGAAGAGGGGGTCCTCGAGGCCCCTCTCAAGAAAAACAATGATTTTAGAAGAGAGTGGTCCTTAAGGCCTCCTCTCTCAAGATTTGTAAGGATTTCACCACAAGTTACCGTTTCAAAAGATATTTACCAAATCAGATGTCTTGTCTTCATTGGGAGACATATGTGCTTTTTGACTTTGGTTGGCACTAGGTGGCACCTGCAGGAGGGGACAGGCAAGGCTGCCTATAGGTAGGGACAAATGGTACACTTTAATGAAAGACGTGTTATGGTTATATAATGAAAATTATTAAAATGAATTTGCATTGTATATTTGAGTGTATATATGTATATATTATAAATGTTGTATATTTGTCACCCGCACATCGTTCGGGTTACATGCTATTATACCTAGAATACAAAAGTATTAGAGGTGTTAATGCGTAACCTTGCAATTAATACAAAAATTACGTTTCTTCTCAGCCCTCTTTTCTTCTCCCAATGTTTTCTCTCACACCTGTTATGTCCCCGTCCCTTAATATCCCCATGGTGATCTTGTAACTTCAATTCATTCTCAGCCTAAACGATTTGGTTCCCATACTATAATATAATAAATATCGGTGAAGGTTGAAGAAGAGGTAGTGCTAGAATTCATTTGACTAACTCTGAGTGGATATGAGCGAACGGTAACTCAAACAACCAATGCCTCCACCTGGGCTGGTGGATCTAAAAATGAACAGAGAAACGAAAAAGAGAGGAAGACTATCGGATATTCAGGTGAGGGGTGTAGTACCCCGTAATTTTATTGATTTTGATTTAAGGGATTAATTAAATTAAATGAGAATTAATTGGGAATTAATCCGGGTATAAATACTAGCGAGAGGTGAGTTGGTATTTGATTATGATGTTAAAATTGAAAATTTCTTGTATTGAAAATGTTAAAATTGTCGCGAGACAGAAATACGATAATTTGGAAATTTAATTGGAACACGCGTGTCAGTCGCTTCAGGAATGTAATTATTTGAATTAAAAAGTTAATTATATTTTTATCAACAGAATGGTCATTTTGAGTGCGCTAACGTGTTCGAAAAGGTCGAAATAGTCAGAAAACACTAGCCGGGGGTTTAGTTTGGGTCCCGGGGCATTTTTGGGCCATACCGACAACCTAGAAGGGTATTTTGGTAATTTTAAAAATAGGGGAATTAAAACCCACGAATTTTAGAGGTTAATTTTATATTAGAAATAAACCCACTAAGTCCAACATCAGCATTTAAAAAATAGTGGGCTACGGGAGTTATAGGGAGAGTCTTAAGAGGTTCCAAAAGAAACCCCTAGCCACCATCACCATTTTTGGGAGAAATTTGTAGAGAGAAAGAGGAGAATCAGCCTTCATCCTTCAACATCAAATCAGAAAACCTAAGGCAAGTGGTTTAATTACATAATTTTAAGTGAATGTTTCCTCCATGCTTAGGATTAAATATATGTCTTGTATTGAAAGTTTGATGAAAAACCCATGAAATTGGGGATAGAACTCATAATTTGATATAGGGATTGCATGTAGAATGGTAATGAATGAATTCCATATCCAAAATGTATCTTTGATGATTTAAAAATGGATTTATAAGGAGACAATGCAGGCATTAAAATTCTGGCTTCATGTTTATAGGGTTTGGGATGATGTTTGGGAATTATGATGATTACATGTTAATTTAGGAGGCATTGACCCCAAATATATGTTAGAGGGTGACTTAGGAGGACTAAGAGTAGTTTAAAAACGTTAAAACTTAATTGGGATGATCTTAGTGGGGATTTAGAGGAGAGAAATCTGAAGAAAAACGAATTGGGGGAATTTCTGGGCGCAGTCTGTCGTCTCAAAATCTGAATAATATTCATAGTCATTACGGAAAGTGGTTCTTTCGGGCATTCATTGAAAGGAGATACTTGCTTCGAATTTGACCAATTGAGATATCTTGAAACAATATATTTTTTTTTTATTATTTCTTTTATTATTTCTTCATTCGAATTCGAAGTAGATTCGAACAACCTTGTTTGAACGAGCTTCTAATGAAATGATAGTATCCCTTCTAACGAGTTGGTAGTTCATTCGAAGCCTTTCGTTCGAACGAGTTGACAGAATGGCCTTTTTGGCCTGAGTCTATTTCAAATGTCCCGTAGACTTAAGTAATTGATAATTAACCTTCCCTTATTGACTAGTGGGTATAATTGTGAGAATTGGGGTACGTTGAAGAGTAGAACTTAGAACCTTATAGTAATCCGGATGACTTTTGTGGAATAGGAAACGAATACCTAATTACAACGTGAGAAGGGCTGACAACGTTAATATACAAATCGGGGACTTGTAAACGTATAACATTAAATGACGGTATAAGAATGAGAAGCATACCTATATCAATAATTCGAGATATCTAAGATGTGTGAATGCTTAGTATTTGTGGTTTTATGTGTAAAACATACCTACCATACTTGCTATCACGGGAGGTCAGCGTTCGATTAGGGCCATCTAATCTTTATGTGCCTACGGGAAGATTTAGATTGGTACCTCGAGGACATAGGTCAGAGAAGGACTTATTGAGAAGTTAATAAGTCTGCTGATCATGGGAGCGTAGGTATGTGCGTGACCCATGTGATGTGAACTATATTCGCCTCCATTTTGTGTGATTGTTGCTATTTGAGAACGATTCCTGAGAGATTCGGAATGCGTGGTCCTTACGTACGTGATGTACCGGGATTGGATAGCAGAGTATGTGTGCACCGCAGCTTAGTCTCGGGATGATAGTATTATATATTTATGATGAGAATAATATACTGTAAATTGAAATGAACTGTAATGTATAAATGTGAGTATCTATAATATCAACGTTTTGTAAAAGATAAAATGGAAGATCTCTAGTGATTAGTAGTACTAAAATGGGGAAGCTGTGTAGTAGAGCAAAACACTCTGTTTAAAATAAGATGTCAGGAATTAAATCGTGAATCGTATAGTAACGTTAGATTTTATATTGAACCAGTTAGATACGGGCATAACTAGATTCGATTACAGATACGCTAGGAGTGCACAGATAGTCGAGAGGTGAGTATTTCATGTGAGAGCACGTCCTAACATGTATTTTGCATTCATTGTTTTATGTCACTAAAACACTTGCTATATTTTAAACTATTTTCCACAATCGGGCTCTGACCCGTTTGCTTTCAAATATATTTTTGTAAAAACCTTTTAGGTGCCCAGCCACAAGGACACCATGCATAGGAGTTCCATTCAGGTGACGGACTGTAGCTGATGTGGAAGTTACAGGACTTTGACAGTAGACGCCTCCACTTTCGATCTTGACTCTATGTTACTAGATTTTCCTCATCTGTTGGTCATGTCGCCTCATTTCTTTTAGACACTTTATTTATCCAGTTATATCAGATTTTTGGGTTGTAATTAATTTAGTGATGCAGACTTAGTATTTGTTTATTCTCGTATTTGGATTGTTGTGAGGAGTGTCCCTCCAGACTCATTACTATTTTATGGTTATTCCATTGTCATTATGTTGTGGTGGTTATGTTAGCATTTCATAATTTAATTATTCCATGTTAATCGGATTTAATTAAAATTGACAACTCACTTTTTAAATATTAGGTGGCTAGTAATTGATAAAACGTTTTCGACAGTGATGCTATAAACTGAACCAACTTGGCATTTTGTATTAATTTAATAAAGGAGTAGCTACCCGGTATTTAATTAGTCGGGGTGTCACAAGGGGTAGAACCGAAATCAATACCAAATATATATTCATCATCGTTAACCCAAAACAAAACATCCCCATGTCAATATTAATTCCAACATTGTCCCTTCCCATTGTCGGTTAAAACTCAAATTAAAGACGGTTTGGGTATCTCAATCTCCTCTCAGATTAAAAGAAGGTCGGTTAAATCTCGTTAACTATATCCCTATTCTGAGTTAAATGCCTAAATAAAGGATGGTCGGATCAAAGGTTTTTAGATATCCTTTATACCCTCGGCTCCCCCAAATTATAGGGTTTTCCAGGTCTCCATCGACGACTTCTTTTTCTAATCCCTAAAATGAAGTTAAACTTCATCAATGTCAAATTCTTCAACGCCATCATCGTCATCTTCGTGGATTCATTTGAGATCGGTTTTGTTTGTTGTTGCTTCCTCTTGACAAGCTTCATGTTCTTCTTCTTCTGATCGGTTAGTTTTTAGTTGTGTTTTTTTTGGTTATTCGTGTAAATCTTGATATTTGACTGATGGATTTTGTTTTAATTATGTTAGTTTGTGGAGTTTCTCTCCATTTCTTATACTTGATTTTGTTGAAATTGGAGTGTATTGTAGTTAGGTTTGAGAATTCAGTATAGTATTTAATACTAGCGGCTTGACCTATGTGACTATTTTATGTGTGCTAAATTTGTGATACTTAAGTTTGATAAAATTGGAATAATTTATGGATAGGTTTGATGATTCAGTTTAGTTTCTATATGTGTATTGATTTTATATATTTAACATTGTCAACTTGGTCAATTTGTTTGTATTTTTTTGTTAATTTTCATTGTTACTATATTTTTATTTTATTTTTTTTAGCTAGAGTTGGTTTCGCTTTATTGAATTTTTGATAGTTTCTTTTGTTGAAATTTTGTGATAGTTTCTTTATTGAATTTGTGATAGTTTCTCGCCAAACTTGGTTTTATAATCCATACCTCGAATGATACAAATTTGGCATCGTTTATTACTGTTACAAGGGGAGAGATTCTGCGTGTAGTCATGGTATCACAAATCCAAAATAAATTGGGATCGAAAGTATCAAAGGAATGCAGGGTATCAAGGGTATGAATGGATGTTATTCACTCTCTACAATGGACATCGGAGAGGGGTTTGGGGATGGACGCCAGAATGATTTTTACGTCGAAGATAGGTTTGGAGATTTACACCGAAAAAGGGGCGGGATGCTGTTTGTAGGTCGAGTTTT
This sequence comes from Sambucus nigra, assembly GCA_949130495.1. Taxonomy (NCBI): domain Eukaryota; kingdom Viridiplantae; phylum Streptophyta; class Magnoliopsida; order Dipsacales; family Adoxaceae; genus Sambucus; species Sambucus nigra. The sequence continues at coordinate 135,882,260 of OX422218.1, forward strand.
TCTCTTACTAAGATTGATTGGCCTTTTGGGTTCGGTGTGGTGTGTGAAACTACTGTTCCAACATGTAGTTCACACGGATCGTTACATCTTTAGTTGAATGAAATATCTTAAAATAATATGTTTGGATTTTGTCCATGCAATAATCATTTACGGTATACAAATAATATGTGAATCTATAGGACAATTAGAGATAATGAAAAAAAATAGTTTTTTGCAAGTATAATGAAATTTTATTTCTTCTTTTGAAAAATGTCGTACTCTAAATTTACGCCCGCGCATCGCACGGGGTACATGCTAGTATAGATCAACTTTGATCACGAGCACATTTAGTCAAAAGCCGAACTGCGCAATAAATAATTTGTGACTCGTAGAGACAAAGTCAAAATGGGTTGTGCTCGACTGTAGCCAGGCATAAAATAAAATCAATCAGGTTGCTTGAAGTACTGTATGAACGGTAGAGAGGAGAAAGAAGCTTAGGTGTTCTTGTCATGGATTCTGCACCCAGGTGTTGAGCAACATAAACTTTGGAGAAGTTGTTGAGATTCAACGAATTGAACAGGTCAGAGTTGAAATTTAAATGATGGAAGCCTTGGTCTGCAGGATGGAGCCAGGCTTTGGCTGGGTGGGGCAACTACCCCGGCCAGAAATATTGAAAAAAAAAGAATTTTTTTTAGGGGGGTAAATTTGTAAAACTCAACAAAATTAAGGTAGAAAGTAAAATAAAACATCAAAAGTGTGCGTAGTTAAAACCTACTGAAAACACAAAACTGAGATTTACTAATTTATCAAACCAACCCTCTTTGATCCCATTTCTCCCACACAGTACGTGTGACCCCATTTATGTTCTTCCTCAGCTCGAAGCTCCAAAGATCAGTGGTGGTGTCGTGTCGTCCCTCTTTCTCATTCAAGGTAATCACCAAAACACCCAAATGGGTTTTATCCAAATGGATTTTGCTAAACGTGTCTGCCCAAATGGGTTTTGCCCAAATGCAATTTTTGCCCATATGATGTTTTGTATCTTAATCTTTGTTATATGCCCAAATACTTTGTTATATGTTGTTTTGTATTTTTATGCCTAAATGGATTATATGATGTTTTGTATTTTTATGTTATTGTTATGCCTAATTTGCTATTATTTTTAATTTATAATTATTTTTAGATATGGAGAAATATTTTAAAAGGACTCATGAAAAAGATTCTGTAAGATATTTGAATAACACTCAATTTTTTTTTTTTTGGAGGGCTACCGCCCCTGAACCCCCTCATTTTTATTATCATGCCCCGCCCCTAGAAAATTCCTGGCTCCACCACTGGGCAATATGTAGCCCGTAATTCTGATAGGTGTGAAGGGACTGCCGTGAGTCATATCCCAGGTGTTCAGTTGGATCATATTGAAGCATATCATATGGGTATTATTTTTGGAATTGACTCTAACCATAGTTCATAATTCCCAGAAATGAGGATTCGAATCCAAGAATATTCATTAACGGTTGGAAACATATACCTCGCCCCTAACATCGGACTATTGGGTTGGGTCCCGTCTATAATTTAGACCTTTCAAAACTGATACATATTTCTACAACAATCAATATATTTGTATATGACTTTATACATATACCAAGATCCTCCAAAAATATAATCCTTGAATTATCAATAATCTAAGGGTTAGAAAATGGGTATTGGACATTAAAATTTGAGTAACTTTGCGTCCAAATTTAGATGGAACACACATAACAAAAATTGTGGGACCATATATGAACTCGTTCTCCTTCGCAAGGAGATGTGACACCCCACCTAATAGACTACCGGGAGATCAGTCTTATATCAAATTAAACAGGAATCTCATATGGTTTCATTCTCAGCATAACTGTCGAAAAACCAATTAATTATTAATAACCTATTAGGCCCGGTGTCAAATTTTAAACTTTCTAATCTTTTTAACTAAAACACATAAGTAAATTCATCCATACAAAATATATGAACAACTAGTGAAATGAATAAATAATAACCGATTACTCCCAGTAAAACATTTATACAACCATAACGAGTAGGAGTAAAAGAAAATGCGAAAAATAAAATAAATGACAACAATTGGGCAACATGCCCGAATAATACTCCCAGTACCTCCTATCAATATCACAAGGAGAGAAGCGTCTATACAATTTTCTGCGAATATCCACAGCTACGGCAGCAACGTCTGACTCAAAAGAATAGTCATCCAGTCGTCCCTGCTTCTGGACACCTAAAAAGTATAACAAAGGAGAAGAAAAAGAAAAGATAGATACGGGTCAGGGCCCGGGTTTTGAAAAATATTTTATCAAGTGCTTAACATACTTTAATATTAAAATATGATATTCTCCATATTGAAACTAGTGTCACACTCCCACGAGATACCCTTAACCTCTCATCTAACAGTGCACACCGAACGCATGTATTTTAAACACCCTAGTTACGCTACCCAGCCTAACTAGCATCTCACTCAAACACTATCTCATTCCCCGCATACATTATTCCAAGCGTTCTCCCGAGTTTATATCTTATAATTTCTCACATATAATATATCCATTCGTATAAATAACCTTCACTAGTTATTACAGTATTCACATTTTAGTGTTATCATTTCGTATATAATATTCTCATCTTTATATACGTATCTCACATATTTATCCTGAATTTTATACTCCCGAATAATCCAAAAATTATTCCACATTTCATTCTTTATTTTGTCCGTATATATATATTCACATCTCATACATATATACAATATATTATCCGCATTAAGTATATCCATACTTATATATCACAAACTATATAAGTATAATAACCATCCCTCAGAGCTATAACTCAATGGATGCAGTCTCTACAATGCTATCATCTTCCAAGAAACTACTCACACATCATCCTGGGTACCAGCGGTCGGACTCTCACACCGACTTAGTAAAAACCAAATCACAACATAGGGGAAACGGTCATAATTCCTCACCTGAAAGTGAGATCGAATCATACCCAAGATGTCTCACCCATGATTAATGTCACACACTATAAAATGGACGCTATGACTTGGGGACTATACGCTCCACCCATATCGCGCAACTTTCCATGATAGCACTACAGGGGTATGATTCCCATAAATATATCATTCACATACAGATATATTCATAATCACATCATATACATATAGTACCTATACCCGTATGTATTAACAAATCCGTCCATACATGCCTATCAGCATTAGCTTGTAAATCCCGAATATACCAATTCGTATTAATTTATAAGTATACGCACAACTTATTTTAATCTCATAAGTATTCACACACTTATGATATAATTATCACATTCATTACTTCCGAATGGTAGCTTGTCACGTCTGGCTAGTATTCTTAAATCATCCTACTCGCACCTTAGGATTTACTGATATATATATATATATATATATATATATATATATATATATATATATATATAATCGGCATATATATATTCTACACGCGTAAATATATATATGTACAAACCCGCCGAATAATTCCTCAAATGTCGTTCGTCGCAAACATTCCTAAAATTTATACCCCAGATTTTAATCCACAAACCCAAGGTTCATATATCACCCATATAATCACTTAGAAGTCCTAATACACTTTTTAGGACCCCACGGTAATTATCTCCAATATACAATTCTCAATTTCCATCCTTAAAACCCAAGGAAAATTTCTGAAAACCGTCAGGGCTAAATCGATTCGGCAGGATCCGAATCGATTCAGCTTGACCCGAATCAATTCGCCTTGACCCGAATCGATTCTCCCTTCACCGAATCGATTCGAAATGGTTCTACCTTGCTTCTGTCCTCAATCGAATCGATTCGCCTTGTACCGAATAGATTCGCTTAGACCGAATCGATTTGCTCCCCTTCGAATCAATTCCAAATGGTTCAGCATTCTACTCTTGCCTACGGGTTTCTCATCTCCTTCTTCTCCAATTCTTTAACCAACACCTAATTAACTCCATTTCCATGGTTTCTAACATCACTCAATATCAATATAACATCTACCCACATTATCATGCCCAAAACCAAAATTAATCTATGGGATTTATCAAATTTAATCAAGAGTTAAACCCAAACTTATATAAACCCCCAATTTCATTTCTTCCAATTTCTCACCAACAATTACACCATTAACATGGATTTAAGCTAAGATTTCATATTGGATTATCATTTCATCAATTTTATGTGGGATCATTCCCAAAAATCCCCTTTTATACAAGAATCCCAAACCCAAAATCCATATTGTTTACACCAACTATAATATGAATCATAAACACACTTAAAATCATTAAAGAAAGTTAAACACTTGCCTAGTTGGATAAATCCGATGACCTCGTGCCGGAATCCGCTGGAGCTTGACCGAAAATCTCTTATTTATCACTTTTCTTCCTCCTTCCTCCTTTCTCTTTTTCTTTTTCTTTTCTTCTTTCCTCTTTCTCTCGGCTTAAAAAGGAGAGAAATAAGGGTTATTCCCTTATAAAATCCAAAATTGACTCGTGTACATAATTGCAAGTCCCTACTATTCCAAAAATCTCCGGAACCCAAACACTTCCCCCGGGTAATCTATTCTGACTATCTCGGCCATTTTAGAAACAACCGTACACTCGAATTCTCCATCCGAGTCACTTATAAAAAAATCACGTCTTAAACCCAAAACATCTCAACATGTGTTTTTCGAATAAAATATTATTATTTATCGCTTTTCCCAACCGCGACATGATATAAAATAATCCAACTTCATTTACTTATTCTCATATGTAAATATAGCACACGTCAATATTGATTTGTTGCTCTCCGAATTAATATTTAACCCACACTTCAAATTCTCTTTCACTTAAAATTCTCAAATCATTAAATTACACCCACTCGTGTAATTTAAATATCCATAAAAGTACGGTATTACATTCTCCCTCCCCCCTTACAATAAAATTTCATCCTTGAAATTTGGATAAGACCTGTACTAAAGACTTTGGATCTCTAATCACACCACGTGCTCTAGTACCCAGAATAAAATTATATCAACATAAAGGTCACTCCACTATATGCCCGCTAGTGGTACCCACTCTTCAAAAGGCTACTCACTATAGCCCCAACTTAACAACAAGCTTACCCCATCATTTCATACCGATATACTCCACTAGTCTTATGGTCTCACCTCAATAACGACACATCACACATTATTTTTCTACCAACGACATACAAATAAAATGAGCCTATAAATCACTGGCTCTATTGCCTCAATTTTATTAGAAGGCCGCACATCGCTAAGTGATAGCTTCCCGAGTCCGTCCCAACATAAAACTCCCATTCTTAGAGAAACCATAAGAATATCTGACCACTCCTATCAGTCCTTCAAATATCATTTCATGGAAACGTAACTCTTACGATGCTCAAAAGTCACCCTAAAACAGTTTGTGGTAAATGCCCCTCTCAACAATTAACACTAAATCGCGTCTGATCCGAAAATCTATTTATTCGCTCGCCTCTAAATAGCCAGAGAGAGAATGACTAGGCGTAGTTAAATCCCTTTATGTATTCAAACAAGCGCCTAGACACGAGAATTTGACACTATTATGTTTCAAATGGATTTGAAATCAATAAAAGTGTGAATAATGTGTACATTGAAAGCACTCCAAATAGGTATATAGTTATGTGCTTACATGATAATTGTTGGTAACAGTAGAGAGATAATTAATGACACCAAGAAAATGTTGACTAGTAAATTAAACATGAAATATTTGGGAGTGACCGATGTCATTTTAGGAGAAACAACTCTAGAATAATAAAAGGAGAGTTTTTAATCTCAATCCCATTACCTTGAGAAAAATCTAATAATAATATGTAAATTTACTTCTTACATTTTCTTAGTTAAAGCACATATAAATTAGAGTCTTGTACACATTACACCAAAACAGGAAAATTGTAACGGTTTTTGGTCGTTATAAAAAATATTTGTAACGGATTTATTCCTAGAGAAAACTTTCGTTATTTATTGTTATTCAATTTGGCAAACTGAGAGTTTCATGAGGACACGGTTAACTAAGATGAGTTATTTTGGTGTCATTTGATGTGTTTGTACCTCTTTTTAGGACTTTTGGTTGTTGGTTTTAGTTTCTGCTCCCTAAAACCCATTTCTAACTTCAAAACGTGCGTATATTATTCAATTTCGGCAATCGCGAGTCCGATGAGTACACGGTCACTTATTACACCTTACCTTTGTACCTCTCTGTGTGTTCATGCCCCTTTCCATTAGATTTATTTGATATTTTGAGATTCCTTCCCTTAAAAAAAGATTTTAACCCCCAAAACTACTTATGCGACTCAATTTGACTAATCGAGAGTCCGATAAAAATGAGGTTAATTAAGACAAGTTACTTTCATATCGCTTAATGTGTTTGTACCTCTTTCTAGGCCACTAGGTTGTTGTTTTTCATTTTTGCCCCCCAAGGCCCATATTTAACTTCAAAATTGCGTATACTAGTCAATTTTGGCAACTATGAGTCCGATGAGGACACGGTCACTTCCTATACCTTACGTTTGTACCTCTCCATGTGTTCGTTCCCTTTGTCGCTATATTTATTTGATATTTTGATATTCCTCCCCAAAATACATTTCAACGCCCAATACAATATATGCAAGTTAATTGGGTCAACCGACAGTCCGCTGAGGATGCAGTTAATTAAGACAAGTTACTTTGTTATCACTTGATTTTTTGTACCTCTTAATAGGCCACTAGGTTGTTGGATATTGTGTCAAAACATATTTTTTAGTACGAGCCTTCTCCTTGGTACATCTTACTGCGTTACTTGACGACTCAACATGCCTCGACTCAACACAACGACATATCCGAGTAAAGGTATTTTCGTATAATGCACACTTGCACTTGTCACATTAGGCACTCATGCATATATTAATTGTGTTGATGTGATTGGTTATCTAAATATTTTTTAAAAATGAAACTACATTATTTTTCCTAAAAATAATTTTTAAATAAACTTGGTGTGAGTTTGGTTTAAAATGAATTTCTTAGTTTTAAAATCATTTTCGAAATTTGTTGATAAAAATAATTTTTCATTTTGAAAAATAAATTTTGAAAATAAATTTCGTGTTAAACAATTTTTTGTTTATTTAAAATACTACGGTGCTATTGGTAATTTTCTTAACCACTAGTTTTGATATATTAGATCATAGATGTTGGACTTTATACATTAGATCACTTAGGATCATATCATACAATTGTTAGTTCTTTTGTTGGTTAGGAGCTTTGGTTTAGCTTTGTACTTTTTTAAACCTTTATAGATTTTAGTGCTTATTGTCCTTTTAATTTAAGATTATGGCTTATACCTGCTTTGGCCGAAACCTCCTTTTTGGAAGATGACTTAGACTTGACCTTAATTATAGGTTTGTACAGTTAAGTGTTCTTATATGTCCTTAGACCTCTTGTCACTTTAAGCCTAGTTAAACTTATACACAATTTCGTCCTTTGCCAACTGTTTAGGATTGACTAAGAGACATAGCTGTCCCATTTGAATCAACTCTTACCTGCCATCTTAGGTAGATTTCGGCCATATGTGTACAACCTGTACCACCGACTTGACCTCATAGCTGTTATAGGATCTTAGGTTTATTTTATTATAAAACCTAAGGAGTTTTTTTTTTTCTTCTTGGTTCGGCCATACCCATTATAGTTGTTCGGAGTGGACCACTCGCTACCTACTTGATCGTGTTGGATTATTACCTTTGTACGCTAGTAACCTTTGTATCCTAGCTGTTATGATTTAACCAGTCAGAATCTTTTGGTTTTGTTGTGACCGAGAGATAAAATAGTGACCTGTTAGGATTGCCTTGACCTGACCAAATAGAACTTTGACAGGTTAGTACCCGTTTTGACCGTTGGTTATTAGACTTCATACCTGTTAACTGCGAGTTACTCTTTAGATCCCATTAGCTTAGATTGAGTGATTAGATTATATGCCACTTGTCATAATATATCCGTTGGAGAATTTTGTTATAACTAAAACCCTATACCATTCTTGTTTATATCTTTAGTGGTTTTAGGTTCTTGAGATGTTTATAACAGACTTAGTTTTGTTAAGTTGTTTAAAATCTGTTAATTAGTTTTAACTCGAATTAATCATAACCTTTGATTAATAACTTTTAATCTGAACCCTTGATTTTAGAGTTTCTAGAATATTATTTTCTCACCTATATAAACTTCATTTGAGAGTTTATTTGTGTTAGCATATTCAGATTATATTTTCTAGAGTGAGAAACACAAGAGGGTTTAATATTTTTAGAGAGAAAAATATAGAGAATTAAAGAGAATGTCTAGGAGAGAAATTGAGTATTATTTTACACACATTGTGTTATTTCTACTTCATCTCTATTCTGTTTTTGTTTTTGAATTTTCAATGATCTTACACATCATCTCATACTTTAGAGATTGAAATATTGTGTTATTGTAGAGAGAATTTATATGCTTTCATGATGAAATAATTTTTTACAAAAACTAGAATTCCTTAGATTTTTAGATCCGAATTTTATTGAATATTTGTATGATCTAAATATTATGATTTTGTGTTAGATGCTATATGATGTTTAAATCAAAAAATCTCCGGATCTTGCATGTTTATTGAAAATCTTTTAAAGATCTGTTTTCTCATATTTGTGAAATTATTTGTAAAACACTTTCCTCATAAAAATGAATGTTATATTTTTGAGAGATTGAGAACACATATTTCTTAAATGATCGAATAATCTTTCTGTGTCTCCATGATAAGTGTTGTATGTATTTATTATAAAGAATGTTTATAAGATTTTTGATTGAAAATATATTTTTGTTAAGTTTTTGTAGAAAACTTATATGCTTGATATTTGAATTAAATTCTTGCATGGTTTGCATTTAGAACGTATTCACTTGCACGTTTTGCACAACTAGTGTGTTGTTGAGAGATCAGTTTTGACTGAGTTGGAATTCGCTAAACAAGAAGCAAGAAGTTACGAAGTTGAGAGAACAACTACTACATCAGAACTGCAAAGAAGTTAGAATCAAACCAGTGGGTACATATTCTAAACTTGTATAGGTCTGTTTGTGTGTTTAGTTTGTTATATAGCTTGTAACCTATATTTTTTTAGTGGAATTTTTGGTTTACTCCGTAGAGGGAGTCGTGGATGTTTTCCCTAGTTTAGATTTTTACCACGTTAAAAAATCATACTTATTATTCTTCTTATCCTCATCTTATTCTTTGTATGATTTAGAATTAAAATTGTTACATGATTTATTTACTTGAATTGGAATAATTCTTCATTTGTGATATATTGGATTGTAACGTAATAAATCAGGTTGTTATTAATTTGACTTTTAATTAAATCAGATTTAGTTGATTTTAATTTCCGCATGTATTAAAATATGATTAGTTAGATAATAAAGTTTTTCTTGATTTGATCATATATATATGTTATTAGAAAAACTTGCATGAAATCATCGTATGTTTATGTGTGCGTATGAAGATTGTTTCATAGGATCATCTCAAGATATGTCCCTCGGGGATTTTTTTTTCCAGTTTTCGCCCTTCAAATCCCTTCTTAAGTTAAAAACGTTCGTATACTAGTATTTTGGCAATCGCGAGTCCACTAAGGAAACAGTCACTTCCTACACCTTAAACTTGTACCTCTTTATGTGTCCGTGCCCCTTTCCATTACATTTATTAGCTATTTTGAGATTCCTCCCTAAAAAACTCACTTAACCACAAAAATAGCTTATTTGAGTCAATTTGACAAACCAATTGTCCGATGAGAATGCGTTTAATTAATATGAGTTAGTTTGGTATCATTTGATGTGTTTTTACCTCTTTCAAGACTGCTAGGTTGTTATTTTAAGTTTTTACCCCCAAAACCCATTTTTAACTTCAAAACGCGCGTATACTAGTCAATTTCGGCAATCACGAGTTCGATAACGACACAGTAACTTCTTATACCTTACTTTTTTACCTTTTCATCTGTTCATACCCCTTTTTAGTTACTTTCATTTGCTATTTTGAGATTCCTCCTGAAAAACCCTATTTTAACCCCCAAAACCAACATATACTAGTCAATTTGGCCAATAGAGAGTCCGACGAGGACATGGTCAACTAAGACAAGTTACTTTGGTATCGCTTGATGTGTTTGCACCTCTGTCTAATCCTCTAAGTTGTTATTTTAATTTTTCTCCCAAAATCCATTTTAACTTCAAAACGAGCGTATAATAGTCAATTTTGGCAACCGCGAGTCTGATGACGACATAGTCACTTCCTATACCTTACCTTTGTACCTCTTCGTGTGTTCGTGCTACTTTTCATTACATTTATCTACTATTTTGATATTCCTCCCCTAAAAAAACCATTTAAACCTTAATAACAGCGTATGCGAGTCAATTTGGCCAACCAAGAGTCTAACGAGGATGCGGTTAATTAAGATAAGTTACTTCGGTATCGCTTGATGTGTTTCCACCTCTTTTCAGGCCTCAAGATTGTGATTTTTAATTTTTACCCCCCAAAGACCATTTTTAACTTCAAAACGTGCATATAATAGTTAATTTCGGCAACTGCAAGTCCAATTAGGACATGATCGTTTCTTATGACTTAGGTTTGCATCTCTCCATGTGTTCATGTTCCTTTCCATTACTTCGTATACTATTTTGAGATTCCTCCCCGAAAAACCATTTTAATCCCCAAAATAGCATTTGTGAGTGAATTTGGCCAACCGATAGTCTGACGAGGATGCGGTTAATAAAGGCAAATTACTTTGGTATTGCTTGATGTGTTTATACCTATTTCCAGGTCGATAGGTTTTTGTTTTTAGTTTTTGCACCCGCTTTCAAATCCCATTTTAAACTTCAAAACAAGTGTATACTAGTGAATTTCAGCAACCACGAGTCCAATGAGGAAATGGTCATTTCTTACAACTTAACTTTGTACCTCTTCATGTGTTCGTGTCCCTTTTTATTACATTTATTTTCTATTTTGAGATTCCTCCTGAGAAACCCTCATTAATGAAAAAAAATAACTTTAAAGCTAAATAGATATTAAATATATATCCTCTCCCCTCCTCCTTTATTCGGGCTAGGGACTGACAATGCATAGATAAAACATTGCATCGGTGGAGTTCAAAAGGTTTTACATAATATATCAAGCAAGATCAATGAGAAAAATAACCTTATATCAAATTTAAGAACTATAAATCAAAACATTAATCCAAAAGTAGCATGTCTACCATATCAATTTTGGCATATCATCTACAACATACATTTAGAACTAGTACGTGCTTAACATATTTTGTTAGCATCATCAAAACATTCATTTAACAGTTTTTTTATTATAATAAACACATGCAAAACTTAGATAAACATACTTCAGCCAATTTTCAATCCAAATAGCAAATCCTCTATCTGAAAATCCTGCCAAAGTATTAAACCATCTTGAGGAGATTCGTACATAAAAGCATGAGGTTGAAGAACTTTCGCAACCCTAACTATATTTTCCCCAAGTCCAATACATTTTAAGTAGCTCACTTCACCACTTTGTACTCTAACATAGTCCTTTGCCAATTCTGCACCAAGCCTATTAAGTAAAATAATGGTGGATTTTTTAGTAAGAGGGGGATCAGGTGGGAGTAGGATTGGGGTTCTAATTGGGATTAGGAGTGGAGTGGGAGCGTTAATAAAATTACCCAAATTCAGAGATAAATTGGTAGGATGGTGATCTAAAGTGGAACCAAACTCTCTCTGTGGAGTTAGCCCTATAGGAGAGCTCTCCTTCCCATTTCCCAGTTTTGACATGGATATATACACCATAATAATTACCTCTTTCAACTGTGAGGGAACATGATAGATACCATCCTTCATCAAGGCAATTTCTTCATTTCCCTTTCATATGTTGTGCAAATTTTTCCTTCACCACCCCCGTATGAATTAATTATTTCTAGAGACGTGGGACCCTTCTCCACACATTCAACATTTAACGTCCTTTCTAAACATGTGTGTTAACATATTGTGGTCATAATCCTCAAAAGTAATTCTTCAAGACCATCACCGTCAAGTCAAAATAGGATCCATCGACATATTTGTTAAAATTTCGAGAAAACCCACAATGGGATAAAATCTCGAATGGCCCATCCATATAAGTCCACTATGATATAGGTTTAGTTACAAGGACAAACTAGACTTACTCACAGACTTAATGCCTTTCAAGCCTTAAAGTGTTTCTTCGTCCCTTGTTACCTTCTTCGTAGCCACTTTCTAACAACCACACAACGTACACACGTTCTCACATCTCGCTATCCTACCGATCTTACTTGTCTCATGACCAGTCCAATCACCGCTCAACACAAACAAGGTCTCCACCAGTCGAAATGCTCATAGTAGAAGAACAAACTAGTATGGTGCAACATAGAAGAGATCTCAAACAATTATATAGATGTAGGATTCTGAGATCTCAAAATTGGGTGTAAACTAGGGTTTGGGAGGCACAAGATATAACTTGGAAAATCATTTTTGCAAAAATCCCTCTCAAAAAACTGATGCTAGAACTGAGTATTAATATAAAACATGTTTTTTTTAGGCGACACATTTTTTGAGAAACTCGTTCGAACAAAAATGTATGGTTCGTTCGAATGAAGTATGCATTATTGTTCGAACCAAACATGACTTCATTCGAACGATAATAGATGATCGAGTTGGAAACCGAGCGTTCGTGTAAATACACTAGTCGTTGTTATCGGCTTTCGACCATAATACAAAAAAAAACTAAACTTTAACTACACTTGTTGATGTAAAATACTAGATTACTCTAATAATTCAATCACAGATAAATATAAATGAGACCAAGAATTTTAAAGTGGTTCAGCCTTATATGAATGGCCTATGTCCACTGTTATGTTATCTGAGTGTTTGGAAATTCTCGATTACAAGTACTCTCAAGAAATTCAGGTTCCTTTGAATGAGGGTCATACAAGGTATTTATAGCCCTTAGGCTTTACATGAAAGGGTGATATATTAAATGATATACATATGAAAGGGTAACTCATTTAATGCTCTTCAAGCGTGTGCGTTAAGATGATAAGCATTCAATGAATAGTTGAACTGTTGATTATCTGGCAATCAATGCTGTGGTCGAGATGCAGTTCGAACCGCCTTAGTTGCTCGTCGTTCAAGAGTTCCTCGGAGAGCTGGAGTTCCTCGGAAAGCTAGTGTTCCTCGGAGAGCTGGAGTTCCTCGGAGTATACTTGTTGCTCGGAGTGAGTCTGACTTGGTCGGGGAAATAGACTTTCTCGTTGCTATTGTGCCACGTAGATCGACACGTGTCTTCTTATTATTCGTCCACATCAGCATACTAATTTTGGTATCAACAACACTCTTGCGGAGTATAGTGGCGAGTCTGGGTATCGAATCCACAGGGAATGTTTGATAGATTATAATTGATTTATTACTTCAAAAAATAAAGTGTAAAAGATGATGATTGAGTGAGAAAGGAAAAAAGGAAAAATAAAGAAGTCAACTAAAATTAATTGGAAAATTAAGGTAGAGACACGATCCCTCAACCCTAGTGTATTGATGGTATAAAACTAATCATAAATTTAAGTGGTTAATTAGACCCATAATTTAGTACTCCCAAGCATTACATATATGAGGTTCAAGCCCGCACCACACTTAATCAGAGGACGAGTAAATCGGTATTGTGATAGTTACACTTGAATTGCATTCTGAAGCATCCCGGTTACCCGGAAGCAAACAAGATCCAAAGATCTACAATTGCCGCGTTTCTATGCAATACGGTCGTAATAAATCAATAAATTTAGAGGACTAATTTTATACACATGCAACTACCACATCAAGTTGGGTTCATGCATCCCAACCTTTAAAAACCTAGCCTAACATGGTGAAATCAATGAAAACTACGTTATCTACGTTGCATGAACTCATAATTGCTTGGAAAGAGAGATGAAATATGAGAAATAATAATAAAAGTGCGGGAAATAAAAGTTACCAAGATTGAAGAACAAGAACATGCAAGAAGAAATCAAAGATTGAAGAAAAACTAGAAAAACTCTTGAATTAATGGTGCAAAATATGTGAATCTTTCTCCTAGATGTTCCTACTTGTTATGGAGCTTTTACATCAATGAAATCTGAATAAAAAGAGTCCTAATGACTAAATATATAGGCTATGGGTAGTTTAGAAGAGTCCCCAAAACATAAAACTCTTTTGGCTAAAAGATAAGCACAACATAAAAATCCTGTATCTGTCAATTTGTCATACTTAGAAAGCGTGACTAATTTTGTAACGGATCTGGAGCGTGACTAATTTCGTAACGGATCTGGTGCGTGATAAATGGGTGAACCGGTTCGGATTCTGGGTGTACTGGTTCGGGTGAATTCGCTGGTTTTGGGCCTCTTTCAACACTTAGATTATTTTCCAACTTTTTTCTTTTCTTCCTTGGATTTTTTCTCAACTTTAAATGATCATAACTCCTTCACCGTAGCTCGGATTTGGGTGCCGTTTTTTTTAGTATTCTTTTAATTGAAAGCTATTCAACTTTTCAGTTGGCCCCACCTCCGGACTAAGGCTGTAAAATTATGAAAATGCCCTTCAACTCCCCGATTCTTGGTTTCTTTCACTATTTTGAGTTCTATTTTTCATCTTTCTTGCATGAAATACCTATAAAACATATAAGAGATACACAAAATATGAAATACTTTCCAAAAAGAGTTAGTAGCATAGATATGAGATAAATCCAAGCTATTTACACTGCACGGGATCATAAAAATACTGAAATTAAGGGGATAAATGTGAAGAATTTATGCTTAATCAATAGCAAACTCGTTTGAACGAGTATCGAACGACCTTCTAACGAACTTTTTTTGTAAATAGTGAGAACTCATTTGAAGTTCATTTGAAGCTCGTTTGAATGAAACCATATATCTCGTTTGAACGAAACTGTAAAGTTGTTCAAACGAACATAAAACGACTTAAACATAAAAAAATTTCTTTAAAAAACATTTTACGAAAAATGCCTCAGATAATTTTATAAAAACAACACCCAAATATATCCAGGGATTAAACAAAAATATGTATTCATACCTTTATTGAGATCCCTTAGATGTTGAAGATGAAAACTCGGTACGTAACCCAATATATCCTTGATGACGCTTTAACTTTGCCTCATGATCTTCAATCAACCATCGTAGGCTTGTAGGACACACAACTCAAATCCTAACAACCTATGAATCAAACAAGTTTTGTCCAAACACGGAATCAAGCCAATATATACAAATTGACTCGATTTAGAAATTTACCCTTACACTTTGAATAAGAAAAAAAAATGTATATGTCATATTCATTAATAATGATCTATACATATATGCTAGTGTTTATGTATAAATAAAAATTAATATAAAAAGGTTATCGTACAAACAAATACATCCAGTGTGTTCCTATAGGATAACAAGTCAATGCTTCAATAGTTAAATTAATAGCCACGTGGATATTAATATCATAAAATGTTGGTGGAAAGTGTTTATCCAACACACAATGCCTCTACAACCATAAATTTTTCACTTTGCATATCCTCACAAATTAAGACTTTAGAGCACAATATTTTGAAAAATATATTCGACTGTTGGATTGATCTTCACAAATCCTTTTATTTCGAAAATTCATTTTAAAGAAATACGGGCAACAAATAGTCCACAATAACGTGATAGTCGTGCGAATTAATTGAGTGCAAACTAGGTGGGTTAAGGGTGACAATATTGCTTCGGTTGGACGAAAAGACAAAAGGTAGCTTTAAGTCTTTCAAAATTTAATAAACTTATCATTTCTCTTCTTTATTCAATATAAATGATGCTTTCAATTTCATCCCTCTCCCGATTTGCTCATTTTCTCATATCCATTGGCCACTTTGTATGCCCAATTCCTTCATATCCTTCCACTCATTTATTGCATATTTAGTTTTCATTTTATCATCAAGTATTATATTTAGTAATTTTCTACAACATTGTTCTGGGCGTGCATCACATCGAGAACATGTCAAATTTTATGAGGACTCTAATATTCCATCTTAAATAAAATTGATTTTTTATACCACGCATCTTTAACTTCAACATTACAATTCTCATTTGCATCACCCACTTTTCGCTTCTTACTAGAAACTTTTGAAGACTTACCCAGTGTATACTCGATGTAACATAACTTCTTTAAAAATGCGTCCCCACTCATCCAACATGGATGAGGTGTATACTCGGTTGACTTAAGCCCCAAACTCGCATCTTTAATAAAATTTAATCCGTGTCAAGCAAAATACAATATTTGTATAAACTATCTTACTATCGCGCATCGATTGGATGGATGGAGTATCATTCCCACAAATAGGTTAAGCTTTTATAACCATGTGTAACATACCTCAATAAGTTCTCGTATGAATGAAAATCATGAATCCCCCACATTAACATAACTTTCAATGTAAAAGGTTGCATCTCATACATGTCGCAAACCGTAACTCTTACTTTCCATAATTCCTTCAATTCATCAATTAATGGCTGATAAAATATCGATGTCTTGACTGGTGCCTTCGAACCATATATCAATAAAGACAACATCTAAAACTTGCTCTTCATGCACAATGAATGTGCAAGATTATTAAGCACTGTGATAATACGACAATAACTACAACTACCAGGTTGAATGCCACGGGGATTAAGCTCGTCGATTGCTATTAAGAGTCAAACATTTCGTCGTTCTTTATAAAATTCAGACTATTTTGATTTGAAACTTGTCCATTGGGCCAAACCACATGGATGTAGCTAATAATACCATGAAGTGGTTGCCTTATGGTTCCATGTCATTTCTCGCGTTATCCATGGTATAATATAAAATCTCACCAACTTTGGAATCAGAGGGAAACGTCTCAATACCGTTTTAGGTTCTTTAGAAATTCTTTCCCCTTTCTTCATAGTAACTGTATACCTTGACTCTCCATAATGGGGACATTCATCCAACTATTCATTCTCCTTATAATATAAGACACCATTATTGATGCGTGCATGAATGTAGATGGAATTTATCCCCAAGTCTTTCATCACACTCTTCATCTTTGGATATTTTTCTGTTAGTGTACTGCCTTTTGGGATCCACCTTTTTAAGATAGAAAATGACATCGTGACACTATTTCTCGACTAACCAAATTGCTTATTTAAATTGTGAAGTTCTACGATTAAATAAATAGCTATTTCAGAACCCTCGCATTAAGGATATAATTTATCAACTGATAATCTATTATATTCATTATACTTAGCATTACTAACATGATCTTCATTGGAAACTCTTGGATGACCTCATTCAACACTACATGAGGTTTTCTATTCACTTCGTAGAAAACATCCATAATATTTTCCACCCAAATACCTTGTTCCATAATGTTTTCTTCTATTATGGTTTCCTCAACTTATTCTACCATTGGGTAATCGATAGTGTTAATGGATGCATTTTCACCATGAAAAAACTACATAGTATACAATTGCCATTCCTCCAAAAATTTCTTTCCATGTCTTTCAATTTCATATGCAACTTATTGCGTCATTTTGAATGTGACAAGGTATTGTTATCAAACCCTGGACATTATTTTCTTTCACAAATTTAATAAAATCTTCAATATCCTTTAAATATAACAAGCTGCCTTTATTCTCTTCAGCCATCCAGTCTTTCTTAATCGGTCGTGACATTCGATAATACAAGATATATAAGAAGTTAAAACACATATTAGCGACTTTAATTAAAACAAGATGCATCTGTTCTCTTAAGTATTGGTTGGTGTCTAAAATGATTTTCAACAATGGGGTCTATTAACAGTGCCATTAAACCTAAGAGTGTGAGTGTCTATGCCTATAAATAGACAATTACACAAGTTCACCACCAAAATAAGTGGAACATGTTTGGGATAATTATCAACAAAAATGATATAAGATATGCAACACAAGCAAACATCTCAAACATACGGAGTAAATTATTGTTAATTTCTTAATTTTTTAAGAAAACAAACACTAATTGGTACCTTTTAAGACATAATGGTTCAAATTATTATATACATAATATATTCTCAATATTGAGTTCATATTGTTCGAAATGCAATTAATCATAACATTCACTTGTAGGATTATATTAAACCTAAAGGTCATCTGGATTATAAAAATAAACTTAAAGTTTTAATTGAACTAACCTAGCTACTAAATGCATTTTTCATGAAACATTTTTATTAACACACTAAATATGAAAGGAAATATATTACAAATTGTAGGGCAAAGGGTGAGAAATTAAAGAGGTAGTGAGATACCTTTGCTTGTGTGAGAGAGGGATGTAGAAGAATAAAATGTCTCCAATTATAAAAAGAAAGACATCATACAACACAAAATACCACGCCACTCATATAAAAGATCCTATTTGGACTACTAAGTTAAAGAAGAATGTGGATTGTTCTTCCTTTTTCCCGAAAATACATGTCTCTCAATCATAACCAAAAAAATACATAAACACACAACCATGATCACATATATGCATAGATGTATACCCAATGATGGTTACCACCAATTTGTAGAGATGTAAGCATCCTCTCATTATGCCGACTTCATAAATAACAAAAAAATGATATAATTTGAGTAAGGTATGCAAACCGTGAAAACAACCCAATCCAATCTAACCGAGAGAGAATCAATCTCCATTATAGCCAAATAGGTGATTAATGAAAAAATCAATTTCACATAAGACTAGCTACCATAAACACCAATAATGAGAAAACTTAAGCCTAATGGAAATTCAAATGACATGATATTAACTAGTCCAAATTCAAAACACAAACATCATAATTTTACTACAACCAGAGAAGCAAGAATAATACAAAAGACCGTATAATCAACACATTAAATAAATCCTAGTATAAGATAAGTAAGCCCAAGCCCCAAATGTCAGCAATAAGAAATGGAATTCAACAATTAAAGTTTTTTTATTTTATTTTCTTTCTTGGTTCCAAATAAATGTAACTAATTAACAAAAACTTTGGGGACAATGGATTTCACATAAAGACAAGACTCCACAAACACTGAACTACAAAACATATAATAAATATATAAAAAATAATAAGAAAAATCATCCCTAATGGACATAAAATCACATGATCTTACTGACAAACTAACCCAAGTTCAAAAAATAAATGTCATAATACCACAATAACCAAAGAAGCAAGATTAGTACAAAAGCCTGCAAAAATTAGCACATTAAATTAACTCCATTTGTGAGATAGCATGAAATTTAGCAATAAATCCATGATTCAACAATTAGATTTAATTTTTAATCTTTTCTATTTTTTTTAGTTTTTCTTTGTAGGACACTAAACATGTAATAACACTGGGTAATTGAACCAGTAGAAATATTTCAGAAGAAGAAAGTAAAAATTCAATACACGTTATTAAATCACAACAAATGTAACTGATAGTTTAGACTTGCGTGGTAAGGAGATAGGTAAGATCTTCCAAGGAAAACCTTCTCTTAGCTCTTTTTATTTTAATGACTTTGTAATGGTTACTAATATATTACAATGGTTATATTTTATTTATAACGGTTTTAACAATTACAAATTTGTTATAGACAAGATTTTTTACAAATAGGAAAAAAAATCCGTAACAAAATATGCCTTTTGATGTAGTGAATATGAAGTTTAATGTACATCCTCAACTGTACTCGACTTGATGCAGGTTATGCCTATAGTAAGTTAACCCAATATACGTGTAATTCTAGTAAAGACCACTGAAAGACAATAGTTGGGGTTGTTAGATGATTAAGGTATACACCAGACTATAAATTTCACTTCAATGTGTATCCAAGAAAACTTAAAGGATATAATGATTCTAATTAGAAATCTGATACAAAAGGCTCTTAAGTCCACAAGTAGATATGTCTTCACATTAAGAGGTGTAACAATATCATGAAAATCCTCTACAAACATGTATAATTAGATCTATGATGGAAATCCGAGTTAATATATTTAGATAAAATCAAAGAAGGAAAAAATGGCCCTGTAACTACTTAGATTATATATGGCTATAATCCATGTCTGCTATTTATAAACATTATGATAAAACACAAAATACTATGTATAAGGTAAGTATCGACGCATACGTTAAAGACCTACCATTGTGAAATCGTTACTTTAAATGGTATCATTTCCATAAATTATATAAAGTATAAGAAAACTATCGCAAATCCTCTTACTAAAGGTTTAACAAGATAACATGTATGTTGTTCATTGAGGGGAATAATATTAGAGTCTAAATCTAAACAATATCTGTAATGGCAACCTAACCTAGTTGACTAAGGATCCTAATATCTATGTTTAAAATGACAACCAAGTTAAGTGCTATTTAAACTATTAAGAATGTGGAGATAATATGTTCTATCCATTTATACGTTAAATCACTTCTCCTTATATTCAATTTTAAGTTGAGTAAATACATTTAATAATTATAGTTATCTAGTGGGGTATACTCTTTATAAATTTCATCTAATATGAATGTGAAGATGGTCGCTTATATTAGAATCAATAAGGCTAAATCTTTTAATAACACTAATAAAACAAGTTGGTGTTCGAGGCCAAAATGAACACAAACCAAAGAATCAATAAGATTTAGAAGAAATTGTGTGGCTGCTATTGTCTTGATTTACACAAATGATTGACAATTCAAAGGCGCCATGTTCATTAATTAGAAACTAAGCCGATAGTTGTTCAAAACAAAACAAAACATTTGTAAAAGTCAAGGTTGTAAAAGGCGTGAGGCGTGGTCGAGGCGTAAAGGTCAAGCCTCAAGGCTTAGGAGCCTAGGCGTATAAAGGCATTTTCCCTTTTTTTTATTATTTTAATTATTCTAAGGCTAGTAATATAATAAAATAATACATACCTTGAATTTTGAACATATATTTATATTTTTGGTAGCCATCTTTCTCATATGCATGCTTCATAATCAATATATTAAATGTGTTTATCAACATTCAATAAGCAATATACAAACTATTTTTCTCATAATTCAATACTCAATATCAATAATCATTCAATAATCGATAATCAATAATCAATACGAAATGATTCAATATAAGAAATGTATCTTTCACTTTTCAACTTTCAAATGAAACATATAGACTTTTGGTCAGAAGTCGATTGCCAATGTTAGGATTTTTTTGGACGAGAGGCAGAGAGGTTTGGGATACCATTTGTCTTTTGATTGTTTTGAACGAGATATTGGTCTGATTTTTTAATAAAAAGTCTTTAAAAGGTGATATCGTTTCACTAAAGCGTTTTTGTTTTAAAAAAAGTGCGCCTTGGGCCTTTTATCAAGAATAAGGTGTAAAACGCTTAAGGCGGGGTGTTTCTCTCAAGCGCCAAGCCTAGGAGCACCTTTTATAACACTCGTAAAAGTTATTAACCTAATCCTAAAACTTATATTAACTTGTAAGGTATTAATGGTGAACGTTACAAATAGGGGTATTAGTTATCGAGTCCCATTCACTTGGTCAATGAGCCAAGAGATTCTTTAACTGAGTAAATGGTATCAAATGCCCCATTTTGCCAACTAAGCGCATTAAAATGACAAATACATCCTCAAATTACTTTTCACAACTGTTACGTCTTTTTTTGCCAAAAAAATTCCATTAAATATTTAAAAGTCCATAACTTCAAATCTACAAATCCAAAATTCACAAAATTTATATATTTGGAATCTATTCTTCAAGATCTATCAAACAACACCCATATTCGATATTTTTTGATGAAAAATCGAAACAGATAAATTTACTGTTTTTGTAAAACCTCAATTTTTTTTGATGAAAACTCCATTTTTTCCGGCGAAAACTCTTGTTTTACAAACAAAGAAATAAACGAAGAGAGAAAGAAATGAGGAGAGAGAAATACTTCGGTGACTCCGGCGAAATTTTTCGATATAGTGTTTTCGACGAGTCTCCGATGGGATGGAGGTGAGGGTGAAGGTAGAGATAGAAATGAAGCTGTTAGAAAGAAAGAGTATGGAATTAATATGCTGTCTAGAATAAAAAAGAACTTAATAAATTAAAAATAATTCAATAAAATTTAATGTATTTTTAACTCAATAAATATGATTAGTTTTAAAATTATTGGTTACATTACAAATACACAGGTGTGTCACAAAATATATCCCGCAAAATACACGAATATTACGAAGGAATCCCCTAATTTATTAGCACGACGACATTTATAATAACGCAGATGGACAAAAATAGATGAATCCGAGGCTCAGATTTACCACGGTGAGCAATTTGAACATTACTCAAAAGAGAAAAATTACATCACCCCATCCAACAACTCACATCGCATTTCTAGGAATCCGCGCAACGCACCACTTTTTGTGTTTGTCTCGTTGTAACGCACACCAATTTACTACGTTGGACTCACGAGACAGACAGAGTGTTTCTCTCTCCTCTCTGGTGTTTTTAGTTTTACAGAGATAGGAAGAAGATGAGTGCCCTAACCATAGCTGGGATGACGACGACGAGTTTCCTAATGTCCGAAGCTGATGACATTAAATTCGGAAGTTTCTGGTGGTTCTTTAACGCCGGCATCTCATGCTTTCTCGTACTTTTCGCTGGTATAATGTCTGGTCTTACTTTAGGTCTCATGTCTCTCGGACTGGTAGAGCTCGAGATTCTTCAAAGAAGTGGTACCTCCAATGAAAAGAAACAAGCAGGTTGTTTACGATTCCAATTAATTTCCAATTTTGACCTGAATACAATCCTTTATACATGTTTCACGTTTTGATTGTCATCAGCTGCTATCTTACCGGTTGTCCAAAAGCAACACCAACTTCTTGTGACATTGCTTTTGTGTAATGCTGCTGCGATGGAGGTCACTACTTACCTTGTTTTTTCATAACAACTTTGCTTTCACTAATAATTACTAATTGTTTGCTTTTTTTATTGCAAGGTGGGAAATTAGGAAAAATAAATTGTAATTGTGACAATAATAGAACGACTAATTAAATATTATACCTTTTCCTTCTCGAATCAAGAGTCCATATTTGGAAGTTAAATTTATAAGAGACACAGATTTGGTAGGTAATGAAGCCACAAATTCGATCTTTCCCGTAGTTATCCTTTTTTTTTTACCCCTCTACATCAAAGATTATTGTCTTTAGTCACACTTGCCTTGCCAATCACAAAATTATCCAAAAGCTTTAGCTCTCTTTTTATTGTCACAATTGGCCAATCTGTCTCAAGAAAATCCTTCCATCTATAAGAGATAACTCCACTAAAATAAAAAATCTTAAATACTGTATGCCATAATAATAACCTCATAAAGGAACAGTGTAAGAGGATATGAACCGCAATTTCCGCATCCATGATCCAAAAGAATAGACCAATGGGGAAACAATTTGATGAGAGGTTTCACCCTTTTTTTCCCTGAAAAAAATCAAAGTTAATAGTCCTCCTTTTGGCAACCAACAAAGCATTAAGTTGTACTTTTGAGGGTACCGCTGTCTTTCAAAAAATTTCATGAATTTGCATGAATATGTCCCCGATGGAACCGCACCCCACATTCTATATCTACGAGCCCAAAGAAAGATGAAATCCTTCCACAATATCTAGTAAGGAAAGGAGTTCATCAAATTCCCAATCATTAAGATTCCTTCTTGTTGTATTTCATGTTATTTTAGTAATTTTCCCTTTGTATTGGGATCTATGTGTTTTGGGCCTTAATTGTTTATTTTAATTTTGTAGTCTCTAGAATCTTTTGAAATTGTAATATGTTTAGTATAAATACAATTATTGGGCTCCTGAACCAAGATAAAATCTCTCTCCACATATCTTTTCTCCCCAACCCTAACCCTAATTACCCTAATTATTGTTCACCGATGTTTTAATTGGGTGTTTTTGGATCTAATTTCTTCTAGCATCTATTCTTCTTTGTTTTAGGGTCATATCCTAATTCTTCACTCTTTTTAGGGTGGGTTGGTGTTTTTTTATGAAGTAAGGGGCTGTTATTTTTTTGGGGGCTGCCGGGTTGGTCGGCAATGTTCTGTTGGATATTTTGCCATGTTTTTTAACAATTTGAGTGGTAGTTTATTAATTTGCGCACCTGCAACAGATTTTCGATGATTCTCCAATAAATGTTGATGAGTTCTTGCTATTTTTTTAAGTACAAATCTGCCATTCAAGAATTTTAATTGTTGTTTGGTCAATTTTTGGGCACTTTTTGAGTTATTATGGGTTATTCGGGTATTGGCAAAGATGTTCTTTCATTGATAAAACGTACCCCGACTCAATTGGTTACAAGTCTCCTTATGAATGGATGCACTTTTGCTTTCGGATCCCGTTGCGGTGATAGGGAGATAGTTTGTCGTCATCGTCCGGTTCTTCTTATGGCCAGAGGTGTTGATACCACTTGTCATATGGTTACTCCGCCGATTGTCGATTCTTCTCTCAGTGTTCCAGTGCCCCCATTACTTCATATGTCCCCTCTGCTTTTCATATTCAGATTGCGAAGCCCACTTGAATTCTGGATTCCGGAGCCACTGATCACATGACGAGATAGTCATCTTTTCTTTCCTCACCCACCGTTCCTATTTGTCAGTACATGCGGATGGCTCTCGTACACGTATCCATAGCAAGGGGAAGTGTGTTTGTCTCCTGATATTATACTTTTCTCAGTTTTGCATTGCCCTAATTTTTCTTTTAATCGTTAGTTCGTTAACCAACTTGCCAAACATCTCAATTGTATTGTTATGTTTTTTTCTACCCATTGTCTCTTGCAAGACTTGAGTTCGGAGAGGATTATTGGCAGGGGCTATGAGCGCGACGGGTTGTACTATTTTAGGGAACCTCCACCACCGCAACCTCCCACCCTTAGTCTCAATGCTTCCATCTTGCCAGATTCCATGACTTTTGATGTTTCCCTCTAAATCTTGCACTTATGGCATGCCTGTCTAGGGCTGTAAATTTTCAGTACTTATGTTTGTTTTTCCCTTTTCTTTCATGCAAGGACAAAAAATTCTTATTTGAAATATAGGAGCTCTCCAAGCATGTGAGGACTAGTTATATTCCACGTATGAGTCGTGCTCCTAGTATGTTTGATTTGATTCATTCTGATGTGTGGGGGCCATCCCCTGTTACTTCTTCCCTTATTTGTTAAATTTCTCCAAAATAATTCAAACTCAATTTAAGATGGTGGTTTGTAATATTCGGTCCGATAATGGGTGCGAATATGATTTTAATGAGTTTAGATCTCAACTTAATCAAAAAGAGATCTTACATCAACTCACTTGCCCATATACCCCCGAACAGAATGGGGGTAGCAGAACGTAAAAATCGTCACCTATTGGGAGTAGTTCAATGCTTGTTGAATGGTATGAAGGTGCCCGAATCCAATTGGCATCTTGCTGTCCTTACTGCCATTTTTATCAATTGGGTTTTAGGGGGGAAGGCGCCTTTGCAGTGCCTTAAACCCTCTATTACTTTATTCCACATTCTTCCTCGTGTACATGGGTGTACATGTTTTGTCAAATTGTCATGGTCGTAGTCCTTCTCGAACCAAATTTGATAATACTCCTCAATGTCAAAGGGGTATCGGTGCTATAATCTGATATCAAAACACATATATCACTCTCTTAATGTTATTTTTTATGAGAATGTCCCTTTCTATGGGATGTTGAGTATTTTGCATACTCCTGTCTCCTAAAATCTTGAGGATATGATTAACTCACCTTCTCATGAGAGCCAGAGTTTCTCACTTTTCCCCCTATTCCTATATTTGATGAGATTCCTCCTCCCGGACAATCTGAACCCTCCTTACAAGTATACTCTCGTCGCCCTTGGACGCCTCTGCCACCTTCTTCTCAAGACTTGGGTACTCTCTCCTTTTTACCACCTCCTACTTCTGATTTTCCTTCACGTTATCCTACTTGTATTAGGCATCCACCTTCCCCTTATGATTTTGTTGATAGTCCCATGTCCCAACATCTTTCATATGAGAGTCTTTCAGATCGAGCTTTTCTGAGCCAACTTGACTCCATCTTCATTCCCTGATCAATGGCCGTGGCTCTCTAAAATTCTAAATGGGTGGAGGCAATGAAAGTGGAAATGGATGCTTTGGACTGAAATGGTACGTGGGAGCTTGTTTCTCTACCTCCCAGGGGAGAAGATTGTTGGATATAAATGGTCTTCAATGTGAAACTTTTAGCCGATGGCTCTATTGATCGTTATAAGGCACGGTTGGTGGCTAAGGGATTTACACAAATTCCTGGGAAGGATTTTTGTGCTACATTTGCCCCGGTGGCCAAGCTTACTTCCATACGATTATTGATCTCTCGTACGACTTCTCACTCTTGGCCTCTACATCAGTTAGACGTCAATAATGCCTTTCTACATGGAGATCTCTTCGAGACCATCTATATGGACCCTTCTCTGGGTTTTTTGGCTGATGGGGAGTATATCGAAAAAGTGTGTCGTCTCTGGAAGTCTCTTTATGGCCTTAAGCAATCTCTCTTTATGGCCTTAAGCAATCACCCTGGGCATGGTTCAGCAGATTCAGTGAGGTTGTTATATCCATGGGGTTTACACGGTGCCATTCCGATCATATGTGCCTTATTCATCGTCAGCCCGATGGTAGATGCATCATTTTGTTGATTTATATTGATAATATTATTATTATGGGTGATGACGTCGATGGGATTGTATGAGTGAAGATGGATATAGGGAAGGCGTTTGTTATGAAGGACTCAAGCCCTCTCCATTATTTTCGTCGGAATGAGGTGGCGGGGTCTAAACGTGGGATCTCTTTATCCCAGCGTAAGTACACTTTGGATCTTCTTCAGGATACTGAGATGCTAGGTTGTCATCTGACTTCTACCCCTATGGCGCTAACCTAAAGCTTTTGGCCGAGACGGGTGATTTGATTCCCGGACTTTCATTTTATGAGAGATTGGTTGGTCGTCTTATTTACTTGATCAACACGAGGCCGGATTTGGCATTTGCTGTGAGTATGGTTAGCCAATTTATGCATACTCCACGCACCGCACACTTAAATGCTGTTCACCACATCTTGAGATATCTCAAGTCATGTCCAGTACTTGGGTTGTTTTATGCCTCAGGGAGTCAGATAGGTCTTTCATGTTTTACTGATGCAGACTAGGTGGGATCGAAGACAGATAAATGTTCCACTGCGGGCTTTTGTACATTCTATGGTTTTCACATCATCTCATGGAAGAGCAAAAAGCAGGCGGTGGTTTCACATTCTTCTTCAGCAGAGGTCGAGTACCATGCGATGGCTCGTGACATGTGAGATTTTATGGCTTCGATCGATTTTGGGGAGTTGGGTTTTATGGAAAAAGAATCATCGAAGTTATTTTGCGATAATAAGTCTACTATTATGCTTGCATCTGATTTCGTGCTTCATGAGAGGAAGAAGCACGTGGCGGTTGATATTCATTTTATCCGGGAAAAGGTGAGGTTCGACATCATTCGTCCATCTTTTGATCCTTCTTCGGATGAGACGACGGATTTTTTCAAATTAGTCAATCCTCTAGTCTTTGATCTTCCATTGTCAAGATGGGCTTGATTGATATCTTCGCTTTAACTTGAGGGGGAGTGTTGGATTTCTTGTTATTTCAGTATTTTTTTCTTTGTATTGGGCCCTCCCTGTTTTGGGTCTTAGTTGTTTACTCTTTGTTATGTTTAGTATAAATACAACTATTGGGCTCCCAGTTGGGTAAGCCATTACATCACAAAAATCTTCTCTTCTAAAGAAAATGTTCCAAGAATATGAGAAAGACCAAGGAAACGATAGGAGAAAATGTGCATGCTTGTAG
This sequence comes from Sambucus nigra, assembly GCA_949130495.1. Classification (NCBI taxonomy): domain Eukaryota; kingdom Viridiplantae; phylum Streptophyta; class Magnoliopsida; order Dipsacales; family Adoxaceae; genus Sambucus; species Sambucus nigra. The sequence continues at coordinate 135,910,206 of OX422218.1, forward strand.
CCTTGCTCACATGTAGAAGAATGATTAATGAAGTTATACAAAAGATTGTTAAAAAGTGGCAAATTTACATTATCATTGAAAATTTGACTATCTTCCGATTACCTAAATAATATACTTTTCTTATTAGAAAATAAAGAAAGAAAACTTCAATTATAAGTTAAAAAGTACGTTGGACGTGATGGAAGTTCAGTTTGTTCTTGTTCTTTTTTATTTTCCCCATTTCCTGATATATTTTTTCTAACAATTAAATATTGAATTTTCATAATCTAGTGAGGATGTTGTAGAGTTGATTTCCTAAGTGATAACATCATTGTGTGCAATATTGACTTCATTAACAATTTATTAACTCAGCATCTGTTGTTGACAATGTTCCCTGCAGGCACTTCCCATATATCTGGATAAAATTTTTCATCCTGTTGTTGCAGTTGTGCTATCTGTAACTTTTGTACTTGTTTTCGGCGAGGTACCTAACATTGCACTAGTTACCGTAGTAGTGATAGATAATTTATTAGATTGGGACTAACTTCCCTTACTGGATCAGGTCATTCCACAAGCCATATGCACCAGATATGGGCTTGCTGTGGGTTCGAATTTCGTGTGGCTAGTGAGGATTCTGATGATCATCTGCTATCCTATTGCTTATCCTATTGCAAAGGTAACTTTTATGTGATTGGCTCCATTATTTTTAATGTATCTACAGCTACTGAAAAAGGGCATAGAATGGGCCTTTATATTGTACCTTGTAGAGTAAATTGCAAGAAACTTCCTGAACTATCACACTAGTTGCAGATACTCCCTTACAATATTAATTTTGCAAAAAATAAAACTCCTTGAACTATCATATATGTTTGCAAGTTCCTCTATGTCTTGCTAAAAAAGGTAATTAACAACACTTTCCAGCGACACATTAAGGGGGCATTTGCAACATTTTAACAGCTTAGGGGGCTATTTGCAATGCTAGAGAGGTATATGCAATCAAAGGCATAGTTTAGGGTATTTATTGCATTTTACCCTATGTTATAATTTGCCTGCTACATGACACATCTTGTAATACAAAACTGTTGCACATGCAATGAGAAAGTTATCCATTTTAATGCAATGATATTGTGATGATTTCTTTTGGTGTATTTATGAAGGACGCCATTGACAAATAGACTGTTCCTAGACCTCTTACATCTAGGTTCGAAAATCTTATCTACATAAAAAATGGAAAATGGGAATCTCTGGTTTCGAAACTACATAGGCTGATTTAGTATACACAGATTTCATAACCTCGATCAAATAAAGAGGGTCGTACGCAGTGCACAAGGCTCCCGCTTTAGCAGGGTCTGGGGTAGGTGTAGGCAAGCCTTAACACCTATTTTTGAAGAGACTGCCTCCAAGACTCGAACCTGTGACATATCGCTTTGGGTAGGCAAACACTTGCCATCGCACCAAGTCCGACCGCTCCATAACCTCGATCAAATGGACTCTGCAAAATTTTGACAATATAATCTGCTAATATGCTTCTTAAACCATGTTAAACGAAATATAAAATTCCAATACGGATACATTAGAAGTATTTTGTAAGGTCGTTCAATCTTCCTTTGTACCTCTAGACTTACCCCATATGCTAGGCTTCCCAAACATGCCTAGACATGAATCTCGCCTCCCTCCTTGCCATTTCTTTCTTTCTTTCTTTCTTTCTGTTGGTTGGTTGCGTGACGTGTTGGTGGAAGAAAGATGCTACTTGAGTTGGTGTTGAAAAGCATGTTAACTGACTTTTTTTTGAGATGTTCTTCAATTTATTGACCCGTATTCATGTATGATTTGCAGAGTAGAGACTGCATATTAGTGCATTCACTTGTTTAGTCTATTCATGTACTGTAGATTTTTCATACGTTAGGCTATAGCGATAAATGTCGTTTGAATCCCAGGAAAATTCTTAAAAATCAGATATGTAAAAATAACTGAGTTCTTTCGAAACCTGGTCACTTGCTAAATTATGATTTATGATTTGTTATTATGATATGAATATTTAACTTCATGTTGTTTCAGGTTCTGGATGCTGTACTGGGGCATAATGATGCTTTGTTTAGGCGAGCTCAATTGAAAGCCCTTGTCTCTATCCATGGCCAAGAGGTAACCTACCTGAGTTTTTTGATTGTGTCGTTGTATGAAAAGCCACTACATTATACATACCATATTCTTAAGAGACTTTATTATTATAACATATGATGACAAGTTAAAGTGTCGTATGAAAAGTGTACGTAAATATTTGAAGGAATGCTAGGGTAGACATACACCTTAGTTCTCTTGGTTTGTTTATTTTACCATAACATATTGGTTTTCTGTCTACCTTAGGCTGGTAAAGGTGGTGAACTCACACATGATGAGACTACTATTATAAGTGGAGCACTTGATTTAACTGAAAAGGTTCGTATTGCAGTAAAACGATCACTTCCATTAATTTGTTTCCCATTCATTTGCATCTTTTTTCATAATGTATTCTCTCAGCATTTTAGCCATAAGAGAGTTAAAATGGCCTCTGATTTTGACACCTGCATCTGATGAAAAAATAAATTTTGTGATTAAGTCTTTAAAAATGAAGTTTTTTGTCATTCTACGCGCTAGCTGAAGTAAACAGTAGCATTCAATCTTCGAAGCCTTTTTATGGGAGTAGTGTGAAACTGTAGTTTTGGTGAGTGTTTCATGCAGTTATCGAAACTTAAGTTGTTATTGCCCTGACATTTTTTGTTTTACGATTTAAATTCCCTTTTGCACGATTTGAGCTTCGAAGGATTCTAAATGTTATTCCTAATTTGCAAACATTTCCACATCAAATTTAACAATGTCATGTTATATAATTAACATAAAATTCCCATCAAATTTCATAGTATCATGGCATATGAGATATTATCCACATATGCTTATAAGATTGAAGCATCTCCTTAAACGTGCAGACCGCAGAGGAGGCTATGACGCCTATTGAATCAACTTTTTCCCTGGATGTTAATTCGAAATTGGATTGGTGAGTTTGGCTCTTTAGTGGTTTTCATTTTCTGAACGCCTTGTCCCCCACCTTTTTGTATGTCTTTCTGTCTGGATGTGGAAAATATCGAGTTGATCATGTGATATATTCCGAAGGGGACAAATCCGTTGTGTTTTGAATCCTTGTCCTACCTATTCTACTCCAGTGATAAAAATCATGAAAATCTTGCTTGAGATAATGATTATATCTTAAACTTTGAGAGGGGTGAAGGGGCAGGTTTCTAATGATCCGTTTATTACCAAAATCTGTGACTTTATTATGTACATGTAGTATATAAAATACTTTATTTTGTTTTCAAATATCGAATTTATCATCAATATTTTTGAGAAATTTCTCGGTATCTCTTGAAATTTTTACTAGGAACAAGTCCATGCCCCCCCCCCCCCCACACACACACACAAATAAACGAAAAAAAGAGATGGGATATAAAATTCTTTACTTGTGTTGTCACCACAAGGACCTTGTTTTTAAATGACATGATGCTCCCCTTAAAAATCTTGACCACTTGAGTAATAGACCTTTTTTTTTTGATAAATAAGCGCTAGATCCTATTTGAGTGGATGGAAACTCGGCAACACTCTCATTGTGTACTTTTGGGCAAATTGATTTGTATAAAATGAAAATCGTGTCTTTTCACTTTTTTTTGGGTACCTTTTTAAAGTTTTTAATATTTTTTATAGTGAACTATAGTTAACATGGGAGAAGGAGATGTAAAATTTAGTTTTTTTTGGACTTAAATACGTCCACAATTACTCCATTTTGAGTTTGGCACCTTTGACTAATTGACTTTGAGTTTGGTAATTTTTCCGTTAAGAATCTGTTACATTGAACGTTCATGTGCCTTGAACATGACCTGTGGAATAAATATAATAAAAGAATTTAGAAAAAACAAAAATAAATCAGAGAAAACCTAAAAAATAAAAGAAAAAACCCCCAGAAGGATAAAAATATAATAACAGAAAAACAAAAACCAAATCATTTTTCCCTCCCCCCAAACCCCATCATCGTTGCCCTCACCCCCACCACTGGCTTCCACCCCCAAAATATCCCCCACACACCACACATGCGCCCACTCTTCCTCCTCAAACATCACCCCGGCAGCCACCACCAGTCCCCCAGACCACCCACCACAGCCCCTCTGCCCTCACCCCCGTCTCACCGGCAACCCCGTGCCACCCCCATCCCACTTCGTCCCAACCTGCCCCTACCCCCTTTCTTCATTGTTCAAGCACACACATATATAAACCCAGCTTTCAAAATTGTTTTGAAATCAATTTTGAAATTCCAGATTTGAAAATTGATTTTGAACAGGGATTTTGGTTTCAATTTTCCTTTTGGATTTTGGGTTTCAAAATTGATTTGAAATGAATTTGGATTTGCATATGATATGGTTGAAATCGAGAGGTTGTTGGAAGTGGGGGGTGGTTGCTGGTAGCCGGTGTAGTTGGTGGTGGGGGTGGTTTTACGTATAGGGGTGGGGTTGCAGCGGGCTGGGAGGTGATGGAAGCGTGGTTGGCGGTGTTGGGGGCGTAATTGGGGGAGTGTATGACGATGGGATGGTTATTCTTTTTCTTTTTTCCTTTTTATTTATTTTTGTACTTTTGTTTTTTGTTTATTATGTTTTTACTTTCAAAACTTTTTTCTCTCTATTTTTCATTTTTCTGCTTTTTTTTGTTTTCTAGTTTTTAATTTTTTTTCTACAAGTCATGTGCAAGGCACATGACCATTAAGTATAACTAAGGTCCAACGGAAAAGATACCAAACTCAAAGTCAATTAGTAAAAGGTTATTATGGACGTATTAAATTAAAAAAACCTTAAAATTTATTCTTGCATAATTCGACAAATGAATGTGAGAACTTAAAATTTTCATTTTAACAGCAACACAAGGTTATGGGAAGAAAATATTACAAGTTTTGGTCATGCTTCATTTATTCATGTACCAATGTCCCACATAACTAAATTTATAGCTTCACCATCGATTGGATGATTATGCAATTTTATCCCAAGAGAGTAAGCTGAATTGCATTTCCAGCATTTTCGGCATTTCTTATTTTTCTCCTTTTATTATTTTCCATTTTTAGTAGTAGTTAGTTGGGGCAGTTAGGGATATTGTAGGTACTATTTGTAGTAAAAAGGTTATAGGCCATATGTTGCCACGGAGGGGACCATCCTCTTGTGATGTCACCCATGACATCACATAAATGGTAGAATCATCCCTTAGTGCAATATAATTAAGCCCTTTACAACATTTCCCATTCCCTTCTATATAGTGTCCACCTCTGTATGGGGAAATAAATCAGTATATTGGATATTTTAGAGTTTGTTTCTTGTGTAGAGTATTTTCTTTAAGTGCCATTGGCACTGTTTATGTCAATTAGTATTAGAGTCGCTTTACATGTTGATGGAATCTCAATCATAAACGATGCAATAATGACACCAAGAAAGAATGCTCAATACAAGAATGAGCCACGCTCAAGTGCGCCTAAGGCGCGCCTTGTTAAATTTTAATTTGAAAATGCCCGCAATACGAGAATGGGTCAATTAATATGTTGACATTACGTATTTTCCAATGAAATGTGGAGAATTGAACCATTTCACACTCAAAAAATAACCAAAGTCAATCCGAAGTTTGTGAATATCTTTGTCGCTGGTCACTACTTAGGCAAAAGAAATAAAAAAAACTCCAAAACCGTTGCATCTCCAATTGATTTTGATTTTTCTGTGTTCACATATTGGAGTATAGTTGTTTTAAATACATTAATATATTTGATGTTTTTGATTATTTGATGATTATTATACAATTTTTTCATATGATATATAAGATATATCTTCTTACCTTTCTTTGTTCATAACCTGGTATAATAGTAATTCATGCTATATATTTAAAATTTTAGATTATAAAATCATCTCAATACTATAAATTTACAATTTTTGCATGTTTTGTTTAGTGTGCACCTCACTTCGATTAGGCGTGCGCCTAGCCTTACGCCTTACGCCTAGGCTCTAAGGAACCATTGGCGGCTTGGTGCACCTTGCGCCTTAAATAACTATGGGGGAGAATGATGTATGCGGAAAAGCGGCACGTATGTGGAATCAAGTCGAGAATGGAAATATTGCTTATTATAATCTTTGTTTTTACTTTATTGTTGTAATAAGGAATTATTCCTTTAAAGAATATTCTCATGACCAATCATTTTAGTATTTAGGGGATTTGAAGGGTATTTGTAAATAAGGATATTCTAGATCATGTAGTGTCATGGGGGAGGACCTTTAGTGTTGTCACCCATGATCACCTAGAATATTCATAATAAGTAGTCTAGAACCTTCTCCCCTCCCCTATATATATGGTGTGTACCCTATTAGGAAAAGAAATAACTACCACATGAGAATAAATGTTGTTGTTTTTGGTGTTGTTTGCTTCTGCGTCACGTTAGTCATAGATGGGGGAAGGCACTTAGGAGGTGAGCTAACATCCATAAAGGACTCAAGGAGTGTTTGAAGATCTTGGGACTTGAGGTATTGACGAGTGCATAACATAGGCTCTCAGCTCGGGCCTATGAAAGGAGTGGAACAAATTACAAGTGTAGCTGACACTGATCGGGGCCGTATGTCACATATTTGCTGTAACTGAATCTCCTCACTGGCATGGAGGAACATGTATGTGTTGGACTTGTCATAGTGAGTGCCATCATTGTCAAATTGCTATGCGAGCCCGAGTAGTAAATAACAAAAAGCTATATCCATCACAATAATAGGATCTCATCGGAGTAAGGGCCAATGGAAAATGGGACAGGACACTAGCGATCTCAATCAATTGTACCCAAGCCAACCGATGTGACATTGAGACTAGATTTGCTCAGTCCTCAACTTGAGTTACCATCTCCTTGGATACCATATTGTCAGTAGACCCACTGTTGATATTCATGGTGCATAAGTTCCCGTTAGAAAAACACCAAGTGTAAAAAGGGCTATGCGCCCAACCAATTGGACGCGGGTGTGAAATATGTTGGGTAGTAGGAGCATGGGACATGCTTGAGGTTGTTAATGTTTGGATCGGAGGTGAAGGGCTAGCTGCAAACTGCGTCGGTTGAGGATGGGTTGAGGGGGGTCTTAGATTAAGGTTGCGACTGAATGGCGGTGAGTTGAAGGTTTGTCACAATAGTGGTCGTGAGAGTTTGATTGACAGTTGTGGCCCCGGGGGGGGGGGTGTTGGTTGGTTTATATGAGTACTATATTGTATTACTAGAAGAAGTGGGGAAGAAAGCATGGGATAATTTGGAGAAGACAAGCTTTTGCATAGAGAGAGAAGTGCTGTTTTTTTCAGCTAGGTACATGAAAACAGGGGAGATAGATTTCTGCTCTTAGCAGATTTTTCTCTTCTTTAGCTTACTAAAGGAAGACTAGTCTTAAAGACCATTAATGGCACACTAAATGCCACACAAAAGTAGCTACAATAAAACACCTTAAAGACCCTACAAAAGTAGGTATAACTAAAGACAAAAGCATTAATTTTAACACTCCCCCTTAATGCCTTTGTTGAACACCTATAATTTCTCTAAGAAATTGAAACTTGTCTTTGGGTAGAGCTTTGGTGAAATATCCACTTCCTCTTCGGTCTTGATATATTTGAATTGAATCTCTTCATCCTCCATGGCCTTTCTAATCAAACGATGCTTGATTGCTATGTGCTTGGCGAGACTATGATAAGAAGCTTTTTTGGGTAAGGTCGTTGTATTGCAAAAGCCACTCTCAAAATTCCCTTGAGTACCTACAAAACTTGTCTAAAAATAACTCGTATTGCGGTAAGTACGGGTATCAATCCAACTTTCAAGGTGAAACAATTAATGTGAAAATGTGCAATTCCAATTTTTTTTTAATTTTTTTTAATTTTTAAAAACAATTTCAAGGGAAAAATTAACTAACAAATGCTAAAAATTATAAAATGACTAAATAATGAAAAAAATGTGCAACCGAGTGTGAAATATGTGAGAAGGTCAAGAGATGGGATTACACTGCATTTTCAATTATTTTAATTTCTCAATTTATTAATTTTGAAATATTTCGAGATAATATTAAATCGATAATCTAACTCATATTAAATCGATAATCTAACTCTCGTTAAAATTATAAATTTAATAAAATCTTTTTCAGAAAATTAATTTAAAAATGTCACACGATGAAAAATTAGGACTACACTATTTTTAGAAAATTACCCGCTAGGATCAATTTAAAGAAAACAATTTCAATCCTCAAATTTCAACACCGAATTAATATTCAAATATCGGAAAAACCTATTTCTAGTTCGATTCCTAATTTCAAATATTAATTCGTTCAATTAATTTACTAACTCTTGTCACATAAATTAATTGGCGACAGTTAAAATTAATTTACCTAGAAATATAAAATTAAAGAAACCAATTAATTAAACTAACATCATACGCAGTGTATCCCACCCCTTGAACGGGGTGTTTAGCCAAACATTCTCATGTGTGCATAAAGAACAATAGATAATATGTCAAGAAGGAAATAAATTGAAAAGAGAAGGTAGAAATACAATACGCAATTTTTTTCCCAAATTTGTCTTGAAAAGCGCCTTGACACGCGTCCAACTTCTTCACAATTTTCAGCACTTGATTACAAAAAGAAGACTAAAAACTAAACCTAAAAATTATTTTAAAGCTAAACTAATTTTTTTTGTATTTTTTTGGATTTTTTTTATGAACCTAAACTGTACATAATATACACCGTCTTTTTCTCTCTCTACGTATTTCTTCTTTTCTTTGCTGTGAGAGCCCCCTTTTTTTTAATGAGCTTCTTTCTCCTTTTTAATAACCCACGTTGATGCCTTGTTGAGAAGAGATTTTTGTGCGATCTTTTTTTTTTTTTCATTTATTTCTCTTAAGGCTTGGGATCATCTCCGATTTTTTTGGGATTGGTTGAGGGTATGTTGGTCGACAAGGGATTTCGGATTGTGGATTGGGATGGGGCTCGATTTTAAGAGCGGGTCAGGGTCGGCGGTTTTGGCTGGTGGCGAGGTCGGCGTTGCGGATGGGTATGGCCGGAGATGGGTCACACGCCGGCGGCGGCGAGGAGGGGCGGTTTGGCAGGTGAGCGCCGCCGCGGTTGGGCTGTCGCAGCCGGGTCCGGGTTTGTTCAGGCGGCCCGCTGGTGGGTGAGGTGGATCGGGTTTGGCTGGTAGCGGGTTGGGTGGTCGGAGTTTGGGCAAACCCGAAAATGGGTCGTTAGGGTGAGGAAATGGTTAAGGATGGTTGTGGTTATGGTGATTGTGAGAGGGAGGAGAGAGAAGGTAGATGTTGGTTGGGGAAGATGATGATGAATAGTATATGGAGTGTAATTTGGTATGTGAGGGTGTAGAGTAATATGGTGTGGGTGAGGGGAGGTGTTAGGGTGTTTTTATGGTGTAGGATATTTGTGTGTGTTAATTTTGTACCCCTAAAATAAAATAATTGTACTAAAAAAAAAATATAACTAAAACTAAATAAAATAAAAATTTAAAATCTAATAAAACTAAAAACTAACATCTCAAACTAATAAAAAAATGAAAATAAAAAGAAATAAAATAAAACTCTATTAAAACTAAAAAATATAATCCTAATAAAACTAAAATAAAAGAATTCAAAATCTAATAAAACTAGAAAATAAATTCCTAAAAACTAATCCTAATAAAATAAAATAAACATTAAAAAGTAAAAACTAATAAAAAAATTAAAATAAAATAAAATTATAAAAATAAACTAGAAAAATAGAAAATGAAACCTAAAAAATTCTAAATAAATCTAAAATAAATCCTAAAAATAAAATGACTAAAAATAAAAATCTCGAAAAACAATAAAGGTACAAACTCAGCACACACGGGGCTCGGGGAATGATCTGGGCTCGGTGTAGGCTTAGGTTTGGATTACGGGACTGGTTCGGGGTATTCGGAACATATCTCGGCATGCTCAAATTGGACTCTGACTTTGCGATCTCTTTTGATTTCTTCGTTGCACGCTTTTGACCGCTTATGAGTTGCAATTGTACTGATTTAGCATTATTTGTACCGCAACTGCGTATTGACCTGCAAAATGATAAAATACGAACATAAGACCAATTTTATTAAAAACGAGCGACTAAAATGCATCTATTCGGGGTATAAAATATACACTTTTGGGTGCTTATCACACCACCCCCGAACAGAACATTGCTAGTCCTCGAGCAAAATTAGAGAGAAAACAGGGATAAGTAACCAAAAGTGTGCCACTTTCGCAGGCACTGGCGATTGCACTTAGCATGTGCAACAAGCCGTTAAACCTATAGGTTGCCCTATAGGACGAGTGATGTCTCGTGAGGGTTTGCAGTTAATGTACCCCAAAATTCAAAACTTATTTGAATGCAGTTTTTGATTCGATGATGAAATACTATACAACCCAACTTAAAAGGACATCAAGGAACACCGTATTCAACTATCAAAATAAGATATGAAATTACTTAATACCAAAAGCGTAATCCTTCCTAAAACTCAGCATGTGTAGTGTGAAGTAATCTTGAGTATCATTAGAGTAATTCTAAGATCGCCTTTATAGAATCAACGCTTTGACTTCAATTCTCACTGGATATATCTCTCTGAATCGAACTCTCTGAGAATTGGGTAAGTGTATCTCTCTAGTGTGTGAGGATGTGAGTAAATGTAAGCAATGTCAAACGTCTCACACACTTTATAAAAAAGAACGGATACATGAATGAAATTTGATCTCATGAACGAATGCTAACCACTATGTCGAAACTGTCGAATTATTCACCATATAATCTTCTCGTTTGCCCGAACACTTTACCAATGGTGAAAAATGGGGTTTATGAACGGTATGAGGGAATAATGAAATGAAGAAGATGAATGATAGGGTTTTTGAGAAGAGTATGACACACTTTGATTGACTATTGTCTTCATCTTTTGAACTTATGATCACATCTTTCTTTTTCTACTTTTCTATTTTTATTTTCTTTCTTTGCTTTTTTTTTTTTATTGAGATACATTCCTCTTTTCACAGCACAAATGAAGACAATTTACATGGAAAATTTCAAACACTCTTTTTCTCAAAAACGATGGCAATGATGGATGGTATTTGGGAATATGGATAAGGGTAATATGGAAAATGATAATGGGTGAATGATAATGTGATAGGGAAAATGGTAAGTGTATGGGAAAATCGGTTTAGTGCTCGGGACAAACTACAAGACACATGTTTCTTACAACTCGAAAGTAATGTCATTCTCAGTGATTAAGCCAAAATTGAAAAAATAATGAGATCATGCAACGACTAAATGTGGTACCCAAAGAAAGTTGAGTCAACTTGTGACTCGGAGATACGTAAAAACCCTCAAGAAGGTGAAGAGCTCAAATCGCACACTCTTCAACTTTTGATTGTAAAGTGACTGTGCAAATTGCCGAGTTTAGGAATTCATGGTGCAAGTACGCTTTTAAGAGGTATTAATTAATTTAAGGTTAAAAGCGTAATTTTTGGGTCAAACACAGGTATTCCGAGATTTCTAAAAGAGGGATGATAGACAAATCATATCATAAAAATTTATTTTTAACTGCACAAAAAGTTTAAAATCATTTGTTTCTGAAAATTGTCAAAAGAGGTACAATTTTGATAAATTTCCCACCCCCAAACAAAAGAGAATATCGTCCTCGATGTTTAAAACCATATATAAAAATGAAAGCACAAGGGAGGAAAGATATTACCATAAATGACCACCGGTGAAAATGTACCGCCTGAGGGAGCAGAGATGAAACCTGAAGAACATAGGCGATACAAAAGTATGCACAAGTCTATAAAACATCTAAAAATCATTGGGTGGTGTGAAACACCACCCCCAAACAAGATAAGACTCATACTCAGAAACAATGAACAACGAGTTGCCCTCCGGTAGCGCTAAGTTTAACGTCTTCAGCCAGACCAAACCAATCTCACCCTAAAGATAAGAGCTATGAAAACACCGCGTGGCAGAAAAATTGGGTGATGAGAATCACCCCCAAACAAGACTGAAGCATCAGTCTTGTTGGATAAAGGCGAAAGAAGAGGTCAATGCACTTGTATAGCAAAGTGCATCACTCGATGCAAAGCATCGATGGACCAGGGGTGGGTGGGTAGGAGGGTACATGGATGAAGGGTAAGGGTGAGGGTGAACAGGCACCGGTCACAGGCCTTATTGAGCGTAAATGTGAGGGCAACAAGGGCCCTATAAGAATGGTGCTCAATTTGGTGGGGGAGGCAAAATGGTTTGGTAATAGTGATGGGGCGGGCCTCATAAAAAGTGCACGACTGTTCTATAAATGGACGATGGTAACAGTCGCGCCGTGACATGCCAGGGAGCTGTAGATGGAAAAAATCAACACCACAAGAGAGTGGCGGGCATAGAATAACAAGCTCAGTGTCACGGAAGTGGAGAGTATCAAGAAGACTCACATGGATGGTGGGGTCAATGAAAAGTGCACAAATGGGATCGTGGAGCACTAGGGTGGAGGATGGATGTAGGTGAGGAGCTAAATACGTAGATGGGAACAGGTGAGGTGCAATAACAAGGTCCAAATCAAGTTGTGGGGCGGAAGGGACAGTGGGTGAATCGGGGGGGACAAAAGGTGGGGGAAGATGATCTAACTCACGAGTAGGAGACACACTCCTCATGAGCCACGGAGTGATCCTCAAGGGCACTCGTAGGAGGAGGTGTGAAAGTGAACGAGGGAGTGAGCAACTTATCCACCAATGTGTCACCAGCCAAGGTGGTGAAAGGGTCTAACGAGGCTGTAAGATCCGAGATAGATGAATCGACATCAATAATCGGCTCAAGGGGAGCCAAATATGATGGGGTAGGATCCATATCAAGAGAGGTGGGGACCATCTCTGATGCTATGTCGGGACATTGGTGAGCACTCGTAGCCGGAGCTAACCTAGGATGAAGTGGTTCATCGAGAACACACGCAATGGGCTCAGTAGGTGTAGGCTCGGGCATAAGTAAGGATTCTATGGAAGAGGAAAGACAAAACGCAATGGTGGGTTCGAGAGGGTAGGGTGGTGTGGGATCAGTCTCACAGTCAATGGAAATATTAACACTATTGTCAACTTGGGGCCCAGACCACGGAGTGGTCTCAATGTCAAGATTCTCAGGAAGATAGGATTGGTCACACTCAAAATCCGTGGCACAAGACGACACATCATCGTCCCACGCAGGGTCAATAATGGGTTCACTTGGGGTGAAATCCGTCTCGTTCGCACACTCAAATGCAGTAAACCTGTGTTCAAGTCATTGAAGGGCTTCATTTTGAGATTGAAGAGTGTGCGCAAACTTGTGTAAGAGGCTCTCGAGAGCGGATGTGTAAGGTGGTGGGGAGATAGCGGTGGGTGGCGGTGGTTGAGGTGGACACAACTCGCTAGAAACACTAGGATGTGGAGAATACTCATATGAAGTGTGTGGAGCATGGTCAAGTGTAACATTCACGATAGAAGCATCACCGCGATGGACAAAAGTGTGATTAGCAGGAGCATATGAAGGGGACTGATAGGTATGAAGTGCACGAGGTGGCGATGACGACTGTTGGAAACCGTAAGGATCCACAACATGGCGTTGGGATTCATATTTCATGGAAGGATGATCAGGCCTTCATGAATAGCTCGGGTACTCATACCCCTCGACATTAGATATGTCGTGACAATAAGTCGAGGGTGGTTCCAAAACAGTGTCATAGGGATACACATGTTCCAAGGTGGAGCCAGATGGAGAGAATATAAATGGACACTCATGGGACAAGTGAACGCTAAGAAAGTAGTATGTGCACGGTGAAGCATGGGATGGGTTGACACTCGGCACCGAAGGCGGTGGAGTAGGAGATGTGTGCGTGGACGACACAGGAGTATCAACGGTGTGCGTTTGAGAGTTAAAGCCCTGAATTAATGAATCAAGGGTCGATTTGGGCTTTTCATCAAACAAACTGCGAGAGAATGTGAAATGGCCAAAGTATTCCCGTAAAGGACGTTCTTCGGCCATGACAAGAGGAATATTTTTTTGGTTTTTAAATATTTTTCAAAAGAAAAGAAAATCTTTTTGTGATTTTTGAAAATAAGAAAAGGAAAACCTTTTTGGTATTTTAAATATGGAAAAAAAAAATCTTTTTTGGGATTTTTGAAAATATTTTAAAAAAGGAAAATATTTTTGTGATTTTTTCGAAAAAGGGGAGAAAATGGACTCTCGATTTGGGCGAACTAACGAAACCCGACTACCGAAATAATGGAATTGGACACACACGAGTCAAGAAAAAATCCTAGCGAGCACGTAGCCAATTATTATCTTCAAAATTAGTGAAATGGGTAGTCAAATTTTTAATTAAGTCCGCGAACGACAAAAATTACGGAATTTATCTTAGTGATCTTGCAAAAATGTGAGCCTACAGGGCTAGCTAGGTGGTTGATTTTAAATTTAATGACAGTTAGGGTAGCACACAATGGATACGCGAGTGAGTCGGGTGATGAAATCCTTTCTCGTTGCAATGACCGGGTCTAGGTCTTAGGTAAATTAATTCATCAAACCATTCAATTTAAGTGCGATACTAAAATGAAAAGCATATAGGAGCAACTAGTCACACAAAAAATGAACTCGCTGGCAGGAGAGTCGCGAGGGAAAAAAAATTGTACCTCCCACGTTTTTTACACACGTGGGGTGAAGACCGAGTTGAGTCGACCGGGGGAGATCCCGCCTATCTCAATCGTCCCCGGGAATCCTACCGACCCAAAGTAGAGAGACTTCAAAAATCCTCGCCTTGGACGCTCTCTCTCTACCATGTCCGGTTTCCCTTTTCGCTTTTTATTTTTTTATTTTTATGAATAATTATTACAAAAATAATATGGTGCCAAAATACACTCCAAATAAATACACAATTTTTAAAAAAAAAATCCTATGCAATCAGTCTAAGGAGGAGGAAGAATTACACTAAAAAAAAAAAAATTATAAGTCTTCAATCATGTCTCCAGGCCAAGAAAGCGGCAACGACGCCATTTGATAAGAAGCTTTTTTGGGTAAGGTCGTTGTATTGCAAAAACCACTCTCAAAATTCCCTTGAGTACCTACAAAACTTGTCTAAAAATAACTCGTATTGCGGTAAGTACGGGTATCAATCCAACTTTCAAGGTGAAACAATTAATGTGAAAACGTGCAATTCCAATTTTTTTTTAATTTTTAAAAACAATTTCAAGGGAAAAATTAACTAACAAATGCTAAAAATTATAAAATGACTAAATAATGAAAAAAATGTGCAACCGAGTGTGAAATATGTGAGAAGGTCAAGAGATGGGATTACACTGCATTTTCAATTATTTTAATTTCTCAATTTATTAATTTTGAAATATTTCGAGATAATATTAAATCGATAATCTAACTCTCGTTAAAATTATAAATTTAATAAAATCTTTTTCAGAAAATTAATTTAAAAATGTCACACGATGAAAAATTAGGACTACACTATTTTTAGAAAATTACCCGCTAGGATCAATTTAACGAAAACAATTTCAATCCTCAAATTTCAACACCGAATTAATATTCAAATATCGGAAAAACCTATCTCTAGTTCGATTCCTAATTTCAAATATTAATTCGTTCAATTAATTTACTAACTCTCGTCACATAAATTAATTGGCGACAGTTAAAATTAATTTACCTAGAAATATAAAATTAAAGAAACCAATTAATTAAACTAACATCATACGCAGTGTATCCCACCCTTTGAACGGGGTGTTTAGCCAAACATTCTCATGTGTGCATAAAGAACAAGAGATAATATGTTAAGAAGGAGATAAATTGAAAAGAGAAGGTAGAAATACAATACGCAATTTTTTTTCCAAATTTGTCTTGAAAAGCGCCTTGACACGCGTCCAACTTCTTCACAATTTTCAGCACTTGATTACAAAAAGAAAACTTAAAACTAACATCTCAAACTAATAAAAAAATTAAAATAAAAAGAAATAAAATAAAACTCTATTAAAACTAAAAAATATAATCCTAATAAAACTAAAATAAAAGAATTCAAAATCTAATAAAACTAGAAAATAAATTCCTAAAAACTAATCCTAATAAAATAAAATAAACATTAAAAATTAAAAACTAATAAAAAAATTAAAATAAAATAAAATTATAAAAATAAACGAGAAAAATAGAAAATGAAACCTAAAAAATTCTAAATAAATCTAAAATAAATCCTAAAAATAAAATGACTAAAAATAAAAATCTCGAAAAACAATAAAGGTATACAAGCTCAGCACACACGGGGCTCGGGGAATGATCTGGGCTCGGTGTAGGCTTAGGTTTGGATTACGGGACTGGTTCGGGGTATTCAGAACATATCTCGGCATGCTCAAATTGGACTCTGACTTTGCGATCTCTTTTGATTTCTTCGTTGCACGCTTTTGACCGCTTATGAGTTGCAATTGTACTGATTTAGCATTATTTGACCTGCAAAATGATAAAATACGAACATAAGACCAATTTTATTAAAAACGAGCGACTAAAATGCATCTATTCGGGGTATAAAATATGCACTTTTGGGTGCTTATCACTATGATAGACGGGATTGTTCGTCATGGTAATCGCAGATTGGTTGTCACAAAGTATTGGAGTAGCCTCTCCTTGCTTTTCACCAACTTTCTCCAAAATTCTTCTTAGCCACATCGCTTGTGAAGTTGCCAACGATGCCGACACATATTCTGCCGCGACGGATGATTACGCTACAGTTTGTTACTTCTTTGATGTCCATGAAACTGCTCCGGAACCAAGAGAAAACGCATACCCGGAAGTACTTCTCATCTCGTCAATGGAACTTGCCCAATCACTTATACAAAACCCAAGTAACTTTGTCTTAGCATTCTTTATATATATGATGCCAAAATCAGGAGTTCCTTGTATATATCTCAACAACAGTTTTGCGGCCCCAAAATAAATTTGACTCGGCTTGTGCATGTACCGAGACAAAAAACTAGTAACATACATGATATTCGGCCTCGTAGCCGTCAACTACAACAAATTTCCAACCAAACTTCTATAAATAGATGCATGGACTTCTTTGCTTCCATCTTCTTTCAACAATTTTTCATTCATTACCAAAGGTGTAGTCACCGATTTGCAATTCATCATTTTGAATTTTTCAAGAAGGGTTTTAGCATACTTGTTTTGGCAAATAAAAACACCATCTTCTTGTTGATATATTTCAATGCCCAAGAAGTAATTTAGAAGACCCAAATCGCTCATTTCTTATTTTTTCATCATATCACGTCAGAATCTTCAATCATTTTTGCATCAGTACCGGTAAACACCAATTCATCAAAGTAAAGAGAGACAATAAGAATACCGACTTCCCCGCTTCTTTTGATGTACAAGGTTGGCTCGCTTTTACTTATTTGAAAGCCTCTTTCATTGCAATTTGCATCAAACTCACTATACCATGCTCGGGGAGCTTGCTTCAAGCCATATAAAGCCTTTTTCAGCTTGTATACCTTCTCTTCATCACCTTTGATCACGAATCCTTGTGGTTGGTCAACGTATACCGCTTCATTCAACACACCATTCAAGAATGCAGATTTTACATCAAGTTGATACAAAAACCAACCTTTTTGGGTGGCCATGGAAACAAGTGCTCTAATTGCGTCAAGCCTTGCCACGGGTGCAAATGTCTCTTGAAAATCAATTCCGGGTTGTTGAAAATACCCCTTTGCTACAAGTCTTGTTTTGTTCTTTTATATTGAGCCATCTTGACTAACGCTTCGTTTGTAAATCCACTTCACACCAATGACCAATTTGTTTTTAGGCCTCTCCACCAATTCCCAAGTCTTCTTCTTCTCAATAACCTGAATTTCTTCTTCCTTTGCTAGCTGCCAGACTTCTACATTTTTAGCTTCTTCAAATGTCTCCGGTTCAGCTACACAAAAATTATAACTAGCATGCACATCATTTAAACTCCTTATTCTTCTTGGAGTTGAACTTGAAGATGAGGAGTTTGAGCTTGATGGCGAACTTGTGGACGATTGTGGACTTGCATTCGGAGACATTTGAGGAGCTTCTACATCTTTCACTTCATCTTCTTCAACACTTTGTGGTTCTTCACTAAGGGTGATAATTTGATTTTGAGATTTTTTTTCATTCCACTTCCAGAAGGCTTTCTCATCAAAGATCACATCTCTACAAATAATCACTTTTTTCCTCTTCAAGCTAAAGAGTCTACAGCCGTTTAATTTTGAGCTATACCCCACAAAGATGTATTTTTCACTACTTTCATCAAGCTTGTGTCTCACTTCTTCAGGGACATGAGCAAAAAAAATACAACCAAACACCCTCAAGTGGTTCGCGGATGGTTTTCTTCCACTCCATGCCTCAAATGGAGTTTGGTATTCTACGGCATTTGTAGGACTTCTATTCATAAAGTAAATCGCCGTATACACCACTTCTGCCCAAAAAATATATGGTGCTTTCTCATGTAATATGGATTTTCCAATTTCCTCAATGGTTCTATTCTTCCTTTTCGCCACTCCATTTTGTCATGGAGTGTACCCAATCGTTAGTTGTCTTTCTTTGCCCATATCAAACTCCTTGGAGTTGTATTCTCCACCTCTATCACTTCTCAAAATTTTTAACTAGTTTGTGAAACTTTCTAAAAATTGTATAAACATCTGATTTTTTCCGCATAAAATACACCCAAGTCATTCTTGTAAAATCATCAATAAAGGTAATGAAGTATTTATTACCGGCATGAGAAGTGTTCTTCATTGGTCCACACACATCGGTCTGAACAAACTCTAATGATGCTTTAGCTCACCAAGCTCTCTCCTTTGAAAAAGGCTCTCGGTGGTGCTTTTCAAGAGCGCATCCTTCACAAACTTCATTTACTTCTTGGATGCTCGGCAACTCGTAAACTATGCTCTTTTGTTGCTAATTCTTCATGCTTTGATAAGTCTAAGTGCCCATATCTTCTATGCCATAGTCATGTATCATCAACCACATCCATCTTCAAGGCCACATTCTTTGAGTATCGAAAAAGGAGAGAATAGTGTACCCATGCTCCGCAAGATGTCCAACACTCGATAAATTCTGGTCAAAATCCGGAACTAGCAACACATCTTGGATATACTTTGTTTCTTACCCTTGCCATTTGTTTGGACTAAGGCACCATTACCCATCCTCACTTGAAAATTAAAAGAAGCATCCATAGTAACAAAATTATGTTGATCGCCGATCATGTGATTATTACACCCACTATCAAGAAACCACTAATCATTCTTTGCTTCGATGCACGTTGACAAGCAAAAAACGTATTCCCCGTATATTCTTGTCTTTTGGTGAAGTTAGCTTGTTGGTTGTTCTTGAGCCGACAAACTTTTTGAACATGCCCGAATTTCTTGCAATTGTGGCTTTCCTTGGAACCAACAATCTTTATCAATATGGCTACTTTTCTTGCAAATACTGCACTTTTATTGATTTAAACTTTCATTACTTTCTCTTTTTTCAAAATTATTTCTACCTCTTCGTCGAGTGTTTCTTCCTCTTCCCCTTCCATATCTTCCATCGCTTGAATATTTACCTTTGGGTTGATCAAAACGTGGTTTGAACCCAACATTGAGCTTAGATTGAAAGGCACTCTCAACAAATTTTTCTGAGTGTCTACTCAACCTTTGCTCATTTGTTTTAATGGAACCCATCAATTCTTCAATACTCAATGAGGCTATTTATTTAGTTTCTTCAACAATGGCAATAATAGGGTCATACGTTTCCGGCAAACTAATCAAAATCTATTCAACATTTCTTTGATCAGAAAGTTGTTCCCCATATGTTTTATTTGATTCACAATCTCCATTAATCCAGAGAAATAATCTTTCAATAATTCCACAACCTTCATCTTCATATTCTCAAAATCTCTTCTTAAGTACTGAACTTTAATAGCCCTTACCTTCAAGGTACCTCTAAACTCTTTTTGTAGAATATCCCAAGCCTCCTTTGCTTTGTTTGCATTGATGATTCTTAAAAATGTTATTTCAGTTAGCCCTTGTTGGATTGTACTTGGGGCTTTTGCAACCTTCTTCTTGTGATCCTTCAACGTCTGCTTTTCAGCATTCGGTAAAGCCGTGATATCCTCCAGTTCATCAAACCCATCTTCAACATACTCCCATAAATCAAACGAAAGCAAAATGGTTTTCATTTTTACAGACCATCAATCATAGTTCTCTCCATCAAAAATTGGAATGGAGAGCTGTTGTGTACCCATTTGGTTGCTGAAACTTGTCAATAAATTTTCTGTCACTTTTCGTCGAATTTGTTTTCCGGCAAATAGATCACGCCCAACTCTTCATCTGAACAGAGCTCTTATACCACTGTTGGTTTATATGAGAACTATATTGTATTACTAGAAGAAGAAGTGGGGAAGAAAGCATGATATAAGTTGGAGAAGACAAGCTTTTGCATAGAGAGAGAAGTGCTGTTTTTTTCAGCTAGGTACATGAAAACAGGGGAGATAGATTATTTCCTGCTCTCTGCAGATTTTTCTCTTGTTTAGCCAAAGGAAGACTAGTCTTAAAGACCATTAAAGTAGGTACAACAAAACACCTTGGTACAACTAATGACAAAAGCATTAATTTTAAAACCGGGGGGGGGGGGGGTGCTACGTTGAGCACGCCGCTGACAGTTTGTGACTCGCTGGGGTCAGACTTCGGCAGTCTTAACAGTGGTCAACGGCGGGAGGAGCGAAATGCCAAGGGAAGGTGATCCTCACAGGTATAGATTTGAGGTCAGTGGGGACGATAACCTTTGTTGCTGCTGATGTGAGCTATGGCATGACGTGATGGTAAAATGGCCCAACGGCTAGGGGTGATAGCCGAAGTTCTGGGCGGGGTTACGAGGGCCACGCTAGGGCTTTAGTGGTCGTTTCCTTCAGCCGGTGGGTGGTGGTGGTTGTTTGGATGACAAATGGTATGCTCGATTGACACCACCCCGTACTCCAATAGTCATCATCCATCATCGGTATTCCAAGAGCACCGCCATTATGATAGAAGCAACACAAATTATTGACACATGCAGGAAATAATGGATCCAGCTCAATCTCTCACAATATCAAATATACTGTGTCTTGCATAATTAACGACTACAATATATATATATATATATATATATATATATAGGCTAAGAGAGGCTGACATAAGTCATACATCACAATAGAAGATTCTACATATTCAAAAGATGGCTTACAATTTTTAAATGAAAAGAATGTGTAAAAAGACTTGTACATCTCTCGAACTTTCACGCTTCTGCATCACTATCTCTCTTGTTCCCCTTTCAGTTGATCAATTAAGTTCCTTTCTTCATTTTACGCAACTTCTTTCTTAGTTGATGCTTTAAAAATGGAATTTAAACTGTTTTTTTGGGGTTGAGTTGTCACGGAAAGCCTTTCTCATGAGGATGACTATATGACATAATTATGCTTTTTTTTCGTAAAATTGAAAAAAGGTTTTTTAGTATACATGACATAATTATGCTTTTTTTTTTCTTCCTAAAATAGAAAAAAGGTTTTTTAGTATACATGCGTGGTTAGGTATTGTGAAGCTTTTGCATGGAAAAGATACAGAGATCATAGTTGTCAAGTTGTGAATAAAAAATCTCTGAATTGTGAATTGAATTGTAACTTAATAGAAAATGAAAAAAATGATGTTAAATAATGTATAAACATGTAGAGAATGCAATATATTAAACAATGTAGTATATAATAATGTAAAACCAGTAAACCAAAGCTAGTAAAGAAGTGGTCATACCATCACATTGGACCAACAAATACGTTTTTGAGGTGGAATTGCAATTCATTCAAGAGGTCAAAATCTGTACTAGAGGTTGAATCACTATCAATAATTGAGATCGAAATTTGATCACGTTCGATTCAATCCGTCTTGCAATCCATTGTAAAAGGCTGGATCAAATAGTGATTGAGTCCTCATATATGTCATAATGAGCGTCAACAGCATGCAGTGAAAACATGTGATTTTGACATAAACTGAATCACAAGTGAGTCGGGCTGTGCTGTAATTCTAGAATCGGTTGAGAGAATCATGCGCTTCAATTCGTTTTCATATTAGATTCTCTACAATTGATCAGGTTTGGAATCGAATTGAATCATAAGATTTGTATTGTTAACCGTATGATTCTGATAACTATGCTGATTGCCCCACCACTATCATGGGAGGTACTTCGTTTTCTTTTCTAAAATGATCTGGACTGGACTTTTGCGGTGATACCTTACTACTAGGCTTCCTAATAGGTTGTTTTGTATCTTGTTGTGCAGGGAAGCAGTTGGAAAAATTCTTGCACGAGGTCATAGTCGTGTTCCAGTCTACTCTGGAAATCCAAAGAACATTATCGGACTCTTACTGGTCTGTGTAAACTCCAAGAATTATCACAATAATCTGTTATCGAGTATATGATCTTCCATTATCGCTAGCCAGCTGATTAGGTTCTAACTTTTTATCATTATCCCTTTGTTGTTTGGGACATAGGTGAAAAGCCTTCTTACAGTGCGGGCAGAAACTGAGACTCCAGTTAGTGCTGTTTCCATCAGGAGAATTCCTAGGTATTTGGACTTTCACCTCCCACTTTTTATCTTATGTGTTACGCCCCATCTTTTTAATACTTTGAGATGTACCCCCCAAAGATCGCTAAAGCTTATTAACTGTCCCAAAAGATCCTGAGTATGACTCTTTGTGATCTTCAGCAACACTTTTGGGGGGTATCTCACATCTAAAAAAACTTGTGCGTTTAATTTATAAGTTGGAACAAAAATAGTCACCCTTCTTATTTTATGAATTTTATTTTCCAGTCTGAATATTCATGCATTGATATTCCAGGGTTCCAGCAGATATGCCCTTGTATGATATCCTCAATGAGTTTCAAAAGGGAAGCAGTCATATGGCAGCTGTGGTGAAAGTGAAAGGCTACAGGGAGAATGTTGGAGAAACTAAAGTTACCAATTGGAGTTCTCCATTAACAATCCCCTTGCTACCCAAGCATGATGAAGAATCGGATAATGTTGTCGTTGATGTTGATAGGGCCTTAAAGCCTACAACAACAAACAAGCAAACCCTTCAACAAAATGGTGACGCAACAAACAGTTTGAACCTTCAGCCAGAGGATATTGAAGATGGGGAAGTCATTGGCATCATCACCCTGGAGGATGTTTTTGAAGAACTTCTTCAAGTAACCTTTGTTTCTTTGCTCAATTTCCTATTGATTGACGTAAATGATGCCAAATGGAAATTAAGAACTCACACTTTAACCCCCAATCACTAAACTCTCCAAAATATAGAATACGTCAAATGAGGCTACAAATGGGGTATTTATAGGTGGGAAGTAGCTTGGGCTCTAAGCTACTAATGATCTAATTACAAATGTACCCCTTAATGCCACTTAACCTTCCCACCACTAAATACTAAACAAACAAAAGGAAAATACAACCAATTAACAAAATAAAAGAAATAACAAAAATACTATAAAATCTTAAAAATGACGAAAATATCCTCAAGATACTCCATTCACATCTTTCTCTTCGCCTTCGAAAAAGCTCTCCTCGAGCTTTGAAAGTTGAGGATGAACAAACTCTTCAAAATATGGGGCTGAGAAGACAAGAAAATGCATGAGGCCCCTAAATAATTTCGTCAACTATATGAAATGGCTCTTCAAAATTGGAGAATCACGTGAAAAGTGCCAAAAATGTGCGGAAGGAGGCAAAACTTTGTGGGGTCAAAAGTAAGTTCTGAAAATTTGAGGAAGATCCTTCAATTCTTGCGTCAAGATCATCATCTTCCTCTTGCCTCTCATGTGAATCATTAAAAATAGCTTCCACCCGGGTCAAAAACCAAGTTTTGATGGACAAACCCTAGTTCTTGAATTTGTTGGAGGGTCCCACCTAGGGTAGAGGGTAGATAAGCTAGCACAAGAGGAGTTTGGGTCAAAATGGGTTGGAATGGGATTGAATTTGGGGAAGAAAGGTTCTTGATTGGTTCTTGGTAATTTTTAAGGGTGGGGGCGTGTTGGTTTAGGGTTTCAAATGTGGGTATACATGTTTGAGTGGATTCAAACACGAGAGGGAAGGTGGGGAGGCGGGGGTTTGTGTTTATGGGTTCTTGGATATGAGGGGGTAGAAACCCTAGGGGTTCTTGATCGAAATCTTGCCCATTGATCACTATGGGCTCATTTTCCACCGAAATTAAAACATTTGAGCATGATTGTTGATTGGTTGACTTCTTGATTGCCAGATTGAGATTGGAATACTCTTGAACACCATCGGTGGGTTTTATGGTCTCTTTTGATAGTTGGAGACCACGAATGATGTCGGCGATCGTTCGGGAGGGAGTTCCGATCACAGGAGGGATGGATTGCACCTGGGTTGGTGTGTTTTGTGTCGGAGATGGATTGGGTTCAGTGGTGGTGGTGGTGATTAATTGGCCGGAGATTCCGATTGGGGCATGACTCGTCGTCGAGACATCAAGAAAGCCAGCCGGACGTGTGTAGCCTTGACTCGGGACTGTGAGGACAGTTCTGGGCAACTGCTGTGTTGGCACAAGTTCTTGACAACCGCCGAGGGTTGCGGTGCTCCAATTGGTGTCGGGGAAGACCTGTAGATGTGGCCGACCTGCTGTCGGTAGTCGCGCCTAGCACCAGAGTGATCTGCTGCATTTGGGCAAGATTCCGACGTCAATCCGACATATTTTTGAGACTGTGATGCCGACAGGAGAGTCTGGGCAGTAGCCGGGGGCAGAAGAGGCCCTGTCGGCATCGGCAGAAGGGTGTTGGGGTGGTCGACCTACTGTCGGAGGTCGCAACTGTGATCGGGGTAATTGGCAGTAATCGGGCAAGGGTTCTGCTCTTGCCGGTGGGTAGAAGTGGCGGCAGAAGGTGGCCAAGTGGTTACCGAGGTTGTTGAGAGGTTTCTTGATGTGGCGGTGGGTTTGGATGAGTCACGTTTTTTTTTTGTGGGTGGGATGTGAATTGGGTTGCGGAAGCGTATGTAGAGGAATTTTGGGGGCTAGGTTAGGTTTAGGGTTTTAGGTGGTGGTGGAAGAGAGGCGAGTCTCAAGATCCTCCATTCGCGTCAAGAGGTGATCCAAGATTCTCGCGATTCGATCATTACGAGTTTCCACGGGAGCATATCTCCTATTAAAATCTATCTTGACGTTGTTTACGAGTTTTTTTTTTTTTTTTACAACAACAACAACAACGGGTAGAACCAACGAGGTTCTGATAGCAACTGACGTAAATGACGCCAAATGAGAATCAAGAAGAAGATATCTCACACTTCAACCCTCAATCACTAAACTCTCCAAAATATAGAATACCTCAAATGAGGCTACAATTGGGGTACTTATAGATGGGAAGTAACTTGGTCTCTAAGCAACTAATGATGTAATTACAAATGTACCCCTTAACGCCATTTGTCCTTCCCACCTCTAAATACTAAATAAACAAAAGGAAAATACAACAAATTAACAAAATAAAAGAAAATAACAAAAATACTATAAATTCCTAAAAATGACGAAAATATCTTCAAGATTCTCCATTCACATCAGCTTCATTCTAGAATATCAAATTGATGGGCCCCATCACCTTTTCATGTCCTTTTTAATGATAAAAACATGCTTATCAATATATACTTCATCCCAATTAAGAGTGCCTTTCAAACCTTTTAGGGGGGAATATTATATATGGTAAATTTACCGTTTCAAATATTGTAAGTATCTGTCCTGCCACACAGCGATTAATGCTAGAATTGCTGGAACTGAAAAATTAAGTGCAATGCTTTCTTTGTCGGAGACAATAAGGCCGCCGTCTCTAAAAAAATTGTTTGGGATAATGGTATCAAACAGAAGTCGATTGCAAGAAAATAAGTCTTGAACTCTTTTCCACGATACATGGTTTGAGCTATTATTTCCTCTCCTATGTTTTGTCTGGTAACAGTTTATATGAATTTTTAGTAATCGACACCATACAAGTAAGTTATTTTTAGTAATTTATAACGGTAAATTACGAATTTCACCTTTTATACATTTAAAAAAAATATGATTCGAAATTTGGGACGATCTTAAAAGATAAACAAGAACTGTAAAGTGGGATGGACAGAGTAATACATCCAGTTGGTCCATACTCGTTTGAACTATATTGCAATCGGATCATCAGTACCATGTTCATCAACTAACTTGATAATTCAAAACCCGAGTGTGGTTTGATGTTTTTTAATGGTACTCTTTAGTTTATTAGAAAGGTAATGTCCAAAACTCCCATGAACTACGAAACTTTTGCCAGAAACACCCCTAAACTATTTTTGATGCAAAATTTCTCCTTAACATAATTTAAAAAAAAAACTTCTGCAACCTGTGGCGACAAAAGATTATGATTTTTCTGTATTAAAAATAATTTAAGGGGGTTTCCAGCCAAAAAATGCAGAGTTAAGAGTTTTTCCTTTTGCACTTCACCCTATGTATGATAAAAAGACATCTTTGACATTTCTTTCTTACTCTATTAGTTGCATTTCTTCTGAATAGTTATTTTTAATTTTGACCACTGGTACAGGAGGAAATTGTAGATGAGACTGATGTATATATTGATGTACATAAGAGGTATTTGGAGTCAGACTTTGCTTTCTCTTTTTATTTGAAGTCACTTGTCCTAAATGCTTACTTGACTCGATCATTGCATTATAATTATTGCAGGATACGTGTGGCTGCTGCTGCTGCTGCTTCTTCCGTTGCCCGGGCACCTTCAACTCGGAGGCTGATTGCTCAAAAGTCTTCGGTAAGTTAAACATCAATTATTTTATCTCCATTTGCAGTTGATCTGAATGGAGGACACATGATGTGTAGTGGGAGCGGAAGCGATTATATATTAGTTACACAATAACAACATGTTTAGAGGCCATTGGCCTAAGAAATATCTCTAAATCAACTATAAAAAAAATATTGTGGTCAGTACAAATGAAGGGCCTAAGGCCCTATTTAAAGGAAAAGGTTAGCTTGCTAGTCAAGCTAACTCTAAATGGGAAAGACTAAAAAGGATAAAAGTAACCAAGTGACAAATTAACCCTCAATTACTAAGCTCCTGCATCAGTCTCCCCCATGAGAGCTCTTTAGGTACTCCGTATACTGGCGGTAAAAGTCTGAGTCAATGCGCTGGAGTGTAGCGTAAGTGATCTAAGAATCCTCGGAATCGGTTCGTCCGTGCCAACGGACTAGGAAACGGGTAGAATCCCCGGAAGGGGAAAATACTGTCTCAGAGGCGAGGATCCCTCAATGCAGTCAACATGGGAACAGACCGGGTGGCCCCCGGCCGGTGGCAAGGGGATCGGGGGAACATGTTCCACGGAACGGAGAGAGATCCGCCACGTTGAACGTGCGGTGCATGCGAAAGTCAGGTGATAAGTCCACCTCTTATGCATTGTCCCCATAGCTACGGACAATGGGAAACGGAATGAAGCGGCGCATGTGGAGCTTACTGTGACGTGAGGCTTCTGAAGGTAAATCATAACAAGGTAGCCCGGTTGGAAGACGACACCGCATCGGTGGACATCCGCATGCTCCTTGTAAGAAGCATAAATTCGTTGAAGGCGAGCAGAGTCAATCGGTCACCGAACACAATCTGGGGAGTCTTGGAGGCGATGCTGACAGGATTGGTGGGAGTTAACACTGTCAACTAGAATGTAGGGGAGGTACCCAACACAATCTAGAATGGAGACAACTCCATGGAGTAGTTCACGGTGTTGTTGAAAGCAAACTCTGCCTGGGCGATGACAATATTCCATCTCCGGGGAGTCTTGGAGGCGATGTAACGAAGGAGATTGCCCATGCCCTTGTTGACAACCTTTGTCTGAGGTGGAAGGCGGCGGAGAACTGGAATGAATAACGGAGTAGATCCCAAAGAGTCCGCCAAAAATGCCTTGTAAATCGTACAACCCTGTCTGAGGTGATTTTACATGGGATTCCGTGGAGGCGAACTATCTCTTGAAAGTAAAGAGTAGTGACATGGGACTCGTCAGCCGTCCGAGAGCGGGGAATAAAGTGAGCCATTTTGGAGAATCGATCCACTATTACAAAAATAGAATCATGTCCCCTAGCGGTACGAGGGGTGTCAACAATGAAGTCCATCGAAACATCCCACCACGACTGATCCGGGATAGGAAGAGGAGTGTATAGCCCAAACATTTTTGTGTTGTCCTTTCGGCAGTCTAGAAAGTGCAACACTGTCGTATATAGGTGTTTATATCTTGCTGCATAGTAGGCCAATAAAAGCGCTCCTGAAGGGCAGTGTGGGTGCGAGCCTGACTTATGTGTCCCGCCAATCCACCAGAATGAAACTCAACAATAACCTTCTCCCGAAGAGAAGAAGTGGGAATGCAGAGAGCTGTACTCCAGAACAAATAGTCATCGGAGGCCACATTGTTATGCTGACACGCGATATAAATAGGGGTGAATTGAATATTAAACGAGTATAAGGCGCGCACCTCATCAAAGCCAAAGACCTGGTTGCGAATCGTGATGAGAGCACGAGTACGATGTCTGAGAGCATTGGCCACCTGATTGTCCTTCTCTGGCGTGTAGTGGAGGTGAAAAGTGTCTCTGGAGATATGCAATTCACTGGAAATGGTGGTTAGTGATCCGACACTGATTGTATAACTAGCGGAGGGCCTCATATTCTGACTTGATGACAAACTCGTGAAAAAGGTGGGCCTGCCGAAACTTCACCCCCTTGATGACAGTGTAAAACTCGAGGTCGTAGGTTTAATAATTCAGGGCGACCCCTGATAGCTTCTGACGGATGTACGCAACTGGCTTCTCATTCTGGCTGAGAACAACACTCATTTCGATTTTACAGGCATCGCAAGACAACTCAAACATCTGGGTAAAATCAAGAAAGGTGAGGACCGGGGCCGAGGTCATCAAATCTTTGTCATCAAATCTTTGATGCGACTGAAGGCACTTTCTGCCTCGTCCGTCCATCGAAACTCGGCACTAAAGGAGAGAACATCTGGTCTGTGATGCGAGCTATGTCGGTGCTAAAATCCGCGATAAATTCCGTGAAAACTACGTACCTAAGAGATAGAGGTGGGGGTGGGCCAGTCCACGATGGCTTGAATCTTAGCCTCAACAACATGTACCCCGTCGCCGGAGACCACATATCCCAGGAAAGTGACTGAAGGAATCATAAAGGAACATTTCTTCAGGTTGAAGTAAAAACGCTCCGCACGAAGAATGGCCAATACTTGGGCTACATGGGCCAAGTGCTCCTTCTTGGATCAGCAATAGATTAGGATATCGTCAAAATGCACCATTACAAACTTGCCCATGAAAGGACGGAGGATCTGGGGCATACCACACATAAAAGTGGAAGGAACGCTGGATAAACCAAACAGCATAACGGTTCACTCATTCAGGTCGTCCTTCGCCTTGAAGGAGGTCTTCCACTCGTCCGCGAGACGCAAACACATCTGATGATAGCCACTCTTCAGATTTAACTTTGAGAAGACTCGAGCACTGTGCAACTGGTCTAACATATCCTCTAGACGAGGAATGAGAAATTTGTACTTGACCGTGATCTTGTTGGCGGCTCGACTATCTACACACATCCGCTTACGTCTATCTTTCTCAGGGGCCTGGAGGGCGGGAATGGCACAAAATGACATGCTCTCCAATAAGGCCTCGGTGACACAGCTTCGACACTTGTTGCTGTAACTCTTCATGCTCGGTCGGAGACATACGGTAGTGAGGAAGGTTGGGGAGAGAGGCTCCCATTACGAAATCGATCGCATGTTGAATGTCTCTGAGGGGTGGAAGTCATCTGGGGTGTGCAAACATCGGCATAAGTGTCCCTGAGGTTCAGAATCTCTGAGGGCACATCGGATTCCGGCGTGCTAATGGGGCTAATAAGGGCATATCAAAGACCGGTGTCGGCTACCTCATTGGTCAAATCTTCATGGGAAATGATAAGTGCCGATGGGTGGGCTGGTCTAGTCGAAGCTCACACATCGGGTGTAACTAGAACTACTGGCCAAGGTCCTGGAATGTACAAGTGTTGGTACGACCGCCATATATACTCGAGTGGTCATACTGCCAGGGTCGTCAGAGGAGTAAATGGCACACCTGCATATCCACAATGGTGCATAGGACCTCATCGACGCAAGTGCCGATGGAAAAAAAAACTCGACACTGCCGGCTTGAAGAAATAGCTCTGTTGCTACCGCGCCATCTGATATAGAATGGCCTAGAGAGGGGCTCAATGGGGAGGGACAATATATCAACCAAGCGACCAAATTGTCACTGGCGCTTCCGTTAATGATGATGGTGAATAAACTCCCCTTGGATGTGTAGCGTGTGAAAAACAAACTTGTATGAAGCCAACTGGAACCTTCCAGGGTTCAACCTGTGCAGTGAGGGTGGGGGAGACCACCGATGTATGGATAAGGTCGGCTGAAAGCGGGTTATGGGAGATAGCAACACGCTTTGCTTGGAGATGGCAAAACGTGGCGCGACGGTGGTAAAATGCTCAAAGAGGGACATCCGATCTATAAATGGGATGATTTGGGTTCAAATGGGTCAACGGGGGTTGAGATTAGGCAGGGGGTTCACTTTTAATAGGTGGTACTCTTTTCGGGGTAGGATCAGACGGAAAAGTACTCGGGGTTGGTCGGATCTGCCTGTCGGCTATTCAGGGTCTGAAACGGGGATGATGTACCTTGGATCTGCTCCGGGCTGGAGGTGGTAAGGTCGAATCTTTCTAGTCATATATATTACTAAAAAAATGGATTTCTTTAGTTAAGTAGCGTAGCAAGAAGCCCCAAATCCTTGATTTGGCCAGGAAAGACTGCACTGCTTTGGCCCAGGAAGCGAAGGGAATGAGCTCGACTGCTTCTCCTCCAAACTTTTTATCCGTGCCCCTTCCGCATCGCGAAACCGACGACTGAGAGTGGCTGGACAGAGGCAGAATCTTCACGTCTGTTGTTAATTTTTGACAGGAGAATAATGTGGCGATTTTGTTGACTTTCCGGGAAGGAGCATTTGCCGAAGATGCGAGCACGCTTGGGTGGCACCACCCAAAGTCCCAGTCGTCCACCAACATATTTGGATACCCAAGAGAAAACCTTGCTTTGACTAATTATTAACTACACAACAATAATAAAATGTTTAGAGGTCATTGGCCTAAGAAATATCTCTAAATCAACTCTAAAAAAATATAGTGGTCAATACAAATGAGGGGCCCAAGGCCTATCTAAAGGAAAATGTTAGCTTGTTAGTCAAGCTAACTCTAAATGGATAAAAGACTAAAAAAGACAAAAATAAGACAAAAATGACAAAATAACCCTCAACTAATATGCTCGTGCATCAGCGCAGGGCGTGTTTGATTGACTTTTTTTTTTCCATGTGAAATACTTCATTTCAGTTCTTTAGTTTTGTTTTCTGCTTGGTTGCAAATGGATTTAATGGAACATTAACACACACACTCTATCTTTACCTCATTTTTAATGGAATATATCTCTTACCAATACCCCCAAGGAATTTGATTCATAAAAAGCTGAAAAATTAAGAGAACGTCTCTCCAAATCACTCATATATTTTTTTTTTTTTGTTTTTCAAACTTCTCATAAAGTGAATTATTTTTAAATATTTTTGTAACTTTGTAACTAAATGTACCCAGCTCAACGCAACCAACACTTTTCTCAATCACTTGGGATCGTCTACACTAATTTTGTTTCTCTAATCAGTTCTCTTTAGCACAATGTCCCTCGTTGAGTCGTGCGACACTATGCCTTTCTTAACATTCCAAGTCAATTTGGGTCTACCTTTTCCCTTAACTTTATCATCAATATTAACGAACCCACTCTCTCTTAACGAGAACCTTATTGGTTTATGATTGACGTGACCAAACAATATAATGCAATTTTCTCTCAATTTATCTTGTATGATAGATACTTTTAGTGTTTCACGAGTATGTTCATTTCTACTTTATCCTTTATAGTTTTACCACATGTCCACCTTTACATCCCATTTTTGCCACGCTTTGCTTCGTTGTTGCCCGACACTTTGTCCCATAACTTCAAATGTACACGTTTATCACATAATATCACATTATACGCCAATAGTTATATATTTGTTTCTGTCCTAATTATTTTAATCTCTCTTGCATTTAGGGTTTCCCTCCACACTTCCAAATATTTTCCTGTTTCCCTCCACACATCCACTAAAACAATATCAACACCTCATCCTGTATTCTTCCAATCAATTTATCCATAACTAGCGCGAAAAGATATAAGGATTTAGAGCAGAAGCTTGCAAAGAACTAGAAATTAACTACTATTCTTTTGTTTCTCTTAGTATAGTCATTCACGTAAATGGTGTCAAATGGAAGTAAGAAGAAAATAACTCTCGTTTAAACTCTCTCAAATCTCAATATCTCAAAATGGTAGAATGCCTCAAATGAGGCTGCAAAAGAGTATTTATAGGTAGGAGGTTGCTTGAGCTCCAAGCTATCAATATAATTACAATTATGTCCCTAGATGCCTCTTGATCTTCCTTCCTCTAAATACTAACAAAAGAAATTATAAGAAAAATACAATGTACTACTAAAAAGAATAAAAGTCTAAAAAATGACGAAAAGGTCACTATTCACATCACTCTCTCCCCTTGAAAGAGTTTGTCCTTGAACTCAAAAGAGAAGGCCTTCAATGTCACTGTCTAGACCAGAATAGTAATGAGGGCATGCTTGGGTGGATCCTCCACCATCTCCTCCAGGTACTCACGGTCGCCAGAAGCTAGGAGAGCGCGACGTCGTGGAAGGGAGCAATCCCAAGCTCTATGGCCAACCACCCCACAATTATAACATTTAAATGTTACCGGGCGAGAGGATGCAGGAGGTGGGGCAGTGGATGCCGGAGCAGTTGAAGTAGATGGAGCCATAGGAGCACTAGAAACCACAGGACTGAAGGAGTTGGAGTGGAGCGACCACCACGAGGCGGAGGGGCAGTCTGATGGAAGGACTCTACTTTAGTGGCGTACTCGACCGCCTTCGCAATGGAGGTGATGTCATGTAAAGCAAGATCCCGCTGAATATAACTCTGCAGCTCGTGGATATAACGAATAATCTGCTGCTCCTCACTCTGCCAAGACGGGCACGAGTACATATAAGCTGAAAACGCTCCGTGTAGTCTAAAACTGACGTGTCCTGCCGGAGAAAATGTATTCGAAAGAAGAGATCGTGCTCGTAGGTAGTGGGAACAAAGGTGACCATCAACTGTGCACAGTCATATGCCAATGTGTTCTGATGCGCTTTTCCTTATTTTCCTTATTTTAGTTATTCTAAGGCTAGTAATATAATAAAATAATACGTACCTTGAATTTTGAAAATATATCCGTATGTTTGGTAGCCATCTTTCTCACATGCATGCTCTATAATCAATATATAAAATGTATTTCTCAACATTTAATAAGCAATATACAAAACATATTTTTCGTAATTCAATAATTAATATCAATAATCATTCAATAATCAATAATCAGTACAAAATGATTCAATATAAGAAATGTATTTTTCACCTTGAAAATGAAACATATAGACTTTTGATCGGAAGTCGGTCGGCAATTTTAGCCTTTTTTTGGACGAGAGACAGAGAGGCTTGGGATACTGTTTGCCCTTTGATTGTTTTGGATGAGATATTGGTCCGGTTTGTTTAAAAAAAATTCTTTAAAAGGCGATATCATTTTATTAAAGCGTTTTTGTTTTTAAAAAAAAGTGCATCTTAAGCCTTTTACCAAGAATTAGGCGTAAAAGGCTTAAGGCGGGGCGTTTCTCCCAAGCCTCAAGCCTAGGCGCGCCTTTTAGAACACCGAGTATGGATGGGGGCGGAAGCGTGGGGTAGGGGATATGGGAATGATGATCCATAGAGGTGGGTGGAGCCGGTGGGATGGAAGGGAAATGGTGGGAGATGGGTGGCTCATGGTGTCTATGAGGATTGTGGCGGGGATGGGTCGAAATATGGTAGAAGGATCGTAACGAGGGGAGGGCGTATTGGGATTTTGGATTTGTGGAGGTAATTTGGGTGGTATGAGAATATGGGATGGTGGTAGAGGGGAAGATGGTGAATGATGGTGTAAATTTATGTCGGGTGGTGGTGGTGGTTTATTGGTTGGTTCATGGTAAATTTTGAGGGTGGATGTATGATGGCTTAGGGTTTTAAATGTGGGTACATGTGTTTGATTTGATCTAAGCGAGGGTATGTAGTGGAGTTGGGGTTTGTAATTAGAGGCTCTTGTTCATGTGTTGGTTGAAACCTTACTAATTCTTGGTCATAAAATTTGTCGGCGACCACCATTTGAGTGGTCTGATCAAGGGACGGACGGGGTTTTGCCCGGTGACATTCAGAGTAAAATTCGTGCCGATCGCAGCCAAAAATGGTTCGCCCGCTGACATCGGAGCCGTCTAAGTTTGTCTGGGTTGTTTGTCCACTGGAAATTGGTCTGATTTGTTGAAAATGGCCGGATGCAAGCCAGAGGAACAGATCGGCTCTGTGTGTGTGACCTGGTTTGTGCGATGTAGTGTAGTTGTTGGGCAGAGAGTGTCGGAGGCTGTGTGACCTCCGTCTGGCGTCGGAATTGCTCCTAGAATAGGCGTTGGTGGCCGGCCACCACCACTGTTGTCTTTGATTTCCTCGGATGGTGTTGATGTGACATTAGGGCTTGCTGAATTTGATTTTTTTTTTGAGTAGGGGTGTTGAATGGGTTGAAATTGAAGAATTAGGGTTTGGGTTTTGAGATGGTGTAGGGGTGGTGTGAGGGCGGTCGGTGGTGGTAGGCGGGCATCAATGGCATCCATCCGAGTCACTAACTAGTTGAGAACCTCTTCAAAACGATCGGTACGAGTCTCCACGGGTGCGTATCTTCTTCTTGGTCCCATTTGGCGTTGTTTACAATTTTTGTCTACACAACAACAACAACAATAACAACGGGTAGAACCAGCGAGGCTCTGATACTAATTGACGTAAATGGCGTCAAATGGAAGCAAGAAGAAAATAACTCTCATCTAAACTCTCTCAAATCTCAATATCTCAAAATGGTAGAATGCCTCAAATGAGGATACAAAAGAGTATTTATAGGTAGGAGGTTGCTTGAGCTTTAAGCTATCAATCTAATTACAATTATGTCCCTTGATAGATCCCCCTTGACCTTCCTTCCTCCAAATACTAACAAAAGAAAATACAAGACAAATACAATGCATTACTAAAAAGAAGAAAAGACTAAAAAATGACAAAAAGGTCCCTATTCACATCATTCATGGCTCCACGATTTGATCATTGCTCATATCAGTATATCTACTAATAACTCCTTTATAAATTTAAACCCCACCATGATCTAAAGGAACCTATCATACACCTCCAAATCAATAAAAATCATTTTATTTTTTATGTTTCTACTTTCCCAGGATAGCTTTCTGACGTAAACTACACGTCAATGGCTTAAAAGAAATACCAAACCCTAACTTTAGAGAGAAAATCAAATGATTCCTTATATTTCAAAATAGAGGAATGCCTTCAAATGAAGACTACATGAGTATTTTAAGGGAGAAGTAGCTTAGGCTCCAAGCTAAGGCACTAATTACAAAAATGCCATTACTACTCCTAACCTCTAAATACCAAAGCAAATAAAGGAAAATACAACTAACACAAATGAAGAAAATACAAAAGAAATTAAAAATGACAAAAATAACCCTAGAATAGGGTCCATTTCCATCACTCTCCCCCTCTTAAAATCAAACTCGTCCTCGAGCGTAAAAATGGGGACTCGAGAGGAAATGCAAAAAATAGGTGTCTGGGTGAGCTCACAGTGGGAGACCCAAGGAATCGCCTTCCAGAACAGTAATCAGAGCATGCCGTGGGAGCTCTTCGGAGGCGTCCAAATAGTCAGGTGGATCATCCATCGCAAATAGGGCACGACGCCTCGGAAGAGAGCAGTCAGAAGCTCGGTGGTCAATAATGCCACAGTTGTAACACTTGAATGTAGGGGGGCCCGGTGGGCGTGGTATCGCGGCAGCAGTAGTGGAGGTGGAAGCTGATGCTGACAGAGTAGGGGCTGGGGCTAGTGTGAGTGGGGCTCGAGAGGCCGGGAGAGCTACGGGCACTGTGTGGTAAGTCTCGACTTTGTTCGCCTACTCGACCGCCTTCAGGAAAGCCGGTATCTCCCTTAGACCGAGATCGTGCTGAATATGCGGCTGTAATCCCAATATATAGTGGCTGATCTGCTGATTCTCCGTCTCGGGAAGGCGAGCTCTGGTGCATAGAAGCTGGAACTGCTCCGTGTACTCCACTACCGATAAAGTGTCTTGCCTGAGAGACTGAATGCGAGCTAAGAGGTCGCGCTCGTAGGTAGGTGGAAAGACGTCTGGAGAGCGGTCTTCAACTCATGCTAGGTCTGAATAGGAGGCAATCCGGCCGCCGTGCGGTGGTAGCAGAGGTCGTTCCACCAAACCCGGGAAAATCCCTGGAATTTGGTGGCTGCAGGAGAACACAGGAGTGGCCTTGAACCCGTTTGTACTGAAAAACTGTCTCCATCGAAGCTAACCAATCGACCATGGTGTCAGGAGAGAATCGCCCGGTACCTTAACCCCAATATCCCCCCGAAGACTCCGAGAGAGTAACTGTAGTGCCGTCGACAGGTGGTCGTCCTCCGGTCGAACCTCTAGGCCCACCGCATCACCTGGCGCAGGTGCCGCAAAACCCGCAGGGATCGGTGGGAGTTGAACTGGTGGTGGATGAGAGGCGTAAGGATGTGGAACCTTGGGAGGTGCACGGGAGGCGCGATGGGGGCACGTGCCAATCAAGGTGGCCGTACTCTCCACAATAATAGCACTGGCGGTCCTGAAGCGAAACGAAGCGGGGAGGGTCAGGTGGTGGGGGAGGGATCCACTCGAGGATGCTGTTGTGGGTATCCCTGGTGTCGGTAGATGAAGACGCATCCGTGCAGGACAGGGAGAG
The DNA here is from genome assembly GCA_949130495.1 of Sambucus nigra. Classification (NCBI taxonomy): domain Eukaryota; kingdom Viridiplantae; phylum Streptophyta; class Magnoliopsida; order Dipsacales; family Adoxaceae; genus Sambucus; species Sambucus nigra. The sequence goes on from OX422218.1 coordinate 135,947,307, forward strand.
GTCATGGTGGGAAGGGGTATGGTGTGATGGTGGGATACCAGGGGGAGGTGGGTATGTAGGCATACGATGAGTCGGTGCCACAGAGGGGTGGGAGGCGTCAAAAAAATTGATCGGGTCGGTGTATGGGGGTGGACCGTGACTCGAGGGGTTAGGAGGGCTAAGCTTTGGGTCGGTTTGGTGAGGGTAGGGTAAAAAAAAGGGTCGGATGGGGTCGAGAGTGGGCCGAGGCAGATATGAAGTGGACGGTCCTAAAATTGGGGGTGGGTTCATCTCGGTATAGTAGGGTTGGGAGTCTAGTTGGGGATTCAAATCGAGTGGGGGCCATTTTTGAGGATTGGTTTGGGGGTGGACTAGGGTTTCGACACCTAGGGAGTGGGGCGGAGGGCTGGAAGGAGTCGGACGACAAGGGGAGGGGTCGGAAGAGGTTCGGTGAGGCAGGTGGTGCACAGCGGGACAATGTGGGGGAGAAGGGGCTGACCCGGGTCGGGTCGGGTCGGGTCGAGGGGTTTAGGGTGGCATTCAACAGGGTAGGGGCTGCCGTATGGGGGCAGCAGGGGTGTGCGGCAGTGGGGGAAGGGCTGCTGGCCTCGAGTGGCGCCTGGGGGATGGTGGTGAGGGCTGCTAGGCTAGGGTTTAGGGGTGGGGTGGGGGGGGGCGGGTAGGGAAGTAGTAGGGCTTAGGAGGGCGGTGGGGGTAGGGTTTGGGGCTGTTTTTGCGTGGGGACAGCAGGAATATGGGGGCTAGGGTTTAGGCCACTTGGGTGGGAGGTATTGGGTGTTATTTGGGCCGCAAGGAGTTTAGCCACTTCTTGTTCCAACCTCACGATTTGTTGCCTCAATTCAAAGTTCTCATCTTGTTGTTGTTTGGATCTCTTGGGAGCCATTGTTGTAGTGTACGATTTTGATACTACACACCAATACACCAATCGGGAAGCGACATCTCGCTCTGATACTAATTTGACGTAAACTACACGTCAATGGCTTAAAAGAAATACCAAATCCTAACTTTAGAGAGAAAATCAAATGATTTCTTATATTTCAAAATAGAGGAATGTCTTCAAATGAAGACTACATGAGTGTTTAAAGGGAGGAGTAGCTTAGGCTCCAAGCTAAGGCACTAATTACAAAAATGCCATTACTACTAACCTCTAAATACTAAAGCAAATAAAGGAAAATACAACTAACAAAAATAAAGAAAATACAAAAGAAATTAAAAATGACAAAAATAACCCAAGAATAGGATCCATTTCCATCACTTTCATTGTTAACCTTCCAAGCTTCCTGAGTGATTGTGAGATACAATTGTTTATTTTGCCCAATCTATACCCAAGAGGGGTGAATTGGTTTTTTTATAAAATAAAATTTTTCCAAATTTTATTTGAAATTTAAGTCGTGATTTAGCAATTAGCAATAAATAAATCAATAACAATTATATAGAAGGAATGAGAAAGAATGGAGAACACAAAATATTTTGTCGTGGTTTGCCAATTCCAAGCGGAAGAATATCGCTCTCCATATACAAGCTCTAACCGGAGCTCTAAGTTGGATGCTCAAGATCTTATCTTTTGGGGTATAATACTACCCTTGCTTTAAATTTGTAGAAGAGTCGATGCACAATCAAGAGATTGCATGGTAATAAATAAGCTTACTCTAAAGACGTGTAATGAAACTTTGAGCAATAAATTGACTCAATATATGAATGTGCTCAAGTTGTAGAAATTAATACCCTTTTCAAGAATAATTTGGAATAAATGAATTGTAGGAGGTATTAATTGAAATGAGGGAGTAAATGAGGTAACATTGTGTTTGGATCTTTGAAGGGCTGAGGCTTGAAATGAAGAAGAAGGTGAATAGTAGTGTTTGCTTTTTGTTTGTTTGGTTTGATAGTTCTCAAGGGTTTGTAAAACTGATGGAACAATCCTTTTATGCTTTTCAAAATATAATAGTTTAGAAGAAAAATGGTAACTTTTCTCAGTCGACTATACAATTCACATAATCGGTTGTTATGTCAATAGGCGCTTGTGTGAATTATATAGTCACCTATATCATTTGAAATTTTTTATAGCAAAATCTACGGACTCAGATAGGCGTGTATGTCAAGCCATTAATAGTCAGTCGCCTATGTTACCAGAAACATATGGGAAAGTACCACTGCTTTGAATATGAGATTATGTAAGGCCTCACATGGTCGCCTATGTGGCTTGAGTGCATTATTCATTTTTATTTCCAAAATCTTTCTAGTTGACTGGTAAAAATGTTATAGCCAACTATTTCTTTTTAATTGCAAAACTTACCACAAGGTTTTGTAAAACATCAAGTAGGTTTAAGAAAACTTTGTATATCATTATTTTTTTTAGGGAGTTCTTTTAAATGGTTTTAAATAATGTTTTTGAATTATGTAATTAAGGCTAAAGACATAAGGAAAAGGATGATTTATGCACATGTATTAAGCAAAATGAATTGCATAAGTAATCAAGACACAAATTCACAATGTACACCTATCACTCATGGGATATTTGGAGAGGAGCTGATGAGTACATTTGTCTATGAATTTGCCTTAATGAGATCATTTGTCTTGATCTTTGACCTTTGAACATGCGTGAAGTTTGCCTTTTTTTTTTCCCTTATAAGAGAGGATCTTTAAACATGTCTTGTTGTATTTCTTTTGCTTTTATTGTTGTGAGTGAAGAATGTGGTCATCATATCTCTGCATATTTTGATCTTTGAACACTAGTGAATGAATTGTACTCATGTTCTGTTTATCTTGATTTTAGATCATTCCTCTTGAGCCTCCTCCTTGAGTTCTTGTATCTCTTCATCTAGCTTTGTTCTCTATACACAATAACTCAATTCAACTATTAATTATACAAAATCAATATATTATAATCATCAAAATCACCAAAATAACGTTAGGGAATATTTTTAGATTCACGGTTTCTACTCTCAATATATGTTTCTCAAGTTACGTTCGTTCACTCTTTTCAAAGGTTTTATCGTATACATCATTAACTTAATATCACGATAATTGAAACTACTTTGTAGATCTCCTTTATTTTTCATAAATTAGTACTAAATTACTTTTTCTTCATTCGCCTGGTTATCGAAGAGATTTGTTAACCAAGACACCCTTTTTTCCCCTTAACACTTGCAAACCTCAATAAGAATACCGTCCATTGCTAAGCCTTCCCTGTTTTCATTTGTTTTACAACATTCTTTTACTCTCTTATCTTAATTATCCGGAAAAAGGTATTATCAATCTCCCTATGTTCTTCAATTTGTAATCTACACCTCATAATCTTCATTTTGTAACCTCCTGAAATAGATTTACTACTTTTTCTTGATCTCTCAACGCTTAACTAATACTCTCAAATCATCGCCCTTAACACACTTAATATTATTTAAGTTATTTTGTTTTCTTATAAAGTTTAACGAGCTTATAAATACTGATTTGATCTTTTTTATTTTTAGTTTCTTATAAAGAAGATTATTGTATTGCAACCAATATTAGTCAATAAATTTTTTGTACTTGTGTAGTACTAAAGAAACTTGGTGGTGGAATGAAGAAGTACAAAATATAGTAAAAATTTAAAAGGAGTGTTTTAAAACATGGCAAACAAATAGAAATGAAGAAAATTTTGAGAAATATAAATGGGCTAGAAAGGAAGTTAAGAAAGTGATAAGAGATGCTAAGTTAAAAGCGTATGATGATCTTTATACAAAATTAGGAACACAAGAAGGGGAAAAAAGTATTTATAAGCTTGCTAAACTTAGGGATAGGAAAACAAAAGATTTTAATAACGTTAAGTGTATCAAAAGTGATGATTCGAGAGTCCTAGTCAAAGATGATGAAATTATGGAAAGATGGAAAAATTACTTTGAGAGGTTATTAAATGGAGATAATGGGAGTAGAATAGATATAGAGGAACTTAGGGAGGCTCGAGAAAATATATTTTTCCGCAGAATTAGGACAACAGATGTCAGGATTGCTCTAAAAAAGATGAAAACAGGGAAGGCTTTAGGATTAGATAGTATCCCCATTGAGGTTTGGAAGTGCTTAGGGGAGGATGGAGTATCACGGCTTACAAAATTATTTAATAGAATTTTAATGACTAATAGGGTGCTCGATGAATGGAGAAAAAGTGTTTTAGTACCTATTTATAAAAATAAAGAGGACATACAAAGTTGTTCAAATTATCGTGCTATTAAGTTAATGAGTCATACAATGAAACTTTAGGAGAGAGTGATTGCATATAGATTGAGATTGAAGACAACAGTATTTGAGAATCAATTTGAGTTTATGCCTGGGAGGTCAACAATGGAAACAATCTATTTATTGAGGATATTAATGGAGAGGTATAGGGAGAAAAAGAAGGATCTTCATATGATTTTTATAGATTTGGAGAAGGGGTATGATAGGATACCCAGAGATATAATATGGTGGGTTCTACATAAAAGATGAGTGACTCAGATATATTGATGTGATTAAGGATATGTATGATGGTGCGATGACTACAGTAAGAACATCCGTCCGAAAAAGTTGTGAATTTTCAATTACGGTAGGTCTACACCAAGGTTCAGCATTAAGTCCTTATCTCTTGCTCTTGTTATGGATGAGTTGATTGGACAAATACAAGATGAGGTGCTATGGTGTATGCTATTTGCAGATGATATTGTTTTAGTGGATGAGACTAAGACGGGGATTAATGCTAGGTTGGAATTGTGGAGAGACTTTAGAAACACGAGGATTTATTATAAGCAGAACTAAAACAGAATATGTGTAGTGCAAATTTAGTAGTAATGGAAGGACAAATGGAGATGTGGTGAAATTTGAGGGTCAAGAGATACCTAGAAATGATTCGTTTTCGTTATTTAGGATCGATTATCCAAAAAGATGGAGATATTAGTGATGATGTTACTCATAGGACTAGAGCACGCTAGGTTAAGTGGAGAAGTGCTACCGGCGTTTTGTGTGATAGGCGTACCTTTGAAGTTAAAAGGAAATTTTTTATAGGATGGCCATTAGACCCGCCATGTTATATGGGACAGATTGTTGGGCAACCAAGAAACAAAATGTGCAGAAAATCAGTGGTGGAAATGCGAATGCTAAGATGGATTTGTGGTAAAACTCGAAAGGATAAAATTAAAAATAAAGAAATTCATGAAACGGTAAAAGTAGCTCCTATAGAAGATAAATTGAGAGAAAATCGACTTAGATGGTTTGGACACGTCAAGCGTAAACCAATGGATGCTCCTGTAAGGAAGAGTGATTTAGTTAGTATTGATGGTAACACAAGGGGTAGAGGTAGGGCTAAATTGACTTGATGGGGTATTATAAAAAAGGACATGATGTCATGTGGTTTAATCGAAGATATTGCACTGGACCAAATGGAATGAAAAAATAGGATTCATGTAGCGACCCCAAATAATTGAGAAAATGCTTTGTTGAGTTGAGTTGTTGTACTAATGCTGTAACAAGGAAAGTTGCCTTCTCAGCTTTGGTGGTTTGAGGCAGTTTTCTCCACTCTTGCTTTGAGTGTTTTCGTGTTGTGAATGAGGTAAACAGAATCGGCAATTTGGGCCTTTGAAATAAGGGCAGTATATTATTAGGACAAGGCTTGCACTGGACAATTTCTTGGATGTCTGTCACAGGATTCAATATAATCACTGTTTTTGTTATTTTATTGTTTTGTCTCACATAAGACGGGGGTTATACCTCAAAAACATTATTAAAAAAAACATTAGAAATTACTCCTTGCTGAGAGCTGACATATTAATTGTCATTGTGTTTCAGGGAGCAGTAAAGCAAGGAGAACCCCCCCAAAAGTCTTCTGAGGATGATCTACATGCAGCAAGGCTTTTAGGCAACTCTAAAGAGCCTCTGCTGGGCAACAAAAGATGATTTTGTACTTCTTATTTTGCTGTATAATATGGCTGTCAAGTTGTATGGTGTATTCACCTTGCCCTTTATCAATGTATTCTGTGGGCTGGAACTGCAGTGGGGCTGTTTACAAGAATTTTGGTGGATTACAAAAGAATTTGAAAGTTTTTTTTTCTCTCTTCTGCACAAGAGAACATAATTTATTTAGGATCAAGATGAATAATGGTTCAAACTCGGTGTGATTGTACATAGATACAAATAATACAATTGTTTGTAATGTTTGGCCACCGTGTTGTACATTTTGTTAGAAATTGTGTAGCCTTTTGCCCCGACTTTAAATACACCCACAACAATGGGCAGAAAATCATTTAACCCGCCCCAAAGATGGGGTGTATAGAAAAATGAATAGCAAGATTTTAAGTTAACAAGTTCTTATCTTCCCTTCAAAATGGACCAATCCACAATAATTGAAGCTCCTTGTTCATTTCAAAAGGAAATTCAATGGCAGAGGTAACACCAAGACAGTGTTAAATTCGAATTTGATTGATATTTTTAAAAATCTTTTTTGAAGGTTACAATAATACAACTGTTTTGATATTTTTTTTAGTCCCACAGCTTAGTTAAGTTTTAAGATAAAAGTTAATAGAAATTTCTTTCTTATTTATGTCATTCATTTACTATTGTTTGGAACTTGTAGTTAAGTACTCCCTCCGTCTCAAATTAAGAATCCATTATTTCATTTTGGGTTGTTCCAATTTAAGGGTTTGCTTTCTTTTTTTAAGACATAATTAACGACTCAAGTTCCACGATGGTGAACAATAGTTAATCTTATCTGTCGATTGAGTGTTTCCTTATTTTATACAAAAAAAAAAAGAACACGGACTCTTAATTTGAGAGGGAGGGAGTATATTGTATTTCATTTTTACCCGTGAAAATTGAGTTACCTTGGGTTTAAGTATATTGTATTTAAGTTTTACCTTTTAGAACTGTATTAGATTATACATTAGAATGTTGCACGCATGGCAAGTTTGGGATAAATTCCTTCTTAGTCCTCTCTCCAAATTTTACCAAATGTTTTGTTTTAAGTAAACAATTGGGCACTAGTTTCAGCCACTAGATCGGCTCTTTGGGTTCTAACTTGTTGAGAGACTCCTTGTTCATTTTTGACTCTAGAATCCGAATGGCTGTATCATGCGATATTCGTGAGTGGCTCTGTTTCAATATTGAACAATTATTGTTATAGGTTTTTTACGGTCTATTCCCTTGATCGGATATTTTGAACTTTTTAATCGGGTCAAACAAATTTTAAACGATTAAGTCCATATAAATACTTTTTTTAGTCATTTCATTCATTTTGTTATAATTGACCTAATCAGCGATTAACAACTTTTCTAATAAGCTAGAATCTTCTTTCTTCTTTCCACTTTTGTCAAATAACTTCGTTCTCTACAACATTTTTTTGAAGAATTAACCTCATTAGCGATTGGCAGCTCCTCCAATAATTTAGGATCTTTTTCTTCTTTCCACTTCTGTTCAACCAACTTTGTTCTCTCCAAGAAAGAAGGTATCAATTCGTTCGAAGAAATCAATTCTTTCCTCTTCTGTTTAACCTAGATTTACCTTTGCATTAATTCGATCATTTGTAAGTTTATACTTGTTATCAAAAAAAGTTTTGCATGTCGATCAATTAAAATAGGTGTATGTATTAGTTTTTGATTGATTCAAACTATTATAATTATGTAATTCACGTGCTGAATTAACTTGAATATCGAATGAATGATTTGATTGTGTGTTTTGATTTTTTTTAAATTTTATATGAATATATTTTGACTTTGCGTTTTGATTTTGTAACAGGTTGTGTATGTATATGTTTTGATTGTGTGTTCATGTCTGTTCATGTAGGTGTGTACTTTATGTATATACAGGTTGTTGATGTATATACCTCACAACAAATTTGCAGTAAAATACACGTAATTTGATATAAAGTACATGTGAATATCTAATGATTAATTTTCATTTTGTGTTTTACTTTGATTTGGTATAATGTTAATGTGCATTTACTTTATTACTTTTGACTCATGAATTAATAGAATTGTCATGTGTTAGTTAAGCATGTGTTTATGGGTACGCCCCAACGGCATTGATCAATTTTGAGGTTTAACAAAAGTACAGTCATTTGTATATACCTAAAAGAAAAATTACAGTAAAGTACACGGAATTTGATATAAAGTACACTTGAATTTCTAATGATTAATTCTAATTTTTGTGTTTTGACTTTAATTTGGCATAATGTTAATGTGCATTTACTTTGTTATTGTTAACTCATGCTTAATATCACGTGTTAGTTGGGCATGTCTTTGTGATTATGCGCTAACGGCATTGACTAATCTTGAGGTTTAACAAAAGTACAGTATATACCTCACAGGAAAATTGCAGTAAAGTACACGCAATTTAATATAAACCACACGTGAATTTCTAATGATTAATCATCATATTGTGTTTTGACTTTAATTTGGCACAATGTTAATATGCATTTACTTTGTTACTTTTGACTCATGACTTAATAGACTTGTCATGTGTTAGTTGAGCATGTGTTTGTGGGTCCGCGCCAGCGGCATTGACCAATCTTGAGGTTTAACAAAAGTAGAATCATTTGTATATACCTCACAACAAAATTGCAGTAAAGTACACACAGTTTGATATAAAGTAATGTGAATTTCTAATGATTAATTCTCATTTTATGTTTTACGTTGTTACTTTGTTTTATGACCTAATAGACTAGTCATGTCTAAGTTGGGCATGTGTTTGTGGGTCCGCGCCAATGACATTAATTAATCTTGAGCTTTAACGAAAGCATTTTCTGTTTTAATTTAATGCAGGTAATAATGAAAAGTTGTAGGATTTCTCGCTGTTGTTATTTGGATAATATGGCTTGCATTGAAATATTTGAAGACAACTCATTAGATTTCATATGCAATGAGTTATGTAGCAGGTTTATGGGTTTGAAAGTTGGATATTTTTCATTGAAGTCGACTTTGGAGATGAAACTCGGTTCATGTTGATTTGTGATAAAGATGTTCGCTATATATTGCGATCTCAAGTGATTCTCAAAGCTGATTTTATTTGGATATATGTCTTTGATTCACTAGTTTTGGCCACTAATACAATTCACGAACGAGTTGAATGCACGTATAGAATTCGTGAACGAGTTGACCGCAGCTATGCAATGGTACACGTAGAGAAAGTAGACTGTATATCATCAACCACTGCGATTGATATTAGTAGTGGAGTTGAAAATGATGTTTATATTAGAGGAGTGGAGCCGAGTACATCAAAAATTTATCTCTCAAATGATTGGAAGATATATATTAGTCATGAAGAGCAGTGTTTTGAAGGAGGCGTGGTTGAGTTTCTGGATAAGTTGCGAAAGTATGCTGTTGAAGTTAGTTTTAATATATATTTGAAGAATGATAAAACTCAGGTGAAAGCAGAGTGTTCTAAAAGGAGTACTGAGAATTGCATGTGGCGAGTTCATGCTTCATTATCGACAGTAAATAGTTACTTTTATACAACAAGTAGTCCGTTAAGCGAAATGACGGACTCCAAGTTAGTTTCGACATTGCTTGTTGATGAGATAAGAGATAAAAATCATTACTGAGACCGATTGATGTAGTTAGAGATATGAAGAAGAACTACGGTCTTGATATAGGTTATTATTATGCATGGCGTGGGAAAGAGATGGCTGCTGCTGAGTTGCATAGCGATGAGAAGGTTTCCTATGCATTAATCAATGATTATAGGGAAATTTTATTACAATATAATCCAGGATCGCATTGCATTCTTGACGGAGAACTGGTGAGAAAATTACTCAAGAGAATTTTTGTAATGTTTGCAGGATTCATTGATAGATTTCAGTGTTGCAGGCCTATTTTTTTCCTATGATGGTACCTTTTTGAAGAGTCGCTACCAGGGAACGATTTTGTCGGCAACTGCAAGAAATGAGAACAATGATAAATGTGAAGTATTGAAGTTTACTTTATAATATTATGCCTTTACTTTGGCAATCTTGGTATGTTCTTTGGACATAATATAAAGTATACGCATGACATTACAAAGTACACGTGAAGATGTGCATGTACTTTATAGTGATATGAATGTACTTTGAGTTCTGTGTTTATTATTTGCATAAAATCCCAAAGTACACGCATAAGATTAAAAAGTACAAGTGGATTTTTATTTTTTGTTACATGTACTTTGTAATGTTATGCGTGCACTTTAGGATTCCTTATTTGTTCAGGGCAAACTTTGCAAAGTACACGCACATCATTACAAAGTACACGTGAACTTCTGATAACATTTTACGTGTACTTTGTAATGTTGTGCATGTACTTTAGGATTCTTTGTTTGGTATGGGAAAATGAAATAAAGTACACCCACATATATTAAAGTACAACATAAACATTCAAACAATCAACATGTTAAAATATATTTATTCTTTTGTATAGCCTACGTGTTTAATGGTCCACGCCAGCAACACCATTTTTTGAGTACATCATACAATCTGCACGTACTGATATATTTTATTATATTTTTAGGCCTTTGTCTTCTTGCATATGCAGTTTCTGATTCATAGACAGAGGATATATGGATGTGGTTTCTCATTAATTTGCACGATGCACTAGCTCATCAAGATTGAAACATCACATTCATATCCGATTGGAACAATGGTCTTATTGAAGGTGTTTCTAAGGTCTTTCCAATGCCTGCATATTCCTACTGTATACATCATTTATAAGGAAATATAAAGAAGAAAATAAGGGGAAATTGTAGGAACTTACAAAAGAAGCTTGAGTAAGATTTTCATGCGTTGTGCATATGCTGTAATAGTTGATGAATTTCATAAGAACATTGATGCCCTGAAGAAGGAAGGTGGAGCTGGTGTTGATGATTTTCTTGATAATTTGCCTTCGAATAATTGGTCTTGTTCATATTTCACCGACAAAAAGTGTTGCAGAATCATTCAACTCTTGGATCTTAGAGGAAAGGTAGTTATCGATAATGAATATCCTGAAAAAAATGAGGATCCAGATTATGAATTTCAATGCAAACAAACTTGTTGAATGTGAAACATGGTCAAAAGAGTTGTGTCCTCATTTTGATAAATTACTGATTGAAAATTAGAATAAAAGTAGACATTAGAATATTAGCCGCTCAAGTCAACATGTATTCAAAGTTCATTCAGATGTGCGGGCCACGGTTAACTTATAACAAGGAATTTGCTCTTGTAAGAGATGGAAGCTACGATGCTTTCCATGTTCTCATGTTGTTTCTGTCGTACGGAAGACATGTGAAAGTATTTATGATCATATTAAGGATTATAATAAGGTTTCTTTCTAAAAAAAATCATACTCATCACCTATAGTTCCTCTTCCTGATTTAATGTCCCTAAACATTCCATTACCTAAAAATTCAACCATCCTTCCTCCATTAACAAAGAACCGACACAGATTATTGCATCATATTGAGGATTATTGCATTTACTTTAGATTTATTTTAGTCATTTTTGACATTGTAAATTACAAGAAGAATTCAAGAACAAATGTTGTTAAATTCTCAACTTCTGTCCCATAATCTAAATTGTTCATTTATTATCTTTCTCTCATTCACGACACACAACCTAGTCTTCCATTTGTTTTGTTGGCATCATTTTTTAAAGGTTTTACTTTTATTATATTATCTTTTAATATTCAATGAAGAAGTCATTCACATTTTCACATTCTTACGTGCATTATGGTCCGTGCTAGCGACATTATTATTATCGGAGTATTGTCAGAATATGGTCCGCACCAACGACAATATTCTTAATTTAGAAAATATACGTGCTCTTTATATTTAATACATGTATTTCAATACAAAAATATATTTAACGTACATTATAAAAATGTACAAAAATGTGCTCTCCATATTTAACGTATTTCAGTACACAAATGTACTTTATGCATGTATTTTATAAAAAATATATTTAAAATAATTTTAATGTGCGTACTTTAATAAATAATGTGTGTAATTTGTTAAAGTACACGCATGAAACACAAAGTACACGCACATTGAAATTTTTTAATCTTAATTGATTTCTTAGTTGTGTTGTTTTCCTTTTTATATAATTGTCACTATATACATGCTCTCTACATTTTCACTACAAGAAAAATGAGTATTAAGGACGGTAAAAATCCGTCCCTAAAAGTACAAAAACCGTCCCAAAAGAGTATTAGGGACGGTTTTTGCAACGGCAAAAATTTGTCCCTTATACTAGGCATCGCAAATATTTTAGGGACGAATTTTACCGTCCTAAATGTTAATTCATGGACGCTCTGCATTTGGCATTAGAGACGGATTTTTCAGTCCCAAATGGTGTTCCCGCGAAAAAATTCCCACTCCCTCCAATAGTATTAGGGACGGATAAACCGTCCCTAATGCTACTGAGATTCTGGCAACCCAATTAGGACAGTAAAAACTGCCGCAAAAGGTAATTTCAATTGATGAAAAATGGGTATTAGGAACGGTAAAAACCGTCCCAAAAGTTATTCTCAATTAATAAAAATAAGTATTAGGGACGATTTATAACCGTCCCAATTGATAAATAAAAAATTATCATAAATAGTTATATTATTATATGTTTTATGTTGCAATAATAATTGACGTCTAATTTGCATTATAAATCAAATCATCCGATCATAAACGCAATATGTCAATCACATTAATTGAATCACGTATCCAATAACAATTTCTTCCATTAAACTACATTCAAGTGAAAATATTTAAATGAGTACAAAATCATATTAATTAATAAGATATACAATTGTCAAAAAAATATCATCCCTAAATTAAGATGATAAATATGGTTGTCACGCTTCAAAAACTTCTCTTAGTGTCACACATAGTAGACACACTAAAAAACATGTCTCTTCAACTTCTTGTGCACAACCTGCAATCAATAAATAATCATTTTATCAAAATAATATTATAGTAAAATAAAATATCCAAATATATTAGTTAATCGTATGAACAACTTTTTACAATTTTTATAAAATTTGACAGAGTCTCCTTTGTTTATACATGAAAACCATCCTGTTTAATCAATACAAAAGCCCGCACGACCATGAAAATATTGAAAATAAGAATCTCACATATCAACAATTCTTTAGAATTTTTAAAAAATTCGACAGAGTCTCCTTTGTTTATACATAAAAACCAACCTTTTTAATCAACACAAAAGCCCGCACGACCATAAAAAAATTGAAAAATCTCCCATATCAACAATTCTTTACAATTTTTTTAAAAATTCGACAGAATCTCTTTTGTTTATACATGAAAACCAACCTGTTTAATCAACACAAGAGCCCGTACGGCTAGAAAAAATAAAAATAAAATAACAATCTCGCATATCAACAACAATAATAAATAAATAATCTACCTGTCGCAAACCATTGCTTTGTTGATGTGTTCCACGTGAATAAAATATAACCCTAAAATGTTATCCTGCAAAAAAATATAAGAAACAAAATAAAAAAGATATAAGTAATCAAATAATGTTTAAACCTAAAAGTCTAAATATTGTAAATTCTCGTCGTATACTCAAACCGGGAGCCCCTTGACTCCGTGGTCGATTCGTACGAGTTACATTTCTCCCATGCGAGGTGATTGAGCCTCTCACTGAACCATTTTGTGACTGTTTTACGTTTTCATCCCTTGATGCCATGTTTTTAACCCTAAGTCTAAATTTTACAAATTCTTGTCGTATACTCAAACCGGGAGGTCGGGGACTACGCGGTCAGTTCGTATGAGTTACATTAGTCCCGTACGAGGTGATGGTGCCTCTAACGAGACCGTTTTGTGGTGGTTTCAGGTTTTCACCCTTTGACGCCATGTTTTCAAGCCTAAGTCTAAATTTTATATATTCTCATCATATACTCAAATCGGGAGGTAGGGAACTACGCGGTCGGTCCCTACGAGTTACATTGGTTCCGTGCGAGGTGATCGTTGATTCGGCAAAAACCGATGTGAAGCCCCTGTCGTTGTAAACGATTTTCGACCCAATGCAAAAAACCTAAACTTTAACTTCACATATTTTATATGTATAGTGGAGAGTTCGGGTATCGAATCCACAAGGAATGATGTTTAAATACTTTAATTAATTTATTACTTCTAAAAAAATGTAAAAGATGATGGGAGAGTTGAAAGAATTATACTACTATTAATCTAGACAAATACGTAAACTATGTTAAAAAAAGTAAAACAAAAGTTAGAAATTATCTTCGACGCTTCGGCGCGTGTAGCATAAATGATTACATAGATAAAATGCGAATCAAACATGATTAATACTCTTTTTAAACAATTATTAAGTTCGGAATGTCACTTCCCGAATGTTATAAAAGTCTGCTAAGAGTTCGGTGTCAAAGATAGTCCCAGAATCGCACTTTTGGTATTAAATACGGTGTATACTTGATATACACCGTTAAAGTCCCTCGGTATGTTCTCGGTACTAATTAATCCGTCAAGATCCGCTCTTAAACTATCATATCATAGCGAAGTAGCTACACGTCTGAAATGTGTCCAAAAATTACAACTTATATTATTTAAGGAAAAATAATTAAAACTAATTAACCGTGTTTTGTGTGTATGAAAAGAATTGAACTAAGAGAAGAAGAATACTGATTTTAAAGCATGAGAAATAAATATGAGAGAATGTGAAAAATTGCATAAGATTACGTGAAGAAACGGAGGAAACTTAGAGAAGAAACTTGCATTAATTTGGGAAAGAAATTACAAAAAAAGGAAAAAAACTAAATTACACTACTCCTAAAGATGAAACTACACTAAAATGATGAGAGTGATGGTGTATCAAGGTCCTTTTTTTGGTGTGTGGGTGAAGGGCTTTAAATAGGGGGAATAAGGACTTTGGGGTATTTTTGGTATTTTATAACATTTTATTCTTTTAATGAACTAATAAAAAGGGTTTATGGGTGGGAATTAATTAAATATGGATGGTTAGCTGATGAATAATAGAGGTATGGGATCAAATAAAATAAAGGGTTTCTTTTTAGAAAAGAAATGAAAAAGAAATGAGAAGAAAAGGTGAATTATTGAAGAAAATATAAAGAAATAAAGATTCCGGGGTAAAAATATAAATAACTAAAATCTGGATACTGTAGCTCATACTGTAGCGCGTACGATACCATATGCCACATGGAACGCCAGGATGGTACCATGTGGCGCGATCAGATTTAATGCTGAATGTGTCTCTTTTAATCCACTAATTACATTTAAACCCCCCAAACTTCATAACTTCTTCATGTGGCCTCCAAATGACGAACCGCAAAAACCTGCATGACGGTCCTTTCGAGGTCGATAATATTTTCATAATGTTCGAGTCACCGGTGTTGACTTTGGGTGTTGACCCGGGCTTTGACTTTGACTTTATTCCTAATCCGATCTTTGCATGGCCAGAACTTATTCGTTTCAACTCCGATTGATACACCGTTTGAACCCAGGTGTCCCTTGATTCAAGGCTTTAATTTACATGTTTGGTCTGGGTCCAAAATGAGTCATCTGAATTTACCACTTTGCCCCTGAAGGTGCGTTTGCGTCCGTTCTTCATCCGAAATGCATCCAGTCTTCGTCCTAAGCATCAAAAACCCCGTAAATACTTAATTAAACCTTGCGTAAGTGATTAATGATGAATAATTGAGGTTATATAGTAAATGAATATAAAGTGTGAGTTTAACGAGCATCAGACTACTTTATTGTGCAAAAAGAAAGGGAATAAATGCAATATTTAGCACGAATCACACCCCCTAACTAACGTGTTGCTAGTCCCTAGCATCATAGTAAAAGATTTGTTTCATGCCGAATTTTGTAATTTATTCAAAAATAAGTTTAAAAAAGATAGAGATCCACTTCCGCGGGATGCACAGTTGCATTTAGCTTATGCAACAAGCCATTAAACCCCTAGGTTACCCTAGTGGACGAGTTTTGTCTCGTGAGAGTTTACAGTGATGATACTCACAAACATCGGATTCTACTCCAAAAAGTTACCCATTTTTTAAGCAAAACGTTTAAAATAATCTTGAATTTTAACAAGTAAATAGTAATGACTAGCATATTTCTTCATTAATTTATTTGCTATAACGATTATGTTTAAAGTAAATCATTAGATAACCATGTATTGACGAGTGTGTGTGTGTGTGTGCGTCACAAAATTTACAAGCGATCTCATTTTTAGCTTATATTGACTCGTTGCTTATAATGACGCATACTAATTCAATTCTCGCCGGTGATTACGCTCAACAAATGAAAACACTCGGAATATGGGTAAGTCACTCGGGACATGCAGGCGTAAAGAGTAAATGTAATTGAAAAGAAAACCTTTTACATGTCAGTGGTGAAAGACGTTTATATATAAAACAGTAAAATGTAATCTCATGAAAGGATATTGTTTTCTAAAGAACGTGAAAATGTAATCTTTTCAATGTTTAAAAAAATATGTTAACCCTGGGATCATTTAAGGACTTTTCAGGATGGAAAATGTGAACATGGATGAAAATGATCAACACCTCAAAATGATTATGTATATTTGAAGAAAGGGTGAACTTTTGAAGAGTAAATTGTTTTTCTTTTCTTTTCTCTTTTTTTTTTTCTTTTCTTTTCTCTATTTTCTTCTCTTTTTCTTTTCTTTTCTCTATTTTCTTCTCTTCTTTTGTTTGTGTTCAGTCCCTACTTCCTTTGAATTTCCTTTTTAATCAATTTTCAAGGTGTTAGTGAAAGTAATGAGATAATGAAATGAATTGCCTTTGATCAAAAGTGAGGTTAAAACATAATTTTCGAATTTTGTTGTTTCAAAAAAAAGTTCATATCACCATTCTTTAGTCTACAGTCAAAACAAGAATATTGAGATTACCAACGACTTTAAAAAAATTTCAACCGAATAATGAATAAGTGTTTACATCACTCAGAATACGAAGGAGAATACGAAGCTCACAAGGTGGGTTTACTTATGTATCTTTTATTTTTATCGAGTCAATTTAGCTTTTAACAATTACGCAAGTATAATTCGTGATGTGAATAAGGTTGTCAATACATGAATTATATGAATTACTAAAGCATAATAGCAATGGTAAATAAACTAATGAGCTATTTAGACTGGTTAATACATAGATAAGTTCAATGCTTCTGGTTTAAAAGAATAAGGTAAATTTTAGAGAGTAAAATATAAGAAAACAGAAAAAATTTAGGCAAAAGGCCTAAAAAAGAAAGAAAATATTTTTTGAATTTTTCATTTTTTTTATAAATAATTAGATTTGGTTTCACCGAGAAACTTCCACCAATAATCACTTAAAGAATTTTTTAATTTTTATGATAAAGGAAAAAAAAAGAACATGATGTGTGCAACACATTATGACACCCCCAAACTAAAACGTTACATTGCCCTCAATGTAAATTAAGAACAATATTAAATTCAAATTGTGAAGAGATGTTATGGGGTAGTCCTCGGATTTCAAGTTCAATTATCATGCAAAAAAAAATTAGTAATAGAAAATAAATAAAAACAATTTTTAATTTTTTTTAAATAAGATGTATACAAAAACAAATATTGTCTTCTAATTTACCATAAACTAGAAGACGAAATTTTTGGGGGTCCACCTAGAAAACATGTTGACATTGTGGGATTAATGGTGGACTCCCATAATTTTTCATGCCTCTCGAAAAATAAGAGTTCCGTTTATGCAACGGGGGGCATGAATTGGGCGGAAAAATTGAACCATCACAATTTTTTGAATAAAAACATTTTTTAGTAATGTGTGGTTTGGATTTCACGGGGGACAAGTACAACTCAATTCCAAGGAAGTCAAATTTTTTTCCAAAAGATTTTTCGATTGGAATGGGAGGTGGGGCACGATCAAGTAAAAATCCCATCATGGATATCAATTCAAACAAGCATTCGTTGACAAGAATTGGGTCAAAATCATCAAGACTTTCATCCGATTCTTGCGGTACTTGTAATGATTCGATAATGGTAAATGAAAATGGCGAAGATAAAAATTCAACGTTAATAAATTCATTATTAATAAGTGTGGGTTGAATTTTATCCTTTACATTTTCATTTTCCATTATCAATTGGATGAGACGAGAAATGGTTTGTTCTAAAGTAGAAATTTCTTCAAAATTTTTGGATTTCTCATTTAGTTCAAAGCATTCTTCGTCTGCTAAGTTATTAAGGGGAAAATTATTATTGGACTCAAATAACACATCTAATTCTTTTTCCCAGTAATAATTTTCTTCACGATAATAATTATCAAATTCTTCATTTTTTTGATTTTGCAAATACGCACCAAAAGAATTTGGCGGTAGAGAAACTTCACCAAAAAGAAAATTTTGAGAAGTATTATCGTAACTATTTTCAAAATTATTAGAATAACAATTGTAAGAATTATTGTTATAATAGTTCATAGAAAAATTATCACAATAGTTATTAATATTATTATTATAATAATTTTGAGGAATTTTTTCATTAGAATAATTTTCACATGTCCCCAAACCATTTTCTTGCTTATTTAAATACTCACCTAAAGTTATTTGGCAATTTTCATTTTTTTCATTTTGTAAGTATTCGCCAAAAGACATAGGTTTGGGGGGATTTGAAAATTATTTTTATGAGAAAACTATGCACCCATAATACCATTAGAATCACAAAAAATACTAGAATAAAACATATTTACCTCGAGTGATTCGTAGATGAAATTTTCAGAAAGTTTTAAGCGTCCAAGCGGTTGATGGTCCTTAAAGCTTAGTTGTACATGACCGATACAAATAGTAAAAAAAATATGTACAAAGAAATAAATAAATCAAAGTTTAAAACAAAACACTCCTCGACAATGGCGCCATTTTGATTCCGCGAGTTGTCGATATCAAAGCACTAAATCAATTAAGATTCAAAGCAAATCATTCCCCGGCAACGACGCCATTTTGATTAGAGCGAGTTGTCGGGATGAAAGCAATAAATCAATGAAGATTCAAAGAAAATCATTCCCCGGCAACGACGCCATTTTTATTCAGCGAAAATCGAGCGCGTGTGAAGCGCCTGTCGTTGTAAACGATTTTTGACCCAATGCAAAAAACCTAAACATTAACTACACATGTTTTATATGTATAGTGGCGAGTACGGGTATCGAATCCATAGGGAATGATGTTTAAATACTTTAATTAATTTATTACTTCTAAAAAAAATGTAAAAGATGATGGGAGAGTTGAAAGAATTATACTCCTATTAATCTAGACAGGTATGTAAACTATGTTAAAAGAAGTAAAACAAAAGTTAGAAATTATCTTCTACGCTTCGGCGCGTGTAGCATAAATGATTACATAGATAAAATGCGAATCAAACATGATTAATACTCTTTTTAAATAATTATTAAGTCCGGAATGTCACTTCCTGAATGTTATAAAAGTCCGCTAAGAGTATCTCCAATGGGATAATTATATTTGAAAACCTAATCAAATTTAACAATGTTAAACTTAAAACCCTCTGCAATGGTATAACCATTTGTTAACAACCCTTTCACCAATAATCAAATTTAATCGCTCAATAATCAAATTTGACAATCTTTTTCCAATAACCAAATGAGTGGACCCATCTTCCACTACTCTCATCCTCTCCCAACAAACCCTCCCCTTTTCTCTCTCTATAGTTCTACGTGTGCAACTGAAGATGTGGAATGTTGAAATTAATATAAGCCCTTGGATGAACATAAGTAGTTATCTTTGGAAAAGGGATTGGACGGCTAGATGAAATTAACTATCTGTTACTGTCAATTATGCTAATAAGCATAACAACACCATTGTAAGGAATCAGATTGTTAATTATAGTGATCATGTAAATTGATAATTAAAAGATGATGTGGCATCTTTTGATTATTAATTTTTCATTAGCCTTCTAGAGACACTTTAAGAGTTCGGTGTCAAAGATAGTCCCAGAACCGCACTTTTGGTATTAAATATGGTGTATACTTGATATACACCGTTAAAGTCCCTCGGTATGTTCTCGGTACCAATTAATCCATCAAGATCCTCTCTTAAACTATCATATCATAGCGAAGCAGCTACACGTCTGAAACGTGCCCAAAAATTACAACTTATATTATTTAAGGAAAACTAATTAAAACTAATTAACCGTGTTTTGTGTGTATGAGAAGAACTAAACTAAGAGAAGAAGTATACTGATTTTAAAGCATGAGAAATAAATATGAGAGCATGTGAAAAATTGCATAAGAATAGGTGAAGAAATGGAGGAAACTTAGAGAAGAAACTTGCATTAATTTGGGAAAGAAATTACAAAAAAAAGGAAAAAAACTAAATTACACTACTCCTAAAGATGAAACTACACTAAAATGATGAGAGTGATGGTGTATCAAGGTCCTTTTTTTGGTGTGTGGGTGAGGGGCTTTAAATAGGGGGAATAAGGGCTTTGGGGTATTTTTGGTATTTTACAACATTTTATTCTTTTAATAAACTAATAAAAAGGGTTTATGGGTGGGAATTAATCAAATATGGATGGTTGGCTGATGAATAATTGAGGTATGGGATCAAATAAAATAAAGGGTTTCTTTTTAGAAAAGAAATGAAAAAGAAATGAGAAGAAAAGATGAATTATTGAAGAAAATATAAAGAAATAAAGATTCTGGGGTAAAAATGTAAATAACTAAAATCTGGGTACTATAGCGCATACTGTAGCGCGTACTGTACCAGATGCTACATGGCACGCTAGGATGGTGCCATGTGGCACGATCAAATTTAATGCTGAATGTGTCTCTTTTAATCCACTAATTACATTTAAACCCCAAAAACTTCATAACTTCTTCATATGACCTCCAAATGACGAACCGCAAAAACCCACGTGACCCTCCTTCAGAGGCCGATTATATTTTCATGATGTTTGGGTCACGGGTGTTGACTTAGGGTGTTGAGTTGAGGCTTTGACTTTGACTTTCTTTCGAATTCGATCTTTGCATGGCCATAACTTCTTCATTTCAACTTCGATTGATACACCGTTTGAACCTAGGTGTCCCTTGATTCAAGGTCTTCAATTTACATGTTTAGTCCGGGTCCGAAATAAGTCATTTGAATTTACTATTTTGCCCCTGAAGGCGCGTTTGCGTTTGTTCTTCATCCGAAATGCATCCAGTCTTCGTCCTTAGCATCAAAAACCCTGTAAATACTCAAATAAACCTTGCACAAGCGATTAACGATGAATAATTGAGGTTATACAGTAAATGAGTATAAAGTGTGAGTTTAACGAGCACCAGACTACTTTATTGTGAAAAAAGAAAGGGAATAAAATGCAATATTTAGCACGAATCAATCGTGCCTCTCATTGGACCGTTTTGTGATTGTTTTACGTTTTCACCCGTTGACGCCATGTTTTTAAGCCGAAGTCTAAATTTTTCCAAATTCTCGTCGTATACTCAAAACAGGAGTCCCGTGACTACACGGTCGATTCGTACGAGTTACATTGGTCCCGTGCGAGGTGATGGTGCCTCTAATGGGACTGTTTTGTTGTTATTTTACGTTTTCACCCTTTGACATCATGTTTTCAAGCCTAAGTCTAAATTTTACAAATTATCGTAATATACTCAAATCGGGAGGTCGGGGACTATGCGGTCGGTCCCTACGAGTTACATTGGCCCAGTGCGAGGTGATCGTGCCTCTTACGTGAACGTTTTGTTATTGTTTTACATTTTCCCACTTTTATGTCATGTTTTTAGGCCTAAAAGTCTACATGTTACAAATACTCATTCTATACTCAACCCGGGAGGCCGGGGACTACGCGGTCGGTTCGTACGAGTTACATTGGTCCCGTACGAGGTGATGGTGCCTCTAATGAGAACGTTTTGTTTTTGTTTTACGTTTTCACCCTCTGACGTCATGTTTTCAAGCCTAAGTCTAAATTTTGCAAATTCTCATCGTATACTCAAACCGGGAGGCCGGGGCCTACGTGATCGGTTCGTATGAGTTACATTGGTCCCGTGCGAGGTGCTCTTTCCTCTCACGGGACCATTTTGTGGTGATTTTAGGTTTTCTTCCTTTGACGCCATGTTTTTAAGCCTAAGTCTAAATTTTACAAATTCTCATCATATACTCAAATCGGGAGGCCGGGGACTACGCAGCCGGTCCCTACGAGTTACATTGGCCCCGTGCGAGATGCTTATGTTGTTGTTTTACGTTTTTACACTTTTATGACATGTTTTTAAGCCTAAGTCTAAATTTTTACAAATTCTCGTTGTATACTCAAACTGGGAGGCCGATGACTACGAGGTCGGTTTGTACGAGTTACATTGGTTTTGTCCGAGGTGATCGTGCCTCTAACGGAACCATATTGTGGTTGTTTAGGTTTTCACCCTTTAATGCCATGTTTTTAATCCGAAGTCTGAATTTTGCAAATTCTTGTCGTATACTCAAATCGGGAGGCCAGGGACTATGCGACCGGTTCGTACGAGTTACATTGGTCCCGTGCGAGGTGCTCTAGCCTCTCACGGGACCGTTTTGTGGCTATTTTACGTTTTCACCCATAGATGCCATGTTTTTAAGCCCAATTCTAAATTTTTGCAAATTCTCGTCGTATACTCAAACTGGAAGTCCCGTGACTATGCGGTCGGTTCGTACGAGTTACATTGGTCCCGTATGAGGTGATGGTGCCTTTAACGGGACCGTTTTGTTGTTGTTTTATGTTTTCATCCTTTGACATCACGTTTTAAAGCCTAGGTCAAAATTTTACAAATTCTCGTCGTATACCTACGCGGTCGGTACCTATGAGTTACATTGATCACGTGTGAGGTGATCATGCCTCTCACTGGACCGTTTTGTGGCGGTTTTACGTTTTCACCCGTTGACGCCATGTTTTTAAGCCTAAGTCTAAATTTTTACAAATTCTCATCGTATACTCAAATCGGGAGTCCCGTGACTACGCGATCGGTTTGTATGAGTTACATTTGTCATGTACAAGGTGATGGTGCCTCTAACGAGATCGATTTGTTATTATTTTACGTTTTCACCCTTTGACGTCATGTTTTTAAGCCTAAGTCTAAATTTTCCCAATTCTCATTGTATACTCAAACTTAGAGGCCAGGGACTGCGTGGTCGGTCCCTACGAGTTACATTGGTCCAGTACGAGGTGATCGTGCCTCTTACATGACCGTTTTGTTATTGTTTTACGTTTTTCCACTTTTATGTCATGTTTTAGGCCTAAAAGTCTAAATGTTACAAATTCTCGTCGTATACTGAAACTGAGAGGTCGGGGACTACGCGGTCGATTCATATGAATTACGTTGGTCCCGTTCGAGGTGATAGTGCCTCTAACGGGACCATTTTGTTGTTGTTTTACATTTTCACCCTTTGACGTCATGTTTTCAAGCCTAAGTCTAAATTTTGCAAATTCTCATCGTATACTCAAACCGAGAGGCCGAGGACTACGCAGTCAGTTCAAACGAGTTACATTAGTCTCGTACGAGGTGCTCTTGCCTCTCACGGGACCATTTTGTGGTGGTTTTAGGTTTTCACCCTTTGACGCCATGTTTTTAAGCCTAAGTCTAAATTTTACAAATTCTCGTCGTAACTCAAATCGGGAGGTCAGGGACTACGCGGTCGGTCCCTACGAGTTACATTGGTCCCGTGCGAGGTGCTAGTGCCTCTCATGGGACCATTTTGCAGTTGTTTTTTATTTTTACACTTTTATAACATGTTTTTAAGCCTAAGTCTAAATTTTTGCAAATTCTCGTTGTATGCTCAAATTGGGAGGCTGATGACTACGGGGTCGGTTTGTACGAGTTACATTGATCCTGTGCGAGGTGATCGTGCCTCTAACAGGACCATTTTGGGGTTATTTTAGGTTTTCACCCTTTAGCGCCATATTTTTAACCCTAAGTCTAAATTTTACAAATTCTTGTCGTATACTCAAACCGGGAGGTCGGGGACTACGCGGTCAGTTCGTACAAGTTACATTGGTCCCATGTGAGGTACTCTAGCCTCTCACGAGACCGTTTTATGGCTGTTTTATGTTTTCATCCATTGACGCCATGTTTTTAAGACCAAGTCTAAATTTTTACAAATTCTCGTCGTATACTCAAACCTAGAGTCACGTGACTATGCGATCGGTTCGTACGAGTTACATTTGCCCCATGTGAGGTGATGGTGCCTCTAATAGGACCGTTTTGTTGTTGTTTTATATTTTCATCCTTTGACGTTAAGTTTTCAAGCCTAAGTCTAAATTTTACAAATTCTTGTCGTATACTCAAACCGGGAGGCCGGGGACTACGTGGTCGGTCCCTACGAGTTACATTGGTCCCGTGCGAGGTGATTGTGCCTCTTATTGGACCATTTTGTGGCTGTTTTTCGTTTTCACCCGTTGACGCCATATTTTTAAGCCTAAGTCTAAATTTTTGTAAATTCTCGTCGTATACTCAAACCGGGAGTTCCGTGACTATGTGATCGGTTCGTACGAGTTACATCGGTCCCATGCGAGGTGCTCGAGCCTCTCACTGGACCGTTTTGTTACTATTTTATGTTTTCACACTTTAATTATGGAAATGCCATCATTTTAATTATGGAAACATGTTTTTTTGTAAAAATATTAACTTTTCTTTATGTTATGATTTTGTTTTGTTTAATATATAAACAGGTCTTGCTTTATTTTGTGATTTTTGAGATATAATTGTACAATTTATTATTCCTATCCAAAATAATTTCTTTCTTATAATTGGATAACGATGAGAAATGAGGATACCTGTTCCCTACAGCTGCACATTGGAAGTACTCGGGGAATCATCTGGTGGTATTGGGAATCCAGCATTTTGTATCATACGAAACAATTTGTTGGTGGTTTATGACATTTGGTCTTTCAACTCTTGGATCTCTTCACGATGACGAGTCTCTCCCTCCTCAATCCTCTTTTGCAACCTTTTGATCTCGCTCTCGTAAAAGTGAGAAGGCATGGACCTTACAGATGGCGGTCGAATACCAACTCCCCTACATAATGTACGTCCATGTCCGTCACGACCAATGACATCCTCAAAGATTTGATCTCTCAATTTCGGGTCATTCTGTTGTTCTTATTCTATCGCATTCAACTGTCTTTGTATACTTTCCTACAAATTAAGAAAAGAGTTTTAAATAGTGTGCAATACCATAAAACGTTTATTGCAATATTTTTTACATTAGGTAATAAGAATGGACATTAAAATATAATACCTCTATACCATCCGCTCCATCCTCCATACTATACGTCTTATCCTTCAACCTTAGAGTCTCTCTATACACACTAAGCTTGTCGATAAGCAAGTTGGATTTTTTTCATATATTGTTTTTGAAGTAATATAAGAAAAAAAACATATTACGTTCATAATAGTTATGATGAAATTCAACATAATCGTCCTCAAACTAAAAGCATAAAAGAATATGTAAGGAATATAAAATATGATGTTAACCTTTTCTACAACTTGAGGAATTGACATCCTCCTAATCCTAGGGTGGGCATAAAGGTTTGCCCCATTTTTGGTGTTTTTGTCCGCCACTTTCTATATAAAGAGTTAAATCATGTTACAATTTTGACACATATAAACAATCAACAGAAATAAATAGAAAGTAATTCTACATATGTCATACCACCGTTTCTTTTTCACCCCAATAAGTCATTAATTTAGGCCATATATCGGGATCAACTTGGAGAGGTACATTTTCAAGTCGATATTTGTCATTGTCATACGCCTCATCATAGTCCTTTTTGATATGATACTTAAAGCGCCTCCAAGCATTGTCCAGCATTTGAAAACAAACTGTCTTAAATCCTTCAGGGGCATTTGTATTGCGCTACGAACAAAAGAATATAAATAAATTATAAATAGATCATTTGATTGATGTATTAACTTAGGGTCCGTTTGGTTAGACTATTTTGCCATGGCCAATGGGTTTTAGAGACAATTTTGCCCACATTTGTATTGTTGGATAGATTTTTTTGCACATAGCAAACTTTGCCAAATATAGGGCAGATTTAAGCAATTCAATGTTGTGTAATTCAAGATTTTAATCAAGTACCATGCATTTTGTTAACTCAAAAGTTTTAACTGAGCATTTTAAAATATTCAAATTTATATTGGTAATGATAGACAAGTTCCTTCACACTATCCCAAACTATATCGATACTTTCCTCCAATACTCTTCTCCTATCGTCCACATCCAAAGGAAATAACGATCCTTATCGAGCGAAATATCCCAACTGACTCGCAAGATTCTTCCCATTGGGTTCAATTGGTTGACAGTCATTGTTCCACCCAATTATCAAATTTTGACCATTATCCAATTCTTTCCATGGTTTGGAAAACCCTCTACGTTGCACACTAGTAGTAGGGCCATTTTGAGTTGGTAATGGTGTACCCTCAGCACTACCTGATCAAAATTCAAAAGAAAACATGACATGAATAATTATAAAAGTAAAATATTTTTAGCAGATTTTTACAATTATCTACTAGATAGGTACACACATACCTGCACCCATATTATCTGAGGGTTGGCATATCATTGACTGAGATGACTCTAGTTGAGACCGATGTGATCCTATTGACGTCCGAGCACATGGGCGGGTCATTTCTCCTTGAGAATTCGGTGACCCTCCTACTCCCACAGGATGAGAAGGGCATTTAGTTGGGATGATAGATCTGTGTAAAAAATATATATGTCAAAATAAATATGAATAAACGTTATACATGAGACATAAAATGAAAAGTTACAATACATCGTATTTCCTTTGATTGTATGCATTTTCAATACCTTTCTATTTTTTCCAGAAAATCTGCCAAATTCCGCATATTGAGCCGACCACATTTTATCCTTTTAATAATAGATGAAATTGGCCATGTGGGTGGAAGCGTACTCACAATCGCATGCACAAGAACAATTATGTTAGGACAAAAACCTCTCCTCTTTAAAATGTTGTATACTCTTTCTTTGTTATGAATATGATCTCACACATCTAAATTTGGGCTCATTTTGCTCAAACTCTATCCATAAAGGATGCAACTCTCGCTCTTCCTCCTCTAGTAGTTCTACTAATTTCTCTCCACATGTTGGATTATGTTTTTGAAATATATTTTCTTTTGCTTGATCCTAACATGGTGGTAGCATCTGGACTATATTTTAAAACAAATATTGTTCTGATATCTGTTTCCCACATTTTGTAAGTGACGACATAATTCAATTTTACGGAATCCATACAAAGTTATTGGACTGACCTCTTTAAAAGATGAATTTTCAAAATCTTCTAATGCATTCTTAATATTATCATTAAAATTTACAGAAGACTGCAATGTTTCCTGTCACAATATTAAAAAACATTTAAGCACAACATTTATAAGATAACCGTTAATATTAAAAAATAAAAGGCAACACATGAATACGAGAACAAAGATTTATTAAAACATCCATTTCAATCATCAATTTGTAATTCCGATACATTCTCACTAACATAATACAAAGGTAAAAAAGTTAAACCATTTCAACCACCATCCCGTCCTCCTCAATAACTTCATCCCTTTCTTCCTCCATACCATCGTCATCATCAAGAACGGTTGTGTCAATTATGGAGCCATCTATCCCTTGCCTTGTCCAAGATATATTTTGATCTTGATATATTTGTTGTATGGTAAAGGGCTCAACTTCATGGACATCTAAGTCTTCATTGGTTGAATATACATCAAATTTGTCTCTTGGTGTCATCGAAACAATAACATGCCAATCTGATTCTAATGGGTCTTCCACATACCAAACTTATTCTGCTTGAGATGCTAGGATAAAAGGTTCATCACCAACTCGGTTATCTTTGTATAACAAATATTTGAAGTTAACTAGCGTAAAGTTAAAAGTCATCTAATTTTTTACCCATACAGTTATCGATCCAATCGCATTTGAATAAGACAAATTTCATGTCGTTGATGTAACGAATCTCAATGATGTCTGTAACTTGTCCATAGAAAGTAACATCCCCTAAAAGAGGATTTTTGTCTCTACGGCTAGAATAACTCATCTGTGCAGCTTTTAGAACCACCCTACTATTTTGAGTTTTTTAATGTTGATCAACCGTCTTTGTTCGAAATCAAAAACCACGAACAATATAAGAACGAAATCTAAAAGCATCCTTTAGAGGGCCTAAAGACAAACTCCTAATTTCGTCGGGTAGTTGGGCGTTATTTGTCAAACTGCGCACCTGATATTTGCCCACAGAAAAGGTAATCAAAATTTTATATAACAAATATACTAGAGCACTATTAAGATTAACAAGGAATCAACCAACTTACATGATGATTAAACCATGTGCTGAATTTTTCGTTAAGAAGGCATTGAATATGGTGCTGTGAAAGTTGAGGATACTCTTTTGAAAGTTCCACAAGATGTTTTCTAAAAAAATGCACACATATCAATTTCTTAATGAATGCAAAAAAACCTACAAGTGACAAATTTGTGCACGTTGTTAAGGTAAAAAATTAACTTACTCGATGAACGGTGCCACTGAATTAGTGTTGAAAAGCACATAACGATGGTCTTGAACCAATGTTTCTTCATCAAGATGAATTTGAACTTTTTTCCCAACAGCGCGACTAGAGTCATTACCTTTGTCATCTGTTCTAATAGGTCGACTAGACTTGGTTTCCACGTTATCACCCAAATACCTTGAGCAAAAGGTCATGCACTCTTCTAAAAGGACAGACTTAGCAATTGAGGCCTCGGGATGAGCACGATTTCGCATATAGAGTTTCAATGTGTGTAGATACCTTTCCATTGGATACATTCAACGATAAAGCACTGACCCGATAATTAATAGTTCATCAGTCAAATGTATGGGCAAATGTTCCATCACATCAAAAAATCCTGGAGGGAATATCTTCTCGAGACTGCATAAAGTAAGAGACATACGGTCTTCAAATTTCTCCAAGTCAGCTAAAGTATTAATACTTGAGCATAGTATCACAAAGCAATTACTTAATTCAATTAAAGCTTTGACCACATGCTTTGGCAATACCCTACATACAACCATCGGGAGTACTTGTTGCATTAGAAGGTGATTGTCACGACTCTTAAGTACCCAAATGCTTCTCTCTTAAGGCTTCACACATCGTGAAATATTTCAATGAATAACCATCTGGAACTTTGAGATTCAACAACACTTTCAAGAATATATCCTTCTCTTTTTTGCTCATCTAAACTCTGCTGGGGTCACATACTGTTGATTTTCTCCTCGCGGCTGAGGATGTAGCGCGCGCCTAATACTCATCGTTTTGAGGTCTTTGCGAGCATTTAAATTATACTTTGTTTTCCCTTTGATGCCCAACAATGCAAAAAGAATATTATCACAAAATTTTTTCTCAATATGCATGACATCAAGATTATGGCGAATCAAATTATGCTCCCAATATTGCAATTCAAAGAAGATACATTTCTTCTTCCGATTAGTCTTTTTTTTGGAATATTGCCTTTAGTTTTTTTTGCAAGCTCAATTTCCTTTTGGTCTCTTATCATTCTTTTTCGCACGTCTTCTTTCTTATATTCAGTTACAACGTCAAGCTCATTTAATTGTTGCAGAACTTGTGATCCAGTTAGTTTCAATGGTGATGGCCTCATATCAACCTTTCCATTAAATGTAACTTTTTCTTTCCATAATTTATGTCGCATTGGTAAGAATCGACGACGACCTCAAAAATAATACTTACAACCGTTCTTCAATCGTATAACTTGATGATCTTTTTTGCAACAAGGACAAGAAAATTCACCCTTTGTGCTTCATCCTGATAATATGGTATAACTAGGAAAATCGCTAATTGTCCATAACAACGCCACATGTAACTGAAAAAATTATTTCGCTGATTCATCATAAGTACGTACCCCATTAGCCCATAACTCTTTCAACTCATCAATTAGTGGCTGTAAATATACATCAATTTTATCATTGGGCCCTTTTGGTCCGTCAATAAGAACATACAAAATTAAGTGGGGTTGTTTCATACACAACCATGAGGGAAAGTTTAATATCATTAACACAATAGGACAAGTACTGTGAGCAATGCTCATATTACCAAACGGATTGAATCCATCAGTTGCTAGCGCAAGTCTAACATTGCGATAATCACTCGCAAAAGATGGATTTCGCTCATCAAATGTCTTCCAAGAAAGGGATTCAGCGGGATGCCACAACACACCATTATCGATCCGTTCATCAACATTCCATTTCATTAGTGGAGCAGTATGCGATGACCAATACAATCGTTGTAATCTCGGTTTCAAAGGAAAATACCTTACCTTTTTCGCTGATACTTTTGTACCCTCCCCACTATCAAATTCATTTTTGAACCTAGATTCCCCACAAATTTTTCATTTCTCAAGATTCTCGCTCTCATTTCGAAACAACATAAAACTCTTAGGACATGCATCCCACGTTTCATACTTAAATCCTAAATCTTTTGTCAATTTATTGGTTTGATAGAAGGATTTTGGAATCTTGGCTTTCGGGAACACCTTCTGCAAGAATAACATCAACATCGTAAAAGAACGATTTATCTATCCATTTAGTTGTTTTAGGTGTAGTAATTCAACAACAAATGACAACTGGGTAATGTCCTTTGGACAATTCTCATACAACTCACTTTGTGCCTCTTTTAAAAGTCTAAAATATTCTATGAGATCTGCGTCGGGCATGTCATGATCTTTGATGTTAGGTTCTTCATCATTGCCCATATTTTCCTCTCTACATGGAATCCCTCTTACTTCTTGAACCATTGCAATCATGCTTTCCCCCGAGTTCAAATCGGCTAATACATCATCAACAACCATACCATCGCTCCAACTATTTACGTTGATATTAAAATCACCCAATGATTCCCCATGATAAATCCAATTCTTGTAACTCTTTTCAAAACCATACATCTCTATGTGATTCCTCACAGTTTGTGAGTTATAGTAGACACGATTAACACAAGTACTACATGGACATTTGATGCTAGAAGTAAGAATATCCTTATTTCTATATGCAAAATCAATAAAGATTTGAACTCCATCAGCGTATGCCTTTGTGGTCCTATCTCCTCCGATCAAACTCTTATCCATATTGATCTTATTGAACCCCTATTACATATTGAAAAAAAGATATATAAATATATACATAATTGCATTTATTTTATCATTTGTGTGTGTATGTATATATATATATATATATAGAGAGAGAGAGACCCAATTGCATTAAAGTAATAACTACACACACACACACACACACACACACACACACACACACACACATATATATAATATTTATCAATGTTCTAACCTTTACCCCATTTAACCCTCCCCACCCTCAGCCCTAAGTCGTTTTAAAAACCTTTGGGGGCCTAACCTCGCAAAAAAAATATATTTTAACAGATTTTTCATTTCCATCCGTATGAGGAAAATATAAAATTTTCCAATGCAATAAATACAATAAATACAAGCAAAATAAAAACCAAAAGTGCATGTATCAAAGGAGTTACACCACAACAATAAGGTCAAAAATTAAAACATCCATATTCTTTTCTCGACAATGAAATTAGACAATTACACCAAAACACCAAAACATAAACAACACATACATAGAGTTGTGAAATTATGTCGACAATGAAACTAACGTTTTTCTTCGTAGTGACGGTGTTGTAATCGTAATAACATAAACATACATTTTCATTATTGAAACAATAAAAAAATTAGAAATAAGAGTGTGGACTTATCGAAAAAATTGTTCAAATAATAAAATGACAAGTTTACATAGCAGGGCCTATGTCGACTATGTAAACTTACAGAGTTTACATAATAGTATTCAACATTTCCTTCAAAGGCAAAACAAATAGTATTAAGCATTTCCTTCAAAGGCAAAACAACAAACAAAGTTTTGATTGCATACTCTAAGATAACCAATCATTGAAAAAATACATACCTCCGACACAATCAACCACTGAAAGAGGAGGTGCAGGGGAGAGAGGAAGCAACGCAGGGGAGGGGAAGCGCTGGGGAGTGACGGAGGGGGTGGAGCGACGGAGAGGGAGAGTGTGAGAGTAAAGAGCGGAGAGAGCAGAGAGGGAGAGCATTGGAGGTGGTGGAGTGGCAGAGAGGGAGAGAGGAGAGTCAGAAATAACCGTCCCTTTTGATACATTAAAAGGCACAGATATTAAAACCGTCTTTTTTGATATATTAAAAGGGACGGTTTACCGTCCCTTATTTTTGCTTTCAATAAATAAATAAATATTCAACTTATACTAAATGGGACGGATTTTTTTACCGTCCCATTTGGTATACCAAAAGGGACGGATGTTTAAAATCAGTCCCATTTGTTATACCCTAGGCGACAATAGAGACGCAGGGATGTGGCTGACCCTAGGAGATTGCACCTAGGGAGATAAGGCCAAGAATTTGAAGATGACCAATGTGATGATGATGAATATTAGGAACGAGATATCTGGGGATACTGTACACCTAATTCAAAGAAGTAGAGGAAATAGTGGCTGGACGAGCCGAGATGGCCAACCCCGTTCTTCTGCACTCGATAGACTCAGTAGAGGGTTTACCTTTGATAGACTCGCCCTAGTCAGTGACTTATGAGACCGACTCTCCAAGTCTCGTAGTAGGGCGGCATCTAGGAGGAATGGTGGGTGTGATGATCGATGACCATCACATGGCCTATACAAGGAGCAACGAGAAGTTAATAGTCGTCAGAGGAGGGTTGTTCTAGAACCTGTGTAGTGTCCGACTAACAGGGAAGGGGCTGGCGACAATGTTGTGGCAGCCCAGGGGGATAATGTAGCACTAGCCGACAAGTAGTGGAACAATTCCATATAGAGGATTGAAGACAAAATTGGTGATATTCTGAAGAATCGAGACCCCATGCAGAGGGAGTATATGGAAGGTTCCTCGTTTGTTGCCAAAATAGTGAGCTACTAGACCCCGAACAAGTTTAAGCTTCCAGTGGGGATGCTGAACTACGATGGGAGAACAAATCCTGTTCATCACATGGAAATATACCAAACAGTAGACGACATCTATTTAGTCTCTAATGAGAGAGGTGCCGGGCATTCTCAAGCACTCGTACTGGTGCTGCGCATGTATGTTACACCTTTAACCCCAGGAACTCAATTGAGAATTTTAAGCAACTGGCCGATAGGTTCATCCACAATTTTTGTTTCAGAGTAAAGCCTTAAAAATACCACACTTGTTGTATGTCAAGCAAGGAAAAAATGAGTCTCTGAGAGACTACATAGCCCGCTTTAATAAAGAAAAGCTGGAGGTTGAAGACTATGATTAAATTATTTATATGATGTCCCTTATGAGAGGATTACATAAGTGAAAACTCCAATTCAAGATGGCCTAAGATCCTAAAAATCCATGGCCAAACTCTTGGCCACAGTTGGGAGAGTCATAAATGCGGAGGAGGCGATGGCAGAAAAAGGAGAGGATAAAAAAGGAGCAAGTGAAAATAAGTCCCAAAAGCTCAAAGGGAAATGAGGCAATAAGAGGTTGACGGATGACAAGTTTGTTGACTATACTCCATTGAAAGCCAGTCCAAAAATGATACTGAATGAGATCAAAGATGATCTATCTCTGAGATGGCCAAAAAAGCTGAGAGCCCCTCCTCACAAGAGTGATAAAAGCAAATGGTGCGAGTTACACCAGGATCACGACCACACCACTAACAAGTGCTTTGGACATAAAGATGAAATTGAAATGATGATGAAGCAGGGAAAGCTCAGGAAGTAAATAAATAAAAATGATGATGTCTCAGATGATGACGATGAGGCCGACCCTGACCTATCACCGAAGGTTCCTACACACAAAGGTCAGCTGCATACTATTTCTCTGGGAAAGAGGATAGTATGCGGTGGTTTAGCAGGTCGTGGTAAAAACATAGCCGAAAGGCGCTTGTAGCAGAGGCTAAGGCACTCCCAAAAAATGAGGTGGTAAACTTGGCTGCAGTTGATTCAAAGCTGAGTAAGAGGAAAAATGTTGACATGACCACCTTGGTGATAGATTTCTCGAGGTTGGACATCAAGGGGATCTTGTCCCCTCATGATGACCCTCTAGTGATCTCTACAAGAGTGCATAGGTATGACATTCCTAGAATATTAGTCGATGGTGGGAGTTCGGCTGATGTGATGTTTTGAGAATGCTTTAAAGGGTTTGGATTTTACAAGAAAAGACTCATCCCATACCATCAAACTTTAATTGGCTTTAGTGGTGAAAAAATCCACCCTCTTGGGATTTATGAGATGGATATTTTCATGGGGGAGACCTGGCTGAGGTGTCTTACAAAAAAGATAAATTTCTTTATGATGGATGAGAATGTTTATTCGGATTACAACATCATAATGGGACGGGTAGCCCTCACGGAATTTAAGGAAGTACGCTCTACTCTACACCATATGATAAAATTCCCGACTACCTACAGAGTAGGGGAACTTCAGGATGACCAAGTAGAGGTGCGATAATGATATTTTAACTTGGGAGAAGAAAGAGAAGCTCATAAAAGATACACCACCACTTACAACATTGACACTCTCGATCCAAGGGACAAGATGAAATTGAAGAAGGGAGAAACTGTTAAGGAGGTAGAATCCATCGTCCTCAATGAGGACAAGCCAAATAAAATCATCCAAATTTTTAAAGCCTTAAAGAAAGAGATAAAAGAAGAGATGATCAAGTTGTTGAGGGATAGACAAAGTATTTTTGCATGGAGTCACGAGGATATTCCAGGAATTGTTCCAAAGATCCTCTACCACAAATTGAATGTATATGAAGGAGTCAAGTCGGTTAGACATAGGTGAAGAATCTACTCTAGGGAAAAATATGGGGTGATAAAGATGAGGTGAAAAAGCTAGAGAAGGCCGAGTTCATCAGGGAGGTGGTCCATGTAGAGTGGATGGATAATGCAATCATTGTTCCTAAGCCTAATGGGAAATGGAGAATATGTGTAGACTTTACCAACTTCAACAAAACTTGTCCAAAAGACAGCTTCCCCCTTCTGAGGATTGGTCAGATAGTAGATGCCACTACTGGGAATGAATTGATGAGTTCCATAGATGTCTATTCAGGCTATAATAAGATATTTATGGACCCAGTCGATGCTGAGAAGACCTCATTCATCACTGATAAAGGCACGCATTACTATATAGTCATGTATTTCGGCCTAAAAAATATTGGGGCAACATATCAGAGATTGGTGAACAAGATGTTTGAGGAGCAGACTGGAAAAACCATGGAAGTATATGTGGATGACATGTTAACCAAAATCCTCAAGGTTGAGACGCATATGGACGACCTTGAACGCACGTTTAACACAATGGATGAGTATCAAATGAAGCTCAATTTCGCTAAGTTTGTGTTCGGGGTTAGAGCAAGCAAATTCCTAGGGTTCATTATCAATCAGCGAGGGATAGAGGCTAATTCTAAAAAGATTAAAGCCTTGAGGGAGATGAAGACTCCAAAAATGATTAAGGATGTTCAGAGGCTAACCGAATGAGTTACTACGTTGAATAAATTTGTATTAAGGGCTACAGATAAATGTCTTCCCTTTTTCAAAGTATTAAGGAAAGCCTTTGAATGGAATGGGGAGTGTGAAAAAGCCTTCCAGGAATTGTAGGCTTACTTAAACTCCCCACTTCTATTATCCAGAACTATTTAGGGAGAGAAACTATATCTATACCTGGACATATCTGAGTCGACCATTAGTGCGGTGATTGTACGAGACGATGATGGGGTATAAAATTTGATCTACTTTAATAGTAAGGCCTTTCAAGGGGCCGAGAAGAGGTGCCCAAAGATGGAGAAACTGGCTTATTCTTTGATACATGCATCAAGAAAAATGAAGCCCTATTTTCAGGCTCATACAATGGTCATCCTCACCGATTCCCTTCTAAGACAGGTCATCCATAAACTCGAGAAATTGAGTAGGTTGATGGCCTGGTCGATTGAGGTAGGATAATTTAATATTATCTATCAGCCGAGAATAGCCATCAAAGGGCAAGCTTTGGACAATTTTGTATCCGAGTTCACTTGGGACGAGGCTGATAGCAAAGAGTTTGTAGATCTAATGAATGAGCCAGAAAAAGCAAGTGGAAGCCGACTGAGGCTGAAATAAGTATTGCAAGAACTGTTGTAGACGAGAATGAAGAAGAATATTTTTTTGTTCAAGAATGGAGTTCTAGATGAAGGCACCTTCTCAAAGGAAGTCATAATTTGGAGATAGGGAGCTGACCCAGCTTAATAGTATCATCCCCAGATGGAACTAACATCGAATACGATATGATATTTAGCTTCAAGGCGTCCAACAATGAGTCAAAATATAAAGCTCTTTTGGTAGATCTCTCCCTTTCCAAAACATTAAATGTCGACCAACTGTTGGTTTATAGTGACTCTAAGTTAGTAGTAAATCATATTTTGGGGGTATATGAAGCCAAAGATGATAAAATGATTAAATATCCGACAAAGGTAAAGGCAATGCTAAATAAATTTAGATAGGTCAAGCTCAAAAGGATCCATCGTCTAGATAACAACCGAGATGATGCCCTGGCAAGATTAACATCTTTAACCATAATGGAGATCAGAAGGTCAGTGCCAGTGGAGATCCTATATCGGCCAACCATTGAAGAAGAGGATAATACAATTGAGTTATGCTTAAAAATGAACCTAGGGAAATTATGAATAGATCCCCTCATTCGATACAGCAGCGATGGAGAGTTGCCAGAGTCAAAGGTGGAGAGAAAGAAGTTGAGATATAAGGCGACCAAGTTCTCAATAATAGGAGACGTCCTATATAAGAAAGGGCTCCTTATCCATTTACTACGATGCGTTCATCCAATAGAGGTGGAGTATATACTGAAAGATGTGCATGAGGGATCTTATTTAAGCCACATAGGAGGGAGGTCTTTAGTAAAGAGAATAGTCACTCAAGGGTACTGATGGCCAAAGATGCGGCCAACTGTGTGAAGAATTATGACAAATGTCAAATATATGCTTTCATTCCTCATCAACCCTTATCATCTATTACTTACCCTTGGCTATTTGCAGTTTGGGGGATCGACTTGGTAGGACCCTTACCCAGAGCAAATGGAAATTATAGATACCTTATTGTGGCGATTGACTATTTCTCTAAATGGGTTGAGGCTGAGGCCATGATTACTATAACCGAGATGAAGGCTTTCAAATTAATTTGAAGGAATATCATCTGTACGTATAGTCTACCCAACACTTTCGACAATGGTAAACAATTCAAGAACTCATCTATAGAATCCTATTATAAGAGGGTCAACATCAAACAGTTCTATTGGGCACCAGGTCGACCTCAAGCAAATAGCTAAACTGAGGTGACCAATAGAAATATATTAGACATGATAAAAAAGAAATTAGAAGATGCCAAGGATATTTGGAATGAAGATATACATGCTGTCCTATGGGCCTACAGAACGACAGAAAGAACGCCAATATGGAAGAACCCTTTTATGCTTGCCTACAACTCAGAGGTTGCGATACCCACTGAGATCGACCTACCAAGTCATAGGGTCCAAACATACAACCTAGAGGCAAACACAGAGGAGCTAAGGTTAAACCTACACCTCATCAAAAAAAGACGAGAGGATGCAGAGGTCAGGCAAGCTACTTATCAGCAGAGGACTGCAAAATTCTACAACAAGAGGGTTAAGGCTAGGCCAATAGCCGTTGGAGATCTAGTACTGAAGAAAGACTGGTAGAAGCCGAGTAAGCTCCATGCAAACTGGCATGGCCCCTACAGAGTTACTGAAGAAGTTGTTCCTAGCACTTATAGACTTGAGAATTAGGAGGGAGAGACATCCTCAAACCTATGGAACGCTGATCACTTGAAGAAGTACTATCAATAGGATTTTGTAAAAGTTTTATTTTACCACTGTATGAGAGATGTACTAAAAAAGTGATGAATGAAAAATCTCAAGTGTTACCTTATATTTTTGTTATACGAATCAATCAAATTGCATGTTAAAAGTTGTCCTAAGCTACAAAACATCATTCATATGGTGAATTAACATTAACTCACTCTCGATGCCACGAGAATCTGGACGGGGCTCACCTCGTCCATGGATTCTCAATAACATCGAGAGGGGGAAGTGTGATAACATCGCTAAGGTGGTGAAAAACACAAAGAAAATTTAAAAATCATTTGAGAGTCAAACTCTCTTGACGAGACGATAGTGAAGGACGAGACGACACTCATCCATATGCTTTCAAAATGATGCTAGGGGACATTCAATTAAACACTATTAATTTGATGCATTCAAATTTGAAAATCAGTTAATTATGGTTCATATAAACATCATTAACTTGGTGGTATAAGAGTCAAACTCTCTCAGCGAGATGACAATGTAGGACGAGATGACACTCATCCATACACTCTCAAATTGATGAGAGGGGGACTTGTAATTAAACACCATTAATTTGATGCATTAAAATTTGAAAATCATTTAATTATGGTTCATTTAAACATCATTAATTTGATGGTATGAGAGTCAATCTCTCTCGGTGAGATGAAAACGTAGGATGAGACGACACTCATCCATACACCCTCAAAACGATGAGAGGGGACTTGTAATTAAACATAATTTATTTGGTGCATTCAAATTCGAAAACATCATTAACTTGGCGACGTCTTGTTTAAAAAACTTATGATTTGGTTATTATACCATGTCTTAAGACGAGGGAGAGCTCAAACATGAAAGCCAAAGTGGGAAGTAAACTTGGCAAAACCATTACACACATTCAGCAAGAAGAAGAAAATGAAAGCTCAAGTATGAGGCAATACTTCATTCAAGCAATCAATAACATTCAGCCGAGTAAAAAATATAACAAACAATTAAATCTTTAAAATAAAAAATTACAAGAAAAGGGTATTGGTCATAGACGACCACCTTACATAATTGGTTCATTATTGATGATCGACCCATCAGCAACATCCTCAACCTGAGTATACCCAGCAGCATCAGTGGTATTAATATAAGCTTCAACTAGGACATCGACTATAATGCCCTTTCCCTCGGTTGAGGACATTGATTCAACATACTCTAAGGAATTGGTGAAAAGAGAATCTTCTAAATCAGAGGCCTCAAATTCTGGACGGATGGATGAGATAGCGTTAGAAAATTTCATGATGACCCACCAACAAGCCGTCATAATACTTCTTTTAAGCTACTCAACGCTGAAACTGCCAAACTTGTCAGACACTTTATAAGCCTCAACGACCTCATCCTGGATCTTTTTTATTTCCTCGGTAGGAAGGGCCTCGTCCTTTGCCTTCTGGAAGGCTACAGCAAGATCGGTCGCATACTTTATAGCTTGGGTATTAAATGCCTCATCCTTAGCCTTCAAGGCATTATTATGGTCCAACTTCAACTTGTTCAGGGACTTCTTATAATTGGCCTTATGGTCCTTTAACTTTTTCTTGAGGTTTACCTCAGCCTTGATAGCTTTCTTGGCATCCTGAATCTTTGAGAAGTTCTCAGTTACCCATTTGGTCGAAGTGGTAAAAGCAACCACAGACTGTAGAAAAATGACATGTATAGATGTTAGAGAGATGACGTAAAAATTTAAATGAGATGAGACTCAAATTAAGGAAGAAGCAAGTACCTTCGCTAAATGATGAAGACCAAAATCATAGGTCTTCAGGGGATGCATCTTCCCCATAAAGTCATGATCCCTATTTGAAGGGACAACAAACGTTGCAACAACTCTGAAGGAATAATAGAGTCAGGGCATGCCTTAAGCTGGGCTATGTTTGCCACCCAAAAGGTCTCAAATGATTCCCGTGAAAATGAATTCGGCCCAAAAGATCTCAGCACAAACTCCAACGAAGGTGGATTTACTCTCTATCTCGTCTCACGATCCTGATAAGTGTTTGAGGGAACAATTGGATCATTTCTTTTTTGGCCGACGTCAAGTTAGGTCAGCCCACTAGCGATCATCTTCTTATTGGGTTGCTTTCCACCCTTATTTAAGAAAGAATTTTAGAGGCTTGGGGTCGTCATATTCCAAAGTTTGTATGAAATGTGAGGTGGATGATCTGTCAAGAAAAGAGATAAATGAAAAATGGTTGGTAAATCCAGGAGACAAGGAAAGGCTTATGATAAAAAAAGTTTAGTAACTCACAAAAATTATCGAGGGGGTTAACCCCCAAACCAGAAGTCTCTAAAAAGTCAGGAGATATAAAATCCTCAAACTCAGGAAGGACCCCATTCTTTCATCAATCTCTAAAAACATTAAATTTTTCACTGTTGGTAATACTGAGGCTAGGATCTAGCTTGGCCGACATGGAAGGGTTTTCCCATGGACAACAAACTCTTGGCTCACCCTCTGATCGATCAGCATCGACCGAGAATTCCTAGGCTCCAAAGATAAAAAAGAACCTCGATTTCAAATGGTGATTTGATGTTTGATTGACATGGATAATCTTCTTATCGGGCTTTCTGGCCCTTAAATGGTAATAACCGGGCTGAGTCCTTGAAGACGAGACATTATAACATGCTTTGAACAGCACAACAAAAGTCT
This sequence comes from Sambucus nigra, assembly GCA_949130495.1. Lineage (NCBI taxonomy): Eukaryota > Viridiplantae > Streptophyta > Magnoliopsida > Dipsacales > Adoxaceae > Sambucus > Sambucus nigra. The sequence goes on from OX422218.1 coordinate 135,987,855, forward strand.
CATCCTCATATTTGTTCATTCAAAGGGGGGCATAACCGAGTATAATTCTCTATGAATTTCCAAAAAGGACAAATAGCTCAGATTGAGGGATAAACGGGGAGTCGAAAGCCAACCTTAAACATTTAGTTGTATATGGTAACTTCACCTTCTCAGCCATCAAACACTTTCTCATCCTCATTCGATACTCGTATAATAATGTCAGACTTGATGCCATACAAATTCCTCCAAAAGAGAAGATCGAACTCTCTAACAGTGGATTGAAAAGTCTCAGCGTACGAATAATTAACTGGTTCCCCAGCCTCAGAATCATTATCTTCGGCGTTATCTTCAGTAGTCGGGTCCCCATTATGTAATCTCTCTTGGAATTCTTTCGCGATCATAGACGAGAGAGGTACAACAGTTGGCAGAATGGCTATGTTAACTCTCGGCTCACCATGTTCCGAGATAATTTTAATTGAAGAGTCTTCCTGACTGGATCACTCGAGATGATGGGAAGATGAAGACCGAAATGAACTTTTGATCATCTCAAAACCATGAGGATTTTTGGGTGAAAATCTCATAGACTCATCAAAAGAATCTCTACTATCGTCTTGAGCAGTGGACGAGTCAGGCATCTAGTCCTCACCAACCTCAACTGGAGGAGGCCAGACGACTTTGAAGGGAATGGGGAAAATTAAGCGACTGAGTTCAGCTTCAACTTTAGGATGCCTCTCAGCCTCAGTCTCAATCCTACGTATCTCCTGAAAATATCTCTCTCTAAGTGCGGGGTATTGTTTTGCTAGCTCGTAAAGGGTTTTTTACATTTAAATGGCTGAGGCTCAACTTGGCTAGAATAAAGTCAAATAACACAAACACTTTAATTTTTGACCAATGTTGACCTAAAGATCAAAAGGGGACACCGAATCATTTTTATCAAGAATAGTCCAAGAACAACCCAAGAACACGTAAATGGAGTTTCACTGGAGAAAGAGACATATGCAGTTCATATGGTGGATTAGAAGGCAAATAAGGCTGGAAAGGTAGGAAAGCTTAAGGCTACAAATAAACTCTCAAAACCACCAACAAATACCTAACGAAAACCCTAAAACCTCCAGTAAAGGTGGCCAAAATATATTAAATCTCGTTGGAACAATAGAAAAGCTTAAATGGCAGAAAAACCTTTAAATGAAGGAGAGAAAGGAGAAGAAAGGGTACCTGGGAAGATGAATAGGCATGAAGTAGAAAAGAAACCCTAATAAACTTGACAAAAAAAGCTTGAACGGTGATGAGAGAAGGAAACTGATTTCTGTCAGAGAGAGAGAGGTTTTAGTTTGAAGAAGAATAAGTAAGAAAGGGAAAATGAATTTTCAAAACCATTTAAATAATGGTAATGATTACACAAAATTTCCAAGGTGGTCATCATTAGGGAACACCCCCTATGGCACACTTACATCCGTCACTCTTGGGCAGCACGCTAATCCACATGATGACTACCAAGTGTCAATCCAGGGTTCACGTCCAACATCACAGGTCTGACATACGAAAAGACATATCATATGCCAATCAAGGACGTCTCATCAACTTCTTCCCAAAGATACTTTATCCCTCAGCCTTCCATTCACATTGAAGACTAAGGGCTAGGGGGTGATTGATATACCAAGTATGACCTCATCCCTAGACTGGATACCCTCGGCCAAGGACGACCAGTTCCAGACCGTCAGTTCAAGAAAGTTATGGCTCGGCTGTGCACCCAGCATGAAGTGTCATGTCCTCAGCCATAAACTCATCATAAGAGGTCTCGTCCTCATCTCAGAACATAGTTAACATTATCAGTATCAGTGGTCTTGTGACTCATATCCCCCCAACCTCGTTCTTCAATTGGAGGACGGGGGTCGAATGAAGACTCAGCTTAGTAGACAATTACCATATTATCAGAGGATCAAATTTGACAACTCGGCCTCGGATATCGAACATAGTAAAGTGCGTGGATTGGGGCACGCGTGAAAGAGAGCGCGTGGGTTACAGATTCCACGTGCATGAAACCGTTATAACCAAATATCCCTCACACGTGAGGGAATATTTAATCACTATAATCTACATGTGCAGTGACAGGTGGCTTAAACTTATTGGAAAGAACATTATACACATGCTTATTATAGGCTTGCGGGGTACAGTACATCCCCCAGCCACTATATATACTTATCTTCTTCATTAATGTAAATGATCAAAAATATTAAAACCCTAAACAAAGATCTGTTTCTATCACAGTAGAGAGAGAAAGTTGTGTTAATTGTATCACTAAGGCCATTAGAGACCAGTTTTATAGTGAAATATACACTCACCTGCACAGTGGAGTAGGACACATGGCTGAACCACTTATTTTATAGTCTCTCTCCTCTTTGCCTTATCTCTATCTTACTTATACTCCCGTCTAAACACCATTGTTGCACTTGAAAATTTATTTTGGGTTGAGCTTATACTATTTTACTTATTGGTACTATATATGGTATCATCAGACATAATCCTCGTTTGTCATAAGATGGATTGTGTAGAAATTGTTGTACTTGATTTTGATGAGTACTTGGAAATGCGTTGGAGACTTAGATTGATGATATCATGACAAGGACTTGATATGTGTCGACAATATAAGTTAGAATAGCCCTAGTAAGGGAATGATTAATTCTTGGCATGTTTTGTCAGACGTATATGGATTAACAGGTATAGACCCATGTAGTACTTACTATCCTTATAGTGATAAGGGCAATAGATGTGGACATCATGTACGTTTAATTTGGGTAGAATTTGGAGATAGGCTCAGTGAAGAACTTGTGTCATTGGAGGATATAATAAGGTGAAGTGTTTCTCCTAGTTGGGCACTACCTAAGGAAGATGTTTGGGATACGATCATTGTATGATAAAGTATAAAGTAACCTAGGTGTATTAGGTTGATTATGACATCACATTGACTAAATAGACGGACAAGGTTGGCATTGATAAAGGAATTAGACATTCGTTGACATGAGCGACTCGTGGTTATTAAGGATGAAGGGAGGAAGTCTTATTCCCAAGGAGGGAAGTCCAGTGTTTGACTTTACAAAGGACAATAGTTCATATTTATGTTCTTCTCGCAATGATGAATCATTCATGATTCAATTCTTCACGGTCGGTGACTTAAGCCAGGGGTATGGATAGACTAGGATCCGATGAGGACATCTAGGAGGAGTCCTTGACTTTAAGCGTACGATGTAGTTCCTCACTTCGTGAACCATAGTTCGTTGCATACGGATGGGATTCCCTTGAAACGATTATTTGTTCATTCTGATTCACTGTGTTTCTTTAGTTCTGATAGTCGAGGATTGTGTTCCCTCGATTGTAGTAACCTGGGATTGTATCGTATTTTTGTTACGGTGCAGTTTAGCTCAGTGAGAGTGAGGTTGGACCTGGCATGGTTAAAGCAACTCGGCAATTGGGTGCGTCCTTATTTGAAGTATCCCTTGGTTTTGCATAAGTTTTGTGTATGCGTGGCCACGCGTTCTACTACACAATTTTCTCATAGTATCCATTTTCCATAGGATTAATTATCTTATGGATTGTCCGACATGACGATTAAAAACTCTAGCTATAAAGATAAGGATTATGATTTGAGGATATGGTAAAGTGTTAGAACTCTAGGCAACATAACAAGTGTTGTTTTTCCATAGTAAGTAGATTGGTGTAATACTCAGGTGAATGTTCCATGGTTGGATGCGTAAAGTGATCTTAGGTTCATGGAAGGACCTTATGGAATTACTGATTAGACGTACTATTTATGACTTAGTCAGTGTGTTAGTTCTCAAAGTAAGCAACTAGATATGAGAAGTTAGTATCAAGTTTAAGTGAATTTGTGTAGTCCGGAACACCCGCGAATTCAAGGAGACTCAAGTTATGTAGTCTTAATAATTTAAATAACTTATGATGATGGATTGAGTGTTAGTTATATGTAGTATTTCTATTGGATGAGTGTCGATCACTAGAGGGTGTTGCCCGACAGAGGTGCAAGTATGCCTTGGGTGTTAGCAAATAAGACTTAGGTAGAAAAGAAGCCTTATGACTAGATTGTGTGTGAGCATCGGGTAAGTGGAGATTCAAGGACAGTTATGTGACTTTTATGGCTAGCCTGATGGTGAGCGTTAGGATATGTATGTCGAGTTGTTTGGTGATAGCCCATTGTGAAAGGACGTATGTTGACTTCTTAGTGATTGAGTACTTTGATGACCTAGTCTTGAAAGATCCATATGACTTAGAATGAGAATTCATAACTTCCAGGAACTTGAGGAATAGATGGATTGAGAATTTAGAGGAAAAAATTCTCTAATAAGGGAAGAGCATAACACCCGCTCCCATAACTTTGACCCTACCCGTATAATTTGGTGACTGGATATGACCCAATAGGGATTTAAACTTTGTAAGATGAATTGTGGGTCAAATTTGGATAATATAGTGACCTTGGTGCACTTGGTTAGATTTAGAATGGCCTTAAATTCAATTTAGGGAAACTAGGGTCATTCGAACGAGATTCAAATCTCGTTCGGACAACTCTTCAAATGACCTTCCAATAAAAAATCTTTGCTTAGAAAACCTACCCTCGTTAAAACCTCGTTCGAAGTACGTTTGAACGAGATGTGGTTCTAATTCAAACTAGATATAATTTGGTTAGAAGGATATAGTAGTTTTCGTTTGAATGAGATCCATTCTCATTCAAATGAAATCCATTCTCGTTCGAACGAGACTACAAAAATTAGATTTCTTAGAATTAGAAAACGCTGTCAAATTTTGAACCTTTGGATGAAATAGGGCAACATATATACTCGGGATGGGCCCCTTAAGAGTTTATGGTTTTTCCCCTTAAGAGTTTCTAAGGTATTTAAAGGGAGAGAGAGCTCACTTTTGTTCATTTCAATTAGATTTTACCTCTCTCTCTCTAGCTCTTGGAGATCCTCCTCCACCAAACACCATACACCACCCTAACACCACCATCCCTTCACCCAAAATCACCATACTTTAACCATTTTACACCATATTTAACCTTATAAAATCCATATACACCATATGTTTGAGCAAGGTGTGACTTTATGGAGATATTTTTGAAGAAGAAATGAAGAAGATTAATGGAGTTTGAAGGGGTTTTTGATTGGAAGTTTCATGGAGAATGCTTGTGGAGCTAGGTAACCTCCTTGAGGCGACCTTAGGAAGTGGGAGGTTACCATTACCTTCTTCTTCATCTAATTGTGTTTAAGGCATATTTTTGGTGGGAAACTCTACTCTTTAGCTTAAGAATTATATTTTCCATAATATTGGTGTTGTAATTAGAGTTTAGAAGAGTAGAATGTATATATGATTTAAGAAGGTTATTTCTTATGGTTTGTGTAAAATGGTTTAAAAAGAGTTTCAAGAGTTTTGAGTAAAATGATATATTTCAAGAAAACTAGGTGTTAAACATTTTATGAAATAAAATGTTTTGAAAATAATATTTCTCTTATTGAGATATTTGATGAACAAAGTCTTGGAGTTTTCTTGTAAAAATGGCATTTTTGTGAAAGTGGATATTTATGCAAGTTTGAAGAACAAAAATGTCCTTTAGTCTTGAAAAACATGTTTTTTCAAGTATTATAAAATTTCTTGAATAAATAATGTGTTAAACTCATTTTATTGGAGTTTTGGACTTAAAATCCATCTTCTCATGTACATAAACTTGTAGTAATTTGGCAATGAGCATATGAACAAGTTTAGTAAAGGTTTTAATGAGTTTTAACATAAAACAAAAAAAATATAAATTTCAGCCCTTAAATTGTGTTGATAAATGTAGAAAATGTGATAACTGTATGTTTTCAAGACTATATATGATGATAAGTAAAAATGGTATTTTTCTTGTAAAGTAGACTTCAAAGGCCCAATGACTTCGTTGTTAAAGAAAGTAATGAGATAAAGAGATTTATAACTTGAGAAGTGTGTTACTCCAAAATACTAAGTGAGTGTTAATGAGTTAAAGGCATTTAATAAGTTTATATGATAACTTAATATTATTTTGGAAAGATAATACTTGTGAGAATGGAGACAACTACAAGTTTGGAAACAAATGGGTATAATGGTAATTTTACGTAAAGTGGAAATTTTTTTTGAAATAAAAATATTGGAAAAGGTGTTGCACAAATGGTCCTAAATTAAAGTGATTTTTGGGATAAAATCAACGCAAGTATGTAAAGGACAAGAAATGGTGATTTTCAAAGTGTAACACAAGGTGAGGTAAAATCCCCGGGTTTGGCTTCGGTCGATAAAAGTGGAATAATATTGACATTTGAAAAATATTAAAACACATTAATATGGAATCAGATGAGACCAAGAAAGAATTAAAAAGGGCCTGGAGACCTAGGGTGAAAGATCCAAAATATTGGCCAGAGCATATGGTAGCGTAGTCAGCGACGTAGATCCTATTAAGTACACGATTATTTGGATGATTTCGAGAAAAAGATAATGGAACATGGAAAAGTAATGGGTTGTGTTGTGAATATAAGAAAAGACAAACTAAGTTGAAATGAAATATATAAATGTTCAAGTTGAAAGATAATGTGAACAAGTAATATGAGAAATTGGCTAATATCCATGTAAAGTGAAAGAATGGTAAAGTGAAGTGATTAAATGAGTAATTAAACAACCTGTGGAGGTTTTAGCCGGTAATTAACACAAGTGTGTGATTGCTAAAGTCTTTCGACGAAAAATAAGTATTTTTTAATACGGTGCATGCATATGTTGAAAGGCTATTTTCAAGGAAAATGCTAAGGTAAATTTGGTGTGTGTATATGGGTGATTTAGGTAAAAGCAGTACTCTTTCAAAACAAATGGTATTTTGTTTATGTTTTAATCGGGTGAGTTAAATTGGGAAATTCGGGTGAGTTAAGCAAAAAAGGTCTCTTCATAGTATTAATGCGATTTACGCAGAATAAGTAACCTTTAGAGTAAAAATGGTTTCACGCATTAATGTATGTGTATGGATATATATGAGGTAAATTCATGTGCACATAGGTATAACGTGTTAGAGTCTCTTTTCTGTCGTTCGATTCTATATTGCATTGTTGTATTTCCCATTGGGCATTCGGCTCATTCCCTATCCTTTGTTATGGCAGGTTACGTGCGATTCTGTACTTTAAGATCATTATACATGTAAGTATTCTTTTTATTTTACATTACTAGCTCTGAATGCTTGGATCCCGGAGTCACTTCCCACGGGTTCCACACATAGTTTGATTTGAATTGGAATCGCATGTTAAACAAGTAAAATTCTAATGAAATAAAATAGGACTAGCAACATTATTTAGGTTGTCTCATTGCACTTCACACCTAACATTATCGGGTTGACTACAAGTAGCTCATACATTCGAGCAGTGGCATTACAGTTCACCATCACACTTAAGGATGTGTGAGAATTTTATAGCTTAGAGACATGTGTCTATATCCCTTATAATGCCATCCCAATTGAGACAAAAGAGGAGAAGGAATATGTCCTGCTTGACCACCTTGCTCGTGAGTGCGTTGGTGATGATTGGAAGGCCACTTTTGGCCAGTATATCCAATATTTCTTCAAGCCTTATGTCAGGATCACTTAAGAGCATAAAAACTAAGGAAATGAGGTAGATGTGGAATTTTGTGAAGGTTAAGGCAGTTATTCTAAACTCTCTGCATACATCTTGTGCCTGCCTTCATAGTTCTTTATCCCTAGGAAGCCCAATGATAAACCATGCAGGGACTTGATGAATATTTCTTTAAGATTGTCTAGTGGAGTCAACATTCCTCTGGCAGCTATAACACTTGGATATTTTTACATATGATTGGATAGGTGTTACCATGATATATTGTGCTTAGTTGTCCATTTTCACGTCTCTAGTTTTTCTAACACCATTTTGTTGATGGGGTTCCTTTATTCAAGGTTCCCCGAAGTTGCCCCCAATGCTATGGAGATTACCATGCTTCCTATGAAATATCCACTCATAACTCATTGGAGTATAAAGAAAAGAGAGAAGTCATTCTTTCCTTTGATTCATGATATTATATGTTTTGAGTTTCATCCATATGGTGGATAGACCAATGCTCAAACTTGATCATTCTTAAGGACAAAAGCTTCATCGACGGAGCTTCTTCTAAAAGGTGAGAAAGTTGTTGAAAACGACCTATCTCTTCATGTAGTCCTTCTGATTACTTCGAACCATCTTCGTTCCCACACGGAGTGGGATGTTCAAAGTGAAGCCTATAATCCTCATAGGTATGCTTGGTAGCTTAGTTATAACCAAGGAATACCAAACAATTAGTGAGTAAGATGGGTTATATATCTCATTTTTTACTATTAACTTGGGTTTCACAAGGAGGAATGTGGTCGTTCTATGTTCCCAATGTCAAAACTTGGTCCTTTTTTAGGAACATAACATTGGAGCTGCTTCCTTGGCCTGGACCTGTCATCATTGGCCAATGCAAGTTGAAGATTTTTAATATTTTGTAAAAATTTAGCCTAGGTGGCCCATTATAGAAAGGTTTGGTTCTAATGAACTTGGCATCAATAATCTCTCCACCAAGGATATGTAATGTCCCATTAGCCTTAAAGAGAGACCGTACCCCAAGGATTTTCCCCTTTAGCTCCAACGGTTGAGGTTTCTCCCATGGCTACAAAATAGAAGAATAAAGTTTCCGCAAAAACTTATGGAATGAAGAGGAAAGATCATTCTATTGCTAGTTCCTCAAAGGGGGATATTGCTCTTAAAGTCCTAAAAAAGTCCAAGGCCACCAAGGGTTCCTCTAACCCTGTTAGTGCTGCTCCAAATCCATAGTTAGTAGAGCAAGAAACTACCTCAATTTATGATGTTCTTTCTCAGATGAAGTCTACTGCTATCACCTCTGAGGAAATTATAGCTAATTTGGAAAGTCACCATCCAAATGATGATTTTGTATATCCTTTGGTTCTTCCAAAGAAGGTTTCTAATATTGAGCAAAAAAATAAAATAACTCCCCCCGTTGCACCTTCTTAGTAGAAGAGGGTTTTGAGGAAGAAACTCAGTAGAGCGTACGTGGTTTCAACTCTAGCTTACACAACCTCAGGTCCTTCTGAGGAAACTTTGAAGCATAGGCCACTTGATGATATGGTTGATGTTTCCACCCATGTTGATCTTCTTATTCCACCTCGCAAGATTTAATAACTAAATCATTTTTCCTTTGAAGTTTTTTTCCAAGTGTTGAGTTCTCTTATTCAACAAAAGTATTTCTGACATTGCTTCTCCTTTGTGGGATGTTCCTCCACCACCCGTGGAAGTTGTGTCCATTATTGATGACACTCGTCTCATGAGAGGTTCCTCCGGTCTATTTATTAATAAATATATTATTCCAATCTTGATTTGTTTACCTCTTCAATAATTGGGCGAGATTCCTCGAGATGTGCATCGTCTCGGTGTGCTTTATCTAAATGTGCTTCTGAGGTAGCATGAAAATTGCCTATAAACAAGGAAATAGTGGGGAACTCAGGTGGAACTTTTGAAACTATAAGTCTATTTCCTTCCTCGAGTTTCACATAAGTTACCAATGGGTGTGGTTCCTATAGCTCCTTTTACCAAGGTAGTTTGAATTTTACCTTGTCTTGATAACTTAATGTTTATCTCCATATTTGTGATTTTCAAGACTTCGTGTTTTTGGTGTATGTAGGTTACTGAAATACTTCCACACTATGATCCCTCTGTGGATGTTATGGCCCTAACGAGTTCTATAAATGAAGAGATCTTTCCTCGTAGCCTTGTAAGTCCAGTAATCAACTTGGACCTTCTTGTTGTGATACCCACCTCTATGGTACCTCCGAACATTTTTGCCCATGTTCGTCCAAATACTGTTGAGGTAAATGCCTTGTATTTTTTTAACTTATATTTTTCTTTCTCGTTTGTGCCTTCATACTAATCTTTCTTTATTTGTTGTGTTTCTGCCTGTTAGCAATAAAACAAGGGACTAGTCACCTCCTCCTACAAAGGTTAATCTAACCCCAGTGGATATTGACCCTTCGTCCTTAGAGGTTGGTCCTTATTTGGTAAAGCCTATAATTTTGGCTATTTGAGGATTCTACAGCCACTCAACCTCAAGTTAGATGTGACACTTCCCCCACATTTAAACTCTGTTTCCACTATTGACGAAGTAAGTTTCTCAATACCACCATTATTTTTGGACAACTTCTGATTTCTCTTAACTCTTTTTGTGTATTAACGATTTTCTTATTGCTATACCTTGTTTAGATATAACTTAGCAAAAAACCTCACCTACATAGCGATTTACTATATGAATTGAGTAATGTTCACAAGAATTTTGAGTTTTGTCATTTTCTTGGTGATGTACCATACTTGGGTATGGTTATTCTAAAAACACACCTACTTGGTGACTTGGCTCAACTCTCACTAAGTTTTTTTTCATTTTACCCGCTGGTAAAAAAAACCAAATTTCAAAAAACTCTTTTGTTTACTCTATTTTACATCTTTTGATAGAAAATAACCCCTTCCTGATGCACCTTAGGTGGCACATCTTGAAGTTAGTTTGCCTCAATGAGGGATGATCTCGTAATAGATGCTCCTGATCAAGCTGAGTCGTCTAGTCAAAGTGACCATGGATCCACGACTAGTGTAAATAGGGAGGAGGAAAGTTAGTCTAGTTTTGGTGATCCTATGAAAAACATTGCACCAACTCATTTTTATCGGCATGTACTTAAAAGTAGTACCATCATTATAGGATCCTGATGCTCTGTGCTGGATCTACTTATTTATTTTCACCCCGAGAATTTTAGTGTAGAGTGTGCGAGGCCTCATAAGTTGATAATGTCTTACCTTTTGCAAGGGGTATCTGAAGTTATAAATACCCTAACTTTTCCTCTTAAGAGGTTTGTGCTTAATCATCACGTGGGCAACCTCAAAGGTATGCGACAGGGCGTGCTTTATTTCTCATGGTTCATCGATAGTTTGAGGTGCCTTAAAGACCCCTTGAGGTCAACTTATAATTCCCACTACCTCAAGAATATGGTGGATATGAATGTTAAAAAAGGAAAACTGAGGGAGATTGTTTCCCAAATTGAAGAATGTAATCAAGAAGTGATAGTGACCGAAGAAGCTTTGGATAATACCCAAAGAAAGCATGAAGTCAAGCTCAAACTGAAGGAAAAGGTTAAAACAAACATTTATGCTATGGCCAACTATCAACGAGAAGTTTCTTCGGATGTAGCTGCTTACTTCTCCTAATTTATGGTTTCCAATTGGGTAGATTTATCTTTATTGTATTTATGGGAAATAGTCCCAATGTTGTAATATAACTATTTTACAAGTGAAATACAGAGGACATTTGTTCTTAAACACGTGTGTACATTACTCATTTTTCTTACTTCAACACTTGTCTATTTATAATAAAACGTAACCAAAATTTACATGTGTTTCATTGCAATCTCTAAGTATAAAAGTGAGAACAAATAAAAATTTACATGTGTTCTCTATACATAATAAACTTTCAACTATTTTTTGTTAACTTTTAAAGGTTTGTCGTCCTCAATCTTTGAGATCAAATAGTAACCTAAATCATTTGCTTCCTTAATAATATATGGTCCCTCCCAATTTCCTATAAACATTGGTAAAATAATTTCTCTATTATAGTTGATAGAAACTTTCAAAACTAAGTCAGCTTGCATAATTTTTCTTGGTTTCACTAAGTTCTCATAAGCTCTGGATAGCTGTTTCATGTAGATCTAGAAGTTCCTTATTGCATTGTCTCTATATTCATCTAACACTTTTAGTTGAACATGCCTACCCCGTGGAAGCATGCTGCTTGGCAAGGAATATTTGATAGAAGGTACTTCTAAATCCACTAGAATAATTGCCTCAACTCCATATACTAAGGAAAATGGAGTTTAGCCTGTTGGTTTCCTCCTAGTAGTTAGACGTGGCCAAAGCAACATAGATAAGTTGTCATCCTGTGCATCAGGAAAATCTTCCATCATCTTGGCTAAATATTAACCAAGGTCTAGTTTGTGGCCTCAGCTTGGCCATTATCTTTAGGATAGGAAAATGTTGAGGTGTGGTGGATAATTGAATATTTTTCAGATAGCATTGCGATCTCTTTTTTGATAAATGGAGTTCCAATATCTAACAGAGTAACCTTGGGAGTGCAGAATCGACAAATGATTTACTCTTTAATGAACTATGCCACCACACATGTTGTTTTCCTTTTCAAAGGTACTGCTCCTACCCATTTTGTGAAGCAGTCATTTTCCACAAGAATACATATTTTTCCCTTATAATGAGGTTTCATTATCTCCACCAGGTCAAACACCCAAGTATGCAAGTGATAAGACGTTGCTAGTGAATGGAGTTCCACCAATGGAGCATGAATGAGGTTACCTTGGAGTTGGCAAACTTTCCATTTTCTAACGAACTCATATGGATATTTACACCATTTGCTAATAATAGCCAAATGTCATGAATATGAGCTGGATCGTGGGCTTGCTTGAGGAATTCCGCTGCTTCCTCTCTTGTGATGCACCGCAATGGACTGTTGAAGTATCCTTTTTGATACTTCTTCTCATCCAATAAGTAGAACCCTGGGGACCTCCTTTTTATTCCTATGGCGTCAACTTTCTCACTTGGAACAAATACATATCTAATAAAATCAATGTAAGGTTGCCTCCAGTCCGTTTGAGTTTCCAAGAAGTTAAACTCAATTGGCTTAAAGAAAGCTTGACACTTAGCACATTCTCTTTGTATTGTTGTTGCGCCTTTCTTCATCGTCGGCTAAAAACACCCCTCCCTTTGAATTATTCCATATAAGGGAATCTCAGTGGTTTCATAATGCTTGTCATGAGTTTTCTTCAACCATTTTTGTGCTTCTTCTAGACATGTACATCTGGAAAATGTGCCCCAAGATTTTTATAGTATAAGCTTCCTTGAAGAAGAAAATATTATTCTAACTCTATAAGCTTCATCTTAACATCCCTTTCCTCCAATTCCTTCCTAATTTATCCTCTCCGATTTAAATCATCATCACTAGGGTAGAGTTGGACCACGAACGCTGTAGTTATTCTACATTGGATCACTACAGTTGTAGACTCACCATCCATGATCACTTTTATGCAAAAGTGTCATAGGAATTAACATGATGGTTCATCATTATTGGATGCCTCTCCAGCTTAACCTCATGAAACTGTTTGATCAACCTCTAGATGATGATTTTGTAAGGTGCTAAAATGAGATGCTTCAACACGTATTCACCGTTTACTTATTTAACAACCAAGTTGGAATCTCCTTTGATGTAAAGTGAACGGATACCTCTTCACAGTGCTTTAAACAACTCAAAGATCAATGTTTTGTAAGAATGGATGTCCAATATAAAAGACATATTAATCTCTTCCTTTCCTCTGTATAAAATAACTCCCACTCCTCTTTTTCTCCAAGCCGATGAACCATTAAACTCCATAAACTACTCTTCTAGATCCGCCTTACAAATCATCACCTAAAATATCTTTGTGAGGTGGTTCGAACAAGCCTAATGGAAATATGTCCAATAGATTTGTATATGTTTGGCTCTTCTTCACATGAGGTACCACATACTTTAGATAATACTTCGAAATAATGCAAAACCACCTTACTTCTCTCCCAATTAGGATTGTTTGTGTCAACAAAAACTTGATAGGATCACACCTTGTCACTACGTAGATAGTGAAAGATAACATATAATTTCTAAGTTTTGGGAAGCAAATACAAAATCTAAATAATACCTCTCCATTCTAGTATATCTTGCCTCAGGACCATGAACAATTTAACTCAGATAGTAGACAAATATCTATTTTCCATCAATCTCTCGTGCCATCAATGCACCGATGAACCTCATAATTGAGGTAAGATAGAGCAAGAAACTTACTACTGCTCTTGGTAGAATCATCATTTTAGGATAAGTGAGAAATATATGTAGGCCCCTTTTCTTTAGAATTTGTTTTAAGGATGACAAAACTAACTTTCTTTTTGAAAAAACCCTTTTCCAAATTTTAAACCGCACCAAGTTGTGAACCAATTTTAACTTAACAAAATTTTATATTCATTAATCCTAAACATGCATCTTGTGATTAAAGCGAGTAAAATAAAGTAAGCTCACAAAAGTCGACTCCGAATGTATGAGGAAACCACTAAGGGAAAAGACCTTGGACGGCTCAAGCAAGACAATCACTATAATGTGGTATTACAAAGTACAAAGACAGACTTACTCAACGATTAGATCTCCACAAGTCTTAAAGCTTTTTTTAAATCTTCAATCAATCCACAGTGCCCACGCGAATCCTTCCGCGATACCTATTCACAACACATGCCTCCATTAATGCCCATGTGTCCACCGATGTAGCTTGGAGATGTCTACTATGATGAACATGAACTCCTTCACTTCTTCACCGCAAAACCCAATGATGTTTAAGTGTAGAACAACTCCAATGGTGCAAACAAGGATCACAATAGCATATGTGAATGAAAGATCAAATCTTTAAAACTCTAAGGATGTTTTTAGACTTAGAAAACCTTAGAAAACTTATGCAGAAAATGTACTATATGTAAGCTATTTTTATGGACTGCACACTTACAAAATTCTGAGTGAAATGCGGCTTATATATAAACATTGAGGTCTTGGATCGTTAGAATTAGATAGGCCTCTCGCTCGAACGAGATGCCCATGTCATTCAAGCGATATGCTGATCTCGCTTGAGCGACTGGTGTGGGTACCTCGATTTATCGCCGAGGGCCCAGATGAGTAGCCCAGAAAAGGCTCAAAGTCTTGGTACCTCGATTAATCGTCACCATAATTAGCTTCGTCTGTGGGAAACATTTGTCTTCCTTAAGAAATGCCTCACCAATAAAGAATCTAGAATGTCCGGTCACAGTAGCAATGCCCCTCAGGAAGGGGCTATCCAAGAACAGCCTACCCCTCACATGATTAGATCTGAAGTTCGGCGTCCAGACCAGAGGGCTCGCCCAGAGCGGCAAGCCTCAGAGGAAAGTCAGGGACCAGCGAAGTCCACACAAATCTTCAGGTTGATCGACGCCTATGAGGCAAGGCTCCAAGAGTAAGGAGAGTTCCCTTGCAAGTAAGAGGCTGAGAATCCTCACCTCAAAAGAAGATTAGAGAGGATGGAGAAAGAACTCCATCGCAGCACTAGGCGACGTCTATACCACACTCCTAGCCCTCAGGAGAACAAGTCTCGCAACTGAGGAAGGAGCCCTAGACACAGATCCCAGAGAAGTGAGAAGTATGAGTCGAATGATGACTTGCTCGAGCAACAACGACCAGTTCGCCATTACAGGAGCCCAGCTCGAGGTGATGAGGATATACCCAATTTGGTCCAAAGAGATATGGACCAGTACCCATCACATCAGGGTGCTAGATCGACCAAAGAGTTTTCTCGGTGAGATCTCAGGACCCAGATGAAATCCCCTTTCTCAAAGGAGATAGAAGAAGAAGCCCCTAAGAAGTTCGCCATTCCAAGATTCAAGATCTATAATGAAAAGACTGACCCTATCGATTGCGTTAGGCAGTACAGTCATGCCACGACTCTCTGGAACCACAGGGATGAACTAATGTGCCATATTTTTCCCTCGAGTCTTCATGATGTGGCCCAGAAGTGGTTTGAGAGGCTCTCTCACAGGTCCATCAGGAGTTTCGAGTCCCTGGTCGAGGTCTTCACGGCTCGCTTCATTACCAGTAGCTCCCATCCAAAGAGGATGGATGCTTTACTAACAATGAAGAAGATGCCTCAAGAAAGCCTCCGGGACTACGCAAAAAGGTACTGAGAGTTATTCAACGAGGTTGAGGACTACTCAGAGCAGGTTGCAGTGGCCTCTTAAAGATTGGCCTACCCAACTCTTGCCTTCTGCACCAATCCCTAACGAATAAGGAGGCCATAACCATCGATGACCTGATGGCTCGTATAGAGAAGTACGCCATGGTGGAGGATGTGACCCGCCTCAGTGCGGGGGATAATAGCCGGACTAAGATCCTTGCCAAAGGAAACGATAAGGCTAAAAACTAGAAAAAGGAGGAAAGAATAGGGGCAAGGGTGGATCCAAGAATGGAGGCAAGAACGATGTTTCAAAAGCTTTTTAGGCAGTAAAAACTGTCTTCAAAGAACGAATCTACAAGATCCTAGCAAGATTGACTATCCATTTGTTAAGTGACCCAGAAAAATGGAGGGAGATCCCTCAAAGAGAAACAACGCGTTGAGATGTGCTTTTCACAAGTAGGGAGGACATAAGACTGAGCACTACATGGCTCTTAAGTCTCACCTTGAAGAGTTGGCCCAAACTGAGCATCTGAACGAGTTTGTGGAGAAAAAGGCAGAGAAGGTTGCTGCCAATGGAAACACAAGGCCTGACAACGTACTCGAGGACAATGCTGGCCATGACATTGCAGTAATTCATGGGGCATCTGATATGAAGCAGATTCAAGGGAATTCAGCTCGGATGGAAGTGAAAAAGCTTAAAGCAGTAATGCAAGCTTTTCAGATTGATCCAGCAAAGACACAGTCAGGAAAGCGTTGACGAGCAGATGACGTCGACTACAACAAACACATCGTGTTCACAGATGAAGATTTAGTGGGGGAGAGAACCCCGTATCATGATGCTTTGATCATTACGCTCATGATAGCCAACTATGACGTCGATAAGTTGCTCGTCGACCAGGGAAGATTATCCGAGGTAATGTATCTCGACCTATACAGAAAGTTAAAGTTAAGCGTTTTCGACTTGAAGGAAGCCACTGTCCCTCCAGTTGGCTTCGTTAGGAAAGATCGTGCTGCCAGTGAGGGAAGGAAATGTCTCCAAGATGATCGAGTTTCTGGTAGTCGACACTGACTCGCCATACCAAGCTATCCTCGGCAGAGGGTGGCTACATGTAATGAATGCAGTCCCCTCGACCTACCATCAGAAACTCAAGTATGTTACTGAGCGAGGAGTAATGGAGATCCACGGAGATCAAGCGATGGCAAGAAGGTGCTTCATAGCAGCTGATAACGTGACTTTTTGTGTATGTCGTTGTTGAAAGCCAAGTTAGTCAAAACCTCAAATACCTACAAAATATAATAATCTCAAGTGTAGAGGTAAGTAAGGGTATCATTCCACTTTTAAGGTTGTAAATCAAATGGAACAAATTAAATTGTAATTCATTTTTTATTTTCTTTTTGTGATTTTTCACTTTTTTCTAATTTTTTTAGCTTTTTCAATATTAAAACAATAGGGTGAGGTGAGGTTTTAAACTAAACTAAACTAAGATGAAAATAACTAACTAGAAACTGACTAAAATGAAAACAAAGTCTAACACTAAAATAAGAGATAAAGTGAGGTAAATAATTGTGAGAACAATCAAGGAATGGGATTACACCACAAATTTTAGCTATTCTAATTAATTAATTTAATTATTTGAATTCTCTCAAATTAATATCAAAATTACAAACCAACTCTCGTTGCAAGTGTAATTATAATAGTAATCTTTTAGAAAGTTAAGTTTAACACCCCACAACTCTAGAAAAATAGATCTACACTCCTTTTAATTAATCACCCGCTAGGATCGATCAATTAAAATTTATGTAAATCTTAGAAAATAAATTTAGAGTTGAAGTTCGAGTTATAATACCCTACTTAAGAAACCCCTATCTCTAGTTCGAATCTAAAATGGGTATTATAACTAGAATTTTGATTTTCTCTCGAAAATCATTTACCCTCTCTCGAGGGGTAAATTTAAGGGTGAGGGATCAAAATTAACATTCAAAGGGACTTTTCAAGTAATTAAACTAATAAAAATAAAATAACATCAAATAAAGGTTTTACCTCACCCCTTGAAAGGGGTTTTAGCCTAACATGATATGAAATATGACAAATTAATAATCAAAGGCATAAAATAAATGAGAAGAGAAGAGAACAATCAAACCCCAATCTCTTGAAGTGAAATTGAACTTCTATTTCTTTGAAATTAAGCACAATCCATTCAATATGAGCATCCAACAATAATCTAATCAATTGAATTTCACACATTTATCACTCACAAATATCTAAAAAAAATGAAAATAAACTATTTACAAATATTTCTACCTAATTTATTCTAACCTAACTCTCTACTTTTCTCTCTCTATTTGATGCTCCAAAAACTTCTCCTTCATATGGGGTCTTCATCTTCATTTATAGTAAATGCATGGCACACATGGGGGTAAGGGGTATTTTGGGTAAATGGCTAAGGGGTGCATGTGGATATGGTGTGAGGTCAGGAGAATGAGGAGTGAGGGAATAAAAAATCTGATATGGTTAACGGGGGTTTTGGGTAAAAGGTGTTAGTTGGGGGTAAAATGGGTATTGGGGTTAAAGTTAGTTAAAGTGGCACATGGGTTTTAATTGGCTTTGGCCTTTTGGATTTGGTTTGGTAGGTGACACAAATCGTGGCTTGGGAGAAACATGGAAATGGGTTTTTGACTTTGGCTGGACACGATTTGGATATGGGAGGTCGGGATGGAAATCGGATTTGGGGCTCTGTCGGACTGGGTTTGGAAGGGAGGTGCAAGGACCTCGGGTGGAAATCTGACCGGAGAGGTGGTCGGAGGTTGCGATTTTTTCTATCGCCGGTGAAGAGAGAGAGGGCGATCGAGGGTCGCGAAGAGAGAGAGAGAGAGAGATCAGGTTCGATTGGAGGTCGCCAGAGTGGCTTCAGGCGTTGGAGGCGGGTTGCTGTTGGGGGGTTCACAAACCGGAGAGAGGTGAGGAGGTCCGGCGAGTAGTTGGAACGCTGAATTTGGTTGACGATCGCCAGTCGGAGCTAGGATGCTGCCGGCGGCAAGAGGTCGAGTTGGTTGGCTATGGGGTGTGGAAGTAGGGTGGTTGGTGGTGGTGTAAGAGTTGGGTGATGAGAGAGAGTGAGATGGAGTTTTAGTTATGGAGGAGAGAGGAGAGAGAGTGGTGGAATGTTGAAGATGATGTGGGTTTGTTATTGTGTGGGTGAGGGTGCATGGACTAAGTGTGAGGGTGAGGGTGTAGGATAGATTAGTTGAGTTTAGGATAAGTGTATGTGGGTATAAGGTGTGTGTTTAACTTGAAACCTTAAAATAAAACTAACTAATAAAAAATAAAATTAATAAAATAAAATAAAAACCTAAAAAATAAAATCCTATTCTAAAATAAAACAAAGATTCAAATAAAAATTGAAACTAAAAAGAAATAAAATTAAAAAAATAAAAATAAAAATAAAATCTGATAAAACTTAAAATTAAAATCCTAAAAAGAAAATACAAAATCTAATAAAACTAAAAATACGTGGAATCCTAAAAATTCTAATCCTAATAAAATAAAACTAAAACCAAAAACTAATAGAATCAAAATAAAATAAAATAAAATCTTGAAAATACTAAATAAATGCTAAAAATAAAAATGACTCAAAACTAAAAATCTAAAAAATAATAAAATGGTACAAACAAACACACACGGGCTTTTAGGTAAGTTTAGGCTAGGCTAAGGTTACGGGATAAGGGTCAAGGAATTGGGTATTTAACACCATTTTAATTGCAAATTGCCTGAAAATATAGCTTTTGACACCGCAACTGCAATTAAGCCTGCACAATGAATATTTAAGCGCATAAGGCCCATATTGTCGAGAATTAGCAACTAAAATACATCTATTCGGGGTATAAATTGTACAGTTTTGAGTGCTTATCACACCACCCCGAAACAGAGCGTTGCTAGTCCTCGAGCAATAAGATAGAGAGAAAAAGAAAGATAAGAAACCAAAAGTGTACCACTTCCGCGGGCACTTGCGATTGCACTTAGCATGTGCAACAAGCCTTTAAACCTATAGGTTACCCTACAGGACGAGTTGTGTCTCGTGAGGGTTTGCAGGGAATATAGCCACAAAATTCTTATTTGCAAAAATTTATTGAAATGCAGTCAATCTCTTATTAGACGTAGAATAATCTCACAATCCATCACGAGAGAATTATTTTCAGAAATACAAGCTAGAAGTGCATAAAAGATTAAGCTAAGGAAATACACAAGGCACATCCTTCCTAAAACTCAACGTGTGTAGTGTGAATCAGTCAAAACAGGTCGAGCATCACAAGAGTAGTTCCTAGATTGCCTTTTCGGAATCAACGTTTCAACTTCAAATCTCACGGATTTATCTCTCTCAAACGAACTCTAGAGATATGGGTTAGTGTATCACTCTTGTCTGTGAGGAGGTGAGTAAATTTAAGCAAGTTCAAACGTCTCACACACACATAAGAAAGAACGAACAATTAGAAAGAAAAATGATCTCATGAAAGAATGCTAATCACTATAGTGAGAACGTCGAGTTATTCACCACGTCGACTTTCATTTGCCCGAACACCTAGGGGAAATATGGATGCATATGGGTGAGGGGGAAATGAAATGATGGTGGATGGATGAATGATGAGTGATGAATATGTGATGGGTAAAAGATGGATGCGAAATTTATGTGAAAGAAGAGTGTATACACTTTAGGCACAAATGTCTTTATTTCAAAACTAACTACTAACTACAAACTCTCTCTTTCTTTTTTTCTTTTTTTTTTCTTTTCTTTTTCTCTATTTTTTTCTTTTTCTTTTCTTTTTCTATTTTTCCTATTTTTGCTATTTTTTTTCCTTTTTGTTTTTTCTCTTTTCAAACCAACAATGAAGACATTTAACATTTGAAATAACACTCTTTTATTTGAAAATGAAAGATGATAGGTGAGGGTGAGGGGAATATATATGAAATATGGGAAAACATGGGAATGTAATGAGTGAAGTGTATGGGTGAAAAATGGATGTGAAATGGAAAAGTGGTATGTGTATGGATGAACATTTGGTGATCGGGACAAATTTCAAGACACGCGTTTCTTACAATTCGAAAAAGATGTCATTCTCAGTGATCAAGCCAAAATTTTATGAAAGATAATGAGATCATACAACAATTTAATGCGGACCCAAAGAAAGTTGAATCAACTTGTGACTCGGAGATTGCGTAAAACACTCTGAAAGGGTGAAATGCACAAATCTCACAAGCTAAAGTCTCTACTAGTGATCCTTAAGGTTCTCTTTAGAATTGTAACACTCCTCAACTCTAAACGTAATGACGTGATAAGTGTGCAAATTTTATTGAATCTAGAAATTCATGGTGCAAAATGCCTTGACACGTATTACATAAGCAATTTAGAAAAAATATATTCTCTAGCTTGATTCCTAGACTTTTGAAAGATGGATGGTTGAAAATTCACATCAATGAGTGAGATGAAAGAAACTGCACGAAATTTAAAAAATCAGGTTTAAAACTCAAAAATTTTCAAAAGAGGTACGATTTTGATAAAATTCCCCACCCCCAAACAAAAAGGAACATCGTCCTCGATGTTAGATAAAATGAATTTTAAAATTGAGAGCATAAGGTAGGAAAGAGATTACCAGAACGAATCGCTAATGAAGTGGAAAGATGTAGCCAATAATAAACCTGAATAAATGATAAGAGAAAAAATGTGTACAAGTCTATAAGCATGATAAAGCATTGGGTGATGTGAAACACCACCCCCAAACAGGATGAGACTAGTACAAGAAACGTGGGCTGCCTCCCGATAGCACTAAGTTTAATGTCTTCAGCCAGATCGAAGGGATCTCACCCTAAGGATAGGATTTATGAAAGCGCGGGGTGACATAAAAATTGGGGTGATGATAATCACCCCCAAATAAGACTGAAGCATCAGTCTTGCTGAATAGAGGCTAAAACAGGTCAATGCACTTGTATGGAAAAGTGCATCACACTATGCAAAGCATAGGTGGACCATGGGTGGGTGGGAATTAGGGTAGAGGAAAGGGTGAATAGGCATCGGTCACGGGCCTTATTGAGCTTAAAGGTGAGGGTGAATAGGGTGAAGAGGTATCGGTCTTGAGCCTTGTTGAGCGTGAAGGTGACGGCAACTAGGGCCCTATAAGCATAGTGCTCAAGTTGGTGAAGGAGGAGAAAAGGTGTAGAAAGTGGAATGGGGTGGGGCTCATGGAAATTGTACGGCCGTTCTATGAATGGGCGATGATAATGGTCGCGCCGTGACACGCTAGGGAGCTGTTGATGGGAAAAATCAACACCACAAGAGAGTGGCGGGCATAGAGGAACAAGATCGGTATCACGGAAGTGGAGAGTATCACCACAAATACTCTCGTGGAAAGTGGAGGATGGTTTCAAGTGAGGATAAAAAAATGTTGATGGAAACTTGAAATGTGTAAAGTCAAGATCCAAACTAGGTGGTGGGGTGGAAGGGATAATGGGTGGGTCGGGTGGGATAAATGGTGGATCGGTGAATGTGGTGGATGTGTAAGACGAGGCACCAAGACCAGATATAGAGGAATCACTAGTAATATCGGGCTCAAAGGGAGCCATGCATGGTGGGACATGATCCATATCTGGATAGTTAGGAACGATCATGGATTCTATCTCGGGAAAATGGTGAACACTCGTAGCCGGAGCTAACCTAGAATGAAGTGGTTCCTCGGGAACACAAGGGTGAAATTCGATAGGTGTAGACTCGGGCATATTTTTGGATATGACGGGAGTGTGAAGCTCAAGGTGGGGTTCATTTGGACATGGTGGGATTTGATCAGGCTCACTATCAAAAGGTAAGTCAACACAATTGTCGACTTCGGACCCGGATCGTGGAATGGTCTCGGCTTTAAGATTCTCAAGAGGATAGGATTGGTCACACTCAAAATCCGTGTCACAAGGGGACACATCATCATCACACTTAGGTGCAACGATGGGTGGATCCATAGGAATGTCCGACTCTCTCGCACACTCTAATTCATTTAACCTTTGTTCACGCCTTTGGAGAGGTTGATTTTGAGTGGCTTGCTCTTGCTCAAGTATGAACTTTTGCAAGAGGGTTTCGAGAAAGGATGTGGATGAAGGTGTTGGTGGAATGATGGTTGGTGGTGGTGGTCGAGGTGGACATAACACTCTACTATCATGAGTGTATGGAGAATACTCATATGAAGTGTGTGGGATGGGGCCAAGTACATCATACACGAAAGGATCACTTTCGTGATGTACAAATGGTTGATACTCATGGGGTGCGTAGTGAGGGGACTGATCGAGAATGGGTGCACAAGGTTTCCATGACGACTGTTGGAACGTGTGAGGATCCACAACATCGGGTTGGGATTCGTATTGAGTGGAAAGGTGATTAGGCCTCTACGAATAGCTCGGGTACTCACACAACTCGGGATTGGGTATATCATGAGAATAGGCCGAGGTGGTTTCCGGAACAGTGTCTTATGGATACACATGTTCCATGGTGGGTTCGGATGGATATGTAATGTAAGGGAACTCATGGGACATGTGATCGGCATAATAACAGTGGGTGCACAACAAAGGATGAGACACGTCGATACTTGACACCGATGGTGATGGAATAGGAGGTGAGTGCATAGACGGGTCAAGAGTACCAACGGTACTCGTGAGAGAGGGGAAACCACTAAGGATATCATAAAGAGACGGCTCACTCTCACTCTCACACGTGTCCCGTGACAATGAAAAATGACCAAGTAGTCCCGTAAAGGACGTTCTTCGGCCATGAGGAGAGAAATATTTTTTTGGAGTGTTTAATTTTTCTTTTTTGGAATTTTGTAAATTTTTTCAAAAGGAAAGAAAATATTTTTGGATTTTCTAAAAATAATGGAAGAAAATCTTTTTGGAGTTTTGTAAAAATAAAGGAAGAAAATATTTTTGGATTTTTCTAAAATGAAAAAAAGAAAATATTTTTGATTTTTTTTTTTGGAAGAAAAAGGGTGGGGAAAAAATATGGACTCAAGATTTGGACGAACCAACTAAAATCGACTACCGAAAAAATGGAATTGGACACACACACAAGTCAAGGAAATTTCCTAACTATCACATAGCCAATTTTTATCTTTAAATTTAATGAAAGGGTAGTCAAATTTTAATTAAGTCCGCGGGCGATAAAAAATCATGGAATAATCTGAGTGATCGCCTTTGAAAAATTTATCCTAGTGGGCTACCTAGTTGATTGATTTTAAATTTAGTGATGGCTAGGGTAACAGACAAAGGTAAGCGAGTGAGTCGGGTGATGAAATCCCTTCTCGTGAGTGACCAGGTGTAGATCTTATTCAATTAATTCATCACACCATTCGAAAATAAATGCGAGAATAAAATCAAGTAAGAGAATACAAAACACACAAAAGAATTGACTCGCTAACAGGAGACGCGCGAGGGTGTAAGAAATATACCTCCCACGGTTTTTAAGCCGTGGAGTGCCGAAAAATTTGAGTCGACCGGGGAGAGATCACTCCTATCTTAGTCGTCCCCGGGAGTCCTACCGACCCAAGGTAGAGAGGCTTCTAAATCCTCACCTTGGATGCCCTCTCTCTACCTTGTTCGATTTCCCAATCAAGCTTATCTTCGATTATTAAAATTTAAATGAAAAATAAATGGTGTCTCTAAGCACCACAATACAAGCCAAGAATAGAATAATCCTAATACAAGCCTTCTAAAATAAAGAAAAAAATGGTACGAAAAAATAATAATAAAGTACAAAAAAAATAAATGAACTACAAAATTGAATTCCCCTCTGAGCTTCACGATCCCAAGAATGGCAACGCCGCCATTTGATAACTTGAATTTTCATCTCCCCGGTAGCGGCGCCATTTGATAACGTATGCTTTTGCGTAAGTCGTTGTTGAAAGCCAGGTTAGTCAAAACCTCAAATACCTACAAAATATAATAATCTCAAGTGTAGAGGTAAGTAAGGGTATCAATCCACTTTCAAGGTTGTAAAGAAAATGGAACAAATTCAATTGTAATTATTCAATTGTAATTCACTTTTTATTTTCCTTTTGTGCTTTTTCACTTTTTCTAATTTTTTTTAGCTTTTTCAATATTAAAATAATAGGGTGAGGTGAGGTTTTAAACTAAACTAGACTAAGATGAAAATAACTAACTAAAAAGTGACTAAAATGAAAACAAAGTCTAACACTAAAATAAGAGATAAAGTGAAGTAAATAATTGTGAGAATAATCAAGTAATGGGATTATACCACAAATTTTAGTTATTCTAATTAATTAATTTAATTATTTGAATTCTCCCAAATTAATATCAAAATTACAAACCAACTCTCGTTGCAAGTGTAATTATAATAGTAATCTTTTAGAAAGTTAAGTTTAACACCCCACAACTCTAGAAAAATAGATCTACACTCCTTTTAATTAATCACCCGCTAGGATCGATCAATTAAAATTTATGTAAATCTTAGAAAATAAATTTAGAGTTGAAATTCGAGTTATAATACCCCATTTAAGAAATCCCTGTCTCTAGTTCGAATCTAAAATGGGTATTATAACTAGAATTTTGATTTTCTCTCGAAAATCATTTACCCTCTCTCGAGGCGTAAATTTAAGGGCGAGGGATCAAAATTAACATTCAAAGGGACTTTTCAAGTAATTAAACTAATAGAAATAAAACAACATCAAATAAGGGTTTTACCCCACCCCTTGAAAGGAGTTTTAGCCTAACATGATATGAAATATGACAAATTAATAATCAAAGGCATAAAATAAATGAGAAGAGAAGAGAACAATCAAACCCCAATCTCTTGAAGTGAAATTGAACTTCTATTTATTTGAAATTAAGCACAATCCATCCAATATGAGCATCCAACAATAATCAACTCAATAATCAAATCAATTGAATTTCACACATTTATCACTCACAAATATCTAAAAAAAATGAAAATAAACTATTTACAAATATTTCTACCTAATTTATTCTAACCTAACTCTCTACTTTTCTCTCTCTATTTGATGATCCAAAAACTTCTCCTTCATATGGGGTCTTCATCTTCATTTATAGTAGATGCATGGCACACATGAGGCTAAGGGGTATTTTGGGTAAATGGCTAAGGGGTGCATGTGGATATGGTGTGAGGTCAGGAGAATGAGGAGTGAGGGAATAAAAAATTTGATATGGTTGATGGGGGTTTTGGGTAAAAGGTGTTAGTTGGGGGTAAAATGGGTATTGGGGTTAAAGTTAGTTAAAATGGCACATGGGTTTTAATTGGCTTTGGCTTTTTGGATTTGGTTTGGTAGGTGACACAAATCGTGGCTTGGGAGAAACATGGAAATGGGTTTTTGACTTTGGCTGGACACGATTTGGATATGGGAGGTCGGGATGGAAATCGGGTTTGGGGATCTGTCGGGCTGGGTTTGGAAGGGAGGTGAAAGGATCTCGGGTGGAAATCTAACGGGAGAGGTGGTCGGAGGTTGTGATTTCTGCCATCGCCGGCGAAGAGAGAGAGGGTGGCCGAGGGTCGCGAAGAGAGAGAGAGAGAGACCAGGTTCGATTGGAGGTCGCCGGAGTGGCTTCAGGCGTTTGAGGCGAGTTGCTGTCGTGGGGTTCACGGACCGGAGAGAGGTGAGGAGATTGGAGGTTCGACGAGCAGTTGGAACGCCGGATTTGGTTGACGGTCGCCGATCGGAGCTAGGATGCTGCCGGCGGCAGGAGGTCGAGTTGGTTGGCTATCGGGTGTGGAAGTAGGGTGGTTGGTGGTGGTGTAAGAGTTGGGTGATGAGAGAGAGTGAGATGGAGTTTTGGTTATGGAGGAGAGAGGAGAGAGAGAGTGGTGGAATGTTGAAGATGATGTGGGTTTGTTATTGTGTGGGTGAGGATGCATGGACTAAGTGTGAGGGTGAGGGTGTAGGATAGATTAGTTGAGTTTAGGATAAGTTTATGTGGGTATAAGGTGTGTGTTTAACTTGGACCCTTAAAATAAAACTAACTAATAAAAAATAAAATTATTAAAATAAAATAAAAACCTAAAAAATAAAATCATATTCTAAAATAAAACAAAGATTCAAATAAAAATTGAAACTAAAAAGAAATAAAATAAAAAAAATAAAAAAAATAAAATCTAATAAAACATAAAATTAAAATCCTAAAAAGAAAATGCAAAATCTAATAAAACTAAAAATACATGGAATCCTAAAAATTCTAATCCTAATAAAATAAAACTAAAACTAAAAACTAATAGAATCAAAATAAAATAAAATTATATTAATAAAATAAAATAAAATCTAGAAAATACTAAATAAATCCTAAAAATAAAAATGACTCAAAACTAAAAATCTAAAAAATAATAAAAGGGCACAAACAAACACACACGGGCTTTGGGGTAAGTTTAGACTAGGCTAAGGTTATGGGATAAGGGTTAGGGGATTGGGTATTTAGCACCATTTTAACAGAAAATTGCCTGAAAATGTAGCTTTTGACACCGCAACTGTAATGAAGCCTGCACAATGAATATTTAAGCGCATAAGACCCATATTATCGAGAATTAGCAACTAAAATTCATCTATTCGAGGTATAAATTATACAGTTTTGGGTGCTTATCAGCAGCCATCTTCCCGAAACCAGAGAAGAAGGCCGAGAGGGCCAAGGACAAGGTCGAGGAGCAAGAAGGTTTGATACCTTTAAAATATCAGTTAAAGTTTGGAAGGCCCGGAATGGAGGAGACCAGGCTCCTCCCCTCTGAGAGGGTCGTTGAGAACCTGGAAGAAATCGCAGCCGGTGGTGATAAAAAAGACAGGAGTTTCTTGATTGGGACATCTCTCACAGATCAAGACAAGAAAGAATTGACGATGCTACTGAGAAGCAACCTAGATGTTTTCACATGGGAATCGTACGAGCTGCCTGGAATTAATCCCAGTGTGGTTTGTCATTGGTTACACGTCGACCCCACTTTCACATCTATCACGCAGAAGACACGACGAACTACACCAAAAAAGGCCAAGGCTATCGAGAAGGAAGTAGAGAAGCTGCTAGATGCAGGATCTATACGGGAAGTTCAATTCCCTAAATGGTTGTCCAAACCAGTAGTGGTTCCAAAAAACAATGGGAAATGGAGAGTTTGCATCGATTTCACTGACCTAAACCGGGCATGCTCTACGGACAGTTTCTCTCTCCCAAAAATCGACCAATTGGTGGACGCTACAACAGCTCATGAGAGAATGAGTTTTCTAGACGCGTATTCAGGGTATCACCTGATTCCTCTATATACACCAGACCAAGACAAGACTGCATTTATTACCACCGTCGGTTTATACTATTATAAAGTTATGCCCTTTGGGCTCAAGAATGCAGGAGCAACTTACCAGTGGCTAGTCACTAAGATGTTCAAAGATCAAATGGGAGATGACATGGAAGTATACATTGATGATATGCTCGTCAAGAGCAAGTGTAAAGAGGATCATCTCTCAGACCTATCAAATACCTTCGTGATCCTCAGGAAGTATTGAATGAAACTCAACACAAGCAACTGTTCTTTCGGTGTCCAGTCAGGGAAATTCCTCAGGTATTTGGTTAGCGAGAGAGGCATTGAGGCCAACCCAGACCAGATCGATGCGATCAATAGGTTACAGCCCCCTCGCACCATACGAGATGTACAAAAGCTCACAGTCATGCTCGCCACTTCAAAACGTTTCATCTCGAAGTCCTCTGAGAAGTGTAAATCGTTCTTTCAGCTCTTGAAAGGAAACAAGTCAGTAGAGTGGAATCAAGATTGCTCGAGGGCATTGGAAGAGCTCAAGACTTATCTCAGCACACCACCTTTGCTCGTCATACCTCAAGAAAATGATTCCCTGTACTTATACCTCGCTTTCTCCAGCTACGCCGTCAGTTTCACATTGGTGTGCGAGAAAGCAGGAATCCAACACCCAGTCTACTACACGCGCAAGACCTTATTGGAAGCCGAGTAGTAGTACTTACCACTAGAAAAGCTCGCGTTTGCACTAGTGATAGCTTAGAGGAAGCTGAAGCACTAATTCGAAGCTCACACTATCATCGTCCTTACATCACACCCGCTTAAAGCAATTCTATGAAAAGAGAATCTGTCTGGCAGACTATCCAAGTGGTCAGTCAATCTCAGATGATTTAACATCCAATTTCAACATAAGAATGCAATTAAGGGGCAGGTCCTCGCTGGTTTCATCATGGAGTTCACGGGAGAGTAGATTTGTGACCAGCCTCAGCCCATGAAGCAAAGGGAAGATCACTCATCAGAAGGAGTTTGGAGACTATTTATTGATGGAGCCTCCAATCAAAGGGGTAGGAGTAGGCATTATACTTGTTACTCTAGAAGATACAATCCTAAAAAAGGGAATTAGATTTGGATTTGAAGCCTTCAACAACGAGGCAGATACGAGGCTCTGATAGACGGCCTGCAGAAGGCACATGAGTTGGGGGCAAAGCAGCTACATGTGTTCAATGAATCGTAATTAGTCTCCAATCAGATAAGTGGGTACTTCAATGCAAGAGATGCAAGAATGGCCGCCTACCTCACCTTGACAAAGAATTTAATGTCCACCTTTGAGGAAGTTAGTGTCCAAAAATTTCCCGGAGGACAGAACAACCATGACGATGCCTTGGTAGCCCTGAGTTCAGTAATCGATTTTGACTTAAAGAGAACGATCTCCATCGACTTCCTCACCTATCCGAGCATCAACCAGAGCGACGAGATGCCAGACATGGAATATATGCTCCAGATTGAGTCAACACCCAGCTGGATGGACCCCCTGAAGGACTATTTAAAGGATGGCCCACTTCAAGATGACAAGAAGGTCGCTCATCAGATAAGAGTCAAAGATGCCCGCTTTCAATTATCTCCTGAGGGCAAACTATGACGTCGAGCAAGTTCTGCACGAGCTACATGAAGGAATCTGCAAAAGTCACATTAGAGGGAGATCTTTAACTTTTTGAGCAATGAAGGAAGGCTACTGGTGGCCATATATACAGAGAGATTCTAGGGTATATGGTCGCAAGTGCGAAAAATGTCAAATACATGATCCTATGGTCCACCAACTCGCCAGCAATCTAAAATCACTTACCAACCCCTGGCCTTTTGCTCAATGGGGAGTGGACATCGTAAGCCCTCTTCCTACCGCTGCCGACAATCTTAAGTATCTGTTAGTCGTAATAGATTACTTCACCAAATGAATCGAGGCAGAGCCGCTGGCGAACATCAGAGATGCAAATATGATGAGATTCATATGGAAAAACATAATTACTCGCTTTGGAATCCCCAGAACCATCATCATTGACAACGGAACGCAGTTTAAGAGTGGCCCCTTCTAGAACTTCTACAACGAACACGAGATAAGGCACGATTTTAGCTCGGTGGCCTACCCCCAGAGAAACGGTCAAGTCGAAGCTTCCAATAAAATAGTAATCGATGGGCTGAAGAAAAGACTAGAACGAGCTAAGGGCACATGGGTGAGCGAGCTGCCACATATTCTACGGGCCTACCACACTACCCCATGGCGAGCAACTGGGGAAACCCCATTCTCACTAACGTATGGAATGGAAGCAGTCATACCTTTGGAAGCTGACCTACCAACCATGAGGTCCAACTTGATTGACCAGGGCCAGAATGATGCAGCATTACTTGTCAAACTTGACCTAGCTGATGAATGCAGAAAACTAGCCTTAGTGAGACTAGCGAGGTATCAACAATAGCTCATGAAACACTATAACAAGAAGGTCAGTCCAAGAGCGTTCCAGGTTAGGGACTACGTCCTAAGGAAAAGTCCTTGGCAGCGCAGTAAAACCATTAGATGGCAAGTTAGGACCAAACTAGGAGGGACCATTCGAGATAACGAGAGATGATCTACAAGGAGCCTATCACTTAGAAATGCTAGAGGGCAGAGAGATACCCCGAGCATGGAATTCTGCCAACCTGAAAAAAAATTCTATTTCTAGCTTTTCTTCATTTATATTTTATTACATTACTTGAAGTGGAAACTCATTTTTTATTTTGATTAATGAAAGACTGTTTGGCAATGGCATTTTATGAAGTTTTAATTCTTTATTAGGAACTTTATAACTTGCACATCTTTACCAAGTGGCTGGCACCTTACTCAAAGCATAAAAGGAGGGTCTCACCCTCCTTAGGTTTTTGTTATGAAACATGACAAACCTCGTAGCATTACCCTGGCAATATATCAAGCCCTACAGGGGACCCTTAGGCAGCTTGACCAAATCAAATTGGTCACCAAACTATGTTTGGTTCAGAAAACCTGATCAGATAGAACATCCAACACCAGGTGTGTCCTCGCCATTGCCACACTTACGCTTAAGGTAGTGTGACGACACGACCTAAAAGGTAAAGTGAGGTAGAATGGTATCCCAAAAGCATACTGGACTGGGAGGATACTCACTCAACGAAGCAACCCTACAAATCTAGTCGGCTACGAAAAATCTAAGATAATCAAGTGGGCAATAAATGAAGTAAAAAATATACAACACATGTTTAGTCAGAAAAATTGCCCAAAATGAAAATATTACATTACTTCATTACATGTATAATGAGTTATATTCGATAAAATATCAATGAGGATTAGGACTCTGAACAAGATAATCAACCACTTTCGCTCCGCGGTCGTCGTCCGGATGAGGAGCCAATTCCTCCTCGACCTCATTCTCATTTGGCTCTAATAGTTGCCTGGGGATAGCATCTATAGGGACCCACTAGTCATCCCTCCTGAAAGGATTAGGCCTCAAAGTTGAAGGAGAGATCTCGTGATGGTACCAGAGTATTGAGTTCCTGGGGACTTGTAGCTCCCTAAAGGCACTCAACCATCCCCTGATAAAGGATAGCTCTTCAAACTCTGCCAACCTCATTGGAGCATCGGTCCAACCTTAGTCATAACCATCAGCCCACACTCGTCGAGGACCTTTCTTGAACAAATGCCTCAACCGTGTGACATCTCTTTGAAGCCCAGCAGTAATCACGTATGCTCAATGAACATCTTCTCAAAGATCATCCATCTCCCTATATAGACCCCCTGCATATGTGCCAGCTCACAGACCATCTGATGAAGAGGAACCTCGCAAAACTCAAGGTGCGACACTTGGTGCGTGCTCCCTGAGGTGAAACACTTCCCACCTCAGGTTCTCATTCTCCTATTGCAGAACTTCTCCAACTAGATAAATCTCAGTGGCATCGAGAAGTCTAGCTCTCAGAGTATTCACTTTTTCTTGGACAGAGGCACCAACCTCTTCCATCTCCTGAAGCCTGTCTTTTAGTTTGGCGACGAGTTCAGACTGGTCTTTAAATCTCTTATTCCTTGATCGCAGTGACTTGAAAATCCTTACGAAGGCATGGCGATCATCGTCGCTCGCATTGGGACCAAGAATCCTTCCCAGTTGAGAGGTGGGAGGTATGTATTCATCTACATCAATCAACTACATGCCATAAAGAGCAGTAAAGAACAAAAATTAGTATGCTGAAGGGAAAGTCTTTTCATTTCATTCAAAAATGGAGGTCCAAAGTAAATCGATAATCAGACATGAACAATACAAATAAAGAAAAAATATAAGAAGTCTTAAGAGCAGTCTAGCTGATAACCTCGATTTGTTCAGAGGAAGCTGGCTGCTTTCCCTTGTCAACAGCAGTAGAAGCATCTCCCTTAGGGGGAACAGCTGCTGTTCCTCGAGCAAGAGGATCACCAACAGGAACAGTTTGGGAGGCAGGGACTACTCCTATAACGGTTGGGGCAGGCGTATCATCAACAACAGGCTTTGGGCCTGGATCACGCTCGTCGAACAAAGGTGAATCAATATCCACCCCAACAGTGAGAAAAGCCTTATTCTAGCCCTTCTTGAAGTTCAAAGGGCGGATGTAGCCTATCTGAACATCAGCATCCTCATATGCGACAACCCACCCAGAATTGTATGAACTTTCTTTAATGGTGGCTGCCTCGGACTCCATCTTATTCACCTTCTCTGCCAGCACCTTATTTTCCTCGACCATGACCAACTTGCTCATGTAGACCAGATCTTAGGACTGTCGCAACTCATTTAGCTCATTGATCGCAGCGTCCTTCACTCTGTTGGCTTCAGCGAGGGCGAGATCGAAGGACTTTTGGGCCTCACTGGTGGTTTTTAGACTGGCCTCCAGCTCGACGCCTTTCCCCTTCAGTTCAATGTTCTGCTTATCCAAATTTGTATTCTTACTCACCAGCTCGTCGTGGGTACGATAGAGAACAGCGAATTCGGTCACGAACTGTAAGTAAAAAGGGAGCATTAGAAGAAAGTATTGAATAGAATATCACAAGTATTGGAAAACGGAGATAGACTTACCAAGGCTAGCCTCTGACTCGCTTGTAGGGCTAACTGGTCGGTCCCCATTGCCCTCTGTCGATCAGTAGGAAAAACTGCTCTCTAGAGTAATGCAGGAGCCAACTAGGGAGAGGTGGAAATAGAGGCCCCCTCGGGCAATGCAAATACGGGCACTGAAGCTTGCCTGACCTTCTCTCCTCTTCCCTCTCCTTCTCCCTCTCAGATCTCCTCCTCTCTTCCACCTTCCTTCTCTCTTTAACCTTCTTCCTCTCTTCTTCCTTCTTTCTCTCTTCCTCTCTCAACTGTTCTTCCTCCCTCATCTTCTTTTCCTGCTCGATGGTAGTAGGCTGAGAGCTAGTGGTAAATTCTCCACTACCTGAATTTTTCTTCTTCGACCTCTTGGAAATAAGCACATCATCCTTATCATCATCATCCCTGATCAGATTTCTTCTAGGAGAAGCCATTTCTACCTCACTAGAACTGATCGACACGGTGGAGGACTGTCGATCCTTTGAAACCTCTTCCGAGCTGGAAAACTCTTCACCAGAGCTCTCTACGCTGGAAGCACCTTCAACAGCACCCCTATTATCACTCTCACTATCCTCACCCGAGATGCTCTCTTCCTCATCCAATTAGATAGGATCTGTAGAAACTTCTTCAGTGATATCAAGCTTGGGGATACTGTCTACAGGTCGTGCGATGAAACTAGATGCAATATTGTTATACTCCAGAAGAAAAGTAGCTGACCGAGGATGTTCATCGTCTGCCAAAGATTCTCTGATGTTCCAAGCTTTGATTAGCTCGACAGCTTGAACCTCACAAAGAGCAGGTTCCAAATTCTTTGTCCTCGTTGAAAAGAAGAGAGAAGAATATCAAAGAAATCATATATCAACGAGAAGATCGAAGAGAAGAACAAAAAATAAGCTTACCTATGAATTCCTCCCCATAAAAGGAAACCGTGAACCTGTCAGACCTCGACCCCTCAGTATGGGGAGGAAATTGCCAATTTCTAGTAAGAAAACCCTCTTGCCAGTAATCCTCGCGGGAATTAGGTAGATTTACTACCAATTCCCTGTCAGGACTCCTGGCCTTGAGGTAAAGAAGACCATAACTTATTCGCGAGAAAGAGTAGCAGAAGAATATTTTAACAAGCCCTAGATTGGTGCTATAGAGTTGGTTTATTCTATGGACACCATTAACTATCTTCCAAACATTTGGCGAATACTGTGCAGGAACAATGTTGAAAAAACCGAAGAAATGTAGAAACAAACTGCTTGGAGGGAAGAAAAAACACAGAGAGAGAGCAAAAAGGACTTACGGAGTGAAAGTATGGCTTGGGATGATGCAAGGTCACAAACATAGACGATGAAGGAGATTGAAAGCAAAAGACGAAGACTTGGAGAGGAAAGCACAACAGCGGGAGCTTGAAAAAGATGGGAAAATGCAAAGAAGCTTGAAAAGAACAATAAGGAAATTGTACTCCAAATGACTTTTTAAACGTTCCCAATCATAACACACGGGACCCGAAGCAAGCTGTCGACTAAATTAGTTTTCAATCCTATGAAGAGTTGCATATTTTACAAGAGAGCCATTATGACAAATCATTTAATTTTATTGAGCCCAAATTGTGGCTCAACAACTTTAGGGGCAATTGTGGGTACCTCGATTTGTCATCGCGAGCCCAGATGAGTAGCCCAGAAAAGGCCCAAAGTCTAGAGGCCTAGCTTCCCTATTAAAAATAATTGAGACTTAGTC
Organism: Sambucus nigra; assembly: GCA_949130495.1. Taxonomy (NCBI): domain Eukaryota; kingdom Viridiplantae; phylum Streptophyta; class Magnoliopsida; order Dipsacales; family Adoxaceae; genus Sambucus; species Sambucus nigra. The sequence goes on from OX422218.1 coordinate 136,022,789, forward strand.
TATTCCTAAAATCTCGTAGAGAGATATTCTAGGAAGTGAAGGACTGACGTGGGGGAGTCCAACACCCCCACTCCCCAAGAACAAACATGTATATAACAAACCCTAAGCCTGGGGCAAAAGGAACGTATTGTATTCTCTGTAAAACACTCCCCGGAGTATATAGAAATAATACTGAGAGCACCACCGTGGACGTAGGCATTCTTGCTGAACCATGTATATACTGTGTTGTGTGATTGACATTTGTTACCTTCTTTATTTGCTCAGGTGATTGCGCTTTTCTCATTTATTTGTGTTGAATTTAATCGTCACCTTAACTGTTAAAGTTGTTTGAACCGTTGAAAACTAGAGTTTTTGTTTTACACAACTCTAAACCATATTTATCTCAGAATAAATGAAGTTTAAACATTTTAAAACACTTTAAAACATTTACTCAATAAAATAACATCCTCAAATATTTTTCGAGTTCCATTAACATTACGCATTCGTACCTGAGTGATCTTAGAGTGAAATAAACACGTGAAACGTGCACCAATAAAATCAACATGATTTATCTTTGAAGCTTGGCCGCAACATCTTCAATAAGCTCTATGTCATAGACTGTGTGGGATCGTGACAATAAAAAATCTGCAACTCAAAAACATTGTTTTGTTCCGGGAATAAGTTAAATACTACAATGGACTCAATTGGAAATTTTTTCCATACAATATTTTAAGCTTCTCAAACTCTTCCTGGGGTGGTTCCTCCCATTGAAACTTTGTGGTCTTTCACAATAGCTACATCAACGGGAGAGTTATCTTAGATAGACTTGGGATAAATCTTTCGAGGTAGGAAATCTTTCCCAAGAAACTCTTCAATTCCTTCTGCGTTATTGGATAAGGCAAGTCAAGGATGACTTTCTGAATGTCTTGGTCCATCTCAACCTCTTATTGATCCACCACAAATCTTAAGAATTTCCCACTCGTTACACACAAAACACACTTGAGTTGGTTCATCTTTAACCTGTATTTCCTACAACCGTTGAAGAATTTCTCAGATAGGTAAGTGTGAGTCTTTCTTCTTTGACTTGATAACCAAATTATCCACATAAAACTTTAGGATGTCAAGAAAGAGGTCATGAAAAATGGCCATTATAGTTATTTGGTAGGTTATCCCCGAATTTTTTCAGTCCAAAAGGCATGACGTTGTACATGAAGTTGTCCAAGGGAGTCCTAAAATCCATTTTCTCTGTGTTAGCTGGATATATCTTGATCTAGTTATAACCAACATAACCATCTATGAAGCTGTACATCTCACGAACGACTGTTGAATCGATAAAGCTATCGATTAAAGGTAGAGGGAGCTCATCTTTTGGGCAACCTCTATTAATATCTCTAAAGTCAACAAAAATGTGAATTTGACTTTTATCCTTATTTACCACTGGCACAATATAGGAAATTCAATTTGGATGTTGAATTATCTTAATAAATCTGGGTGTTAATAACCGTTCCAGCTCTGCCTTTATTCTGAGATCCAACTCTGGCTTGTACATTCTGGTTGCCTAATTGATCGAAATTGTTGTGGGAATGGCGTTTAGTTTGTGGAAGCTCACATCTTGGTCTAACCGTGAAATGTTCGTGTACTTTCATTCGAAGAAATATTTCTACTCTTGAATGATCTTGATCATCTCCAGCTTCTTTGAAGCCCCATAGGTCTTTCGATATGAAGATTGGCCTTTTTTCTTCTTCACCCTCATCCGGATCAATCGTCTTTAACTCTTGTACTTGGAGCTTTATGTGATCTTACATATACTAAGGATCATCTTCCATATCTTACATAAACTCTTAAATGTTGGAATTATCAATGACAAGACATTGTCCTTAATTATATGCCATAAAATAATCATATTTTGGGTCAGCTTCCTCTTCTTCTTAGACTTCCCCCTTACACCTTCAGAGGCTATAAAACACCCTCCCATCACTAAGAAAAAACTTTTTACATTACCTTTCAGGAGATGCATGTGCCTTTCTCTTTTTGGAGCTTTCCACATGCTCAATCACTGGTCTTATAATTATAATTAACGTACTCTGGCATCTCACCTCCTTCTCTATTGGGTTAATACTTAGTTTTATTATATTTAAAGATATCATGAGTTTTAAGAATGAACTCCTTCGGTTGATCGACTTGGATTTCTTACTCTAAATCTTCATCTTGACATTCTATAGGTCCCAATCCGTCCTTGATCGCTATCACCCTTACGCTTTCGATACACCTTGTCAAAATGAGAGTATTCTTATTTAGCTTTGTGTAGAATACAACATCTACCAAGTGAGCCTCGTCCTTCACAAAATGCTTCTTGGTTTCACTAATCATAATCTCATCCCCTTCACATTAGATTTAGTGAAATTATAGTATGTCGAAGGAACCAAACCATAGTTGTGCATCCAAATTGTTCCTATCAAAAGATGGTAGGAAATAGGTGACTCAATCATGTGGAATTTAATGCGTGATGTGAGGTTGCCCATCGTTATTCTGACATTCACATAATCTATTGATTTAGAGGTTTAGTTATCATAGCCTGAGATTGAAAGCGGCATTACAATCAACATAGTCTTTGAAATATTAGCTGTACAAAAAAGAAATAATTGGCATGATATTGATCGAAGCTCTAGAAAAGTTAGTTCCATTAATAATTGATGTTACATACAGAGGCCCGTTATGAGGAAACATGATTGATCTATCCGCGTTTGAGAAAGTTATATCAGAAATAAACTTACATATCACAAGGACATAAGACCTTTCCATCTAAGCGAGGGAATAACATTTTTCTTTGCTATATCCAAAATTGCTTGTCTAACCTCCAATCTGCTATCCCGAGGCAGACCAACTTGGTTGAAGAACCATGAAAATTTTGGTGATTCTACATATCTTGGTATGTAAGGCTTGTATCAACCTCATAATCATCTGTGTGATAAACCTACTCACTATCTCTGACACTTAGTTCGTTGTAGACTATGACCACGTTGGCCATTCCTATTAAAGAATTATAGTACAACCTCTAAAATTCTTCCTCCTCTCTTCCCTCTCTTCTCGTTTGAGATTGTTATTCCTCATAAAAATAACCACTATGTGTTCCCCATATGATGGAAAATGATTGTTGTTGATGTTACCTTGATGAATTAGTAAGGGTTTAGCCAACATGTGCTTGTTAATAATCCTTCCCAAGGTGAAGCATGAAATCGTGGGATGACAAATACGCCAATGGATATGGAAATATTTAGGGTTAGCTTGGACGTCTTGACTGGGAGCATAAGGTGGAGAATTCTCGGGAGGAAAAACCAAACCATTTGTCTCCATGGTATTGTAACAACTGATTGCCTCCTTAATGGAGTAATGTAATGGGGGTGGATCTTCTTTATCAAACTTTCTCTTATTATTTTTCTTCTTAGCTTCACCATCAAATTGAGCGTCTTTTCCCCCCTCAGTATAGTTTACTCGTGGTGCTTGGCGCACTCTACCTGCTTAGCCGACTTACTTATTCCACGCGATGTTAGTCATAACAGGGTTGGGGAGAACAACCAAGGAGATGTTTCAAGCAACTTTCGTGAAGGCTTTCAATGTGCCTTATTGAGTTTCATTTATCAAATGATAAATATACTCCGGTAGTAAGCTCTCAGCATAAATTTCTAAAAGGTTGCTCTTTGTGGCATCTTCTCTCACTTCTAGAGATCCTTTTCTAAACCTCCTTATATATCTCATCACCTCCTCCCCTGGCCTTTGCCTCTCTCTTGAGAGCTGGGACAGAGTGAACTCCTCTTCTGCCAAATTTTTTTGGGAGAAATTAAATGTGCATATTTTCCCATGTAGCCACACTCCTTGGGGATAAGTGAGAGTACCATGTGTAAACTTTGTAAGTAAGTTATTTTAAAACTCCCTTTGACGGAGCTTTTTGTTATTGCATTTGGCTCCAAGATACTCAACAAATCAGTTGATGCGTTCCTTTAAGCAACCCCCTTTCCATTAAAATTCTCAAATATTGGGGGAATATACCCCCAGGGTAAGGTTCATCATTTTACTCTTCTAGGTAAGGAGTATGGAAATCGTCATAGATAGATGTTGCCTTACTAGGGGTTTGTGAGGATGACACCAACATTTTCATAATTTTTGACTCTTTCGATAGTCAAGGAAGGCGAGTCAACTACCTCCATTACTTGGCTATTAGCATAGCAACCACATGTAAGACATTGATAGTAACAGGTGATTCAACAGTTAGTGTAATAGTGGGAGAAATATTGATCACAAAGGGATCAACAGGTCTTGCAAATGGAACAAATACTCTAGTCAAAGTAACAACATGTGGTGCTACCATAGCAACAAAGGATTTTGGGTCCATGGCTATGCCAAACATCGCCATTCTTGATTGATCTTGTAAAAACTCCACAAATTTGGCTATGAGTCTAGTCATCTGGTTGGTCCCCATCATAATGCTCGTCGAAGCTCGTCCCACCTAAGCATTACCCGTGACAACAATAACTGAAGGAACCTCAACACCAGAAGTACTGTTTTGCTCCTACTCACATTGAATATAATCAAAGTTAAGAGCACGATTGATGTTATCATTACCCATTTCTAAGAAAATACTTCCCGAGTAGAGTCGTCAAATGTAATATAATACTTCTCTTTGCTAGAGTGTTTAAGGATATATTGAGGCATAACCCATATTAATGGTGATAACGCAATATTAATTGCACTCTTAATGACAACTATGGACTCAAGTATATATCTCAAAGTAAGGTAATAAATACAATTGTTTGAGGGAGAGAGAAATAGGAACTTTAAATACACCCAGGTAGGCATGTAAACACTCAAATGTAGGTAATATAGTGTTTGGAACTCAATAAATGCTTGTGTTCTTGGAAAGAACTGGGCAAGCATATTGATGAAGGAGAGTAAAAGCTCTAGTTTACAATAAATATCTAAAAATGGTATTTTGGCTCAAAGATCACGTGGTTTATCAAAGGATAAATGGGGGTATATATAGGCTCAAATTATACCCGAGGAATCTCAAGTGCATTAAATGCTGGGTCAGACTACCATACCTAACATGTCACTAACATTGAATACTAAGTGAAATATCGAGTGACCAATTGCTATATCAGGTGGCATCGCAGTGTGTCAGTGCCATGCCAACCAGTTGCTCATGAACCCATCACTATTTGAGGTAAGTTTGATTTGACATGTGTTAGGTATAGTATATAATCAGTGAGATCTTTCATGGAAATATACTATTTTTTGCACTAAAACTCTATAGCAGAGTAAGCTCATGGTTGGTACCTCGGGGCTTATCAAATGTTCTTAATTGGGCAAAGATGGGTGTTTTACTTGGTGAATCTAAAATGCCTAAATCATGATTTAAATATGACTTACTCTTTATCCTCTAGACCAGTTCCCTCAGAGATTCCCAATTGAGGTTGCCCAATAGAGCATGAAAGGTCTCCCAGGTCCTGCCAGACCTAGTCTGTCATTGGTATTGAGTAACCTCATCACCTTTATGACATAACACACATTTTACAATAATAAATAGATAAAATATGTGGTTCCTCAATCAACTTTGAGATATTCCTAATTTGGACGGGCAAAACCACTTTCCCTAGTGGTATAATCATCTTTCCAGCGAAGAAGATGAGAGGGATAGCCGATTCTTTCAAACATTCCACCTTGAGATTAAGATGTTTGAATAACTTCAAGTATATAACCTCTTAGGATCTTCCTTGGTCGATTAGTAACTTATCCCCATCCCAGTTTGCAATCCTGAGTGTGATTACCAGTGCGTCATGGTGCGGAGTCTTAATTTCAATTAAGTCGTAGTCTGTGAAGACTACTTTCATGTTGTAATTCATGTCTTTTGGATATCTACCCTTTCCAATTGGAATTTTGACAGGATCGATCTGGAAAGCTTCCATCACTTCGATGACTTTCTTTAGTTCCATCCGTATGGCATTGCCTTAAATTTATTTTTAGGCTTGAGGTACTGTGGATGATCGAAACTTGTGCCCTATCTCATCATCTTCTAGGAAATTTTTGGGCTATTGGTCGATGTTTACGCTTGAAGCACAGTGGATGACTACGAACTTGTGTCTCTCGTCATCTTTTAGGACATTATCGGGCTTCTGGTCAACATCTACGGCATATTTGGTCCCCCCCTTTCTCCACATAATTGCTTAAATGTTCGACTTGGGACAACTTTTCTAAATGGTATTTGAGGGACTTGTTTGTACCCATGATCTTTGTGATATGCACACCTAAGTGCATTGTTTCTCTTCGACGGGTCTCCTCCATCTTTTTTGGCCATTTGAGGAATTTTTAATCATTGATTTTATTTAGGGTCTTGTAAATTGATTCTTTAAAAATGGTGTTGACCGCCTCGAAAGCTTTGATAAGATATGCCTTGTTTTCATTTTTTGATCCTCCGTTCTGCTCCTTTCGCTCCCTCTTGGGTGTGAGTGACTATATCTTCTACCTTTGCGTACTTATCTATTCGTGACATGAGCTCATCAATGGTGTTCGCCTCCTTCTTAGTGAGAGACTCGTGCAACATAATGATACTAGGTAATCCAATCTTTGAGGAGGCTACAACGACCTGTTCAAAGCAATCTTTAACTTTGCTATAAGTTTTCCAGTACCGATTAGCGTATTCTCGTAAGGTTTTATGAGGATTTTTACTCATGGTGAGGAGAGTATTCATTCTCTTGGGGTGAGCACTGCTGGTAATGAATAAGAAGTAAAGGCCTTCATGAGTTGCTTGAAGTTGTTCAGTGACCTGTGTGGCAGGTTTCAAACTATTTTTGTGTGACATCCCTCTAGCTAGAAGGGAATATGTTTCATATGAGAGCGTTATTAGTATTCCATCAGGTCATATCCTCCTTATTCTGATGGACATGGTCAATAGGGTTGGTTTTTCAGTCGTAGATTTTGAATCTATGAGTTTCAAACTTTTTGGGAGGCTTTGGTTCTTCAATCACCCTTAAAAAAGACATTTCATTTGACTGATGAGGGCCCTCCTAGACAGTTTCCTCGTGGATCTATCCCCACGATTAGCGCGGTATTGTCCATCTCCCTTCTAATGAGGTTGTGGATATCGTGCATGCGATGTCCTCCCACCTGATCTTGCCCGGCCGAGGGCTCCCATGCATAGAGTGCTCTTGGTCATGTCATGATCACCTTCCTTTGCTGCGAGTTTTACTCGCCTTAGGGTTGGGATCTTGCGCTTATCTCTGTGGAGCTCTCATTCCATCCTTTCTAGTTAGAGTTATAAATACTCGTTCTCTTCTTTTTTGAGTCATTGTAACTCCTTTTGCTGACGAAGCCACTGTTTGTATGCATCAACTAACCGTGAGATATGGGTAGATTAGGTTGTTCATTGCTCTGCTCGGAGTGCTCCTGTGCGTGATAACATGCATGAGGAGCGTTTTGACTCCAGTTAGGATGGGTTTTTGACCTTACCCTGGGTGCTGGAGGCTCATTCTGATGGTTGTCGTTAAATAGAGGATGTGCACTATGTGGGTGACACATGATTGTTTATTGGTTCTAATCGTCTAAGGAAAAGAAATTTGTTTCCCAAAGACGGTGCCAATTGTAAGTGCTAAAATCCTATAAATAAATAATTCTAAATGATTAAAACCAAATATGAAAATATATCACAGAATCGCACAACATAAGAATATACGTGGTTCGACAAATTGCCTACATCCACAAGGTGTTTCTCTCTTTCTTATTAATCGATTAACAATAAAAAGAATTACATGCCCCTTTTCCCCTAGGGTTGTGAGTTATATTTATAAGGAACAGAAGGTCGCTGAGCCGTGTAGGACTCTAGGAGTTGTAGATGTAGCTGCAACCTGATCGAGCCAATCTATCCCCCAAACTTTCGCAGATCGGACTCCATTTTATTCTTATCTCTTAAGAAGTGACCATTATCTACGTTGTCGGATATGTGTCACCCAATCCGAACAACTCGGATTGTTATGATAATTCCCCTCCATAACTGATGGAGATTAGGATTTTATTTCTAGGTAGGGATAGGACCTTAATTTAAAGAGTCATTTAACCTGAACCGTCCATCACGGTATAATGAAGGGTTTATGTTAATTTTTTAATTATAAAATGCTTAATTTTATTAACCAAAAATCAAATTAACTTTTGGCATTCGTGAGAAACCTTTTATTAATCATTTTGACTTTTAATTTAAATAAATTATGAACCACCTAATGACTAATGATTTATGAATTATTATATATATATATATATATATATAACTATAATACGGAGTTGTGGACTTTAAGTTACTATCTAAATTGTGGTAGTCCAATTAAACCCACTTCCATAGATTCATCATTATATCTCTTTTCTTCCCCCTCAATCTATCCTTTTCGCTCCCTCTATCTTTTCGTTTACCCAGTTGTTAACTTTCTCCCTTAAAGACTCGATTCCTATCATTTCTCTCTCTCTCTCTCTCTCTCTCTCTCTCTCTCTCTCTCTCTCTCTCTCCCTTATATATTCAAACCGTCATTGCATCACTCACCAGCTGCTCACTTTATTTTCCCCCATCGAATCACACTTTGTAATCCCCTTTTCCTTTCAAATATGTTTTAAGGATGTCAAAAACCACTTTCTTTTTGAAAAACTCTGTTCGAAATTTTTTACGCACTAAGTATGTGAACAAATTTTAATTAACCCCAATTTTACGTTCTTTAATCCTAAACATGCTTCTAGGTGATTAAAGCAAGTAAAATAAATAAGTTCACAAAAGCGACGCCGGATGTACGAGGAAACCACTAAGGGAAAAAATCCCGGACGACCTAAGCCAGACAATCACTATAGTATTATAAAGTACAGAGGGTAGACTTACTCAATGACTCGATCCTCCATAAGTCTTGACACTCCTCTGATCCTTCAACTACGCCTCCATAGTGCCCACACGGAAGTCCTTCTACGATGTTCATCCACAACACACGTATCCACGTATGTCTCGGTGTCCACCAATATAGGTTGGCAATGTCTACAATGTTGAACACAAACTCCTTTGCTTCTTCACCGCAAAACCCAATGTTCAAAATGATGAACAAACTCAAATGGTGCAAACCAATATCTCTATAGCATAAGAATATAAAAGCTTGGATCTTGAAACTCTAAGGATGTTTTTAAACTTTGAAAACCTTAGAAAACTTGTGCAGAAAACCTATTGTGTGTAAACTGATCTTTGGTTTTACAACTTACAAAATTCTGAGTGAAACATGCCTTAAATCGAAAAGTTAAGTCGGCGCGTCATTTGAACGAGATTATCATGTCGCTCGAACGACATGTTCATCTCGCTTGAACGATCTTGCAATGTCGCTCGAACGACTGCAAGCGTCGTTTGATGCTTCTAAACACAAGAGAAGGTTCAATATGACTCTAAACAATCCTTATCTCAGAATAAACAGAGTTAAAACTCTTTAAAAACATTTTTTTAATAAAAATATTTTTCGTGTCTCATAAACATTACACATACATACCTGAGAGATCGGAATGCAATAAAGACGTGACACATGCACCAAGTTAATCTCGACATGATAAATCTTTGAAACTTGGCTGCAACGTCTTCAATAAAATTTGTGTCATAGAGTGTGTGGGATCGTGACAATAAAAATCTATCTATGACTAAAAAATAATGGTTTGTTATGGAAATAAGTCAAATACTTACAATTGACTCAATTGAAAATTTTGCACATCACACCACTATGGAGCAGGCCTCATGATTGTCTCGGTATTATTAGACCAACTAAATATTTGACTCAGCTATCTCTATTTTATTCTCGAGTTCAATACCCACAAGATGGATCCATCTCCCAATAAATTCAACTTAACTCAGATTGGCTAGAGCAATTGATGAACTAGTGGCCGATCACATCAATACAAAACCGATCAGAAAAAGAATTGGAATCTAAAAATAATTGACAAAATGGTGATCCTTATACTTAGCCACCGTATAAAATTATCTTACGCCTCATGATCAAGTTCTGATCCTCATGTCCAATTTCTTATTATGTTCTTATTTTATAAGTTTGTTTCCTCTTTCATATGTTACTGCTTTATATTGTTTTAATCTAGCTTTATTGATTGATTGGTCAAATCTAGAAATTGGTAAAATTATCTTATCACTTTGTTTCCTCCATTCCTTCATTTTCTCAAGTAACATCATGGGATAGCTAATTTGTTGCGGAAATTTTTTATTTTGGTATATGATTATAGTACTCGGAACATATATGTGACAAATCAAGAGAATGACACAAGTATCTATTTCAAGTTTAGTTACAGAGGTATATGGGCTCTACTCTATTATTGATTGTTTCATGATCGGATTTGTAAAGAAGCTTCAAAATGGGTCTGTACTCGAACACTATTAAAACTGTGAAAGTTCAAATTTTTGTCTCGACAAAACTATTTTCTACATTTGGGTAGAGATCAACTAATTGTGATTTTATCCCGCTCCTAGATACTTTCAACATTTTGGTTGTTTTGATTTGATTTTTTACCCGTTGTCTCAAGTGTACTCTCATAGATTGTTCAACCACCTTTATCAAGACATTCAATTTGATGATGTTGAGGATAACTATAGATTTTTTTATGTGGTATTTAAAAGATGTTACTGTAAGATATCCGTGATTAAATAGAGTTTAGGGGGTGTTAACGAGGTAAAGTTGGTACCTTTTGATTTCAAGTATTTTTGGAAGATTTTTTAAAGCTGTAATTGGTAGTAAATGGAACCGTAAGCTTGAATTAAAATGATAGTCTATGCATTATTTATTTTTTCCTTTTAAATTGTTAAATTTTAGTAAGAGATGAACTAAATGTGGTAATTACGTTATTGAAAGTAGGAAAAATGTTAAAAGTATGCATGTTTTCTTTGGATAAATTTTAACAATGTTTTAAGTTAACTATGCATAACAATTGAAGGATGCAATAAGATGGCAAGGAGCAAATATTACTCTGGAAACAAGCCCTCCACACAAAGTGAATGAGCCATTCTAACTAAATCCCCCACATCAGCATCACTCTCTTGGCAATTCCACTTTCTTCTTCCTCATCACATCACTGAAAGAACACGACAATCTTATGGATCAAGTAATCCACTATAAGAACGCATTGGCACACAACTAGGAACAAGCATCACTCCACAGTACTCACCTATATTTCCACATATTTTATCAAACAAATCATGGATAGAGAAAGAATTCTAAGGTTATCCCTCTTCCTAGTGCTAATGCTACTCTATCATCCCAAGGTTAATTGTATACCACTGCTAGTTAGATCCCCTCGTCCCCTCTGTGCGCCCCAGCTTACTCTTGCGAGCCGTGCTTGTGCAATGCTGCCATATTACTAGTAGTGGCAAATGGGCGGTTATGGACGGGTAAAAAATAAATATGGATAAATTTGGGCGGGTCAAAAACAGGTCGGACATAATAATTTGGGCAGGTTTGGTCGGGTCAAACCCGAATCGGGTCGGGTTGACCCACTTTTTTTTTTTTTTTCCAAAAAACAATTATTATACCATATACAAATAAATATGGTATAATAATTTTTGAAAAAAAATATACAAGTAAATATTTGAATAAAAATAATCTTTTAACTTTTTAGTAATTTGAGTTTTATTTTTGTGAGGGGCCAAAACCATTTTGACCCGCTAGCAAGCCATCTTATTGGATCGTTCAAACTATTTTGACCCACAAACACAATTAATGGGATCCAAACACATTATTTTGGGTGGATTATGGACGATTTCATCCTCAATACCCCATATTACCGGCGCTACATATTACCCGACTCCCCCAGCCTCGCCACCTTCTCCTCCTCCTTCACCAACCCCGGCACCCGCTCCTTCACCTAGTGCTCACAGGCACAGGCACAGGAACGGGGGCACCACCACAGGCACGCAGGACCAACGGCTGTAGAAGAAGACTGCTGCCATTGGCTGACTGCTATAGACGAGGAGTGTGTTTGTGACGCGTTGGTTCGGTTGCCAGCTTTCCTCTCTAAGCCTGTGCACGAGTACACTGTTAACGTTGGTCAAGCCTGCACTGCCACTTTCACCTGTGGTGCTCGAATCAAGCTTTAAATTTTTATGCCTGGCTCTCTTAAGTTTGAATAATAATAATAATAGTATATCAGTAGGTGGCGGTGGTTTGATGTCTCGGTGAAGGGTGTTGGGTAAAAGAATTATAATCGGGAGTCTTATTATGTTTCTCTGAATAAATAAATAGATAAATGTAGTCCGAATTGGGATTAGGCCAATTGTGATATAGAATTAATGAATCTTGTGGTATCGTATCTAGTTCGTGTTCCTAATGGTAGTTATCGTGTTATGTATAAAGAGTTCTTATTGACTATATTTGGGTTCGGATCTCTTACATTTTTAAGTGTGTTTTGGAGTTAGAGTTCATTAATAATATTAACTCGATAAATATTAACTTGATAGCGTTAAAAACTCTATTGTATCGAGTTAATGGTTTGTGTCAAGAGTTGTTTGTTAGAATTATTTAAATTAATGTGGCCCATAATTAAAAATACTAAGGCTTAGGTTTGGTTCATAAAAAAAATACTTTTTTGTACCAAGAGTAAAATGTCATTTAGAAGGTTGATAAAAAAACATCTTTAATTATTTATGTATTTAAAGACTTTTTTATATCTATTTTTATTGGAAAACAGCTGTATAAGCTGTTAAGTTACAAAAGTTGAAAAGTGAGTTTCCTTCTTGTCCCACATCGGTGGGTTGGAGGAAATGGGTTGTGTTAATATATCCTTTTGCCCTTTGGGTATTCAAAGTTATAGCAGCAGTAAATAATTAAATGCAGAATTAAAAATTAGGAATGAAATTACCCAATTTTTGGAGCAAATTAATCTGGGACAGATAAATATAAGAAATTCCGAACTGGACAGTCTAGAACACGGCTGAGTCGCGGACAATGTCGCTCTCTTTAAGGTGTTTCGCGACTCTACCCAAAGTGTGCTGACAGTCTCGAAACCCCTCCACCCCCAGAATAAAACAGCCTCCAAAATCAGAAAATACGGATTGATAAAGCACAAAAATCAACCCGGTCTGTGTACACCCATTCTGTATAATTGTTCGATTCTAACGATATAATTAATCTGTGAAACGAGATTAATTATTCTGAAAAAGAAAATTCGGAACTGTTTGGAAGATGAAGAAAACTGGAAACGTGGGTGGAAAAAATCAACAGTAAAAGGCCCACGTTTTTTCGGAATTAATTACTGTTGAAAATTAATTTTTAAAGCCCAAAACCGTTAATTTATTTGTCCAAAAAATTATTTCTTAATGAGCCCAAGCCCAAGACCCGGACCCCGGCATGGGCCGGACCGGACAGACGGCGGCGGCGGCGCGTATGTGACTTGGCCCATTGGGTCTGCCCCACATACCCACAAAACATTGAATGCCCAAAGGGCTGAACCTTTGGTCCCAAAAAAGAGTATATTAACTCTATCCAAATGTTGGAACCCACCGATGTGGGACTTGTGCCAAAGGCACTTTCAAAGTTTTGCAACTTTAACAGCTCTAAGCTGTCAGGAGGAGCTGTAACCAACAATCCCCCACTTGCAAAATTTGAAAATATTTTATCGAGCAATAATTCATAGAATTTTGCATAAGCAAAGGTGTCTTTCGACTTGAACCTTTACGTAGTAAAGATGATTCAGAATATACTAGAGTAACCGTAGTTTTGAACTCTATCTCTGTCAACATCCCACACACAACCCTACTTGGATGTAATTCTAATAGCTAGCACGTTACGACCATGTGCTTCTATCCCAGTATAGTGAACGCTTTAGGAATTTGCCCAAAAGATCCATAGGAAGTGGCCACACTTCCACATTCACATAGGTGAGTCTATCAAGAATACTCCTGTAGCTAAGTACCCCACTCAAAATAGAGCTATAGATCTCATTAAGAGTTATAATAACCCATCCTTAACTCGCTTCAGGATATCATGCTCCATAGGGATGGACTCGGAGTAAAACCCCGTTCTATATTAATTAATTATAGCATGATTCAACCCATATCACTTGTGATTTGTTATTACCCTTTGGACATATTTCTTGGGATTTTCAGTCTATATGTTGGGTTACCATCACAAATGACTCATTTATCCAAGGGCTTTAGTCCCATCCCTTTCGAGGTGTTCCACACCTTCTCCCTAGCTAGTCCTTTCGTCAAAGGATCAGCTAAGTTCTGTTCAGACCGTATATGATCCACCCTCACAGAACCCGTAGAGATTAATTCTCTAATAGTACTATGCTTACGACGTATTTGTCGTTTCTTATCGTTATAATAACGGTTCTCAACTTTTGCAATAGCCGCGGTACTATCACAATGAATCAAAACGGCTGGAATCGATCTTTCCCATAATGGGATATCTGACAGGAGGTTTCTTAACCAACCCGCCTCTTCACTAGCAGTAGCTAGCGCTATCATCTCGGACTCCATAGTGGATTGAGCCAAAATAGTTTGTTTCTTAGATTTCCAAGAAACTGCACCACCAGCGATGCTAAATATATATCCACTAGTAGCCTTAGAATCATCAGATAGGGTGTTCGAATCAGCATCACTATATCCTTCAAGGACAGTGAGATGCTTATTATAGTGTAATCCGAGGTTCATCGTCCTTTTAAGGTACCGCATGGCCCTCTCAATAGCATGCCAATGCTCCATACTAGGTCTTTGAACAGTGGAGTCAATTTAAACTCTTTGAACAGTGGAGGCAATTTATCAATAATTACAGCCACCTGAAATTGCTCATCTAAAGCCATGCCCTCGGAAATAATTTCATGGGCAATCATTTGCAAATCATGGGTTTGAGCAACAACAGATTTGTCATCCGTCATTTGAAATTTCAAATAACGGCTGGCGGCATATTTTTTAGCACCCGCCTCCTCCGTGTCATATTTTTTAAAAAGTGCGTCCCTAATATCTTTCGCAGTTTTATAATTGGCATAATAGTCATAAAGTTCGTCACTTAGAGCATTAAGAATATAGTTCTTGCACAAAAAATTATTTTTCTCCCAAGTTCTAATTGTTTTGCTTTACTCAACAGTAGGTGGATTATTTACTACGGGTTTGTCAAATTGAACACATGATGCGACTTTTTTCGTAGTTAAATAAAATAGCAATTACGTTTAAAATGGGTGCCTTCATATTTGAAAGGCTTATTTAGGTTACTTGAGTTAATTTCATCCATGGCAGAATTTTCAGAACACCTTAAAATTGTTATAGCAGCAGTAAATAATTAAATGCAGAATTAAAAATTAGGAACGAAATTACCCAATTTTTGGAGTAAATTAATCTAGGACAGAGAAATATAAGAAATCCCGAACTGGACAGTCTAGAACACGGCTGAGTCGCGGACAATGTCGCTCTCTTTAAGGTGTTTCGCAGCTCTGCCCAAAGTGTGCTGACAGTCTCGAAACCCCGCCACCCCCACAATAAAACAACCTCCAAAATCAAAAAATACGGATTGATAAAGCACAAAAATCAACCCGGTCTGTGTACACCCATTCTGTATAATTGCTCGATTCTAACGATATAATTAATCTGTGAAATGAGATTAATTATTCTGGAAAAAAAAATTCGGAACTGTTTGGAAGATGAACTGTCTGTGGGTTTTTCTTTTGTTGGAACTGTGTTAAAAATGGAGGTCTCAACCTCCTTTTATGCAAAAAAAAAATTACCGTTAGTGGGCAAAAACGTGGAGAGAAAACTGGAAACGTGGGTGGAAAAAATCAACAGTAAAAGGCCCACGTTTTTTCGGAATTAATTACCGTTAAAAATTAATTTTTAAAGCCCAAAACCGTTAATTTATTTGTCCAAAAAATTATTTCTTAATGAGCCCAAGCCCAAGACCTGGACCCGGACACGGGCACGGGCCTGGCCGGATGACTTGGCCCATTGGGTCTACCCCACATACCCACAAAACATTGAATGCCCAAAGGGCTGAACTTTTGGTGCCCAAAAAGAGTATATTAACTCTATCCAAATGTTGGAACCCACCGATGTGGGACTTGTGCCTAAGGCACTTTCAAAGTTTTGCAACTTTAACAGCTCTAAGCTGTCAGGAGGAGCTGTAACCAACAGTTTTGTGTGTATGGTTGAGAGATTTATTGGGCCAAGTCACACACGCTCGTGCGACGCCGCGCCCGTCAGTCCGTCCGGGCCCGTGTCCGGGTCTTGGGCTCATTAAGAATTATTTTTTTGGACAAATAAATTGACGTTTATTGGGCCTTAAAAATTATTTTTTAACGTTTTTTTTAATTCCGAAAAAAATTAAAAACATGACTTCTCTAACTGTTGAAAAAGTATTCCACTGCCCACGTTTTTCCAGTTTTCCCTCCACGTTGAGTGTCCATTAACGTTATTATTTTTTCGCAATAAAAGGAGGTTTATACCTCCATTTTTACGCACAGCTTCCAAACTATAAACAGTTCTCAGAATTTTTTTTATACATAAACAAAAATAATTATTCGTCCTTGGATAATTATATTACCACAAAAATAATTAATCTTCTCCCAGATTAATTATACTAACACAGAATCGAGCAATAAATATATTTCAGAATGGGTGTTCATTGAATGAATCTGGTTCCTGTTATCGTTTCATATTTTTTGGACTGTTTTATCCTGGGAGTGACGAGGCTACTAAGATTGTCAACACACTTTAGGCAGAGCCGTGAAACACCTTAAAGAGAGCGACATTGTCCGTGACTCAGCCATAATTCTAGACTGTCCAGTTCCGAATTTCTTATATTTTTTGGTCTCGGCTCCTAATTGGACAATTTCGTTCCTTGTTTAATTCTGTATTTAAATTGCTGCTACAACAATTTTGATGGACGCCGGATGGTATGAATTAAGTGGAATGGGAGATTTGGGTCATCTCTCTATCTATGAGTTAGTGCTTGATTTTCATTATTAAAACACAGTGAAAGACAACATCTTAAAATTAGAGGTTAATGATGAGTGATACACCAAATTCACAAGTATGAATTTCGAATTAAAAAGGAAGTTTATGTTGCACTGAGTTCTCAAGTGTGAATTTCGACTAAGAAACAAAGGGGTTTTGCGAGTTTAATTCCCATTCCAGATCGATCAAGGTATACTTTCTTATTCCTTTTGTTAAGAATATGTTCATGATAATCATGTTGAACCAAGATCCTAAAATTGATGATCTACATAATAAATGTTGCATGCAAAAGAACAATTACACGGATAATTACTTTATTCGTGGATCATATATGTAGATCCATGCTTAACTGTTAATCACATGTTCTTAATTTTAATTGTTTAAATAAATGTGGTATCAATGCATTGTGTAACGATCATACGATTATCCATTATCTTTTGCATATAAAATGGTAAAGGTCATTGAATTTTACATGCACCATAAAATGTTCGTGTTTGTATTTATATTCCATGTATAAGTGTGGTTTTTGCATATTCTATGTATTAAATGATTAAAGTGTAGTTTCTTAAAGAAGAACATAACTCCGATTTTAATTCTCTCTACATGAAACTAAAAGCAAAATTTGAAAAATATATGAAAGCATATATACGGTATCATAAATTTTCAAGCCACCATTCTTAAGATAGAACTGTTTGTTTTTAAAGGACACGATATTTTAGTTTGACAAAATTACAACCTTAGTTGGGGTTTTTCAGTGACAATTTAATTGTGTAATAAATTTTATTTAAAAATGAAATAATGATTCTCAATTTTTAATAATCATTTTCTACAATATTTTTTTTCTATAATATGCTTATAATATGAAAATTTTAGTCTGAGATCTTTTAAGAACATTTTTCAGCGTTAGTTTTCTCATGCCTCTATAAGCACTAGTAGAATCCAAAATTTTCAACTTTCTCAAAATTTAATGAATTTAATATATTGATCCAAAACGACCTAATGATAAAAAATGCAACCTTTGATGGGGTTGATGCATGTTATTTTTTGCCATCCGAGTACGCTTAAGCCCTCAAAAAAATATTTTTTAAATCTTCAAAAAAATAAGAAAGTTAACAATTTTATCTTTTTTCAAAAAAATATTTTTTAACTTCCACCAATTGGAGATTGATTCTGAAGTAAATCTTACAATTTTTGTATTGATAACACAAATTTTTCTATTTTTGAAAATATTTGGGCTTCTGTATATTTTATGTATTAAATATCTATATTTTCTAAATGGTTGTTTTAATATTCATGTTATTTTATTTTTGAATGTGAAAAGTGTTCCAATGTATTGTTATGAATGTTAGATTTATGATTAAGGTTTTGAAATTAATATTTATATTATGTTAGATTAGGTGATCACCAAAGTGCCCCACCCTATAGTTATAAATATTAGATTATTGAGCATATGGTATTGATACTAATATTTATATTATGTTAGACCAGGTGTCACCAAATCGCCCTAGTTTTTATAACTGTTATATTGGCGGATCCAAGATTCTTTGTTAGTGGCGAAAAATTAATGATGAACTCCTGAGAGTTCGAGGATAGGAACCCCATAGCCGATATTTTTTAGATTATTTTTGAATTTGTAAGATAATAATTACTCAAAAATTCAATAATTCAAAACTTTTAATATTTCAATTTCTATCCTAAATTGTTACAAATCACAATTGTTGAGCAATATTTTTATATTACATGTTTTGATGATAGCATACAATATGTAGAAGGGCCACATTATGTGTGGCATTATTAATATAAGGGTTATTAACATATCAATCAAATGAAGTTTGAGGATGTCTCAATCGGAGTCCTCGATGTTTCAGTTTTATCAATCAAGACCTTAAAGTACCATATTGTTCCAATTTCATCCAAACATAAATAGGCCATTGCTTTGACAAAAAATTGGCATTAATGTAAGGACACAAATGTCAAATTGAGTCCTTTGTAGTTTTGGCTCAATTCTGGACAAAAACATTTCAGTCATAGGATAAAGTTCAAGTTTATCCATTCAAGCCTATGACGTGTTTGTTGAAGACGTAGCGGCCAAGATATTAAAGCTTAATCAAATGTCGTGTGTGTTGTGCCTCGTTTCTACGTCATCAACATGGTTCCATTGCTCCTAAGGTATGAATGCATTTTAATATATATATATATATATATATATATATATATATAGGAGCTTGGAACATTATTTATTGGGTGTATTTTAGAAATTTATTTTGGGTGTTAGTATTTTTTTGTTAACCTTTTTTTTGAATTCATATTTCTAAATATTTTATTCTCGGACAACTTTCAGTAGAAAAATCAAATCAAATCCAAAAAAAATCAGAAAAACACGAAACTGGCGGCCACGCGTTCGTATCAAAATTATCTAGAACTATGGCCTAAGATCTTGTTAGATAGGTCATTCGAAAGGCCTCGTTCGAACGAGAAGTCGTTCGAACCAGTTTTCAAACGATTTTTTTTTCGTTCGGTCTCTTCCTTAGAAGTCTCGTTCGAACGAGATTTTTAACAAAAAAATAGCGGGAACAGTTTTAAGCCAGTTTTTTCCACTTTTCCACTACTTTTCCCCACTTCCTTTTTGACATACTTCTTAAGTGCGGGAACTAACTTTTTGAAGACAACTTTTTCACATTCTAAGAGTCTTTTGAGAGCAAAACTTTTAAGAAAAAGTTACATGTTTTGTGTTTGATTTTTATGGATTAAATTCACCAAAAAAATACATACACACCCATTTGTTTAGTTTATTCCAAGTACCTATTGATATATCATTGCTTGGAGAGTTTTGGCACCTAGTTTTCTCTACACCAACAAGAAGAGAGTTTGGGTTCTTCTCTACCCCCAAAAGGAAAAAAGTTTGTTGCGGTGTTCTCACTCGAAGAAAGGCTTCGCGTGCGAATTGACGGTGACCATAGCCCCATCGGTGGAGTCTGAGACTGTGGAGGAGTCCACAATTATTCACTAGGCGGAGGTTGAAGACCGAAGGAGCGCGTCAAGGCTTGGACGGACTCAAGTCAGTTTGTGTAAGTCCTCTTGTGTCGAGTCCTTGTAAAAACTACCATACTTAGTGAATTCGTGGCTAGGACCGTCCGAGGTTTTTCCCATTTGGGTTTTTCTCGTACATCGGCGTGTCGTGTGATATTTTTTAATTTTATCATGCTATATCACCTAGATGCATGCTTAGGACTAAAAGATAAAATTAGTTCAAAATCACAATCTATTTAATTTGGTGCAAATTTAATGTTTGGGTATGTTCAATTTAATTCAAGTGCAAAATTCAGTTTAGTTTTATTTTTTTCTTAAGGTGGTTTGTTCTCTTTAAGAAAAGAAAATTTTAAATAACTTTTGGAAAATTAAAATTTGAACCATTTCATTATATTTGAATTTAAAAATTGGGGGCTTTCGCACTCTCAAATTGGTATCAGAGCCAAAAATGATAAATTACTTCATTAAGATCCTTTAAATATTTTTGGCTAAACTGAATTTTTTTCATTTTCTAAATTTCCTATTTTCGATGGTTCTAACTACGCGTATTGGAAAGCGCGAATGAAAACGGCACTAAAATCTATTGACGAGAGAGTTTGGTTGTCTGTCGTTAACGGGTGGTCCCCACCTACACATTTAGTAGACAATGAACGTGTTCCCAAACGCGTCGATAGATGGAGTGAGAGTGGATTTAAACTTTCAAATTTTAATTTTCGTGTTTTAAATGCCTTGTTTAGTGCGGTCACACCGGATGAATTCCGACGCATTATGACGTGTGAAACCGCTAAAGAAGCTTGGAATATTTTACAACTCACTCATGAAGGTACTAGTGTCGTTAAAGCTTCAAAATACCAAAACCTCACCACTCAATTTGAAACCATCAAAATGAACGATAAAGAAACTTTTGATGAATTTTATGCTAGACTTTCCGATATTTTTAATTCATCTTTTAATTTGGGAGAGAAAATACCCGACAATCGAGTAGTAAAGAAAATTTTAAGGTTCCTACCCGATGGATTTATTACAAAAGTTACCGTTTTAAATTCTTTACCAACTTTAGCCTCTACGAAATTACAAGAGCTCGTAGGTGATTTACAAACCTACGAACTCGACATGTTTCCCTCTAAAACCGAAAAGAAAATTGAAAAGGGCATTGCTTTAAAAGCCCGAAAAGAGGAAAAATAAGTAGTAGAGAGCGAGAGTGATAGTGACTCAGAAGATATGACCTTGTTTGCTAGAAAGTTTCGAAAATTTCTTAAATTGAACAAAGATAAATTTAAAAATGATTTTAAGAAATTTAAAAAATCTACGCATGATAAAGCCGAGAAGATCCATAAAACTATTAATGAAAATTTAAATAGGGACGAGTAAAATAGGTGTTTTGGTTGTGAAGGGTATGACCATAGAGCTTTTGAGTGCCCCACTAAACTAAGGAGAGAGGGTAAGTAACCAAAGTCTTTTAATGCAACCCTTAGTGATAGTGATAATGAAGAGGGACCCGATTCCATCTCTAAGCCCAAAATTGTGGCTTTTATGTCTAGTCATGTGAGTGATAGTGAGCATTCTTCTATTGATGAAATTTTAACATATGACACTTCCAAGGTCAAAGTTTATGATTCCCTTGTTTTTTATGGTAGTGAGAGTGGAGAAGAAAAAGAAAGTGAAAGTGAAGAAGAGGTTGATGTGAATGAACTTCAAAATGCTTTTCAAGAACTTTATAAAGAATCTATTAAATTAAAAAGAGATAATTTGAAGTTAGAAGCGAGTCTAAGAGAGTGTGTCAAGGTCGTTGATGATAGTGCGTTAGTGGAAGGCCTTAGGACACGAGAGAGAACTCTTCGAGAGAATCTTGAATATGTAGAAGGCGAGAGAGATACCCTTAGAGGTTTAATGGAGTCAATGAAAAAGGATCTTCTCGAGTTTGAAGAGAGAAATGTTTTATTAGAGTCTAACATTTTAGAATTACAAAATAAATTAAAAGACTCTAGGGAAGTCAAATTTGTTTTGGAGTGTCGTTCGGAGAAACTAGATAAAATTTTAGGAACGGTCCAAATTAAAAATGACATCTGTGGTTTAGGCTTCGATAGTTGTAATGAATCTTCTCATAAATCCAAAACCAATGTTTTAAGAGAATCATCTAGGAAAACCTTTAGAGATAAATCCTTAGGTAATAATTTTCGACATGTTTTTATTTGTGCACATTGTGGTAAAAAAGGTCATCTTAGGAAATTTTGTTTTGATCTTAAACGAGGTCCTAGAAAAACCCAACGTAAGGCAACTGAGGTAGCCAAGATTCCTATGCCCAGAGATAGTCATTCGTCATTAGTTTGGGTTAGGAGATCCGACTTGGTAGCTTTACAAGATAGGGTATTTGATTCTCATTTACTTTTACATGCTTCCTCCCGTACAAAATCTAAAGGTTGAATGTGTCAGTTTTATTTGCATACTTTAGCTTTGTGCTTCATGTTATAAAACCCATTCTAATTGTATGCTTGTTTAGTCATTTTCTAGTCATTGTTTTATTTCATATCTCATGCTAAAAATCATGACTTGTTTATCTTTTTTTTTAATTGTATTTCCTTCATTTTTGTTTGCTTTAAATGAAAATTACAAAAAGATTTTTATTTATCATTTGTGTTTTACCTTTTAGTGATTTAGGCTTAATGAAAAATATAAAAGATTTTTTTTTTTGTCTTTTGAGTATATATTTTTATTTTTGGTTAAAAATTTTTAAAAAAAAACTTAAAAAGATTTTATTTTGTGTGTATTTTAGTTTGACACACTTTATGTGGCATACACTTGTGTTATAATCCCATATTTTTCGCTCCCACGTGGCTAGAACTTTTGGTTTAGATTGTCAATCCTTATTATGTTCTTTACCACGCCTACATGGAGTAGTTGGATGCTGTGTTGCTTAAATGAATTCTATTTTTATATGCCTCAATTCACACATGCACGAGCTCATTTGAAATTTTAACTTCATATGTATATTTTAGCTTTGTGAAGTGTTCTCCTACCAATCTTGTCATCTACATATTTGTGACCCCTAGGACTAGTGCATGTCAAAATTCGTTGCACGTGAGATTTGTGTGAAAAATAAAAAATGATAAATATAAATGTGCACGGGGAAGGTCTGCGAAAGGATTTATTATCCTTTGCGAATAGTAAGCCACCGTTTGTTCGGACCTAAAAGAAATACGTGGTTCAAAGGCCTAAAAAAAAATTATGGCATTAAAATAAAATATTTGCCAAGGCCTATGTTTGATTGATATATTCATTCAAAAATAATATATGATTATTAAGGGAGATTGGATGGTATATCAACGGTTTGTACAATGTTCGTTTATCCTAGTTGCGCTTTTAATGTCATGACTCTATTGGTTTGTAGAATCATCAACATGCTAGGCTTGTATGCATTGTGTATGTTTGTTCATTGAGTTCAATCTATATTCTCACATGAGGTTATATTCAAATGTGATGAAGTTTGCAATCAATTGAGAACTCTGTGAACATGTTTTAAGTGATTGGGTCTAAATTTAATTGTTTCTAGTTCACACCCCAACACTTCCGTTTCCATATGACACATTTTTTCCATACGAGTGTGAAAAACTTATTGTGTTTTGTGTCATTTTGGTGTTTATATCTATATGTGTGTACTTATGCTTAGTTTGAATATATTGTGTATACATATATATGATATTGTGTTTGTTTTTGGTCTTTGCCTTGCTTTTCTAGTCCATCTATGCTTTAATGCATAATTGGTATCCATCTTGTTACATTCTTTGTTGATATCACATGCTTAATACTTTATATATCATATTGGTATCATTTTAGTGCAGCCTACTTGGTATCCGAACTTATTTTTTGGATTAGTTGAATTTTAGTTGCCTATGTGCTTTAATGTTCTCATCACTTTATGCACTAATGCATGTTTAGCTTGTTATCTCATTCTATTTATCCTTTGTTTAGTTTAAGGGGTGTATATGCTTTAATAGGGGGAGATAAGTTAAGTTTTGATTCTTTAGCCTTTGTCTATTCCTGAACAAAAAATGGGAGAATAATAGGGGGAGAAATGGTATCTAAACCTATCGTATCTTAGTTTAGGGAGATTTATTTTAGGGGGATATGTCTTTCTAAGTAGGTCATTTGTTTGATAAACGGGGAGAATTCATTTAGGGGGAGTATTTATTTTTGCATTTAATATATTGATATTCCCTATGCGTTTGATAGTTTGCTTAAGTGTGCAGGAATTCTTCTAAATGGCAACGTTCTTCATCGGGCAAAGATATTGATCCTTGGGTTGTTTGAGTCAAGCATTGTATTTTTATTTTGGGTGGGATATTTTTTAGTTTAGTACAGCTTGACAGCCCTTTAGGATTTTTGTTTGGTTTTTGTCCCGGAATAGCCAAAGGGGGAGATTTGTAAGGACACAAATTTCAAATTGAGTCCTTTGTAGTTTTGGCTCAATTCTTGACAAAAACATTTGAGTCATAGGATAAAGTTCAAGTTTATCCATTCAAGCCTATGACGTGTTTGTTGAAGACGTAGCGGCCAAGATATTAAAGCTTCATCAAATGTCGTGTGTGTTGTGCCTCGTTTCTACGTCATCAACATGGTTCCATTGCTCCTAAGGTATGAATGCATTTTAATATATATATATATATATATATATATATATATATATATATAGGAGCTTGGAACATTATTTATTGGGTGAATTTAGAAATTTATTTTGGGTGTTAGTATTTTTTTGTTAACCTTTTTTTTGAATTCATATTTCTAAATATTTTGTTCTCAGACACCTTTCAGTAGAAAAATCAAATCAAATCCAAAAAAAATCAGAAAAATACGAAACTTACGGCCACTCGTTCGTATCGAAATTATCTAGAACCATGGCCTAAGATATCGTTAGATAGGTCATTCGAACGACCTCGTTCGAACGAGAAGTCATTCGAATCAGTTTTCAAACGGTTTTTTTTTCGTTCTATCTCTTCGTTAGAAGTCTCGTTCGAATGAGATTTATAACGAAAAAATAGCGGGAACAGTTTTAAGCCAGTTTTTCCACTTTTTTACTACTTTTCCCCACTTCCTTTTTGACATACTTCTTAAGTGCGGGAACTAACTTTTTGAAGACAACTTTTTCACATTCTAAGAGTCTTTTGAGAGCAAAACTTTTAAGAAAAAGTTCCATGTTTTGTGTTTGATTTTTATGGATTAAATTCACCAAAAAAACACATACACGCCCATTTGTTTAGTTTATTCCAAGTACCTATTGATACATCATTGCTTGGAGAGTTTTGGCACCTGGTTTTCTCTACACCAACAAGAAGAGAGTTTGGGTTCTTCTCTACCCCCAAAAGTAAAAAAGTTTGTTGAGGTGTTCTCACTCGAAGAAAGGCTTTGCGTACGGATTGACGGTGACCATAGCCCCATCGGTGGAGTCTGAGACTGTGGAGGAGTCCATGGTTATTCACTAGGCGGAGCTTGAAGACCGGAGGAGCGCGTCAAGGCTTGGACGGACTCAAGTCAGTTTGTGTAAGTCCTCTTGTGTCGAGTCTTTGTAAAAACTACCATACTTAGTGAATTCGTGGCTAGGGCCGTCCGAGGTTTTTTCCATTTGGGTTTTCCTCGTACATCGGCGCGTCGTGTGATATTGTTTAATTTTATCCTGCTATATCACCTATATGCATGCTTAGGACTAAAAGATAAAATTAGTTCAAAATCACAATCTATTTAATTTGGTGCAAATTTAATGTTTGGGTATGTTCAATTTAATTCAAGTGCAAAATTACTTTATCTAGATAACATGCAAGTTTAACTTGAATTGGATTAATGTGTGTTTAAGTCGTAATGAAAATTGTGTGTGTAGTTTTAATTTCACTTTTAGTTTAGTTTTATTTTTTTTCATAAGGTGGTTTATTCTCTTTAAGAAAAGAAAATTTTAAATAACTTTTGGAAAATTAAAATTTGAACCATTTCATTATATTTGAATTTAAAAATTGGGGGCTTTCGCACTCTCAATTAACTACCTACCTGAGGAACTTAATTTTGACTTAACCCAAACTCGAGGGGGACATATATGTTTATAGTAACGGTACTTTAAGATTAAGGTATTTTGACTTTAATTATGATTAGAATCTTAATAATATTTTAAAATTTTACTAATATCTAAATTAATTAATGTCACGGCACTCATATGTGTTTTTTTTAAATAATGACACACATTAGATCATTAGTTTAATGAGTTAGAATTAATTAGTTTAATGAATTAAATTATCAAGACCTAATTAAATCTAAATGTCTTTTTTAATATATTGATGTCTTGACTTGAATTTAGTAGATATAAATTTATTAACATTTACATTAAAAATGTGATATGTTAGGATAAAGTGACAGTGAACATCCTATAAGGACAATCATGATATGACATTGGATTAAAGGATCAAGATTTATAAACTCAATAGATTAAATATATGAAATAACAAAAATAAACTCAACAACATCCAATATCTGGAGTTTAAAGTTAGTAACTAATCATAGATACTACAATTCATGTCTTTATTTCTTTCCAAAATTTAAGTGGGGGCTTAAGCTCCCACTCGGCTTGCACTCCTTCCATCCATGATATTATTGGGCATAAAGTTTTGACACTAATTTTTACATTATATTAGATTAGGTATTCACTAAAGTAACTTATCCTATACATGTAAATCTTATAATATTGTGTATAAATTTGGTTATCCAAATGTTCAAATATAATACGAATGTTAAGATATTAAAAAAATGATAATATTGTTGGATAAATAACCATTGTAAGTTGTTTTCCTAGGGTACAACTATGATGATTAAATAAAATTGACGAAATCATTATTAACCATTTTGATCGTTAGTTGACTCAAGTTGTCAACTAAAACGACCATTTTTAGTTGAAAATATGGGTCAACTAACGGATTCTGTCAGTTTTGGACCCCAACCAACATATACAAAAATTAGTGAAACTCAACCCCCAAATAATGAGAACTACTAGACCCAAACGGTAAATCACTCGAAGGATTTTAGGATTTTTATCCTCATCACTAAAATTACGTTAAGTTGGATCAAGTGCTCAAAACATTGCTGAATCTAAAATTATAAATATCATATTACTGTATCGACATTCATATCCTGTATGTTTTGATATTCTAAATGGCCATATATGATTATGAATGCTAGGCTAATGTTTACTCAACCATCGTAATAAGTTAGAATAGTTCCAATTATAATGATTTAACTAATGACTTATGCAATTCCTAATATATTTGATATTTAATATTATGATAGAGAAGAATATTATATGAATGTCAAATTAAATAATAAACATTAGTATTAATTACTCATGTATTATGGGTGTTTTAAACATATTAAACATAACTAATTTAGTTTATTATTCATGAAATAAGCCAAGGTTCTAAAAAACACGAGGCATGATCGAGGCGTGGAGGCCAAGCCTTAAGCCTTAGAAGCCTAGGCGGGCCTTAGGCGTGAAAAGGTGTTTAGGGCTTTTTAATACATTTTAATATTTTTTAACCATAACAAGGCTATTAAAATACTAAAATTGTACATATCATAAAAATATGTTTGAATATTTGCAAATTAAAACACTATTTAATTATTTTGGATGAGATAATGGTCCGGTTTGTAAAATTTTTTTAAAAGGCGATATTTTTTCACTAAAGATTGTTGTTTTTAGAGAAAAAGTGCACCTTAAGGGTTTTACCAAGCATAAGGCGTCAAAAACTTAAGGCGGGACGTTTCTCCCAAGCCTCAAGCCTAGGCGTGCCTAAGCGGAGCCTAGGCGGGTTTTTTAGAACAGTGAATAACTAATGATCGTCCACATGTGAAACAACTTTTTTTTAATTAATAAACATAAATGGCTATTTGCATATATTACTTATGTAAATATTCAAATTATGAATGGCTTTGTAGTGACCAAAGTGTCTTAACTGAAATGGTTTAAATATTAGATTTAAACATGAAAATTTTAGTAATGACTCGTGATACTTAAAATCATAAAGATGAATACCTAATATATTTATTTAAGCAAGATTGTTTCCCAAATGAAATGATTTTGAGTTGTTAAAATAAACATTAAGGAATCATGGCGTTACGTGATGGAAGTTTATCCATAAATGACGTGCTCATCTAATTAAGCAACATAGTACCCCATATATATATATATATATAGAGAGAGAGAGACATTTTAATGAACATTAACAAAAAACACCTAACAACCCATTAATTTTAATATTTATGTTATAATTGACTTACCCCAACGGCAACGGTCATACGTGTCGATCGAATATCTTTTTTACACTCCCACCCCCACCTACTTATTCCTCCATTAAAACTCCCAACCTTCACCTCTATTTACCCATCTCTTACCCACTTTCATAAACCCATCATTACACAACAAACCCAATTGCCCCAAACTCCATATGACTTTCTGCAGTGATCGACCTTTATCCTTCACCGCCCCCTCTGCCCAAGAGAGTATGAGCGACCACAAAGTAACCTTAAATTAAAATTGAGCCACATGATTGAAATTCAATATATTAATTAAGTTTATCCTTTAAATAAAAATATTGTTATTATTCCCTTTGCGCAGGTAATGGTATCTATGGGCCTCATCGGGACCATCAATCCGGTAACAATGAGGGAAAATGGATCAGAAAAATACATCTAGATTATATCAATTGATGGACATGAATTCTGGTTCATGGGGTTCGTTAATTATGAGAAAGCAATTCATCATCTCTCCCTCTCTCTCTCTCTCTCTCTCTATATATATATATATATATATATATATATATATATATATATAAGCATCATATTTGGCATTTTATTGTTATTACAGATGGAAACTCGCAGTCATACACTCTTATTAATATACATATTCTCAACTCATAACATTAATAGAGTAAGTTATTTATCTCATTATTTTAATGTATCATAGTATATCACTTGTTTTTCTAAAATTTCATGTTTTACCTATTTTAATTCCATCGAGGCTAACTTCTTATAATGAATTAATGTAGTATAATTTCACTTAATTATGCTAGATATTTGTATGATACTTTTAGTTTATATCTCACTATAAATAATGAAATTAGTGCGGGACACTCCTTATAAAATTTGGAGAAGTTAAATAAATTAAAAATTAAGTTAAGGCAAATGACTATTGCACACAATGCAAACTTACTCGATCTCATAATATTAGAGACTAGATACAAATATGAGCTATTTTTTTTATATAGGTACTCATTATGTATTGCATATGTTTTTTGTTATATTATGTGAATTAAATGCATCGTTCTAAAATATTGAGAATCATTTTATTTTTTCAGAACTAGCGTGCTATGAAAAATGGTTTTAATTCGATATATGGATTCCTTGCAACACAAATCATACATTCACAAACGGATTCTTAATCATATGTTCTTTGGGAATCAATTCATCTTTTAGGTATTTTATAAAAAAAAAAAACCCTCAATGCTCTTTAAACATATTTATATGACTTTGATGGCGTGGGATTTTATTTTGAATTTACCAAAATGTTGTTAAGTTTATATAAGCATAAATTTTCTTTAGTTATGGCATTCTTGTTGGTGGTTTGTGCATATTATGTTTTTAATAGGAGTTTGAAAGAAATTTTGTTTTTGACCCTATATCATAATATTGAACTTAACTTATACTTATTGATCACACTATTTAATATTGTAGAAAAATTGAATGCCACACTTGAACCTAGGTTCCTCTTGATGATTTTAATTGACTAGATTATCATGGAGTTGCCACTTATGCATCTTTTTTTTTTTTTTTTGATAACCCTGAACCTCCACACGAACGAGCCCTTTGGACTCCCTCGTGCAAGCTAAACAGGGGGGGCACTGCGCATGTCCACCTCACACACGAGCCCCGCTTAAATACTGGTAAACCCTGCGGGGGATCGAACCCACGACCGTGCGCCTAACCACACAGCCCTGAGGAAGCCCTCCAACAGGGGTAGGTATCCGTGGGGAGGGATCGAACTCATGACCAATGGCCAGAGTGAAGCCCATCCTTACCACTGGACCAAGCCAGGGTGGATTGCCACTTATGCATCTTGATAGTCATGTTTGACCTCTTAAGTTACATTATCTAATTTTAAGATAATATATTTTCCTAAGTGGCATATTCTAAAAATTTCCTTAGATAGTGGTGGACCTATATAGATCATATTGTTAGACATTAGAAAACAAGTCAAACACACCAATAATGGCACCAAAAAAGAAAAAAAGTTCTTTTTAATTATTCATGCATATATTTTCGAATATTTTTATGTCCCAACTTTTTATTGAGGAAAGTATATGAATGTATATTGTAAAAAGTGTGTCATATGATTCTACTTTACCCAATTTGACATACCCCACATGAATAGGTGTGTTTAATATATATAATGATTTGGAATCCACCTAAAATGATTGGTTATAATTATTTCACTATACTTTCAAAGGGTATACTCTTTTTTTTATTTTTTTATGAATATTGAAATTAGTTGGGCAACCGCGAAATGTTTTATAAAGGAATTAAGATATTAATATAATAACTTCTAAAATAATTTATCTTTTAGTAGGTTGATTGCTTGATGATAAAAAAAAAACGAATGATCAACCGCTATATAATAGGAATGAGAGTGTGCCTCTAGATGGTAACTATCCGAATAAAAATTAATTCACCTAGTTCAAGAAAAAAGTTTACTAATTTGTTATTATAAAAAAAGTTTCAACATTCCAAAAGTGTGGCAAACAAATATTTTATTAGATTTTAGAATCCAAATTTTATCTTCTTAGTTAAGTCAATGATTCTAAAATATATTAAATAAGTAAAATAATCACAAGACCGGATGTACGCGAAAAAATTCACTAATGAAAAAAAAAATCTCTGGTCGATAAGAACGACAAATACACTATGGTAAATATATTACAACTCGAAGGCAAATACTTATAACCACATGACGTTGTGATCGATTAAACACTCTTTCACACCAAATCCTCAGAGGAAAGCGCAATGCTACAAAAACACCACCGATTTCGATCCGCGAATAATGTTGTCAAATCTTTCACCAAACATTTCTCCTTTAAAGTTAAAGTAACTTGTTCCAAGAACGGAACTTTAAAGAAACCTAGTTACACTAGGAATTTTGAGGATATCCTAAAAGGTTGTGTTGGCGTATTACAAGAGTATGGCGCTCTAAATCTCAAAATGAAATTTTCAATCCAAGGAAGAGAAATATTTAATTACGAACAAAATAGTTTAGAAAATATTTTTTGGTCATAAATACGAGAAAATAAATCTTTGAGATTTTTTCAAAGAGAAAAATCCAAAAGCAATGGCTTGAAGAACTCAAAGAAGAGGAGTGAAAAATATTCTCTCAAATATTTTGTAACACCCCGCTTAATTAAATACCGGGTGGCCAGTTCCATACCAAATTAAAACAGAATATACAGTTGACTCATTCTCAGCATCACTTTCGAAAACATTTACAACTCATCCAATACAAAATTAAGCTGGTGTTAAAAACTTTCCAAATTTTAATTCAACAAAATTCATTTTTAGTTATGAATAACACTACACATTTTATCCTATCACAATAATAGCTGAATAGATAACTCAAAAGAATTTAAATGCAATTGGAATAAACATTCCCAAGTAATAATCCAATACAGTAATCCCAACAATGATAAAAGTATTAAAATGACACGATAACAAGACTATATGACTCAGATAGAAAGGAGATAACTGAATTCCCCTGGCCGACTTGGACTAAATAAAAGAACACTATGAATCAAACGAATATAGGCATCTAAGAAACACTCCATAGCTCGTCATAATCCTCTAAGGTTGGTGTCCCTGCTGCTAGACACCTGATATAAAAGGTACAATAGAAAAGAGAATATGGAAGGAAACGGGTCAGAGCCCGATGTAAAAATAATTTTGAAAATAACAAGTATTTAACAAGCGCAATAAGGAATTTATTATGTACATGTTAGTATCTAGACTCTCACTTGAGTTTCTCACCTCTCATCTAGAGTTCACGCTTAACGTTTCCAATTAACCTCCTAGTTAATAGTTCCTCCTAACTAGTTTCCATAATAAGATTCTATCCCATATCATAACCCCGCATCTCCCATACCATACGTAGTATAATCATTCATATACGTTTCTCATCAATATGAATTAAGCTTTTCAAATCTATAAGAATAAATATTCATTAACTTACTTCAATTCCTTTTCTCTATTCACCGTCATCTACAATTATCACACAGTAGATTGATCTAACCACTATATATACACATTTATTTAATTCATTATATATATACATATATAATACGACACCCCGAGTCACAGCTGCAGTGCATGCATTACTTTGCTATCACGTCCCAGTATCGCTGGTCGCCGAATAGGGAACTAAAGGTTCGGTAAGGATTCCTTGAACCACAAATATCAACACAAAAATTGGAGGCGAACATAGTTCTCGTACCCACGGGTCACGCACATACCTATGTTCCCATAGTCAGCGAACTTATCAACTCTTCGATAAGTCTTTCATTGACCTATGTTCTCGAGCGACAAATCAAAAATCCCATGGATTCATCAGGATATGACTGCCCTCACGCGCAAACCTCCCGTCGATAGCAAGTAAGCTAGGTATATCATACATATAAATCATCAATTAATCAAATAGGCATTATCATCTACCTATAGATATAATATCAACAAGGTAATCACACTACCCTAAGATAATTCCCATACGTAGCATTATATCTCTTAAATCCTACGTATTAAAATATTATGACTTTACTTCCTTAATTTAATTATTCCAGAGTCTGACTCATTACTCAAGGTTTAAATAGGTTTTCCTCAATATATTTATTCAGTAAGAAATCACTAATATCCTCCTAGTCCATAACATCTTATCTCTCGAATTACTACGAATTAAACTCTCCTTTAATTAGGAGTCTCTAATCTCTTATAAACACCTTTTCTATCACCTAAGATTAAACCTTCTTGTAAACCTAAGGCTGCCTAGATGATTTATTAAATTTCCCCTACTGGACCTATCCTTAATCCTCATGCATACAAATTATAATCCAACACATGAATCTAGCAACCGAAATTTCTTCCAATTTAATTATGATAATTCTCATCAATTAAATCCCAATCATATTAATTCGATTCTTATCTAGAGCTTACTGATCTTCCCTAAGTCCCATTATATCCAAGGTACATTCTCTCTATACTGAAATAATTAAAGTATGAATTCTCACATACTTTTCCCAAAATTCTTTCCTATATGAATTTACTATTTGGTATTTTCTCTCACTCCAATAAACCGACAAACTCAGAACTAGACTCTAAGAAAATTCCCAAAAATTCTCCCTGTCATTTGAACCAGAATGACATGTCGTTCAAACCACTTCCAATGTCGTTCGAACCACTTCTCATGTCGTTCGAACTATTTTGCGCGAGATCCCCATCTCGTTTGAACCACTTCGCGCGACTTCGTGCGAGACCTACTGTTTCGTCTTCTTCACCAAATTTCAGCGCTTTTCACCATTTTTGAACCTAAAAACCTCTAAGATTCAACACACAACATCTCATCATCAATACCCATCAACACCTAATAGGTTATAAATCATTCCTAACCTTCTAGGATCATTAATTCGTCATAAATCATCATAATTATATAAAATCCCGAGATTAATTCATATGAACCCTAGTTTCTAAATTTTCAATGAAAGAACCTAATCAACCCAGATTCGTTCATCAATATATAATTCAATTTCTTGATTAACCCTCTACATACATGAAGTAATTTCAACCACTAATTAACCCAGTCCTTAATCATAATTTAAATCTCCAATTTTCACCAAAATTAACATGTAAATCTTGATTAATTTTACCTATTCTAACATGAACATTATACTAACTAGATTGCAATTATCAAATAACTTGCCTCTAATGAAGATATGATCCTTTGGGGTTGTGTATCGCTAGTGGTTCTCCCATTCTCCGGTCAACTTCCGGTGGTGGTGACCTTTGGCCCTTGGTTCTCCTCATTTCCAAGCAATCCTCTCTTCTCCCAAGCACCCTTTCACTCTCTCTCAAAAGGTGACCTCTCAATTTTTATGTAGAAGATAAAATGAACCTACGTACAACTAATCTCCAAATATTTATAATAAGACAAAATCCTAAATCACTATTCATCCCCTTGTAAATATGACCATTATGCCCCTTTTTGGTGTCTTTTCATCTCCAAATGATCCGAGACCCAAAACCAACATCCAAATAGACTTTTCTGACTATTTCAACCCTTCCAAACGCAAAGATTCACTCGAAATGATTATAAGGTTGATGAAAAATAAGTTTCCTTTTTAATCTAATAAATTTGTCCCGACACGTCCCATACCGCGTCCGACTGAATTAATAACTCACAGCAATAACAATAACATCTTAATCATATATTACCTAAATATCTTTAAGTAATATACATAATCATTCATTTTAATATCCACAATTAAGGTTTAAACCCAATGAATTAATTTACAATAAAATCCAATTAATCCATTAATTTATAATATAATCAAATTTAAAAGTCATTAAAATTACGGTACTTCCCCCTTTATAACAGAATTTCGTCCCAAAATTCGGAAAGATAAATCATATTGGTAAGGTCAACTCTGAGTATAAATCTCACATCGCAAGTAATCTATGTCGTACCGCCCATACAGTACATTATCAAAAATCCCCATTGATGTTTTATGCCAAGCCTCACCATAAAGTTTCAACTGAATCGAATTTTAACTTTACTCAATCTTCCCTATACCATCCTCATGACAAAGTTTGGGAAAAATGATCCTCACTTATTAAAAAAATAAATCCTGAAGTCACAACATCTACGTTCCTTGACCTAAAAATACTTACTGTTTCACAATTCTGAAAAATACTACAATCCAACCATCCAGGGCGCCCATACACCCTATTATATAACTTCCATTATAAAATGGATATGGTTACCTGCATAATACTCTTATTTATCGCAAAGGTTATAAACTCATATCCTAAAGACCTAACTTACTTTGACTCCCAACGTTTGTTAGTTTCATGCGTGGGGTGTCTCGCAAGCGAAATCCAAACAAGGAACCCCCCCGATACACTACTACCTAAAGTAGTCGGTGATCGAAACTCCTCAGGTCCTTAGTCAATAGTATATAACTTCTCTACGGGTTTATCAATTTCAACTAAAAGTCTACTCATCTACTCTCTTGTTAAAGACAAAACGCTGACTATAGTAGTCCATACTCTCTCATATACCATTAGTCAATCCACGTCGATAGTCACATCATGTTCGGACATGCCTAAAGTAAGTAATTCCATGATAAAAATCAGACCCACGTGATGACATGTAAAAATATAGGTGTCCCATAACCCTTCGGTGAGTCTACGTAAATAACAGTGTTAAAGGCTAAGTTTAGTAACCCTATTGTCCATACAATATTAGTTACTACAAAAAATCAGTATGCGCCTCATAACTCCTGAGATAGAAAATATACCCTCATTTGCGGGTGGTGGTTGTTGAATCACTGCCTGATGGACGTCATATACACGCCCATACTGACCCTATTGCACGGGAGCTGCTGGAATTGGAGGTAACGCTAGCACCTGAGCTGGAGCTGGAAGAGCAGCTGGTGGAAACAGTAGTATCTGTGGCTCCTGTCGAGCATTTTGTTGCTGAGGGAGTTTGTCTTTATCAGGACAATCTTGTCATTTATGGCCATACTTACCTCACACGAAACATTTTCCAGCAAACTTTCCACCATTTTGTCCCTGTTGACTCCGACCCTGCTAGCCATTACCCCCTTTCCCTTGGCCCTGCTGAGCCTGCATCTGGCCCTGATTGCCCTGCTGTCCTGGCCCATTTCCTCTATACCCAAATCGAGAATCTCCAGTTCGTAAACGCTTAGCATAATCCCCTATCTGGGAACCCTGCTCACCCTGATGCTGATGACTCTGACCTGGCTGAGTCCCACTAGAACTGCCCCCATTAGTCTTGCCTTGCAGAATAGGTGAAGAACGTAAGCTTAACTAGAAAAGCAATAATCCTACTCATAGGGCTCTACATCAAAGAACGCTAAGCCGAAAACACAGTAAGTTGTACAGACCTTAAAGGACTCTAGAACCTGATGCTCTGATACCACCTGTAATACCCCTCTTAATTAAATACCGGGTGGCCAGTCCCATACCAAATTAAAACAGAATATACACTTGGCTCATTCTGAGCATCACTGTCGAAAACATTTACAACTCACCCAATACGCAATTAAGCCGGTGTTAAAAACTTTCCAAATTTTAATTCAACAAAATTCATTTTTAGTTACAAATAACACTACACATTTTATCCTATCACAATAATAACTGAACAGATAATTCAAATGAATTTAAATGCAATTGGAATAAACATTCCCAAGTAATAATCCAATACAGTAATCCCAACAATGACAAAAGTATTAAAATGACACGAGTACAAGACTATATGGCTCAGATAGAAAGGAGATAACTGAATTCCTCTAGGCGACATGCCCTAAATAAAAGAACACTATGAATCAAACGAAGATAGGCGTCAAAGCAATACTCCATAGCTCCATAGCTCGTCATAATACTCTAAGGTTGGCGTCCCTGATGCTGGACACCTGATATAAAAAGTACAATAGAAAAGAGAATATGCAAGGAAACAGGTCAGAGCCCGAAGTAAAAATAATTTTAAAAACAACAAGTATTTAACAAGTGCAATAAATCATTTATTATGTACATGTTAGTATCCAGACTCTCACTTGATTTTCTCACCTCTCATCTAGAGTGAACGCTTAACGTTTCCTATTAACCTCCTAGTTAATAGTTCCTCCTAACTAGTTTCCATAATAAGATTCTATCCCATATCATAACCCCATATGTCCCATACCATACGTTGTATAACCATTCATATACGTTTCTCGTTAATATGAATTAAGCTTTTCAAATCTATAAGAATAAATATTCATTAACTTACTTAAATTCTTTTTCTCTATTCACCGTCATCTACAATTATCACACGGTAGATTGATCTAACCACTATATATACACATTCATTTAATTCATTATATATATACATATATAATACGACACCCCGAGTCACAGCTGCGGTGCATGCATTACTTTGCTATCACGTCCCAGTATCGCTGGTCGCCGAATAGGGAACTAAAGGTTCGGTAAGGATTCCTCGAACCACAAATATCAACACAAAAATTGGAGGCGAACATAGTTCTCATACCCACGGGTCACGCACATACCTATGTTCCCATAGTCAGCGAACTTATCAACTCACCGATAAGTCTTTCATAGACCTATGTTCTCGAGTGACAAATCAAAAATCCCATGGATTCATCAGGATATGACTGTCCTCACGCGCAAACCTCCCGTCGATAGCAAGTAAGCTAGGTATATCATATATATAAATCATCAATTAATCAAATAGGCATTATCATCTACCTATAGATATAATATCAACAAGGTAATCACACTACCCTAAGATAATTCCCATACGTAGCATTATATCTCTTAAATCCTACGTATTAAAATATTATGACTTTACTTCCTTAATTTAATTATTCCAGAGTCTGACTCATTACTCAAGGTTTAAATAGGTTTTCCTCAATATATTTATTCAGTAAGAAATCACTAATATCCTCCTAGTCCATAACATCTTATCTCTCGAATTACTACGAATTAAACTCTCCTTTAATTAGGAGTCTCTAATCTCTTATAAACACCTTTTCTATCACCTAAGATTAAACCTTCTTGTAAACCTAAGGCTGCCTAGATGATTTATTAAATTTCCCCTACTGGACCTATCCTTAATCCTCATGCATACAAATTAGAATCCAACACATGAATCTAACAACCGAAATTTCTTCCAATTTAATTATCATAGTTCTCATCAATTAAATCCCAATCATATTAATTCGATTCTTATCTAGGGCTTACTGATCTTCCCTAAGTCCCATTATATCCAAGGTACATTCTCTCTATACCGAAATAATTAAAGTATGAATTCTCACATACTTTTCCCAAAATTCTTTCCTATATGAATTTACTATTTGGTAGTTTCTCTCACTCTAATAAATCGACAAACTCAAAACTGGACTCTAAGAAAATTCCCAAAAATTCACCCTATCGTTTGAACCTGAATGACATGTCGTTCGAACCAGAATGACATGTCGTTCAAACCACTTCCAATGTCGTTCGAACCACTTCTCATGTCGTTCGAACTACTTTGCGCGAGATCCCCATCTCGTTTGAACCACTTCGCGCGACTTCGCGCGACTTCGCGCGAGACCTACTGTTTCGTCTTTTTCACCAAATTTCAGCATTTTTGAACCTAAACACCTCTAAGATTCAACACCCAACATCTCATCATCAATACCCATCAACACCTAACAGGTTATAAATCATTCCTAACCTCCTAGGATCATTAATTCGTCATAAATCATCATAATTATATAAAATCCCCAGATTAATTCATATGAACCCTAGTTTTTAAATTTTCAATGAAAGAATCTAACCAACCCAGATTCGTTCATCAATATATAATTCAATTTCGTGATTAACCCTCTACATACATGAAGGAATTTCAACCACTAGTTAACCCAGTCCTTAATCATAATTTAAATCTCTAATTTACACCCAAATTAACATGTAAATCATGATTAATTTCACCTATTATAACATGAACATTATACTAGCTAGATTGCAATTATCAAATAACTTGCCTCTAATGAAGATCTGATCCTTTGGGGTTGTGTATCCCTGGTGGTTTTCCCCTTATCCGGTCAACTTCCGGTGGTGGTGACCTTTGGCCCTTGGTTCTCCTCATTTTCGAGCAATCCTCTCTTCTCCCAAGCACCATTTCACTCTCTCTCTCAAAAGGTGACCTCTCAATTTTTGTGTAGAAGAGAAAATGAACCTACGTACAACTAATCTCCAAATATTTATAATAAGACAAAATCCGAATCACTAATCATCCCCCTTGTAAATATGACCATTATGCCCTTTTTGGGTGTCTTTTCATTTCCAAATGACCCGAGACCCAAAACCTACATCCAAATAGACTTTTCTGACTATTTCATCCCTTCCGGACGCAATGACGCACTAGAAATGACTATAAGGTTGATGAAAAATAAGTTTCCTTTTTAATCTAACAAATTTGTCCCGACACGTCCCATACCGCGTCCGACTGAATTAATAACTCACAGCAATAACAATAACATCATAATCATACATTACCTAAATATCTTTAAGTAATATACAGAATCATTCATTTTAATATCCACAATTCGGATTTAAACCCAATGAATTAATTTATAATAAAATACAATTAATCCATTAATTTATAATATAATCAAATTTAAAAGTCATTAAAATTACGGGGTATTACATATTTGAAATGTTTTGATTAGCAAAAATATTTTTCAAAGCTTGTAATATTGGTTTGAAAGAGTATGGAACACTTAACTATATTGACTTTTAA
Source organism: Sambucus nigra (assembly GCA_949130495.1). Lineage (NCBI taxonomy): Eukaryota > Viridiplantae > Streptophyta > Magnoliopsida > Dipsacales > Adoxaceae > Sambucus > Sambucus nigra. The sequence continues at coordinate 136,062,439 of OX422218.1, forward strand.
TTTGAACGTGTTTGGAAGCTAATAGATTATATGTTACACTCCTATGGAGTTAAGTAGTCACTTCTTGGACAAAATCAACCAAAACGGTATACTTGGTACTCAAACCAAGAAGATCTTAAAGAAAGATCTTGTAAATAAGGTGCTTTCGGCACTATCAGACGTGGTACTTGGTGCGTCGGTGCAGTGAAAAAATTCTCCGTTATGGTGATGCTGAAGCAATGCAGGTTATGTGATAATACAGAGCAAAAATAGGAAACCCAAAGACATTAGTGCAGGGCATTTGCTACAGTGAAGAAATTCTTCGTTGAGGCATCATTGCGACGAAGTAGCTCACGTGAGTATCTACTGAATTGTGCAGTTTTGCCTTAGAGAAAAATTAATAAATATTTTTTTGGCAAAACCCAAAATATGTTTGTCCCAACCAAGGACACTCATACTTAAAATTCACGAGAAAGATGCAAATTTTTTATAAAAGTAGATTTTTCTATATGAAAAGTGTATTTTCAATGTTTATTTGACAATTTTTCTAAACAAGATTAACTAAAAATATTTTTATAATTGTGAAAATAATTAACCAAGGTGTGAATCTAAGTTCTCTAAGTCTTATACCTATACTAAGTGGCGTACTTGAGGATCTAGATAAGTGAATTCCGAGATGAAGTTGTTGAAGCTTTTGAGGGATCTCTTAGACAAAGACTCAAACATATTTTAGCAAGGAATTTAGACAATCTATTCTATGGATCATATTGAGTATACTCTACACTTAAAATAAACCCCCTTGTCGAATACCAAGACAAAGCATAAAAAGAAAAATTACAAGAAAATGAAGAAAATCCACCATTTTACGACTCTCCTAGCCAAGGGAAAATACAAAAAATTAAAATTATATTTTTTTTGCAAGGAACTAATCGCTACAAGAGAATCAACCATCTTAATGGATCAAAAAAAGATATTGCAAAGATAATTTCCTATCACACACTAGAAAACTCATCTAGGTACCAGTGTGAATGAACACGATAAGAAAATATGATAAATCTGAGCATGTGGATATAGTACTAGGAACATGATTGCATCATATCTATCTAAAACAACTCCCCCTCAAATATATAACTCCTCTTAGTAGACATTCTATAACAATAAATAACTCTAAGAAACCTAATATCATTTGATAACTAATATTCCCTTATCTACAAACTTCTACCCCTTTTTGTCATGAAAAGAAGAGACAAAGGAAAAAACTAAGCACATAATGGGATCAAGTATGCAAGGAATTTAAAAGGAATAAAACATGCTAATCAAACCAATAAATGAGAAAAATAATCATATAGTTAGTGAAGAATCAAAATGAGGTCTAGGCAAGATATAATCAAGAGAATAAAGGCCTAAGATCAACAATTTGAACTACACATGGAGAGATAAAATATATCATGCATATATATATAAATTATGGTAGAAAGGAATAAGCATTAAAATTTAAGATTTACAAGGATTACAAATGATATAATCAAATATACGTCAAGTCCAACAACTCTTAAACAAACAAATCAACAAAGCCCAAAACACGAAACAAAGTACAACGCCTCTTCTTCTTAGCACCCAAATCTATAACATCATTATGAACATATTGCAAGGCATCCCCGATTGTGCGAACTCTCATCCTCAGGGGAGACTAGAATAAATTAACAAGCATTTGGCTCTTTTTTTTTATGTTTTTTAATCGAGCAATACACTTGATAAAGCTTTGGGCTTCCTCGACCCCAAACTTTTACATCCTTAATCCTAACGGAATATGGTCAATTCTTGGAATGCCGTCTCCACTTCCATATTTTAAATGTAGATTTTTCGTTCTATTAGACAAGATAAGAGAAGTCATCAGTTGACCCGACCATGTGGTTCAAGCTCCCGAGTCAACAACCTAAGGGAAGTTCTTACTTGACTTAGGTGTGAAGATACCTGCGATATTGTCCGAGTGGGTCTATTGAGAACAAGAAACATTAGATCTTGATCTTTTTCTAAGGTAGAATTAAGCGAATGCTCGAGAATCTCTTTCAAAATGTTTTGGAAGTCATTGTAGAAGGAAGAAATCACATAACTAAGGGAAGAAAAATTATTACCAGAGTCCTCAAAGATGGGTAACAAATTAAAAAATAGTTGAGCAGATAATAGATATATGGTAGAATCCAACTCATTTTAAGTTAAAGGGCGTAAATTAATTGCACATGAGGTGTGTGGGTGATCCATTCTAGAAATGGAACAAATATAAGATAAATAAACTTACCAAGATGAAGATTAACTAATTGAATGAGTTCGCAAACACCCAAAAATAACTTTAAAGATATTAAGATGGGAGGAAGTTATGAGGGTTACTAAGGTGAAAGAGGGTTTTGAAAGTTTGTGTCAGTAGGAGTTTAATTCTTAAATCAATGGAAAGTCCTTAGTGCGTTGTCATCTATCCAACACACTGTCATATTGGGATCAGGAGAAGAGGTAATAATTTATGCCATTATTGCCAGTACTTGATCGTCCCCTCGCTTATCTGTTTCAGGGGTGATTTTGTGGAGGTTGATGATTACAACTTTGATTCCCCGATTTCATCATCAGAGGATGGCTCTTTAGGATCTTCCTCGTTGAAAGATGTATCGAATTGGACCGGGTTTATTTCTCTCACTATGTTCCTGGCCTTGTAATGTCTCCATAATAGTGATGATATTCTACACACTCTGTCCCCCATGGAAAGTGTCCTTTGACAAACCTAGTGGTGGCCAAATATGATACAACGTATCGTAGACTGTTAAATTTCCCATGTGCATTGTTGTGGGGAGAGATATTGATAATTTTTATATGTGAGTTATAAGAATACCTCTTGGTGGGGGGAACTTCTTCTTCTTGAAGTTCGATGACACCAATAATGCGATATGCATCTAAATACATATTTTTGTAACTGCATCCTACATGGCTATAATAGTGGTTGCGGTGTGAGATTTTGAGGATGAACAAATCAAACGCCAGCACAAAATGGGGGCGTATTACTCATTATATGGATCAATAGGGTCTTTCATGGGATCATACTCAGGGGGTGGAAGGTTTTATGATGACCAAGGTTCCATTTAGTGGGCCGGATACTTTCGTAGATGTTAACATTGGGGTTTCTAAGTTCCCCCTCATTGTTAAAGAATTATAGTGGCCCCTAATAGTAGAGCCCTAGTCATAAACTGCCTATGAATGTACACTTGTTTATTCATTTGACTTTTCTAGTGCTTGCAATGTTGGAGGCGATCAATTTCCTCTAGGGAGGCTTTGTACCCTAGACCAAATTTTTAGTCCTGGACATTGGGAGTTTCTAAGGAGGTAGGTACCTAACCATGGATACCTAATACTTTGCATGGGGAATGATCCCACTGTGCCATAATTTCCCAAATTTGAGGGTTAAGGATGAATTTGGTTATAGGAACGGGAGGTGGACTTCATTCATTGATCGAAATTAGTTTAAAGAAATCTTTAATGCATTGATCTAAGATATAAGTGTAGTAGACATGCCCTAGTTCAGTGACCAAGGATCCTAGAATTTAGTTTGGACTACTGAAGGCGGTGTTTATCCCAATAGGTAACATCTCCAGTTTGGTCCAATCAGTCGATAAGTGTCAACATATCTACCAATGTTTATTCTAATCATGTGGATACTTATATTAGGATAGTGTCGTAGTTCTGCTTCTCGAGGAGGAGACTGAGCGGGAGTCTCATGTTATTTGTCGTATGCAATGTGAAATGTCATTTGAGTGGACATAACTCGCTTTAATTCTAAGAGTTAGTTCCATGTCTCCTTTGGGAGACTAAGGTTAGAAACATATAATATTGGTATAGGTTTAACCCTTAGTTCATTTTCCTAGGCGGCATCTCTGCGAGTGGCATGGGACATGAACATTTCTTCCTATTTGCACAACAGGTTATAACGGGGTCTATAGCTCCAAGTTATGTAGTAATCCTCTCAACTATCTATCCCTCTCACTCATCTATAATAGGGGGCTGGGGTATCATAGGTCTCGAACCATGGGTTCCTCTAACTGACGATTGGTGGTTGTTTCATCTTCCCCAGTTCTAAAGTGATTCCTGGGAAGGCTTCTAAGGTAGTGAGGGAGTAGCCATCACCATTTACATTAAAATCTATTAGAAAAAAATATGCAACTCAGAAGCCGATCTGCCCCATCCGGTGGATTGGATTGACACTACAAAGGTGATATAATATGTTGCTTGGAGGGACTCAGTGTATAATTATTCCCACTCAATCGAGTGAGCGATCTTTTCCTCTGATGGAGTTAGCAATCCCTAAAAATGTATCCATTTTATATATAGCTTATCTAGATGTCTTCCATGTCAAAGCTTTTAAGTCATGCACTAATTCGAGCCTAAAAGATTTATGCACACAGATTTTTATATGAGGGGGTCTTTATAATTGCCTATTGAAATTCAAGATTCGAAGACTGTGTGACCTCTCCCTTTTGAAGACTTTCGTTGTTAATCTAATGAAAAATATCATTTTTCGGATTGTTTAAACATTTGGCTCTACACATACTCCCAGTCTTTAAAATGAGCGTTTTTTTCTTAAATTATATTTTTAAAGAATCTTTGGAGTATGTGTAAATATTTTTGAAAAAGGGTCATGGTCTAGTTTGGTTTTAAGAGGCACTTTGAAACATTTTATATGAGTTTTCTTGTTGGTCGTTTGCACGACATCTCGGTTTGCTGGACAAACCATGCCCACGACCTAAAATTGCCCAATTCTCATATCTCTAAGATTTTAAAGTCGGGGTCCACACTATTTAAAACCATTCACATGACAAAAGTCTGAAGCACACTATATATATAGTTTACTCACTTGAGTCTGCACTATATAGGAGCCTTAACTAGTTTGAAGATATTGACAAAATTGAGTCCCTCCTCCAAGTGGATCATAGTCTCTTCATGTGCTACTTCAACATCAGTAAAGATCAGTCACAAAGTTAGTATTCCAACATACTTGCAACACATAGGATTGCAGTTTATATCATAATTGATTGATGTGCGTTAATTGGAATTAAAATGATTTTTTATAAGTTTTTGGGAATTTTAAAACAATTTAAATCTATTTTCAAAATAATTAAAATAATGTTTAAATTATTTTGGGGTTGAAATTTGAATTTCAGAAGTTCCTAAAAATTGGCTTGGGTGGAAGCCAAAATCGGCACAAACATATGCTGTAGAAAATGGCATTTTTAAGAAACTTAAAACACGCATTTTTGATTTAGTTGTAAGGCTACACGTATTTTCTGGTGATTGGCTATACTTGTGTTTCTTTACTCTCACATATCAGCACATCCATTATAATCGTTGGATCATATCTAATCAACGTGTTGCATGTTGTCTGAGTTAATCTTTGTGCATCCCATTTTATCCAATTAGATTGAGTAATTGTGCGGTCATTTATCAAACTTTAGATTTAAACGATTTCTCTTCAACTTAGTCCCAACCCTTGATTTTGAATTAACCTTCCACATCCTTCCTTGAGCCTATAGAAAGGGGCTTAGTCTCTAAATTTCGAAGATTTTGGAGAGTCTGAGAGTTGAGAGGAAAAAGAGAGAAGAGAGAGAAGAGAAAAAAAAAACAGGGAGAAAATATGTTTCGTAAGGAAACTCTATGAAAATATTTTCAGAAATATTTGAGTGATAAGTTTTCTGTTCCCCACTGTTATTATATCTCTCTCAAAACATCATATTTTATATCTCTCATTTATTCTAAGAAATTTTAAGATCTAAATACTGTGGTACATTACACGTTTAGATTTTAGGCTGTTTTGATTTCTTGTTTTCAGAAATCTTATCTCTCATTGGATTTTGTTTTGTAAATTTTTAAAAACCTTTTAAAATTTAACGTCTCTTATTTTTACAAGCTGAAATGAAGACTTGCATGTTTCAGATTTGAAATTTTTTTCATATCGAAAAATTTTGTCCATAAATAATTTATGTGGATCTTAGTTTTCAAGATCAAAAAAGGAAATCAGATCTTGAAATATTTTACAAGAAAAGAATGAGTCTAAATTTGAAAAGTGTAAAAATATATCTCATTGGTTAGATCTGTTGTAATTCATTGGATCTGTCTGTATTAAGTGTGAGTGAGTACATGCATAGAATTTAGGCCAATCACTCACTTCACAATCACCCACAAACATTAAAGTGTGTTGTTGGTTGAGAGATTTTGACTTCTGAGTCAACATCGATTTAAAGGAGAAAGGAAGCAAGGCTTGTAAATAAAGAAACGACGAACCAGTTGCTTAAAGAATTCAGAAGACGTACCCAAAAAGGAGTGGATTCTCGCTTAGGTATATTTCTGGACTTAGAATGGGATTGTTTGTATGATTTGTTGTACATGCTTGTAACCTATATATGTTTATAGTGGATTTTGTTTTGTGGCGTAGAGGTCATCGTGAATGTTTCCCCAATTGGGTGGGGTTTTACCACGTTAAAATCACTTGTCTCTCGTGTATGCTTTTTATCTCTTTATTGCTACATTCTGCAAATAAGACTTAGGTTTAACATTAAAACCTATTTTCAAGAGACTGAAATAATTCGTTCTAAAGTATTCTACACATCTTGTGTTTCATAAAGATTTTTAAATCAGTTTCCTTAAAAAGTAATTTCAGAACTCATTAAACCATTTTAACTTTTGTTAAAATAACATAGTGAGAGATTTTTAATTGGTATCAAAACTTTGTAGTTTTTAGAACTGATTGGATCATGTACTTTGAAACTGTTCTAAAATCTCTTTATGGACCAAAAGTTTAAGCATCTTGGAAATTTGTCCAAACCTCCCCTCTTTTATGGGAATGATTTTCTTTACTGAAAAGTGATTGGGCATAAATATTGTATATTTATTCCCCTAATTTCGGTGTATTTGGGAACCCGAGTGATGAAACTAATATGGATTTGACGCACAATTATGCTACTAACCTTCGTTGGCAAGTATTTCGTGTTTCGTGCTTCTCTTGTTTGTTTTACAGGTTAATTATGCAAGCAGTGCAAAAGAGAAAGCGAGACGATGAAAGAAAAGCTAAGAAGGCAAGTTCAAGGTCATTTTGGTAATTCTGCAGCCAGATCCCGAGGGAGGAGTCAACTAGAAAGTTGAAAATCTTGGAACAACGAGAACACTAAAAGAAACGGCACCCACCCAAATTCGAGCTACGGTTGATGAGTTATGACAAATTGAAGTTGAAGAAAAATTCAAGGAAGAAAGGAAATAAAACAAGAAAAATTCTAAGTGTTGAGTGAAAGAAAAAGCACCCCAAGCCAGCAAAAATTCTCGAACCCAGACGTGAACCGGTTTGGGGGGCGAACCGGTTCGGGTAATATGCGAACCAGTTCGGGGGTCCTGAAGCGCGAATTTTTCTCCTTCATTCTGATTGGTTCAAAGAATCCCATTAGGTTAAAACTCTAAAAGGACAGTTTGGGACGTGGGTGGTGACCTAGGAACAACAATTCTGGATAGTTTTTTTTTTAGTTTTTGGTGGAGAAAAAAGAGAAGAACATCTAGGAACATAACTTCAATTAATTGCTGCAAGATCAATACAATCCCGGGTTTGTTTTCAAGTTGTAATTCAAGTTTTATTTTTATGATTATTATTCTTGCATGATAGTTTTTCTGCGTGATTTGAATAAATTTCTGCGTTTATAATACTTAGCCACATATTTCGATCTAGTGTTATCATGAGCTCGCTTGCATGCAACGTTACTATTTCATGCATCCTTCAGTTTAATATGTGCGGCTAGGTTTAAAAGTGTGACACCCCTCCTAATTAAACATCGGGTGATCAGGCCTTCATTAAATTAAAACAGGTTTCTCAAATGGTTCATTCTTAGCATCACTGTCGAAAACTTTTTAATTACTAATCCCCTAAGTAAAATTAGATCGGTGCCAAATTTTATCTTTCTTAAAATAGAAAAATCGACCATGCGGAACAAAGTACAAATAATCATGTACTATAATTCAAACATCAAAGTAAAAGTACAACAGAACAAAAGTATTACCGAATAAACCATCGGCTAAAAATCCCAAACAACAATAGAATAACCACTAGTCTGAAACTAACATCTGAGACTAATACCGGACCACAAGTCCATACATAGAAGAGTGCGAGATCCGGTGCTAGATCTGAATGAGAGATATCGTCTAGTCAAATCCTGTAAGCATCCACTGTGCTACAGTTCCGAGTCTGGAATGGAATCATCACACATGGCATCCCTGTGGCTGGACACCTAAAAGGTTTTGAAAATATTTTATAGCAAGAGTTAGTACTCAAAACATTTTGAAAATATTTAGCAAGCGTTTATCACAATATAAAATGCGGTTATTGATTACACATATTAGGTTCTCGTACACTCTCTTGAGTTAACTCACCCCTCATCTTTCGTGCACACCTAACGTTCTACACTTAGTTTATCTAGCCATACTTCCCAAGCTAACTAAAACAAAAGTAGTCAACTGAACTTATCTAAACTCAAGTTCCAGTACCGCCCATACAGTACAACCTTTTCACTAACATCTCGCGTATGCTAATTAATTCTCAAGTAACATTTCATCTATGTTATTTTACAAGACTTCCCATTTAGTTTCACTACTAAAATTTTTACAATTTTCACAATAGTTGACTTTCCCACTTATGTAATTAAGTTTCGCTACTTGAATTACTAAATAGATTTTCTCTATCTAAAGGTTCATTTCGTAATTAAGTTTCACTACTTAACTTACCAATTCAGTATGTATCTTCAAATACATCAAATATATCAATCTACTAACACACGGAAGTAGAATATCATCCAGTATATATATTTCACACACAATATATACTAAATATCAGTCATTTCTATTTTGGCCTTTTTATACACGTAAAGGACTCTTGGTTCAGAATGATTCATCGACCCCAAGTGAGAGTTGGTTCGGAATTTTCCATCGACCCCAACTATTTTAAAAATATATATATACACATATTCTGGTTCGAGACTCTCTCATCACGACACCAGTTCAAAGTTTGGTTCGGTATTTCTCATCGACCCCAAACATATAATAACTTTATATTAGTTCGGAATATCTCATCGACCCTAACATAATTAATTTAGGTATAATCTCTCTACCTAAAAGATCACATAATTCAGTAGGTACACGCCCGACTTATTAATCATATACGTACGTAATATTTTAATCTCATATATTTACCGTACAATATTCGCTTTACGATTTATCTCATTAATCGTATTTATTGAGTATACACACAACTCTAAAGGTCCTAGTTACCCCTCACATATAATTTCAGTAGTTATTGCTTACCCTACTGGTCTATTACTTAAATTGAATTTACTTCGCCCCGTAACTCAACTTCCGAAGTCCCCGATACTCTACTAAATCGAATTATTCTCCTCGATAATTAATCCAAGCCTTACACTCAATGGCCTTATTGGGCCTCAACAATATAACTACTGGTCTTATTCTTACACCCATATAAGTATAATGTAAATCCTAGAATACTCATTCATTACCGAACTCAACGAAGGATTAAACACAAAATTTTTGGGAAAACAGCTTGCGTCGATCGATCGACGGCTGGGTTCGATCGATCGATATAGTCGATCGATCGATAGTTCAAGATCGATCGATCGATCAAACAGGGACAGACGCAGTCTGTCTTCTTCGTTGATCCTCTCCTCCATTAACAAATTTCCAAACTCCATTATTGTCCACCAAACTTCGACCCAACGATCCTAACATGTTTCCACATATACTAGGACAGTTTCTAACGTATCAAATACATCAAAACTCCAATTTCTTTAAAGAAATAATGAATTAAAACCCAGAATTTCTTGAAACCCTAGTTATGGTGTTCTTCCCATTTTATCATTCAAAATCCAGATTTTTATTCCGAAAATCATCAAGTCTAATCTGAATATTAATCCTCTACATAGTTTAAATCATTCTACATGCGATTCCTATCCCAACATGCATAAATATCATCTTTCTCCAATCAAAATATTGATTTAAACAGAACTATTCAAAAACCCTACACATGGGTATTATAACTTTATAAATTTTTGCAATAAACAACTTGCCTTATGATCAGTAGGGTCTGATTTCGTGGTTCTTGTTGATGATTGATGATCTTCATCCTTCAATCCTTCTTCCCCAACAAGTTGATGGTAGAAACCCCTTTGAATCTTTCCCAAATCTTCTTTTTGCTTTAGAAAGTGGTGCCTCTCCTATCTCTAATGGTATTGGTGTTGTCATGGGTGTTCTAACCCTAATTTATCTATCATACGGCTGATATAAAACTCTCAATTTCGTAGGTCTCCATACCCTCTTATGTTAAAAAACCAAAACGCCCCCGAACGGTCTCGGTTTAGTCCAAAATTTCCCCGGGACTCAACTAGTACCCCCGGTATACTATTTTGACTATTTTGACCCTTCCGGACTCATTGGTGACCTCTAAATTATCATTTGAGTCACTTAAAAAATATTACTCGTTCTCACCCCAACACGGTCTACACGCGTTAAGTAATTATTTACCACTCGCACTAAGTAAATAAAAATGATGCAATATATATACCGGTATCTATCTTTCGATTAATATACCATAATTACAATTTTAAATAAAACTATTTAAATTACTACTCTTACGTAATTTAAATCAAGACGATATTTTCTCATTTAATTCTCCAATCTAATTAAATGGAATATTTGGAATATTCAGAAATACGGGGTATTACAAAAAGGTCGGGATGCATGAACCCAGCCTGATGTGTTAGTGCGTGTGTATAAAATTAATCCGCTAAATTTAATGATTGACCATGATCGTATTGCGTAGTTACACAACAATTGTAGATCTTTATATCTCATTTGCCTCTGGGTACTCGTGATGATTTAGAGTGCAATTCGAGTGCTACTATCGCGATACTGATTTACTCATCCTCAGATTAGGTATGACGCGGGCTTGAACCTCGTATACATAATGCTTGGGAGTACTAAATTTCGGGTCAAATCAATCAGATAAATTTAAGATTAATATTATATCCCCACTACACTAGGGTTGGGGGATTGTATTCCCATCCTATTTTTCTCATCATTTAAATAAAAAGTTTCAGACTATTTTTCATTCATAATTTAGGTAGATTAGTGTAGTTGCATTTCTTCATAATTTCATAATCGCATTTAGCTGTAACCAATCTCAAAAACCAAATCATTTTTCCTTTTCTTTTTAGAGTCAAGGTTAGGATTCCTTCGTCTTTTCCCGTCGTCACAACTCTGTTGTCCTTCTTCCCTGAGGATCGATACCCAACTTACTGGGATTATTACTTGAGCGACAGGCTTACACTTGAGCCTAGAGTGAACGCACTGCTGAGACACATTTTCAGTCGCGTCAAAAAGTAAGGATGATTGCTCTCATCCAAGGGACATTGGGAGATGATGTCTGGGAAGAAATTGGAAATGGGTACAGACATCCAACTAAGACCATTGCAGAGGGTAGCGCTATAAGGGTTAAAACTATCCTCAATGAGTTTACTAAGTAAGAAAAACTCGCCTCCTTATGTAATAATAAAAGGGGAAAATGCTATATTCATGTATGTTAATGAGCATGAATTCAAACGCATATCTATTTGCATTACATCTAAAGAAGCCCGGGACACGTTAGTCACTGCTCACGAAGGTGATGACCGTGTTAAGAAAGCCAAAACTCAGATCATAATATAACAATATAACAATCTACTTATGAATGAGACTGAGACTTTTGACGAATTCTATATTAGGTTGACTGACATAATCACAAAACTACATGCAAATTAATGAATATATGATAAGAAATAAATAGTGTAAAAAATTCTTAGGTTCCTTCCCTCTAAGTTTGATAACAAAAGGTATGCAATTGAGGAGATAAATGGTCCATACTTAACACCTGAACTCCTCAGTAGCAAACTTAGGAATGCATAAATGGAACTTGAGTTTAAAAATCACCTTTCCAATAATCATAAAAGATAGTACATTCCCAATGTAGTTGTTAAATCTAAAATGAACTCACCTCAATTAGTCATGCCAAATATAGACTTAGACTCTGATGCAGACTGTGATTTAGAGAGTTTGGATAACCAGATAAGTCTAATGTCAAAACAATTCTAGAAAATTATAAAGTTTAAAAACATTGTTGCTTCTATACATGGGAAAACTAGATATCAAAACAAATTTAATAACAGACCTCATGAGTAACAATGACAATTATAACACTGATAACAAGGCCAGACCTACAAAAGACCTTAAAAATACACATTGCTATAGATGTGGTAAAAAGGGTCACATAGCTTCTAATTGTAGGGTTAAAATGAATAACAATGCTAAAGCTAATATTAGTAAGACTTGGGATGACTCAAGTGACTTTAAAGAAGATGAGACTGAGTCTTCCAACTCTTTTTTGATCCTTGCATATATTTCTTTGCAAAAATGATCTATTATGATGATATGTATGTGAACAATTCTGAACCTGATGCTATCATGCCTAATATTACTATGTTTGATGATGTTTTGTCTACTTCTAGTTTATCTACTCTTTTCTTAGATAATACACATGCTGTAGATATTGCTAGTAATAGTTCTTCGATGATGTGTGCGAGTCAAAGTGTTCGTACTGACGATGAATTGAATGGGTGTGTAAGTTCGACAAAATAAACGCTAGGTGATAACTCACACACTGTACATAATGAGACCTATAACGATGACCTCCTTGACATTCACACACTTAGACTCTTAGGAAGAGCAATAAACTAGAAAAGACAGTCAAAGACTTAACTGAAAATGTAGAATCTTTATGCCTATTGGTGAAACAGAATGCAGAGGACTATATAAATCAATGTCTTTACTATGAAATGAAAACTAAATCTTTTGTTGAAAAAATCAAAGAAAATTTTGAATCAAATGAGGTTTTGAAAAAGAAATATAAGGCAACTTTGATAGAATTGGAAGAATTTAAATAAAAAGTTTCAACATTCTTCAAACATTTTTCTAAGTTTAAAAATAATTCTTATGAAGACTGTGTTGCATCAAGAAAAACTAATTATGGAGATAAATCCGATTTAGGTTTTGATCAGAAAACTAAGGCACAAACTAAAACCATTCAACATGTGTAATTTGTTTCTTCTGGAAAAAGACATAATAACCCATGTCCTAATTTTCAAACCTTAAAGAAATATTTTGAAAATAAGAAAAAATGGCTAGGCAATCTGATGGAAAATTGCCCTAAGGTAACTAGTGAACCTAAGGCTAAGTATATTTACCCCCCCTGTTAGGCAATTTGATCCCAAATTTAAAACGCTGCATTTAGACCTAAGGTCAATGTCCAGCAGATGGATAAACCTTTGTTTAAAATTTTTCAAAACATGAAAAAAATGTCAAACCACCAATACAGTTCTTATTGCGATGTTTATGGACATTGTCTTGCTGATTGTTTTAAAAAACGATTATATAAACCTGTCTATATTTCACATGTTTTCAAAACTTTAACTATTCTAGACATAGCATGAATAATTATGTAGTTCCTAAACAACCCAAACAAAACTCTAACTATAGAAGTAGGAAGAAAAAATCTTGCTAAAAGAAATCTAAGAGAAAGTCATAGAACTGTTTCTAAACCAAAAACTCATAAACATTTTGAATCTAGAGCTATTTGGGTTATAAAGGATGATCTAATACCCCAGCTGAAGTGAAATATTATTGTTTGCGCTTTAAAAGTTTAGAGAACTACAGTTGGTTGGTACGTAGACTCTGGATGCTCCAAGCATATTACCGAAGATTATACTAAATTATCCGACAAGACTAACTTCTCAGGAGGGAATGTTTTGTTTGGAGACAGAGTATCAGCTCAGATCATTAGCAAAGGACAGTCCGTAAAAAGGGACTTCCTATTCTCAAATATTTCCTATTAGTAAAAGGCCTCAAAGCTAATTTGTTGAGCATATATCAATTTTGTGACTCTAATTACACTGTCACATTCTCAAAAATTGCAAAATTCTAAATCAGAATGCTAATAGTATCCTTACAGGTCACAAAACTCAAGATAACTGCTACACAGTAAATTCAGGCAATGAGACTTGTAAGATAGCCAGACTTAATGAAAATAAAATGTGGCATAACTCGTTGGGCCAAATTAATTACGATAAACTTGGCAAATTGAGCTCTCAGGATATAGTTTGAGATTTACCAAACATAAAACCGATTTGAAATATTGTTTGTGAGCTGTGTCAGGAAGAAAAAAATGATTAAATTTGCTCACAAGAAAGTTAAAGACATTTTAACATTAAAACCTCTAGAGCTAATCCACAAGGATCTTATGGGTCCTTCAGGATCTATGAGCCTTTATGGTAACGATTACATTTTAGTCATTGTGGATGACTCTTCTCAGTTCACTTGGGTGGCATTTTTAAAACAAAAATCTGATACATTTCGAGAATTTTTGAAAATCCTTTTAAGAATCGAGAATGAAAAATATACCCAAGTTAATCGAATACGTAGCGATATAGGAGGTGAATTTAAGGACTTGGGAATCACAAAATACTGTACGGTAATGGTAATCAACACGTGTCAGTGCTCCTAAAACACCTCAATGGAATGGTGTTGTCGAACATAAGAATCAGACAATCCAAAAAATGCCCAGTGTAATGATACATGCTAAGAACTTGCCAAAATATTTTTGGATTGAGGTAGTTCAAACCGCGTGTCACATCATCAATCGGGTCTATCTTTGGAAAAATACCAATCAAACCTCGTATGAACTTTGGTATGGAAAAAAGCCCAATCTAAAATATTTTCAAACTTTTGGGAGCACATGTTATGTTTGCAAATACAAAGAACACCTGTCTAAGTTTGAAACCCGTGGTGATAAAGCCACATTTTTGGGTTACTCCCCAAACAACACGGCCTATCGCATTAATAATTTGCGTTCCAAAGTAATCGTGGAATCAATAAATGTGATAGTGAGTGACACTAGTGTCGAGAGTAAAAAACAAGGATAAATTATCATAGTTGAGTCTGAAAATAGTTTTACTTATGACTCTCCAGAGATAGTTGAGCCTTTACCGACTGAGATCCCTGAAGTACCTAATTGTATTTCTAAAGATCATCTCATTGATAATGTTGTTAGTAACCCTGAGGAGATAGTGCGTATGTGGTCCCAATTACATAACGTGCCCCATTTTGCGTGCTTTGTGTCTCTAGTAGAACCAAACAATGTAAATGAGGCACTTAGTGACTCCTTTTGGATTGGTGCTATGAAAGAAGAGCTAGTCCAGTTTAAGAGTCATGATGTGTGGAATCTTGTCCCTAGGCCAAAAATAATAGGGTTATTGGCACTCATTGGATCTTTAAAAATAAAATCGATGGATCAGGGATGATAGTTAAAAATAAGGCTATGTTAGTTGCCCAGAGCTACTCTCAAGTTGAAGGAATAGATTTTGAGGAGACATTTACTTTGTCATTTGCCTCGCGTCAGTTCGCTTGTTCTTGACCATAACATGTCACTTATAATTCAATCTTTATCAAATGGATGTTAAATTCACCCTTTTAAATGGTATTTTGACGAAGGAGATCCATGTTGAATAACCAAAAGGTTTTATCGATCCTCATTAACCAAACCACATCTTTAGGTTGAAAAATGTATTATACGATTTAAATAATGCCCCTCGAGCCTGGTACAAATTCTTATCGACCTTTTCAATTAATAAAGGTTTTTGACGTGGCAGAAATGACTAGACATTATTTGCCAAACATTTTAATAAGAAGGTCCTAATTGCTCAAGTATATGTTGACGACATTATATTTGGATTTACTTCTCCGGCTGAAGTTAAGAGTTGAAAAAATTATGCACGAAGAATTCCAAATGTCACTTATGGGGGAGCTTCAATATTTTTTAGGTCTTCAAGTTAGACAAAAAGATGATGGGCTGTTTATATCACAGTCTAGATACGCAATTGAGTTAGTTAAAAAATTTGATTTAGATAATTCTATATAGATACAAAACTATCAAAATATGAGAATGGGAAACTCGTTGATCCTATGCTATATAGATGTATGATAGGCAGTTTATTCTATCTAATAGTTTCTCGACCCGATATTATATACATTGTTTATGTTTGTGCTCGTTACTACTGTGCACGTAAGGAAAGTCACATTTTCTATGTTAAATGTATAATCAAATATGTTAAGGGAATGATAAACCTAGGTAAATAGTAAATAAAAGACACCTCAAGCACAATTATAGGATACACCGATGCCAACTGGATCGGCTTCTCAGCTGACAGAAAAATCACTTACGGTGCTTGTTATAACATATGTAACAACTTAGTCGGGCAGAGTAGTAAAAAATAGAACTGCATATCACTTTCCACAACCGAATCAGAATACATTGTGGCAGGAAGTTGCTGCGCTCAGGTATTATTAATAAAACAAATGCTTAGTGACTACGATATTAATGAAGAAAAATTGAATTTATATTACGATAACAAAAGAGTGATCAATATCTCTAAAAACCCTGTTCAACATTTGCGAACTAGACATTTTAAAATTCGACATCATTTTATATGTGAACTTGTTAAGTCTAAAGAATTAAATATTAACTACTTACCCACTCAACATCAACCAGCTGACTTATTCACCAACCCTTTGAATAATTTATGTTTTCAATCATTAAGGAAATCCATTGGTATGATTATGCTTGATTATCTCTCTATCACCTATCAATCCTCCAGTTACTATCATGCATTTAATTGGTGTTTGAGGATATAGGGCACGATCATTTGATAAATGAAAAAGACGCCTCCTATCTCTATTTTATGTAGGAGACCCTTCAGGTGACATGTTGTATGATTTAGGTTGATAGAATGATGTTTAACTTGATTGTTATATTCATTTTATATTTTTCACCCTTTGTCAAATTGAGACAAAATGGGGGAAATATATTTGAGTCCATCAGGACAGTTATTGTAAAACATGATTAATTCTTGATCTTTGGCAATAGTTCCTGTATTATTTTTCAGGAAACAACATCATTAGATCTGCTTAGGGTATTGGTCTGTTCATAGTTGAGTTATGTAATTTTTGGTTTCTAGGAAATGGGATAGTTAGAATTTTTGTATAAGAATAAGTTTTTCTTAGTTTTTTATCCTTACAAGTCCTAGATAACTCAAATGAGATTTTGTCTCTCATTTCCAAAGGGAGAAATTTAAGCACACTATATAGTTGACTCACTTGAGTCTGCACTATATAGGATCCTCAACTAGTTTGAAAGTATTGACAAAATTGAGTCCCTCCATCAAGTGCATTATAGTCTCTTCATGTGCTACTTCAACATCAGCAAAAATCAGTCACAAAGTAGTATCCCAAGACACTCACAACACGTAGGATTGCATTTTATATCATAATTTATTGGTGTGTGTTAATCGAAATTAAAATGAAGTTTTTAAAAGTTTTCGTAATTTTAAAACAATTAAAATCTATTTTTGAAAAAATTAAAATAGTGTTTAAATTATTTTGGGGTTGAAATTTGAATTTTAGAAGATCCTAAAAATTGTCTTGGGTAGAATTCAAAACTGGCACAAACATATGTGCTAGAAAATGGGATTTTTAAGAAACTTAAAACACGCATTTTTGATTCAGTTATAAGGCTGCATTTGTTTGCTTGTGATTGGCTATACTTGTGTTTCTTTACTCTCACATATCGGCGCATTCATTATAACCATTGGATCATCCCTAACCAATGTTTGGCATGTTATCAGAGTTAATACTTGTGCATCCCATTCTATACAATTAGTTTGAGTTATTGTGCGATCATTTATCAACCTTTAGATTTCAACGGTTTATATTTAACTATCGCCCCTTTATTGTAAATTAATCTTACAGATCCTTCCTTGAGCCTATAAAAAGGATCTTAGTTTCTACATTTTGAAGATTTTGGAGAGTCTAAGAGTTGAGAGAAAAAAGAGAGAAAAAAAGAGAAGAGAAAAAAAAAGAGAGAAAATATTTTTCGTAAGGAAACTCTCTGAAAATATTTGAGTGATTAATTTTCTATTCCTCATGGTTATTATCTCTCTCTCAATAGCCTCACATTTTTTTGATCTCATTTCTTTTTAGAAATTTGAAGATCTAAATACTGTGGTACATTACACATTTTGTTTTTAGGCTATTTTGATTTCTTATTTTGAAAAATCTTATTTCTCGTTGGATTTTGTTTTGTAAAGTTTTAAAAACCTTTTGAAATCCAACTTCTCTTATTTTTACAAACTGAAATAAAGACTTGCATGTTTGAGATCTGAAGATTTTTTCATATTAAAAAATTGTGTTAAAAAATAATTTATGTGGATCTCAGTTTTAAAAATCCAGAAAGGGAATCAGATCTTGAAATATTTTATTACAAGAAAAGAACGAGTCTAAATTTCTTGAATTTTAATTTGTATGTCATTGGTTAGATATGTTATAATTCATAGGATTTGTCTGTATTAATTATGAGTGAGTACATGCATAGCAAACACTAAAGTGTTTTATTGGTTGAGAGATTTTTACTACTGAGTCGACATCGAGTTGAAGGACAACCGAAGCAAGACTTGTAAACAAAGAAAGGACGAACCAGTTGCTTAAAGAAGTCAGAAGATGTACCCCAGAAGGAGTGGATTCTCGTTTAGGTATATTTCTGGACATAGATAATTGGATTGGTTGTATGATTTGTTGTACATGCTTCTAACATATATTATTTTATAGTGGATTTTATTTTGTAATATAGAGGTCACCGTGGATGGTTCCCCAATGAGGTGTGGTTTTACCACGTTAAAATTGTTTGTCTCTCGTGCATGCTTTTTATCTCTTTATTGCTACATTCTACAATCATACTTAGGTTTAACATTAAATCCTATTTCCAAGAGACTGAAATAATTCATTGTAAACTGTTTTACATATCTTGTATTTCATAAAGATTTTTGAAATAGTTTATTGGAAAGGTAATTTCGAAACTCATTAAACCATTTTAACTTTTGTTAAAATAACACAGTGAGCATTTTTCAAAGTCAACTGTGCGCATGGGGGAGTTGAATTTCAATTTTTTTATTATATAAATCGGCCTTGTTCCCTTTAATTCTTTAAACACTATTTCCTCACTTTCAAATATGCATAGTTTGAGGATATTTTTGTATTAAGAGCTTTACTTTCTATCTGCTTTTTGAAATTGATTGTTCATATTTTTTTGGCGAGGTTCATAAATCTACTATTAGATCTATTTATGTGAGATGTTTTGAGAGGATCAATCAACAATTATCCACTCTTTACATATTAATTACTTAAATCCACATGATCTAGACTCCAAGGTCTAAATGGAGGTGCTCGATCTAGCTAGATTTCAAGCATGATATGGACCGAGGATAAAGAATAGACTTTCGTATTGTATCGATAGATCTCCGATTGGATTTCTTATTAAAATGATGGAAAGTCTCGACGTTCCTATGTAATTTCTAGTGATAGCATGAGCGACAATTGTCTTCATTTATTGCGTTAAATATTCTTTTCAAATCTAATAATAAGCTAGGTTATGTCGAGGTTTTCTACCTACATGTCAAGAGTTTCTTACATATTGATCTAGATCTAATTGCAAATTGTAAAATGACTTATATATAGGTTTTGCTTATCACATAGTTTTTAAAATTCGTCAAATTGAATTGGAAAGATATTCACACCCTTGAGGTTTATTCTATTATACACACACTTACATTCTCAATTGGTATCAGGGTACAATCTCCTATTTTAAGCTTAACATCCCGAGTTGATTCTTTAATTGCCATTGTGTGTTTTGACTATTTGCAAGATTTATGAAGATTTCTGATTTTTATGCTCTAGGCATAAGTTTAGAAAATATGCATGCTTCATTGATCAAGGGTGAAAAGCGGCGCGTGTCAAACGCCGACCGTTGTTTTAGTTTCACCACCTCATTATAAATAAACTTAAGTTATGACTAAACTTGCGATACAAGTATAGCGGTAAGTCGGGTATCGAATCCACGGGGAGTGTTTGATAGATGTTAACGAATTATTAATTCAGGAATAAAAGTATAAAAGGGTGTTGTGTAAATATAAACAAAAGAAAAGAGAAGTTAAGTCTAAATAGAGTAAAAGCGAGGATCGGGATATCATCCAACCATACGGATCAAAACAACTACTAATCAAGATTCCGGCTCGAAAGCAATTTAATCGAGCATTTTCAGTTAATCATAAACTTCACACAATAAGGAATTCAAGCCAAAGTTGTGAGAATAAACATTTAACCGAAAATTGGTCGCACGCGGATTAAACTTGGAATATCGCTATAAACACTAACGTTGCATGACAAAGAAAGTTAAACGCGTAATAATCCGACTTTAATTCGCGCGGGTTCAATTAAATGCAATTTTGCACAAAACCTCATTTTCGGAGCTTGGGGCCAAAAAATGGCGGAACGAAATCCCGACCCTATTTGTCTAGGGGTAATACATGAATTAAACTAAATTATGTTAATTAGACTAGGAAAGCAAGAATTAAAGCAATTAAACTAACTACAAAGCATGGAAACTAAATTATAAAGCAAGGAAAAATGAAGAACAAAACTATATTAATGGTAAATGAGATGGAAAGTTCAATCTTACAAAACCAATTGGTTGTCACCCCAAGAAGAGAAGAAAATGAGATCTCCAATCCAAACCCTAACCTAAAATGTATTCTAAAACTAAGTATATCTGATATTACAAAAAAATTAGGTTATATAGTAAGTTGGGAGAAAAGAAAAGAAGAAAGAAAAGAAAAAAAAATAAATGCAGAAAAACAGGGGATCGATCGATCGACCAAGGAAAAATTTCGGCTGAACAAAAGGATCGATCGATCAACCAAATGGGTCGATCAATCGATCAAGAAGGGGAAGCACACTGCATTGCAGTTTCTTCTTCTCTTCTCCTTCTTTTGGTTTCAATGTCATTCCTTCCGCCAAAAATGCCGTAACTTCTTCGTTATGAATCGGATTCGCGCACCGTTTACGGCCACACGAAGCTAGCGAGGAGGGCTACAACTTTCGTGAGATGTCAGGCCAGGTGCTCAAACTGTGAAATGACTAAATGTCCCTTGAACATGAGGATGCGTACGGAACTTCACCGGAATGCGTCCGAACTCCATACTTAGTACCTAAATACCTACAAAAGCCCAATTATACCTCATATAGCATGTTAACAATATAAACCCAGGTTGTTTGGCTAACGGGATTAAATATAGAGATTAAGGCACCTGAGGGGGCTAAAATGCGTAGGTTAGAGAGATGAAATACGCAATATTTGCGTATTATCACAACCCCTAACTTACACATTGCTAGTACCTAGCAATGAAATAGGATGCAACAAGAACTACAAGCAAACCAAAAGCAGGAGAAAGTACAAAATATGTTATAAACGCATAAGGCCACTTTCAAGGGAAATTCAATTGCGTTTAGCGTATGCAATAAGCTGTTAAACCCCTAGGTCACCCTAGTGGACGAGTGTCATCTCATGAGGGTTTTCATGGATGATACCCACAAACATCAATTGGTTTCCTCAAAATATACCCAAACCAATATGCGACAAGCCCTATAATGGCAAAAAGGATTTCATACGCATTATTAGAACATTGAACGACTTCAAACAAAAGTTTGAATCATTAACATTATAGAATGCACCTCATAGAATTGAAACCTTAAAATGTGGGTCAGCAAGGATACTCATATTTTTTCTAAAATCTTTTCTCCTATCTCGGAGATGAGATTTCCATGCTTCATTTAATGGTATATACAACCCGTAGGGGATTCCTTGGTTGTGAAAGTCATAAGTTTCAGTATCAAGGAGGCTTTCCTTGATCTGAAGTTTGGAGAACTGATAAATCATATTAGGAGGTCCTAACTGTTTCATCCAATTTTCCCATGCTGTAACGGCTTACTGAAACTTATGACTTTCACAACCCAGGAATCCCCTGCGAGTTGTATACACCATTAAATGAAGCATGGAAATCTCATCTCCGAGATAGGAGAGAAGATTTTAGAAGAAATTTGAGTATCCTTGCTGACAAAATTGCTGAACAAACAATAACTTTGGATAAATTCAAAAGTCTGAGCCTCAAACTCATAAAAGGCTTAAACTATGAAAATGAAAATTTTTCTTTGGAAAAAATTGATGAGCACATGCAAAGTGTGATTTGGCAAAAAAATTATATAAACCGAATAAATGTTAAAGCAAGCATACATTCAATCCTCACGGGCATTACACTCATCAAGCGAAATCACTCAAAACAGGGTGGTTACACACTGGACATGCGGGCATCGGAGTAAATGTAAATGGAAACTAGGCCGCACACATGTCACAAATGAAGAACGCTATATATAAAATAAAAAATTGTAATCTCAATGAAAGGATACTGCACATTAAAAGAGGCGAAATGCATTTTCACAGATTATCAAAACTATTATGACTTTTAAATTACATCAACCTAAGATCACATAGGAATTTAATAGGGTTATAATGTAGGTATGGCTAGGGTACGAAACGAAGGAATGTATGTACGGATTCAGTGTGTTCGGGATGAAAACTCGGGATAATGGGAAAATGTGAGCAATATCAAAATTGGAAAACAAGTTCCAAAAAGGCATTATATATATCATCGGGGAGAGTAATCAAACCTTATTGAACTATATACAACATTTACAACTTTCTCTTTCTTTTTCTTTTCTTCATTTTCTCACTTTTCTATTTTGTTTTCTTTTGCTTTTTTCTTTCTCTTTTTCATCACTTTTTTCACTACTTTCTTTTCTTTACTTATCAAACTCTCAAATGCCTAAATTGAAATCGACACAACAACAACATTCAATCCCAAGCAACATTCCAAACAAAGGTATGGAAAGTGTATATATGGGCTAAAAGTCCAATTTAGAGTTGGTTATGGGATTTGGGTTATGAAACAAAAGGCTATATTTAGGCTCAACGGGGTTACCGAGGGAAAACATATAAGGGTGAGGTCAAGGCTGATATATGTGATATAACAAAGAGGCCCTATGATCATTTCACAAAGTTTACGCAATTCTCGAATCAAAATAATATATGAAAATCATGATCAAGTAACACATTTCAAGTATGAACTCAATTAATGAACGATCAAATGAAAGAATAGTGAGATTACCAACGATTGTAACGTTTTCAAAGAGGAAAGAATAGTGTATGCACTCACAAATGAAGATAAGTCTCTAATCTCACTCGGTGTAAGTATATACAATGCAATAAAAGATTATCGAGTTATAAAAATCTTAAACCAAGTCAATATAACCATAAAAGTGCATGTGCTCATGGGATTAAAGTTCAATTCATGAAGTTATTCATAGTATCACTAATTTGAGGACTAAAGTCTAATAACTTCTAAAATCGAGAACATGCATCATTGGGTTATTTATTGGATCGGGAAATTATTGAAATTTATCATCGGAAACAAAGGCAAATAAAATGCCCAATAAAGGAGAAAAAAGAAAGAAAATATTTTTTAAATTTTTTAATTTTTCTACAAAAAGCATACTAAGTAACTAACATGTGAGCAAAAACATGGACTAAGAACAAAAATGGATAGAATATCCCACATCCCCTAACTTAAAACTTGACATTGTCCTCAATATAAATTAAGAACCATGTCAAAGAGAGGAAAAGAGTGATATTACCCAAAATTGGAGCGATCCCCATAAGAACAAGTCCAAAGAATCTACAAAACAAGTTAGTACCGAGCATAGAAAAAAATAATAAAAACTTAACTAATTACATTAGACTAAATTAAAAAGGAAAGACAAATAAAAAGAAAGAAAGAAAGAAAAGCTAACTAGATACAACCTACTATTTAGGCTTCACACTAACTGTACACTAGAAGTCTAAATTGCTGAAGGTTCACCATAAGAACGATTTGACTTTGGAGGATAACTGGTGTACCCTCACTTTCAAGCATGCCTTTCGAAAAATATGAATTCCGTTTGAAAAACGGAAGGCATGTGTAAGGCGTAAGAAAGGAACCATCATCAATTAAAAGTTTTGGAGGGACGATGGGGGATTTGGATTGAACGGGCGACAAATACACATGTGGATAAAAAAAACTGAATTTCCTCCCAAAGATTTAGCAAGCGTAATGGGAGGTGGTGTACATGAGGGCAAAGATGCCTTCATGGACAGCAAATCTAGCAAGTACTCCTCGTCGGTGAAAGGATTGAACGTTTTAAAGTTCGGTACCGATTCATCGGGTACTTGTGACGGTGTGATAATGGAGAATGAAAATGGGGAGGAAAGAAATTCAAACTCAATAGATGAATTATCATCGCTCAAAGTTGAAATTTCAAAGGAGATATGATCATTTTCAATGAAACTTTCTTCTTTGGGATCCAAAGAAGAAATCATCTCATTGCAAATAGATACTACATCCATTTCATCCTCGCTTTCATTCTCAATTACAAGATGGTCCAAGTGATGAATGGTTTGTTCCAAAGTAGGCACAAAGTCCTCATTTGGTTCAAAACATTCCTCGACTTCAAAAGTCTCAGAAGAGAAATTATCGTCGGATTCGAATAATAAATCCAAGTCTTGCTCCCAACAACGATGTTCTTCCTGATAACGTTCTTCATACCTCTTGTTCTCAAGCATAAGCAAACCCTTTTCGAAATTCATAGGTTGTGGTGTGGATGCTTGAAAATGAGGAGTTTGAAAATCATTATTGGCACCAAAGTGAAACTCATTATTATAGGAGTTTTGAAACTATTGCAATTCGTTTCAAAACTCCTATTATAAGGAGGTAAAGGCCAAAAATCATTATCATCATCCTCAAAATATATGCACTCCAAAGCTTGACTTTCGTAATACTCGCCCAAAGTCATTTTTGATTTTGCAATTTTTTGGGATTCTAAGTATTGACCAAAAGTCATAGGAGTACGAGGATTTTGAGAACTATCATAATGATTACCGAAATGATTGGAATAAGACATGCTTACCCCAAAGAAAGGCTCAATACGGCAAATTCCATAAAGTAATATGCACACGATAAAATTCAAGCGTTTCTAGGCGCTCACGTGTAGAAGTCCTACAAAAAAGGTTAAAAGAAAGAATAAAAATACAAAAGAAAGAATACTACAAACTAATAAGACAATTACAATCTATAACAAAACACTCCCCGATAACGGAGCCATTTTGATCAAGGGTAAAAAGCGGTGTGTGTCAAACGCCGATCGTTGTTTTAGTTTCACCGCCTCAGTACAAACAAACCTAAGGTACGACTACACTTACGATACAAGTATAACGGTAAGTCGGGTATCGAATCCACAGGGAGTGTTTGATAGATGTTAATTAGATTATTAATTCAGGAATAAAAGTGTAAAAGGGTGATGTGTAAATGTAAATAAAAGAAAAGAGAAGTTAAGTCTAAATAAAGTACAATCGAGGATAGAGATATCATCCATTCATACGACTCGAAACAACTACTAGTCAAGATTCCGGCTCGAAAGCAATTTAATCGAGCATTTTCAGTTAATCATAAACTTCACACAATAAGGAATTCAAGCCAAAGTTGTGAGAATAAACATTAAACCGAAAATTGGTCGCACGCGGATTAAACTCGGATTATCGCTATAAACACTAACGTTGCATGACAAAGAAAGTTAAACACGTAATAATCTGACTTTAATTCACAGGGGTTCAATTAAATGCAATTTTGCACAAAACCTCATTTTCGGAGCTTGGGGCTCGAAAATGGCGGAACGAAATCCCGACCCTATTTGTCTAGGGACAATACATGAATTAAACTAAATTATGTTAATTAGACTAGGAAAGCAAGAATTAAAGAAATTAAACTAACTACAAAGCATGGAAACTAAATTACAAAGCAAGGAAAAATGAAGAACAAAACTATATTAATGGTAAATGAGATGGAAAGTTCAATCTTACAAAACCAATTGGTTGTCACCCCAAGAAGAGAATAAAATGAGCTCTCCAAACCAAACCCTAACCTAAAATGTATTCTAAAACTAAGTATATCTGATATTACAATAAAATTGGGTTATATAGTAAGTTGGGAGAAAAGAAAAGAAGAAAGAGAAGAAAACAAAATATATGCAGAAAAATAGGGGATCGATCGATCGACGCCTTTGGTCGATCGATTGACCAAGGCAAAATTTTGTTTGAACAGAAGGATCGATCGATCAAGCAGGGGCAGCACACTGCATTGCAGTTTCCTCTTCTTTTCTCCTTCTTTTGGTTTCAATGTCATTCCTTCCGCTATAAATGCCGTAACTTCTTCGTTATGAATCGAATTCGTGCACCGTTCACGGCCACGCGAAGCTAGCGAGGAGGGCTACAACTTTCGTGAGATGTCAGGCCAGGTGCCCAAACTGTGAAATGACTAAATTTCCCTTGAACATGCGGATGCGTACAAAACTTCATCGGAATGTGTCCGAACTCCATACTTAGTACCTAAATACCTACAAAAGCCCGATTATACCTCATATAGCATGTTAATAATATAAAACTAGGTTATTTGGTTAACGATCTTAAATATAGAGATTAAGGCACCCGAGGGGGCTAAAATGTGTAGCTTCAAGAGATGAAATACCAATATTTGCGTATTATCATTCATCACATACATATATAACTAAGAACACTTCACATGCATATAGTGAGTCTACTTATGAAATTTCCCTTAATGAAAATGAAATGAAAAATGAAAATGAAATGAAAATGATGAAGAGATGAGTGAAATTAATTATTCTTATAATAAGTTATTCCACGAGTCATTAAAATTAATGAAATATAATATTAAAATGAGGAACACAATAAAAGTTTTTTAAGAATAAAGTGGTTTATTAAAAGAGAATGATGAAATGCTTTTTCAACTCAAACTTGAGTTAAAACGTGTAAATGAGCAAAAATCTTCATTAGGAATTAAAAAGAATGATCTTTTTGAAATGAATTGTAAACTTGAGAAAGATTGTATGATGTTTGAAATTAAAAATATCAAAATGAAGATATTTCTATTTATAATGATTTGTCTAATTATATGAAAGTCAAATTTGCATTAGAGGTTAAGTCCGAGAAAATGAACAAAATTCTTTTTGACAAGTCTATGATGAAAAATGGAAAGAAAGATATTGGTTTTGATTCTTTCATTGCTTCTCCAAATGCATTTACTACTTTCGTACACGAGAAGAAAGATGTTGTTACAAGAGATTTCTAATCAAGTTAATGTTAAAAATGTGTCTTTAAAAGGGAAAGAACTTAAGAAGAATATTTTGACAAGAAAATATGCAAAATTACATGTTGCTGAGGTGGAAAAGGATTCTTAACCCAATATACCTAAATTTATTCAAAGACATATGGAAAGAGAATCAAAGAAAAGTTTTCAACAGGCCTAATCCTCACTTTAAGGATCAAGAAAATCATTTGAAAAGAGGAAAAAGGTTTTTGAAATCAAAGAGAATAACAATTTTTCAAAACAAATATAAATTTTTCTGAAAAAACTTTTCAAATCTATAAATGTTCTTTTTGTTGCATGAGAGTACATTTGAGAAAATTTTGTTACAAACTTTAAAAAGATGAGAAAAACTCATGCACTAAGTTCTCAAGGTGGATTGAGTTTTAAGGAATTAATGTGAAACTTGAGAGTGAATTGGAGAAATTTTAAAAAAATGACTGAGTTAATAAAGGGAGATCAAGAAAAGCTTAAGTGGATTAGAAAATAAAATCACTATTGTTGAGTGGTCATCAAGGTTTTTAAAGCCTCAAACTCTATCAATAGAGGATGATAAAGGTGGTTTAGTCACTTTAGGTAATGTAAATAAATCTAGTGTGAGTGGTTAGGGCATGATGAAAGTTTCAAAAAACATCACTCTTCAAAATGTTCTTTACATTTTAAAAATGTAGAGTAGTCCGATTATATGTATAAATCGTAAACTAGGTCATACGCACACAAAATTAAATTTTGTCCAAATTTTATCTTGTTAAATTAGGTGAAACTAAACATAAAAGATATTAAAACTTAATGAAAACAAACCACAACCCAACAAACAAATAATAGGATATGGAAAAAATCCTTTCGAGAAAAAGCCATATTTCAGTGCTATTTACAATCGACTATTATTGAACGAAAATTACAAATTTAGAGATACATTCAGTGAAGAATCAATGTCTTCACTCCTTATTGTCAACAAGAAATGATACAAACACAACACCACCCCATAGCAAGCTCCACTTTCCTCAGTATTCACTGATCAACCTCAGGAATCAGTATTCCTATCTTTAGTAGTAGAGAATCATCTCTACAAGGCTATGAACATGCACACTGTACTTCTAAGGTTTGATAAATGATCAAACAATATCCAAGGGTTTGGATTTGGAAAATGAAAGCGTTTTAAACAAACTGGGATTTGGAGACCTTTTGGATATGTATGGGAAAATAAATTTTACTAAAAGTTATGAGAAAAGCTGATCCCAAGACCCCTTTTTATAAAAAATATGAACTACAAGACGACATAAATTTTAAAAAATCTCATTCGAATGAAAACAGGACCTCATTCAAATGGATAAGCTAACATGTTCAAACCATGGTTAAACTCACTCGAAGGAAGAGCTAATCTTTTTTGAACCATCTTCGAACAATATTGTTTATATAAAGTAAAAAATATCATTTGGTGTCCATTTGAAGTTCGTTAGAATGAACTCTCTGTAAGGACACAAATTTCCAATTGAGTCCATATATAGTTTTGGCTCAATTCCGGACAAAAACATTTATTCATAGGATAGTATGTAATTGCAATACTCTCAAGCCTATGAAGTGTTTGTTGAAGACGTAGGGGCAAAGAGTATAAAGCTTCATCAAATATGCCAGTTTGCGTGCCTCGTTTCTACGTCATCAACTATGGTTCCATGCTCCCAAGGTATGAATGCAATACTATATATATAGGAGCTTGGAACAAGTTTATTGGGAGTTAGGTTTTATAAAAATTGCGTTTTGTTTTAGGAGAGAATTAATTAAATATTTAAATAAATGTTTATAAAGTTTTCTGGGCTTAAACAAGAATATTCAAACTTTCTGGTTTTTCGTTCGATAGAGTCGTTCTCACAAGATTGTCGTTCGAACGAAAATGTCATTCGAACGAACCTGCCAACGAGTTCCCATATTAGGCCACTGGAATGTCGTTCGATATGTCGTTCGAATGAACCTTCTGTTCGAACGAGATATCCAATGAGATTCTAATGAGTTCAATCTGGAACGTCATTAGAAGTCTCGTTCGAACGAGATTTCGTTCGAACGAGATGCCAGGCGGGAACAGTTTTTGGCAGTTTTGCACCCACTTCCCCACTTGGTTTGTAACCAACTTTTTTAGATGTTAATATGTGCGGGAATCACTTTTGATAAAAATATCTTTTTCATATCATACAAACTCTTAGAGAGTGTTTTGAGAGCAAAAACAAAAAGAGAAAAAGATCAAGTTTTGAGTGTTAATTTTCAAAGAGAAATTTACTTACCACTCTAGTTTTACACCCAAATTAGTGTTTATCCAAGTTCATATATACATATAAATTGCTTGGAGTTTGGCACTGGTTTATCTCTTCGTTTCAAAGAGAAGTTTTGGTTTACTTCTACACCCATCAAAGAAGAAGATGTTTTGTTGCGATTCTACTCACTTAGAGAAAGGCTCCTTGCTCGGATGACGGTGACCGTATAAAGTCCTATCTGTGGATTTCGAGACCGCGGTGGTGTTCCATGGTTATTCTCTAGGATGAGGTGTCTACAAGAAGAAGCGTTGAGTCTTGAGAGGGATCGAGTCGTGCGTTGTGAGTCTATCTGTCTTGTAATTATAATTCCGTATCTAGTGAATTTTTGGCTAGGGCCGTCCGAGGTTTTTTCCCATCTTGGGTTTTTCCTCGTACATCGCGGCATAGTGTGATTGATTTATTTTATCTTGCAAAATAATTTAGAATGCATGCTTAGGATAATTTCAAGATAAAATTCAGTTTAATTATCACACTCAATTTAATTTGGACTTAAATGAAATATTGGGTAAATTTGGTTTATTCAAGTCATTTGCTAAAATTTGGTTTCGCCTAATTTGCTAATATTGATAAATATGACTTAGGCAAATTCTAGGACTTGGATTAATTAATTGGTTTAAGTGAATATATTAATTGATTAATTTTACTTCACTTGGTGTAATTTTAATTTGTTTAAGAAATTAAAATTTGTTGTTTTAAAGTTGAACCATCACCTTTACGCTTCCGCATCGATTTTACATAAAAAGGAAATCATAAATTAGAATTGGGGGCCTCGTGCGCCATCAAGTGGTATCAGAGCCGGAGCGCTAAGTTATCGCGTTAAAGATCCATTTTTCGGATTTTTGTATTTCCTTGCCTTTTTAGGTGGTTCAATTTTTTTATCACTCTCATATTTTTTTTCTCTCAATGGGACGTCTTAATGAAAATTTGTCCAATTTTAATGAAAATAAAATTTTTGATTTTCGAGAGGAATTAAATGGGCTTAACAAATGTAACGAAAATTTAAAGGAATTAAATTTGAGATTTGTAAAAAGAATTAAATTTCTTGAAAATGAAAATTCTTGTTTTAAAGCTCACATTGAGTCTTTTGCAAATCTCCTTATCTCAAAAAGATATTTTTCGTGAAAAGCTCATGGACTTACATTCAAATTTTGATATTTTAGAAAAGTCCAAGAAAGAGAGTGAAAATCGTGAAAAGACTCTTAGGGACAAGTTTGCTCATATTGAGGGAGAGCGTGTTAACCTTCTAGGAGTTATTGAAAATTTAAAGAAGGAGTCCCATAATTTTGAGGAGTCTAATTTATTACTTGAGTTCGAAATTTTAAAATTGAAAAATGATTCTCAAGACTCTAGTAGTAGTTCTAATGGTTCTAGAACATCATGCTCAAATTCTTCCATTGCTAAAGCTAAAACCATTGTTTGTTTTAGAGGGTCAACTTTGTCCAAGGTCTTTAAAAAGGGTCACACCTTAGGTAACATTCCTCGTGTTTACACATGCTTGCATTGTGGTAGGAAAGGTAACCTTAGGTCATTTTGTTTTGATCTTAAAAGAAGTCCAAGGAAATCTTTATCTAGCATTTCATTATTTCCTAATCCCCATCATGTTAAATATACATCTATATGGGTTAGGAAATCATTATTAAATGCGCTAGATATAAGATTTGTTGATTCTCATTTACTATCACATGAAACCTCCCTTGCTAAATTTAAAGGTTGAATGTGTTAGTGTTTTATGCATACTCTAGCTTTTTGTACTTCATATTATATATCATTGCTAGATGTATGCATGTTTAGTCATTTTATAGTCATTGCCTTATTTCATATCACATGCTAGAAATTACGACTTGTTTATCTTTTTGTATTATATTTTGTGTTTGAATTAATTGAAAAATATAAAAAGATTTTCGTTTATCATTTGTGTTTTATCTCTTTCATTTGAGATTAATGAAAAATACAAATGATTTTTGTTTATTCTTTTGAGTATATATCTTTATTTTTGGTTAAAAATGTCCAAAACTCAAAAACATTTTATTTTGTGTGTATTTTAGTTTGACACACTTTATGTGGCATATACTTTTGTTTGAATCCCTCCTTTAACGCGCCCACGTGGCTAGAACTTTTGGTTTAGATTTTCAATCCTTAAAATGTTCTTTACCATGTTTTATATAGAGTAGTTGGATTTTGTATTATTTAAATGGATTCTATTTTTATATGCTTCTTTTAACACATGCACGAGCTCTTTTGGAATCTTAATGTCTCATGTTATATTTGAGCTTTTTGAGGTGTTCTCCTACCAATATAGTCATCTACATATCTATGACCTAGGAGGACTAGTGCATGTCAAAATCCGTTGCATGTGAGATTTGTGTGAAAAATGAAAAACATGATAAATATAAATGTGCACGGGGAAGGGCTCCGAAAGGACTAAGTGATCCTTTGCGATTGTAATCCACCGTTTTGAATGGACCTAAAAGAAATACGTGGTCCAAAGGCCTAAAAACAGAAAATATGGCATTAAAAAGAAAATAATTTGCCAAGGCCTATGTTTGTTTGATATATTCATTCAAAAGCAAAAGAATAAATATGATTATTGAGGGAGAATTGGATGGTATATCAGCGGTTTGCACAATGTCCGTTTATCCTAGTTGTCTTTAATGTCATGACTCTATTTGGTTTGTAGAATCATCATCATGCTAGGCTTGTATGCGTTGTGTATGTTTGTTCATTGAGTTCAATCTTCATATAGTCACATGAGGTTATATTTAAATGTGATAAAGTTTGCAATCAAATGAGAACTCCGTGAATGTTTATTAAGTGTTTGGGTCTAAATTGAATTGTTGCTAGTTCACACCCCTACACTTACGTTTCCATATGACAGATTTTTGCCATACGAGTGTGCAAACTTATTGTATTTTGTGTTATATGTGTGTTTATATCTATATATATATGCAAGTTCTTCATTGGTATATTTCTAGTTAATATATATATGATATTTGTTTTGTCTTTGCCTATGCTTTTATTGCCCATATGATTTCATGTCTTATATCTTTAAGCTTCAACATGCTGTTTATTAGTTCTTTATCCTTTGCCTATTCCTGAACAAAAAGGGGGAGAAATGATAGGGGGAGAAATGGTATCTAATCCTATTATTATCATATCTTAGTTTGGGGGAGAATTATCTTAGGGGGAGACGTCTTTCTAAGTAGGTCATGTGTTTGATAAAGGGGAGAATTAATTTAGGGGGAGTATTTAATTAAAATTGAATTTAATACTTTGATATTCCCTATGCATTTGATGAGTTTGCTTAAGTGTGCAGGAATTATTCTAAAGCGGCATCTTTCAATGGCAAAGCGTTTGATCCTTGGGTTGAGTCAAGTTTGGGTGGGTTATGTTTTGAGTCTAGTAGAGCTTGACGTCCCTTTAGGATTTTTGTTTGGTTTTTGTCCCGGAATAGCCAAAGGGGGAGATTTGTAAGGACACAAATTTCCAATTGAGCCCATATATAGTTTTGGCTCAATTCCGGACAAAAACATTTATTCATAGGATAGTATGTAATTGCAATACTCTCAAGCCTATGAAGTATTTGTTGAAGACGTAGCGGCAAAGAGTATAAAGCTTCATCAAATATGCCGGTTTGCGTGCCTCGTTTCTACATCATCAACTATGGTTCCATGCTCCCAAGGTATGAATGCAATACTATATATATAAGAGCTTGGAACAAGTTTATTAGGTGTTAGGTTTTATAAAAACTGCGTTTTGTTTTAGGAGAGAATTAATTAAATCTTTAAATAAATGTTTATAAAGTTTTCTGGGCTTAAACAAGAATATTCAAACTTTCTGGTTTTTCGTTCGATAGAGTCGTTCGCACAAGATTGTCGTTCGAACGAAAATGTCATTCGAACGAACCTGCCAACGAGTTCCCATATTAGGCCACTGGAATGTCGTTCGATATGTCGTTCGAATGAACCTTCTGTTCGAACGAGATATCCAACGAGATTCTAATGAGTTCAATCTGGAACGTCGTTAGAAGTCTCGTTCGAACGAGATTTCGTTCGAACGAGATGCCAGGCGGGAACAGTTTTTGGCAGTTTTGCACCCACTTCCCCACTTGGTTTGTAACCAACTTTTTTAGATGTTAATATGTGCGGGAATCACTTTTGATAAAAATATCTTTTTCATATCATACAAACTCTTAGAGAGTGTTTTGAGAGCAAAAACAAAAAGAGAAAAAGATCAAGTTTTGAGTGTTAATTTTCAAAGAGAAATTTACTTACCACTCTAGTTTTACACCCAAATTAGTGTTTATCCAAGTTCATATATACATATAAATTGCTTGGAGTTTGGCACTGGTTTATCTCTTCGTTTCAAAGAGAAGTTTTGGTTTACTTCTACACCCATCAAAGAAGAAGATGTTTTGTTGCGATTCTACCCACTTGGAGAAAGGCTCCTTGCTCGGATGACTGTGACCATATAAAGTCCTATCGGTGGATTCCGAGACCGCGGTGGTGTTCCATGGTTATTCTCTAGGAAGAGGTGTCTACAAGAAGAAGCGTCGAGGCTTGAGAGGGATCGAGTCGTGCATTGTAAGTCTATCTGTCTTGTAATTGTAATTCCGTATCTAGTGAATTTGTGGCTAGGGCCGTCCTAGGTTTTTTCCCGTCTTGGGTTTTTCCTTGTACATCGCGGCGTAGTGTGATTGATTTATTTTATCTTGCAAAATAATTTAGAATGCATGCTTAGGATAATTTCAAGATAAAATTCGGTTTAATTATCACACTCAATTTAATTTGGACTTAAATGAAATATTGGGTAAATTTGGTTTATTCAAGTCATTTGCTAAAATTTGGTTTCGCCTAATTTGCTAATATTGATAAATATGACTTAGGCAAATTCTAGGACTTGGATTAATTAATTGGTTTAAGTGAATATATTAATTGATTAATTTTACTTCACTTGGTGTAATTTTAATTTGTTTAAGAAATTAAAATTTGTTGTTGTAAAGTTGAACCATCACCTTTACGCTTCCGCATCGATTTTACATAAAAAGGAAATCATAAATTAGAATTGGGGGCCTCGCGCGCTATCAAGTGGTATCAGAGCCGGAGCGCTAAGTTATCGCGTTAAAGATCCGTTTTTCAGCTTTTTGTATTTCCTTGCCTTTTTAGGTGGTTCAATTTTTTTATCACTCTCATATTTTTTTTTATCTCAATGGGACGTCTTAATGAAAATTTGTCCAATTTTAATGAAAATAAAATTTTTGATTTTCGAGAGGAATTAAATGGGCTTAACAAATGTAACGAAAATTTAAAGGAATTAAATTTGAGATTTGTAAAAAGAATTAAATTTCTTGAAAATGAAAATTCTTGTTTTAAAGCTCACATTGAGTCTTTGCAAATCTCCTTATCTCAAAAAGATATTTTTCGTGAAAAGCTCATGGACTTACATTCAAATTTTGATATTTTAGAAAAGTCCAGGAAAGAGAGTGAAAATCGTGAAAATACTCTTAGGGACAAGTTTGCTCATATTGAGGGAGAGCGTGTTAACCTTCTAGGAATTATTGAAAATTTAAAGAAGGAGTCCCATAATTTTGAGGAGTCTAATTTATTACTTGAGTCCGAAATTTTAAAATTGAAAAATGATTCTCAAGAATCTAGTAGTAGTTCTAATGGTTCTAGCACATCATGCTCAAATTCTTCCATTGCTAAAGCTAAAACCATTGTTCGTTTTAGAGGGTCAACTTTGTCCAAGGTCTTTAAAAAGGGTCACACCTTAGGTAACATTCCTCGTGTTTACACATGCTTGCATTGTGGTAGGAAAGGTCACCTTAGGTCATTTTGTTTTGATCTTAAAAGAAGTCCAAGGAAATCTTTATTTAGCATTTCATTATTTCCTAATCCCCATCATGTTAAATATACATCTATATGGGTTAGGAAATCATTATTAAATGCGCTAGATACAAGATTTGTTGATTCTCATTTACTATCACATGAAACCTCCCTTGCTAAATTTAAAGGTTGAATGTGTTAGTGTTTTATGCATACTCTAGCTTTTTGTGCTTCATATTATATATCATTGCTAGATGTATGCATGTTTAGTCATTTTCTAGTCATTGCCTTATTTCATATCACATGCTAGAAATTATGACTTGTTTATCTTTTTGTATTATATTTTGTGTTTGAATTAATTAAAAAATATAAAAAGATTTTTATTTATCATTTGTGTTTTATCTGTTTCATTTGAGATTAATGAAAAATACAAATGATTTTTGTTTATTCTTTTGAGTATATATCTTTATTTTTGGTTAAAAATGTCCAAAACTCAAAAAAATTTAATTTTGTGTGTATTTTAGTTTGACACACTTTATGTGGCATATACTTGTGTTTGAATCCCTCCTTTAACGCTCCCACGTGGCTAGAACTTTTGGTTTAGATTTTTAATCCTTAAAATGTTCTTTACCATGTTTTATATGGAGTAGTTGGATTTTGTATTGTTTAAATGGATTCTATTTTTATATGCCTCTTTTCACACATGCACGAGCTCTTTTGAAATCTTAATGTCTCATGTTATATTTGAGCTTTTTGAGGTGTTCTCCTACCAATCTACTCATCTACATATCTATGACCTAGGAGGACTAGTGCATGTCAAAATCCGTTGCATGTGAGATTTGTGTGAAAAATGAAAAACATGATAAATATAAATGTGCACGGGGAAGGGCTCCGAAAGGATTAAGTGATCCTTTGCGATTGTAAGCCACCGTTTTGAATGGACCTAAATGAAATACGTGGTCCAAAGGCCTAAAAACAGAAAATATGGCATTAAAAAGAAAATAATTTGCCAAGGCCTATGTTTGTTTGATATATTCATTCAAAAGCAAAAGAATATATATGCTTATTGAGGGAGAATTGGATGGTGTATCAGCGGTTTGCACAATGTCCGTTTATCCTAGTTGTCTTTAATGTCATGACTCTATTTGGTTTGTAGAATCATCATCATGCTAGGCTTGTATGCATTGTGTATGTTTGTTCATTGAGTTCAATCTTCATATTGACACATGTGGTTATATTTAAATGTGATAAAGGTTGCAATCAAATGAGAACTCCGTGAATGTTTATTAAGTGTTTGGGTCTAAATTTAATTGTTGCTAGTCCACACCCCTACACTTACGTTTCCATATGACACATTTTTGCCATACGAGTGTGCAAACTTATTGTATTTTGTGTTATATGTGTGTTTATATCTATATATATATGAAAGTGCTTCATTGGTATATTTCTAGTTTATATATATATGATATTTGTTTTGTCTTTGCCTATGCTTTTATTGCCCATATGCTTTCATGTCTTATATCTTTAAGCTTCAACATGCTGTTTATTAGTTCTTTATCCTTTGCCTATTCCTGAACAAAAAGGGGGAGAAATGATAGGGGGAGAAATTGTATCTAATCCTATTATTATCATATCTTAGTTTGGGGGAGAATTATCTTAGGGGGAGACGTCTTTCTAAGTAGGTCATGTGTTTGATAAAGGGGAGAATTAATTTAGGGGGAGTATTTAATTAAAATTTCATTTAATACTTTGATATTCCCTATGCATTTGATGAGTTTGCTTAAGTGTGCAGGAATTATTCTAAAGCGGCATCTTTCAATGGCAAAGCGTTTGATCCTTGGGTTGAGTCAAGTTTGGGTGGGTTATGTTTTGAGTCTAGTAGAGCTTGACGTCCCTTTACGATTTTTGTTTGGTTTTTGTCCCGGAATAGCCAAAGGGGGAGATTTGTAAGGACACAAATTTCCAATTGAGTCCATATATAGTTTTCGCTCAATTCCGGACAAAAACATTTATTCATAGGATAGTATGTAATTGCAATACTCTCAAGCCTATGAAGTGTTTGTTGAAGACGTAGCGGCAAAGAGTATAAAGCTTCATCAAATATGCCGGTTTGCGTGCCTCGTTTCTACGTCATCAACTATGGTTCCATGCTCCTAAGGTATGAATGCAATACTATATATATAGGAGCTTGAAACAAGTTTATTGGATGTTAGGTTTTATAAAAACTGCGTTTTGTTTTAGGAAATAATTAATTAAAACTTTAAATAAATGTTTATAAAGTTTTCTGGGCTTAAACAAGAATATTCAAACTTTCTGGTTTTTCGTTCGATAGAGTCGTTCGAACGAGATTGTCGTTCGAACGAAAATGTCGTTCGAACGAACCTGCCAATGAGTTCCCATATTAGGCCACTGGAATGTCGTTCGAACGAACCTTCTGTTCGAACGAGATATCCAACGAGATTCTAACGAGTTCAATCTGGAACGTCGTTAGAAGTCTCGTTCGAACGAGATTTCGTTCGAACGAAATGTCGTTTGAACGAGATGCCAGGCGGGAACAGTTTTTGGCAGTTTTTTGGCAGTTTTGCACCCACTTCCCCACTTGGTTTGTAACCAACTTTTTCAGATTTTAATATTTGCGGGAATCACTTTTGATAAAAAAATCTTTTTCATATCATACAAACTCTTAGGGAGTGTTTTGAGAGCAAAAACAAAAAGAGAAAAAGATCAAGTTTTGTGTGTTAATTTTCAAAGAGAAATTTACTTACCACTCTAGTTTTACACCCAAATTAGTGTTTATCCAAGTTCATATATACATATCAATTGCTTGGAGTTTGGCACCGGTTTATCTCTTCCGTTTCAAAGAGAAGTTTTGGTTTACTTCTACACCCATCAAAGAAGAGGATGTTTTGTTGCGATTCTACCCACTTGGAGAAAGGCTCCTTGCTCGGGTGACGGTGACCATATAAAGTCCTATCGGTGGATTTCGAGACCGCGGTGGTGTTCCAAGGTTATTCGCTAGGAAGAGGTGTCTACAAGAAGAAGCGTCGAGGCTTGAGAGGGATCGAGTCGTGCGTTGTGAGTCTATATGTCTTGTAATTGTAATTCCGTATCTAGTGAATTTGTGGCTAGGGCCACCCGAGGTTTTTTCCCGTCTTGGGTTTTTCCTCGTACATCGCGGCGTAGTGTGATTGATTTATTTTATCTTGCAAAATAATTTAGAATGCATGCTTAGGATAATTTCAAGATAAAATTCGGTTTAATTATCACGCTCAATTTAATTTGGACTTAAATGAAATATTGGGTAAATTTGGTTTATTCAAGTCATTTGCTAAAATTTGGTTTCGCCTAATTTGCTAATATTGATAATTATGACTTAGGCAAATTCTAGGACTTGGATTAATTAATTGGTTTAAGTGAATATATTAATTGATTAATTTTACTTCACTTGGTGTAATTTTAATTTGTTTAAGAAATTAAAATTTGTTGTTTTAAAGTTGAACCATCACCTTTACGCTTCCGCATCGATTTTACATAAAAAGGAAATCATAAATTAGAATTGGGGGCCTCGCGCGCCATCACTCTCAATCTCATTCGAACAAAGGCAAAAAAGTCATTCAAATGACTTAAAAAAAAATTTCTTTTGAAAAATCATTTTAAAAACATGCCTCAAACAAATTATAAAACCAACCTGTAAATAAAGTTTTTACTCATAATTAAAATCGTATACCTTATCGATTAATGTAGCGATAATCTCAACTCTTTCGATCTTCTATTGTTTCTCGATCACTAACTTGTCTTCACTTGAAGCTCTTGTGATGTACATGATTGTTATCGTCCAAAAATGGCGATAACAAATAAATGAGAGAATGAATGATAAAGTGAATCAGGATGCGAGATAATGAAAATGAGATAGAATTTACGTGGTTTGGCCCTAAGAAGGAAACCTACATCCATGACAACTAATTCTTCATCTACCATTGTTAGGCATATAATTACGGATGTTATGATTACAGAATGATTGAGCCCCCTTATTCATGTGGGTTTGCCCTCTATTTATAGGTGATTTTGTAGAGAATATTTAGGGGACATGTGGTCTACCTTTATAGGTCAGGGAGTTACAACAATAAAAATGTGATAACTGATTGATAACAAACTGATATACCTTGGATCCCATGTGGGTATTCTGAGACATGTGCGAGTAACAAACACGTAACAACCAAATTTTTCTTATTTCCACGTGACTAATGAGAAGTTCATCAGATATACGTGTGAACACGACCACATGGTGTGAGAAATTAATTTCACTAGAGGAGGATAATGTTCCATTGAGGCTGGCCGAATAGGCTGGTACCTGAGATGAACGCGTGTTATAAATGAGGTCGATCATATGTTGAACAACTATGGGTCCTCTTCTGGCATCATTTAGGCTCCATATAGGCTAGGTTCATAAGGGTATAACGGAAATCCCCCGAGACTTTATGCATGAGCTCCATGGTTGGTGCGAAGTGAGTGGATAAATCTTGCTCGTAACTAAAGTATGGTAGTTGGTTCATTTTTAGTCGGCCTGGGATGAGCAGATTGCCTTTGAACTATTGTGGAAACATCGAGGATACATGGAAGGCAACTGAAGCATCTTCTTAGTAATGATTATGGAAGGGTGCGTGTGCAACTGAAGCATCTTCTCTCTGTACCATCGTTTGAAATTTGCAGACTTTCCTTATTATTTTGTAGTGTCTTTTCAATCGCTGTCTTAAAATTATAAATTTTTTCTATCCTTCTCAATCTTAATCATAGATTCAAATACTCCAAGTTACACAAAGAGAGAGAAAGAGAGAAGAGTGTTTTTGAAGTTTTTGAGGAAGCATTTTTTGCGACAAAAAGTAATCTTTTTGGTTTCTCTTTCTTCATGTTTAGGGACGCTATCTGGTGCATGCTCTAAACCTTCATATTTTGTTAATTCCATCAGGTACGACCTTCCCAGTTGATAATACGCAAATATTGTGTATTTCATCCCTCGAACCGACGCATTTTAGCCCCCTCGGGTATCTTATTCCTTATATTTATGATCGTTAACTAGAAAACCTCGAATTTCTATGTTAACATGTTTTGCAGGGGTTAATTGAGCTTTTATAGGTATTTGGATGCTAAGTGTGAAGTTCAGAAGCATTCCGGATAATTTTAATACGCGATCGCACGTTCAAGAGCAATTCGGTAAATTCACAGCTTGGACACCTGGCCCAACATCTACAGGAAAGTTGTTACCCTCCTCGCAAGCTTCACGTGGCCATAAACGGTGCGTGATTCCGATTCAGAACAATAAAGTTACGACGATTTTAGCGGAGGGGAAAACCAAACACACCAAAGTAGGGGGAATAGCTGCTGATCTGGTATGATCGATCGATCGATCAAAAGGATCAATCGATCGATCCTTCAGTTTTTGCCAAATCGTGGGAGATAATGGGCTTGATTTTTTTACCATCGATCGATCGATCAAAGGGATCGATCCCCTGTTTTTAGCTGATATTTTGCCTTTTCTTTCCTTTTCTTTTCTAATTTTATTCCACTTACTATATAAAGTTTTTTTGCTGTAATAATCAGATAAAATTCGTTTTAGATAGTTTAGGTTGGGTTTTTGGAGGTTTGAGAGCTCATTTCTTCATTTCTTCTTGGATTGACACCCATTTGGGCTTGTAATTTGTGCTTTCATCTTCCCTCTCCATTAATATAGTGTGTATTTATTTAATTCTTGCTTTGTAGTTAATTTACATGCTTTCATACTTAGGTTTATAGGCTTTATTTTCTTGCTTTCTAGTGCAGCTTTATCGTGTTTATTTACCGCATTTTTATCACGCTTTCTAGCTA
The DNA here is from genome assembly GCA_949130495.1 of Sambucus nigra. Taxonomy (NCBI): domain Eukaryota; kingdom Viridiplantae; phylum Streptophyta; class Magnoliopsida; order Dipsacales; family Adoxaceae; genus Sambucus; species Sambucus nigra. The sequence goes on from OX422218.1 coordinate 136,103,764, forward strand.
AATTAGTCAAGGTTGTGTTTGAATGGAACTCACTCGGGTTGATGTGTTGCTTTGCTTTGGTGATGGAGTTTATGGGTCTATTTCGAGTGCGTTGTCCTAGTTATTACGCCTAGGAGATTTGACGGGGCATATCATGTATGTTCCGTGCTTACGATCTTGTGTGCATAATTTTTGGGGTATTTGTTGATGCCAAAATCATATTAGGCTTTTATGAGAATTTAGGGGCATGACAACCCGTGGTTCAATTAACTGTCGAAACGAGACGCAGCCTTAATAACTCGTCGACCCATGTTACCATTTTATACTAATTAACTCGGGTGAGGGATGTTCGACACAACCTATAGTTTTACTCACTTTGTTAATCTAGTTTTATTTACACTCGCCTAGATTAATATTTCCCTTTTATGCATCTTTTCCTTTTTAGTTTGTAATTCATCTTTTACATTTTTATTTCGAAATATTAAATCCTATAAATTCTAGCAACTCATCTCTATGGATTTTTCGATACCCGGACTTGGCTGCTATACTCACCCGTTGAGTGTAGTCATAAGTTTAGATTTTTGTGAAGTTCAGGTGAACCGAATTCAAAACGACCGGTGTGTAGGTGACTCTCACAATGCCGGATGTACGAGGAAAAAACCCAAAACGGGAAAACAACCTCGGATGACCCAAGCCAGATAATGATTATGAATAATGGTTTTACAAAGACAGATTATCCTTACACTAAGACTCGATCCCCACGGGTCTTGACGCTCCTTCTGATCTTCAACCATTCTTTAATAGTGCCCACGTAGAAATTCCATCTTCTACGATACCTGTCCATAACACACGCATCCAGGTATGTCTCGGCGTTCACCGATATGGCTTTGATTCGTCCACGATGTTGAACACGATGTCTGTCGCTTCTTCACCGCAAAACCTTTGATGTTCAATGTGTTGAACAAACAACTTTGGTGCATCAAGATCACTTAAACATATAATAATGATAACTCGGATCTTTGCAAACTTTAAGGATGTGTTTAAGACTTTTAAACCTTAGAAAACATGTGCAAACAAGGTTTTGGTTCGTAAAACTGTTTTCCAGAAAGCACACCTACGAAATTCTGATGCAAATACTATTTAAATAGGATTTAAACGCCGCCTCAAAAAATGTGTCATTTGAACGACCTAAGGATCTCGTTCGAGCGACTTAGGCATCTCGTTCGTGCGATATCTAATGTCGTTCGAGCGAGAAGTTTGACTTTTTGACTTTTCAATTAAAATGATTATTTAAAGAGACCGAGTAAAGTCAAACTCCTTTTTAGAGATTATCAGAATAAAAACGAAGTGTAAACCTTTAAAACACTTATAAAAACATTTTTAAATATAAAAATACATCCTTATCTTTTATAAAAATAATTCCGAGCACCATTACTTATACGCATTTATACGTGAGTGATCTCGAAATGCAATTAACTTTGAAGACGAGTAAACTTGCACCAAATTAAACATCGGCATGATTTAATTCTTTAAAGCTTTACTGCAACGTCTTCAATTTTCTTCAATACGTCATAGACCAAGTGGGATCGTGACACAAATAAAGATTTTCCTATGACATATTACAAACATAGTTTTTTTCATGGAATTAAGTCAAAATAATACAGGGACTCAATTGAAAATTTATGTCCTTACAAATCTCCCGCTTTGACTATTCCGGGACAAAACTAAACCAGTAAAATGCCTAACCGGGCTGTCAATCCGTATGATGCCTAAATCCCATCCCATAATCCCAAAATAAAAAATATAGGACACGGATTAGAATATGAAGCACCGGCAAGCATGAACTATCTGAATGTGATGTAGACTTGAAATCTCGAATCGCTGAATCATACCTAGACACATGAAACAGACAAACAAATACCCAGTGAAGTATGGAGGAACAAATGATACAAATTTATATTTCTAATAAGAACAAATCATTTGAAACATGAGAGAAATTATTTGATAATTATTTGAAAGAGATATAATCAAACAATTTGTAAATCCAAATATCAATAGTAACGCTCAACATCTCCCCCCCTACATCACATACATCTGTCCCCCTTTTTTGTCTCGAATAGAAAATCCGGTGAAAAGATAAACTAATGAAGTTATCTAGCATGAGAATATACCAATTTGAAACAAGTTAAAATTGATACCAATGTGAAACGTGAAATTGCTAGATAATCATGAAACAACCAGCTAAATAAGGTCATGCAATGACAAATCAGTAGCTAGTAAACAAAGAATCACACAAAGAATATAACAAATTAATCAGATGTGATAAACGGACTCATATGGAAAATACCAATTTTGAGAATAAAAGAACCTACATATATACCAAAAAGTCAAAAAAATGCTTTTAGCAGTACCAAAATTATACCAATTTGAACTAGAGGACTGCAAACCAATCAGAAGCCATTTTCCAGCCTGTAGTTTGAACGAGCTAGGGACATCGCTCAAACGAGATGAGGATGTCGCTAGAACGAAGTACATCTGTCGTTCGCGCGAGATGAGATGTCGTTTGAACGACTTCGCGCGACCTGCCAAAATTTCTCAGTTTCCCAGAAATATTATAAAGTATTGTCCAGTAAAAAAAATTTCCACAAACAAATTCCAGGAAGGGCCTGACAGATGCAAAACAGTGCTAAAACAATAGTTTTTTTCGCACAAAATGCATAAAGCTCATAAAAACTAATAATGCTGGTTACATGCAAACATGGTACCGATGTGCTCAAATATGGACATGGAATGAATGGGCGTGAAACTACAACAAATGAGTCACAATTCCAACACATCAAAATGATCAAGAAGCTCTAATTGATAGCGATAAATCATCAAACTTTATCATAGCCATATGAAAATAAAAGTGTGAGCTTAATGAACTAAACATACTACATGCACACAAATCTAGAATTTTGACGATTCTACAAACAATAGCGTCAAATTGCAATGTTTCAAGATTAAGATTAGATGTGCAAACCCGTTTAAATTTTTAACTCCCTCAATAATATCATATTTTCTTTGGAATGTGCTAAACCAATTTGGCCCTTTTCTTAGCATATTGCATTTTCTTTTGGGCTCTTTTAAACGGTGGTTTTCACGACGAGTTAATTTTGAACTCTCACAGCCATTTCCCGTGAATCACTAAACATTTTTTAATTCAAATCCTCACAGTAAATGGTTCTTACATGAAGACTTCTCCTTACGTCTACTTATGCATAGATGACAAGATTGAGATAAGAACGCCTCACCAAATTCAAATATGCAAGAGAAGTCAAACATCCATATAAACTCGTACATGTGTGCAAAGTTGGCATATATACAAAGTCGAATCAAAATGCATATCAACTTCGAAACAACCCTATATAAACCATAATTAAGATCATTCTAAGCATCGATAATAACGACCAAATGTCCTAGCCACATGGATAAAGAAACGATGTGGGTGGGGTCCAAGCACACTAATATGCCACATCAAACATGTAAACTCAAAAACAAAAACCGAAAATCTTTTTGGCTTTTCATATTTTGACTCAAATAAAAGCAAAATCTTTTTGGTTTTTCAAAAGTTTTCTCAAAAAACAAAATCTTTTTGGATTTTTAAAAAAACAAAATCTTTTTGTATTTCTCAAATAGGACTCAAACAAATGAAAACTATAATACAAAATGATACACATGTCAAAATACTAGCAGTGAATAAATCATGAAGCAAACTAGCATTTGACAAACATGACAACACTATCATCCTTTAGATTTAGCATGGGAAGAATCAAGTGAACCCAAACGAGAATCATGAAGTACAATTCTTAAAGCCACTAAATCCGATTTCCTAACCCAAGTAGGTATAAAACGACACATGGGGGTTTTGGGAACCGGGGAAACTTTATTCCTAAACTTCCTAGGAACTTGTCTAAGGTCGTAACAATAACGCCTAAGGTGACCTTTCCTACCACAAAACGTGCAAGTGTAGCGGTGGTGGGAATGATTACCTTTATATGGACCTTTTCTAACTTTCCTAGTGTTTCTCACACGTGCTGAGGGAATGGAAACAACTCTCTCATCAAAACCTATTCCTCCCATATCTCCCTTAATTTGGACGGTGCCTAGGATTTTATCTAACTTATCCGACCTAGCCTCCAAATAAAACTTGACTCTAGACGAGTCTATTAATCTCTCCTCCAACTCGTGAATCCTAGACTCGAGCAAATGCCTAGACTCCTCAAACTCTAAAATCTTCTTTTTCAAGGACTCCATAAAACCACGGAGATTATCTCTCTCTTTATCCACAAACTCTAATTTCTCCCTAAACTTCTTCTCTTGTGCCCTAAGATACTCAATCAAACTCTCATTATAATCTATCGCACGCTCATTCAACTTAGCTTGCAATTTTGAGTTAGGCTTTTTCACCTTCACCGTTTCGACATACAACTCATTAAACGTATTTTGGAATTCTTTCACATCTACCTCCTCCTCGTCACTCTTTTCACCCTCACTAACATGGGAAACACTCAAAACCTCCTCAGAAGTGTCATTCACATGAGAATCGTCGTTGCTCACGTGACATGCCATGAATGCAACAAAGTTACGATCAATGGGGGAACTAGATGGCATTATAAACAATGGGTTGCTTGCCCTCTTTCTTAAGTCTAGTGGGACACTCCTTAACCTTGTGACCGTACCTCTCACACCCAAAACACTTATCCGACTCATCTATCTTAGGCTTCTCAAACTTATCCTTAGAGGTGGGATTTACTTTATTGTTCTTGAATTTTTCAAATTTCTTGGCATATTTTGATTGGTTTTGAAACTTAATAATTTTTTAAAATTTCTTTGCCAACAAAGTAACATCCTCAAAATAAGAATTGAAATCGGAATCTGAAACATTAATTTCCTCCTTTCGGGTTTTCAAAGAAATACCCTTTTCTTTATTAGGCACTTGCTTGGATGTAATCACGTCGATTTCATAGATTTGTAAGTCACCTACAATCTCTTCTAGTTTCGTCGACTCTAACTTACCCAAGGAGTTTAAAATGGTCACTTTTGCATCAAACCTACTAGGCAACGACCTAAGGATTTTCTTAATTACACGGTTGTCGGGAATTTTCTCACCTAGGTTAAACGACGAGTTGAAAATATTGGACAACTTAGCATAAAACTCATCAAAAGTCTCACTCTCTAATATCCTAATGGTCTCAAATTGTGTAGTGAGATTTTGAAGTTTTGACGCCCTAACTGTGCTAGTGCCCTCGTGAGTGAGTGCCAAAATATTCCAAGCCTCTTTTGATGTTTCACAAGTCATAATTCTATTATATTCTTTCTGTGTGACATGTGAGGAAATAACATGCAGACCCTTAGAATTATATTGTGCAAGTCTTCGTTTAGTTTCGGTCCATGACTCAACAGGCTTTAAACTAGTGACCTCACCTATAATAGTGACAGGGGGTGTCCAACCTTTCTCAACGGCAAGCCAAACACGCTCATCAATAGATTTTAAAGAACATCTCATTCTCATCTTCCAATAGGTGTAATTAGTACCATAAAAAATAGGAGTTCGAGAAAATTCATTATATCCCGAATTCAATTTTTGAAAACACACGGGATCACAAAACAAATAAATTATGTTTTCTAGCTCTGATACCAATTTGAAAGAGTGCCCACTATGTGTGTTTTAAACAAAACCAAATTTTCACCAAAAATTATTCCAAGTTTTAATTATGCACCAAACCAAGTTGTGAAAAATCTAATTCTTACTTTAAACAAATTTTATCTTGATTAATCCTAAACATGCATCTAGTGATTAAAGAAAGTAAAGTAAAGTAAAGAATACTCACAACGCCGGATGTATGAGGAAAAAACCCAAAATGGGAAAACAACCTCAGATGGCCCAAGCCAGACAATCACTATGAAAAATGGTTTTACAAAGACAGATTAGCCTTACACTAAGACTCGATCCCCATGGGTGTTGACGCTCCTTCTGATCTTCAAATGTTCAATAGTGCCCACGCAAAAATTCTATCTTCTACGATACCTGTCCATAATACACACGTGCACGTATGTCTCGGTGTCCACTGATATGTCTTTGATTCGTTTACAATGTCGAACAGGATGTCCGTTGCTTCTTCACCGCAAAACCTTTGATGTTCAATGTGTAGAACAAACAACTTTGGTGCAACAAGATCACTTAAACATATAATATTGATAACTCGGATCTTTGTAAAATCTAAGGATGTGTTTAATACTTTTAAACCTTTGAAAACATGTGCAAACAAGGTTCTGGTTCGTAAAACTGTTTTCCAGAAAGCACACCTACAAAATTCTGATGCAAACACTCTTTAAATAGGATTCAAACACCGCCTCGAAAAATGTGTCGTTCGAATGACTTAAGGATCTCGTTCGAGCAACTTAGGCATCTCGTTCGCGCGAGATCGAATGTCGTTCGAGCAAGAAATTTGGCTTTTTGACTTTTGAATTAAAATGATTCTTTAAAGAGACCCAGTAAAGTCAAACTCCTTTTTTGAGCTTATCAGAATAAAAACGAAGTGTAAGCCTTTAAAACACTTTTAAAAATAAAAATACATCCTTATCTTTTATAAAAATAATTCCGAGCATCATTACTTATACGCATTCATACCTTAGTGATCTCGAAATGCAATTAACTTTGAAGACGAGTAAACTTGCACCAAATTAAACATCGGCATGATTTAATTCCTTGAAGCTTTGACGCAACATCTTCAATTTTCTTCAATACGTCATAGACCAAGTGGGATCATGACACAAATAAAGATCTTCCTATGATATATTACAAACACAGTTTTGTTCACGGAATTAAGTTAAAACAATACAGGGACTCAATTGGAAATTTATGTCCTTACAATTGTTATAATTCTCAAAATTCTCACAAACCTTTGATTTTCGATCAATACTTAGAATCCCAAAAATTTGAAAATTCAAATATGACTTTGGGCGAGTATAACGAAAGCCAAAACTTGGGTTATTTGAATTTTGATGATGATGATAATGATTTTGGGCCTTTACCTCCTTATAATAGGAATTTTGAAATGAATTGCAATAGTTTTCAAAATTCCTATAATAATGAGTTTAAGTTTAAGTCCGATGGTAATTTTCAAAGTTCCCATTTTCAAGGATCTGCACGTCGACCTATGACATTTGGTGAGGGCTTGCGTATGCTTGAGAATGAGAAAATTGAAAATCATTATCGGGAAGAAAATCATTTATGGGAACATCAATTGGATTTATTATTTGAGTCCGATGATGATTTTGCTTTCGAGACTTTTGAAGTCGAGGAATGTTTTGAACCAAATGAGGACTTTGTGCCTACTTTGTAACAAACCATTCTTGACTTTGCCCATTGCGTAATAGATATTGAAAGTGAGGATGAAAATGATGTAATATCTATTTGCAATGAAATGATTTCTTCTTTGGCCCCCAAATAAGAACATTTCATTGAAAATGATCTAATTTCATTCGAAACTCAATCTTCATGCGATGATGATTCATCTCATGAGTTTGAATTTCTTTCATCCCCATTTTCATTTTTTGTTGTCACAGCGTCACAAGTACCCGATGATTTGGTTTCAAACTTTAATGTTTTAAACCTTTTCGCCGATGAGGAGTAGTTTCTCGAATCGCCTTCCACGATCGTATCTTTGCCTTCGTGTGCGCCACCTCCCATTCCAATTTTAAAATCCTTGGGAGGATATTTTTCTTTTCTCGGTCGCCACTTGTTTTTATCACCCGTTCAATCCAAATCCCTCATCGTCCCTCCAAAATTTTTAATTGGCGATGGTTCATTTCTTCCTCCTTACACATGCCTTCCGTTGTTCAAACATAATTTATATTTTTTGGAAGACATGCTTGAGTGTGAGGGTACACCGGTTATCCTCCAAAGTCAAATCATTTTTTCGGTGGACCCTCAGCTATTTAGGCTTCTAGTGTATAATTAGTGTGAAGCCTAAATAGTAGGTTGTTTATAGTTAGCTTTTGATTCTTTTTATCTTTTCCTTTCTTTTTAATTTAGTCTAGTGTAATTAGTTAACTTTTGGTTATTTGTTTTTGCTATGCTCGGTACTAACTTGTTTTGTAGATTTTTTGGACTTGATCTTATGGGGATCGCTCCACTTTTGGGTAATATCTCTATTTTCCTCTCTTTAACTTGGTTCTTAATTCACATTGAGGACAATGTCAGGTTTTAAGTTAGGGGGTGTTGTATATTCTAGCCATTTCTTTATTTAGTCAATGTTTTTTCTCACGTGTTAATTACTTAGTATGCTTTTCTTAAAAAAATTCAAGAATTTCAAAAATATTTTCTTTCTTTTTTTCTCCTTTGTTGGGCATTTTGCCTTTGTTTCTGATGATAAATTTCAATAATTGCCTGATCCAATAGACAACCCAATGATGCATGTTCTCGGTTTTAGAAGTTATTAGACTTTAGTCCTCAATCATTGATATTATGAATAACTTCATGAATTAAACTTTAATCCCATGAGCACATGCACTTTATGGTTCTATTGATTTGGTTTAAGATTTTTATAACTCGGTAATATTTTATTGTACTGTATATACTTACACCAATTAAGCTTTGTACCTTTCGTCATTTTTGAGTGTATACACTATTCTTTTATCATTGAAAACGTTGAATTCGTTGGTGATCTCACTATTCTTTCATTTGATCGTTCATTAATTGAGTTCATATATGAAATGTGTTACTTGAGCATGATTTTCAAAGTTTATTTTGACTCAAGAATTGCGTAAACTTTGTGAAATGATCATAGGCCATATTTGTTATATCACCCATATTAGCCTTGACCTCACCGTATATGTTTACCCTAGTCAACCCCTTTGAGCCTTAATATAGCCTTTCGTTTCATTACCTAAAATCCCATAACCAACTCCAAATTGGAGTTATATACCATATATATACCTTCCATACCTTTGTTTGGAATGTTACTTGGGATTGAATGATGTTATTATGTTGCGGTTATAATTTTGGCATGTGAGAGTTTGAAAATAAAAGAAAAGAAAAAGTGAAAAAGAGATGAAAAAGAGAAAGTAAAAAATAAAAGAAAACAAAAGAAAACATGAGAAAAAGAAGAAAAGAAAAAGAAAGAGAAAGTTTGTATATGTTGCGTATATAGTTCAATAAGCTTTGATTACTCTTCCCGTTGTTATATCTTTTGCTTTTTGGAACTTGTTTTCCAATTTTGATATTTCCCGCATTTTCCATTATCCCGAGTTTTCATTTCGAACACTTTGAATCCGTATTTACATTCCTTTCATTTCATACCCTAGCCTAGCCTACATTACACCCCTATACAAGTCCTATGTGATATTAAGTAGATGTAATTCAAAGGTTTAAATAGTTTTGATAATCTGTGAAAATACATTTCGCCTCTTTTAGTGAGCGGTATCCTTTCATTGAGATTACGATTTTTCATTTTATATATCATTCTTCATTTGTGACATGTGTACGACCTAGTTTCCATTTACATTTACTCCTTATGCCCGCATGTCCTGTGTGTTAGCTCCCTATTTCGAGTGAATTCACTTGATGAGTGTATTGCCCGTGTGGATTGATTTTATGCTTGCCTTTATGTTTATCCAGTTTATATAAGTTTTTTCCAAATCACACTTTGCATGTGCTTGCTCCCCTCCCACATCTTAAGGTTTCAATTCTATGAGGTGCTTTCTATAATGTTAATGATTTCAAACTTTTGTTTGAATTCGTTCATTGTGCTAATAATGCGTAAGAAATCTTTTTCATTGTTGTTGGGCTCATCTCATGTTGTTTTGGGCATATTTTGAGGAAATCATATGATGTTTTTGGGTTTCATCCCTGAAAACCCTCAAGAGACGACACTCGTCCACTAGGGTGACCTAGGGGTTTAACGACTTATTGCATATGCTAAATGCAATCGAATTGCCCACGAAAGTGGCCTTTTTCTTTTATACCATACTTTTGTACTATCTCCTGCTTTTGGTTTGCTTGTAGTTCTGGTTGCATCCTATTTCATTGCTAGGGACTAGCAATGTGTAAGTTAGGGGGTGTGATAATATGCAAATATTGCGTATTTCATCCCTCGAACCGACGCATTTTATCCCCCTCGGGTATCTTATTTCCTATATTTATGCTCATTAACCAGACAACCTCGGATTTCTATGTTAACATGTTTTGCAGGGGTTAATTGAGCTTTTATAGGTATTTGGATGCTAAGTGTGAAGTTCGGACGCATTCCGACTAATTTTCGTACGCGATCGCACGTTCAAGGGAAATTTGGTCAATTCATAGCTTGGGCACCTGGCCCAACATCTACACGGAAGTTGTTTACCTCCTCTCAAGCTTCGCGTGGCTGTGAACGATGCACGATTCTGATTTAGAACGACGAAGTTACGGCGATTTTAGCGGAGGGGAAAACTAAACACACCAAAGTAGGGGGAATAGCTGCTGATCTAGTATGATTGATCGATCCATCAAAAGGATCAATCGATCCTTCAGTTTTTGCCAAATCGTGGGAGACAGTGGGCTTGATTTTTTACCATCGATCGATCGATCAAAGGGATCGATCGATCGATCCCCTATTTTTAGCTGATATTTTGCCTTTTATTTTCTTTTTCCTTTTCTTTTCTAATTTTATTCCACTTACTATATAAAGTTTTTTTGTTGTAATAATCAGAAATAATTTGTTTTAGATAGTTTAGGTTAGGGTTTTGGAGGTTTGAGAGCTCATTTGTTCTTGGATTGACACCCATATGGGTTTGTAATTTGTGCTTTCATCTTCCCTCTCCATTAATATAGTATGTATTTAGTTAATTATTTCTTTGTAGTTAATTTACATGCTTTCATAATTAGGTTTACATACTTTATTTCCTTGCTTTCTAGTGTAGCTTTATCGCGTTTATTTACAGCATTTTTATCATGCTTTCTAGCTAAATTAGTCTAGGTTGTGTTTGAATGGAACTCACTCGAGTTGATGTGAATATATTTAAACATGCCTTTATCATTACATATATAAAGTATCGTGAATGGTGATTTTGTACAATAACCGTTTTACTTTTCTTTGCACTATTGTAAGAAACTTTTAATGTACTAACTTTGTATACTTAAGTACGGAACTGACTGATCATTTCCGTTCTCAACCCGTTGGGTCATACAGAGGCTAGGTCGAGTTCCTTGTTCATAACCTTATGAGGAAAAAAATGTACATATAGCTAATTTTCTATCCGTGGTCTGTTTGATTTAACTGGACCGTATAGTTCCTGTTCTTAACTTGTTTGTTCAACATAGTTATGCAGATTGTGCTCGTCCTGTTTGTGACTTGTTTGTTGAACACATTCATACATATTCTGTTTGTGACATATGAGGTCATATAACAAGTTTGTGTAGTTTTTTCTTTCGATCAATGCCTTGTAATTAGACATGTCTGCACATATCTCATTCCTGAAAAGAAAAGTTGGAAGAAAAATATGGAGGCTGAAACACAATTTTATTAATATGAAGTTGTTGAATACATGACTAAAGTAGACAATTTTACTATTAATACTTTCTCAGGTGCTTAGAGTAAGTTTCAGGACTTACCACGCTTGTCACCCGGTACGGTCCATGCTAGTTGGGCTCAAGTTTGTTATTCTTCTGGATCACCTTCTTTAGGACATAGTCCCCCTCCTAATGTACACGCCGGTTGTAGTAATGAATAGTCCTCTACTGGTAGGCAGCCACAAGCAGTGTTGCATTCTCCCTGAGCTTTTCAATCAGATCGATGTCTAACCTCCTCATCAAATCACTTTTGGGAGAATCAAAGTTGAGAACCCTATGGCTGGAGAGACCTATCTCAGTAGGGACCACACCCTCTATGCCAAAGGCGAGCATGTACGACGTCTCTCCTATTACCATTCGTGGAGTGGTTCTGTAAGGCTAAAATATGTTGTATAACTCATTAATCCAATTGCCCCTCGTTATCTATTTTTTCTTGATTCCATCCAATAATGTTTTATTAGTGACTGCAATTTGGCCATTGCACCGCGGATGTCGCAGGCCAAAGTGAAGCTTCTGAATATTGGATTGGGTGCAGTAGTCCTTGAAGTCTTGATCATCGAATTGCATACCATGATCTATGATGAATGCGTAAGTCATACCGTAACGATAGATGATATTGCTCCAGATGAATTGGAAGACCCTTTCATAGGGAATCTCAACCAATGGGTTGGACTCTACCCATTTCATGAAGTAGTCCACTGCCACAACTAAAGTATTTGAATCGCCCATTTAGTCTTAGCAACGGTTCGACCAAGTCAATTACCCATATCGCAAATGGCTAAGGCGATGTGATCGGAGCTAGCGACGTTACTGGTGTGCGATGGATTTTAATGTGTTTCTGACACTTGTCGCATTTCGTCGCATAATTAGCATAATTTGCCTTCATTGTCGACCAGTAATAGCCATGGGTTGAAATGTTCTTCACTAGTGATCTTTCGGTGGAATATTCTCCTTAACACCCTTCATGCACTTCCTTAATTACCTTGTTAAGTTTTATGGGATGGACGCACCCCAATAGTGTGATGATGTATCCCCCCTTGTACAACACTCCAGCCTCTATTACATAGTGAGCTATTTTGTAGTGTAATTTTCTTACTTCTTTCAGGTCTGAGGGGAGTTTGACAACTTCTATGTATACTCAAATGGGATCCATCCATTATGGTCCTAGGCTTACTTCCATCACCTTTGAGCTCCACTTGTCCATGATTTTGCGGGTTAATATTTGAATGGGTACTGTTCTCCTCAAATTAGTCCTTGTGGATGAGGCCAATCTGTCTAAGGCATCTACTCAGGCATTTTCTGATCTGGGTATCCTCACAACCTTTACTTATAAGAATTTTTCTAACCACTGCCGCACTATAGTCAAGTAACTTATTATGTACTCCTCCTTTTCTTCATATATCCTAAGAAGCTTGTTGACCACCAGCTGAGAATGATCGTGTGACACAATATGGTCGACCCCTAGGGATGAGGCTAACCTAAACCCAGTAGTCAAGGCTTCGTACTCCACCTCATTGTTGGAAGCATCAAACTAAAAGTATAATCATCCCTACACCTCATTGCATGTTAATAAGCGTTTGGATCATATCGGGGTTGGCTTTAATACCCCGCTAATTGATGATTAGACCCAGAAACATGCATTCCTTCACCCCAAACACACATTTCATTGGTAAAAAATCTTCTCGAGGTTCTTGATGTGGTCGGTTGCTATTCTACTCTTTGTAAGCATATCGTCCACATATATTTCCATGTTTAACCCAATATAGTCTTTAAAGACTTTATTCACCAATTGATGGTCAGTAGCGCTTGCATTATTGAGACCAAAAGATATTACATTATAGAAATAAGTTGTGACACCCCGCCGAATAAAATACCGGGTGATCACTCCTATATAACATTAAAACAGGAGTCTCTTATGGTTCATTCTTAGCATCACTGTCGAAAACCAATTTAATTACTAATATCCTATTAGGCCGACGTCAAAATTTTAAATTAACAAATCTTTTTAACCAAACCATTCAAATAAAAAAATTATAACAGTTTACATGCACCAACAGAAATGAAATAAAATAAAATAACCGAACACTCGGTACAATAATACAACCAAATCGAATGCTGCACTAAAAGGCGATAAAAGAATAAGTGAGTACAACTGGGCCATAAGCCCAAATGTTTCTACAATACCTCCTATCTAGATCTCAATGATGGAAGCGTCTAATAAAAACTTGCTTGCATCCACAGCTGTTGTAGCAAACGTCTGACTCGAAAAAATCATCATTTGCGCCCATGTGTCTGGACACCTAAATATATATAGATATAGAAAGAGGGAAAATAGATAAACGGGTCAGAGCCCGATTTTTCAAAACATTTTAGCAAGTGCTTAAAATCCATATTTTAAAATATGTTATTTCTCATATTTAAACTGGTATTGCTCTCACATGAGATACACCTCACCCCTCTTCTAATAGTGCACAACTAGCGCATAGCATTTTAAACAACCTAGTTAAGCTACCCTGCCTAACTAATGTAATTACCCATCTTCTAACAAACCTCACCAATTCGGGTACTAAGGACTAAACTTCTCCCCATTCCCAACATTACGTTATGTTCGTGCGTGGGGTGTCTCACGAAGTGAAATTTAAACAAGGAACCCCCCCGATACACTACTACGTGACAATGTTGATCATCAGGATCCATTAGGCCTTCAGTACATAACATATTTATACCATCCCATATTTATTGATAGTTCTCATTAGAACCTATGATCCATATTCATATAAATCCGGATATAAATCTACCGAAAGGAGTATATATCTTTATTCATTCTTCTCCTTTTTATACATGGTTAGATTATATGATATCTCATCTCATATTAGATTATATGATATCTCATCTTATATATATACACTATACTTTTCGCAACAAGTATATTAGTTATCCATATAGGACACCAAACAAGATTTCAGTATACGTACATTATTCTCTTTATGCATACACATCAATTTATATAACAATATATCACACTATTGTACCCTAGTTAAGAAACCCCTTGTATCGTTATAAAGTTGAAGCACTTATTCCTTACTTATCTACTTATACGCACAGTAGAAAGTTCCCATATAAATATACGTATATATATTAGTCACACATATAATATATATACTAACGGCACCCCACATAAGATCTATGGTGCTGGTATACTCTGCTATCAAGTCCCCGTATCACATAAACTAAGGGAAATACTAGTTCGGAATCACTCTCGAACTGTATTAACACAAAACACATACAAATGGAGGCGAAGCCTAGTTCCAAGTCACTAAGAGGTCAGCACATACCCTTACGTCTCTTAGGACCATCTGACTATTAATCAGATAGCCTGTACCAAGGAGTCCTATGTTCTAGGGTACAAGTCAATATCCCCTATAAAGGTCCCATCAAGATAAGATTGTCCCGACGCTGTAACCTCCGTGATAGCAAGTAGCGCGGGCATGATTTTTACACATATATAATATAAGGTCATACTCATAGCTCACATACAATAAATCTCATATGTAGTATATTTATATCTTGGATATCCTACGCATTTATCAATTTTACCAATTTTCAATATATTATTTTCTAAACCTTTCTCACCGGACAATGATTATATCAACAACATCGATATATATTATTTATCTCTTCTCAATCTTTTATGGCTATAATCTCCAAAATCTTATAGCGATAGCCAATAGCCTCGAATATTATCATTCGTAATAATATAAGTCGTCACACAATTAAAATACCCCAATACGCATTCCCTTATTTAATATTCAAATCACACCTAAATATCTCTGTATTATTCCTCACGGACACCCCTATTTGGGTAAATCTTTGATTTTACTTTCAACTAATCCAAAATACACGCCTTACAAAAAAAAATATTTAGAAGTCCCCACACTATTTTTAGGAACCCCAAAAATTTATCTCCAAATAATTTTAGCATTTTATTTTTCCAATTTTCGAGTGCATTTCCGAGTTAGTGATTTAACCCTAGAACCGCCATATTTTAAAAATCATAACAATTCGAAAAAAATCAGAAAAATACCTGGTCGGTGCCCACACGACCGTATCGAAAATATCTACAACTTTTGTGTTTCGATTGAGAGCTAAATTGGCTGTCTTCCTATCCGAAACAGTCCGGAAGTGATGCTAGTCACTATTCACCTTCTTCTCTAAAAATCCAAACCTCCATTAAAACACCTCCAAGCTTTTTATCTCCTCTCTCATCATCATTCAACCTCAAATAACCATAAATATACACATTCAATGGGTTCTAATCATCCTAGAACCCAGATCCAACTATTAATTTCAAATAAATTTCAAGTTTCTCAAATTGGGTATAAATCGAGTTATCTCCGTTTTAATCTTTCGAAAACCCGTTTGATCCACGAAATTTAAACCCAAAAATCTTTAGTTTTATACCAACTACCATATGAGAAATTAAACACACTAAATCATAAAGCAAGTTAAACACTTGCCTCGTGGATTAAATCCGACGACCACGAGTCGAATCCCGCGAATTTTGGTCGAAAATCTCTTCTTTTCTTCTATTTTCTTTCTTCTCTTCTTTCTCTCTTCTCTCTTCTCTCTCTTAGGGCTGATATTTGGGGGAAATGAGGGCTTCCACCTCTTTAAATCCGAAATTGGGTATATACCCAATTGTTAAATGACTCGTGTACTCATTTATGAGTCCCTACTAGTCCAAAAATGCCCGGAACCCAAATACTACCCCAGGTACTCTATTTTGACTATCTCGGCCATTTCAAACCCAATGGCGGAGTCGAAATCTCCATCCGAGTCACGTAACTAAAATTCACTATTTTGACCCAACATGTTCAATACGCGTGTTTTCCAATTTAAAATATTTTCCTTTGTCGCTTTACCCAACTGGTACATGTAACAAAAATAATCTACTCATATACTCAGTCTCGAAATATAATCCACATAAATATTAATCTGTCACTCGAAAACTAATATTTACTATTCACTTTATAATATTGAATTTATTTAATTTCACTCATTAATCCCATAATTACTATTCATAATAATTCCTCAAATTACCAAATTAAATTCACAGTGTAATTCAAATACCTTTAAAAGTGCGGGTATTACATACTTCACCCCTTACAATAGAATTTCGTCCTCGAAATTCGGATATATCTTGTACCACTACTCTAGGATCGGTAAATACATTACGTCCTAGTTTAACCAAATTTAAATATAGCCTAACACAATGGTCTCCCACTATATTCCAGCCATCTCAAGGCATATGCTCATATATATATATAGTCTCATCATCTCTATATATTTATACTAATCTTGCACCCTTTTATTAAGACCACTTAGCACAAAGTATTTATAATTAATACCATATCTACTAGTCTCACACAGTAGAAATATTCACAAATCCATATATATACATATAGGCATATCATCCCAATACATACATACATATATATATATATATATATATATATATATATATATATATATATATATATATATATATATATATATATACTAATCCTGCACCCCGGGTTAACACCCATTAGTGTCTTAATAATAATATCACATAATAAGCATACACACATCCAATTAAGATTCATAGGAATATTCCTAGCCTAATCATACACTTCTCATACGTATTTTATTCTCATCGCTACGTATTGTATAAATATTCTGATTATTATCTCTCTCGTAATCTCCAAGTTACATTCCCTATACCGAATAATTAAAGTATTAACTCTCATATACTCTTTCGAAATTTGGTACTACATACACTCCTTCTTTACTTGGAGTATGCTAACCATACAGTCATGCACAAGCCACTCTTCAATACTCGTTTGAGTAAGACTCCGCTCTACTTTCTCACAATAAATTGGGTAACCTTTTCATTAAGAGGTACCTTTTTAAATGACTTTCCACAGCCTTTCAATCCCATCTCGTGTGTGTTAGCTCTCGTTGAGCATAAATGTTTGCATTATCGTTATTCTCGCACGACATTCAATACTATACCGTTTAACATTATTTATAGCCGCCCTTCAGGCATATATTATACATATTTATTTTCACATCCTTCTATCTTGGACATTTTTGGGATTTATTAATCAGGGCACCCCTACCCCCTATCATCCCTGCATATATGCACCACTATTGCAAACGTTTTGATACATCACACTCACTCTAAATAATGGGCCTCATTTCATTGGCCTAGTACTAACACCTGGGTATCCCTTAACCCGAATAATTCAAAATTTAATTCTCCCGATACCTGGAAAATTCAATCCTTCTCAAGATTATCCCATCGATCTTCTTGTGGTTATCTCACAATAGTCTCCCTATATTAGTGCCTTATTGCCCTTATTTCGTGGTAGTCTTAAGATTAAGGTGTTTCTAATACACGTAATATGAGTACTATTCTAATTATTTCCCTAGTGGCCAAGACCTCTCTCGACTTCCGACATTTGTTCGGTTTCATGCGTGGGACGTCTTACAAAGCAAAATCCAAATAAGGAACCCTCCCGTTACACTACTCCCTCGCATCGTCGGTCATCGAGATATAACGGTCCAAGGGACACCAACGGGATGTTATAAATCTTATGTAATACCCCGTATTTTTATGCTATATTAATTTGGGGAATTATTAAATTTAATGAGAATTAATTATTTAATAAAAATCCGGAAATTAATTATGTTATAATTATTAACATGATGATAGTTAGTAATTATGGGAAAATTTATTGAATATTACTAATTAGCAAAGTAATATATAATAGTGGTCATATTAAATGCCACGAGTGAATAAAATGACAATTTTAGAAATTTGAGTCGGGACGCGCCCGTGTTGCGTCGGGACTAAATATTGATAAACAAAAGTAAATATTTTATAAGTTGTTCGTATGGTCGTTTTGAGTGCGCCAACGCGTCCGGAAGGGTCGAGATAGTCAGAAAAGTATACCCGAGGGTTTGATTTGGGTCTCGGGGCGTTTTAGGCCTAATTAGTACCCCGGGAGGGCATTTTAGTCATTTTGTATTTTTGGGTAATTAAACCCACGAAAATTAAAGGGGTTATATCAGATGTTTAGGTTATCTCCTAGGGTTAGATAACTCAAAACACTAGAACGGCCATTGTAGAGGAGAGGCACTTAAGAGAGAG
Organism: Sambucus nigra; assembly: GCA_949130495.1. Classification (NCBI taxonomy): domain Eukaryota; kingdom Viridiplantae; phylum Streptophyta; class Magnoliopsida; order Dipsacales; family Adoxaceae; genus Sambucus; species Sambucus nigra. Next base: position 136,122,531 of record OX422218.1, read on the forward strand.
TTACGTTGGAACATAAATGGATACATACTGAATTGTACATTTGGAAGAATAGAGTCCATGAGGGTTACGTAGTAAGTTGGAAAAACCTTTCGAATTAAAGTTAGAAACGAACCATTATACTTGATAGATAATAACGGGAAAATAAGGGTAAATGTTGTGAATGTGGGTTATGGGATAAACCTAAATTGATATAATAAAAGTGGTATATTTATATGATTGTGTATGCATATATTATATACTTGTGATAATCATGCCCGCGCTACTTGCTATCCCTGAGGTTACCGCGCTGGGACAGTCTTATCTCGAATGGGCCTTCATGGGGGATATTGACTCGTACCCTAGAAGATAGAAATCCTAGGTACAGGCTATCGAATCGGTAGTCAGGGTCCTAAGAGATGTGAGGGTATGTGCTGACCTCTTGGACTTGGAAACTATGCTTCGCCTCAATATTGTTTGTGTATGTATTTATACAGTTCGAGAGTGATTCCGAACTTGTATTCCCTTTAGTACGATTGATACGGGGATTGGATAGCAGAGTATGCCCGCACCATAATTTTTATGTGGGGTGCTGTTATAATAGATATATTATACGAGTATTTAATATATTTATGAACTTTTGAAATTTAGGAAACTGCCTACTGTGTTATGGTAAGTAAGACATGTATAATGACTCAAATTGGAAATACTTGTTTTGAAAAGTATAATATGATATTGAAAAACTTTATGAATCAATAAAGTTAAAATGAGCGTTTTGGTACTAAATGAAATAATTCTTTTAAACCACGATGTTGTTAAATCTTAAATCTTGAGAGTCACTAAAGCTAAGTTAAATCCTTGGGGAAAGATAGTGTGATATATGATGAGATAAACCATGGGGAAGGTTAGTGTGATAGGAGTTCACATTATAAGAGATGTGAGAATTTCTCAAGAGAGTGTCGCACTAATATGTTGTTGCATTGGCCTGTATCAAGTTAAATACTTGCTAAATGAATTTTTAAATCATATACACTATCGGGCTCTGACCCGTCTCTATTCCTCTTTCTCTCTTGTATATTTATGTATATATTATAGGTGCCCAACCATAGGGGCGTCTTGTTTAGGATCCCTTGGAAGGAACGCGCTGCAGCTTAGGTGGGAGTTGCAGGCCACTTGCTTAGACGATTTCATTCACTTGATTCCACTTCTATCATTCTCCTTATTGGGCATGTGTCGCCCTTTCCACTATTTATCTGTTTTATTGGGACATTTGTATTTCAGTTATTTCTAGTACTGTTACTTTGGAATTTATTCAGCATGTATGTTTTACTTTAAGTTTTAAATGCTGGGATTTAGTTGTTGAATGTTTAAATTAATTGGATTATATGTTTCAGGATTATTGTGGTGTGATTCTTTAAATATTAAATTGTTGTAGATAATTAAAACTTTATTTTCAAAATAAAATTTGGAAAGTAATGTTTAAAAATTGTTTTGACACTTAACTTAATTAAATAGGGTGTTAAATTTGGAAAAGTTATTTTTACGACAGTGATGCTAAGAATGAACCAACTGTTCACCATGATTTTAATTTAATAAAGGAGTGATCGCTCGATATTTAATTAAGCGGGGTGTCACAGGTGGTATCAGAGCATCATGTTCTTGTGTCCTTACGATCTGTACGGTTTATCTCGTTTCCAGCTTAGCGTCTTTCAATTAGAGCCCTAATAGTAGAATGTTGTATTTATCTTTATGCGTTGGAAATTCGTGCTTCTGCGATTTGTCGATGTGAATATTGAACTTATTCAGATTAAATTTTAATTTTCAGATGGCCCGTCAGGACGAACAAGCTAACGCCATTGGGGAAGTCAATGAGCAAGGACAACTCACACCTCAGGTGTCTGCAAAAGGGGTACCAATCTCCGAATTTGTGGGCATTATGGCACAAGCAGTTACCTCTGCAGTCTTACAGTACCGCGATCGCAACATGCAGCTTAGAGGAGGTAAAAGACCTAGAGAGGCTGGTCAAACTCATGTGACTAAAGTTGACAAATGTGCGAAGGCACCGAAATTGCGACAACAAGCCACTCAAGACCGAGACAGTTCCAGAGGTAACAAAATATTTGTAAAGGGCCAAAAGTGTCGGGGCCAACAAAGTCAGGGTCAGAATGAAGTCACGAATAGATGTTTCAGTTGTGGAATGGACGGTCACAAACGTCAATCTTGTTCGAATCAGACTGAGGAGAAACTACAACCCGACCATCGAGGAATTTCGGGACTCTGCTATAAATGTGTACAGCCGGGTCACAAGTGGAAGGATTGTCCTCACCCTGACATAGTTTTTCCGCAAATTTCTCATCAAGGCCAGCAAGACCAGGTAAAAAGCGAGACTAGTCAACAAAGTAGTGAATTGAGGAAGTTTAGAGGGAGGTGCTTCCAATGTGGCAGAAATGGCCATAGGCGTCAGGATTGCCCAGAGAGGAATGGGGCCCCACGGCAGCAAAGTGCCAGTAACAAACCACAGAAGCCAGCTCCACCAGCCATTCCAACCACCTCAGTTCAGCAGAGGCAATTACAATATGGACGTGTCTGTAACGTCCATCAGATAGCAGCATCTCAGGCACCAACCGAGATAAGAGGTACGTTCCTTATACCTGGTGCTATGGGTTGAATTTTTTTTTATACTGGGGCGACGCATTGTTTTATAGCTACGCATTTTGCGAAGGCCTTAGGGTTGTTTGCCATAGCAGAGAGCACAATGACGTGTGTAGACTCACCACTGGGGAGTGGATCTCTTATCTTCTTTACATGCCGGGGAGGGGGGTAGAGTTTGGTAGTCTGGTATTACCTGCAGACATGTTAGTCTTAGATATGCATGAGCACGATGTTATTATCAGTATGGATTGGCTCGCAGCTTATAGAGCCATAATTAATTGCTTCGGTGGAAACATTGTTTTTGCCATTCCGGGGCAAGAGATGTTTGTAGTGGCGATGCCTCGCCCAGAGGGAGGTTCGACCGCTCATTTGTATTATATAGAGGAAGATGCCTCTAAGGAGGTTGTGATTCCGTTAGACTCGATTCCAATTGTTCGTGAGTATTCCGATGTGTTTCAGGAGATACCAGGCCTACCCCCCAGTCGAGAGATAGACTTTGTCATAGACTTATTACTGGATACTAGACCAATAGCACGCGCTCCATACCATATGGCTCCAGTGGAGATGCGAGAGTTACGAGATCAGATAGAGAAGCTGTTAGGTCAGGGCTTCATTCACAGGAGTATCTTACCTTGGGGAGCTCCAGTCTTATTTGTGAAGAAGAGAGATGGTTCACTGAGGTTGTGTGTGGACTACCGGGAGTTGAACAAGGTCACGATACGGAATAAGTATCCGTTTCCTCGAATCGATGATCTGTTCGACCAGTTGAGGGGATCAACTTTCTTTTCGAAGATAGATCTGAGGTCGGGGTACCATCAGCTACGTATTAGGGAGCAGGATGTTTCAAAGACTGCCTTCTTGACGATATATGGGTCTTACGAGTTCAGAGTGATGCCATTTGGTATCACAAATGCTCCAGCCATATTCATGGACTTAATGAACCGAGTATTCAGAGAGTTCTTGGATCAGTTTGTCATCGTCTTCATAGATGACATTTTGATATATTCACACTCCGAGGAGGATCATGCCGAGCACTTGAGGCAGGTTCTTCAGACTTTACGAGAGCATCAGTTGTATGCTAAGTACGAGAAGTGTGGATTCTGGTTGCGAGAGGTACAGTTCTTGGGGCATGTTGTTTCTAAACAGGGGATAGCAGTAGACCCGAGTAAAGTGTCAACGTTGAGGGAGTGGGGACAGCCCACGACACCGACGGAAGTGCGTAGTTTCTTGGGGTTAGCCGAATACTCAGGAGATTCATTCGGGGATTCTCCAAAATAGCGGGTCCATTGACGAACCTGACTCGTAAAGGGGTACCATATGTTTGGGATGATGCTTGTCAATTGGATTTTGACGAGCTGAAAGACAAGCTTACTTCAGCACCAGTCCTTGCTTTACTGAAGCCGGGTGTGGAGTACCTGGTTTACACCGATGCCTCTTTACGGGGACTTGGGGGAGTACTTTAGCAGGAAGAGAAGGCTATAGCTTTTGCCTCCCGCAAGCTTAAGCCGCATGAGAAGAATTACTCCACCCACGACCTGGAGTTAGCAACGGTCGTTTTTGCACTGCAGATATGGAGACACTATTTATTGGGGGAGAAGTTCCATTTGTTCACAGACCACAAGTCACTGCAGTACCTGTTCACTCAATGAGAGCTGAATATGCGTCAGCGCAGATGGTTAGAGTTTGTGAAGGACTATCAGTTCGACATACAGTATCATCCGGGGAAAGCCAACGTAGTTGCTGATGCATTGATCCGTAGACCGGTAAATGAGGTAGCGGACGTCTGGAAAGTGAAGTGGAAGGAGTTAGGTCACCAGGACGCAGTAGCCCATTCCTTCATATCTGTTATGATAGTCACACCCGAGATTGTTACGAGGGTAATACAAGCCCAAACCACAAACCCATTTTTCCAGGAGAAGATTGTACGACTTTTAGCTGAGGGTGCTGAGTCCTATTCTGTTAGTTCTGATGGGGGTTTGAAGTTTAATGGGAGGTTAGTGGTTCCAGAAGGGGCAGAATTGCGTCATTCAGTGATGACCCAATCTCACGGGTCCCGATTTGCGGTACATCCTGGAGGAGATAAGATGTACCAGGATATGAGGAGGCAATACTGGTGGAGTGGGATGAAGAAGGACATTGCTGAGTTCGTGTCAAAGTGTTCTACCTGCCAGCTGGTGAAGGTGGACCATCAGAAATCGTCAGGATTGCTTCAGCCATTGGAAGTACCCGCGTGGAAGTGGGAGAGTATTTCCATGGATTTTATTATAGGGTTGCCTACATCACAGCGGGGCCACGACTTTATCTGGGTGATTATAGACCGTTTGACCAAGGTGGCTCATTTTCTGCCGGTGCGGACAGATTATACCACGGGTCAGTATGCTCAGTTGTTCATTTATGAGATTGTCAGATTACATGGGGTGCCCCTGAATATTGTGTCTAATAGAGATAAGATTTTCATGTCACGTTTCTAGGAAAGCTTTCAGGAGGCTATGGGTACTGAGTTGAGGTTGAGTTCAGGTTATCACCCACAGACAGATGGACAGACAAAGCGTACTAATCAGATGTTAGAGGATATTCTACGCATGTGTGTTCTTGATTTTGGAGGAGGTTTGGATCCACATCTTCCACTGGTAGAGTTTGCTTATAATAACTCTTATCAGTTTACGATTGGTATGGCTCCATTTGAGGCTTTGTATGGCCGGCCTTGTCGTTCTCCAACTTGTTGGCTCGAGGTGGGGGATAACAAGTTGCTAGGACTATAGGTAATTTAGGAAACCTCCGCGAGGATTGAGATGATTAGGAGTCGCATTCGAGTAGCCCAGGACAGGAAGAAGAGCTACGCCGATGCGAAACGGTTCTTCCGGGAGTTTAATGTGGGGGACCAAGTGTTACTGCGTGTATCTCCTATGAAAGGAGTGATGAGGTTTGGGAAGAAAGGGAAATTAGCCCCGAGGTACGTGGGACCATTTCCCATTATCGAGAAGATTGGGCTGGTAGCATACAGATTGGAACTACCAGAGCATTTACATCGCATTCACGATGTATTCCACATCTCGTCGTTGAGACGGTATCTTCGGGATGATATGGCCCATACTCACATCGCGATAGATGAGATAAACTTGCAGCCTGACAGCTCTTATGAGGAGAGACCAGTGGCTATCCTAGACTATAGTGAGAGGAGATTGAGGTCGAAGATAGTTCCACTTGTACGGGTCCAGTGGGAGCATCATAAAGTGGAGGAATCCACTTGGGAGTGCGAGGCCGATATGCGCGAAAGATATCCAGATTTGTTCTTACCAGGTATGCCTTATTTTCCGAATTTCGGGATGAAATTCCGTTATTAGGGGGGAAGTATGTAATACCCCGTATTTTTATGCTATATTAATTTGGGGATTTATTAAATTTAATGTGAATTAGTTATTTAATAAAAATCCGGAAATTAATTATGTCATAATTATTAACGTGATGAGAGTTAGTAATTATGGGAAAATTTATTGAATATTACTAATGAGCAAAGTAATATATAATAGTGGTCATATTAAATGTCACGAGTGAATAAAATGACAATTTTAGAAATTTGAGTCAGGACGCGCCCGTGTCGCGTCGGGACTAAATATTGATAAACAAAAGTAAATATTTTATAAGTTGTTCGTATGGTCGTTTTGAGTGCGCCAACATGTCCGGAAGGGTCGAGATAGTCAGAAAAGTATACCCGGGGGTTTGATTTGGGTCTCGGGGCATTTTAGGCCTAATTAGTACTCCGGGAGGGCATTTTAGTCATTTTGTATTTTTGGGTGATTAAACCCACGAAAATTAAAGGGGTTATATCAGATGTTTAGGTTATCTCCTAGGGTTAGATAACTCAAAACACTAGAATGACCATTGGGGAGGAGAGGAGAGAGCTTTCAAGGCATTCCAAGGCTCAAAACTCACCCGTTTGCACCGCCGCCACCGCCAACGCGTAGATCGCGAGACGAGGAACGCAACCACACCAAATTCAACACCAAACCAGATTTCTGAAAATCCCAAGCAAGTGTTTATCTTTCTTATTTCGTTGATGCGTCATCCATATTAGTTTAGGAATTATTAGGATGAGATTTATGGAAGAAAAACCCAATTTGAGATGGGAAATTTTCATGTAGTGATGATTTATATGATATTCTGAAAACCCTTTGTCATGTAGAGGATTAAACCAAGAAATTATGATGTTTTATGAGAAGGAAATTCTGGAAAAGATTTGTTAGAACCATGTTTAAGAGAAATCTAGGGTTCTTGATATTTATATGAATTGTGGGCTGTTAATCCATGTTTAGTGACGGAAATTGACATGTTTTACGTAGGAAATGCATAATATTATGTTAGGATGTTAGTAGTATAAATATTTGGACGTTTGGGAATGCAAAAACTTGAATTTGGATGAAGATATGTGTTAGAACCCGTAACTGCAAAACTACAGAAATCGCAATACCTGTTTGATCGATCGATCGAGCCAAGAGCTTCGATCGATCGTGCCCCTAACCTCGATCGATCGACCCCTCCTGGCAGACTTAAGTTTCCCCTTTTAAAATTGTTAAATTGATTCGAAATGAAGAAAACTCCTTAGACATCCTTGTTAAAATAATTTGGGAGATAATGATGACCAGTAAGATTCATTAATGAATAAGAGACCTTTAATGTAAGGCGAAATCTATATTTTTGGGATATTTTGCATAAGGGACAATGTAAGTATATATGAAAGGGGAGAGGCACTTAAGAGAGAGTTACGTTGGAACATAAATGGATACATACTGAATTGTACATTTGGAAGAATAGAGTCCATGAGGGTTACGTAGTAAGTTGGAAAAACCCTTCGAATTAAAGTTAGAAACGAACCATTATACTTGATAGATAATAACGGGAAAATAAGGATAAATGTTGTGAATGTGGGTTATGGGATAAACCTAAATTGATATAATAAAAGTGGTATATTTATATGATTGTGTATGCATATATTATATACTTGTGAAAATTATGCCCGCGCTACTTGCTATCCCTGAGGTTACCGCGCTGGGACAGTCTTATCTCGAATGGGCCTTCATGGGGGATATTGACTCGTACCCTAGAAGATAGAAATCCTAGGTACAGGCTATCGAATCGGTAGTCAGGGTCCTAAGAGATGTGAGGGTATGTGCTGACCTCTTAGACTTGGAAACTATGCTTCGCCTCAATATTGTTTGTGTATGTATTTATACAGTTCGAGAGTGATTCCGAACTTGTATTCCCTTTAGTACGATTGATACGGGGATTGGATAGCAGAGTATGCCCGCACCATAATTTTTATGTGGGGTGCTGTTATAATAGATATATTATACGAGTATTTAATATATTTATGAACTTCTGAAATTTAGGAAACTGCCTACTGTGTTATGGTAAGTAAGACATGTATAATGACTCAAATTGGAAATACTTGTTTTGAAAAGTATAATATGATATTGAAAAACTTTATGAATTAATAAAGTTAAAATGAGCGTTTTGGTACTAAATGAAATAATTCTTTTAAACCACGATGTTGTTAAATCTTAAATCTTAAATCTTGAGAGTCATTAAAGCTAAGTTAAATCCTTGGGGAAAGATAGTGTGATATATGATGAGATAAACCATGGGGAAGGTTAGTGTGATAGGAGTTCACATTAGAAGAGATGTGAGAATTTCTCAAGAGAGTGTCGCACTAATATGTTGTTGCATTGGCCTGTATCAAGTTAAATACTTGCTAAATGAATTTTTAAATCATATACACTATCGGGCTCTGACCCGTCTCTATTCCTCTTTCTCTCTTGTATATATATGTATATATTATAGGTGCCCAACCATAGGGGCGTCTTGTTTAGGATCCCTTGGAAGGAACGCGCTGCAGCTTAGGTGGGAGTTGCAGGCCACTTGCTTAGACGATTTCATTCACTTGATTCCACTTCTATCATTCTCCTTATTGGGCATGTGTCGCCCTTTCCACTATTTATCTGTTTTATTGGGACATTTGTATTTCAGTTATTTCTAGTACTGTTACTTTGGAATTTATTCAGCATGTATGTTTTACTTTAAGTTTTAAATGCTGGGATTTAGTTGTTGAATGTTTAAATTAATTGGATTATATGTTCTAGGATTATTGTGGTGTGATTCTTTAAATATTAAATTTTTGTAGATAATTAAAACTTTATTTTCAAAATAAAATTTGGAAAGTAATGTTTAAAAATGGTTTTGACACTTAACTTAATTAAATAGGGTGTTAAATTTGGAAAAGTTATTTTTATGACAGTGATGCTAAGAATGAACCAACTTTTCACCTTGATTTTAATTTAATAAAGGAGTGATCGGCCGGTATTTAATTAGGCGGGGTGTCACATCTTACCTCATTAACCTACCAACGTACTTCTACAACTATATCCTTTCATCTTAACGAAATGGAAAATCTAACTAATCGGGCACGTACTCTCTGCAAAAGTGCTACGAACATTATACCCAAAACGTATTTCCTCTTAATTTTCCTTCTATTTAAGGCCTGGATATACGTCTCAAATCGATTTCCTTCACCTTAACTCACCCACACACTGGCGGTGAGAGAATAATTTCAGTGCTTCTTCGTAGCACTTATATCTCTATATAATTATAAAGTCATCAAACGGCTCTCACTGTATAGTATTTTCTCTACATTATGTGACTTATCGTCAAAACCAACATCCTTGCATTATATAACATCTCTCCACTCCCGACGTCGTTAAGGTTTGTGCGTGGAGCGTCTCGCAAGCGAAATCCAAACAAGGAACCCCTCCTATACACTATTACTTAACTTTGTCGGTCGTGGAGGTCCGCTAATTCAAATATTCCACTCGGATAATCCTATCTCTCCTATTGACAAAAATGTGGTCAGAACTCTTAATTCTTTCCAGGAGCCACACCACCAAGTGCTTGTACTAACACTAAGTCCTTAGCGCAAACAACAATGAGCTTAAACTCACAGCTCAACAATAAATCCTACATACCTTAAATTATATCTATAAGGTCCCCATGCACTCAAATCATGGTAATGAAACATCTCCTCATCGAAGTTCCATCTAAACTTATAATCAAGGCGAGCTCATCCAGAATTTATCTCGCATTCCATTCTTTAATATGTACGTATATATATCTTTCACATCTCATATCAATATATATATATATATATAGATTATACTATACACATCAAGTATATCCATACTTATATATCACACACTATATAAGTATAATAACCATCCATCAGAGCTATAACTCAATGGATGTAGTTTCTAAATGCTATCATCTTCTAGGGAATTACTCACACATCATCCTGGGTTCCAGCGGTCGGACTATCACACCGACTTGGTAAAAAAAAAACAAATCACAACGAATGGGAAATGATCATAGTTCCTCCTCGAAAATGAGAACGAAATATACCCAGCACGTCTCATTCTTGATAAAAATCACATAATATAAAATGGACATTATGACCTGGGGCTATATGCTCCCTGCTCCTCAAGCCAGGGGCCTCACACAAAATGCATAACTTCCCATGATAGCACTAGAGGGGTATGTTTCATACAAATATACAAATCACATACAGATATATTTAAACATATCATATATACGTCTCAATATGCTCGTATATATATATATATACACACACAATATATATAATCTAGCTAATCGTGTATATCTCTCGTAACATTAGCCCATATTTCCTGAATATACATATTCGATTTAATCCCATAAGTATTCACTTATAATACAAATAAATATTAAGCTTATCACAACTAGCTCGTATCCCAATTACAACTGACATTCCAATTCAAATCCCAAGAGTCTTTATCCCATTAGACTCTTAAAAATCACGAAGTCTCACAAATTTAATTTTTATTATTGCAGATTTCACATCTTGCACTAAAACAACTATAACTCGCTCTACATAAGTCCAATTACTAGTGAGTCTATCATTCCATTGGAGAAGCCTTTTTATCCATTGTACCTACCTTACTCCGGTACTACGTTCACTTAACCATGTCACTCTTTATTCATCGTCGGTCTCTGACCGATTCTTATGTGAATAACCTAAAAACTGCATTCACTTTATTCTTTCTAAATCAAGGTAATTTGCAGTTTAAAACCATCTGTAAGATTAATTTATGAGCAAAATATCATGCTCCTCTAAATATGATGACATTCGTTCCCACCATTTCACATTGCTCCAATAAGTGGAAAAAAAAATCTCAAATTTTCACATATGGGTATTTCCATTCCCAACTCTAAGCCAAATCTTCCGATCCTTCAACTTCCTAGAAGTGAAATTACACTATTTCCACCTAGCTCAACTTCAACGCACGGTCCTCATCAAAGACCTCTTAAGCTTTTTCCCCATCTAAATTCACTGGGTAATTCAAGTTTAGCACCATTATCTACTATAGCGGTGCATAGATAATTATAATTACTATTCTATAGTAGTCATTGCAGCAAGCCAAGATAATATCGCAAGGAAAATTTGACCTTTACCGCGGTCCTCATTTCCAACATCAACTTATAGCTCTAACTAAGCCCCGCCTCCTGCTACCCTCACAATGGACTTCCATGGTCGCCCTTCGTCGATCAACACACGAATCCCGAACGAGCGCGCAAAAGATTTACTATAATGGCAGGAGAACGAAATCTCATAAGAGGATATCAACAATCCTAATCATAAGGCTCTATATCAAATCAAAAGCAACGCTAAAAGCGTAGTACGTCCGGACAGATTCCTAAGGACACTAGAACCTGATGCTCTGATACCACCTGTGACACCCCGCTTAATAAAATACCGGGCGATCACTCCTATATAACATTAAAACAGGAGTCTCATATGGTTCATTCTTAGCATCACTGTCGAAAACTAATTTAATTACTAATATCCTATTAGGCTGGCGTCAAAATTTTAAATTAACAAATATTTTTAACCAAACCATTCAAATAAAACAATTACAACAGTTTACATGCACCAACTGAAATGAAATAAAATAAAATAACCGAACACTCGGTACAATAATACAGCCAAATCGAATGTCGCACTAAAAGGCGATAAAAGAATAAATGAGTACAGTTGGGCCATAAGCCCGAATATTTCTACAATACCTCCTATCTAGATCTCAATGATGGAAGCGTCAAATATAAACTTGCTTGCATCCACAGCTGCTGCAGCAAACGTCTGACTCGAAAGAATCATCGTTCAGGCGTCCCTGTGTCTGGACACCTATATATATATAGATATAGAAAAAGGGAAAATAGATAAACGGGTCAGAGCCTAATTTTTGAAAACATTTTTAGAAAGTACTCCATATTTTAAAATATGTTTTTTCTCATATTTAAACTGGTATCGCTCTCACATGAGATACACCTCACCCCTCTTCTAACAGTGCACAACTAGCGCATACCATTTTAAACAACCTAGTTAAGCTACCCTGCCTAACTAATGTAATTGCCCATCTTCTAATAAACCTCACCAATTCGGGTACTAAGGACTAAACTTCTCCCCATTCCCAACATTACGTTATGTTCGTGCGTGGGGTGTCTCACGAAGTGAAATTTAAACAAGGAACCCCCCCGATACACTACTACGTGACAATGTTGATCATCAGGATCCATTAGGCCTTCAGTACATAACATATTTATACCATCCCATATTTATTGATAGTTCTCATTACAACTTATGATCCATATTCATATAAATCCGGATATAAATCTACCGGAAGGAGTATATAACTTTATTCATTCTTCTCCTTTTTATATAGGGTTAGATTATATGATATCTCATCTCATATTAGATTATATGATATCTCATCTCATATATATACAATATACTTTTCACAACAAGTATATTAGTTATCCATATAGGACACCAAACAAGATTTCGATATACGCACATTATTCTCTTTATGCATACACATCAATATATATAACAATATATTGCACTATTGTACCCTAGTTAAGAAACCCCTTGTATCGTTATAAAGTTGAAGCATTTATTCTTGACTTATCTACTTATATGCATAGTAGAAAGTTCCCATATAAATATACGTATATATATTAGTCACACATATAATATATATACTAACGGCACCCCACATAAGATCTATGGTGCTGGCATACTCTATTATCAAGTCCCCGTATCACACAAACTAAGGGAAATTCTAGTTCGGAATCACTCTCGAACTGTATTAACACAAAACACATACAAATGGAGGCGAAGCCTAGTTCCAAGTCACTAAGAGGTCAGCACATACCCTAATGTCTCTTAGGACCGTCTGACTATCAATCAGATAGCCTGTACCAAGGATTCCTATGTTATAGGGTACAAGTCAATATCCCCCATAAAGGTCCCATCGAGATAAGACTGTCCCGGTGCGGTAACCTCCGTGATAGCAAGTAGCGCGGGCATGATTTTTACACATATATAATATAAGGGCATACTCATAGCTCACATATAATACATCCCATATGTAGTATATTTATATCTTGGATATCCTACGCATTTATCAATTTTACCAATTTTCAATATATTATTTTCTAAGCTTTTCTCACCGCACAATGATTATATCAACAACATCGATATATATTATTTATCTCTTCTCAAATTTATGGCTATAATCTCCAAACTCTTATAGCGATAGCCAATAGCCTCGAATATTCTCATTCATAATAATATAAGCCGCCACACAATTAAAATACCCCAATACTTATTCCCTTATTTAATATTCAAATCACACCTAAATATCTCTTTAAGTATTATTCCTCACGAACACCCCTATTTGGGTAAATCTTGGATTTTACTTTCAACTAATCCAAAATACACGCCTTAATAAAAAAAAATATTTAGAAGTCCCCACACTGTTTTTAGGAACCCCAAATATTTATCTCCAAATAATTTTAGCATTTTATTTTTCCAATTTCCGAGTGCATTTTCGAGTTGGTGATTTAACCCCGGAACTGCCATCTTATAAAAATCATAACAATTTGAAGAAAAATAAAAAAAATACGCAGTCAGTGCCCAGGCGACCGTATCGAAAAGATCTACAACTTTTGTGTTTGACCGAGAGCTGAATCGGCTGTCTTCCTATCCGAAACAGTCCGGAAGTGATGCTGGTCACTATTCACCTTCTTCTCTAAAAATCCAATCCTCCATTAAAACACCTCCAAGCTTTTTATCTCCTCTCTCATCATCATTCAACCTCAAATAACCATAAATATACACATTCAATGGGTTCTAATCATCCTAGAACCCAGCTCCAACAATTAATTTCAAATAAATTTCAAGTTTCTCAAATTGGGTATAAATCGAGTTATATCCGTTTTAATCTTTCGAAAACCCGTTTGATCCACGAAATTTCAACCCAAAAATCTTTAGTTTTATACCAACTACCATATGAGATATTAAACATACTAAATTATAAAGCAATTTAAACACTTGCCTCGTGGATTAAATTCGACGACCACGAGTCGAATCTCGCGAATTTTGGCCGAAAATCTCTTCTTTTCTTCTCTTTTCTTCTTCTTCTTCTTCTTCTTCTTCTTCTTCTTCTTCTTTCTTCTCTTCTTTCTATCTTCTCTCTCTCTCTCTCTCTCTCTTAGGGCTGATATTTGGGGGAAATGAGGTCTGCCACCTCTTTAAATCCAAAATTGGGTATATACCCAATTGTTAAATGACTCGTGTACTCATTTACGAGTCCCTACTAGTCCAAAAATGCCTGGAACCCATATACTATCCTCGGTTACTCTATTTTGACTATCTCGGCCATTTCAAACCCAATGGCAGAGTCGAAATCTCCATCCGAGTCACTTAACTAAAATTCACTATTTTGACCCAACACGTTCAATACGCGTGTTTTCCAATTTAAAATACTTTTCTTTGTCGCTTTACCCAACTACGACATGTAATAAATATAATCTACTCATATACTTAGTCTCGAAATATAATCCACGTAAATATTAATCTGTCACTCGGAAACTAATATTTACTATTCACTTTATAATATTGAATTTATTTAATTTCACTCATTAATCCCAGAATTACTATTCATAATAATTCCTCAAATTACTAAATTAAATTCATAGTGTAATTCAAATACCTGTAAAAGTGCGGGGTATTACATAAGTACCTCGACTGGTTATAAAATAAGTCTTCTCCCTATTAAAGGACTTCATCATATTCTAGGTGTATCCTAAATAGACGTCCGTGAAGCTAAGGGGCTCATGGCTTGAAGTTAAATCAACTAGCTGGTTAATCCCGAGTAATGGATAGTGATTATTCGGGCACGCCTTGTTAAGGTCCGTGAAATTGATGCATATCCTCCATTTATTATTCTTCTTACGCACCATCACTATGTTTGACAACCATTATGGGTATTTAACGTCTCGATGAAATTAGCCTTCTGAAGGTTGAGTACCTCCTCCTGGACGACTAAGTTTTTCTCGACATCAAAAACCCTTCGCTTTTGCTTAACTGGCTTCGCTCCTTTCGTCACACTCAACTTGTGAAAAATGAAATCGGGATCAATCCCGGGCATGTCTTCATGGCTCCATACAAACACATTCTTGTGTTACCGCAAGAAGTTTATGAGCACCTGCCTTAAATGGGGATCTAGTGACGATTCGATCCGGACTGTCTTCTATGGGTTATCGGCGTCAAGATGAATTGTCTCAATTTCTTTGACTACCTGTCCTCTCTAGTAGGTGGTCATGAACTTCTCTGCCTTTTCTGGTCGGCGGAGGTGTAATAGCACTCTCGTGCCTCTGCCTGGTTGCCCTTGGTGACCCCGACTCTGTAATGAGTTGGAAACTTTAATCACTAGTGTACTGTGGATAGGACGACCTCAAATTTCCTCAGACCAACCCTTCCTAGTATCATGTTATAAGCAGACAACACGCTTTTGTCTAGGACGAAGAATCGAACATTCTCAATTTGACATGTTGCCCTGTGCCCACTCTGACCTCGAGTTCAACCATTATTAATGGGTACACCTTTTCCCCTAAAAAGCTGATCAAGGGTCGGTGTTACGGTGTTAACTTACTATCTCAGAGCTTCAACCTTCTTAAACATTTGTAGAATATAACATCTGTAAAATAGCCATTTTCAACCAACACTCTGGAGACTCTACCTTCATACATCATCATAGTGATGACTAGAGGGTCATCATGAGAATATTTCACTTTAGATAAGTTGTCTTTAGAGAACCCGATGATTAATTTATCCTTTTTTACCTTGTGAGGGCGCTTGTCCACCTCTACAACCATGTTGATCTGCCATACATGAGCACAAGCCTTGTCCTCGTTCAAATAAGCCTTCCTTTCAACATGGTTTTCTCCCCCACCTGCATATCCTCCAGTAATGAACTGACTCCCGAAGGATATCATTTCAACCTTATGTACGGGTTCCTTAGGATTTTTAAGGAGACCTGGATCGTCATTTGAGTCATAATTCCTCCTTTACTTCTTATCGTCTGCTCTGCGACACGGTGACTTTGATCGTCTCCTGGCCTTGCGATCGTCAGAATCTCGTCGGCCATCCTTGTCCACATACCTGGATAATTTGCCTCTCCTAATTAGGCACTCGATCTCATTCTTCAGGGAGATGTAGCTATCAGTGTTGTGGCCATGATCCTTATGAAACTCACATTACTTTCTTCTATCCTGCCTATTCGTCGGTGCCTTCAGTTTCCCATGCCATTTGAGGTCTCTTGCTTCCATGGATTTCCTCAAGAATCTGATGGATGCCAATTATTAGCAGAGTATATTCATCATACTTATTTATCTTTTCAACCTTCCGATCTTTCTGCTCTTTCTTTTTGTTTTCCTTACTAGACGATGACTTGGGCTAGTTAGACTCCTTGGTAGCCATAGCTTCTTTGCCGTTCATGATTTTTCCTACTTTAGCTAAAAACTCTGTCATCGTCCTGGGTGATACCTTTGCTAATGACCAAATTAGATTCCCCTACCTTATCCTGCTCATAAAAGCAGTTATAGCAGTCTGCTCATTTTAATCTACCACCTCTAGCTTTTCAGCATTAAGGCGAGTGATATAATCACGAGTGCTTTCATCGGCCTTTTGCCAAACACTAAGTAGATGGACCACTCTCTTCCCCAATTTTGTGCCAAAATAGAAGTTACTGACAACAGGTCAACCAACTACTGGAAATTGGATATTTATCCTCGGGGAAAGTTATTGTACCAGATTTGAGCCGAATTAGTGATTATACTGGAGAAAGCTCAGCATCACATCTCTTTAGGAATGGAATAAATATCTACAACGGTATATTAACGTGAAGAGATGGATCTATATTTCTATCATACTTTGGCGTGATAATTGGTGGCTTGAATTTGGCCGGAGTGGGATATGCAACAACAGATGGGACAAATGGAGGCCCCTTCACGAAATCCTTTTACAAAGGGTTCTTTGACCTTTCCATCTCTCTAAGCCAATCCTCTAAGTGTTGGATGAATCCCTTCCATGGTTGGTTATCCTCTTTGCTTTTTCTGCCTGCTTGCTTAGTGGCTCGAGCTTGGCTTTCAGTTGAGCTCTCTTCTTGAGCAGTCTACTCAGGTATGGATAATGCCTTGAAAGATCGATGGGAGCCCCCTAATGACAAATCTACTTCGATTTCCTCTAATCTGGTCACGACCACGAGGTATTACTACTGCCTGCCCGTGATTGCAATATGGAATCAATCAATCAATCAAACATTGGGCCTATGCTCAACCTTTCCACTATATTGGGACGCTCTTTAGAGAATGATTGATCATCCTAATAGCTGGGTGGCTAGATAGAGGATGTAGCTCTGGGGTGGTAAGATTGATCATGTTGGGATTCGAATCTTAGGGTGGAACTGGTGTTCCCATGAGATCCAATGCTCAGCCTCCCAGGGTTCTCCATATCTTTCTTGCGATACACTTGCCTCCCGTCTCTATAGGGAAGGAAAACTTCCTCCCGTGCTTCACAACTTCTTCAGCTCAGGGATAATGATATTCGGGTTGGGATGTGCTGGCCTGGCCTAAAGAGAGTGTGTTAACTGCTTGACACTCTCTTGAATCACCTCTTGTCCCTTGGCCAGACTCATATTTAGGTTGTGTAACTTTCCCATCCCTATGGGTGTGGATGGTGTTTGGACCTCCGCCATACGGCTACTCTCAGGATTATCTGCCATTCTCAGGTGTTTTAAGGTGTAATGAACGAAATAATTCAGGTAGGGATCACAATGGCTTATCATTTACCACAGACGGTGCCAATTTGTTATCGTCCAAAAATGGTGATAGGAAATAAATGAAAAATAACTGAGAGAATAAATGATAAAGAGAATGGGGATGATAGATAATGAGAATGAGACGTAATTTATGTGGTTTGGCCCTAAGATGGAAATCTACATCCATGGGTGCAACTAATTCTTCTTCTACCATTATTAGGCATACAATTAGGGTTGTTATGATTACATAATGGTTGATCCTCCTTTTCCATGTGGGTTTGCCCTATATTTATAGGCGATTTTGTGGAGAATATTTAGGGGATAGGTGGACTGCCTTTATAGGTCAGGGAGTTACATAAATGTGATAAGTGATTGATAACAAATTGATATGGCTTAGATCCTGTGCAGGTGTTCTGAGATGGATGCGAGTAATAATCACAGAAAAATCATGTTTCCCTTATTTCCACGTGACTAGTGAGAATTTCATTAGGTATATCTGTGAACACGAACACATGGTGTAAGTAATTGTACTAAAGGAGGACAATTTCCCATTGAGGATGGATGAACAAGCTGGTACCTGAACCGAAATTATAAAACTTACTCTTATAAATCTCTCCCTTAGCTATTCTAGTACAAAACACAAACAAAAAACAAATAATCCCTAAGACAAGTACAACTAATTTCCTCCCAAACCCGAAAAGGAAAAAACACTTGTGACATTATCTTCAACTGAAAGTCTTGATCATCCAGTCCATGAAATAATTAAGGCAAAAGATACCTACACTCATGAAGCAAAAGAAATTCTGTGACACATGGAGTTTAAAGAAAAAACAAAACCCCCTCTCAATATGTTCTCCCCCTTTTTGTTCGTAATAGTCAAAGGGTTAAAAAGTAAACCTGAAATGTTAACATAAAAATTATTCCAAATATTAAATATCATCACAAAGAATAACAATTAAGAAAATTCAATGAAACTACAATGAAGTAACAAACTATTTATGATTTTTTTAAGATTTTGAGATTTTTGTGTATAAAAAGTACATATAAGTACAAATACAGACAATCACACCATGTAGTAGCAAGAGAATATTCAAATCATGGAAATGGAATGAAATTTTATGAACTTAAAGCATGAAAAAATCAAAATAGGCATACGAAGAAAAAGGTGCACAAAGTCAGTGAGATACTCTTAAAGAAAGAACTCAATTAAACCTTTGGTGTAAAATTATTGTACGAAGTGAAGTTGACTTAACTTGTGCAAAATGTCATTAATGTTAATGCTTCTCAAATCTATAATTCCAAACTATTTAATGTTTTTAAAGTAAGTTTATAGTGGAAACCATTGGTCTTCAACTTATAACACCGGTAAAATCTCACATTTTAAGAATACACTCTCAAAACTTTCGAAGGAATCATAATGCTCATGATAGAGAAGCATCAATGAAATAAAAATTGGCCTTAGCACTTCTATTTTTGTGTGCCAAAATTATCTTTTAGCCTCTTGTCAATGGTGGACTTTAATGCGAAGAAGATTGCTTCTTTCATAGTCCTTTTCCATTTCTTTAAACAAAAATCAAATTTTTCCGGGAAGGAAAATCCGGGCAATGGTTATAAGAAGCACAATTTGTTCCTAGTATATTTGGTTCTCTTTTAACTATGATTGAGGTGGAAACACCGTATTCATCATATGACAACCAAATACAATGTTAAAAAAGTTTTTGCAAGTGTGCAATAAAGATAATATAAAGAGTCTAGCATGAATGAAGTAATCATCAAAGAACAACGAAATGCTAAACATGCATTATTAAGAACACTAAAGAAATGAAGCCAAATCTCCTAACATCATGAATAAGTCAAATTAATGGATGGAATGTTATTGTGATTTGAACATCTTAAATGCGCATTTTTATATGGTGTGAAACAAAATACAAAAATCTTTTTGAATTTTTTCAAAGTTTCAGTAAAAAAATAAAATATTTTTGAAAAGAAAAGGAAACCTTTTTGGATGTTTTCAAAAAATATAAACATGAAAATACAATCTAGTAATAGGGACAAAAGATAGCAAAATTATAAACACCCTATATTATATACGAGTCTTAACCTCAATCATTAGTCCGAGAGGTATTCTCAAAAGGATTAGACATACTTTGAAATTCCTCCATCAAACATTGAGAATTCTTGACTAAGAACTCCATTGATCTCGAAGGCTAGAAAAGTCTCTATGGTAATGTGTGGGAGCATGTGTGGAAGAGACTCTCCCTAGCTTAAATCAAAATCCCCTAAGGTGACCTCTTTATTTGCAGTGGGTATAAACATATATTTGTTTGGGTCAACCTTAGTTAAGATGCCTAGAATGAGATTTCCTTGGTGGGTTATGTCGAGGTCCATAAGGATCCATCAAAAATTTAGGAACCGATTTGAGTATGGTATTGAAAGTGGGTGCACCATCATAACCTATCCCTTACCTCTCGTTAAAACCTAGCATGGGATCGATGAACGTCTTTCCAACATTCTTAGATGTGTCCTCTAAAGTGACCTTGATATTTCGAGAACGTTTGAGATCTTTCTCGAGATAGGAAACATGGGTTTCAAGTTTCTCATGAGTCTCTAATGATGCTTAAAGATATCTCACAAGACTATCCACTTTATTGGTCAAAATGGTCTTTTCCCTACTAAACAAAATAAGTTTCTCACAAAAAGAAATTTCAAATTTTCAAGTTGACTCATAGAGGCCTCACCCCCTCTCGAAAATTTCAAATCCTTTTCTAAAGTCAACATCCAAACAGTCAAATTTTTATTTTTCATTTTGGTTTTTAAGACTCTGTGTAAAGTTCGGTGTAGGAATGTTGGAGACCACGTTCTCCCTCACCCAAATTCTTATCATCACCCTCACTTTCTTTACAATGATCCGACATATTGTTAAGACTATCACGTTTAGAAATGTCCTCACTGTCATAGGATGTACTAGAAGTACTAACGTGACTAGCCATGAATGCACATAAATTAGGTTCATGTGGTAATTCATCCTCGAAATCTACCGACTCGACATCACTTAAAGTGACATTTTATGCAGAGTTTCCTTTGTCTTGTCTCTTAAGCCTAGTGGGACACTCATGGGCTTTATGTCCTCTCCTTTTGCACTCATAACATATCTCTGATTCAACTTTCCTGGGGAACTCACCTCTAGCTCTCTATCGATCATTCTCAAAAACATTTTTGCTCGCTTTGAATTTTTTTATTTTTCTCAAAACTTTTATTTTTTACTTTTGAAAAATTATGTTTATTGAATTTATGAATTTTTTTGAAATTATTTGAAAATAGCGCAGGACCATCTAGATCAATTTCGGAATCCATGTTAGAACCTTTTCTTTTTGATTTAGCTTTTAAAGCTATACCTTCCTTTTTCCTTTTGGTTTTGGGGAACATGTCTATTTCATAAGTCTCATGATCACCTACGAGATCTTCTAACCTAATCGTGTCTAAAATTCTTAAAAATTTTAGGACAATGACTTTAGCACTAAACGAGGTGGAAGAGACCTTACAATTTTCTTAACCACTCTCATTTCATGATTTCGCTCATCCAAATTACAACTACAATTCACAATATCAGACAAATGTGCATGGAATTCATCAAAAGTGTCATTTCATTCAAGTGTATGGGCTCAAACTCTATGGTGAGATTTTAAATCTTAGAACATTTCACAACATTGGTACCCTCATGAATGAGTTGTAGGCATCCCATGATTCCTTAGACGTGGTACACATCATGACATGATAACAAATTTCGGTTGTGATAGCACCACAAATCGCACTTAAGCCCCGAGAGTTAAAGTTACTCCATCTAAAATATCCTCGTTCCAAGTAGTGATCAATTTGAGACAAATTACATCTTCATTAGCCACAGTGGTGGGAGTCCACCCCCTCTCAGTAGAAATCCATACACGCTCATTGATCGACTTCAGAATTGCTCTCCTTTGAGCTTTTGAATGGACATAGTTATACCCATTAAACATAGGTGGCCTATTGTATAAGTTATCTATATAACCACCAAGATTAATCTAGGTAACTTGTAAAAAAAAGCTCTAATACAAATTTGAAAAACATAGAGTGGTATAATTATATGTATAAATTGTAAACTAGGTCACACGCATACCAAATTGAATTTAGTCCAAATTTTATCTTGTTAAATCAGGTGGACCTAAACATGCAAGAAATTGGAACTAAATGTAAAAAATCAGAACCTAACAAATAAAAGATAGGAGATCAGGAAAAATCCCTTTCGAGAAAACCTATATTTTAGCACCATGTACAACCGAGTATTACAGAACGACAATTATAGACTTACAAAATTTAAAGATCCACTAAGTGATGTAGTAATGTCTTGACTCCTTGTTGTTGACAACAAATGATGCTGATCCAACACCGCCCCATAACAAGCTCCACTTTCCTCATTATCCACCGATCAATCTCAGGAATCAATATTCCTAACATTAACAGTAGAGAATTAACTCTACAAGGGTATGAGAATGTGTGGTATTCTTTTAGGGTTTGATAAATGCTCAAAAAATCATCCAAGGTGTTAGATTTGGAAAACAAAGGAGTTTTAAACAAACTAGGGTTTGGAGACCTTTTGGATATGTATGAGAAAATAAATTTCGCCAAAAGTTTTGAGAAAAGATGATCGCAAGACCCCCTTTTTTTTAGAAAACACGAATTTTGAGAAAGCATAAATTTTGAAAAATCCTATTCGAATGAAAATAGGACCTCGTTCAAACGAAGAAGATAACTTATTCGAACCAAGGTAAAACTCTTTCGAACTAAGAGCCAATCTCGTTCAAACCAGCTTCGAATGAGCTTCAAACAATAATAATTCTATAAATAGAAAAATTTCGTTTGATATTTGCTTGAACGAACTCTCAATCTCATTCAAATGAAGGCATAAATTTGTTCGAATGACTTAAAAATAAAAAAAAATCTTTAAAAAAATTATTTTAAAAACATTCCTTGAACAAATTATAAAAGCAAACCCTGAATGAAGTGTTTACACATAATCAAAACCAAATACATTCTCGATTAATGTAGAAGCGATCTCAATTATTTCGATGTTTGATGGTTTCTCAATCACTAATTTGTCTTCACTTGAATCTCTTGAGAAGTACATGATGATGAAGATGTAACAAAATATGCCAAAATAAAATAGATGATGAAAAATTATAAAACTATCTCTTACAATGTTTAAGGGATTACCATTTATCTCATTAGTATAAGTTAACTTTGTGATGATGGTCTCCCTGTGAGTTTCACAATAGGTGAATACTTGGTGAGAATGGAAGACAATTGTGATTTGATGTGAGGTGTTTGGTCTAGGGAGAATTGTTATGTTCTCATTCGTGAACAAAGTGTTGTGTGTCAAATTGCGAAGGTAAAATCGGCTGATTTGTGACATCAAAGGTTAAAACACGTTAATTTTTATGATTTGGAGAGTTTTGAAAGAAGGAAAAAGTTAAAGGTATTTCAAAGTTAGGAAAATCAGTGAGAAATGTATGTGGTACTTTTCAAAAAGGAAAGAAAATAAAAAGTTACAGCAAAAAGTTCTGTGAGATTAATTCCTCTAGGTCGTAGAGTTTGTTCATGTAAATTTGTTGTGCACCTAAAAATAGCGAGTATTAGAGGGAAGTGATATTGTTTTGTGTGGTGTATGATTATTCGAGATTCACATATGTACAGTTGATGAGAGAGAAAATAATCTTTTATGAGATTATTGTCGTAGTTTATAAGATGATTCAAAATGAATAATCTTTACCCACTGTGAGATTAAAGGGTGATCATGGTTTCAAAAACATAGATTCAAAAGTTAAGAAATATGATGAAGATGGAATTTAATATTAATTTTCTATCATTATAACTCCATAAAAAATGGGGTTATTAAGAGGAAAAATAAAACACTATAAGAGATGCCTAAGTGCATGTTTAAAGGAAAAAAATTACCTAAGAAACTTCATATCGAAGCAATGAAAATGGCGGGTTATACTTCAAATAGGGTTTTTCTTGGACCCTTTACCCAAAAGACTCCATATGAACTTTGGAAAGGAAGGAAGCCAACAATTAAATACTTCTAAGTGTTTGGTAGTAAGTTCTACATTCTTCATGATATTGAGTATTTGACCAAGTTTGACTTAATCAGTGAAAAAGGGATATTTCTTGTCTATTCTCAAAATAGATGAGAATGTAAAGTGTTTAACTTGGAGAATAAAAAGTGATGGATACATTAAATATGGTGGTTGATGATGATGTCTCACTTGTGAGCATTATGGATAATGAGGTTAAAGATGGGGATTTAGATCCTAAGATTTTTGAAGGTAGAAATGTTCATGTAGGAGAGTTTAGCCTTTCTAGGAGAAAAATCAAGGGAACCTATTCCCAAAATAAAATTAAAGGTGAGCGAGATATTAGGGTTACTAGATGGGTTCAAAGAGATCACACTCCATCTAGAATCATAGGAAATATTTAGAGTGATTTCAGAAAAATAAATAAACTCTTAAATGAACTCCATTTTTAATGCTTCACATCTCAAATCGAACCTAAAACATTATAGAATATTTGAAAGATGAGATTTGGATTGGTGCTATGTAAGAGGAACTTAATCAAATTAAATGGTTAGAAGCTTGGAAATTTGTACCTAGACCTCAAAATATAAATATAATTAGTAGAAAAAGGTTTTACAAGAATAAAATGGATGCAAATAGGGTAAGTTTAAAAAAAAGAGTTGTAGCTCAAGGCTACTAATAAATTGAAGGTGCAGATTTTGATGAAACCTTTCTCCAACTGCAAGGTTGGAGAGTGTATGACTTTTTCTTTCCATTGCGGGTTTTATAAAATTCAAAATACTTCAAATGGATATCAAGAGTACTTTTTTGAATGGTGTGTTGAATGAAGAGGTGTATGTAGAACACCCAAAGGGGTTTGAGTACCCAAAGTTTCCCAATCATGTTTTGAGACTTCACAAAGCTTTATATGGTCTCTAACAATCTCCAAGAGATTGGTATGAAAGGTTGACCGTATATTTTTATATGAGTCTCTTTGAAAGAGGAGGCGTTGAGAGATCACTCTATGTGCGAAGAACTAAGGATCATATTCTCGAGTCTCACATATATATGGATAAAATCATTTTTGGGTCAACTATGAGGAAGTATGCTCATATTTTCTCAACGAAAATCAAAAGTGAATTTGAGATGAGCATGGTAAGTTTATTTTCATTCTTTCTTGTATTGAAATTAAACAAATTCAAAATGGGATTTTAATTTCCAAAGACATATATGCAAAGTGGTTGGTCAAGAAATTTGGGATGGAATCGGAGAAACATGCTAACACTCCCATGGGGATGGATTCCAAATTGATAAAAAATGAGAGCATGAAAGATGTTCATGATAAGCTTTATAGGATCATGATATGTAGTGTTCTTTACTTAACCTCTAGTCACCCAGATATCTTATATAATGTAGGTGTGTGCGCTATAACCAAGCCAAACCGAAAGACTCACACATACAAGAGGTGAAGAGAATGATCGAATATGTTAGAAGTACCCAAAATAATTATAGGATCCTTGTGATACCAATGATTCTCTCTATGCTTATTCGAATTCTGATTGGTTAGGGGATGCCGTTGATCAGAAGAGCACTTTGGGAGGGTGTTTCTTCTTTGGCACTTCTATGGTGTCATGGTTTTCAAAGAAGAAAAATCTTATTTATTTTTCTATGTTGAAGGTGAAGTATATTATCGCGGGTAGTTGTTGCACTAAACTACTTTGGATACGATAAATGGTTCAAAATTACATGTTAGATCATCAAACGATGCAACTCTTTTGTGATAACATGAGCGAAATAGATATTGGTAGGAACCCCATTAAGGACTTGATTACGGGAAAACTAAGCGATCGTCTAAAGATGCTAGTCATTGTTATCAGTCCAAATCTCAATACAAAAACTTAAAGTTTAACTACACTTGTTTTATAAGTATACCGACTAGTTCGGGTATCGAATCCACAGAGAACATTACTAGAATTGAATCGATTTATTACTTCTTAAATAAAGTTGTAAACATGATTTTTGGTTTAAAAGGTTTTATACTACCATCAACACTAATAAATTATTTAAACTAAGATAAACAATACAAGAGCAAAATTTATAATGCTTATTATATTTTTATGTTTGGCATATTCCGTTACACCTCTACATCATCATATACATTCTGAAGAGCTTAAAGAAAAAGACAAGTTAGTGGTCGAAAGCAATAATCAAAGATTAAAGAGTTGAGATCGTCACTTTAATCATACGGAGAAGGTGTATGAGGTTATTTTTGTGTAATCAACTTATTCAAGGATATTTTAAAAGTGTTTGAAAACATAAAATATTTTTCCAAATATGATTTTAAAATGTTTTTTTGAAAAAAATTGCAAAGACATTAAAACGACATTGGATGTCGTTCAAACGATTACACATTCCTCATTAGAACAACTTCGAATGAGATAGATTTTGGCAAACTTTGGCTGATCTGGAATCTCACTATAAAGTTAGTTTAATGGGTGTTCGAAGGAGATAGGGTACTTCATTAAAACTACATGCACCTCATTCAAACGAGCTCAAATTTTTTTATTCTTTACCCAATTTCAAATGCAATCTTTTAGGTTTATCTCTTGGAGATTTTCCCTTATATATAGAGATACGAGGCTGCAATTTCTATCGAGACTTTTAGACATCTTTTTATAGTCAAACACATTATTTTTTCAAATTCAAACCCCTTGAATGTTTTGTGATTACTTTATCAAACCCTGAAGAATGTATCATATGTTCTAAACCTTATTGAGTTAATTCTTCACTGCTGAAGATAGGAAAGGAGTTCCCTGAGGCTAATCAGTGGACACTGAAGTAAGTGGAGCTTTTTTGATTTGGGCATTGCTGAATCTGCATCGCTTTCTGTCAATAACAAGGAAGGAAGATGTACTTGTAATACTTAATGGTGTCTAAATCTGTAAGTCTCTCCGTGTAAATCTTTAATACCTAGTTATAATAGTGCTAAAAAGTAAAAGGTTTCCCTGAAAAGGATTTTTTTATTCATCTTGTAATTTGTGGTTTGTTTTGATTTGATTAAGATTCATATGTATTGAATGTTAAAGTTCACATTAATCAAGAATAAATTTAGATTAAATTGAATTTGGCTTATATGTGACCTAATCTACGATTTTTACGTATAACCGGACCACCCTACGAAATTCCTTTTACAAATTGGTATTAGAGTTAGTTTCTAAAAGGTATCTAGATGAAACATGGTGGTTATATGTAGAATTCATACAATAGGCTACCTTTGTTTTATAGCACAAATTATGCCTATTGGAAAACTCGAATGAGATCGTCTCTAAAATCGATCGAAAAATGCATTTGGCTTGCTGTTGAAATGGGGTGGATTCATCTTATTTTGACTAATGAAAATATCATTAGTCTCAAGCCAGTCACAATTTGGAATGAAGAAGATTTTAGATTGAATAATTTTAACTCTCATGGTTTTAATGCTATTTTTGGTTCTGTCACACCCGTCGAATTTCATCGTATCATGACGTGTACCACATATAAATAAGCTTGGGATATCCTCCAGCTCACAGAGGAGGGTAGCAATGTTGTTAAAGATTCTAATATTCAAAACATTACCACGTAATTTGAGATTGTAAGCATGCTTAAAACTGAAAATTCTGATGAATTTTATGCACATTTGTCCAATATTGTGAATTCTAGTTTTAATTTGGGTGAGCAAATTCTGAAAATGAGAGTTGTCAAGAAAATTGCAAGGTCTCTCCCATCTCATTTTAGTGCAAAAGTTACTGTCCTTAACTCTTTGGTAATTCTAGAAACGAATAGGCTAGAAGAGCTCGTTGGTGATCTTCAGATTTATGAAATAGACATGTTTCCCAAAAGAAAAAAGAAAAAGAAAAAGAAAAAAGAAAAAAGAAAAAAGAAAAAAGAAAAAAGAAAAAAGAAAAAAGAAAAAAGAAAAAAGAAAAAAGAAAAAAGAAAAAAGAAAAAAGAAAAAAGAAAAAAGAAAAAAGAAAAAAGAAAAAAGAAAAAGAGATTTCTGACTCCAATTCTGAATTTGATCTTGATGATCTTTCCCTGTTGCTAAAAAATTTAAAAGTTTCTCAAATTCAAAACTCAAAATTCATCCAAAATGGAAAATAAAATTTTTGAGAAAAATAAGAATTTTAGACCAGGTAAGAATTTTTATGAAAGTGATTAAAATAAATATATATGTGAGTACCATAAGAAAGATGAATCGGAGAGATGTTATGAGTGTGAGGAGAAAGGTCACAAATCCCATGAGTGTCCCATTAGGCTTAAGAGGCAGGAAAAAAGAAAAGTTGCATATAATGTCACTATAAGTGATAGTAATTTTGAGTCGGTGGATTTCGAGGATGAATTACCACATGGACATGACTTCACCGCATTCATATCTAGTCCTGTTAGCAATTCAAGTACATCTCATGCTGATGAAGAAGTTTTCAAACATGGTAAACTCAACAATGATTTGAGTCCATTCGAAGGGTTTGAGGGTGATGATCTGAGCGAAGGAGAATAGGGTCATCAATGCGCATGCTCCTAACTTTACACCGAGTCGTTAAAAATTAAAACGCAAAATAAAAATTTGGCTATTAATGTGTTTTCTTT
This sequence comes from Sambucus nigra, assembly GCA_949130495.1. Classification (NCBI taxonomy): domain Eukaryota; kingdom Viridiplantae; phylum Streptophyta; class Magnoliopsida; order Dipsacales; family Adoxaceae; genus Sambucus; species Sambucus nigra. The sequence continues at coordinate 136,151,116 of OX422218.1, forward strand.
AGAGAAGGAGTTGAAAATTTTGAGAGAGAGTGCGATGTCAGTGAAAATATCTTTGAGTGAGCATCCTGTTTTGATGGTAAGAAAAAAGAAAGACTTGACCAAAAACATAGAAAGTCTTACAAGATATCTTCAAGCATCATTAGAGACTTATGAGAAACTTAAAGCCCACGTTACTAACTCAAAAAGGATCTTAAACGTTCTCAAGAGGTCAACTTCACTTTAGAGGACACATATAAGAAGGTTGGAAAGATGTTCATTGGTCCCGCTTTAGGTTTTAAAGAGAGGCAATAGATACATTACGAAGATGCATCCACTTCCAATATCGCACCCGAATCGGTCCTCAAGTTTGTGATGGATCCCTATAGGCATAGACTTAACTCGCCATCGAGAACTCATCTTAGGAATTTCAACCAATGTAGACCTAAAAAAATATGTTTGTACCCATTAGAAATGAATAGGTCGCCTTAAGGAGTTTGTTATAAGCTAGGAAGATTTCCTCACACACATGGTCCCACACACCACTATAGAGCATTTGCTAGTTTTAGAGAGCAAGTTGATTTTCTAGTCACTACTTCTAAAAGTTTAATGGATGAATTTCAAAGGATGTCTACACCTTTTAAGAACACTTCCAACACAATAACTAGTGCTAAGAATGATAAGGGCAAACAAAAATTTTCCACCTCCTAAGTACTTAAAAATGACGAAAAATCCCTTGTTATTCACGTTGATCAAAAGGTATAAGATACTTCTTAATCATATTTTGATAGTGAGTGCTCTAGGCACATGATTGATGACAAGTCTATTTTACCAACCTTATGGACCGCAAGGAAGGAAAAGTCACCTTTAGGGATGGGAGTAGGGATAGAACATTAGGACAAGGTTTTATGGAGATTTCAACATTCATAAGATAGGAAATGTATTATATGTTTAAGGATTGAATGCCAACTCAATATCCATAAGATAAAAATTTGATGCTAACATTGCAGTAAAGTTTGACCGGTCAGAGGTACTGTTTTTTATCAATTCGATAAACTTTTGCTACAAGGTATGCAGATTATCTATAATTGCAATGGTATCATTCTCAAGTCCTCTTTAGTATGCAATGGTGCTAAGATATCCATCATGGACATTTGGCATCAAATACTAGGCCACTTCAATTTTAGATATCTTCTGAGGTTAGTTAAGGAAGACACAGTTTATGGCTTACCATTTTTTAGAGAACCAACTTCCTCGGTTTATGGTCCTTACCAACAAGGGAAATAAATTAAGAGTCCCCATAGGAATTTGAATACCATTACCACCTCCCGTGTTTTATAGTTTATACACATGGATCTTATGGGTTCCACGCATACGAAGAGTATTATGGTTAAAAGTATATCCTAATGATGGTTGATGACTTTTCTAGATATTCTATTATTGGATTTCTTTAAGAAAAGTCCGATGATGTTGAGTTTCTCACGGTCAAGTGCCGTGTTCTTCAAAATCAGCATGGTGTCACTATAAATCATATTTGTAGTGGCAATCACACCGAATTTAAAGGTGTCGATGTTGGTGGTTTTTATGACGAGTTTTGAATAAAATATGAGTTTTTGGATGTTCTTACTCCTCAGCAAAATGTCATTGTTGAGAGGAAAAATTGAACAATTCAAGAGATGGCAAGGTCCATGCTACTTGGAAGGAAAGTGCTAATACATTTTTTAGCAAAGTCGTCTAACACTACATGCCAAGGGGTGAATAGGTTTTATCTTTATCCCCATACATTTCACATTCCATATGAGTTGTGAACCTGAAAAAAACCCAACCTATCGTATTTTTTAGTTTTAGGGAGTCTTGGATATATCCTTAGAGATATAGAGAACTTAAGAAATTCGACTCTAGAAGCGATGATGGAATACTTTTAGGATATTCATCGCCTAGTGGAGAATATATGGTGTATAATAACCTCGAAATATAAACATCATGATTAGAGATGATGCACCAGTTACATTTATTGATCTTGGTCTTTCATGCGAGAATAATGCACCCTCGGTGATGATCTCATTGTACTCAACACCACCATGGGTGACCACACTCATAATAAAGATGATCCACCCTCTGGGATTCAAAAAAGTTATGACCCTACCAATATAATTGGTGATCCCACACTAGGTGTCAAGACTCATGCTCAATTAGAGAATGAGGTTAATTACTTTTTCTCAACTTCAATAATAGAGCCCAAGAATTTTAAGTAAGCACTCAACGATGAGCATTGGATAAGTGATATGAAAGATGAATTGCTTCAATTTTGGAAGAACAATGTTTGGGAATTAATCCCTCTTAGTCACTCAAGGTTACACATAAGTTGAAGGTGTGGACTTTTATGAGACATTCACTCCTGTTGGTAGGCTTGAGTCCGTTCTCTTACTAATGTCCATAGTATGTCATTTACAGTTTAAGCTTTACCAAATGGATGTCAATAGTGCCTTTCATAATGGAATTATTTAGGAGGAGGTTTATGTGGAACAACAAAAGGGGTTGGAATACCCAAATCACTCGGGACACAGATTTGATCTAATGAAGGCTTTTTGTGGTTCGAATTAAGCACCCCATGATTGGTACGGAAGGCTAACTTCTTATCTCTTATATCGTGTCTTCGAGAGAGGGGGAGTTGATATGACATTGTTTGTTAGGAGATAGGGTGGTTCTATCTTGGTTTCCCAAGTTTATGTAGATGACATAGTGTTTAGATCCATTCATTCCCAACATGCTCACACTTTTGAGGAAAACATGAAAAATGGAATTGAGATGAGCATAGTCGGTGAACTTACTGTCTTTACAGGTCTCCAAGTTTGTCAACTCGAGAATGGGATATTTATATCTCAATCTAAATATGCTAGGGATATAATGAAGTAGTTTAGGTTAGACTCCGGTAAGAACTCTCGCACACCCATGAGTTCCTCGACAAAGCTTAGCATAAACACCTTAGGTCAGGACGTAGGTAGAAGTTTCTATAGAAGTATGATAGTAAGTCTACTTTTTTTATTTTTTTTATTTAATAGGGATCAGATCCCCAATCAATTTATTTAATCAGAGGAGAAAAAGCCTCTCCCAGAGCAAGAAAACTTAGAAACAGAAGACAGAGAAATTTGAAAGCCATAAATATGTGATTTTATAACAACCCCATTACAAGAAGCCAACATTATTGACATTTTAAGGATATTAAATGAAAGAAACCTATTTTGTCCAGTTTGTAATCCCCTCTCACTAAAGGAGGCAAATCATTATAAGAGGAAAAAACTGCAGGGGAATCGCTAGAAGTACCAATGTTGGCAAGAGCATCTGCTACCATATTTGTTTCTCTGTAATAATGAGATAAATAATATTTAAGTCTGGATAGGATAGATTTAATCTCTTCAACATGCTTCACCAGAATCCAAGGAGGTTTACAGTTATTCTTGATCAAATTCACCACATATAAAGAATCAGACTCTATTTCCACTTATTTGATACCATAATCCAAGCATAAGATAAGGCCCCTCCAAAGACTTTTAACTTCCATCATAGAATTGGTAGAAAATTCTTCTGAACAAGCATAAGCAAAGACTATATCTCCTGATCCCCTTCTCAATGTACCTCCAAATCCACTAATTCCTGGATTACCTTTAGAAGTCCCATCAATATTCAACTTAGAGCTAAATAAAGAAGGAGGAGTCCATTTAACAAGAATAATCGTACTATAGTTCTCTTTAAAATTGAGATAAAAGGCATCTTTAATCCCAATATCAAAGGTTGAAAATCTACTCTTGAAGTTAATATCTTTGCAAATTAAATAGATAAGCTTGACGTATTTAGCTATGATTGTTTGATTATTAACTTCAGAATTTTCAAAAAAATCTTGGTTTCTTGCTTTCCAAATTTCCCAACACACACAGATAGGGATACACCTACTAAGGAACCTTGCATAGTCTTAATTTCCACTATTTATCCACTAGCTGTGAATCATAGATGAGATATTTATGTATGACATATCAACTCCCATGAGATTTGAGAAAAAACTCCAAACATGGCCTATTAAGGGGTAGTGCTAAAAAGTATGATTAACTGATTCTATGTCTTTTTTACAAAGCTTACATCTGGAACATATAGGAATGCTAATAGCTTGAATATTAACATTAAGAGGGAGACTGTTGTGGAAGATCTTCCATATATTAATAGAACATTTTTTGGGGATATGAAGATCCCAAATTGTGCTATTAACAATGGATGAAGAAAAATGAGTTTTGCGCAACTCATAGGGAGAGGATATAGAGAATTGGCCAGTGGACTCAGGGGACCAGAAGTAGTTATCACCTTGAAGAATCATGACTTCTTGGAATTAATCTTTCACCCTCATCATATTTTTCCATGTATGAGAAACTCCAAAAGAGTGCATATCACAGTTCTTATACCTACTTGACATATAAGAAGTCCATGTAGGTTTTTTAGTCATTTTCCAAAAATGCTTCATAAAGAAAGCTTTAGATAGATAGAAAAGATTAACAAGGCCTAAGCCCCCTTCCTTATAATCTTTTTTGATAAGATCCCACTTCTCCCATTGATGCTTCCATCCTTCATCTTCATTTCCACCCCAGAAGAATCTATTGAACATTCTATGATTTTGTTGATTACTGCTTTGGGAGGAGCTATAAAAGCCAATAAGTAAGTTGAAATAGATGAGAGCACATGCTTAATGAGAATTAATTTGCCTCCATAAGAAAGAATTTTGACTGCCAACCTGATATTTTTTTATCTCAATCATGCTTAGTAATGAACCAAATGTTCTAGGAATAAATTGTGCATGTAGAAACCATTACTCGATTTTTTTTACTGGAAAATTAATTTATGTTTAAGCAATGGAAAAGGCTTAAAAATAGGCAGTACTCTTTGCATTAAAGGCCACAATTGGCAAGAGACTAAAAAATGATTTCGTCACACTTAAACATAAGTGCCAAGGCATTTTTTTTAAAATTTATGCTTCATTAAAAATGAGCAATATGATTCCTTCAAAAAAATTGAGAGTTTATGCTTGTAATATGAGATTTTGAGGGTGTTATAAGTTGAAGATCATTGGGTTTGCACAATAAAATTCCTTCTAAAAAATTAAATAGTTTATAGTTATTTATTTGAGAAGCATTGAAATTCATGACATGTTGTATGAGCTCAATTAAGTCCACTTTGTTCAATTTTTTTTCGAAAGTTTGAATTGAGTTCTTTCTTTTGTATTGTCACTTGGAATTCATGCACCACATCTACGTATGCCTATGTTGACATTTTCGTGCAGAGTTCATACACATTCATTCTATATTTATGATTCAGATATTTTTGTTCTACTCCATTGTGTGACTATTTGTATTTGTACTTGTGTGTATATTTATGCACCCAAAAATTTCAAAAAAAAAATCAAAAATAGTTTGTTGGTTTGTTGAAGTTTCATGTCTATGTTTAGTTTTCTATATTTTATGATGATATTTCATTTTTGAATTCTCGTGATGATACCTTTTCAGGTTTCTCTTTTAACCCTTTTGTTTATTACGGACAAAAAAGGGGAGGACATATTGAGGAGGAGTTTTGATCTTTTTAAACTCCATGTGTCATGACATTTCCTTATTTCCTGTGCATAGGTATTTTTTGCACATTGATTATATCATAGACTAGACGATGAATATTTTAGGCATAAACAATTTTACAAGTGTCTTTTTCCTTTTTGGGTTTGGGAGGGACATTAGTTAAACTTGTCTTAGGGGTTAATGTTTTCTCATTTTTGTGTTTTGTACTAGAATTGCCGAAGGGGGAGATTTTATAAGGGAAACATTTATTATGCTCATTATGTTTTTAAGTTTGTCATATTATGTTATACCTCTACATCATCATATACATTCTCAATAGCTTCAAGTGAAGACAACTTAGTGATCGAATACAACAATCGAAGGTCGAAGAGTTTAGATCGTCACTTGAATCCTATGGAGAAGGTATATGTTGTTGATTTTGTGTAATCAATTTATTCAGGGGTATTTTAAAAGTGTTTGAAAACATAAAATATTTTTCCAAAATATTTTTTGAGAAATTCGTAAAGTCGTTAGAATAACACCGGATGTTGTTCGAACGAGTACATGCTCATTCTTAAAACAACTTCGAACGAGGTAGAATTTGGAAAACTTTGGATGCTCTAGAATCTTGTAGAAAAGTTTGCTTAATGGGTGTTCAAACAAGATCGGGTACTTTGTTCGAATGAGATGGAAAAAATTTGTTTATTTTACCTGATTTCAAATCCAATCTTTTAAGTTTATCTCTTAAAGATTTTTCTCTCTCTATATATAGAGATATCAGCTTGCAATTTACATCAAGTCTTTTATACGTCTTTTTATGATCAAGCACTTTGTTTTCTCAAATCTACCCCCCTTGGAAGTTTTGTTATCACGTTATCAAACTCTGAAGAACACATCATATGTTTTAAACCTTGTGGAGTTAATTCTTCACTACTGAATATAGGAAAGCTGATCGGTGGGCACTGAGGCAAGTGGATCTTGCTATGTTGGGATCTGTATTGCTTTTTGTCAACAAGAAGTATGGAAGATATAACTGCAATACTTAGTGGTATTTAAAGTTTGTACGTATGTTTGTGTCATTCTGTAATATGTAGTTGTAATAGTTCTTAAAAACGAAAGGTTTCCCCAAAAGGGATTTTTTTCTCATCTTGTGCTTTGTAATTTTTTTTATTGGATTTAGATTCATATATCTTCCATACTTGAGTTAAACTACATAATCAAGATAAAATATAGATTAAATTGAATTTGTCTTGTGTGTGACATAATCTATGATTTTTACATATAGTCGGACCACCCTACGAAACCCGTTTTACAAACAATAATAATGAAACTATAGATTGAGAATAATTTTCCCCACTATGGACTACTTAATATTAATGGTTACATGAAAAGATAACAATTTCATAGGTTGAAACTCTTTTCAAACACCTAGAGTGTCACTTCTTAAATTTTCATAAAAGACTAAATTTGAGTTTTGTGTCAACAATATCATTGAAAATAACACAAATTATTTCAAATAAGAACGATACATAATATCATCCATCAAGGTGTTAAGATTCAATTCCAACAATAAAAAATTCATCAAAACTTACCTAAATAATCATACCATGATAAAAACTCAAAATAAACTATGGTGGGTTCAACAATCTGAACTTAATGTAATTAGATACAAAGCGTAGTAAAGTTAACGATGACAATATATGAGAGAAAGCAAGGGAAAATAAAAATAAACAAATTAATTGTATTGAATTAAAACTACGTTACAAAGAATTCAAATCAAGCTAAGAAATAATTTAACAGATGAAGACGATCATGAATAGTAATAACACCATTAATAATACAAACCCTAAGATAGAGAAAGATATTCCCAATAAAATTTAAGCCAGAGAACCACCTAAAAATAACATAAAATGACCCCCTAATAAGAACTAACCCCCCTAAACACCCATCTAAAAAGGATTTTAAACCCCAAAAAATTTCATTGTGAAGGACCCGATCGATCGAGTATAGCCGATCGATCGAGTAGGGGGGCTTACATTTTCCAATGTTATTGCCTCTAGCTGATTATCACACGTCGGTATAGAAAAAAACATAAAATCTTCATACAGACTCAGAATGACACACTGTTTGAAGACACACGAAGATAATTAAATTATCTACATTTTGGTATTTTTGAAAACCTATAATTTTGCAACATGAATTTAACAAATTACCCCAATTTAAAGAATTTTCTAAAACCTTGCAAAAATGAGCATAAATTCTTCATACGGGATCGAAATGATGCAAGATCGGTGGTCACGTGAAGATAATTTGATGATTCACATTTGATGATCAAGTAAAGTCTCACCGTGGATTACACTCTACAAATGAAATGTTGTGAAAAGGTGTACACTTAGGGCATGTGGGCATAAAGAGTAATTATAAGTAAACCCAAGGCTGCACACATGCCAATAATGAAAAATGTTATGTTTAAACGGAAAAAGTAATCTCATGAAAGATACCATTCATTAAAATAGGTGAAAGAAACCCAAGCAGTTCGTGTCAGTCACATTGACTTCCAAATCATATTTACCCAAGGATCATATATGACTTTCATAGTGTTGTAAAGTAGGCTAAATGAAGGGAGTTTTGGATTCAAACTATTTAGGGATAAAACTTAGGATAATGATATAATGTGGAATAAAATGGAACATAATTTCCTCAAATCAAGCTCAAGCAATTAAAAAACAAATGGAATATAAATTTTTATTTATTCAATAATAAGATTCTCACTTTTTTAGAATCCCCCTTTTTCTTTTTCTTTTTTCCCCTTTTCTTTCTTTTTTATTCTTTCACCAACACATAAAAACAAGCCAACTCAATTGCTCCATACTGGCTATTTTGTAACTAATAGATTATTTAATTTGTAAGTGTTTATAACACTTACAAAATTTACAACGATTTTGAACACTAACAAAGTTTGTAAGTGTTCAAACCCGTTGTAAAATATGTAATAGTTACTTAGTTTGTAAGTGGAAAAACCTAAAAGGGTTACGTAGTAAAAAAAAAAAGGATAAAATACCAAAAAGTCCCTTAAACATTTTTATCCACATTTTGTCCAAGCATTTTATTTTGTACCAAAAAGTCCCTCAAACCCATTTAACTAATATTTTCTTATTTTTAAAGGTTCGTGCCAGCGGCAAGGTGAAGGACTTTTTGGAGCAAAATAAAAAGGCTTGGACTAAACGTGTATTAAAAAATGATTGATGGAATATTTTCTATATGCCCCCCAAAACAATTCGTCAAAATCTTCCATCACACTTGTGGCTCCAAACCTTCCCTCCAAATCTCCTTCGTTCCCTCTCTCATTCATACTCCAAATCTCCATTGGGTGGGAATCGCCAATGTTGTTTCTACATTTTACACTGAACGTTGATCAATTTGTATCAATACGTAGAATGGGAATGGAAATGCACCATGCTACCATTCTCCTTCATAACAATACGTATGCTGTAAGTACCAGAAATCGATTTGTAATTAGTGGAGGGTTTTAGATTTAGTTTGATTTTTAATTAGTTGTGTGTATACCAGAAATCGATTTGGTTTTATCTGATATCCAAACGTGTTAGATTTGGTTTGATTGTGAAATCGATTTGGTTTGATTATAAAATCGATTGGGTTTGATTAAGGGTTTTTAATTTGGTTTATTTAATTCTTTAAAAAATCGTGCTATATTACTGTGTTCAATGGGCATTAACATTTGAGAGCTATATTGTGCTATATTACTGTGTTCAATGGGCATTAATATCTGATAGGATCTTAAAAAAATCGTGCTATATTACTGTCTTCAATCGTGTTATATTACTATGCTATACTAATTTGGTTTAATTAAGGGTTTCTTTAGTAAAGAGATATAAGTTTAAAAGAGGTTTAGGGATTATTAGGGTTTTATATGGTTCATTGAGTTCAGTGATGTGGTATAAATTAGTTTTTTGGGTTGACTAAGGGTGATTAGACAAAGGTGATAGTTGATTAGTATTGGGGTCTGGATTTTTTGGTTTTATTGATGTTTTAGTATGTTGAAGAATGATTGGTGCATTTCCCATGGTTTGGTGGTAAGGATTGGTTGTCTGCTATAAGTTCTGGGATTGATAATACCCGTGGTTCCCTACTGATTTTAGATAAATTTAGATCTTCTTTATTCTTTTTCAATTTGGATTATCATGACATATAAATCTTAATAATTTGCATTTTTTTTACCTTATTTCTAGTCATGAAAGGGAAAAACAACAAAGATCTAATACAAATCGACAACTTTAACATTATTATCATGCCAGTTATTTCTTAGATTTATTAAAATCATTTAACCCATATTTATCTGCCATGAGTTGATAATTATTGCATACATATAGTTGGTTCTTGAAGTCAATTTTTGTGAGGTTCAAAATAAAAATGCATGGTAATGACTAGTGATTGTGTTGAAGATTATATTTTGTTTGATTGTGTAATGTGTATATTCATGAATACACATTACCGGTATAACCTTTTTTTAACTCCTTCAATGTAAATATTTACTTTGCATTGCCGGTCCCATGCCCGGATAAAGGAGGAGGGAAGAGGTTTTTATACCTTTCATCTCGTACTTTAGTTATTATATCCATATTTCGCTATTTTTCTGATGCAATAAGAAAGCTTACTGATATATCTTCAAAACAGGAAGCCAGTGGTACCAAAGACATGGACAGTGGATTCAAATGATGGTACTAAATATGTTTGTGCCAATGTTGATATTAATGGGTCTTTACCCACTCAATTAGCTGCACTCAGTATAAATAATGAACCAAGGATCATCGTTTGGAAGTTTCAAGTGACTACTTTGATTAAAGAATTATTTGGTACAACATCTCCCATGCTATATAAATTGTAGGGAAAATCAACAATTTTTCTTCATAATCCGTTATGATATATGTATTTATTTAAAGAATTACTTAACTCATTATATGTATTTCTACATTTAATAAGTCTAGCTATACACTTTTGATTCGGGGATAAAACAATACACAGACACACATGTTCAAGTTGAACCTATACACATTTGATTTCGAGCTCTTAATCCCCCCCAATATGTTTGCACCAACGTGAATATGCAAGAGTTTTTATGGAGAGGGATCTTAAAGTTGATAATAATATTATTCTGCATGACTGTTGCTTGGTATGATGCAAGATTGCACGTTTATATACCTTTATATGCTTACAACTTTGCGTCTTAATATGATTTTTGTCATTACTGGTTTTCGGTACAAAACTATACTTCTTGTATATTCTATTTCATCATGTTGCATACTATTGAAGTAGTTGTAGGTAATATGCAAACTAACATCAGGTTTATTTTGTCTAACAAGAAGTTGGAAATACAAAGTAGAAATTATTGCAGTAGATGTTCATTTATGAGATTTGATCTCCTTTTTTCATCCATTGATTCTCATAGTCCTTGATGTGCAAGATGTTTACACTACTCTCCAAATCGATATTATTGTTCATCTTTCTGAGGTCAGTTGTGCAATAATAATACCTTTTAATTATAGCTTTCTAGCGTTTTGAGTAAATATTTAGGAAATGGTGTTAATTGATTATTTTTTGATATTGCAAGGAGTTTCAATAACTTTTACGTTTTTAATTAAAATGGGTTGTTTGCAAAGACGAGGTCTGACCTATTTGAGGAGAAGGATGGTATGATGTTGCAAAGTTACAGAGGGGACAATGGGAATGGAGATGCGTTTGATTTGAAGTCGAGGACACATGACCCTCAGAGATTAATTAGAGTTTGCTGTCAATCTGTTGTTACTCTTAATATGTTGACGTATTTTTCTACTGATGGGTATGTTGCCATGCAGAGGATCACACAGTGGAATTAAATTCCACTAAGCATAGCAAATAGTGGGGTAGGTGTGTTATTTTCTTCATTTTATTTATTTATTTACCTTATACGTTAATTTAGACGCAATTCATCATATTGATTAAATATATGATTAGCTTACATTAGTTGATGATAATTTGGTATAGAGTAATGATATTAGTATAAAATAAACCTCCAAATCATCCACTAAATAATATGCTAAGGCTATATAGTGTTGTATCTTGTTGTACACTATGCAACTTTGAAACATTTAGTGCAGTATCACATCATTTGAGTGATTTATATGGAACTCATATCGTAATTCTTCATTAGGATTTTTAGCTTTGCTAATTTTTGACACAATAGGTTAGAGGATTAGGATTATCATTGATAGACAAGAATTAATTACGACACAATCGATCAACATAAATATTGAACTGATCTGGTTAGAGTGAAACACAAATTACTCGATTTTAACATGAACAACTGATTTAGCTTTTTTTTATGGAGAAAATATCTAGTTTTGATTTAGAATTCGGTGAATTATTGAAGGTCTATTGGATAGTAGTTTTTTTATATTTGGTTATGTCGCATTTGTAATCCGTTTCTTATTAAAAATATTGACATGGCCCAAATAGAAGACAACACGGCTCAGTTGACAGTGACACCTATATCTAGGATGAAATGATAAACCTATACCTTACCTCCATTATAATATTGGGGAGAAAAGATAAACTCCATTATACTATCGTTTATATATTTCTGGAATTTGTTTAAATTCTTTTAGGTTGTTGAAACATTTATTACTTTTTGAAGTACAAAAAATGGCTATAGACTCGCATTAGTTTTGTTGGGCAGTGGGTTTCATTCATACTTGATTCCAAATATCAATTGTTATATGATTGTTGTGATGATAGGTACCATTAACTAGATAACCGAGATAGTGATTCATCTATGCTTTTGTTTGTTGACTTCAAAATTTGTTCAATTTATACTTTTGTTTGTGGTTTACGATTGATTTGATTTCTAACTTGCAGGCATACAAAGAAATGGCTTTCATTTTTCAATATATTAGTTTGAAGACGGTGACTGCTGGAACTTTTCCTTTTTATTTCTTTTTATTCTATCGCGTTCCTATTTTCCTTTTCTTTCATCAGGGTAACTAGAATTGCTTGATTAGGGCTAAAAGGTTAGGATTGCTGGAATTTCAAGACAATATAGTAGTTCGAAGTATGTTTTTTCTTGTTTAGGACTAAAAGCTAGTCTTTACTATGCTCTTAAAGGTAACCATTCATGCCTAATCTTCTACAGCAACTCTCTTGCCTTCATTAGATAGAATAAACATATTGTACTAGATGTTCAAACATAGGTGGTATTTTTTTCCTCTGGTGTGTGTGTGTGTGTGTGAAGTTATGGTTGATTTCAGTTGTCTGCAATAATTCACCATTACTTTCAAATTTTTTAACAACCTTTTCAGCATGAATGATTAATCACTTAATCTTGAGAATCAACTAGACGCTTTATCCATATATTTGTTGAGTAAATGATTAGGATTTATTTCTTATTCAAATTCTTGATCCTGTTATTATTGAAACTCCTAAACAACTACCTACGTACTATATTGCCTCCAATGAATTTAATACTTTTCTACATTCATATACCTTTATTTGGTTTCCAATCATTTATTATTTTTATAGATTTTTTATTTTCTTTTTTTATCTTAGTTGTTTTTGTGATATAACAGGTGTAACACATGGGAGCAACTGACTATAATTGTGTTGTGGGCCTTCTGTTCACCATTTTTCCCTCTATTAAAGTGTATATATTATGTAAGTATTTTTGTGAACTTGGATTCAAATTTATAAGCATTATTGCCTCAGTGAACTAGGTGAAAAATACCCTCTATGATGATTGAGTTTTTGGTACTTTATTATACCCATTTTTGATGTAGTGTTATTTTCAGATTTTGAGCTTAAAAGCATGCGTCTTTCATTTCAATTTGATAAGGAGTGCTTAATTAATGTTGTTCTTATATGGGAACTATAATTAGAATTAATTTGAGTGTGACTATATGTTTTAATTATTTGATTGAAGAGAGATAGATTATGTTTAAAATGGAGAATGAGAGAATTGGATGGTTTGTATTTGGGGTTTTAGTTGATAGCTTTGCTCTAATGTTTATAGCAAATCTAGGTTAAAATGAAAAGATATAACCTCAAATTGTCTTATCCCCAATAAAATATATTGGCCCATAGGGCAAAGAACGCCAAAATATAGTCTCCTTAGGCTCTTGAGATCGAGTATTTCGCTCAGACGCCAACATAACCATCCTGGAACACTCAACCATATAGACATGACACACCTCGTATCGGGGACGAAATTAACCCCGAAATTGAAACTTTGATCCTTATGCTGTCCAGGGATCAAACTCACCTTGGAGGATCATAATAGCTTTGTGATTCTTTCTCAATGGACACATAGAACTCGGTGCCTAATAAAATAGGGAAATCATTGTCATCAGTCACTCGTTCAACATCTCCCACTTGCAATACCGGAGGGATCAAGGTATCAAAAGTTGTGTTGGGACATTTGGTTTGGTTTCCTATTTATTTCCATCTATCGTCATATATATCATAATTGATAAAAGATTTAATATTTTTAAGACCAAGCAATGAGTTACCATAACACAACTCCTTCTATCCATTTTATCTGAATAATGTCGTATTAGCCTTACCACCTCAATCACTCACAAGTACATTGTCTCCCACCATATTTCCCACTAGAGCTTTAGTCCCTTGCACCTCCTTATGTCTTTTAGAAACCTTAGGCACGATCTTCCCTGATATAGGCTCTAACCGAGTATATCCAGGAAGTAAATTCTTGGGATCCATTTGATTTCTTATGTTTTATTAATAAGCCCCATAGAAGAAGTCTCCACTGATTTCTTGTGTTTTATCCATTTGCAACGGTTTTGAACACTTGCAAATTTTTTGCAACGCGCCGATTTGCAAGTGTTTTAAACATTTGCAAATGACATTTTTAAGTGTTTAAAACACTTGCAAATCGACTGTTTTGGTGTAGGGTCAATTTTTCCCAAGTATGTTTTCAATTAAAGGTGAGATATGAGTATGTAGGGTTTAAACTCCAATGTAAAGTTGGTTATGGGATTTGGGTGATAAAATGAAGGGCTATAATTTAGGCTCAAAGGTATGGAATAAGGAAGGCTCAAAATCTCACAACGTATATAGTTTCTATTATGTTTTTATGCTTATTGAATTATAATTGATTTAAACGAAACATAAATAAGTATTTGTGTAATGTGCACGAAAATTCAAGATTTATTAAAACACGAAGTTTTTCATAATAAAGATAGTATGACAACTCAATGCTAATAATCAAGAAAAATCTCTAAACATACATCACTGTTCACACAATGCACTAGAGCAACTATACTAAATCATCGAAAATAAATGGGCAAAAAGTCTAACAAAGGAAAAAAATATTTTTTAAAATTTTAAATTTTTTACATCAAAAGAATGCTTGAGAAGAACATGAATCAAATAAATGTAATTAAAAAAGAAATGAGAAATATATCCAGCACTCCCTAACTTAAATCACGCATTGTCCTCGATGTGAATTACTAATACAAGCTAACGAGAAGGAGAGAAAGATAACACCTAATATAGAGAGATTCCCGGATAGTTAAAGTTCATTTGTTGTTCAAAACATGTTAGAACATAATAACAAAAAAAAACATTAACTAATTACACTAGACAATAATTAAAAAGAAAAACAAACTAACTATTATGTAAAACTAACAATTGTTACTTCTAATTTAACTATACGTTAGAAGTTGAAATATTTGAGGGTCCACCCATAAAACATGTTGATCTCTAGGGATTAATGGAGGGACCTAATTTGATTTCGTTCCCTTAGAAATTAGGAGTCCCATTTATGCAACGAGGGGCATGTTTTGGGTGGGCGGAAGGAACCATCACCAATGATTTTTTTGGCAAATGATGGGGGATTGGATTCAATGATGGGCATGTACAAATGGGACCCAAGAAAGTTCAAATTTTCTCCCAATTTTTTCTTCAAATGGAATGGTATGAGGGGCACGCATAAGGTAAAATTACATCATGTAGAGCATTTTTAAAAAGCATTCCTTGATAAGAATTGGGTCAAATTCCTCAAGACTTTCATCCGATTCTCGCGGTACTTGTAATGGTTTGATAATAGTGAAAGAAAATGGTGAGGAAAGAAATTAAATCTTAATATATATCATCAAGCATGGGTTGAATTTTAAAGGATAAAAAGTTACTTTCAATGAATTGATCTTTAAAAATTGTTTGAAGTGAAAACAAGTCTCCACCTCAGATTTGTTTTTCAATGAAGAAATCCTATCTTTACAAAGTGATTTAATTTTCATTTACACTCAATTTTGGCCTCTTTAATGCCTTGGGTAAAAAGAATAATTGTTTGTCCCAAAGTGATAATCCTTTGATCAAAAGTATCGAATTCCCCATTTGGCTCAAAACATTCCCCATTTTCCAATGTTTTGGAAGAAAAATCATCATTGGATTCAAATGATGAATCCAATTATTTTTCCCAATAATGATTTTTCTCTCGATAATAGGAGTCAAAATTTTTATTTTTTTTGAATATTCACCGAATGAATTCTATGGTAGAAAAGATTCACCAAGACCGAAAAATTGAAAAGAATTGTCGTAACTTTTTTCAAAAGTATAATTATAAGAATTTTTAAAGCTATTGTTATAATAGTTAAGATAAATTTTACCATAATAATATTCGATACCCTTATTGTAAAACTTCTGCAACTCTTTATCATAAAAATCATTTTCCTTAGTTCCTCAAGAATCCTTTGTCTGCTTTTGTAAATACTGACCTAAAGTAATTTTAGAATTTTTATTTTTCTCTTCTTACAAGTATTCATGAAAAGACATCGGTTTCAGATGCCTTTGCAAATTATCTTTATGATAAATACGAGAAAAATTACAAATACTAATACAATTACTGAAAATGCAAGAGTAAGACATTTTTACACAAAATAGCTTGCTCTGGAAATTAACCGAACACTTTGTGCGCACCCATTTTTTCAAGTATCTTGGAGCTGAAAAAGTGAAAGTCTACAAAACAAGTTAAAAGAAAAAAGAAAAACACAAAAGTATATACAAGTACTAATTCAATGAGATTCTAAGAGACATCGTTCCCCGATAATGATGCCATTTTGACTAAGAGAAAATTTAGCGGTCGTGTAAAGATGCTAGTTGTTGTTATTGGTCAAACTCTTAATATAAAAAATTTAACTTGAACTACACTTGTAGTCTAGGTTTCAAATCCATAGAGAACGCTGTTACGACTTAATCGATTTATTACTTCTTAAATAAATTTGTAAAAGATGATTTTTGGTTTAAAAATTTTTGTACTACCATTAACACTAGGAAAGTATTTAAACTAAGATAAATAGTAAGAATGAACCTATAAATTGAGAATCATTTCCCCACCATGGGCTACTTGAAGAAATGGTTACACGAAAAGATAACAATTGCATAGGAGTAAGCTCATTTAGGGAATCAATCAAACACCTAGAGCTCACTCCCTAAATCTATATAAAAGACTAAATTTGAGTTGGGTGTAAATAATATCATTGAAATTAACACACAAAGGTTTCAAATATGTAAGATACATGATATCACCCATTAAGGTGCTATGATTCAATTCTAAGAACAAACAACTCATCAAAACATCCCTGAACCATCATACCATGGAAAAATTATCAAATAACCCACGGTGTGTTCAAGCATCTCAACTTAATATAATTAGATACAAATCATAGTAATGTTAACTACAATAATATGTGAGAGAAAGCAAGACAAAATTGAAAATAAACTAATTATCTATATTGAAACTTGGTTACAAAGCATTTAAAAGCCAAGAAAGAATTTAACAAAGGAAGAAGACGGTGAATATTAAATATGCCATTAATAATGCAAACTCTGGGGGTGGGTGGAGAGAGATAGAGAGATATAATCTCCCCAAAAGACTTGAGGCTGAGAATTACCCAAAAAAATTTATAATAACCCCCCCTACAATAAGAACTGACCCTCTTAAAATCCCATCCAAAAAGGCTTTTAAAACCTCCCAAAAATGTCATTATGGACCCAATCAATCCAATATAGATGATCGATCAGGTAGGGGGCTGACACTTTCCAATGTTGTTGCCTCAAGAGTTTTTCGTACGTCGGTACATAAATGACCATAAAATCTTTATACGGACTCAGAATGATGCACGGTTTGAGGCCACATGAAGATAATTAAAATATATACATTTTGGTATTTTAAAACTCTCAAATTTATACAGTATGAAATTATTAAATTACACTTAAAGATGAAAATTTTGACAAATCTTTGCAGAAAGGACCATAATTTCTTCATACATGTTGATAATTTTATACCATCCAAATTATAGTGTTTGAAATGGCTAAATTTCCCTTGAAGTTTCATCTTGCGATGAGAATTTTTGAAACTTATCCAACTTAAAACTTTGCATCTCCAAGACTTATAAATCTTAAATAAACCTTGAAAACCATATAAACATCAAGAACAAATGTTATCCACTAAATATAAGAATTAATGGATGGAAAAATGCATAATAATGAACGGTATTAAATGCAATATTCATGACAAATCAACACTCTAGAATGAAGCACATAGAGTTGACACATCATTTTATTAGGGACTTAGTTGAGGAAAATGTTATTAGCATAAGATATGTTCCTACGAAAAAATAATTGGATGATATATTTACTAATACATTAAACATTTATAGGTTTTGGTACCTTAGAGGGTCTTTGGGAGTGGTTGAGATGGGGTGATTTTGTCTCTTTGGAGTGTGAGGTGCATCTTAATATAAATATATTTGTACAATTAATGTTTATTTATTTTTGTACATATTTTGTTATACTTTGAAATTTTTAAAAATATTTTTGGTGATTTTGTATATTTTTTTTTATCAAATCTCATACTAAATATGTTGAATAATCTATGAGTTTACATGAAATGAAGTTTTATTGCTTATATAATTTTTTGTTAATTCAATTGTTGAATATGTTTTCAAGTTAAACTTTTCAAAAATATCTTGACAAATATTGACTTTATTTTGACTTTGATGAATTGAAGGTTTGTATCTTCACTATAAAGCACAAATTCACAATTGGTGTTGATAATTGTTATATTTATAAGCATTTGTAAATTTAAGTTGAAAATAAATATTGCATGAGTTTGAATAAGCGCTTAATGGTCTACTTATGAGATTTTGAGAGTTTATGTTTGAAGGAGTTGAATATGGACCATTATATGCATTAATAAGGGTAACGCCCGATTTTATTTTGAGTATCATTGGGTAGGTATCATCTTGTCGTCTGAAAAACCAATAAACATCAAAATCCTATATGTTGAAAAGAACCACAATCCAAGTGCATAACTAGTAATAAAAATAAGATAGGGCTTTAGCATATTTAAAAAGAAATTACTTTTTTAGTTAGACATTCAAAAGATTGTTACAACACTGGTGTCGAGGGAGTTTTTGTATATGGTGTAGATCTTAGAGTTAAAGTCATTATCGTATTTCTTTTTTACTCTAAAAGATTTGCTAAATGTGTTAAGAAATATAATTGTTTGATGATTTTTGTTTTTTTCCATTTCTATGCACACATAATCCGATATTTTTGTCATCTTACTCTTGTTATGTTTGGAATGTGAATTGAAAATTCAACAATTTCTCAATATTTGTAGACAATTTTGATTTGATTTTTTTAGTAAATAAATAGTATTACTCATGTGGATATATATATAATTTTCGTAATTGTTTGGTGATTGAGACTTGATCTTGTGTCGTCTTATATATGTTAGTATTTTTAGTTATACTAATTATCATAATTTTACCTTTAGTCTCTAAGCTTGTTATGTTGCATGAGTATGTTCATTTAGTTAAGAGTATTTAAGAAAGCACATTTATTAAAGTGTTTGATTAGTTCGAGAGCTAGATTTGTTGGAAATTTTCAAAAAATTTAGGAGTTTTCGTGTGCATGGAACGATATTTCCTTGTGAGAATGGCTAATGGTTTGATTAATTTTGAGTCATACTGGTTGATTTTGCGCGCACTCCTATTTTGGCTCTGTGCGTATGGCTGAGATACATTATCGTACGCATGAATTAAATTCCTTCCATGCACACAATTTCCTATTTCTAGCTACTTTTTTTTTTATATCTGGTGCTTATATGTTGATATATCATTATTTATTCATGATTTACTCCTAATTTTAATGAATTATCCCTTTTTATTTTCACATGATTCATAATTTTCTTTGTCTTATTCTATGACAAACATGAGGAGATAATTTGGATTTTGGAGAGATTTTCTTGCGACGGAGAACATAACATTTGAGAAATCAAAGAGATTCCACTAGGGGGAGATAATAACATTTTGTGAAATTATGACATGGGGGAGTCTGAGAAAAGTTTGTGTGTTTGTTATGTGAATATAATGTTCTTGAACTGAAGGGGAGTTTTATATTGTTTGTTTTATTTATCATATATTTGATTTAGGGGAGATTTATTGTTTCCTGATAAGTTTATCATATATCGTTGCCATATCATTCATATGTGTTAATTTTTTTGGTTTAGAAGGATTCCAGAGCAAGGAGAGTTTCTTCATATGTATATTTTTGCGTAATTGTTTTATGTTATTGAGATTTTTGAAGGAATGGTATCTTTGACCAAGACCAAAAACTTTTATTAATTGTGACAAGCTTATCTCATTATATGACTAATGTGAAGTGAGTCTTGTTTTTCATAATTAAGAGTTATTTTAGGTTTTGGGGGTGTTTTCCACTGAATAACCAAAAGGCGAGGTTGAAAATATATCCATTTTATATGTAGTTTGGTTGGATATCTTCTATGTCAAAGCATTTGAGTCATGCACTAATTCAAAACCAAAATCTTGATGCACATAGATGTTTGTGTGAGAGGATATTTTCTTATTTCATACGAAAATTTGAGAATATACTTTTGTGGATTGTTTAAACATTTGTCTATGCACACACTCATAGTTTTCAAAATGAGCATTTCTTTCTTAAATTGTTTTTTAAAGATAATTTGTACATGTTTTTGAAAATGGGTCAAGGCCTAGTTCTATTTTGAGAGTAACTTTGAAACATTTTATATGAGTCTTCCTGTTGTGCATGCACACGAATACTCAATTTTCTGGACAAACCATGCCCAAGACTTAAAGCTGCCTAGTTTGTACGTCCCTGAGATTTTTCAAGTTAGGGTTTATATTTATCAAAAATCGTGCACATGAAAAAGGTCAACCGTGTTCATGGAGGAGTTGAATTTCATTTTTTTTTATATAAATAGACCTTTTTCCCTCCAGTTCTTCAGAAACTTCCTCGTCACTTTCAAATAGACATGGTGTATGTATATATTTGTATTGAGAGATTCACTTTCTCTTTCTATTTTAAAATTGAGTGTTCAAAACAATATTGGTGAGATTCTTATATTTACTCTTAGGTTTATTTAAATGAGATGTTTTGGGAGGATCAATGCATAATTAGCCACTGTTTACATATGAATTTACTTCAATCCATAGTATATAAACTCTAAGATTTAAAAGGAGGTGCTCGAGCTAGCTAGAGCTTAATCATGGTGCGAATTGAGGATGAATAATGGACTTTCATATTCAATCGATGGAGCTTCGATTGGATGTCTTGTTAGAACAGGGGAACATATCGACGCTTGTATGTAATTTCTTATGAAAGTACGAGGGAGAGAGAGAGAGAGAGAGTTATCTTCTTGCATGTGTAAAATGTTATTTTCAAATCTAATAAGAAGCTAGGTCACACCTAGTTTTTTTACCCATAGAATGGGGTTTTTCTTGTATAATTAGTTGTGGGATGAGTTTAATTTTTCATTTCTTGATTGTGTTTCTTTTCTTGCATATTGAACTAGATCTAATTACAAATTATAAAATAACTTAAATTGAGGTTTAATTTTCACATAGTTTCTAAATTGGGAAAATTGAATTGAAAGCTATTTCATCGCCATCTAGGTTTATTCTAGTGTAAAAAGACTTAAATTCTCAATCCTGAATATTTAGAGAGCATGAATTTCGTGATGAGGAGCAAGTTCGGGATGTACTGATTAGTTTGTAGGAAGTGCATATATGCGATAAAGAAGGTTATGTAGTCATTGGTAGGTTTAGTTCCAAGGATGATTTTTATGGAGAGTGATGGTTTGCCTAGGGTTTGTTATTTGGATGGGGGAGTGCATCATCACCCTCTATTTCTTATGGATGGGGAATATCAGTGTGGAGGTATTGGTGTTTAGAAGATAAGCATCTCATATGGCATTAAAACATGAGTTCGGCTGTAAGGGGAGTGGATTGTTTATAATATGAGGCTTTGACATGATAAGGCTCCCGCATCTATAAGGTCTTGAATAGTATGCCTGAGTGCCCAGTTGTTATCGGTGAGATAATTCACAGTGTGAGTCATCTTGCCATTTTTTTATTAGGATTAGTGGGTGGTGACTTAGGGTTAAGTGGCTTGAGGCAACCATCTAACTTTAGATAAATGAAGACCTGGAGAATAAGGGCCTATAGGTCTGTGAGGTGTCTTTATCTAGTTCATACTTCCTTAGGGGGAGTAACTTATTGGTAGGATCTCGGGGGAGTTCCTAATTAGTAAGGTGCAATGGTGGAAACTAGGGCCTAAGCGGTGCTAGTTGGTTTCTTGGTATGACCCAGGTGCAGAGTTTACTACCATAGTGATGATATGTGATGTAAAAGCCACTGGTGAGACCTTCTTGTAAGAGAACTAGATTTTCGGTCAATGAGACTCTTTAGAGGATTTAGCTTCCTTAGTGGCTAAGGTTTCCTCAATTTTTCACATATGTAAAATATTTGAATTCGGGGATCTAGGTGAGCCCAAGTTCTTTTTTTACTTTTTTATTTAGGTTCTTGATCATGATTTTGGTAAGATCATTTATTAGGGGATTTCCTTTTCCCTATAACAGGTGATAAATGCCCCAACTGTCTCCCCTTCCTCTTATTTTAGCCCTTTTATGTATTTATGGGTGATGACAAGTTCCTCATTGTATTAATATTATTTGAGGAAGTCCCTACAAATGTTATCCCATGTCTTAGCGGTTCCTCGTGATTTAGACTCATAAACCATATAAGAGCCCCTCTCGATAGAGTGTAGGATAACATTCTCTTAAGAACCTCTAGGTCTACATTTATTATTTGAATTTGGAGGAGATAGTTGAAAAATTATGTTGAGGGGGAACTTGGTCCTTTTTATGGCTTGAAGATGGGCATTTTGAACTTATCATAAAGTCAGGCCTTGCGGTAAAGAGTTCTCTCCATGATATTAATAAACTCATCAGAGGTCTTTGTCTTGCCAAAGGCCTCCTGGGAGAGACACAACTCAGTTTGGATTTATGTCATATCCTGGTTCAGGAGAGGTAGGGGATACCTAGTAAGTTGGTGGGAGGAGCTACTAATTTTGAGTGTGTGTGTGTGGAGATACGAGACGTTGAAATAATCAAAGAAAATATAAGGCTAAGATCAACAACCCAATTTAAAATTATTACCAAATTTATTTAATGTTTTTGTTTAATTCAAATTTGGGTAAAAGTTAATCCCAACATCTGAGCGATAAAAATTTATTTACATATTGATTCAACTTATCAATATATGTTCATAAAGCATATTAAGGGAATTAAAATGCAAAAAAATTAAATCATGCATGTGCGATGAGGATTTATATAAAGGAAAAACCTTTTCGAGAAAAACCTAAAAAAAAACTGACACCTTCCACTATATAGGTAAAGATTTACACAAAGTGAGAAACGATTAACAAACTTAAACCTATTGTAGAATCAATAATTCATAAACTCCACAATATACTTTTTCCATCTTTTAGTAGTAAGAGAAACAACATATCTGTACCTGATCAATCGTCACATCACATGTGTCAACTTTCATTGACAATGTCACGTTTGCACCAATATTCAAATCTTGTTTATAGTTGAATAAAACTTTGTGTTACAATGGAACAAGTGAGAGTCCACCAATGAATTTCAAACTTACTAGGATGTGATATTCCTAAAGGTTGATGAAAGTGTATACAGTGTTTGGCTAATCAAAATAAACTTACAAAGTATTTTTGTAATATAAAAAATATATAAAGTCTCTCAAGAACAATTTTAGAAAATGTTTGTTCAAGTCTTAAGATGAATTAATCAAACTTGAAATGACTTTAAAATAGCAATAAAAATAATGGATATCTCAAAAATACAAATAAGGTTTTTGTTCTTTAAGAAAATCTAAATTCTTTTAGCTTGATAAAACAATTTGAAAACATTAAAACTCAACCTCAATTTTGTTTGAAGAAGAAGATAAACTAAATATACATTTTAAACTTGTGGCCACAAGATCTCAAATCATCTAAGATACTATTTTCCACAAAAATAGGTTGTTTCCCAAACACACCAAAATATATGACTACTAAAGACAATCTACACGTTTTTCAAAGGAATCTTTTTAAAAAATTTCCTTTTTGCGCCAGATTTGGTACATTCGTTGCGGCGAAGAAAGACATCACTGTAGTGAAACTGCAGTGAATCCAGGTCAAGGGAGACCTCAGGGAAAAATATACTAAGGACATATACTAGCAAAAATGTATTTATTATAGTGAAGAAATCTCTTGCTGCGCTAATGCAGGCCGTGCTGTTGTCTAGGGATTTTGTCTAGTTCTTGACTACCAATGTTCAAAAATTATTTTTGGAAAAAACTCTAAGTATATTTATTTTCAACCTAGAACACTCATTCTTCAAAATAAACATGAAAAAAAGAAATTTTCTAAGAAAATATTTGTTTAGATGAAAAGTATATTGCAAAGCGTATTTGATAAATCTATCCAAAATACCCCCCCACACACCCACACACTTAACTTTAACATATTTTCAATTTAACAGAATCCATTTTTAGTTATGTTAAACCATGGGTGTATTATGTTTTGTAAGTCCTTTACCTTTATCCTAAAGTGTCATTCTCATTGATCATGGCATGAGTAGCTCTCAGATGAAGACAAAGAAGTGTGATCGTGAAATCTTGAACATGAAGCTTTTCAGAATAACTTAGATTATGACACAAAGTATTTTGGTCAATGTAATAAGACAGTTCATAAGCTGAGGGAACTTAAGCTACTTGTGCTCTTACAAATTCTACTCAAGAAGGTTCCTAGTAAGCGAGGTGATGGTACTCAGGGCACTGATGGTAGGGCTTAAAGTACCCATAGGGAGCAAATGGAACTTGGAAGTGAGGGGTTCCAGTAGTAGCAGGGGGAATAGGGGTTGGTATGGTTACAGGTGGATCCTTAAGGTTTTTCAATACCGTCTCATTC
This sequence comes from Sambucus nigra, assembly GCA_949130495.1. NCBI lineage: Eukaryota > Viridiplantae > Streptophyta > Magnoliopsida > Dipsacales > Adoxaceae > Sambucus > Sambucus nigra. The sequence goes on from OX422218.1 coordinate 136,176,042, forward strand.
GCATCATTAGGGATACCAGCGGAAGGGGTATGTTTTCTCTTGTTCCTGGGGTAACTACACCCTCTTAGAGGTGTATCTGAAAATGGACCAGTGTTCGACTATCAGATTGCATGGTGTTTTGTAGGCATTGATATTCTATATTTTCTGCAATACAAGATCCATTACGAAAGGATCTTGGTCTTCTTTTATAGACATGGAATGCACCGTAAAACATACTTAGCAGTTATGGGTGGGAAGTTCACTACTGAACACTAGATGGTCGCAGGAATCACAAACACGGGATTCTAAGGTACGAGGCTTGTATGGTATTCTGCAAGTAAAAATAATTGCAAAAAGGCGAGCACATTTGTTTAGTATCGTGAGATAAAAGTATTGACAAAAGGACAATACATTGGGGGTAATGGACTCACATATGTATGGTCTTTTCAATGCAACTATTTTATCTGATTGAACCATATGTGGACGGTATTTCATCCTTTTTATACTTTTTAGTGGTAGTATCATTTATTAGCTAGAATTGAGGCGAGACCCATTTGATTCAGATGAGGATGTAACAAGCGGAGTTCTGATATTTCCCCAAAATAAAATGCGGGTATGGAAATCTAACGTAAGGGAATTATGTTTTGGCGATAACTTATGGATTCATAATATTGTATCTCCCATTAAAAAGGGTAAGACAACCACGTTTGATTCGGATGAGGATGTAAAAGGAAGGGCCCCGATATTTCCCAAAAATAAAATGTGGGTATAGGAATCCAGCGTAAGGGAATTATGCTTTGGTGATAACTTATGGATTCATATTATTGTATCTCCCATTAAAAAGGGTAGGACAATTAACCTCGAATATGAGGGGTTTGAATCAGCCTCCGCCTATATGACAATTTTGATTTTTTATCAAAATGAATGGCCCATAAGTGTAATACCCCGTATTTTAACAGTAATAAATTAATGGTTAATTTGGTTAATTACTTGTGTTGAATTATTATTTGCATATGACATGTGGTATGTCACTTATTATATTGTTTTTTGTTGTTATGAAATTCGTATATGTGATACATAGATTCACACTCTTGGGAAATTTACATAGTACATGATGATTCATTAAGTAAATATTTTAATGAATTTGTATTATAGGCTACTATGGATTGGTCTGGGACTATGTGTTGAGGATTTTCTTATTTGGATTATTCCCTCAATATTGGGTCCCACAGATCATGAAGTAGTTTCTGATAATGTCGAGTCACATGTAATTAATTAATAGTTATTTTTTAACTTAATTGACTCGTGTCAACTTATAAATAAATTTAATGAGAAATCTAGATTAGTAATACATGTTCTATTTTATGTTGACTCTTGGGATTCTTAGAAAGTTCATTTTTGACATAAAATCGTAGAATTTAAGTATATTGGGTTAGTATATGGTTTGGGTTAAGTTTCGAATCGTTTCGTACATGTTTTGGGCTCATTTGGTTGAGGCTTATATTGCGCGTAGGCTTAAATTAATGGGAATCACTCTTTTTAGGTCAGTTAGAAAACCTGAAACTCTCATTTTTCATTTGAGAAAACCTTAGAGAGCTACAAAGAATAGGCACTAAAGATTGAAGATGATTTGAGGATTTGGGGGACTTTGACCCATTAATCGGTCCAAGGCAAGTGTACATCAATTAAGAATTTAATTGAAATTGTGTTATGATAGCAATAGTCATTGTAATGTAGACTATAACATTTATAAATCATATTTTTATCATCTAATGTCATAATTTTTGTAATATGACTTAATCATATGGTTAACCTTAATTATATTGATAAACTTGAATAGCATAATGATAAGTCCCTTGTATTGGAACATGATATTTTATAATTAAACCATATAATCTGAATCATAGTAATGATTTATATAAAGCTTCCATGTTTAATCCATAGAATATACTCTGAGAAGAATTGGGTAGATTTATGCATCAAGGGTTCCAAATCTCATATATGAAAATAATTCTTAAATCAATGTTTAAACCACCTAAAAATTTTAATTATAGGTTTTATTTTGATCTAAAAGTGGTAAAGGATAATTTATTAACTATTCTTGATGTGTTAGGACCTTAGACATGGTCGTTCATGGCATATTAGAATTTTTGGGTTTGTAACTTTGGGTTAGGGGTAGAATAATCCCATTTTTGGAAGTTTAGATACACACACCATGCGCATGGTTAGTAGTCCCATGCGTACGACAACATATACACAACTAGGATTAGTCCTGTTCGTACGGTTCTTTGTAGGGGACCTAGATTTTTTTATTTTATTAATGGGAGGATGCTTGGTAAGGGTTTATGGATAATCCTAGGATGTTATTATAAGGTGTATTGTTACCAAGGTTCTAAAAAATGCGGGGCGTGATTGAGGCGTGGAGGCCAAGCCTTAAGCCTTAGAAGCCTAGGCGGGCCTAGGCGTAAAAAGGCGTTTAGGCCTTTTTAATATATTTTAATATTTTTTAACCATAACAAGGCTATTAAAATACAAAAATTGTACTTATCACAAAAATATGTCTGAATATATGCAAATTAAAATACTATTTGATTATTTTGGATGAGATAATGGTCCGGTTTGTAAAGAAATTCATTAAAGGGCGACATCGTTTCACTAAAGCATTGTTGTTTTTAGAAAATAGTGCGCCTTAATGGCTTTACCAAGAATAAGGCGTGAAAAGCATAAGGCGAGGCGTTTCTCCCAAGCCTTAAGCCTAGGCGTGCCTAGGCGGGTTTTTTAGAACAGTGATTGTTACATCAAGTTAAGGTTCCCAACAAACTTTATACAATTGGAGCTTCGTTCTTAATTAATGGGGAATAATTGATCTATAACATAAGACGCATTGAATAATCTGTGGGTATATGGGATTTATGTGAAATTGCTTGAGGATATTGAGTATAGGACAATTATCGAGATATTTTATGATGGATGTTGGTTTTGTATTTGACCTTGAACCTATAGGCACTCCCCTCTAGACCTTAGATGAGTAAGAGGACAGAGGTGTCAAAGTGTGAGACAATTATTTAAAGTGGTTTGGACCTTAGATGAGCGTCCTACGTCCACTGTCAAAGCCACCTATTATATTATAAAAGAGTTATTACAATCTAGGATACCTCTTAAGCTTTGAGGTTTGGTTAAGAGAGTTTGAGACCTTGTGGCATTTGTCAAAAATCCAAAGGACCCTAAGAACTAACTGATTTACTTATCTAAGGGTCCATGAGTATTGATTTAGGTCTCAACATTGTAAGATAACAGGAAATAATCCGAGTTACAAGTATAAGCTCGCAACAGTGGGTTGAGAGAGTCTAGAACACGAGATAACACTTGCCAATGCTTAAAACTCTTGGTTCTATGAATGTATTACAACATGAACCTATTAACCTCTTAGATTGATAGAGATTAGTTATATTTAACCATTCACGAGCCTTCCTTTCATACACAATGTCTTGCAAAGAGAATGAGTGTACTGTCACAACATATCTATGGTGTCTCTGAGGCCTGAGGGTGTTAGCAAGGTGGTGGAGTGTTGGCCAAAGGTTTTTCAGGTTGTGTAAGTAGTTGCTGAGTGCATTAAATGCAGATGAGAGCCTTCAATGCAAGTGGTATTAACTGATGGAGGTAGGTGAAATAATGTTGTGTTTTTCACCTACCCTCCAAACTAGTTACATAAGCTTTATCGGAGGTGCAAGAGGTCTAGAACTTCCACGGGTTTGCCATCAATTGACTTTAAAACATTAAATGACGATATACCTCCGTGCTAAGGTCTAGGTGAGCTTGAGAGGCATTTATCTTTAGGCAGATGACTGTTTGGGGCGTCAGTTATGGAGGAACCCTGGTGTTACGGGCTCAGAGTTTGGGTGAGGATACATATCAGAATGACTGACCTTTCTATGAGGAATGAGAGGTGATTGAGGTATGCTACAGTACTATGGCCTTTCCTTGAGATAAATGGAAGTTTCAAGGACCAAGTAGTGGTTTGTGTGAGGTTACAGGTTAGCCTCAGGACCTATGCTCTGTCCTGGGGGTGGTCGAGGGTACTAAGAGCCTTTAGCACACCAAGTGTTAAATAAGGTATCATTAGTAGACCCTTGTTGCTTTTTGCAAGGATATTAAGGTGAAAAACTTGACTGTTTCTGTAAGTTTTGGGTAATGTAGTAACTAACCACTGATAATCTTATAATAATTACATTACATTAGGAGAGCTCACTCGTGGTTATGGACAAGTGTTAGGGACTGAGACCATTGTATTGATTGAGAGGATTGAAGAATCTGATCTTAGAGTCTAAAGGAATTGGGATTCAAGGCCTTAGGGTCTATAAAAGATCCTATTAGTATCGATTGAATCCTTTACTACTCATCCCATCTATCTCTTCTCTATCTAGAATATTCTTGAGCAAGAAACCCCTTTCTTTCCAATAATATCTACTGAAAATATATCCCCTTCAAAGATATTGGATCCAAAGCCCTTGTCTAGCCTTGGTACTTATGTTTACCTACATCCAACCGTTCACACAAAGGTTGAGACCTCTAATCATCTCCCCACTTGGAACGTTCCTCCTATTACAAATGTGATTATCTATGAGGGAGTTCATAACCCTGACTTTATTAGAGAGGCTCACTACATCTCTCGGATCCTCGAGCAAGACTTATATGGAATTTAGAAGACCTATTGAATTCATGAGACGGTCACTCTGAGGGCCTCAAGGACTGATGAAAGGGCATGTTTAATGGTCGCCCAACACGTGTGCTTTTATGAATGTTTCCTCTAGGGTTAGATTCCCACTGCCATTGTCAATGGTAAGATAGCTCCTCCTCAACTGGTGGCTAACTTAGGGAGAACACTGATGGACATAGTCTTGGCCTTTAGGGATAAGAGGCAAGCACGATGTCATATTAGCCTAATTCTTAAAGCTGTATAGGGTCCAAGAATAGTTAAAAGAAAATGACAAGGGTGCAAAGTACTTAACTCCTAAGGCCAAGGTGATATTTGTTACGGGCAAGAATAATGCGACCAAGAGCTGAAAGGAGAGATTCTTCTTCATTGGTGGAGTCTAGACCATCCCAGACCCTGTTGAGTCAATTGGTTACCCTATCATTTTGTTTACTCCTCTGGTAATGGGTAAGTTAAAGTTTACCTCTTCTTTTATACTTAAGTGTATTCATTGATCTCTATTATTAGTTTAAAAAATCTTTTTCCTTTGTAGTGGTTGCTGAGTGATTCTTAGGAGGAAGTGGACAGGACTGCTGAGGCCCAAGATTTGGCCGCCATACCTTTCGAGCTCTTTGTCATAACTAAACATCTCTTTAGATGGGGTTCGAGAATTGAGACCAATGTCCTGGCCTCCAGTGGTTCTCTCGTGGTCCTAAAATTCATAGTGGGGGATATAATGGAGTTTGAGGGCATTATCTTGATGTCCTAGAAGAGAAAAATAGCTGCTAAGGTCACCACTGAGGTCCCTGAGGCCTCGAAGGGTGAGGATGATCATCCCATGGCTAAGGACAATCTTCCTCCTAGGCGTGAAGAAGTTATCCCCTCAACTAACGAGTCAATTTTTCTAGAGTCTTAACTACCCCTGTAAGTAGATCACACTTTATTTTTACTAAAATTGTTCCCATTCTCAGTTATCTGATCGCTAACTTGATTTATTATTATCTGATAGATGAATAGTGGATAACTATGAGTCTTTTCAAATAGTCTCCTGATAAGGTCATAATCAACAAGAATAATAGGTCCAAGACCTCCAAATGTATGAACTTTGGCACCTTGGTGGATATTCCAATTTCGGGGGTCAATCTGGTGGAAGAGGTAGATATGGGGTCTGCCTTAGGTGGAGGCTCGGTGCTGGAGTATACAAAAACCCTACCCTTACTGCAAGTAGAATCGGGGGTAGTGGGAATTCTAGGGTAAACTAAAGTGATCCTTCTATTATAATTGAGTTGCAACCCTTGGTTTAAAAAAGTTATGAAGCCTTATGTGATCACCTTTAAAAAAGGAAGGCTATGGTGGTATCTTACCACAAGGAGGGAGGTTTAAAGGAGGCAGCTAAGGTATCAAGTGAACCCAAGGAGCCCACTATTGTGATGAGGGATGGCCTTCTGACCTCAAGAGTTGCGGGATACCTTAGTCCTCCCTCCGTAGAAGAGATGAAATCATATGCCTCTGTTGTGGATGCACTCTTTTATTTGGCAAAAATAAGTCCTCAGAGATTGTGGCCAATTTGATGGGCCAAGGGGTTTCTGCTAATGCTAAGGAGCTAATCTATTTATTGTGAAAGGTATTTTTTCATCTCCACTAACTTTTCCATAATAACTTTTGTCTTGGTATATCTTGTTCTCATATATTTTCTCATTTTCTTGTAGGCTGATCATTTGATAGAGTCTCTCATGGATGATGTTATAAAAGGACAAAGAGGATGGAACAAGGTTGTATAGATGTTTTATAAGTGGGAACTCATCCAACTGGAGCTAAATGAGATCATTACTAATCAATCATTGTAGTTAGTTTCTTTGTAGAGGGAGATGGTAGATATGAGATCCAAGATCACCTCACTAGTGCAAGGAAAACTTCTTAATGATAAGACCCTTGGGATAATGCCTCGCTCTAAGCTGCTGCTCGAGACTCTTTGGCTAAGGATGAGGAGACTCATGCTTTGACTCAACATAAGAACAAATTTGGGGTGGAGGCATTTCAAAGTCAAACCCTCAAGCTTCAAAGTGCTCCGGGAAAGATTCTTTAGGTTGAGAAGGATATGGACCTCTTGAAGTAGCAGACTGAGGTCTTGTGAATCATACTGTGCTCCAAGGAAAGATTCAGGCCACCATGAAGAGAAAACTAGATGCATATATTTGGTTTGAGGCCTTTAAGAATTTTCTCTATCAGTAATATAACTATGGATTTGAGGCTTACAAGGATAAGGTCCAAGAGATCTTTCCTGATGAGGATGTCTCTGGCTTGTTATCTAAATGCCTTCAGTCTCGTAAAGAGATCTCAGATGATGTGAGTAGTAGTGGTGATGATGATAATGAAGCCTTTATTTCACAGGCCCAAGAATAGGAGGCTCTTAAGAAAGCATATACCTCTCATCCCAATCAAGCCCCCCCCCCCCCCCCACCACAAAAGTGAAGCTCATATTAACCCCACCAATCTCAAGCCTCGAGAAGACTTTTGTGTAATTTTTTTTTTAACTTTTGGTTTACGGGCCCTTTGATGTAAGCCAATGTTCCCTTATCTTTGAATGAAAATGGGCTAGTTTTAGGAATTTGGACTTTTGTATTGCTTCGTCTTTCTTAATACTTGATGTAATGATTCTCTTTACTTCATTGTTGATTTACTTTTTCATTGCTAAGGAATTTTTTCATATCATTTATCTATGTGATTTCTTACAGTAGGTAGTATACCCTTATCCCCCCCCCCCCCCCCCTCAGAAATTTCTTGGTAAAGAAAAATAATCTGAGTAGCAAGTTTGTTTATCTAAGGATCCTAAGACCTCTCTGACATGCTTTTACAATTTTTGAAGTTAAAACTGAGATTATGAAATGGGCTATAAGACCGTAAAACCATAGAATATTTGATACTTGTCCTTTTTAGGACTCAAGGCCTAAATTTTTATATCAACACGTAGACCCTTCAAAAATTTGAGAATAAAGTCCAAAGAGGTAATCTGTTAGGGGTCATAAGACCTTAGATTTAAAAGTCATATTTGAAATTTGTTTCGTAAAGGGTCCTAAGACCTTTAAAACATATTTTCCTAAGGATTAAAGACTTGGTATAGAACAACTAGTTCTACTGAGGGTCCTAAGATGTTAAAAGTAAAAAAAAATTCAACCTTAAGGCCCCCAATGGGGGTGAGACCTTTGGGCATAGGCATTTTGAAATTAGAATCCCCACAAAGGGTTATAAGACATCTGAAATTGGAAAATCTAAGATTTAAAGTCCTGCAAAGGGCTATGCGATCTATAAATTTAGGTAAATTTTGAATCTGTAGTTCCACAATGGGTCATACAACATATGAACTTAGAAAATTTGAAACCTGAAGTCTCACAAAGGGTCCTAAGACCTCTGAACTTAGATAAATTTTGAATTTGTAGTTCCACAATGGGCTATAAGACCTCTAAACTTGAAAATTTTGAAACTTGAAGTCCCACAAAGGGATAAAAGACCTCTGAACTTAGGTAGATTTTGAATGTCATATCAGGATGAAAAGTCTCTAGTCCTTATCACCCTAAAGAGGACATTATCATTTTCCACAATGGGTCTTAAGACCTCTGAACCTTGGGCCTTGCACTTTGATTATAAAACTGGAGTTTTGAGGCAATTTTTTGAACTTGAACACATAACCCCCAAAAGTTTTTGAAAAAGGGAAAGTTTTATTCTAAATCTTGGATTTTGTAGTTAAATATATGTTTGACATTTGGATTTTTTTCAATAATAAAGTTGAAGAATATTTGTTTACGATTTTTTCACATTTGTATATCTTCTCCCTTTTGGAAACATTTTTTAATGCGTATAAAGCCACTAGGCTGACTTTTGTGGGCCCTTGGACCTTAGTCAGTTTGAATGGGATCAAATGTGAAAACCTTAATGATTCCTTCAGTCTTTTTGGGTCTTTGTGCCTTTGAATATTATTTTAAGCCAAGGATGGAGTCCTTGAAACTTGAGGTTTGGGTCCTTAGAACTTATCTTAAACCTAATGCCAAGTTTAAAGTCCTTACAACTTTATTTTTTGGGTCCTTAGGCCTTGGCTTAAGTTTTTAAGGCCAAGGATGAAATCTTGGCAACTCATGGTGCGGGTCCTTAGACCTTAGGTTTAAGAGCAAAGGATGAAATATTTACAACTCTTAAAAAACACTTATATTGAAACATCGTGGGTAATAAAAAGATTATTTTCATTCATTTCAAAGTCCATCATTAAAAGTATTTTTTGAGGTGTTCTAGATTTTAAGGGTCGAGAAAATCATATCCCTATATGCATTTATGATAATAGTAACTTGGCCTCATAGTTTTGGTCACCATATACGGGCCTTTCCAATTGGGGACCATTTTCCCTTCACTTGGAACCCTCGTCGCAATGGTGACTTCGCTTAAGACCAAGCCCCCCACCTTAAATTATATATGGAATACATTCATGTTGAAGTAGGAGGTTGTCCTCTTCTTGTATCCAACCATTCAGATTATATCAACTTTATTTTTTTCTTTTCACCCGTTTAGAGACATCTTGAGACCTTTGTCATTAGCTCATTTTCCATACTGAGATACCCTTTACATGGGTACTTCGACCTCTATTAGGATCACATCCTCAGTGCTAAAGGCCAAGGAGAATATAATTTACCCTGTTGGACCCCAGACTATGGTCCTGTAAGCTCACAAAATGCTCAGAAAATCTTTATCCCATAACCCCTTAGCCTTCTTCTATAAACTCTTCTTTAAGCTATGGAGGATGGTTCTACTAGTTACCTAAACTTGTCCATTGGATTAAGGATATGCTAGAGAATATTAATGGTTTCTTATGCCATAGTCCAAGAAAAACTCCCTAACTGAAGGGTTTTCAAACTATTTGTCATTGTCTGAGATGATAGCGTCAGGCAAGACTAACTAGTAGATGATGTTCTTCCAAATGAAGTTGGTAGTCTTCTTCACCGTGGTGGTAGCTAAGGACTCTACCTCAGCTCATAGGGTGAAGTAATAAATTTCCACAATGCATAATTTGTTTTGGCCTTTGCTGAGGGGAAGAGGTCTTACTAAATCCAATCGTCATTGAAGAAAAGTCCATAGACTTAGGATTGGAGTCATCTTCTCTATTAAAAGATTTAGGATAAAGGAAAACCTCTGACATTTGCCACAATGCTACACCAGGTCCTTAGCTTCCTTCCCCATTGTTGTCTAAAAGTACCCTTACCAGAAGACGTTATAGACAAAGGTATTTAGGCCTATATGATTACCACTGACACTTTCGTGGAAGTCTCTAAGGACATAACTAGCTTATAACGAACTTAGTGATTATTGAGGTGCTGAGGAGTACCCATTATTAAACAATACCCCATTTACCAAGTAGTATCTATAAACTAGGGACCTCATCCATATTTCCTAAATCTCGTCTTTTGGTAGGACCCCATTTTTTTGGTAGGATTTGATGGGGAGGGTCCAGTTTGATGTATCATTGACTTATGTAGTGTTGATCTAGAGGTGAGTGATCCTTGGTTGGTCCAAGGTGACAACTAAAACCTATTTATATACCTCATATGATGAGGCCATCCGTCCAAGATGTTCAACCTATGAATTTTCTACCCATGGGACCCTTCTGATGAAAAATTTGGGGAACTTTTTGAAGAAGTGATGTATAGTTCTAAATACCCTGCCATCTTATCATCTTTGGCCTCATAGACTTCAGTGACTTGGTTGACCACTAATTGAGGGTCACTAATGGATTTTACCTCTTTTTATTTTAAATTGATGGCCATGCCTAAACTTTCCACTAAGGCCTCATACTCTGCCTCATTATTAGAGGCTTTAAACCTGAAACTAAGGGCAAGAGAGATGGTACCTACTATCGGGATTGTTAGAGGAAGTCCATCTCTATTATTTGAGCTATTAGAGGAGCCATCCACATGCAAGATCCATATGGGAGAGTTGAGTTCCATATCTTGGAATAAAGGTTATTTAGGCCCTTTGGGCATTGCTTTGACCTCTTTCATGGAGCCATTGGGCTCTTTTTCCACTTTTTCCACTTATTTCATGTTTCTAAACTCCAAAATGAAGTCATTTAAGGCCTGACCCTCGGTGTCATGTCATGGTTGATTCCTAACATCAAATTCACCCAACTTTACAGACCACTTAACAAGCCGTAATGAAATATCTGGCTTGTGGAGGATCTTTCTGAGGGATTAATTGGCCATTTATACTATTGTATGAGATTGGAAAATAGGGCCTCGAACATTTGGATGATATGATGAAGTAGAGGGAGAGCTTATTCATCCTTGGGTATTTGCTCTCAGCCCCATGCAAATCTCGATTGACATAATATACGTGGTATTAGATCGTAAACTCTTATCTGATCAGAGCTGAGTTAATAGTGTTCAGTGATGTAGTGATGTACAAGTAAAAATCTTCCCCATTAATGATTCGGGACGATAGAGTTGGGGACCTACGGTACTTTTTGAGGATCTGGAATACATCTTCAGCCTCAGGAGTCCATTTAAAGGATTTATTTAGTATTTTAAAGAAATTTAGGCACTTGTTTGTGGCCTTAGAGATAAAACAGTTAAGTGCAAAAAGTATTTTGGTTAGTCTTTAGACCTCTATGATAACCATAAATCCTAGGAAATTGCCGTGAAGAACCCAAAAGCACATTTCTTTGGGTTGAGGCTCATTTTGTTCCTTGGAGGATGGCAAAGGTTTTTGTGAGGTTTTTGCAAATGGTCTGAGGCCATCAGAATCTTCACCACTATGTTGCAACATAGACCTCCATGGCGTTGCCAATGAGGTCCTTGGAAATGGAGTTCACTACTCTCTAATAAATATTATCGACATTTAATAGTTCGAATGGAATACATTTTTAAAAGTGGGTACCTTTATATGTAATGAATGAGGTAGTTTCCTCACTGATATAGGCCATTCTGATCTGATTGTACCGATAGTAGGTGTCCATGAAGGAGAGGATATCATGACCCACTATTGAGTGCTCTAAGGTGTCAATACGATGTAGGGGTAGTAGTCCTTGGGTCATGCTTTACTGAGGGCAATGAAGTTGACACACATTCTCCACTTATTGTTGGACTTTGGATCAAACACCATGTTTGAGATCCATTTCGGGTACTTAACCACTCTGATGAAGTTAGTTGCTAAGAGTTTGTAGGATAAGAAACTATTATTCTGGTGGACTAGTTTGTGGTTTGAGTCCACACTCAACTGGTGGACCATGACCTCAGGATCCACCCTAGTAATTTTTGAGTGGATCCAGGTGAATACACCTTTATTCTCCCTAAGGAACTAGATGACATATTCTTCGAGGGAAGAGATCAGGCCAGCCCCAATTTGAAATTTCTTGGTGGGATCCTTTGCATCAATGCAAATGGTGATTACATATTCAGCTAGCTCGCTCTTTGATCTTTGTCCTCATCTCATGGATAAAAAGTATCCACATTCAACAACTCTATGCTTAGTCTCTCTAGAGGGAGCTCATGTATTGGTGGTGGAGGAGGTAGGACTTCTAACAAGACTTTGGGACCCTTCTATGAACTTTTTGAAACTTAATACTAGGTTTAAGGGGTCTTAAATGACCTATTCCTTTTTTTCATTGAAGTCTTATAACAATCCTGAGCCTTTTTCCAGTCCCCCAATACTTCTCCCACTCGGCAGTTTGGAACCTCATTAATAACCTTCGAGTTGAAATGATAGCGTCTGCTATACCTAAGATCACATTATAAGCGTAGAGGAGATCCATCACTATGACCTTATTCCAAATGGTTGTGTAGCAGTCTTTGGAACCAAGAGTGAGGGGGATAGTAACATATCCTAAGGAATAAGTCCTCTCTCAGTTGAATCCCACAAGAGGAGTGGTGACAAGTTACATATGTTTTGCACCAAGGAACACAACCTCAAAGGCATATAAGAACATGATATCTACAAAACTATCTGCATCGATTATGACCTCCCTTGTATAGGTATTTCCCATGATCATTGTGATTATAAAGGGGTCATCATGAGGAAGAAAAACCCTCATGAGTTCTTTTTCCGAAAATACCATGATTAGAACTCACTTAGGATCTTAATTTGGGAGAGATACATGGTTGACCTGTACTCCTTCATATTGAATTCTCCCGAGGTGGAACTTTCTAGTTATGACAGAGAGTCCACCTCCGGTAAAGCCTCTAGAAATTCTTTGGACATTAATGAAAGGGACCTCATCCTTATTTTTGTTGTTGTTATTATTGTGCTGACTTCTGTCAACATCTTTGGATACATATTCTTTTAGGTAATCCCTCTTAATTACCCTTTCAATGGATTCTTTTAGCATGAAGCAATCGATGGTGTTGAGACCATGGTCTCTGTGGAATCAGAAAAAGTTTGACTTATCTCCTTTGTCGTTAGTGGTCCTCATGGGCTTGGGCCAAGGAAAGAGTTCCCTAACTTACACAATGGAAAAGACATCTTCTATGGTGGATGTGAGTGGAGTGAAGTTCTTGGCCTATCCTGATCCACTCTTTTCTACCTACACATTTCTTTTTCTTGGCCTCTACATCCTCATGGGATTACTCAAGGCGAGAGAAGACGTATTTACTCTTTCCCAGCTAAGAGGTGGCCATGACATGTCTTGATGAGATTGCATCCTCAGCGTTCATATAATTTTGAGCCCAACTCAAGCATAGACTTTGGAGCATTTTTTCCAAAGGACCTCAGCGAGTCTTCTAAAGTGAGGTCGGAGATGAAAGCATACATAAAAATGGTGTCATTAAGATCGTCAACCTCTATGACTTCCTTATTGAACCTCTTGGAGTATTCCTTGAGAGATTATTCATCTTTCTACCTAAAATAGAGAAGGGAAGTGATAGGTTTCCTCATTTTATGTGCCCCAATAAAATGGATGACAAAGGATCTTGTCATATCAATGAATATTGTCATGGTCCCTGGCTTGATATTTGAAAATAAATACCTAGAAGTTTCCCTTAAGGTAGCAGGAAAAGATTTACACACGACTTCATCCATGGCATCCTGAAGGAGCATGCACGATCTGTAGGTCTCTAAATGATCAATGGGATCCTTAGATCCATCAAATGGTTCAATAGTAGGCATCTTCCACTTTAAGGGAAGAGAGAAATTTTGAATGTCATTGGAGAACGGGGAGAGAGTATTTTAGAGAGCCAAATCAATGGTGTTGCGCATTTGCATCTTGTACTAGTTGAGAAAATTTCCTAACTGGTCTTGCATATTCTTGATCTCATTGTTCGAGGCCTAGATACTCGGGAACCACCTTGAGATTGATCTCCAGGAAGTGATAACCTATCCTTAATAGGAATGAGAGTTTATGATCAATGGGGGGGGGGGGGGGGTCTAGGCATACCCTCTAAATCATTATATCCCTCTAACTAGTGCTCGTGGTTTCCCTGGTCCTACTATGTTCTAGTTCCTCTACGACTGGAGGAGAAAAATCCTGCTAATAATGGTAGCCAACTGATCTTAGAGATCATTTTGTATATCTTCCATTTCTTTGAAAGAATGGGTAACGCCGAAGTTAGCTGGAATCTTTAAAAGTGCAAAGATGGGTTGTGAAAGAAATAGAACTCGTCGTTCCCATAGATGGTGCTAAACTGATGGGTATTAAAATCGTATGTGACATCATACCCATCGGTTTTCCCCTCGAGAGCTTAGACGGGTAATACGAGAGAAATGTCAAAGTGTGAGACAATTGTTTAAAGTGGTAAGGACCTCAATTGAGGGTCATATGTCGGTTGTTAAATGCTATTATGTTGTTTATAAGATTATAAAAGAGTTATTACAATTTAAGAGACCTCTTGAGCTTTGGTCAGGAGAGTTTGAGGTCCTATAAACTTTGCTGAAAATCCAAAGGACTTCAGGAATTAACTGATGGACTTGTTTAAGTGTTCTCTTGATTTAGGGCTCAACAAGGTATACAAAGTATAAAATAACTGGAAATGATCTGAGTTATAAGTATAAGCTCATAATAATAGGTTGAGAGAGTCTAGAACAAGTAATAACACTTGATAATGCTTAAGTGTCTTGATTATATGAATGCATAATGACTTGAACATGTTTATCTCTTAAATTGCTTGAGATTAGTTGTCTTTAACCATTCATCAGCAGCTCATAGACATCTTCCTCAAAGAACGTGTCAAAACCTGCTGCCTCCAACCCCAGAAGCTCATAGACATCTTCAAGGGTGATGGTAAACTCACCCCAAGAGGTCACAAAAGTATGTGACCTATGACTCCAGCGGGACACGAGTAACTGGAGGGCGATATTGTTCTTTGAGAGGGTGGGGTCACCCAGCCAACTGGTGCATGATAGACCAATCAGAGCAAGCTTTACAAATTATTTGTAACATATATGGTCGGTCCAAGTACTTAAACCTTCTCAAGAGCTGGAGGAGGCCTTAAACTCCACCTTTGAGAACGGGAAATCACCACGCTCAACACGGAATCTAGTGACAGTGGAAGTAGGGATGTAGGCTAAGTCCTCAGCATCGTCGCCTTCCTCTATCAGAAAACTTTGTGTTTTCCACCGACTCTAGTTCGTTGGGGAATTTTTCAGCAGTTGGACAAAAGCGATCGAGTTCCCCAAAGTATGGGGCACAATGGTAGCGCGCCCACTGTGTCAGGCGCGCCTGAGTCTTAGGGGAAACACCCTAAGCAGATTGGGTCCTAATTACAATGGGTTCCATAAGAGGAGTTTAGAGGGATAAAGAAAGAGGATAAATTAAAAGAAAGGAAGATGAAGTGAAAAGGGTGGTCCCTTTGTGTGTTTCAAATCAAACCAATTTTAACAAAAAATTATACAACTTTTAACTAACACCAAACCAAGTTGTGAAAAACCAATTTTTACTTTAAACCAATTTTATCTTGATTAACCCTAAACATGCATCTAGACATTAAAGAAAGTAAAGTAAAGTAAAGATACTCATAACGCCGGATGTATGAGGAAAAAACCTAAAATGGGAAAACAAGCTTGAACAACCCAAGCCAGACAATCACTATGAACAATGGTTTTACAAAGACAGATTAGCCTTACTCAATGACTCGATCCCCATGGGTCTTGACGCTCTTTGTGATCTTCTACCATTCTTCAATAGTTCCCACGCATAAATTCCATCTTCCATGATACCTCTCGATAACACATGCATCCATATATGTCTCGGTGTCCATCGAATGGCTTTGATACGTCTACAATGTCGAATAAGAAGTCCTTCTCTTTTCTTCACCGCAAAACCCTGATGTTAAATGGTTGAACAAACTTTCTTGGTTCAGCAAGATCACGTAAGCATATAAGAATGATAAATCGGATATTTGCAAACTCTAAGGATGTGTTTAAGCTTTGTAAACCTTAGAAAACATGTGCAAAACTCGTACTGGATCGAAAACTATTTTTCCCGAATGCACACTTACGAAATTCTGATGCAAACAAGATATAAATAGGAAATAAGCGTCGCCTCAAAAATAGTGTCGTTCGAACGATAGGCAAGTCGTTCGCGCGATATAGACATCTCGTTTGAACGAGACTGGTTGTCATCTGAACGAACTCGCGTGTCAGTTTGACTTTTTGACTTTTTGATTAAAACATCTCTTCCAAAGAGATCCAAATAAATCAAACACCTTTTCGAGCTTATTAGAATAAAAACATAGTGTAAACTATTTAAAACACTTTAAAAACATTTTAAACATTTTTATTTATAAAAATTACATCCCTATCTTTTATGAAAACAATTCCGAGCACCATTAATTATACGCATTCATACCTGTGTGATCTCGGAATGCAATTAACTTGAAGACGACTAAACTTGCACCAATTTAAACTTCGGTGTGGCCATCCCCGATCCTCACGATGGACGAGAGAGTGAGTATCCTAGGTCCCGCACGTCCCTCTCGGGAGCGCTTCGGCCGGCGTCATTGATGAGGTGAAAAATGTAGAGAGATGGAGTCGCTAGTGTATTTTACTCAAAACAGAAAAAAGAAAGGGAGCTATCCCAAAGGTCAGCATCCAAAGACGTACTGATACATACGAGACAAAAATGATTCGAAAAGGGTCCGGAGGCTAAGTTACGAAATGGGAAGGTGTTAGGCACCCATTCTCCCTTACGGTTTCTCATGGGCTTTTGCTATTTTCCTTTATTTTCCCCGTGATATGTGTGCATGTGTATATGTAGTGGAGATAGGATTCATCGACTTGTACCATGGAAGAGGTAAAGAAAGTCATTCGTAGGAATGTTCATATAAATAACATTAGAAAATAGGATTTACCCGATTATCCTTGCGTTGATCGTTATAATGGAACGATAACGTATGTGGAATAATACGCCACTAAGATCATATATATATATATATATATATATATATATATATATATATATATATATGTGTGTGTGTGTGTGTGTGTGTGTGTGTGTGTGTGTGTGTGTGTGTGTGTGAATGTATAAAATCTAAGAGAATTGAACTTAGTGAAAATAGAAAATGAGAGAAAAAGTGAGAATAGGACTCGAGTCTCTGATTTTACCCCAAGACGCCTACATAGCCTATAGAGGCATCAAAGTCCACGTAGTTCACATGAAAAACGAGGGATGGGGTTTATCCCATAAATCCAACAGGGGACTTCACTTATTTTTGTGTGTGTGTGTAAAAAAGTGTTTTAGTTGTGAGAAAAGTGTGAGAATTCCCGTTTGGAATTTATGAGCAAACTCTCTTTTTTATTTTTTTTGGTTTTTTATGAAAATAAGAGATGTGCAATAATACTAAGTAAAAAGTATATTAGGATATGTGAGATGAGAGAATTGAAAGTGCTAAGTAATAAAATAACTTAATGCGAATTTATGAGGATTTAAGGAGAGAATTGAGAAAATTGGACCTTCTTAAAGATCTTGAGCTTGATCTTGAGTGTTGTAGAGAATCCCTTGCACTTGGATGATGATGGAGGGTAGTGAATTCACCAAGTTTGATGAAAAGGATGATGAAACGTGAAGGTTGGAAAGGGATTTGGATTTGGAAATAACGCTGACTTCAAGAGAGGTTTTCTGGATTTGCTGGGAGTGATGTCTCTCAGATCTGGGCCTCTTTTGTAATGAGGTCAAGGCTTCCTTTTTATAGGCTCAGGGAATTTACGATCGGTATAGCCCTGATCCTGCCAATCGGCAGGTGTGTTTAGGCACACTGCGGATAGATAGGGTCTGCGACTTGCCGTTTGACACTATCTTTCAGGCCTTTTTGGAAAATCGATCGCTGAGCGCAAACCGTTGATTCAAATCATGCATGGGGAGGACCATTGGATAATTCAGAGACCGTCAAAAGTCCTTTGGACAGCTCCCGGGTTCGGGAGTTGACTTTGGGTCAAATATGGGTCGAAAACGCTCGTCGGTCCTTTGGACGGGAAAACTTCAGATGCAAACGAACCGTTTATCCGCATGGTGAGTCAAAATCACGCACGGGGTGAACCATTGGAAAGGTTAGGAGATGTACTTTGAAATTACAGAGAGTTTGATCCAGTTCAGGGAGTTGACTTTGGTCAAATGGGCCCTGGAAGCATTTGGTGACCTCTCAGAGTAAAACGGATTGTTTGTCCGTACTATAATTCGGAATCGCGCACGGAGCGGACCATTAGAAAGGGGTTTTTGTGAACTTTGAAGATTCATTCAGTATCGATCAAGCTGAAGAGTTAAATTAGGTCAAACAGAGCCTGGGAATGCCCGATGGACTCTTGATCGATTTTTGGGGAAAAATGGGTCGTTCGTCTGCATAGTAAGTTAGAATTATGCACGGGACGGACCAATAGAAAGGGGTTTCAATACCCTTTAATTCAGTATCAGTCGAGCTGAAGAGTTTGACTTTTGGTCAAATGGAGCCTGGGAGCATCCGATGGCCTCTAGGTCGGTACTCGGGGTATGACCTGGGTTTGTAGTGATGATGGGAGGTGCTAGGGACCTAAGGAGAGTTTAGGGGGTAATAGAATGGGTTGTATATAGATCCCCTTGACGGGTGAGTTTGGAATAAACGATAGCCATCGAATAGACACTGCATGATGCCTTTAAGAGAGGATGACCAATTTAAAGGGTCGAGGAAAATTCTTAGGACCTAAGGGAGTGACGATGACAAATTCAGAGGGTCGAGGTCGATTCTGAGGACCTAAGGAGCATGCTGGGGATGAACAATTCTGTGGGTTGAAGTCGATTCTAAGGAGAAAAGGATGACCAATTCTGCGGGTTGAAGCCAATTCTCAGGGCTTAGGGAAACGAGGATGACCAATTACGCGGGTCAAAGCCAATAATGCGGGCTTAACTTAAGATGACCAATTCTATGGGTCGAAGCCAATTCTGTGAGCTTAAGTGGAGATGACCAATTCTGTGGGTAGAAGCCAATTTTGCGGGCTTAAAGATGAGATGATCAATTCTGTGGGTCGAAGCCAATTCTGCGGGCTTAAAGATGAGATGGCCACTTTTACGGGTCAAAGCCAATTTTGTGGGTCGAAGCTAATTCTGTGGGCTTAAGTTGGGGTGACTAATTCTGTGGGCTTAAAGAGGAGATGACCAATTATGCGAGCTTATGTTGAGATGACCAATTCTGTGGGTCGAAGCCAATTTCTTTGGGCTTATGTTGAGATGACCAATTATGTGGGTCGAAGACAATTCCGCGAGCTTAAAGATGAGACGACCAATTCTGTGGGTCGAAGACAATTCCGCGGGCTTAAGTGAGATGACCAATTCTGCAGGTTAAAGCCAATTCTGTGGGCTTAAAGATGAGATGACCAATTCTGCAGGTCGAAGCCAATTCTATGGGCTAAAGTTGGGTAACCAATTCTGCGAGTCGTAGCCAATTCTGTATGCTTAAAGATGAGATAACCAATTCTGTGGGCTTATGTTAAGATGACCAATTCTGTGGGTCGAAGCCAATTTTGTGGGCTTAAATGGAGATGACTAATTCTGCGGGACGAATCCAATTATTCGGGTTGAAGAAAATTCTACGGGGGGAAGCCAATTTCATGAGCTTAAAAATAAGATGACCAATTCTGCGGGATTAAGTGGAGATGACCAATTCTGCGAGTTGAAGCCAATTCTGCGGGCTTATGTTGAAAAGACCAATTCTGCGGGCTTAAGTGGAGATGACCAATTCTGCGAGTCAAAGCCAATTCTGTGGGCTTAAAGATGAGATGACTAATTTTGCGAGTCGAAGCCAATTCTACGGGCTTAAAGTTGAGATGACCATTTTTACGAGTCGAAGACAATTCCGCGGGCTTAAGTGGAGATGACCAATTCTACGGGTCAAAGCCAATTTTGCGGGCTTAAGGTGATGATCCAAGATCGATGTCAAATATGACCTAAAAGAGGTGACAACTGAGGACCGAGGTCAATTTTGACCTAAGAGAGGTGACGACCGAGACCGAGGTTAATTTTGACATAAGAGAGGTGACGATCCAAGACCGAGGTCAATTCTGACCTAAAAGAGGTGACGACCGAGGACTGAGGTCAATTCTGACCTAACTAAGGTGATGATCCAAGACTGAGGTCAATTCTAACCTAAGAGAGGTGACGACCGAGGACTGAGGTCAATTTTGACCTAACTAAGGTGACGATCCAAGACCGAGGT
The DNA here is from genome assembly GCA_949130495.1 of Sambucus nigra. Taxonomy (NCBI): domain Eukaryota; kingdom Viridiplantae; phylum Streptophyta; class Magnoliopsida; order Dipsacales; family Adoxaceae; genus Sambucus; species Sambucus nigra. The sequence goes on from OX422218.1 coordinate 136,196,361, forward strand.
CAATTCTAACGTAAGAGAGGTAACGACCGAGGACCAAGGTCAATTATGACCTAACTAAGGTGAAGATCCAAGACCGAGGTCAATTCTGACCTAAGAGAGGCGACGACCGAGGACCGAGGTCATTCTGACCTAACTAAGGTGATGGTCCAAGACCGAGGTCAATTCTGACCTAACTAAGGTATACATTTCCTTTGGGAAAATCAGGGATTTTACTGGGGATAGAGATTGGATTTTGGGTTCCACTGGCGAATAGCGAATGAGCTGGGGAAAATTTAGAGAGTCCCTTGGAGACATTGATGAGGAAAATGATTTTATGGAGTTCTGCTGGGGAAATTACCTCGCGATGTTATTTTTGAGTTGGGGAGCCGATTGTTGGGGAAATCCTTGTGTCTTTTGGAGACTTTGCGGAGGAAAGGCAAATTTGATGATGTGAACTCCACTGGGGAAGTGATTTGGTGGTCCAGGTATTGGACGTATTGGTTGAGGAGGTTTGAGACCTTTGGGGTATAGGAGGTGATCCTTAGAGCTCCTCCGGGGATGTTGTCGGGAGAAGACTCACTTGGGTTTTGAGAGTTCCACTGGGGAAATAGGGGTTTCTCTTGAGGGAGTGTGAGATTTTCTTGGTGAGAAATGTTCAAAATCTTTCCCGAGATTTTTAGGATTTTTCTGAGGATTTTTTGGGTTTCTGGTATTTTTTGGGAGTTTTTGTACGAAATTTAAAGGGGGTGCCAGTCGGCATGGTATGCGGAGTGTCGTTCGTCAGTGGCACATACTTTTAGACTGCCTCAGGAAGGCAAAGGGGCAGTACCGATTGATAGGGTTGGGGTCAGTGCCGATCGGCATGACCATTGGCATCCTATATAAAAGGGGAAAATTCCCTTTATTGTTCACATCTTCTTGCTTTCTCCCTTTCTCCAATTTTCTTCTGCGAAGCGTTCTAGCATTCCGATCTCTAAGGAATGGCCGCTTTTGTGAGCACTGCAGCCCATAGGGAATGGTTGACTATTGATGACTGGGCAAATGTAGAATGGAGGGCCAGGGCGACTCTTGCTTTGGGAATGAGAATTATTTTGATGCGTTTGAGTCGATTGTGGATGAGTGGACGTTGTTATGGGAGCCATCACGTCATCGTTCTTTGAGGGTGGTGAACCCTGGCGGTTATGTGAGTAAAGTGAATTTTGGCATTCTTCTCTTTTTGGTGATTTTTCCTTTCTCCTTGAATTTTGACAAGGTTTTTACTTTTGACAGTCTGATATCTCTTTGAAGAACATGCGTGCTCGCGGGATGATGGGGCTTAAGTATGTTTGGGGAATCTTCCACCCGTGGTGCGTTGGGTGGTATCATCAGCGAGTTTTGGGAGGCTGACATCTGTGCTAGATGAGAAGCCTCGTTCGGCAGCGGTCTTGTGCACTCTGGGGGAGAAATGGTGGGACACTACCCACACCTTCCATTTCGGCTTTGGGGAGATGACCGTGACTCCCATAGATGTGCAGCAGCTACTAAGGATGGATTGTGATGGGGAGCAGATAGAGGTGGATCGCTCTTTGCGGGTGAGGCCGGAGGCAGTGCGGGCGTCGCTCGGTGATGTGTGGAGGATAGTTTCTGGGGATTATATCTATCTGTCCTTACCGAAGGATGTCTTGTTGAGTAGGGTGGTTGATGTGGAGGATGGTCTGCGGGTGAGGCAAATGGCCTTATTATTTATCTTGCTAGTGCTGGGGGGATTCATGGTGGCGTCGAGCGATGACGTCGTCCATTTGTGGTTCTTTCCATGCTTGAGGGTGTTTTCGAACATTCCCTTCTATGATTGAGGGAGCTTGACTTTGGCGACCCTTTATTTTTCTTTGGATGCATTCAACCAGTGCTGTCGGCAGACTTTTACTGGAGCCATGTATCTCCTTGAGGTATTCTTTAATTTGCACATTTTCCTTTCATGCATTCGCACTTTCCTTATGCATCTCTTTTTTTGATTGTGGGTTCTTGTCTTTGAAAGATGTGGTTTTACGAGGTTATTGGGTGTAATACCCAGCTGATCACTCTGAAGGATGAGACTGTTGGGGACTTCTACCAATTGTACCAATGGCGGAAGGCCAATCGAAAGTCGAAGGGATCTCTTTCTCTGGAGGCAGTGTGTCAGGTCTTGAATGGCCTTACCAGTGGTAGGGTAAGACTTTTTCCTTTTTCAGTCTTGGTTTTTTGCATGTTCTGATTCTGTATTGACTTATGCCGGGTGGGGATTTTCAGGTGACCTTTTACCCTTGGGGGACTTCCATCCAATACACGGGGTTGACTAGGGTGAACGCATAGCTGCGGTGCTTACTGGCACATGAGTTTGGCCACTCTTGGTATCTTGAGGAGAGGGTGGTTTGACAGATTGCTAAGGAAGTGGTGGTGCCACCTGTGAGGCCTCCTATGTCTATGATACGGGAGCGACTGCTGTCGGAGGATGCGAGGATTGCGGTGATGATCGATGAGTCCTACTTGTTGTATATTGATGTGGCTGTGCCGTATGATTACATGAACTTTATGACGAGCTGGCTGATGGCGCCCAACATATATGATGCCTTGCCTTTCCCTCCTGCGAGTTCGAGTCGGGCGGTGGGGTCCTCCCATTGCGGCGGTGGTCCGTCGACATCTACGGCAGCGGTGACTTCGGAGGTTCCCTTCGTGTGGTTGCATACTCCTTCATACAACATCCGACGGGTTGATGGAGGGATGGTGCCTATGCTGCACAGTCCTCATGCGATGGATCCAGACGAGCTGGGTTTGAGAGAGGAGGTCCTTCATCCTGCGGTATACCTTTTCCTATTCCTCTCTTTCTTTCTTTTTGATTTCTTTTGTATTTTGGTATTTATTTTGGCTTTTACTTTCAGCAAGTCCGGGTGTCAACCACTTGACTGAGGGACATCAGAGATTGGATATCTTTAGAGACTGCCCATATTCGAGACGCGGTTCTTGTTACCTCTTGCTTGGTGTCGGCTGCTTCGTTCGGGGAAGAGTTTGGCTCGAGTAGTAGTGGTGCGTCATCTCGCCTCAGGGGAAATAGAGCACATTACAGGGGTGGAAGCTCTTAGGAGAGAGGGAAATAGAGAGGTAGAATGTGGGTTCGGGCTGTGTCCCGTTGTTTTTGTTTTTCTTCATTTCTTGAAAAATTGATGTAACACAGAAAAACATATATATGCAATGCAATGGAGTTTTTTATTATCTTTTGTTAATGGTGAATGAATGCATGCACATGCGCTTTTTACTTTGCTGTTGAGGCCGTAAAAAGAGATATTTTTACTCAAAATGAGAATTTATATAAAGATGAAAAGGGGATTTTTGAAATTCTGTTGAGAATATCAATTTATTTTGAGTTTTCTGAATTTTGACAAAAGAGGAAAAAGGAAAATTTCCAAAAAAATGTTGTTACCGATCGATAAGACATTTGTCGTGCCTATCGACAGTCAAGTCCAGTCCCATCACTTCAATGTTTTGATTAGTGCCTTCTTCAGCCTTTTGTATTTTGTGGGGGTAGGATTCCCTCCGATTTCTGTAGGGGTTATGTCTTTTGTGAAGGTTTTCCAAGTATAAAAAGGGGTAAGGGTGCAGTCTTTTCATCACACCTTCACATTTTTGCTTACTATTTCTTAGTCTTGCAAGATGGTTCTCCCTAGTAGCATTGAGTTTTCTAACTACCTCGAAGCTCTGGAAGCAATGTGCTCTTATAATGTCGACTACGATGCTTTCAACATGCGTCGAGTCTCTTTGTGCCGCAACCGGCCCATAGAATGGAACATGTTAATGGCGGTGGTACAATTTTGGTACCCCGAAGACCATGTATTCCGCTTTGTCTTGGAGGAAGTTTGTCCTACCTACGAGGAATTTTCTTCCATGCTAGGGATAAATCCTAGTGTTGCTGCAGCTCTTCCTCAGTTTTCCCGTACTCCCAGGGATTTGTTGGCCGGGCTTCTTCGTATTTCACCTTCGGCGGACAGACCACTGGTTGCTGGAGGAATGATCTCCCTTTCGGCCGTGTTATAATCCATGCATTTACAGGAGGTCGGCGGCCAGACCACTTGGTTTCAAAATTTCTGCTGGTGACTGGAGAACTGATGGTGGACCCACAACTTGCAACCATTACTTCTTGGATGTCGTATCGTCGCAATCCTACTGCAGTGATACTGACAATGAATTTTAACGGCCTGGATGCTTGGCGAGAAGGTCGTTCTGACTTTTTGATGGGTAATCGCGTGATGCTATTCATGTGGTTGTCTAAAAGACTCCTCCTAGTGACTCCTCCAGAGTATCCTTTGTCGATTGTACCCAACTTCTTTTTGCCCCACTTCATCAACGTTGGATTGGATATTGAGAGCTAGGAGAACTAGTTTGTGGAGCATGGGGCTCTAAACATGTGTTGGTCAGTGCCTTGGTGGGGGCAGTTCCTACCTATACTGGAACTGGGAGAATACCCGTATGTTTGACTAGTTGGCCTTAGACAGACCTCTTTATATTTCCCTTGGCAGCTTCTGTGTCAATTTGACTGGGAGCATGTCGTGCCACCTCGGACACTAGATTTCTTCCCTGTAGAAGATTTGATTGAGCGTCTACGCATACGGCTTAGCTCTTTGTGGGAGAGTCGGCTTCCATCGACCCGCCCCTCTCAGTTTGTTGGGAGAGTTTGGCATATCCCTGGGGATTATATGAAGTGGTTGTGGAGGAGAGTAGTCATCAAGATGTTGGCAGTGGAGACTGGACAAAGGTGGCTTATCTTATTTAATACGATGGAAAGAGGCGTTATGGTTTTTCTGAAGCTGGTTTAAGCCTAACGGTCCATGGAGCGCCTGCGGCACTCTGTTCAGGCAGGGGAAGCTTAGGGACCCCAAGATGTAGATGATGATGATGGAGCAGGCTCCTCTGCTAGTTGTGGATAGGACTCTTGGAGGATTTATTTTGTAATGGGGAATAAATGTGGGGATTTTATTTGGCTTTTTAGGAAAGTAGGGGGAGGGAGTTATCCGTTCCTTTTTTATGTAATCTGTACCATCATTTTTTATTAGTGAAATAAACAAGTTTTTGATCATCCAGCTGTGCCTTTTGATGAGTTTTGTATTTTTGAATTATCTATACCGATCACTAAGGAATACGTAATCCTTTTGTTCAAGTACATGTTAGAATGAACTGTCATTCTCGAAGATGAGAAAATAATAGTTTTTGTGAAAAAGAAAGGGCCGTGCTCATGTAAAGTGTATGAGTTGCCTACGTATCTTTGGGTTTTGAAATTTTTTAATTTGTTTGAAAAAGGTTTTTTTTGCAGAGGATCAAACCCACGTAGTTCTGGGTAGAGCGAAATTAAGATTTTTTTTAGAATAGAAGGGGAATGAGAAGAGTCGTAGTGCGCCGAGATTTTGGACTAGGGGTAGAACTTCTTGAGATGGTCCAGGTTGACCGGACGAGCCATCTCCTCCCCATCTAAGTCGGTGAGTATGGCGGCACCATCGGACAAGATCTTCTTGATAATGTAGGAGCCGCTCCAATTGGGCTTGAATTTCCCTCTGGGATCCCAGATGGGTTCTATTATCTCTTTGACGGCTAAATCCCATTCTCGGACACCGCGGTCCTTGAATCTCTTGTTAAATTAACGTGCTATTCGGCGATAGTACCCTTGTATGTGTTATAGCGCTTTCAATCTCTTTTCATCTATGAGGGTCAGCTCGTCAAGACAGCTTTGGCACCTGTCTTCTTCGCCGATTTTGCTTTCAAGCATGACGCATAGCGAGGGTATTTGCAACTCCACGGGTAGGACTTCTTCCATGACGTAGGCTAGAGAGTAAGGGGTAGCCCCAGTAGAGGTTCAGATTGAGGTTCAGTAGCCCCAGAGGGCGTACGGGATCCGATCGACCCAATCTCGACAGCTTTCGATCATCTTACTGATGATGGCTTTGAGGTTCTTATTGGCGGCTTCGAATGCACCATTGGTTTGAGGTCAGTAGGGAGAAGATTTGTGTCTCTGAATCCCTTATTTGTTGGCCACTTCTGTGACTTCTGCCTCAAAATGCAACCCGTTATTTGACACTAACTTGTGCGGGACCCATATCGGCATATGATGTTTTTTTGATGAATTTGGCTACTTTCTTGGTGTTCAGCACTGCGTATGACTCAACTTTGACCCATTTGGTGAAGTAATCAATGGAAACCAGGATGAACTCATGTCAGTTGGAAGCCCTCGGTGTAACCTTCCCTATGATGTCGATACCCCAGGTGGAGAATGGCTAGGGAGAAGCCATGTTGTATAATTCTTACGGAGGCAGATGCTGAAGGTTGGAGAACTGTTGGACTTTGAGGCATCTCCGGACATAGGCGATGCAATCCTGGGTCACGGTGGTCCAGTAGTAGCCTTATCGAATGACCTTCTTGGCAAGCATGTGACTGTTCAGGTGGGTCCCGCATTCCCCGTTGTGGATTTTCTACATTTTCTTTTCAATATCAGCCCCTATGATACATTGCAGATGAGTTCCATCGAATTTTCTTTTGAGGAGTGCTTGGTGACAGATGATGTATTGGGTAGCTAGTCTTCGGAGGGTTGCTCGGTCTTTCTTGTTAGAACCCTCGGGATACCTACCATGCTTGAGGAGGTTCCAAATATCATAGTACCAGCAATTGGCTAGTTCAGGATCTTTTGTGGTGACGAGCTCTATGTGGTAGCAATGGGTTGGTTTGTCTTTCTTTTGAATCTGGAGGGGGTCATGGTTATTCCTTCGGGCATGTCGACCATGGAGGCTAAGGTAGCAAGGACATCAACTAGGTTATTCTTTGCTCGAGGTAGGAAATGGAAGGTTATATCTTGGAATTGGGAGGCTAGTTCTCTAAGTAGGCATGGAAGGGTTGGAGCTTCTCGTCCTTGACTCCCCATTTTCTGAGCACTTGACCGATGATGAGGTTGGAATCCCCGTAGACATCTAGGCATTGAATACCTTTCTTGAGAGAAACTTTGAGGCCTACCGTGCATGCCTCATTTTCAACCATGTTGTTGGTGCAAGGGAAATCCAATTTGATAGAGATTGAAGTGTGGGAGTCATATGGGGCAATCAGAAGTATCCTAATGCCATATCCATTTTCGTTGGCAGTGCTGTCAAAGAACATTTACCACCCAAGATTGTCTTGGGCAGTGCAGATGATGTTTTCATTTGGGAATTCGGAGATCCAGACATAGGCTTCATCCATGGGGTAATCAGTGAGGTAGTTAGAGACGGCTCTTCCTTTCATGGCTTTCTGCGTGACGTACACGATATCGAACTCGACTAGAAGTATCAACCATCAGGCCATTTAGATGGATAAGGTAGGTTTCTCAAGAAGATATTTGATGGGGTCTATTAGGGATACGAGTTTGATGGGGAGGGTGAGCCTGTAGTGCCACTTTTGGGTGACCCAGACAAGCGCGACACATGCCTTTTCCAAAGCAGTGTAGTTGACCTCCTACCCAGATAATTTGTGACTGGCATAATAGATGTATCTTTCTTTGTGGGAATCTTTAAGGTATTGGGATATGAAAGCCCCAGCCCTAGCTACAGTGTCAGTTATGGTTAGGTATAGGAGCAAAGGGAGACCAAGCTGTGGTGGAATGAGTACCGAAGGTTGGATAAGATATTATTTTATTCGGTCAAAAGCTTCTTGGCAGGCCTCATTCCAAACCTTGGTTGAATCCTTTCGGAGTAGTTTGAAAATAGGTTCATAAATGGAGGTTAGCTGGCTGATGAATCAGTTGATGTATTGTAATTTCCTAAGGAAACCTCAGACTTCTTTGTCTGTTCGGAGAGGTGGCATCTCAAGTATGGCTTTTAGATTGGCAGGATTTTCTTCTATCCCTTTCTCACTGACCATGAATCCCAAGAGTTTTCCCTCTGTAATGACGAAGATGCATTTTTGTGGATTGAGTCTCATCTGATACCGTCGCAGTCCTTCAAAGAACTTTCGGAGAGCGGGAAGATGACCTTCTCTAGTTTTCATTTGATAATAATATCACCCACATAGACTTTAACTTCTTTGTGAATCAGATCGTGCAGGATGGTTATGGAAGCCCTCTGATAGGTATCCCTAGCATTCCTGAGACCAAATGGCATAACAGTGTAGCAAAAGGTTCCCCATGGGGTGATGAACGTGGTTTTTTCTTGGTGATCTGGGTTCATTTTAATTTTATTGTATCCGACAACCCAATCGATGAATGACTTAAGAGCATGACTGGTTGTGTTGTTTACGATCATGTCGATATTGGGTAGCGTATAATCATCCTTTGGAGAGGCTTTGTTCAAGTCTTAGTAGTCTACACACATCCAAACCTTCCCTCCTGATTTCGGCACAATAACTATGTTGGCTAGCCACGTGGGATATTCAATCACACGAATGAAGCCTATGTTCAACTGTTTGACCACCTCTTATTTGACTTTGAGCGACCATTCGATGCAGAGCTTTCTCAACTTTTATTTGACCGACTTGTAATCTGGAAGAGTGGGGATCTCATGTTGAGCTATTTCAACATCAATGCCAGGCATATCGTCATAGGAACATGCGAAGACATCCACAAATTCCTTTAGCAATTCTTCAAGTTGTGCACGCTCATGCTCGTCAAGGGTAGCCCTTATCCTAATCTCACGCAATTGGCTACTAAAACCGAGGTTAACAACAAAGTATCTTCTTCATTAACTTAAATGCAGTTATGTTATTTATTATTAACCTTATTTAGATCAGTTAAGAATTGTTCATATGCAAAATCATCATCATCAAAAGTTTGATTAGAATCCAAGGAGTTAATGTAAGGCACAACAAGATACTCAAAATCTTTGTTTATTTCATTGATAGGAAAACATCATTGAGAACCTCATCAAAGGAAGTATCGATTACCTTTGAGCAAGGGTAGATAACAGAAGAAGAAATGGGGTAAACATTAGGGTTAGGTGGGATTTGAACAGGTAGAACTGGCGTAATATGCCAGTTGAGGAGAGGTGTATCACCATCTTTAGTCATGTGGGATGGATCCAGTGATGTAGTGCCAGAGTGAACCATGCAGAGTGTCAGCCCTAGTGTTTGTAAGTTGAACGAGTCCTCGGAGTCACTTTTCTCATAATCTTTGGTATCTTTGATGAGTAGTTATACACGGTGTTGGGAAATTTTGGCCCATGGGCAACTGTCTTGAAAAAAGATCCCCATTACAAACTTCATCTTCTAGTCTGTATGGTCATACCATGGTTCCGGAAATCCGCAAAAGGGGAAGTCTTCACCCTTTTTGATGAACCATCCATTCAAGGAGTCACCTGGGATAGTCTGGATGCGATCTAGTCTCCTCTTTAGTCAAGACCGGTGGATAATTTTGAGCTCTTATTCTGATGGTTGATACCCCAAACCATAAGGAGGGAGAGCTTTCTTCAGTTCAATAGGCTCAAGTATCCCGTGTTACCTTTGTCCTAGCCCCAGTACAGGCATGAAGTGCATGTTTTTTGAACATCTGAATTACATTGACATTGCCATGAGGGTCATATTCGGGATAAACCCCTTCTTTGAAATTGTCCCCTATCGGGAGTAGGAGTGGCTCAACTCAAAATCCTAATATGAGCATATCATTTGACCCATGTTGTATCTCAAGAATTGGACTACCGGTGCTTGCACCCTCAGCATTTTTGTCTTCGCCCAAAATGGTGATGACTCGTCCATTGGCGAAGAACTTCAATTTCTGATGGAGTGAGGAAGACACACCCTTGATACTGTGGAGCCAAGGTCGTCCTAGTAACAGGTTGAAATAGGCTGGGATGTCAATAACTTAGAATTCCACGACAGGGTTTATAGGGACAACCCCTATTATAAGATTTATGGACCCCATCACCTCCCGACAGGTATTATTGTAGGCATGTACAACAACGGAGGTCGGAGCGAGGTCACTTTCTTTCAGGCCTAAACATTTGAAGGTCCATAGTGGGCAGACATTCATGGCGGATCCATTATCAACAAGAGATAGTGGTACGACCTTGCTCATAACTTCAACGGAGATGTTGAGTGAATGATTGTGGTTGGTCCCAATTCTGGGGATTTCTTCTTCAGAAAAGGATAGTATTCAGGTAGAGGTCAAATATCTGACCAAATTTACCGGTTCTTCTGGTGTGGTAGAGGAAGGAACTGTGGGTCCAGTGAGAAACTTGATCAGAGCGTTTCTCTACAGCTGACAAGACATGAAAAGCCCCTATAGAGTAATGTTATCTTGAGTTTTCTTTAGTTTATCGAGGATCTTGCTTTCCTCGATGGTTATTTCTGGCATAGGAAGGTTTTCAACGCCTTTCCCTTTTTCAGTGGTAGGTAGTGACCTTGGGATCTGATAATGCCTCCCTGATCTGGTCATGTGATTTACTGAAGAAGGGAAGAATATGAATCTTATTTCCTCATCAATCTCGAGTTGTTCTGCCACCTTGTTTATTTCTCCAAGGAGCTCCTCAAATGATATCATCCCACACATGTCGGCTACCGGGACAATTTTCTTGAAAGCTTGTTCTTCATTCGAATCTCCTAATTATTCCCCCCATCCGGTGGCAACAATTCTGTCTTTCCATCTAAAGTCGATGCATCCCAAAACATCGACAGCTTCTTCATGCAGGTCTTCCCATTCTGTGGGGATATATGAGGGTAAAGGGACCAGGCTCCCTTGTAGCTTCAGAGTATCAAGTAACTTTGTCATACTGTAAATATCATTGGTTTTCCTGAATAATTTTGCCATAATCTGGATGACATCATCTAGGCTGACTTCATTGGTCGGTACTACCCAATGGTCTGATTCTCAGGCCCATTTTCATGCTTCCAAGAATATCATGTTGAACCTCTCGCAATCAATTATCATCTGTGAGGGCAATTTCAGCCCGAACTCTAGGAGTTGGTTTAACACTTCTGATAACTCCATACCTCCATTTTCAGAACGGGTATGGACATCTATGCATACTCTAGTAAGGAGTGACAACACCTAATCAGCGAGGATAGTAGGGTATAGGAGGAAATATGGGCAGGTTTGGAGGTTTAGGAGAGTATATGGGTGTGATTTAGGTTGAGGGATCAAATTATGGGTTTATTTCTAGGAAGATGACATCGGCATGATTTGGGAGTGGGTTGTGTGTAGTGTTTCGCTTAGGATTAGCTGGTGGGGCAGTGGTACCCCAGTTAATTAGACCTTAGATTAAATTTTGAAGGTGAAAGCATTGGTCGGTGGTATGGCCAACAGTTTGGTGAAAGGCGCAATGAGCATCTACCTTGAAGTTTCTTGGGAGCGAATTTGGCAAAGGACGGGGATCCAAGGGTTTGATAAGGTTTCGGCTCAACAAGGCTTGATAAACTTTGGATAGGGGAGCATGGAGCTCGATGTATTCCTTTCGGACAGGGACAAGGCAGATTTTCGATGCCCATGATGTGGTCGGTTGAGAGATGTTGTTCATGGTTGAGACTGTAGCACTGACAGGCTTATCATATTTTCTGGGGGTGAACTGTCTAGACACCTTCTTTGGTTCAACATTTGTTTTAGCCACACTCTCCTCGATTTCTACTCCCTCTTCTCTAAGATCTTGGAAGTGAGGATAATATTGCCCTCCCATGGTTGCTCGGACATGGGGTAAGAAGTTCTTCTTTACTATGCTGACTTGTTCTTCCTCAGAAGGCCGATTGGTTATGGTAGATGCTTTTTCCCTCCATCGAGCTATGAAGTTACTGACTGATTCCCCAGAGTTCTGTTTGAGCAACTCTAAATCATGGTGAGTGACCTCGAGCTCTTCGTTGTATTTGTATTGTGACACGAATTCTCGACCCACATCCTCCCAGCTATGAATTCTGATTCCTCGAGAGATAAAAACCATCAGAGGGCGCTATCCTTCAAAGTTTGCTGAAACATTTGGGCCATCACTTCTTCAAAAGCCCCTAGTAGAGTCATGGAACGGTGATAACTACGAAGATGAACAATCGAGGGTCCACTTCCTCTTAATTTATTGATATTTGGCATCTTGAACATCTCAGGTAACCTCGCTTTAGGATAAGGAGACATATGGGTGTAGTCCATGTAACTCCCAGAGATTCTGACTTGGTCAAACTTCTTAGTGAGCATCTTGAGGTCTTCTTTGACCTTGTTCAACTCCTCCTCTTTCGGATCAATGATCATAGGCAAGTTTTCCCCATGCTGGTCAAGGTTCGGCATCGAAAGTTGGGCAAGCGGTGACCCATTAGCAAGAGGGGCACGTGGAGTGCGCTGATATTTTTTGAGAACCCAAATAGGATCGAGTGGACCCATAGCGCGAGGAAATAGGGCCTCGATTTCTTGAGGAATGGGAGCCTAGTTTTGTTGTATCTCTCGTACCTTAGTTTGGAGGTTGTAAATCTTGGACACGAGCTGAGCTAGGACTTCCGTCAGATCCGACTACACAATGGGTACTTGATATGTGTTCTCCATGGAAAGAGAATGGATTCTGAATTCGAAATAAGTAGTAGGGGAATGGACAGAACTCCGGGGTGATTTGACTAAAGACCAAATCCAATAAGGAGCCAGGCCAAGAGTGTGCGATCGACCTGAGAAGGCGCAAAATGGGATTTATTTTTGGAAGAAAGGATGAAAATATTTTTGACATTTTTTTTAGATTGGAAGAAAAAGTATTTTTGGCTTTTTGATAAAGAGAGGAGAAATATTTTTGGATTTTTTGATAAGGAAAGGAGAAATGTTTTTGGATTTTTGATAAAGAAAGGAGAATTTTTTTTTGGGAGACGATCTCAGCATGATTATTATGTTCTAACTTGTATTAAATTCTCCTAAATGCAAAATGAAATACCGGACGGGACCCGAGCCTGGAAAAATTGGATTTGTAATATATGCAAAGCTATGGCTGGACTTGTGACTAGGCTCATGGACAGGGTCCCGTTTTAAAAATGTGCGAAAATTTGGGCAGTAGGCCGACCCAAAATTTCAATAGAGTTTCGGGTAGAAACCGACAATCTAACATGTGCGTCCTAGGCTTGACACCTATATACGGGTATGAAGTTGGTTGGGTGAATCAGAAAGGGTTCCCCCCTTTGGCGTGACTTCCACGATATACGTCTTATTCTTGCGGGCAATTGGTACGTGTGGACAAGCAATTTAATATACCTGAGTGTATGTGAATTGCCTCACGATATACCTCGTGGGGATGGTACGTGTGAGAGCGAATTTAATATACTTGTCGTACGTCAACGAGTTCCCTATGATATACCTCCCCTTATGACTTCGATCAAGCGGTACGATGCGGGGGAATCGTTCGATATACGTCGAAGGTACTTGGCCAATGTAAGGTGAGAGTCATATCGCTTAGGCTAACTGTGCCCTGCCAGACCAGCGCCCATCACGAAGTGACCCTCCAGTTATTGGACAAAATTTGGTCAATCACAATGCTCTTTGGTGGTGTCATGTGAATCATTCATGATTCTCTTATTAGTATCTTATGATGAGAGTGCCTTTTTTTATTATGCCAAATAGTGAGCAAAGTACAAGTACTAAAGGTACACGAAGTATGGATGGGTGATACATGCAACATGGGGATATATGTGATCCTAGGTGCACGTGGTGTGAAGTGTACATGGAGAATTTTCTACAAGTGTGTGAATAGAAGCATAAGCATGGGATACACATGGAAAAGGGGAACATGCGAAAGTGAGGGGAAATATAAATATAACACCCATGTAAATAGAGTATGTCCCTCAAAATAAAAATATCCCCAGCGGAGTTGTCACTGTGGCCATCCCCGATCCTCACGGCGGGTGGGAGAGTGAGGATCCTAGGTCCCGTGCGTCCCTCTTGGGAGCGCTTCGGTCGGCGTCGTTGATGAGGTGAAAAATGTATAGAGATGGAGTCGCTAGTCAATTTTACTCAAAACAGACAAAAGAAAGGGAGTCATCCCGAAGGATAGCATCCAAAGACATACTGATACATATGAAACCAAAATGATTTGAAAAGGGTCCGAAGGCTAAGTTACGAAATGGGAAGGTGTTAGGCACCCATTCCGCCCTTACGGTCTATCATGGGCTTTTGCTATTTTCCTTTATTTTCCCCATGATATGTGTGCATGTGTATATGTAGTGGAGATAGGAGTCATCGACTTGTACCATGGAAGAGGTACATCGAGTCATCCGTAGGAATGTTCATAGAAATAATATTAGAAAATAGGATTTACGCGATTATCCTTGCATTGATCGTTATAATGGAACGATAACGTATGTGGAATATTACGCCACTAAGATTATATATATATATATATATATATATATATATATATATATACTAGCGAAATGCCCGTGTCTGAAGGCACGGAAAAACATTCCAAGTACGTAATCGTAAAATGGGTAAAATTTCCAAAGTGCATTATTATAAAATGGTAAAAATTTCCAAAGTGGGCACAAAAACCACTAAACGCTATATTTTTTATAAAATCCACAAAAATGCCCTATTTCTTTTTACGTTTTTTAAAAACTACTGTGTGCTATTTCTTTTTCCGTTCATATTACAATAGGTGTAAAATACTATTTAAGTTTTTTTTAAAATAAATAAGATTATGTTTTAACTGAATTTTTATTAAAAAAATATTTTATATACATATTCATTTTACCTATTATTTTTAAAAAAGTGTTTTTATATAAACTATTTCACACACACGTACAACTCATATACACTACATATATATTGCATTACACACTATACACACAATACTTATATGCTAAGCTAACACACTACACATAATACCCACACAGCCCCAACCCGCCACCTGCCAAAGTATCTTAACTGAGCGAAAGCCAAGACCGAGCTACCTCCCCTCCCTATCAAGAAACTGACTACCCTCACTAACTGAACCCACCAACTGTCCTATCCCAAAACTGAACCCACCAACTCTCTCTCTCTCTCTTACACCCAAACAATGAACTATGAAGACTTTCGGATAAGGCTCTTACAGCACTATAGTTGTTTCACTATATTCGGCATAGACAATCAAAAAACACAATTTTTATGGCACTATAACTTACCAAAGAAACATAAAAATAAACTATACAATCCTTATACATTTGTATGGAATAAAAGATACATGGTTTCACGATAAAAAAAAAAAATCAGATCCGTATACATTTGTATTGGGTAAAGAATACATGGTGGTGTTTCACCATCTTCAACTTCAAACTTGTAATGAATAATGGTGCATCTTTAAAATGTTCTTTCACTCACACTTAGTACACCTCCAATAGAAACAAAGCCGTCCCTGTCAAAGGGTGTCAAATAGTTATGATTTGATAAAATAAAAAATTATCAAAGACCAACCCTTGACACTAAAAAGAACACATTCATGTAAACTAAATATTTACTAAATGAAAAAAGAGAAAAAATGCTCTCTTTGCTATAAAACAGAGAAGTACACTAATCCTATTTTAACAAACAATAAGACCAACATATGGGTCCTAATGTAAAGGAACGGAATCAAACCCAACAAATTATAAAAGTTTAGGCCTGCGAAAAAATATAGCTGAGCTAGAAACAGGGTGTAACTGCAATAAAAAAAACAAAATTAGTAAACTGTATACCGCTAGAGGTTGAAAAACATAATAAAAATGTCGAACTTCGCATTTCTCAAGCAGATAGGATGCCATTAAATAAAAGGGACCTGTACAACTTCTGTTAGAATACATAAATGTTTTAAACTTGTGTCCATAGAAGATGAGGGATTCCTTATACAACTTGTGCTAAAAAACATCAAATGTTTAAACTTTTGTGATGCATAATGCCTCCATATCAGTGCACACCTTACTGATTGCCTCAGTTAAGGCTGTAGTAGTCACTATCATGCTATTTTCATAGTACACGTCCTCATATGAACCAGATTCCCCAGTATATAAATTCAAATTAAGTATTAAGAAATCACTCTGTAATTGAACTAAATATATAAATAAAAAAGAAATGAAATTGATGTTTCAATCACCACACTTAAGTGTTATAAATCTGTAAAATAGTAAAATTAGGAACCTCTCAACGCGCATAAAAAGTAACCTCGACTACGACTATGGCTTGTAGACTATGAATGGATGTGGGTGCCAAGTGAGTGCCTTTCAAATGGTGGATTCAACTTGAGGTGTTAGTTGGAGAGGCCATAAAAATTGGCAATTTTAAGACACTCAAATCTCCACAATCCTGCAAATACAAAGTTAATATACATAGCTTACAAATTAGAAACACAAATATGTAGACATGTATGTTAATTTTAAACTAATGAGCCTACATACGTCCCCTCTGTGACAGGAAAAAACTAATATTTTATGCATTGCCTCAATTCAAGATTCAAATAAAATGAGTATTCATACCTTTTAAGTGGTATCAGGAGGCACATGGCTTAATGTGAAAACTACCCCTTAGATCTCTATTAAATTTCTCGATAAGATACCGTAGTAACCATGGTACCACTCACCTCCAAATACTTCACGTAGTGATTCTTTTATACCCTTCAGAAAATCTGCAACAAACGTAATTTGGATAGATGTTGAGACTGCGGATTTCAGTTCCAACAAAAACTGCCTCTGTATCTACGACGACAAAAGCTACAGGAAAAACACCATCATCACCATCTGCTGTTGTTGCATCCAATAAAATCCCTTGGTATTTTGAGTTCATTAGAGGGGTGTTGTCAAGGAAAATAAAAGGGCGGCAACCCTATTAGATACACCAACTAAGGATCCAAATATGATAGTGAGTAAAAAAAAAATCTTAAACAAACACATTATTTAAGGGTAAATACCTAAAAAATAATTAAACCACAATAGATGATAAACAACTTCATCATAACATACACAAAAAAACTTAAACAAATTCATCATAACATACCCCAAAAAACTTAAACAACTTCATCATAACATACCCCAAAAAACTCCAAGGCTCAATAACAAAATCTAAATTTCATTCAGGAAAGTAACACATATACCTATAAATTCTCACAATATTGTTAAAAAAAGATGTTTAAAAATACCTATAAATAAAAGGGACTTCAAGATGAACATACACCACACCTGGATCAAAAGCTCCACCTCGGTAAGATCAATTTTGCATCGGGGATGTTATTAAGATTTCATCAAAAAAAGAAGAAGAGAAGAGTTCTTAAATACCCAGATAAATTATTTGCACACGGTTGGTGCATGGTTCATAAATGATTATCCTCCCTTTCCTAGATTAATGTAGTGAGTTTTAAATAACTGTGTCCCATTAATTACCAAAATACTTGTTCATTGAAGACAAAAATTCAAAAAATATATTTAATATATTTTAGCCTCAGTGGTATGGTGACAGTTGAGAGTGGGCACCCACCATAGGAATTGGTAAAAGGAACACTAAAGATGACTGCCATCAATTAAAGGGATATAAAAAATCAAATTATTGAAGTCATACCCTATTATGGGTTAAAGAACTCAGTACTAAGAAGGAACATGTCCACAACACCCTGAACTAAGTACTACTGATAAGGCCCTGTTGTGTGGAGTATAGATGATATAGATCCAATAACTATAATAAGACCTCACAGAACAAAAATCAACACCATCATCTTTGTTAGATTGGGAAATTATCTTCTTACAAAGCATATAAAGACAAATGTAAAGCAAGCGAAAGAATGCTATAATTTATTATACAAAATAGATTTGACAGGGGGGAGTAGAATATTTGGATGTTATTAGGCTTCGTGGTAAAAAGTGATAAAATGGCTCACCTTGCCATTTTGTCAAACATCAAGTTTGCTAGGTGTATTGAGCCATATAACTTGAGGGGATATTGGACCTTAAATAATGAGTGAATAGAGAGCAGGAGAGGGATAAAAGCCATTGTAGTGTTAACTGCAAAAATAGGAAAATTGTAACAAATTAAGACAAAACCCTATTTGAAAAAAATGAACAAAAATTGAACCAAAACTCAAATCATAAATCTAGCCAAAAATCAACAACCGCATGCGTAGGATTAGAATCATCCATATCAAACCAAACTGCCAAGATCTAACTATTTAGCGACGCCACAAACTTCCAATCGAATGATTAAAATATTGTAGTACTAGAAAAAATTAACACCCTCTAACTTGGCAATCATATGCTCTTCATTGCCTATAATAGTACAAACCATGTTGCAAATGGGGACCACAACATACCTATGGAGGAGGCTGTGAAGGAAAAAGAAGTCGACACTTCAGTTATACAGATTTCAAGTGGTTGGCATTTCTTTTGGAGCAGCAACTGTTGCCATCAAGGGTGGAAAAATACCTAAAAATGCGGGAAAGCTTTTAACGGTTGTGTTTCCTATATTTGGCGAACAGATCAACTATGTATTTATTTTAAAAATAATAAAGAGCATAAGAGAAATACAACATATTAGCAACTAAACAATAATATCCAAATATCCCAGGGAGCACAAACCTGCACCTTATATGATATGAAAAGTCCCAGACAACCAAAATGTAAACCATCAAAATGAGTCTCGTTCATCCCATATCCCCAAATAGTATTGTATGGAATAGAATTAGTTGGCCCACTTATGTCAATCACAATATATAAACATTTAAAGTGTCTTGGAGGGATTAATACAATAATCAAGACTTAATTTTACATCCCAAATGCGTAAAAAATATCTATACTGAAACTATTTTTCCATAGATGAACCATATTTAAATAAATAATTACAATGGTATACCTCCACACACATCAACACTCATTAGAATATGCATCTTTCACCTCAACTGTACACCTAAAATGAAATAACCCTTAATTACAGAAGTAGTGTGAACATATAAGAGAGGTCTCTCATCTATAATGTGAATACAAATGCTTATATTGAATAATCTATAATGTGAGATATCCTTATTTCGAAAGATAGAGTTTTAGACTGAAACTAAGAATTCTAAAAAATTGTAAACAAAATGTGAGAACCATATGAGTGTCTAGTGTGAACATAGTAGAATTAAAATCAACAATAATGAAAGAAAAAATTCATTACTTTGAGAATATTAAGAAATCCAAAGAAGCTCACCCCCGTGAAATCCCATGAAATCTCGAATGTTGATCAATGAAGAAGATTTGTTTCATCAAACTACGAAGAAACACGTATAGAAATAGTGAGGGACTAAGACATTTAAAAAATACCATAATTTTATCATTCAAACAATTTGGAATAGAGATATGTAGAAACATAGACACTGACTCCTCGCAGATAGTTCTAAAAGGAAAATAAGAGATTGAGCAGAGAATTTTATATAAACAATTTACCTCTTCAATAAGACATAAATAAACATACATATAAATATTATGATACTTCAATCATAACACATACTTTCTATACTTCCATTACAATCTAATTTACTACTATGAAGATTAACTAAGAAAGTAACTATGGAAACGTAAATCGAAATTGCAAACCCAAAAATTCAGATGTTAAAACATAGTGATGTGTGTGGTAGTGTGGTGTGGCTGGTGTACATAGGAGAGTATACCTATTTAGATCTCAGAATTAGAGAGTATACATATCTTGAGCTATAAACGAAAAAAAATAACAAGAACACAAATTATTATATCCCAAAACACAATTATAAACATAAACAGATCTGTATTACAAAGCCCTAAATCTGTATTACAAAGCCCTACATTATAAAACAATGTATTACAAAGCCCTAAATCTGTAGATAAAACTTAATTTGAACAAATCTATAACTCTAATTTGAACAAATCTGTAACTCTAATTTGAACAGAAACATAATAAAAATGGAAACATATCATTAACTGGCCACTTACTGCAATAAATGTGACCAAATTATGAATGAAAAAACAAAAAAAACAATAACATAAGGCACACTCAAATAATCAACAAATTAGAGCTAAATGGAAATTTTTTTTGCAATGTATTGAAGGGTAAGTAGAAACAAAAAAGTTGGTCACAAAACTACTTGAAGGCACACTCAAACAGTTAATAAATAGAGTGTCCCATCTCTTTCTACTACATTAGATCATGAGTAAAAACAAACCAAAATTAGTTCAATGTTAATGACAACTACAATCTAAAGTTAAAAAAATAATGGCTGATCAGTGTGCTTATATCCTAAACCTAAAAATACAAAAAAAAAATTAGAACCCTATGATGAAACCCCCAAAAAGCTAAACATAAGCCAAAAAAATTGTATAGTGATCCAAAGAAACCTACTGTAGTGTCCAAACAACAAAGTTCATTTTCTCAATTAAAACCTAATAATATCAAAATTTGTGTAGAAACTAACCAAGCCTCCCTTCCCTGTCCAACACACATATAGCACCGCGCTCTTGATCTACTAAAGAACTCATATAAAATAACACTGACAGTGAAGGGAACACAGTCAATGGATCGATCTCAGCCTTCCAATGTCCCCTTCAACTCACGATCGTTAGAATCCACTAACGATCTGAGATCCCATCGACTCACGATCGTAGATTCAAACATTGGTGGCTGAATGGTAATCGTTACCATCGACTCACAATTTGAGATCCAAAATAAAAAAATATATATATAGGAAGTACCTGTTAGATCGGTTAGATCCAAAATCAAAAGAAACGTGGAGCCAAGAGAAAGAGAAAAAAAATACGAAAACCCTAAATTACAAAGAAAAAAAATCCCTTACCAAGGTGTGGGTGCTGGAAGCTCTAAAAATTATTGTTTGAACAACCCGAATATGAATTGAGTGAGGATTGTAGTTGATTGATGGTGGTAGTTGATGGAGATAAGAGCAAACCCGATGAGATTTTTCTCAGTCTGAGAGGAGCATGTGAGAGAAGAGGGTGTGACATTGGGAGTGGTGTTTTCAAATTAAAGTAAGAGAGAGAAAGTGAAACGTAGGCACCCTATACACCATTGGATTTAGCCGAAATATCTGTGTTGTACACTTACTAATTTAGCCTTTATTTTTAGTAGAAGAGAGATATCAATCAATGGTAGAAATAAAAAGTAAAGGGTCAAAAGAGTAAAATAGAATAAATCAATCTTAACCCTCCATTTCTTGCATTGTTGGCACAATCCTCACCCCTAATTAAGTTATCATCTTATGGAATAGTGCAAAACCTTTTAACCCTTATTATATAGATATATGTAAATGTATATAATCTAAGAGAATTGAACTTAGTGAAAATAGAAAATCAGAGAAAAAGTGAGAATAGGACTCGAGTCTCCGATTTTACCCCGAGATGCCTACGTAGCATATAGAGGCATCAGAGTCCACATAGTTTGTATGCAAAACGAGGGGTGGGGTTTATCCCATAAATCCAACCGGTGGCTTCTCTTATTTGTGTGTGCGTGTGTAAAAAAGTGTTTTAGTTGTGAGAAAAGTGTGAGAATTCCCGTTTGGAATTTATGAGCAAACCCTCTTTTTCTTATTTTTTGGGTTTTTATGAAAATAAGAGATGTGCAATAATACTAAATAAAAAGTATATTAGGATATGTGAGATGAGAGAATAAAAAGTGCTAATTAATAAAACAACTTAATGCGAATTTAGAGGATTTAAGGAGATAATTGAGAAAATTGGACCTTCTTGAAGATCTTGAGACTGATCTTGAGTGTTGGAGATAATCCCTTGCACTTGGATGATGATGGAGGGTAGTGAATTCACCAAGTTTGATGAAACGTGAAGGTTGGAAAAGGATTTGGATGAGGAAATCACACTAACTTCGAGAGAGGTTTTCTGAATTTGCTGGGAGTGATGTCTCTCAGATCTGGGCCTCTTTTGCAATAAGTTCAAGGCCTTCTTTTTATATGCCTTATGCATTACCGATCGACATAGCCCTAGTCCTTCCAATCGGCAGGTGCATTTAGGCACACTGCCAATAGGCCAGGTCTGGGACCTGCTGTTTGGTAGTGTCTTTCAGGCCTTTTTGGAAAATCGGTCGCTGAGCGCAAACCGTTGATTCCAATTGTGGACGGGGTAGACCGTTGGAAAGGTAATTCATAGGCCTTCAAAAGTCCTTTGGACTTCTTCCAAGTTCGGGAGTTGAATTTTGGTCAAATGTGGCTCGGAAGCGCTCATTAGTCCTTTAGATGGGAAAACTTCGGACGCAAATGGATCGTTCGTCCGTATGGTGAGTCAGAATCGTGCACGGGGCGGACTATTGGAAAGGTGAGGAGATGTACTTCGACATTCCAAAGAGTTTGATCCTATTTGGGGAGTTGACTTTGGTCAACCGGGCCCTGGAAGCATTCAGTGACCTCTCGGAGTAAAATGGATCGTTCGTCCATACCGTAAGTCAGAATCGTGCACGGAGCGGACCATTGAAAAGGGGTTTCAGTTCCCTTTGAAGATTCATTTAGTCTTAGTCTATATAAAGAGTTAACTTAGGTTAAACGTACCCCGGGAGCGCTCGGTGGCCTCCTGGTCGAGTTTCAGGGGAAAACGGGTCGTTCGTTCGCATGGTAAGTCAGAATCGCGCACGGGATAGACCATTGGAAAGGGGTTTCTGTGCCCTTTGATGATTCATTCGGTTGCGATTGAGCTGAAGAGTTTGACTTTTGGTCAAATGGATCTTGGGACCGTCCGATGGCCTCTAGGTCGATACTTGGGGTATGACCTGGGTTTGCAGTGATGAAGGGAGGTGCTAGGGACCTAAGGAGAGTTTAGGGAGTAATAGAATGGGGTGTCTACATTCGGCATGATTAATTCTTTAAAACTTTTCCGCAACATCTTTAATTTCTTCAATACATCATAGACCAAGTGGGATCGTGACAAAATAAAATTTCCCTATGGGATATTACAAACATAGTTTTGTTCACCGAATTAAGTCAAAACAATACAGGGACTCAATTGGAAATTGATGTCCTTATAAATCTCCCCCTTTGACTATTCTGGGACAAAACTAAACCAGTGAAATACCTAAGCCATGCTATCAAGCTGTATGATGACTAAATCCCATCCCATAAACCCAAAGTCAAAAATTACAGGATACGGACTAGTATATGTAGCACCGACAAGCATGAACTATCTGAATGTGATGTAGACCTGAAATCTTGAATCGCTGAAGAATACCTACATGAAGCATACCTACACACATGAAACAGACAAATAAATACCCAGTGAAGTATGGAGGAACAAATGAAACCAATATATATATCCAAATGATATCAATGTTACAATAGATACCAATATAAATAAATCCTAAAAAATCATTTGTTAAACAGTTGAGCAACAATACGATACCAATTTTATGAATGCGAAAATGAAACCAATTTGTACTTCAAATATGTACTACCAATTTGTAAAATATGTAATCACAAACATGCTCAACAAATCTGCCCCTACATCACATACATCTCTCCCCTTTTTTGTCTCGAATAGACAGCCCGATGAAAAGATAAACCAAGCAAAAAATATCTAGCATGAGAATATACCAATTTTGAGATTTGAAATTGCTAGATAACTGGGAACCAACCAGCTAAATATGATCAAGAGATGAAAAATTCATAGCAAGTAAACCACGAATCATACAAGGAGAATAGCAATCTAATCAGGTGTGATAAATGGACTATATGCAAAAATATGAATATGAGCCAATATAACCTACATATAAACCAATCAATCCAGAAAGCTTCCAGCAGTACCAAAAATATCACTAAAATAAACCAGAGGACTGCAAACTAATTAGAAACAAAAACCCAGACTGTCGTTCGAACGATCCAGGGATGTTGCTCAAACGAGGTGAGGACGTCGCTCGAACAAAGGACAGATGTCGTTCGCGCGACATGGATATGTCAATTGAACAACTTCTCATGACTTGCCAAATTTTCCCAGATTCCCATAAATATTATAAATAATTGCCCAGTGAAAAATTTACCACAAAAAAAAAATCTAGGAAGGGCCCGACAACAGCAAAACAGTGCTAAAACAATAAGCTTTTAACATGAAGCACAAAGACGCAAAAAAACTAATAATGCGAGTTACATGAAACATAGTATCGATGAGATCAAACATGGACATGGAATGAATAGTTGTGAACTACAACAAATGAGTCACAATTCCAACACATAGAAACGATCAAGAAGCTCTAATTGATAGCGATAAATCATTAAACTTTATCATAGCCCTATGACAATTAAAGTGTGAGCTTAATGAACTAAACATACTACATGCACAAAAATCCATATTTTTACAAACAATAGCTTCAAATTGCAATGTTTCAATATTAGGATTAGTTATGCAAACCCGTTAAATTTTAATCCACCCAAACTCCCTCAATAATATCATAATTTCTTTGGAATGAACTAAACGAATTTGGACCTTTTCTTAGCATATTGCAATTTCTTTTGGGCTCTTTTAAACAGTGGCTTTCACGACGAGTTAATTTTGAACTCTCGTAGCCCTTTCTCGTGAATCACTCATCATTTTTTCAATTAAATACCAATTCAAATTCTCACGGTAAACGGTTATTACATGCACACTTCTCCTTAAGTCTAGTTACGCATAGATGACAATATTGAGATCAGAACGCCTCACCAAATTCAAATATGCAAGAGAAGTTAAACATCCATATAAACTTGTGCATGTGCGCAATGTTGGGATATATACAAAGTCGAATCAAAATGCATATCAAATTTGAAACAACCCCATATAAACAATGGCTAAGATCATTCTAAGCATCGATAATAATGACAAAATGTCCTAGCCACATGGATAATGAAACGATTGGGGGTGGGATCGAAGCACACCAATATGCCACATCAAACATGTAAGCTCAAAAACAAAAACCGAAAATCTTTTTGGCTTTTCAAACATATTTTGACTCAATTAAAAGAAAAATCTTTTTGGGATTAAAATTTTTTTCTCAAAAACAAAATATTTTTGTATTTTTCAATAGGACTCAAACAAATGAAAACTATAATACAAAATGATACACAAGTCATTATACTAGCAATGAATAAATCATGAAGCAAACTAGCAAATGACAAACATGGAAACACTATCATCCTTTAGATTTAACATGGGAAGAATCAAGTGCAACCAAACGAGAATCATGAAGTTTTATTCCTAAAGCCACTAAATCTGGTTTCCTTACCCAAGTTGGTGTAGAACGACGCATGGGGGTTTAGGGAACGGGGGCAAATTTATTCCCAAACTTCCTAGGAGCTTGTCTAAGGTCGTAACAATAATGCCTAAGGTGACCTTTCCTACCAAAAAACGTGCAAGTGTAGCGAAGGTAGGAATGATGACCTATATGTGGACCCTTGCTAACCTTCTTAGTGTTTCTCACACATACGGGGGAAATGGGAACAACTCTATCATCAAAGACAATAACTCCCTATCTCCCTTAATTTAGACGGTGCCTGAGATCTTATCTAACTTCTCCGACCTAGCCTCCAAATCAAACTTAAATCTCGACGAGTCTCTCAATCTCTTCTCTAGATTACTAATCCTAGACTCTAGCAAACACCTAGACTTCTCAAACGCTAGAATCTCCTTTTTCAAGGACTCCATCAAACCACGTAGATTATCTCTATCTTTCTCCACAAACTCTAGTTTCTCCATAAACTTCTTCTCTCATGCCCTAAGATCCTCAATCAAACTATCATTATTTTCTATGGCATGCTCATTCAACTTAGCTTGCAATTTTGAGTTAGCCTTTTTCACCTTCACCGTTTTGTCATACAACTCATTAAACGCATTTTGCAATTATTTCACATCTATCTCCTCCTCGTCACTCTCTTTGCCCTCACTGACATGGGATTCACTCAAAACCTCCTCGAAAGTGTCATTCTCGTGAGAATCGTCGTCGCTCACATAACATGCCGTGAACGTAACAATGTTACAATCAATGGGGGAGCTCTCTCCCTCTTCTTGACCACTATCACTTAAGGTGGCACTATAAACAATGGGTTTCTTTCCCTCTTTCTTAAGTCTAGTGGGACACTCCTTAACTTTGTGACCGTACCCCTCACACCCAAAACACTTATCCGACTCATCTCTTAGGCTTCTCAAACCTATCCTTAAAGGCGGGATGTACTTTGTTGTTCTTGAATTTTTCAAATTTCTTGGCATCTTTCAATTGCTTTTGAAACTTAATAAATTTTTTAAATTTCTTTGCCAACAAAGCAACATCCTCAAAATTGGAATCGAAATCGGAATCTGAAACTTTAATTTCCTCCTTACGAGTTTTCAAAGCAATTCCCTTTTCATTATTAGGCACTTTTTTAGAGGTAATCATGTCGATTTCATAGGTTATTAAATCATCTACAATCTCTTCTAGTTTCGTCGACTCTAACTTACTCAATGAGTTTAAAATGGCCACTTTCGCATCAAACCTACTACGCAATGATCTAAGGATTTTCTTAAAGACACGATTTTCGAGAATTTTCTCACCTAGGTTAAACGATGAGTTGATAATATTATACAACCTAACATAAAACTCATCAAAAGTCTCACTCTCTAACATCCTAATTGTCTCAAACTGTGTAGTGAGATTTTGAAGTTTTGATGCCCTAACCGTGTTAGTGCCCTCGTGAGTGAGTGCCAAAATTTCCCAAGCCTCTTTTGATGTTTCACACGTCATAATTCTATTATATTCTTTTGGTGTGACATGTGAAGAAATAACGTGCAAACCCTTAGAATTATATTATGAAAGTCTATGTTCAGTTTCGGTCCATAACTCGACAGACTTTAAAGTAGTGGAACATCACCTATAACAGTGACAAGGGGTGTCCAACCTTTCTCAACAGCTATCCACAAATGCTCATCAATAGATTTTAAAGCACTTTTCATACTCATACTCCAATAAGTGTAATTAGTGCCATCAAAAATAGGAGTTCAAAATAGTTCGTTATTTCCAAAATTCATCTTTGAAAACACATGGGATCACAAAACAAATAAAATATGTTTTCTAGCTCTGATACCAATTTGAAAAGGGTGGTCCCTTTGTGTGCTTCAAATCAAACCAATTTTCACCAAAAATTATCCAACTTTTAATTAGCACCAAACCAAGTTGTGAAAAATCAAATTTTACTTTAAACCAATTTTATCTTGATTAATCCTAAACATGCATCCAGAGATTAAAGCAGGTAAAGTAAAGTAAAGATACTCACAATGCCGGATGTACGAGGGAAAAACCCAAAATGGGAAAACAACCTCGGACGGCCCAAGACAAACAATCACTATGAAAAATGGTTTTACAAAGACATATTAGCCTTACTCAATGACTCGATCCCCATGGATCTTGACGCTCCTTCTAATCTTATACCATTTTTCAATAGTGCCCACATAGAAATTTCGTCTTCCACGATACCTGTCCACAACACACACGTCCACGTATGTCTCGGTGTCCACCGAATGGCTTTAATACATCTACGATGTCGAACAAGAAGTCCTTTTCTTTTCTTCACTGTAAAACCCTGATGTTCAATGGTAGAACAAACCTTCTTGGTGCAGTAAGATCGCGTAAGCATATAAGAATGATAACTCGGATCTTTGCAAACTCTAAGGATGTCTTTAAGCTTTTTAAATCTTAGAAAACATGGGCAAAACTCATACTGGATTATAAACTATTTTTCCAGAATGCACACTTATGAAATTCTGATGCAAACACGCTATAAATAGGAAATAACCATTGCCTAAAAAATAGTGTCGTTCGAACGATATAGGCAAGTCATTCGTGCGACATAGCCATCTTATTTTAATGAGATTGGTTGTCGTTTGAATGAGCTCGCGTGTCAATTTGACTTTTTGATTAAAACGTCTCTTCCAAAAGAGATCCAAATAAGTCAAACATCTTTTCGAGCTTATTAGAATAAAAACGTAGTGTAAACCATTTAAAACACTTTTAAAAAATTTTAAACATTTTTCTTTATAAAAATTACATCCTTATCTTTTATGAAAACAATTCCGAGCACCATTAATTATACGCATTCATACATGTGTGATCTCAGAATGCAATTAACTTGAAGATGACTAAACTTGCACCAATTTAAACTTCAGCATGATTAATTCTTTGAAGCTTTGCCGCAACGTATTCAATTTCTTCAATACGTCATAGACCAAGTGGGATCGTGAAAAAATAAAATCTCCCTAAGGGATATTACAAACCCAGTTTTGTTCACGGAATTAAGTTAAAACAATATAGGGACTCAATTAGAAATTTATGTCCTTAATATGAAGGGAAAGGAAAAAGATCTTCTCTCACAAAAGCTCTCTTTGAAAATGAAAACCCGAAGGTGGAAATATTAGATGAAGTCATACCCCTTTCATAGGGGCAACACAAGCCCCAATAGGCAGCAAAAGGAAACATTTTGAGAAGCACAATAATGATAGAATCAACTTGCGTGACCAACACTCACGCATAGATGTGGAGTTTAAGAGTTGTTATGATGGAGTTTCAGGAAGCGATGTGCGAATGATATCACGTGGGGAACATATGCTTACTCTGACGCCGCCATGTGTCACACACAGAAGCACAAATGACAACCTCAGTAAATGAGACATGCTTGGAGTCTTTTCAATCTTGGGAGAGATGAAGCACTGTGGGGAAATTTAAATAAACCCCTTCACTTCCCCCAAGGTATCTGTCACACGTAATCATGAAGACTCACTAAAGAAAAAAATGTTATCATAATTATTACAAGATATTTAAAGCAGATGAGGATGTTCGAAAGACAGATAAAGATATAACTCCTCTGTTACTAATAACTTATTGTTTCTTATAAATTAAGTGCCTGGGGATACTGAATACTTGTTGCAGGAAAAGATTGAAGACCGATAAAGGGTTTTATACATGTATTTCTTCATGCAGTAAACAAATATCTCTACGAAAGGGAAGCGTAGGGGGATTCCCCACCGAAGAGTGATTAACTTATCTAACCTATTGCTTGCAGACAAAGGAGTAAGGTGAATATCACCCAAGCAAAATTTATCAAAGTTCCTCCATAGACGTGGCTCGAAGGACCTACCTTGAATATTCTCCACAGACGTGGCTCGAAGAATCTCTCTCGAAGACTCTCCACGGACGGGGCTCGAAGAATTCAACTCGTAGATCAAAGTCACTCAAATCATAATAGTTTGTAATATAAAATAGAGTGAATTGTATCATGTACTTTATCTTATGTTTTATTTTGAGCGAGGTCGTTTGGTATCCCCAAGTGACCATGCCTGGAAGGGCATGGGAGGGCTAACATGCCCTATCGAACAACCTCCTTTGAAGAACCTCGCAGGGACATGATTTGGAGGATTGAGAGCATGGAAACATTGGGAATATAGTTACCAACCCTCTATCACACTTGGGAAAAATGTCATCTAGTATACGTGGTTGCTCGAGCCACCTATACCCGAGCTGTCATAACTTCCACTCATTCGAGGGAATCTCCTCGATGTACCTCAATCTTGCAACATTGGCTTAAAGATAGTTGCTAACCAACAAATATAAGACTAAACACTCGATCTACCTATCAGCCGAGCAACCTCAAACCAAAAACTATCTCATTTGGCTGATGTGACCACACACCTAGTGGGGTCAATATTCACCCACTTTTTGACATCATTATGTCTGGCATTTAGGGACTCAAAATTACAGCACTCAAGTGGGTTTATCTTTAGGATTGCAGGCCTAGTCTATCAAATCCTACCCCTTATCCACTCTAAGATAATCCCCTGAGTTGTCATGTCATGTCCCTCATTAATGCCCACTATGCTCCCTACTGGTATAGAAATTTCCCGCCAAATTATAAGATCCCATGCATTATATATATCCCACATTAATAAAGGGGGGGTACTAATGCATTTAATGCGATTAATCACATTGAATTTCAGTAAGTTTACTCGAGTAACCTTGCCTTCGTATAAATATACCAACTAAATAGTTTACAAACAGAAGCATTCTGAGCCTTGAAGTGCTACCCAGCTTCCTTAATACACGAGAGCTCATGTGAGGACATTATTCCCACACCCATTTAATACCCATATCATTGAGCATTAACTGAGCTTGAAATTCTTGCCTTGCCTTTATTATGCGCAAAGTGCTTACTCTTTCTCCCTCCGACCAAGCTACCTGTTGGTCCCATCTATTTATTATACATATTGTGTATTTATGGTGCAGATATATCACCTGTGTTCACCTCTTATTCACCTGTTTTCATTGTCATTACTTAATATTGTATGAAATGTTAATCCCAATGTTGATAATGGGTTATGCCTCATTTGCTACTAACTGTATTCTAAGAACCCACATATTATATTTGGCAAGTATGCTGGGGAGGTATTCTCTTTTGAAAAGATACCAGAGGATAACACTGCCAGGATCATTAACTTTGATGCCATACCGCATGAGGAGGAGGCAGACCTCTCCATGTTGCATGAGGGAGTGAGAGTAGCACGAATGGAGCTTTGTGCATCTGCTACCGGTGTGACAAAAATGATGGGTGTACATGCATTAATAGGCCCAACACAAATAAAGCGGCTAATGGGTTTGTTCAAAGAGTTCATAAAGACTCCAATGGCCCAGGAAATGCTGGGAGTCCCTATGGGAGTAAGCTCTTTCACAATGCCACCAGTAGGAATACATACTCCTACTTTTATAGGAGGTGTTGTTGTGCCCACTTTCAGCGGTGTTCTCCCCACTGCTCCACAAACCTTTGGTAGTGTTCCTCCCACTACGGACCCACCTTTGATGAGAGGTCTAGAGGCGTAAGATCAGGGAATAACTTTGGAAACTCAGTCCATGACTGGTGGCATAAAGAAAAACACACCACCTGCTTTAGCGACGTTAGTGGTGGTGATAGTGCATCCAATTAGTTCTCCACCAGCCAGCTTGGAGGAAATGAAGAAGGATATACTGAAGTTCATAACAGTGTCTAAAGGGGGAGATAGTTCTTTGGTGTATGATGACTTTCATACTCCATATCCAGAGGCATATAAAAATGAACCCTACCCAGTAGGGTATATTCCACCAATCTTCGATTAGTACACAAGGAAAGGTGCAAACCGTAAGGATAAGGTGAAGATATTTATTAAAAGCCTTGGGGTCCATTGCAATGATAAAAAGTTAGGGTTGAGGGAATTTTCCAAGTCCCTAACAGAGAAATCATACATGTGGTATTCCCACCTGGCCCCAAGCAGCATGGCCTCCTAGGAGGAATTGCATGTTTTGTTTGTACAAAAGTTTTTTTGGTTGAAGATGAGTTTACACTCACGCAGCTAACAAGTAAGAAGTAGAATCTAGGGGAAGATGTTGTGGCCTATATTAGGAGGTTTCATGAGAACTCTCTAGACGTAATAGAGGAAACACGAGAGGGTAAACTTTTGCAAGTTTGTGCAGAAGGGTGGTTCCTCGAATATATTTTCCACTTGATCAATGAAACAAGCAAGGGTACGTTCGCAGTGTTCTTGAAAGCAGTGAGGAACATCACCTTGGTGGTCATGCTCGAATTGACCTAGCCTACTTTGTCAAGCTTGCTACTAAGGCTAGCGGTTTCCTCGGGGAGGGGAGTACCCTCGAGGGTCAATTATGTAGAGGAAATAAGAGAAGACTTGAAGTCAAGGAAGATCCCTCGAGCTACCTTGCATAGTGGAACAAGACTTGAACTTGTATGACCTAATGATTCGTGACAAGGTCTGTAGGCCAATCAACGTCAATATGGAGCAAATTCCTTGAGAAGATAGAGAAAAACCACATTATTGTGCACTTCATAATATAGTGAATCACCCGACCATGGTGTGTTTCTCACTAAGAAAGTTTATGTGACACCCCGACTAATTAAATACTGGGTAGCTACTCCTTTATTAAATTAAAACAAAATGCCAAGTTGGCTCGGTTAATAGCATCACTGTCAAAAACATTTTTATTATTACTAACCACCTAGTATTTAAAAAGTAAGTTGCCAAATTTTAATTTAAATTTGATTATTATGCAACAAGTGTAATGAAGAATAATAACACCATTCACCATAATGAAGTAAATAGAATAACCATCACATAATGTAAATAAAGTCTGGAGGAAAACTCCACACTACAACACCACAAACGGAAATAACTAAACTGAATATTGAATCAATACATGCCAAAGTCTGAAAAACTGAAATGGAAAGATGACTCTAATAGAAATGGTCAACATGCCCTACAACTGATAGATACTGAAATGGTTTTACAACATGGTGTCCTTGTGGCTGGGCACCTAAAATGGTTTTACAAAAAAAATAGATTTGAAAGCAAACGGGTCAGAGCCCGAATGTGGAGATATTTTAAAAACCTGCAAGTGCTTTAAAAACATTTAAAACATTAAATGCAAAGTACATCTTAGGACGTGCACTCACATGAAATTCTCACCTCTCGTCTAACTGTGCGCTCCTAACGTAAGTACCCATCTAAAATGACACTAACCACTAGCTAAGTGACATCATATCTAGCTAGACTGATATAGGTTCTACCCTTATTACTCGGTTCCCATTACATAACAACGATCTCAATTAAATAGGGGTTTAACGTAAACTCAGATGTTCAATACGCAATATATTTCACTATCGGTTAACCCATTATGTTTTTCTCGAAACAATACCGTAATTATATTCACAACATTAACATGAAGGTTCCCATTAATTAAGTGTATATTATTCACATCATAAATATACAATACAAGCACCCCGAGAACTAAGCTGCGGTGCACACATACTCTGCTATCCATCCCGGTACATCACGTACATAAGGATCACATATTCCGAATCTCTCAGGAATAGTTCACAGATAACAACATCACAAATAATGGAGGCGAACACAGTCACATCACATGGGTCACGCACATACCTACGCTCCCACGATCAGCGGACTTATCAACATCCCAATAAGTCTTTCTATGACCTATGTTCATCAAGGTAACCAGTCTAAATCCGGGCAACACAAGGATTAGAGGGCCCTAAGCGAACGCAAACCTCCCGTGATAGCAAGTATGGCAGGTATGTCATACACACAAATCATATACCAATACTAAGTAAACACGCATCTTAGTAATCACCGTAATTTAATTGTAGTACATAACGCATTCTCGTACCAACTTAATATATATATAACTTATATAATCCCGGTTCACATTTATACGCGCCATAATTTATTCTTACGTCGTAGTAGGCACTCACGTCTCAGCTCATATTTTCCTTTAGGTTCAAACTACACTTCTAGGTTTGACTCCTCATTATATCCCAAACATCCCAAATATACCAATCACTCATCAAGGGAAGGCTATCACTACCTATACACAAGGTTACGGGGCACTCGGGATCAAAACAGGCTAAAAAGCCTAAACTGTCAACTCGTTCGAAGTCTCGTTCGAACGAGTCTGTTCGAACGAGAGTTCGTTCGAACGAACTGGGTCTTCTAACGAGATCTCGTTCGAACGAAAACTTCGAACGAACATCACTCTCGTTAGAACCCAGACTGTTAACTCGTTAGAAGCTCGTTCGAACGAGCTCATTCGAACGACCTGGGTAGGTCTTCTAACGAGTGGCCAGTTTCAAGCCCAGAAATTCCTATCTCGTTTTTCATCAATTTCTACCCTCAAATCTCAACCAAAATTCGTCCAATTAAATGTTTTAAGGTCTCCAATCGTCCTAAAACATACTAAGGTCATATCCTAACATCTTTCAAGGAATTAACACATCCTAAACATCATCAAATCACAAGTCTCTACTCTTTTCCCCAATTTTTCAAGAACATAAACCTTAGAATTTATCATCATCAATTCCCAGAATTTAATACGTTATTATAACACATAAATTTGCAATTCTCTTAATTTAATCTTCCAATAATGTTTCTATATGCAAACCTACATCCACCATTAAACTAACAACTCCAATGTCATGGGTTTTCCTTTATCTCTCAAATAAGAATGATTATCAAGATTTCTAACATGGAAGAAACATTTTACTGCATAAAATGTAAATTAAACGACTTGCCTCGAGTGTCTCTGAATTTGGTGTTGATTTGATGAAGCTTTTCTGCAGAATTCCTTCTCTCCCTCTCTCTACAAGCCTTCTTCTCCAAAGGTGGCTAGGGTTTGTTTTGGGAACTTAGAAAACCTAATTCTAAAACTCCCCGTAGTCTTATGCGTCAATATGGTTGGTAGTGGGTTTTGTGGTTGGTTTCCTAAATCAGATATAAATCCTAATTTTCGTCATTATTAAATCCCAAAAATATAATATTACCAAACTACCCTTATAAGATGCCGGTATGGCCTAAAAATACACCGGGACCCAAACTAAACCCCCGGCTAGTGTTTTCTGACTATCTCGACCCTTCCGGACGCGTTGGCGCACTCAAAACGATCATACGGTTAATAAAATTTAAATTCACTTTTATAATCAAAATAATTATATCCTGACGCGACTGTCACCCGCGTCCCAATAAAATGTCCAAATTGCCGTATATCAATCTCACGACAAATTTCATAATTCAATATTCATAAACCATCATATATACTCAATATAATCAAATACCAACTCACATATCGCTAGTATTTTATCCGGATTAATTCCCAATTAATTCTCATTTAATTAATTAATCCCAAAAATAAATATTGCCAAAAATACGGGGTATTACATACTTCCCCCCTAATAACAGAATTTCGTCCCGAAATTCGAAACTAGAAAGTACCTGGTAAGAAAAACTCTGGATAACGTTCGCGCATCTCATCCTCGCGCTCCCATGTGGACTTCTCGACATTATGATGTCGCCACTGAACATGCACTAACGGGACTATCTTTGACCGCAGTTTCCGCTCACTTTGGTCCAAAATAGCAATCGGCCCCTCCTCGTATGAGCTATCAAGTTGGAGATCGATGTCCTCCAAAGTAATATGAGAATGAGCCAAATTGTCTCTAAGATATTTCCTGAGCGAGGAAATATGAAACACATCGTGAATCCGATGCAAATGCTCCGGTAATCCAAGCCTATACGCAACCGGTCCAATCCGCTCAATAATAGGAAATGGTCCCACATATCTCGGTGCCAACTTCCCTTTCTTCCCGAAACGCATAATCCCCTTCATAGGAGATACTCTGAGAAAAACCTGGTCCCCCACTTGAAACTCTCTGAAGAACCTCTTGGCATCAGCATAGCTCTTCTGTAGATCTTTAGCTACCCGAATGCGACTCCGAATCAATTCTATCCTCGCCGAAGTATCCTGAATCACTTCCTGCCCAAGTAGTTTGTTGTCCCCCACCTCCAACCAACATGCTGGGGAACGACAAGGTCTACCATACAACGCCTCAAATGGAGCCATGCCAATGGTGAACTGGTAGGAGTTATTGTAAGCAAACTCCACCAGTGGAAGATACTGCTCCCATCCACCCCCAAAATCAATGATACTCATGCGTAGCATGTCCTCCAACATCTGATTTATGCGCTCGGTCTGCCCATCGGTCTGCGGATGATAAGTCATACTCAACCGCAATTTCGTGCCCATGGCCTCCTGAAAACTCTCCCAAAACCACGAAACAAATATCTTGTCTCTGTCAGACACGATATTTAGGGGTACACCGTGAAGTCTCACAATCTCTGAAATAAAGAGCTGGGCATACTGTCCCGTAGTGTAGTCAGTCCTTACGGGTAAAAAGTGAGCGACTTTGGACAACCTGTCCACAATTACTCAAACGGAGTCGTGACCCCTATGCGACGTAGGTAACCCCGTAATAAAGTCCATGGATATGCTCTCCCACATCCACATCGGGACCTCCAACGGCTGTAGCAGTGCTGCCGGTCTCTGATGATCCACTTTTTCAAGCTGACAAGTGGCGCATTTCAAAACAAACTCAGCGATATCTCTCTTCATACCGCTCCACCAATACTGGCGTCTCATGTCTTGGTACATTTTATCCCCTCCGGGATGTACCACGAATCGTGAGCCGTGCGACTCTGCCATCACATCGTGTCGCAATTCCTCCCCTTCCGGAACCACCAATCTCCCATTGAAACGTAATCCCCCGTCTGAGCTAATGGTATAGGACTCGGCTCCCTCTGCTAGTAATCGAACTATCTGCTCCTGATAGAACGAGTCATTAGCCTGTGCCCGTACTACCTTCGTGACAATCTGTGGTGTAACAGTCATCACAGACATGAAAGATCGGGCCATTGCATCCTGGTGTCCCAATTCCTTCCACTTGGCCTTCCACACCTCTGCCACTTCATCTGCTGGCCTACGGCTCAACGCGTCTGCCACCACTTTAGCCTTACCCGGGTGATACTGGATGTCGAACTAGTAGTCCTTCACAAACTCAAGCCACCTACGCTGTCGCATATTCAACTCCTTCTGTGTGAACAGGTACTGTAGGGACTTGTGGTCCGTGAACAATTGGAACTTCTCCCCCAAAAGATAGTGCCTCCAAATCCGTAGGGCAAATACCACCGCCGCCAACTCCAAATCATGCGTGGGGTAATTCTTCTCATGAGGCTTAAGCTTACGGGAAGCATAAGCTATGGCCTGTCTCTCCTGCTGCAATACACCTCCAAGTCCTTGCAAAGACGCATCGGTGTAAACCAAATACTCAACTCCCGATTTGGCAATGCTAACACAGGTGCTGAGGTTAACTTGTCCTTTAACTCCTCAAATGCCAACTGACAGGCATTACTCCAAATCAACGGCACACCTTTACGAGTCAGATGTGTTAAAGGACCCGCTATCTTCGAGAAACCCCGAATAAACCTCCGTAGTATCATGCTAGGACCAAGAAACTACGAATCTCAGTCGATGTCGTGGGTTGTCCCCACTCCCTCACCACGGATACTTTTTCCGGATCAACAGATATTCCTCGGTCGGAAATAATGTGTCCCAAAAACTGGACCTCCTTCAGCCAAAACCCGCATTTCTCATATTTTGCATACAACTCGTTCTGACGTAGTGTCTGCAAAACTTGCCTCAAATGCTCGGCGTGCTCCTCCTCTGTCTGGGAGTATACCAGAATATCATCGATGAAGACAATGACAAACTGATCTAGGAAATCCCTGAACACTCGGTTCATCAAGTCCATAAACACAGCTGGAGCATTGGTCAAACCAAAAGGCATAACCCGAAACTCGTAAGAACCATTTCTCGACAAGAACGCAGTTTTCGAGACATCCTCCTCCCTGATACGCAATTGATGGTATCCCGATCTCAAATTAATCTTCGAGAAGAAAGAATCTCCTCTCAACTGGTCAAATAGGTCATCGATTCGAGGCAACGGATACTTATTCCGTATCGTGACCTTATTCAACTCCCGGTAATCCACACACAATCTTAGTGAACCGTCCCTCTTCTTCACAAACAAAACTGGAGCGCCCCAAGGTGAGGTACTCCTGCGAATAAAGCCCTGACCTAACAGCTGCTCTATCTGATCTCGTAGCTCTCACATCTCAGCTGGAGCCATACGGTACGGTGCGCGTGCTATAGGTCTCGTACCTGGTAATAGGTCTATAACAAAGTCTATCTCTCAACTGGGGGGTAGGCCTGGTATCTCCTGAAACACATCCGAATACTCCCTGACAACTGGGATAGAATCTAAAGGAATCACAACCTCCTTAGAGGTATCCTCCTCTATGTAATACAGATGAGCGGTCGATCCTCCCTCTGGGCGAGGCATCGCCACTACAAACATCTCTTGCCCCGGAATGGCAAAAACAATGCTCCGGCTGAAGCAATCAATCATGGCCCTATAAGCTACGAGCCAATCCATACCGATAATCACATCGGGAACATGCATATCTAATACCAACATGTCTGCAAGTAATACCAAACCACCAATCTCTACCCCCACTCCCCGGTATATAAAGAAAATAAGTGACCCACTCCCCAATGGTGAGTCGACACACGTCATTGTGCTCTCTGCCATAGCTAACAATCCTAAGGATTTCGCGAAATGTGTAGCTATAAAACAATGTGTAGCCCCCGTATCAAACAATACCCGACCCATAGTGCCATGGATAGGAAACGTACCCTCAATCGCGGGCGGTGCCTGTGGAACTGCTGCCTGGTGGACGTTATAGACATGTCCATACTGTAGCTACCCCTGCTGAGCTGGGACTGCTGGAATGGGTGGCAATGCTACCATCTGTGGAGGTGCGGGGAGAGCGGCGGGAAACATAGGCCTCTGCGGCTCCTGGGGAGCACCCTGCTGCTGCTGCTGTGGGGCCCTGCCCCTATCAGGACAATCCTGTCGTTTATGGCCAGTCTTGCCACAAACAAAACACTTCCCTGGGAAGTTCCCTCCTCTCTGCCCCTGCTGTCCCCGGTCCTGGTGGCCATTACCGTTCCTCCCTTGGCCCTGCTGGCCCTGGTGAAACTGCTGCCCATTCTGCCCCTGTTGGCCCTGATGGCCGTTTGGACCCTGATGGCCCTGACGGAAACCTCCCTGTCCGTGCCTGTAGTTCCCTGATCTGAACCTCTTCTGATCCCCCTGGTGGGAACCCTGCTCACCCTGTCTCTGCCCCTGAACAGGTTGTGCCCCACCGGCACCATATCCTCCAGTCCTGCCCTGATGGCTAGACTCTCCCGATCTCTTGCCCTCAACCATATGAAAGCGGTGATCTTGGCAGTGTAACAAGGCAGCGTTAACCACATCAGAATAAGTGGCCAACGACAGGTTCCCTAAAAGATGCTAACGGATCATCCATGTCAACCCGTCAGTGAATTTCTCAATCTTCTTCTTTTCTGTCGGTATCTCATCTGGAACGATATTCAACAGATTCGTGAACTCGGCCTCATACACGGCCACGGTCTTACCCTCCTGCTTCAGACTCATCAATTTCCTCCTCATTTCCGTGTGAACAGCTGACGAAAAGTACTTGCAGTCGAACCGCACCCAAAAGTCCTGAATAGTGAGAGTATCCCTCTCCTCTACGGTGGTAATAGACTCCCACCACTGCAGTGAAGATCCAACTAGCTTGAAAGTAGCTAGCACCTGCTTCTGAACGTCCGTGCACTCATACATCCTCAAGTGCCTCTGTATATCCTTCCTCCACTGGCTTGAGACTACCACATCTGAGCTACCTGCAAACTCTGGTGAATGCGCTTTCTGAAAAGCGTCACGTACACGTTCCCAAGCAGACGGGAATGCATTTGCCTGTACTGGAGCGGCAACCGGCGCCTGAGGTGGTTCCTGCTAAACTACGGCAATTGCGGCATTTATCGCTTGGGCTACAATGGCTGCAACCTCAGCGGCGTTCATCATGCCCTGAACTGGAACGGGCTGGGGTTCGAGCGTTGCATCCCTGGGAACTCGTCGTGCACGTCGTGGAGGCATCTGAAATAAGAATGAAGTTTATAAGTTCGCAGTTATAAACTTAAAATAGCTGAAGAACGTAGCATACAGCAAAAAGAGTACAACAGTCCTAAAATATAGGGCTCTATATCAAAGAAAACTTAGCGGAAACATAATAAGCCGTCAGATCCTAAAGGACACTAGAACCTGATGCTCTGATACCACCTGTGACACCCCGACTAATTAAATACCGGGTAGCTACTCCTTTATTAAATTAAACCAAAATGCCAAGTTGGCTCAGTTAATAGCATCACTGTCGAAAACATTTTTATTATTACTAACCACCTAGTATTTAAAAAGTAAGTTGCCAAATTTTAATTTAAATCTGATTATTATGCAACAAGTGTAATGAAGAATAATAACACCATTCACCATAATGAAGTAAATAGAATAACCATCACATAATGTAAATAAAGTCTGGAGGAAAACTCCTCACTACAACACCACAAACTGAAATAACTAAACTGAATACTGAATCAATACATGCCAAAGTCTGAAAAACTGAAATGGAAAGATGACTCTAATAGAAATGGTCAACATGCCCTACAACTGGTAGATACTGAATCTGGAATCCAAATGATAGAAGCGTCTAAAAGCAAATCCCTGTAGCTTCCACAAACAGCTACAGCTCGTCACCTGAATGAGTATCCTATGCATGGTGTCCTTGTGGCTGGGCACCTAAAATGGTTTTACAAAAAAAATAGATTTGAAAGCAAACGGGTCAAAGCCCGAATGTGGAGATATTTTAAAAACCTGCAAGTGCTTTAAAAACATTTAAAACATTAAATGCAAAGTACATCTTAGGACGTGCACTCACATGAAATTCTCACCTCTCGTCTAACTGTGCGCTCCTAACGTAAGTACCCATCTAAAATGACACTAACCACTAGCTAAGTGACATCATATCTAGCTAGACTGATATAGGTTCTACCCTTATTACTCGGTTCCCATTACATAACAACGATCTCAATTAAATAGGGGTTTAACGTAAACTCAGATGCTCAATACGCAATATATTTCACTATCGGTTAACCCGTTATGTTTTTCTCGAAACAATACCGTAATTATATTCACAACATTAACATGAAGGTTCCCATTAATTAAGTGTATATTATTCACATCATAAATATACAATACAAGCACCCCGAGAACTAAGCTGCGGTGCACACATACTCTGCTATCCATCCCGGTACATCACGTACATAAGGATCACATATTCCGAATCTCTCAGGAATAGTTCACAGATAACAACATCACAAATAATGGAGGCGAACACAGTCACATCACATGGGTCACGCACATACCTACGCTCCCACGATCAGCGGACTTATCAACATCCCAATAAGTCTTTCTATGACCTATGTTCATCAAGGTAACCAGTCTAAATCCGGGCAACACAAGGATTAGAGGGCCCTAAGCGAACGCAAACCTCCCGTGATAGCAAGTATGGCAGGTATGTCATACACACAAATCATATACCAATACTAAGTAAACACGCATCTTAGTAATCACCGTAATTTAATTGTAGTACATAACGCATTCTCGTACCAACTTAATATATATATAACTTATATAATCCCGGTTCACATTTATACGCGCCATAATTTATTCTTACGTCGTAGTAGGCACTCACGTCTCAGCTCATATTTTCCTTTAGGTTCAAACTACACTTCTAGGTTTGACTCCTCATTATATCCCAAACATCCCAAATATACCAATCACTCATCAAGGGAAGGCTATCACTACCTATACACAAGGTTACGGGGCACTCGGGATCAAAACAGGCTAAAAAGCCTAAACTGTCAACTCGTTCGAAGTCTCGTTCGAACGAGTCTGTTCGAACGAGAGTTCGTTCGAACGAACTGGGTCTTCTAACGAGATCTCGTTCGAACGAAAACTTCGAACGAACATCACTCTCGTTAGAACCCAGACTGTCAACTCGTTAGAAGCTCGTTCGAACGAGCTCATTCGAACGACCTGGGTAGGTCTTCTAACGAGTGGCCAGTTTCAAGCCCAGAAATTCCTATCTCGTTTTTCATCAATTTCTACCCTCAAATATCAACCAAAATTCGTCCAATTAAATGTTTTAAGGTCTCCAATCATCCTAAAACATACTAAGGTCATATCCTAACATCTTTCAAGGAATTAACACATCCTAAACATCATCAAATCACAAGTCTCTACTTTTTTCCCCAATTTTTCAAGAACATAAACCTTAGAATTTATCATCATCAATTCCCAGAATTTAATACGTTATTATAACACATAAATTTGTAATTCTCTTAATTTAATCTTCCAATAATGTTTCTACATGCTAACCTACATCCACCATTAAACTAACAACTCCAATGTCATGGGTTTTCCTTTATCTCTCAAATAAGAATGATTATCAAGATTTCTAACATGGAAGAAACATTTTACTGCATAAAATGTAAATTAAACGACTTGCCTCGAGTGTCTCTGAATTTGGTGTTGATTTGATGAAGCTTTTCTGCAGAATTCCTTCTCTCCCTCTCTCTACAAGCCTTCTTCTCCAAAGGTGGCTAGGGTTTGTTTTGGGAACTTAGAAAACCTAATTCTAAAACTCCCCGTAGTCTTATGCGTCAATATGGTTGGTAGTGGGTTTTGTGG
Source organism: Sambucus nigra (assembly GCA_949130495.1). Taxonomy (NCBI): domain Eukaryota; kingdom Viridiplantae; phylum Streptophyta; class Magnoliopsida; order Dipsacales; family Adoxaceae; genus Sambucus; species Sambucus nigra. The sequence goes on from OX422218.1 coordinate 136,238,270, forward strand.
TTGGTTTCCTAAATCAGATATAAATCCTAATTTTCGTCATTATTAAATCCCAAAAATATAATATTACCAAACTACCCTTATAAGATGCCGGTATGGCCTAAAAATACCCCGGGACCCAAACTAAACCCCCGGCCAGTGTTTTCTGACTATCTCGACCCTTCCGGACGCGTTGGCGCACTCAAAATGATCATACGGTTAATAAAATTTAAATTCACTTTTATAATCAAAATAATTATATCCTGACGCGACTGTCACCCGCGTCCCAATAAAATGTCCAAATTGCCGTATATCAATCTCACGACAAATTTCATAATTCAATATTCATAAATCATCATATATACTCAATATAATCAAATACCAACTCACATATCGCTAGTATTTTATCCGGATTAATTCCCAATTAATTCTCATTTAATTAATTAATCCCAAAAATAAATATTGCCAAAAATACGGGGTATTACATACTTCCCCCCTAATAACAGAATTTCGTCCCGAAATTCGAAACTAGAAAGTACCTGGTAAGAAAAACTCTGGATAACGTTCGCGCATCTCATCCTCGCGCTCCCATGTGGACTCCTCGACATTATGATGTCGCCACTGAACATGCACTAACGGGACTATCTTTGACCGCAGTTTCCGCTCACTTCGGTCCAAAATAGCAATCGGCCCCTCCTCGTATGAGCTATCAGGTTGGAGATCGATGTCCTCCAAAGTAATATGAGAATGAGCCAAATTGTCTCTAAGATATTTCCTTAGCGAGGAAATATGAAACACATCGTGAATCCGATGCAAATGCTCCGGTAATCCAAGCCTATACGCAACCGGTCCAATCCGCTCAATAATAGGAAATGGTCCCACATATCTCGGTGCCAACTTCCCTTTCTTCCCGAAACGCATAATCCCCTTCATAGGAGATACTCTGAGAAAAACCTGGTCCCCCACTTGAAACTCTCTGAAGAACCTCTTCGCATCAGCATATCTCTTCTGTCGATCTTTACGGAATGCGACTCCGAATCAATTCTATCCTCGCCGAAGTATCCTGAATCACTTCCTGCCCAAGTAGTTTGTTGTCCCCCACCTCCAACCAACATTCTGGGGAACGACAAGGTCTACCGTACAACGCCTCAAATGGAGCCATGCCAATGGTGAACTGGTAGGAGTTATTGTAAGCAAACTCCACCAGTGGAAGATACTGCTCCCATCCACCCCCAAAATCAATGATACTCACGCGTAGCATGTCCTCCAACATCTGATTTATGCGCTCGGTCTGCCCATCGGTCTGCGGATGATAAGTCATACTCAACCGCAATTCCGTGCCCATGGCCTCCTGAAAACTCTCCCAAAACCGCGAAACAAATATCTTGTCTCTGTCAGACAGGATATTTAGGGGTACACCGTGAAGTCTCACAATCTCTGAAATGAAGAGCTGGGCATACTGTCCCGTAGTGTAGTCAGTCCTTACGGGTAAAAAGTGAGCGACTTTGGACAACCTGTCCACAATTACCCAAACGGAGTCGTGACCCCTATGCGACGTAGGCAACCCCGTAATAAAGTCCATGGATATGCTCTCCCACATCCACATCGGGACCTCCAACGGCTGTAGCAGTGTTGCCGGTCTCTGATGATCCACTTTTACAAGCTGACAAGTGGCGCATTTCGAAACAAACTCAGCGATATCTCTCTTCATACCGCTCCACCAATACTGACGTCTCATGTCTTGGTACATTTTATCCCCTCCGGGATGTACCACGAACCATGAGCCGTGCGACTCTGCCATCACATCGTGTCGCAATTCCTCCCCTTCCGGAACCACCAATCTCCTATTGAAACGTAATCCCCCGTCTGAGCTAATGGTATAGGACTCGGCTCCCTCTGCTTGTAATCGAACTATCTGCTCCTGATAGAACGAGTCATTAGCCTGTGCCCGTACTACCTTCGTGACAATCTGCGGTGTAACAGTCATCACAGACATGAAAGATCGGGCCACTGCATCCTGGTGTCCCAATTCTTTCCACTTGGCCTTCCACACCTCTGCCACTTCATCTGCTGGCCTACGGCTCAACGCGTCTGCCACCACGTTAGCCTTACCCGGGTGATACTGGATGTCGAACTAGTAGTCCTTCACAAACTCAAGCCACCTACGCTGTTGCATATTCAACTCCTTCTGTGTGAACAGGTACTGTAGGGACTTGTGGTCCGTGAACAATTGGAACTTCTCCCCCAAAAGATAGTGCCTCCAAATCCGTAGGGCAAATACCACCGCCGCCAACTCCAAATCATGCGTGGGGTAATTCTTCTCATGAGGCTTAAGCTTACGGGAAGCATAAGCTATGGCCTGTCTCTCCTGCTGCAATACACCTCCAAGTCCTTGCAAAGATGCATCGGTGTAAACCAAATACTCAACTCCCGATCTCGGCAATGCTAACACAGGTGCTGAGGTTAACTTGTCCTTTAACTCCTCAAATGCCAACTGACAGTCATTACTCCAAATGAACGGCACACCTTTACGAGTCAGATGTGTTAAAGGACCCGCTATCTTCGAGAAACCCCGAATAAACCTCCGTAGTATCCTGCTAGGACCAAGAAACTACGAATCTCAGTCGATGTCGTGGGTTGTCCCCACTCCCTCACCACGGATACTTTTTCCGGATCAACAGATATTCCTCGGTCGAAAATAATGTGTCCCAAAAACTAGACCTCCTTCAGCCAAAACCCGCATTTCTCATATTTTGCATACAACTCGTTCTGACGTAGTGTCTGCAAAACTTGCCTCAAATGCTCGGCGTGCTCCTCCTCTGTCTGTGAGTATACCAGAATATCATCGATGAAGACAATGACAAACTGATCTAGGAAATCCCTGAACACTCGGTTCATCAAGTCCATAAACACAGCTGGAGCATTGGTCAAACCAAAAGGCATAACCCGAAACTCGTAAGAACCATTTCTCGACAAGAACGCAGTTTTCGAGACATCCTCCTCCCTGATACGTAATTGATGGTATCCCGATCTCAAATTAATCTTCGAGAAGAAAGAATCTCCTCTCAACTGGTCAAATAGGTCATCGATTCGAGGCAACGGATACTTATTCCGTATCGTGACCTTATTCAACTCCCGGTAATCCACACACAATCTTAGTGAACCGTCCCTCTTCTTCACAAACAAAACTGGAGCGCCCCAAGGTGAGGTACTCCTGCGAATAAAGCCCTGACCTAACAGCTGCTCTATCTGATCTCGTAGCTCTCGCATCTCAGCTGGAGCCATACGGTACGGTGCGCGTGCTATAGGTCTCGTACCTGGTAATAGGTCTATAACAAAGTCTATCTCTCGACTGGGGGGTAGGCCTGGTATCTCCTGAAACACATCCGAATACTCCCTGACAACTGGGATAGAATCTAAAGGAATCACAACCTCCTTAGAGGTATCCTCCTCTATGTAATACAGATGAGCGGTCGATCCTCCCTCTGGGCGAGGCATCGCCACTACAAACATCTCTTGCCCCGGAATGGCAAAAACAATGCTCCCGCTGAAGCAATCAATCATGGCCCTATAAGCTACGAGCCAATCCATACCGATAATCACATCGGGAACATGCATATCTAATACCAACATGTCTGCAGGTAATACCAAACCACCAATCTCTACCCCCACTCCCCGGCATATAAAGAAAATAAGTGACCCACTCCCCAATGGTGAGTCGACACACGTCATTGTGCTCTCTGCCATAGCTAACAATCCTAAGGATTTCGCGAAATGTGTAGCTATAAAACAATGTGTAGCCCCCGGATCAAACAATACCCGACCCATAGTACCATGGATAGGAAACGTACCCTCAATCGCGGGCGGTGCCTGTGGAACTGCTGCCTGGTGGACGTTATAGACATGTCCATACTGTAGCTACCCCTGCTGAGCTGGGACTGCTGGAATGGGTGGCAATGCTACCATCTGTGGAGGTGCGGGGAGAGCGGCGGGAAACATAGGCCTCTGCGGCTCCTGGGGAGCACCCTGCTGCTGCTGCTGTGAGGCCCTGCCCCTATCAGGACAATCCTGTCGTTTATGGCCAGTCTTGCCACAAACAAAACACTTCCCTGGGAAGTTCCCTCCTCTCTGCCCCTGCTGTCCCCGGTCCTGGTGGCCATTACCGTTCCTCCCTTGGCCCTGCTGGCCCTGGTGAAACTGCTGCCCATTCTGCCCCTGTTAGCCCTGATGGCCGTTTGGACCCTGATGGCCCTGACGGAAACCTCCCTGTCCGTGCCTGTAGTTCCCTGATCTGAACCTCTTCTGATCCCCCTGGTGGGAACCCTGCTCACCCTGTCTCTGCCCCTGAACAGGTTGTGCCCCACCGGCACCATGTCCTCCAGTCCTGCCCTGATGGCTAAACTCTCCCGATCTCTTGCCCTCAACCATATGAAAGCGGTGATCCTGGCAGTGTAACAAGGCAGCGTTAACCACATCAGAATAAGTGGCCAACGACAGGTTCCCTAACAGATGCTAACGGATCCTCCATGTCAACCCGTCAGTGAATTTCTCAATCTTCTTCTTTTCTGTCGGTATCTCATCTGGAACGATATTCAACAGATTCGTGAACTCGGCCTCATACATGGCCACGGTCTTACCCTCCTGCTTCAGACTCATCAATTTCCTCCTCATTTCCGTGTGAACAGCTGACGGAAAGTACTTGCGGTCGAACCGCACCCAAAAGTCCTGAATAGTGAGAGTATCCCTCTCCTCTACGATGGTAATAGACTCCCACCACTGCAGTGAAGATCCAACTAGCTTGAAAGTAGCTAGCACCTGCTTCTGAACGTCCGTGCACTCATACATCCTCAAGTGCCTCTGTATATCCTTCCTCCACTGGCTCGAGACTACCACATCTGAGCTACCTGCAAACTCTGGTGAATGCGCTTTCTGAAAAGCGTCACGTACACGTTCCCAAGCAGACGGGAATGCATTTGCCTGTACTGGAGCGGCAACCGGCGCCTGAGGTGGTTCCTGCTGAACTACGGCAATTGCGGCATTTATCGCTTGGGCTACAATGGCTACAACCTCAGCGGCGTTCATCATGCCCTGAACTGGAACGGGCTGGGGTTCGAGCGTTGCATCGCTGGGAACTCGTCGTGCACGTCGTGGAGGCATCTGAAATAAGAATGAAGTTTATAAGTTCGCAGTTATAAACTTAAAATAGCTGAAGAACGTAGCATACAGCAAAAAGAGTACAACAGTCCTAAAATATAGGGCTCTATATCAAAGAAAACTTAGCGGAAACATAATAAGCCGTCAGATCCTAAAGGACACTAGAACCTGATGCTCTGATACCACCTGTGACACCCCGACTAATTAAATACCTGGTAGCTACTCCTTTATTAAATTAAACCAAAATGCCAAGTTGGCTCAGTTAATAGCATCACTGTCGAAAACATTTTTATTATTACTAACCACCTAGTATTTAAAAAGTAAGTTGCCAAATTTTAATTTAAATCTGATTATTATGCAACAAATGTAATGAAGAATAATAACACCATTCACCATAATGAAGTAAATAGAATAACCATCACATAATGTAAATAAAGTCTGGAGGAAAACTCCTCACTACAACACCACAAACTGAAATAACTAAACTGAATACTGAATCAATACATGCCAAAGTCTGAAAAACTGAAATGGAAAGATGACTCTAATAGAAATGGTCAACATGCCCTACAACTGGTAGATACTGAATCTGGAATCCAAATGATAGAAGCGTCTAAAAGCAAATCCCTGTAGCTTCCACAAACAGCTACAGCTCGTCACCTGAATGAGTATCCTATGCATGGTGTCCTTGTGGCTGGGCACCTAAAATGGTTTTACAAAAAAAATAGATTTGAAAGCAAACGGGTCAGAGCCCGAATGTGGAGATATTTTAAAAACCTGCAAGTGCTTTAAAAACATTTAAAACATTAAATGCAAAGTACATCTTAGGACGTGCACTCACATGAAATTCTCACCTCTCGTCTAACTGTGCGCTCCTAACGTAAGTACCCATCTAAAATGACACTAACCACTAGCTAAGTGACATCATATCTAGCTAGACTGATATAGGTTCTACCCTTATTACTCGGTTCCCATTACATAACAACGATCTCAATTAAATAGGGGTTTAACGTAAACTCAGATGCTCAATATGCAATATATTTCACTATCAGTTAACCCGTTATGTTTTTCTCGAAACAATACCGTAATTATATTCACAACATTAACATGAAGGTTCCCATTAATTAAGTGTATATTATTCACGTCATAAATATACATTACAAGCACCCCGAGAACTAAGCTGCGGTGCACACATACTCTGCTATCCATCCCGGTACATCACGTACATAAGGATCACATATTCCGAATCTCTCAGGAATAGTTCACAGATAACAACATCACAAATAATGGAGGCGAACACAGTCACATCACATGGGTCACGCACATACCTACGCTCCCACGATCAGCGGACTTATCAACATCCCAATAAGTCTTTCTATGACCTATATTCATCAAGGTAACCAGTCTAAATCCGAGCAACACAAGGATTAGAGGGCCCTAAGCGAACGCAAACCTCCCGTGATAGCAAGTATGGTAGGTATGTCATACACACAAATCATATACCAATACTAAGTAAACACGCATCTTAGTAATCACCGTAATTTAATTGTAGTACATAACGCATTCTCGTACCAACTTAATATATATATAACTTATATAATCCCGGTTCATATTTATACGCGCCATAATTTATTCTTACGTCGTAGTAGGCACTCACGTCTCAGCTCATATTTTCCTTTAGGTTCAAACTACATTTCTAGGTTTGACTCCTCATTATATCCCAAACATCCCAAATATACCAATCACTCATCAAGGGAAGGCTATCACTACCTATACACAAGGTTACGGGGCACTCGGGATCAAAACAGGCTAAAAAGCCTAAACTGTCAACTCGTTCGAAGTCTCGTTCGAACGAGGCTGTTCGAACGAGAGTTCATTCGAACGAACTGGGTCTTCTAACGAGATCTCGTTCGAATGAAAACTTCGAACGAACATCACTCTCATTAGAACCCAGACTGTCAACTCGTTAGAAGCTCGTTCGAACGAGCTCGTTCGAACGACCTGGGTAGGTCTTCTAACGAGTGGCCAGTTTCAAGCCCAGAAATTCCTATCTCGTTTTTCATCAATTTCTACCCTCAAATATCAACCAAAATTCATCCAATTAAATGTTTTAAGGTCTCCAATCATCCTAAAACATACTAAGGTCATATCCTAACATCTTTCAAGGAATTAACACATCTAAACATCATCAAATCACAAGTCTCTACTCTTTTCCCCAATTTTTCAAGAACATAAACCCTAGAATTTATCATCATCAATTCCCAGAATTTAATCCGTTATTATAACACATAAATTTGTAATTCTCTTAATTTAATCTTCCAATAACGTTTCTACATGCAAACCTACATCCACCATTAAACTAACAACTCCAATGTCATGGGTTTTCCTTTATCTCTCAAATAAGAATGATTATTAAGATTTCTAACATGGAAGAAACATTTTACTGCATAAAATGTAAATTAAACCACTTGCCTCGAGTGTCTCTGAATTTGGTGTTGATTTGATGAAGCTTTTCTGCAGAATTCCTTCTCTCCCTCTCTCTACAAGCCTTCTTCTCCAAAGGTGGCTAGGGTTTGTTTTGGGAACTTAGAAAACCTAATTCTAAAACTCCCCGTAGTCTTATGGGTCAATATGGTTGGTAGTGGGTTTTGTGGTTGGTTTCCTAAATCATATATAAATCCTAATTTTCGTCATTATTAAATCCCAAAAATATAATATTACCAAACTACCCTTATAAGATGCCGGTATGGCCTAAAAATACCCCGGGACCCAAACTAAACCCCCGGCTAGTGTTTTCTGACTATCTCGACCCTTCCGGACGCGTTGGCGCACTCAAAACGACCATACGGTTAATAGAATTTAAATTCACTTTTATAATCAAAATAATTATATCCTGACGCGACTGTCACCCACGTCCCAATAAAATGTCCAAATTGTCGTATATCAATCTCACGATAAATTTCATAATTCAATATTCATAAATCATAATATATACTCAATATAGTCAAATACCAACTCACATCTCGCTAGTATTTTATCCGGATTAATTCCCAATTAATTCTCATTTAATTAATTAATCCCAAAAATAAATATTGCCAAAAATACGGGGTATTACAGTTTATTGACCATCGTTTAAAGAATGGAGATATCGAGTTACCTTAAACTAATGTGAATGATAATCCTTTACCACCACATGGGGCCCATATGGCCAGCACTTTTGATGAAGAGGCTGAATGACTGATGAGAGAGAAGTGGTTCCAAGAGAATGATTTTGAAGAATATTCGGAGGAATACTCTTTCTATCTAGCTCAGATCTAATTAGAGGATGAAATGGAGAGAGAAGATGAATAAGAAAGAGAAGAGTATGACCCCATCGAGGGACTAAGTAGGCAGATGGGAGTCTACTTTTTGGAGGCGATAAATGCAGTTATAGCCTACGATGAGGCTGCATATATAGATGTAGAAGAAGTCTATGAGCTAGAGGAGGAAGAAACATACCCATGGATGGAATGTACGACAGTTTCTCGCTCACCAAAGTTCGGTTGGTTCTTCGATCAGGTTGGGCTCCCCGAGCACTCGCGACTAGAGGTTACACGAGCCATCTTGGAAACTGCAAAGAAGAATATGGTGCCACACCTGAAATGGAAAGGGCTTATGGCCAAGATCGTAAGAAGGTACCTCTCTGAAGTTAGTTCTCAGAAGTTGACAGAGTGATCAGGTACCCTCACAACAGACCTTCGTATGTTACGACGTCCGTAAATGATTGTTTTTTCTCTCGTGTCCTGTTGGATGGGGGAATGTCCATCAACATTATGCCTATTGGGTCCTTTTATGCCACTGGCCTTTTGAAGACAAGGATAGTTCCACATTCATTGGCAATTTTGGGGTATGACAATCAATCGTCCAAATCTATGGGGTATGTCAGTGTAGGCATCACAATGGGGAATATCACCTCCCACATCAAATTTCATATCATGAACTATGAGCCATCGTACCAATTTCTAGTTGGCAGGATATGGATGCACAACCATAGGTTGGTACCCTCCACCTTTTATCAATGCACCGAGGCAAATATAAAAGGCAAGGAGGTGGTGATTTGAGCATCCAAGAAACCCTTTGCAAAAGAGGAAGCTCATATAGTGGACGCTACGGATTCGTATCGAATATTTCATATTTCCACCCTTTATCTTTATGCATTCTAGCACTTTTACGGTCCTAAATGACTAAATTTATGCTCATTAACCAAACAACCTTGGATTTGGATATATACATGCTTTTGTAGGTATTGGAATGCTAATAGTGAGGAACCGGCATTTCGGAGAAGTTTCATTGTTGGACACTACTTCAAGGGCATTTTAGTCAATTCAAATTTCTTCTCCATCTCATGAAAATTCTATATATGCGTAACTCATTGAGTTAGTGTCGTGTAGCTGCAAACGGTACGTCATTTGGAGTTCGGACGAATAAGTTATGGCCATTTCCGTTTGCAACCCTTTCATCCCTCTTCATGGACCAAACAAAGCTGAGAAACAGAGTATTGGTCGATCGCGGTTTGAGGTCTGGTCGACTGTGGTTTTGGTTTTTTCCGTGGAAAGGAGATAGTGGGATTTTAATTGAAGGCACAGTCGATTGTCTCCCTGGCCGCAGTCGACCGTGTATACTAGATATTTTGTCACTTTTGCTTGTCTTTTCTTTTTCCTTTTTTTTCTTTACCACTTACTATATAAACCAATTTTGGTTTCTATTTTCAGATATATTAGACTTTAGATAGTTTAGGTTAGGGTTTGGGGATTTGAGAGCTCTTTCTTCATTTCTTCTTGGTTTGACACCCTTTTGGGTTTGTAAGTTGTACTTTCATCTTCCCTCTCCATTAATATAGTTTGTATTTCCTTAATTCTTGATTTGTAGTTCATTTACATGCTTTCATAATTAGGTTTACGTGATTTATTTCCGTTCTTTGTAGTGTAGCTTTACCGAGTTTATTTATCACATTTTTAATATGCTTTAGGCTAAATTAGTCTAGGTTGTGTTGGATCGAACTTATTTCGGATTGACATGTTGCTTTGCTTTGGTGATGGTGTTTGCGGGTCTATTTCAAGTGCGTTGTCCTAGTTATTATGCCTAGGAGATTTGACGGGGTATATCATGTATGCTCTGTGCTTACGATCTTGCGTGCATAATTTTCGGGGTATTTGTTGACGCCAAAATTATATTAGACTTTTATACGAATTTAGGGGTGTGACAACTCTTGATTTACTTAACTCTCAAAACGAGACACGGTCTTAATAACTCGTCGACCCATGTAATCATTTTATACTAATTAACTCAGGTGAGGGATATTCGATGAAACCTATAGTTTTATTCGCTTTGTTAATCTAGTTTAAATACACTCATCTATATTAATATTTCCCTTTTGTGCATCTTTTCCTTTTTGTGTATAATCATCTTTTACACTGTTATTTAGAACTACTAAACCTTATAAATTCTAGAAACTCGTCTTTGTGGATTTAGATACCCGGACTTGGCCGCTATACTCACCCGTTGAGTGTAGTCATAAGTTTAGGTTTTTGTATAGAGTTGGTGAGCCGACAATAACACGACCGACGCGCAGGTGACTCTCGCACCGCGGTAAAACCCTGTCTATCAAATGGCACCGTTGTCGGGGACTAGTTTGTTTTAGAATTTATTTGATTTAGTATTTCATAGTATTTTCTTTCTATTTATATTTTTTGCCTAACATTTTTGTAGGACTTCTACATTTGAGCGCCAAGAACCGCTTGAATTTCTCGCGCGCGCATCTACTTTGTGGAATTCACCACTTTGAGCCATTTTGGGGGTAATCATGTCTTATTCCAATTCTTTTGGTAATCATTATGATAATTCTCAAAATTCTCACAAACCTTTGACTTTTGGTCAATACTTAGAATCCCAAAAAATTGCAACATCTAAAATGACTTTGGGCGAATATTACAAAAGTCAAGCTTTGGAGTATGTGTATTTTGAGGAGGAGGATAATGATTTTGGGCCTCTAATTCCTTATAATAAGAATTTTGAAACGAATTGCAATAGTTTTCAAAATTCCTATAATAATGAGTTTAACTTTAGTGCCGATAATGATTTTCAAACTCCTCATTTTCAAGAATTCGCACCTCGACCTAGGACTTTCGGTAAGGGTTCCCTTATGCTTGAGAATGAGAGGTATGAAGAACTTTATCGGAAAAAAAATCGTTGATGGGAGCAAGACTTGGATTTATTATTCAAATTCGACGACGATTTCTCTTCCGATGCTTTTTAAGTCGAGGAATGTTTTGAACCAAATGAGGAATTTGTGCCCACTTTGGAACAAACCATTCTTCACTTGGCCCGTCGTATAATAGATATTGAAAGTGAGGATGAAACGGATGTAGTATCCATTTGCAATGAGATGATTTCTTCTTTAGATCCCAAAGAAGAAAGTTTCATTGAAAATGATCCTATCTCCTTCAAAATTCTAACTTTGAGTGATGATAACTCATCTCTTGAGTTTGAATTTCTTTCCTCCCCCATTTCTTTCTCTACTATCTCACCGTCATAAGTACCTGATGAATCGGTGCCGAACTTTAAAACGTTCAACCCTTTCACTGACGAGGAGTACCTGATCGAGTTGCTTTCTATGAAGGCATCTTTGCCCTCGTTTGCGCCACCTCTCATTCCGCTTGCTAAATCTTTGGGAGGATTTTCTGATTTTCTCGGTCCCCACATGTTTTTGTCACCCGTTCAATCCAAATCCCCCATCGTCCCTTCAAAACTTTTAATTGACGATGGTTCCTTTCTTCCGCCTTACACATGCCTTCCGTTGTTCAAACAAAATTCATATTTTTCGAAAGGCATTCTTGAGAGTGAGGGTACACCGGTCACACTCCAAAGTCAAATCATTTTTGCGGTGGACCCTTAACTATTTAGACTTCTAATGTATAGTTAGTGTGAAGCCTAAATAGTAGATTGTATATAGTTAGCTTTTTATCATTTCTTTCTTTAGTTTTTCTTTCTTTTAATTTAGTCTATTGTAATTAGTTAACTTTTGTTCTTTGTTTTTGCTATGCTCGGTACTAACTTGTTTTGTAGATTCTTTGGGTTTGTTTTTATGGAGATCTCTCCAATTTTGGGTAATACCGCTCTTTTCCTCTCTTTAACTTGGTTCTTAATTCACATTGAGGACAATGTCAGGCTTTATGTTAGGGGGTGTGGGATATTCTATCCATTTCTTTATTTAGTCCATGTTCGTTACTTAGTATGCTTTTCTTAGAAAAATTCAAAAATTTTAAAAAGATTTTCTTTCTTTTTTCTCCTTTATTGGGCATTTTTCCTTTGTTTTCGATGATAAATTTCAATAATTTCCCAATCCAATTGACAACTCAACAATGCATGTTCTCGATTTTAGAAGTTATTAGACTTCAGTCCTCATATCAATGATATTGTGAATAACTTCATGAATTAAACTTTAATCCCATGAGCACATGCACTTTTCTTGCTTTATTGATTTGGTTTAAGATTTTTATAACTCGATAATCTTTTTTTTGCATTGTATATACTTACACCGAGTAAGGTTTGTACCTTTCGTCATTTGTGAGTGTATACACTATTCTGTCCTCTTTGAAAACGTTGAATTCGTTGGTAATCTCTCTATTCTGTCATTTCATCGTTCATTAATTGAGTTGATATATGAAATGCATTACTTGAGCATGATTTTCAAAGTTTGTTTTGACTCGAGAATTGCGTAAACTTTAGGAAATGATCATAGGACATCTTTGTATATCACCCATATTGACCTTGACCTCACCTTAAATTTTTTCCCTCGTTAACCCCTTTGAGAATAAATATTAGCCTTTCGTTTCATAACCCAAAATCTCATCACCAACTCCAAATTGGAGTTTAAGCCATATATATTACCTTCCATACCTTTGTTTGGAATATTAATTGGGATTGAATGATGTTGTTGTCTTGTGGTTACAATTTAGGCACATGAGAGTGAGAAAGGTAAAGAAAAGAAATAGGAGTGAAAAAGAGAAATGAAAAGCAAAAGAAAACAAAAGAAAAAATGAGAAAAAGAAGAAAAGAAAAAGAAAGAGAAAGTTTTTATATGTTGTCTGTATATAGTTCAATAAGCTTTGATTACTCTCCAAATGATATATCTAATGCTTTTAGGGAACTTATTTTTCAATTTTTTATATTGCCCGCATTCTTCCCATTATTCCGAGTTTTCATTCCGAACACTTTGAACCCGTATATACATATCCTTCATTTGGTACCCTAGCCTAGCCTACATTACTACCCTATCAAGTCCTATGTGATGTTAGGGCAAATTTAATTTAAAAGTCATAGTAGTTTTGATAATCTATGAAAATACATTTCACCTCCTTTTATGTGCGATATCTTTCATTGAGATTACAAATTTTAATTTCCTATATAGCGTTCTTCATTTGTGACATGTGTGCGGCCTAGTTTCCATTTACATTTACTCTTTATGCCCGCATGTCCCGTGTGTTAACTCCCTATTTTGAATGAATTCACTTGATGAGTGTAATGCCCGTGAGGATTGAATATATTCTTACTTTAACTTTTATTCGATTTATTTAAGTTTTTTACAAATTGTGTTTTGCATGTGCTCGCTCCCCTCCCACATTTTAAGGTTTCAATTCTATGAGGTTCATTCTATAATGTTAATAATATGGACTTTTGTTTAAATTCGTTCATTGTGCTAATAATGCGTATGGAATCTTGTTCGCTATGGTTGGGATTGTTGCATGTTGCTTTGGGCATATTTTGAGGAAACCATATGATGTTTGTGGGTTTCATCCCTGAAAACCCCCGCGAGACGATACTCGTCCACTAGGGTAACCCAGGGGTTTAACGGCTTATTACATATGCTAAATGCAATCGTTCTCCCTAAAAAAGTAGAATTTATATTTCTATGCATATATACGTCTTGTACTGCCTTCTGTGGACTTGTTTTGTTTGTTTTATTACTAGGAACTAGCAATGTTTAAGTTAGGGGGTGTGATTCATATCGAATATTGCATATTTTCGCCCTTTATCTTTATGCATTCTTGCACTTTTATGGTACTAAATGCCTATATTTATTCTCATTAACTAGACAACCTTGGATTTGGATATATACATGTTTTGCAGTGGTTAACTGTGATTTTGTAGGTATTGGAACACTAAAAGTGAGGAACCATTGCATTTCGAAGAAGTTTCGTCGCTGGACGCTACTTAAAGGGAATTTTAGTCAATGTACATTTCTTCTACAGCTCATAAAAATTCTATATATACGTATTTTGTTGAGTTAGCATCGCGTGGCCGCAAACGGTGCATCGTTTGGAGTTCGGACGAAGAAGTTATAGCCATTTCCATTTGTAACCCTCCCCCCTCTTCATGGACCAAACAAAGCTGAGAAACAGAGTACCGGTCGACCGTGGTTTGAGGCTCGGTCAACCCCGATTTTGGGTTTTGCCGTGGAAAGGAGACAATGGGCTTTTTATTGAAGGCGCAGTCGACCGGCCCCCTGGCCACGGTCGACAGCGTATACCAGATATTTTGTCACTTTTCATTTTCTTTTCTTTTTCCTTTATTTTCTTTACCACTTACTATATAAACCAATTTTGGTTTCTATTTACAGATATATTAGATTTTGGATAGTTTAGGTTAGGGTTTGGGGATTTTCGAGCTCTTTCTTCATTTCTTCTTGGTTTGACACCCTTTTGGGTTTGTAAGTTGTACTTTCATCCTCCCCCTCCATTAATATAGTTTGTATTTCCTTAATTCTTGCTTTGTAGTTCATTTACATGCTTTCATAATTAGGTTTATGTGCTCTCTTTCATTCTTTGTAGTGTAGCTTTACCGCATTTATTTATCGCATTTTTAATATGTTTTCTAACGAAATTAGTCTAGATTGTGTTGAATCGAACTTATTTCGGGTTGACATGTTGCTTTGCTTTGGTGATGGTGTTTACAGGTCTATTTTGAGTGCGTTGTCCTAGTTATTATGCCTAGGAGATTTGACAGGGTATATCATGTATACTCCGTGATTACGACCTTGCATGCGAAATTTTTGGGGTATTTATTGACGCCAAAATCATATTAGACTTTTATACAAATTTAGGGGTGTGACAACTCTTGATTTACTTAACTGTTGAAACGAGACGCAGTCTTAATAACTCATCAAGACATGTAACCATTTTATACTAATTAACTCGGGTGAGGGATATTCAACGCAACCTATAATTTTATCCTCTTTGTTAATCTAGATTAAATACACTCGCCTAGATTAATCTTTCCCTTTTGTGCATCTTTTACTTTTTGTGTATAATCATATTTCACACTTTTATTTAGAACTACTAAACCTTATAAATTCTAGCAACTCGTCTTTGTGGATTTCGATACCCGGACTTGGTCGCTATACTCACCCGTTGAGTGTAGTCAAAAGTTTAGGTTTTTGTATAGAGTTCGTAAGCCGAAGATAACACGAACGGCGCACAAGTGACTCTCGCGCCACGGCAAAACCCTGTCTATCAGTTGCCTTTTACATAGATCTGACAGAAAAAGACATGGCGGTATTAAGATATATTAGGGGGAACAAGGGTCTCAACCACTAGAGAGAGAGTTCGAGCGCCCGCTCGAGCGGTGGTGGCCTACGAAGAAGAGCGTGATTTAGACACAATAAGGTCCCCTAGTTTATTGAGGCAACTTTAGGACCGAATGACTCCACGTATTGATCCAATTGAGCACCAAGTCTAGACTCAAAGCATTCATAGTAGGCATACTGCGAGAGAGTTGGACTATAGTCACCAAAATCTCCCCTTTAGAGAAGAGGCCTCTCGATAGTTCAAGAGGGTAGTTTTTCCTAATGGCAGAATTATATACAAGTTATGAAGGTGTGAGCGGGCATCTGAAAGTATAGATGATGAGGCTGTCCCGATTTATGAATGCTTTCGGGTGGATAACTAGGAGCATTATTTGGTGATTGATAATTCTGGAGTCCAAGAGTTTGTAGAAGAAACAAAAGAGGGACCTGAGTACATAAAGGACAAACCCAATCCGCAGATTCACGAGTTGGAGAAAATATACTTGGACAAAGAAGGTGATGATCCTAATCCTATCTTTATCTCGAAGGAACTAAAAGGGGTGCCTCGAGAGGAGTTGATCAGGTTACTGTTAGAGTTCAAAGACGTCTTCATGTGGAAGTACACCGAGATGCCTGGGGTAGACAAGGAGGTGATCTTCCATAAGTTGAATGTTTTACCAACAGCCATCCCAGTAAAGCAGGCCACCCGAATGTATAAGGCAGCATTGGATCTGAAGATCAAAGAGGAAGTTCAAAGACTACTTACATCCAGCTTCATAGTCCCAATCCAGTATCTAATTTGGCTCTCTAGTATTGTTCATGTGGGAAAGAAAGATAAGAACCATATCAAAATCTGTGTGGACTTTAGGGACCTGAATCGAACATGCCTGAAAGATAAATTATGTGACAACCCGAATATAATTATGATAAATTATGTTTAAATCATGATTATATTATGTGTTATGGATAATATGTTATTAGTATATATAATGTTAAGTCATTATGTTTAGTCTAATCCTACCTTCATAAAACATGAAATATCGAATTAGTCACAAATATGAAATTTTGAAATTTTCGGTAGGAATGTTCATGTTTAAGACTAGTTTTGACATTTATGAAATAACAATTGACTTGAGGTGAAAACTAGATAGTTTTATACAGTTGAGTTATGGTTGTAACACAACAAACGGTGTGTGAAACGGAGGTCCGAGTAAGAAGTTATACCAAAATTATTAACCAAGGGCAAATCTGTCCATCTGTTTAAGTGGTAATTTGTCCTTTATACCCAATAAGTGTCTTGAATTGATTGGTTGGAGGTGGAGGTTGTTTTGGCCGACTTAAAACCTTGAGATATCCTCCTTTCTTCATAAAACTCAGTTTTGGAGAGTTTTAGGTTGAGGAAAAACAATTGTGAAGGTTAGGAAGAAGAAAGTGAGGAGAAAAATTCAGAAAAATTCATAGAAAATTATGTAAAAGCCCCTAAGGTAATTTCACCCATGAATCTTGTTATTTTTCTTGTATTTATGATTTATATAAAATAAATACTTGGTTTTTTATTGACCTTTCATGCTTGGGTGCATATGTATGGATATATGCAAGTTTAAATAAAGTTGAATGTGTAAACCCTTAAAATTGCTTCATTTAGAAACCTTATGCATTCAAACTTCCATATATTTTTGTATGCTTACTGGAATTAATTTATTCCAGTTGGATATTAAAATATCTCATATATGTATATCATATCCAAAAATCAAGTAAAAGTACAACGAAATGAACCTTGGGTGATGATTTGAAGTTTGGGTATGAAATCTGCCCCAAAAGTGTAAATACGCATACCATATGTTTGATGTTTTTCTTGACATGGCAAATGAAGTCTGAAAATTATGAAATTTTAATATTGTATTATTCAATATGTTTTCTGAAATTGGGTGAAATATCATAGAAAGTTATGATGTGTAAAAATTATGAAAATTCTTGGAAGATGACTGAATGATAGAAGAGCCTATAGGGCGGATTTGCTATGTAGTAAAGAAATGGGCATATCTTGCTCTAGGAAATCTGGAATGATGTGTCATATTTTATGTTGGAAATGTAATATGATAAGGATTATATTACCAAGAACAATTAAAGTGGGTTTGGGTTGGAATTTGAATATGTTAGATATCATAACCTGAGTCTAGATGGGACTTCATTTATGATGAATGATTTGAATTGAATCATATGATGCTTATGAATTGAGTTATGTTGAAGTTATTCTTTGGATTATTAATATTATTATGATGATACTAATATTGTAAGAATGATAGGAAAGGAAGAATAGCTGATTGAACAAGTACCAGATAAAGGCAAGGGAAAATCCAGTTAAACTGTCAAAGTGAGTGTACTTCTGATTGTTTCATATATAGATATGAAAACAATATGATGGTTATGAATATAGCTCTAAGAGCAGGATTTGTTTGGATATTAAATTATCCAGGATTGGTTTGAAAACTTCGGTATTCAGTATTTGTTTAGATATTCAGATATCCAAGATTTGTTTGGGTCTTATGATCCAGGATTGGAATTGGAGAAAGATGCAATGATTTGTTGGAAGTTATGTTCCAGGATTTGTTGTTGTCAATGGGCAGGATTGTTTGGATTTTATATTCACATATTTGATATAGAACTGTTAATTCATTGCAGGTAAGGAGTACCTCACTATGCTTAATGCTTATGGTTTATATTTTAACATTTTCAGGTTTGTATGCTGCCAGCTAAGATATCATATGATCGATGATTTTGAGAGCTGCACCGTTAGAAAGATTTGGGGTTTAAATATGGGGATTTTGTTATTATCACAAGGAGGATTTTACTACACTAAAACATGGTATATATTGAGTTAGTGTGAATGGATTTGATGATTGTAAAATTTAATCGTAGTTAATCACAATATTGTATAATCTCTAATTATGACTCTAATGTTGACTCCGTTATAACACAAGAAAAATATTATGTTCATTATGTACACTTTGCATGAAAATATTAATAAATAAATTACTTTTCAAATGGACCGAAGATCATGATTTAATTGTTATGAAAATAAATGATTAGAATGGATTTGGGTTTGGGGTGTGACAATTAGTGGTATCAGAGCATCTCGGTTATTAATTATGGACGTGTGTGACGATTAGATAGAAGTCATTTAGTTGATTTGATATTTATGAATATTTTTTTGTACTAATCAATAGTTTAGTATTATAAACTATTTATATTGGTTGTTAGAACTTTGTTGCATTACAGATAATTCCAGATGGAACCTAGGAATGGACAACATAAAGAAGAGGGAGTAGCTTCTCGTACAGACAATACTCAAGTAGAGCAGAGTGTTACTGGAAGGGATAGAGAGCATGAGCATCCTACAGAGATGCAAATAATGCCATATGCTATACAGAGGATGGAAGAACAATATGAAAGAAATATGGCATTAATGGCAGAGCAACAGACTAAATATCTAGAATAAAAAACTGTAGCTAGAATTGAGAAAGAGGCAAGGAAGGAAATGAAAGATTCCATGCATAAGAAGTTCCTGAATTTGAATCCTCCAGAATATTCCGGGTTAGTGGAACCTATAAAAGCTGAGATGTGGTTCACAGATCTAGAGACCATTTTTTGTAGAGATGAAAGTTCCAGATAACCAGAAAGTAAATTTGGTTGTGTTTAGGTTGAAAGGGGATGCCAAATATTGGTGGGAATCCAACAACCATTTGGTACCCAAGATGGAAGGTACTGATGTTATTACTTGGGCTGAATTTATTAAAGCTTTGTATGTTAAGTATTTACCTAAAGTCTATAGGAGGGAGAAAGTGAGGGATTTTATAAAGTTGACCCAAGGGAAAATGTCTGTGAAGGAGTATGAGGCTAAATTTACATCCTTGTCCAGATTTTCTACTAAATATGTGGAGGATGAAGAAAAGAAATATAATAAGTTTCAAGAGGGACTGATTCGACCCATTGAAAATAGAGTGGCTACTTATGAGTTAGAAGATTATGCTTCTCTGGCGAATAAAGCCACGATAGCAGAAAGGCAAATGAACCAAGGGGTGGCGAGTAGAGAGAGTTATAAGAAAAGTAGATTCGACACATCTCAGTTTAAAGGAGATGAGGGTGGAAGTGTTAAGATGGAACCTCATAAATTTCAGAGAGGTCAGGGGAGATTTGGGAGAGATACTAGGGGTGGGGAATCTTCTAGTCTGGTTAAGAGGTCAGGAAAAGGTGAGGCACCGGCGAGAGTTGTTACATATTTCTTTCGTAAATAGGAGGGGCATTATAAATCCGACTGTCCTAAGCTTAAAGGAATGGAATGCTACCATTGTCATCAACTGGGGCCAGTTAAGAAGAATTGTTCGTAGTTGGTAGAGGCTCCAGCAGCACCTAGTGAAGCAATAAGCATAGTGTTACCTCCAAGCAGTGGAGCGAAAAGTGTCGGTAGAGGACAAACTAGTGGTTCCAGGCCAGGTGGACCAGTCTTTATGATTAAAGAGGCTTATATTACCCCGGATGTGGTGACAGGTACACTTTTTGTTACTGATAGAAGTGCTTATGTTTTGATTGATCCTAGTTCCACACATTCTTTTCTGTCCTATGCTTTTGCTGTATACCTGAATAGACCATGTACTCATTTAGATGTGGTGTTGGGTATTTATATGCCTATGGGGGATATGGTTGTAGCCGAATATGTTTTTCGTGATTGTTTTTTGACTATGGGGGTTAGAGATACAGTTATAGATTTACTTCCACTGGATATTTCTGATTTTGATATAATTCTAGGAATGGATTGGTTATCTAAATATCATGCATCTATGGATTGTTTTTGTAAGGAAGTTGTTTCTAATATGTCGGGTGAGCCTGAATTTATATTTGTGGGGGAAAGGAAAATTGCTCCCAGTTGCATCATTTCTGCTATTTAGACGAGGAAATTATTGAGTAAGGGTTGTGAGGGTTTTATTGCTTATGTTACTGACACTAGGAAGGGGGCTTTACAATTAGTTGATGTTCCTATTGTACGGGATTTTGCATAAGTGTTTCCTAGTGAGTTGCCTGGGTTACCTCCAGAAAGAGAAGTTAAATTTAGTATTGAATTAGCACCGTGGACATACCCTATTTCTATGGCACCGTATAGAATGACACCTGCTGAGTTGAAATAACTCAAGATTCAGTTGTAGGATTTACTTAATAGGGGGTTTATACAGCCTAGTGTATCTTC
Source organism: Sambucus nigra (assembly GCA_949130495.1). NCBI lineage: Eukaryota > Viridiplantae > Streptophyta > Magnoliopsida > Dipsacales > Adoxaceae > Sambucus > Sambucus nigra. Next base: position 136,259,242 of record OX422218.1, read on the forward strand.
ATGGGGTGCACCAGTTTTATTTGTGAAGAAGAAAGATGGTACCATGCATTTCTGTATTGATTATAGGCAACTGAATAATGATACAATTAAGAACAAGTACCCTTTACCTCGTATAGATGATTTGTTCGATCCGTTACAAGGTGCTAAAGTGTTTTCAAAAATAGACTTACGATCGGGTTACCATCGGTTGAGGGTCAAGGAAAGTGATATTTCTAAAATTGCTTTTCGTACTCGGTATGGTCATTTTGAATTTCTGGTTCTGCCTTTTGGGGTGACTAATGCTCCAGCTGTATTTATGGAACTTATGAACCGGGTACTTCATCCTTTTTTTTATTCATTTGTGATAGTTTTTATTAATGATATTCTGATTTATTCACGTGATATGGTTGAACATGAAAAGCATCTCCGAACTATTTTGAATGTGTTGAAAGATAAGAAGTTGTATGCCAAGTTTAGCAAATGTGAATTTTGGCTACCACAAGTTGCATTTTTAGGCCATGTTATTTCTGGAGATGGTATATGTGTTGATCCCAAGAAAGTAGAAGCTATTGTAAAATGGGAGAGGCCCAATAATGTGACTGAGGTATGGAGTTTTCTAGGTTTAGCTAGATATTATAGAGGGTTTATTCAGAGATTTTCTTCGATTGCCTTGCCAATGTCTAATCTAACCCAAAAAGATATTAAGTTTTAATGGAATTCTGATTGCGAAAATAGTTTTGATGAATTGAAAAAGAGGTTAGTAACTACACCTATTCTTATTATTTCGCATGGTGGATAGGGTTTTGTTATTTATATTGATGCTTCACATCAGGGGTTGGGTTGTGTTTTATGCAGCACGGTAAAGTTATTGCTTATGCTTCTAGGCAGTTGTGTACACATGAACGTAATTATCCTACACATGATTTGGAACTTGCTGCTATTGTGTTCGCTTTGAAATTATGGCGTCATTATCTATATAGTGAGGTATGTGAAATTTTACTAACCATCAAAGCCTTAAGTATTTATTTACTCATAAGGAGTTAATTTTGAGGCAGAGGTGGTGGATGGAGTTAATTAAATATTATGATTGTGCAATTCACTACCACACAGGGAAAGTGAATGTAGTTTTAGATGATCTAAGTAGAAAAGCTTCAGGTAGGTTATCTTGTATTCGGTGTGCTAGAGTTGCCCACATAATGAAGTTAAGATTGATGGGAGTAGAATTGAAGCTAGCAGATGGGGACATGTTCTTTGCTCATTTAAGAGTGAGGCCTTTGTTAGCTACCCGTATTCATGATTTGCAAAGTCAAGATCCTTTTCTTGAGAAGAAATTACAAGATGTCCGAGATGGTAAGTCTGAAGATTTTTGTATTGTGAATGATGGCACTTTATTGTATAAGCAGCGTTTATGTGTGCCTAAAGTGGGTGGATTAAAAGAGGAAATTTTAGATAAGGTCGTAATTCCATTTATACTATGCATCCTTGTAGTACTAAAATGTATTAGGACTTAAAGGAGCATTATTGGTGGAATAATATGAAGAAGGAAATAGCTGATTTTGTTACTAGGTGCCTTATATGTCAGCAAGTGAAAGTGAAGCATCAGAAACCTGCTGGTCTGCTTCCGCCATTGCCAATACCGAAATAGAAATGGGATCATGTAACGATGGATTTTATGGTTGGGATTCCTCGAGCATAGAAGGGTTTAGAATCAATTTGGGTCGTGGTGGACAGATTGACCAAGTCCGCTAATTTTCCAGCAGTCAAGACTATGTATACAATTGATAGGTATGCTAGATTGTATGTTAATGAGATTATTCAATTGCATGGAGCACCTGTATCTATTGTTTTAGATAGGGACCCTACTTTTACATTCAGATTTTAGGATAGCTTTCAGTATGCTATGGGTACTAACTTAAAGTTTAGTACGGCTTTTCATCCTCAGACAAATGGGTAGTCTGAAAGGACAATACAAATTTTGGAAGATATGCTTAGAGCTTGTGTGCTTGATTTTAAAGGAAATTGGGATGAATATTTTCCTTTGATGGAATTTGCATATAACAATAGTTTTTAATCAACTATTGGTATGGAGCCATATGAAGCGTTATATGGTAGATGGTGTCGTATACCCATATGTTGGGGTGAAGTTGGATAAAGGAAGATAGAGGGTCCAGAGTTGATTGAAGTCACCACTAAAAAAGTGAATATTATTCAAGAGAGAATGAGAACGGATCAAAGCAAATCAAAAAGTTATGCGGATAAGTGACGAAAAGATTTAGAATTTCAGAAGGGGGATTACGTGTTTCTTTGGATATCGCCATGGAAAGGAGTTTTGAGGTTTGGAAAGAAAGGTAAATTAAGTCCACGCTACATTGGACCTTATGAAATTCTTGACAAAGTCGGGATGGTTGCCTATAAGTTAGCGTTACCATAGGAGTTAGCTCGATTACAAGATGTTTTCCATGTTTCTATGTTGAGAAATTATGTAGCGGATCCTTCACATGTATTGGTGGAACAACCTATTGAGTTGAAGGAAAATTTGAGCAACGTGGAAGAACCGCTTGCTATCGTGGCTAGGAAGGAACAAATATTGAGATCAAAAGTGATCCCACTTGTGAAGGTTGTATGGAGAAGGCATTCCATGGAAGAAGCTACATGGGAGAGTTAGGATAGCATGAAAATGCGTTATCCATATTTGTTTGATTCGGACAACCAAGGTATGTCAATTTCGGGGATGAAATTTCCTAACAGGGGGAGAATTGTGTCAACCCGAATATAATTACGATAAATTATGTTTAAATCATGATTAGCTTATGTGTTATGGATAATATGTTATTAGTATATATAATGTTAAGTCATTATGTTTAGTTTAATCCTACCTTCATAAAGCATGAAATATCGAATTAGTCACAAATATGAAATTTTGAAATTTTCGGTAGGAATGTTCATGTTTAAGACTAGTTTTGACCTTTATGAAATAAAAATTGACTTGAGGTGAAAACTAGATAGTTGTATACAAGTGCGTTATGGTTGTAACACAACAAACGGTGTATGAAACAGAGGTCCGAGTAAGAAGTTATACTGAAATTATTAACCAAGGGAAAATCTGTCCATCTGTTCGAGTGGTAATTTATCCTTTATACCCAATAAGTGTCTTGAATTGATTGGTTGGAGGTAAAGGTTGGTTTGGCCGACTTAAACCCTTGAGATATCCTCCTCTCTTCAGAAAACACAGTTTTGGAGAGTTTTAGGTTGAGGAAAAACAATTGTGAAGGTTAGGAAGAAGAAAGTGAGGAGAAAAATTCATAGAAAATTATGTAAAAGCCCCTAAGGTAATTTTACCCATGAATCTTGCTATTTTTCTTGTATTTATGATTTATATGATATAAATACTTGATTTTTTATTTACCTTTCATGCTTGGATGAATATTTATGGATATATGCAAGTTTAAACAAAGTTGAATGTGTAAACCCTTAAAATTGCTTCATTTAGAAACCTTATGTATTCAAACTTCCATATATTTTTGTACGCTTACTGGAATTGATGTATTCTAATTTGAGACTAAAATATACTCATATATGTATGTCATATCAGAAAATCAAGTAAAAATACCAAGAAATGAACCTTAGGTGATAATTTGAAGTTTGGGTATGAAATTTTCCCCAAAAGTGTAAATATGCATACCATATGTTTGATGTTTTGCTTGACATAGAAAATGAACTCTAAAAATTATGAAATTTAAATATTGTATTATTCAATATGTTTTCTGAAATTGGGTGAAATATCATAGAAATTTATGATGTGTAAAAATTCTGAAAATTCTTGGAAATGACTAAATGATAGGGGAGCCTATTAGGCGGATTTGCTATGTAGTAAAGAAATGGTCATATCTTGCTCTAGGAAACTTGGAATGATGTATTGTCTTTTGTGTTGGAAACCTAATATGATAAGGATTGGATTACCAAGAAGAATTAAAGTGGTTTTTGGTTGGAATTTGAATATGTTAGATATCATAACCTGAGTCTATATGGGACTTCAGTTATGATGAATGATTTGAATTGAATCATATGATGCTTATGAATTGAGTTATGTTGAAGTTATTCTTTGGATTATTAATATTCTTATGACGATAATAATATTGCAAGAATGATAGGAAGGGAAGAAGAGTTGATTGAACAAGTACCAGATAAAGGCAAAGGAAAATCCAATTACACTATCAAGGTGAGTGTACTTCTGATTGTTTCATATATAAATATGAAAACGATATGATGGTTATGAATATAGCTCTAAGAGCAGGATTTGTTTGGATATTAAATTATCCAGGATTGGTTTGAATACTTCGGTATTCAGTATTTGTTTGGATATTCAGATATCCAAGATTTTTTTGGGTCTTATGATCCACGATTGGAATTGGAGAAAGATGCAATGATTTGTTGGAACTTATGTTCCAGGATTTGTTGTTGTCAATGGGCAGGATTGTTCGGATTTTATATCCACATATTTGATATAGAACTGTTAATTCATTGTAGGGAAGGAGTACCTCACTATGCTTAATGCTTATGGTTTATATTTTAACATTTTCAGGTTTGTATGCTGCCAGCTAAGATACAGTATGATCGATGATTTTGAGAGTTGCACCGTTAGAAAGATTTGGGGTTTAAATATGGGGATTTTGTTATTATCATAAGGAGGATTTTACTACACTAAAACATGGTATATATTGAGTTAGTGTGAATGGTTTTGATAATTTTAAAATTTAATCGTAGTTAATCACAGTATTGTATAATCTCTAATTATGACTCTAATGTTGACTCCGTTATAGCACAAGAACAATATTATGTTCATTATGTACATTCTGCATGAAAATATTAATAAATAAATTAATTTTCAAATGGACTGAAGATCATGATTTAATTGTTATGAAAATAAATGATTACAATGGATTTGGGTCCGGGGTGTGACAAATTCTCACAGCCTTCCATAGATAGATTGATCGACGCAACTGTGGGCCACGATATGTATTGCTTCATGGATCGTTATATGGGGTACAACCAGATAAATATGGATCCGGATGATGTATAGAAGACTGCCTTTTGAACGCCTTTGGGTTATTTCATGTACATAATTATACCTTTTGGTTTGAAGAACGCGGGAGCCACTTATCAGAGGATAATGCTGGCTATTTTCCAGGATCTTTTCCACAAGACCGTGGAATTTTATGTTGATGATCTGGTAATCAAATCCAAGAAGGAGGGGTCCCACTTAGATAAATTGAGAAGAGTGTTCACTTAATGCAGGAAATACAAACTAAAAATGAACCCCCTCAAATGCGCGTTCGGAGTGACGAACGGGAAGTTCTTAGGGTTTGTGGTAAACCAGAAAGGGGTTCAGATGGACTTGGACAAGCGTCGGGCCATTCTTGATATGCCAAGACCAAAGTCAGCAAGAAAGCAAAAAATTTTCCTAGGAAAAGTGTGCTACTTGAGGAAGTTTGTTCCACGGCTGGCCGAGGTAACGCACAAGCTGATGGAGTTGCAGAGAAATAGCGTGAAGTTCGCATTGAAATTGATGCACCAGGATGCCACAGACAAGCTAAAAGCACTCCTTACTTCCCCTCAGATGATGATCCCCCCATGGCAGGTATCCCTTTACGTCTATATCTTACATCAACTGAACGGTCTATTGGTGCGTTGTTGTCCCGAAAGATAGATAGTGTAAAAAAACCTATTTATTACTTGAGTAGAATCATACATGGGTCCGAGGCTAGATATACTAGTATTGAGAGGCATTGTTTAGCCCTTGTGTTTATAGCACAAAGACTTAGGCACTACCTATTGTCATTCATAATCCATATTGTCACTAGATGTGATCCCATAGGGTTTTCACTTATTAGAACCGTACTAATAGGCAGCGCAACTCGATGGTTTTTAATCCTCTCGGAGTATGATCTCAAGTACGTAGTCCCTTGAGCTATCAAGATCCAAGATTATGCTAATTTACTAGCCATCTTCCCATCGGGAACGTTCGAGCCACCCATAGAGGAGATCCTGAAGCCAAATTCATAACAGCTATCCTAGACGAGTGGATCATGGATTTTGATGACTCCTCGATCGAAAAAAGGGGAGCTGGAGTCATCCTAAGAAGGGGTGGAGAAGAGATTCGATTATCCTTCAAGCTGGATTTTGAACATTCGAATAATGAAGATGAGTATGAAGTACTAGTCTTGAGGCTGCTTGAGGCCCTCAGAAGAGGTATCCAAGTCCTAACAATAAAAGGGGACTCCAACTTAGTGGTGAAACAGGTAACTAGTGAATTCTCTTTGAAGTATATGAGTCTGGCGCCTTACTGAATGATTATATAGTGGTTGCTCGGGTAGTTCAAAGTAGTGAAGATCAAAAGGCATCCTCGAATGATGAATTGACATGCCGACACCTATGCCACCATTACAAAAAATTACCTTTAATGGAGAGTCAATAGTTATTCAAATCACAAAGAGGATAGCTCCATCGACCATGTTGGAAATGTTTCCCACATATGACAAGGATAATTGGAGGGGATAAATTAGAAATAAATTGGAAAGAGGCAAAGGTCCACTGAGCCTAGTTAATTTGGCACAGTATTTTGTTACCAGGGGAAACATATACTACAAAATAAAGGTGGCTAGTTGTCCAGATGTGTAGACCCCGAGGAAGTTAAGAGAAGATTGATCGAAGTGCATAAAGACAGCTGTGAGACCACTGATATACCGTTGTACATAAGGATTCAATGGACATGGTATTTTTATCCGTCGATGAGGTAAGACTCCGCGATGATACAAAGAGACTATGCGAAGTGCTTTTTTTTCTACCAGGCAACATAATTAAATTTCATTGATCAACCCCAAGACTGGAGGCAGCCCTATATGGACCTGCTGGTAGATGGAGTAATGCCAATAGAAAAAGAAAATGCTATGAAGGTGAAAAGATGAGCACCTAGGTATTTTATCCAAGAAAGGCAGTTGTATCGATGAGTCTATCATGACAGGACTCTAAGGTGCATCAGGGGGGAAAAGGCTGAAGAAGTGTTGAAGCAAGCCCGCGAGCCAGGGCATATCAGAGGAGCCAAACTCTACGATCAACTCATGATCTTGGAATACTATTGGCCTACAATGGATAAAGACTCAAAAGAGTTTGTTCGTAAATGCAACGCTTGTCAACTGCACAAAAACATGATCTACACTCCTTCGGTGGATTTGCATTCTCTTTCTACACCTTTCCCATTTCACACATGGGCATTCGATCTAGTAGGGGACCCTTCTTCAATAGGAAAGATTTAGATATTGGTTGCCACTGAATGCTTCACCAAATGGGCAGAAGCCAAACCACTCAAAAGGGCCATAACGGGGTAGTAACTCAATTCATGAAAGAGTACATCATCTACCAATTCGGCATCCCAAAGGTGTTTTTATCAGATAATCGCACCCCTTTCGTGAATAATAAAGTAATCATGCAAACAGACAAGTACTCCATCATCCACCACAAGTTAACAGTAGCATACCTGAAGTACAACGGGTAGGCAGACGCCACTAACAAGACTTTGGCGAATATTTTGGTAAAAATGTTAGAGGATTTCCTAGGTGCATTGGATGACAAAATTCCCAAAGTACTATGGGCCTATCGAACAACAAAGAAGAAATCGACGGGGTATACTCCAATTTCCTTAGTTTTGGGGGCATAAGCTATTCTGCCAGTTGAGCTCGAGGTACCCTCTGCCCGTACAACTTACGAAGTACAATGCTCCCTTATAGCCGAAACGTGAAACTTGAAGCACTGGAAGAACATCAGGACAATTCATCGAGGCACTTTGAAATGTATAGAAAATAGTTGTCCAAAAACTATGACCAAATGGTGAGGCCAATGAAGTTCAAAGAAGGGGATATGGTCCTAAAAGCATGCACGGGGCACATCAGGGGTTTGTTATTGCCCAAATTTGAAACCAATTTGGAGGGCCCTACATCCTTCGAACATTTCATGATTCGGCTTACTACGAGATATCCAAAGTGGAAGATGATATTACCTTCAAACTAAACAACAAATGGTTGAAAATCTATCATGTTTAAATGTATGTTTTGCCTATACTTCAATCTATTGCATTGCATTTTGCTAATACTTGTTCGGGAGGATGTCCTTTGTTTAACATATTGTAAAAGAATGTTTATGTTGAAAATGTTGACCCACTATTCGTTTGTATTATTTATTTTCCTTACTTTTCATGGTGTGACTTACATTAATGTAATAGATCAGCCGATATTCAAATGAAATAGAAATGGTGTGTACTTATAAGGTTTCTCTATCTGCAAAAGAGACGACGTGACTCAGTTATCAGTGGATCGTTTTTCATTGCCATGGATCATAATATACTGGGATGCTTGGACTGAGCAATCGTTAAGGCACATGTGAAACTACTTTACCCTACTATTGAATATCCATGGAAACCTATTTGAAATACCGTTACACTAGACGAGCTCCAAAATTTCCTTATAAACGAGACTTTGGGATTGAGAGAGGAGCCACCCAATATACTATACGGGTGGGCAAAAAGAGTGGGGATAGTCATTGTCGACCAGCCTTTTAGCTGACTGCTTTTGGCCTCGTGAGTATAGGGTTTAAAGAATATGAAAATTAAGACTATGTAGTTCATCATGCAAATCGATTTTATTTATGTTTACATACGCTGATGTTTATTTTATTGTGAGGTCCTTTTCGTGCTCATATGCGTTCGGATGAGTGTACACGGTTGTACACAGGGACCTAAGCATGTGTCTCCATTTTGAGGGGCTCTAAAACTAAGGCCTCTAAACATTTTTAAGATCCACGTAAATTAGTCATGTGGGTACGCACTATTAGTAATTAAAAGGAAGCATAAGGATAGTTTGGTTCACTTGATGTAATATCGAGTAGAGTTACCACTGTGGTGTTATGTGTGATACCCCACCCTAGAAAAGAAATATTGAATAATAAATTGGTGATTTTATTCGAAGGAAATTTTTTAGGAATAAATATATAAGGGAATTACGCCAAATGGCACGGAAAGTAATTAAGGAGAATAAGAATCTCCACGTTGCATGGTTCGCATGGATGCGCATTTAAGTCCTAATAGTCCTAGTAAGTATGTTGGGTAAGTTTTATGCAAAAATACCAATGAATTATTGTGACACGGTCATGGTTAATATAACGCGATTTTTGTCAGCGCGAGTCACGCAGGACGCAGACTTGCGCGATTTTTGTAGGACAATTGGAGAAGGATAAAAATAGTATGACTACATATTTCGGACCCTAAAAATACATATAAAAATACCAAGAGGTCAAAAGTCAAAAAATAAATAAAAAAATAATTAAAAATTATTTTTCGTCAAAAAAAATAAAAGTGCTCAGAAAATTCTGAAAAATTTCAGATTGACTTAGAATGTAATTTGGAGCAACCGTTTATTCTTCGATAATCCCGGGAAAAATCATTTAGACTCATTATTAATAGATTTTTGGTCCAAATGGGGTAAATTTTCTTTGTTGAACACACTTGTTTTCCTTGAATTCTTTATTCCCTCAAGCCTAGTATTGTCCCACCACCTTATCAGATGTTGGTTGTAAAGTTTGGAATATTTGAGTGGTAGGTAAGGCTTCACATGGGTTATGTGGGTCTTTTGAGTTGGCAATTGCTATTATAAGAGAGATTTACAATTGTCATTCATTCCCATCAGATTATGATCATTTCTCTCACTCCCTTAAGCTCCCCAATGCCAGTAGCCATGTCCAAATTAGTAGGTGCCCTTATACCCCCCTTAAACCACCATAAAATAATCATATTTTGGCCTATAAACACCTTATTTCCTCAAATATAATCATAGGCGTTATGTTGGATTATTAGAGATATTATTCTTGGAGAGTTGTGGGGGATTATAGAACTCTTTGGAGACTTAAAGATGAAGAAAAATAATATCTTGGAAGGAAGCTCCAATGGAGGGCTTTTATTATAACCCCTTTGAGGCCACCTTTGGAGGTGGGAGTTACTCCTTCTACACCACCATTCAACCACCATTTTTGGAGTCTTTTGAGGTGGGAAAATCTTACTTTGATTAAGGTTTAGAGTTTGATAATTTTTAGAATGATATTTACAAATATTAGACTTGATATATGTAGTATTTGAGCTAATTTTACAACTTTATGTTGTTTAGCCATCATATGATCATTTGGTGTGTAGAAATGAGTTTTTAAGAAGTAATTTTGATGGGTTCAAAAGGTTGATAAATTCAAAATATTAGCCTTGAACATTTTATGAAATAAAATGTGTCAAAATGATGTTTCAAAGGTAAATAATGTAATTTCATGTTTAGAAAAATATTGGGCTAATATAGGCCATTTTTACGAAATAAAAATGGGACTTTCTTACCAAAATGATGAAGTAGAAGAAGAAATTGGACTTTTACTTAAATTGGTGTTTTTGAGATGCATAAACTCGTAATAAGAAATAATTTGGGTGGATATGTAACTAATCAAGGTATAAAATGCTTACTTTTGAATTTATACTTAAGAGTAGTTAAAGAAAGTAAAGAAGGCCAAATGTGTTGATAGTGGCCAAATGGGTACTTAAAGTGTGTACAACTTATTTTGGAAACATAAATGGAAATAAAGTCTTTTTATAAAATTTGGAATTTATTACTGAAATTATGTTGGAAATATCAGAAATACACTTTGAGAAGTTATAAATTGGTTTTTAGTGAAATTAGTATGTTTAAACCCATTTAAAAGGATATATTTGTGTGAAATAAATAATAGTGGCATTGTTATAAATACAATGAGTAGTATGCTGTCAAGAAAATATTTGGTAATTAAATGTATAAATTGAGTTTGATAAAAGGAGATTAATGATACATTTTGCTAAATAGAAATAATGAGTTTCATGGAAATGATATTCGAAGTGTTAACGTGAGAAGTGTGAGATATGGGTAAAAATATAGTTTTTGACAAGTGTTAAATGATTAAAAGTGATTTTAAAGTTAAGTTGAAAACTTTATAACTATATTTGGGAATAACACTTGTTAAATGGCTAAGTGGTACGTTTTGGCAAGAAACGGATAAACTTTGTAAATTTATGTAAAGCGGAACATTTTTATGAAATAAAAATGTCAATGAATAGTTTTGATGAAAAAGGAAAAAAGTGATTTTCCAAGTGAGAATGAATGTGAACATTGAGAATAATGTTGAAACACATGGAAAAGATAAGAAATGATACATGAATGATGCCAAGAATTAAGCAGGGTATGACGTCCCTAGTGGTGAAAGACCCCAAAGCCTGCACAGATGAGCATCTGGAGACCGGAGACCGATGGTGTGGAGCCCGTGAAATCCAGGAATAATGGCTAGACTCCAAGGCAAAGATTGATAATTCTTGTAATAAGAAATGAAGAATGAGAATATTCTTAAAATTAATGCAGATAAATATTGAGATTTGCAAAAGGTTGAAAGATGGAAATAACCAAAATTTTCATGAAATAATAAATGTTTTGTGTCATGTGGTGTGGTGTATAAGTTTCTTAATAAAAATGAATATTTTCCAAACACGAGGTGTGTGTGTCAGAAAGATTATTTTTATGAGAATATTAAAAATAATGGCAAACTAACTCTAGCGTGGGTTAATAAATGTTGAATAGATGAATATTTTCAAGAAAATAAAGGTTTTTCCTATAAATGATTAACTGTGTGAGTTAATGGGAAATAATGTGATTTTAAAGAAGATTATCCAAAATGACTATTTTGGGAAAGAAAAAAAGGATGAACGGAGATAAATAATATTTTTGGAATAAAACGGTTTAATACATCGGAGCATGTATTTTCAAAAGTATGTGTGTATATATACATATTTTCATGAGCATATAGTGAGTGAGTATTCTTTTCTGCCGTTCGTTTCTATGTTGCATTTGTGTAAATCCCACCGAGCCTTTCGCTAACTCCCTCCTCTTTATTACAGAAGGTTGTATGCGGTTCCGTACTTTGAGAGCATTATACAGGTAATATTTACTTGCATTAACATTAGTAGCTCTATTTACTTGGCCTTGGGGGCACTTCCCTTGGGTCCCTCACGTAGTTTATTTTATATTGGAATCGCATGTTAAGCAAGGCGTATTCTTATTTAATAATAAAACTGGAATAGTAACATTATTTAGATTGTTCATTGTACCCCACACTTGACACTCGTATCGGATCAGGGTCGATCCTATAATAACCCTTAAATCCGATTCGGGGCGTCACAACATGGTATCAGAGCTTTAAGTTCAATGTTTCTTTCGGGTGTGATGTGGTGAGGTTGGTTGTAGATCTTTCGACGTCGATGTTGATTCGGGCCGGTCATTCTAGTTTGGTGACAGTTTGTATCCTCATCAATAAAGTCAAAGAGGTAGAATGACAAGTAAGTTGGTGCCAAGTGGCACACGATCAGGTTGATAGTTATAAATCGCTTCTACATTTCTGATATAGATATGTTAGTAATTATGGGCGTTGACATAAGCTAATTCCATTGTATAAGAGATATACTGTGTGCTAATTTTAATGGTAAAAAATAATAAGAGAAGTTAATGCACCAAATAGTGTGAGCTAAATTGTAGCTAGAAAGATTGGTTGAGTTTAACTTTGGAGATTAGGTGACTTGAGTGTATATTATAAGTGTTGACTTCGTAGTGAGAGTGTACTAAATTTAAGACTAGGATTAATGTATTTGGGTGTATATCTTGGGTAGTATATTTGTCAGTATTGATGTTGTGATGTGAAATTAGTAGGTCCCTTGGTTGAGGACTGGGGTTTATTATACCGTGATGTATATATTTTGGTTATAATGTAGACTTGGATAACCGTGATGACTTAAGGTGACCTAGGAATTAAATTAAATAGTCCTTGTGGCACAATGGTAATGATGGTATCAATTAGTGATTATAATAGTACGATATTTAGGAATATGAATTCTTGTAGTGCTTGCGATATGGTCTTGGATGTTTATTGTCAATACCCGATGTCTCGTATCCTACCAAAGTCTTTAGTAAATATCAACAGGTGATCTGTCTCATGGTATGGTAATCGCATCTTAGAGATAAGATACATTTGTGAATTGACACTCATTGAGGTTTATATGACATAGTCTAGTGATTTTTACTACGGGTTAGTAATTTGATAAGTTTGTAATTCCACGATAATTGCTCTTAAGAGTAAGTGCTAAGGTTATTTGAGAAAAATAGTAATTCAAGTAATTAACATTTCAAGACGATAACTTTGGGGATGTATATCATAAATAAAACTAAGGTTGATTAGTGTTCCTCAGTAGGAGACATGTTATTTACTTGCGTAAAAATGACAAATTAAGGTGACACAAGAATATGTCCTGGGTGATTCCCTAGTATATGATAGGAGATAATTGGTGTGACGTTAGAAGAATCAAATCAATGATTACCACATAAAGATATTGAAGAATAGTAACCTTAATCAAATCGTTATGATAAAAAATTGGGTTGAGTTGAGTAGAGTGTTTTTGAGACATTAATAAGATAATCCCATGTTGTGACGAATAATAATTGAACTTGGTCGTATGTGTTAGCTTCGGGAAATGGCTAAATCTTATGTCGTTACCTTAAAGCTTGGAGAATTATTGAATTGAGGATTTCATAAAATAATAATAGGTCGTTAGTGACTAAATCGTGTTAATGTGAGAAAATGCCTTTGGATTGGTGACATAAAATGAATTGATTCAGATTATGAACATGTATCTTGATATAACTCTTGAAGAAATATAAGTTGGTAATTATATCCGAATTTTGTGAGAAGCACTTAGATGGGCTTATTTAGCATTTATTTCTAGGACTTCGAGCATGACAAGATTTTAGTGTGACAGGCGACTCTTACATTTTATTGTGTATACACCTTTATAAAAAATTATAAGTTTACAAAAGTTATCCATAAAGCCTTGGAGTATATGAGTATTAGGGATTGTTTAGGTGTTGATGAATCATTATCATACATGTTGACTTGTGGCAAAACCTTTGAGATTAGTACCATGAATCATAAAACTTTTCTTAATGTGACCTTTAAGGGTTTTGTTATAAACAGGATGGTGAGCACTAAGTTATACACTTAGGAGAATATAAAGCACCTAAATAATTGTACCAATGTTTTTAGGTTGCGTTATTGGAATGAGGCAATACGCTTAATCATAGCACCCTGTTGTGCTACCGATACGTTTGGAGTAACTCTAGTAAACTGAAATTATTATTCACCTAGATAAATACTTAGTGATAAGACAAGGTGAGCATAGATCTTACCTATGAGATTAGAAGTGCCAGCTTTAACTAAAGTGTGATACTTATGATTGCTTAGGGTGTTTCTAAGAGTTAGGAAGTTGTTGTTGGCAAATTAAGATGTTTGAAACTATGCATATGTATTGAACTTGAACATTTGAGGTTAGATACCACATATTTAAATTTGGAGACCTAGGTATGATGGATCGAATATTTATCATAAAAGATGAGAATGGTGGTCTCATGTGAATTAGCGCAGTACGTACAAATATAAGAGTGTAACCCATAACATTAGTCCTAATGAAGGAAGCCTTGTGTTTTAACTTCCTGAAAGGATTAGTTTATACTTCAATGAGAATGGAAAATTTGCATAGGATCAGTCAATGTGCATAGGAGGAACATTGGTTATAACTTGTGGACCATAATAGCACTTATGGGTTCTACTTTGTGAAGAACAGTTCGCTGCCTAAATTCGATTCTTATCCTTTGGCTCGGTATTCACTTAATTCGTTGTGATTCCATATGTTTCAATTGATGCCAGTAATGGGAAGTTGTTATTAGGTTGTGATCTGGGTGTGACACTACATAAGCTCAGTAGTGGTGCGAGTTAGGCCGGTTGTGGCTGATGCATCACAGTAAATGAGTGCGCACTTTGTTGGAATCACCCTAATCTTGTCATTAGTTTATGTGCGTGCATGGTATCGCGATTTGTTTCTCGTAGTTTGCACGTGTAAATCGGTTATCTTAGGTTAATGGCCCTATTAGTTGACCGATAGAACTAGTTACAATTTGGAGTTATAGTATAGCTAGTTACTTTTTAATCATAGGTTCAAGAATACGTTTTAGGAATTATGTGGATATCAGACTTAATGACAGCTTACGTGAAAATGTTACACTCCAAATTGAGGATATAGTTACTCATATGTATAATTTGGATTATGATGTCTAGGACGCTTCGAGATTAATATGAAGATCTCATGAGAGGTTAAGATTGCTGATATGAATGACTAGGAAGTGTTACAGTTGTATTAACCTAGTCTTGGCGTGATTCAAAATTTGAGAAAACATAGAATTGTAACTCCTAACTCGTGATGATGAATTCATTAATGATGTCATGATGTTTGAGGAATACCAGTTGTTTCAAAAAATTTATTGGGATGAATAAGTTAGGCATGCTTGGGTATTGTTAATGAAAAACCTTACCATGATTGTATTAACTTGATGATAATTAACGTGGATGGAATCATTGAGTTTTAACTGTAAAGATTAGGATAATCCATAATTAGAAATGGTTTGCTTAGATGACTGAATGATTAAGATTGATGAGTTAACAATTTCGAGGATGAAATTTCTTAAGGAGGGAAGAATGTGATACCCCGCCCTAGAAAAGAAATATTGAATAATAAATTGACAATTTTATTCGAAGGAAAAATTTTAGGAATAAATATATAAGGGAATTACGCTAAAATGGCACGAAAAATAATTAAGGAGAAAAGAATCTCCACATTCCATGGTTTTCATGGATGCACATTTAAGTCCTAATAGTCCTAGTAAGTATGTTGGCTAAGTTTTATGAAATAATTCCAATGAATGATTGTGACATGGTCATAGTTAATATAACGCGATTTTTGTCAGCGCGTGTCGCGCAGGACGCGGACTTGCGCGATTTTTATAGGACAATTGGAAAAGGATAAAAATAGTATGACTACATATTTTGGACCCTAAAAAAACATATAAAAATATCATGAGGTCAAAAGTCAAAAAAAAAATAAAAAATAATTAAAAACTATTTTTCGTTAAAAAAAATAAAAGTGCTCAGAAAATTCTAAACATTTTGAGATTGACTTAGAATTTAATGTGGAGAAACTTTCTCTTCTTCAACAACCTCGAGAAAAAACATTTAAACCCATTTTTAATATATTTTTGGTCCAAATTGGGTAAATTTTCTTTGTTGAACACACTTGTTTTTCTTGAATTCTTTATTCCCTCAAGCCTAGTATTGTCCCACCACCTTATCAGATGTTGGTTGCAAAGTTTGGCATATTTGAGTGGTAGGTAAGGCTTCACATGGGTTATGTGGGTCTTTTGAGTTGGCAACTGCTATTATAAGAGAGATTTACAATTGTCATTCATTCCCATCAGATTATGATCATTTCTCTCACTCCCTTAAGCTCCCCAATGCCAGTAGCCATGTCCAAATTAGTAGGTGCCCTTATACCCCCCTTAAACCACCATAAAATAATCATATTTTGGCCTATAAACACCTTATTTCCTCAAATATAATCATAGGCATTATGTTGGATTATTAGAGATATTATTCTTGGAGATTTGTGGGGGATTATAGAACTCTTTGGAGACTTAAAGATGAAGACTTAATTGGGGTGGATATGTAACTAATCAAAGTATAAAATGCTTACTTTTGAATTGATACTTAAGAGTAGTTAAAGAAAATAAAGAAGGCCAAATGTGTTGATAGTGGCCAAATGGTTACTTAAAGTGTGTACAACTTATTTTGGAAACATAAATGGAAATAAAGTCTTTTTATAAAATTTGGAACTTATTACTGAAATTATGTTGGAAATATCAGAAATACACTTTGAGAAGTTATAAATTGGTTTTTAGCGAAATTAGTATGTTTAAACCCATTTAAAAGGATATATTTGTGTGAAATAAATAATAGTGGCATTGTTATAAATACAATGAGTAGTATGCTGTCAAGAAAATATTTGGTAATTAAATGTATAAATTGAGTTTGATAAAAGGAGATTAATGATACATTTTGCTAAATAGAAATAATGAGTTTCATGGAAATGATATTCGAAGTGTTAACGTGAGAAGTGTGAGATATGGGTAAAAATATAGTTTTTGACAAGTGTTAAATGATTAAAAGTGATTTTAAAGTTAAGTTGAAAACTTTATAACTATATTTGGGAATAACACTTGTTAAATGGCTAAGTGGTACGTTTTGGCAAGAAACGGATAAACTTTGTAAATTTATGTAAAGCGGAACATTTTTATGAAATAAAAATGTCAATGAATAGTTTTGATGAAAAAGGAAAAAAGTGATTTTCCAAGTGAGAATGAATGTGAACATTGAGAATAATGTTGAAACACATGGAAAAGATAAGAAATGATACATGAATGATGCCAAGAATTAAGCAGGGTATGACGTCCCTAGTGGTGAAAGACCCCAAAGCCTGCACAGATGAGCATCTGGAGACCGGAGACCGATGGTGTGGAGCCCATGAAATCCAGGAATAATGGCTAGACTCCAAGGCAAAGATTGATAATTCTTGTAATAAGAAATGAAGAATGAGAATATTCTTAAAATTAATGCAGATAAATATTGAGATTTGCAAAAGGTTGAAAGATGGAAATAACCAAAATTTTCATGAAATAATAAATGTTTTGTGTCATGTGGTGTATAAGTTTATTAATAAAAATGAATATTTTCCAAGCACGAGGTGTGTGTGTCATAAAGATTGTTTTATGATAATATTAAAATAATGACAAAGTAACTCTAGCGTGAGTTAATAAACGTTGAATAGATGAATATTTTCAAGAAAAGAAAGGTTTTTCCTATAAATGATTAACTGTGTGAGTCAATGGGAAAGAATGTGATTTTAAAGAAAGATTATCCAAAATGACTATTTTGGAAAAGAAAAAGAGGATGAACGGAGATAAATAATATTTTTGGAATAAAACGGTTTAATACATCGGAGCATGTATTTTCAAAAGTATGTGTGTAGATATATACATATTTTCATGAGTAAATAGTGAGTGAGTATTCTTTTCCGTCATTCGTTTCTATGTTGCATTTATGTAAATCCCACTCAGCCTTTTGCTCACTCCCTCCTCTTTATTACGACAGGTTGTATGTGGTTCAATACTTTGAGAGAATTATATATGTAATATTTACTTACATTAACGTTTGTAGATTTGTGTACTTGTCCTTGGGGGCACTTCCCTTAGGTCCCTCACGTAGTTTATTTTATATTGGAATCGCATGCTAACCAAGGCGTAATCTTATTTAATAATAAAACTAGAATAGTAACATTATTTAGGTTGTTCCACACTTGACACTCGTATTGGATCAGGGTCGATCCTATAATAACCCTTAAATTGGGTTCGCGGCGTCACATTATGGGCCCCCGACTAAACTTGAAGGAGATGGATGTACACGGATGTGTTGTGTCCATCGCGTACGTTAGTCCTAGAGGGATCCAAAAGTTCTTATCTCTAGATCTTTGTTTTTCTATGAGGTCAGGTTTGTGGATATTCCCCTAAAAGCTGTGAGATACCATATCTAGTTTTGATTTTCTCCCTATTGGCCTAATCCAGTCTTCTCATGAGAGGTTTCAGGTTTTTCAATGTTGGTAGTTTATTTTATATAAAAACTAAACAAATGGTTCAGGTTAACACTTTTGGGATTACCTTAAGGCAGGTTGATGCTTGCGTTTAGTCCATAAATTCTTGGTGTGGGTTCAGGAACCAGGTTATGAGTGGGGAAGGCATTAGGAACCCCACTTACTCTTTATGATTTCTAATCTATCTACTTATTATCACATTTTACATTTGTAATTACTTTTATATTATTTTCTAAAATTCTTAGAGATCTTAGTTTGAAAATCCCTTAAAATGGAGATTTGTGCTTATATATAAAAATGGTGTTAGTGTAAGCTATATGAACGTCAGTAAGAAAAGTTTGGGTATAAAAAAGTGCATGTGTATTAATATTTATTCGGGTAACGGGAAGCCGTCAGTGTAAGTACATGTGAAGGCAGTCTCGGCTTGCATAGCAAAAGGCCGTTAATATATGTATATGTAACATAAGACCGTTAGTGTATTGAGGTATAAGGGAAGATCGTTATTATGTGGGAACATGTTCTCACGAGAGGAGCCTTAGTATTGCACCTATCTACCCATGTAGTCACAAGATCAAAGTCTACATAGTTTATGAAGTTGTTCATGTATACACTTCGAAACTTTTGCATTGTATGGATCATGAGAAGTCGCGATTTGAGATAATATATGTGAAGATGAAATATAAAAGCACCTATATCTGTACAATATATCGATATACATATTTACGTGTGTGGGCTACGTGATATTGAGTATAAATTACACAACAATATAGTATTTAAGGATGCTAGTCCTTTGTATAGCATCTCCATTATGAGTAGGAATATTTATATATGTATGTCTCAAAATACGTAATCAAAGATACATGTTTGATAAATATTTTAAAAAAAAACACATCTTTTTGGGTGCCGTTGTTGAGAAGGTAATGTTTGCCCAGAGAAGTTCTAAAGAGTATTCCAAATTTTTACTTTGGTTTTATCAAAGAGTCCGGAGTAACCCTGATAACTAACACTATCTTGAAAATGGGTTTGGAAAAGTATATTTTTGTGTTATACTTAGTTATACCAATTTAGATTAATGTTATTAGCACATGAATATGTTATTCCTCTCAACAAGAAGGAATGCAGGGAAAAAACCAAGATTTAAAATATAAACGTTGTAAAGTGCATACCCGGTTCCCTAATAGGGGGTCGGGTTATATTTCTAAGATATGTAAAGTTTTATATCCCAATATTTATGAAGACGTACTCTAGGATTTTCTTCAGAATATTTACTCTTATAGCGTGAGTCGAGTTTTTGCAAGGGGGTATCTCGTTTGAGGTGGTACCGTCGAACATAAATCTGTTTGGAGAAGCTTGGGTTTGTGAAATGTGCAGGGGTAAGACTTTCTTATTTGGATGAATCAACTTTTTGGAGTGACTACTTAACTTAAAACTTTGCAAAAGACTCGAGATACTCTAATGCTTTGGGTTGGATAATATTTAGAAAGTTGAATAAATTTTTTATGATCTCGGGAGTCAGTGGTTAAAAAAGTGGATCCCGAATAAGGATATGGGTATCTGCATGTTGATTTGTTGAGTATATTCAATGAATAATTCTCAAAATCATCTTTTCACTTGGGATCCAATTTGATCACCCCATTGGCCCTTAACCCATATCTAATGGGATAAATTTACCGAACTATTGGTGTAGATGATGCATCAACTCCCAAGGATCAAACATTAGGTGTTAATTACTGTAAGGGGTTTTTGGACCAACATTGACACTCAATAAAACATTTTTGAATGCGAGTTGGTAAATATTACATTTAGATGAGAACATAACAGTTAGTACTCTAAACACAAATGCAATAAGTACTACAAATTTATATGGTTCAAAATACCTTAAGGTCCATTTGGTTGGCGTTGGACAAACGAGTTGGTATGACAAATTTTGCCTAGGCAAACTTTGCCAGAACAAATATTATTTTTTTCGCACATTAGGCTATAAAACAACCAAATGAGGTAAAACAAATTATTAGGCAAAATATTTTAATAACACATTTTTAAAACATATTTTTTACAACAGTTTTTAAAATTGTTATTAAAAAGTTTGGAATAGTTTTTCTAATTTATTCAAAACAGTTTCTAAAAATGTCAAAAACCTTTTTTACAATATTTTTATAAAACGATTTTAAAAAAAAATGTAAAACATTTTTTTAACAATTTTAATAATATTAAAAATAGTTTTTAAAATATTACAAAACAGTTTTTAAATATTCATAACAGTTTTTTAACTATTTAAAACTGTGTTTAATTTTTTTAAATGTTAAAATAGTTTTTATAATATATTCAAAACAATTTTTAAAAATGTTAAAAATAGTTTTTACAATATTTGTATAATACGGTTTTTTAAAAAATTTATAAAACATTTTTTAACAATTTTTTATAATATTAAAAACAGTTTTTAAAACATTACAATCCAGTTTTTAAAACATTACAAAATAGTTTTTTTATCTATTTAAAATAGTTTTTTAAAACTTTAAAACAATTTTTATAATATATTCAAAAGAGTTTTTCAAAATGTTAAAAATAGTTTTTTTAATATTTTTATAATATAATTTTTTAAAAATATTGTAGAACTTTTTCTTAACAATTTTTTATAACATTAAAAATAGTTTTTTAAAACATTACAAAATAACAGTTTTTTAATGATTTAAAACAGTTTTTAAATTATTTTTTAAAATATTAAAACCGTTTAAGAAGTTAGCAAATTTGTTGACAAATATTACTCACTCAAATAAGTTTGTCAAAACTTTATGTATAATAGGTGTTGTACACTAACAAATAATAACGCGATAAATTGTGCAACCAAACAATTGAAAATTTTCCATATTTAAAAATAACGCCAATAAAAAAAGGATCGGGGCATTTGAAGAAATACGTTTATTAGAAGGTGAGAAGGACGTGTCTCTTCTTTGAGATGAGCAACGTCTCTTTCTCTCACCTCCTCTCCCCTTGAAATGAAGGTAAGTTCCTTCAGCCGAGAGAGGTTGAAAATATCTCAGAATATCTGGACCTTGGAAAATTCTTTTTAAACCAATAATTTATGGGAAAGGGAAATGGTTACAGAGTAGCTAAAAATATCTGCAAAAACAAAAGTAAATTTGATCAGTTTCCGATCGTGAATGGAAAATAAATTAAAACGCAAAAGGTTGGGTGTTCACTCAGGTCGGGTTTGTTATAGACAAGATGAGAAATAGATGAACAACAGATTGTTCTGGTCAATGTGCTCCCAAGCTTCTTACATAATGAAGATGACATAATTCCTCTAGTCATGTTTAGAGGATGGGATGGCTGTGACGAAGTTGACAACCATTTTTCATCTAGAAAAAGTATGCCAACCACCATGCAAAGTGTTCGGAGAGTAGATGGTAAGGAATTTGGCCATAATGAGAAGATCCCCAACAATCAGGAATTCATGAAAATGGACCATGGACCCCATCAAAAGTGGCGAATCCAGGATTTTAGTCCAATTGGGGTGAAATCAATTCAATTTTTTTCAATGACACTAATAAATAATCAACTCATAAAAATTAACAATCGATAAAATATAAATACTTAATATGCCAAAATTTCATATCAATTGATCCGTACATAACAAGAAATTGCAAATACAAAGAGATTGTTTACAATATTCCCCTACGTGGCTTCATACTCTGAAAATATTGAATGATATCTTCCGTATCAATATTTTTTAAAATATCATGTTCAATGTACGTCACCAAACAATCATTTGTAAAATCATCTCTCATTCGGTTACGTAATGTACTCTTAACGATTTTCATTGCGGAAAATGCTCTTTCCACGCTTGCAGTTGCAACCGGCAATGTCAAGCAAGTTTTATAAGTAAGTACACTAATGAAAATAACTGATCCCTCTGTGTTTCAACCATTTTTTGAGCAAGAGCACCAATCCCTTTCAAATCTTTGAATTCATCACTATCACGCACGCTATATATATAATTTTTGAGTTGTTCCCCAATGACCGTGAGTTCAATAGGATCAAAATCATTCGGATAAAACTTCGCAAATCGAACTAATCTTGCCACATCAAATTTGGAGAAGTTCATACTTGGATCAAGACATGCCATATATAAAAGTAACTTTGTATTCACCTCGTTAAATCGATGGTTCAACTCTTGAAGTTGCATATCTATCACCGAATAAAACAATTCAACACGATAGTGATGAAGATTTGTCCTCTCTTCGACATTTCGACGTGATTGTTGATACAAAAATTAGTCAACTGACGTGGACCAATTATATGAAGACACTATTATCCTGCATGACACAAATGTAATTACCGTGTAACTTAAAGAACCGAGCTATTCAACATACCGAGCTACTCAGCGTACTGATCATATAGTCAGGAAGATCAAACGATGAAGATAGATTCAATGAACATTCTCACCATGTACAAATGTATATATCTATTAAATAATGACATATTGTCTATTCATACTGACAGCCCAATGGCTATAAATACTTTGTAACACCCCCATAGCGGGGTAAGCTATCATAAGCGAACATAATCAAGATTAAGGCAAAACACCTAGCAATACAAGACAGTGGACATAGGCCATTTATCAAGGCTGGACCACTTTAAAAATCCTTTGTCTTATTTCTTTATTCATATTTATCTATGATTAATTAATTAGACCAAGTCTAGTTTTTTACATCAACAAATTGGCATCGTCTGTGGGAATGACTATACGTAGTGTTTTTCTCTAAAAAGTTCATCATACATAGCTGAGATCCCAGAATCCAGCAACAGGAACAATTAAGGGAATCCTCCTAACCCGTCCTCTCCTCCAAATGTCAATGATCTCACAGGAATATTGGCAAACTTAGCTAGGGGACAAACGGCTATGCAGGAGACTATGTGACAATTCATTCAGACTGTTCAAAATGGAACGTCCGCTCAGCCAGACCAACGGAGCGTTCATAGAAGCATGCATCCACCGTCTCCATGGTCTAGACGAATCAAAATCCATAATACTGGATCCTCAAGTAATCCCTCCTATCATCCCAGTCTGATATCCCCTATAAGAATGGTGAATTCTGAAGAAAACATCACTCTAACTCCAGAACAAAAAAGCGCTCTGGAAAGGTTGAGCAGAGTCTCCCCCTTCGACCGTTTGGGTGCCAGGGGGAATAAAAATCCTCCTCGGATTGTGTCGAGAAATTCTCAATGACCAAATGATTTAAGGGAAGGTTCTGCCCAATCACGTCCAAATCTCAGACCTGCAACTCGCACAGAAAGATCCCAAGAGGAGAACTCTGTGTGATCTGTTGCTCGTGCAAATAAATTAGAGGCTAGAAATGATGCATGGAAATGATCTATTAAGAGATTGGAAGATAGGCTAGGGGAGATGAATAAGACCAAAAATCCTCTCCAAAGAACCTTTATCAAAGGATCCCCATTTGTACAAATAATTGTGGATTTCCCCACACCCTCAAAGTTTAAGGCTCCTATGGTTACACCGAAGTACGACGGAAAAACTGATCCTGTTCTCCACATAGAGCAGTACCAAGTTGTTGTAAATATTTATGTAGTCCCAGATGAAATGAGGTATAGGGCATTCTCAGGAACCATCACTGGATCTGCTCAAATATGGTATAACAGCCTTCCTTAGGGGCAGATTGCAACCTTCCATCAACTGGTAGAGCTCTTCATAAGAAACTTCTATTTTGGTGCAAAGCTAATCAAGAGGTTATCACATTTGTTGAGTGAAAGGCAAAAAGAAGGATAAATCATCAGGGACTATATCACTGGTTTTAACAATGAGAAACTGGAGGTCATTGATTACGAAGAGAAGACAACCATTACAGCTCTCATGAGTGGTCTCTTACCAGATAAGCTATACTACACTTTGGCCAAGGATCCCCCCAAATCCATGGCTGAGTTAATGGCTAAAGCAACCAAAATTATGAATGCCGAAGAAGCTATGGTTGCGAAGAAGAATGCTAAGGTAAAAGCAGAGACTAAAGATGAAGGCGGGTCAGCGAGGAAAGATCACAAGCATAATGGAGGGAACAAGTAGTCAAAAGGTAAGGAAACGTGGAACACTTGAGGAAATATGCAAATTATACCACCTTAAAGGTGGATATAAACCATGTTCTGGAGGAGATCAAGAATAGCAAGGATCTAAATTGGCCAGAAAAACTGAGGACAGCTCCCGAAAGAAGAGATAAGTCCAAATATTGCGAGTTTCATAAGGACCATGGTCACACGACTAAGAAATGCATAACTCTCCAAAATCACATAGAGGCACTCATTAGACGAGGGAAGTTAAACAGGTTTGTTGATAGCCAGAATGGTGGGAAGACCAAAAACAGAGGACAAAAAAGGTCCAAATCTCCTCGCCGGCCAAGAGATGAAAAAAAAGGACCATGAAGAAGACCCAAAAAATGACCCCGATCTCCCAAAAAAGCCAAGATAGCCAGAGCGTGAGGTATTTTAAATCCATTTTGGTTCATTGATTATAATATGATTACAGGTGGAGATGTAGGAGGGGGTGATCATACCGCTGAAAGGAAAGCTTACCTCAATGAGGCCCAAGCTTGTTCCTACATACAACGAATAAATCTGGTAGAGGAAGATCGTCTGAGGAAGGTTAACAAAGATAAGCTGGTCATTGGTTTTTCCAAAAATGACCTGAAAGGAGTTTTGTATCCTCACGATGATCATCTAGTAATCAAAATGAGGATGAAGGATGTAATCATCTCAACAGTATTGGTGGATAATAGTAGCTTGGCAAATATAATGTTTTACCCTTACTTTAACAGTTTGAACTTGAAACTTGGCCAGTTGAAACTGTATCATATGCCCCTCATCGGTTTCTCGGGAGAAAAAGTTTTTCTGTTTGGGACGATCAAGTTGGACATACTGATTGGTACATAGCCTACCTGCAGATCAGAAAAGGTATGCTTTTTCGTGATGGATAAAAATATCCAATCAGCCTGCAATATAATCATGGGGAGAGTAGGCTTGAAAAAGATTGAACTAGTTCCATCCACTGTACATCAGTGTTTAAAGTTCCCAACTAACTTTGGGGTTGGAATTGTGAAGGACGATCAGAAAGTAGCTCGAGAATACTGATACTCATCTGTCGAATAAGAAGAGTTGGAGGATGCCAGGAAGAAAGCAACCACTTATCAAGTGGATAAATCTGAAGAGTCTGATATTGACACCTTAGACCCAAGAGATGAACCAGAGATCTTTAAAGGCCAAGTCATGGAGGCGACGAAAAGTATTATTCTGGATGACAAGCAACCGGAAAGAACAACCTAAATTGGTACTTCATTTGATCCAGTATTAGAGCAGGAACTGGTGGCATTTCTAAAGCATAGAAAATAAGCATTCTCATAGAGTTATGAAGATATGACGGGGATAGAACCATCCTTCTTATGTCACGAACTTAATGTCAACAAAGAGATCAAGACAGTAAAGGAATAAAAAAGAGTCTTTAGTCAAAAAAAGAATCAAGCTATTCAAGAGGAAGTAGAAAAATTACTGATGGCTTCTTTCATTGAAGACGTTAAATATCCTGATTGGTTGGTTAACGTTGTGATGGTGAAGATGAAGAACAACAAGTGGAGAATGTGTGTGGACTTCACATATCTGAATAAGGCTTACCCAACAGATCATTTCCTGCTGCCCAGGATAGACCAGTTAGTAGATGGCACTTCGGGGCATGAATTGTTAGGCTTCATGGATGCCTAGTCCGAATACAATCAAAAATAAAATGAAGCCAAACAATAGGGAAAGTACCTCTATCATTACCCCACAAGGAACATATTGTTACAATGTTATGCCTTTTTGTCTTAAAAATGAAGGTGCTACATATCAGCAGCTGATGAACAAAGTATTCGCAGAGCAGATTGGCAAAAATATGGAGGAGTATGTCGATGACATGTTGACCAAAAGCAAGAAAGCTACGGACCACTAGCTGATTTGAGCCAAATATTTGATCAGTTGGAGAAGTACTAAATGAAGCTGAGCCCGACCAAATGCATTTTTGGCATACAAGAAGGCATGTTCCTCAGGTACATTGTGAACCAATGAGGTATTGAAGAAAATCCTGACAAGATCAAAGCCTTGCTATAATTGCAATCACTAACCACCTAGAAGAAAATACAAAGCTTACGGGGCGTGTTATAACTCTCAAAAGATTCATCTCACGAGCAATTTATAGATGTCTTCCATTCTTTAAGGTGCTCAGAAAGACCTTTGAGTGGAATAACGAATCTGAGAAGGCATTTTTAGAGTTGAAGAGATACTTAGGGACACCTCCTTTATTGTCCAAGCCGGTATTGGGAGAAAAATTATACTTGTACTTAGCTGTCTCAGAAAGTGTAGTCAGTTCAACTTTGATAAGAATAGAAAGTGGAGCGTACAAACCAATTTATTATACGAGCAAGGCATTCAGGGGAGCAGAGATCAAATATCCAAAACTGGAGAAGTTAGCATTGGTGTTGATTGAGGCGAGTAGGAGGATGAAACCATATTTTCAAGCTCATACAATAGTGGTATATACTGATATGCCACTCAGATAGGCTTTACATAAGCCAGAAAAGTATAAAAGATTGATGTATTGGGCAGTGGAATTAGGGGAGTATGTCATTATCTACGAGACAAGATCTTCTCTCAAAGGGTAGGCAGTGGCAAATTTAATCGCTGAATTTACCTACCCGAATACTTTTGATCAATAGGGGGCTAATGTATAGAAACTCAAGGATGCTAAAGGATCATCAAAAACTATCCCCGATCAAATCCCGACAACAAACCAGACAGAATAGATGGTAGCCGATCAACCAAAATTTTCTAGTAAGAGGCCAGAGTTGAAGGATGAAGAAAGAAAGCACTAGATATTCCATTAAGGGATTTTAACAGACCAAAGGTTTGATAATAATATCCCTATATGGAATTTATATGTTGATGGTTCCTCGTGTGCAATAGGCTGCAGAGATGGAATAATTATTAATAGTCCAGATGGATTAGACATAGAATATGCTCTACATTTCCAATTCAAAGCTTCCAACAATAAAGCTCAGTATGAAGCTATAATTGTGGGCCTCAGCTTAGCTAAATCACTGAATGCAGAGCAAGTAATGATGTTCAGTGATTCGTAACTAGTGGTAAATCATATGCTCAATATTTACGCAGCAAAAGGAGAGTTCATGTCGAGGTATTTAATTAAAGACATAGAGATTGTATCCAATTTGGCAGCTGTCCAAGTGATTAGAATAACAAGGCTGGAGAATGCAAGGGAAGATGCACTAACTTGGTTAGCCTCAGCTACTCGTACCGAGCTACAAAGAACAATTCCTATTCAGATACTTGCAAACAGAAGTATTGATGAAGATTTGATGGTGAAGTTTATCACTTTGGACATAGGACCTTCCTCGATGGATCCCATCAGGGCTTATATCAAAGAAGGCATTTTACCAGTCGACCAACTTGCAGCCAAAAGGTTAAAGTTTAAAGCTGCTAGATATGTCTTAAATAGTGGAGTTCTGTATAGAAGAGGTGTGATAGATGGTTTGTAAAGATGTGTTAATTCAACAGAAGTTAAAGATCTAATGGAAGAAATTCATGAAGGATATTATGGAGCTCACGTAGCAGGTCGAACTCTTTTGCACAGGGGACTATTGGCCAACAATGCGGGCTGATTATACAGCTTGCGCCAAAAAATGCGATAAGTGTTAGTGAATTTTTACCATACGAAGAACTCCCCAGGAATTATTAACACCAATCACCTCACCTTGTCCCTTTTCTATGTGGGGAATAGACTTAGTCAGGCATCTGCTAACTACAAGAAGACGATTCAAATATTTAGTGGTCACTGTTGATTATTTCACAAAATGGGTGGAAGTTGAACCTCTTATTGATATGGCCTATGAAAGGGTCTATCAGTTCATCTAGAAGAATATTATTTACAGATATGGTCTGCCACATGCTTTTATCACCGATCATGATACCCAATTTGATAATGAGGAGTTCGTCGCGTACTGTTTACAGTCTAACATTCAAAAGATTCATTCTTCTTCGGGTCATCCCCAAAGTAACGGACAAACAGAGGTGACAAACAGAACTCTATTGAATGGGTTGAAGAAAATATTGGATGATGCTAAGGGTAACTGGATCAACGAGTTGCATTCAGTGTTATCGGCTTACCGAATAACTCCCCGAATAGAAACTGGGGAATCTCCCTACATGTTGGACTTTGGGAGTGAATAAGTCCTACCTACTGAATTCGGATTACCTACTCATAGGGTTCTTAATTTTAATTTTCTATTAAGCGATTTGATGAGACGCTTGGACCTGGACATGCTCAAAAAAGTCAGAGAAGATGCAGTAATCCGAAATACAGCTTATCAGCAAAGGACCGCCATGTTCTACAATAAAAGGGATAAGAAATGTGATCTAAAAGAAGGAGATTATGTGCTCAAGAAAGTCATTCAAAAGCATAAAGTAGTTGGAAGCCAACTGACATGGTCCCTATCGTATCATAGTTGTTGTTTGACCTGGCACTTATAGAATAGAAACTCTAGAAGGGCAATAGTTCAAAAACGCTTGGAATGCAGACCACCTGCAAAAATACTACCAGTAATGTAACTATATATGTACCTTATTGTTTCAGTATGAATAAAAATGGTGATTCCCCGATATTCGTTTGTGTTATTATTTTTTTCAGAGTACTATTGCTACACACTACACTTGAACTTTGCAGCAACAAAACACTTTTTCTCTCAGCCAGAAGATGGTCGGCGATAGCAAACGCCAATAAAGTTGGTCGGCATCAGCAAATACCAACAAAGTTGGTCGGGACCAGTAAACACCAATAAAGTTGGTCAGCATCATCATAACTAATAATGTTGGTACAATAATTCATAACCAACAATGTTGGTACAACAATCGAACAAGGCAAGGACTATTTGATTATGGGTGACCTAACTGGCATCTAAACTAGGCAAGAGGATTGGTAAAATATCCACTGCCTAGGCACCAAGGTAATCTAGATGAGATTTTTATAACTAAGCAGGAACATGGGATAAAAATAATTCCATTGCTTAGGCACTTA
Organism: Sambucus nigra; assembly: GCA_949130495.1. Taxonomy (NCBI): domain Eukaryota; kingdom Viridiplantae; phylum Streptophyta; class Magnoliopsida; order Dipsacales; family Adoxaceae; genus Sambucus; species Sambucus nigra. Next base: position 136,289,022 of record OX422218.1, read on the forward strand.
TGGGTGATAAGTCACTACAACTAGGCAAACACATAGGGTAAAGTTCCATTGTCTAGACAATCAAATCAACACGTGACAAATTGTCCATTTATAGATGTATATACTCAGCAAAGTATAACATTATTATAATTGATCTCATAAAGATTGATAAGATAAACATCATACAATTAATTTATCTCCAAGGAAACACAATTACAAAAAGATGATTTTTCTTCATCAAATGATAATTAATGAAATACAAATGGCCTATTCTATTGGTTTCTTTCCTTCAGATTTAGGTACAGGATCCATTCTAGCTGGAGGATCATCTAAAGCAAAAGAAGAGTTGATAAAGTTCAAATATCGCAGCATTCTAGTATTACCCCTACTTGGTTGGTCAAGCAAATGCGGAGGTTGGGATATTTCAAAATCTTCGTGAAGATTGTAATCGCTAAGGTATTTGGAGATCAAACACTGAGGAATGGAACTAACTGGAATTCAACTAACATTTAGTTTAAAAGGTGGTACTGGTAGATCAATAAATCCAGGCTCATACCAATCCCACAGCTCTGTTCCTTCTTCAACATGCATCATAGCTAGAGCATTAAATATTCCTTATTTGTATCCCTCATTATTTGATTGTTTCAACCTGGCATCAAGATGGCATAAAGCTTCATCGTATCCCCCCATCCAAAACTCTTGGGGATGCATGTGCAATTGATAAGTCAATCTCTCAACATGCTGATGAAGCCTCTTCACTAAGTTTTCTTTATTCTCCAACGTATAACTCTAATTGGAAAGTTCCTCGGTGAGACTTTGAATTTTTTGGGACATCTCCGCTAATGCTTGATTTTTTTTCCTTCAGTTGAACAACTTGATTTTTTAAGGCCTGTCGAGTCCTAGTTTCTTCAATGCTACTCCGACCAGATCTTGCTCTACCCCGTGAAGAGGATGTAGGTTTGGTTCTTTTTAAAGCCTCTAAATCTTCTCTCAATAAGGCATTTTCAGTCTACGAAAAAGAAAAGCCTTCATCATTGACTTGGACCAGAGATCCAGAGGAAGAGGTATATTTTAGTTGTCTCAACTCTTCTCTCAAAGCATTATTTTCTTCTTCCAGCAACTTAACAATATTTATGTGATCTTGAATCTCAAGCTTTAGCACATTTTCTCTCTTATTATGGGCTGAAATGAACTTTCCATAACCCCGATCAGTGCTCAACTGTTGGTACTTTTTCTCATAACCTTCATGCAGAAGAGCAATGACTTCTTTGTGTTGATGTTTAAGTTCTTTGATCATTCCTTGAAGATCTTGAATCATTTCATAGTAAGCCACATTATTTGCCATAGCCCGATCAAGCAAACATTTTAAATACTTGTAAGCATCAATTGCTCATTCAGAGGCATCAGATCAAAGAATATCAACTATTTATGCTTTAGTGAAATATGCATGACCAACTTTAAAGTAATCAGTACACTTCTTCATTAACTTTGTATCAAGAGCTGACAACAGTTCTATCCTGGCAATAAACCAGCAAGGAAAAGTAAAAACAGATCAACAACTATGTATCTATATTGAACAAGTAAAGGAGAAACTCAGAATAGATGACAAAGCCCATTTTATTGATCATAAGAGAAGAGGGTACAACCAAAGGTACAAAATAAAAAGGGAAAAATAGAGAAAAAAACAAATTTTCAAATAACTTTACACCTTCTCCTTATTTCCTACAACATCCTCAACTGCTTTGGTTGCTCAGTGAGTAGCTGGTGTTGTTCGATATAAGTTGTTGTGTGCTGAACTTGCTCGGAGGATTGATGGATGGTGGCATCAAGTGTTTATTCTACAACCAACAAAGAAGATTCATCAGATCCAGCTTCATCTTCTTCTTTTTCTTCAATAGCAAGAGGAGGGCCATGAATGTGTTTTTGAAATAGTTTAGAATCATCAGCAACGTTTAACTCCTTCAACGCTGTAACCCATCCATCCCTGAAGAACTTCAAACTTGCATACTCCATTTGAGTAGAGGCAATATTTATAGCTTTGTTCCATCCTTTGTCCCAGCCAGAGCTAATGGACTTCTTCACATTAGCTTTTCTCTTAGCCCTCTCCGATGAAGTTTTTTCCCTAAGAAGCTCTTCAACAGACTTCACCTTTTCCTCAAGGTCTTTCTTACACCGTTCAACCTCTTAAAGCTTTCCATCAACTTACACCTTATTAGAAATGGTAACCTTCAATTTCTCATCTGCCTCCTTGGAAGCATTTATAGCTTGTTATCGAGCTGTATCAGCCTCCTACCGAAATGTATCATCTTCTTTGGTGGCTTCCTCAGCTTTTTGTTTAGCTGTCTTAGCAGATTTGATTTTATTTTCCCAAGCAGGTTTGTACTCTTCATACTTCTGCCGGGACTCCACCAAAGATTTTGACAACCCAGCAAGGGCTTTTTCTATTTCACTAGATGAAGCTGAGGCTGTGATGGCCTCATCATTCTCCAGGATATTATTAAAGTATACCAAAAACTACGAGAGGAGGAAAAGTACAAATTTAAGTATGAACATGATACAAAAAATCAAAATGACAAGTATAATGACACTTAATAATGTAAGATTTTGGGCTGCCAAGTCAGTAACCTTCTCCTGAGGACTAGAAGTCTCAGCAGCTCGGCAATCAGGAAGAGTTCCAGACCAGATTAATTTCTTAGCCAATCCAGGAGTAATGATGGCTAGAGAACTGTCCCTCAAAGAAGGTACCTTAACCTCAGAAGGTTGAGTAGTAGCATCCACAGTCTTTTCAACAAGTCCCCTCTTCCTTCTCCTCAAATGGAGCAGCTTCAATCATAGGTGATGCCTCTTCTTGAATAATAACAACTTCAATCAAAGGTTTTGTTGTGACACCCCGACTAATTTAAATACCGGGTAGATACTCCTTTATTAAATTAATTCAAAATGCCAAGTTGGTTCAGTTAATAGCATCACTGTCGAAAACATTTTAATAATTACTAACCACCTAGTATTTAAAAACTAAGTGCCAAATTTTAAGTTATGTCTGATTAACATGCAATAAAATAATAATGGAAGAGTCAACATAATCCATTCACCATACGAAGTAATGAAATAACCAACAATAATAATAAGAAATCCGGAGGAAAACTCCTCGCAACAATCCAACAAAAGGAAATAATACTACAAGTCTGAATCCTGAATAATTACATGCCAAAAGTCTGAATAACTGAAATAAATGCAAAGTCTCTAAAAGAAATGGGTGACATGCCCTACAACTGATAACTGATAAATATCGAGTCAAGATCGATGAAGCGTCTACAAGAAAAGTCCTGTAACTTCCACAAGCAGCTACAGCTCGTCACCTGAATCAGAATCCTATGCATGGTGTCCTTGTGGCTGGGCACCTAAAATGGTTTTTATAAAAATAGATTTGAAAGCAAATGGGTCAGAGCCCAAAAGTGGAAAACATTTTGAAAACAGCAAGTGTTTTAATAACATTAAAACATTAAATGCAAAATACATGTTAGGACGTGCACTCACATGAAATTCTCACCTCTCGGCTACATGTGCACTCCTAACGTACATTACCCATCTAAATGACACATATATCTAACCAAGACGTAATAAGTTCTACCTCTTACTACTCGATTCCCATATTACATTCTAACGTTACCAAAGAATAGAGGGCCTTACTTAAACTCAGATTCTCAATATGTAATACATTTCACTATTGGTTAACCCGTTATGTTTTCTCAAAACAATACTATAATTTTATTCACAATATTAACATGAAAATTCCCATTAATTAAGTGTATATTATTCACGTCATAAATATACAATACAAGCACCTCGAGACTAGTTGCGGTGCACACATACTCTGCTATCCATCCCGGTATATCACGTACATAAGGATCACATATTCCGAATCTCTCAGGAATAGTTCACAGATAACAACATCACAAATAATGGAGGCGAACACAGTCACATCACATGGGTCACGCACATACATGCGCTCCCACGATCAGCGGACTTATTAACATCCCAATAAGTCCTTCTATGACCTATGTTCATCGAGGTAACCAGTCTAAATCCGGGCAACACAAGGATTAGAGGGCCCTAAGCGAACGCGAACCTCCCGTGATAGCAAGTATGGTAGGTATGTCATACACATAAAATAAATACATATATACTAAGTATGCACACGTCTTAGTAATCACCATAATATTTTGGTACATATCTCTTCTCGTACTGACATATAATACTACACCATTTATATGTTCCCGGTTAATATAATTAATTAGGCCATCAATAGCTCACATCGTAATAGACACTCACGTCCTACTTCACATTTTTCCTTAGGTTCAAACTACACTTCTAGGTTTGACTCCTCATAATATCCCAAACATCCCAAATATATCAATTACTCATCAAGGAAAGGCTATCTCTACCTATACACAAGGTTACGGGGCACTCGGGATCAAAACAGGCTAAAAAGCCTAAACTGTCAACTCGTTCGAACGAGACTTCGTTCGAACGAACTGAGTCTTCTAACGAGATCTCGTTCGAACGAAGTGGGCTTTCTAACGAGATCTCGCTCAAACGATATTATCTAACGAAATTCACCCTCGTTAGAAGTCAATGGTCAACTCGTTAGAAGCTCGTTCGAACGAGCTCGTTCGAACGACCTGGGCAGGTCTTCTAACGAGTGGCCAGTTTCAAGCCCCGAATTCCTTATTTCGTTTTTTCCTCTTTTCTTCACTTCTAATATTCTCTAAACATTAGTCCAACAATATATCAAGGTTACTAATCGTCTCTAAACATACATAGGTCAACTACTAACGTTTTTGTGGGGATTAAATCATTATAACCATCATCCAAATATCAAATCTCTACATATTTTTCCCCAATTTCAAACACATGAACCCTAGAATTTATAAGTCATCTAGAAGTCTAATTAAATCCGTGTTTGGTTTCATACTAATTGTAATATCCTCAGAATAATCATCAACTACAAATCTACATGCAATTTTCTCGTCAAGAATGTAATTTCTATTTCCAATTTAATGGGTTTTCCATTAACTCCCAAGAACAAATCAGATTTTTAACAATTCCTACACATGGAAGAAACATTCTCTATAAAAAAGAAATTAAATCACTTGCCTTAATGGTAACTCTGGATTTGATGACGAATTTGATGAATGGATCTCTCTCCTTTGTAGATTTCTCCTCTCCTCTCTTTCTACAAGCTCTTCTCTAATGGTGGCTATGGAGGCTAGGGTTTTGTCTTAGGAAACTTTCAATAACCTCCGTAGTCTATTTGGGTATTAGTGGACTTAGTGGGTTAATGCCTAATCAGATATTAATTCCCAATTTTCGTAGCTTTTAATTCCTCAAAATTCAAAATTACCAAACTACCCTTATACGTTGCCGGTATGGCCTAAAAATGCCCCGGGACCCAAACCAAACTCCCGGCTTGTGTTTTCTGACTATTTCGACCCTTCCGGACGCGTTGGCCCACTCAAAACGACCATATGGATAATAGAAATAAAATTCGCTTTTTAATTATCATAATTATATACCATGACGCGACTGTCACACGCGTCTCAACAAAATTTCCAAATTGCCGTATTTCAATCTCACGACAAATTTCAAAATTCTAAATTCATATATAATCATATATGCACATATAATCAAATACCAACTCGCATCTCGCTAGTATTTTAATCCGGATTAATTTCGAATTAATACGAATTTAATTTAATTAATCCCATAAAATAATTATCACAAAAATACGGGGTATTACATACTTCCCTCCTAATAACTGAATTTCGTCCTGAAATTCGGAACTAGAATGTACCTGGTAAGAACAACTCTGGATAACGTTCGCGCATCTCATCCTCGCGCTCCCATGTGGAATCCTCGACATTATGATGTTGCCACTGAACACGCACTAACGGAACTATCTTTGACCACAGTTTCCGCTCACTTCGGTCCAAAATCGCAATCGGCCCCTCCTCGTAGGAGCTATCCGGCTGGAGATCGATGTCCTCCAAAGCGATGTTAGAATGAGCCAAATCGTCTCTAAGATATTTCCTTAGCGAGGAAATATGAAACACATCGTGAATCCGATGTAAATGCTCCGGTAATCCAAGCCTATACGCAACCGGTCCAATCCGCTCAATAATAGGAAATGGTCCCACATATCTCGGTGCCAACTTCCCTTTCTTCCCAAAACGCATAATCCCCTTCATAGGAGATACTCTGAGCAAAACCTGGTCCCCCACTTTAAACTCTCTAAAGAACCTCTTCGCATCAGCATAGCTCTTCTGTCGATCTTGAGCTACCCGAATGCGACTCCGAATCAATTCTATCCTCGCCGAAGTATCCTGAATCACTTTCGGCCCAAGTAATTTGTTGTCCCCCACCTCCAACCAACATGCTGGGGAACGACAAGGTCTACCGTACAACGCCTCAAATGGAGCCATGCCAATGGTGAACTGGTAGGAGTTATTGTAAGCAAACTCCACCAGTGGAAGATACTGCTCCCATCCACCCCCAAAATCAATGATACTCATGCGTAGCATGTCCTCCAACATCTGGTTTGTACGCTCGGTCTGCCCATCGGTCTGCGGGTGATACGCCGTACTCAACCGCAATTCTGTGCCCATGGCCTCCTGAAAACTCTCCCAAAACCGTGAAACAAATATCTTGTCTCGGTCAGACACGATATTTAGGGGCACACCATGAAGTCTCACTATCTCTGAAATAAAGAGCTGGGCATACTGTCCTGCAGTGTAGTCTGTCCTTACGGGTAGAAAATGAGCGACTTTGGTCAGCCTGTCCACAATTACCCAAATGGAGTCGTGACCTCTCTGTGACGTAGGCAACCCCGTGATAAAGTCCATGGATATGCTCTCCCACATCCACATCGGGACCTACAACGGTTGTAGGAGTCCTTCCGGTCTCTGATGATCCACTTTTACAAGCTGACAAGTGGCGCATTTTGAAAAAAACTCGGTAATATCTCTCTTCATCCCGCTCCACCAATACTGACGTCTCATGTCTTGGTACATTTTGTCCCCACCGGGATATACAGCGAATCGTGAGCCGTGCGACTCTTCCATCACCTCGTGCCGTAATTTCTCCCCTTCCGGAACTACCAATCTCCCATTGAAGCGCAATCCCCCGTCTGAGCTAACGGTATAGGATTCGGCTCCCTCTGCTAGTAATCGAACTATCTGACAGAACGAGTCATCTGCTTGTGCCTTTACCACTCTCGTGACAATCTGCGGCGTAACAGTCATTATCGACATGAATGATCGGGCCACTGCATCCTGGTGTCCCAATTCTTTCCACTTGGCCTTCCACACCTCTGCCACTTCATCTGCTGGCCTACGGCTCAACGCGTCTGCCACCACGTTAGCCTTTCCCGGGTGATACTGGATATCAAACTGATAGTCCTTCACAAACTCAAGCCACCTTCGCTGCCGCATATTCAACTCCTTCTGCGTGAATAGGTACTGTAGGGACTTGTGGTCTGTGAACAATCGAAACTTTTCCCCCAAAAGGTAATGTCTCCATATCCGAAGAGCAAATACAACTGCCGCCAACTCCAAGTCATGAGTGGGGTAGTTCTTCTCGTGAGGCTTTAGCTTACGGGAAGCATAAGCTATGGCCTGACTCTCCTGCTGCAATACACCTCCTAGTCCTTGCAAGGACGCATCGGTGTAGACTAGATACTCAACTCCCGGTCTCGGCAATGCTAACACAAGTGCTGAGGTCAACTTATCCTTCAACTCATCAAATGCCAACTGACAGGCATCACTCCAGATGAATGGCACACCTTTACGAGTCAGATGTGTCAAAGGAACCGCTATCTTTGAAAATCCTCGAATGAACCTCCTGTAGTATCCTGCTAGACCCAAGAAACTACGGATCTCTGTCGGTGTCGTGGGCTGTCCCCACTCCCTCACCAAGGGATACCTTTCCTGGATCAACAGATATTCCCCGGTCGGAAATAATGTGTCCCAAAAACTGGACCTTCATTAGCCAAAACCCGCACTTCTCATACTTTGCATACAACTCATTCTGACGTAGTGTCTGCAAAACTTGCCTCAAATGCTCGGCGTGCTCCTCCTCTGTCTGAGAGTAAACCAGAATATCATCGATGAAGACAATGACAAACTGATCTAGGAAATCCCTGAACACTCTATTCATCAAGTCCATAAACACGGCTGGAGCATTGGTCAAACCAAAAGGCATAACTCGAAACTCGTAAGAACCATATCTCGATAAGAACGCAGTCTTCGAGACGTCCTCCTCCCTGATACACAACTGATGGTATCCCAATCTCAAATCAATCTTTGAGAAGAAAGAAGCTCCTCTCAACTGGTCGAATAAGTCATCGATTTAAGGCAACGAATACTTATTCCGTATCGTGATCTTATTCAACTCTCGATAGTCCACACACAATCTCAGTGAACCATCTCTCTTCTTTACGAACAACACAGGGGCACCCCACGATGAAGTACTCCTCCGAATAAACCCCTGACCCAACAACTGCTCAATCTGATCCCGTAACTCCCTCATCTCAGCTGGAGCCATACGGTACGGTGCGCGTGCTATAGGTCTCGTACCTGGTAATAAGTCTATAACAAAGTCTATCTCTCGACTGGGGGGTAGGCCTGGTATCTCTTGAAACACATCAGAATACTCCCTGATAACTGGGATCGAATCTAAAGGAATCACAACCTCCTTAGAGGTATCCTCCTCTATATAATACAAATGAGCGGTCGAGCCTCCCTCTGGGCGAGGCATCGCCACTACAAACATCTCTTGCCCCGGAATGGTAAAAACAATGCTCCCACTGAAGCAATCAATCATGGCTCTATAATCAGCGAGCCAATCCATACTGATAATCACATCGTGAACATGCATATCTAATACCAACATATCTGCAGGTAATACCAGACTACCAATCTCTACCCCCACTCCCCGGCATATAAAGAAAATAAGTGACCCACTCCCCAATGGTGAGTCTACACACATCACTGTGCTCTCTGCCATAGCTAATAACCCTAAAGCTTTCACAAAGTGTGTAGCTATAAAGCAATGCGTTGCCCCCGTATCAAACAAAACCCGACCCATAGTACCGTGGATAGGAAATATACCCTCAATCGCGGGTGGTGCCTGCGGAGCTGCTGCCTGGTGGACGTTATAGACACGTCCATACTATAACTGTCCCTACTGCACAGGAACTGCTGGAATGGCTGGAAGAGCTGGCACCTGGGCTGGAGCTGGGAGGGATGGTGGAAAAAGTGGCCTTTGTGGCTCATGTCGAGCACCCTGCTGCTGCTGCTGGGCCCTGCCCCTATTAGGACAATCCTGGCGTTTATGGCCAGTCTTTCCACAAACGAAACACTTCCCCGGAAAGTTTCCCCCTCTCGGTCCCTACTGCCCCCGGCCCTGGTGGCCGTTACCATTCCTCCACTGGCCCGGCTGAAACTGCTGTTGACCATTCTGACCCTGCTGGTGCTGATGGCCGTTCGGACCCTGATGGCCCTGCCGGAAACCTCCCTGTCCGTGCCTGAAATTTCTTGACCTGAACCTCTTGTGATCCCCCTACTGGGTACCCTGATCACCCTGCCTCTGCCCCTGAACAGATTGTGCCCCACTGGCACCATTTCCTCCAGTCCTGCCCTGATGGCTAGACTCTCCCGATCATTTGCCCTCAGCCATGTGAAAGCGATGATCCTGGCAATGGAGCAATGCAACGTTAACCACATCAGAATAAGTGGCTAACGAGAGGTTCCCTAACAAGTGCTGACGAATCCTCCATGTCAACCCGTCTGTAAACTTCTGTATTTTCTTCTCTTCTGTTGGTATTTCATCTGGAACAATATTCAACAGATCATTAAATTCGGCCTCATACTCGGCCACAGTCTTACCCTCCTGTCGAAGGCTCACCAACTTCCTCCTCATCTCCGTGTGAACAGCTGACGGAAAGTACTTGTGGTCGAACCGCACCCAAAACTCCTGGATAGTGAGAGTATCCCTCTCCTCCATGGTGGTAATAGACTCCCACCACTGCAGTGCAGACCCCACTAGCTTAAAGGTAGCTAGTATCTGCTTCTGGACATCTGTGCACTCATACATCCTCAAGTGCCGTTGTATATCCTTCCTCCACTGACTCGAAACTACCACATCGGAGCTACCTGCGAACTCAGGAGGGTGTGCTTTCTGAAAAGAATCACGTACACGTTCCCAAGAAGACGGGAATGCATGAGCCTGAACTGGCGCGGCTATCGGCGCCTGAGGTGGTGCCTGCTGAACTACAGCTATTGCGACATTTACCGCCCGAGCCACAATGGCTGCAACCTCGGCGGCATTCATCGTGCCCTGAGCTGGTGCGGGCTGTGGTTCTGGCGTCGCATCCCTGGGAACCCTTCGTGCACGTCGTGGAGGCATCTGCAATAAGAATGAAGTTTATAAGTTCGCAGTTATAAACTTAAAATAGCTGAAGAACATAGCATATACAAAAGAATACAACAGTCCTAAAGTATAGGGCTCTACATCAAAGGAAGCTCAGCGGAAACATAATAAGCCGTTCAGATCCTAAAGGACACTAGAACCTGATGCTCTGATACCACCTGTGACACCCCGACTAATTTAAATACCGGGTAGCTACTCCTTTATTAAATTAATTCAAAATGCCAAGTTGGTTCAGTTAATAGTAGGGTTGTGTTTCGGCCGGATCGGATCGGAAAATGCCTATTCGAAAAAAATTCCGATTTTTTCGGAAATAAAATAACTATTCCGATTTCCGATCCGATTTTTTCGGAAAATTAAAAAAATTTCCGAATTCGGAAAAATCGGAAAATCGGCAAAAATCGGAAATTCACAAAATATATTAAAAATCCAGAAATTTCAAAAATTCCAAAATTTCAAAGAAATAAATTATGGATTTTCGATTACTCGAAATTCTCATTTTAAAAAAACAATGAAAATAGCTTAACCCAACATGTAAACACATGAGGATTTGGCTCATTTTTCATTTGTGTAGAAGTTAGGAGGATACTCTCCTTTTATAGAGCATATTTTGGATCCCTCTCCCTCTCCCAACCGATGTGGGATATGGGAAACTTTCAAAAAATCGGAAAAGAAATCGAAAAAATCGAAAATCGGAAAATAATTCCGAAAAAATCGAAAATAATTCGGAAAAAAATCGGAAAAATCGGATCGGAAAAATCAGAAAATCGGAAATTCAGAATTATTTCCGATTTCCGATCCGATTTTTTTCAAAAAATTCGGAAATCGGAAAATCGGAAATCGGCAAACTAAAATTTCATTCCAAATTTGGAAAAAATCGGATCGGAAAAATCGGAAAGTTCGAAAAAAAAACACAGCCCTAGTTAATAGCATCACTGTCGAAAACATTTTAATAATTACTAACCACCTAGTATTTAAAAAGTAAGTGCCAAATTTTAAGTTAAGTCTGATTAACATGCAATAAAAGAATAATGGAAGAGTCAACATAATCCATTCACCATACGAAGTAATGAAATAACCAACAATAATAATAAGAAATCAGGAGGAAAACTCCTCGCAACAATCCCAACAAAAGGAAATAATACTACAAGTCTGAATCCTGAATAATTACATGCCAAAAGTCTGAATAACTGAAATAAATGCAAAGTCTCTAAAAGAAATGGGCGACATGACCTACAACTGATAACTGATAAATATCGAGTCAAGATCGATGAAGCGTCTACAAGAAAAGTCCTGTAACTTCCACAAACAGCTACAGCTCGTCACCTGAATCAGAATCCTATGCATGGTGTCCTTGTGGCTCGGCAGCTAAAATGGTTTTTACAAAAATAGATTTGAAAGAAAATGGGTCAGAGCCCGAAAGTGGAAAACATTTTGAAAACAGCAAGTGTTTTAATAACATTAAAACATTTAATGCAAAATACATGTTAGGACGTGCACTCACATGAAATTCTCACCTCTCGGCTACATGTGCACTCCTAAAGTACATTACCCATCTAAATGACACATATATCTAACCAAGACGTAATAAGTTCTACCTCTTACTACTCTATTCTCATATTACATTCTAACGTTACCAAAGAATAGAGGGCCTTACTTAAACTCAGATTCTCAATATGTAATACATTTCACTATTGGTTAACCCGTTATGTTTTCTCAAAACAATACTATAATTTTATTCACAATATTAACATGAAAATTCCCATTAATTAAGTGTATATTATTCACGTCATAAATATACAATACAAGCACCTCGAGACTAGCTGCGGTGCACACATACTCTGCTATCCATCCCGGTACATCACGTACATAAGGATCACATATTTCGAATCTCTCAGGAATAGTTCACAGATAACAACATCACAAATAATGGAGGCGAACACAGTCACATCACATGGGTCACGCACATACCTGCGCTCCCACGATCAGCAGACTTATTAACATCCCAATAAGTCCTTCTCTGACCTATGTTCATCGAGGTAACCAGTCTAAATCCGGGCAAAACAAGGATTAGAGGGCCCTAAGCAAACGCGAACCTCCCGTGATAGCAAGTATGGTAGGTATGTCATACACATAAAATCAATACATATATACTAAGTATGCACACGTCTTAGTAATCACCATAATATTTTGGTACATATCTCTTCTCGTACTGACATATAATACTACACCATTTATATGTTCCCGGTTAATATAATTAATTAGGCCGTCAATAGCTCACATCGTAATAGACACTCACATCCTACTTCACATTTTGCCTTAGGTTCAAACTACACTTCTAGGTTTGACTCCTCATAATATCCCAAACATCCCAAATATATCAATTACTCATCAAGGAAAGGCTGTCTCTACCTATACACAAGGTTACGGGGCACTTGGGATCAAAACAAGCTAAAAAGCCTAAACTGTCAACTCGTTCGAAGTCTCGTTCGAACGAGGCTGTTCGAACGAGACTTCGTTCGAACGAACTGAGTCTTCTAACGAGATCTCGTTTGAACGAAGTGGGCTTTCTAACGAGATCTCGTTCGAACGATATTATTGAACGAACTTCACCCTCGTTAGAAGTCAATGGTCAACTCGTTAGAAGCTCGTTCGAACGAGCTCGTTCGAACGACCTGGGCAGGTCTTCTAACGAGTGGCCGGTTTCAAGCCCATAATTCCTTATTTCGTTTTTTCCTCTTTTCTTCACTTCTAATCTTCTCTAAACATTAGTCCAACAATATATCAAGGTTCCTAATCGTCTCTAAACATACATAGGTCACCTACTAACGTTTTTGTGGGGATTAAATCATTATAACCATCATCCAAATATCAAATCTCTACATATTTTTCCCCAATTTCAAACACATGAACCCTAGAATTTATAAGTCATCTAGAAGTCTAATTAAATCCGTGTTTGGTTTCATACTAATTGTAATATCATCAAAATAATCATCAACTACAAATCTACATGCAATTTCCTCATCAAGAATGTAATTTCTATTTCCAATTTAATGGGTTTTCCATTAACTCCCAAGAACAAATCAGATTTTTAACAATTCCTACACATGGAAGAAACATTCTCTATAAAAACGAAATTAAATCACTTGCCATAATGGTAACTCTGGATTTGATGACGAATTTGATGAATGGATCTCTCTCCTCTGTAGATTTCTCCTCTCCTCTCTTTCTACAAGCTCTTGTCTAATGGTGGCTATGGAGGCTAGGGTTTTGTCTTAGGAAACTTTCAATAACCTCCGTAGTCTATTTGGGTATTAGTGGGCTTAGTGGGTTAATGCCTAATCAGATATTAATTCCCAATTTTCGTTGCTTTCAATTCCTCAAAATTCAAAATTACCAAACTACCCTTATACGTTGCCGGTATGGCCTAAAAATGCCCCGGGACCCATACCAAACTCCCGGCTAGTGTTTTCTTACTATTTCGACCCTTCCGGACGCGTTGGCGCACTCAAAACGACCATATGGATAATAGAAATAAAATTTGCTTTTTAATTATCATAATTATATACCATGACGCGATTGTCACACGCGTCTCGACAAAATTTCCAAATTGCCGTATTTCAATCTCACGACAAATTTCAAAATTCTAAATTCATATATAATCATATATGCACATATAATCAAATACCAACTCGCATCTTGCTAGTATTTTAATCCGGATTATTTTCCAATTAATACGCATTTAATTTAATTAATCCCATAAAATAATTATCACAAAAATACGGGGTATTACATTTGTCTCTTCTCGAACAACAACAACACCTTCAATCAAAGGTGCTGCCTCTTCTTGAATAACAACAACTTCAATCAAAGGTGATATCTCTTCTCGAACAACAACAACCCCTTTAATCAAAGGTGCTGCCTCTTTTGGGGCAACATGGGGCTTCTTGATGACCTCCTTAACAGTTGTGACTACTCCCAATGGAGTAACATCCTTTTTCTTAGTCCCTTCAGCCGGGACATCCTCTTTGCTCTTCTTTGCCCCATCAGCACCAGGGATAACCTTAGCAAATAGGTCAGGCATTCTCCTCTTCTTCGTCATCAGGTCAACAATAAAGGTACTCAAATCGGAGGAAGACTCTTCAGCAATTGAAGAAGATACTGGAACTTGCTCAAGATCAATCACTAGGGATGGACTAAGAGGATGGGCAATAAAAGAAGAAGTGGTATTCTTATATCTCAGTAAATAGGAAGCATCTCTCACGTGCTCCCTAGCAATTGATTAATGCAAACCTGAGATAAGTTTCAAATATTTTATATTAATATCACTCTCTTTTTGGGGTTTTCTCTTATTATCAACTGCAACATAAAAAAATACATGTCAGTGATACATTTTATCAAACAAAAATAGAGCTAATTGGAAAAACAAAACAACCTATCCCATTTCCATAAAGTGGACATTTGGGACCTTGGAATACATCTTTCCCCTTTAGATGGGGGTGTTGCCAAGTTTTCATCACAACCCCGTGTTCAAAATAATACCTATTAGCATCAGGGAGATTGACCACTAAAGCTCTCTTAGAAAACCTAGTTTTTAAATAAAAAATAGTGTCGTTGGTAACCCATTTATAATAGTACATATTTTTAGGAATTCCTAAACGAGTTCAATGAATTTGACTCAATCTATGTACGCCATTAACTACCCTCCATGTATTTGGAACTAATCTTGCAAGAACAATATCAAAATATTGGCAAAATTCCAAACACAGGGGATTAAGCGGGAAAGAAAAATCACATTCTGCTACAAAAATGGAGGGAAACCAATGTCCCTCAGCTAGAGAAAACAAATCAGAAGGGTAAGGAGGTTATTCTAAAATAACCCAAGAAGGAATCCCAAAATCAGCCATAAACTTATCCAATGATTCGATGAAGTAAACAATGATGGTTAAAACAAAGAAAGAAGAAAGAAGGGAGAAGTTCTTACAGAAAATTAAGAAATTAGGTAAGGCGAATGACAGAAAGAATGATTGTAAGAAGAAAAAGGGAGAAAACAAAGAGTTTGGAAATCTAAAAGAAAAAAGGTAGAAGACAATCTGATGCTGTCGTCTTTAAATACGCTTCCTTGGAAAATGGGAAAAGTAATGATCACATATGATGACAATTGCGTTTTCGACGGATAATCAAGGAAAAAGATGCAAGTACCCAAGAATTCACCAAAAATTCAAAATATTTACAAAATTTCCATTTCTCACTCAAAACTATTATGATATGTGGGAAATTTTACAAGTGTTGGAGGTTTTTAATCAAATAAGACAGGGTAAACATGCCCGAGAAACTTTTGGGTATAATATTCCACACTCTCATATCCAACTTCAATTGTGAAACATTGGGGGATTCTGTTGATACAAAAATTAGTCAGCTGCCATGGACCAATTATATGAAGACATGTGTTATCCTGCATGACACAAATGTAATTACTGAGTAACTTAAAGCACCGAGCTATTCAACATACCGAGCTACTCAGCGTACCGAGCATCTAGTCAGTAAGATCATATGACGAAGACATATTCAATGAACATTCTTACCATGTACAGATGTATATGTCTATTAAATAACGGCATATTGTCCATTCATACTGACAGCCCAATGGCTATAAATACTTTATAACACCCCCATAGCGGGGTAAGATATCATAAGAGAATGTAATCAAGATTAAGGCAAAACACCCAGCAATACAAGACATTGGACGTAGGCCATTTTATCAAGGCTGAACCACTTTAAAAATCCTTGGTCTTATTTCTTTATTCATACTTATCTGTGATTAATTAATTAGATCAAGTCTAGTTTTTTACATCAACAGTGATCTTCCACCGGTCACAAAACAATCTTCCATATTTATGATTAAATGTCATGCGTACTACAAATGAAGAGACTACTTTCAATAATTTATCCCATTCATGCTCCATCATTTTTTATAAATGCATTTTATTTATTCTAATAAGATCTATTGCATTCACAATATCTTGATCCGTCCGTTGTAGTGATTGCGATAAGTCATTAGTAATTCCCAAAATTTCTTTCATTAACTGCAATTTGAAACAAAATCAAAGCCTTCAAAAAGCTAATCATATCATATGCTTCTATACTCTGAGTACCTACATCACCATCAACTTGAACCACCTCAAGAACACCAATCACAGAAGAGAACAAATGATCTAAACTTAAAAGTGTACCATAATGTGAACCCCACCTCGTGTCCCCTGCCCATGTGAATGCTTCTTCTTGATTTAAACCACGACCCGTCTCCTGATCACCATTGTATATTCCTTCAAGTATATCATCATACTATTTCATCTGAAATATATCTCTACGCTTGCAAGATGCTCCAACAACATTAGACAAAATTGAAACTTTGAGAAAGAAAGAAGCAATTGCGTTATGATTGTTTACGACCGTTACCAATGCTAACTGTAGATGATGAGCACAACAATGAACGTAGTAAGATGAACTGTTTTCCCTTAAAATCAAAGTCTTCAGCCCATTGAACTCCCCTTTCATGTTGCTCGCCCCATCATAACCTTGCCCATGAATACTTGACATACTCAACCCATGTTTCAAGACAAGTGACTTAAGGCTTTCCTTAAGTGTTAAAGATTTAGTGTTATAGCCTTTTTTGTTCACATAACATAAAGTCATGGCCATTTGCTACTTCACAGAGATGTCACGGGACTCGTAACTAGTATGGAGACTACCTCATACCCAATATATTTAATTATGACTTTAGTGGTCAAATAGGCGACGACATTAATGAGCTCTTTATGAATTGATGTAGCTATCATTTGGTGATTTTGGGGGGCATTTTTTAAGATATCTTTGTTTATAGCTTCATTTTGGTCAGTAAGGAACTGTAAAAGTTGTAGAAAATTACCCCAGTTAGATGACCCCACAGATTCATCATGCCCTCGCATCGCCAAATCTTGGCTTAGTAAGTATATGAGGCAATCCAATGATGCAATCAGACGAATACGATAATCAACTCTTATCTTTTCGAAATTGTTAGACAAAGACACTTCGATGTGTTGATCTTGTTTCATCAAGTCATCACAATCATTCATGCATTTGTTATGAATACTTAAGTGGGGACCAATATGATATTTAAACATATGTTTCTTTTTCCAATTTGAAAAGCCTCCACTAACAAATACACCACCACTCCCTTGCCCCCTTGTATTTGGTCGGAACAAATATAAAAATAAACAAAATGCAGCCTCCTTCGTCGCACTATACTCTAGCCATCTCCCAAACTCCTCAAACCATGACGAAATAAATCTACGTCTATCATTTCCAATTTGTATCCATGGAAAATTATGATTTTTTGGCTGACAAGGGCCCCTAGTAAGATAGGCTCGACGAACTAACTCCATTTATTTAGAATCACCATATTTCGATATAGATTTCCTCAAACTGATATCCGATGGTAGTTCATCCAAATTGGCCCCAATATTTGGTGAGTGTTGAGATTGTGCAGTTTGTGCCACAATTTGGGGTAGATTGTCGAACTCCGTATTGGGAGATGATTGAACCCCAGCTTCATATACGGTTGGTGTGTTGTCTCCTCTTTTTTGTTTAAAAATTTTCTCCATTGATTCCCTATATTTATAAATTTAATTTAATTTCATATACATATAAACAACATACAAATTTACATATAAAATTAATTTCTCCATTCACATATAAATTTAATTTCACATTATAAATTTAATTTCATTTTAGTATAAATAATTTTAGTATAATTTCAGTATAAATATAATTTCACATATAAACAAATATACAAAAAATAAACAAATGATGAAATATACTTGGTCTGGTGGAGGAGATAGCAGGGGGCGGGTGGAGTGGAGCCTCGGAGGAGAGAGCAGCCGCTTGCAGGGGTGGAGGAGAGAGGCTGCGAGCGCAGGTGGAGAGGAGAGAGAGCAGGGCAGCTCCAATGCCCACTTATGGAGAGTAGGGCAACGGGTGGAGTGGAGAGAAGTGCAGGGTAGGCGACGCGGGCGGTGGAGAATAGGGTGGTGAGAGGCGGTGGAGAATAAAGTGAGAGAGATAGCGATGGACTCTTCAGAAAATAGGGTGAGTGAATGAGAGTTGAGAAAATAGGGTACGAGAAAAGAGAGAGCAACGGTTAATTTTTTTTTTAGTTTATTATAGATTTTCCCCTAAACTTTGAATATAATTACAAGTAACCTCCAGGTTTAATTTTTTACCAAAAAGCCCCTAATATATATATACTTTTTAAAATGAACTGGGGCGGCTGCCCCACTTCGACCTGAGGTGGATCTGCCCATGCCCACCAAGATCCTATATTCTTTTTGTATACATTGCGCAGGAGATATATTAATAATGAAGGAGAAAATGTCAAAAATGGGCTTCGGCATCGAAATGCCAATTCCCGATTAAAAATAGTGTTCATAGAAGAAAACTTTCCCTTCCTGGGGAGTAGGAGCTCAATCGGTCCTGCCATTGGATGAATATAATGCGATCAAGGAAAATATATATGTTCCCCTATTTGGTTGAGGATTCCTTAGAGAGAAAGGTAACTTCCCCTAGGGTCGGGACTATCCTAATTCTACGGACAAAAGGTTGAATCCACATAATGTATCTACTAATCGAGGACTCATTAGAGATGGACAATAAAAACTTGAAAAAATCTAGCAACATAAACACTTACAAACAATCAACAACATACGTAGTTAGATGTTGGTACCTAATGAAATGAAAAAAAATAAAAGTGAAGTAGCAGAATTTAATATAAACTGAAACAAAAAGTGCAATAGTGAAAAGAATTAAATCATGATTATAAAATTATAATATATTTTGATAATATATAAGAAGGAGAGAGGGGGACGAAGAGTAAAAATGGAAGATGAATAGTTAGAATGTAAGGATAGATAAAAGTATCATAGTTGTTTTAATGTGAGTGAGATATAATGAAGAGAAGATGAGATGCTAAGAGAAAGAAGGAGTTAAAAATTAAATATAGAAAGGGAGAGAGCTATAACCGGGTGCAATTATTTGAGAGAAATAAAAAGCCATGCAATAGTTGAGAGAAATCGTGGATAAATATGAGAATGGAATTAAAGGGAACAATATGGGAAGAACACTTATTTAAATGACTCACTTTGTTTTTATGCTTTTTAAGTAGTAGAGATAAGACTCCACGATGTCGTCCTGATGCGTCCAAGTTCTCTAAATCCTTTTTTGGGTATATTTTTCTAAAATATACTTTTATATGCACCATGTTTTTCTATTTATATCCCCGAATTTATATAACCCCATTTTTAGGTTGAGACCCTTTTAATCCCTCACTTATCGGTTTTTGATTAGAAAAATATAGATAAGTGGGCATCATTAGACCCAACAACCCTCTATCAGACAATACCCATAAACCCTAATTAAACCCATTTTCCATCCTCTTTCTCATCAACAAAATGAAGCCCGACGAAACCCATTTTCCATTATCTCTCTCATCTATGAAATAAATCCCAACAAACCCATTTTCTATCTCTCCCATCAATAAAAGGAAGCCATGTCCGACCATTGAATTATAGTGGTTGAGATGGTGGTGATAAATAAATCTCGAGTGAAAGGATACCCCAATTGTTATTTATCAACAAAATTTCTTGGTAATGAAATTAAGGTTGTTTAATGGAGTGAAAATTGTATGCCAATGAGGCAGAAGTTGATGTCAACTTTCACAAAAGTGTGAAAAACCCTAGTGTAATCTTTGCAAAAGGCAAAAGCTATAGCTACAGGGACGTTTGGGAGAACATATGTTTTTACTGCTTTGATTTGTCTGTTTGGAAGAGTTGTGTTATTTGATGGGTCTATGTGTTGAGAAAGTAGTGTTGTTTGATGATTTTTAGTACTTGCGGATTGTGTGCATCTATAGAGTCCAACTTCACAACATCTTTTGTGGGAAATAATCGGCGGGTACTAAATGTGGTAATTATGTCTTTTTAAAAAAAATTAAATATCTCTCTTTCTCAAACCAGGAATTGTAAAGAATTTATCACAATGTAAACAAAAACACCTTTTATAAATCGTTAGGAACTTCAGTTTAGAGCAACTACAATGGGGGAGAAAAATCCAAAAAAAGGGGTAAAGTTAGAGAATATATCACTAGATATATTGATACCAACTTTATTTATTCATATCAAATCCAAATGACTTCATACAAATATATGAAATATGTATCAATCAATGAGAATTATTGTTAGTCATATCAAACTTTTATTTTTCTTCATAAGAACAAATATTGTTCATATAAAGTGAACATAACTTCATACGAACAATAAATATGGATGGCCATTTAAGCCCGTCCACCATTGTGGAGTACACCCTCACAAAAGGTTAAAATGGCTTTAAAAATCAGAAAGTTACCTATCTAGAGCATCCATCAGTTGTTGGCAATTTAAAAAATGACAAGAAATAATCTCATAGTTAAAGAGAATTGACATGATAAGTCATACTTATACCCTGTTTTTTACACGAAGTTGTGCCATGTTGTGTTGATGTTAAATTTATGAGTTGCATTAGTCATGTAATAACGTCTTCATCCATCTTATCATGTTTATTTTTTGTTATTTGGTTTTAAAATATAAGAATAATGGCAGTCATGTCATATTATTTTTTAAGCACGTCGTCTTAATGTGAGATGAAAAAAAACTAATTCATGTCATGTTTGTTTGCAAAAAAAAAAAACTTATCGTAACTTGTTTGTATGAAAAATGACCTAAAAACATGAATTTCCCCCTAATGTTAACTAAGCGTGATAAAAAGAGAAAAACAATCTTATGCGAAAGCATTTACAAAATAGGGATATAGGATAAAGTTAAGAGAAAAATAATTTGTAATGTGTCAAATTAAAAGGGGGATAAGATACATATGTTATTATGATAGCTTAAACTTAAAAAAATTATAAGTGTAGTAATTGCTGCCAAAAATAAGTTAGACGAAAACCCTTTGTACGTGTTGAATATGGTGAGATGGATAAGAATATTATGTCTAAATTTATGAACGATGGACATCTTTACATTTGGTTCTGTATATATCTAAAAAGGCAGATATTAAGCACTTATGCATCAATTTAAAAAAAATGATTGAAAAAAAAAATCGTCACTTAAATGAGAGTAACATCCAAGATATTACTTTTATTCAAATTTGAAATATGTTCACCAAATCAATGGGTATATTTTACAATTGACACTTAAGTGTCGCTATGAAATTAATATGCAAATCAGATTACAAATCACTAGCTCCCCCTATGTAACCATTTGTAATTTCAAATAGCAAGTGATAATTCCTCTATTGAACAACATTTCATTTATAAGATACATGGAAAATCGAATTCGCACAAGAAACATGACCCTAATTGAATATGAATTCATTTTTCAATCATATGTGAAATTTACACTAAACACCATTAGTTGATTCACAACTTAGTAATGCATGTTGAAAAAAATGTGTGGAGTACTATCATTTTAAACAACTATGGTTCAACTTATAAGAAAAACCCAAGAGGTTAGTGTAGGTCGTAGACTTGACTCAATTACGACTAGTTTCTTTTCAGAATATAGGTTGCGAACAACTTAGGCCTAGGTCGAGGCCTTTTGAAGGTTGATGACATATTAGTAAACTTGGTACATTTTTTGGATATTGTGATGTTTTGGAGTCTTTAAGCTGAGGTCACAAAGGTGGTGAAGAATTTTATTTGAGGAAACACATTATGAGGATCCATGATATAGATCAATTAAGACAAAACTTGGGGAGCACGATTTCGATCTTCTAGCATGTCTAAGTCGATGATCTTTGAGAAAAATGGCTCTATTTTGGGAAAGCCGGGTTTCACCTTAATACTACAAATAAAAGATATTATCTCACATTTTTAGATTGATAACAACTAAAGATATATCCAGAGAGAAAGTGTGTGTAAGTACGTATGTATGAAAGTAATCGGAGGAGTTATTGTTTCTAGAAATAAGTCTTTTTAACGGAATATCAGAGACAAAAAAATAAGTTTATTGCCAAAGAAAGGCACTGCAAGATGCTTCATAAGAAAGCGTTCATTTTCATAACAAAGGATTATTAATGGACTTAGGGTAGAGTGTTATATATGAAGTCAAATTTGAGAGAAGTTCAAGGATGTGTGTAACACCCCTTATTTTCCTCATCCAGATACACCGAAGATAGGAGACGTCGAACAATTTATATCATTCTAAGCATTAATGAAGAACTAAAAAGATCACAATCGCAATAATAAATAATATAAAATGAGACGAAAAGATAAATGCAACTGGATAAATGAATAAAATAAATCTTACAATACAAGTCCTGAATAAAATTCCAATGAGAAAGAAGCAATTATGGAAACCCCGAAACCCATAAAATAAATAATTGAATGTATAAAGCCTAACTACAAATGAAATATAGTGTGAGGTAACTATATATCTCCTTCTATGATAACCAATTAAGACTGATCATACAATTGTTATGATCATCCCTCTTGTTTTAATTATGTAGCTAGTCTGACAAGTAATCTTGGTATATTTTGTGCATATCATATCGGCCCTGCCTGAATTGACACTCGGGGTATCTCACCTCACCTATATCAAGGTAATCATAATTGTACGTGACCATCATACTCTAGTCACAGCTAACAACGTAGGTACCTAAGCCCCACCATTACTCATGTACCTCATGTCACTCCTAACTCGCACTACAGTATAATATCATCACCAATATTAATATACAAAGGATAATACCAAATCATAGCATTCATATACCACAAAATGTCTAAATAGATTAAGTCCATCAATACAGACTAACTAATATCATACACAATTCCCACGTAAGCTTTACTCATCGTCAGGCTAACTATAATACTACCCAACATCCTAGTACATTGTACCCATCATTAGTCTAACTACTATGATATATGATATCCACACAACATAGCCCATAACTGACCTAGATACTCAATTATCTACTATTAAGCTCCACATAATTTCACTGCATAATCTCTGTCATAGCATAATATAATAATCATTAATGATTCGCTAAGTGTTATACATAAACAGACGCAATACCCATATACTACACCTTAAGCTATAAAGCAAATTTATCATAGTAATAACAGAATATAATATCCTTGTATAGATATGTCCATCGCTAAACTAGCTATACATATAAGTATAACACGAAGGAAACAATTCTTCGGGGACCTCTCGTGCCTCTATGGGGTCAATCCATAATAGGTGAGACTCTTAATGGATTCCATACAAAGACACAAAAGTGGGTAAATCACTATTCAATCAGAATAATGTGTGATCATATACCAAGATTACATGACAGATCAATATGTCTCCCTCTAGCAAGATGTTTGACTAATGATGTGTTGGACTGGGATATGGACCTAAATGCAACTTACATCATCATTCAAGGGAATAGTACTTTGTCCCATAAAATAATACCATCAAATACCCAATGATAGATTCCTCACAAGCATAATCTTATATATATATATATAAATTAATCCTCCATTACTTATATAGGATCATTATTTTAATATTATGACCAAAACCTTCTTGAAATCCACTAGGTCAAACCCTTAAATCTCAAACCCAAACCTCAACAAAATAGCAAAAATTTCACATCTTCAGCATACCCTATCAATTGGCCCTAGTGGACCCGATCTATTAGAAAATGGGACTTGATCGATTAACCCCTGATTCTGAATCCAAAATGATGTAATATTATATTTTTTTTGCCTAAATTTAAATTTTATCAATTTTCTTCATATCATATCATAACCAAAGACTTTCCTAACTTATAATTAGTCCCAAAACAACCCAAATACAATTTATAAGGGATTCTAAACACGTTTATAACAATATAGACCCATTGGCAAGGTTAAATCTATCATTACAAGGGCAAAATCATCAATTTCAACATGTTCTTCATATGAGTTTAATTTAATTAAGAATTCACTCAATTTATGACATGTTTAAATCATAATTCCTTAACCTAAACATGTGAATTATTATTCTAAATCATTCATACAACGAATCTATATGGGTCTAAGTATTAAATATAAATAAATCTAGCTTTTCCATGATTTATCATAAGATTTAATCTTAACACGTGGTTAAAATTAAATTTGATCATCATTAGAAGTTGATTATATAAAAGTTACAAGTAAAATGTAAAAAAACAAATTATTCTTACCTGAAATCCTAGCGTTGAATCTCCATTGATGAATCTCATTTGTTAGTGTTTCCTTAGTCCAATCCCCTCTCCCGCAGTTAGGGTTTTGGGCTCCTCTAACTTTATGATATGTTAATTCTAAAGGTTGAGAATAGATTTATCCTCTAACTCCTACAGGTCTCATATGCACCTAATTTAAGACCTCCAAATAAACCTAAA
Organism: Sambucus nigra; assembly: GCA_949130495.1. NCBI lineage: Eukaryota > Viridiplantae > Streptophyta > Magnoliopsida > Dipsacales > Adoxaceae > Sambucus > Sambucus nigra. Next base: position 136,313,964 of record OX422218.1, read on the forward strand.
ACTCTACCCATATGTTATCGAAATTTAGCTCAAAGGGTTACCTAACCCTGGGACCTAAATTAACGTGTTTCTAACACTAATTTGAGCCTTGAGACCCCCCCTAGAGCCCAGTTAAATGGTACACATCTTGAAATACAAAAACTTTCCAACTTAAATTTATCCTTAAACATAGACATGCACTTATTCAAATTAACCTCCCCATTATTTAATTACTTAAAATCATGGGGTATTACAACGTGATCATTTGTACTTAGTAATTGATCATAGAAATGATTATGAAATAATATATTCTCCTAAAACAAGCTCTTTTGTATCCATATCTTTGCATGTAAGTTAAGAATGAGATGTTTCCCTTTACTACATGCTTCAGTGGAAATAGGTATGTGCCTAAGGGTTCGAATTCAATTAATTAATTTCTTGATTAACTAACACGTAAAGCAAATTAAATCTTTTTTAATTTCAACTAATTTCTAATTTTATCAAATACAATATTTAGTCTCAATTGCATGTAGTTGGTCATTAACACCAAAAGGAAATAAATCAATCACATAAGGATTTAGATTTGAAACCCTCGAGGGGAAAATCACTATCGCCCGAACCCATAACAAGTACATTACAACTAAATTTTATGATTGCGGGATTTAACAAGGACTCATACACGACTTACATATACAACAAAAATAACTGCCACGATATCATTCCCTTACATTATACTCTTCTACCTCTACCTATACTAGCAATAGCCGGTCCTGTATAGGAATCAACTACAAACCTTGATGGCCTCAGTATCCACCGATCTCGATTTGGAACAATCAACCCACCCATAATATAACATTTTACCCTCTTCAATGTATAAGATATGAGGGGATTAGTAAACATTTAGTCTACTTTACTTACAAGGAGTTGACAAGACCTAGCAATTAAAAGAGGACTCTAACAAAACCAAATTAGGGTTTTGAAAAAAAATCTAGGCTTCGACAATTATAATACACATTCAAAGGTATTTTAAAAGTGTATTAGTTCAAGAGATGGATATAAATAGGCTTTTCAGGAATAATTTCCTCTTTCCAATCTGGGAGTCCTCGTTCAAATGAGAGCTCTCGATCGAGGGGTTCTCATTAAAAGTTTTAGTCGAGGGTATTTTTGGCAAATAGTGTGCCTTTGTTGGAAACAAACTTCAATCGAGGGATTCTCGTTTGAATTTTACTTTGATTGAGGTCCATTAAGTAAAAAATCAATTCTCATTCGAAGACTTCTTCGATTGAGGGTGATGTAGCATTACAACTCAATAGAGTAGAGAACAGATACTATGAATCAAATGTTTGTTCGAGAATTAAGCCAACACAAACTAAAAATCTAAGGGATTGTAAGACATATCCTTACAAATCTCTCCATTTGGATATTCCGGGACAAAACCAAAATTGAAAAAGATCCTAAAAAATTACTTGATAAAAAATGCCTGAACATCAATTTACCCATCCCAATTTCTTTGATATTCGATAGAGACGTATGGCTTGTTCAACCCATAGTACATCAACATAATGAGCACTCTATGTCCTATACACCTAAATACCTCGTGAACTACTAAAGATATAAAATATGTATATAAATTGACATGAATCATAAAATGCACTACATGTATTAAACTACTCCCTCCGAATCCTAAAATTTCTCCTCCATTTTGTCTCAAACAGACAAAGGAAGATATAAAACAAACAACAATCACAAATCGATAAAATTAATGAGATAATATACAACAAATAAAACATATACTTACTAAAATAAGTGATAAATATGCATGAAATATGAACATGGTAATGCATATATCAATAGAAAAACATCATATTCGTATCCCAACAACTAAAGTAAAAATCAAACCAAACCCAAGTGAATGACAAGTGTAAGTTAACATCAAATATATGAAATCCTACATGATTTATCTAATGAGAATAAGAAAGAATGCAAAACCCATAAAAGTTATGTTATACACTAAATATGTTACACCTTATTAGCTTCTCGGGAGGTGACACGTGCCCTCATTAGGGATAAATAATCTTCTCGGATATAGGTAATGTGGTCGGCTCAGGTATAAATGCGCTCGGCCCGACGATATAACTCACCATCTCATTATTGTTAGCACGATGTTAGTTAACATGATTTATTAACCCCCGTCAATGCCAACGTTACTCCAGTTATATCACGTGAGGTAATACCAGTAGTCATGTTTATCCCACCTTCACACGTGAAGAAGTTGTATAATATTCCACCATTATTTTGCTGTAACAAACTCATCATTATATGCCTCTTGGAATGTAAAAGGTGTATTGACCTGACCTATAAACGAACTCCACCTATACCACTACACTCTCTCTCTAACAACTATTTATAAATAGCACTGAATCCCACAAAATTAGGGATCTGAAAAATATTCTACTTAACGGCCATAAGGTAAACCCTAGAAAGATTCGAAGAGCTTGTAATCATTCCTTTCATTGTTACTACCCATTGAATACAAATAATTAACACTGCACCTGTGGGCGTATGCACTGCTTTGGGACAAACCATGATAACATATGGTTTCATTATTTGCCTCTCATCTCTGTTAATCTTCAAAATTTGCATGTTGGTAGCAATAATTTCTTTATCTGTTATTGTTTCTTATTAGTATATTATAACTAAGACCCAAAATCCATATGCCAATTTTAGACAACAATAGATTGACATCGTCTGTGGTAATCGACAAGCCATTTATTATTTCCTACCATTTTTTATCTACAAATCCAAATTTTGAGAAAGCACTCTAACTTGATTCCCCCCAATCTTTGTTTTGACATTCCATTTTTGTCCATAAACTCTAGGAAATGGCAAAAAACCTAGAGAATAGTCGTGCGATAGAGGCAAACCCACCCTTAATGCATGTTTGAATGGGTGACATAGAGGAAATTCTGATGAGCCTGGCTAAGGTTCAGGAGGCAATGTAGGAGTATGTGAAGAAATTGAGGTAGACGCTCCAAGATGGGCAGAGCAGGTCAGGATTAAAGTGTTTCACCCAAGCTGGAAGATAACACTTTGACAGGAGGGGTGGAATGTTACCTCCTGCCTACTACAAATATAGGTGACACCCTTAACAAGAATGAGCTCTAAAAAAACCAAGGAGGTTGAATTTATATTCACAAAATGACAGGAGTAGATCCAGGTACTCTAGATCGCATGATGACATGTCGTATTGCTAAAAAAAAAACTCATATCTTAGAATAATTGGTTATGATGATGAATAATCTTTCTCTAAGGAAAGGCCAAGCGTGTTGGAGAGGCTGAATAGAGGATCCACATTTGATTGTCTCAACCCACATAAAATGAAAGGGCGTCAATACAGATGGCCCCAAAAGCCTAGAGAACACATGTAAGAGCTAATGAGGTCCGTCACCAAGAGAACAAAATGCTCGATCAAATCTAGGATGAGCGTGCTAGGGTCAGACAGAGCCGAGCTGACTTCCAAGGAAGGGATATCATCTGAAAGCCAATGCAGATCAAGTAAGACCGTTGTAGTTATTGCCCTAAGGTATGACGGAAAAACCGACCCAATATTGCACGTGGAATAATATTAAGATGCCGCCAACATCAACTTAATCCCACACGAAATGCGTTGCCAAGAACTTTCTAGTACAATCACTGGGTCGGCACAGATCCACGCGAACCGATATCAAATTTCCAACAGTTTGTCGACCTCTTTGTCAAGAATTTATGTTTTGTGGCCCATCATAGTAATAGAGTGGCTCACCTACTCAATGTACGAAAGAATGCCGATGAAACCACTCGTGAGTTTTTCGCATGTTTTAATAGCCAAAAGATTAAAGTAATAGATTAAGATGAAAGGACTGCAATAAAAACATTGATAAGTGGATTGTTACTGGGGAAGTTGTATTGGGAACTGGAAGAAGATCCACCTAAAACTATGACGAAAATCCTAAGAGTGCCTATGCGAAGCATATGCTTGAAAAGGCGTTTTGATTTTTTTTTTAATATTTTTTAATTATAACTAGACTTGTAAAATAATAAAAGCAGAAATATAAGCTTAATTTGTATAAAAAAGCATAATCATAAACATTGAATCAGAATTATGAATAAAATAAAACATACCTTGAAATTTGAAATTATATTCGTATATTTCGTAGTCCTTTTTGTCCATATCACCCTATAACATGCAATTAAAATTAAAAACAGGTTAGTAAATAATATATTTCAAATATAATGTGAATGCAATCAAAATTTTAAAGTAAGTGACTAATAATTAAAAAGCATTAATATAAGAAGAAACACATATGTTAACAAAATAAAAAAGCATAAAAAAATGGCCCATTACAAAATGGAAAGAACACACTCGCTTCAGTGTATAATTTCTTAAAATTATACACTGCCTTCATTAACATTTTTATTAACTGTTGTCAACAAGAAGAGGAGAATTTTTTATTAATCGTTAACCTTCTTAACTATTGCCTTCACTGCATAAGAGGATAAATTATAAAATCGTTATAAACATTTCTTAACTATTACCTTCAGTGAATAAGAGGAGAATTTTTTTATTAAATGTCAGCCTTCTTAAACATTTGGTACAATAATATGGTAAACCAAGTAGAAATAATAAACAAGAGTTTTTCGATGTCGTATAGTAATATGGTAAACCAAATAGAAATAAGAAATAAGAAACATTTCGTACAACCTTAGTAAACATTTCATAAATCATAAACATTACAAACATTAATTTTTTTTATAAACATTACAATGTTTTGGGTTTTCGGCGAAATAATAAATCAAAAGAAAGGAATCAGAGGTAAACAAAGGAATAAAAAAACGTACCATAAATAAAAAATCAGAGGCAAAAGTCGACAAAAAGGTAGGAAATCAGAGTTCATAGGTAGGGTAAAGGCGATCAGAGAGTAGGAAATCAGAGGCCTGAGGGAGGTTTTAAGCTTTTCATTTTTGACTGGAGGTTTTAGGATTTTCGTTTTCGAAAAAATGAGTTTTGGGAAAATAGTGTATCATTTTGTTGTTAAAAGTTTTTTTTTATACAATTTTTTTTAAGTTTGTTAAGAATAGAGACCGGGGTACCTTTTTTTATATCTCTTTAATGAACTTAGTACATGAAAACAAATTAAAAACAGGTAAAATGACATCGTTTTCCATAAAAAATGCGCACATTGCGTGCCTCACGCTCGTTGACTACCTTAAAAATTGTTGACCAAGCATTTTGCCACGCATACCCCTTATGCGTTGCATTTCTAAAAGGCATCACGCATTTACGCACCTTTTTAAACACTGTTGAGGAGTCCATGGTCACCAAAGAATCAAGTCACACGAAGGCCAGCATCGACAAGAGTGTGGAAAAAAGAAATAGAAAGATAATAAATTTGATAAGCCAAAGAAGTACGACGATTACACCCCCTGACTATGGATGTTCACCACATACTCGAGGAAATTCGCAAGGATAAAACCTGAGATGGCCTGGGAAGCTAAAAACCCTGACAAATCAAAGGGATAAAAGCAAGTATTGTGAGTTCCATAAGGATCATGACCACAACATAGAGAACTGCGTAGCCCTAAAGAATGAGATTGAGATCCTGATTAGGCAGAGAAATCTTTTAGTTACATGGATAGAGGCGATCGAAATTATTATAGTGACAAGCAGAAATCCAGGAGATAATCATAAAACCCTTGTAGAAAAGCAGACGAGAAGAAAAGAGAAAGAGATGGAAATTCAGAGGATGATTCAGACCTTCCCAAAAAACCCAAGGAACCTATGCATGAGGTTCAAATGGTTATTTTTTAGGTGTAATTTTATTATAGGTGGAGATGTCGACGGTGGAGATGAACCAGCAAAGAGAAAGGCCTACCACAATGAGGTGAAAGCTCTCCTCATATCAGACAGATCAACCAGACAAGAGACGTAGATAATCACCCTAGAAAGTTAAACAAACATTTTTATAGTTGTTTGTTTTTCCAAGGATGATTTGTCCAAAATCTCGTATCCGCATAATGATCCTCTCATCATCATCATGATGGTGCATGAGAGCAAAGTAGCTATTATCCTAGTCGATACCGGCAACTCAGTTGATGTAGTATTTTATGACTACATTAATGGTCATAGACTGAGAGAGATTAAGCTGGAGGCCACTAATTGGTTTCTCCAGAGGTAAAGTTTACCCTCTGGCATGATTGAAATGGAAGTGGTGGTTGACACCTGATTGGCATGTCGGGCATAAAAGATACGCTTCTTCATCCTAGACAAGAACATTTATTCCGCATATAACATTATATTTGGCAAAGTAGGGTTGAAAAAGTTCGAAATCGTCCCCTCTACAGTGCACCAATGTTTGAAATTCCCCACTCATTATGGAGTTGGTGTAGTTAAAGGGAACAATGAGAAGCTAGATAATGTTATTATACCTCAACCAACTAGGAGGAATAGACAAAACTAATAAGTACCTATCAGATCAAAATGATGAATTTGTTAGACAAAGAGAACTTGGTCAAAGGGCATGTTGTAGAAGAAATTAAGTCAATTGTATTAGATGATGAGCACCCGAAGAGAACAGTTCAGATGAGCTCATCACTTGATACCGACCTCAAAAAATATTTGGTCGACTTTTTGAGGCAGTGAAAAAGTGGTTTTGTCTGGTGTCACGAAGGCATGACATGAATTGATCCAGATTTTATTTTTCATAGGTTGAGCATAGTCATAGATGCTAAGCCAGTCAAATAGATATGACATGTCTTTGACTAGGAGAAGAACACGGTTGTGGAGGAAGAAGTGCATAAATTAAAGAAGGAAAATTTTATAGAGGATGTCAGATATCCGAAATGGATCTCTAATGTGGTAATGGTCAGGAAGAAGAACAATAAGCAGTGAATGTGTGCCAATTTCACTAGCCTGAACAAAGTGTGTCTGAAATATCACTACCCAATTTGCTAGAAATGACCAGTTGATCGAGTCCACTTCAGAGCATGAGTTGCTCAATTTTATGGATGATTACTCATGATTCAACTAGATCAAGATAAAATTAGAAGATCAGGAAAATACCGCATTCATCGCTAATTGAGGTACCTACTGTTATACGGTAATGCCTTTAGGGCTCAAAAATGCTAGATCAATGTATCTAAGATTTATGATCAACGTATTTAAAGAATATCTTGCTCAGAATATAGAGGTGTACATTGATAACATGCTCACAAAGAGCAAAAAGGCAGCCGAATATATCAAAGATTTACAGCAGACTTTCAACTAGATGGAGAAACACCAGATGAAGCTCAACTTGATGAAGTGTGTCTTCGGAATGAAATAGGGTATGTTCCTGGGCTTCATAGCTAATCAAAGAGGAATTGAGGCCAATCCCGATAAAATTCAAGCACGGAACAATATGCAGTCCCTAGTGAACAAGAAATAAGTTCAAAGACTTATGGGACATGTAGTAGCACTGAATAGGTTTGTTTATAGAGCCACTGAAAAATTCCTTCCATTTTTTAAGGTGTTGTGAAATTTTTTTGAATGGAGCGACGAATGCGAAGCTTCAGTCCTGGAGTTAATATTTAGGGCTAGCACCGTGTCTTTCAAGAACAATTTTGGGTGAGAAGATTTATCTGTACTTGGCCGTATCAGAATATGCAGTCAGTTCGGCTCTAGTCCAATAAGAAGAAGGGGTACAAAGGCATGTGTATTAAACTAATAAGTCATACCACTCATTATAAATCCAGTTTCCTAGGTTGGAGAAATTATCTCGGGCCCTGATTGAAGCCTCTAGAAGGATGTAGCCATACCAAACCCATATCATTATTGTCTATACAAACCTCCCTTTACACCACGTCATTCATAAACCTAAGAAATTAGGCACAATGATGGCTTAGGCCGTGTAATTAAGAGAGTATGACATCTAAAACAAACCAAGAATGGTAATCAAGGGTCAGAATGTGGTAGATTGTATCGCTGAATTCACTTACGAAGAAAAACCAATCGAGAAGATTTCTATGAAAGAGAGATCGACAACAAAAGTAGCAAAGTAGACCTTTGTGGAGGAGATCTTAACCTTAAATAAGATCGAGAATACTTCTTAAAAAGAAAGCTCATCGATTTAACTAAACATGTACACTTCGAGAGAGAGCTCACAATTTCAACCAAATGAGCAGACTCGTGTGAAAAATATCTCGACCATTAATTCGGCCGAATAAACCACTGATGCACCAGAGTCATCGACCAAACAAGAAGAAATTTATCATGACTTGAAAAAAATGAAAAAATTATTCACACGTGGAAATTTGATAGAAGGATATTTCAAAGAGGATCTCCATGACTGGAAAATATTTGTGGACAACTTATCTTATACCATCGGTAGTGGAGCGGGTTTAATAATTACGACACCAAATGACATCGATGTGGAGTATGCCTTTAGATTCAAATTTAAGTCCTCCAATAATGATGCAGAATACAAAGCGCTCATAGTTGGGTTTGGGCTGGCATCATCCTTGGCTCGAAATATATATTGGGACACAACGACTCTCATCTTATAGTAAATCAATTAGTGGGATTTATGAAGCAAGAGAGGAGCCTATAATGAAATACTTGGACAAAACCAAGTGGTGGTTTACAAACAAAAATAAATGAACCGATCCATTCTAGATCGATCCGACCAGAAATAAAAAGAACCGATACGGATTCAAACCAGACCAAACCGAATGAGGATCGGACCGATTCGACTGTCGAATTTTGATTTTTTATTCTTCCTCTAATGGAAAGTCCTAGTTCAGCTAAAACTCTTGACGTCTTGTAGGGTATTTAATCCCGAGTTATTATCATTTTTACAAATGAAGAATTTATCTAATTTTCCATTCTTTTCAGAAAAACCCTAGGCGAAGATAGATTGAAAATTTTATTCCAAGATTGAAGATTGTTCAGATTTCTATGATTACAAGTAGTTTTAATTGATGCTTTCAGTGCTTTGGTAACATATTTGATTGCTTTCTTCTATTTAATCTTCTTTCTACATCATTCTTCAATTCTCACTTAGGGTAATCATGATTTCCTGCATATCAAAAATCGTTTTCATTAGTTTCAGCATGTTAGGCTAGATTTTTTAAGGTCGGGATGCATGAACCCAACCCGATGTGGTAGTTTTATGTGTATAAAAGTAATCCTCTAAATTTAATGTTTTGATTATGAATGTATTGCATAGAAACGTGACAATTGTAGATCTTTGGTTCTCGTTTGCTTCAGGGTAATCGGGATGCTTCAGAATGCAATTCGAGTGTAACAATCGCAATACTGATTTACTCATCCTCTGATTAAGTATAGTGCGGGATTGAACCTCATATACGTAATGCTTGGGAGTACTAAATTCTGGGTCTAATTAATCATTTAAAGTTACGATTAGTTTTATACCATCAATACACTAGGGTTGGGTGATTGTATTTCCGTCCTGTTTTTCTCATCATATAGTTCGAGTTTTAAATCATTCATCATTAGTATTTTAGTTAATTTAGAATAGTTTCATTTCTTTCATAATTTCACAATTGCATACAGTTATAGTCAGTTCTCAAATCAAATCACCTTTTCCTTTTTCCTTTAGAGTCAGAGTTAGGATTCTCTCGTCGATCCAACGTCGTTACAACTCCGTTGTCCTATTTTCCTATGGATATGATCCCGAATTATCAGGTTTATTACTAACGCGAGAGGCTTGCACTTGATCCTAGAGATAACGCACATTAGAGACACTTTCTGAGCGCATTGTCACTCCGGGATGCATTTTACTCTTGTACAATGCAGGGCAATTTCTCTTTAGGAATGGGATGATCCAGATACTTCCCACTTATGATGGAATGGATTCAGAGAAGCCATATGCCCACATCATGGAATTTGAGGAGGCGTGCGAGACTCTCAGTGATCAAACTTGCACAAAAGATGTGCTCCACCTTAAACTCTTTCCATTCTCGCTAAAGGATAAGGCTAAGACCTGGATATGGTCTTTACCTCCAAATTCGATTTAATCATAGAACGAGCTACAATCCAAATTTCTCAAGAAGTTTTTTCCTCCACATCGAACAAATTCCATCAAGGCTCAAATTCAAACTTTTCAACAATTAGAAAAAGAGTCATTCGATCAATGCTACAAGAGTTTTAATGAGTTAATTGCTTCGTGTCCCCATCATGGTGTTGATAAAATGCAAATCATTTCCTTTATCCATAATGGGCTGAACATCAATTCCAAGCAACTTGTTGAAACCATGGGTAGTGGTCCGTTTGTCTACTTATACGCCCACGATGTTGAGCTTCACTTGAGGTATGTCACCGAGACTACCCAATCCTGGGATACATCTGACCCTAATGCTCAAAATAGAAATCGTCAAGTGACCACCAATACATCGTTGTTCGGCCTATTTCATGTAGAAAATAATTCCATGATGGACAGTCGACTCGATATACTTGAGAAAGGACTGCGAGACCTACGTGAGGTATATGGAAGAGAACCAACTGGATCCATCTAAAACCCCATCGAGAAGGTGTGTGAGATTTGTGAGGCGGGTCATTCAATTGAGGAATGCCCGACTATACCTTCCTACAAAGTGATGCTTCAAGAACAAGTAAGTGGTATAGGAGGATTCAAGGGTAATTTTAGTGCACCGCACGAGAATTTTTACAACCCTTCATGGAAAAACCACCCTAGTTTTAGCTATGGGAAATAATATGCTGCGATGAATCCTAATTCACACATTGCCCCTCCTCCACCACCGCACTTTCAACAAGCTCCACACATGCAAGGACGTGTGCAAGAACCACCACCTCAAGGATCATATATCACTCCACCACGAAGAAATCTCGAGGATACGATCAACCACTTTATCAGTAACCAAACTGCAACTAATGCTAGGCATGAGTGCATGATCAACGACATGAATGTGAACATTTCACAATTACAATCATCGTTGAGTATCCAAGAGAAAGGCAAGTTTCCTGCCCAGGGCCAAAGACCGCCCCAAGGTCAAACTAGTGTTATCTATACCTCTATTGAACATCAAGAGAAATGTCAAGCAGTGACCACTCTTCGTAGTGGGAGAGTTGTTGATTTATCACCTCCCCCACACGACACAATGAAAGATAAGGAGATTTCACCCATCTCAAAAGAGGCCGAAGATGTCCCTTTGAATGAGAGTGATAAAGAAGATACTAGTGAGCCCGAGGTAGTAGTGAAACCACCCATCACGACAACGTTTCCTCAAAAGTTGATTCCTTACCACAAAGGAACCCCCGTGATGAAGTGCTAGACGTGCTAAAGTAAGTAAAGTTAAATTTGCCTTTCCTCGATGCCATTAAGCAAATTCCATCTTATGCAAAAGTAATCAAAGACTTGCTAACAGTGAAGAGGAAAATGAAGGTAAAGAAAAATATATTTCTAGCATAGAACGTGAGCTCCATTCTACTTAACGATTTCCCGCCTAAATTTAAAAATCCCGGTGCACCCACCATTTTCTGCATCATTGGAGAAAATAAAATTGAAAAAGCCTTACTTGACTTGGGAGCAAGTGTCAATATCCTCCCTTATTCCATCTATAGGCAACTTGATTTGGGCGACCTCAATCCCACAAGGATCACTCTCCAATTAGCGGATCAAACTTTGAAGATCCCACGAGGTGTAGTTGAGGACGTGATCGTCCAAGTTGACACTTTCTACTTCCCGATAGACTTTGTCATTTGGGACACGGAGCCTTCCTTCGCCTCGAGAAATCATGTTCCCATAATTCTTGGGTGCCCATTCTTAGCTACGGGTAATGATATTATCAACACTCGGAATGGGCAGATGCAACTCACTTTTGGGAACATGACCTTAGAAACTAACATCTTCTATATAGCCCAACATACGGAGGAAGAAGATGATCTTCACGCGGTGAGCTTCATAGATAAGATCGTAGAGGAGTACTTTGAGGAAAATTATTATGGAGATGCCCTAGGCTCCAGTTTATTATCGAGACACGAGAGTGAGGGGACGTACACCGAATTTTAGAGGGAAGTTGAGGAGTTGGGAGAGTTGCTTGATAAGAGAGTGTCGGACGAGGACGCGAGAGATGTAAGTTGGGTTTTCATATTTAAGGAGTTACCACCGAGGGATACACGCATGGTTCCCTCCAACAAAAAATTTCCAACCCTCGAATTAAAGAAACTCCCCTCCCATATTAAATATGCATACCTAGGAAAGGATGAGACATTTCCCGTTGTTGTCTCCTCTAGCCTGGACGAAGAGTAGGAGAGTAAATAGTTAAAAATTCTGAGAAAGCACCAAGGTACTTTTGGTTGGTGCATTGCTAATTTAAAAGGGATAAGTCCTTTGATTTCCACCCACAAGATCCATCTCGAAGAGGACGTCAAACCCTCGAGAGAAATGCAAAGAAGGCTAAACCCTAATATGAAAGAAGTGGTGAGGACTAAAATAATTACGCTATTGGATGCCGGGATTATCTACCCAATCTCGAATAGCAAGTGGGTGAGCCCTATTCAGGTTGTCCCAAAGAAGTCGGGCATGACAGTGATTGAGAATGCTAAGGGGGAGCTAGTCCCCCAATGTACCACCACCGGGTGGCGCATTTGTATTGATTACCGGAAACTCAATGGGGGAACTAGGAAAGACCATTTCCCTTTGCCATTTATTGATTAGATGCTTGAGAGAGTAGCGGTCCACCCTTACTATTGCTTCCTTGATAGTTATTTCGGATATAACCAAATTGAGGTGGATGTACTTGACTAGGAGAAAACAACCTTCACTTGCCCTTTTGGTACATTTGCCTACAAACATATGCCATTCGGCTTGTGTAATGCACCCACGACCTTTCAAAGGTGCATGTTGAGCTTATTTAGCAACATGGTCGAGAGAGGACTGGAAGTGTTCATGGACAATTTCAGCGTTTTTGTCAACTTATTCGATCTTTGTCTGGCAAAGCTGGAAAAAGTACTTGCTCGGTGTGTGGAAAAGAACTTAGTACTGAATTGGGAGAAATGCCATTTCATGGTTACTGAAGGAATAGTTCTAGGACATATAGTTTCATCCAAAGGGATAGAAGTTGATAGGGCTAAGATAGATGTCATAGCCGATATTCCCCCACCAATATTGCTCAAAGACGTGCTCTCCTTCTTGGGCCACGCAGGGTTTTATCGAAGGTTCATTAAGGACTTTAGAGCCATCGCTAGACCCTTAAGCAACCTACTCATGAAGTACACCCCATTTGAGTGGACGGAAGCATGCCAAAGCGCTTTTGAAAAACTGAAAACCATGCTTGTGTCCGCTCCCATCATGCAAGTTCCGGATTGGTCTTTACCATTCGAACTTATGTGTGATGCTAGTGATTATGCGATAGGGGCTATTTTGGTCCAAAGAAACAACAAAAAGGCTCACGTCATCTACTACGCTAGCCTGACTCTTACGGAACCACAACTCAATTACTCTACTACAGAGAAGGAGTTGCTAGCGGTAGTCTTTTCCCTTGATAAATTTCGATCCTACCTTATCGGTTCTCCCATTACTTGCTTCACCGACCACGCGGCATTGAAATACCTACTTGCAAAGAAATATGCAAAGCCGTACCTCATAAGGTGGATCCCACTCCTACAAGAGTTTAATCTCTACATTAAAGATAAGAAAGGAGTAGAAAATGTCATTGCCGACCACTTATCACGGCTTTCGTCCGACGTGCCTAGTGATCCCATACCCATATACGAATACTTTTCGAATGAGAAACTCTTTGACACCTCTCCTTTGCCCTGGTTTGCGGACATAGTGAACTATCTTGTCACGGGAGCCGTCCCTCTCGATTCGATACTGCAAGATAAGAAGAGGTTTATTGCTTGGTTGCGCATGTTTTTCTATGACGATCCCTTCATGTTTAAATATTGTGCCGACCAAATCATCTGACAATGCATACCGGATGACGAGATTCCCAAAGTCATCCATTTTTGTCATTCGAAAGGTTGTGGAGGCCACTTTTCGATGAAAAAGACGGTCGCTAAGATCCTTCAATGCGTCCTCTATTGGCCCACAATATTTCGGGATGTGAACAATGCATGTACATCTTGCAATAGGTGCCAAAGGATGGGAGATATTACCTGACGAGACATGATTCCATTAACCCCGATACTCATTATTGACATCTTTGATTGTTGGGGTATTGACTTCATGGGCCCTTTCCCCCCATCCTTTGGTTTCCTATACATCCTTGTTGAGGTCGACTACGTTTCCAAATGGGTGGAAGCTATATCTACCAAGACAAATGACAACAAAGTGGTGATCAAGTTCCTACAGGAACACATACTTTCCCGCTTCGGTGCTCCGAAAGCGATAATCAACGATAATGGCACACACTTTTGCAATAGGCCATTCGAGAAGCTCATGAGAAAGTATGGCGTCGTTCACAAGGTTGGAATGACTTATCACCCATAAACGAATGGGCAGGCCGAACTAGCAAATTGGGAAATTAAGAATATTCTCGAAAAGACCGTCAATTCTACCCGAAAAGATTGGTCACTTAGATTGAACGATTCTCTATGGGCCTATCGTACCGCATACAAAAAGTCGCTCGGCATGTCCCCTTTTCGCTTTGTGTATGGAAAACCTTTCCATCTTCTCGTGGAATTAGAGCACAAAGCGTATTGGGCGATTAACGAATTGAACTATGGCATGGATAAGGTTGGTGAAGCTCGTAAGCTTCAATTAAATGAGTTAGAAGAGATACGAAATGATGCGTATGAGAACGTAAAAGTTTCCAAAGAAAGGATGAAACTCGCTCACGATAACATCATTCGACGCAAAGAGTTTCTTCCCGGACAAAAAGTGTTTCTCTATAAATCTCGGCTTCATCTCTTTCCGGGCAAGTTGCGGTCACAATGGTCTGGACCATTCGTTGTGAAGAATGTTTTACCTCACGGAGCTGTTGAGTTAGACGATTTGAAAGGGGGAAATACGTTCAAAGTAAATGGACAACGCCTAAAGCCATACCTGTAGGCGTGTGTGGAAGAAGTCAACAACGTTTGGTTATCAAACCCAGTTTATGGGGTAAAGTGAGCTGCTACAGTGAGGTCGTCGCACCCCCGACGCAAATGGGGTGAATCTTGTGTATAGTAGACGAGATTCATGTGAGTAGTGAGAGTCCCTAGGATTAGGGTACAATAAGGTGAGAGAATTCACATGTTTCGGGAAATTGAGTCAAATTCCATTGATCATAGGAATCGAGAGGGTGTTGAGCCAAAATTGATAGGGAGCATGCTGAGAATTGAAAACTTTCGGAGAAGAGCGATCACAATTAAGTTAGGGGTAGAAATCCAGCTCAATGCAAGAACCGAACCGGTTCTTTTATTTTTGCGTCGAATCGGTCCGGACCGGATCAGTTCATTTATTTTACAACCGGATCGATCCAGTGATTAAAAAGCTCAAAAATTAAAAGGACCAGATCGGTCCAGTCCGATCCTGTACCAGCCGGATCGGTCTAGTTTCTGCAGTCTTTCCCCTTTCCCTAGGTGAACCCCCCTTTTCCCCAATCCCTTCCCTTCCCTCCAAATTCGTCCCACCATACCCAACCCTTCAATTTCCCTCCCAAATACATCCCCTCTTTCCCTCCAAACCCTTTCCCTCCATTTACAAAACCTTACCCACCCCTCACCTATAAATACACACCCAAATCCTTTATTTTCACCCACACCTTCAACTGCATCACTCCTCTCTTCTCTCTACCTATGTTTTTTAAAGGAACCTCTCCTTGTCATAATGGCCCACTGACCTGCCCCAGTCAAATACGAATCCACTGAAATCTTACCCTCCGGCTATGGTGAATTTCGTTCCCTCCAAGAAGAGCGTTAGTGCAACCATTTCTTTGGTTCGGATCGCAAACTCCACATGGAGCGTGTAGTCCAGTGGGCAGGTCTGCCGAATTCCGTCATCGCACTCTTCATGTCTAGGGGTTGGTGTCATTTCCTTAATGAACCGTACAAAGCAGTTTGGGCCACCGAAGTACGATCTTTCTATAGATCCCTGGTTCGCACGAGCCAATTCGAGTCCCAAGCCTATGTCAATGGTACCGTCATCCCTTTTTCTTTGGCCCTTCTCACTACCAAGTTGGGAGAATATGACGTTCCCGATGTTCAAGACACCACATGCCCAAGGAATGTCACCTCGGTAGTTAAGGAACTGATTATGGAGCGAATTTCCCCCGACGTTGCATGGAGGGGGAGACTATCGTTGTTGGCCGACTTAACGAGAAAGCATGCCTCACATTCCAAATTGTGTGTGCTAACATTTTGCAAACATCCAATGATTTCGCAATGTGTCCCCGTCAAGCCACATTGACATACCACCTCTTCGATCCCAACACTCTAATTAACCTGGCTCGCACCCTATACATTGACATTCTCGTCGTAGCCATGGATGAGAAAGGTACAACACCACTTCCATATGCACGCCTGATTACCTCCATTCTCAAAGATGCTGGCATTGAAGCTCCGCTAGACCATACTCGCCTCCCCGGTCCCTTTGGATAGGGAACCCGCACTAGGAGCGCCAGACAACTGGCCATCATTAGGGCAAGGCGCGGAAGTGATGACGAGGATGATGTTGCCTCGAGTGAGGAAGTGGAAGAAGAAGAGGCAGCTGCCGATGTGGAGATGGGAGAAGTGGGAGTAGATGAAGAGTCGGCCGAAAAAGTAGACGACCCAGATGTTTAATGGGCGGGTAGTGAACTCACAAATCGTATGTCGGCCCTTGAGACGAGATTCAACAACCTTATGACCGACTACCGCCGTAACACAAGCATGATGTTTCGTTTCCAAGTGGACTTGTACCGATGCCAAGGGGATCCCAACGAGCCATTGCCATCCTACTTTCATAACCCTTATGGCCCCGACGCGCCTAGATCTTCCCACCCACCACCCCAGTGAAACTTTATTTTTTTGTGGAAGTTTTTTAGTTGTTTCCCTTGTTGATATGGTTGTATGAGTTTTCCTATTATTGTACCACAGTCCTGTTACATGAAAATCTGTATTTTCTCCATTTGTTTGTTTTATTTATCGCACTTCTTATTTTGCCTTGTTTAGCCTTTCGTCCTTTTTGCTTGAGGACAATACAAAAGTCTAAGTTGGGGGGGGGGGGGGGGTGACAAGTGCGTATTTCTAAAACTTCACAAATTTTCAAAAATGCCCCAAAATTTCAAAAAAATGATAAAACTTTGAAAAATCCAAAAATATTTTTTGTTCAAAATAAATAAAAATTGGAATTCAAAATTTTCAAAAATATCATTAAAAGTCGGTTTAAAGTCTCAAGTTATAAAATTCAAAACAAACAAAGCCGAAATTAACAAAAGATGGAAATTGAGGGAACGTAGGCGACTTAACGAATAAGTGTGGAGATTAACAAACCCGGTGAGATTCGAGCCTTTCCTCTTTGTGAAGTTTATAAATCAATTCGAGTTAATTGTTAACTCAAAGTTCTTTTCAGCGCCTAAAAAGTCATCAAGGATCTCAATCCTTTCATTTTGATAGGTTATGCAAAATGTGTGTGATATTACCTCGAAAAATGCGCTACAAATCTCTAAATTAAGTTCATCTTGAAATGGATATGGTAAATTAATAATTAATTCGGACAATGAAGTAGGCCCTTGTTTGTTACCTGATTAGGCACATATTCTTCATATTTATCCCCTTAATTTCGGTATTTTTATTATCTCTTGCAGTGTAAATAGCTTGAATTTGTCTCGTATTTATGCTACTAAGCTCTTTTGGAAAGTATTCCGTGTTTTGTGTATTTCTCATGTGCTTTATTGGTATTTCATGCAAGTTAGTGCGGAGGAGAACTCAAAACAGTGAAAGAAAGCAAGAAATGTGAAGTTCAAGGGCATTTTTGTAATTTTTGAGCCTTAGTCCGAAGGTGGGTCCAATTGTAAAGTTGAAGATATTCTAATTACAAGAACACTGGAAAAAACGACGCCTCAATCCGAGCTACGGTGTAGAAGTTACAAGATAATGAAGAGTCATTTTCAGAAATGAAGAGTCATTTTCAGAACTGAAGAGTCAAAACTCTTGAAATTTCTTGTTTAATTCATTTTTACTAGTTTTAAAACGTGGGGAGTCAAGGGAAGAGTCTCATTTAGGTATTATAAAAAGGGAAAAACATGGAGAGGCATGGGAAAGTCGAATTTTAAGAGAAAAAGTCAGATTTTAGAGAGTTTTCTTAGTTTTTCTTTACATAGACAATTTCATAAACCCTAGTTCGTAAGTTTGAGGAATAAGGAGAATTCTGGATTCAATTTCATCTCTTTTCCCTACTGCTGATTACAAGTATCAAATTCCATTCTCTTATTTTATCTCAATTCTATTTTCAATTCAATTATCACTTGTTTTGTAATTTTTGTTTTTACAATGTTTCTTAGATCCACAATTACATGCATTGTTGTGAATTTGTTTTCTCATAAAACCATGTCTAGCTAAATTTTCAAGGGTTGGGGTACATGAACTCATTTCGAGGAAAATTACCCACGTAGAAAATAGGGGGTAAATTAGAATATTGACCAAATCGTGTATGGAAATTATACAAACATATTCGATCTTTTAATCTCTCTTGCCCTAGGTACCTAGGATGTTTAAGAACACTATGCAAGTATAATTGTCTATTCACCGCTTTGTATTTACCTTTGATTTCATATTATGCGGACTAGTTTCCTAATATATGTAATGCTTAGGATCTATAAAGACTGGATTTAGTCAAAATTTTAATTTACAGTTCTAGTATTCTATATGATAATTTACTAAGGTTTGAGGGATTGTAATCCACCATATTTTCTCTCATTTTCAAATCTAATTTTTTTCAATTCTTAGTGTTTTTGTGCACTTTTTATTTCATCACCAATTGGAGATTTCAACCATCAATCATCTTTCTTTTGAGAAACCATTTGAAGGATAAATAAATTTTCTTACATAATTCTCAATTGCCAATTTCTGATCCTTGTGGAGACGATCCCGACTTGTCGAATTATTACTAACGCGACAGGCTTGCACTTGAGCCTAGAGAAAATGCACTTTTGAGACAAATTCATAGTGTGGAGAATAACAATTGACGAAAACCCTATTGCCGAAGCTAGTTCTGAAAATTTGCACACCATCGATTCTCCACACTTTTGGGTTCCACCTCCTTCGCCTAATAATTCAATCACAAGTCGTTCTTTGAGTCAAACTCCGAGTGTGAATTCTGAATATTTTGGTAGCAATATGTGTGTGCACGAAAGTGTTGGTGATGGTGCTGGAGAGGAACAGATTCCATATCTCCCCATGAAAGATCTTTTATTTCCGGAACGAACCGTTACCCCTGGTTGCATTTTACTCCCGTATAATGCCGGTCAGTTCCACTTTCGAAATGGAATGGTCCAAATTCTACCTACATTTCATGGGATGGATTCTGAAAAACCATATGTCCATATTAGAGAGTTCGAGGAAGCATGTGAGACGTTTGGAGACCAAACTTCCCCACAAGATGTTATCCGGTTAAAGCTTTTCCCTTTTTCCTTAAAGGATAAAGCTAAGACTTGGCTATGGTCACTACCTTCGAATTCTGTTTTATCCTGGCGAGATACGCAAACTAAGTTCCTATCCAAGTTCTTTCCACAACACAAAACCAACTCTGTCAAAGCTCAAATACAAGCTTTTCGGCAAAATGAGAACGAAGCTTTTGACAAGTGTTGGGAAAGATTTCAGGATTTAGTTAGTGCTTGACCACATCATGGATTCGAAAAATAGCATCTTATTTCATTTTTCCATCAAGGGCTTACCTTAGCGTCTAAACAACTTGTTCAGACAATGTGCGAAAGACCCTTCTGGGAGTTAGACTCGAGCGATGCTGAGGCACATCTGAAATGCGTAATAGAGACTACGCAAGCATGGGATGTTTCTGACCCAAATAGTCAAAATAAAAATCGACAAGTGTCCAACTCGTCTTCTGCGTCCGGTATTTATCACTTGGAAAAAGACATTTTGTTAGATCATAAATTTGACCAATTGGAAAATAATTTCAGAGACATACTGGAAGTTCGATTAAAAGAAGTCATTAGGCCCGTATAAGCAGGAAAGGAGAAAGTGTGTGCCATTTGTACTGCTGGTCATTCTACCAAAGGATTTCCTACAATCCCTGCATACAAGGCAATGTACACTGAGTAAGTAGAAGCGATAGGATGGTTTCGAGGTAATTTTAATGTATCGCAAGGGAATACATAAAATCAATCTTGGAGGAATCATCCTGGGTTCAACTATGGACAACCACAAGGTGGGATGGCTCCTAATCCACATGTGGCTTTGCCACCACCCCCACCGTAATTTCAACAAATGCCTCCTTCAATGCCAAACCCTATGCAGGTACCATCTCCTGGTCCGTATGTTACTCCACCTAGGCGATTCCTTGAAGATAATTTGGATCAACTTATCCAATCTCAAAAGGAGAGCAATGCTAAGTATGTTCGAATGTTCATAGAGCTTCATACTAGCATCTCTAGGTTGTAATCTGCATTGAATACTCAGGAGAAGGGTAAATTTCCAGCTCAAGGTGAAAGACCCCCTCTTCAAGGACAAACTACGGTGAGCTCCACATCATCGGATTCGCCAGAACAATGTCAAGTTGTCACTACTCTACGTAGTGGTCGCATAATTGATCCAACACCATCACCTCTTAAGGAATCTAAATCTAAAGAAGCTTCGGAATCTGAGGAGACCCCATTGCATATGGAAGATAAGGATGAAGGAGTTGAACCTGAAGTTGAAGTAAAACTTCCCACTGCTGCTCCATTTCCTCAACGCTTGGCACCACCCAAAAAGGGGGCTTCGCGTACGGAAGTGTTAGATGTTCTGAATCAAGTGAAGTTGAACTTGCTGTTTCTAGATGCTATCCAACAAATTCCAGCATATGCCAAAGTCATCAAAGATCTTTTTACTATCAAACGACGGCTCAAGGTGAAGAAGAATGTCTTTTTGGCACAAAATGTGAGCTCGGTCCTTCTTAATGATCTTCCACCAAAATTCAAGGATCCTGGTGCACCTACAATTTCGTGTGTTATAGGAGAGAGTAGAGTTACAAAAATCTTTGCTTAACCTAGGTGAGAGTGTGAACATCCTTCCATACTCTATCTATAAGCAGCTTGATTTAGGTGATCTTAAACCTACCCGAATCACTCTACAGTTAGAAGATCGAACAGTGAAAGTGCCTCATGGGGTTGTGGAGGATGTGATAGCTCAAGTGGACACGCTCTACTTCCATGTTGATTTTGTCATCTGGGACACAGAGCCTTCTCCCCATTCGAGAAATCATGTTCCCATAATTTTGGGTCGTCCATTTTTAGCTACGGATAATGCTTTGATTAATACACGTAATGGGCAAATGCAACTCACTTTTGGAAACATGACTCTCGAGACCAATATTTTCAATGTTGTTAACCAAATGGGTGATGAGGATGAAATTTATGAGGTTGATCTTATTGAAGAAGTGGTGGATGAGCACGTACAGAGGATCATAGGTGGAGATGCACTGGAAGTTTGTTTGGTGCAAGGTGTTGAGAATAAGAGTTCTTATACTAAGTTTGAGCGTGAAGTGGAGGAGTTAGGAGCTTAGTTACAAGAAGAAGTGAATTTTGAGAAGTTGAGAGATGTTGAGTGGATTTCTAGATTTAAGGAATTACCCCCGAGGGAGTCACTCATGATTCCCTCTGAAGATAGATTTCCTAGTCTCGAGTTAAAGAAACTAAACTCTTATGTAAAATATGCTTTTCTGGGAGAAGATGATACATTTCCTGTTGTTATTTCTTCCAGTTTAAAAAAAGAGCAAGAGGACATGTTGTTGAATGTGTTGAGGAAGCATAGAAGTGAATTTGGTTGGACTATAGTAGATTTGAAAGGTATAAGTCCCTTGATTTTTACCCATAAAATCCACCTCGAGTAGGAGGTGAAGCCTTCGTGAGAGATGCAAAGGCGACTGGACCCAACCATGAAAGATGTAGTTCGAGTAGAAATCATCAAATTGCTAGATGCTGGGATCATCTATCCCATTTTCGATAGTAAATGGGTGAGCCCAATTCAGGTCGTTCCAAAGAAGTCGGGTATGACCATGGTTGAAAACACTAAGGGAGAATTAATACCTCTACGCACCACCACCGGGTGGCGTGTTTGCATTGATTACCGAAAACTCAATGCCAAAACAAGAAAATACCATTTTCCCTTGCCGTTTATCGACCAAGTGATTGAACGAGTAGCAGGCCATCCTTACTATTATTTCCTAGATGGGTATTCTGGCTATAATCAGATTGAAGTGGATGTACTTGATCAAGAAAAGATGACTTTTACATGTCCGTTTGGTACGTTTGCCTACAAACGTATGCCTTTTGGGTTATGTAATGCGCCAGCAACCTTTCAAAGGTGCATGTTGAGTCTCTTTAGCGACATGAAAGAAAAAGGATTGGAGGTATTCATGGATGATTTCAGCGTTTTCGGTCCATCTTTCGACCAATGTTTAGCTAATCTTGAAAGAGTTTTATTCCAGTGTGTGAAAAAGGACTTAGTCCTCAATTGGGGAAAATGTCATTTTATGGTCACTGAGGGCGTAGTCCTGGGCCACATAGTCTCATCTAGGGGAATTGAGGTTGATCGAGCAAAAATAGAAGTAATAGCTGAGTTACCCCCGCCAAAATCGCTTAAAGATGTGAGGTCCTTTCTAGGCCATGCTAGATTTTATAGGAGATTTATCAAAGACTTTAGCGCTATTGCTAGACCCTTGAGTAATATTCTCATGAAGGACACTCCGTTTGAATGGAATAATGCATGAAAAGAAGCTTTTGATAAACTCAAAAGCATGCTCATTTCTCCTCCTATCATGCAAGCTCCCGATTGGTCACTCCCATTTGAGCTTATGTGTAATGCAAATGATTACGCGATTGGGGATGTTCTTGGACAAAGAAAAGACAAGAAAGCTCATGTTATTTACTATGCTAGTAGGACATTATCTCGTCCCCAGCTTAACTACTCCACCACAGAGAAAGAATTACTAGCAGTCATTTTCGCTCTCAACAAATTCCGCTCTTACATATTCGATCTTTTAATCTCTCTTGCCCTAGGTACTTTGGATGTTTAAGAAGACTATGCAAGTATAATTATCTATTCACCTCTTTGTATTTACCTTTGATTTCATATGATGCTGGCTAGTTTCCTCATATATGTAATGCTTAGGATCTATAAAGACTGGATTTAGTCAAAATTTTAATTTACAGTTCTAGTATTCTATACAGTAATTTACTAAGGTTTGAGGGATTGTACTCCACCCTATTTTCTCTCATTTTCAAATCTATTTTTTTTTCAATTCTTAGTGTTTTTGTGCACTTTTTATTTCATCACCAATTGGAGATTTCAACCATCAATCATCTTTTCTTTTCTTTTGAGAAACCATTTGAAGGATAAATAAATTTTCTTACATAATTCTCAATTGCCAATTTTTGATCCTTGTGGAGACGATCCCGACTTGTTAGATTATTACTAACGCGACAGGCTTGCACTTGAGCCTAGAGAAAATGCACTTTTGAGACAAATTCTTAGTCGCGTCATTACCCAAAAACATTAGCCATAAAAATATATGAAAAATTATCCCCTTGATAACCCAAATTGAGTCGAATAAAATTTATCCTTTCGTTTGACAACTCGAAAAACCGAAGTAACCCGGAAGTGCAAAAATGGAATATTCATTAAAGAATGAAAAGTGCAACGAAAAGGGGCAAGAAAAAAAATAGATATGCTCAATAAAAATAGCAAGAAAAGAAAAGAAGTGAAAAACATAGCAAAATAGAAAAAGAAGAAAATGAGGAAAAGCCCGAAAAAGCAGTAACGGACATCATAAGCAAAACTTTCCAATTCCAAAATTTTAACCTTTTCCAATTTTTCCCAATACACCTATAGCCCGAATAAGTCTTAACCAAGTCCAAATTGCGAAATTAGTTATCGCGTGGAGAGTTAAAACACAAAAGATAATAAAAGAGATTAAATGCATGAATAAGAGGCGATGTTCCCGTTTCCCAATGACCGCATTCCGATGATGAGATCTATTCACCATAAATATCCATCTGTCTTCTTGTGTGCGTGAACTTGGTTCCACTACATTTACTCTTATAAATCACACACACCGAGAGAATAGCCACATTCCAAGTGATTCGTTTGTGAGAGCATCCCGTGAGATTTTGAAATAAAAATGAATTTTCAGATAAGTAATGTAATGGTCAATCGATGGAAATCCGCGGTTAAATTTTTGACTTCGCACACACGCACTATGATGTGAGACTTTTGAGCATGACTTGATGATGAATATTTTCTGGAAAAGTTTGAATTATACAATTTTTGTGTATTTTGAAGTTTCTTTGAGTCGAATTTTGTGGGTATATTCTCTGCAAACCCTGATGAGACAACACTCGTCCTACTAGGGTAACCTAGGGGTTTAAAGGCTTGTTGCATACGCTAAATGCAATCGCTTGCTCCCAAAAAAGGTATTCTATCCCAATAAAAAGATTTTCAAGAGTTGAGCCTTGCTAGGATTCTTTTGCATTGCTCGGGACGCGCAAAGTTCTAAGTTAGGGGATCTGATTAGGCATAAATTCTTCCAAAATTATCCCTTTAATTTAGTTACTTTTAGCACCTCGAATAATGTAAGCAATTTTATTTTATCTCCTAATCTTGCTACTGACTTATTCTAATGAGTACACCGAGTTTATGGTATTTCGTACTAATTTTACAGGTATTCAATGTCAATAAAGAAAGAAAGAAACCGGAAGAATCAAGAAAGAAAAGAAGGAAAAGTCAAAAGGGAAAAGTTGTAATTTTTACTCAATATTTGGATGAGGCGTCAATAAAAGTTGAAGATATCAAGTTCAGGAGTACATAGGAAGAAACGCCACCTCAATCAGAGTTCCGGTGTGAAAATTATGAACAGTCAAAGCTTGAAGAAAAAGTCAAAGGAAAATCGGACCGATCCGAAATGCAAACTTCCAGAGAACCCCGGATCGAAGACGGATCGAAACTGAAAAAAAAAATGAACCGATCCATTCCGGATCAATCAGGCGAGAAGAACCGATCCGGATTCAAACCAGACCGAATCGAATGATGACCGGACCGGTCCGACTGTCGAATTTTGATTTTTTATTCTTCCTCTAATGGAGAGTCCTAGTTCAACTAAAACTCTTGACGTAGTGTAGGGTATTTAAACCCTAGTTCTTATCATTTTTACAAATGGAAAATTTATCTAATTTTCCATTCTTTTCAGAAAAGCCCTAGTTGAAAATAGATTGAAAATTTAATTCCAAGATTGAAGATTGTTCAGATTTCTGTGATTGCAAGTAGTTTTAATTGATGCTTTCAGTGCTTTGGTAACGTAGTTGATTGCTTTCTTCTATTTAATCTTCTTTCTACATCATTCTTCAATTCTCACTTAGGGTAATCATGATTTCCTACATATCAAAAATCATTTTCATTAGTTTCAGCATGCTAGGCTAGATTTTATAAGGTCGGGATGCATGAACCCAACCCGATGTTGTAGTTGCATGTGTATAAAAGTAATCCTCTAAATTTAATTTTTTGATTACGATCGTATTGCGTAGAAACACAAAAATTGTAGATCTTTGGATCTCGTTTGCTTCAGGATAACCGGGATGCTTCAGAATGTAATTCGAGTGTAATTATCGCAATACCGATTTACTCGTCCTATGATTAAGTATGGTGTGGGCTTGAACCTCATATACGTAATGCTTGGGAGTACTAAATTCTGGGTCTAATTAATCATTTAAATTTACGATTAGTTTTATACCATCAATACACTAGGGTTGGGGGATTGTATTTCCGTCTTGTTTTTCTCATCATATAGTTCGAGTTTTAAATCATTCATCGTTAGTATTTTAGTTAATTTAGAATAGTTTCATTTCTTTCATAATTTCACAATTGCATATAGTAGTAGTCAGTTCTCAAATCAAATCACCTTTCCCATTTTCCTTTAGAGTCAGAGTTAGGATTCTCTTGTCAATCCAACGTTGTTGCAACTCCATTGTCCTATTTCCCTGTGGATACGATCCCGACCTACCGGGTTTATTACTAACGCGACTGGCTTGCACTTGAGCCTAGAGAGAACGCACATTAGAGACACTTTCTGAGTCGCGTCACTTGACCAGGACGACGAGATCCGTCCATGCGACTAGTAAGCTAGCATAAGCATCGATAGATCCTAAGTTAAGACAACTCAAGTTCATCCAAAACTTATAGTTAATAAGGCAGATCAAGTTGGCAAAAGGCTAACCACATTTACTTGTCCAAAACATTTACTGGGTTGAAGACATAAAACTATATTTACTTGTCCAAAACACTTTGAATATAGTTTTATCCAGCAAAACATATGTAAATATTTTAAAATTAGCATTATAGGCATAAATATGAAGATAGCCGATGTGATAAAGGATCAATCATTACAACGAAAGACATAAAAATGTTCATTAGGGATATAGTAAAAAAACATTCAACGACAAACACTTGAGGATCATGCTAAGGGAACATCTTCAGTAGCAACATGGGCGGGGGCTTCAATATACGGGGGCATCAATAATAATAGTATATTCAGCGTGGAGAAGGGCAGCCTCATTGTCGTGAACTTTATCAGTATAGATGCATTTTAGTTTATTCCTAGATTTGGGTGTTTTTTTGTTTATGTTTAGGAATATTTTTCAAAAAGGATGTTTAGAATAAAAATTTTGTTTTTGAAAGTAGTTCGAACAAGTTATAAAGTTATTCTAACGAATTCATGTAGTTCATTCAAATGAGATTTTCTATTGGTTCGAACAAAATGGCTATATCGTTGGAATGCCATTCAAATGAGGAAGCCCTATTAATAATGAAAACTTCATTCTAAACTCGTTCGAAGTATGTTTGAACGAGATAAGCATGTTTGTTCGAACAAGGTTCTACTTGGTTCGAATGAGATTATGCACTTCATTCGATCAAACTTTTATTTTTGTTCGAACAAAATTTCGCAGCCTCAAAAAACATGTTTTCTATAAATAGGCATGCTAGGAACTTTTTAAGTTGAGTATTTTGGCAAAAATGAATTTTCTATCATAAATCAAAAGCCTCCAAACCATAGTTTGACCAAAACTCTTTGAGACCCAAGATTGCATCTTTATGCTAGTTTAAGATCTCCAATTTAAGGCCAAGCAGAAGTTTTATCTCTTCATATTTTATTATTATTCGGTGGACTCCATACCATTTACTTTTTACACACGGGGACTCCTTGTTTGTACTGTTTGCAGTGAAGAAGGGGTGTGTCTGTATTCCACATCTGTAGACTTATCAGTGTATATTGAGGTGTGTGTGTACTCACATGTAAGGTTGATGGAATGAAGAGCAGCAAGGCTTGGAAGGGCATCGATTATATGTTGTAAGTATACCATCTTATCCTTTGTAATTTTATACGTAGTGAATTTGTGTGGCTAGCCCGTCCGAAGTTTTTCCCATTGTGGGTACTCCTCGTACATTGGGCACTATGTGATTATTTATTTTACTTTATTCTTCTGTCATCTTGATTTATGCTTTAGGATAATATAAAATCGACTAAAACTCGTTTACATAACTATCGTTTAAAATTGGGGTAACGTGCTATGGGCCGTTAAATTGTTTAAGGTTAATATTTAATTTGAAAAAAATGGGTTTTATTTAGACCATTCTTCATATCCCGCACTTTCATTTATGTATGTATGTTTGTGTATGTATATGTATATATAAGTGTATGTATTTGTGCATATTTATATGTATGTATATTCACTACAAAAAAAATTATCTTTTAGGAGGAAAAATTCATCCCAAAAGATACTCTAGTCGTCCTAAATACTGTTTGGGATAGCTCAAGTTTTTTTTATTAGCAACTCATTTTAAATAGTTTTTGAGACAATAACAACCGTCCCAAAAGAGTTTTTTGAGATGAGAACTAATTTGTCTCAAAAGCTCATATTTTATGTGACCCTTTTGAGAGGACAAGGAAGGTATCATTAATAAATTTTTTTGGATGGCTATTGGCCATCCTTAAAAATATAGGGTTGTCAAAATTTTGGCCCCAAAGTATTAGGGGTGGTAATCTATCCCTAAAGTTTAATTTAGAATTGAGCATACTATTTAAGATGATATATGAAACTTCCACTGGTCATATGTTTAAAAAATAGAATATATAGCATGCTTTACATCCATTCTAGCATATATTCTATATAATCATAAACAAAAATGTGTTAAAAACAATATGTAACATCTTTGGCACCCAATTCAATATTTCTCCATCATAAGATTAATCATCAACACATCATCTCATTTCTGTTTCAACTATAATTAGGGTTCATATAAGAAAAATATCTCTCTATAAAATCACATATCCAACATCGTGTCCACCAACTTAAATCAAAACTGCTTGAATCAAAACAATAATGGTAATAGTATGCTTATCAACTATTACACTACTCTCATTAGCAAAAATACATACAAAAAGCCCTCTACTCCTATCTTAAAATGACGTGGGAAAAGTTCACCTATGATCTTGAAGCATTCGACCTCCAACAAAATGACTTTAATGATTTTCCTGGTCTACAAAAGGTTTCCACGACAATAATATTTATTCAGTGTCAAACACCTTAAACAAAGAAGATTTTTTTAATAGTTCCAATAGATTACAATCTTTTAAAATATTATGAAATTTGTATATCTTCTTATTAATCATCTTTAAAAATACTAATACTTAAAAGAAATTGTCAGAGTCTCTTTTGTTTATTCATGAAATCTAACTTGTTTAAACATTAAAATTAACTCAAAAACAATTACAATAATGTACACAATAAACTAGTAGTAAATTTCCACCAGTGATGATAAAAAGTTCAAACTACAATTCAATTAACATCAAGGTTTATAGGTTCAAGAAAATAATTTAATTCAAAATAGTCTCATTTCCCCCACAACCTACCTTAACACGTGTTGTTTTTCAAGTTTATGAACCCTAAAACACATTTTTAGCCCTAAAACAAGCATATATTAGTCAATTTTGGAAACTGCGTATCCGATGAGAACAAAATCACTTCTCACAAGTTTATTTTGCACCTCTTAGAATGTTTGTATCTCTTTTTGTGTCACGTCATTGCGATATTCACTTTCTCACCCTAAAACCCCTTTCTTACCTAAATATTAGTGTATAGTAGTTAATATCCACAATCAGAAGTCCGATGATGACAAAGTCGCAATAAACAATTAACTTTGGTACCTCTTAGGGTTTTTATGCCTCTTTTGGGGGCTCTTAGTTATTGATTTAATTTTTGCCCCAAATTCTCATTTTTAACTCCTAATATAATGTTTACTACTCAAGTTATGAAATTGAATTGTCTAATGATGACACATTCACTTCCCACAAGATACTTTTGTGCTTCTTCATGTGTTCATGCTTCTTTTCATGTCACTAAGTTCTTCTTCATGTTTATGACACTTAATAACACTATAAAATTAAAAACAATATTAAATTTGTATATGTTCTTATTAATTATCTTTAAAAACACTATTATTTTTTTTAAAAAATTGGCAGATTCTCCTTAATTTTTTTAAAACCAACATGTTTAGACTTTAAAATAAACTAAAAAAACAACTGTAGCAATAGCCACAACACTATAAACAAGTAACTTGGAAAAGGGAGAATTTTTCTCCCAAAAAATATTAAAATATATACAATATACTTCTAAGGAAAGAAAATCTCAATACTTGTATCAAACCTAAAACTCCCTCACATACATATATAGAAATAAAATAATTATGTTATAATATAAAATACATGTGTAATTAGCAAACTATATCTATCTATACATAATAAGTAATTATATATATATATATCCCAAAATGTTAAAGATTTGTTATTACATAGTCGGTATGGGTCGTTGAAGTACTGGAAGCATAATGAGGGATAATACTATAAAACAAACTCTCCATTTCTCTTCTCATGTTAGTCTTTATCCGTATTATTACTTTTTAGTAGATTACTCTCTTCCAATAATGAATGAGAAGAACTTGCTCATCTAGATGCTGACCTAATACCTACTCCCTTTAGTATAACCATTCCATCCTTGTCCTATCACATCCCTAAAAATCGTATTTATCGCTTTTGTGTTATTTTTCTTCTCTTCTGGTAGCTCATTCAATCATCTTTCAAGCATTTCAATTAATTAAACATACATTAGAAATTAATGAATGTAATTTAAATCCAAAAGAACATTATTTATTTTTTTAACACAAAACAACATTTAAATAACTTTAGCCAAATGGTGACTTCAGTTAGTATATATACATAGATTAGTTTTGGGATAGAAACTGAGGATCGGGTAAAATGTGAATCTGATTATAACAACCCGCTTATTAAAATAAGAGGTGGCCAGCCCGATACTCTCATAATTACAGGAATCATAGATGGACCATTTTTAGCATCATTGTCGTTAAAATAATAATACAAAATAACCACCAATTATTTTAGAAAATAGAGTGTTAAAATTTAATTTATAAGTGTAAAGAAAATTATTTAGATAATCCAATTTGAAAAGAAGGTGGATATAAAAACAAACGGGTAACTGTATAATGATAACGCACAATGTAATAACATCATAAGTTGTTGGTTAACAGACTAGTACAAGCAGGTTACACAAAGTATTAAAATTAAATATCACATTCTATTAAACAGGTATGAAACTTGGGTAACACACCCGAATATGTAAACTGATCATATCTAGAGTACAAAAGATAGAAGCGTCTACAACGAATATCCTACAACATCCGCAAAATGTTATAGCTCCAGAACAACCGAGATGGAGAGGTCAATACAGGCGTACTTGCAGTGGAGCACCTGGGCAAATATAGAATTCATGCAAAACAAAAAGATATAGACGGGTCAAGGCCTAGTTCGATATGATCACCAAGTGAATAAAATTCATGACAGTTATGAATATTATATCACCATCATAAACTTATCTCGCTCTCACAAATAATGATAGGAATTCTCACCTCTCAATCTAAAAGCACAACCTAGTGAAATATTAATGACAATAACCAATGACCATTTACGCATGGGAAAGTATCTAAGGTTCACTTAATGAGATTTCATTTCAGTTTTACACAACTTAATTGCACAGTTTCTTTTCTCTTTAGGAAACATGTTTAAAGCAATTTATTACACAAAATGCTTCACCATTTTTATTTTACACCATTTAACTTCACAGTTCCCTTTTCTCTCTGGGAAACATACTGAAGGCAGTTTATCTCACAAAATGCTCTACCATCATTATAAGTTCCACTTTATTAAGAATAGTTATAATAACATATATAATGATTCTAAGACCATCCATCCGGGTACCCCCACTGGATGCCTAAATGGCTATCATCTTCCAGGGCCTATCACCAAGATAACCTGGGCATCCTACATCGCTTGACGTTGAGAAGAGGCCATATACCTTCGATAGTGAGTCATAACCACACCCAGAATTACCTCACTTCGAACAATAATCGCACAATATATAATAACCGATCCTATGGCCGAGGATTATACTCAACCTGAATTCACTAGCCAGGGGACTTCACCTCATACGCGTAACTTCCCATATGATAACAATTTATAGAGGTGTGTATATGCAAATTATCATTTAAAAGTTTTTCTCATTTAAAATATTCACTTCTTACATTCTCAAAATCATTTATACTTAAGAATTTAGTGCCAATATAAAATATGCATTTCTTACTCACGAAGTCATATTTTATTAATGATATAGACCACGAAGTGAAATTATCCTCACATTAGTCTCCAAGAGTTCAAAGTAATACCATAAGCCATCAATGGTAATTTTCCTCAATACTAGTCTCCCAAAAGTCCTAAACCATATCACTTAACTCTCCCTTAGTCCGAAGCTAAATCACTAGATGAAATGAAGCTAACTCCTATTGAATAACCCCCGAATTAAGCCCCATTTACCCCTATACTCATCTAGAGTATTAATCCTCCAAAATTAAACCCTTAATCCACTTTATTACCTCCCAAGAGAAGGTTCCTAATCCTTAAACCTAAAATAAAAGGGCTAGAAACTAAGTTGGAAAAGTATCCTAAAATAACAAAAATTCTGAATCGATTCGCCCTGGCCGAATCGATTCGGTCTTGAAAGCGAATTGATTTGGATAGGCCGAATCGATTCGGTCAAGAGTACGCAAAATTACGTATGTCTCCATATCTATTCTGATAATCTGAATCGATTCGCCCAACCCAGACCTGTAGCCTACCCCTTTAGCGAATCGATTCGCTAGGGGCGAATCGATTCCCCTAGGCCAGAATGCCCAGCTTCGGCTATGGGTTTTAGGAACCCTAAATTCTCCAAACTCATTTCTCATCCATTTTTTCCATCACCAACCATCACTAATCCCACCAAAACAATCCTATGTAATTTTTAACTCGAATAATCAACCCAAATTCTATCTACAACCATGTTTAAAGGTTTAAACACCAAGAATTCATCAAAACCCATAATTGTTCAATTCTCCCAAATACAAATTATCACTACAATGTATTCACATTAAATAATAAATTTGCAAGTTAGAAACTTTCCTCAAGTATGTAGTCTCGGATTCTCTTCCCGTAGCAACGATTCCAAGCTCAAAATCTCCAATTTTCTCTTTTCTCTCCATCTTCTCCCAAGCTCTCTTTTCTCTCTAACTCTCTCTAAGTTTAAAACATATATTTTGGGAAAATAAGAAGGTTGTAAGACCTAAACGTCTAATAACACTAAATTCAGTCTTTAAATGTTACTACACCATTAAAATGACTCGTAACTACATAATTGAGTCATAACCTGTAAAAAGTGCCCGGAACTCCAAAAATACAATATGGCACTTATTTTGACTATCTCGACTATATCAGGACTAACCGCATCCTCAAAATTGGCATCCGGAATATCGTACAATATTCTATGTTCCAACGTCATTTTAATTTATTAATAATGATCTAATTGAAATATATGCCATAATCGTCGCTTAAAGCACAACAACGCAATAAAACATAACATGTTGCTATTTACATTCTCTTAACGGTAATTATGCAAAACTCAGTAAATATTATATCTTAAATCACTTAAAATAATATTTACTCTAACTTCCATTATTTTATATAATTACCTCACATGGAAATATTATATAGAATCAATTACTCAAAAGTAAGGGTTATTACATACTCCCCCCTTATAAGGGAATTTTGCCCTCAAAATTCAGGCGTAACTCATAAAAGACTAGGGGACACATTGCTCAAATATTATTCTCTCGTTCCCAAGTAAATACGTCTATACATTTTATGATCTAAAATGAATAACCATTTGTTCCTCACATGAACTATCGGGCCTGCCTTTACAACAATGGGAAAAATATACCTAACTTGACGCAAGCTTATCTTTCATCACAAAGCGTGTTATACCCTTCATAAAAAAAATGTCCGCATTAAATTTGATTCTCTACGTCAAATTTTATAAGACTCCTATTCACGTCGGCATAGCCCTTCTGATAATCTTCGGCAATTCACATGCGATTTCGAATGAACTCAGTCTTCGAAAAGATGTCTTGAATCATTCTAGGTGCAAGAAGAAGGTGATCTACGCGGATTGATACACAACTCCACCTACGGTGCCATACACATTATGGATTGGTACGAATTATTGTATACAAATTCGACCAGAAGAATGTTTTACCCTCATCCTCCAAAAATTAAGTATGCACATCGAAAGTATGTCCTCCTACATGCATTGTTTCTCCCCATTTTGACCAATTATTTTCGGGTGGTAGAAGGTACTTAACCTTAATCGGTCCCCATTATTTCCTGGAAACTTCTGCAGAAATGGGATACGAAAATCTTATCTCAGTCCGACATTATATTGATAGGTTTTCCATAAGGTTTCATAAACTCCATATTATCCTCTAACCGTACGCATGACTTCTTTACAACATCGGTAATCCAGTGAAAAATATCCATGGATACACTCTCCCATTCTCTCACCGGTATTTCTAACAGTTGCATCAGTCCAATTGGTTTTGGTAGTCCATATTCACCAGTTGATAAGTGGTGCATAGGGAGATAAACTCATAAATGTCCCTTCCTTGCTCTTCCACGACCCTCATCTTAATAGCAGGCATAACGGTCAATCACTAATATAAGCACCATAGTAACAACATCTTTCTAGTTAAGCTCCTTCCACTTGGCTTTCCTTGCCATCGCTAGTTCCCCCTCGGATTTTCTACTTAGTATTCTCTATCACCATTGCTTTTCCTGGGTGATAATGAATATCAAATTGATAGTCTTTTATGAATCCAAACATCGATTTTGTCACACAATTTGATCTTTCTAGGAGAACAAACATTGTATCGACTTGCGGTACATAAAAAGACTTAAGTTCCCTCCCAAGAGGTAATGACTCCACATCTTTATGAAAAACACTATGGTGGCATGCTTTTAGTCTTGCATGGGATAGTTCTCCTCGGAAGGTTCAAACCACAAGATACATAAGCAATGGTCCCATGTTCCTGTAGTAACACACCGCCCCACTCTTTCGGAGACGCATCTGTAATAACCAAATAGTCCACTCCCGAACTTGGCAACGCTAGTTTATGAGTAGGAGTAAACTTTTCCATCAACTAATCAAAAGCTAAGTCATAGACGTAACAGTTTCTCTAGAGATGGGCCTCACATTCTTCTCGGGCTGGTGGCCCACGTTACATAAGTTTCCATATTTCTTCTTTCTGGGAACCCAATCCTTCCTAAAATTAGCCCACAAATCTTCTCGTGCTTAACCCGTTACATCATTCCTAAAACAACACCACATTGGAGAGTGTGCCCGATATGTGTGTTTCAATCAAAACCAATTTTTCTCCGAAAAAGATCCAACTTTTAATTTTGCACTGAACCAAGTTGTGAAAACTCAATTCTTACTTTAAACCAATTTTATGTTGATTAATCCTAAACATGCATCTAGTGATTAATGCAAGTAAAGTAAAGTAAAGAATACTCACAACGCCGGATGTACGAGGAAAAAACCCAAAACGGGAAAAAACCTCGGACGGCCCAAGCCAGACAATCACTATGAACAATGGTTTTACAAAGACAGATTAGCCTTACACTAAGACTCGATCCCCACGGGTCTTGACGCTCCTTCTGATCTTCAACCATTCTTTAATAGTGCCCAAGCAGAAATTTCGTCTTCCACGATCTCTGTCCACAACACACGCATCCACGTATGTCTCGGTGTCCACTAAATGGCTTTGATTCATCTACGATGTCGAACACGATGTCCGTCACTTCTTCACCGCAAAACCCTTTATGTTCAGTGTGTAGAACAAACAACTTTGGTCCAGCAAGATCACTTAAACATATAAGAATGATAACCCGGATCTTTTCAAACTCTAAGGATGTGTTTATGACTTTTAAACCTTAGAAAACATGTGCAAACAATGTTCTGGTTCGTAAAACTGTTTTCCAGAATGCACACTTACAAAATTCTGATGCAAATACTGTTTAAATAGGATTTAAATGCCGCCTCAAAAAATGTGTCATTCGAATGACTTAAGCATGTCGTTCGAGCGACATCAGCATCTCATTCAAACGAGATCTGATGTCATTCGAGAGACAGAGTTGACTTTATGATTTTTTGTTCAAAACGTCTCTTCAAAGAGAGATTTAAATAAGTCAAACTCCTATTCAAACTTATCAGAATAAAAACATAGATTAAACATTTCAAACACTTTTAAAACATTTAAAAACGTTTTTCTTTATAAAAATTACATCCTTATTGTTGATGTAAAAAATTAGATCATGTCTAATGATTCAATCACAGATAAATAAATGAGACAAAGAATTTTTAAAGTGGTTCAGCCTTATAAGAATGGCCTACGTCCATTGTTATGTTATTGCTGATTGTATGGGAATTCTCGATTACAAGTTCTATCAAGAAATTTCAATCCCTTTACAATGAGGATTGTACAATGTATTTATAGCCCTGGGGCTGTAATGTGAAAGGGTAATACATTAAATGATGTACATATGAAAGGGTGATACATTCAATGCTCCTTAAGCGTATGCGTCTGAATGATAAGCATTTAATGAACAGTCAAACTGTTGGTTATCCTGCCATTAATGCTTTGTTCGAGGTGCAGCTCGGACCGCCTGAGTTGCTCGGACCGCCTAAGCTTCTCGGTACTCAAGAGTTCCTCGGAGCGTATGAGTACCTCGGGGAATCAGTGTTCCTCGTTGTAGTATGGTTCCTCGGAGCGTGTGAGTTCCTCAGAAGTGTTTATTGTTGCCCTGTAGACTACCACGTGTCTTTATTTTACTGATCCATGTCAGCAGACTAAATTTGGTATCAACAGAAGCCCCAATGTTTCATAGTTCGAAATTTGAGGAGTGTGGAACATTCTTTCTCGGAATATGGTAGCCTTAAATGGTCCTCCTAATTTTTAGGAGTGTTTCCCTCGTATTTATTTCTCCTTCCAAATTCGTAGAATCAGGCTTTTTTTGAATTTTTATAACCGCCTCGATTTTCGTGTACTTTTTGTCCTTTTAGCCGCCGGTTGCGTAATCATTTCTTCTCGCTTTGATTGCCGCACCCTTTTTGTTCCTCTAGCCGCCGGTTGCATAATTGTTTCTTTTTGTAATCATTACTTTACCATTTCCTAAGGCAGAGTATTTAAACTTCACAGACACTCCCATCGTCTTCTACCTTTTTAAATTTGTATTTTCGAGTTTTCCATTACCTTACTCTCTTGTGCGTTCATCCTTTTCACCGTTCGTTGCCAACAGATCCACTCTTTTCTGTAAGATCTTCTTCCTTCTTCTTCATTTCCTTCTTTCATCATGGTTTATCCTATAGAATCTCTTGATAAGTTTCGCTCTGATTTTTCTATTCCCTCCTGGGTTATTCTGGAAGAGCTTTCTGAGCCTTCTGACTATTTTCGTTTGGCTGAGGGACATTGGTTCCCCAGCCTTTTTATCACTCAGTGTGGATTTTCTTTTCCACCAAATCCCTTATGTCAATTCTGTCAATACTTTGACGTTGTTCCTGCAAGAATAGCCCCCAATACATGGAGAATAGTTAATGGGGTGCATAGGTTAAATAAAATCCATGGAACTCGCATAGGAATTCCAGAAATCATGTTTTGCTATAGATGGGCAGTTGGTGATAAAACCTTTTATTTAAAAACTAGATTTTTAAATAGGGCTTTAGTGGTAAATCTCCCGGATGCCAATAGGGACTATTTTGAGCATGGAGTTGTTATAAAAAATTGGCAACATGCTCCTTTATCAGGAGATGAAGTGTATCAGGGTCCCATATTCCCTCCCTATAGCAATGGGATGGGTTATTTTTACTTTATTTTTTTTATTTTGAAATTATGCTTCTTCTATGTTTGATAAAATATGCCACTGATATTTTAAAGTTTATTTATTTGCAGTTGATAGCAAAAGAAAGTGTCCAAAAAAAGCAGACGTGAATATAAGGCACTTAAAACTTATCTGGAGTTTGCATCAGAGTGTTGTCGACGAGCACATTAGGTCAGCCTCGTATCTACTGTAGTACAAGAGCTACACCACTTCTTTCACTGCTCGTTCGGTGATAAGTGACGTAGAGCCAGTACCAGCTTCTACCAGTTCTTCGCCTGAATCACATATTCCTTTAAGTGAAAGGATGAAGAAAATAAGACCTCCCACCTTGTTCGAGAAACCTGCCTCTGGTGCTGGAGAGGCAAAAAAAAGTAAGATTGACGTCCCAGGGGAGGGGACAAAGAAAACTGATGCTCCTTCCTCGGCTGCCCTTGTTGTGAAGGTTGTCAAGAAGCCCCCAGTGGCTCCGAGCAAGTCTGTTGCTCCAGGAGAGGTGATTGTAATATCACCGAACAAGAGTTCCTCCTTGGTTGAATCTATTCCTGCTCCCCCGAGGAAGCTGAAGAAGAGCTCCTCGGTCAATTTGGCTGACACCATTTCTCAGCCCCCGACTAGTGGAGTTCCCACTTTCGTTCCCCCGAGCTCTGCCATGAGCTCGATGAAGACTTGGATCATTCCCGAGATCCAAGGTATCGAAGAAAACCGTTCTTGGGATATGGTTACCTCTTTGGCAGCTCGCCACATTGCTTCTGTAAGTCCTTTTACTTTAAACTTTTCATCTTTCCCTTATTATATCTGTCTCTGACTTGCTTTCATTTTCTTTTCACAGTTGGTGAGCTGCTTCAATACAATTTTGAAGAAGGATGAAGCTATCAAAGCTTCCAGCTCCTCGTCTGGTGTAGAGGAAGCTT
Source organism: Sambucus nigra (assembly GCA_949130495.1). Lineage (NCBI taxonomy): Eukaryota > Viridiplantae > Streptophyta > Magnoliopsida > Dipsacales > Adoxaceae > Sambucus > Sambucus nigra. The sequence goes on from OX422218.1 coordinate 136,352,392, forward strand.
TAATGGGTTTGGGGCAGTCTCTGAAAGAGTCTCGCCAAAAATATGCTGATGATAAAGCAACTTGGGAGAAGAAGCTTGCCTCCACTGAGCAGGAGAAGGCTCGAGTTGTTGAAGTCTCCCAGGAGTTGGAGAAGAGAATAAAGGACTTGGAAGGGAAAAATAAAGAGCTCGACAAGAAGCTCAAAAATGCTGGAGAGCTTGAGAATAAGCTCAAGGTTGCTGAAGAAGAATTTGGTCAGCTTCGGGAGGTAAATAGGCAGAAGAATGAGGTTAAAAATAAATTGAAGCATGCTAAAAACCTTCTGTCCGAGAAGCTTTCCTCGGAGAAGTTGAAGAGAAAGGTGGCTGTGAAGAAGTCTTTCAGCGCTGGCTGGGACAAAGGGTGGAATAAGGGGTTGGCTGCCATGATGTCACAAGTAGAATATGGCAGTCTCAAGTACTTCAGGGATGGATGGGTCGCTGCTCTACAGGAGATGAAAGTGGATGAAAATTCTGAACTCTTTCAGCGACACATCCCTGGTCCCCCTCCAACTCCTGAAAAAGAAGAAGAAGAGGATGAAGCTGCCTCTGAAGAGTCTTCTATGGTGATGGGAGATCATCCCCCAGCCATCCATCCTGCTACCGAGGAACTTCAGCAGTTCTCTACTTCCTCCGAGAAACCTCCAGCACTTCCCCAGCTACTATATGTTCCTTCTGAGCAACCTACTTCCTCGTCCCAGCCTCCCGAGAAGGTTTTGGGAGACAAGGAAAAGGTGTAGAGTTGTTCGGGTTTCTCTTTATATTTTTCTTTTGTCAAATGTTACCATGAATATGTAACTCTGATCCTTGATATAATAAAACTTGAATTTTTGTTCTTGCATACTATTGTCTCTTCTTCATACTTAGTTGGTACTTTTATTGATTACTGCTTCTTCTTTCTCTACTAGTTTCTGGCCAGGATGGAATTACTATCTGCTCATGATACCAAGCTTTTGAGGCAATGCAACGATTATTTTAAGGCTAGTCACACAGATCTGAGTGCAACACAAGTTATCGACATCCTCGGCCAAGATGCTTCGGAACAGGCGGTTGAAGCCTATCAATACTTAAAGACCCTGCTTGATCGTGCAGTGGCCAATAATGTGGCTTATTATGACATGATTGAGGATCTCCAAGGAATTCTTGAAGACCTTCAGCAGCAATACAAAGAATCCACTGCCCTTTTGCATGAGGGGTATGAGAAGAAGTATCAGCAACTCAATGCTGACAAGGGGTACGAGAAGCTTTTTGCTGGCTACGAGGTGAGGGAGAGAACTCTGAGGGGTGAGGTCGAGGAATTCAGACAAATAGCTGAACTATTAGAGCAAGAGAATAACAACCTGTAAAGAGAATTGTGAGAGTTGAAGTCTGCAGCTTCCACTTCAAAAGCCTTGATCCTAATGACTGATGAGGGATTCCCGTTCTTGGAGGTCGAGAACGCCAACTTGAGGGACGAATTGGAGACCTTGAAGAGAGATGGTCCCTCTACATCTTCTCGTGGACGAGCAAGAGCTCCTCGGGGACGAGCAAGAGCAGCTCGAATTCCTGTCGAGGAACAGAGGACTCGATCTTCCGTAGAGAACCAAGCCTTCCAATTAATGGCAAAGAACCAGGCATTGGCTGAAATGTCAAAGAAGATCAGGGACCTGGAAGAGAAGATTTTTGTGCAGCAGTCAGTCTTGGAGAATAAGGAACTCTTCATCAAAAGTCTCCACGAGCAGTTGGAAAGACTGACATATCAATTACACAAACCGCCTAGGGAGTTTTGGATGGCTGGGTACAACGAGGCTCTTTACCACTTGGACGATCGTATCCAGAATGCCAATAATGAGGGCTACAAGCAAGGCTGGTTGAATGCCTTAGGTGTGCTGTAACTCGAACAGGGTCACTACTTGTGGGATTACCATGATCCTGGGCTGCTCGACCTACCCGTGCCACCATTCAAACTTGATATAAGTTGGATCCCTGCTCGGGCCATTCCTCGATGCTTAATTTCAAAGTATCTCGGCGACCACAATCTCCATTCAAGTTTTGAGATATCTCTTCCCGAGCACCTTCTAGATTGACCATCCGTGATGAATATCAGGATGTTAAAAGATTTGAACTTCATAAACTCTCCTCTTGCTTTAAATGATCCGCCTGCTGGCGAGGAACCTGTCTCAAAAGCAGAGAGGAAGAAACCAATAGAGTAGGAATTTTGATGTAATAGTTAGTATACATTTCATTATCAATGTAATCTATTCTTGGATTTAATAAAAGATTTTTATTTTTGTTTGCAATCTTATTCGCTATTGTCTTGTAAAATACTTTACATTTGTGCATGTATGTCTGTTAAAAAGATAACAATATTGTGTTGTGTTGTTTGTCGATCAACTTATTGTCGACTAGCTTGAATTTGTGGTAGTCATTATAAAAAATCACTAAGTTATTCCTCGACCAACTTATTAAGTTGTTTCTCGACCAACTCACTAATAATTTTAAAAAATCACGAGTATCAATAATTTTGCTTGATCATTTTCTCGTATTCATAAAATGTTTCCGACCAACTACAGTTAGTGGGTTTTTATACCCGACCAGCCATAGTTAGTGGATTTTTCCTCTGCGAGGAGCTTTTAGCACTTTTTGGGATAATTTTACCTCCCGACCAACTTTAGTTGGCATTTACAAGAATATATTTACTTCCTAACCAGCATAAGTTGGCATTTTTAGGAATATTTTTATTTCCAGAGAAACACATAGTTTTATTTCCCTTAGGAATACAAGTTTTACTTCCCGGAGGAATACAAGTAGCTTTACTTCCCGGAGGAATATAGGTAGCTTTACTTCCCGGAGGAATATAGGTAGCTTTACTTCCCGGAGGAATACATGTATCTTTACTTCCTGGAGGAATATAGGTAGCTTTACTTCCTGGAGGAATATAGGTATCTTTAGTTCCCGGAGGAATATATGTAGCTTTACTTCCTGGAGGAATATAGGTTTTACTTCCCAGAGGAATACATTTGTTTCTCGACCAACCTTAGCTGGTGTTTTCGAGAAAAATTTTGAGTAGCCCGAGTTTCACCGAGTTTCGCCGAGTAGTGTGTAGCACTAGTATTCCCAAAAAAAAAATTCAATAAGAGGAGAAAGTACACATCACTGATAATACTTGCGCAGGTGATCTGCATTCCATGCATTCTTAAACTCCTCCCCTTCTAAAGTTGCTATTCGGTAAGTTTCTGGTCGAACAACTTTTGTAACTCGGTATGGCCCATGCCAGTTTGCCTCCAGTTTGTTGTGCTTTTGAATTACTTTCTTCAGCACATAGTCTCCTTCTTTTGGGTCGCACTTCTTCACCCTCTTATTGTAGAATAGAGCTGTTCGTTGTTGGTATGCAGCATTTCTGATGGCTGCTTCTTCTCTAACTTCCTCGAGCATGTCTAAATCCAATCTTCTCATTAAGTCACTAACAGGGGAATTAAAATTCAGTACCCTGTGTGTTGGAAGGCCCAACTCGGCAGGTATAACAGCTTCACTTCCAAACGCTAGCATATATGGAGATTCTCCAGTTGCTACTCGGGGAGTAGTTCGGTAAGCCCACAGTACTGACTGTAACTCGTTGATCCAATTTGCTTTCGCATCGTCCAGTCTTTTCTTCAAACCATTCAGCAGTGTTCTGTTTGTCACTTCAGTTTGTCCACTGCTTTGAGGATGGCCTGGTGCTGAGTGGATCTTCAACACATTTGATTGATGACAATAGGCAACGAACTCCTCGTTATCAAATTGTGTTCCATGGTCTGTGATGAAAGCATGAGGAAGACCATATCGATAAATGATGTTCTTCCAAATAAATTGGTACACCTTCTCATACGTCATATTAATGAGAGTCTCAGCTTCCACCCATTTAGTAAAATAATCCTCTGCGACGACGAGGTATTTGAACCTTCCTCTAGTCGTTGGCAGTGGTCCAACCAAATCTATTCCCCACATGGCAAATGGCCAAGGGGAAGTGATGGGTGTCAACAATGCTTGTGGAGTTCTTATGATGGAGGATAAGCGCTGGAACTTGTCACATTTCTTGGCATAGGCTATACAATCAGCCCTCATTGTCGGCCAGTAATATCCCTGCGTCATCATCCTTTGCAAAAGCGTTCGACCTGCTATATGGGCTCCACAGGACCCTTCATGGATGTCTTCAATCAAGTCTTTCACCTCGGAGGTATGTACGCATCTTTACAAACCTGCCATAATTCCTCGTCTATATAAAATACCGTTAGTTAATACATACCGAGCAGCTTTAAACTTTAATTTCATTGCTGCGAGCTTGCAATTGGTAATTCTCCCTCCTCAATATATGCCCTAATGGGATCCATCCAAGATGGTCCTAAAATAAGGGTGATAAATTTCATCTCCAAATCTTCATCTATACTCCGACCAGCTAAAACTTCAATTGGAATTGTTCTTCGTAGCTCAGTACGAGTAGTTGATGCTAATTGAGCTAGAGCATCTGCTCTTGCATTCTCCATTCTTGGTATTCTGACCAGCTGAGTAGCAGCAAATTTTAATACCAACTCCATCACCTTTGCATGGTATTTGATCATTAACTCCCCTTTGGCTACATATATTCCCAACATTTGATTTATAATTAATTGAGAATCACTGAAGACAATAATTTGCTGCGCCTCCATAATTTTTGCCAAATTAAGACCTGCAATCATAGCCTCATACTCAGCCTCATTATTGGAAGCTTTGAATTGGAAACGTAGGGCGTATTCCATGTCGACCTCATCCGGAGTAATCAAAACTATTCCTGCCCCACTGCCTGTTGTGCAAGATGAGCCATCTACATATAGCCTCCATATAGGTAACTCGTCTTTAAACTTCTGATCTGACAGAGTTCCTCGGTGAAATATTTATTGCTTCCTTTCATCTTCCCCTGATATTTATCGCTCTTCGTCGATCATCTTTTCTTGCCCTTTTACCAACCGGAGTTGGTCTGAGCTCGAATTTGATGATCCTGTAACATCCACTTGCCCTTTTACCAACCGGAGTTGGTCTGATCTTGTGTTTGTTGATCCTGTAATATCCACAGGTTGATCAGTGAGCAAATTTTTCTCCTCGGAGGTATCAGGATAGGTGAACTCTGCTATAAAATCCGCTACAGCTTGCCCTTTAAGCGATGATCTGGGTTCATAGACTATATCGTTTTCACCGAGATCTATTGCCCAGTACATCAATCTCCCTTATTTTTCTGGTTTATGAAGGGCTTGCCTCAACGGCATATCAATATATACGATTATAGTGTGAGCTTGGAAGTATGGCCTCATTCTCCTACTCGCCTCAATCAGTGCCAGTGATAACTTTTCCAGCCTTGGATATCTGATCTCTGCTCCTCGAAAGGCCTTACTTGTGTAATAGATTGGTTTTTATACTCCATTCTCCACTCTTATCAATGCCGAGCTGACTGCATTCTCCGATATTGCTAGATACAAGTACAATTTTTCTCCCATTACTGGCCTGGATAACAATGGAGGTGCTCCCAAGTATTTCTTCAAGTCTTGAAAATCCTTCTCACATTCATCATTCCACTCGAAAGTATTTCGGAGTGTCTTGAAGAATGGGAGACATCGATCAGTTGCTCGCGATACAAATATGTTGAGTGCTGCTACTCGTCCCGTAAGACTTTGCACCTCTTTCTTCGTCGTTGGAGATCGCAGCCCTAATAGAGCTTTGATCTTTTCAGGATTTGCTTCAATGCCTCGTTAGTTGATAATGTATCCGAGAAACATGCCTTCTCGTACTCCAAATATGCACTTCGTCGGGTTCAGCTTCATTTGATATCTATCTAGTTGATCAAAAGTCTGACTTAAGTCAAATAGATGATCGGCAGCTTTCTTGCTCTTTGTCAGCATATCGTCAACATAGACTTCCATATTGCAACTGATTTGTTCAGGAAAGACTTTGTTCATCAGCCTCTGATATGTCGCACCTGCATTTTTCAAACCAAAAGGCATAACATTATAACAATAAGTTCCCCTAGGGGTAATGAAAGAAGTACTTTCCCTGTCTTCAGGTTTCATTTTAATCTGATTGTAGCCAGAATAAGCATCCATAAATCTCAGCAGCTCGTGTCCCGAGGTAGCATCCACTAGTTGATCAATTCGGGGTAACAAAAAATGATCCTTTGGACATTCTTTATTGAGGTCGGTGAAGTCTAAACACATCTTCCATTTATTGTTTTTCTTTTTCACCATCACCACATTTGCTAACCAATCTGGATATTTAACATCTTCAATAAAGAAGGCTTTCTGGAGCTTCTCAACTTCCTCCTGTATAGCTTGATTCTTCTCGGAGTTGAATACTCTTCTTCTCTGCTTCACTGGCTTGATCTCCTTATTCACATTGAGTTCGTGACATAAGAAATTTGGGTCTATCCCGGGCATATCCTCATGAATCCACGCAAAAGTTTTCTTTCTGCTTCTTAGGAAAGTTATCAATTCCTGTTTTAGTGAGGCTTCCAACGACGAACCTACTTGTGTAGTTCGTTCAGGGTGCTCGTCGTCCATAATGATGTTTTCCGTAGCTTCCACCACTTGACCCTTCACGAGTTGTGACTCATCTATAGGATCCAATGTTTTAATTTATGCCCCTTCTTCCACTTGATAAGTAATAGCCTTTTTCCTTGATTCCTCCAGTTCTTCTTGCTCGGCGGATGAATAATAGCATTCCCGAGCTACTTTCTGGTCACCCTTCACAACTCATACTCCAAAATTTGTTGGAAATTTTAGGCATTGATGTACTGTAGATGGTAAAGCCTCGAACTTCTTCAATCCTACTCTTCCCATGATGATATTGTATGATGATTGAACATTCTTATCCATCATAAAAAAGCATATTCTTTCTGTCCGACAAGCAGGCCACGTACCAATGAATATATCCAACTTGATCGTCCCAAGTGGAAATACTTTCTCGCCAGTAAAACCGAGGAGGGGTCTATGATAAGGCTCCAATTGAGATAACTTTAGATTTAAACTATCGAAGCAGGAGTAAAACATGATGTCTGCCGAGCTACCATTGTCGACCAGTACTCTTGAAATTATTACCTCCTTCATTCTCATCTTGATCAGGTATCGTGGGAGAATGGATTTTCCAACACAAAATGTGTTAGCTGCGTGTACATTTGATTTAAAATTTACCTACGTACTGCCCGGGTGGGAAGGGACTGCTTTCGACTCTAGGATTATTAAAAATGAACTTACAAGAGAAGATAAATTGAAAATACCTAATGGCAAATATTATCTTGTCGATGCGGGGTTCATGAATAGGAGCGGGCTTATGGCACCTTTTAGAGGTGTTTGTTACCACTTAAAAGAATACTCCACTCGAGAACCTGAGAATAGTCGAGAGTTATATAACCATCGTCATGCATCACTACGCAATGCAATTGAACGATCATTTGGGGTATTGAAGAGGCGATTTCCAATTATAAGAAGCGGAGCCGAATCATTCTTTTCAATTCACACACAATCTGAAATTATTCTAGCATGTTGTATTCTACATAATTACCTAATGGAGGCAGACCCTGATGAAGCTATTTTAAAAGCAGTTGATGAAGAGCTTGAAAATGAAGACCCAGATGAAGATGATGAAGTTGGCCCTCCAAGGGATGGGGATGAGGATGCCGAACAAGGAGAATATATAAGAAATTGCATAGCGACTAATATGTGGAATGATTATGTGTTGTGATTCCAAGTTCTCGTACATTTAATTTGAAGCAATTAAAAACTGAATTATAATAAGCATTGGAGAGTTTGATTTGATATAAATGTTGTTATTTAATTTTTATGTTAATATTTTTTCATAAAAGATGTTGTTGCGTAATGACTAATATTTATGCTTTTGTATAGATACTAACAATGAGCCAGAAAATAAAAGATGATGGTGCAAAAAAAGTTCATTTGACTTGGACGTCTTAAATGGATGATATGTTTATTGAAGTAATGCTTCACTAGGAATGTGAAGGAAATAGGATTGACGGAACATTCACAACTACAGCTTACAGTAATATGCTGAGCGAGCTCCATGCAAATATTCCTAACATTGATCTTACAAAGGAGCATTTAAAAAATCGACTAAAAACTGTAAAAGAGCATTTTAATAAATGCTATGATTTGTTTAAAAATTTGAGCGGTTTTTCCTGGAGTCCGACAACTAAAATGTGGAGCGCTGAGCCTGAAGTTTGGGAAAATTTAGTCCAAGTAAGTATTCCAAATTAAGTTTAAGTAAATTAGTTTGGTACCGATAGTATATTAATTGTTAATTATTTTTTTATGATAGGCGAAACCTGAAGCGAAAAAATGGATGACAAAACCTGTCAACAACTATGATAAGTTGGCAAAGCTATTTGCCAATAATCGAGCCACAGGTGACGGCGCTGAGACAGCTAAGGAAAAGAAGCGTCGTTGGGATAGGTTTATTGATGAGAGTGAGAGTATTACAATTGATGATATTGATTTGTATAATGATATTATTCTAGAAAGTTTTGGTAGTGATTCAGCTGACGGGGGGGGGGGGGGGGGGGGGGACGTGATGCTCAATCAAATGCATAATCAACGTGATGACACAACAACATCAAAGGGAAAAAAAAGACTTCGCACAATGAAGATGAAAATAATTTTTTGAAGAGTGCCCTTGAAAATGTGGCCCATGCAATTTGAGAGGGAAATACAGTTATTAAAGAATCCCGACCACGTGTTTACTCAGAGTCTAAAATTTTTGAGGAGTTGGTGGCTATTGGAGTACATTCACATGTTATCGATGATGCATATCTTTTTCTCTCACAAAATCCCGACAAAGCAAGGATAGTGCTCGGTTGCCCTTTCGAGAGACGCTTGATAATTTTGGAGAAAATGATGGCGACTACTCGTGCTCCGTGATCCATTATGAAGTTTATGTTTTGGAGATATCTTATTTTATGAATAATTTAGTGCCATTTTTTTAACTATATGTTTAAGACTTATTATTATGGTTTGAGACATTTTATTATAATTTTTTTTTTATCAAGACTTTTAATTTATTATTGTGTTGGTATGCATGATGAATTGATATGTTATTATTTTCTTTAAAATGTTATAACATACTTTGTTAGTTATAAGGGTATAATTGTATTTTTTCTTTTTTTTCCTTTCCTTTCTTTTCAACTCACAAACAAGGAGGAAAGAAAGTCACTTTCCTTTCCTTTCATTTCTTTTCTCTCGTAAAGTCACAAAAAGAGGAAAGAAAGTCACTTTCCTTTCCTTTCTTTTCTCTTCTCTCCTAATAAAACTTTCCTTTCTGTTCTTTTCTCTCCGAAACTCACAAACGAGCCCTAAAGGTAAGGGGGAACCCAAATGTTTTAATTGTCTCAAAAGGGTCATTATTGGGGACAACCACTCCCATTAATATTACCTTATAAGAAAGTTAAAAAGGGGGTTTTGAATAGTATTAGATTTTAAGATAGCTAATTAAATTTGTCCTATAAAGTAGATTTTACAGATAAAATTTTAGTCGTCCCAAAAGCTTCAATCTCCAAAACTATTTTTCTTATAGTTATATATGTGTATGTATATGCATAACAATGTATGTATATGCATACCAGTGTATATATGTTTGCGTATGTGTATGTGTATCAAGAAATATACATATAGAAAGCTTGAACACCATAATTAATTAGGGGTTTGCATTGATTTTGATTTTGAGAAAGTGAGTTATTTATATATATAAATTATCCATTAATCGACACGCTTAATAGTTGGATTAGGATAAATTAATGATAATTGTCAGGATAAATTTATGTAATTTGGAATTTGATATTGCATATAATTAGAATTATAATAATTGCATATAGTTTGATTTATAGCACAAGGCATATACTGTACTTATATTCTTTGATTGACATATTGAACATTTATGTATAAATACCTAATTATTGTTGGTTAATGGGAAATGATAATAAAGTAACTATGAATTCATGTTTTATTGTTTACTTAATGGAAATTACTATGATTTGGAGACTTATAGTATGAATTGATATTATCAACATGTTAAAAGTATTTTGAATTCGGCTACGGACTTATATGTTCTTATAAAATTAGTTGGATTGGTTATTGAATAATATGTTACTTATCCTAAATTATAAATTGGATAAAGTTACTTATCCCTAATTTTACATCATGTGAGTAGGAATTATCTATTTAGTTATTAAAGATTGATGTACTCTTTTTCCCATGGACATGCTAAATTAGAATTTGCTAATAATTTCTTTTGTTGCAATTGTACTTGTGTTAACATTTTTTCTTCTCGTTCCATGTTAACATGTAATTGAAAAAAAATTATTTAACCTCATCCGTTTATAGCTGCTTTATTTATTCAGGTAATTTTACTTATTTTTCTTAAATATAAAATAATCTTATATATAATTATAACTTCTTGGTTGACTATTATGATCGTGTTCACCCCTTCCTCAAGTGGTTGATGTTTGTGTGGACAAAATTGGTGCAAGGGCTTTGTAATTGGTGTACACATAATAATTCGTAGATTAATTGAATGAAAATTTAACTAAAATTGGACTTAATGTGTTTGATTGATTAATTGAAAAACATTAATTACTTGATGTTGATATTGTGCGCATGAAGGATATATTCACTTGAAGGATGATAATTAATTTCATTGAGAGTTTGTGTATTATTTTATTTATTATTAGTGGATATATCTTCTTTGTTAACTATTATGAGTGTGCCACCCTGTTGATGTAAAAAATTAGATCATATCTAATTATTTAATCACAGATAAAATAAATAAGACACAGAAGTTTTAAAGTGGTTCAGCTTTATAAGAATGGCCTACGTCCACTATTTATGTTATTGATGATTGTTTGGGAATTCTCGATTACAAGTTCTATCAAGAAATTTCGGTCCCCTTACAATGAGGATTGTACAATGTATTTATAGCCCTGAGGCTGTAATGTGAAAGGGTAATACCTTCAATGTTGTACATGTGAAAGGGTAATATATTAAATGCCCCTTAAGCATATACATCTGAATGATAAGCATTTAATGCACAGTCAGACTGTTGATTTTCTTGCTATTAATGCTTTGTTCGAGGTGCAGCTCGGACCGCCTAAAGTCCTCGGTAATCAAAAGTTACTCGGTACTCAAAAGTTCCTTGGAGAGTTCTTGTAGGTCGGAGCGTCTAAGTTCCTCGAGGAAGCAGCGTTCCTCGTTGTAGTATGGTTCCTCGGAGCATCTGAGTTCCTCGGAAGTGCTTGTTGGTGCCACGTAGATTGCCACGTGTCTTCACTCGATTGATCCATGTCAGCAGACTAAATTTGGTATCAACAGAAGCCCCCAATGTTTCATAGTTCGAAATTTGAGGAGTGTGGAACATTCTTTCTCGGAATATGGTAGTTTTAAATGGTCCTCCTGATTTTTAGGAGTGTTTACTTTGTATTTATTTTTCCTTCCAAATTCGTAGAATCAGGCTTTTTTGAATTTTTATAACCGCCTCGATCTTCGCGTACTTTTTGTCCTTTTAGCCGCCGGTAGCGTAATCGTTTCTTTTTATAATCATTAACTTTACCGTTTCCCAAGGCAGCGTATTTAAGTGTCACAGACAATCCCATCGTCTTCTACTTTTTCAAATTTGTATCTTCGAATTTTCCATTGTCTTACTCTCTTGTGCGTTCATCCTTTCCATCATTCGTTGCCAACAGATCCACTCTTTTTCTATAAGATCTTCTTCCTTCTTCTTCATTTCCTTCTTTCATCATGGTTTATCCTGTAGAATCGATTGATAAATTTCGCTCTGATTTCTCTATTCCCTCCTGGGTTATTTTGGAAGAGCTTTCTGAGCCTTCAGACTATTTCCGTTTGGCTGAGGGACATTGGTTCCCCAGTCTCTTTGTTGCTGAGTGTGGATTTTCTTTTCCTCCCAACCCTCTATGTCTGGAATTCTGTCAATACTTTGGCATTGTTCCTGCAAGAATAGCCCCCAATACATGGGGGATAGTTAATGGGGTTCATAGACTAAATCAAATTCATGGAACTCGCATAGGAATTCCAGAAATCATGTTTTGTTATAGATGGGTTGTTGGTGATAACACTTTTTATTTAAAAACTAGATTTTTAAATAGGTCTTTAGTGGTCAATCTCCCGGATGCCAATAGGGACTATTTTGAGCACGGGGTTGTTATAAACAATTGGCAACATGCTCCTTTATCTGGAGACGAAGTTTATCAGGGTCCCAGATGCCCTCCCTATGGCAATGGGATAGGTTATTTTTATTTCATTTTACTTATTTTTAAATCATGCTTCTTCTGTGTTTGACAAAATGTGCCACTGATATTGCAATTTTGATTCATTTGCAGTTGATAGCAAAAGAAAGTGTCCAAAGGAGGCAAACGTTAATATAAGGCACTTAAAACTTATCTGGAGTTTGCATCAAACTATTTCTGACGAGCACATTAGGTCAGCTTCATATCTGCTGCAGTACAAGAGCTACACCACTTCTTTTACTGCTCGTCCGGTAATAAGTGAAGTAGAACCAGTACCAGCTTCTACCAGTTCTTCACCTGAGTCACACGTTCGTTTAAGTGAAAGGATGAAGAAAATAAGACCTCCCACCATTTTTGAGAAACCTGCCTCTGGCTCTGGAGAGGCAAAAAGAAGTAAGATTGACGTCCCAGGAGAGGGGACGAAGAAAATTCATGCACCTTCCTCGGCTGCTTCTGTGAAGGTTGCCAAGAAGCCCCAAGTGGCCCCGAGCAAGTCTGCTACTCCAGGAGAAGTGATTGTAATATCACCGACCAAGAGTTATTCCTTGGTCGAAACTATTCCTGTTCCCCCGAGGAAGCTGAAGAAGAGCTCCTCGGTCAATTTGGCTGAAACCATCTCCCAGCCCCCATCTACTGGAACTGGTGTTCCTACTTTTGTTCCCCCGAGCTCTGCCATGAGCTCAGTGAAGACTTGGATCATTCCCGAGATCCAAGGTATTGAAGAGAACCTTTCTCAGGACATGGTTACCTCATTGGCTGCTCGCCATATTGCTTCTGTAAGTCTTATTGTTTTGAACTTTTCATTTTTTTCTTGTTATATCTGTCTCTGACTTTCTTTCATTTTCTTTTCACAGTTGGTGAGCTGCTTTAACACAATTTTGAAGAAAGATGAAGCTATTAAATCTTCAATCTCCTCATCTGGTGTGGAGGAAGCTCTGATGGGCATGAGGCAGTCTTTGGAAGATTCTCGTCAGAAGTACGATGCTGACAAGGCTGCTTGGGAGAAGAAACTTACCTCCACTGAGAAGGAGAAGGCTCAAGTTGTTGAAATCTCCAAGGGGTTGGAGAAGAAAATAAAGAACTTGGAGGAGAAAAATAAAGAGCTTGAAGGGAAGCTAAAAGATGCTAGAGAGCTTGAGAATAAGCTCAAGGTTGTTGAGGAAGAACTAATCCAGCTTCACGAAGTAAGTCTCCAGAAGGAAGAAGTTGAGAATAAATTAAAGACTGCTGAAAGTCTTCTGTCCGAGAATCTTTCCTCAGAGAAGTTAAAGAGGAAAATGGTTGTGAAGAACTCTTTCAGTGCCGGCTGGGACAAGGGGTGGAACAAAGGCTTAGCTGCCATGATGTCTCAAGTAGAATATGGAAGCCTTAAATACTTTAGAGATGGGTGGGTCGCTGCTAGCACTGGCAAAATTATGGGCTGGGCTTAATTTGGGCGGATTAAATATGGGTTGGGCTAAATATGGGTTGGGCAAAATGTGGGTTGGGTTAAATGTGGGCCGGGCCAAATATGGGCGGACCAAATATGGGTTGTGCCAACCCATTATTTTTCTACTAAATTAAGTATTACAATTCGAGGTATATATAAAAAAAACTCATATTTTACTCATAACTTTTTAAAATGAGTATTGTATTTGATTTGTATCTTTTAAAATTGGGCTCCATATTTGATTTCTTGCTTTGAAATATGGGCCCCATATTTAACTCATAGCTTTGAAATATGGGCCCCATATTTAACTCATAGCTTTTAAACATGGGCCCCATATTTAGATGCTTGGGCTAATATAGATTGTTTTATTATTTGGGCCACATTTTGCCACTACTAGTCGCTGCTCTACAGGAGATGAAGGTTGATGAAAACTCCGATCTCTTTCAGCGACACATCCCTAGTCCCCCTCCAACTCCTGAAGACGAAGAAGAGGACGAAGCTGCCTCCGAAGAGTCTTCCATGGTGTTGGGAGATCATGCCCTAGCCATCCAGCCTGCTAACAAGGAACTTCAGCAGCTCGCTACTTCCTCCGAGCAACCTCCAGCACTTCCCCAGCTACTATCTGCTCCATCCGAGCAACCTACCTCCTCGTCCCAGCCTCCCGATAAAGTTTTGGGAGATAAGGAAAAGGTGTAGAGTTTTTTGGACTTCTATATATTTTATTTTTCTTTGAAAAATGCAATCCTGAACCATGTAACTCTGAACCTTGTGATATAATAAAACTTGAACTTTTGTTTTTGCATACTGTTGTCTCCTCTTCATGCTCTGTTGGGACTCTTATTGATTATTGCTTTTTCTTCCTCTACTAGTTTCTGGCCAGGATGGAATTACTGTCTGCTCATGATACCAAGCTGTTATGACAATGCAATGAGTATTTTAAGGCTGGTTACACAGATCTGAGTGCAGCACAAATCATCGACATCCTCGGCCAAGATGCTTCGGAATAGGCAATTGAGGCCTACTAATATTTGAAGTGTCTGCTTGATCGTGCGGTGGCCAATAATGTAGCTTACTATGACATGATTGAGGATCTTCAAGGCACTCTTGAAGACCTTCAACAACAATATAAGGAATCCATTGCCCTCTTGCACGAGGGGTACGAGAAGAAGTACCAGCAAATCGTTGCCGACAAGGGATATGAGAAGCGTTTTGCTGCTTACGACGTGCGAGAGAGAACTCTGAGGGATGAGGTCTAAGAGTGTAGACAAATAGCTGAATTATTAGAGCAAGAGAATAACAACCTGCAAAGAGAGTTATCGTAGTTGAAGTTTGTAGCTTCCACTTCAAAAGCCTTGATCCCAGTGACTGATGAGGGATTCTCGTTCTTGGAGGTCGAGAACGCCAAATTGAGGGATGAGTTGGAAACCTTGAAAAAATATGGCCCTTCTACATCTTCTCGTGGACGAGCAAGAGCTCCTCGGGGACGAGCAAGAGCTGCTCGGATTCCTATCGAGGAACAGAGGACTCAATCTACCTTAGAGAACCAGGCGTTGGCTGAAATGTCAAAGAAGATCAGGGACCTGGAAGAGCAGCATTCTACGCAAAAGTACGTCTTGGAGAATAAAGAACTCTTCATTAAAAATCTCCACGAATAGCTAGAAAGATTAACATATCAATTCCACAAACAGCCCAGGGAGTTCTGGATGGCTGGGTACAACGAGGCTCTCTACCACTTGGACGATCATATCCAGAATGCCAATAATGAGGGCTACAAACAGGGATGGCTGAATGCCTTAGGTGTGCTGCAACTCGAACAGGGTCATTACCTGTGGGACTACCATGATCCTGGGCTACTCGACCTACCCGTGGAACCATTCAAACTTGATATGAGTTGGATCCCTGCTCGGGCCATTCCTCGATGCTTAATTTCCAAATATCTCGGCGACTACAATCTCCATTCAAATATCGAGATATCTCATCCCGAGCAGCTCCTAGAGCGACCATCCGTGATGAATATCAGGATGCTGAAAGATCTTAACTTTATAAATTCTCCTCTTGCTTTAAATGATCCGCCTTCTGGCGAGGAACGTGTTTCAAAAGCAGAGGGGAAGAAACCAATAGAATAGGAATTTTGATGTAATAGTTAGTATACATTTCATTCTCAATGTAATTTGTTTTTGATTTTAATGAAAGACTTTCATTTTTGTTCGCAATATTAATTGCCATTGTTTTGTAACACTTTACATATGTGCATGTGTATCTGTTAAAAAAATAACAATATTGTATTATTTTTCGATCAACTTATTGTCGACTAGTTTGAATTTGTGGTAGTCATTTGGCAAAAATAATGTTTTGTTTCTCAACCAACTTAGTAAAAAGTTACGAGTATCAAAAATATTGCTCGATCACTTTCTCGTTTTCATAAAATGTTTCCGACCAACCAAGGTCGGTAAATTTTCCTTTTCGACTAGATACAGTTAGTGGGTTTTTCTTCTACGAGCAACTTTGGTACTTTTTGGAATAGTTATAGCTCCCGACCAACCTTAATTGGCATTTTCGAGAATATATTTACTTCCTAACCAACATAAGTTAGCATTTTTAGGAATACTTTTACTTCCCGAGGAACACATAGTTTTACTTCCCGTAGGAATACAAGTTTTACTTCCCGGAGGAATACAACTAGCTTTACTTCCCGGAGGAATACAAGTTTTACTTCCCGAAGGAATACAAGTAGCTTTACTTCCCGAAGGAATACAAGTTTTACTTCCCGGAGGAATACAAGTTTTACTTCCTGGAGGAATACAAGTTTTACTTCCCGTAGGAATACATTTTTTACTTCCAGGAGGAATACATTTGTTTCTCGACCAACCTTAGTTGGCGTTTTAGAGAAAAAATTTTGAATGCCGAGTTTCGCCGAGTAGTGTGTAGCACTAGTATTCCCCGAAAAACTTTCAATAAAAGGAGAGAATATACATCACTGATAATACTTGCGCAGGTGCTCTACGTTCCATGCATTCTTAAACTCCTCCCCCTCTAAAGTTGCTATTCGGTAGGTTCCTGATCGAACAACTTCTGTAACACGGTATGGTCCATGCCAGTTTGCCTCTAGTTTGTTGTGCTTTTGAATCACTTTCTTTAGCACATAGTCTCCTTCTTTCAGGTCGCACTTCTTCACCCTCTTATTGTAGAATAAAGCTGTTCGTTGTTGGTATGCAGCATTCCTGATGGCTGCTTCTTCTCTAACTTCCTCGAGCATGTCTAAATCCAATCTTCTCATTAAGTCGCTGACAGGGGAATTGAAATTCAGTACCCTGTGTGTTGGGAGGCCCAACTCCACAGGTATAACAGCTTCACTTCCAAATGCTAGCATATATGGAGATTCTTCAGTTACTACTCGGGGAGTAGTTCGGTAAGCCCACAGTACTGACTGTAACTCGTTGATCCAATTTGCTTTCGCATCGTCCAGTCTTTTCTTCAAGCCATTCAACAGCGTTCTGTTTGTCACTTCAGTTTGTCCATTGCTTTGAGGATGGCCTGGTGCTGAGTGGATCTTCAAAATATTTGACTGATGACAATAGGCAACGAACTCCTCGTTATCAAATTGTGTTCCATGGTCTGTGATGAAGGCATGAGGAAGACCATATCGGCAAATGATGTTCTTCCAAATAAATTGGTACACCTTGTCATACGCCATATCAATGAGAGGCTCGGCTTCAACCCATTTAGTAAAATAATCCACTGCGACGACGAGGTACTTAAACCTTCCCCTGGTCGTCGGCAGTGGCCTAACCAAATATATTCCCCACATGGCAAATGGCCAGGGGGAAGTGATGAGTGTCAACAATGCTTGTGGAGTTCTTCGGATGGAGGAAAAGAGTTGACACTTGTCACATTTCTTATCATAGGCTATACAATCAGCTCTCATCGTCGGCCAGTAGTATCCCTGCGTCATTACCCTTTGCAAAAGCGTTCGACCTGCTACATGGGCTCCACAGGACCCTTCGTGGATCTCTTAAATCAAATCTTTCACCTCGGTGGGATGCACACATCTTTGCAAACCTTCCATCATTCCTCGTCTATAGAGAATACCGTTAATTAATACATACCGAGCAGCTTTAAACTTCAATTTCTTGGCTTCGATCTTGTCAATTGGTAATTCTCCCTTCTCAATATATGGCCTGATGGGATCCATCCATGATGATCCTAAATTGAGGGTAATAAAGTTCATCATCATATCTTCATCTATACTCCGACCAGCTAAAACTTCAATTGGGATCGTTCTTCGTAGCTCAGTACAAGTAGCTGATGCTAATCGAGCTAGGGCATCTGCTCTCGCATTCTCCATTCTTGGTATTCTGACCAACTGAATAGCAGCAAATTCTGATACCAACTCCATCACCTTCGCCTGATACTTGATCATTAATTCTCCTTTGGCCGCATATATTCCCAACATTTGATTTACGATCAATTGAGAATCGCTGAAGACAATAAGCTGCTGCGCCTCCATAATTTTTGCCAAATTAAGACCTGCAATCATGGCCTCGTACTCAGCCTCATTATTGGAAGCTTTGAATTGGAAACGTAGGGCGTATTCCATGTCCACCTGGTCTGGGCTATTCAAAACTATCCCTGCCCCATAGCCTGTTGTGCAAGATGATCCATCTACATATAGCCTCCATATGGGTAACTCGTCTTCAAATTTCTGATCTGACAAAGTTCCTCGGTGAAATATTTATTGTTTCCTTTCATCCTCCCCTGATATTTCTTGCTCTTCGTCGATCATCTTTTCTTGGCCTTTTAACAAACTAAGTTGGTCTGGTCTTGTATTTGATGATCTTGTAACATCCACAGGTTGATCAGTGAGCAACTTTTGCTCCTCGGGGGTATTAGGATAGGTGAACTCTGCTATAAAATCTCCTACAGCTTGCCCTTTCAGCGATGATCTGGGTTCATAAACTATATCATATTCACCAAGTTCTATTGCCCAGCACATCAATCTTCCTGACTTTTCTGGTTTATGAAGGGCTTGCCTCAATGGCATATCAGTATATACTACTATGGTATGAGCTTGAAAGTATGGCTTCATTCTTCTACTTGCCTCGATCAATGCTAGTGCCAATTTTTCCAGCCTTGGATATCTGATCTCTGCTCCTCGGAAGGCCTTACTTGTATAGTAAATTGGTTTTTGTACTCCATTATCCACTCTTATCAATGTCGAACTGACTGTATTCTCGGACACTGCCAGATACAAGTATAATTTTTCTCCCATCACTGGCCTGGATAACAGTGGAGGTGCTCCCAAGTATTTCTTCAAGTCTTGAAAAGCCTTCTCACATTCATCATTCCACTCAAAAGTCTTTCGGAGTGTCTTGAAGAATGGGAGACATCGATCAGTTGCTCGCGATACAAATCTGTTGAGTGCTGCTACTCGTCCTGTAAGATTTTGCACCTCTTTCTTTGTCATTGGAGATCGCAGCCCTAATAGAGATTTGATCTTTTCAGGATTTGCCTCAGTGCCTTGTTGGTTGACAATGTATTCGAGAAACATGCCTTCTCGTACTCCGAATATTCACTTCGTCGGGTTCAGCTTCATTTGATATTTATCCAGTTGATCAAAAGTCTGACTTAAGTCAACTAGATGATCGGCAGCTTTCTTGCTCTTTGTCAGCATATCGTCAACATAGACTTCCATATTGCAACTGATTTGTTCAGCAAAGACTTTTTTCATCAGCCTCTGATATGTCGCACCTGCATTTTTCAAACCAAAAGGCATAACATTATAACAATAAGTTCCCCTAGGGGTAATGAAAGAAGTACTCTCCCTGTCTTCAGGTTTCATTTTAATCTGATTGTAACCAGAATAAGCATCCATGAAGCTCAGCAGCTCGTGTCCCGAGGTAGCATCCACGAGTTGATCAATTCGGGGCAGTGGAAAATGATCCTTTGGGCATGCTTTGTTGAGGTCGGTAAAGTCTAGACACATCCTCCACTTGTTGTTTTTCTTCTTTACCATCACCACATTTGCTAACCACTCTGGATATTTTATATCTTCAATGAAGCAAGATTTCTGGAGCTTCTCGACTTCCTCCTGTATAGCTTGATTCTTCTCGGGACTGAATACTCTTCTTCTCTGCTTCACAGGCTTGATCTCCTTATTCACATTGAGTTCGTGACATAAGAAATTTGGATCTATCCCGGGCATATCCTTATGACTCCACGCAAAGGTTTTCTTTCTGCTTCTTAGGAAAGTTATCAATTCCTGTTTTAGTGAGGCTTCCAACGATGAACCTACTTGAGTAGTTCGTTCAGGGTGCTCATCGTCCAGAATGATGTTTTCAGTATCTTCCACCACTTGACCCTTTACAAGTTGCGACTCATCTCTAGGATCCAATGTTTCAATTTTGGCACCTTCATCCACTTGATAGGTAGTAGTCTTTTTCCTTGATTCCTCCAGTTTCTCTTGCTCGGCGGATGAATAATATCATTCCCTAGCTACTTTTTGGTCACCTTTCACAACTCCTACTCCAAAATTTGTTGGAAATTTTAGGCACTGATGCACTATAGATGGTACATCCTCGAATTTCTTCAATCCTACTCTTCCCATGATGATATTGTATGATGATTGAACATTTCTATCCATCACGAAGAAGCGTATTCTTTCTGTCCGACAAACAGGCCACGTACCAATGAATATATCCAACTTGATCGTCCCAAGTGGAAATACTTTCTCTCCAGCAAAACCGAGGAGGGGTCTATGATAAGGCTCCAGTTGAGATAGCTTTAGATTTAAACTGTCGAAGCACGAGTAGAACATGATGTCTGTCGAGCTACTATTATCTACTAGTACTCTTGAGATCATTACCTCTTTCATCCTCATTTTGATCACCAATGGGTCATCATGAGGATACAAAACTCCTGCGAGGTCGTTCTTTGAGAAACCGATGACCAATTTCTCTTTGTTCACCTTTCTTGGGCGATCCTCCTCAGCTAGATTTATTCGCTGATTGTACGAGCAAGCTTGAGCCTCACAGAGGTAATCTTTTCTCTATGCAGTAAGGTCTACTCCTCCTGCATCTCCACTTGTAATAACATTATAATTAAATGACCCAAAGCGTATTGAAAATACCTCACGTTCTGGCTGCCTTGGTCTCTTAGGAAGATCGGGGTCGTCTTCTGGATCAACTTCATGGTTTCTTTTCTTGTTCTCCTCTGCTCGACGAGGAGATCTAGACCTCTCTCTTGTTCGTTCGTTGTTCCTTCTTTCGCTTCCACGATCAACATACTTTGCCAGCTTTCCTCGTCTGATGAGTGTTTCAATCTCATTCTGAAGAGCTATGCAATTTTTGGTCATATAGCCATGATCTTTATGAAACTCATAATATTTTGCTTTATTCCTTCGGTCAGGGTCTGCCTTCATCTTCCCTGGCCAGTTTAACTCCTTGTCGTTCTTGGTTTCCTTTAGAAAATGGTTGATATCCTTCTTCAAAGGAGTATAATTATCGAATTTCTTCATTACGTCCCATACTGACCTAGTTTTTGAATGTTTGTCATTACCATTGTTCTTATGCTCTTTCTTCTTAGCTTTATCACCTTCCACCTTGGTTTCTTTGGCATCCATATTCTTCTTCGCAGCCATAGCCTCCTCGGCATTCATAATCTTTTACGCTTTTCCCATCAGGTCTGACATGGTTCTCGGTGGATCTTTAGCCAAAGTGTAGTACAACTTTTTGGGCAGTAGTCCACTCATTAAGGCGGTAATCGCTGTCTTCTCCTCATAATCAATGACTTCGAGTTTCTCGTTATTAAAACGAGTTATATAATCTCTGGTACTCTCACCAGCTTTTCGTCTAACACTTAGCAAATGCGCTACTCGTTTAACTGGCTTTGCCCCAAAATAGAAATTCCCAATGAATAACTCGGCCAGTTAAAGAAAAGTTGAGATCTTACCCCGAGGAAGATTATTATACCATATTTGAGCAGATCCGGTAAGAGTTCCCGAGAATGCTCTGCATCTCATCTCATCTAGAACAGCATAGATGTTGGTTGCAGCTTGGTATTGTTCTATATGAAGGACAGGGTCAGTCTTTCCATCATATTTGGGGGTCACAACAGGTGCTTTGAACTTTGATGGTGTTGGAAAATCTACAATGGCCTGGACAAAAGGTGTTCCTCGAACAAAAGTTCGTTGTAGAGGGTTATTGGCTTTAGCCATTTCCCCTAATCTATCCTCCAGCCTCTGAATAGAGCCTTTGCATGCATCATTTCCTTCCTTGGGCCTGTTGGTTCGAGCAACTGATCGTGTTGATGTGGCTTCCTGGGATCTATCTTGACGAGCAACTAGTCACGACTGGGCAGATCCTTCCCTTAAATCTGATGGTCATTAAAAACTTCTCGATGCGACTTTTGGAGGACTTCTACTCCTTCTAGGTCCTAATCGATCAAAAGGTGATACCCTGCTCAACCTCTCTAGAGCACTAGTCCTTTCTGGAGAGAGAGTGATACGTTGTTCAGTATCTGTGGCTCGCACTGACGAAGTTCGTCCAGGTTAATAAGAAAAATCTTCAGACTCCTCATTGTGATATGAATTGGTATGCCTAGTACGTGAAGAAGATGCACGGGTATTTCTTTGAATACTTCGTGGTCCTGAATGGGTTGGTGCACCGCCATGGAGGGTTTGTATGAGTTGTCGTATAGTTTCTTGCATGACGGTCTGGCCCTGAGCCTGATTTGTCATTATTCCAGCCAGATCTGGAATATTTGGCGGAGCAGATGGATTTGGAGGACTTCCAGCGTTTCGATTGCTAGATTCTGGAATATCAGCCATTTTGTGAGGGATTGTTTTTTATGAAAAACGATATTACCAGTCGTTTCCCACAGACGGCACCAATCTGTTGATGTAAAAAATTAGATCATATCTAAATATTTAATCACAGATAAAATAAATAAGACACAGAAGTTTTAAAGTGGTTCATTCTTATAAGAATGGCATACGTCCACTGTTTCTGTTATTGATGATTGTTTGGGAATTCTCGATTACAAGTTCTATCAAGAAATTTTGGTCCCCTTACAATGTATTTATAGCCCTGAGGCTGTAATGTGAAAGGGTAATACATTCAATGCTGTACATGTGAAATGGTAATATATTAAATGCCCCTTAATCGTATACATCTGAATGATAATCATTTAATGAACAGTCAGACTGTTGATTTTCTTGTTATTAATGCTTTGTTCGAGGTGCATCTCGGACCGCCTAAAGTCCTCGGTAATCAAAATTTCCTCGGTACTCAAAAGTTCCTCGGAGAGTTCTTATAGGTCGGAGCGTCTAAGTTCCTCGGGGAAGTAGTGTTCCTCGTTGTAGGATGGTTCCTTGGAGCGTCTGAGTTCCTCGGAAGTGCTTGTTACTGCCACGTAGATTGCCACATGTCTTCACTCGATTGAGCCATGTCAGTAGACTAAATTTGGTATCAACACACCCCTTCCTTAGGTGGCAGATGTTTTGTTGAACACAAATTGGTGGAAGCGCTTTGTCATTAGTGGACACATAGTAATTTTAGGATTAATTTAATTAAAATTGAACTAAAATTGGACTAGTTGTGTTTGATGGATTAATTGGAAAACATTAATGACGACTCATAGTTATTTTAGGCTTAATTGGAGGCTTTACTCGTAGTATTTATATGTTCTATCACATGCAAAAAAAACCTTTTATACCTTTTTCGTCTTTTAATTCGTGTTGTAAAACACTGGTCATGTTCATATCCCTCATTTTATTATATATCTTCTCAGGAAAAAAAATGAGTCATGTATTAACTACTTTCAACGAAAAATCGAGAGGTTATAACTAGCCCACACAAAAACCAATTTTACTATTGCACGCCACATAGAGGGGAATCCTATTCACAAGTATGGGAATAAGGAATTGAGTAATTTAATTACCTTATAAATGGTGGAATTTATCTCTCTCAATTGTACCTATTCGACTATATCCTACTTTTCTTGCCAAAATGCTGGGATGAGGCAATAGAGAACACATTTCACATTCATAACCCCAATTGTGCAATTTTGTTAGTGGCACTATTAGAAAAGGAAGAAAAATATTCATCCATTGTGAATAGAATTCCGTAAACAAAGGATTCAACTAGATTGCAATATGCAAAAACATATGAACGATAAATACGATCTTGCCAAAAAATTGAAGAAGAAAGGATTTTGAGTTCCTGTTATGCACATTTATATGACAATTATAATACGATTCCTCCCAGTTGGCCACATAAAGCTTTTCACCAATTCTAAAAAAAATAATACCATGTTAATGGAAATCAGATGCATCGAGCATGTATTAAAAGCTCTTATAGAGGTGTATATATATGAGTGTGTGTGTGATCTTAAACGTGATCGTCATACATTCTTAGCTAATTTTTTTTTATTTGTTGGAAATGTTAAAGAGGAACAAAGATAATCAACCAAATAAAGACCTCATACTCCATCTCAATTTTGTCTTAATCCATCACCTGAATTCTTAACATCTGTGAGTTCAAGTTAATTCTACTCTACCGTAGGTTAATTCTACTTCATCTACATTGTCTCCTAGTCATCAAACTTCACAAAACATTTGGGTCCATCCGGGTCAGATTCCTCTGGCATGGGCAGGTCTCGAAATTGGATAGGATAGAAAACTGGAGAAATCCCTCTCTCCGCTCGTGCGGGGATTCGAGGATAAGGGAATCCTCATTCCACCACTTGAGTTGATCTTTGTGGGCTGCCACAGATATAAATTGTCCGTCATAAAAAATTTAGAAATAGAGTCACCAGCCTATTTTTCTCAAAACAGGCTGAAGAATTATATCCGTCCCAAGAGAACATCATCAAAAGACATACTGATGTATACGAAACCAAATGAATCAAGGGTTTGGGGAGTAAGTTACGGAATGGGAAGGTGTTAGGAACCCATTCCACCCTTTCGGTCTCTCATGGGCAATGATAATATTCTCATTTTCTCCAAAATTTGATACGTATGTACTGTGTGTGGTGTGAATAATGATATAAAGAAATCATCCAACTCACATAATGGGAAACAGGGTGCGGAATCATCCTAAGGAGTGTACAAAAGAAATAACATAAAAATATAATGTGAGTGTCCGCTAAATCAGAAATCACTATGAGGAAGTGAATATGTATATTGAGCGGGAACACTAATATGTAGGAAAATGCATATCCATAATACTACTAAACACAATGAACATATTATGGATAAATGAGAAAATAGGACTCGAATCCAAAGATTCGTTCAGGATGCTTATGTAGCCTAAGGGGCATCAAAGTTAGTTCGATAACAAGCAAGGGTGGTGTTTAACCCATAAATCCTACATTAGAACATCCCTTAGTTTGTTTTTTAGAAAATGCGTGCACAAGTATAGAGCGTAGAAAATGAGGAAATTCTTTAGGGTTTATAAAAAAAACTATTTTTGTCTTTTTTAGATTTTATGAAAATAGGATTTGGGCGTAATAAATAATCAAAAGTGAGATTAGTTTTGAAGTGAAGAAATGAAATAAAGATGTATCAAAAGTGAAAAGAAAAGTAAATTACCACTACTACTTAAATGAGTTGTAAATAAATAAGGGTATACTGTCTAGAAGACTTTAATTATGATTTTGCGATAGTAGGGGCTAATTTTTTAGTGGGTGGGTGTTGGTGAGGTAAGAATGGAAAATGGGGTGAAAATAGATAAGAGTGATATACGTACATGGAGAGAATGTTTGGAAAAATTGAACTTCAGTGCAGTGATTTTGAGGAGAATATTATGACTTCAGAAAGGAACCCCTTGGGAATGAGGTCATGGTCTCTTTAAATAGTAAAAATTAGGGTTTTAGGGGGGGTGCTAATCGGCATGGTCCCTGGTCTACTTATTGTCATAACCCTACCTTCTTGTCCAAGAAAATTACACTCTATCGATAGGCATGGGGATTGGGGTGCCGATAGGCAGTCCAGAACGGACTTTTTTTTTGGAAAAAAGGGCATAAAATGCAAACCGTAAGTTCTAATCGTGCACGGATAGGACCGTTGAAATGAATATTTGGAATCTTATAAGAATCCATTGAGACAATATAGGTCTCAAGAGTTTACCAAAGTCAAACGGGCCTCGGAAGTGCCATGTGGCCTCTAAATTAGGGGGATTTCGATGTAAAAAGGCAAGTACGTGCAAATTGTGAGGCTGATTCATGCACGGTGTGGACTGTTGAAAAGGGGATTTAGATACCAAGGGTATTGTTGATACCAAAAATTATTCATCTACATGGACCATTAAGATACTCACATGTGTTATACAGTGGAGGATTAATCCTAGTCATTACGAAAGGAATGCCGACCAACTCCAGGAATACCAACCAACACCTGGGATGCCGACCAACGAAGACAGGAAAACACCAACAGTTGTAGATATTAATTACTGCACATATGTAAATGTCTAAGATATAAATACATTACATCCTTTGATATTCCAGCTCTTATAGACCTCATGGGGGCTATAAATACATTGTAAACCCTACATATGGGGACACACGAAAAGAGAGGCAATTAAACAATACCAAAGAAATACACAACAGTGGACGTAGGCTCTTCAATCAAGCCGAGCCACTTTAAAAATCTCATGTATCTTTATTTTTTATTTATCTGTGATCAACTAATTAGCCTAGCCTATTTTTGCATCAACAAATTGGTGTCGTCTATGGGAACAATATTTCCAATCGATCTCACTCAATCAAACACCTAAATAGCTAAAATTCATGAATCAAGTCTTAGGAACAAAGGTATTCTGCCTGCTCCTTCTTCTCCTCCATCTGCAAATGATTTAACTAGGATTCTGGCCAGTCTTACAAGAACTTCTACAAACCCTCCAAGATGGTGCACCTGCTCTATCTGCTCAAGTAAATATGCCACCACCCCCACCAAGAGGTGGTCGGTACATCCATTTGATATCAGCAGGAGATGTATCCTATCATCCAAGGTCAACTTCATTACTCAGAACATCAGAATCTTTTCATACGCAGTCTTATTCTCCAAAAAGGCCAAGCGCCTTAGAAATATTAAGTCGATCATTTCCCTTTAATCGTTTAGGACCCCAGAGGAACACAAATGTTCATAGGGAAAGATCTGGTAATACTAGCGACCATCTGATCAAAGGGAAAGCACGACTCAATCTAGATCAAATGCCTGACGAACGATTACTCGGACCGAGCAACGGGTTCAAGAAGAAAGCTAAGCAATTAATAATGTTGCAACGCATAAATTTAGTGCTGCCAATAATGAATAGAAAGGCTCCATACAGAGATTGGAAGACATAATAAGAGAAATGGAAAATACAAAAAAACCCACTGCAAATAATTTTTGTAAAAGGGTCTCCATTTATGTAAGCAATTGTGGCTTTCCCTACTCCAGCAAAGTTTAAGGCCCTAGTAGTAATGACCAAATATGATGGAATAACTGATGCAGTCCTCCATATAGAACAATACCAGGCAACTGCTGATATTTATGTCATCCCTGATGAGATGAGGTGTAGATCATTTTCATTAACCATTACCGAATCTTCCCAAATCTAGTAGAGTGGTCTTCCTCAGGGATAAATTTCTAGCTTCAACCAACTGTCCGAGCTATTCATTAACAACTTTTGATTTGGATCAAAGCCTATGAAAAGGGTGGCACACTTACTTAGTGTGAGACAGAAAGAAGGAGAGATAACCAGAGATTACATCACTCGTTTTAATAACGAGGAACTAGAAGTAGTAGATTATGAGGAGAAGACTGCAATAATTATCCTCATGAGTGGATTGCTCCTCAAAAAACTGTATTACACTCTTGCTAAGGATCTTGCAAAGACAATGGCATAATTGATGGCTAAAGCAACAAAGATCATGAATGCCGAGGAAGCAATGGAAGCCAAGCATAGCTCGGGCAAAAACGTCGATGGAAAAAATGATAAGAAAGATCATAAAGAACCCATAGAACACATGGAATCATGACATATAGGGGTTTTGGATTGAATCAAGAAGTACAACGACTACACTCTCCTAACTACGGGAATTCACCATGTTTTGAAGGAAATCAAGCATAATAAAGATATGTGTTGACCTGATAAGTTAAGAAGTTTCCTGACCAATAGAGACAAAAATAAGTGTTGCGAATTTCACAGGGATCACGGTCACACGAAAGAATGTTATATAGATCTTCAAAATGAGATTTAAACTCTCACCCGAAGAGGAAAACTGAATCAGTACGTTGATCGGCAGAACAACGCAGGAGGTCAACATAAATCAAAATCTCCTTGCAAGCCAAGAGAGGAGAAGAGAAGAGCTCATAAAGATGATCAGGATGATGATGCCAATCTCCCTAAAAAACTTCGACAACCATAGCGTGAGGTATTCTTTATAAATTTTTGTTCTTTTGATTTGTAAATGATTACA
This sequence comes from Sambucus nigra, assembly GCA_949130495.1. NCBI lineage: Eukaryota > Viridiplantae > Streptophyta > Magnoliopsida > Dipsacales > Adoxaceae > Sambucus > Sambucus nigra. The sequence goes on from OX422218.1 coordinate 136,380,582, forward strand.
GGTGGAGATGCAGGAGGATGAGATCATACAGCAAAGTGAAAAGCGTACCTCCATGAGGTATAGCTTGCTCGTATATGCAGACGATCAACCTTTCACAGGAGGATCGACTAAGGAAGGTTAACAAAGACAAACTAGTAATTGGTTTATCTAAAAATGACCTTTCAGGAGTATTGTATCCTCATGACGACCCACTGGTCATCAAAGTCAGAAAATAAGAAATCATTGTCTTTAGAATATAAGTAGATAATGATAGCTCGGTGGATATCATGTTCTATCCTTATTTGATCAACTTGGATTTTAAACTTAGCCAATTAGAGCCTTATCATCGACCACTAATAGGCTTTGTAGGTGAGAAGGTCTTCCCTTTGGGAACCATTAAAATGGTGGTGATGATAGGAACCTTTCCATCTAGCCGAACAGAGAAGATCCATTTCTTTTTAAAGGATAAAAATGTCCATTCATCTTACAACATATTCATGGGAAGAGTAGGGATAAAGAAGTTCGAAGAAGTACCATCCATTGTTCATCAGTTTCTAAATTCCCTACTAATTTTGGTGTGGTAATTGTGAAATGTGATCAGAAAGTAGCTCGGGAGTGTTATTATTATTCTGTCGAACAAGAAGACTTGGAAGAAATAAAAAAGAAAACCACTATCTACCAAATCGATACTCCTGAGCTTGATGAAGAATCTGAGGTTGAAACCTTAGATCTACGAGAGGAAACAGAGCTGATAAAGGGATAGATTGTGGAAGCAACTGAAAACATTGTGTTAGATGATGAAAAAACAGAATGCACCACTCAAATAGGGACAGCATTGGATCATGTTCTTAAATAGGAACTAGTGAGCTTACTTAAACAAAGAAAGCATGCGTTTTCCTGGTGTCATGAAGACATGCCTGAGATAGATCCCAATTTCCTTTGTCACGAGTTTAACGTAAATAAAAAAGTTAAACAACTTAAACAAATGCGAAGAGTGTTCAGACCCGAGAAGAACCAAGCCATACAATAAGAGGTCAAAAAGCTTCAGAAAGAAGCTTTTATTAATGAAATGAAATACCCAGACTAGTTGGCCAATGTAGTTATGGTAAAAAAGAAAAATAACAAATGGAGAATGTGTGTAGACTTCATGGATTTAAATAAAGCATGCCTAAAGGATCAATTTCCTTTGCCCCAAATAGATCAGCTCATGGATGCTACATCAAGACATTAGCTTCTCAACTTTATGGATACTTATTTTGGTTATAACCAGATAAAAATGAAACCTGAGGATAGGGAAATCACTTCTTTTATCACTCCCCGAGGAATATGCTGTTATAATGTTATGCCTTTTGGTTTGAAAAATGTAGGTGCTACATATCAAAGGCTAGTTAACAAGGTGTTCAATGAACAGATAGGCAAGAATCACTACAAAAAAAGTATTTTTTAAGATGGAACCTTTTGAGACAGTTAAGATTTTGGTCTCTAAAACTAACCTTTTGAGACGGCTAAAATTAACCGTCTTAAAAAATATTCTTTTTAAGACAACTTTTATTCCTCGTTTCATAAAGTAGTAGCTAAAAAGGCGACAAATTAGTAGCCGTCTCAAAAAAATACTTTATGAGACAACAACAAAATATTTGGGTTCCCCCTTCTCACATTTTAGGTTCCCGCTTCTTTTAATCCCAAGTGAAAAGAAAGAAAAAAAATACACTAAAAAGAAAAAACCATGCCCTTGTTCTTCTTTTCTTCACCCGACGCACACACCGGCCCTAGGTAAGCCTCATCGCTCGGCTGCGTACCCCAATCTTAGCCTCATTGCTCGCCCTAGCCTCATTATCCTAATCACCAGCTGATGCGAGTGAAAATGTGTCTCAGAAATGCATTCACTATAGGCTCAAGTGTAAGCCTGTCGCTCAAGTAATAATCCCATTAAGTCGGGTATCGATCCTCAGGGAAAAAGGACAACAGAGTGTGATGACGGGAAGAGACGGAGAGACCCTAACTTTGACTCTAAAAAGAAAAGGAAAAATTGATTTGGTTTTTATATTGATTACAGCTAAATGCGATAATGAAATTATGAAGAAATGCAACTATACTAATCTACCACAATTAAGAATGAACGATGATTTGAAACTTTTTGTTTTAAATGATGAGAAAAATAGGACGGGAATACAATCTCCCAACCCTAGTGTATTGCAGTTATAATATTAATCATAAATTTATCTGATTGATCTGACTCGGAATTTATTACTCCCAAGCATTATGTATACGAGGTTCAAGCCCGCGTCATACCTAATCTAAGGATGAGTAAATCAGTATCGCGATAGTGACATTCAAATTGCACTCTAAATCATCACGAGTACCCAGAGGCAAACGAGATATAAAGATCTACAATTATTGTGTAACTACGCAATATGATTATAATCAATAACTAAATTCATCGGATTAATTTTATACACACACACTAACACATCAGGCTGGGTTCATGTACCCCAGCTTTGGAAAATCTAGCCTAATATGTTGAATTTAATGAAAACAATGATTGATGTGCAGGAATTCATAATTAATCTAAGGAAAATGGTAATTAGATGTAGAAAGGAATTGGAAATAAGAAATACTTATTAAAATTACCCAAGCAGTAAGTGTAACAATGAATGAAACTGGTACTCACAAAAATCACTGAATAAATCTTCAATCTTTGAATTAAAACTGAAATTGTTAGCTAAACTAGGGTTTCTGGAAAAGGAGAGGAAAAATCTTACTAATTCTCCATACCAATAACAATATTAAATAGGGTTTTTTTACCCTACAACAATTTCGGAGTTCAGCTGCACTAGGAGTCTTTTTAGGAAGAGATAGGATTTGCAAATCTCGAAGCCTGGACCGGTACGGGCCTTAGGCGGACCGTTCTGCCTCCAAGGTGGATCGGTTCTTTTTTTTTGGGGGGCGGACCGGTCCGGTGGCGGACCGGTTCCTTTTATTTTTGCCTTCTTCGGTTTGCTTGTGGTCCGGGGTCTTCTGGAGTTTGGCAAAGCGGGCCGGTCCGGCTATTTGACTTTTTGGCTCAACTTTGACTGCTCATAACTTTTGTTCCAGTATTCCGATTGAGGTGCCGTTTTTTCCTATGTACTCGTGAATGAGAGGTCTGCAACTTCTCTTTAGGTACCTCATCTGAATTTCGGGTGGAAATTCCACTTTTACCCTTTTGACTTTTACTTCTTTCTTTCTTGATTCTTCAGGTTTCTTTCTTCCGTTTCTTGACATCAAATACCTGTAAAATCACTACAAAATACCAGAAACTCGGTGTACTCATTAGGATCAGTCAGTAGCACGATTATGAGATAAAGCCAACTCAATTACAATGTGCGAGGTACTAAAAGTAACTAAATCAAGGAATAAATTAGGAAGAATTTATGCCTAATCACCAGCTATCACCACCGCCCTAGGTAAGCCGCTAGTCTGTTTACTACTCGAGTTACATATGCTTTTTTTCATCAATATATGTATTTTTTTCGTCTGTATATGGCTTTATATTTATTGTTTTACTACTAGAGTTACAAATAGATCCGTGTTGGGTGCCATTCCTGGTTATTTTTGTTGATTTGTAGTCCTGATAGCAGGTTGAGGGTGGTTGTTGTAGTATATTTTTAAGACTAATTTATGAAAATATTTATGTGCTTGTTTGTGTGAATTTTAGTTAGAATTATTGATATGTTTGTTTGTATTAATTAATTAATGGCATTTGCAAGTAGTTCGTGCTATTAATTTGATTTACTATTTGATTATGATTTTATTTTGTGATATATGTGATGGACCCAAATGAATTCAAAATGCATCACCGTTGAAAAAATCACCAATGTTATCCAATACCATATATTTTTTAGGTATTCTGGCATTAGTCCTGTTTCGACAATGTCTTTTTGGATCCCATCCTTTATTTTTTTTCTTTGGTAAGAAATCCCATAACTGTTAACAACGGCATCAATTAGTGGGTTGTGTTGTTGATTTTTATGCCCTAATTTAATGGAGTGAAAGCCACGTATCTTTACATAGGACTAATAACAAAATGAAAATCTCATGAGATCGCTAGCTAATTTCTTTTAAAAAAGAGGACTAATAACCTCAAAGCCCTATTTTTTTTGTTACATCTAATACCATATCAAATGCTAAATCTTTAACATAAAAATTACTAAGGTTGTTTTTTATTACAAAGTTGGAAAGTGGTTGAGAAATAGTTCATTTTTATTATAGGCAAGAAAATGTGCAGAAAAGATAAGAGGGATTTGGTCTTACTTTCGAAGTTTTCCATGGAAATCAGTTCTTTGGGTAGTGGGTGAGAATTGTTTTTCGTGAAATTGATAAAAACATGGAGTACTTTTCATATTTATAAGTAGTGTTCTAATAGAATGCATATGAAATCAAGCACCTCAAAAGTAAAAAATGAGTATTTTCCATGGAAAACACTTCAACGCCAATCAAATGGACCCTAAGTATTACGACACAAGCTCCAACATATGAGGTGGTACTTGAAAGCAAGCATTAGTTAAAATTCTAGTTTAAAAAAAAATTAGTACACACAAAAAATTAATATCACAATCTTTAAAGAATCTAAAAAAAACTTGATTTTTCATTCTCTCTCTGCCTCATTTATTATCTAATTACATATCTTTTATCAGAAAATGTTTATAACATTGAAGGAGTACGAGAGGCAGAGGTTGAAGAAAATAGAAGAGAATAGAAAAAAATTGATAGAATTGGGAGTCCATAAATTGTATTCGGCAATGCGGGATCAATCTAAAAATAAGTAAATAAAAGAGTAATAAAAAAATGGTTGACGATGAAGTGTACGTGCCATACAAAGGAGAAGATGAACGTAGTGATTCTGTTATTATAAACACTTATAAATATTAATAAACAAGGAGGTTAGAATTCTAGTATTATAAACACTTATAACTTTAAGTTTAATAAATATTAATATATACATTATTTTTGTTAGAGGGTAGCGACAGGAGAACCCGTTGATGAAATAATCATGTGGCAAGCCACTCGGGCTCCTAATAATGAGCCTTTCAATTTTGAAGATGGGTCATCATATAGAGCGGTACGTACGTATGATAACTAAAGCCATTCATTAATTTTTAATATATGTTTAAATTAAATTCATTACTTTTTAATATATGTTTAATTGGTATACAATGCTCGAGAGACGACTAAATGACCTACCAAAAGAGAAGCGAAATGATCCGAAAGTGAGGAATGAGATTTTTATGGATGTGGTAGGACAAGGAGGCCATGGTTATACTTTACTAAAGAGGGTAGGTATTAGTCCAACATCTACATGAACAAGTTCCTCTCTTGCATTATTGGAGGATATTAATCAACTTGAGAAAGACGCTGAAGATCGAGAGGGTAGAGCTAGACAAGACGCTGAAGATCAAGAGGGTAGACATCGACACGAGCTCGAAGAATTAGAATTTCTCCACCAACAAGCACTCCTACAGATGAAAACTGACATGAGAAGTGAAATGCAGAGTTTGTTTCAGATTATTACCCCTAATCATGCTTCCATTACCTCAACGACCCATACCGACTAGGTAATGACACATCTTTATTTTATTCTTATATATGTATGTGATGAAGTGTTAGGTAGGATATGTATTGTGGCTATTTCTATTGTTGTTTTTGAGTAAATTTTTATGTTTAAATAGGTTGGTTTTCAGGAATAAACAAAGGAGATTCTGTCGTTTTTAAAAAAATATATGAAGTGTTTAAAAGTAAATAAATGAAGAGATACAAATTTGATAAGATTTTTAAAGATTGTCCTCAATAGGAACTGTTAAAAAAATATTACTTCTTTATTTACGGTAACTGGCATTAGTTAAATTTTATTGGAGGTCGAAATCTTTTGTGGATAAAGCAAGACACATTTTGATGGAGATCATTTACTTCAAGATTGCGAGTATTTATTCTAATGGGACAAGTTAAATTTTATAGATATATTTAGTTTGGTGTAGTATTAGGTAGGATATATGTTGTGGCTATTTCGCTCTTAGTTGTTTACAATGTTGTGGCTGTTTCTATAGTTGTTTTTGAGTTAATTTTTATGTTTAAACAGGTTGGTTTTCATGAATAAACAATGGAGACTTTGTCGAATTTTTAAAAAAATATTAAATGTTTAAAAGTAAATAAGACGAAGATATACATATTTGATAAGGTTTTTAAAGATTGTCATCAATGGGAATTATTAAAAAAAGATTACTTCTTTGTTTATGGTAACTGACACTGAATAAATTTTATTGCAGGTCGAAATCTTTTGTGGATAAGGCAAGACACGTTTTGATGGAGATCGTTTGCTTCAAGATTGTGAGTATGTATTCTAATGAGACAAGTGAAATTTTGTATAGATATTTAGTTTGGTGGAGTGTTAGGTAGGATATATGTTGTAGCTATTTCTGTCTTAGTTGTTCACAATGTTGTGGTTGTTTCTATAGTTGTTTTTGAGTTAATTTTATGTTTAAACAGGTTGGTTTACATGAATAAACAAAGGAGACTCTATCGATTTTTAAAAAAATATATTAAGTGTTTAAAAGTAAATAAAATGAAGATATACAAATTTGATAAGGTTTTTAAAGATTGTTATCAATAGGAATTATTAAAAAAGATTACTTCTTTGTTTACGGTAACTGACAGTGAATAAATTTTATTGTAGACCAAAATCTTTTGTGGACAAGGCAAGACACATTTTAATTGAGATCGTTTGCTTGAATATTGAGAATACTTATTCTAATGAGACAAGTTAAATTTTGTAGAGATATTTAGTTTGGTGGGCACAATGTTGAAATTGTTTATTTTATCTGCGTATGGATCTACTTTTAATTGAATGAAAAATTCTGTTATATTTGTTGAAATGGGATGCCAAAATGACATTTATTATTTTTAAGAGTTTTTGTTTAAAAGTATATTGAGCGTATTATGGAATGGATGAAATTTTAATTTTGGTGCAAAAATTATAAAAGACGAATTTTTGCCATCTCAAAGGATTCCATAAACGAGGACCTTTTGAGATGGTTAAGTTAACCTCTAAAAAAACTCTTTTGAGACGGCATAGACCGTCTCTAAAAAAACTTTAAAAGATGGATTTTTCTCCGTCTTAAAATGATCATGCAAACAATATCTTTTGACACGGCGTATTTCCCGTCTCAAAAGAACTTTTTGAGACGGCTGCTACCGTCTCAAAAAGCTTTTCAAATGGGGGTCTAATATGACGCCCCTTTGCCATCTCAAATGGCGTCACAAATGGCTTTTGAGACGGCTAGAGGACTTTTTGAGATGCCTAGAGCACCGTCTCAAAAAGCAGTTTTTTTGTAGTGAATATGGAAATCTACATAGATGATATGCTTACAAAAAGCAAAAAGGCATCTGATCACATTACCGACCTTAGCCAGTCTTTTGATCAACTTGAGAAGCAGCAGATGAAGCTGAATCCGACCAAATGTGTTTTTGAAGTGCGAGAGGGAATGTTCCTCGGATACATAGTAAATCAAAGGGAAATTGAAGCAAATCCAGACCAGATCAAGGAAATAATTGAAATGAAATCTCTAACTTGTAAGAAATATGTGCAAAGACTAACTGGATGAGTAGTAGCCTTGAATAGATTCGTGTCCCGAGCTACAGATAGAGGCCTACCATTCTTCAAGGTGCTCAGAAAAATCTTTAATTGGAATGAAGAATGTAAAAATTCTTTTGGGGAATTGAAAAAGTATTTGGGTTCACCTGAAAAGTTATACATGTACTTAACTATTTCTGAATTGGCAGTAAGTTCAGCATTGATTCAAGAGGAGAATGGAGTTTAAAAACCCGTCTGCTATACGAATAAGGATTTTCAAGGAGAAAAAATCAGATACCCTCATTTGGAGAAATCGGCATTGGCATTGATTGAAGAATATAGATGCATAAAACCCTATTTCCAAGCCCATTCAATCATATTTTACACTGATATTCCTCTAAGGCAGGTTTTGCATAAACTAGAGAAATCTGGTAGAATAATGTACTGGGTTATGGAATTGGGGGAGTATAATATTATATATGAACCAAGGTCTTATCGAAAAGGCCAATAAGTTCCAGATTTCATAGCGGAGCTCACCTACTTTGTGGTCCTCGAGAAACAAAGAGATCAGACAGAACAAGAATCAGGAGAAGGTAATGTTACCAAGAAAGCTCCCGAAGAACTTTCTTTAGAAGAAGAGGGTGCAGACCTACCAGACTCTTCTTCCCGAACACATGACATGACCTGGAAGTATGAAGAAGCAAAGAGAAAAGTATTCCATTATGGGAGTTTGACAGATCAAACATTTGATAACAACGTCCCCATATGGATGTTCAACCGGCAATAGAGAATGTGTAATACTTGACACTCCTGATGGTATTGATATTAAGTATGCACTACATTTTTAATTCCAGGCTTCAAACAATGAAGCAGAGTACGAAGCTCTTATTGGAGGCTTAAGTTTAGCACACTCATTAAGTGCCAAGAAAGTTGTGGCACATAGTGAATCTCAGCTTGTAGTAAACCAAACTTTGGGTTTATATGGAGCCAAAGGAGAATTGATAACCCGATATTTATCCAAGGCAATGGAAGTCATTACAAAATGACTAGATGTTCAGATGAACAGAATCCCAAGGTTGGAAAATTCCCGAGCTGATGCCCTTGCTCGGCTAGCCTCTACTACCCGAATTGAACTTCAACGAACTATCCCTATTGAGATTTTGGCTAATAGGAGCATATATGAAGATTTGATGATCAATTTTATTGCTATAGATATGGGGCCTTCCTGGATGGATCCCATCAAAGCATACATTAAAGAAGGAAGTCTACCAGCAAATATGATGGAGGCAAAGGAGTTAAAACACAAAGTAGCTCGGTATGTATTAGATAAGGGTTTTCTATATAGGAGAGGACTGACAGTCAATTTATAATGCTATGTGCATCCAACAGAGGTCCAAGATCTAATTCAGCAGGTCTATGAAGGATCATGTGGATCTCACATAGTAGGGAGAACACTTCTACAAAGAATCAGTACTCAAGGGTATAACTGGCCAACAAACTTCTGCCAAGAAGTGTGATAAATGTTAGCGATTTTCCATAGTTTGCAAAACTCCACAGGATGTTCTTACTCCAATCACTTCACCATGGCCATTTTCCATGTGGGGTATAGACTTGGTCAGGCCATTGCCAACCACCCGAGGAATATTTAAGTACTTGGTGGTCACCGTGTATTATTTTACAAAATGGGTGGAGGTAGAGCCTTTGATGGATATTCCTTATGAAAAGGTCTATCAATTCATATGGAAAAACATCATTTATAGGTATGGGTTGCGCTACGCTTTCATTACTGACCATGGAACACAGTTGACAATGATGAGTTCGCAAATTATTATGCTCAATCAAATGTTCAAAAAATTCATTATATTCCAAGACATCCTCAGAGTAATGGACAAACTGAAGTTACGAACAAAACCTTGGTATGTGGGTTGAAGAAAAGGCTTGATGATGCGAAGGGAAATTGGATGAATGAGATACACTTTGTCTTGTGGGCATACAGAACAACAACTGGAGAATCCCCATATATGTTAGCATTTGGGACTGAAGTTATCATTCCCGTCGAGCTAGGCTTATATCTCATAGAGTTTTAATTTTAACTCTCCTATAAGTGACTTAATAAGAAATTTGGATCTAGACATGCCGGAAGAAGTAAGAGAAGATACTGCCTTATGCAATGCGGCTTATCAGCAAAGAACAACTCGTTTTTACAATAAAATGATGCAACCAACCAACTTAAGGGAAGGATATTATGTGTTGAAGAAAGTTATGCAAAAAAATACAAGCTTGAATCCAATTGGCATGAGCCCTACCGTGTTTCAGTAGTGATCCGACCTAGAACCTATTGAATTAAAACCTTGGAAGGTGAAGAATTTAAAAACCCATGGCAGGCAGAGCATGTCCAAATGTATTATCAATGATGTTGTATTCAGTTTTCAACTTGCAATATTATTAAAATCTTCTGTTTTCTTTCCATTTTTGTTGTTCCTTTTTTTGGGAGTACTCGTGCTATGCACTACAATAGCTTGATAAAAAGTTATAAATTATTGCTCGGTTCAAAAAATTATTTCTTGGCTCAGCAAGTATTGTCCCGAAAGTTTCTCGACAGAAGTAATAGGTTTCTCGGAGCAGCCACAAACTTGATCGTTGATACATGAAGTCCAAGTCAAAAGGATGTTAAATCCTCAAGAAACTTGGTCCTCAAACATAAGGATAGAACAAGATATTTATCCTACTGGGCAAAGTACAGGAAGAACATTGCAAAGGTTCCTCAGGAGGAACGTAAGCACATATTCCACAAATGCCTGGTCACACCACTAGTATTTAATGCAAAAATTCAATACTTGGGTGCATTAGTAAAACCTTTGGAGACACATGGGTAACTAGCTCTAAATTTATATTTTAATCTAAGTATGCTAGTAGAACCTATCTATTCATCTAATTAGCTCTAAATTTAAATTTTAATCTAAGTATGCTAATATAACATCTGCACTTATTGATCATTGATACTCAACTTAAACAAAGTGCATCAATTGAATTAATGATAAGGAAAGGATTAACATTCAACATAAGATAAATTAATAAAATTTCCATTTCATTCAATTAATGTAATTACATGATTGTGTTAACAAAACAAAGTACAAAGCTTCATTCTGCAGGACGCTTCCCTTAATCTTTTGAAACAGGATTCATGTTAACGGGATAATCATCTAAAGTATAAGGAGAGTTGATGAAGTTAAAATCCTAAAGCATTCTGGTATTACTGCTAATAGGACGATCCAGCAGGTGAGGAGGTCGGATGATATCTAATTCATCATGAAGCTCGTAATCTCCCAAGTATTTTGAAATCAAGCATTAAGGAATACGATAAACAAGAGTCCATTTGACATCTAACTTAAAAGGAGGATTGTCAAGCTCAAGCAAGCCTGGATCATACCAGTCCCACAATGAGCTATTTTGATCCACTTTCATCACTATAAAAGCATTAATCCAACCCTATTTGTAGCTCTCACTCAGAACTTATTAAAGCTTATCATCAAGATGCCCCAGAGCTTCATTGTACCCGTCCATCCAGACTTCCCTTGGTTTCTTATGGAATTGAAAGGTTAATTTGTCAACTTGAGAATGCAACTTCTATAACACTCCATTATTAGCTTGTAATTGAGAATATTGAGTGGATAGTTGTTCAGATACGGTCTGTAGCTTCTGGGACATCTAGCAATAGCTTGATCTTTAGCTTTTAATTGTGTAGCTTGATTGGCAAGGTCATATTGGGTCCTGACTTCCTATGTAGTACCTCGGCCAGTACTTCTACCAGGCTTGACTAGCTCGAGAAGATGTATAAGTAGACTTTATTTTATTGAGAGCCTCCAAATCCTCACTCAACTTTTTATTTTCAGCCTCCAAGAAGGAATAACCCTCATCTGTAGTAGCAACAACAACGGTGGATGACTTCAGAGCATCAAGTTCATCTCTCAAGTTGTTATTTTCTTCCTTTAGAAGCTAGGGAATGTACCTTGCTTCATCCGTCTCACATTTTAATAGGAATTCTTATCTTCGGAAATGAGAAGCAAATTTATCCAACTTTTGCTCAAAGCCCTAGCCTTCATCGAGGGCCAGGAATTTCTTCTCATAATCTTCACGTAAAAGTGCCCTATCTTCATTATGCTCCTCCTACAGCTCTTCAATTATTTTAAAGTAGGTAATATTATTGGCCACTGCATGATCAAGAAAACACTTCAGATGAATATATACCTCTTTGGCTTGCTCGGATACTCCTTTTTCGAACGACTGCAGTAGGTCAGCATCAGTTGGAAATAAGTGACCGGCTTTAAAAATCTCATTACACCTCTGAAGTATCTCATAGTCAATAGATGATAAGTATTCCATTTATCCATAAACTATTCAGAAAAAGAAAGTCATCAATCAATAAGTTGCATAGTATTGAAAAATGCAGGAAGAGGAACACAAATATTTCTCTTTTCGTTAATAAAAAGGGAAGTAAAAATACATCTTTGAAAAAGAAAAAAAAGTACAACTATTGAAAAAAGGAAAACAAAAGTTTCTTTGTTTTACACCTTCTTTTTATCTACTTCAGGATTAGCTGAAGAAGAAGCGAAAGTTGGAGAAGGAGGGGGATTAACTTTGTTTGGAGGGAGTAGTAAAATCAACATCCTGGTGTTGATCGACAGACTCCACCATTATCAAATATTCACTGGAACCCCCCATCATTAAGTTCCTCATCTAGGTTTAGAGGATTCCTAGGATCATGTCGAGAGAATAACTCGAAATCCTTTTAATTGTCGACCTCCACCAGAGCAACAAACTAGCCATCCTTGAAGCATTTTTACTTCACAAACTCAATTTGTGAAGAAGCTTCACCAAAGGCCTTATCCCAACATTTGTTGAAGCTAGCCTCTCTAGCCTTATCTTTCTTCACCTTCTCAGCACCCAGGTCCTTCTATAGTTGGGAAAACCTGACTTTCTCAGCATCTAAGTCCTTCTGCAACTTATCAGCCAGACCTCGAGTAGTCTCGATAGCTTCTTTAGAAATCTTCATTCTCTCTGACCATTTATTTTGTTCAGTATCCAATGCTTGTTGCGAATAAAGTAGAGAGTTTTCCAACTCGTTGAAAGCTTATTCAACTTCACCAAAAGAAGAAGCTCTCAAAGCCGTATCCTTCTCCAATATATTATTAAAGTCAATGAGGAACTGCACAAGAACAACAAAGAAAGTCAGTATAGTGAAGAACAAATCAAGAGATAGTAATTAAAGAAGGTAAAAAGAATATACCAGAGCAAGGTTTTGAGCATCCCTGTCAGAACTCTTGGAGTGAGGCAATGCAGCAACAGCACTCCCGTGGTCTGGTAAAGTCCCAGACTTTATTAATTGTCTTGCCAATCCAGGTCCATGGACCACTAGAGAGGTATAAGAAGATATATTGACGAACTCACGTTAGTCAGGATGAGTAGAAGAGCCTTTTTCTAACTTAGATGGCAGTCCTTTATTTATTCTAATCAGGGAGCTCTCTTCGGTTTTCTTGGTTGGGGGCTTCTTCCTAATCTCATTTTTATTTGTCACCCATGTATTAGCTCGTTTGGAAGGGGGATTGGCAGTAATATCTCCCAAAATGTTGGGAATCTTCCTCTTCCCCATGGATGCAGCAAGGGGAAAATTTGAATCTAAGGAGGAAGGGGAAAGGGCAGCAAGATCACCAATGCCAGATGCAGTGGCTGAGGAAGTAGAATGAGGTTCTTGTTCAAGGTCAAGTACAGGGGAAGGAGTAGGAAGAGAAACAAAGGAAGAGATTGTGTTCATGTACTGTAGCAAATAAGATGCAGACCTGACGTGCTCCTCGCCAATCCTTTAATGAAGTACCCAAATAAACTTTAACTCCCTCAAATTCACTTCACTTTTCTTGGGGCACCATCTCTTCTGATCAGCTGCAATAAGAATATATACAAAAACAATTAGTGTAACATTTAAACATATATGTACAACGTAAAACAATTAAATGAGGAATAACCTATCCAATTGCCAAAAGGAGGGCACCTAGGCCCCTGGTACTCAGCATTTCCAGTAAAGGGGTGTATTGCCAGTTTTTACAACAACACCATGCTCAAAATAATCCCTATGGGAGTCTGGAAGATTAACTACTAACTCTTTATTTACAACCATAGTCTTTAAATAAAAAATGGTGTCGCTTGTTACCAACTTATAACAAAACATTATCTCTGAAATCCCTAGATGGGTTTCGTGAATTTGATTTAACCTATACACTCCATTTATAATGCTCCAAGTATTGAGGGCTACCCTAGTTGGGACAACGTCAAAGTATTAACAAAATTCAAGGCACAGTGGGTTGAGAGGAAAAGTAAACCCACATTCAGCTATAAAAATAGATGGAAACCAGTGACCCTCAGCAAGTGAGAAAAAAATCAGCTGGTAAAATAGCATGTTCCAAAACAACCCAAGATGGAATTTTAAATTCATTTCTTAATTCATTGAGAGAATCAACAGAGTAAACCATGATGAAGAATAGAAGAGAAAAGAAAGAATTCTTATAGGAATTAAAGATTTAGTAAGAACTGAAGAACAAACAAAATCATTCGAGAAAGAAAAAGAAAGCTTGAAGACACTGTAGCCCATAAACACTCAGAAGATTTGAGATAGAAAAATTTTGTAGCTTTTACCGCTCTTTATAAGTTTCCTCTAAAGTTGGAAATGTAATGATTAAAAAGAAGCGTCGATTGAACTAGTGGCGACTAAAAGGCTGAAAAGACGAATTTGCCCAAAAATGATTTGTTAAAGTGGTGGATAATTTCAAAAATGCCATGCGCATTATATCCCAATAATTAAACCATAAATTTTTACAAGTATGGGAAGTCGGTAATCGACCAGGCCTAAAATTGTTGCCTGAGCAACTTTAAGAGCTAAATGCTCCATACTCTTGTAAAAACTTCAAGCATGAAACATTGTGGGCTTCTGTTGATACAAAAATTATTCATCTACATGGCCCATTTAGATACTAACTAACACTTGTTATACAGTGGAGGATTAATCCTAGTCATTACAGAGGGAATGCCAACCAAGTCCAAGAATACCGACTAACACCAGGGATGCTGATCAACGATGACATGCAAACACCAAAAATTGTATATATTAATGATTGTGCAGATGTAAATGTCTACGATATAAAGGCATTCCATCCTTTGATATTCTAGCGCTTATACACCCCATGGGGGCTATAAATACATTGTAAACCCTACATACAGGGATACATGAAAAGAGAGGCAATTGAACAATTTCAAAGCAATACACAACAGTGGACATAGGCTCTTCAATCAAGCCGAACCACTTTAAAAATATCTTGTGTCTTTATTTACTATTTATCTGTGATCAACTAATTATCCTACTCTAGTTTTTTTCATCAACAGGAATTTTAATTAGTTTCTCTCAAGTTAGAGAGTTGACCGAGGTCAAATGGGGCCCAGAAATGCTCGGTGGCCTCTAAATTAGGTCTCAGAGTAAAATGGAGAGTACGCGCGAACTGTGAGGCCAATTTGCATACTATATGGACCGTTGGAAAGGGTATTTAGAGCCCTTCCATGTTTCAATGATCTTTGATCATGTTGGAGAGTTGATCGAGGTTAAACGGGGTCCAAAAGCATCTGATTGCCTCTAGATTAGGTCTTAGAGAAAAAAGGCAAGTATGCATGAATCGTGAGGCCTATTCGCACACAGTACGAGCCGTTAGAAAGGGTATTTTGAACCCTATGAGTTTTTAGTGAGCTTTGCTCAGTTTGGAGGGTTGGACAAGGTCAAACAGGTCTTAGGAGAGCTCGATGGCCTATAGATTAAGTCTCGGAGTAGGACCTAGGGTCTTATTCTAGGAGGAGAAGTATAAACATTATGTGGTGTCTACATACCTATTAATCTAACTCCCATTACCAATGAATCCCACACACAAAAGAAGAATCACATTGAGTTCACCCCTAACAGGAACCCTACCGGTAATAAAAATGTCGTTCAAAATTTTAAAGCCCAATGTTTGAAGCTTGAAAACATTATTGTGGACATAAGGGGGAAGAAGGAAATTGGAATATCTTTGATCATGCCATAAAGGATGATTTATGCGATCAACTATGCAAAAAAATATATTCTCAATGGGTTTGAAGTCAATTATTCTTTCATGAATAGGTGAGCAATTGAAAACCTATCGAAAGAACCTCTAGAAGCATTACGTCCTAACAGGGTCATCAAGTTTTGACATTATTGTGTAGAAATACAAAGTCTACAACATGTTGAACTACATGTCAGCAAATGGAATGACTGCTTGGAGAAAGAATTTAGGGAGGAAAAAATTAAATAGAGGGAGAAAAATAAAGAAAACATGGCAAAGAAAGTTAAAGTCCATAACCTTGGGTCTAAATTATATGATGATTTTAAGGATGAATGGGTGAAGAGGACCAAGGAGAATTCAAAAAAAGGAGCAAAATCTAATCAGGTCAACAAGTACTTGAATGCTTAATCGGATAAAAAGACAAGCAAATGCTTAAAGAATTGGCTCCGACTCTGGTGAGCTTGAATTTAACGATCGTATACATGCTATAATAAAATAATGTTGAAATTATTATCCTAAATGTATTATTATACTAAAGGAAATGATCGCTGAAATGGAGGGGAAGTGAGTCAGGATGTATCCCCAATGACATTCACTCAGATTCCATATACAAGGTACTTGGGAAGGATAAAAGGATGAGAATAAGAGGTATAAGCGCTAAGATGCTGAGGACCATATTATTATACACCGCACATGTACTGTAGGAGCTCAGTTTGGTGAAGAGTCACATGTCCAACAAGGCGAAGGAAATGGGGAGTGTGAAAGAGGAAGTGATAGGTATTAAGATGGACATGAACTCTGTTAACCGTACCTTCTGATGGTTGATCAATGAAATCAAGTGGTTGTGCTAAATGTTTAGTCAAACACAAAGCAGATTTCAATTCATGCCTCAAGGTTTCTCATATCCTATACCTTAATTTTTTTCCTCCCAAATGACTCCTCCATCATCCTCCTCCTAAATGCCTCCTATAATATTCTCCTTTCATGAACCTCCACCTACTGCACAATATTTACGAGCAACATCATTTTCCTTCCACACTACCTATGCTGAGGAGTATTATATAAGGAATTGTTGGGGAAAAACCTTGAGATTGACATTTGAAAAACCAATTTTTTTATCCCTAAGAATTTTTAAAAATCATGCATTGAAAATAAAATAAATAACAAGGTTTAATGATTAAACCTAGGGTTTCAAGTATCCATACTAGGGGTGTATTTCAGGCGAATTGGATCAGAATGGGGTGTTCGAAAATTTTTCCACAATTTTTAGAATTTTAAAATTCTTTCCATATCGAAAAAAATTAGAAAATTGTTTTTTTGAACTCAGATGATTGGGAATATTCGTAATATTCGAAAAAATTGAAAATTTTATATTCAAAAAATCTCAAAAAACATGGATTTACAATTCGAAAAAATATTTTATGAGGCTTTTAAATTTCTTGTATTATATTATTTATTTTGAGTCCTTTGGAGATTGTCTTAGTTTGAAATGGTACTGAGACTTTGTGTATGAACTACAATTGACCTTAATGATACTAAAAAAATCAATAATTAAAAAGTGTGTCAAAACTTTTAAACTGGGATGATTCGAGTAGGTTATAATCAAGCAAAACTACTAATCTTATAGAAAACATTTATATAACTAAATGTAAATTTTTTACATACGTGCACAAAAGTTGTTCTAAAGGTTTACTTGGGTTTAAGCATTTTATGTTTGAGTTGTACACTAGTTGATAAAAGCCCAAATGCAAGGATGCTCTCTTTAGGTCATATACATTAATCAGTGTTTTGATTAAGGTAAAAATTATTATTTGTTCTTAATAGTATCCTTTAATGCTTAGGATTGTTTTAAATGAAGAGTTTGATTAAACTAACAAATAACTTTACATATAAATAAGAGTAGTAAAAATGACAAGTAAAAAATTATTAAACCAAATAAAAATATTATTATTTTGGAAATTCAAAATTTATATTTAATCTCAATTCCATTCCAATTTTTTCAGAAAATTAAAAAATCAAGAAAATTCAGATCATAAAAATTAAACAATGCTAAAATTGGAAAAATTCGGATCAAAATCAAAAAATTGGGAAGTTCAAAAATAATTAACACCCTTAATCCACATTACGAATCTTGTTGTGATTTATATGAGGATAAATATTTTAATGATGACGATGATGATGTTGTTGCTGACCATCTAAGGTCTTTAAACACGAATCTTCTAGCATACAATCCACCTAAAGTAAACCTTGTGTGTGGGCACGTTTGGAGATGCCACCATGGTGAAATATAAGATAATTAACCTTTAATACCATCACCCCTTCACAAAAATGTGAATAGTATTTTTTCCCTCACTCTTTAACCCTCCATAATTAATCATTAACCTAAAACCCTATCTTACACCTAAATAAGTAGGTATAAGTCACGGGCCTTAGCTAAACTAGGCTTCTATAGAGTTTCGAGCCAACTCCTTGGGCAATAGACTATACTATGGAGCTAAGAAAAATATTAAATTGGCTTTCAAATAAATACTAGGAAATCCCAAATTACAACCCTGCAATTTATTTCCTTTCTTTATTTAATCGTGATTAAATACACTAAATCGTTACGATTTCACTCCAATTTAATTATCTCTAAAATCACTCGGGTATAAAGATGTCTTATTTTAAAAATAAATAATGGTGAATAATATGGTTCCCCACGTTAAACTTCACATTTCCATTGGTCTAATTAGTTTGTTGCTAATCGATTTTAGCAAACATCTGATCAATTCCTTAATTCTAGGACTTAACTTATTTTCTATTCCACCAGGATTATAAAATAATCCACCGGGCAAGTTTTATTGGTCGAAATAAAAAATATAAGTCTATCAAGCGGTATTTTAATTCAACATATCCCCTGCATGTAAATTCCTTGTAAGGACATTTTTCTCATGTTCGATATGTTACATTTGTGTATGTCGTACGCCGCTACATTTGGCACCTCACTTCACGATCTCACATGATGGCCTCTATCCGAATTCTGGGAATCAAGCATTCAACATCTCCATCAAGTGTCCCATATCTGCCTCAATGACTCCACGCTCCACGATGTTAGGGATTTTATGCCAGTGGTACGCAAGAGAAGTCAAAATAATGAAAGAAGGCAAGATAAGAATGTTCAAGGGCATCTTGGTAATTTTATAGCCACCATTCGGAGGTCTGGTCGACTGGAAAGGTTAAGAACTCAACGTCACGAAGATATTGGAAGAAAGGGCACCTCAATCCGAGCTACGGTGAAGAAGTTATGATCCTTTGAAAATGGAGAAAAATCCTTAGAAGAATGGTGTGTGATTTTAGCCCCAAAACCAGCGAAGTTCTACGAACCGAATAGTGAACCGGTTCGGGGGGCAAACCGGTTCGGGGTACATGCGAACTGGTTCGGGGTACCTGACACTGGCAAGAGTCTTAATGACTTAAAAGTCTTTTTGGTTTCCTTATAAAAGCTAACTTCGGGGGAGTTATTTTGCAAGACTTGGAGAGATGATTTTGAGAGTTCTATTAGCTCAAGTCTTCATATTTTTGAGTCCCAAAACTCATTCTTTGATTCACACATCATTTCCATACCTTTGTGAATCCTTTTTGAAACCCAAGAACACTGTTTTTCTTTTGTTCATACTTGTGGAGAAGTCGTCTTTTTTCTTCATTACTGCTCACCTAGAGTTCCCGAGGGAGATTCCAACTGAAGACATCAAAACCGACACCTGCGAGTATTTCCTTCGTCACATTATTTCATTGTTGTTGATGTAAAAAACTAGATTGCTCTAATTATTCAATCACAGATAAATAAATAAGACAAAGATTTTTAAAGTGGTTCGGCTAGGAATAAAGCCTACGTCCACTGTTATGTTATTGCTGAATGTTTGCAGAATTCTTGATTACAAGTTCTCTCAAGAAATTCCAGTCCTCCTTGAATGAGGATGATACAAGGTATTTATAGCCTTTAGGCTGTACATGAAAGGTTCGATACATTAAATGACATACATATGAAAGGGTAATACATTTAATGTAGCGTGGGTGTCAAGAATATAATTATTCAATGAATAGTCGAACAGTTGTCCGCCTGGTAATTAATAATACAGCCGAGATGCAGCTCGGACCGCCTTAGTGGCTCGTTGATCAAGAGTTCCTCGGAGCGCTGGAGTACCTCGGGGTGCTAGAGTTCCTCGGGATATCCTCGTACCTCGGAGAGAACATGAATTGGCCGAAGGAAATGAACTTCCTTGCTGCTATTGTGCCACGTAGATTGACACGTGTCTTCGTATTATTCGTCCACCTCAGCATATTAATTTTGGTATCAACAATTGTAATCCGTGTAAATCGTTCCTTACAAATTATAGTGAAATAAAAGGGTTTGCCCCTTTGGGGGATTTTTCCTCACATGTGTGTGTTTGAATGTTCTTGCTTGATTTTATCACCTTCAATCACACCTAGAT
Organism: Sambucus nigra; assembly: GCA_949130495.1. NCBI lineage: Eukaryota > Viridiplantae > Streptophyta > Magnoliopsida > Dipsacales > Adoxaceae > Sambucus > Sambucus nigra. The sequence continues at coordinate 136,400,756 of OX422218.1, forward strand.
GCATGTTTAGGATTCTGCATGATTTATTTTATTTGATAAATCATCTAGATGCATGTTTTAGGGCTGTTCTAAAATTTGGGATTAATTAAAATTGGATTTTATTTGTGAAGTTGCAATATTTCTGCTGTAGCGATTCTACAAATTGGTATTAGAGCAGGTTGCGCTAATTTATCGCGTGATCCTATTTTTTTTAGGATTTACTTTCTGATACAATTTGTCTACTCATGTCTACAAATTGGTATCAGATCATGTTGCACTAAGTTATTGTGTTTTGATCTTGATTTTTCACAAAAATGGCTTTTAGTGGTTTTGATTATCTTCGATGTCAAATTTTTGAAAAAGTTAATTGTAAAATTCACACGAACTCCTATTTTAAATCTTCTGTTGAAAACGAATCTGAGAGGTGTCCTTGTTGTGAGGGGTGTTGGTCACATGTTAGATGCGTGTACCACAAATTTAAAGAAAAAATTGAATAAATCGGTTTCTCGTGTTTCTACCCTTAGTGATAGCGATTTGGAAGAAGAAGTTTTTTATGCTTCTAGGTGAGAGCTTCCCACCCATGTGATTAGTGATGATAGTGAGGGTGATGGAAGTGAGGATGAAAGTGTAGATGAGCATTATTTGCAAACTTCTTTCAATGAACTTTATGCTGAATCTTTGAAAATGAAGAAACAAAATTTGAAATTGAAAGAGTGTGCCTTAAAAAATAATGATTTTTTAGTTGAAGAACTTAGGGAACATGAGAAAATTTTGAAAGAGAAGCTTGAGTATGTTGAGGGTGAGAGAGATAGTCTTAGAGGGCTGATGGAGACTATGAAAAAAGAGCTTCTAGAGTTTGAGGATTCCAGACGTGTACTTGAATCTAGGATAGGTGAACTTGAGGTGAAATTGAAAGATTCAAGTAAGGTTAAATTTGATTTGGAGTCTAGGTCTAAAAATATTGATAAGATTTTAGGTACTATCGAGATCAAAAAGGATAGGGGTGGGATTAGTTTTGAAAAACATGTTGCACCCATTCCCAGACGTGTGAGAGAGCCTCCTAGGATTGTTAAGAAAGAGGCACCTAAGGTTGTTAGGAAAGAGCCCCCTAGGAACATCGTGAGATAACCTCCTAGGATCATTAGGTGAGAACCACCTAGGAAAATTTGGATAGAGCAACTAAGAAATTTGAGGAGAGGGCCACCTTTACGTAACACACACCGCCCGATTTAGACTTGCACACATTGCGGTAGGCAAGGTCATCTTAGGTGCTTTTGTTACAAGCTTTTAAATGGACCTAGGAAGGTTAATAAAAGAACAAATTCGATTCCCCAAACCCCCACGTGTCGTTACAAATCTATTTGGGTTAGAAAATTAGATTTAGAGGCATATGGTCTTTTTGGTCACAACTCTTGTTTGCTTGCACGTGATTCACCCCATGTGAAATCTTTTGGTTGATTGTGTTGGATGTTTGTCATACGTTAGTTATGCTTTTTGATATATTTTTGCTAGCGTTGTGACATCTGCTTTTTGTATAAATTTTTTCTTTTGAAAAATACAAAAAGATTTTATTTTGGATAAAATTTTTGAAAAAAAAACAAAAAGATATTTATATTTGGTTTGCACCGTATATGGATGGACACTTAGGATGGCCGAGTCACAACATCATTCCATTTTTCATGTGACTATTTGATAGCTTTTTTAGACAATAGGTCAATTCATCCATGTGCTTTATAATGTTTGGAGTCATTGAGATGTAATTAAGTGTTACTTCCTACATGTTTGACTCATAATTTCCTTTATTGCACACATGCACAAATTTGTTTGATTTTGTGCTTGTCTTATCCCATGTTGGTTGGGTGTTTTCACTTCAATAATGTCCTTTAAACGAACCAAGCGCGATAAAACAAGATAATAAAAGTGTGCACCTTTGAACCATGTTTGTGAGTTTGTGTGCTTTATTTGAAAACGGGGAAGGGCTATGAAAGGTTCACATTTGACCTTTGCGAATACTAAGCCACCATTATACCAGACCTAAAAAATTGAGGAATTTTATTATCCGAGGTCCAAAGAGGTTTAAAAGAGCACGAAAAAATTTAAAGGCAACAAAAGAAAGCCATGCCAATTATGGGTCAATTAGGTTTTTGCACCAATTCTCCAAAGTTTGAGAATTTAGTTTATACACCTCTAAAAGAAAATATCTATGAGAGAGTTTGGATGGAGAATTAAAATGGGTTTGCACGTCCTTAAAAATCTTGAAAATGTGTTAAATAGTTTTGGATGTTATTGGTGTGGAAATCAGTTTGACTTTGATTTGTTGATTTGCATAAGACGTTGTCATCTAAATTCAACAATCTTTACACCTAAGGATACTTTTGATGTTCATTCGTTACGAGTACATGTATGCATTGTGCACATATGATTGATTGAGTTGATTTTCCTATCGAATGTGTTCACACCCATTCATTCCATTTCCATGAATTGGTTTTTTTAGTTTAAATCCATGGTGTGATTTTTAGTATCTTCTTTTTGTTTGAAAATTTTGAAAAATTCAAAAATAGTTTGTGAAGATTTTTTGAGTATCTCTTTGCAAGAGCACGTTTGCCATCTGACTGATGCCTTGTTTTGAATACGGTGACACCCTGACTTTGCTTGTTTGATTCATTCTTCTCATTTGTCTATTTGGGGACATAATAAAAGGGGGAGAAAGAATTATCATATTATGGGGGAGTTTAAATTTTGGGGAAATTTTTTAGATTTGACTTTTGTGTTTTTGAGATTTGACTTATGCTTTTCTCATAAATTGGTGTCTATGTTTATCTCATTTCAAACTCGATACATCACTTGGTATTTTTCTTTATCTCATGTGTGTAGGTACTACATTGATGATCATATGTTGTACACCCTGATGAGAACAGATTTGAGATTTTGAAGATTTGAAGAACAAACGATGAAGACTTATTCATTTGTACCTTTTCAGTTTTGGGTTCATGGAAGGGTAGATTTGTATAGGCAATTTGGTATTTAATAATTCAGATATTTTTATGTATGTACCGGCATAGACATAGGGGGATATTTGTAAGTACATTTTTCTCATGTTCGATATGTTACATTTGTGTATGTCGTACGCCGCTACATTTGTCACGTCACTTCACGATCTCACATGACGGCCTCTATTCGAATTTTGGGAATCAAGTATTAAACATCTCCATTAAGTGTCCCACATCTGCCTCAACGACTCCACGTTCCACGATTTTAGGGATTTTATGCAAGTGGTACGCAAGAGAAGTCAAAACAATGAAAGAAGGAAAGATAGGAATGTTTAAGGGCATTTTGGTAATTTAATATCCACCATACGTAGGTTTGATCAACTGGAAAGTTGAGGAGCTCGACGCTTTGAAGATACTGGAAGAAACAACACCTCAATCCGAGCTACGGTGAAGAAGTTATGGCCCTTTGAAAATGGAGAAAAATCATTGGAAGAATGCTGTGTGATTTTAGCCCCAAAACTAGCAAAGTTTTGCGAACCGAATAGTGGACTGGTTCGGGGTACATGCGAACCCATTTGGGGTACCTGACACTGGCAAGAGTCCTAATGACTTAAAATTCTTTTTGGTTTCCTTATAAAAGCCAAATTCGGGGAAGTTATTTTGCAAGACTTGGAGAGACGATTTTGAGAGTTCTATTAGCTCAAGTCTTCATATTTTTGAGTCCCAAAACTCATGTTTTGATTCACACACCATTTCCATACCTTTGTGAATCCTTTTTGAAACCCAAGAACACCGCTTTGCTTTTGTTCATACTTGTGGAGAAGTCGTCTTTCTTCTTCATTACTGCTCACCTAGAGTTCTTGAGGGAGATTCCAACTGAAGACATCGAAACCGACACCTGTGGGTATTTCCTCTATCACCCTATTTCATTGTAATCCATGTGAACCGTTCTTTACAAATTATAGTGAAATAAAAGGTTTTGCCCCTTTGGGGAATTTTTCCTCACATGTGTGTGTTTGAATGTTCTTGTTTGATTTTATCATCTTCAATCACACCTAGATGCATGTTTAGGATTCTGCATGCTTTATTTTATTTGATAAATCATATAGATGCATGTTTTAGGGTTTAACTAAAATTTGGTATTAATTAAAATTAGATTTTATTTATGAAGTCGTAATATTTTCGCTGTAGCGATTCTACATTCCTCTTAATTATGATCCCATACCTACTTACACAACGATTGCCCAATATGCTGGGATGTATTGACCCAATATAAATTTGAATCGCACCCATAATAGTCAAAGAAACAAATATGCAAACATTTCAATCCTCATAATTTTCGGTATTAATAATTTATGTACCCTTTGAAAATGGTGTGATATTACCTAAGTATGATCGAGACAACCTTTAGTCTTAAAATCTCATGGGTGGTCATTTTTAATACATTCCAAGATGTATCTGTCTCAATCCCTCTTTGAACTATCACACAAGTTATCGAACCATCAAACAGGATCGTGATAGATAAGTTTTTTATGTGTAGTGTCATTGTTACAAGCCTATCTAATCAAAAATCTCAATTACCTACAAAATTATAACAAAACTAGAGCATATAGTGGTAAGTGAGGTATCAATCCAAATCTAAGGGTGAAACATACAAGAGAGGAATGCAATTCATTTGTTTATTATTTTCTTTTTCGATTTTTTTCTTTTTCTATTTTTTTAGCTTTTTTAATATTAAAACAATTTGTGGGAATGGATAAATAACTAACTAAATCAAAGATCTAAATACTAACTAAAAAGTGTGATGAAAATGTGTGAAATCTAACTAAATGAACAGGTAAATATGAGATGAGTGAGAAAATCAAAGTGAGAGCTAACAAGAGATGGGATTACACCATATATTCAAGTTAATTTCATTAATTAGTTCATTCAAATTAAACATCCCAAGTTAGTATCAAAATTACAAATCAACTCTCATTGAAAATGTAATTTTAATAATAACATTTTAGAGAATTAAATTTAACATTCCTACAACTCTTAAACGTAGATCCAAACATCATCTAACAAATCACCCGCTAGGATCGATTGGATAAATTAGTTTAAATCATAAAAATAAATGTATATTTCAAATTCAACGAAATAATTTCATATTTTAGAAAAATATATCTCTAGTTCGATTCTAAAATGGAAACTAAGACTAGAATCTCGATTTTTCCTCGAAAATCATTTACCCTCTCTCGAAGTGTAAATCGAAAGTAAGAGTTCAAAGTTAATTATCGAAGGGAAACTTAATTTATTTAAACTAATTAAATTCAATTAACATCAAATTAATGGATAATCCCACCCCTTGAAAGGGGATTTAGCCTAAAATAATGTGGAACATGATTATCAAATCAACAAAGGCAATAAGATAAGAGTAGAGAAGAGAACAATCAAACCAAATCTCTTTGCATCCAATTGAACTCAAATCCTTAAATGAGAAGCATAAAATCCTCAAATTGAGCATCCAAATGGTTCTCAATAAAATATATACACTCAATTGGATCTCTCACAAATTGATCACTCACCAATCTAAAAAAAATAAAACTATTTGCAAGTTATTTATGTCTCTAGTCTCCTCTCACAAAACCCACTTAGGGTTTCTAGGCGATATCCCTTTTTATGGCCTTGGATCTTCTAATATAACGCACATGAAGCTAAGGGGTAGTTTGGGTAGAGATAAGAGTGTGCATGGGGTGAGTGAGATCACATGGGATAAATGTTTGTTGAATTTTTAACACACTTGGGTTGATATGGGTATGAGGGTATTTTTGGGTATTGGAGTAAAATGAGTTAGTTGGTAATTTTGGGAATAAGGATTAAAGGTGGTTTTAAAAGACATGGGGTTTTTTGGGATGTTATTTGTTAACTTGGTGTTGGCTTTGGGTTTTTGGCAGAAGAAGAAATCGTGGGTATGGATGTGGAAGTGATAAAATGGGTCTTTAGGAACATGGGTTCGATTTGGCATTGGAGATAAAAGGGAAATGGGTTTGGAGTTATGTTTTAGGGCTGATTGGGTCTTGGTTCGAAGGTTCGAAGTTGATACGAGTTAAGGTTGGGTTCGGTTGGGATTCAGGTTGCGACGGGTTGTGGGATATGGAAGTGGCTATGGAGAAGCACATGGGAATCAGATGTAGCTTCGGGTTACGAGTTGAATTCAGGCCGAAAATTAGATGGGTTTCAATTTGAATGGGTTTGTAAATTAGGGTCACGGGGTTTAGGTGTTTTCGAGTTTCCTATTTGAGGTCGATTCTTGCCAGAATCGGGGTTGAGTAAAGGGGTTACTGAAATGGGTCGGACTGAATATGTTAGTTTTTGCTATGGAATTGTCCAGGTGAGATGGGTTGGGGAATTAGTGGGTCAAGGTGCTGGTGGGTTTCAGATTGTTGATTCAGAGGTCTGGAGGCAGGGGTCGAGATTGTTGCTGGGTAGGGGGGAGGGTAGAAACAGATTTTGGTTTGAGGCAGGTGGGTAGATGGTATGACATAGGTATGGGATTGAAGGGACGCGGGTTTGGAGGTGGTTGGTTAGAGGGGAAATGAGTTAAATTGGGCGTGTGTGAGTGATGTATGGTTATGGTGGTTTAGGAGAGAAGAGAGAGAAAGAGAGTGGTAGGGAGGAAGAAGATGGTTGAGTGGTTAGTGTGTGTGATGGTGTAGGGAGGTTATGATGTGTGTGTGAATGAGATATTTGGGTTTAATGTGTGTGTGTGTGTGTGTGTGTGTGTATTTTTAAATAAATAAATAAAAATAAATTGTAAACTATTTACAACCTAATAAAAATAATACTACCTAACTAAAAATAGAAACTAAAGTCCTAAAAAATGTAAAATCTAATAAAACTAAAAATAACTTCCTAAAAACTAATCCTAAAATAAAATAAAATAAAAACTAAAAACTAAAAAAAATCAAAATCAAAATCAAAATAAAATTACACTAAATAAAAAGAAATATTAAAAATTGTAAATAAATCCTAAAAATAAAAACGATTCAAAAAAAATATAAAACTTAATAAAAGTACAAACTCAACACACATCGGGTTCGGGGTAGGTTTAGGCTCGGTCTGGGATAGGCTAGTGTTACAGGAATGGTTTAGCTCCATTTTGACGCATTTTGACGGGATTTAAGCATTTGAACTCCGCAAATGACAATTGACCTACAAAATGAATAATAAAGCGCATAAAACCCAATTTTGGAGCGAATTAACAACTCAAATACGTCTATTTGAGGTATAAAATGTACACTTTTGGGTGCTTATACGTTCCCATAGTTTGAGATAAACCACTAGGATTGTACTCCAACTACAAGAAAAATGACTTTTAGTTGAAAAATAAAATTGTGACTATCATTAAAAATTTGCGACAAAATCATTTAATGGCAATTTTTTTTATCACAACTTTGCTACTAAAGACCTGTTGCAAGTACCTTTAGTGTCAATTTTTTAGCATTTACTACTAAATGTTACTAATTTAGTGGCAAACAGATTTTGCTACTAAATGATATACTTTTAGTGGCAAATTATTTGCTAAAAAAAATAATCGAAATTTCCACAAAAGACAAGTTGCTTTCGACTAAAAGGTTCTTTTTGTAGCAAATATAAGATTTGATACTAAAACTAAGTTTTTCTTAAGGTCAAGATAGTTATGTGGCAATTCAGATTTTCCACTGAAAATATTTTTAAATAGTAAATTTTTGCCTCCACTAATAGTTATTGCATTTAATATTCATATTTTATGCATAAATTAATTTACAAATAGTACTAAATGCATTCAATTTTAATATTTAATATTTAAGATAGTAAAAACAATCTAGTAAGAACTTTTATGCTCCATTGCTTCACAAAATATATTTATAATACTGTATACTCAACGTGATAGTCAATAAATGAATTATTCCACATCAAAATCAATTCAATACATCAATTACATAAATCGTTTCATTGTTCATAAAAAAGAAGTACACTCGTGTATTATTACACGCTATGTGATTAGATAACTCCTCAAATCTTCCAAAAAGGTCATCCATTCGTTCTTTCATTGCAACGTTCTCCCTTCAAGCTTCATTTTCTTCTCTCCTCACCTTATCAGCTTCCCTTCTCGCCTCATCATCTTCTTTCCTTTCCTCAACAACTTGTATATCCCTCTCAATATCTTTCTCCCTTTGCATTGCTTCAAGTTGTTTGGTCTTAGAGCCTACCCCTCATTCACGTACATATCCAAAGCGATACCCTAAAACATTTTGAAATGCTTATTCATCATCCATTCTATAGTGCCTAACCATTATGTGGTTGTACCATCTGAATTCATTTACATACTCAGATGACGGAGACTAAGAAAAAGCTGCATGAACAGTGAGATCATCCTTTGAAGCTTAATACCTCGAAAAAGTAAATGAAAATTTAACCTCGCCCAGTAAAATTACAACACTATGTAACTCAGACAAACTAAAAAGAAAAATAAAGTTAAAATTCACCCAGTAATGTAACTATGAGTCAGAAGGTACTCGTCGAGATTCTTAAGGCCAACTTCAAAGCTAACGCTGTAGAGTGTGACACCCATTTGATTTCTGCAAACAAATAGTAATGTATGATTTAGCGCAGTTTCAGATTATAATTGTTAAGGTAAGACAACCTTATGTTGAAGTCAGGTGATATATTTTTTATATAAATTTTATTAAAAATAAAAGGATTTTCGTGTGTTTTCCCTTTCCTCTTCCTCAAAGTATGAAAACTATACAAGAAGTGAGTAATTTGGATTCTTACTCTTGAGATGAATTACAAACAATAAATTAGTGCTAAAAAAGGATGTTGTTGAATGAATGCATACCTAAACTCTAATTGTCTTTACATAGAGCATAGGTATTCTGGAAATAATTTTGTGAAGTGGGTTAAAGAATGATATTTTTATACTAAATATTTTCATTTAAAATTCAAATAAAATCACAAATATATTAGTATTTATAGAATTGAACAAAAATCTCTCTGCCAACCCCTAAATTATGATACCATCTTGTCGTACTAAAACATGCATAAATAAACAAATTTAAATAGCAAAAGTAATAAGAAAAAAACTATTAAAATGAATGTAAAGAATGACTAAGGGCACTATGAATATGTTGTTTAGCTATGTTACTACACTGGAAACAACCTTCTTACAGAACAATGAATTGGGATTTAACATTATCTCATAATAATAATCGAAGTATTAAATACGTTCACATATAGGAAAATTATTCAAATCAAAGGGTCTACTGCATATCTATAAATAATCCTTCATTCAAAAGGCACAAAACGTTCATCTTCATTTCAAAAGCATTGGATAGAGTTCGATAGTTTCATGATTCACTTGAAAATGATTGTATTTTTTATGTCGGAGGTTTGGGTTTATATAGTATAGTTATCAATGTAAATTTCAATATGAAGACTAATAGAAACCTCAAAAATTGTAGGAGTCTAAATACAATGTAACATAGCTACTTTGATTATCCAAACCCTAATAAAATGATAGAATTATTCTTATCAAAATTTTCTAAGGGTTATTTGGTCTTATTACAATAGGTAACTATATAATGTACTTAATTAGTTTAAGAGATGATAAACATAGTTTCTGGCACTTATGTTTTTAGATTATCATTTCGGGAAATTTTGTTTTATGGATTGGCAAAAAAGTGATTTAAATCAAAGATTTTCAGATGGTCATGAAGTCTAATTTAATGTCTGGTGTTTATTCTCTATTGATATAAATCTTATACTGATTAAAGATGGAAAAAAATACTATTTGAGTTTAAAATCTCAGTTGTCACGGAAAATTGGAACCTCCATAACTTTGAATGAACAAGACCTTTGGAAATAAGAATTTCATATAGGTTATCTAAGGTAGAGTTTCAGTGGTTTCTCTTTCTACACCTAACTACAGAGAGTGACTTTGGGTCAGTGCTCCATAACGACCTGCAGATGGTTTTCAGTTTTCTACCCTCAAATTTGTCAAAACTGTATAATAATTTACAAACAATTCAATCCAAACAAGCACCGTAGCGAGGCTCAAGTCCCCAGTAATATGTGGGGAAAAAATCATATATAATGGTAGCTTGACATTTCATAATATATAAGGGTAGCTTGACATTTCAAAAAATCATAATATATACACCAAAAAATAGGGTAGCTTGACATTTCACACCCTCGATAGAGTTTTTTGAGTCTGCTCCATGCGGTTATGTTTTAAGACTAAGGTCTATAGCCTTGTCTAACTAATTAAGAATAATATAGTTACCCAATGTAATAAGACGTTCCTTGTGAATTTATGAGGATGCCATCATCTAAAATCATCCTTGATAAATTGTCCAGTATGAATTGCTCTTTTTGCATACTTGGATCTCCATACAATAGACTTAGTAGATGCCTTCAGTAAATATTGATAAAATTATATATTAAATTCTTGCAATCATAACATGACTCATACACTCGATATATCGTAGAAAGGTAAACTTTTATCGATAAATAATTAATTAATTAGATGAACAAAGTAGAGCATAGAGTGGAAAAGTGTTACTTTGACAACCCGAATATAATTATGATAAATTACGTTTAAATCATGATTAGCTTATGTGATATGGATAATATTTTATTAGTATATATAATGTTAAGTCATTATGTTTAGTCTAATCCGAGCTTCATAAATCATGAAATATCGAAGTAGTTACAAATATGAAATTTTGAAGTTTTCAAGAGGAATGTTCATGTTTAAGACTAGTTTTGACCTTTATGGCATAACAATTGACTTGAGGTGAAAACTAGATAGTTGTAGAGAGGTGATTTATCACTGTAACACATCAACGGTGTTTGAAACGGAGGTCCGAGTAAGAAGTTATACCGAAATTACTAACCTAGGGCAAATTTGTCCATCCTTTTAAGTGGTAATTTGTCCTTTATACCCAATAAGTGTCTTAAATTTATTTATTGGAGGCGGAGGTTGGTTTGGACGAATTAAACCCTTGATATATCCTCCTTTATTCATCAAAATCAGTTTGGGAGAGTTTTAGGTTGAGGAGAAAAATTTAGAAAAATTCATAGAAAGTTACGTAAAAGCCCCCAAGGTAATTCCACCCATGAATCTTGTTGTATTTCTTGTATTGATGATATATATGATATAAACCCTTGATTTTTTTATTGACATTTCATGCTTGGGTGCATATGTATGGATATATGCAAGTTTAAACAATGTTGAATGTGTAAACCCTTAAATTACTTCATTTAGTAACCTTGTTTATTCAAACTTCCATATCTTTTTGTATGATTACTGAAATTGATTAATTCTAGTTGAGGATTAACATAGACCCATATATTCATAACATATCCAAAAATTATGTAAAAATAGTAAGAAATGAATCTTGGGTGATGGTTTGAAGTTCGGGTATGAAATCTTCCCCAAAAGAGTAAATATGCATACCATATGTTTGATGTTTTGCTTGATATAGCAAATGAACCCTGAAAATTATGAAATTTTAATCTTGTATTATTCAAATTTTTTTATGAAATTTGGTGAAATATCAAAGAAAGTTATGATGTATAAAAATTATGAAATTTCTTGGAAGATGACTGAACGATAGAGGAGCCTATAGGGAGGATTTGCTATGTAGTAAAGAAATGAGCATATCTTGCTCTAGGAAACTTGGAATGATGTGTAGTCTTTTATGTTGGAAACCTAATATTATAAGGATTAGATTCCTACGAATAATTAAAGTAGGTTTGGGCTATAATTTGAATATGTTAGATATCATAACTTGAATTTAGATGGGACTTCATTTATGATGAATGATTTGAATAGAATCAAATGATGCTTATGAATTATGTTATGTTGAAGTTATTCTTTGAATTGTTAATATTCTTATAATGATACTAATATTTTAAGAATGATAGGAAGAGAGGAATAACCGACTGAACAAGAGCCAGATAAAGGAAAAGGGAAAGCTTGTTAAATTTCCAAGGTGAGTGTACTTGTAATTATTTCACATATAGATATGAAAATGATATGATGGTTATGAATATAGATCTAAGAGCAGGATTTGTTTGGATATTAAATTATCCAGGATTGGTTTGAATACTTTAGTATTCTGAATTTGTTTGGATATTCAAATATTCATGATTTGTTTGGGTCCTATGATCCGGGATGGGAATTGGACAAGGATCCAATGATTTGTTGGAACTTATGTTCCAGGATTTACTATTGCCATTGGGCAGGATTTTTTGGATTTTATATCCACAGATTTGATATAGAACTATTAATTCATTGCAGGGAAGGAGTACCTCACTAAGCTTAATGCTTATGGTTTATATTTTAACATTTTTAGGTTTGTACGCTGCCAGTTAGGATACCATATAATGGGAGATTTTGAGAATTGCACTGGTAGAGAGAGCTGGGGTTTACATAGGAGATTTTGTCATTACACACTGAAGATTTTGATACACTCACACATTGTATATATTGCGTTAGCATGGGTTGATTTGATGTTTGTAATAGTTAATCATAGTATTGTATAACTACTAATTAAGTCATGGTACAAGAACAATATTATATTCATTATGCATATAAATATTGATAAGTGGATTATATTTCAAATGGACTAAAGATCATGATTTAATTGTTATGAAAATAAATGATTTGAGTGGATTTGGGTTCGGGGTGTGACACTTACACCTGCTTGTGCATCACACGGGGAGAAAAGCCTCTCCCAATAAAGACTTCTCGATATACCATTGTTCTATATAGATCAAACTAGCCTATACAAATCATTTTTTTCTTTATATCTACATAAAATACTACGCATGATCAATATTAACAAAGAAAAAGAGGACAAACATAAGGGCAACCCTAATTTAAGAAGATCCGTAGTACATAGGAACTATAGATGCATTATAAATAATTGCATATTAGATTATTTTGTAACATTATAATCTTTAATGATTTCTTTTGTGTGACACTGGAAGAAAGTTTCTAGACCAATGTTATATAGAGGATGAGTCCCTATGGGTCGTTGTCTAGGTACATTTAACTATTAATAAGTCAACGTGATATATACTCCAGTCAATTTTTACTGGAGTACACATTTTACTCCTTAAAAAATGGTTTACAAATTGATATTTTGCAGGAGAATTAGAATGGTAAACACCAACTATCAGATAAGATGTACATGGTAAGAACAGAAAAATTGACATTTTGTTTGAAATTTCTGATCCAACTTATGCTATATGATTCTATAATAATAATCATAAAATTTACTTTCTTCAAAGTCAATATTGATGTAAAAAACTAGACTAGGTCTAATTAATTAATCACGGATAATATTTGTAAGAAAAAGAAAGAAATAAAGAGGATTTTAAAGTGGTTTGGCCTATGAAGAAAAGCCTACATCCCCTATGCTTCTTGTTGCCTGGTATTTCTCTTTGAATCACTTTCCCTTGACGAAGGGATTACAACGTATTTATACCCAATAAGGAGACAGAGATGGAATGTTAACGGATGGACTGACTTTATAAATTAGGTATTTACATCAATATAGAAGGTCCATAATGTTTCTGGCTGTTGGCGTTTTACCAATAGTGTTGGTAAGCCTCCCTACTATTGGTCGGGCTTCCTAGCGTTGGTCGACATCCCAGTATAATGGTCAGCATTCCATACCTTGGTTGGTGGTTATGCCTTGATTATTAGGATTGTTTCCACAGTGTATGACACCTATCTATTTTTTATTAGTCCATGTAAGTGGGTAATTTTTGGTATCAACGGAAGCCCCCAATGTTCCATGCTTGATGCTTGCTTGAACTATGGAGCATTTAGTTCTGGTAGTAGCTTGGGCTACATTTCTGATGCTTGATCGGTTGTCGACTTCCCACACTTGTAAAATTATTAGCTTTGCTGATGGCTTGTATTGCTGATGGAATTTTTATAAATATCCAAACTTATAATGAATCTCTTTGGGGGTAAATATGTCTTTTTCTACTTAGCCGCCAAAATTTCAATCGTCGTTCAGCTTTAATAATTGCGTTCACCGATTTTTGAGACAATCTATAAGAGGCGATAAAATCCCGTCCATCTCTTACCTCAAACTCTCTAAGTTTTTGTTGTAATTTCTTGAGCTTTTGTACGGTCATTCTTCCTATCTTCTAGTTTTTACTGAATCCTTATGTTTTTGTAAGGATTCTTTCTCTTTCTTCTTTTCTTCATATTAAATCATGGTTTACATTATTGTCTCTCTAGATGTGTTTAGAAAAGAATGGAACATACCAGACTGGGTAGACTTAGAGTTTCCCAATCCCCCTACAGACGTTTTTTCTTTGTTTGGGGCTCATTGGATCCCCTCCTTATTCGTTGTTGAATGCGGTTTTTCCTTTCACCCAAATCATTTTTGTCTGGAATTTTATCAATATTTTGACATTGTACCTGCTATAGTAGGCCTCAATACTTGTAGGGTTATCAATGGTGTTCACATGCTCAATTAACTCTATGGGACCCACATAAGCATTCCTGAAATCATGTTTTGTTATAAGCGGGTCACTAGTGATAGTACTTACTATTTAAAAACTAAGGCTGTAAATTGAGATTTAGTTGTTAACCTTACTAACTCCATAGTGATTACTTCGATCATGGAGTGATTATAAAAGATTGGCAATATGTACCTCTACCAGGGGGTGAAGTGTACAATGGGCCAAAATGCCCTCAGGAGGGTCATGGGATAGGTTGTTTTAAATTCTTATGTGAATTTATTAATAATTCTTCTGTTGGAATGTTAATTAATCACTATTTGTTTGTTTTCTTCTAGTTGATAGGAAGAGGAAGTGTCCCAAAGAAGGTGACATCAAGCTTAACGAGCTCAAGTTTCTTTGGGGTCTTCATCATAAAATTGGTGAAGAACATACTAGGTCGGCATCATTCTTGCTAAAATATAGGAGTTATGTTACCTCATTTGTTACCCGACCTTATGTTGTTGTTCCTTTCCTTGTGGTTGACTTGGACTCCGCTTCATCATGCAGTGGTGAACTTGTAGCTGGTCCTTCTTCATCCTTGGACTCTGACCTTCCCTTTGTTATTGTTATGGGAAAGAGGAAATTCCCCAATATAATGGGAGATGCTGTTGCTCCTAGCTCCACCAAATCTGCTAACAGTGGGGCCATTAATAAAGAAGGTGCTGGGAAGAAGACCCCAACTAAGAAGAATGAAAAGTCCCTTCTTAAACGTATAAGACAAGGTCTTCTTTTCAGACTTGCCAAAGGAACTGCTGCTACTGCCGACCAACAGAACTTGGTCAATTTATCTGTTGTTGAAACTAGTTCTCCTGTGGACATAGGTCCTGGGTTAGCCAGACAATTAATAAAGTATGGTACTTTTCCAGATCATAGGGGTGCTACCTCTACCATGCCTCATTTGAAAATTTTTAAAAGGGGTTCTCAAAGCCTTTCCTTAGTAAGTATTTTTTTCTTCTTCATACTTGTACTTTTCTACTAATTTCTTGTACTAATTTGGCCTTTCTTTTTGCAGTTCCTGGTTGATTTCAACCATATGTTGGAAAAGGATGATGAACTTCTTTCTTCTTCAAATAACGTAGAAGAGGCTTTTGAATGCCTGAAGAATTCCTTGATTGTATCCCAACAAGCATTGAAAAATGAGACGCAGTCTAAAGAGAACAAAATAAAAGCTGCTGAGGAAGTTCAGAAGAAATCTAAAGATGAGGTTATTCCAGCTCAAGGATAAGTATCTGAGTTGAGAAAGAGCTTGGTTGCTGAGAAGGCCAAGAGGGTGAAAGCTAGAGAGGCTTCTTTCAATAATGGATAGGAGAAGGCCATAGTAGATGCTTCTATCTAGATTGAGTATGTGAAGAAAAAGTGTTATAAAGACGGTTGGTTGGCTACATTTATCGAGGTTGGTACTCCTCAAAAGTCTGAACTCTTCCTCAGACATGACCTTGGTTCCCCACCAAACTTGGATAAAGAAGTTGAAGATGGCGTGGGATCAGGGGATTCCACCCTTGTTCAGGATTTTACTGCTGACCAACTGCAGATAGTTGCTGAGTCTTCTCTCCCCACCACTTTTGAGCAAATCACTCCACCCATTCCTTTCTTCAATTAAGTTGAAACTTCTACTTATAGGGAGAAGTTGTAGACTTGCTCGTCAATAAGCCTTTTTCCTTTTTGTCTTCATTTCTTTTTTATTTCCTTTTGATGTATTTGTAATCTGACTTTTATCAATGAAAATGACTATTTCTTGTGTCTGCGCTTATCTTCTTTTGATTACTGCTTCAAACTCTTTATTCTGTTATTGATTGGAGATTTCTTTACTCTTTATAGTTCATGGCTAAAATGGATCAAATTTCTTCTACTGACTCCAAGCTACTCAAAAGATGCAATGGCCTTTTCAAGGATGGTCACATGACTATGTTCGCGGAAGATCTGTCAAAGTTGCTCGTGACTGACGTTTCAAATCAAGCCAAGGAAGCTTACTTGTACCTGAAGTGTATTCTTTATCGGGCAGTATCTAATTCTGTAGATTACTTTGAGATGATTGAAGAGCTCCAAGAATATCACAAAGAATCCAAGGCTCTCCTGCATGCTGATTATGAGAAAAAGTAAAAAGTTCTAAGTGAATTTTGGGGTTTTGAAAAATTAGAGAAATATGCCTTTTCTTTTAGGAAGAAAGTGTTTTTTGCTCAAGTGTAAAGTGGATGAGGCTAGGTGATCAGGGCGTGAAAAGTGGCGCGTGTCAAGACGTTGATCGTTATTTTCTGTTCACCGCCTCAATGCAAAAACCTAAACTTATGACTACACTCAACAGATGAGTATATCGGCCAAGTCCGGGTATCGAAAATCCACAAAGACGAGTTGCTAGAATTTATAAGGTTTAATATTCCTAAATAAATGTGTAAAAGATGATTATACACAAAAAGAAAAAGATGCACAACAGGGAAAGATTAATCTAGGCGAGTGCATTTAAACTAGATTAACAAAGTGGATAACAACTATAGGTTGCATCGAATATCCATCACCAGAGTTAATTAGTATAAAATGGTTATATGGGTCGACGAGTTATTAAGACCGCATCCCATTTCTACAGTTAATTAAATCAAGAGTTGTCACACCCCTAAATTCGTATAACAGTCTAATATGATTTTGGCGTCAACTAACACTCCGGAAATTATGCACTCAAGGTCGTAAGCATGGAGCATACATGATATACCACGTCAAATCTCCTAGGCGTAATAAATAGGACAAGGCACTCAAAATAGAAATGTAAAACTCCATCACCAAAGCAAAGAAACATGTCAACCCGAAATGAGTTCAATCCGACACAACCGAGACTAGCTTATCTAGAAAGCATATAAAATAAATGTGGTAAATAAACGCGATAAAACTACACTACAAAGCATGGAAAGAAAGCACCAAAACCTAATTATGAAAGCATGTAAATTAACTACAAAGCAAGAATTAAGGAAATATAAACTATATTAATGGAGAGGAAAGATGAAAGTACAACTTACAAACCCAAAAGGGTGTCAAACCAAGAGGAAATGAAGAAAGAGCCCTCAAAACCCCAAACCCTAAACTATTTTAACCTAAAAAAGAATCATATTTGATTTTGTAAAAAAAATCCTTTATATAGTAAGTTGGAATTAAAATAGAAAAGAAAAGGAAAAAGAAAAGAAAAGGGGAAATATCTCAGAACACAGGGGATCGATCGATCGACCCCTTTGGTCGAACGATCGATTAGATATGAGCCCACTGTCAAAGCTCGATGAGTGAAAATTTAAGGATTAATTGATCAACCCTTTTGGTCGATCGATCGATCAAGGAGGTCATAGCCTTCTCCCCCCTCATTTGGTTCAATTGCAAATTCCTTCCGCTAAAACCACCGTAACTTCTTCATTAGGGATCGGATTCGCGCACCGTTTGCTGCCACATGAAGCTTGCGAGGATGGATACAACTTTTGTGTATATGTTGGTCTAGGTGCCCAAACTGTAAATTGATGGAATTGCCCTTACCCGTGTGAAAATGTATGAAACTTCAGCGGAATGCGTCTGCACTTCATACTTAGTACCTAAATACCTACAATAGCCTAATTATACCTCAAATAGCATGTTAACAATATAAATCAGAGGTTGTCTGGTTAACAGGCTTAAATATAGAGATTAAGGCACCCAAGGAGGCTAAAATGCGTAGGTTCAAGGGATGAAATATGCAATATTTGCGTATTATCACACCCACTAACTTACACATTGCTAATCCCTGGCAATGAAATAGGATGCAACAAGAACTACAATCAAACCCAAAGCAGGATATAAGTACAAAAATATGGTATAAAAGCATAAGATCACTTTCGTGGGCGATTTGATTGCATTTAACATATACAATTATCCGTTAAACCTCTAGGTTACCCTAGTGTACAAGTGTCATCTCGTGAGGGTTTTCAGGGATGAAACCCACAAACATCATATGGTTTCCTCAAAATATGTCCAACCTAACATGCGACAAAATCAACAACGAAAAAGATTTCAACATATTATTAGCATAATGAACGAATTCAAATGAAAGTTCGTAGTTATTAACATTATAGAATGCACCTCATAGAATTGAAACCTTAAAAAGTGGGAGGGGAGCGAGCACATGCAACCTGTGATTTGGCAAAAACTTAAATAAATCGGATAAACATTAAAGCAAGAATATATTCAATCCTCACGGGCATTACACTCATCAAGTGAATTCACTCGAACCAGGGAGTTAACACACGGAACATGCGGGCATAAAGAGTAAATGTAAGTGGAAACTAGGTCAGACACATGTCAAAAATAAAGAACGCTATATAGGAAATGAAAAATTGTAATCTCAATGAAAGATATCGCACATATAAAAGAGGCAAAATGAATTTTCACAGATTATCAAAACTATTTAAATCTTTGAATTACATCTACTTAAGATCACATAGGACTTTACTAGGGTTATAACGTAGGCTAGGATAGGGTGCGAAATGAAGGATATGTGTGTACGGGTTCAAAGTGTTCGGAATGAAAACTTGGAATAATGGGCATATGCGGGCAATTTCAAAATTGGAAAACAATGTCCAAACAAGCATTGGATATACAAATGGAGAGCAATCAAAGCTTATTGAATTATAAACAACATTTACAACTTTCTCTTTCTCTTTCTTTTCTTTTTTTTTCTCATTTTTCTCTTTTGTTTTCTTTTTCTTTTCACTTGTCTTTTTCATCTCTTTTTTTCCGCATCTCTTTTATTTACTTTTCTCACTCTCATGTGCTTAAATTGCAACCACGAGACAATAAAATCATTCAATCCCAAGTGTCATTCCAAACAAAGTTATGGAAGTAATATGTATAGTATATAACTCCAATGTGGAGTTGGTATGGGATTTAGGGTTATGAAACGAAGGGCTATATTTAGGCTTAAAGGGGTTAACGAGGGAAAACATATAAGGTGAGGTCAAGGCTAATATGGGTGATATAACAAACATGGCCTATGATCATTTCATAAAGTTCACGCAATTCTCGAGTAAAAAAAAACTTTGAAAATCATGCTCAAGTAATGCATTTCATATATGAATTCAATTAATGAACGATTAAATAATATAATAGAGAGATTACCAACGACTTTAATGTTTTCAAAGAGGAAAGAATAGTGTATACACTCACAAACGATGAAAGGTACAAAGCTTACTCGGTGTAAGTATATACAATGCAACAAAAGATTACCGAGTTATAAAAATCTTAAACCAAATCAATAAAGCAAGAAAAGTGCACGTGCTCATGGGATTAAAGTTTAATTTATGAAGTTATTCATAATATCAATGATTGAGGACTAAAGTCTAATAACGTTTAAAATCGAGAACATGCATCGTTGAGTTGTTTATTGGATCGAGCAATTATTGAAATTTATCATCGGAAACAAAGGCAAAATGCCCAATAAAGGAGAAAAAAGAAAGAAACTCTTTTTGAAATTTTTAATTTTTACAAGAAAAGCATACTAAGTAACTAACATGTGAGCAAAACACATGGACTAAATAAAGTAATTGATAGAATATCCCACACCCCCTAAATTAAAACATGACATTGTCGTCAATGTGAATTAAGAACCAAGCTAAAGAGAGGAAAAGAATGATATTACCCAAATTTGGAGCGATCCCCATAAGAACAAGTCCAAAGAATCTACAAAACAAGTTAGTACCGAGCATAGAAAAAAAAAATAACAAAAAAGTTAACTAATTACAAGAGACTAAATTAAAATAAAGAAAAACTAAAGAAAGAAATGATAAAAAACTAACTATATACAACATACTATTTAGGCTTCACACTAACTATACACTAGAAGTCTAAATAGTTGAGGGTCCACCATGAAAACAATTTGACTTTGGAGGATAACCAGTGTACCCTCACTCTCAAGCATGCCTTCCGAAAAATATGAATTCCATTTGAACAACGGAAGGCATGTGTAAGGCGTAAGAAAGGAACCATCATCAATAAAAAAATTTGGAGGTACGATGGGGGATTTGGATTGAACGGGGGATAAAAACATATGGGGACCGAGAAAAGCAGAATATCCTCCTAAGGATTTTGACATTGGAATGGGAGGGGCCGCACATGAAGGAAAAGATGCGTTCATGGAAGGCGACTCGAGCAAGTACTTCTCATCGGCGAAAAGGTTTAAAACATTAATGTTTCAAACCGATTCATCGAGTACTTGTGACGGTGAGATAATAGAGAATGAAAATGGGGAGGAAAGAAATTCAAACTCAAGAGATGCATCATCATCGCTTGAAGATTGAGTTTCGAAGGAAATAAGAACATTTTAAATGAAATGTTATTCTTTGGGGGAGAAATAAGATCATTGTAAATGGATATTACTTCCATTTCATCCTCACTTTCAATATCTATTATGCGATGGGCAAAGTCAACAATGGTTTGTTCCAAAGTAGGCACAAAGTCCTCATTTGGTTCAAAACATTCCTCGACTTCAAAAGTCTCGGAAGAAAAATTGTCATCGAATTCAAACAATAAATCCAATTCATGCTCCCACAAACGATTTTCTTCCCGATAACGATTTTCAAGTTTCTCATTTTCTAGCATACGCAAGCCCTCACCGAGTGTCATAGGTCGAGGCGCGGATTCTTGAAAATGCGAACCTTGAAAATTACCATCGAACTTAAACTTAAACTCATTATAATAAAAATTTTGAAAACTATTGCAACTCATTTCAAAATTCCTATTATTAGGAATTATAGGCCCAAAATCATTATCATCATCATCAAAATTCCAATAACCCAAGTTTTGACTTTTGTTATACTCGCCCAAAGTCATTTTTGAATTTGTAATTTTTTGGGACTCCAAGTATTGACCGAAAGTGATAGGATTACGGACATTTTGAGAATTATAATAAGGATTACCGAAAGAATTGGAATAAGACATGCTTACGCCAAAAATGGCTTGAAGTGGCTAATTCCACAATGTAGATTCTTGCGTGAGAAATTCAAGCGTTTCTTGGCTCTCAAATATAGAATTCCTACAAAAATGTTAGGCAAAAAATACAAATAGAAAGAAAATACTACAAAATACTAAATCAAATAAATTCTAAAACAAACTCATCCTCGGCAATGGCGCCATTTTGATCAGGGCGTGAAAAGTGGTGCGTGTCAAAATGTCGATAGTTGTTTTCTATTCACCGCCTCAATACAAAAATCTAAACTTATGTCTACACTCACCAGGTGAGTATAGCGGCCAAGTACGGGTATCAAAAATCCACATAGATGAGTTGCAAGAATTTATAAGGTTTAATATTCCTAAATAAAAGTGTAAAAGATGATTATACACAAAAGGGAAAAGATGCACAAAAGGGAAAGATTAATCTAGTCGAGTGCATTTAAACTAGATTAACAAAGTGGATAACAACTATAGGTTGCATCGAATATCCATCACCAGAGTTAATTAGTATAAAATGGTTATATGGGTCGACGAGTTATTAAGACCGCATCCCATTTCTACAGTTAATTAAATCAAGAGTTGTCACACCCCTAAATTCGCATAACAGTCTAATATGATTTTGGCATCAACAAACACCCCAAAAATTATGCACGCAAGGTCGTAACCATGGAGCATGCATGATATACCCCGTCAAATCTCCTAGGCATAATAACTAGGACAACGCACTCAAAATAGACCCATAAAACTCCATCACCAAAGCAAAGCATCATGTCAACCCGAAATGAGTTCAATCCGACACAACCTAGACTAACTTATCTAGAAAGCATATTAAAAATGCGGTAAATAAATGCGATAAAACTACACTAAAAAGCACGAAAAGAAAGCACCTAAACCTAATTATGAAAGCATGTAAATTAACTACAAAGCAAGAATTAAGGAAATACAAACTATATTAATGGAAAGGGAAGATGAACGTACAACTTACAAACCCAAAAGGGTGTCAAACTAAGAGGAAATGAAGAAAGAGCTTTCAAAACCCCAAACCCTAACATATTCTAACCTAAAAATGAATAATATCTGATTTTACAACAAAAATCCTTTATATAGAAAGTTGGAATTAAAATAGAAAAGAAAAGGAAAAAAGAAAAGAAAAGGGGAAATATCTGAGAAAACAGGGGATCGATCGATCGACCCCTTTGGTCGATCGATCAGATATGAGCCCACTGTCAAAGCTCGAAAAGTGAAAATTGAAGGATCGATCGATCGACCCTTTTGGTCGATCAATCGATCAAGCATGTCTCATCCTTCTTCCCCCTGTTTTGGTTCAATTGCAAATCTCTTCCGCTAAAATCGCCGTAACTTCTTCATTAGGGATCGGATTCGCTCACCGTTTATGGCCATGCTAAGCTTGGAAGGAGGGAAATAACTTCCGTGATGATGTTGGGCCAGGTGCCCAAACAGTAAATTGACCAAATTGCCCTTGCGCATGCGGAAATGTACGAAACTTCACCGGAATGTGTCTGAACTTCATACTTAGTACCTAAATACCTTCAAAATCCCAATTATACCTCATATAGCATGTTAACAATATAAATAAGAGGTTTTCTAGTTAACGGGATTAAATATAGAGATTAAGGCACCCGAGGAGGCTAAAATGCATAGGTTTGAGGGATGAAATACGTAATATTTATTTATTATCACTAGGGCCATTGCCAAGCTATTAAAGGAACAGTTTGAGAGAGGAGTTGAGCTCTTTGAAGGCTCCTTGAACTACTGTTGCTGTCGACGAGGGAGTCTCATTTTTAGAGACTGAAAATGCTAATCTGAGGGAAGAACTGGAGGCTTTGAAAAAATCCAAACCTTCTACCTCCTCCTGATCAAGGGTAAGGCCTGGTCGAGCTGCAACTAATGAAAGAAGGACTTAACAGACATTTGCAAATTAGGATGCATAAATAAAGGCCAAGAATCTATCCATTACTGAGATGTTCCAAAAGATCCAAACCCAGGGCGAGGAACTTAGCACCGAGTCTTCTCAACTACAAATCAAGAATGGAGTGCTAAAAAACTGTAACACCAGGTTGAGAGGTTAAATTTCTAGTATCACAAGTAACCCAGAGAAGTTTGTATGGAGGGGTATAATGGGGCTCTTGGTCATTTTGATGAATGATTTAGTCATACTTAATGTGAAGGCTAATAGGGTTGAACCAATTGCCTAACAGTTATGAAGGTTGATTAGGACAGTAGACTATGGTATTGGGCTGATCCGGGGCTTTTAGAGTGTCAAGACCCTCCTTTTAAATTTGATATCAGCTGGATCCCTATAAATACCACTCCTTAATGTCTGATCTCCAAATACTTAAGGGATTATGGTATGCATGATGAACTGGAAATAATTCAGCCTCCTCATCTTTTAGATGCCCTGAGAAGTAGTAATAGGAGAAGGCTTCAAGATTTCAACTTCATTAACTCATCATACACATTGGATGATCCTCCAGCAGGCATGGAACTAGCACCGAGCTCCTCTAAAGCTGAAGGAAAGCATCCAGTGGAATAATCTTGATCATAATTTGTTCTTGTAATTTAATTATGAATAATATTTGCATGTAATGATCATTTATATGAATGAAAAATATTCGATTAACTTATCTTGTCAATTTCTGGATGTGAATGACCTTTTTATTTCATTAGTTCTATTGATACACTTAGGCATTTGCCCAAATTTAGTACCAATTACGAATGAGATTATCATAGGTTCTATTGATATACTTAAATTTCTATGTTTGATATCAGTTACCTTTGATGAGATTATTATTTCTACTAGCACATTTAGATTTGAATACAAGTTTAGTACTAGTTACCAATGGAATTTCCATATGTTCTATTAATGCACCTATATTTTTAGGTTTATCATTAGTTACCACTGGTGACCAGGCATATGTGGAATATGTGTCTGCATTCCTATTTAGGAATCTTCATAACATTCTTCCATCATTTTGCCCAGTTTGGATAAAACTTGCTGATTTTTATATAGACTTTTATCCCTGATTATATTGATCAGGTATTATTGAGGACTTAAAGCCTCATCTTAACTTAGGTTTTTGTATGTTGTTTTGTATGTTGCTGATCAACTTTAGCTTGTGCCGACCAACTTTTGAATGGTGCCAATCAACTATGTGGTTGTTATTCTGAGCTCTGTCCAACTATGTGGTTGTTGTTTCGATCAACTTTTTCATGTTTACCGACCAAGTATGTGGTGATGTATATCATCAATACTCCCAAAAAAATAAAAATAAATGGAGGAAATCATCATTTTATTGAAACTAAAGTGACACGATTACAAAGATTTGTCTCATTATATTACCGGTAATATTTCCTAAGATGTTCGGCACGCCAAGGATTTTTGAACTCTTCTCCTTCCAGAGTCTCCATTATGTAAGTAACTGGTCGGACAACTGCTGAGATACGATATGGCCCATGCCAATTGGCTTCAAGTTTGTTGGTCTTCTGAATCACCTTCTTGAGCACATAATCCCCTTCCTTCAAGTTGGTAGGCTTCATACTTTTGTTATAAAATCGTGTTTGTTGGTAAGCATTGTTTCTGAAGGCTTCATCCTCATATACTTCCTCTAGTATGCCCAGGTCTAATATGTGCAGCAAATCACTAACATGAGAATTAAAATTTAATATTCAATGGGTTGGAAAACCCAATTCAGCTGGTATCACTGCTTCAGTTTCAAATGTCAACATGTATGGTGTTTCTCCAGTAGCAGTCCTTGGAGTTGTTTGGTATGCCCATAAAATGGAGTGTAGTTCATTAATCCAATTTCCTTTAGCCTCATCAAGTATTTTCTTTAACCCGTTGAGAAGAGTGCTGTTCGTCACTTAAATTTCCCCGTTGCTTTGAGGATGACCTAGAGCACAGTGAAACTTTTCAATGTTTGATAGGGCACAATAGGCGGTAAATTCTTTATCATCAAACTGTGTTTTATGGTCTGTGATGAGGCGGAAGGCAAACCATATCTACAAATGATGTTTTTTCAGATAAACTGGCATACCTTCTCATAGGGCATGTCTATCAATGGTTTTGCCTCAAACCATTTTGTGAAAAAGTCCACAGCCATGACCAAATACTTGAGTCTTTCTCGGGTGGTCAGCAGTGGCCCGACTAAGTCTATTCCCCATATAGAGAATGGCCAAGGTGAAGTGATTAGAGAAAGAGTAGCCTGTGGAGTTTTACGAATGTTGGAGTACCTTTGGCACTTATTACATCTCCGGGCAAAAGATGTACAATCTTCTTTCATAGTTGGCCAATACTATCCCTGGGTATTAATTCACTAAAACAATGATCTGCCTGCCACATGAGCCCGACAATACCCTTCATGAACTTCTTTTATCAAGTCTTGAACCTCCATTGGATGGACACAGCGCCGTAGAATGGCTATTAATATTCTTCTGTATAGTACTACTTTCTCTAGAACATATCTTGCTAATTTATACTTAATTTTTTTTTGCCTCGATTGGATCTGCTGGCAAGATTCCTTCTTCAATATAAGCTTTGATGGGACCCATCTAAGATTCCCCATTATCTACTATGATGAAATTAATCATCAAGTCTTCATCAATAATCCCGTTGGCCAAAATTTTAATGGAAATAGTTCTTTGGAGCTTAATTCTGGTGGCTGATGCTAGCCGAGCAAGTGCATCAGCTCGGGCATTCTCCAATCTTGGAATTCTGCTCACCTGAATAGTTGGTAATTTATCTATGAAATCCATTGCCTTGGCTAAGTATCTTGTCATTAGCTCTTATTTGTCTCCGTACAAACTAAGAATTTGACTCATCACAAATTGAGAATCACTTTGTGCCACAACTTGCTTGGCGTTCATTGATTGATCTAGACTTAAGCTCACAATGAGAGTTTATACTCTGCTTCATTATTTAAGGCCTGAAACTAGAATCGTAGATCATATTAAATATATATTCCATCAGGAGTGTTGAGTATTATACCTTCTCCACTTCCTGTTGCACAAGATGATCCATCTACATACAAGTTTCATATGGGGATGTCATCGTCAAACACTTGGTCTGATAATATCCTATGATGGAATATTTTACTCTCGGTTGCCTCATATCTTTTGACTATCTCCTATGCTCTGGTGGACATCTCTGTTACATCGGTAACAATTTCCTCTGAGATTTCCCCTAATGGAGTCTACTCGGGGTGTTGGTTATTGATGACACTAGTTGGGTTGTCCCCCATTTTGATTTTCTATACCCGAGTTCTTCGTTGCTCGGGAACCTCCAAATAAGTAAATTCAGCAATGAAATCTGCCACAACTTGGCCTTATAATGAGGACCTTGGCTTATACACTACATCATATTCCCCCAGTTCTACTGCCTAATACATTAATCTCCCAGATAGGGGTGGAAATTCGGGTAAGTTGTGTCATTTTCGGGTCGCGTTGATTTTTATTTTAGTATAAGTTTTAGGTACTCTTAAATCTATACAAGCTAAACGGGTCATGTTCGGGTCATTTGGGGTTATTACCGTAAATGGGTTATGAGGTCAAAAATTTCCAACAATACTCCCAGACTTCTCCATTTTATGAAATGTTTGCTGAAGAGGCATGCCAGTGTACACCACAATAGTATGGGCTTGAAAATAAGTTTTCATCCATCTGGATGACTCAATCAATGCCAATGCTAATTTCTCTATGCGTGGATATCTAAATTATGCTCCTAGAAAAGCTTATCTCATGCAGTAGACATGATTTTGTACTGCATTATGTTCTCGTATCAAGGCAGAACTCACAGTTGACTTAGAGATGACCAAGTATAAGTATAACTTTTCTCCCAAAATTAGTTGGGGGAGCAATGGGGGTGATCCCAAATACTTTTTCAACTCCATAAAAGATTTCTCGCATTTGTCGTTCCATTTAAAACTCTTCCTCAACACTTTAAAGAATGATAGACCCTTGTTAGTAGCTCAGGACACAAATATATTCAAGGCTACTACTCGCCCAGTTAGCCTTTGCACCTCCTTCTTGCAAGTAAGGGACTACATTTAAATCAACGCCTTAATCTTATCTGGGTTTTCTTTAATTCCCCTTTGGTTTACTATATACCCAAGAAACATTCCTTCCTGAACACCAAATCTTCACTTGGTCGGATTCAACTTCATTTGGTGCTTCTCTAGTTGAGAAAATGTTTGAATGGGGTCGATAATATGATCAGATGATTTTTTGCTCTTTGTCGGCATGTCATCTACGTATACCTCCATGTTTTTGTCTATCCGTTCCTTAAATACTTTGTTCACCAACCTCTGGTAAGTAACACCTGTATTTTTCAAACCAAATAGCATAATATTATAGCAATATGTTCCTCGGGGAGTAATGGAAAAATTTATTTCCTTATCTTAGGGATTCATCTTAATCTGGTTATAACCAGAATATGCATCCATGAAACTCAATAGTTCATGCCCTGAGGTAACATCAACAAGTTGATCAATCATGGGCAAAGGAAAGTGGTCCTTTGGTCAGGCTTTATTCAAATCTATAAAGCCCACACATATCCTCCATTTGTTATTTTTCTTTTTGACCATAACCACGTTGGCCAACCAATCTGGATATTTCACATATTCAATGAATAAGGTTGTCTGAAGTTTCTCCACCTCCTCTTGGATATCCTAGTTCTTATCAGTGCTAAATACTCTATGCCTTTGCTTCACGGGCTTGGCATCCTTATTGATATTGAGTTCATGGCAAAGAAAATTAGGGTCAATCCCAGGCATATCTTCATTGCTCCGTGCGAACATGTGTTTTCTTTGTCTTAGGACTGTCATTAGTTCCTATTTAAGAACATGATTCAGTGTTGTTCCTATTTGAGTAGTTCATTCTGTCTTATCATCATCTAGAACAATGATCTTCATTTTTGCTACTATCTGACCTTTCACCAATTCTGTTTCCTCTCTTGGATCTAAAGTTTTAACCTCATACTCACTATTGGGCTCAGTGATGTCCACTTGGTAGGTGGTGCTCGTTTTCTTCATTTCTACTAGATCTTCTTGCTCGACAGAAGAGTAATATCATTCTCGGGCTACTTTTTGATCGCCTTTTACCATGCCTACACCAAAGTTGGTCGAGAACTTCAAACATTGATGGACTGTAGACGTCACATCTTTAAATTTCTTCAATTTTACTCTTCCCATGATCATATTGTAGGCAAAATGAACATATTTTTTTCCATTACAAAAAGATGTATTTTTTCTGTCCTGTTTGCTAGCTAGGTGCCAATCAACACTTCCAGCTTGATTGTGCCTAATGAAAATACTTTTTTCTCCAGAAAAGCCTATTAAAGGCCTGTGATAAGGTTCCAATTGGCCGAGCTTCAAGTCCAAACTGTCAAAGCAAGGGTAGAACATGATGTCCGGCGAGCTGCTGTTATCAACTCATACCCTTTAAAAAATTCTATCTTGCCTTTTGACTTTGATTTCTAAGGGGTCATCATGGGGATATATTACATCTGAAAGGTTAATTTTATAAAAGCCAATCACTAGATTATCTTTGTTAACATTCCTCGATCGATCTTCCTCGGCCAGATTAATTCTCTAAATATATGAGCAAGCTTGAGCCTCATTGAGGTAAGCTTTTCTTTTAGCAATACGATCCCCTCCTCATGCATCTCCACTTATAATTATTTGACAATCAAACGATCCAAAACTAAGCATGAATACCTCATGTTCCGGTTGCCTGGGCCTTTTAGGTAGCTCAGGGTCATCTTCTTGATTATCTTCATAAGTTCTTTTCTTCTCATCCCTAGGCTTACATGGATACTTTGACCTTCGTTGATCTTTACTATTATCATGTCAATCAATAAATATGTTTACCTTTTATCTTTGAATAAGTGCATCAATTTCATTCTGAAGATCAATGCAGCGATTTGTCGTATGCTCGTGATCCCTGTGAAATTTACAGTATTTGAACCTATCCCTCTTCCCATCAGGTGCTCTCAGCTCTTCATGCCAACGTACCTCCTTGCTATTATTTATTTCCTCCAAGACGTAATGGATGCCATTTTTTATAGAGTGTACTTATGGTATTTCTTGAGTCTATCAGTATTACCCTTTTTCTTTGATTCCCTATGCTCATTATGCTCTCTCTACTCCCTTTTCTCAATTTTGCCTTTAGTCTTTACTCCTGAATTTTATTTGGCTGCCATGGCTTCCTCGACATTCATTATCTTGGCTGTTTTGGCCATTAATTCTGTCATCGTCTTAGGAGGATCCTTAGCAAGTGTGTAGTAGATCTTCTCGGGGAGAAATCCACTCATGAGGGTTGTGATAGCTATTTTATCCTCGTAATCAATGACTTCCAACTTCTCATTATTAAAATGAGTAATATAATCTCTAGTACTCTCTCCTACCCTTTGGCTTACACTTAGAAAATGAGCTACTCTTTTCATAGGTTTGGCACCAATGTATAAGTTACCAATAAATATCTCGGCGAGTTGGTTGAAACTAAAAAATTTTCCCCAAGGAAGGCTATTGTACCAAATATAAGTTGGCCCTATAATTGTTCCTGAAAATGCCCTGCATCTTATTTCATCAGGAATAACATACATATCAGTTGCTGCTTTGTACTGCTGTATATGAAAAACATGATCTATTTTCCTGTCAGTCTTTGGAGTAACCACAGGATCTTTAAACTTTGAAGGAGTAAGAAAGTCTATAATAGCTTGCAAACAAGGATATCCCTTCTCAAAAATTCGTTGCAAAGGTTTTTTTACCTCCACTATTTCTCCCAACCTATCTTCCAATCATTAAATAGATCCCTTCCATGCGTTATTACCAGTATCATTACCAGCATCAGATTTATGTGTTGTAGCTCGACTGTTATGACCAACTATTTGTGCTGAACTCTCCTCTCGTAAGGTCTATTGGACATGGATATATCGTCGCGCATCTGATCTGAATTAGGCTGAGCCTTTACATTGATCGGTTGGTCATCGAGAATTTATCAAAAATGCCCTAGGAATATTTCTATTCACCCTGGGTCCTAGACGATCAAAGGGAGATGCTCTACTCAACCTTTCCAACGCACTCAATCTTTCAGGAGTTAAAGATTGTTCATTATATGGTTCTGAAATTCTAAGTGAATAACTTTTCTCCTGGACAGTAGGATGTATCTCTAGTAGTCCTGGATTGGCTATGACTACCGTTTCTTGGAGGCGGTGGTGGCATATTTCCAGGAGCAGATAAGGGAGGAGATCCAGCCTGTAGTATTTGGGCTAATTGACTAATAGTATCTTGCTAACCAGGATTCCTATCAGATCATTATTTATTGGTGGAGTATATGGAACATGAGGAATGCCATCAATGGTGCGTGACTCAGGAACATCGATCATGTTGAGTGAATTAATGAGTGAAAAACATTTAACATTACATTTCCCACAAACGACGCCAATCTGTTGATGTAAAAAACTAGACTAGGTCTAATTAATTAATCATAGATAATATTTTCAAGTAAAAGAAAGAAACAAAAAGGTTTTTAAAGTGGTTTGGCCTATGAAGAAAAGCCTATGTCCACTATGCTTTTTATCACCTGGTATTTCTCTTTCAATCACTTGCCCTTAACGAATGGTTTACAACGTATTTATAGGCCAATAGGGAGACAAAGATATGGAATTTTAAAGGATGGAATGCCTTTATAAATTACGCATTTACATCAGTACAGAAGGTCCATAATGTTTCTGACTGTTGGCATTTTACTGATAGTGTTGGTCGACCTCCTTACTTTTGATCGGGCTTCCTGGCATTGGTCGGCATCCCAGTATGATGGTTAGCATTCCAGAACTTGGTCAGTGGTTATGCCTTGATGACTAGGATTATTTCCACAGTGGATGACACCTGTCTATTTTTTATTGGTTCACATAAGTGGGTAATTTTTTGTATCAATAGCCAATTTTTTTCACATTAGTAGTTTAGGAACACAACAATGAAACACGCATACATGACTCCATCTAGAAGAAATCCCAACAAAAACAGTGTACAATAAATAGTAATGAGTACCACTTATAAGTTTCTCTGCACCATAATTGTATTACAGAGTAAGATAAATTGTTTAAACTTTACTCTCTTAGATTAAACTCCTCTAGATCACTAGAAATGGATGGGAACACCATTAGAAGATTACATAAGAAATGACATTGAATATAACATTGAGTTTGGACTATAATTGGAATCCAAAACATTTTTCTCTATAGATGGATTTGAAATTTCCATTTTATACTACAGGTATGTAGGTAAATCTTAGGAAATTTTTCCTTATATTTCTTCACTAAATACTTCTGTACTATGTCTTTTATTTAGGATAATTGTTGTTGAATAAAATATAATATGCAAAATGTTAGGCGACAGTTTTAGAAATGACATGAAATTGACATGATATGTTGTGTTTGTGTCGGGTCTTTTAGAAAAGAAATCATTTCCTATTATGTTAGCATCGAAATTACGTCGGTGGTGAAAGCGAACTATGGCATACCTTGTCAAACTGCAGTCTTCTCTTAGTGAATTTAACAAGTATGCTTTTTTTTCATCTTCAAGGATATCACTCAAAAATTCATTTATTATTCAAGTCTCCATTTAGAACTATGTCATACCATGGTAAGTATTATTACTAGTACCTTGGTGTGGGTGTGCGATTTTCATTTAACTTGATGGTTTCTATTTGGATCAAAGGTGAGTTTGATAAAGGTATTAGTGGGTAAACAACATATATGAGAATTTTTTCTTCATTTGTTGTAGCATTTTGTGGTACCTTTATGTTTTGAGAGTAACATCTATACGAATGCCAAAACTTATTTGTTAATGTAGAATTGTAATTTTTCCATCCTTCATTTTAGTATTTATGTTCTTATAGTGAAATTTATATTCCTATTTGCAAGCACAGACCCAATATGCGAATATAAACTTGGAAAATTACAAAGGAAAATGGAAAGGAAAAGAAAATGGGGGTCTAACATTGAAGGGGGTTGCCTTTTAGGTGCTGACTTGGACCAAATGCAAAAACTAAGGGCATTTTAGGGATGACTTTAAGGGGGTTGCATATCCAAGAGGTTATTGTTAGCTATTGTTTTCTTTTATATGTAATTGAAAAGAAAGAATTTATGGAAGTACCTCTTTGAGTAAGGTGTTTGTAAACTATTTAGTTACAGGATGATTGATTCTTTTATTAGAGTGCGAGAGAAAACCATTACCCTTTTTACTTATGGCTTTCTATTGATGAGGCATCATAATTTCAAGAAGCATAAGTCCAACTAGCCAATGGCTTACAAACAACACACTAGTATGGGGACCATCTATGAAAGTGAATCTTGACATTACTGAATCGATTGGTCTATCAACACCACCACCCATGTTTTCATCAACAAGGCTAATGGATTTAGATAATGGAAGGTGTGAGAAGAGTAAAGTGTAGATATAACATGTAAATTTTCATTCTTTTGGTTATAGACAATTAATGAGAAAATGGGTGACGGATAGTGTTACAAGAGATGGAAGTAATCATCATTGTACAAAATGAGCATCAAAAGTTGTCACTGAAACATAACATCCTAGTGACACGATTGGAGGTAATACTCATTAGTACATCGTGAAGACCAAACAATCTCTTGAAAGAATTATATGGTTATTGGAGTGGAAGCCCAAGAGTCTATTGAAAATGCGTATAGAACCAATCATAAAATACAATTACGCATGGTGTATCGACAAAGGATATTCAAGATTTCATACATTTAAGGTTCCTTCTAGCTTGAATCGTAGAGATTTGATCTCTTTCATGTTACACCGACCCGTGTCGCAAATTTAACGGTGTGTCAGCCACAAAAACGAAATTATTATTTTCAAAAATCATAACAGCCTCACAAAAAAGATCTTTCGCAGTTTTTATGTATTTTGACCTCTGGAGCTCGTTGAAAAATTTTCATCCCGATACGATCAACGGTTCTCAAGTTATGGCTCTAACAAGTAGACACCATGACGTGTCGCGCATCTGTTTGGATAGCTAAAATTTCGTCAAGATGTGTGAGGCAGGCGGATCAAATGACCTCTAAATGACTTGAAATTTCTTGTCCCTCTTTCTCTATATTTCAAGAACCCAGTGTTCTAATTCCAGAATTTTTGGACTCTCTAATTGCCCATAATAGATTTTACAATATAAGATCTTTGAAAGAGACCTCAAGATCTTCCATCTTATTCCTTTAAGCCAATACATGTCATTGGTGTGTGGGCAGCAATGATCACGACCCTACTAGTCCTTTCTAGGTGTTCTTCATAATCTATATTGATCCTCCACTTATTAGGAGACAAGGAGTTACTTATATAGGCTAGCACGGGGACCCTTAGGAGAAATAGAAGATTAGCTTCCTACAGAATTTAGGAATTTTAATTAAACTCTATAATTAATTCCATAATTCTATAAATTATTATTCATTCCACTAAAGAATAATAATTGCACTATAATCTACTATCTCAAAATTATAATTTCAAGCTCCACGTTATTAAATGCTTAATAATCTCCCCACGTTAAGATTACAGATACCCGTCGATTAAATTAAATTACTGACAATTATATGTAATCGACCTCTTATAAATTCCTTGAGACCGTTCGCTTAACTTATTTGATATGTCGGATAATTAAATCCACCGGCCGGGTTTTACATAATCGAAACTTATAAGTTATATCAAGAGGGTATCATCAATCTCTTTATTGAGACGTGGATTCCATTCATAATTAACTTTCACCATACACTAATCGACATTACCCAATCTACCAATCTTATTGATCCATAAATGAATCTCACCCAATAGGTCAAAATAATGAATAATTGATGCACATGTCCATCAATTATGTTTGGATTAAGATCTTAAAGAGTCATAACAACCATGAGATGTTCATTATCTTATATAGTCAGTATAAAGACAATTATCTCTAATTGGTCCCGCTCAATACACACAAAGTGTATTAGCACAATAAGTCGAAACTATACCGTTTTTCGTAATCAAGATATACCTACTAACATAATGTGCTAGAATCCTACTGATGGTGTGTCCATATCCATTTAAGATTTTGAACCAGATTTATATTCTACAAGGACCGATGATCTGATCTTCCGTGTGTAAGTCAAACTCTACACACCAAATCATCTACTGTGTAGAATAAAAGACACGTATGCATAAATATATAAAATAATATGATGCAAATATTACTTGTGAATATTCTCACTAAATAGATATACTAAAATTCACTAGTGAACCATGACTTTTAGTAAACAACCTCAACAATCTCCCACTTATATTCAAAGACATGGAGTCATGCATCTATCAGCCAAACCTCACACCTAAAGTAAAAGGCTTACGAGTTTTCAACCAATCCAATCACAACCACTAGAAACTCCCTTATGCATAATTTCTTATACAAGGGGTACTATATACTTTCGGAAATCTTAAATCTGACTGAATGCAATAGTTAGTAACTTACAAGTTACTTATCGGTTTACTTGGCAACTAAATATATATTCATTAATCCTTTTCAGGTACTTGAATATTTATTCTACCAAAACCAATGTTCTATTCTCAAGTAATACAAATTTCTAAATCTGAAAGACCGAATGTCTTTCTTGGAATATTGCATAACAAAGCCTTAAAAGAACAATATCAATATGATAACTTAGATAAGTAAAATTACATTTTTTCTAGTGATCAAATGTTAATTTGATCCCAAAAATGAAATATATTTTTCTAATGTTTTCATATTGAACTTATTGGACTACCATAGTCTAACTATATGATATATCCCTACATCGTGTGCGATGATAAATATATCTATACACCTAGTAGCTAAAAACACCACCACACTTCCATCACTCATTTTGTACACATTGCATACATCTAACCGTTTATCAAAATCAAGAATTTGATTACCTCTCTTACTTGATTCACTTACAATTGATGGGTATGACCCCATCTTGATGAATCTATATGGTACCAAATATCATAACTTTTCCAAGAATGTTATGCATTCTTGTGAAGGAATACCTTATTATAGTTACAGGGTTTGTTATCTTCTTCTCCAGGGGTCACGAAAGGTGGCTATCCTAAGAATAAAAAATGCTCCCACTATGATAAAGTTATCCCTTTATGGGTGCACAAATTGTGATGCGTTTATATGGTTTTTACCATTGTGAGAATTGACAATCCTCCCACTACGAAAAGGTAGAAAAATGTCATACTCATTTCTTTGTGATGTTTTCACTTATACTGGTGGTATGAAAGAAATTATCATAAGCCTACTAAAACTTCTTTGTTCTGAACAATGCTTTCGGGAATGTGATCTAGAATATAGATTTAAACATTTATCCTTGTTCCAACTCGTCAGGTTTTTTCTCAACACAAGTGTTGCACTACCCATTATATA
This sequence comes from Sambucus nigra, assembly GCA_949130495.1. NCBI lineage: Eukaryota > Viridiplantae > Streptophyta > Magnoliopsida > Dipsacales > Adoxaceae > Sambucus > Sambucus nigra. Next base: position 136,436,698 of record OX422218.1, read on the forward strand.
AAATACTGGAATTGAGTTGAAAACTATCCATTATTTTTAACGGGAGTAAAGAAAACTGATTTGGAAAACAATCTTGACATATGCATATCTATATCTTATAAATAACCATCATGAATTTTATCACATGTGAAAGAAACCAAATTCTTCTGTCTTTGACACACTGTTACTGAAAGTAACTTGTTGCATAATCTTCATGGATATAATTTGAACTAATGATCTGTAATTCTTAAATTCCTAATTAGGGGGTTCTATAATTACATGAATTATAATAAACCGATTCTAATATTTCTGTAGCTATAATACCTCCTGATCATTTTTATCTAAACCATATACATTAACTATAAGTGCCTCCACTTTCGATGATTGTAAGAATCCACCTTCCACCAGTTTAGAATTCTTTTAGACAAAATGACCTGAGTATTTGGAGCTACAGATATATTATGGTTTGTAGAGAATAATCTTATCCATTTAGTGATAAATCATGTAAATTATTCAAAAACTATAGTGTACAAAATATGAGATTTATTTTATAATGATTATCTGCTTTAGTACCAAAGATGAATATATTGTTTACTACCATTAACAACACACATGTGCTATTAAAATAAAACAAATATCCTTTCATAAAAGAGTAGAAGTTGAACTAAAGTTCCCTCCATTTTTACATACTTATAAGCAATCATTTAAAATTAATCTCTAATTATCAAAACTGAGACTCACGTCTCCCACTGTAATTATAAATTCCCAATAGTAGACAAATGCACCTATCACTAGTTGACTGGTTTCCTGGAACCAATGATTAATGGCTCATGTTTCTACAATCCAGATTACCGTAGAACAAACCATTAAAAATTATTAAACTTTTTTGCAAATAAAATGTATCTACCTTGTTATTTTAAATAAGATAAGCTTATTAACTCCTACCAGCATTCTAGATGCTCTCAGTGAATTCACTTGCGATTACGCAATTCGCTAATTGTCTTTGAAACCTAGCCACTGCCTGAATTTCGTCTTAATAGTTTATGATTTAACTTTAGCTTCTATCAACCTTTCGACTAAGAAGTGAAGTTATTTTAGTAACTTGAATACTTATATGATATCATGATAAAATATTTTGTTAATGAGGATATTGACATGGGTTTCCCCGTCTATTTAACCTTTTTAGATTTCTAGTTCCTTCAGATGAGAAATCATCATCAAGACATAATCTTATAACCAAGGTTATATCAATCATACTAATATTCCTTTAAAGTCATTCATAACAACTTGCCTAACTATATGCCCTAATTATCAAACATTAGATGTGAGATAATCATCATATTATAGGCATTGGACACTGATTAATATTAATGTCACAATATATCTAACTTAATGAACAAGTCATATTGTGTCATACCATTAATCTTTTCCAATTATATTCTATATTTACTTATAGAATTTTTATAATGTGACTATTCAAGACAACACTAAGAAAAGACACATATGCAGTACTTTATCATCAATACTATGTCCAATTTAAATCCAGTCCTTCTAATTATTACCAGAAGGTATATAAAACTGAGTATGAAATACGTGAATATTGGAGTTACCATTCAAAACTAGAGAATCACATAATAAAGACTTATTATGACACGCAATTGACTTTGAATTCAATTTAAATTTCGTTCCCTCTACCATTTTAAAAGAATTCGTCAGCATCCCAATTACTATTTGAATAGAATTCCTCTTTTGAGAACCTACTATACATAATCACATTAGGCAGGACAAATCCTTTAATTTTACCATCTAAGCAAAGACTATGCTAAATAAAATTAATAGCTGAAACTTTGGTCCCACAAAATAATAGCATTCCTCTTTGGAGAACCTACTATAAATTTGTGTCTAAGTGTATACCACCAACTAATTTTAGACTATCCCATATCACATAGGCTCCACCTTTGGGGGCCGCCTATATGAATATGAGCCTAAAATTACCCCTAAGGAAATTTGCATTGGTCACCACAATAATTAGTATTCCTCTTTGGAGGACCTACTCGTTATTGAAAACCTACAAACCATTGGTGGAGACCGTGGGATTTGTTTGTGACCAAATCCCTCTCCCACTTAATAATTTGAAATTTTTTGTGAGGCTTATGAAAAGAGAACTTTAATTTAAATGTTCTAAAAAATACAGGGTAACTGATGCATGTCAGAATTTACGGTTGCCAAAATTTTTGCGTGTCCAAAACATGTGTAATAAGTATAAATTCTAAATTCCCTTATATTCACAAAATAAATCCGGAAACTTAATTTATATTTTCTAATTACACATTAAAAATAAAACCCCATAATTTAAATTTTTTTAATTAAACATATAACCATGGAGACTGTTCAATTTTAAATTGTCCAGTTGAAATAATAGGATTTTCCAATTTATTTATTAAAATTAAAATGACTAATTTCCTTATTTTAATTATCCAAAAATAATAAAATATTTTAAATTAAAATAGTTCTGGAAATTAAATTTAATTTGAGTAATAAATAAAACCCATTAAATTTAATGAATTTAAAATGAACCACCAAAAAATTTATTTTCCAAGAAAATAATGATTAAGGTTGGGTCGATATTCCATGTTGTCCATAATTCTTAGGGTCATTAACACATATTAATAACCCAACAATTAAAACATGAATAAAAAGATTGAGATAAATTAGGATTCCTGACTATTATGGTCAAGTGCAATTATGTTGAGAGCTTAATAATCATCCTTGAACTCCAAGAGTCATGAACCCAAGAGTCATCCTTGAACTCAATAGTCATCCTTCAACCCAAGAGTCATGAACCCAAAAGTCATCTTTGAACTCAACAGTCATCCTTCAACCCAAGAGTCATGAACCCACGAGTCATCCTTGAACTCAACAGTCATCCTTCAACCTAAGATTCATGAACCCAAGAGTCATCCTTGAACTCAACAGTCATCCTCCTTGAACTCAAGAGTCACGATCAAAATAGTAACAAATTACACATTTCCTATGCGTCCATTAAGAAGTTCACATTCTACATCAATATTACATTAATCCAGAATAAAAAAATAACCACGAATAAACCATCGTGAGGTCCAATCACATAAAATAAAAATATAAATACGTGACCATAATAGAGGGATTAGATCGCTGCAAAACAAAAGTTAGCACATATCTAAATTCTAGCTAACATTAATGCACATATTCAATTATTTTATTTTATTTGGACAACATGGCTGAATTCAACCTATACGTGGTATAAACCTGGCTCTGATACTAATTTTTGGAGCGAAAGCTCGAGAGTCTATTGAAAATGCGTATAGATCAAATCATAAAATATAATTACACATGGTTTATCTACATAGGATATTCAAGATCTCATACCTTTGCGGTTCCTTCTGAATTGAACCGTAGAGATTTAATTTCTTTCATGTTACATCGACCCGTGTCGCAAATTTAACGGCGTGTCAGCCACAAAAATGAAATGATTTTTTTCAAAAATCAGAACAGCCTATAAAAAACCTTTCACAATTTTTTATGTCTTTCGACCTCTGAAACCCGTAGAAAAAATTTCAACTACATCCGATCAACGGTTCTCAAGTTATGGCTCTAACAAACGCACACCATGACGTGTCGCACATCCGTCTGGATAGCTAAAATTTTGTAAAGATGTGTGAGGTAGGCGGACCAAACGACCTCTAAATGACTTGAAATTTATTGTGCCTTCAGGAGCCCATGATTCTAATTTCAGAATTTTTGGACTCTCCAATTATCCAGAACCTATTTTACAATATAAGAGCTTTGAAAGAGACCTTGAGATCTTCCATGCCATTCCTTTAAGCCAATACATGTCATTAGTGTGTGGGCACCAATGATCATGACCCTACTAGTCCTTTTTAGGTGTTTTTCATGATCTATATTGATCCCCCACTTATTAGGGGACAAGGGGTTTCTTATATAGGCTAGCACGAGGACCCCTAGCAGAAATAGAAGATTAGTTTCCTACAAAATTTAGGAATTCTAGTTAAACTCTATAATTAATTCCATAATTCTATAAATTATTATTCATTCCACTAAGGAATAATACCTTCATTCTAATCTACTATCTCAAAATTATAATTTTGAGCTCCGCATTATTAAATGCTTAATAATCTCCCCACGTTAAGATTACAGATATCCGTCGATTAAATTAAATTACTGAGAATTATATTTAATCGACCTCATATAAATTCCTTGAGACTATTCGCTTAACTTACTTGATATGTTGGATAATTAAATCCACTGATCGGGTTCGACATAATGAAAACTTATAAGCTACATCAAGTGGGTATCATCAATCTCTTTATTGAGACGTGGATTCCATTCATAATTAACTTTCACCATACACTAATCGACATTAACCAATCTACCAAGCTTATTGATCCATAAATGAATCTTACCCGACAGGTTAAAGTAACGAACAATTGATGCACATGTCCATCAATTATGTTCGGATTAAGAGCTTAAGCAGTCATAATGACCATGAGATGTGCATTATCTTAAACAGTCAGTATAAAGACAATTATCTCTAATTGGTCCCGTTCAATACACACAAAGTGTATTAGCAAAGTAAGTTGAAACTATATCGTTTCCCGTAATCAAAATAGACCTACTAAAATAGTGTGCTACAATACTTCTGATGGTGTGTCCATCTCCATCTAAAATTGTGAGCCAAACTTATATTCTACAATGACCGATGATCTGATCTTCCGTGTGTAAGTTGAACTCTATACACCAATTCTTCTACTGTGTAAAATAAAAGACACATATGCATAAATATATAAAATAATATGATGCAAACATTACTTGTGAAGATTCTCATTAAATAGACATACTAAAATTCACTAGTGAACCATGACTTTTAGTATACAACCCCAACAATGGAAACATAGGAAGCGTATGATGTAATAGAATAAAGCATGCCACATTAGAGAAATAATCGACTATCCCAAAGATATAAATATGTACTTTTGCAGTTTTGCAATCAAAACATCGTATTGGTCGCGAACCAGAAGTGAGGAAATAGGGGTCATAGTGAGTGTAAAAAATGGTAAGTGGAACATAACATCCCAGTGACCCGGTCAAAGGTAATACTCATAGGCACACTACGAAGACCAAAAAATCTCTTGAAAGTACCATATGGCGACATGGGAAGCATTCGATGTCCTTTTACACGGAATGAAGCATGCCACCATAGAGAAAAAACCCACTATGACAAATATAGAAATGTGTCCTTTCGCAGTTTGCGATCAAAACATCCTATTGGTCACGGACTAGAAGGGATGCATAAATCAAAGTGTGACACTTAGGGATGGCAAGAGGAAAGGTTTGACCAAACGTGACCCATTTACGCTTCCCCAAACCATCTTACCCTTCCCCCGCCACTAACCCGTTTAAAAACCCCGTGAGGGCCTCGAACCCGCCCCAAAGCATTTGTATGATATTTTCTAACTTATTTTATTCAAGTATTTTAATGTATTTCAAGTTTTTTTTAATGTTAAACTAATAAAAATTAAAGTCCTCCAACTAAGAGTAGGCATTGATTTATTATTATCCCAAAGTAACTATGGTGCATAGATTTAAGTAGAATACTTATAATAATACCCTTAAACGGGGCAAGTTTGGGGATTTTATGCATAAAACCCATCATGAACCTAACCCGATGGTTCTTTATTTCAAACCTAACCCGACTAGTTTACTTACCCAAAATTCCCCCCATCAAAACTCGCCCCATTGAATTAGATGATCAATTATAAACAAACATATCAATAATCTAACTAAAATTCACACAAACTAGTAAACAAATATTATTTTACATTAATATAAAAACATACAAAGACAACCAATTGGCAGACTGGGTTTTCAATTGACTCACCCTCAACCTCCTATCACCACTACAAATCAATCCAGTTTTCAATTAGCATACACTCAACTTCATGTCACCATTACAAATCATACGTACAAAAATTAATGATATAGATCAATAATTAAGAATTAAAATGACCTCCTAGCCATATCAATTCAATGTTGTAACTTGAATGTCCGGGTTTAGATTAAATTTCTCAAAATGAATGAAAAACAATATGCAAGCAATAGCTCCCTATCAAATACCCAAAAATTAAAAATATGTATATCAAGGATGGAGCCAAATTTGAAAAACAAATAGGTTTTTGTACAAACTTCGTAAATTACATGCTTGAACTATAACTCACAGAATAAAGTTAAATATATTGTTCAATTTGAAATTTTCTAATACTAATTTATGTAATACCCAATACGAACCAAGGTTTTTCCCAGGGTAAAGCTTTTTCTCCTAAGATTCAAACCAAGTTTGTTGACTATTTATGATTGATATAGTTTTAAGGTCAGAGGTCAGGTGATATTATTTCTTTTGATCAATTTGTAGGCCATCAATAAAAAGATGTCTTTTTTTGGTTGGATCCATCGGTGAGTATAACTATTGCTTCCTTTGACACCTTCATTAATTCGTTAAATGTGTAATTCAAAGGATAACTTGTTATTGGATTTGATTAGGTCGGCTTGCCCATTTGGTTTATTCTGATAGTGGTCAGTTTAACAAATTCGTTCACCCTAGTAGTGGGTTGGCTGGATAGTTATGTTAAATTTGGCTGTAGGTCGGGTTAGTCTTCGATATGGTCGAGAATCCGTTTGGAGGATTTTGAGGGTTTGGGTAGATGAACAAGGATTTTGGGGGAACTAATTATAGGACAAGATGAGGGAGGGATTTTTGGGGGGTTAATAAAGGGTGATATGAATCGTGCATTATTTTTTTTAGTAGTAAACTAATTTTAGTGCATGAGACAAGTGTTTTGTGGCAAATTAATATATTTGTTACTAACAAATCTACAATAGTGGCAAGAATTTTAAGATTGCAATTAAAAATAATTTTTTGTTCCCGCAAAATGTTTAATTCTTCCCGCTTTACATTTAGTGGCAAAATTACTGGCAATTTTAATTCGTTGCTACTAATACATTATCTTTTAGTGGCAAACATAAATTTCGCAACAAAATATACGTTTTAGTGGCAATAGATGATTAGTCACTAATAAAATTTGCATGAATTGATATTTTTCTTGTAATGAACCGTTCTGATAGGATGTTAACTCTATGTATAGTTTTTGAATTTTTCAATAGTACTAGAACAGAAATTTTGATCTCTTGTGATCAAGCCAAACTCAACTCACCAGAATTCCTACTAAGTACAATTGATCAACATGTCTATAACATATTTAAATTATAAAAAAGGAATTCTCATAACCATGATTCTTATTTAAAAATGACTTGACCCACCTTTACTAAAAAGTAAATGTCATACATGGTTTTAAGAATAAAATCCCAATAATCTCCCACTTAATCTTAAAGTCATATATCCAACTCCCAACCCATCCACTTGGAAGTTTACTGCCTACCGATAGAAGGATTAACCAAGTGTTATCTAATACAACCTTGGTGATGAACTTATCACCCACTTCGTTTGATTCCACGTACTAAGTGATACCTACACTCAATGTGTTTAACCCTTTTATGGGTTACAAGCTCTCTCTAACTTGTAATTGTACCTGCTATGAACACTAAAATGTGTAATAACCAGTTGCACTTGAAGGAACCTTACCCAAGTTATTTAGTGTGGTACCCCACAAAATATATATTTAAGGAGACCAATTTTAAATATACATTTTACAGGAGTCAAAACAAATAGCAACATTCTAAGCACGAACTAATATATCTAAAAATCGAGGCCAACAAAACTTTTACAATTATCATAATGATGAGTGAAAAGAAAGAAACTCGAATACCAATATCATAGCTTAATCTGAAATTGAATAATGATCTCCACTAATTGAATACAATAAGTCTCACTATACAAAAGAATAACTGAGTACCACTCATGATTACGAAAAGTAAAATTGGAAACATAATAATGAGTTGTTTTGACTTGAGTAAAATTTATTTAAAGTTAGGGTGTCACACTTAGTAAGTAACCAAGTCATACAACTTATTTAGTTGTCTCTTGAATGATAAAAACTTTTTCCTCCTTGGTGGAGTCAGTAATGCTAGATTTCTTCACACTCCTTTGACTAATGACTCAACTTCCTTTGATAAACACATTTTTTTTACCTTAGAATCCCTATCTAACTCTTTATACCTTAGAGGTGTAATATTGTGAGACTAAAACATGCTAACCATGCCAAAGGCATAACAAATTTTGGGTTAGCATACAATATAGCATGTTTAAGGCTGTCTACTCCAAAATTATTAGGTATATTCCTCACTCCTTCCATCTTATTAAGTTTTTTCACTGATTCCCATTGTATACATCCCATTATAGGACCCTCCCTAACCACCTCCTTAGGTCCCTAGTGCTCACACATTCACCATAAACCCCAAGTTATACTCCGAATATCAATTTAGCATCCATTGGGCTCTCTCGGGCCTTATTTGACTTTGGTCAACTCTCCATCTTGAGAGAAGCTCAATAAATATTCAAAGGGATCTTAATTCCCTTTCCAATGGTCCATCCCATGCATGAATCATCCTTGTAGTCCACACGAATGATCCGTTTTACTTCGAAAGCTCATCAGGCACTTTCAGGCCCTGTTTGACCTTGGTTAACTCTTCGAATCGAGTTATGCTCAATGAAATCTTGAAGGACACTAAATTCCCTTTCCAAAATTCCACCACGTGCACAAATTGGCCTTAAGGTTCCAATGAATGATCCATTTTCCTCTAAAAACCTCCCGTGCTGAGACCATTGGGAAGTTTCGAGACCCATTTGACTATGATCAACTCTCAGACCTAGAATTGGATCATGGATTATTAAAGGAAACTAAATTCCCTTTCCAAGGGTCTTCCCATGTATGATTCAGACTTATAGTTTGTATTTTATGCTAATTTTTCCTAAATAATTATTCCAGACTACCTATAGGCACCTCGAGAACCCTGCCTATCAGCAGGGTATACTTTTTCTTACCCGGCAAGGCAAGAACACTACCGATAGGCAGGTCAAGCCCTATGTTGATTATCACTCCCTTTAGCCATATCAATAGGGTCCATGACCTCACCTTGAAGGAGGCATTGGATACCCCTATCAGAAAGTCATAAAACATTACCCTCGAATTCAGAGCCTTTCCCTTTCCCCAAAAGCCCATTTTCCCACATTTCCTTCCATCACTTTCTTACCTCACTTGGATCCACTCCACCTCTTCATACCACTTTCATACCATTTCAAGATCAGCATATTAACATCTCAAGATAAAAAACAAGCATTCATAAGGATGTCTACTAATCTATCCCTTTCTTTAGTCTTTCCTTTTTAGTGTTATTTATCTTAATTCTACTTTTATACTTTCATTCCATTACATCATGTCCATTAATATATACTCTTTAATATTAGTATTGAACATAATCTATTTTCATAAAAACCCCAAAAGAAGAAAAAAAAGGTTCACCCTTGAATTCCAAAAGCAGGATTTCCATTTCACACTCTCACTCTTAAAAGATAATTTCTCTACACACACATAAGAGAAATCCCGCATTTGGATTTATGGGTTGAACCCCATCCCTATGATATTTTTTAACTATGTGGACTTTGATGCCCCCTTAGGCTACGTAGGCGTTGTGGGCCAATCTTGAGATTCGAGTCCTTCCTCCATTTTTTCATGTTTATATGCTTCTTTCGTATCTTATTATATGTGTTTTATGAGTCTCATGCTCTTATATACTTATTCCTCACTCGATGTGCACATTCTCTCTTTCATAGTGATTTCTTATTCAGCGAACACTTACATCATATTTTTATTATTTTTTAGGAACACTCCTACTGATTAATTCACTTTGTCCCTTCTAGGATGAAAGTTGAGATATTCCATTCTCCCATCAGTTTATATTATACATATGTACACACATGTCATGGAGTTTAAAGGAGAAGATTAACATTAGCCCATGAGAAATCGAAAGGGCGGAATGGGTGCCTAACACCTTCCCATTCCATAACTTAGTCCCCAGGCCTTAGAACTACTTGGTTTCATAACCATCAGTTTGACCTTGATGTCGTTCTCTCTAGGTGGAGAAATTCTTTTACCTATTTTGAGAAAAATAGGCTGGCGACTCTATCTCTTTACATTATCCCTCACATGATGACGATTGACCCCCGATAATCCAAAAAGCGCCAGAGGGAATCTAAGTCCCCGGGATGGCCACAGTGGAGACTCTACTAGGGAAGTTCATTAGAAGACTAGACTCTATTTTTACATGGATGTTATTCTTTTCTCTCCTACTTTCCTACATATGTATATATACTCTTAATTGTATGTTCCCTTTAATCCCTTTAATCCTTTACTTACTTACTTTAATCCTTTACTTACTTACTACCATGGTCTCTTCTTATATATATATATATATATATATATATATATATATATATACATATGTAGGAAAGTAGGAGAGAAATGAATAACATCCATGTAAAAATAGAGTCTAGTCTTCTAATGAATGCCTCTCTCATGCTTATCCCTACCATGCTCTCTTCTTATATATATATATATATATATATATATATATATAATAGTTACAATGGTGTTTTCACTATTCATAAGATGGTAAGACACATTACGGTTCAAATCGAAGCCAACAAGGCACACAATGAAGGGTTGTGATTAAAAGTTCATCTTTTCCTATTTTTCCCTTTATTATTTGGTTTTCCCCTCTTTTTATCACTTGATTTTATTCCCCCCTCTTACTCAAAATTCAAAACAATGGATAAAATGGTAAAATACACACTTTTTGGGACACGCCAACACACGCACGATTCACACTATACACAAAGTTCCTATATCTTTCACACTCACCACACCAAGTTCTCTCTATCTAAAACATCCGACCTTTTCTCTCTCATCGAAATCTTTTGATTTCTAAATTTTTCTCTCCATGATGGGTTTTAATTGGTAAAATCTCTCCTTGAGTTTCAGGTTAACATTACTCACTTTCTGATTTCTCTTTTAGAGGTGTGTTCAAGTTGTTGGAAGAATTTAAATCTAGGGTTTTGTTCAAGTTGTTGGAAGATTTTAGTTTATAAATTTGAGTTTTTTGTGGTTATGTGATTTTTTTTTTTTGTATATTTAACTAGAGTTTGCAGATTTGATGATAGGTGAAGATGACCGAAAGTTTAAACTGTGGTATTCCTTCTCTCTCTCTCTCTCTCTATCTATCTCTATCTCTGCATACACATAAAGAGATTCCATGTTTGGTGTGTTTTGGATATACCATCTCAAGTTTTTTTGTTTTTTAAATCCATCTCAAGTTTTTAATTTGTTTTTAGGTTCATTTGAGATATCTAATTTGTATTTTTATGATTTTTTTGCAGGCACTGTTTTTTCTTCTAATTTATTTTCATCTTTTATGGATTTGTGTGTTTATTTTGGTTTTGAGCTACTCATTTAGTATGTATTTCTCAAAACTCTTTTTATAGATTTTGTAATACTCTATGTATAGTGATCTCTATACACCCATATGATTTTTGTTAAGGATCGTGAAATATTTGAGTAACCCATGTTATTTTTGTTGAGCTTTTATTTTTTTAGGTTATTATTACTTGAATTTACAGTTGCTGATTTTTTAGTTTATTTTTATTTGGTAGTTTTGTAGATTTCATTCTTGGATACACCACACCATTGTTCAAATTTTGGTTCGAAGAAGGTACTCTCAAACTTATAGATTTGACTAGGGGTTAACGTATCATATGTTAGTAATGTTAAAATGTTCAAACCAATGTTAGAAATGAACTGAATCATGTTATGACTTGCTAACAGTTTTCTTCATATGTTTATAGTCACTATTATGTATATGTATTTTTAGTCTAATAGAATTTTTAGATTTCAGTCATTTAGGGTGGCGATAACGTATACAGTGGGATGAAGGGACTTCCAAAGGGATGGAGGCATCAAATTGGAATATTGGATATTATGGAAGTAATCTAAGGGGAAGATCACACTATATATGATACATATAAAAAGTTTGATTTCATTTTAATTTTTCTTCAAGTTTTATTTGCTGGTTTTGTAGATTTCATTCTTGGATACACCACACCATTGTTCAAGTTTTGGTTCAAAGAAGGTACTCTCAAACTTATAGATTTGACTGGGGGGGGTAACGTATCATATGTTAGTAATGTTAATATGTTCAAACCAATGTTGGAGATGAACTGAATCATGTTATGACTTGCTAACAGTTTTCTTCATATGTTTATAGTCACTATTATGTATATGTATTTTTATTCTAATAGAATTTTTAGATTTCAGTCATTTAGGGTGGAGATAGCGTATACAGTGGGATGAAGGGACTTCTAAAGGGATAAAGGCATGAAATTAGAATATTGGATATTATGGAAGTAATCTAAGGGAAGATCACATTATATATGATACATATAAAAAGTTTGATTTCATTTTAATTTTTTCTAAAGTTTTATAAATTTGTCATTTTCTTGGAATGAAGGGTGAGATATACTATGAATGGGAAGAATATGGACTGCATTTTCTTGGCACACGAGGATAGAATTCAACATCATAATCATAATCTTGATTCATGTTAGCATGTCAGATCAATAGTTTTCATGAGTCGCTACTTGATCGATTCACATTCGCATTGAGGTGTAAAACTTGAGATTTATATTTTTCTTTTGCATTTTTCTTGATCTAATCATGTTTTTTCTTTATTACAGATCTAAACTTGGTTTATGAAACCATTTTTCTCTCCAATGGAGGTTAATATTAAAGCAACGCATTATGGCAATATACCCTCTCTCCATCTCACACACACATACCTAGAAGAGTAGTACAGCACATTAGTGATGGTCATAATTATAATGATTATAATGGTGACTTTTAGCTCAGTATGTGTCGTCGTATGTGTCACTAATGGAAGTTGCAGCCTATCATGGATACATTTTTAAAATGAATAAATGAGATTATTTCATCCTACGAATGAAGGTATAGTCTCATTTTATATCTTGCATTCAAACTATTGGTGAAATGTGTTCCATATGCTGATCTTTTTTATTTTTTATTTGTATTATCAAACTAGTTACTGAATCTTGATTTGAACTTTAATAAAACTCATGTAGGCTGTTGTTGTTTTTTGTGTAAAAGTCCCCCAAAACCAAACAACCCTCCAATAACCTTTTTATGTACTTGGAATAGGTTCACGAGGTGTTACAAAGAGGAGTTGTAAAACCACAACGTCAATTTTATAAAGGTGGGTAGGGGTATTGAACCTCTAGGAGGAAAATTGGATTTGGTAAAGGCCTCTAGCATGAAGGTTAGTGATACCTATTTTAAGAAACCTTCAGCACTGCAAAACAGGAGAGTGGAGTGAGGATCTCCCTATATCACACCATTAGAGCCATAAAAATAGCCTTGAAGGGAACCGTTGATAAGAATGGAAAGGTGGTCAAAGGTGAGGAGACATTTAACTCATGATATGGAAGTGTCATTGAATCCATGATGTGCAAATCAAAGTTTACAACTCCTAAGTATTGGTTGTACTTTATTTTTGGTTTCTTTAGTATCAACTCATTTCTAGAAAAAATGGTGAATAATGTTGTGGACTTGCAAACAACAATAAAATTTGGGGATTATTTTATAGATTTGTTGAAGCTTCTATCATTCATACTCTACCTTTAAATTTTCTCAATCTTATTCTTATTTTGATAAATTGTATGTTTGATTTTTATTTCAGAATATGCACTTGGGAAGACTATATTTGATCATGTTTACTCATGCATTTGTTCACCTTATATTGCTTTATCTATCTCCAAAAGAACTCAATCCAAGAAGATCTCTATCTTTCCATTAACATCAATAACCTCCTTGAGTCCTCTTCATATGTAGGTCAATTTTTTTACTCTTATACATTTGTTTTTTGTCATTTAAATATCATGTTTATTTCTTTTTTTTCCCTCTTTTGAGCATGAGTGCATTCTTTTGGGATTATTACATTTTTCATTTTTAGTGACCTGGATGCAATTTTTTTTAAATAAAATTTTATCGAGATTTAGCCTAAATGCAATCTTGATAATTCTTGGGAGATCTTTTTGATTTGAGTATATGGAAAGTATATGTTAAGAAGCCCCTTGCTTGTAAAGAAGAATTCCCACTTGGTTACCATTTTTTGAGCATAATGAGATTGAACAAAGAAACCTTTTATAAAGGTCTTGAACCATTTTGATGTTTAATCTAGTAGACCAAGGAATGAGACTAGCAGTAGAAGAAGAGAAGAAAGCAATCAAACCTCTCGAGCCAGCCTCATTGTTAATATTAAGAAAGTTATTGTCTGAGAAGTATTTAAGACCCTCATTCATGATTTGGATTTGAATCTCTTGATTGGAACCAAAAGCTATGAAATTAGACAACGCCCAAATGAGACTGCCTTTACAGGTCTGAGAATTGCACCTACTCCTAACTTTTGATATTTATCTCTAAAACTAGAGATATTGAGTTTAAATCTCCCTAGACAAGTTTTAGACTAGAGTTGTTGAGGTAATAAGGATGAAGAAAGATGGATCTATCTAAAATTAAAACATTGTATAGCTTCTTGATGAATAGAACTATTTCCCCTCTTAACTGGAAAATCTTTAAATAGCTCAGATATTTTAGATATAGCTTTGTGAATAATAAGATTAGATTTCATAGGAATCCCCTCAAATAGAGACTTAATCCTACTCAGCCACAGTTACCATAAAATACTAACTGTAATGATGCTCTGCAGCCATATTAGAACCTTTGACTTACCTAAATAAATCAACGATTGAATAAAGTTTCCATTTTGAATCAACATTTGACTTCCTAATAAGCCATGATGCTGTGCAGCCATATACTAACTAGAATGTGTTTTTGCAAGTTTCCACTTTGGGAAGTTTCGACCTCTTATGCCTAATTTTTTATTTATATGTCTACATACTGAATTGGGAAAAGCGAATGATTGAACTTATGAATTAATTCAGAAATTTCCATGTTTTGTATGTATTTTACCTTAATGTTGATATCTAAATTTTATATATATTGAAAATCTTCCAATAATATGTTTTTCCCAAACCAATATAGCAACGGTAAAGAGGACTAAGCAATTCTCTACTGCCTTGGGCTCTAATTTGAACTTGCTATAATGAAAAATTATAAAATGAGTTCTTTTATATGTTATTTCTTTTATGAATTACTCTTAACGTCTCAAGCCTTATGCATTAGACTGTTGAAATGTGAAAGTTTGTATATTTGGGTTACACTCAGGTATCAATGGTGTGAAATGTGAATTAACATTAGATTATGACAGAACAGGTATCAATCATGAATAGCATACTTAATCATACATATGTGAATGACAGAACATGTACATATTATGAATGATGTGGATTAATCACACATAACATACTCCTCATGAATGAATCAATTTCATGTAGAGTTAGATTGGTGTCAATTTCAACTAAACAATAATATAGTTCCCTATGTTGATTGGTGTAAGTTATACTCTGAAACAACATTCTCAATCTCTTCATGATGATATGGGGGATTGTTGTTGAAGCAATTAATTACCTTTGTTAGTAATTATTTTGTGTTTGAACTAATATTTCTATACCAATTTATGAGTACATAAATTCTTAGAATTTGGATATGTTCGCCCCAGATAAAGTGACTTTTTTTCTGATAATATATTTCCTTTTTTTTTCTTGGAGCAGGATTGTTCGAGTAGGTCTATTATGAAATTACGGATTGTGCTTTATTACTTTTTTTTTGTTTTTGCAAAATTTTGCATTGATGCATTAGTTTCTTATTTGTTTTCTTTACTAGATTAATTACCATGTTTTTGCTTGAAAGCCACACATACAGATAGAGAAGTTCATAGATTATTTATTCACGTTAGTATCATGTCTTTTGTAGATACTTATTTTTTTAATGAATTATTTATTATTCTTTCCTTGACTAATCGTTTTGTTTCAAGTATGGTAGAAAAAAGTGTCAATACTTACAGGGTTGCTCTTATGTTTCTCAAGATCTCTTCATGTTTTAACAGAAAACATGTTGATTCAATTGGAGATATAAGATAGATACAACCCCCATCACTTTTCCATGTGAACTTGGTGATGTTTTTAACTTAATTTATAATTGATTTGCTACTTAACTTTTTGCTTTACGTTGTCAAATTGAGTTGAAGAGGGGTGATTGAAAAGTTTGTAAGTCAAACTTCCTTAATTTCAAATTTTATAATTGATGAGCTTAGATATTCTTTTTGGGATCCAAAATGGAAATGCGGGGAGTGAATGGATGACTACGATTTTGCCCTGGTATCTCGAGTTTCAGCACTACCTAACATAGAAAACTCCGGTAGACCCTCTCATTTTTTGTTTCAGTAAATTTTTTTTAGATATTTTAATGGAACGTGTTCGTAAGTTTTAAATGCAAAAAGCATAACAATTTACCTTCGGATTTAAATGTTTATGCATTGTAACGATGGCGAAGTATTTCATATTCTAATCATAAGAAATTTTTTTCGCATTTACCTCGGCTGTAATGTTTATTCTAGCTCCTGGTCAACAAGTTACTGCATCAGAAAACCATAGGCAGTGGCTTTGGTTTATTTCATTTATTTGGGATTGAATTATATTTAGACAAATCAATAATTTTAATACTCTCTATACAATATGTTTTGGCCATTCTCAAGTAAGGTACGAAATTTCAGATTTTCCTGGCATTGCTTTATTATTTTGCGATGTTTATTTGCATAAGTTGTCACTTTAAAGCTACTTTGATTGTAGCGAGCTATTGCACGGAATTTGAAATGACTCTGACCTTAATAGCAATGCGGTGGCCTTGGCCATAACCACCCCATCTGCTCCCTCTATCTCGGGCTTCACCGCTGCTCTTCGTATCAAGACTGCTGTAATCTACGGTGCTCCGTTAGTGGCACGACTAATGATAAAGGAAAAATTGAAGCTCGGTAGACGTTGAAGCGATCAAAGATTACAGTTGTAAATCAATTCATATCTAATGAGTAAATAAAAAATACAGCATGGATTTTTTTTGCAACAAAACTATAGACTAATAATTTTTAGAATTTTAAAATTTATCAAATTATGAGTTTATGGCATTTATTAAATAGTAGATTTAGTAATGTAATTGGAATTGTAATATTTTTATTTGTGTTATTCTTTTAATACATTTGTATTTATTTGTGACATAGGCATTGTAAATTGCATTATGAGGCCACAACAATGGTAAATGCAGTACACAAAGACTGTTAAAGATAACAGACAGGTTTGGATTGAATGTGGATTATGCTAGAGCTTACGACATTGATCATCAATCGAGGCTATTCCTCGAAGAAGCTTCAATGATTGTTAAAACTAGGTTTACACTTATGATAGTGGACAGTGCTACGACTTTCTATAAATTTGGTTTTAGTATGACCTACTGAGCTTGGATTATAAATGTTTATAAATGGTTAGTTACTGAGTTCAACTCTGTTTTGTGTAAAGCCTGAAAACATCCATTGACGTTAATGTCCCCATTATCAGAGGACATGCCGGGATTACTATCTTTCCCATGCCGTCAAAGAAAAAAACCATGGTTAGCTTCAAGGACGAAGAAGTGAGCTTATAGTGAGGATCCAGAATACCGGGGCAGAGGTTGTGTTGGTGAAGAATGGTGTAGGTTATAATACTTTTTCAATGACATATATAGCGGAGAGCTGATACAGAAAGATCATAATACAAATTTTATCGAGAAGTTTAATACATTTGTGAATTTTGTTTATTGACAATTCATTTATACCTGATTTTATCGAGAAGTTTATTGACAATTCATTTGTGAATTTTGTTTGTTTATTTTGGATTGTATTTCAGATGATCAAAGTTTGGAATGAGATCTTGAAGGTCGAATCGAATTTCTTGGTTCGTTGGATCAAATCAGGTATACATTATTTCATAGTGGCTTTAATTTTCTTTGGTATTGAGTTTATAAAGGATTGATTGTGCTCACAATTCACAACTGAGTACCTAATGAGTGATTTAATGGGTACTGAATTATTCTTATTTTATATTAAAGACCTATGATACTACATTGAGAAACCGCTAAGTAATTGCTAGCAGTGAAATGTGAGCAATAATTGCAAACACTCAATTGATGGGTATACTTTAAATGTTGTGAACACTCAATTTTTAAACTGTTTGTGAACTACTGAGGCCAGTTATGTTCAATTTTTGAACACTCATAATTTTGTGAACACTCAATACACTTTAAATGATATATTTTTGCATCATATACAGTTCAATTCAATCCAGTCTCTGAACACAGAAATTAGAGGTCAGTTAATTTTGTTAAAATTGATGGGCATACTTTAAATGTTTACTCAAAAATTTTGATCTTAAAAAATATGAATCCTGTAGATTTTGATTTGGATAAAATTGTTGATTTTCGCGACAATAAACATTGACATTTGGTAAAACAAATTGCTACCGACTCTGCGTAATTATTTGTGTAAAAAAATTATTTGTCGTACTTCAACGCGTGTATGCTTTTTCATTCATGGGAGCATGTCAAGCTTATTTATCCAAGTATTTGTCATATTTCCACGCGTATATGCTTTGATTTATAACACAAGTATTTGTTATTTTATTGTTGGATTCATTTACTTACATTTGTTATTGCATATATAATTGTTCGATCTCTACTATATTTTAGCTTAACCATTCAATTTTTATACTTTTATTTGGTTGCAGATTGTGTAGTTACAACAAAAGATATGACTGGGGATATAATGTAAATCTACTACACACTTAATTTGTAAGTTTGGAGTAACTAATTTCTTCGTATGACAACAATTGTGAACGAGGACATGCGTGGAAAGTGGCGAAAGCATTTGTGTGCTATCGAAGATGACAATTGTGCCAAAAGTGGTTTGATGAATCATTTATTTTAGTTATACAGAAAATTTATGTTTGTATGATATCTTTATTATGTTGCTCAAGTTGCCAATAATGGCATGTTGTGTGCTCATATATGTATTCTGTTTTTAAGTGATGGAAAATTGATGCGTTTGTTTATAATATGTCTGAGATGGACTATAAGCATTTTTATTGGATTATATTTTGTTTCTTAAATAGGTGGATAGTCGTATAAATAAAAGAGATTTTTCCCAAATATTTTAAATTGTGTACACTTCATTTTGTTTTAAGCTGAATCTTTGTAAACTATTGACAATCATTTTATTGAAACATTTTATATATTTTATTGCTAAAGATATCAATAAGGGTATATAATGTACTCATAGTAGGGGTTTATATGAATATTGTTAAATAGATGACGTTGTTTATGTTTAAGTTTTGGGTGGATTACTTTATATATTTTAAATAGGTGGATACTCATATAAATAGACAAAAATTTACATAATTTTTTCTTATAACTTTACCTTTATTTGTGTTGAAAATAAATTAATGGATTTAAAATTATACTCGATTAAATAATTTTGAAAAAAATATCCGTCCTTACGAAAAATTGATCTCGGTTGATGCTTTTGAAGATTATACTACAATACAAAAGATTTATGATTTGACAACGTGATTTATATTTGGGAGAATTGTCGTTGTGCCTTCAGGCACGGGCATACCCTAGTGTGTGTATATATATATATATATATATATATATATATATATCACTGTTCACTTATTTGTACATGCTCACTTTACACTTGTATATATTTCCCACGCTCACTTCACACGCTTACACTTTTATATAGTTTCACCTCTACTCATATACTGCACACACCACTTCTAGACTATACATGCTTAGATAGCACAAACCCACACTTCTCTCACTTGTGTATATCTCCATGCTCACTTACACATCTTAAACACCACTTAGTTAATCCATGCTTAGGCTCACTAGCACACACATTCACTTGTATATATGATCACTCACACTATTCCCATGACACTCCATTTGCACATATATCTCACTTGCTTGTATATATTTACATGCTTTTCTATCACCATGCTTAATATATATTCATGCCCCATGCTAGATTTACTTTTCATAAAACTTTTATATTCTCCCACGCAGTGGTAGTACTCCCTTTATTTTGCATGCAAATAAAAAAAAATCTCTGCATGAGATACTAATTAAGACTCATGCATTTTTGCACTACATCACCAGATCATGGAAATATTGACCAAAGTATTGTCCCGTACTACGGGGTCACTTAGTGATGGGTTTCGACTTCACCGGGGTGCGGTTAACCTAAGCAATATGATTCTCACTTTACATTGGCCTCGTACCTTCGACGTATGTCGAACAGTTCCCCCCTCATCATACCGCTTGACCTAACTCGTGATGGGAGGTATATAGCAGGGAACTCGTTCATGTACACCGAATATATCAAATTCAATATCACACGCATCGTCCCCACAAGTTAATTCACGTACCCTCAAGTATATTAAATGACTTTTCCACACATACCAATGAATGATTGCCCTTATAGGTAAGAGGTATATTGCGAAAGTCATGCCAAAGAGGGGAACCCTTACACGAACCCAAAAGTGCATAAACCTCATATAGGCGTCAACCTTGGGTCACTCATAATTAGTTTTCTGGTTACTATGCAAATTATACTAAAATTTTAGGTCGGCGTACTGCCCGAATTTTTGCACTATTTCACCTTTTAACATGACCCTATACGTAAGTCTAGAAACAAGTCTAATAGTGTTTTATATTTTAAACCCTATTTTCCAAGCCTCGGATCATGTCCGACATTTTTTTTGTATTTAGGCAAACCTAATACAAATGAAAACCTATTAATAATAATAACCATGTTGATTTTTCTCTCATTTTTCCCTACTTTGCAAAAAACCAAAAATACCAAAAAAAAAATCCCTTTTTATTAAAAATACATAAAATTCTCCCTTTTTATTTAAAAAAAAAACAAATCATTTTCCCTCTTTGGTTGATCACATACCCTACTTTATCCTGGCTCCCTATTGGCTTCAGTCTTCCATCAAACCTCCCCAAAAATCCATCACTTCTGCTACTACTTCAATCGAATTTGGAATCTACCTTCGCAAGCTCTTCATGGATAATACCGACCAAACACCAATGTCCATCTAGATCTAATGGTTATCCTAGACCAACTTAGCGCCAAGATTGACAACCTTTTAACCGATGTCCAAGAGATGCAGCGACATCGAGCCCAGACTCCAAAAGCTCATGAACCTGAGATCTTCTTTCCTCATGCTATGGGTCCACCTTCTCTAATCCCGTTTGGGTTTTAGAAGAATACTCACATGTATCGCTTTCCTTGCCTATAAAAGGGCCGCCACTTTCTAGCTCCCAATTTCGAATATTGCCCAGCCTAGGGCTAATTTGTCAATACTTGTGGATCCCAAAGAAGAGGAACTAAATAAGGTCAAAGAATACCTCAAACTTCTATCAATGAAGTTTGATCAATTAAAAATATCTAGAAACTAAATGGACTGTACCCACATATATCCTTACCGTACAACTAAATTTACAAAGAAGTTCAAGATGCCAGACATCGAGAAGTTTGGGGGTAGCGGGCCCCCAATTGTGTACATACAAAGCTATCATCGGGTCATGACCCTTCTTGCTACCTCCGAAGCGATAATAGCCCAAATGTTTTAGTGGGACTTGAAAGAAAGTTCCCTCAAATGGTTCTTATCTTTTAAAAAATTGAGGATTCGTAGTTGGGAAAATATAGATCAGGAATTCATGTCTCGGTACAAGTACAACAAAGAGTTAAAGGTTACGCACAAAGACCTAGAGTTTCTCAAGAAAGCCCTCGAAGAATCAGTTCGTAGCTTCATTAGAAGGTGGAGAGAGAAAGTTTCCACTATGACCAACAGGCCCTCAGAGAAAGAATAAGTGAGCACTGTGAAGAAGAAATTTTGGACTCATTTCCATGCATCTATGGGAGGACAATACTACCCTCACTTTTGAGCCCTTTGAGAGGCTAGTGTAGAAATTAAAGAAGGTATCACCAAAGTGGAATCTGAACCAAAGAAGTTGACCAAACACTTTACCCCCTGAAAATATGAGAAGCCCGCTAATTCCTCAATCTCAACAATCAACAACATATCACAACTTGTTACCTCTTGGGCACCAGAAAGTCTCCCCAATCCTACCAGAAAATAATACATCAACCTCCATACACCCCTATCGAATGTCTACCAGGCTCTGCTAACAAGAAATCTTATCAAACCATTGGAACCTTGACCATTACCAAACCCACTCCCTAAAAACATGAAGCCTAATGCTCACTGTGACTTTCACCAAGTTACAGGCCACACCACCAACAAATTTTCATCTCAAAAATATGATCCAAGGTTTGATAGACCGAGGTATCATTGCCCCTTCAACTATTATTAAGTCCAATACCACTCACAACCCTCTTCTAGCACATCGACCTAGAGTGGATGCCATCTTCTTGGAAAGCAACCCTAAGTTTGACCCTTATACCCAAATTATGCCCATCAAAGCACCCAATATACCCACAGTCTCCGCCAAACCTCTAAAGGTTTTCCTATCTTTTCTCCTACACTATGCTTATTTTTCTGATTAAACTCTATCACTCCTTACGAGTTTCTGCATTACCGCCTACACCTAATCTGAGGGGGGAGGCATGGAACTACCTGTTGTGTTAGACGAACTCCAAAAGTTTGGGTTAAAACTACCCATAGAAATGTCAATCAACTACCATAGATTTAGTGGTCTATTTATGGAATCCCAAAAGTGGGACCATTGAGGAAGTCAGTCTAGATGAATTTGTACGAATCATGGCCGATGTGTTTCACTAGATATGAGAAATATTCAACATCTCTGAGTTTCTCGCTGCTTTGAAACTTTAAGGATGGGTGGTCCCTCCACTTCTTCATTTTCCCATTGAATGGGAAAATTTATATGATGAAGTTGTTGAGATTATTGAATGAACTGATTACTCTTGGCAGGAAGACATTATCACCACCGGATAGGGAGATGACTTTGGTAGCTCAAATGATGAACCGAATCATGAAGAAGCCAATTCAGTTGCTAATTTGTGTGAAATGATCTCCTTGAATATTTATTCAAAGAAATCAATAAAGTATCCATTAAGCCTGAAGTAGACAAAGCCATAAGGTTCTTATTCTTCCCCGCCTTTGAATACCACATGACCAAATCTGGGCGATACTATAAGGATCTAATTCCTTAATCATCTGGAGTAGGCAAAGTAAAGGGAGTCATCGAAGAGTTCCCAACGCCAGAAATTTCCATTAAATAAAGAGAAGTCCTCTATCAACTCAAGAAAACCCAAGACAACATAACTTTACGGGGGCTCTTCATGTCCTCTCAGCTTCACTAGAATGCCTTGATAAAGTTCCTCATTGGACCCATAGTTTCTCCCTCTACTACTCCGAAAGAATCCGTGAATATGGTCAGATCCTTAACCTCTACTAGAATCCCTGATAATACGTAAATATTGCATATTTCATCCGTCGAACCTACGTATTTTAGCCCCATTAGGTGCCTTAATCTCTATATTTAAGCTCGTTAACCAGACAACCTTGGTTTATATTGTTAACATGCTATATGAGGTATAATTGGGCTTTTGTAGGTATTTAGGAACTAAGAATGGAGTTGGGACGCATTTCGCTCAAGTTTCGTACGCAATCGCACGTTCAAGGGAAATTCGATCAATTCACAATTTGGGCACCTGGCCCAACTTATTCACTGAAGTTATAGACCTCCTCGCAAGATTCACGTGTTCATGAATGGTGCGCATATTCAATCCCTAACGAAGAAATTACGGAGATTTTAAAGAAAGAGAAAAATATAATCCAACCAAAATAGGAGGAATAGCTGCCAAAAATAGAGTACCGGTCGACCGCGATTTGAGGAACGGTCGACCGCGGTTTTGAGTTTTTTCGTGGAAAGGAGACAATGGGCTTTAACTTGAAGGCGTGATCGATCGTTCCCCTGAGATCGGTCGACCGCGTATACCAGATATTTGTTGCCTTTTCCCTTTTCTTTTCTTTCTTCTTTATTTTTCTCCCAACCTACTATATAAGGGATTTTTGTGTAAATATCAAATATATTCAGTTTTATTTAGTTTTAGGTCATGATTTGTGGGTTTTGAGAGATTGGCTTCATTTCTCTTTGGGATGAAAACCATTTAGGCTTTGTGAGTTGAACTTTCCATTTCCTCTACCATTAATATACTTGTTCTTGCTTATTTCTTGCTTTGTAGATTAGTTTCATGCTTTATTAATTAGTTTACTTGCTTTATTTCTTGCTTTATTAATTAGTTTACTTGCTTTATTTCTTGCTTTCCTAGTTTAATTAGCATAAATTAGTTTAGTTCATGATGTACCCTTAGATAAATAGGGTCGGGATTTCATTCCGCCATTACCGGGCCCCGATCTCCGAAAATTAAGTTTTGTGCATAATTGCGTTGAATTGAACCCGCGCGAATTAAAGTCGGATTATTATGCATTTAACTTTATGTATTATGCAACGTTAGTGTTTATAAAGATAATTAGAATTTAATCCGCATGCGACCAATTTTTGATTAAATATTTATTCACGCAACTTTGGCTTAAATTCCTAATTGCGCGAAGTTTATGATTAATTGATAATGCTCAATTAAATTGCTCTCGATCCGAAATTCTGATTAATAGTTTTTTTCGATCCGTATGGTCAGATGCTATCCCGATCCTCTGTTTACTTTTATTTAGACTTAACTTCTCTCTTTTCTTTTATTTACATTCACCCATCACCTTTTACACTTTTATTCCTAAATTAATAATCCGATTATGAGATATACTAACACTCCTTGTGGATTTGATACCCGACTTACTGATATACTTGTATCGCAAGTGTAGTCGTAATTTAGGTTTTTGTATTGAGTAGGCGAAACGAACTCAACGATTAGCATTCTGATGCGTTGCTACTTTTTGTGCTCGATCAAAATGGCACCGTTGCCGGGGAGTTTGTTATAGATTGTAATTGTCTTATTATTTCATCGTATTCTTTCTTTTGTATTTGTATTCTTTATTTTAACCATTTTTTGCAGGACTTCTACATTTAAGCACCTAGAACCGTTTGAATTTTCGCGCGCGCATCACCTTGTGGATTTTGCCACCTCGAGCCTTTGTTGGGGTAAGCACGTCTTATTCCAATCCTTTCGGTAATCATTATGATAATTCTCAAAATCCCCGTAAACCTTTGACTTTTGGTCAATACTTAGAGTTCCAAAAAATTGAAAATTCAAAAATGACTTTGGGAGAGTATTACAAAAGTCAAGCTTTGGAGTGCGTGTATTTTGAGGACAATGATAATGATTTTGGGCCTTTACCTCCTTGTAATAGGAATTTTGAAACGAATTGCAATAGTTTTCAAAATTCCTATAATAATGAGTTTAACTTTAGTTCCGATAATGATTTTCAAACTCCTCATTTTCAAGAATCCGCACCTAGGCGTATGAATTTTGGTGAGGGTTTTCTCATGCTTGAGAACGATAGGTATGAAGAACGTTATCAGGAAGAAAATTATTGTTGGGAGCAAGACTTGGATTTATTATTCGAATCCGACGATGATTTCTCTTCCGAGACTTTTGAAGTCAAGGAATGTTTTGAACCAATTGAGGACTTTGTGACTAAATTGGAATAAACCATTCGTCACTTGGCCCATCTTTTAATTGATAATGAAAGCGAGGATGAAATGGATGTAGTATCCATTTGCAATGAAATGATTTTTTCTTTGGATCCCAAAGAAGAAAGTTTCATTGAAAATGATCCTATCTCTTTTGAAATTCAAACTTTGAGTGGTGTTAACTCATCTCTTGAGTTTGAATTTCTTTCCTCCCCCTTTTGATTCTCCATTATCACACCGTTATAAGTACCCGATGAATCGATGCCTAACTTTAAAACATTTAACGCTTTCACCGATGAGGAGTACTTTCTCGAGTTTCTTTCCATGAAGGCATCTTTGCCTCCATGTCCGCCCCCTCCCATTACAATTTCAAAATACTTGGGAGATGATTCAATTTTTTCTTGGCACGCATGTGTATTTGTCACCCGTCCTATCCAAATCCCCCATCCTCCCTCCCAAATTTGTAATTGGGGATGGTTCACTTTTACCGCCTTACACATTCCTTCCGTTGTTTGAATGGAATTCCTATATTTCTGGAGGCATGCATTAATGGGAGGGTTCGTCGTGGATCTTTCAGAGTCAAATCGTCTTTTGGGTGGACCCTAAAAAATTTAGATTTCTAGTGTATAGTTAATTAGGAGTCTAAATGGTAGGTTGTACATAGTTAGCTTTTTATTCTTTCTTTCTTTTTAGTTTTTCTTTCCTTTTAGTTTAATCTAGTGTATTGAGTTAAACATTTTGTTATTTTTTTTATGCCTTGGTAATAACATATTTTGTAGAATCATTGGGCTTGTACTTTCTGGCGATCGCTCCATTTTGGGTAATATCGCTCTTTTCCTTCTCTAACTTGGTTCTTAATTAACATTGAGGACAATGTCGGGTTTTAAGTTAGGGGGTGTGGGATATTCTATCCATTCATTGGTAGTGTCCATGATTTTGATTATATGTTATTTTCAAGCATGCTTTTCTTGGAAAAAAATAAAAAATTTCAAAAAGATTTTATTTATTTTTTCTCTTTCTTAGGCATTTTTGCCTTAATTTTCTACGATAAATTTAATAATTGCCCTATCCAATTGTTGACTCAATGATGTATTTTCTATTTTTTTCATGTTATTAAACTTTAGTCCACAAATTATTCAACATTGGGGATAAATGCATGAATTAAACCTTGAAAAACCCATGAACACTTGAGCATATTTTCTAAAATGGTTCGGTACGACAATTATAGCTTGGTATCTTTTTATTGCTATGTGTACACTAAAAACCTAGCGATCTTTGTGCTTTTCTTCATTTTCGAGTGCTTATACATTACTCTTTCTCTTTCTTGAATAACGTACGTTGTTGGCGATTTCATTTTCGTTTCATTGATTGCATATTAATTGAATTATCACTTGAGCATGATTTTCAATGGTGTTGAGTCCCGAGAATCAAGAGAAACTTTAGGAAAGGATCATAGGCCCTCTTTGTTGTTAACCCATACGACCTTACCCTTACCCTTATACATGTCCCTAGTCAACCCCGTTGAGCCCTATTATGACCTTTCTTTTCATCCCAAATCCCCTAACCAACTCCACATTGGAGTTATAAACCATACATTTTACCTCTCTTACCTATGTTTGGAGTGATATTTGGGATTGAGTGATGTTGTGTAGTGTGGTTGCAATTTAAGGATATGAAAAGAGTGAGAAAAGAAGAAAAAGTGTAGTGAAAAAGAAAAGAAAAAGAGAAATAAAAGGCAAAAGAAAAGAAAAGAAAACATGAGAAAAAGAAGAAAAGAAAAAGAAAGAGAAATTTGTATATATTGTTTATAGTGATTCAATAATCCTTGTTACTCTCTCGATTGATATATTTAATGCTTGTTTGGAAATTATTTTCCAATTTTGAAATTTCCCGCTATTTTTCATTATCCCAAAATTTTCATCTCCGGACATCTTTTGTTTCTGTAAATACATCTTTTCATTTCATACCCCTAACCCCAAACCTATATTATAACCCAATAAAGTCCTATTTGATCCTAGGGTAATGTGATTCAAAGGTCGAACATTAGTGATAATCTATTTAAGTGCTTTTCATATCGGTTAATATGCGATATCCTTTTATGAGATTGTATTATGCGCTTTTATATATCGTTCTTCATTCATGACAAATGCGAGACCTTGTTTCCTTTTACAATTACTCTTTATGCCTGCATGCCCCGTGTGTTAGACCCTATTCTAAGTGCTTCTATTTGCTGAGTGTGATATCCAGAGTGGATTGAGTGAAAGCATGCTTTAATTGTTATCCAGGCTATAGGAATTTCTACTAAATCAAAGCTTTTCGCATGTCCATACACCCCACTCACATTTGAGGTTTCAATTCCATGTAGTTATTCCTTGAATGTTGATAGTTGCGGATTAGTGGGCAAACTTCTCTTTTTCTTTGTTAATAATATGTTGAAATATCTAATTGTTGTTGATTTTGGCTTATTGTTTGTTTGGCCATACATTTTGAGGTAATTTGATGTTTGTGGGTTTCATCCCTGAAAACCCTCACGAGACGACACTCATCTATTAGGGTAACCTAGGGGTTTAGCGGCTTATTTCATACGCTAAATGCAATCGAATCGCCTGTGAAAGTGGCATTTTATATTTCTTCCATTTTTTACTTTCTCTTGTCTTTGGTCTACTTGTAGTTCTTGTTGCATCTTATTTTATTGCTAGGGACTAGCAATGTGTATGTTAGGGGGTGTGATAATACGCAAATATTGCGTATTTCATCCGTCGAACCTAGGCATTTTAACCCTCTCGGGTGCCTTAATCTCTATATTTAAGCTCGTTAACCAAAAAACCTCAGTTTATATTTTTAACATGCTATATGAGGTATAATTGGGCTTTTGTAGGTATTTAGGTACTAAGAATTGAGTTCGGACGCATTCCGCTCAAGTTTCGTACGCAGTCGCACGTTCAAGGGTAATTCGGTCAATTCACAGTTTGGGCACCTGGCCCAACATCTACACGAAAGTTGTATCCCTCTTCGGAAGCTTCGTGTGGCCATAAAAAGTGCTCGAATAAGATCCCTAACGAAGAAGTTACGATGATTTTAGCGAAGCAGAAAAAACAATCCAACCAAAACAGGAGGAATAGCTGTCAAAAATAGAGTACCGGTCGACCGCGATTTGAGGACCAGTCAACCGCGATTTTTAGTTTTTCCGTGGAAAGGAGATAGTGGGATTTAACTTTACGGCGCTATCGACCGTGCCCCTGAGACCGATCGACCGCGTATACCAGATATTTGTTGCCTTTTCCCTTTTCTTTTCTTTCTTCTTTATTTTTCTCCCAGCTTATTATATAAGGGATTTTTGTGTAAATATCACATATATTCAGTTTTATTTAGTTTTAGGTTAGGGTTTGTGGGTTTTGAGAGCTTGGCTTCATTTCTCTTTAGGATGACAACCATTTGGGCTTTGTGAGTTGAACTTTCCATTTCCTCTACCATTTATATACTTGTTCTTGCTTATTTATTTCTTTGTAGATTAGTTTCATGCTTTATTAATTAGTTTACTTGCTTTATTTCTTGCTTTCCTAGTATAATTAGCATAAATTAGTTTAGTTCATGATGTACCCTTAGATAAATAGGGTCGGGATTTCATTCCGCCATTACCGGGCCCCGATCTCCGAAAATTAAGTTTTGTGCATAATTGCGTTGAATTGAACCCGCACGAATTAAAGTCGGATTATTATGCATTTAACTTTATGTGTTATGCAACGTTATTGTTTATAAAGATAATTAGAATTTAATCCGCGTGCGACCAATTTTCGATTAAATGTTTATTCACGCAACTTTGGCTGAAATTCCTTATTGCGCGAAGTTTATGATTAATTGATAATGCTCGATTAAATTGCTCTTGAGCCGAAATTCTGATTAATTGTTGTTTTCGAGCTGTATGGTTAGATTCTATCCCGATCCTATCTTTACTTTTATTTAGACTTAAATTCTCTCTTTTCTTTTATTTACATTCACCCATCACCTTTTACACTTTTATTCCTGAATTAATTATCCGATTACGAGATATACTAACACTCCCTGTGGATTTGATACCCGACTTACTGATATACTTGTATCACAAGTGTAGTCGTAATTTAGTTTCTTTTATTGAGTAGGCGAAACAAAATCAATGATTAGCATTCTGACACAACGCTACTTTTCACGCTCGATCACTCACCTTATTTTCTGAAAAGGAAATCTCAAAGTTCTACCTCAATCAAAACTATGCCCTTAATGTCACACCCCAAACCCAATATCCATACCAATCATTTGTTATTAGAATAATTGGATCATAATCTTGAGCCCATTGGAAATATACTTCATTTATCAATATTTTTTTCATAATGTGCAAAATGAACATATTATTATTATTATACCATAATGAAATCAATATCAGAGTCATAATTAAGCGGACATACAATACTATGATTAACTATGATAAAATTTCCCAATCATCAACTCTAACGCAATATATAAAATTTGTGAGTATATTAAAATCTTCAGTGTGACAATGATAAAATCCCCATATTTAAACCCCACCTCTTTCCAATGGTGCAACTCTCAAAGTTACCGGTCATTTGGTATCCTAGCTGGCAGCATACAAACTTGAAATTGTTAAAATTTAAACTGTAAGCATTAAGCTTAGTGAGGTACTCCTTCCCTACAATGAAATAATAATTCTATATCGAATATTTGGATATAAAATCCGAACAATCCTTCCCATTGGCAATAACAAATCCTGGATCATAAGATCCAAATAATTCTGCCAATTGGCAATAACAAATCCTGGAACATGAGTTCCAACAAATCCTTGTCATAAGACAAATCAAATCATTGGATCTTTGTCCAATTCCAATCTTGGATCATAAGACCCAAACAAATCCTGGATATTTGAATATCCAAACAAATCCTGAATACCAAAGTTTTCAAACAAATCCTGCTCTTAGAGCTATATTCATATATCTGCATATATGAGACAATCATAAGTACACTCACCTTGGAAATTTAACAAGCTTTACCTTTTCCTTTATCTGGCTCTTGTTCAGTCGGTTCTTCTTCTCTTCCTATCATTCTTACAATATTATTATCATCATAGGAATATTAACAATTCAAAGAACAACTTAAACATAACTCAATTCATAAGAATCATATGATTCAATTCAAATCATTCATCATAAATGAAGTCCCATTTAGACTCGGTAATGATATCTAACATATTCAAATTACAGCCCAAACCAACTTTAATTCTTCTTAGTAATCCAATAATTATCATATTAGGTTTCCAACACAATAGATGACACATCATTCTAATTTTCCTAGAGCAAGATATGCCCATTTCTTTACCACATAGCAAATCCGCCCTATAGGCTCATCTATTGTTCAGTCATCTTCCAAGAATTTTCATGATTTTTATACATCATAACTTTCTATGATATTTCACCCAATTTTAGAAAACATATTTAATAACACAAGATTAAAATTTCATAATTTTTAGGGTTCATTTGCTATGTCAAGCAAAACATCAAACATATGGTATGCATATTTACTCTTTTGGGGCAAATTTCATACCCGAACTTCAAACCATCACCCAAGATTCATTTCTTGGTATTTTTACTTGATTTTCGGATATGATATACATATATGAGTCTATTTTAATCTCCAATTAGAATCAATCAATTTCAGAAAGCATACAAAATGATAGGATAGTTTGAATACATGAGGTTTCTAAACAAGGCAATTTCAAGGGTTTACACACTCAAGTTTGCTTAAACATGCATCTATCCATGAGTACACATCAAGACATGGAATTTCAGTAAAAAAAATGATTATTTATATCATTAAAATCAGAAATACAAAAAAATCAAACAAGATTTAAGGATGGAATTACCTTAGGGGCTTTATGTAATTTTCTATGAATTTTTCTTCAATTTCTCCTCACACTTTCTTCCTAAACTTCAAAACTCTCTTTCCTTAGGTTAAAACTCTTCCATGGCTGAAATAGGATGAAGGAAGAGCTTAATTAAAGGGTTATAAGTCGTCATAGGGTCACCCCCTTGGTCCAATCAAAATATAACATGTGTCATCATATAAAACAAAATATCATTTAAGGCTAAATGACAACTTTACCCCCTGTTCGTAAAAAGACAATATCTTCCCACTCAGATGTCCGTTCGATGAACCATTTGTTGTATTACAAACCTATATCATATATCTAAAAATATCTAGTATATACCTCAAGTCAATTATTATATTGTAATGGTCAAAACTTGCCTCCAACATGAACATTCTTACCGAAAATATCAAAATTTGGTGTTTGTAACTAATTCAATATTTCATACTTTATGAAGGTAGAATTAGACTAAATACAATGACTTAACATTATATATACTAATAACATATTATCCATATCACATAACCTAATCATAATTTATCATAATTATATTCGGGTTGTCACAATTCTCCCCCTGTTAGGAAATTTCGTCCCCGAAATTGACATACCTTGGTTGTCCGAATCAAACAAATACGGATAACGCATCTTCATGCTATTCTCACTCTCCCGTGTATCTTCTTCCATGGAATGCATTCTCCACATAACCTTCATAAGTGGAATCACTTTTGATCTCAATATTTGTTCTTTCCTATCGACGATTGCAAGTGGTTCTTCCACATAGCTCAAATCTTCTTTCAACTTAATAGGTTGTTCTACCAATACATGTGAAGGATCCGCTACATATTTTCTCAACATAGAAACATGGAAAACATCATGTAATCATGCTAGCTCCTGCGGTAACACTAACTTGTAGGCAACCACCCCGACTTTCTCAAGAATTTCATAAGGTCCAATGTAGCGTGGACTTAATTTACTTTTCTTTCCAAACCTCATAACTCCTTTCCATGGCGATATTCTAAGAAACACATAATCCCCCTTCTGAAATTCTAAATCTTTTCGTCATTTATCCACATAACTTTTCTATTTTCTTTGAGCCGTTCTCATTCTATCTTGAATAATCTTCACTTTTTCAGTGGTGACTTAAATCAACTCTGGACCCTTTACCTTCCTTTCACCAACTTCACCCCAACATACAAGTGCACGACACCGTCTACCATACAACGCTTCATATGGTGCCATACCAATAGTAGATTAAAAAACTATTATTATATAAAAATTCTATCAAAGGCAAATATTCATCCCTATTTCCTTTAAAATCAAGAACACGAGATCTAAGCATATCTTCCAAAATCTATATTGTTCTTTCAGACTACACATCTGTCTGAGGATGAAAAGTCGTACTAAACTTTAAGTTAGTACCCATAGCATACTGCAAGCTATCCCAAAATCTGTATGTAAAAGTAGGGTCCCTATCTGAAATAATAGATATGGGTGCTCCATGCAATCGTATCTCATTAACATATAATATAGCATACCTATCAACTGTATACGTAGTCTTGACTGCTAGAAAATGAGCGAACTTGGTCAATCTGTCCACCACTACCCAAATCGAATCTGACCCCTTCTGAGATCGAGGAAGCCCAACCACAAAATCCATCGTTATATGATCCCATTTCCATTACGGTATTGGCAATGGCTGAAGCAGACTAGTAGGTTTCTGATGCTCCACTTTCACTTGCTGACATATAAGGCACCTAGCAACAAAATCTGCTATTTCCTTATTCATATTATTCCACTAATAATACCCCTTTAAATCCCTATACATTTTAGTACTACCAGGATGCAAAGTATAAATGGAATTATGAGCCTCATCTAAAATTTCCTCTTTCAATCCACCCACCTTAGGCACACATAATCGTTGTTTATACAATAAAGTGTCAGCATTCATAATACAAAAATCTTCAGACTTACCATCTCGGACATCTTGCCATTTTTTCTCAAGAAAAGGATCTTGACTTTGTAAATCACGAATATGGGTAGCTAACAAAGGTCTCACACTTACATGAGCAAAGAACCTGTCCCCATCTGCTAGCTTCAATTCTACTCCCATCAATCTCAACTCCATGGTGTGGAAAACTCTAGCACACCGAATATAAGATAACCTGCCCGAAGCCTTTCTACTCAGAGCATCTGTAACTACATTTGCCTTCCCTGGTTGATAGTAAATTGTACAATCATAATCTTTAATTAACTACATCCACCGTCTTTGCCTTAAAATCAAATCCTTCTGAGTAAATAAATACTTAAGACTTTGGTGGTCAGTAAAAATTTCACATACCTCACCATATAGATAATGATGCCATAATTTCAAAGCAAACACAATAGCAGCAAGTTCCAAATCATGTGTAGGATAATTACATTCATGTGTACGCAACTACCTAGAAGCATAAGCAATAACTCTACCATGCTGCATAAAAACACAACCTAACCCCTGGTGTGAAGCATCAGTATAAATAACAAAACCATCTCCACCATGCGGAATAGTAAGAACAAGTGTAGTTACTAACCTCTTTTTCAATTCATCAAAACTATTTTCGCAATCAGAATTCCATTCAAACTTAACATCCTTCCGAGTTAGTTTAGTCATTGGCAAGGAAAACAAAGAAAATCCCTTAATAAACCTTCTATAATACCCAGTTAAACCGAGAAAACTCCTCATCTCATTCACATTATTAGGCCTCTCCCATTTTACAATAGCTTCTACCTTTTTAGGATCAACACATATACCATTTCCAGACATAACATGGCCTAAAAATACAACTTGTGATAGCCAAAATTCACACTTGCTAAACTTAGCATACAACTTCTTATCTTTCAACATATTCAAAATAGTTATAAGATGCTTTTCATGTTCAACCATATCACGTGAATAAATAAGAATATCATCAATAAAAACTATCACAAATGAATCAACAAAAGGATGAAGTACCCGATTCATAAGAACTATGAATATAGCAGGAGCATTATTCACCCCAAAAGGCATCACCAGAAATTCAAAATGACCATATCGAGTACGAAAAGCAGTTTTAGAAATATCACTCTCCTTGACCCTCAACTGATGATAACCCACGTCTATTTTTTAAAACACTTTAGCACCTTGTAACTGATCAAAAAAATCATCTATACGAGGCAAAGGGTATTTGTTCTTAATTGTAGCTTTATTTAGTTGCCTATAATCAATACACAAATGCATGGTACCATCTTTCTTCTTCACAAATAAAACTGGTGCACCCCATGGAGATACATTAGGTTGTATGAACCCCCTATCAAGTAAATCCTACAACTGAATCTTGAGTTCTTTCAACTCAGTAGGTGCCATTCCATACGGTGCCATAGAAATAGGGGTTGTCCCCAGTGCTAATTCAATACTAAATTCAACTTCTCTTTCTGGAGGTAACCCTGGAAACTCACTAGGAAACACTTAAGGAAAATCCCGTACAATAGGAACATCGACTAATTGTAAAGCCCCCTTCCTAGTGTTAAGAACAGATGCAATAAAACCCTCACAACCCTTACTCAATAATTTCCTCGTCTGAATAGAAGAAATGATGCAACTGGGAACAATTTTCCTTTCCCCCCACAAATTTAAATTCAGGCTCACCAGTCATATTAAAAACAAATTCTTTACAGAAACAATCCATAGATGCATGATATTTAGATAACCAATCCATTCCCAGAATTATATCAAAATAAAAAATATCCAATGGAAGTAGATCTATAACTGTATCTCTAGACCCCACAGTCAAAACACAATCACGAAAAGCATATTCAGCTACAACCATATACCTCATAGGCATATAAATACCCAACCCTACATCTAAATGAGTACATGGTCTATTCAGGAATACAACAAAAGCATTGGACACAAAAAAATGTGTGGAACCAGGATCAATCAAAACATAAGCACTTCTATCAGTAACAGAAAGTGTACTTGTCAACACATTTGGAGTAATCTGAGCTTCTTTCATTGTAAAAACTCATCCACCTAGCCTGGAACTACTAGCTTGTCCTCTGCCCATACTTTTCACTACACTGCCTGGAGATAACATTCTGCTTGCTACTTCACTATGTGCTGCCGGAGTCTCTGCCAACTACGGATAATTCTTCTTAATATGCCCCACTTGATGACAGTGGTAGCATTCTAATCCCTAAATCTTAGCACACTCAGATTTATAATGCCCTTCCTCTTTACAAAAGAAACATGTAACACCTCCTATTGGGGCCTCACCTCTCCCTGACTTTCTGACTGAACCAAAAGATCCTCCACCCCTGGTATCTCTACCAAATCTCCTCTTCCCTCTACCACTATCTCCACCACCTCTATGAAATTTATGAGGTTCCATCTTATCACTTCCACCCTCACCTCCCTTAGAGTGAGATGCGTCCAATCTACTTTTCTTAGAACTCTCTCTGCTCACCACCCCTTGGTTCATTTGCCTTTCTGCTATCGTGGCTTTGTTTACCAGAGAAGCATAATCTTCTAACTCATAAGTGTTCACTCTATTTTGAATAGTCCAAATCAGTCCATCTTGAAACTTACTACATTTATCTTCTTCATTCTCCACATATTTAGTAGCAAATCTAGACAAAGCAGTAAATTTAACCTCATACTCCCTCACAGACATTTTCCCTTGGGTCAAATTTATAAATTCCCTCATCTTCTCCCTCCTATAAACTTTAGGGATATACTTAACATACAAAGATTTAATAAATTCAGCCCAAGTAATAACATCAGTACCTTCTATCTTAGGCCCCAAATGGTTGCTAGCTTCGCACTAATATTTCGCCTCTCCTTTCAACTTAAACACGGCTAGATTCACTTTCTGGTTATCTGGAACTTTCATAACTGCAAAGATAGTTTCTAGATATCTAACCCATATCTCATCTTCTGTAGGTTCAACTAACCCTGAATATTCTGGAGGATTCAACTTCAAAAACTTCTCATGCATGGAATTTTTCATTTCCTTCCTTTCCTCTTTCTCAATCCTGGCCACAGTCTTTGATTCTAGATATCTAGACTGTTGTTCTGCCATTTGCGCCATATTTCTTTCTTGTTGATTTGCCATCCTCATCATTACCTCTGCCATTATTTGCATCTCTATAGGCTGCTCTTGCTCTCTAGCCCTTCCTGCAACACTTTGCTCTACTTCAGTATTCTCTGTACGAGAAGCCACTCCCTCTTCTCTATGTTGGCCATTCCCAGGTTCCATCTAGAATTATCTGTAATACAACAAAGTTCTAACAACCAATATAAACAGTTTATGATACTAAACTATTGGTTAGTACATAAACAATTCATAAATATAAAATCAACTCAATACTGCCATCTAATCGTCACACACGTCCATAATTAATAACCATGCTCTGGTACCACTAATTGTCACACC
This sequence comes from Sambucus nigra, assembly GCA_949130495.1. Classification (NCBI taxonomy): domain Eukaryota; kingdom Viridiplantae; phylum Streptophyta; class Magnoliopsida; order Dipsacales; family Adoxaceae; genus Sambucus; species Sambucus nigra. Next base: position 136,473,801 of record OX422218.1, read on the forward strand.
TCAAACCCAATATCCATACTAATCATTTGTTATTAGAATAATTGGATCATAATCTTGAGCCCAATGGAAATATACTTCATTTATCAATATTTTTTTTCATAATGTGCAAAATGAACATATTATTATTATTATACCATAATAAAATCAATATCAAAGTCATAATTAAGAGGACATACAATACTATGATTAACTATGAGTATATTAAAATCCCCATATTTAAACCCCAGCTCTTTCCAACGGTGCAACTCTCAAAGTTACCGGCCATATGGTATCCTAGTTGGCAGCATACAAACCTGAAATTGTTAAAATTTAAACCGTAAGAATTAAGCTTAGTGAGGTACTCCTTCCCTACAATGAAATAACAATTCTATATCGAATATTTGGAAATAAAATCCGAACAATCCTTCCAATTGGCAATAACAAATCCTGGATCATAAGATCTAAATAATTCTGCCCATTGACAATAACAAATCCTGGAACATGAGTTCCAACAAATCCTTGTCATAAGACAAATAAAATCATTGGATATTTTTTTAGATTCCAATCTTGGATGATAAGACCCAAACAAATCCTGAATACCTAAGTATTCAAACAAATCCTGCTCGTAGAGATATATTCATATATCTGCATATATGAGACAATCATAAGTGCACTCACCATAGAAATTTAACAAGCTTTACCTTTTCCTTTATCTGACTCTTGTTCAGTCGGTTCTTCTTCTCTTCCTATCATTCTTACAATATTAGTATCATCATAGGAATATTAACAATTCAAAGAACAACTTCAACATAACTCAATTCATAAGAATCATATGATTCAATTCAAATCATTCATCATAAATGAAGTCCCATTTAGACTCGGAAATGATATCTAACATATTCAAATTACAACCCAAACCAACTTCAATTCTTCTTGGTAATCCAATAATTATCATATTAGGTTTCCAACACAATAGATGACACATCATTCTAAGTTTCCTAGAGCAAGATATGCCCATTTCTTTACCACATAGCAAATCCGCCCTATAGGCTCATCTATTGTTCAGTCATCTTCCAAGAATTTTCATAATTTTTATACATCATAACTTTCTATGATATTTCACCCAATTTCAGAAAACATATTGAATAACACAAGATTAAAATTTCATAATTTTCAGGGTTCATTTTCTATGTCAAAGAAAACATCAAACATATAGTATGCATATTTACTCTTTTGGGACAGATTTCATACCGGAACTTCAAACTATCACCCAAGATTCATTTCTTGGTATTTTTACTTTATTTTTTGACATGATATACATATATGAGTCTATTTCAATATCCAATTTGAATCAATCAATTTCAGTAAGTATACAAAAAGATAGGATAGTTTGAATACACAAGGTTTCTAAACAAGGCAATTTCAACGGTTTACACACTCAAGTTTGCTTAAACATGCATTTATCCATGAGTACACATCAAGACATTTAATTTCAGTAAAAAAATAATTATTTCTATCATTTAAATCAGAAATACAAAAAAATCAAACAAGTATAAAGATGGAATTACCTTAGGGGGTTTATGTAATTTTCTATGAATTTTTCTTCAATTTCTCCTCACACTTTCTTCCTAAACTTCAAAACTCTCTTTCCTTGGGTTAAAACTCTTCCATGGCTGAAATATGCTAAAGGAAGAGCTTAATTAAAGGGTTATAAGTCGGCATAAGTTCACCCTCCCTTGGTCCAATCAAAATATAACATGTGGCATCACATAAAACAAAATATCACTTAAGGCTAAATGACTACTTTATCCCCTCTTCGTAAAAAGACAATATCTTCACACTCGGATGTCCATTCGATGAACCGTTTGTTGTATTACAAAATTAGATCATATATCTACAAATATATAGTTTATATCTCAAGTCAATTATTATATTTTAATGGTCAAAACTTGACTCCAACCTGAACATTCTTACCGAAACATCTAAATTTGGTGTTTGTAACTAATTCAATATTTCATACTTTATGAAGGTAGAATTAGACTAAATACAATGACTTAAAATTATATATACTAGTAACATATTATCCATATCACATAAGCTAATCTTAATTTAAACATAATTTATCATAATTATATTCGGGTTGTCACACTTAATGTCTCGGTTGAAGTTTTGGGAAAGATAATCCCTCTATCACTTGTCGACAATGGGTCCTCTCTCAGTGTCTGTAAGCTCAGAACCTTCAACTGCTTGGGATTGAAAGTCAGTGATCTCAGTCCTACATTTATCATCGTGACCACCTATGACAACACTCGTCGAGAAGTAATGGTTTTCGTAAAACACACACTAGGGAATGGCCTTATCGATCATATGGAGGAATTATAAGTAATCGACATACCTGCTTTATTCAACCTAATTCTTGATCTCCCTTGGCTCCATATCATCCGAGGAGTATCCTCTCATCCCCATCAAAAACTAAAGTTCTTTGATAAAGTTCAAGTTATTACCATCCCGGGGGATGATGACGATTCAGATAGTACCAACACTAACAACCTAGTATTAGAGATTCATCATGGGAATAATGACATGCTCCTTTTCGGCTTTAAAATTTTTCCACTTCCCATCCCAGCAGGGGACAACTTCAAAGACTGAGTTTGTCCAGAGCACAACCCTCACGGCAATGTCAATGTTATTAAGATGTTTAAGAATATGCACTTCATGCCTGAAATGGGACTAGGTTAACTCCAGTAAGGAATACTCGAGCCCATAGTCCTGAAAAAATCATTTCCCCCATATGGACTAAGCTAATAACCTTTACAAGATTGACAATGAGGTTAAAGACACCCCCTTCTATGGATTATCAGAATCGTGGTATGATCCTATTAATAAAAACATGAAACTAGCGATGGAGAGTTTCTTTCAAGATAACCCCACTGTTGAGGACTAGAAGCATGAGGTGGAACCTCTCACCGAGTAAACAATTGTAATCACTAAAAACTCTGAGGGAAGTGACTCCAAGGAATTCTTTGAACTGCAGACACTGGGTCTAAGTCTTTTTATGATCCACTTAGACACTGCACCGTTTGACTGATCCACTCAAATAAAAATTATTGATATGACTCTCTTGAACGGGCACACCATCCCAGTCTATTCGGATCAAGCTCAACTCAACCCTGATGTTTATCCTATTCAAATATCTGCACCTGCTTCTATTTCACCTTTTCTTGATGTAAATATAACTGAAACCTCTTTTGACGAGGTTCTCAATGCTATTTTCCCTGAAAAATAAAATAAATGAGGATTTTGAGTATCTTTTTGTGCCTTACATTAATTGTATTGATTCTAATCATACTTTTGATAATGATGATTTTGTAAATGAATAATTCTTTATGGATCTCAACAAGGAAAATAATAAATAACATGACCATGTTTAAACTAATGACGATGAGCCTGCTGTTATTTATCTCAATTCTGGTAGATATCAACACAAGATAAGAATATGTCCCACCCTTAATGAGCATGAGCATGTGCAATTTGAGGAGATGTTGAAAGAATTCATGGACGTCTTCGCATAGTCCTATGATGACATGTTTGACATTAACCCCAAAATAGCTCAACACTAAATCTCAAAATTCTTAAAATTCAAAGGAGTCAAACAGAAGTTGAGGAAACTCCGAATTGAATGGTCACTAAAAGTCAAAGAGGAAGTGGTCAAACAACTTAATGTGATTTTCATTCAAATGGACAACTACCCTACATGTCTTGCCAATATCCTCACCATGACGAAATAGGGAGGAAAAGTCCACATGTGCATTGACTATCGGGATATGAACAAAGCATCCCTGAAAGATGATTAACCATTGCCAAAAATCAACATGATTGTGGAAAATATGGTCATCCATTCCCTTAAATTTGTTGATGGATTTATTGGTTATAACTATATCAAGATGCACCCTAACCATCAAGAGAAATCTTCCTTCATCACCCCATGGGGAACTTTTTGCTATACTATCATGCCATTTGGGCTAAAAAATGTCGTGGATACTTATCAAAGGGCTACCATAACCATCATGCACTACCTCGTTCATAAAGTGGTCGAGGTCTATGTTGACGAAATGATAATCAAGTCCAAGACTCAGCAAGGTCATATTCCCACCTCTGAAAGTTCTTCGAGTGACTGCGATAATACCAGATGCGGCTTAACCCACAAAAGTGTGTTTTTGGCATCACTAAAGGGAAACTCTTAGGGTTTATGGTCAGTGATAAAGGAATTAAAGACGACCCCACCAAACTGAAGTCCATACATGACATGCCACCACCCCAGACAGAGAAAGAAGTCCGAGGATTCTCAGGTAAATAGCAATAAATCAGTTGGTTATCAACCAAATGACCTCTATCTGTGAACCTATTTTCAAACTTATCCAAAGGGATTCAACCAAAGTCGAGAACAAGGCCTTCCAGGAAGCCTTTGACCAAATCAAGCGATACCTTACTCGACCTCCCATGCTTATGCCTCTATAACCAGGTCTCCCATCCTCTTATACTTGATTGCCACTGATACCACAATAGGAGCTTTAATATCCCAATACATTGAATAATACTGCAAGGAAAGAACCATCTACTATGCCAGTCAGAAACTAGTTGGGTACGAAGGCAACTACACTGGTTTGGAGAAAGCTTATGTTGCCCTTGTCTTGGTCACACAAAAATTATGACATTACATGCTTGCCTTTCCCATTATACTAGTATTCCAAATGGATCCCAATAAATACCTTCTAGAAACCCGCTTTGTCAAGTCGAATGGCCCATTGGTTGATGTTGTTAGTGGAGTTCGACATAGAAAGACATTAAGGGGAGGGCAATCTTAGATTACCTTGTTGATTATACCATAGAAGGAATCGATGTTGGGGTCTCTTAATTCCCAAATGAAGATATTCTCTACACCTCTCAAGAGGATATCAAATGGAAGATGTTACCTATTAGATACTTCTGATCACCCTCGATGACTCTCACACCCCCATTGCCATTAAGCTGGACTTCCCTTGCACCAAAAACATGACTGAGTATGATGCATGCACCGTAGGCTTCAAGATCTCCCTTAAAAAAGGAATCAATAACCTAGACATCTATGGGGACTCTACCCTTTTTGTCGGATAAATTCTCAAAAAATGGAAAGTTAAAAATGAGAAGATTCCACCATTCCATGCCCACCTCGAACTGCTTACCTATCAGATCAAAGATGTCACATTCCACTACCTTCCTCACATGAAGAATATACTAACTGATACCCTTGCAACCCAGGCCTCTATGGTCGATATACCCGAAGGAATAACAATGGTCCCTTTCCTAGTTCAAAAGAAAGTTGTGCACAATCACTACTACCGTACAGAGCTCGTCAACAAAGAAGACTCTGACATGGTCAGGTTATGGTACTATGATATCTGGCACCTTCTTAAACATGGTAGGTATCCCCGAGATGCAGATAAGAAAGGCCGTGTGACCCTTCACAAATTAGTTGTCCAGTACATTATCTACAACAAGGAACTTTTTAAGAGAAACTTTTATGGAACCGATTTGCATTGCATAGCAGGGGTTAATATTGAAGGAATGATGAAGAAGATCCACAACAAAGAAATAGAGCCCCATATGAATGGTTATATTCTTATCAAGAAGATCATCCGTCAAGGGTACTATTGGACTACCATGGTTTTAAACTTCACTGCCTATGTTCGAAGATGCCTCAAGTGCCAATAGTATGTTAATATCCATCACTTATCCCTTGGGATTTGCACAACATGGCCTCTACCTGGTCCTTTTCCACCTGGAGCATATACATCAAGGGAAGGTGACTCCTAAGGTTTTAAACGGTCATGATTTCATCCTAGTCACTATTGACTACATCATAAAATGGGTTGAAGTCGAATCATATACAGTGGTGAATGCCAAGAAAGTGGCCAAGTTTATAAAAAAGAATATCATTTACTGCTACGGGGTTCCCCATGAATTAGTATCCGATAATAAACTCCACTTTAAAGCCGAAGTCATAAAACTAGTCGATGAGTATGGAATTTAGGGGCACAAGTCATATCCTTACTAACCCGAAACCAATGGTGCCGTCGAAGCCACCACAAAAACCTTAAAACCATTATCAACAAGATCATCGAAAGTTATAGAGTATGGGAAGATGAGTTACCATACGCCCTCTGGGGTTACCGCACGCCCATCAGAATACCTAATGGGGCTACCCACTTTTCGTTGGTATACACCATATAAACAGTTCTCCCCATTGAGATAGAAGTACCTTACTGATGTGTCATGCTCGAAAGTAAATTCAATGAAGAAGACTGGCATTAGAGCCGCTATGATGAACTCTCACTTTTGTATGTAAAGAGACTTAAGGCTCTATACCACATAAACTGGAACTATCGTTAGTTAACATGATTATTCAATAGGAAAGTCAATGATTACGGTGTCCAAGAAGGAGACCTTGCTCTTAAAGAAATCATAGAACCTATCTGGGACCCCAAAGGGTTATTAAAATATAATTGGAGCGGCCCCTACATCATGAAAAAAATTATATCAGGCAGTGCCGCTATGATTACATATCTCGATGGAGAAGAGATGGCGTGTCCAGTCAATCTGAACTGTCTCAAGAAATTCTACCCTTAATCCGAATTCTAGGCGCTCTACAACTCTTCTCATCCCCCTTCTATTCTAAACAAATTCCTCATTTCCCTTACCCATAACTATGTGGGACTTGATCCTCTTAAAACAATTCTTTTCAAAATAAAACTCATGAAATTTTCAAAACCCTCAGAGGTACGTAGGAAGCCCATACGACATGGGCACGAACCTTTTTTTCTCTATAAAATGTTTTCTTCTCTAACCCCCCCCCCCCCCCCCCCCCCCCCCGGAAATGGAGACTCATCTTATCATTTATATGAACAAAAGGATTATGTATGCCTTATAAATTGGTATAGATAGTTCATAAGAAAAACACATCAAAAGATAAAACAAAATATGTCAAAATTATTTTTAGCTAAAGTCAAGGAATACAGTTGTTACGCGAAGTATCAATAGAGGGAGTCAAACAGACCCCCCCCCCCCCCCCCCTTCCTTTTTCAAATAACAAAAATCAACCTTCATTTCTCCCAACAACTTACCCAGTCCCTACCAAATGACAAAGTTCATAGAAAAATACTAAAATATCCCCAAATACCAACACAAATCACCCCAAACATACTATCCCCAGCTTCACAAAATGCTACCCTCAACTACTAAACGGCCCTACCCCAAGTCTCCCACTTCTTATTAATGCTACGCATGCGTTCGATGCAGTTAAACGCCTTAAAAGACTTGGCTAAAACCATAACACCATCCTCAATGGTGTCGAAGGCAACAATCCACCTTTTACCAGTCTCCACTTTCAAAATATTCTTGACTACTCGCTTGCACAATCATTTCAAATAATTTCCAAACACATGAAAAGCCCATCCAACACATTGTAACGGATGGGTGATAGCCAACGGAGCTTTTATAATGGTCTAAGTATCATCCATAAATAATCAGTCGAGTCCTCTACCCAGAAGAAGTTAGTTATACGAGGATGCACTATCTGCTCCCACACCATGTTGTGTAGAAGCTGCCAAGTAAAATAGAAGGAAGTATGTCGGAGGCCAACCAACCTCACATAAAGATACTACCCTAACTGCAAGATGGTCTGCATGTCCCCCCACCATAGCACGGACAAGCTAAGATACCAAACCCCATCATCCACGAGCGAGTTAACCCAGTTCTCTATTGAAGGGAAGAAACTAAAAAGAGGTTCAGATGAAGAAGTTAGGAACACCCGACAAGGGATACTCAATAAGGGACGCTAGACGAAACCTCTTAAAAAGCCACATAGACAGTATCATAGGGCTCCCCCTCAGAAAATCAGAACGGCCCTCCTTCCAAGCATTAAGACCATTCATGGTCTTCGCCAGCACTACCGCCGTAGGACTACAATGGTAAGACATCCATGCCACTATTGTATCCACCTGAGGATCGACCGTCAGCTCACCCATCACTAGTAACAGCCTAGCAGCCAGGCCTAAAAATAGTTCCAACAAAGGCAGTATCAGAAAAGCTCCTCTGACACACCGAGTTCATAACTTCTAGAAGAGCGATATTCCCGCCATGGACCAATGCCCGAGTTGCCAAAGGAGAGATATGAAGTAACTCAGCCAAAGACACCCGACGAGAACAAGTCAAGTCGGGCATGGCCACCACCACACTAGGACTGATCCCATACATTACTGGAAATGCCTCATAAGTAGGGTAGGCCTCATCTAGGTTAAATCAGAAAATGTGATCCTTAAGTACCAGAATTATACTATCGCTACCAGTAGATTCTAGTCTATAGCCCGATTGCTCCATAAAGAGACCCGGCGTAAGATAAAAGTATTATAACCGATGTTAAAGAGGCACATGGCCTCTAAAACTTCTAGTTAGGAAGAGAATTCTTTAAACATTGGGAGAGCCATTTGAGAAAGAGAAGAAGTGCACAAAAGAAGAGATAAGGATGGTGGTGAGGAATGCATTCCCTACCTTTTTTTACACAAAAACCCTTGCAAAGACAAACCACGCGGATTCTCATCAATCCCTAAACCCTACAAGTTCTCCAAGTATGTAGAAAGTGCAATAAAAGATAAAAGAGAGCTTTGACTTGACCCTCATATCGATAGGCAAGACAAGGGGTATACCGATTGGCACCCCCTTTTAGGGAAAATAAAACTTTTTCCCTTTTTTCGACAAAAATCAAATTCTTGCTTTGAAACGGATTAATCTTTGAGTTAATTCTTTTTATTTACTCTCCTTTTTATAAAAATAAAAAAAAAACATTTTTCTCATAAACATCCATATATCTGCCTTCACAAACTGCAATAATATCAACAGAAAATTAAGTGCATGTATATTAAGTCACTAAATCAAGAAGAATACCTGAAAGAAATGAGTATTATTCATATATAATTATTTCTTGGCATTAATGCACTTTTTATAGGAAAAAGAAAAAGAAAAAAAATATAAGGCAACTTTGCTCGAACCCTTTCTCTCACAATCTCTCCATTCAAACCCTCAGCCCTTGTGGCGCACATACTTCCCCTTACAATGGGTGGTGGACCCTCTTCTCCCAAAATCGGAACTATCCTCATAAGTGGCCGACATTACCGTGCAAAAAGTGTTTGACTTCTTCACACAGGCAGACATAGTGGAAATCAAGTCCTTGATTTCCCACAGCCAATTGGTTGGCACTCGCACAAACTATAAAGAAATAAAAAAAATAACAAAAGATGATCCAGTCAGTAAAGATTGAGGAAAAATCAAATAGAATATGAAAAGGAAAAGAAGAGATGTATACCTCAGGCCTGAGGGACTCATCAATAACCCCATCAACCCATGCGGGGTGGAGCCATATTATCCACGTTATATATGAAGTTGCTGGTGGTACCGACCCCACCAGTTCCCAAGTACCCATCGCTAAAGTAGTGTCAATTGCAGGCATATTCTCCACAGCATATATGTAGGAGTGCATCAAACAACTGGTCACAAAGTCCAGATAATCATAACTCAACATTGTGTATGTATAGATCATGTTAGGCTCGCCTATCATAGTCATCGCCCTGGCATAATCCGACATCTCCCTCACCCGCCTCATAAACATCGGGGGAACCAAAGTTGGAACCGCCACCTCCTCTTCCAAGATATACCTCACCACTCTCTCCCCTGGGTACCAGATGTACCCAAGCTTATGCGCTTGCAACCGTTGCATATACACATGCATGCCCATAACCCCCGTGTCCTGCGAAGGAATGACCCAAGGGTAGAAGGTCACCTTTATCCCCAGCATAAAGTTAGTATCTACTCAAAAATAAAGGTGCCAAAAAACTCAAAAAAAGATAAAGTTTAACCTAGCTACTAGTCAAGTCATTCAGAGCCCTCTTCATATCCTTCGGGGATAAGAACTAGTTCAACTGTCGGTTGGACTTTCGCCACCGGTACATATAGCAAAATTCCCCCAAATCACTATCCTTTAGGGATGCCAACCCTACATTGAGACCTATCACCTCATAGAACCACATTTGCAAAAGGATAAAAAATCAAAAAAGGAAACACGAGAAAGATGACTCGAAAATAAAGGAAAATAAACTTAAAGTTAGTTCTAAAAGGTACGTGGGTCCTGTAAAAATCTGCCAGAAATACCGCCTTAACGTGTCTAGAGAAGCATACATGGATGACAAGGTAAAGCCCCCCCAATAGTACATAGGTGCGTATGACATAAGCCATAAATATGGAAAAAATACAAATGAACAACATCGCCGCTCGTTACCACTATGAATCCCCCAAGTAAAAGAAAAATAAACATACGAGTTGCCTGCCTCACCTTTCGCCAATCTGTCACATTAACCCTTCTCTTCAACAGTGTCTCCATCAGCACAAAAATATGGATAGAATCCCCTGACATGATTCTATCAACATCCCCAGAGAAGTAGGCACCGCCTCCGGTGTAACCCACAAAGTATTGTCCACCACGATTAGATGCCCCTCACAATCCAGCCTGTCAGCTGGTGGACATCAATGGGAGTGACGTTCATCTTCTCAAAGCCTAAATTGAATGTGTGGGTAGCATCCCACCACCTCTCACCAAGAGCACACGACACTGTAGAAGTGCGCAACATCTCATCCAATGGGTCCGCCAACGGGCCAAACTCAATAAGACATACCATCTAACATACCACTGCAGGGAGTTTTTCCAAAACATCCTTCAGCCTTTTCATCCTCCTGGACTGAATGCTAGAAGGATCTATATCAATCTGTAGAGAATTTAAAGAAAACTCTTCATTAGCACAAGAAGGAAAAGAGAAAATGAAATGGAAAGCCAAATGTCAAATACTCACATATCCATTAGGGTTCTTCACCCTTTCCAAACGATGATGCACAGGCTCGCGCAAAGAAATCTGCTCATCAACAATTGACTCAAATGAGTCATAAGCATTTTCATTGAGCACCATAAGTGGCACCACAAATCGACACTCCAGGCCTGCCCAATTGGCAACGGACAACCACCAGTTATTACTATCGCCAAAAAGTGTCCATCATTTGAAATCTTTAATAAAAAAGGACTTAAGGATGACTCTTAGAGAGAGAAAGTAAGTAATCCAATCACTTGAAGGTTTGAAATGAAGAGGGGCCACCCTATTTTTATAGAAGGTAAGGGGGCATGCCGATCGGTAACCCCCATACCATATCAACCAACAGTTGGCCTTTTTCCTTCCCAATAAGCCAAAGAGTCCATGACCTATGCCTATAGGAACCTCCCCAAACCCGCCTATCGGCAGTCCCCCCCTAAATTTCATCCCGAAAAGAATAAAAAATTACCCCAAAATTCTTTCAAATTCCTAAAAAAACCTTAAAAAATATAAAACATTATTTTTCCCTAGGAAATCATCATTTGGGGGCATTAATTCCCTTAAAAACTATCATAATCCCCCAGTTGGATTAAATCCCACGCTCTCATCATTGACATATTCCCCAATAGAACTAATGATGTGTCGTAGCTAAGCCTACTACATTTTCCCCAGTAGAAGCCATAACTCAATGCAATCCCCAATAGAACCAAAGGTGTGCCTACATAAAAACCCCTTACGCTTTCCCTAGTGGAGCTATATCTCACAAATCACAACTTTATGTCCTCAAAATTGACCTCGGCCTGCAGAATTTGTCATCACAACTTCAGGTCCTCAGAATTGACATCGACCCACAAAACTTATCGTTACAACTTTAGGTCCTTATAATTGACCTCATCCCACAAAATCGGTCGTCATAATTTTTGGTTCTCAAAATTAACCTCGACACGAAAAAAATTTAGTCATAACTTTAGGTCCTCAGAATTGACCTCGGCCCGTAGAATCGATCGTCATAACTTTGGGTCCTTAGAATTGACCTTGGAACTCATAATTGGTCATCACAAAGATCCTTTGAATTGACCATGGCCTGGAGAATCATTCACCATAACTTTAGGTCCTCAGAATTGAACTTGGCCCGTAAAATTGGCCATCACAACTTTAGGTCCTCCGAATTGACCTCGGCCCACAGAATCAGTCATCCCAACTTTAGGTCCTCAGAATTGACCTCGACCCACATAATTGGTCATCATAACTTAGGTCCTCAGAGTTGACTTTGATCTTCATACTCGCTCGTCACAACTTTAGTTCCTTAGAACTGTCCTCGACCCTGTGAATAAGTCATCCTCATTCCTTAGGTTCGCAGAATTGACACCAATCCTCTTCCCCAGCGTCAATGTGGTATCTATCATTTGGTACCCTTCGTTTGTTCCAATCTCTCCCGTTGAGGGGATCTACATACACCCCATCCTAGGACCTTTCTAAGAACCTTCTTAGGTCCCTAACACTCACTAGTTCACCATAACCTTAGGTCATACTCCGAATAACGATCTAGAGGCCACCGGGTGCTCTCGAGCCTTGTTTGACTCTGTAAACTCTCCATCATGAGTGGAGCTTAATAAATCTTTGAAGGTCTCGAATTCCCTTTCAAACAATCCATCCCTTGTGCAAATTGGCATTATGGTCCAAATGAATGATCCGTTTTACTCTAAACGGCCATCATGCACTTTCAGGCCCTATTTTACCTTGGTCAACACTTCGAACAGAGCAAAGCTTAATGAAATATCAAAGGGGACAAAATTTCCCTTCCAATAGTCCTTCTCATGCATGAATAGAGCTTATGGTTTGGACGAACGATCCATTTTCATCTGGAAACCTCCCGTCTAGAGACAATGGGTCCTTTTGATCCCCATTTGGCTTTGGTTAACTCCTTGACCTGGGAGTGGGTTAATGGATTCTTAAAGAGCACTGAATTCCATTTCCAACAGTCCTCCCTGTGTTCAATTCAAACTTACGATTTGCATTTTAAGCCTATTTTTTCTAAAAAATAGTTACGGATTCACTGTAGACACCTCAGGAACCTGCCTATTACTAGGGTGTACTTTTTCCTTCCCAGTAAGGAAATCACACTGTCGATAGGTAGGTCAAGCCTTGCGCCAATTAGCACCCCCTTAATTCTATAAATAGGGGTAATGACCTCACCTTGAAGGAGATATTGGATACCCCTATCAGACAGTTAAAAAATATTCCCCTTGAATTCTGTGTCTCTTCCTTTTCCAAAAAACCTATTTTTCCACATTTCCTTCTATCATTTTTTTACCTCACTTGGTAATCCACCCCACCTCTTCATACCACTTCCATACCATTTCAAGATCATCATATTATTATGTCAAGATGAGTAACAAGCATTCATAAGGAGGTCTACTGATGCGACTTTAAAAGTGTCTCTACTGCTTGCTTATATCAACTCAAGGGTAAGCCGGTCGCTCAAGTAACAATCCGATAAAAATGGGTATCGAACTTAGGGACTAAGACGAAGAATCATGACGATGAATGGGGAAGATGAATAACCTTAAATTGACTCTAGAAAAGAGTAAAAGGTGATTCATTTGAGATCCATTAACTAACTAAAACAAGTAAATTAAAATAATGACTTAACTAATCATGCAATAGGAATGAAGTGGGTTTAAACTATATGACAAAATGGAGTTAGGGTACACTTCCCCAAACCGCCAATAATTACTTAAAAAGTAAAAACTTCAAAAACCTAATTCTCAATTCAAAGAAACATAAAATACTCTCTAAGAATTTGACATATGCGGATTTTCCTCCTCACAATATCAAATAAAAAATTGTATTTAACGAGAACGATAAATTACCAAATGCCATTGCACCCTTAAACATTCCGTTTACCTAGGGCAAACAAAATTTAAAGTCCTACTACGTTTATTTTGATAAATTTCAAACCTTTGAATTATTATTTACATTTTATTCACTTTTAAATCCATTCGTAATACCTAGGTTGGGTTCATGTACCCCAACCCTCTAAAAACTTAGCCGAACATGGTCTAACTATTGCTAAACATGTTCTCTACGATTAATGAAATCATTCTTACGTGAAAAGTGTAATCGAACATGTAGAAAATACTTTTATCAAGGAGTGAGTCAATCATAAACTAAAAATATGAGAGTAATCGAAAGTAATAATGAAACTATACTTGTATAGACGAAAAACCCTTGAAATAATGTAGAGATGATCAATTATTGAAGAATATTACTCCTAGGGTTTTCGCCTTCAATATCCTCTCAAAACTATGTAAAAACTTATTTTTCAAGGTCTAGTGTCAATATTGAATATAAATCTCACTTTTTATTAAGTGTTTCCATGTTGAATAACTTTATTTTAGGAAATAAAATTCAAAAATCCGTTACGCCGAATCGGTTTGAATTTTTCCTTCTTTGATGGGAGAATCAATTCGCTTAATCCAGTTTGTAGAACCGGTTTTATTTCATGGTCATCGATTCGGTTTGATTTTCCAACAGGTAGGGATGGTTCTCCTCAGATAGAATCGGTTCGCAATTATGAATTTTGCTTCCTTTCTTCTTTGATTTGTTCTTAACTTCGAATATTCATATCTTTTCAACTGGGACTCGGATTTTGATGTCGTTTCTTCCTATGTGCTTGTGAACTCAAGGTCTTTGACTTCTACTAGGTCCTGCATATGAATTTTGGGTGTAAAATTACTCTTCTACACTTGACTTTTCTTCTTTTCTTTCTTTATTTATTTTGGTTTCTCTATTTTCTTCACATGCATCAAATACTTGTAAAACGCAAGAGAAATACACGAAACTCTATATAATAGATAAAAAATGTCAATAGAAATGATATGAGATAAATCAACTCAAATTACACCGCCCGGGGATAAATATAAGATTACGAGGATAAATACGAAGAATTTATGCCTAATCATCTACTACTCCATCCATTTCTCTACTTTTTCCCTTTTAGTGTTATTTTTCTTATTTCTACTTTTTAATTTTTTTCCATTACATCACATCCATTAAACTCTACTCGTTATTTGTAGTATTGCACATAATCTTTTTTCATAAAAACCCCAAAAAGAAGAAAAAGAGGGTTTATCTATGAATTTCAAAAGCGGTTTTCCATTTGACACTCTCACTCTTAAAACACATTTTCTCTAAACACACATAAAAGAAATCCCACATTTGAATTTATAGGTTATGTGGACTCTGATGCCCCCTTTGCTATGTATGCATTTTGAGCCAATCTCTAGATTCGAGTCCTTCCACCCTTTTTTTCATGTTTATATGCTTCTTTCATATCTTATTATATGTGTTTTATGAGTATCGTGCTCTTATATACTTGTGTCTTGCCCGACGTGCATATTCTCTCTTTCATAGTGATTTGTGATTTAGCGAACACTTACATCTTATTTTTATCATTATTTTCAGGAACACTCCTACGGATGAATTCACTCCATCCCTGCCATGACACAAGTTGAACGATTCCATTATCCTATTAATTTATATTATACACATTTACACACATGTCACGGAGTTTAAAATGAGAAGATTAACATTATCCCATGAGAGACTGAAAGGGAAAAATGGGTGACTAACACCTTCCCATTCCATAACTTAGTCCTCGACCTTCGAACTACTTAGTTTCACAAGCATCAATTCTCCCTTGATACCATTCTCTTGAGGCGGCGACATTGTTTTTTCCTGTTTTGACCAAAATAGGATGGCAACTCTACCTCTTTAAAATATCCCCCACATGACGACGGTTGACCCCCGATATTTAGTGAGTGTCGAAGGGAATCTGATACCGCAAGATGGACACACCCATACAGAGTGATACCATTCTTGAAAAGAAAACTTTCCATTGAATCTCGATACTAATCTTGTGAATACAACATTGATAAAAGTGACTTGGGATTAGACCAACATCCTCTTATCTGATCCAACAAAATCTTGATCATAAGGACGCGTCTTTATTATCCTACTTAATTTTTATTGAGTTTGTTGGACAACCACACTCCTATGTAAGACAATAATCCCACCTCATTCCTTATTAGGCAAATGTTATCCACAAATTGTTTTTAGAAATATCACCACATTTTCGTTATGCTTCTTATACAAATAAGTATAATTTAGACTTTGATCAAAATCAAAATATGTATTCTTGATCAAACTGAATCACCCAAGACCTTGATGTTAGCTTAAAATCCATAAATGGATTTTACAAGCTTACATCACTTTGATTTCTTAACTTCTTACTATGTATATGTCAAGACAATTTTTCAGGGATGCAATCTTAATGTTAAAAGAATTCCAAGAGACTTTATCATGGCTACCGATATAAGTTTTGCTCATAGACAATCCCTTTCTTTCTGATTAAGCTCTTTTACAAGACTTGCCTTGAAAATTTGCGACTTCCCATCCATTTATCTTTTAATTTCTTATAGGTCCACATGCACAAGATTGGTTTTATCCCATAAGCAAGTCTACAAGTCCCAAAACTTGATTCGCATAAATTAAATCCCTTTTTTTATCCATAGTATTAAGTAAAAAAATTCCTTATCTTGGAATGCCTCATTATAGTTCCCAAGACCCAGGTTATGTTTGCTTGGGATCTCATCGAAATGATCACCTAAAATAATAACTATTCAAGATGACTCTTGATGCTCCCACTACGATGTGGCATGATTTGTTATCTTATATAAGTGACACATGTATCATGATCATCGATAATATTCCCACTACTATTAGGCAGTGTATTATTGATATCGGGTTGTATTTTATCCTATACGGATAGTCTAACAACATTGGTAATATGACGTTCCTTTTATTATGTAAGACTAGATTAAACCTGGACATGTGGCTTATTATATATTCTCTTTTCAAGAACTGGACATTGATGTAATACAAGACCTTCTTATGCTTAGGAATATGATATAAACCACCTTAATAGTCTTTGAGATAACCAACAAAGAGACATACCTATGTTCTTAATTTCACCTTCCTTGGCACCTTCCACAACACGCGTGTTAGGTTCTCTCAGATCTGAACATGCCCCAGAATGAACTTTGGCCTACTCAAAAGTTCAATGGGAGTTGAAGAGACCGATTATGAAGAAACCAAATTCAGAATGCATATGATGTCCTTTACATAAAATTCCAATAAGAATATTGCAGTTATGAATAAGTTACCATGGACCTTATCATAAATAAAATATCCTTATTCATACATTTCCTCTACACCATTTCAAAATGGAATACTCGGTGTAAACAACTAGGATATAATCCTAACCTCCGATAAATGATCCTTAAGCTCTCCCAAGAGTAATATACCCCTACGATTAGATCGTAGAGTTTATATTAGTTTACCTCACCCATGCTCCACCTTATCCTTAAACACTTTGAAATAATCAAAGGCTTTAGACTTGTGGAGAATAAGTTAAACACATACATACCTTTGAGCAATCATCAAAGAAATCAATGAAGAACTCAAAACCACTTCTTTACTGGATAGTTGTACAACCACACTTATTTAAATAAACCAATTCCATTACATCTTTGGCTCTTTATTTTTTGTCTTAGAAGGTCCCCTTGGTCACTTTAACTTTTAAACGGGATTCAAGACTAGAAGTTCCTACACTTCCATTGAACTCAAGAGACCATTTTCAAACGAGTCCTTGAATTCTTTTGAGAATAAAATAACATAAGCACAAGCGCAAAAATTATGTTCGGTTCTTGAAGTAAAGTGTCTCTTCAATGATTTGTCCATTGAAATTATCCATATCAGTATTTAATAGTATTGGTAGGACAAACCTTATAATGTATAAATTATTTTCCAATGTATAAATTATATTCTAATGTAACAAAATAGATGAAAGATGCCAATTTTCACAAAATAACTTAATAAAATAAATTGAATATCTGTTCAGAACCAATTAGGAAACAAAACTAATTTTTTTCCTACATTAAGTTTATGTATTCGCTATAATCTACAAAAGATACCCTATTTCTAATACCTTTGCCTTATTCTATGTATTTATAATTAGGAACATCCCTCTTTAAGTAATTGTTTGGTTACCTCGAACCTCTAAAAGAGTGGTAGTCCATATATTTGGTTCCCAAGTCTAGACACTAGGTTTTCATAGATCGGACCAAAAATTATGCATTTACTTTAAGAGAAAAACCATTAATATATCATTTCCCTTATAAAGAAAGGAAAAAACAAACATCATTGCTACAAAAGTTTGAATTACTCGTAGTGAGAATACCTATATTTTGGCTATTTTCACTACTACCGAGTAATATGAACCTTTCTTAACCCAAATCATTGTACTTGAGACTTAGCATTAGGATCATACTTCCCTTTTAGGAAGAAGTAAATCTATTCTCAATAACTAAGACCATCCTTTGGCTACCAAAGACGGTCAATCCCGAATTACGAAATGATTTTGGGCTTCCTCATCATATCTAATCCAAAGAATCCCTAGTTCAATCAATGATGTAGTTTATTTCAAAAACATGATTCTTACTTGAGACTCATCAACCGAAAAAGGTGTTAATAACATATCATAGGTCAATTCTTTGAAATCAAACATGCACATATAAAACTTCTCCATTGCGGAACCAAACACATGTCATACTTATTTTAAAGAAATTACCTTATATTTTAAAATACCATTATTATAACCATCTGACTGGGGGGAGGCAGATGAACCAATGCGAGGAGTTAATTACATCACAATTTTAAAACATTAATGGGAATTGCGGGTTAAAAAAGTTAATTATCCCCTTAAGTTAGACCAATGTTCAATTACATTTTGAGCCCTTGAAACTTATTTTAGTTAAAACTATAAGACTAAAAACAGTGAGAAAAAGTTGAATTAATTTTGGAAATCTTAGAATCATCATATTTAAAAAATTAATTTCGAATGCAAAAGATAGAATTAAATTGATGAAATTTTAAAGTGACATCCGTCAACCCTCAATTAAAAAATTAATTCAATCGGACATCCTAGTTCCCTTATGAGTTGAGATTTCTCGTTGGGAGCTTAAATCACCCCATCATGAACTAGAAAAAAATTCGTCTTTCTTTATATTATCGGGGCAATTCAGGAACCTTATGTCCAACATAATGAATAGTCGATATTTTTGGTCCCAGATTTGACTCCGTTGGGGAGGATATCATTAATTCTGTGTACTATCGGTTCTTTCATTGAATATGAATTCGCTCGTGAAGAATTTCCTTATTGGGGGACCGAATTCACTCACATTAAATTCTTGGCATTACCACTTGAGAGTTTTAAGAATACCAGGTGCCTGGATTAATTCCACACACATTAGGAGGCGAGATCAAAGGTGAAGTGTGGAATTAATCACATCACAATTCCCAAAACACCAATGGAGACGGAGAATTTTATGTTGAAACCCCTTTCCCACTTAATATTTTAAAAATTAAGAATTGTTTGAAAAATAATTTATTCAATTCTAAAAACCGAATTAAACCCTTAGTAATGCCTAATATACCTGTATAAATTAAATATCTCGATATCACTATTTTGATTTTCCAAAAAATACTACCATTTTTAAATTAAAATAAAACCCATAGACGAAGACTTAATTTATACCTTTAAATTAATTACCTGATTAAATTCAACTTTAAAAAATAAAATTTATTTTTTAGGAAAAAAACGTGATCTAGGTTGCTCTTAAAATTAAATCCATGTTGTCAATTCCTAATTAATTAATTAGCATGTGAAATTATACAACATAATAATAGAGAGACAAAATAAAAATATAATAATTGAAATAAGAAAATAAAATAATATGGATAAAATTGCCCCTATCCATCACGCCCTAGACTCCTTCATGTATAAGTCTTCAAGAATAAGAAACCAACTCAAAGTATACTTCTTCATGGAAAAAAAATCCTTATCGAAGTAAATCTATAAGAATATTGAAGTTCTCCACACATTTTCCTCTGGAAATAATTTGATTGGTCATGGATAAAGTTGAGAAGAAGAACCGTTGCAAAAAGTAATCAAAATCAGCACGAATCAAATAAACCTATTGTAATATTCAACCATTGGATCGATTCGACTTGGAACGAGATCAATATGACCCTGCTCCAGATTGACACAATGATCCCTCAAATCGATACGACCTTGTATCTTGACACCTTCGTCTCCCCTTCGCAATTTGTATGAAAAAATGACCATAACTTCCCAAAATCTTCATGAAACTTTACGAAACATTGTCCAACACCCAAATCCACATAAATACATGAATCTAATAGTAAATAAATGTTACATACCCTCACAATCACCTCTAAATACATTGATATTGAAATAATTACAAAAACATAATTAGTACAACAATATTTAATATAGGAGAAAAAAATAAGTACAAATATACAACTGTCGGATTTATTCACATAATATAAACATATATGGCCACGATGAAAGGGCTATAAATATACAATCTCATTACAAAACCATGTCAGTAGGATACCATACACAAGATGCATAATCATACAACATGCGAAAACAAAAGTTCCATTGTGGACAATATGGACCTTTTCAAAACATGATCAATCTCAATTGGGGCTCTGATACCAAGTATTGGGAAAAAAACTTTGGATTGACATTTAAAAATGTGGAATTTTTTTATCCCTGTGATCTTTGAGTAATCATGCATTGAAAATAAATCAAGAACTAGGTTTAAAGATTAAACCTAGGGTTTTAAGAATCCATACCATTACGAATCTCATCGTGATTCGTATGCGGATAAATATTTTGATGATTATGATGATGTTACTTCCCATCCAAGGTCTCTAAAAACATTTTTAGAAAGCTCTGAACGCCTTGAATATTCTAGCATATGACCCACCCAAAGTAAGTCTTTTGTGTCGGAATTTTTAGAGATGATACCATCGTGAAATATGAGGGAATTGACCTTCTCTCCCCTCACCCCTTCACAAAAATGTGAATAGTATTTTCCACTCCATATCTAACTCTCTATAAAGGAACAAGATAAATATAAAAGGGACCCTAAAATACTAGATTATACCTAAATAAATTGGTATAAGTCATGGGCCTTGTCTAAAAGGGGCTTCCAAAGAGTTTTGATCCTACTACTTGAGAAATTAAATATAAAGGGGACCCAAGATAAATAATTAAATTGAATTGCAAATAAATACTCACAAATACAAAATTATAACCTCATAATTGTTTTCCTTTATTTATTTAATCGTGATTAAATCCACAAAATAATCACGATTGCGCTCCAATTTAATTTTCCCTAAAATCACTCAAATATAATGAGTTCTTATTTGCAAACCCGATCAAGGTACATAATATGATTCCACGCATTAAAATTTGTATACCCATTGGTCAAATAAATTTACGAACAATTGATTTTAAGAATCATCTGATCAATTCCTCAATTCTTAGACTTAACTTATTTGCAACTCTATAAGGACTATAAATTAATTCATCGAAACAGAACATATAAGTCTATACAGGGGATATTACAACCCAAGATATCTCCTGGATATGGAGTCCTCCAAATTATGATATCATAGCTATTTAAACAAAGATTGCCCAATATGATAGGATCTATTGACCCAATATAAAATTGATTCACCCCCATTATAGTCAAGGACATAATTTTTTAAGCATTCCAATCTCCATACTTCTGGGGATTAAGAAGTTATGAAACCTTTACAAATGGTGTGAGATCACCTAATTCTAATCAAGACAATCCTTAGTCTTAAAATCTCATGGAGGTCATGTTCAATACATTCCTATATGTACCAATTATAATTCTCCTTTCAACTATCATGTAATTTCCCAAACCATCAGACGTGTTCCTGTAGTTCGAGATAAAATAATAGAATTTTACCATAATCATTCTGATTCGCTGTCAACTTACTATCTAAGTTTTGAACTGTTCAATGGTTCTATAACCAGAATTCCGATCTCCTGTGATCAAGCCGAACCCATCTCGCTAAAATTCCTTCTAAGTACAATTGACCTACATGTATACAATATATTTAAATAATTAATATAAAGCATTGTGATAACCATGATTCTTATTTCAAAATGAATTGATGCACCTTTACCAAAAAGTAAACGTAATGCATGGTTTTAAGAATAAAACACTAACTGAACTTGGCCAATACCAAGTTCATTGGGAAGTGCACAATCATTTTTACGATTCCAAAAAAAAGTGTGCATGGTCACTCTTTGCAAAGAGGAGAGGCTAAGATATTGGTGGATGAATTCAACCCGGGCTGCAAATAGGATGGTATGTTTTTTGACCACTTGGGGTAACCTGGTTCCATTAGAAGGTATATGTGGCCCGACCAATTTATTTGTCGACAAAAATTATTTAATGAACAATGTTTTGTTTTAATATTCTGGGATAAGTAATTATTTTAATTTCTTGGGACATGTAATGACATTTTAATTCATTTTAGCTTTAATTTTCTAGGGTTTAATGGCATAATAATATGTTTGGTTTTATTTCAAATTGATTGAATGCCTTGGATATAATGAATTTGAATGAATTTTCTTTAATTATCAGTTAGGAGTTCGTATATGCAATAGGACCTTCATTTCAACCTATGTATATAGGTGAATTAAATTTTGAAGAACTCTTTAATGTAGTTTTCACAATACGAAGAGTGGCTAGGAGAGAGTAATAGAATCTCCCCTAAGCATATAGAGGGGGTTCATTAATTTGTTATGTATGTAAATAGATATCTTAACAATGACAAGATCCGGTGCTCGTGCACCCATTATAGGAACGACAATTTTAAGTCTTTGGAATACATTGAGATGCATTTTCAAAGGTGGGGTATGTCACCAGACTATAAAATATGGACATTCCACAAAAAAAGAATGTACCATATTGATCAGACGTGAAAAGTGGCGCGTGTCAAAACGCCAATCATTGTTTTCTGTTCACCGCCTCAATACAAAAATCTAAACTTATGACTACACTCAACAGGTGAGTATAGAGGCCAAGTCCGGGTATCAAAAAATCCATTGAGACGAGTTGCTAGAATTTATAGGGTTTAATATTCCTATAATAAAAGTGTAAAAGATGATTATACACAAAAAGGAAAAGATGCACAAAAGGGAAAGATTAATCTAGGCGAGTGTATTTAAACAGATTAACAAAGCGAATAAAACTATAGGCTGCGTCCAATATCCCTCTCCCGAGTTAATTAGTATAAAATGGTTACATGGGTCGGCGAGTTATTAAGACTGCGTCTCGTTTCAACAGTTAATTAAATTAAGAGTTGTCACACCCCTAAATTCGTATAACAATCTAATAAGATTTTGGTGTCAACAAATACCCCAGAAATTACACACGCAAGGTCGTAAGCACCGAGCATACATGATATACCCCATCAAATCTCCTAGGCTTAATAACTAGGGCAATGCACTATAAATAGACCCATAAAACTCCATCACCAAAGCAAAGAAACATGTCAACCCGAAATAGGTTCGATCTGATGCAACCTAGACTAATTTACCTAGAAAGCAAGATAAAAATGCGGTAAAGGAAAGCAGTAAATAAACGCGATAAATCTACACTAGAGAGCACGAAAAGAAAGCACATAAATAACGAAATACAAACTATATTAATGGAGAAGGAAGATGAATAGTTAACTTACAAAGCCAATTGGGTGTTAAACCAAGAAGAAATGAAGAATGAGATCTAAAACCCCCAAACCCTAACATAAACTATCTAAAATCTAATATATCTGAAAATAGAAACCCAAATTGGTTTATATAGTAAGTGGAAAAGAAAATAAAGAAGAAAGAAAAGAAAATGAGGAAAGCAGAAAATATCTAGTCGACCGCGGCCAGGGGGCTGGTCGACCGCGCCTTCTAGTAAAAGCACATTGTCTCTTTTCCATGGCAAAATAAAAAAATGCGGTCGATCGGGACTTTAACCGCAGCCAATTGGTACTCTGTTTCTTGGCCTTTTTTGGTCCATAAAAAGGGGAGGAATGGTCCATTACGGAAATTGCCATAACTTCACCGTACGGACTCTAAACGACGAGACGTTCGCGGCCAGGCGATGCTAACTCAATGAACTACGCATCCGTGGAATAACCATAAGTCGAGAATGAAATGTGAATTGACTAAAATGCCCTTGAAGTAGCATCCGACAGTGGAACTTCTCCGAAATGCAACAGGTCGTCACTTTTAGTGTTCCAATAATTACAAAAGCACAATTAACCCCTGCAAAGCATGTATATTCCAAATCCAAGGTTGTCTGGTTAATGAGCATAAATATAGGCATTAAGGACCATAAAAGTGCTGGAATGCATAAAAATAAAGGGTGGAAATATGCAATATTCGATACGAATCACACCCCCTAACTTAGACATTGCTAGTCCCTAGTAATGAAACAAACAAAACCAGTCCACAGAAGGCAGTACAAGACGTATATATGCATCGAAATATAAATGCCACTTTCGTAGGGAACACGATTGTATTTAGCATATGCAATAAGTCGTTAAACCCCTAGGTTACCCTAGTGGACAAGTGTCGTCTCGTGAGGGTTTTCAGGGATGAAACCCACAAACATCATATGGTTTCCTCAAAATTTGCCCAACCCAACATGCAACAAGCCCAATAATACGAACAAGATTTCAACATGTTATTAGCAAAGTGAATGAATTCACACAAAAGTCCAAATCATTAACATTATAGAATGAACCTCATAGAATTGAAACCTTAAAGTGTGGGAGGGGAGATTTGGCAAAAACTTATATAAACTGGATAAGCGTTAGAGCTAGCATACATTCAATCCTCACGGGCATTACACTCATCAAGTGAATTCACTCGAAATAGGGAGTTAACACATGGAACATGCGGGCATAAAGAGTAAATGTAAATGGAAACTAGGTCGTGCATATGTCACAAATGAAGAATGCTATATGAAAAATAAAAATTTGTAATCTCAATGAAAGATACCACTCATTAAAGGAGGCGAAATGCATTTTCACAGATTATCAAAACTATTTTGACTTTTAAATTAAATGTACCCTAAGATCACATAGGACTTTAATAGGGTTGTAATGTAGGCTAGGCTAGGGTACGAAATCAAAGGAATGTATGTACGGATTCAAAGTGTTCGGAATGAAAAACTTGGAATAATGGGAAGAATGCGGGCAATATAAAAAATGGAAAGAAACTTCCATAAGAGGCATTAGATGTACAAATGGGGAGAGTAATCAAAGCATATTGAACACTATACACAACATATACAACTTTCTCTTTCTTTTCTTTTCTTTTCTTTTCTTTTCTTTTCTTTTCTTTTCTTTTCTTCTTTTTCTCATGTTTTCTTTTTCTTTTTGCTTTCTCTTTTCTTCTCTTTTTCTTTTATTTGTTTTCTTTACTTTTCACACTCTCACATGCCTAAATTGCAACCGCAACACAACAACATCATTCAATCCCAAGTAAAATTCCATACAAAGGTATGGAAGGTAATATGTATGGGCTAAAACTCCAATTTAGAGTTGGTTATGGTATTTGGGGTATGGAGCGAAAGGTTATATTTAGGCTCAAAGGGGTTGATGAGGGGAAACATTTAAGGTAAGGTCAAGGTTAATATGGGTGATATAACAAGGATTGCCTATGATCATTTCATAAAGTTTATGTAATTCTCGAGTAAAAACAAGATATGAAAATCGTGCTCAAGTAACACATTTCAAGATATAAACTTAATTAATGAACCATCAAATGAAAGAATAAAGAGATTACCAACGAATATAACATTTTCAAAGAGGAAATAATAGTGTATACACTCACAAACGACGAAAGTTACAAAGCTTACTTGGTGTAAGTATATATACAATGCAACAAAAGATTACCGAGTTATAAAAATCTTAAACCAAATCAATAGAACAATAAAGTGCATGTGCTCATGGAATTAAAGTTTAATTCATGAAGTTATTCATAATATCAATAAATAAGGACTAAAGTCTAATAACTTCTAAAATCGAGAACATGCATCATTGAGTTGTCTATTGGATCGGGCAATTATTGAAATTTATCATCGAAAACAAAGGCCAAATGCCCAATAAAGAGAAAAAAGAAAGAAAATCTTTTTGAAAATTTTAATTTTTACAAGAAAAGCATACTAAGTAACGAACATGTGAGCAAAAACATGGACTAAATAAAGAAATGGATAGAATATCCCACACCCCCAAACTTAAAACCTGACATTGTCCTCAATGTGAATTAAGAACCAAGTTAAGGAGAGGAAACGAGCAATATTATTCAAAATTGGAGTGATCCCCATAAGAACAATTCCAAAGAATCTACAAAACAAGTTAGTACCGAGAATAGCAAAAACAAATAACAAAAAGTTATCAAATTACAGGAGACTAAATTAAAAGAAAGAAAAACTAAAGAAAGAAATAATAAAAAGCTAACTATATACAACCTACTATTTAGGCTTCATACTTAAGGGTGGCAATTCGGGTTAGTCGTGTCAGTTTCGGGTCGCGTTGATTTTAATTTAAGTATAAGTTTTGGGTACTTTTAAATCTACACAAGCTAATCGTGTCATGTTCGGGTTATTACCATAAACGGGTTATCGTGTCAAAAATTGCCATCCCTACTAACTATACACTAGAAGTCTAAATAGTTGAGGGTCCACTACGAAAACGATTTGACTTTGGAGTGTGACCGTTGTACCCTCACTCTCAATCATGCCTTCCAAAAAATATGAATTCTATTTGAACAACGAAAGGCATGTGTAAGGCCGAAGAAATGAACTATCGCCAATTAAAAGTTTCGGAGGGACGATGGGGGATTTGGATTAAACGGGAGACAAAAACATGTGGGGATCGAGAAAAGAAGAATATCCTCCAAATGATTTTGAAATTGGAATGAGAGGGGGCGCACATGAAGGCAAAGATGCATTCATGGAAGGCGACTCGAGCAAGTATTCCTCATCGGCGAAAAGGTTTAACACATTAAAGTTTGAAACCAATTCATTGGGGACTTGTGATGACCTAAGTTTTATCATTATTGTGTGTGTATACTTGTTTGTTTTTTCTTTCTTCATGTGATTCCATGGATAATGCGAACGTGTATGCTTTTGGTGTGAGTTTGGATAATTTGGATTCATTTCCACATTCTTCATTAGCTGAAAACATTACACTTACACCAAGTGAGTCTAGTTATGAGATTTCACATAATGAGAATGATGAGAGTGATAATGACGAATTGAGTGAAACTAACCGTGCTTATAATAAGTCATTTCATGAATCGCTCAAATTAAAAAAATCAAACATCAATATGCGAAACAAATTCAAAAAGTTTGAAGAGGAAGGTTATTTGTTGAAAGAAAAGAGGGTTTGATTTTAGAACTCGAGAGTGAGTTAAAGTGTGTAAATATTCAAAATTATTCCTTTGAAAGTCAAAAGGAGGAACTCCTTGAAATGAATTATACTTTTGAAGGGGAACAAAAAATATTTGAACTCAAGGAAAAGAGAGTATAAAAAATAACTTATTTCTCTTAACAATGACTTGTCTAACGCTTTAAAAGTAAATCTTGATTTATAGAAACATAAAGAAAAGATCAATAAAAAGCTTTTCGAAAATTCTATGATTTTGAATAGTGTTTTGGATTGGACTATTTTGATCACCGCACTAATTATTCTATGGATTTGGTACGAGAAAATAAAGATGATGTTCAAGAGAATTCTACTCAATCTAACAAAGAAAAAGTGATTTCAAAAGGAAAATATATTGAGGAGAAAGTCTTGTTCTTCAAGAATAAAAATGTGAAAGTTGCTAGGGTTGAGAAAAATCAAAATGTTAATTAACCCAAGTTTGTCCCAAGACCTCAAAAGCAACCATTTGAAAAATATTTTTTTTTAAAAAGGTTCTCAGTTTAGACATCATTTTTGTTTTCATAAGATAAAGAATTTTTCAAAATAAAATAATATAACACTTTGAAACAAGGAACTTGAATTTTTCTTTAAACCCATTTCAAACATATAAGTGTTCATATTGCTACATAAGGGGTCACTTGAGGTCATCTTGTTTTAAACTTCAAAGAGATGAGCAATATTCATATCCTAAATTTTCAAGAAGAATTGATTTTCAAGGAGTGAACAATAAACTTGAAAGTGATTTGAATAAACTTCAAAAGGAAGTAAGTGTTTTGAGAAAAGAAAGTCAAATGAAATCAAAATGGGTGAGTAAAGAGAGCCACATGTGTTTTATGGCTTTTGAGAATTTTGTATCATAATTTCTTCAAATTCAAATGATTGATATTTTTATAGTAGTTTCTCACATCACATGATGGGGGGGAAATCTTGGTTTACTTCTTTTGAGAGTTTTGATGGTGGTTTGGTTACTATGGAGAGCAAAAATGGTGAGAATTTCGAATGAGATCACACTTCACAATACAATTTTTGCTAAAGTACATAAGTATAACCTCATTCGTATAATTCAACTTTGTAAGGATAATGAGTATATGAGTTTTGTCAAGAAAGAATGTTATATTAAGAATGAAGAAAATGGTATTTTAATTAAAGGTGTCAAAAATTCTAAAAATTTCTATGTTTTGGTGAATAAACAAAAGAAGGTTTGTAAAAAGAAGGAAATTAATTTGATTGATCAATGGGTAGAAAGTACAGATTTTCAAATTTTGGAAAGTGTTGAGTCAAATTCTTTTCATTCTAGTTTAGTAAGTGTGGAGAAGATTTCATTTCATGAAGTGATTCCAATGGTTCAACCATGTTCGGATAAGAATGAGAAAATTCAAGTTTTGAAAGAAAATGTGATTGTTGAATCAAGTGTTTTAAATGTAAAATAAAATGACAAAGTTGCCTCTAAAGGTCAATGTTTTGGAAAAAGTCAAAAGGATTTGAAATAACCTTATAAATCCTACATTTTCACATTTTGTCATAAAAAGGGTCATTTGAAAGAGTTTTGCTATAACGCAAAAAAAGTCAACAATTGTCCACAAGAGTCTTTCTAAGATGGTTTATCATGATAATGATTTGTTTGATGACTCTAAAAATGAACTGAAAGAGCTTGTGA
The DNA here is from genome assembly GCA_949130495.1 of Sambucus nigra. Taxonomy (NCBI): domain Eukaryota; kingdom Viridiplantae; phylum Streptophyta; class Magnoliopsida; order Dipsacales; family Adoxaceae; genus Sambucus; species Sambucus nigra. Next base: position 136,502,844 of record OX422218.1, read on the forward strand.
AGAATGTTCATAAGTTGACAATGGAATGCAAAAAGAATTTTATGAAGAAAAATGTTGGAGAGAAATGTTGACTTCATGTCATATGTAAATGAAAATATTATGAGGTATGTGAATTTTGTGAAGAATAATAGTTTAGAAAAGGGAAGTAACTTGAATTTGAAATATCATATTGTGTCAAGGGTTTCTCCCGACTCAAGAATCACATGTCAAGGAATGTTTTGAAAAAGAAAAATGTTTTGAAAGTTGGTTTGTGTGTTTCCACCTCAAAGGGTGAGTCATCTTCGAGTGTTTCCCAACCTCTATTTGATAAGTGAAAGGATATTTCCTACACTTGAATTTCTTATTGTATGTCATATCTGGGATTTTCTCATCTCATATTTCATATCATGTCATGGGTTACGTGTTGGATGTTGATGTTGTTGTCGTTTTTGTTACATATTCCTTGTGTATAAATGCCTTGTATCTTTTTTTCGTATATTTATTTGTATTTCCATTTAAGAAAAATCCAAAATGAGTGTGAGTTGACTTATTTTATGTGAGAGTTTCTTATGATCCATTTATGATTTGTTTCTCTTATACATTGTTATGTTTCTTTTGTTATTTTATTAAAAAATCCAAAAACATATTTGTTTAAATTTTTGATTGGTGTTTATCCATATTATCTTGAATAGTTTTGAGAGCTTATACATTGAGGCATATCTTGTGACATATTGTGGTGATTTTGGTATAGATTTTGATCTTGTTGTTGTTCATACAAGCTTATTAATCTTATACAATGTTTCTTGGATTCCTTGTGTCATTTGTGTTGAGATATTTGATTTTCTTCTACATATGACACCCCGCCTAATTAAATACCGGGTGATCAGTCCTTTATTAAATTAAATCAGAATATCCAATTGGTTCAGAATATGCATCACTGTCGAAAACTTATTATTAACACTAACCACCTAATATTTAAAAACATTAATGTCAAATTTTATCTTTTAATTAACATAAAATCAAATTAACCAATTATTAAACATACACCATTCAAACTAATCACGTATGAAATAAAAATGACTGAAATAATAAGTGTGAGTGGAGTAAACACTTCCAACCTAAATACCAAATACAGTAATCCAATAAAATAGCCCAACACATGAAAGGAGTAAATAAATAATTCCACAATCTCTGACTGTCTAAATAAGAAAAAGGGGCGACATACCCTAACTGAAGTAAATAGCTCAAGATGAAGAAACGAAGTCATGGAGGCGTCTACTACCAAGTCATGTAACTTCCACAGCAGCTACAGCTCGTCAAATGAATGGAACTCCTATACTTGGTGTCCCTGTGGCTGGGCACCTAAAATAATTTGACAAAAGAAAAGAGATTTTCAATAAATGGGTCAGAGCCCTAGTTGAAAATAGTTTAAAAATCAGCAAGTGCTTAAATGAAAACAATAGCACGTTAGCGTTCATGTCAGATTCTCGTACTCTCACTTGAGACACTCACCTCTCATCTAATGTGCACACCTAACGTGTATACTTAACTCATCATAGTGATGCTAGCCCACCTAATTAGTTCGATAATGCACAAACATCACGCCAATACTCTCAAGTGTTTATCCACTTCGCCCGTATCCTGTATTACCATATGTTTAAGGATCGTTATTAACATACACAACCATTATTCTCATAGACATTATTTTCCTCTTTAAGTTAATTTAATAAATATCGTTATTTCCATATCTACTAAACACGTACAGTAGAATAAATAACAGGTATACTTATATATATATATATATATACACACACACACACACACTAATTCTGCACCCTTGGGTTAGGGCCCCTTTGGTGCATTGCATACTCTGCTATCGTGTCTCGGTGCATCACTCGTTGCATGAAGGACTATGGTTCAATCTCTCATGAACCATCAAAATAAACACACATATTGGAGTTGAACATAGTTCCAAGACTATAGGTTACGCACATACCTACGCACCCATATGACCGTCAACACTATCGTTCTCACCGATAGCCCGTTCCTAGGCTCTATGTTCAATGGTACGAATCAAAATACCTCCGAAGGGTCCTCAATATATGATCATCCACAACACAAAACCTCCACTCGATAGCAAGTAGTGTAGGTATGTTATACACGCAATAATTCAATCAATTGGTATACACACAACCAATAATAATCATTAGGTATTTAGGCGACCCAAATCCCTGAATTTATACGTACTATTATTATATCTAATACTCACATTACTCTATCCGTACGATTAATCTCTCTATCGTATATATTCCATAAGGCCCTCTTATTCCAACATATTACCTTAGTAGTTACACAATCATCTCACCACTGGACTATGTAATGAAGTCACTCAAGAATAGCATAGGTCATTCTCTCTCACTCGAATCAACCTTGTATGGTTTTAACTTTTTATGGGCAAAAATTTGAACTTATGAAATCTCGTTATAGGCTGGGAAATTCTCGTTCAAATGAACTAAGGCCCTAAATTTTCATTCGAACGAGGTCGTTCGAACGAACCTACTCTTTGAACTCTCGTTGGATAGGTCATTGGAATTCTCGTTCGAACGAGGTCGTCCGAACAAGAATTCTGCATATCGTCCATGTCCTCTAAAACTGCGCTTTTCCAACTTTTTCATCACCCAAAACTTATCCTGACTCAAATTCAACAATTCTAAACTATACTCCCTAGTAATAGAATACTTTTCAACAAGTTATTAACATTAAATCCTTTAAAATTATGACATGAATTCAGATTAATTCCTCAAATCTTCAAAAAGCCCTAAATTTATATAATCACCATTAGTCACAATTAAAACCAGATTTAAATATGTGATTTCAATGTATAAAATTCAGATTTCTAATCCCCAATATATGGTTATTCAACCACATGCAATACCTATACCACAATCACAAATCAATACCCAATTTCAGTCCCAATTTCATAATTTCATGAATAAATCACCAACTAGTCTAACATGGACATTATATGCTCTAATTTAAGCAAGATAAACACTTTCCTTTTTCATGAAGGTTCGATTTGTCGCTTGAAATTGGTATGAGCTTATTCCTCTCTATCCGATCTACGTTTTGATGGTATTTTTGGTGAAAGAAGATTGGGTTGGTAAGTTCTTTCCTTCTTCCTCCTGGGTTCCCTCTCTATTTTTGTAGAACATAAGCATAACTTCTACAACGTAAGGGATGATATATTAATCTAATTTTCGTCCATTAATAAATCACAATTTTTCAAAAGTCTAAAATATCTCTCCAGGGTGCCGGGTTGGCCTAAAGTTGCCCCAGACTCCAAACTAAACTCCCGAGTAGACTTTTCTGACTATCTCGACCCTTCCGAACACATTGTCTTACTCAAAACGGCCATCAGAATAACCAAAAATAAAATTATATTTTAATTCCTCGTTTAAGTCTCGACACGACTCACATGTGCGTCCCAACTAAGTGTACTGTAACTACCATATTTTTCACTCACGATAATTATAATATATTCATAATCATATATTACTTTACTCACTAAGTGATCTTCATCATAATTATCACCAATAAATACTAATTCTCATCACGCTAGTAATTATTTACTTAAATCCGGATTAATTATAAATAATTTCCCCATTTAAATTAAATAATCCCATAATTAAAATAAAATCTTTCAAAAATACGAGGTATTACACTATATCACATGCTTATTGATTTGATTTTGGACATATGTGTTTTTTTTATAAATTCTCATGTTTATCCATATATTCCATGCTCATGCACATGCTTTGTTATATTTTATCCTGATACTTCTATGTTTTTCATGATATTTATGCTTCACATGTTTCATACGATTTTGAGTTTATTATGCTACTTTGGATGATGGTTGGAGTTTGGTGTTTGAGTTTGGGTGATCATATTCCTTGAGAGTGTTGAATGCATATAGATTCCCATAATTGCATTTTTTGTTTGTTTGAACATAAAAATCCAAAAATCATTTGTTTTGTATATTTTTGGTTAAATCTCATGCTTAACATGTTCATAAATCTATAAGAATGTATAATTTGGAGTTATGTTGCTTAAATGGTTTGTTTTTTACGTAATTATTGAATTTTTTTGTCAGAGTAAATTTTTTAAAAATATCATGATAAACATTGTAATTAAATTATTTGAGAGGGAAAAAATAGACAAAAACATTTATATGTTGGTTGTATCCCAAAGGAGAGGGAGAGTTGTGGGCTTAACATTTACATATTCAATCAAAAAATTGCCTGGTTGAATCTCTTTTTCCTTCCAATGAGATGAACAATACCAAAAAAGTATACTTATATATTAAAACAACCACAACAATGTGACACCCCGCCTAACTAATTTCTGGGTGATCAATCTTTAATTAATTAAATTCAGAATATCAAGTTGGTTCAGATAATTCATCACTGTCGAAAAACTCAAATTTTAATTTAATAAAACTAACCACCTAATATTTCAAAAGGTTGGCGTCAAAATTTTATCTTTTTATTAACCATCAACATCAAAGTGAATATATAAAGCCGTCATCATACACCACAATAGCATAAAGAAAACTAACTGAATATAAATAAGGAACTGGAGTAACACATCCAGTCAAATCCCATACAATAATCCAATGACATGAAATTTAAGTCTAATGAAGAAATAAAACAACTTTAAATCTATAAATGTGAATAGGAGGGACGACATGTCCAACTAAAATATAAGATTGATAGATAAGGAGCAATAGACTTAGAAATATGTACTAGCAACATCCTATAACTTCCACAGCAACTACAGCTCGGCAAATAAAGGGAAACTTACAAGTCTGGTGTCCCAGTGGCTGAGCACCTAAAATAATAGAACAAGAGAAGAGATTTGCAGAAAAACGGGTCAGAGCCCGAGTAGAAAACAGTTTAATTATAGCAAGTGCTTAAATTGATTTAATTAGAACATATATTATCCATGTTATCTCAACGTACTCACTTGAGATGTTCACCTCTCATCTAATGTGCACACCTAGCGATTCTAACTACTCATACTAGTCTCGTCACTCTACCTGACTTTATGTAGGATAATTACTATGCCTGATACAATAACTTATAACCCGCAACCAATATATTATTATTATTTAGGAATAGGTTTAAGGATGTTATAACTCATTATATTCCCAACTGGTGACCCAATAAGTATATACTTTAATAAAGTTTCCAACAAGAAACAAAGAATAGAACTTAGTATACATATATAAAATCTCACTATGTATACATACAAACATATCTATACAACACCCATGGTTAATAAACCCCTGGTGCTAGGCATACTCGGCTATATAGTCCCATTGCAATGCTCACGCATAAAGGACAACAAGTTTGATCTCTCAAGAACCAATGAAACATATACACATATTGGAGGTGAACATAGTCCCAAGTCGACGGGCTACATACATACCTACGCACCCATACGACCGTCATCACTATCATTCTCACAGATAGTCCATACCTAGGTTCCATGCTCTAGTGGTACGACTCAAAATCCCCCAAAGGCACACAAGATATGGTCGTCCACTACATGTTAACCCCCGTTCGATAGCCAGTAGCTAGGTATGTCATACACATGATATTCCAAGTAAAAATCATGCACATAACTTATATACACTAATAGGTAATCACATAACCCAAATACTAAAATCCGTGAGTACTATTAACACCATTACTCTCCTCGATACCCGTATATATATAGCCTCCCTAGAACTTACACCCCCTCCTAGGTTTCCACACAAATTCAATACCCCAAGAACCATTCCCCTAAATCCTTAACACTTTGGAAATTTATTCCACCCATTACTCACGAAGGTTAATAAACTTATATAGATAACCCTAGGAAGATTTCCAACCCAAACAAACCCTAAAAACCCATTCTGGAATTTTGTTAGAAGTTCCAGGATTCTCGTTCGAACGAAGTCGTTCGAACGAATTTCCCACTTCGAACTAAATCAGCAACTCATTAGAAAGGTCATTGGAAATATCGTTAGAAGTCTCATTAGAACGAGGTCGTTCGAACGACCTGGGCAGGTCTTCTAACGAAAATTCCGAATAGACCCAGTTCTTCCCCAACTTCGATTTTTCTCAACTTTTAATCCTCAAAAACATATGAATACTCATCCTAATCCAAATCAAATGTTCCTACACTAATCCCAATCACCTTAAGACACTTTTTAACATGAATTAAAGGTCAAATCCTTATAAAATCAATCGTAATTGAGCAATCTCTTAAACTTCCAATAATTCTCTTAAATATGGACCCAGAATTTTAATTGCCCAAAACTCTAATTATAATTCATGAATAAGACATAAGATTTCCATATTTTATTAGTCTAATCAAGGGAAATACCTCTACATGCATACCCATCTCCAATTCATAAGTTTTCTTCATCATTTAGTCTAATTAAACCCAAGTTTTCATTCTTCCAAATTTATATCATCAAACCTAAATTAACAAGAACAATATATGCTAAAAAAAAGAGCAAGATAAACACTTACCTTGAAATGAACTTCTGATTCTCGGACTAAAATTGGTATGGGGACGATCCTCTTGACCCGATCTATGCGCCGGTGTAATTTTTGGAGTGTAAGCTTGAGTTCTTGGCTTAGGGCCCCATGGAGTCTTCTTCTTCCTTGGGTCTCTCTCTCTCTCTTTTCTCTCTTTCTCACGTAAGTTGAAACTTACAGACCACTAACCCTCAATGCTTTTAATTTAACTCAATTTTTCTCCATTTAATTACCCAAAAATTCCAAAAGGCCAAAATACCCCTATGGGGTGTCGTTTTGGGCTAAAATGTCCCGGACTCCAATTTAAAAACTCGAGTAGTGTTTTCTTACTATTTCGACCCTTCCGAACACTCTAGCGCACTCAAAATAGTCATCCGAGTTATATAAAAATAATTTACCTTTCAAACGCCCAAATACATACTAGTGACGCGACTGATACGCGTCCCAAATATTTATTACATAACTGCCGTGTATCTCATCCCTGACCATAATATTATTTCAATAACTACTAACTCTCATCACGCTAGTAATTATTATCATAAAATTGGATTAATTACAATTTAAATTTTCTCCCTTTAATTTAATTAATCCCCACTTTCCATAATTTCATAAAAATAAATATGCGTAAAAATACGGGGTATAACATACTTCCCCCTAATAACAGAATTTCATCCCAAAATTCAGAAATTAAGGCTTACCTCGGAAAAATAGATCTAGATACTTCACAATACTCAAAGCGGACTTTCGGGTAAGGCGAATTTATATAGTCCCCCACCTCATAATAAGCTTATTTAACACTCTCTATACTAACAGTTATAGAGTCACACCTTAATAACGGCACTTATCATTGTGCTCCAATCCGTGCTATTCGCATAAGACGAGCCTACACATCTTTGGCCCCCATTGTCTCAATATTATTGGGAGTCCGCACCTCACTACGTAACAATTACTCGAATTTATCTAATCACAAATCTCCCTTTTTGAGAGAAACCATACGAACATTTGATCACTCTTACTAGTTCTTCGAATCTCGATTTTCGGCGACGCGACTCTTATGACATTCGCAAGTCACCTAAAATAGTCGTGGCAATTCCACCCAAGTCATCAGACTATAACTCGGCCGATCAAAAATCCTTATTATCCACTCACCTCTAAACAACCAAAGGGAGAATAGTTATATTTTTTTTCCACATAAAATTTCAGTAAGCAGTTTGTCCACAATAAACAGGTACGAGTGCTTCCACTGAACTCTTACTGTACTAAACGTCACTTGCTAGATACATCCGTTGTTGAAATGAAATGATCACCATGCATTCAAAATTACTTCCACATGGTTCCACTAATCTTTAATCACCTCGCCTACTCCCCGGATAAGGGTAATACAACCTACTCAAAACGAAACGTTATCCCCATTGCTTCCCGAAACTCTGGTTTGAAGGTGGGGTTCAATGATCCCATTCTAATTCAGAAAAATACTAGGAAGAAACTCTTACCAGCGCGATTCTTATTTCCAAAGAAAGATTGGGGCACACTGTCTAATAGTGTATACCCCCAAAAGAATAATAATCACTTTGTTTTAGGTCAACTTGTTCCACACATTCTATGGAACTCATGACCTTACCTTAAAGTTGGCACCCCATCCAAGGAATTTCACGCAATTTCTTTCTTCTATTTTAGGAATCGTAGATTTGCTATAATATTCTATGGCTGATCGTCTCGTTCCAATTGATTTCTATCTATGAGTGGTGTCCACGGAGACTACTCACTATGTCCCGCTCAACATCGATTTATACTTGTAATGACTCACATTAAGTGACACTTAATACTCCCCTTCTTTACTTAGCGTATACTGAAAGCTCTGACCCATGCACTTTTCTCCACGATGTGCACTGCTGAACCTTTATACCTTACTATCATCATCATTCAACCTACGCACAAGTCGCTTTCCACCCTTGACTAGGTCCAGCTCCGCTCCGAGTGTTTTTTATAATAGTTAAGATTTATCCTTCTCAACGAATACCCTTAAATGGCTTCCCATAGCCTTACAACTGAATTTTCGTTTGCTACTCTGATCATACATGTATATATGGATTATCGGCCTTCGCACCACACTTAATCCACTCTACCAGTTCCACTTTGTTACATCGTTCTCACAAACATATATTCCACGCGTCTATCCCCCACGTCTCTTCAACTCAAACGATTAAACTAACATCTAACCAGGATGCCCACACACCCTATAAATCGTGCATACTTGTGTAAGCATCACTTACACTTCACACATAACACCCAATTCTCTGTTTCCCTTGTGACACAATGTGGTTACACCACTTGGGTACTCTCAAACCTCTTTATCATCATTCCACCCTTCGATTGGGTGATAAAACAAAACTTTCATTGTTTCCTTACCACACAACTGACTCTACTGGCCTTAAATCGTCACTCAACTTTAACTTACAATCAATATTACCTACTCCTATGACAACTGAGGTACTAGACTCATAGACTAATGACCAAACATCTTTTTACTTTCAACCTTACGTTAAGTTTCATGCGTGGGATGTCTCGCAAGGCTTAATCCAAATAAGGACCCCCCCCCCCCCGATACACTACTACCTAGCATAGTCGGTTATCGAATCCGTTGGGTCCTCCATCCATAACCTATACTCTTTTATTCCGTCTTTTGACAGAAAAAACTTACATCTCCTTCCGCAATTTGTACTAAAACAAATCATTATTACCAAATGCACTAATGTTTAGTATTGGTGGTAATCACATTCCATAAACCTCATACATATACAATCGGGACTCTCTGAATCCAATTCCCAAGCATATGAATATAAGTCTTAACTTTCACATTCTAAAGGATAAATATAACAATGCGCTCCTCCTACCACTAAGTACTGAGCGTTACATATAATAATGAGTGAAATCTTTCCGCCCAACGGTAAACCCAATACACACTGAATCATAATAACAAAGTCCCTAAACACCTTGGGATTAAACATTTTTGTACCACTATACCCTTCAAAGTCACTATAATATATATAAAATGAGTGCGAGCCTGACCCTCTCTCAGGTGAGGTATTATCAAAACAAAATATGTTGCACTAGGATAGCAACCCACCCCGATAGCTTTACAATCACTGCTTACTAATGTTTTAACCATTTTTTTTATAAAACCATAATCAGTACAATAATATACTCGCATATCACATCACTAAAATGAGTAATCTCAATAAATTATATAACACAGACAATGCACCCATTTATCTTTCGCGGATATCACTGAAGACAACCGCGCTATACCAGGTAAAACATACACATAATAATAACGCTATAGATATACACACTAAATTCTTCTCACATGCGAATCTAGTAATAAACAAAAATGTAGTGACTCACTCGTGTCACATAAAACACGCTTCATCCTCTGAGGATAAAACTCATACTTCTACTTTGCCAATCGCCTTGGCTACTTAATGATCTTTCGGACATAACGCGTCTGTCTGAACCAAATCAAAAATTACATTAACCATTTCCCTTGTAAAGACCATACCCTTGCCCTTTTTCTCACTTCGAATTTTTTTTTTTACTCGTGTGGTTTTACTCTTCACAAAATTCTCCAACACATAACCCACTTATCTCCTGTCATACTGACCCTATTAGGGTTGTCCTTCTCTCGGACTTAAATAGTCTCGATCCTAATGGATACCCCCGCCATTCCCTTATCTTTATTGGCCCTAAGGAACGTGCTACTGGCTTCAATAAACCCTTACTGAATTCACCATCGCTTGGTAAGAATTCAGCTATCCGACTCATTTAAATGATCCCCCTAATGGGTATCCCCCTTGCGGTGTTTTACTAATTAATTTTCATCTAGACTGACTCTCCAATAAATCTTTCGATTACTTTAGCTCCATTCATAAGAGCGTTAACATCTCTATTGACAATGCGTGACATTGTCACCATATGGATCAACTGTCCAACATAATTCTCTTTAAGTGTTGTCAATCTTTCCTTATGAGTTGATTTCCCACTTGAAATCTTCTCTACCATTAGTATCCACTCCCGCTGATACAAGATTTGCTAAAAGTCTAAATCCATTTACAAATGGACCCCTATCTGGCCCTTCCGTAATGGGTTCAGAACAACGTTTATATCATATTATGAACAACTGATGAAAGAACGTGCGGTTAAACTGTACCTAAGGTCCTTTCATTGACGCAACATTTCACTACTAACCGTGGTGATTGACTCCCACTATTGTAACTTTGCTCCGCTGAGTTAAGAAAATTTTTACCCCAAATTTTCATTTCTAGTTAACCACACTCCTACATATGCCCAAGCCTTTTGAATATATTACCTTCGTTGGGTAACACACATAATTCCCTTATTTCTAGAATTTCTACTGATGACTCTCCTCAATTTTTCCATTTGACCCTCTCCCAAGCGTACTATGTTGGATGAGTCTGATTCGGCTTCTCTTTTGATTATAGCAACATTTGGAAATCGTAGGCGGTGCCTTATCCGTATTTATAGTCATGGCCTCTCATGTCATAATAGGGGTGACCTCAACTACGATCATCATCCTCGAATATACTTTACAACCTTAACTAAGCCCTGCCTCCTAATGTCCGCCTAACGGCCCTCGTCGAACATCCTTCATCTCTCGGCACACGCACACATCCGAACGCAAATAGAATTCACTAATATACATACGTTATAGCAGGAGAAGGGAATCTCACCATAGAAATCGACAATCCTAAACATAGGGCTCTATATCAAACAAAGCAACACTGTCGCACAGATCCTAAAGGAAACTAGAACCTGATGCTCTGATACCACCTGTGACACCCCGCCTAACTAATTTCCGGGTGATCAGTCCTTAATTAATTAAATTCAGAATATCAAGTTGGTTCAGATAATGCATCAATGTCGAAAAACTCAAATTTTAATTTAATAAAAATAACCACCTAATATTTAAAAAGGTTGGTGTCAAAATTTTATCTTGTTATTAACCATCAACATCAAAGTGAATATATAAATCCATCATCATATATCACAATAGCATAAAGAAAACTAACTGAATACAAATAAGGAACTAGAGTAACACATCCAGTCAAATCCCATATAATAATCCAGTGACATGAAATTGAAGTCTAATGAAGAAATAAAACAACTCTAAATATCTGAATGTGAATAGGAGGGATGACATGTCCAACTGAAATATAAGACTGATAGATAAGGAACAATAGACTTAGAAACGTCTACTAGCAACATCTTGTAGCTTCCACAACAGCTACAACTCGACAAATGAATGGAAACTTCCAAGTCTGGTGTCCCTGTGGCTGAGCACCTAAAATAATAGAACAAGAGAAAAGATTGGCAAAAAACGGGTCAGAGTCCGAGTAGAAAACAGTTTAATTATAACAAGTGCTTAAATTTATTTAATTAGCACATATATTATCCATGTTATCTTAACGTACTCACTTGAGATGTTCACCTCTCATCTAATGTGCACACCTAGCGAGTCTAACTACCCATACTAGTCTCGTCACTCTACCTGACTTTATGTAGGATAATTGCTATGCCTGATACAATAACTAATAACCCTCAACTAATATATTATTATTATTTAGGAATAGGTTTAAGGATGTTATAACTCATTATATTATTATTCTATTCCCAACTGGTGACCGAATAAGTATATACTTTAATAAAGTATCCAACAAGAAACAAAGAATGGAACTTAGTATACATATATAAAATCTCACTATGTATACTGATTGAGTGCGAAAAGTAGCGCGTGTAAAGACGCTAATCGTTGTTTTCGTTTTGCCAACTCAATACAAAAACCTAAGTTACTACTACACTTGCGAGGCAAGCACAGCGGTAAGTCGGGTATCGAAAATCCACAGAGACGAGATGTTAGAATTTAAGTGATTTAATACTCCGAAATAAAAGTGTAAAAGATGATTACAAACTAAAAGGAAAATTAATCTAGGCAAGGGAAAATAAAGCTATATTAAGAAAGTGAGTAAAAACTATAGGTTGCGTTGAATATCCCTCACCCGAGCTAATTAGTATAAAATGGTTACATGGGTCGACGAGTTATTACAAGTGCGTCTCGTTTCGACAGTTAATTAAATCAAGGGTTGTTACGCCCTAAATAATCATAAAAGCCTAATAAGATTTTGGCGTCAACAAATATCCCGGAAATTACGCACGAAAGGTCGTAAGCACGGGACATACATGATATGCCCCGTCAAATCTCCTAGGCGTAATAATTAGGACAACGCACCCGAAATAGACCCGTAAACTCCATCACCAAAGCAAAGCAACGCGTCAACTCGAGTGAGTTCAATTCAAACACAACCTAATTTAAATTACCTAGAAAGCATGTTAAAAACGCGATAAATGGAAAGCAGTAAATAAACGCGGTAAATCTATACTAGAAAGCGTGTAAATCAAAGCATGTAAATAAAGCAAGAAAACCTAAATTAGAAAGCTTGTAAATTAACTAGAAAGCAAGAAATGAAGAAATACAAACTATATTAATGGAGAGGATGATGAATAGTCAACATTCAAGCCCAAAAGTGTGTCAATCCAAGAGGAAATGAAGAAGAACCAAGCAAATCACCCAAACCCTAAGCTAAACTAACCTAAAATCGTGTATCTACTTCTATCCCTTCTTATTACAACAAAAATTGTATTTATAGTAAGTTGGATTAAAAGAAAAGAAGAAAGAAAAGAAATGAAAATATCTGCTGAAAAACAGGGGATCGATCGATCGACCCCTTTGGTCGATCGATCGATCAAGGCCAAAAATCGACAATTTAGAATGGTCGATCGATCGACCAAAGGGGTCGATCGATCGATAAAGCAGGTCTTGGCCAGGCAGCAGCACACTGCATTCTTCCCTTCTTCTTCTCTTTTCCTCTTTTGCTTTCCTTATTTTTCCTCCGCTGAAATTGCCGTAACTTCTTCGTTATGAATTGGAATCGCGCACCGTTCACGGCCACGCGAAGCTAGCGAGGAGGGATACAACTTCCGTGAGCTGTCAGGCCAGGTACCCAAGCTGTGAAAAGACTAAAACGCCCTTGAACGTGCGATTTCGTACGGAACTTCACCGGAATGCGTCCGAACTTCATACTTAGTACCTAAATACCTACAAAAGCCCAATTATACCTCATATAGCATGTTAACAATATGAACTGAGGTTGTCTGGTTAACGGGCTTAAATATAGAGATTAATGCACCCGAGGGGGCTAAAATGCGTAGGTTTGGAGGATGAAATACGCGATATTTGCGTATTATCACACCCCCTAACTTACACATTGCTAGTCCCTAGCAATGAAATAGGATGCAACAAGAACTACAAGCAAACCAAAAGCAGGAGATAGTACAAAAGTATGGTATAAAAGCATAAGGCCACTTTCGCGGGCGATTCGATTGCATTTAGCGTATGCAATAAGCCGTTAAACCCCTAGGTCACCCTAGTGGACGAGTGTCGTCTCGTGAGGGTTTTCAGAGATGGTACCCACAAACATCACATGGTTTCCTCAAAATATGCCCAAACCAACGTGCGACAAGCCCAACAATGGCGAAAAGGATTTCATACGCATTATTAGCAAAATGAATGAATTCACACAAAAATCTGAATCATTAACATAATAGAATGCACCTCATAGAATTAAAACCTTAAAATGTGGGTGGGGAGCGAGCACATGCAAAGTGTGATTTGGCAAAAACTTATATAAACCGGATAAACATTAAAGCAAGCATACATTCAATCCTCACGGGCATTACGCTCAACAAATGAAATCACTCGGAATGGAAGGTAATACACGGGACATGCGGGCATAAAGAGTAAATGTAAATGGAAACTAGGCCGCACACATGTCACAAAAGAAGAACGCTATGTATAAACTGAAAAACTGTAATCTCAATGAAAGGATACCACTCACTAAAAGAGGCGAAATGCATTTTCACAGATTATCAAAACTATTATGACTTTTAAATTAAATGCACCCTAAGATCACATAGGACTTTATAGGGTTGTAATGTAGGTTTGGGGTTAAGGTACGAAATGAAAGGTATATGTACGGATTCAAAGTGTTCGGAGATGAAAACTTGGAATAATGGGAAGGATGCGGGCAATATCAAAAATGGAAAGTAGTTTCCAAACAAGCATTAAATGTATCATCGGGGAGAGGAATCAAAGCTTATTGAACACTATACAACATATACAAACTTTTCTTTCCTTTTCTTTTCTTCTTTTTCTCATTTTCTCTTTTGTTTTCTTTTGCTTTTTGCTTTCTCTTTTTCTTCACTTTTTTCACTACTTTCTTTTCTTTACTTATCAAACTCTCATATGCCTAAATTGCAACCGACATCATAACAACAACATTCAATCCCAATTAACATTCCAAATAAAGGTGTGGAAGGTGTATATATGGGCTAAAACTTCAATTTAGAGTTGGTTATGGGAATGGGATATGAAATGAAAGGCTATATTTAGGCTCAAAAGGGTTAACGAGGGTAAACATATAAGGGTGAGGTCAAGGCTAATATGGGTGATATAACAAAGAATGCCTATGATCATTTCACAAAGTTTACGCAATTCTCGAGTCAAAATAATATATGAAAATCATAATCAAGTAACACATTTCAAGTATGAACTCAATTAATGAACGGTCAAATGAAAGAATAGTGAGATTACCAACGAATTCAACGTTTTCAAAGAGGAAAGAATAGTGTATAACACTCACAAACGACGAAAGGTACAAAGCTTACTCGGTGTAAGTATATACAATGCAACAAAAGATTACCGAGTTATAAAAATCTTAAACCAAATCAATAAAACCATAAAAGTGCATGTGCTCATGGGATTAAAGTTCAATTCATGAAGTTATTCATAATATCAATAAGTGAGACTAAAGTCTAATAACTTCTAAAATCAAGAACATGCATCATTGGGTTGTCTATTGGATCGGACAATTATTGAAATTTATCATCGGAAACAAAGGCAAAATGCCCAAAAAAGGAGAAAAAATAAAGAAAATCTTTTTGAAATGTTTGAATTTTTCTAAGAAAAGCATACTAAGTAACTAACATGTGGGCAAAAACATGGACTAAAATAAGAAATGGATAGAATATCCCACACCCCCTAACTTAAAACTTGACATTGTCCTCAATGTAAATTAAGAACCAAGTCAAAGAGAGGAAAAGAGTGATATTACCCAAAATTGGAGCGATCCCCATAAGAACAAGTCCAAAGAATCTACAAAACAAGTTATACCGAGCATAGCAAAAACAAATAATAAAAAGTTAACTAATTACATTAGACTAAATTAAAAAGGAAGGAAAAAAATAAAAATAAAAAATAAAAAGCTAACTATATACAACCTACTATTTAGACTTCACACTAACTGTACACTAGAAGTCTAAATAGCTGAGGGTCCACCATAAGAACGATTTGACTTTGGAGGATAACCGGTGTACCCTCACATACAAGCATGCCTTTCGAAAAATATGAATTCCGTTTTAACAACGGAAGGCATGTGTAAGGCGGAAGAAAAGAACCATCGCCAATTAAAAGTTTTGGAGGGACGATGGGGGGTTTGGATTGCACGGGTGACAAAAACAAGTGGGGACCGAGAAAAGCCGAATATCCTCCCAAGGATTTTGAAGTTGGAATGGGAGGCGACGCACACAAAGGCAAAGATGCGATCGTGGAGGGCGACTCGAGCAAGTACTCCTCATCGGCGATAGGGTTTAAAACATTAAAGTTCAAAACCGAATCATCGGGTACTTGTTCCGGTGGGGTAATAGAGAATGAAAACGGGGATGAAAGAAATTCAAACTCACGAGATGAATCATCATCGCATGAAGTTGGAATTTCAAAGGAAATAATATCATTTTCAATGAAATGTTCTTCTTTGGGGGCCAAAGAAGAAATCATTTCATTGCAAATAGATATTACGTCATTTTCATCCTCACTTTCAATATCTATTACGAGATGGGCAAGGTCTAGAATGGATTGTTCCAAAGTAGGTACAAGTACCTCATTTGGTTCAAAACATTCCTCGACTTCAAAAGTCTCGGAAGCAAAATCGTCGTCGGACTCAAATAATAAATCCAACTCATGTTCCCACGAACGATTTTCTTCCCGATAACGAGTTTCAAGTTTCTCATTCTCATACATACGCAAGCCCTCACCGAATGTCATGGGTCGAGGTGCGGATGCATGAAAATGGGAACTTTGAAAGTTGCGATCGGACTTAAACTTAAGCTCATTATTATAGAAATTTTGAAAACTATTCGAATTCGTTTCAAAATTCCTATTATAAGGAGGTAAAGGCCCAAAATCATTGTCATCATCATCAAAATTCCAATAACCTAAGTTTTGACTTTCGTTATACTCGCCCAAAGTCATATTTGAATTTGTTATACTTTGGGATTCTAAGTATTCACCGAAAGTCATAGGTTTGCGAGAATTTTGAGAATTATGACAAGGATTACCGAAAGAATTGGAATAAGACATGCTTACCCAAAAAATGGCTCGAAGTGGCGGATTCCACAAAGTAGGTGCACGCGGGAAAAATTCGAGCGTTTCTAAGTGCTCAAATGTGGAAGTCCTGCAAAATATTAGCAAATAATACAAATAGAAAGAAAATACTATGAAATATTAAATCAAATAAAGTCTAAAATAAACTAGTCCCCGGCAACGGCGCCATTTTGATTGAGTGCGAAAAGTAGCGCGTGTAAAGACGCTAATCGTTGTTTTCGTTTCGCCAACTCAATACAAAAACCTAAGTTACTACTACACTTGCGAGGCAAGCACAGCGGTAAGTCGGGTATCGAAAATCCACAGAGACGAGATGTTAGAATTTAAGTGATTTAATACTCCGAAATAAAAGTGTAAAAGATGATTACAAACTAAAAGGAAAATTAATCTAGGCAAGGGAAAATAAAGCTATATTAAGAAAGTGATTAAAAACTATAGGTTGCGTCGAATATCCCTCACCCGAGCTAATTAGTATAAAATGGTTACATGGGTCGACGAGTTATTACAAGTGCGTCTCGTTTCGACAGTTAATTAAATCAAGGGTTGTTACGCCCTAAATAATCATAAAAGCCTAATAAGATTTTGGCGTCAACAAATATCCCGGAAATTACGCACGAAAGGTCGTAAGCACGGGACATACATGATATGCCCCGTCAAATCTCCTAGGCGTAATAATTAGGACAATGCACCCGAAATAGACCCGTAAACTCCATCACCAAAGCAAAGCAACGCGTCAACTCGAGTGAGTTCAATTCAAACACAACCTAATTTAAATTACCTAGAAAGCATGTTAAAAACGCGATAAATGGAAAGTAGTAAATAAACGCGGTAAATCTATACTAGAAAGCGTGTAAATCAAAGCATGTAAATAAAGCAAGAAAACCTAAATTAGAAAGCTTGTAAATTAACTAGAAAGCAAGAAATGAAGAAATACAAACTATATTAATGGAGAGGATGATGAATAGTCAACATTCAAGCCCAAAAGTGTGTCAATCCAAGAGGAAATGAAGAAGAACCAAGAAAATCACCCAAACCCTAAGCTAAACTAACCTAAAATCGTGTATCTACTGCTATCCCTTCTTATTACAACAAAAATTGTATTTATAGTAAGTTGGATTAAAAGAAAAAAAGAAAGAAAAGAAATGAAAATATCTGCTGAAAAACAGGGGATCGATCGATCGACCCCTTTGGTCGATCGATCGATCAAGGCCAAAAATCGACAATTTAGAATGGTCGATCGATCGACCAAAGGGGTCGATCGATCGATAAAGCAGGTCTTGGCCAGGCAGCAGCACACTGCATTCTTCCCTTCTTCTTCTCTTTTCCTCTTTTGCTTTCCTTATTTTTCCTCCGCTGAAATCGCCGTAACTTCTTCGTTATGAATCGGAATCGCGCACCGTTCGTGGCCACGCGAAGCTAGCGAGGAGGGCTACAACTTCCGTGAGCTGTCAGGCCAGGTACCCAAGCTGTGAAAAGACTAAAATGCCCTTGAACGTGCGATTGCGTACGGAACTTCACCGGAATGCGTCCGAACTTCATACTTAGTACCTAAATACCTACAAAAGCCCAATTATACCTCATATAGCATGTTAACAATATAAACTGAGGTTGTATGGTTAACGGGCTTAAATATAGAGATTAATGCACCCGAGGGGGCTAAAATGTTTAGGTTCGGAGGATGAAATACGCGATATTTGCGTATTATCATATACATACAAACATATCTATACAACACCCATGGTTAAGAAACCCCTAGTGCTAGGCATACTCGGCTATCTAGTCCCATTGCAACGCTCACGCATAAAGGACAACAGGTTTGGTCTCTCAAGAACCAATGAAACATATACACATATTGGAGGCGAACATAGTCCCAAGCCGATGGGCTACGCACCCATATGACCATCATCACTATCATTCTCACAGATAGTCCGTACCTAGGTTCCATGCTCTAGTGGTACGACTCAAAGTCCCCCGAAGGCACACAAGATATGGTCGTCCACAACACGTTAACCCCCATTCGATAGCCAGTAGCTAGGTATGTCATACACATGATATTCCAATAATAAGCATGCACAAAACTTTTATACATTAATAGTTAATCACATAACCCAAATACTAAAATTCGTAAGTACTATTAACGCCATTACTCTCCTCGATACCCGGATATATATTGCCTCCCTAGGACTTACATCCCCTCCTAGGTTTCCACACAAATTCAATACCCTAAGAACCATTCCCCTAAATCCTTAACACTTTGGAAATTTATGCCACCCATTACTCATGACGGTTAATACACTTATATAGATAACCCTAGGAAGATTTCCAACCCAAACAAACCCTAAAAACTCATTCCGGAATTTAGTTAGAAGTTCCAAGATTCTCGTTCGAACGAGTTCGTTCGAACGAAGTTCCCACTTCGAACGAACTCAGCAACTCGTTAAAAGGTCGTTGGAAATATCGTTAGAAGTCTCGTTCGAACGAGGTCGTTCGAACGACTTGGGCAGGTCTTCTAACGAAAATTTCGAACAGACCCAGTTCTTCTCCAACTTCGATTTTCTCAACTTTTAATCCTCAAAAACATATGAATACTCATCCTAATCCAAATCAAATGTTCCTACACTAATCCCAATCACCTTAAGACACTTTTTAACACGAATTAAAGGTCAAATCCTTATAAAATCAATCAAAATTTAGCAGTCTTTTAAACTTCCAATAATTCTCTTAAATATGAACCCAGAATTTTAATTGCCCAAAACTCTTATTATAATTCATGAATAAGACATAAGATTTCCAGATTTTATTAGTCTAATCAAGGGCAAGACCTCTTCATGCATACCCATCTCCAATTCATAAGTTTTGTTCATCATTTAGTCTAATTAAATCCAAGTTTTCATTGTTCCAAATTTATATTATCAAACCTAAATTAACAAGAACAATATATGCTTAAAAAAAGAGAGCAAGATAAACATTTGCCTTGAAATGAACTTCTGATTCTCGGACTAAAATTGGTATGGGGACGATCCTCTTGACCCGATCTACGCGCCGGTGTAATTTTTGGAGTGTAAGCTTGAGTTCTTAGCTTAGGGCCCAATGGAGTCTTCTTCTTCCTTGGGTCTCTCTCTCTTTTCTCTCTTTCTCATGTAAGTTGAAACTGATAGACCACTAACCCTCAATGCTTTTAATACAACTCAATTTTCGTCCATTTAATTACCCAAAAATTTCAAAAGGCCAAAATACCCCTCTGGGGTGTCGTTTTGGGCTAAAATGTCCCGGACTCCAATTTAAAAACCCGAGTAGTATTTTATGACTATTTCGACCCTTCTGAACACTCTGGCGTACTCAAAATAGTCATCCGAGTTATATAAAAATAATTTACCTTTTAAACCCCCAAATACATTCTAGTGACGAGACTGATACGCGTCCCAAATATTTATAACATAACTGTCGTGTATCTCATTCCCGGCCATAATATTATTTCAATAACTACTAACTCCCATCACGCTAGTAATTATTGTCATAAAATCGGATTAATTACAATTTAAATTTTCTCCCTTTAATTTAATTAATCCCCATTTTCCATAATTTCATAAAAATAAATATGCGTAAAAATACGGGGTATTACAAACAATATATGCATTGAAGTTTAAAAAATAGTGTCAGATTTGCCTTGGTTTAATGTTCCACTATATATAGGCCATAATTTTATAAACAATTTGACATATAATGAATGATGTATAATGTATTACAACAAAACCACTTAATATAAATAATTTAATTAAATTTGATTTTACCAAGAAACATACCTTATTGTTGGAGATAATCAGTTGTAGGTAGCTTCCATTACCTTTGTACTTGTTGCAATGAAGTAATGGAGATGGGAAAATTATAATATGGGGAATTATAAACCGCATGAAAAGACAGGATGTGCTTTGCAATATTGACTACTACTATGTATGAGTTTACATTTTTAACTGTCGCCCACAGTTATGTTTACAATATTTACATTGAGAGTAAATGAATCTAATACTTGAAACTTTTGTAAAGACGAAAATATGATGAAATTGAGAGCCCGACTCTTTGGTGACAACAAGGACGTTGTCGACTAATCATTGCATCGTTAGTGTATACTAGATTCAGTGGAATTGATCTAATTCGGAGCTTGGATTTGGAGTCAAACTCGTAGGATTACAAACTGCAGACCAAAATGACGTATAATCTACACAAACACATAAATATATATAACAGAGATCTATATAGAGATATAAATAAAATATATATATACACACATATATACTTAAGTAAAGATCCAAACAAAAACACAAATTTAAATATATAGAAAGAAAATGCAGTGGTTGTTCTTTAGCGAAAGCATATGTATGAAAACCTTAATTGCATTACATGGGAACAAATAATCGAGGCAATAGAAAACTTTATGCATTATAAAATGGAAAAAAAAAAATCGAAAGAAGGACAATAGAAAACTTTAGGCATTATCAAAAAGGAAAAAAATCAAAAGTAGATGCATGAACAGAATTACCATACATGTACGATGATTAAGCTATAAAAATTTCAGTCACGCTCCAATTGTCTTGTCAGTAAGAGATGGAATCAAATAAAATTATCAATCCATGAGATTAAATATATCTAAATGTTTGATTTCAAACAGTAAGTATCATGAGCATTTAAGTAAATACAATAACAAAGGGTGGATTAATTTTGTCATAGATATAGGAATGTGTTCCATATTTTTATTTGGTAGGTAACATTGTGAGTATACATTAGAAACATTTAGGATGTGCCAAAGTGTTAACACGTAAACATCAATAAAATGTATAATAATCTGATATCATGAAACTTAGACAGCTATAAATTGTAAGAACTCAAAAATTAAGGGCCCGTTTGGTTGCGTAAATTATTTAATTTCATAAATTGATCAATTTGAAATGAATAGATTGTCGATATAATAATTTTAAATGGGTTTAAATCTAATTTGTGATGTGTTTGGAAAAGAAAATGGAGTTGTTTACTTTTGATGTGTGTTTGTGTGTGTGTGTGTAGAGAGAGAGAGAGAGAGTAGTATGGTGAGAGGTACTCTATGGGAGTGGTGCATTGAAGATTCATGTTGTAATTATAAATTGTGCAATTTCAAGCTTTTGGTGAAATGAGCTAATTTAAATTTTTGTGAATCAACATGAATTGATTCATTTTTGAATTTGTTCATTCTTGTAACCAAACACTAATAATAAGGCAATTCATGAATGAACTAATTTTAAATGGGCTAATTTATAATTTTGGGGACAACCAAACAGGCCCTAAGTAAATACATATTAAATTAGGGTAAAGGAGGAATACATCGACCTGTAATAGAGATCACTCTCCTCGAGAGCAATTCTGGTAATGAGACTCTTATTAAGATAGTCTTCCAAATGCACCTTGTAATAAGGGCATGGAGAATTAAAATAAATGTCCCCACAATAGAGGAGTCTACTACAGACCACCATGCTATAAACCTTCCCCTCACATATGTATTTTGACTTTGGATACCACATAGATTTACAAAGTGAGCCCACACAAATTCAGCCAATTCTCGATCGCCAATTCGTTGAATAGCCTAATCTACTGGTAAAAAATCTCTAAACATTCTCCATAAGAAAAATGAAACCTTAATAGGGATACATTTATGACAAATAAAGAAATTTGTCCAAGATCTAACGTGAAGTTTTCTAATCATATTTTGAGAGGACTTTGTTGTAAATTCCCCAAAAGCCTCACTAGTCCAAACCATGTTGTCTGGGAAGTCTTTTACCATCAAGATTGAGTTTGAAAATAAGTTAAACCTGTTATGTCTACTATTTATAAATAAGAATTGTACAGAATTATGAACAATTAATATAATGACAGAATTGAAACAGAATTATAGAAATGAAATACTTACTAGAATTTGCAGAAATAATATTAGAATAGAAGAAATAATCCGAGCCCTCTTTAGAACAGTGTCCTTAAGACAAATTTATTCCCTCCACAAGGTGCCAAAGGTAATGAATAATTGTCTCCCAAGATAGAACGGATTTCCAAATTAATTAAGTAGCACAACAATGATTAATTTCTTTGAACACAATTATGTGTTTATACTCAACTAGACCAAAGAGATGATATGCAGGAATGTATGCAGTAGCAATAGAAAAATGATTTATTTTTCTGGAAAAAGTGGCAACATAAATTCGGAATTATGGGAGGGCAAATTTTCAGTAGTCAATTCTGTCAAAAGCCCAAGCCCAAGCCCCGAGCCGAGCCGAGCCGGCCGGATGCGCGCGCGTGTGGACTTTTGACCGAAAGTCAACCCGTGCATAGCTTAGGTCATCTCCCCTTCAAAGAGTTGGGATACCCCCAAGGCATCCAAGCCTTAGTCCATACTTGGGGTGTTATTAACTCATCAAAATTCCACTACTCTTCCAATGTGGGACAAGAGTTAAAACACACACAATTCATTAACTTTCATTGCTTTGTGAGTCACTTTGGAGACATAATTATCATTCATAACTTATTGAAATTGGACATATGAATATACTACGTTAATCTCCTTGCGGAGGTGAACGCGTTCGTATATGGTCCCACAATTTCCGTAGTGTGGGTCCCACCTAAATTTGAGCTCAAAGTTGCTCAAAAATCTGTCCAGATTAACAGCTTTATAATACCCATTTAAGTCCAATTTTCCAACAATCCCCCACATGAATGATATATCGCTATAAATAAAACAAAACAGATGCTGATGCAGATGCAGACACAAGTTGAGTAAAACTGAAGACTTATTGCATCGGGAGAAGTAGCCTAGTGGCCTTGAACTTTCCTTAGTGATATACTATCTGATTTACTTGGTTAATTAGTAGACTTCACGTCCTTGAACCGTCAACCGTTTTTGTAAACCTAGACAACAGTATTCACACAACAATTCTTCAACACAGTTAGTTCTCACGTTTGTGTTCATTTTGACCGTGAACACCACTTGGTTCCGCAAGTATTTTAGAGAATATGCCTTTCATTATTCTCATAGAAGTGGCCCCCTTCTTACTTATGTAGGTGACTTCCATAAAGAGTATTCTGCAATACCCCACTTAGACGTACTAAGATATAGATGTCATTAAAAGCATAACTTATCCTAATTTCGCGACAGATATGCACTGTCTCATCTTTGGAATGGATAGGATGATATATCCTCCAGTGCTTACTGAATACAACGTAGTTCGGTTTTCCCATTGAACCTAGATCTTGGGATCTCGAGTCAGCTAGGTTGGTTTGCCACTATATTGATTCTTATTTATTTATAGGCTTTAGACCCATTCCTCTTGATGATCTTTCAACTTGCTCTCGGTTTAAACCTTTCGTTAGTGGATCCGATATATTATCTTTTGACTTTACATAGTCAATTGAGATAATTCCGTTTGAGAGAAGTTGTCTAACGGTATTGTGTCTACGACGAATATGTCGTGACTTTCCGTTATACATGTGATTTTGTGCCCTTCCAATCGCTGATTGGCTATCACAATGTATACATATTGCGGGCACAGGTTTAGACCAATTTGGAACATCCTCTAAGAAATTTCGAAGCCATTCGGCTTCTTCTCTAGCTTTGTCTAGTGCAATGAATTCAGATTCCATTGTCGATCTAGCAATGCACGTTTGTTTTGAGGATTTCCAAGATACGGCTGCACCTTCGAGGGTAAACACATACCCACTCGTAGACTTAGAGTCTTTTGTATCAGATATCCAATTTGCATCGCAATGTCCTTCAAGAACAGCTGGATATTTTGAGTAATGCAATACATAGTTTTGAGTATATTTTAAATAACCCAAAACTCTCAATATTGCTTTCCAATGATCTCTTCCTGGATTACTCGTAAATCGACTTAGCTTACTTATTGAGTATGCTATGTCCGGTCGCGTACAGTTCATGATATACATTAAACTGCCGATAATACGAGAATATTCTAGTTGAGATATGCTTTCACCATTATTTCTTGCTAGATATAAATTTACATCTACAGGTGTCTTGGTAGGACTAATATCATAATTCTTGAATTTTTCAAGTAATTTCTCAATGTAATGAGATTGAGATAATATAAGTCCATCCGAAGTTCTAGAAATTTTAATTCCTAATATAACATCGGCGATTCCCAAATCTTTCATGTCAAATCTACTACTCAACATTTGTTTTGTAGTTTTGACAATTTTCAAGTTACTACCCATGATAAGCATATCATCAACATAGAGGCATACAATGACATATCCATTATGAATGTATTTAAAGTAAACACATTTATCTCATTCATTAATTTTGAAACCATTTGATAACATTGCATTATCAAATTTTTCATACCATTGCTTAGGTGCTTGTTTTAATCCATAAAGTGATTTAACAAGCTTACATACTTTTCCTTCTTGTCCGGGAGCTTTGAACCCTTCGGGTTGCTCCATATAAATTTCCTCGTCTAGTTCACCATTTAAGAATGCAGTTTTTACATCCATTGATGTATTTCAAGTCCATTAATAGCAGCTATTGCTATTAACATCCGAATGGACGTTATTCTTGTTACCGGTGAATATGTGTCGAAGTAATCCAACCCTGCCTTTTGCCTATAGCCTTTAGCTACAAGTCTAGCTTTATATTTATCAATTGATCCATCGGCCTTCAATTTCTTTTTGAAGATCCATTTATAACCTAACGGTTTTGAACCTGGTGGAAGATCCACTAGTTCCCATGTATGATTTTGTAATATGGATTCAATTTCACTATTAATTGCTTCTTTCCAATTGGAAGCATCGGGTAAGGATATAGCTTCTTTATACGATTGAGGTTCATTTTCTAACAAATATGTTAGAAAATCCAGACCGAAAGAAGTCGAGGCTTTTGCTTTTTTACTACGTCTTGGTTCATCCTCTATTGATTCAATAGGTTGATGAGTACCACTTGTAGTAGCTTGATTTGTCCTTTTAGAAGGACCAGATTCTCGGGTCATGTTATACGGGAATTCATTTTCAAAAAATGAAGCATCCCTCGATTCAATAACCGTATTTACATGAATGTCCGAAATCTCAGATTTACAAACTAGAAATCGATATGCACTGCTATTAGTAGCATAACCGATGAATACACAATCCACGGTTTTTGGCCCTATTCTTACCTTTTTAGGTTTAGGAACCATCACTTTGGCTAAGCACCCCCACACTCGTAAATATTTATAGGAAGGTCTTCGACCTTTTCATAATTCATAAGGTGTCTTGTGAGTCTTTTTGTGAGGTACTTTATTGAGAATGTAATTAGAAGAAAGTAAGGCTTCCCCCCACAAATTTTGTGGAGCTCCTGAACTTAATAACATTGAGTTCATCATTTCTTTCAAAGTACGGTTTTTGCGTTCAGCAACACCATTCGATTGAGGAGAATAAGGAGCGGTTGTTTGATGAATAATCCCATTTTCAGAACAAAATTCCTCAAATGGATATTCATATTCACCTCCTCTATCACTCCTAATAGCCTTTATTATTTTTCTTAATTGATTCTCAACTTCATTCTTATATTGTTTAAATACATTAATTGCCTCATCTTTACTATGTAACAAATATACATAGCAATATTTTGTGCAATCGTCAATAAAAGTAATAAAATACTTTTTCCCACCTCTAGTTTGAACAAATTTCAAATCACAAATATCGGTGTGAATTAAATCTAAAGGTTCAGTTATCCTTTCAATAGAATGGAAAGGTAATCTAGCTAATTTAGATTCCACGCAAATTTCACGTTTATAATTTTTATCAATATTAAATTTTGGCAAAAATTCCAAGTTAATTAATCTACGCAATGTATCAAAATTAACATGTCCCAATCTAGCATGCCAAATATTAGATGACTCAATTAAGTAAGAAGGAGGGAATAAATTTATCTTAAGATTGTTATGTCTACTATTTATAAATAACAATTGTACAGAATTATGAACAATTAATATAATGACAGAATTGAAACAGAATTATAGAAATGAAATACTTACTAGAATTTGCAGAAATAATATTAGAATAGAAGAAATAATCCGAGCCCTGTTTAGAACAGTGTCCTTAAGACAAATTTATTCCCTCCACAAAGTGCCAAAGGTAATGAATAATTGTCTCCCAAGATAGAATGGATTTCCAAATTAATCAAGTAGCACAACAATGATTAATTTCTTCGAACACAATTCTGTGTTTATACTCAACCAGACCAAAGAGATGATATGCAGGAATGTATGCAGTAGCAATAGAAAAAGGATTTATTTTTCTGGAAAAAGTGGCAGCATAAATTCGGAATTATGGGAGGGCAAATTTTCAGTAGTCAATTCTGTAGGGGGAATGTTTAATTTATAGCTTTTGTGTTGACTGTTGGAACAGTCAACCGAAATTAACTGTCAAAAACAGTTAATCAGTTAAACGAAATTAACTGTTGACTGTTGGCAATAACTGCCAACAGTTTATTAATTAATTAATTTCGTAATTAATTAATAATTAAAGCAGCTTTTGTGTTGACTGTTGGAAGAGTCAATCGAAATTAACTGTCAAAAATAGTTAATCAGTTAAACGAAATTAACTGTTGACTGTTGGCAATAACTGCCAACAGTTTATTAATTAATTAATTTCGTAATTAATTAATAATTAAAGCACAGAAAGTTAAATAAATTCGGCCCAAAAATGTAGGAGATTTTTATAAGCCTAAGCCCAAGCCCAAGCCCAAGCCCGAACCGAGCCGAGCCGTCCGGACGCGCGCGCGTGTGGACTTTTGACCGAAAGTCAACCCGTGCATAGCTTAGGTCATCTCCCCTTCAAATATTTGGGATACCCCCAAGGCATCCAAGCCTTAGTCCATACTTGGGGTGTTATTAACTCATCAAAATTCCACTACTCTTCCAATGTGGGACAAGAGTTAAAACACACCCAATTCATTAACTTTCATTGCTTTGTGAGTCACATTGGGGACATAATTATCATTCATAACTTATTGAAATTGGACATATGAATATACTACGTTAATCTCCTTGCGGAGGTGAACGCGTTCGTATATGGTCCCACAATTTCCGTAGTGTGGGTCCCACCTAAATTTGAGCTCAAAGTTGCTCAAAAATCTGTCCAGATTGGCAGCTTTATAATACCCATTTAAGTCCAATTTTCCAACAAAACCTACTTTGAGGCACAAAAGATGCCACTTTGAGCATATCCCACTCTCCTTTGTCATCTAGAACTTGCTTAACATTCACATTATGACTTATTTAGGATGTTGCTAAGGGGATCGCACTAGATCAGTTATCCTAGTTTAGGCTCAAAATTCCATTCCCAAATAACCACCTAATATGCTCTTCAGTTGTACCTATTTGCTTCATCGTTCTCTTCAAGTATTGTATCCTCTATTATTGTGCACCTAATCTAAATGGAATAATCTATAGTATTTTGCTTTCGTGAATTGAGCTCATAGGGACTTTTGTTCCCTAAACTTTCACCAAAGCTTTAAGCTGAAAGTGTTACACAATTCTTCCATAGATTTATAGTTGAGACCTCCTTCATCCAGTATCACACACATCTCACATTAGTTGATCCAATTATGCTTTGACAGCCCCTCATTAGACCCCAAAGAAATTTAGCCATTATTTTTTCAATGATACCAATCAATTTTTAGGGGATTAATGGATGCTAATGTATAAATAAGCATGGATTGAAGCACATGATTTATAAGAATCAATGGCACCCATAGATAGAATTTTGGACTTCCAACTTGCCAATCTCCTCCTTATATTCAGAATCAAGTCTTCAAGCAACACACAAAAGGATGGATTTTAGGCTGAATTTGCAAAATATTTGATATTCTCTTCACTTTAGAGGCAATCATATATTTAGCACAAAATAAAGAAATCTTACTATTTTTTACCACCTGACAAGATATTTTCTCATATCTATCCCATATTGATCTAATCTTTTTAATGGCACTCAAACACACCGATGAGAAAATCATCACACCATGAGAAAAAGCTATGTGTGAAACAAAGGGACAATGCAATGGAGTTTTGAACATTTTAAAAGAAGGGCCCTCACACACCTTGTTCAAGTGTCTACTTAAAGCCTCTACAAAAGTGATGAAAAGCCCAGGGGAGATTGGATATCCTTACCTAAGCCCAGTGGATAACTTGAAAAAGGCACACAACTCTCCATTCACCATGATTGAAGAGTAGTTATTCGACACTAATGTCCATATATAATCCACCCATACCTCATTAAAACCAAAATTTCTCAATATTCCAGTAATAAATACCCAAGAAATTATGTCATGAGCCTTATTCATGTCAAACTTTATCGCCACATTCCTTCCTTCATTCTTGTAGTTTGTAACTAAAAGCATCTCTTGAGTCAAAAGCACATTGTCCGCTATCCATCTACCTTGCACAAAACCACTATGATTTGGGGAAATGACTTTATAAAGCATTTTTTCTAGCCTTGTATAAAGCATCTTCAAATTATTTTATGTAAAAAGTTGCATTGGCTAAGTGCCCTAAATTCAACAAATGTGTTACGAGCCTCTTTTTTAGGAATCAAAATAATACCGATTCTAGTTATCACCTATGGGATTGGAATGCCTACAAAAAAAAACCTTTATTTCTTTTAAGACATCTCCACCAATAACATCCTAAAGAGAAGTAAAGAAATAACCACTGAAACCATCAATGCCTGGAGAACTGTCTCCATTTAAATCCCACGCGTAGTTTAAGAACCCTGATAAACAAATCCTTATCTAAATAACTTATAAGCTTAAGAATGGATGAAAAAAATCCCTCCTCACCATTTCTTAGTGCACTAATTTCATCGTATTCGCATTACTAGTTCTTAATGCATTAGTTTCGCACCATTAAAGATTATTCAAAGTTTCTATTGAGATAGTCTTCTATTTTAAAGATATTTTACAACAGAAGTAATAACATTCTCATTACTTAACTTTCATATTTACAATGGATCTATCTATACACATATCTCAAAATAAATGTGC
The DNA here is from genome assembly GCA_949130495.1 of Sambucus nigra. Classification (NCBI taxonomy): domain Eukaryota; kingdom Viridiplantae; phylum Streptophyta; class Magnoliopsida; order Dipsacales; family Adoxaceae; genus Sambucus; species Sambucus nigra. The sequence continues at coordinate 136,533,031 of OX422218.1, forward strand.
ACACGTCGCATTACATCATTGAAAATCATCAAACTAAAAACCTAATTGATTTAACTATCTAATTAACCCTTAACGGATTGATAATAGCTGAACTAATCACCTAATTGACTTAAAGACTGAAACAATATGCTTATGATACTAAAACAGTCACAACCAGAGTTATGAAATGCCCCGTAACCGAGTTACGAAGTAGTGAAGCAACTAAGCCTACTTGGGAAGATCTAGAAAACACAAATTCATTTCATTAAATTCTTTTCTAAAAGAATAAGGAGAAAATGCAGATCAACACTTTTACCCTCCTCTCCATATAAAATGATTTAACGAGGAGATAAGCATTTAATTGTCATATCTTTTAGTAAAATCAAAGGTATTTACCTTACCATAAGTCGCCAACCACCCGAGGAAACCCCTGATCACGAAACGAAAATAAAGAAAACTTAAGCAATATACAAACCTTATTTACTATCAGATTTTTTTGAAATCCTCAATGTGATTTAATTTAAGTCCTATTTCTTTCTGCAACACCTAATTCTAATATCACTGATCAAGATCACAACCGTAAACATGTGAAAAATATATATTTTCAAAATATATCCAAGAGGATTTAAATTCTTGGTAACATTTTTGTTGGTTCACCATAAGTCCAATCTACGTCTGGAACGGATACTTGTCTTGTATATATGTATCTATTGTTCGGTTATACCAACATATAAGTATGCTTCAAAACTATATGTTAAGTCACCTATTTTATTTTACTAACATCTCACTAAACTTGTAATCAATTGAAAACATTATTATTGTTTTATCCAAAAATAAGCACCAACTAAATATACATTAAATAATTAGAGAAATAAGGTAAAGGTCATGTTCCTTCATATATTGAGATTTTTAGGACAATGCTTTTCAAGTTTATAAATCTAGTCCCTGTGGTACAATAGCATTTATAAATCTAGCCCCTGTGGTACAATAGCCTTTATTTTTTTGGTTAGCGCCAGCGGCACTATTATTCACCATTTTTCATGGCATTTTTAGTACAGGGACTAAATTTATAAAATTATATGGGGTGTCCTATTTTTATACATTTTGAGCATTACGAGGACCTTTTCCCAAAATCCCCATAAATAATTATACGTGCAATATAGCTTAGCACTTTCATATTTAGCATTACCACCGTGAGTATTCCATACGGCCATCCCTCCACAATCCATCCAGATGAATCAAGCCATATTGTAGACCTCATATAGCTCAATTGTATTGATTGGTAAGATTGTGCAACTCAGGCGTTTGGGAAATCTATTCAAATATTATAAAACACACCACACCCATTTACTATTGTTGTGTGATCGGCGTACCCACATAAATAAAACCCATACCTTACATACCTAAATATAGTTGGGATGGTAAATAAATTTTAGTAAATTATTTTTTTCAACATGAGACCTGTTTGGGATAAATTCCAAATTTGAAGTAGTGATAGTTTTCTAAAGTGAAGGACTTTATTACTTTTCAAAAGTTGTAACTCATCACAACAATTCCATTTCGGTGTTTCCTAAACTCATGAAATTAGCAAGGAAGTAGCTCAACATCAGTGGCTTATAAAGTCCATTTTCTGTGTACAAAGCATAGATCTCTTTGTATGTTTCGAGTAGAATTATGTTATGTTTGGTTGGTTAGTAGTGTGCAATGAGAATTGGAACTATTGTTTCTCCCCTACATAATTTTTTTTCTCCCAAACCATTATAAATTATTCGCAAGAAATTGTTGGATATTATGAATGCAAATACAGAAATGGAACTCTTTATATATCTTCAAAAATGTCAACTTCAATACAACAATGTAATATCTGAACAGTCACTATAAAACTTTAAGGCGTGATGTCACTTTCCTAAATACAGTATTTGCCCCACACGAAGAATTTCGGTATACAAACGGGAATCAGCAAATCCGTACTCAAGATACAATGAAGCAATTGCACTGTCTGCAACTTGTATATTTGAAGACAGCCCTTGGATGTATCAGCGAAGAACAGTCAATCAAGTTCTTATTATGTTTATGTGCACAAAACAGAATAAGAGAATTTGTATCTCCTGAAAATTGTAAGAGAGTAATAGCAGGGTCTGGAAATCTGAAACTGGTTTTTGTTATCAATGTAATTTCGTTTTTAGGCAGCCTTTATTTATAGAAAATGAAAGGCTTTGTCTTCAAGAGTCATGACTGTTGAATTAAGTCATTTCCGAACAGGTATGACTGTTAATTACCAACAGTCTTAAGTCCTTTCCGAACAGGTATAATAATACCGAATCGGTTTTGCACGGGTCAACCAAAAAGTGACCGCGCCCGAGCTACCGTGATCCGACCCGGACGAATCCCGGCAACCCGCTACCACTGCGGACACGCGGCATGCGAAGTGCAAAGTGCGCCACTAGCGCCTCTACAGCCCACTACCCCGCACCCGCACGCGCGTGCGCGCGTGTGCGTGTGCGTACGGTGCTTCGCACCGTATTGAGGTCTCTTGAATAGCCTCTTAAATGCTAGATGAATTAACTCTTCATCTTCCATTTGTACTTATTAAGTGTACAAATTCTTAACATTTTTCCAATGTGGGACTCAAAGGTTGCCCACCCCTTTTATAGCTTAGTGGTGACACTTAGCTTTGTACATTTTCCAATGTGGGACACTATCCCCTTTTATATTTGGGTTAGCTTCCCACCTCTTCCTCACACTTCCAATGTGGGACAAGCTCTTAAGGCTTTTACACCCAAAAAACTCTTACTCTCTTATTTTAAAAATCTCCAACATTCCTCCACCATTTTCAAAATAAGTTTTGTAAATCTTTGATTGTCTATAAGACTGTGTATAAGCATTGGTGTCTCACGACTTGAACCAATACCCTGTGAAGGTACGTCAAGGTTAACCATGAAAGTATAGTAGACTTGTATTTGAACTATCAATCTATATTGATTATCCGGATTTGTCTTCACACACAAATCTTTTAATCACTGATTATCCATATAAGCCGACACATGAATTAGGCCTTGTGTCTGTACCTTGATTTCATGAGTGCTTTAGAGTCAAGCCCAATACTCATAGGAAGCGGCACCACTTCCACACTCATATAGGTAGATTATCATAGGTGTCCATGTAATTTAAAACACCATAAATCTATTAAGGTTAAACTCATCCTCTTTCATTATTCATTACATGTTCTAAGCACTTATCCTTAGGATGTTAAATTTTATAGTGCTTACAATCACGTCGTATGATGTCCTTTAATCATTGAACTTGAGACTTGAATAAATCAAGTTTCAAGTTGAGTTTCCATCAAGAGTGATTATCATTAATGGGCTTTAGTCCCATCCCTATTGATGTCTTAGACAGCAGTCCTCTTGCAAGACCTTTTGTAAAAGGATCAGCTAAATTTTGACTTGATTTTACATAATCCACTGTGATTACACTATCTGTAATCATTTGTCTGACATAACTATGTCTCAGGCCAATATGTCTAGACTTTCCATTATACACTTTACTATAAGCTCTGGAAAGTGTAGACTCACTATCACAATGTATAGATATTGGAGGCATTGGTTTTGGCCAAACTGGAATTTCAATCAATGAATTCCTTAACCATTCTGCCTCTTTACTAGTTGCAGCTAATGCTATAAACTCAGCTGCCATAGTAGAGTCAGCTATACAAGTTTGTTTCTTTGATCCCCAAGAAACAGCTCCTCCACCAAGAGTGAAAATCCATCCACTTGTTGAGGAATGATCCTCCCGCTCAGTTATCCAACTGGCATCAGAAAACCCTTCTAATACTGAAGGATATCCACTATAGTATATACCATAGTCCATAGTTCCTTTCAAATATTTTAATATTCTATTGACAGCATGCCAATGCAATAAACTTGGATTACTAGTATATCTACTTATTTTACCAACAGCATAAGCAATATCAGGACGAGTACATGTCATGGCATACATTAAACTACCAATTACTCGTGCATATTCCAATTGTGAAATAGCTCTACCATTATTAGGGATCATCTTTAGATGTGGTTCAAAAGGTGTACTAACAGGTGTGCAATCAAACTGATTAAATTTCTTTAAAATTTTCTCAACATAATGAGATTGAGTGAGAATTATATTTTTATCTTTCCTTATTATTCTCATTCCTAATATGACATCAGCTACACCCATATCTTTCATATCAAATTTAGAAGACAAAAAACTCTTAGTATTATTAATGCTTTCTAAATCAGTACCAAGAATTAACATGTCATCTACATATAAACAAATGATCACACCTTTACCATTAGCAAATTTACTATAAACACACTTATCAGATTCATGAATTTTAAAACCATAAGAAATAATGACTTTATCAAATTTTTCATGCCATTGTTTAGGTGCTTGTTTTAGGCCATATAAGGACTTAATAAGTTTACATACTTTATTTTCTTGTCCAGGCATAAAAACCCCTTCAGGTTGTTCCATGTAAATTTCTTCTTCTAAGTCACCATTTAAAAAGGCAGTTTTCACATCCATTTGATGAATCTCAAAATTATATATAGATGCTAATGCAATTAAAATTCTAATAGTGGCGGTTCTAGCAACAGGTGCATAGGTATCAAAATAATCAATTCCTTCTTTTTGTGTAAAACCTTTAGCAACCAATCTAGCCTTGAATTTATCAATTGTTCCATCTATTTTCATTTTCTTTTTAAAAATTCATCTACACTTAATGGGTTTAGATCCTGGAGGTAAGTCTACTAATTTCCAAGTTTTATTTCCCAAAATTGAATCCATTTCATCATTTATAGCTTCTTTCCAAAATGCTGAATCTACAGACTTAATTGCCTCATTATAAGTTTGTGGGTCTGTTTCAACGCTAAGAGTCAAAGCATATTGATTACAAGATATATCTCTAGTTCCTTCAACAAGATAGACTACAAAGTCGGGACCAAAGCTTTTTTCTTTCCTAGGTCTTTTACTTTTTCTAATCTCTTCTTGTTCTACTGGTGGAGTTACAGGTAACTGTGAAGGAGTGCTTACTTCTTTTTCATTATTAATTCTAGGAATAGAAGAAAACCTTTGTTCATAAAAAATTGCATCTCTCGATTCAATTATTGTATTTACCTCAACAGAATCATTAGGTTCACTAACCAAAAATCTATAGGCTTTACTATGTTGTGCATAACCTATGAAAATACATTTAACACCTTTGCTTCCTAATTTCTTTCTCTTAGTTTCAGGTAGTCTTACAATAGCTCTACAACCCCAAACTTTAAGATAACCTAAATTAGGTTTTCTATTCTTCCATAATTCGTAAGGAGTTTTCTTATTATCCTTAACATGTATTCTATTCAGAATATGACATGCAGTTAAAAGTGCTTCTCCCCAAAACCCTTTACTTAAACCAGAATAAGAAAGCATAGCATTAACCATTTCAGTTAGTGTCCTATTTTTTCTTTCTGCTACTCCATTTTGTTGTGGTGTATAAGGTGCAGTAACTTCATGTATAATTCCCATATCTTCACAAAATTGAGGAAAGTGATATTCACCACCTCTATCAGATCTAAGACATTTTATTTTAGAATCACATTGATTTTCAACTTCATTTTTATATGTCTTAAATCTATTGAGCACATCATCCTTAGAGTTTAAAAGATATACGTAACAATATTTTGAAAAGTCATCAATAAATGTAGCAAAATATTTACTACCACCTCTAGTAGGCGTTCCATGCAAATCACAAACATCACTATGTACTAATTGCAACAAAGATGTAGTTTTTTCTATTTTAGGAAAAGGCAATCTTGTTATTTTTGTTTGCATGCATATTTTACACTTTTCATTCATATCATTCTCATATTTAGGAATTAAATTTAAATTAACCATGAAATGCATTTTCTTTGTATTAACATGTCCTAAACGACTATGCCATAATGAAAGACAATCAACGATATAAGCAGAAGAATTCTTTTCATTGATATTGAGCTTAAACATGCCCTCATACAAATATCCTTTGCCTACAAAGGTACCATTCTTAGTCAGAATAAATTTGTCTGACTCAAATACAAGCTTAAAGCCAAATTTGTTAAGAAAACTTCCAGAAACTAAATTTTTCCTAACATCAGGAACATGAAAAACATTGGTGAGACTAAGGATTTTCCCGGAAGTGAATTCGAGATCCACTGTCCCTTTGCCTTTAACCGTAGCTGTAGATGAATTTCCCATATAGAGAACATCTCCTTCCACTGTTTCATAGGCAGAGAACAAGTTCTTGTCCTTACAAACATACCTTGTGGCACCAGAATCAACCCACCAAGAGTTGTCTTCTCCAAGCATATTAGCCTCGGATATCATAGCAGCAAATTTTTGCTTTGTGTCTGATGTCCCTCCTTTTTCCTTTAGTTTCTTGAACTCACGACAATCCTTCTTGAAGTGACCTGGTTTGTTGCAATGAAAACAATTTCCTTTCTTCTTTTTGTTTGCTTTAGAATTATTTGAAAAATTCTGCCGCTTGTTATTTTTTCCATGATTGCCATATTTTTGCTCCTTTCCTTCCTCCACCACATGGACCTTAGAAACAGAATTTTCTTGTTCCTCTTTACCATCTAGAATTCGAGACTCTTGTTCAATTCTTAAATGAGTCTCTAATTCTTCAAGTGAAAGATCCTCCTTTTTGTGTTTGAGTTCTTTCTTATAGTCTTTCCAAGAAGGAGGAAGTTTTTCAATTATGGCAGCAATGATTACATTATCATCCATATTTAATTTTTCAGTTTGCAATGATTTATGATGCGTTGGATGTCATGAAATTGTTCTAGCACAGGCCTATTATCATGCATTTTAAAGCTTAGAAACTGACCGATAAGGAACTTCTTACTTGTAGCGTCTTCCGTTAGATATTTGGTCTCCAATGTTTCCCATAAAGTTTTTGCAGTCCCAACATTTTGGTACAAGTCGAACAAATTATCAGCAAGTGCATTGAGAATGTGACCACGACACAAGTAATCATCGGTCTCCCATTTTGTGCGTTGCCTAGTCTGTTCCACGGTTTCATCTTCATCTTCATTTGGTTTCGGTTGTGACAAGACATATACAATCTTCAATGTGGTTAGAAGAAAGTGAACCTTTTTCTGCCAACGCAGAAAATTACCACCATCAAAACGGTCCAACTTGACAAAGCTTTCTGTTATTTGTCGAAGTGATTTGGAAGAGTCGGCCATTTCCAAAAATACTGTATTTAGATTGTTGGATATTATGAATGCAAATACAGAAATGGAACTCTTTATATATCTTCAAAAATGTCAACTTCAATACAACAATGTAATATCTGAACAGTCACTATAAAACTTCAAGGCGTGATGTCACTTTCCTAAATACAGTCATTGCCCCACACGAAGAATTTCGGTATACAAACGGGAATCAGCAAATCCGTACTCAAGATACAATGAAGCAATTGCACTGTCTGCAACTTGTATATTTGAAGACAGCCCTTGGATGTATCAGCGAAGAACAGTCAATCAAGTTCTTATTCTGTTTATGTGCACAAAACAGAATAAGAGAATTTGTATCTCCTGAAAATTGTAAGAGAGTAATAGCAGGGTCTGGAAATCTGAAACTGGTTTTTGTTATCAATGTAATTTCGTTTTTAGGCAGCCTTTATTTATAGAAAATGAAAGGCTTTGTCTTCAAGAGTCATGACTGTTGAATTAAGTCATTTCCGAACAGGTATGACTGTTAATTACCAACAGTCTTAAGTCCTTTCCGAACAGGTATAATAATACCGAATCGGTTTTGCACGGGTCAACCAAAAAGTGACCGCGCCCGAGCTACCATGATCCGACCCGGACGAATCCCGGCAACCCGCTACCACTGCGGACACGCGGCATGCGAAGTGCAAAGTGCGCCACTAGCGCCTCTACAGCCCACTGCCCCGCACCCGCACGCGCGTGCGCGCGTGTGCGTGTGCGTACGGTGCTTCGCACCGTATTGAGGTCTCTTGAATAGCCTCTTAAATGCTAGATGAATTAACTCTTCATCTTCCATTTGTACTTATTAAGTGTACAAATTCTTAACATTTTTCCAATGTGGGACTCAAAGGTTGCCCACCCCTTTTATAGCTTAGTGGTGACACTTAGCTTTGTACATTTTCCAATGTGGGACACTATCCCCTTTTATATTTGGGTTAGCTTCCCACCTCTTCCTCACACTTCCAATGTGGGACAAGCTCTTAAGGATTTTACACCCAAAAAACTCTTACTCTCTTATTTTAAAAATCTCCAACAGAAATGAGTAAGACAATTTCAATTTAGGCAATATTCATGACTGTTTTGGAAATTTAAAATAATGTCGAATTCAATAACAGATCAGGTATGAGTTCAAATTCAACATTGTGTGTACATTGTTTATGGATGCTGCATAACAGTACAGCTTGGATAAAATAAATGAATCACATGAATTGGGAAAATTATAATACCAAACTACTTTTTTAAGTGGAAATGGGGGGGGGGGGGGGGTTATAGTATCAAAAGTTGACACTATTTTTCTATGAAAAGAATAAATTTTATACCACTTCGATTTAAGATATTTAAAACTCTAGAGAGACTATTGCCCCTATTTTCTACGATGTAAATTTGTTTGTGATTCTACCATGTTGTAATATCGCGTATTTCTACATATTTATGATTTAATTAATTCAAAAAATTAATTGGATAAATACGTTTTAGTTAAATTACATGTGCGACGTAATTTAATGTGATTAAATAATAAAAGTGATTATTAAATATTAATCGAGAGATAGAGACTGATTAATATTATGTTACGAGATTTACTATGTGCGTGAATAGTAAATAGTGGTGGATTTTGATATACGGCATAGCAAGTGATATGAGCGTATTTTATTTTATCTCACTGGGACTCGCGTGTAGACCATTTTGAGGTGAGAAATGAGAAGTATATTTTAAGTGACTCGAAAGATAATTTCAAGTGCACTGTTGATTTCGAATGGGCCGAAATAGTCAAAATGAAGTACCCGGGGGTAATGTTTGAGTTTCGGAGGCTTTTTGAACTAGTCGGGATTTGCATTTAAGTACACGAGTCATTTTACAATTGGGTATTCACCCACTTTCGGGATTTATAAGGGGATAACCCTCAGTTCTCCCACATTTCAGTACTAGGAGAGAGAAAGAGAAGAGAGAAAGAAGAGAAGAAAGAAAAAGAAGGAAAAGAGGAAGAAGAAAGGGGATTTTCGGCCAAACTCCGCGGGATTCGACTCGAGGTCGTCGGATTTTATCCACGAGGAAAGTGTTTACTTGCTTTATTAATTTAGTGTGTTTATTTCTCATATTATAGTTGGTGTGTAAAACTATAAAGATTTTTGGGATGATTTTTTGTGAATCAAAACGGATTTTTCGGAAGATTAACGAATAAACCCCGGATAATATCAAATTTGGAAAACTTAGAAATTAACTGAAATTAATTGTTGGATATGGGTTTTAGGATGATTAGAACCCTTTTTATGTGTTTATATATTGTTGGTTGAGGTTGGATGATGATGGAAGATAAGATAAAAATCTTGGAAGTGCATTAATGGAGATTTGTAATTTGGAGAAGACAGTGAACAGTAACGCAGCAGCTTGCGGGTCGATTCGGCCAGGAAGCAAATCATTTCAGTTCTTGATCAAAAGATAAAAGTTGTATATATTTTTGATACGGTCCCGTGAGCTCCGACCTCTTATTTTTCGGATTTATAATGATTTTCTAAGGAAGAAGTTTCGAGATTGAAATCGTTAGCTCGGGAATCAAAACGAAAATTTTATAGACAATTCAAATGTATGCCAATTTCTGTATGATTTGAATTAGATGCTCATTTATGGATGAAAAGAAAGGTATAGAAGTTATATTTCTAATGAGCGTTGATTGAGGTCAATTGGACTTTTGTAGAGTGAGTTTTACTTGTTTTGGTGCAAGGTGTTTAAGCTGCGAGAACAGATGAGTTACGAAACTTTTATAGACAATTCAAATGCATGTCATTTTCTGTATGATTTGAATTAGATGCTCATTTATGGATGAAAAGAAAGGTATGGAAGTTATCTTTCTAATGGGCTTTGATTGAGGTCAATTGGACTTATGTAAAGTGAGTTGTGGCTGTTTTAGTGCAAGGTGTGGAATCTGCCATAAAATTTAAATTGTGAGACTTTATGATTTTTAAGAGTCTAATGGGATAAAGACCCTTAGGATTTGAATGGAAATTTCGGATGTAATTGGGATACGGGCTAGTGGTGATAAGCTTAATATTCTGAATTTAAAAGAAATGTTATATTCATATTATAAGTAAGTGAATACTTATGGAATTAAACTGAATATGTATATTCAGGATTACAGGCTAATGCTACGAGAGATAGGCATGGATAGCCGGATTTGATGATGATATATATATATATATATATATATATATATATATATATATATATATATATATATATATATATATATATATATGGGTATAGAGACAGTATATATGTGATATAATTATAAATATATCTGTGTGTGAATGGTATATTTATATGAAGCATACCCCTCTAGTGCTATCATGGGAAGTTACGCGATGTGGGTCCTGGCTTGAGGAGCAGGGAGCGTATAGTCCCCAGGTCATAGTGTCCATTCTATATTGTGTGATTTTTATCAGGAGTGAGACGTGGTGGGTATGTTTCGTTCTCATTTCCAGTGAGGAACTATTATCGCTTCCCATACGTTGTGATTTGATTTTTACCAAGTCGGTGTGAGAGTCCGACCGCTGGTACCCAGGATGGTGTGTGAGTAATTCCCTGGAAGATGATAGCATTGAGGGACTGCATCCATTGAGTTATAACTCTGAGGGATGGTTATTATACTTATATAGTGTGTGATATATAAGTATGGATATAGTTGATGTGTATAGTGTGTGTGTGTGTATATATATATATATATATATATACGGACTTAATAAAGAATGAAATGTGAGATAAATTCTGAATCTTTCGGGAGTATAAAATTCGAAAGAAAAATAGGGATATACGTATATAAAGATGAGAATATTATATACGAGGTTAATAACACTAAAACGTGAATTGTGTAAATAACTAGTGAAAGTTATTCATGACGTAAGGATGAATCATAAGGGAGAGATTATGATGTATAAGCTCAGGCGATAGCTTAGAGTATTTTATAAAGAATGAATAAAGTGATATTCTCCTTCCGGTAGATTTATATTCAGATTTATATGTACATGGATCATATATTCTAGTGAAAACTATTGATATATACGGGATATTATAAAATGTGGTATGTACTGAGGGCTTAATTGATTCAGCATAAATTCTTCATAATTATCCCCTTAATTTCGGTATTTTTATGATCTTGTGCGGTGTAAATAGCTTGGATTTGTCTCATATTTATGCTAATAACCCTTTTTGGCAAGTATTTCGTATTTTATGTATCTCTTAGGTGTTTTACAGGTCTTTCATGCAAGTTAGTGCCAAAGAGAACTCAAAACAGTGAAAGAAAACCAAGAAATGGGGAGTTAAAGGGAATTTTTGTAATTTTTCATCCTTAGTCCGGAGGTGGGGCCAACTGGAAAGTTAAATAGCTTTCAATTACAAGAACACTGGAAAAAACGGCACCTTAATCCGAGCTACGGTGAAGAAGTTATGCCCATTTGAAGTTGAGAAAGAAATTCAAGAAAAAAAACTGTTAAAGACAGAACCGAACCGAAGCTGAGAAAAAAGAATCGATCCGGACATTAGTCACGCTCCATATCCATTACAAAATTAGTCACGCTTTCTAAATGTGACAAATTGCCAGATATCGGATTTTTATTTTGTCCTTATCTTTTAGCCAAAAGAGTTTTGTGTTTTGGGGACTCTTCTAAACGACCTCTAGCCTATATATTTAGTCATTAGGACTCTTTTAAGGAAGATTCTATTCATCTAAAAGCTCCATAACAAGTAGGAACATCTAGGAGAAGAATTAACATACTTTGCACCATTAATTCAAGAGCTTTTTTGATTTTTCTTCAATATTTGATTTCTTCTTGTATGTTCTTGTTCTTCAATCGTGGTAACCTTTATTTGCAGAACTTTTATTATTATTTCTCATATTTCATCTCTCTTTCCAAGTAATTATGAGTTCATGCAAAGTAGATAACGTAGTTTTCATTAATTTCACCATGTTAGCCTAGGTTTTTAAAGGTTGGGATGCATGAACCCAACCTGATGTGGTAGTTGCATGTGTATAAAATTAGTCCTCTAAATTTAATGATTTATTACGACCGTATTATGTTGAAATGCAACAATTGTAGATATTTGGATCTCGTTTGCTTCAGGGTAACCGGGATGCTTCAGAATGCAATTCTAGTGTAACTATCGCAATACCGATTTACTCGTCATCTGATTAAGTAAGGTGCGGGCTTGAACCTCATATATGTAATGCTTGGGAGTACTAAATTCTGGGTCTAATTAATCACTTAAATTTACGATTAGTTTTATACCATCAATACACTAGGGTTGAGGGATTGTATTCCCGTCCTGTTTTCCTCATCATATAGTTCAAGTTTCAGTTTAATCATCATCAGTAATTTAGGTAATTTAGAATAGTTGCATTCCATTCATACTTTGGTGCATTAAATAAATATTTTCAAAATTGCATTAGTTGTAGTCAATTCCCAAAATAGATAATTTTTCCTTTTTCTTTAGAGTCAGAGTTAGGATTCCTTCGTCTGTCCAACGTCGTTACAACTATTTTGTCCTATTTCCCTGAGGATCGATAACCGACTTATCGAATTATTACTTGAGCGATAGGCTTGCACTTGATCCTAGAGAGTACGCACTTCTGAGACACATTCTTAGTCGCGTCAAGTTTTTGTCGTCGTTGTCAGGGACTTAGGTAGACTTAGGATTAGATTAAGTCAATCTTAAACTTTGACCCAAAAAAAAACATATAAAATTTAAAAGCACAAAAATATTCCTCATCATCTCTCATAAGCCCGTTAATGCAAAATTTTGAACTCAATCCAACTCCCCATAATACTCCAATCCGAATTCACGAAAACCCGACAAGAGAATACGACCCTAATAGCCCTCACACTCCTAACGCTCCACAGTTCTGGGTTCCACCTCCCAGACCGTCACACTCAATCGCAAGTAACAGTCCATTTTCCCTCTTAGGCACTACTCGAGAGAGGGAGAGCTAGGGGACATGAGTATGGAAGATTTTGAAAAAGAGTTTGGGCAGGTGGATGAAAGACTTACTGTTGAAGTCCAATCCCTATTGGACTCTTGTAGTCACTTAGGCGAAAGTGAATGGAAAGAAAAAATTGATGAATTCCTTCGTTATGACCATCCACCCATACCACTTGAGGTCCCGGAACTGATTGACGAGAAAAGTTGTGTTTAGTTCGACTTAGATACCGACCCATGAATCCTAAAAATTGAAAGAAACCTAAGTGTTCCCTCTGAGTCAGCGCACGAAGGCCATGCTTTGAGTCAACATCCTGAGGATCCATTTCCGTTTACTCACGACGAGCCTCCCGGCCTTTTCTTTCTCTATGGGCGAGGTCCCAACTTATTCCGATTGTTGGTTTATAATCCTAGGACGGGAGAAACAAGGAGAGCATCAAATCCCGTGAGTGGGATCGGTTGTGTTGGTAGGAGCGAGAGATAGGTCGTCCCACCCCCGACGCGTATGGGGTGATTTTTGTATTTTTGAGTCATGTGTTGGTGTCATATAGTGTCTTGTTGCATTTTAATAATTTATTTATTTTATTTTTTTCGCACTTTTAATTCGCTTTGAGTTACATTTTAGTCATTTTTTCTTGAGGACAATGCAAAAGTCTAAGTTAGGGGGGTGACAAGTGCGTATTTCTAAAACTTCACAAATTTTCAAAAATGCCCAAAAATTTCAAAAAAAAAATCATAAAATTTTGAAAAACCCAAAAATATTCTTTGTTCAAAATAAATAAAAATAAGAATTCAAATTTTTCAAAAATATCATTAAAAGTCGGTTTAAAATCTCAAGTTGTAAAATTCAAAACACACAAAGCCGAAATTGACCAAAGATGGAAATTGAGCGAAAATTGACGACTTAACGAATAAGTGTTGAGATTAACAACCCTCGTGACATTCGAGCCTTTCATATTTGTGAAATTTATAAATCAATCAGAGTTAATTTTTAACTCAAAGTTCTTTTTAGCGTCTAAAAAGTCGTCGAGGATCTCAATCCTTTCATTTTGATCGGTTATGAAACATGTGTGTGATATTATCTTGAAAAACGTGCTAAAATTGATCTCTAAACTTAATTCATCTCGAAACGCATATGGTAACGCAATTAGTATTTTGGACAATGAAGTAGGCACTCGTTTGTCACCCAAAAATATTGGCCAGAAATAGCAGTGAAAAATTATCCCTTTTGTAACCCAAATTGAGCCGAATAAATTTTTCCTTTCGATTGACAACCCGAAAAACCCAAATAGCCCGAAATTGTGAAAAAATGGATAAAGTCAGAATTTAAGTCCGGAAAGTGCATAAAAAGGGGCAACAAAAAAATAGATATGCTCAACAAAAAAATAGCAAGAAAAGAAAAGAAGCGAAAATAGAAACAAAAATAGAGAAAAAGAAGAGAAAATGAGCAATAGCCCAGAAAAAGCACAAATGGACATCATAAGAACACTTTCCCATTCCAACCTTCCCTACCATTTTCATTTTACCCAATATACCTTTAACCCGAAAAAGTCCTAACCGAGTTCAAATTGCTAAATTGGCTACCGCGTGGAGAGCTAAAACACAAAAAGATAAAAAAAGAGATTAAACATATGTGTAAGAGGCAATGTTCACGTTTTTCAAACCGTATTCCATTGATGAGATCTTTTCACCCAAAAATTTTCATCTTTCTTCTTGTGTGCGTGAACTTGGTTCCAATATATTTACTCTTTATATCACGCGCACCGAGAGAATAGCCACATTCTGAGTGATTCGTTTGTGAGAGCATCCCGTGAGATTTTGAAATCAAAACGAATTTTCGGATGAGTAACGTAACGGTCAATCGGTGGAAATTCGAGGTTAAATTTTTTGGCTTTGCACACACACACTATGATTTGAGACTCTTGAACATAACTTGATGATGATTATTTTTTGGAAAAGTTTGAATTATACAATTTTTGCGTATTTTGAAGTTTCTTTGAGTCAAATTTTGTGAGTATATTCTCTGCAAACCCTCACGAGACAACACTCATCCTACTAGGGTAACCTAGGGGTTTAAAGGCTTGTTGCATCCGCTAAATGCAATTGCTTGCCCGCGAAAGAGGTATTCTATCCCAATAAATTTTTTGAAGGGTCTTTAACTCATACTCAGATTCTTTTACATTGCTCGGGACGCGCAAAGTTCTAAGTTAGGGGGTTTGATTAGGCATAAATTCTTCACATTTATCCCCTTAATTTCAGTATTTTTATGATCCCATGCGGTGTAAATAGCTTGGATTTGTCTCATATTTATGCTTCTAACCCTTTTTGGCAAGTATTTCGTATTTTGTGTATCTCTTAGGTGTTTTACAGGTATTGCATGCAAGTTAGTGCCAAAGAGAACTCAAAACAATGAAAGAAAACTAAGAAATGGGGAGTTAAAGGGCATTTTTGTAATTTTTTAGTCTTAGTCTCGAGGTGGGTCCAACTGGAAAGTTGAAGAGATTTTAATTACAAGAACACTGGAAAAAACGTCACCTCAATCCGAGCTACGGTGAAGAGGTTATGCCCATTTGAAGTTGAGAAAGAAATCCAAGAAAAAAACTGTTAAAGACATAACCGAACCGAAGCTGAGAAAAAAGAACCGATCCAGACATTAGTCACACTCCAGATTCATTACAAAATTAGTCACGCTGTCTAAGTGTGACAAGTTGCCAGATACGGGATTTTTATTTTGTCCTTATCTTTTAGCCAAAAGAGTTTTGTATTTTGGGGACTCTTCTAAATGACCTCTAGCCTATATATTTAGTCATTAGGACTCTTTTTAGGAAGATTTCATTCATGTAAAAGCTCCATAACAAGTAGGAACATCTAGGAGAAGAATTTACATATTTTGCACCATTAATTTAAGAGCTTTTCTAATTTTTCTTCAATCTTTGATTTCTTCTTGCAGTTCTTATTCTTCAATCGTGGTAACGTTTATTTCTGGAACTTTTATTATTATTTCTCATATTTCATCTCTCTTTCCAAGCAATTATGAGTTCATGCAAAGTAGATAACGTAGTTTTCATTAATTTCACCATGTTATCCTAGGTTTTTAAAGGTTGGGATGCATGAACCCAACCTAATGTGGTAGTTGCATGTGTATAAAATTAGTCCTCTAAATTTAATAATTTATTACGACCGTATTGTGTAGAAATGCGACAATTGTATATCTTTGGATCCTGTTTGCTTCAGGGTAACCGGGATGCTTCATAATGCAATTCGAGTGTAACTATCGCAATACCGATTTACTCGTCCTCTGATTAAGTATGATGCAGGCTTGAACCTCATATACGTAATGCTTGGGAGTACTAAATTCTAGGTATAATTAACCACTTAAATTTAAGATTAGTTTTATACCATCAATACTCTAGGGTTGGGGGATTGTGTCCCTACCGTAATTTTCCAATTAGTTTTAGTTAACTTATTTATTTTTCCCTTTTTCCTTTCTCACTCAATCATCATCTTTTTATTTCTTTTTAGAGTCAAGTTAGGGCTAATAGTCTTACCTTTGTCATCACATTCACTCGTCCTAGTTCCCTGTGGATTCGATACCCAGACTCGTCGTTATACTCCATAAGAGTGTAGTTAAAGTTTAGGTTTTTTTGTATTGTGGTCGTAAGTCGATAATAATGACTAGCATATTACACGGACACTCGGTTTCCACCTCGATCAATAATGGATTTCGACAATCAGCATTACCATGTAGTAGTGTATCGGGGCGGTTCCTTGTTTGGATTTCGCTTCGCGAGACACCCCACGCACGAACGTAGTGCAATGTTGGGAATGGGGAGAAGTTTAATCCTTAGTACTCGGATTTATAAGGATCTTTAAAACATGGGTGATATGAATTAGTTAGGCAGGGTAGCTTAACTAAGTTGTTTAAAAGGTATGCGATAGTTGTGCACTATTAGAAGAGGGGTGAGGTGTATCTCACGAGAGTGAGATACCAGTTTAAATATGAGAAATTGCATATTTTAAAATATGACATTTATGCACTTGCAAAATATTTTCAAACTCGAGCTCTGACCCATTTCTCCATTTTCCCCTCTTTTGCTATATATGTATATATATTAGGTGTCCAGACACAGGAAAGCCTGGATGATGATTCTTTTGAGTCAGACGTTCGCTGAAACAGATGTGGATGCATGCAGGTTCATTATAGACGCTTCTATCCTTGAGGTCTTGATAGGAGGTATTGCAGAAACATTCGGACTGATGGCCTAATTGTATTCATTTGTTCTTTTACTGCCTTTTAGTGCGGCATTCGATTTGGTTATATCAAATTGAACCGAGTGTTTGGTTATTTTATTTCATTTCAGTTGTTGCATATAAACTGTTGTGATTGATTTATTTGAATGATTTGGTTAAAAAGATTAGTTAATTAAAATTTTGGCGTCAACCTAATAGGTTATAAGTAATTTAGTTGGTTTTCGACAGTGATGTTGAGAATGAACCATATGAGACTCCTGTTTTGATTTGGTATAGGATTGATCACCCGGTATTTTATTAGGCGGGGTGTCACACATGTAGTGTAGCCTCAAAATAAAAAGGTTTATTTCAAGGCCTAAACAAAATGATGGGTGATAATTATACATTACATCGACAATACATTGAAGAAACATCCCAAGCGAATTTTTATCCCATATTGCACTGAGACCAATACACAAAATCGACTATCATAATTGAACCTACATCCCATATCAGCTAAACCCATCCTCATCCCCATTGTATTTATCAGAATTATCCAACGAGAAATGGAACACAAAATACTTTTTCGACCATGACACATGAATAAAATCCCAAAGAATTTTCACATGTTTCCTTTTCAAAATCCCGATCTTCTCACTTCGGCTTAGTTCTTCAAATTTGGTGTCATTAGAAATCGACACAATTCACTTCTTGGGGGGTGAAATCATGTGGGAATATTTGGTATTCATATAAGAAAAATTTTAAGGTAGTCACATAGGCCTATAAAACATGGACATTGTTATGCGTACTAAGAGTGTGAACAAAATGCATTTTAGCGTTGTACATACACTTGTTAAGAGAACATTTTAATGTATTTTGTGCTTGCTCTTGGTGCGTATGGCATATTCCTTTAAAATTCACATTATTAGAACTCAATTTAAAAACATATGAATATTAAACAACCCTTTTTAATTATCTTAACAAATGTATATTTTGTAGAGAGTATTAAATGATTTTGGTGTTTTCCTTTGTAAATCTTACTTGTAACCCATTCTTTACACAGTCCACCTTCATATCCGACGAGGACAAAATGACTTATCTTAGGTTACCTTGGTACCTTTGGGGATATTTTTGTCTCTATCTCGGTAATTTCATTGTTGTTTTTAATTTTCACCATCAAAAGCACACTTTTAACCCCAATATGAACGTTAACTAGTCAATTTAGGAAACCAGAAGTTCGATAAGGACACGGACACTTCTTACAAGTTACTTTTGTACATCTATTTATTTTTTGCCTCTATTTGGGCCACTTATTTTCTATTTTGAGTTTTCACCTGTAATACCCCGTATTTCTGAGGATATAGGATTTAATTAAATTGGTGATTTGGAGTTTATTTCATTCAGAGAATTTATTTTAATTTGGTGATTTCGATTCAATTAATTTGATTTGTCTTTAAATTTCATGTGTGTTGTATTTTGAGGTAGAAATAAGATAGTTGTATAAAGTAACTCGAATGATTATTTAGAAGTCATGGTTTGTTTCAAAAGGGTTGATACAGTATACCCGGATGTATAGTTTGGGTCCCAGGGCGATTTTAGACCAAACCAGCATCATTTGAGGGAATTTCGATCATTTGGTAACCTAGGGTTAAGAGACCTACGAATTTCCAAAGTATTTATCAGCATATAGTTGGGAGAGTCTAGGTTTATAAAGATAAAAATCAAATAGAGGCCATTAGAGAAGAAAGAGAAGTCACTTTTCAAGCTTAAGAGAGAGTTCTTAAAGGATTCAACTTTGATCTTGCACCACCATCATAATTGGAGAGTGGATTGAAGAGGAAGACAAACCAATTCATCATTATCAAATGAAATCAGATCTGTTGGACCAAAGTCGAGCGTTTATCTTTCTTATTTTTAAGGAGTTATAATACCCATGTAGTGTAGGGACTTATATTTGATGATTTAAATTGAATCTTGAGGTTTTGATGATTTAAACACATGATTTGGGGTAAGATTTGCATGTAGAATTAATCCTTCCTATAAGTAGTACAAAATCAAATGTTATGTGATGAAGAACATGATAGAATCTTGAGTATTTTAATGAGAATACATGAAGAACAATGAAAACTAGGGTTTTGATGAATTAAAAGTTTTAATCGATTCTTGGATTGAATTCATGATGCATTAATGTTTAATTTACGTTAGAAATCATCCTTAAACATATATTGGATGTTTGGTTATGTTGGGTAAGAATTCCATAAGGTTTCATGAAGGTTTGAGGTGCTAACAATGGAGAAAAACAAGTTTGGGATGAAGCTGTCAGAAATCGTTGAGATCGTTCTAATGAGATCTCATGTCATTCAAACGAGATTAGTATGTCATTAGAACGAGATTAGTATGTCCTTCAAATGACCCTAGGTTTTAGGTCATGGAGATAGATCTTTTCGTTACGAACGCGTGGCCGCCAGTTTCATATTTTTTTTTATTTTTTTTAAATGAATTTTCTATAGAAGGGAGTTCGAGATCGAAATCTTTAGTCAAAAATTAAATCAGGGTATAGAATGGTGTATGAACTATATGAGGACTTTCATAATTTCAATAGACCTACAGTCGGGGCTTAGGCTTAGTCATAATGAGGGTAAAATGAGACTAAGTACTCGGGAATATACGATAGTGAGTTAATATTTTGAATTAATAATAAGGTAAGTATTCAAGGGATAAATACTATGTACAGGTAATTATTATAGGTTGATGTATACCTATACGAATTATATTTATAGGTTGAGTGTATACTTATACGAGTTATTGTTATCGACTGTGTGTGCTATACTGAATATACATATGGATAGGTTGTGCGTAAGCCTGGTTATGTGTTTTCTTATGTGTGAACATACCTACGCTTACTGCTATCACGGAGGTTCCGCACTGAGGGAAATTCCACCTTGACGATTACAATGAGTTCTGGATTAGTGCACCAGAACATAGAACTTAGGGTGTCTCACTATGTGTGTGTATTTGTGGGACTAGCAGGTCATTTGGGTGTGTTAGGTATGTGCGTAGCCCAAAGTCTTAGAATTATGTTCACCTCCCATATGTGTTGATTTATGGTTCGAGGGTGACATCTAAACCGATAGTCCTTGTTTGGATATGAGAGGTATATGGACTCGATAGTAGAGTACGCAAGTGTGCATCACGGTGGCCAGTCCGGTAGATGCTAGATTATATATATAGTAGGGAGATAGTAGGGATAGTAGGGAGATTAGATAATGTATGTGTGTGTGTGTGTGTGTGTGTGTGTGTGTGTGTGTGTGTGTGTGTGTGTGTGTGTGTGTGTGTGTGTGATAGTAGGGAGATTAGATAATGTATATCTAAAGTATTATTTTAATCTACTTATGCGTGATGGTAGGGATACTAGATAGTGTTTATCTAAACTAGGCTAAATCTACTAATGTGTAAATAGTAGGAAAGATAGATAACGTATATCTAAAATTAAAATTTAAGTAGAGAAACTTATGGAAAAGGTCTGAACGATAACATATGTGAAATGTTAAGTTTGATTTAATAATAAAATGAGGGATATGTTAATTTTTTATTACTCTTAGAGTAGTGTATAGGCGGTATGGATAAGTTAAGGAGAAACGTAACTAAAGACTTAGTGACAATGAAGGGTATATTGTGGTGTACTATATGGGCGGTACGGGGGAGCTAAACCTATTATTGGTTAGTTATTTATTGATGGGACCTAGTCGGGTTGGGTAGAATAGCTAGGTAGGAGATGTTAGGTGTTCACATTAGTTGAGAGGTGAGGAACTCAAGAGAGTACGTTGAACTAATATGTGTAATCAATAACTTTTTTTAAACTTGTGATGAATATTTGTTAAATATTTTCAAACGATTTTACTTGGGCTTTAACCTGTATACAAAATATATTCAAAACCTATTAGGTGTCCATCCATAAGTATGATGATCTGTTCCAGGGATGCGTAGTTGCAGCACTTGTCGATGCTTGCAGGATTTGGATTTAGTCACTTCGGTTACTTCGTTCCTAGAGTAGGATGCAGTTCAGTTATTTCATTTGGGCATGTCGCCCCTTTAGTTATTTCTTTTATTTGGTTTTATCAAGCTTTGTACTTATGGATTCGGTTTGATTTCATTAGATGTTTAGTTGGACTTTGTATTCCGGTTTATCATTACGTTGGAGTTTTTATATTAGACTTGGACCTGATAGTTTATTCAGCATTTATTCATATAAATCTTGTGATCTTTAAACTCTGTTACTGTGTGTATGGTATAGTTTTACTTCCGCATGTTGTGTTTGATTAATAAAAAGGTAAAATTTGGCACTGGCTTTTTGAATACTAGGTGGATAGTAAACTTTTAAAATATTTTGGACAATGATGCTAAGAATTAACCAGATGAGATTCCTCATAAGGATTAATCACCCGGTATTTAAATAGGCGGGGTGTCACGTCACCCCCAATTTTAAGCCCAAAACAATAGTATACTAATCAATTTTCAAATTCGAGGGTCTGATTTGGACACAGTCAATGCGCTTAAAATACTTCCATATCTTTTGCGTTATTCGTGCCTCTTTTGGGGACACTTCAATGATATTTTCACTTCTTACACCCTAAAACCCAGTTTTAACTCCAAAACAAATGTCTATTTGTTAATTTCAAGAACTGGGAGTCGAATGTGGACATTGACACTTACTAATTTTGAACCTCTTATGGTGTTTGTGACTCTGTATGTATCTGTCACACCATGCAAAATTATGATATTCTACGGGTAGGCATATGTGAGACTGATTTTATGTTGCATAAATTTATGCGTTTGATGTGTATGCTTCGTCGAAGTATGTAATACCCCGTGTTTTAATGTTTGATTTTTTTTTAAATTGGAGTAAAATAAAAATTTTGGATTGAATGGCCTTTAATAATTTAACTTGGTTTTGTTAGTAAATTTTCAATCGGGAAATAATTCGAGTCTTTTATAAAAAGGTTATAAGGTTTTAGAAAAACATTTAACTGGCAGGTGCATATTTCTTCAGCTAATATATTTCTATCAGATAATGAAGTTGGATTTTCACAGAGATTTAATTTTGGAAATGGTGGGGCTCGTTCGAACGACCGTGGCGGTGGATGGGTGGAAGACTCCTAATTGTGTTTTAACTCTTGAACCCTTTATATACTAAACAGAAATGGGGTTGGGACTTCATAAATCACTTTTCTCTCAACTTTTCTCTAGAAAGCTTTTCCTAAACATATTTCTCTCATCTTCAACCCCTAGCCCCTACTTTTCACATGTTTGGAAAACTCATTTGTGTTTTCTCAAGAGGAGTTCAACCTTCTATTCAGATTTTAATTCAAATTAATCACAGGCATGAATATTCTATTCTTTTCCTTTAGTATTATGCATTTTAAGTGTTGCCTAAACATTAATTCAATGTTTTCTTAAAATTAATTAGAAATCTAATTAGAGAAAGTGAACACTAAAGTTTGGGGCTGATTTTATGAAATCTTTTAATATGATTAATTTCCATAACCTTTGGGTATGCATGATTCAAGAGTGGATTTTGGGTTTTGTGGGTGTAAGTTGCATGTGGTAAAACCCTAGTTTTGAAATAAATAAAGTTGGGGGCGTATAACTCATGTAATTTGTGTAGAGATAATGAAATTTGGATTTTGATGCATAAACGATGAAAACTCGATATATTTTTAAATTGATATAATTAAATGACATTAATTGGGTATTTTGACGTTGTGATAATTAAATTAAGATTTAATTAAATTGGACTAGCACGCGTAGTTTTATACGTTGATTAATTATTTTTGTTTATGTGACTTGTTGGTATTTTTATATTACCATCATAACGACGGGTTGTTGGGTATTATTTCTGCTCTCCCTATATTTTAGGACGCCTTCTAGGTATAGGACTAGTGAGGGTGGATTATCACGATTTTGTCATGTCGGGGGTGGCCTGATTTTTGGTACTTTATCGTCGTTACGCTAGACTAGGCATGAGACTAGGTTGAGGTTTATGATAGAAATTCATCTTATACATAGGGTAGGATGTATTGATAACTTGGGAACCGGTATGGGACTAAGGGATATTTTGAGGATCTCACATCGATTAAAAGGCTGGGGTAATTTATAAATTGAGAATTTGGGAATTAATACCTAAGATAATAAGACGGGTATTAAAATATATTGGCGACATAATCAACGAGGGCCGACAGTTTAAACTGGCCAGCCAGCATTTTATGTCGTGTCATGTGTGGAACCTCGTCAATCAGCGAGAGACGACAGGTCAAACGGGTCAGTCGGTTTTTTAACGAGGGGATGTGTATTTTGGTGGAGAAATCACCCGATGCTGGAGGACCGCTAATTTTAGTATACTAAAGTGAGAACAACAATAAAATTTGGTTAATTTACTTAAATTAACATCGTGGGACTTGGGAATTAAAATAATATTGGTGTGCCTTTATACATGGGGATCTCTATGGGTAGTTAGTGATTTATATTTATCGCTCTTAATTCTCCCGTTTAATTTAAAATATTCTATTGTGATATTTAGTGCGTATAATGCAACTGTCTGGATTCAAGGATCCTATTTAAGGGGAGTAGTGTGTATTCATGCTCGGAGCTCTGACCTCGTGCATTGACTAACTTTTCAGGATAAGTCTTGGTGAAGCTGCATAGGATTATCGGAGTTTATCGTTTGGAGGTGCAGCTAGGATTTTTTAGTTTCATTTGCTTTATTTAGTTAGACTTTCCTTTCAGTCGTATTTCGTTATGAGACTTCAGTTGAGTTTTTTATGGGCCATTTGGTTCCAAAGTTATTTCAGAAGATTTCAAATTATTCATTTTGTTTATCATTCGGATTTTATTTAATCATTATTGGAGATTGGATTTATTCGGACTTTTAGCATGTGATGGATTATTATTGTCCAGTTATTGATGATCATTTGAGTTTGATTCAATTATTTATCTTATGGACTTATTTATTTATGTCTCATATCTGTCTCATGCTAAGAATGGTATTTATTTAGTTCACGCCCGGCTTAGTTCGGCGGCGGTGGCTGGCCACCCCGTCTGTCGGATTTTGTGGGGAGTGACTGTATCACTCGATTGTTGTTTTGAGTTTTCACCCCTTAAATTTAATTTTAACCCAAAAGCGAATGGTGTCTCAATGTTTTTATTTGCATATGCATAGTTAAGAAATCCTCCAATCCCAGTAATGTATTCTTTTGAACACCAGTTACGTAAATCAATCCAACTCTTATCCATGATACCTAATAATGACAAACACTATGTTTTTAAACAAATTAATGCATCAATTTAGAAAATTCAATAGAAAACTAATTAAAATAATAATATAACCCAACAATTCAACATATCAATATCATAAATAATATTGCAAACAAAACCCAACAATTCAAACCTATAAATTTAATATTAATAAAGTACTAATGCATTAAAGCATAAGAAAGGAAAGTGACTTACGCATTTAAAAAGTCACACAAACGAGTATAGACAATCAATAATCGTAACTTGAATGGCGTAAACTACTTCCAATGGACATGCATTAATTATGGCAAACAAACACGTCAATAATTCTAACAAAAATTCACACAAACAAATGTACAAAATATTCTCATAAATTAATCTTAAAACTATACTATAACAACCAATTGACAATCGCGATTTTCAATTGGCTCACCCTCAACCTTTTATCATCACAACAAATCAATTCATTATGAAAACTAATGATAGTAATCACTAACCAATAATTAAAATTACTTTTTATCCGTATAAGTTCGACGATACTACAACTTGAATGCCCGGAATTAGATCAAATATTAAAACTCCAATGAACCTTGTCAAATACCCATCAATGAAAAGCATATTATTTCCATTGAAAGAACATAATTATGATATAAGGCAAAAAATTATGAAATCCCATCAATGATATAATTATGATATAAGGTATACTATTTGGGACGGCTATTAATATGAAATCCCTTAAGTATTAGTTTTTGGGACTGGTAATAAAAGGGGTTTTAAAAACTAGTAATTTTTAAGAACGCTATTTTATCTATCCCACAAGGTGGGTTTTGGAAATTCAAATTTTAGTCATCTCAAAAACTCTAGTCTCAAAAAGTTATTTTTTTTGTAGTATCACACAATGATTTCCTAATCTGTGAAGATTGAGATTTAATGAAAGTGAATATTTCCCATACCAATTAAATCAACAATTACGCAAGTATCCTAATCCTCATAATTCTCGATATTCAGAATCTATGTACCCTTTTGCAAATATTGTGAGATTGACCAAGTTTAATCTAGACAACACTTAGACTTGAATGTCACAGGTGGTCGTGTTCAATACATTTTTTAATGTGCCAATTACAATCCTCTTTGAACTATCAAGCAAGTTCCCAAACCATCAAATAGGTTTTTTTAGTTTGAGATAAACTACTAGGATTGCACTTGCATCTTTACCGGTAGGATGTCAACTCCCTATCTAGGTTATGAATTGTTTAACTATACTCGAACCGAAACTCCAATCTCCTGTGATCAAGCCAAAACCAACTCACTGGAATTCCTAATAATTTTAATTGACTAACATAACATACAATATATTTAAAGAAAAATATAATTCGTCCTCAAAACTGATTTTCATATCAAAAGAACTAGACATGCAATTAATAAAATATAAATAAATGTCTTTACATGGTTTTAAAAATAATACCCCAATAATCTTCCACTAAGTCTTAAAGCTAGGTGCATATGCACTTAACACCCAATCCCTCTACATTAATATTGAAAGCCTTAGGTGGTAAGCTCTTTGTAAAATGATCCACCAGGTTGTCATGAGATGCAATTTTGGTCACAGTGATTTCTCATCTCTACATGATCTCCTGAATCAGGTGATACCCTTCGCACCCTTATTATTACTTGATTATTTTGAATTTGCAACCACGCTACTATTGTCACAATAAAGTATAATAGTTTATTGGATAGAAGGAACCACGCCCAAATCACTTAGGAACATCTGGAGCCAAGCAACCTCCTTCTCTACCTCTAAAGTGACAACATATTTAGCTCCCATGGTTGAATCGACTATAGATGATTGCTTGATACTCCTTCAACTTATGGATCCACCTCCTAGAAAAACACATATCCAAAGGTTAACTTCCTTGCATCTATATACGATCGAAAATATTAGTCCGTATATCCAATGGGTACCATACTATCTATTGAGTAAATCAACACGTAATATTTATTCCTTTTTAGGTACTTGAGAATGTGCTTTAATGCAGTACAGTGATCCTCACCTATGTTAAATTGGAATCAACTGGCCATGTCAATGGCAAAGCTGACATTTGGTCTTGTACACATCATAACATACATGAGGTTGCCCCCCGCCAATGCATAATTTATATCCTTTCAAGCTAATTAGAGGTCTTATGACATTGATCCTTAGATAAAGAGATTCTATAACTGAAAGGAAAAAAAGCAATCTTATAATCGTGAATGCTAAACCTTATGAGCACGTCATCGATATAAGTGGATTGGGATAATCCCAACATCCATTTTTTTATCACTCGTCAGCTCGATCCCAAGGATGTGATTGGATTCTCCTTTATCCTTCATAACAAACTAACTAGACAACCACACTTTTATACTAGATAATACACCCACATCAACCACACTCTTATACACACAAGTTGTTAAGTCCATAAATGGATCTCTTAAGCTTCCACACCATACTTTAATTTCCATTTCTAAGAATCCCTCAGGTCTCATATTATAGATGCACTCATCAAGAATACTAGTTAATAATGTAGTCTTAATGTCCATTTTCCAAATCTCGAGATCGAGATGAGATGCAATGAATAAAAGATTCTGGATAGACTTTAGCATGGCTAAAGGCGAGAAGGTTTCCTAATAGTTGATCCCCTATTTTTGAGTAAACCCTTTCACAACAAGCCTTGCCTAGAAGGTTTCCACATTCTCGTCTATCCCTCTTTTCTTCTTGTAGATACACACTTGCATCTGATGGGTTTTATCCCATCTAGTTAGTCTACAAGCTCCCAAACTTGATTCGAATACATTAAATAGAATCCATCTTGATATTCATAGCCTTTAGCCAAATCTTGGAGTCCTTATCTTCGAATTCCTCATCAAAGCGATCGGGATATGGCTCGCATTTCCTGAGGATCTCACCAAAGTGTTCACCTAAATACACTAGTCTATCAGGCGAATGCCTGAATCTCCCACTGTGATGTAACTCCCCTTGTATTTTAGTATAAGTGATATCGGTATCCTGGTCATTGATAATACTCCCACTAATGCTAGGAAGTGTATTATCGATACTAGGTTGTATTTTATCATGTACGGGTGGCTCAGAAGCAACTAATGGGTTTTACCATCTTGTCCCTTTCAAGATAATATTTATCTTGGGCTTGTGGTTTATTATATAATCTTCCTCTAAGTATCGTCATTTGTACTAACCAATACCATATAGTCCTTTGGATTTAAAACAACCCGCCTCTCGTTCCTCTCAAGTAACCTACAAAGAGACATACTTATGTCCTTGATATTAACTTATTCGTCTCCTTCCTCAGGACGTGTGCTGAGTAACCCTAGATATGTACATATCTTAGACTAGGTTTAAACCTAGTCCAAAGTTCTATGGGATTTATTGAGACTAACTTAAAGGAACTAAGTTCATTAAATAAGTAGTTGTCTCTAATACATGAACCCTGGCATATCTGAATAACTCATCATGGACCTAACTGTGTCCAAAAGAGTCTTGTTACTCCTTTTTGTTACACCATTTTGATGTGGAATGCCAGG
Organism: Sambucus nigra; assembly: GCA_949130495.1. NCBI lineage: Eukaryota > Viridiplantae > Streptophyta > Magnoliopsida > Dipsacales > Adoxaceae > Sambucus > Sambucus nigra. The sequence goes on from OX422218.1 coordinate 136,561,344, forward strand.
TGAAACAATTGGGATGTAAACCCAATCTCGAATAAGTGATCCATAAACTTTACCAAGAGGTACTCCCCTCCAGGGACGAAGCCAGGATTTATTCTTAAGAGGAGCCAAAATTTATTAATAGAAAATTTTCACCAATAATATAATATATATTCATCGAGAAAACGTAAATGTCATATATACAAAAATGAGCTAAAAACATTTTAATACGAAGAAAATAAGACATCGTGAAATCTATGAGAAAAATACAAAAAAAGTAGTACTTCGTAAATAACTAAGTAGTTTAGTTATTTACTTGGACAATGACTATCCAATTGCATTTTAATTTTCAACACTAGACCTAGCATTTGTTAAAGCTTTAAAAAGGGTGAAATAAAAAAAATTAAGGTCAAATATTATTTATGCTTTATAATAAACAATAAAGGTCAAACATTAAATTTACAATTATGTAAAAGGAATTCAACTATAATGAATTTAAATGTTAAAAATAATATGTGCATATTAAAATAAAACTTCACAAACATTGGCTAATTTACAGTTATGTGAACATTTGAAATTTGGATTTAATATATACATATATATTAAAAACTAAAAGGATTTGGAAATGAGTGGTGAAAACTAATTAAATAAATAAACATATGTTATTTTAAAAACCTGTTGAACATTCTTAAACAAAAGGTTTGCATGTGGGAACTAAAAAAGGGGAAAACATATGTGATTTACACTTTGGAGGCCTAGTCACATGGGTGTCAAGGTGGGGATCACTCCATGGTTTGAACTTGAAATGAAATTATCAGACATTGGCTTTTGAAGGTAGAAATTCACAACTCTATAGCAATGTTGTATAAACTTGTAAAGCTTGGAGGGGGCATGGCCCCCCTCAGTCCTGCTGTAGCTTCGTCCCTGCTCCCCTCCATGACTATATTATAGAGTTTGGATTAATTTACCATGCCTATGCTCCACCTCATCCTTATACACTTTGAACATATCCAAGGCTTTAAATTTATGTTGCATAAGGTAAATATACCCAAACCTCGAGTAGTTATAAATGAAAGTGATGAAGTACTTGTAGCCACCTCTTACACTAATTGTCGTAGGGCCACAGAAATCAGAATGAACTAGTTCGAACACATCTTTGGCTCTATAACCCTTGGTCGTGAAAGGCCTCTTGGTCATTTTACCCTCTAAGAAGGATTCGCGGACTAGAAGTGCCTCAACTTGCAATGAACTTGATTTCTCATTTGAAACCATTCATTTAATTCTTTTTATATTAATATGACCTAAGCGTAAGTGTCAAATATATGTTTGGTTCATTTCAGAAGGTTTCTTTGTCTTTAGGTTATTTCCATTTAAGTCATTCATTTTAGTATTTAGAAATATTGGTGAGATCGATCTTATAATATAAATATCATTTTCCAATGTACCAGAAGAGATAAGAGTTTTGCCATTTTTTATATAAAAACACCTTTATTAAAATAAATCGTATATCCATTCCTCACAAGCATAGAAACCTTAATTAAATTTCCTCTAATGCTTGGAACATAAAAATGATCTACTAATATTAACTTATTATCTTCACCAAAATTTAAAACTAAATTTCATACGGCTGATATTTTTCCTGGTGATGATCACCCATTAAAAGAAACATATCTCCTTCATTGATATCTATGGTTACCTGGAAACCCTGCAAAGAATTGCAAACATTATTATTGGCTCCCGAATCTACGCATAAGGTACTAGTAGATTTCACCCCAAAACATGTCTCAATGACAAAGGATAAATTACTGTTTTTATTATTCCTTGCTAAGAAGATCGAGCACTGATTCTTCTAGTGTAGTGACCATTTCCAAATATAATAGTTTCCTTTCGACTTCTTACCCGCTACATGAGGCTTAAAACTAGGTTTAACAACCATAGTTTGTGCCTAAGACTTTCCTTTATTCTTCTTAAGTTGAGGGACAAAAGAATATGGGACTTTCCCAGCAACCTGAACCAAACACTTATGCTTGGTGATATTCTTTGTAGATTTGAGTACTTTAATCAGTTGTGCTAGAGAGTAATCAAACATGTTCATAGAATAGTTTAGTCAACTCTGTTTAGAGGACTCAAAAAGTGATTTAAGCCCAAAATCGACTTGTATTTCCCCATGGATTTCATATTTAAGCACCTCTAGTTCTCCCAAGATGGACATTATCTTACATTCTCACGTGCGGGAGTACCATCTATGATTTTAGTGTTAACCATCCTTGATATAGTATCTATTCTTGCGGCAAAATTTTTATCCTCAAATATTTCCTTGAGGTTCAAAATCATGTTGTAAGTGTTTGGCATGTGTTGATGTTGGTGTTGAAATGTATTGGTCATAGAGGCCAATATGTAGCAACATGTCATATGATCAGCCTTTCTCCACCTCTAATAATGTTGTACATCTCGATCGGATGCCCCCTCATCAGGCTTGGCAAGTCATTTTCAGTTAAAATAAATTTATAGTCCTCAACAGTTAGGATAATGTCTAGGTTTCTTTTCAGTCAATATAGTTAATGCCATTTACTTTTTTTCCTTTAAGATATAATCGGGTGGGTTGAATGTTGAGATCATTTTGAAATCTACGAATCATAAATTTTGAAAACGGAATTAATTTCAAAATAAACATGTGATAATTAACTCCAATTAAATTTTAATTTGGTATCCCTGTACGGCAATTAAAAATTAAATCTTGTTGAGCAAACTACTTCCCTTATGAAGTGGGATACCTAGATATGATATTAAATTACCTCACCTTGGACTTGATAGATTTTGATCTTTCAATTATGTTCTCCAAAACAATCCAAGAACCACTGTCCTAAATAATTGACTACCGATGACGTTTGGTCCCACAAATAATGATAGTGACTCCTATGGGAGGATATCATTAGTTTCATTTAAGTGTATACCATTGGTTCATTTATTGAAATTTAACTCGTTCATAAAGTACTTCCTCGATAGGGAGGATCAGAATCATGCACATTTGATTTCAAAAAACTCTCACTTAACAGTTTTGAAATCTCAAGATGCTTTGATTAATTCCATCCAATGGGGAGGAAGGAAAAATACTAACATGAGGAAGTAATCATATCACATTTAAAAAAACGATGGAGACCACTGCATTTGTGTTTAAATCCCTCTCCCACATAATATTTTAAACATGACATTTTTTTAATAATTAATTCAATTCAAAAAGCCCAAATTAAACCCTTGGTCATTTTCAATTTACTTGTATAAAATAAATTTCCTTTTCTCACAATTTTAATTTTCCAAAAAATAAAAATATTTCTAAATTAAAGTAAAACCCGAAGATAACACTTTTACTTATATCTTTAAATTAATTACCCTATTAAATTTAATTTAGGGAAAAAATAAATAAAATGGATTTTCCAAAAAAGACGGTGATCTAGACCAGTTATATCCTAATTAGTCAAAAAATAGTTGTATCATAATTGGTCAAAAAATTACCACGCGAAATTATTAACATGAAAGATGGTAGAATCATAATAAAATAAAATAATTAAGCAATCATAATTCAAATAAGAAACTATTTCCCTGCCCATCATGGACTAGAGTTGTACTTGAAGTAGAACCCTTCAAGATCAAGAGTCCTTATTGAATATGACTTCTTTTTTAACTAGAGTCCTCCTCAAAGTAGACTTCATAAAAAACTGGATCACTATTTGTTTTTTACTTCTGGAAAAAGTCCTTCCTTCTATAGGAATGTTCATGACAAAGATACACTGTTGAAATGGCAAAAAACAATATTAAACAACAAAAATTTTCACATGTTGTTAAGTCCTAAGGGATTAGAAATAGGAATGGATCAATCCATTTCGGGTTTAGATCAATCCGAAAGAAGATCAAATTGATCCAAGTCTCTAGATCAGCAACTTCATCTTGAGTTCGCCATTACAATGCCAAAACCTCCATAACTTCCTCAGATCATCACGAAACTTCAAAAAACATTATCCAACCCCATAATCAATGTAAATACAAGACTATAAATGTAAAAAACTATTACATCCCCTCACATAATCCTCAAAATACATCGATAAAGAAATAGTACAAAAATCTAATTATTACAACCATATCGAATCTATGAGTAAAAAATAGCTATGGATAAACCATCATAGGTCCAAATCACACAAAACAAACATATGTGACCGTGATGGAAGGGGTTTAAGAATAATATCTTTACAAAACCATGTTAGTATGAAATAACACACATACATATATTATTATACAACATGCAAACTAGGGTTTCTAAAGGTGGATAACATGGATCTCTCCAAAGCACGATCAATCTAAATCAAGGGCTCTGATACCAATTATTAGGGATCGATTTATGTGAAATAAATTCAACCAAAAAAATTTTACTAATCATACAATGGAAAGTGAAAAACAAAAACTAGGATTAAGAAAATAAACCTAGGGTTTTGAATACGATACATTTACAGATCCGATTGTAATCCAAATATGGAGAAATGTATTTGATGAAGATGAATGGGATTCCTTATTTTGGTCTTCCAAAAGCTTTCTTGTGCCCACCGAAGTGCTTGTATATTCTACTATACGATCCTCCCAAATCTAGGTAGGTGTGTGCACACCTTTTGAGATTAAAACCTTTAGTTTTGAGCGAGATATATCTCTCTCTTAGACTCTGCACAAAAATGTGAATAGTGTTTTATCTTTCCCTCTATAACCCTTAATAATGATTATGCAGCTTAAACCCTAGCTTACACCTTTATATATCAGTATAAATCATGGGCTTAGGATAAACTGGGTTTTCAAATATTCTAGGTCTTGTTGCTTGGGCATATGGACTATAATAGGGGCTCAAGACAAAAATTAAATTATCTTCCAAATGAAAACTTGGAAAACCCAAATTACATTCCCTTAATTTATTTTCTTTCTTTATTTAATCATAATTAATTTCACTAAATAATCATGATTGCACTCCAATTTAATTATCTCAATATATCTCGGAATAATGAAGTATTTTTTGCAAATTTGATATGGTACATAATGTGAATCCTTGTATTAAGTTTATAATACACACTTGGTCAAATAAATTTGTCGCTAATTGATTTTAACCAACATCTAGCAATTCCTAAATTCTTAGACTTAACTTATTTTTCTACTCCACCATATTATAAAATAATCCACTGATCAGGTTTACTGGTGGAAACAAATCTTATAAGTCTATCGTGGGGGTATTAAAAGCCAAGATCTTTCTTAGAATTGGATTCCCCAAAATTATGATCTCAGACTACTCACGCAACGATTGCCCAATTTGTGGAGATTGAAATCCAATGAAATTAAATATTTCCTATAATAGTCAAATCCACAATAATGCAAGTATCCTGATCCTCACAATTCTTAGGATCACAAATCTATGAACCCTTTGCAAGTGTTGCCCAAGTCCAATATATACAGAACTTAGACTTGAATATCATGGGTGGTCATGTTCAATACATTCATGTACATACCGGTCACAATCCTCTTTGTACTATCAAATAAGATCTTGAACCATCAAATAGGTTCTCAGAGTTTGAGATAAACTACTAGGATTGCACTCGCAGCTTTGTCGATAGGATAACTCCCTATTTAGGTAGTGAACTATTTAATTCTACTAGGATCGAAATCCCGATTTCATTTGATCAGGCCAAACCTAACTCATCAGAATTCTTATTAAGTCCAATTGACTGACATAACATACAATATATTTAAAGAACAAAAATAAGGCATTCTCTCAAAACTAATTCTTATATCAAAGGAACTAGACATGTTATTAGTAAAAAATAAATACATGGTTTTAAGAATACGGTGCCAAACTATATAGGGATAAATCCTCGTATAATATAGTTGTACCATATGTAACCAATGAATAATAATCAATAATGCATCACTGTAATGTGTTTTGGAAAAATGGGTCATGTATCTAATGCCTCGGGGTGAAGGGAGGAGATGTGCTTTATCAATCAAAAGGTTCTTGGCTGCTACAAGTTCTAGCAGAGAGTGAGTCGTGATAAAATACTATTATTTGAAATCCTTTAAATTACTGTGGCATGTATTTATAGTTATATTAAGAAAAATTATAATCGAACTCCTAAATAAAGTTCTTTTCCATCTCTCACAATCATAATGGGGCTTGTCATCACCATGGGAGTTCTTTTCTGTAGGTTTCCCTTCTTACATGAGCATATATGGTCTACAAAATTTGGAGTCGTCATTATTTAGATAAAGATCGCTCACAACTGGTCCCACATGATATAATATGAGGTTAGTCATCGACCTTATATTGAGAGTGAAGTTCCCAAATTATAAGTGTCATGCTTTTACTTGCTTGTCCAAATCAATCCCTTCATCAACATATTTATAAGTATACTAATCTGATCATGTCTCATTCTAATGACTAACTATATTGGTATATATATATATATATATATATATATATATATATATATATATATATATATAAGTGTGTGTGGGATGGGGATAAATAATATACACCTAATAATAGTGTGACACTTGGCAAGAAGGTCGATCAGTATGGCACCCCATGCCCGATCTAACAAGATAAAAATGACAAGAGTCTATGAAAAAGTAGAAGACTGATTGCGTCAAGAAACACTATTTTATTGTAACTCAAACTCTAAAAAAATAGGCCTTATCCAATTGTAACCACTAACTCTATATAAAGGGACGATCATCCAATGTATGAGGAGGGCTCAGAGGCTATAGTAGCACTCTCATGTAAATTCTCTTAAGTTTATAGTGAAACACAATTAAAGCCATGTGGATGTAGGCGAATAATTGTTGAACCACGTAAATATTTGTCTCTTTCTTATTTATTTTTATATTCTTATCATGATTTGTTGGCACCCCCCTTCTAGTGGATGATTAGGAAAGATACTTCATTTGAATTCAACCTTAACGGATGATTTCATGGTAATTCATTAGTCGACATTACAGTTTAACACTTATGACTCTCAACAAAGTTTGAAAGATGGTTGGGTGTTATTATTATTTTGTCTTCTCATCTTAATTATGAAATATGGTCATCGTGATGTCTATGATCATTATAGAAAAGTTCTTATGGATGGTCGGGCATGGTTATTATTCATTATTCTCTTCACAATACCGACGGATGGTCAGACATGACAAAGAGTATTAAACCTTCATAATTATCATTTTTGATAAACTTATATTCAAGCGCCCATATTGGGGGCTTAATAGAAATTTCTTCCCATGAACAAGCTCAATTCAACACAAATCAAATTAAGAGAATCCATATAAAATAAGTAATATAATTATCTCATGAGCAAGCAAAAGTGCAAATTCTCCATTATATTGAAAAAACATAAGATTTTTTCCCCGCAATGAGTGGGTTTAAACCTCCTGACTAATAACAAGAAATTTAGAGCACTCGAGAAAGGCAAAGCACAAAAGACCTATTATAGGAAGCCTTGGGCAAAGACTCACTAGCAATTCGAGCACTATAAAATCCCACCAAGTGGGTAAAAGTCCTAATAAAGGAAAATATCCTAGACTAGGTGAACGCGCGAGAAAGCCTCGGCGCATGAGTTCTTAAATATATTGTGGTCGGCCTATCTAAATGAACCAAGGAATAATACAAAATATGTAAATCAACAAACAATAAAGAACTACCGTCGACATGATCGTATGAGGGTACGTAGGCACCTCGACACACCCGAGTCCAGTACACATATCAATTGAATATCCCTAAACTCAAGATGAGGATTCCCCATGATAAAACAAAGGAGAGAGGATAGACCAAAGAAGATTCAAAAGTTAAGGGACAACTCAAAGTCCACCCATTGAGTTCAAAATTACGACTACAATTATTTAAGAGATTAAGGACCAACTCACAACTCATCCCATAATCAACTTAGTTGAACTAAGGCTTGGGGTGCTATTGTGGGGTCAAATAATATACCCCCAGTAATAGTGTGACACTTGGAAAGAAAAACATTCAGGGTGATGCCCCATTTCCAATCTAATAAGAAAAAGATGACAATAGTCCATGATAAAGTATAATATAGACTAAGTCAAGAATGTAACTCGAACTATACAAGGATAAGCCTTATCCAATTGTAACCCGTAACTCTATATCAAGGGAAGACCCCCTCCCCCCAATTATGTGAGGGGGGTCAGAGGCTAGAGACTCACTCTTATGTAAATTGACTCAAGTTTATAGTGAAACACCATTAAAGCCTCGTGGATGTAGGCAACCAATGTCCGAACCACATAAATCTTTGTCTTTATTTTATTTATTTTTATAATCTTATCATGATTGTTTGGCACCCCGATTCTAGTGGATGGTTGGACACGATACTTATTTTTTTTATTCAACACCGATGAATGATTTCATGGTCATTCATTAGTAGACATCGTATTTATTGTTTTGATTCAATTGGATGTTAGGCGTTGCACTTATGACTTGCATTGTGAAATATGGTCGTCATGATGTTTGTGATCATTATAGAAAAGTCCCGATGGATGGTCGGGCATGGCTACTGTGGGGACCCATTCCGTATGGCCCATGAGACTAGCCGACCAGCCCGGATTTCCCAAAGCGCTCACCGGCCCAAATCATAATTTAATTTACTTGGATGTATTTGAAACGCATTAAAATATTCACAAATATATTCAAGGAGGTAACCAACAATCTAGGAGGAGATATTCAGGTACACCATGAATTATTCACGTGTTTATTGAGTTCCTTGAACAATTCAATCTCTTACTTTTATGTATTTATAAATTGTAAACATCGACCCGGGGCAAAGGGATGTATTATCGAGCATTAAAAGACACTATAATAAAACATTAACCTCTGTGGATGTAGGCAAGTTTTTGAACCACGTATATCATTGTTGTGTGTGTGATCTTCACTTTTAATCCCTTGTGACAGTTTGTGGAATTCAATTGTGATAATTCTTATACTCACAATTGGCGCCGTCTGTGGGAAGCAATTTATATTCATGCGAAACCTTCAAAAATAGAAACCCCGTAACGTCTCATTATAGAAGCAACATCCCCCAAGCTGTAGATGTGCAACAAGACCCAATTCCTCTTAGGGTCAGGTTAGATATTTTCCACCATACAAACCCCAGGTTTCAATCAGAAAGGCAAACATCTAAAGAAAGCCAAGGACCAGCTACGCCTACTCAGATATTCGGGTTGGCCGACGCTTATGAAGCCAGACTTCAAGAACAAGATAAGGCTACACACCTCCAAATGGAAGAGAATGCTAGCCTTTAGAGGCGACTTTAAATAATGGAGAGAGACCTCTAAAGGGACACAAGGAAATGTCATGATAGGACTCCTAGTCCTCAGGTGAGTAATACTCGCAACTGAGGGAGGAGCTCCAGGCGTGACCAAGACAGAACTAAATATGGAAGATCAGAGCATGATCAATCAGATCGTGTCCAACTAGAGAGATGCCACAGGAACAACTATCGACACAACAAAGACATTAGGATTCTGGTCCATAGATAGATGGAACAACATCCATCCCATTGTAGAGCCAGGTCCATTAGAGAGTTATCAAGGAGGGCACTCAATACCCAAATGAATTCCCCTTTATCAAGGGAGATCGAAGAGGAGGATCTCTCGAAGAAGTTTGCCATTCCTAGGTTCAAGATTTAAGATGAAAATACAGATCCAATAGACCATGTTTAGTAATATGGGCAAGCGATTACCTTATGGATCCATAACGACACACTAATGCGCAGGATATTCCCTTCTAGCCTACATGACGTATCATATAAGTGGTTTGATAATATGCCTCACATGTCGATCAGGAACTTCAAGGCTTTAGCATAAGCCTTCACTACTCACTTCATAACTAGCAGCTCCCACCCTAAACGGATGGATGCACTGCTCACGATGAAGAATAAGTCATAGGAGAGCCTTCAAGATTATGCCAAAAGGTATATGAAAGTCTTCAATGAGGTCAAGGACTACTCGGAGAAGGTTGCTATTGCATCCTTCAAAATCAATTTATCGACCACCTCTTTGCTGCACCAATTCCTAACAATGAAAGAAACTAATACCAATGATGACCTTATGGCTCGAAATAAGAAATCCGCCAAGGTATAAGATGTGGTTCACTCTAATGCAGGGGATAATGGTCAGGCAAAGGCAAATAAAGGAGCAGATAAGACTAATGCTCCAACTAAGGGAAACAAGAACGGGGGGTCTATGCCCTCCAAATAGCAATTATGGTACGGTCGATCAGGGGTGGAAGAAACCAAGGTACACCCCATCGACAGGGTCATTGAAATCCTGGAAGAAGTTGGGGTCGATAATAATTTTCCCGAGAGAAAAATATCAATCAGAGCCACATTCACCGACCAAGAAAAGGAAGAATTGATTACCTTTCTCATAAGAAATCTAGACATTTTTTCTTAGGAACCATATAATTTGCTGGGAAATTATCCCAAAATAGCCTACCATCACCTGCATGTTGATCCAGCCTTCAAGACGATCACTCAAAAAGTTCATCGAATAGCCCCAAGAAGGCTAAAGTGCTGGAGAACAAAGTAGGGAAGCTAATGGATATAGGATCCATCAGGAAAGTTTAGTTCCTCAAATGGTTGTCCAACCTAGTGGTGATATACAAGAGAAATGGAAGATGGAGATTCTGTATTAATTTCACAGACCTCAATAGAGCATGTCCCAAAGACAGCTTCTCGCTTCCTAAAATAGATTAATTAGTTTACGCTACAACAACACATGAAAGAATGAGCTTTATGGACGCATACTCTGACTACTATCAGATTCCTTTGTTCGGACCCGATCAGGATAAAATGTCCTTTATAACCCCCTATTGGGTTATATTGCTATAAGGTTATGACATTCGGTTTAAAGAATGCAAGGGCGACTTATCAGAGGTTGGTCACCAAGATGTTCAAGAGATAGATGGGAGACACAATGGAGGTATACATGGAAAATATGTTAGTCAAAAGCAAGAACAAAGGCGACCACCTCACAGACTTAGCCAGAAATTTGGATATCCTCAAGAAGTATCAGGTGAAGCTTAATGCAAGTAAGTGTTTATTCGGTATCCATTCATGAAAGATCTTGGGCTACCTAGTCAGTAAAAAAGGAATTGAGTCCAACCCAGATCAGATCGATGTTATCACAAGAGTCCAGCCTCCTTAGACATTGTTAGATCAAACTCTCACTGGTATGCTCGAGTGCTCAATCGCTTCATCTCCAAGTCTTAGGAATGCTGCCAACCATTCTTTCAGCTCTTAAAGAAGGACAAAGGCCTCAATTGGAATGATGACTGCTCGAAAGAGTTGGAAGAACTCAAATCCTACCTTAGCAAACCACCCTTGATGGTAATTCCAAATGATAGAGACCCACTGTAACTTTACCTTGCAGTATCAGACCATGCTGTAAGCTCCGCTTTCGTCTGTGAAAATAAGGGAGGTCAGCATCCAATTTATTATGCTAGCAAGACATTTCTGAACTCAAAGCAGTGGTACCTGCCTCTGGATAAACTCGTATATGCATTAGTGATTGCTTTGAGGAAGCTAAAGCATTACTTTGAAGCCCATTCAATAATCATAATCACTTTATGTCCCCTCAAGGTTGTTCTTTGGAAAGTCAACTTCTCCGGATGATTTTCAAAGTGGTCAGTAGAACTTGGTAGATTCAACATCCACTTCCAACCAAGAACAGTGATTAAGGGAAAAGTCATAGTAGACTTCATTACCGAATTTATAGGAGATCGACCAATTGACCAAGTAGAAGTGGGGCAGTCAACAAATGAGAAAGCACAGTTTAAGGACTAGACCCTATACATTGTTGGAGCCTCCAATTCCATGGGGTAGGAGCAGGGATCATTCTCATCACTATAGAAGATGTTATGATCGAGCAAGGAATCATATTGGGATTTGAGGCCTCCAAAAGTGAAGCTGAGTACAAAGTACTAATCGTTTGCTTGCGCAAGGCCCAACTGCTAGGGGCAAAGTTCCTTCACGTATTCAGCGACTCCAAACTGGTCTCCAAGCAAGTGAGCGGGGACTTCAATGCCAAAAATGATAGAATGGAAGCCTACCTCATTGTGGTAAGAAGGTTTATAGAAGGATTTAAAAAATTAGACATTCAACAGTTCCCTTGGGGGCAGAACAGTTATGCCGATGCCTTAGCGGCTCTGAGCTCAGTAATTAACTCTGACCTAAGGGGAACCATTCAGATAGATTTCCTCGCGCAGCCAAGTATTGACCAAATCGTCATAGCCGAGAAAGTCCTACTCACAAATAAGGCCCCTAGTTAGATTGATCCCATTGTTAATTATTTATGGAGCGACATAGTACCTGATGATAAGAGGACAGCCCATCAAGTAAGGGTCAAGGTTGCTCGCTTTTACCTCTCCCTGGAAGGGAAACTCCACAAGAGGTCATTAATTGTCCCTTATCTCTAGTGTGTTCACCCACACGATGCCAAGAAAATACCTAGCGAACTTCATGAAAGCATTTATGGGAGTCACGCAGGAGGAAGATCATTGGCCTTTCGAGTAATTAAATAGGGTTACTAGTGGCCTCTTATGAAAAAGGATCCAGGCGCTTACGTTCGCAAGTGTGAAAAATGTCATAAACATTATTTCAAGATCCACCAGCCCTCTAGTGACTTATGATCACTAATAATCCCATGGCCATTCGTGCAATTAGGACTACACCGCTTCTGGAAATTGAAAAATATCTATTGGTCGGCACAAATTACTTCACTAAATGGGTAGAGTTAGAACCATTTGAGAACACTCGCGACTCAGATATGACCAAGTATATCTAGAGAAACATCATAACATGCTTTGGGGGACCAAGAACTATCATCACCGACAACGACACATAATTTGAAAGTTATTTATTTCAAGGTTTTTGTTATGCACACGGTATCAAGCACCACTTCAGTTCTGTGGTGTATCCCAAAAATAATGGACAGGCAGAGCCTTCTAATAAAACCATGCTTGATGGACTGAGAAAGAGGTCAAAAATCATTAAAGGTGCCTGGGTAGACGAGCCCCCTCATTTTCTGTGGGCCTACTGTACCACTCCTAAGAGATCAACTGGAGAAACACCCTTGCTTATCTAATGGAAGCAATTATACCACTCGAAGTAGGTCTCCCAACTATGAGAACTACCCTGGTTAACCAAGGACTTAATGATGATGCCTTATTCACTGATCTTAACTTAGCAAACGAGCAAAAAGACCTAGCCTTGATCAAGTTAGATTCTTACCAATAGCGATTGGTAAGGTAGTATAACAAAAAAGTCAATTTGATGAGGTTTTTGGTAGGAGACTACATCCTAAGGAAAGTCCTCGGCAATGTCGTAAAACCATCAGATGGAAAACTGGGACCAAATTTGGAAGGACCCTTCAGAGTAATCAGGGACGACCTTCAAGGAGCACATCACTTGGAAATGCTGAAGGGCAAGGAGATGCCAAGATCCTAGAATGTAACCAATCTCAAGAAGTTCTACTTTTAATCTTTTTTATCTTTGATAGCACATGTAGTTTAATCAAATTTTCATTTTCAAACTTATGTTGCCCGTCAGATAGTATTCAATGAATAAGGGCTAGTTGGCCCTCTCATTTTCATGTTAGACATTAGTTGCTTAAGTTTTATTGATCGCATCTCATTGATACGCACCTTTTCCAAATGATAACTCCTTTGCGCATAAGTTGAACTCCTGGGATTATAATAAGTTGCTCAACTTGTTTAAATCAGGGAATCTCACGTGTAAAGCAGGGCTTGCAGTAGTTATAACAAGTCAATAAAAGTGTTCCAATTACTATAACCCTCAGGTATTTGATACAAACACAACAGATCTCATGAGTTTCCCTGGCAACACAACAACCCCACAGGGGATCCTTAGGTAAAAAAGCTAACTTAGGTAGGTCGCCAACTTTATTGGTCTCAAAAAGTCTGCTCGACATCATTTTACTTAGGCCTAAGGGAGTGCGACGTCACAACCTAAAAGGTAAAGTGGATGGAATGATACTTCTAAGGCATATTGGACTGGGAGAATTTTCAAACACGTAATAACATGTGGATAACAGTAGTTTTTAATACCATTTAGTCACCTAAGAAGATCAAAGTGATAGAACCTAAGTACTAGTCCACTTGATCAACAAAGGACCTAAGATGGTCAATCAATATTGCTTGGTCGACATATATGTTGGTTAGATAACGAGCAACATATTTTTCCAGTTCAATCATAAGCAGAAAATTATTAACACGTCTTTAGTCAGCACGTGCTCAAAATATGGAAGAGTTTAGTAACTAAAGCTCTTTATTAACAAAAGTATAAAATTACAATTACAATGAGACTAAAAATACCCAAGGACCTACGATGGCCTAGGATGGAGAGCAACATATTCTATAATGAGCGCTCTTTGACCATCATTCGATTTTGGGATGAGCTCATCCATGTCAAGAACTTGCTCCAAAAGTTAGACAGGGATGGCATCAGTTGGGATCCACTATTTATCCTTCGAGAAAGGATTATGGTGGTAGGTCGCACATTCGATCTGGTACTTATACCACAGTTTGGACTCCTTGGGCGTCTTCACCTCCTTAAAGGCACTTTACCTCCCTTGAGTAAAGGTAGTTTCCTATGCCTCCTTGAGACTTGCTAGGGCATCTGCCCAGCCAGTATTATAACGTTCAGTCCAGGATTTTTGAGGTCTCATTTTGGACGAATACCTCTTTCTGATTTTGTGACATCCCCCTTGAGCATGGCCACAAACGTTTTTAACCCGACAACCTCCTTCCTCATAGCGTCATTCTCATCCTGAAGAATTTAACTCACTTGGATGACTTATGTGTTCTCTATAAGTTTGGATCTTAAAGAATTCACCTCATCCTGGACTGAAGCCCCGATCTCCTCTATGGCTTAAAGATCACCCTTCAGCCTGGTGATTAGCTCAGACTAATTCTTATACTACTTTTTCCTCACCCTCATGGACTTGTAAATCTTCACAAATGTCGCATGACCTTTTGCACGGATGTTAGGCCCAAGGATCATCCCCAAACAAGAGGCAGGGGAGATTTAGTTCACATAGAATTATAAAAAACACTAACCAAACAACGATCAAAGCATCAGTATATGGAAAAGGGACAAAAAGGACATAAGGATGCCTAGCGGGAGGGTCGTTCTGACTTTCTGAGGGACAGCCCTGTAATTTTATTTATGTGGCTGTCGAAGAAGTTTCCTATGGTGGTCCCAGTTGAGTATCCCTTACCGGCGATTCCAAACTCCTTCTCACGCTATTTCATTAGCGTAGGCCTAGACATTGAGATTTGGGGGAATTGGTTTGTAGAGCATGGGGCTCGAGGCTTACACTGGTCCATGCCTTGGTGGGGAGAGTTGCTACCCATTCTGGAGCTTGGAGAGTACCAGTATGTTAGACTGGTTGGCCTTAGGTAAACCTCTTTCTACTTTCCCTGGAGGCTGCTGTGCCAATATGGTTGGGAGAAAATTGTGCCACCACGGACACCAAACTTCTTTCCTATGGAGGATCTGACATAGCGTATATGCATGCGACTTGTTTCTCTATGGGAGAATCATCATCTGTCGACCCGTCCTTCTTAGTCTACTGGGTGAGTCTGGCATGTCTTTGGGGACTGCATGAAGTGGTTGTGGAAGAAGGTAGTGGCCAGGATGATGGCTGTGGAGACTGGTCAAAGGTGGTTTGCCATATCTGACACCATGGAGGGAGGCATTGTGGTATACCCTAAGCTGGTTCGGGCTTATTGCTCCACGAAGCGTCTGCGATACTCCATTCAGGTAAGGGAGGTTTGGGAAGTCCAGGATGCAGGTGATGATGGTGCTGGTTCCTCTGGCAGCTGTGGGTAGGGTTTTGTGTAGCTTCTTGTAATAGGTGTTATTTTATGGGAATAATTGGGTTGGTTTTCAGGAGTAGTGGGGCTTGTTATTATCTGGGTTTTTTTAGTAGGTGTAGTGTTGGTAAGGGAACTCGTTTGACTCCTTACGCCGATGTAGTCATACAAAAATTTTAGATAATGAAATAAATAAGTTTTTGATCATCTAGTCCCTCTTGATGACTTTTTGCATTTTCCAATTACTTTCTTTATTCCCAAATATATTTTGGTCTTCCATCGACAAAAATCTAAATTAATATTACAACATCACTCATCTGGAAAAGTCTAGCAAAACTAGATTTTTGTTAAGTTCCACTTGAATTGGTGTATACTTATTTGTGTGGGCCCATGAGAACTACTTCGAAAGGTGGTAATCGTTACTTTCTGATTTTTATTGATGACTATAGTTGGAAGATTTGGATTTATTTGCTAAAAGAGAATTGTGAAGTATTTGAAAGATTAAAATAATTCAAAGCACTTGTAGAAAATGAAAGTGGCCATAAGATAAAGACTATTCGTTCAGACCAAGGTTGAGAGTGCATTGCTTTTGAACAATTTTTTATTGAGACTTGAATTCGACACTAGAAAACTATTCGAAGGACTCCTCAATAAAATGGAGTTGTAGGGAGAAAAACAGAACCATTATGGAGTTTGCCTGAAGTACGATGACATCAAAGGGGATGCTAAAAAAATCAGAGAGAAGCAGTTTCATGTGTAGTTTATTTGCTGAATCGAGCAACAACAAGGAGTGTTCAAGGCATAAATCCTTATGAATAATGGAATAGTTCGAAGCCTCGTGTCGATCATTTGGGAATTTTTGGCAGCATTTCCTATTCCCACATTCCAAATGAGAACAAAGGTAAATTGGATGTTAAACCTGAGAAGTGTGTTTTAGTTGGCTATAGTGAAAGATCGAAGGCGTATAGTCTATATAATATTATTATAAAAATGATTAGTAGTTGTGATGTGATGTGATGTTTAATGAAACAGCATCATGGAAATGAGATAGTGTTACTCAAGAGCAGAATTCAACAGTGTTTAAATAGAGAATGGGGAAGAAGATCAAGACAAGTGGAGAATGTACCAGATTCTTTAGGCTTAAGTTCATCGTCTTCAAGTGATGAAGATTCTCCCCCATGGATACAAAGAAGCATTTAAGATATTTATGATTAAATGAGAAGAATTGATGAAGATGATTTTGAAAATTTTGACATGTTTGCTGATGTAGATCCTATTTGTTTTGAAAAAGCAGTGTAAGATCAGAAATGGAAGAAAGTTGCGGATCAAGAAATTAATTCGATGAAGAAGAATAAGATGTGGGATTTGATAGAATTTCCAAAATACAAGAAATCATTTGGTGTGGAGTGGGTTTATAAGAAAAATATTAATAAAAAAAAGGTGAAGTTTACAAGCACAAATAAAGGCTATACGCTTAAACATGGGATTGATTAGGAGGAGATATTTGCACTAATGAATCAATTGGAGACTATTCGTTTGATCATTTCTTTAGAATTTCAAAGAGGAAGGAAAATTCATCAAATGGATGTCAAGTCATTATTTTTTAATAGCTACACCGAAGAATAAGTTTATGTGAATCAATCACCAGGCTATGTGAATAAAGAAAAGAAAAGAAACTGTGTCTAATGAAGAAAGCATTGTATGGATTTAGGCAAGCTCCAAGGGCCTAATACAATTGCATTTATAGTTTCTTTTCGAAAAATAGTTTCAAGAGATGTCCTTATGAACATGCTCTCTACACCAAAGAAGAAAAGCGAGGTGATTTCTTAATTTTTTTTCTTGTTGATGATTTTATTTTTAAAAGCAGCAGTAAGAAGATGTGTGATGAGTTCAAGAAGCAAATGATGGACGAGTTTGAAATGAGAGACATGGGTTTTCTCCATTATTGTCTTGGGATTAAAGTTAAGCAAGGTGAGGATGAGATTGATAGTTTGCAGAAAAGGTTTGCAAAAGATTTTCTTGCAAAGTTCAAAATGGAAGAAGAGGCTTTGTTAAGGAAGACTCCAATGGAAGTATGTTCAAGACTTCGATGGAAGGAGGTTCAAAGTTATGAATAGATGATTCTAAATGAAGATTTTTATGCTGCTATTTATAGAAGTCTTGTGGGATGTCTTATGTATTTAACTGCAACAAGACCAGATTTAATGTTTTAATTAGTATGTTAAGAAGGTTCATGGGAGCTCTAGAGAAAAGTCATTGGGAAGATGGAAAGATAGTTCTCAGATATGTCTGTGGCACCATTGATCATGAAATTCATTACAAGAAGGTTTAAAATCCATCCCTGTTTGGTTTCAATGTTAGTGATTGAGGAGGAAATGTTGATGATAAAAAAAACACTTCAGGTTATGCTTTCAACTTTAGTTCAGGTGTGGTGTCTTAGGCATTAAACAAACAGCCGATAATATCTCTTTTAACTAAAGAAGCTAAGTATATTGCTTTTTCTGCAGTTGGTTATCAATTACTATAGTTGAGATGGATTTTGAAATAATTAAAATGTTTTCAAGAAAAAGGAACTGTTCTGTTTTGGGATAACAATTCAGCAAATGCACTTACAAAAATCGAATTTTTATGGGAGAAGAAAGCACATAAGGATCAAGTATGACTTCATCTACTTATTGATAAATGAAGAACAACCCCTTCTCATCCTTTTTTAGATTCTTTTTCAAGTCATTGAGTTGTGCTTGCATCATCCCCGTTTAATTCTCCGATTCCATAAAAATAGTTTCAATAATATCCCATAAATCTTAGGATCCATACAACACCTTCATTTGTATACTCCACTAGTTACGATTCTTCCTAGTGAATTAGGGAAGTTGGGCTTGTAACAAGGTTCTTATACCACTTTGTTAGCATTGGTGGGCAAGTGAATATGAATATGGAAAGAACACTCCTATTATTGAATTGAAATATCTTTTGTCACACATTTGTAATTACAAGACTCACTTATTTATACTACTCCAAATATGACTATAGAACTCTCACTTAATGAGAACACGCATGGGCTTATTTATTTAATGAACTAACATTAACTCTAAGACTTTTCACTTCCAATGAAAATGAAACTCTCATTATTGATATATAAGGGGGCCGAGGTCCAGTACAGTCAGAGAAATCAAAAAACTGCAAGTCTACGAGGATACAAAATTTTTGTATACAAGGAAAAAATAAAATCCCTCATCTACACGCATCTTTCCTTCACCTGATCGACTTTGATAATGGCCTTCCCCTTGTCGATAGCCTCTTAATCCAGACTATTATCCACACTGACCTCAGTTGGCATGCCCCCGAATGATCGATCGGTTGACCAGCTCCCTCTTCTTCTTCTTCTTCTTCAAAAGGGTCAAGCCTGGGAGAATGGAGATTAAACAACAAAGATCCAATAGGGGGGCCCATCACTTTTAGAGAACGTCCCTAACCTTTCTTAAATTCCATTTTCTTCTCGTAGGTAAGCTGAAGCTTGGTGTCGTTATATGCTTTGTTGAAGCCCTCGAGATAGCTAGCGTCCTTCTCCTGAGGGATCCCCTCCTCCATCTTTTGGATTTCTCTAGATAGGTTCTAATTCTCTTCATCCAGCTCCTCCTTCTGGGTGACCACTACCTTCTAGGATGCCTTAAGGTCAATAAGGGCCTTCAGTGATCTATCTTTTTCTTGATCCCATGATAGGCGAGAAGCAACAAAGTCCTTTTTCCAGAGCATCTTTCCTCTCTTGGGCACTTCTAGACTTATTGGAATGATCTTCTAAAAGGGTTGTGAAGTCGGACAAAAACTGCATGGTCAAACCAAATGACGAGTCAGTATGAAGAAAGAAAGACATAGAAAGAGTAAAAAATTACAGGAAATCAAGAAGAGACTTACCAGAGAAATCCCCTGTGCATACTTAAGGGCAAGTCAGGGTCACCCCAAATTCGCACAACGCTCGTGATCAACCACGAGCACTACCATCTTTAATAGGTTAGGGTTAAGGGAGGGGCAATCACCAACGCTGACCCCCTCAGCATCAGCAATGGAAGAGGTCCTCAAGACCAACTTCTTCTTGGCCTCTTCCTTCTTTTTTTCTTTCTTCCTCTCTCTTCTTCTCTTCCTCATTATTTTTCCCTCTCTCTTTTCTCCTCTTTTCCTCTTAATCTCTCTTCTTCTCTTTCCCTTTTTCCTTCCCCTTTCCAGACGATCTTGAACCACTAACCTTGTGGGAGCCAATCTCAAAATTTTTCAAAAAATTTAGTCGATCAGACAAGGCCATCTAATCTTCATCATCGTCCAGCCTCAGCTTCCTCCTCTTGATCAAGGGAGCCATATCTTCTTCTTCATCCTCATCAAAATCTCTTTCCACTCCCTCTTCCTCCTCTTTTGATTCTTGTTCTTCCTCTTCTATCACGATTGGGTCAGAAGGACTGAGCTCAGTAACTTTTAAGTTTGGGCCTTATCGACCGGACGAACAATAAAATTGGTGGTCATATTCTTGTATTCAAACAGATAGGTCGTCGACCTTGGGTGTTCACCGTCAGGTAGCCTTTCCTTGATATTCAAAGCCTTCAGAAGCTCATCATCATCAATCTCACTTATGTCAGGCTCCTAATTTTTAATACGAATTGCAAAGTAAAGGAAAAACAACATTAACTAAGAGAATAAGAGTCAGAAAGAAGAACCGCATGGCCAGAGAAAGAAAAGAAGAAGTGACCTATTTGGTCCCCTCCAAAATCTAAAATTATATGGCCCTGGTGCCTTTCTCCCTCACGAGATGGAGGACGTTGTCAGTTTCTAGCAATGAAACCATGTTCCTAGTAGTCTTTATGGGAGTTTGGAAGGTTCACCACCAGGAACCTCTCAGCCTTCCTGGCCTTTAAATACATAAGGCCACCACTGGTTCGCGACCACACATAGCATTAGCAGATCTCATCAAGGCCCAGTTTTATCCTATAAAGGGTATTTATTCTATGGACTTCATTAACTATCTTCCATATGTTGGGGGCACATTGAGCAGGCACAATTTCAAAATCTTTGAAGAACCTAAGGAAAAGGTGGTTTGCAGGAAATGTTAACCCCCCCCCCCCCCCTCGGGTTATTAGGAGGGTGTTAATCCAGGAGGGTGTGAATCTAGTGCCCCCTTCAATGTCACAAACATTTTAAGGAAAAGGGGCACAATCGATCTACACCTAATCAGGAATATTATATGACTTCCTAAACTCGACAATTGACTTATTGTCATGTTTTTTATGGATGCACTAAGAGAAGAACAACCATAGTTATAGTTACAGTGGAAGAAGAAAATTGGGAAAGCGAAACACTAGGAATAGAGAACTAAAACTTAAAAGGATTAACGAAGCTCTAAAGAAAAAGGGCGTTGAAGAAGAGAAGCTCTGGAACACTTAATAATGAAGTAAAGAATTCGAACTGAACTGACAAAGGAGATAAATTTTTGGTTTGCAACCCAACGCTAATAATGAATACGACATCTTAGGACGATTTTGGTGCTTCATGTTGCTCCTCGAATAATTGCGCCCTCGCCCACTTTCTAAAAAAACATGTATGCCATGATGTTTGGCCCAAGGTGAGCATACTGTTGTAAGTTCAAAAAATTTACAAAAATTCCATGCCGACAGTAGACATAAATGTTTCAACTTATGGGCCTTTAATTCATTAAAAATTATTGGCCCAAAGTTCACTAGGCCCAAAATGTTTAGGGGCAATTGTTGGGGACCCATTCCATATGGCCCATGAGAGTAGCCAACCAGCCTGGATTGCCCAAAGCGCTGTGCAGACCAAATTAATATTAAATTTACTTGTATGTATTTGAAACGCATTTGAACACTCACAGATATATTCAAAGAGTTCCCCAACAATCTCAGAGGATATATTTAGGTACACCGCAAATTATCCATGTGTTAATTGAGTTCCTTGAACAACTCAATCTCTTGCTTTTATGTATCTATAAATTATAAACCCTGACCCGGGGCAAAGTGATGTATTCTTGAGCATTGAGAGACACTATAATAAAATAGTAACCTCTCCGTGGATTTAAGCTAGTTATCGAACCACGTATGTCGTTGTTGTGTGTGTGATCATTACTTTATGTCCCTTGTGATTGTTTTATGGAATTTTATTATGATAATTTTTATACTCATAACTACTATTCATTATTCTCTTCACAATACCGACGGATGGTCGAACATGACACATATTGTTAAACCTTCATGACTATCAATTCATATTAACTTATGATCAAGCGCCCATAATGGGGGCTTAATAGATTTGTCCGTCCATAAACAAGCTCACTTCAACACCGATCAAATTAAAAGAATCCCTCGACAATAAGTAACATAATTATCTCACGAGAAAGCAAGTGCCCAAATTTGACATCAAATTGAAAAATCATAAGATTGGTTTCCTCGTGATGAGTCAGTTTAAAATTCCTGACTAATAACAAGCAATTTAGGGTGCTCGAGCAAGGCCAAGCACAAAAGACCTATGGTAGGAAGCCGAGGGCAAATATTCACTAGTAATTTTAGAACTATCAAATCCCACCAAATGGGCAAAAATACTAATAAAGGGAAAGATCCTAGACTAGGTACTGCTCGAGAAAGCCTCGGCGCATGAGTGCTTAAATGGTTTATGGTCAGCCTATCCAAATGAACCAAGGAACAATAGAAAATATGTAAATCAACAAACATTAAAGAACTATGGCCCACCTGATCCCATGAGGGTACATAGGCGCCTTGACACACTCGAGTTCAGTCCACATATCGATTGATTATCCCTCTCCAAGACCAAATAAAGGAAAGAATATCAAACAAAGAATATTCAAAAGTTGAATAACGATTCAGAGTCCACCAACGGAGTTCACAATGATGACTATACTTATTTAAGAGATTAAGGACTAGCTCCTAGATCATCTCATAATCAGCTTAAGTGAACTGCGACATGCGGGCTATTGTTGTGTCAAATAATATACCACTAATAATAGTGTGACACTTGACAAGCAGGCGATTAGGATGACTCCCTATTCCCGAACTAACGAGATAAAGACTAAAAGAGTACATGATAAAGTAAAAGACCGTCTACGTCTAGAATCACTATTTTATTAGAACTCAAACTCTAAAGGTTAGGCCTTATTCAATTATAAACTCTAACTCTATATAAAGGTAAGGTCTCCCATTGTGTGAGGGGGGCTCAGAGGCTAGATAAATACTCTTATGTAAATTATCTAAAGCTTATAGTAAAAATAACATTACAGCCCCATGGACGCAGGCCAATAGTGGTTGAACCACGTAAATTTTTGTCTCTTTCTTATTTATTTGTATATTCTCATCATAAATGTTTGGCAACTCCATTTTGATGGGTTTTTTTACCACATGATGTGTATAAACCCTAAATCACTTTAAATTTATTTTGTAAGATTTATGTAAAATAGTTTGAATTAGTTTGTATCTATGAACCTTTAAATATATTTTTGTGAGACTCATGTTTGTGAAAGATTTGTTTGGATGAAAGTTGTGAGGACAAAACTTCCAATTGAATCCATTTGTAAGTATTTGACTTATTCCCAGAACAAAACTCATTTTTTAGTCATAGACAGATTTTTATACCGTCACGATTCTCATAAAGTCTATAACGTAGTTGAGTTGAATACATAGCGGCCAAGCATTAAAGAAATGTTATGCCGAGTTTTATTGGTGCACATTTATTCGTCTTCAATCATATTGAATTTTGATCTCTCAGGTATGAATGCATTTTATTTATATGGAGCTCAGAAAGAGTTTTAAAGTATGGAAATTTTGTTTATAAATGTTTTAAAATGTTTAAAACATTTTTAAAAGGATTTATCTTTGTTTATTCTGATATAAACATCATTTAGAGTCATGTAGAATCATCCATTTTATGTTTGATGGTTCAAACGACATGTGATGTCATTCGAACGAAATGTCACAATCGTTAGAACGACATGTTGAAGTCGTTAGAATGACATGTCGTCTTAGACTTTTTATTTAAAGAGTTTTTTTCTCGAAATTTCGTATGGGTACAGAACCTGAATACAATTTACCAGTTTCATTTTTATGCACAAAAGTTTTTTAAGGTTTTCAAATATTAAAAAACATCCTTAGAGTTTCAAGATTTGAATTTCCATATACAATATCATAGAGATCTTGTTCTTTGCACCAACAGGATTTGTTCATCACTTGAACATTGTTCATTGGGTTCTGCGGTGAAGAAACCGAGGAGTTCGTGTTCTAAATCATAGATAGTTTTCCAACCTGTATCAGTGGACACCGAGGCATCTTGGACGCATGTACTGTGGACGTGTATTGTAGAAGGACTTCTGCATGGTCACTTTGGAGGAACGGTTTAAGAGATTAAGAGCGTCAAGGCTTGTGCGGATCGAGTCATTGTGTAAGTCTGTATGTCTTCCTTTGTAAACTCCGCATAATAATGATTGTCTGGCTTCGGCCGTCCGAGGTTTTTTCCCTTAGTGGTTTCCTCATACATTCAGCGTCGCTTTTGTGAACTTGTTTATTTTACTTGCTTTAATCACCTAGATGCATGTTTAGGATTAAATAAGATCAAATTTGGGCATAATTGAAATTGGTTCACAAACTTGGTGCGTATAAATTTTGGAAAAGGTTTTTGGAAAGAAAAGTGTTTTTACATCCTTATAGCACATTTGAAATAAAAAGGGGCCTACAAATTAGTATCAGAGCTATAAACATATTTTTGTGTGTGTTGATCCCTTGTGTTTTTAAGGATGAATTTTGGAAGTTATGATAGTTTTTGAACTCCTATTTTTTATGGCAGTAACTATGCTTATTGGAAAATGCAAATCAAAAATGCTTTGAAATCAATTGATGAGCGTGTGTGGTTAGCGATCGAAAAGGGTTGGACACCACCAGTCACACAAGAGGGTGAGGCCACTAGTTTGAAACCTGTTGAGTCATGGATCGAAGCCGAACATAGACTTCCACTTTACAACTCTAAAGGTCTTCACATTATTTCTTCACATGTCACACCGAAAGAGTATATTAGAATCATGACGTGTGAAACTTCAAAAGAGGCTTGGAATATTCTTGCACTTACTCACAAGGGCACTAGCACTGTTAGGGCGTGTCAACTTCAAAACCTCACTACATGGTATTAGATGATTAATATGTTAGAGAGTGAGTCATTTGATGAGTTTTACACTAGATTATCGAATATTATTAACTCGTCGTTTAATTTAGAAGAGAAAATACCCGACAACTGAGTCATAAAGAAAATCTTAAGGTCATTACCGGGTAGATTTGACTCAAAAGTGATCATTTTGAACTCCTTGGTATTCTTGAATCGACGAAACTTGAAGAGATTGTAGGTGACTTACAAACCTATGAACTCGATATGTTTACCTCCAAGAAAGTGCCAAAGAAAGAAAAGGGCATTGCTTTGAAAGCTCGTAAGGAGGAGACAATAGTTTCGAATGATGATTCCAATTCTAATTTCGAGGATGTAGCCTTCTTGGAAGTTCAAAAAGTTTCTTAAGTTCCAAAACCAATCAAAAGATGCCAAAATATTTGAGATATCCGATATAAACAAGGCGGATCAAGTCCATAAAAATAAGAGTGAGAATGTTAACAGGGATGAGTCAGATAGGTGTTTGGGGTGTGAGGGTTATGGTCACAAGGTAGCCAAGTGTCCCACTAAACTTAAGAAGGAGGGCAAGAAACCGATAGCATATAATGCCACCTTAAGTGATGGTGAACCAAAAGAGGTAGAGAGTTCCCCCATTGAGAGTAACTTTGTAGCGCTCATGGCATTCCATGTGAGCGATGATGATAAATCTTCCCCTGAAGATTCTCTTGTGCATGACACTTCCGAGCCTATTAACTGTGAATCCCAAGTGAGTGAGGGTGACGAGAGTGAGGATAAGTAAATTGATGTGGGAGAGTTGCAAGTTGCCTTTAATGATTTGTATAACGAAGCAGTAACGGTGAAAAAGGAAAACTTGAAGTTGCAAGCTAAGTTGAATGAGCGTGTCGTAGAAAATAATGATGTTTTGATTGAGGATCTTAGAGCACGGGAGAAGACTCTTAGGGAGAAACTAGAATATGTTGAAAAAGAGAGAGATAGTCTATGTGGTTTGATAGAGGCATTGAAGAAGGAGATTCTAGAGTTTGAAGAGTCTATGAGTTTGCTTGAGTCTAGGATTAGTGAACTTAAGGAGAGACTAAAAGACTCGAGTAAGGTGAAGTTTGACTTGGGGGCTAGGTTGGAGAAGTTAGATAAGATGTTAGGCATCGTCCAAATCAAGTACGATAGGTTTGGTATAGGCTACGATGATCGTATTGCTCCCATTCCCAAAGACAATACCAATCGTGTGAGAGAGTCGACTAGGAACGTTAGGAGAGGTCAACATTTAGGCCACATTCCTCATCGTGTTTACACTTGTTCCCATTGCGGTAGGAAGGATCCCCTTAGGCGTTTTTGTTATGA
This sequence comes from Sambucus nigra, assembly GCA_949130495.1. Taxonomy (NCBI): domain Eukaryota; kingdom Viridiplantae; phylum Streptophyta; class Magnoliopsida; order Dipsacales; family Adoxaceae; genus Sambucus; species Sambucus nigra. The sequence continues at coordinate 136,587,763 of OX422218.1, forward strand.
CATTAAAAATGCTCCTAAGAAGTTGAGGAATAAAGTCATTTCTGTTGCCAAAACCCCCCATGCCTCGTTACACACCTAATTGGGTTAGGAAATCGGACTTAAAGGATTTAGGAATTAAACTTCATGGTTCTTGTTTGGTTGCACTTAATTCTTCCCATGCTAAATCTAAAGGATGATTGTGTTGCCATGTTTGTCATACTCTAGTCTTTGCATCATGATTTATATGTCGCTAGTGTTATGGCATGTGTATCTCTTTGTACTATATTTTTCATTTATTTGAATCTTATTTGAAAAATAGAAAAAGATTTTGTTTTGATAAAAAAAATTTGAAAAATACAAAAAGATTTTTGGTTTCATACATTTTTCAGAAAATACAAAAAGATTTTATTTTGAGTCAAAAATATGTTTTAGAAAAACACAAAAAGAATTTCAATTTATTTTTGTGTCATGAGTTTTCATGTTTGATGCAGAAAATTAGTGTGCTTGGACCCCCATCATTTCATTATTCTTGTGGCTAGGTCATTTTGTCATAATTTTTGATGAGTTGAATGATATTAACCATTGCCTAAATGGAGTAGTTTCAAAGTTGATTTTCATTTGGATTCGACTTTGTGTATATGCCATCTTTGCACACATGTATGAGTTTATATGAATGTTTGACATCTCATGCATATTTGAGTTTGGTGAGACGTTCTTATCTCAATTTTGTCATCTATGCGTACTAAGACTTAGGAGGAGGTGTGCATATAATAACCGTTTTCCATGAGGATTGATAATTTTAAAAATGATGAGTGTTCACGGGAAAGGGCTGGGAGTGAATAATAATCATGTCGTAAAAGCCAGCGTTTAAAAGTGCCCAAGGAAAAATTAAGGCAATAAAAAGAATCATATGCCAAAATAGGGCCAATAGGATTTCTCTAAGTTGAGAAAAATAGAAACCTCAAAAGATCTTGAAAAAATTATATATATTATAGGTGTTTTTATGGAAATAAATAAATGGATTTGCACCATGAATCCTTATGTTAAAAAATCGTATCATGACGCTATTGTTTCTAGAATCATCAAAATTCCGAATTTGTGTGCATGATGTTTATGGATTTGTGTGCATGATGTTTATTTAGTTCTTTAAGATTAATATATTAATTATCACATACGGCTAAAACTAAGTTTGATGACATTTAGCTATCAATTAGAGCTTCTTGATCATTTCGATATGTTCATGTTGTGATTCATTTGTTTTAGTTCACACACATTCACTCCATATTCATATTTGAGCACATTGATACTATGTTAGCATGAAACTCACATTGTTTTGGTTGTTTTATTTTTCAGTTTTGAGTCTATTTTTGCTATTGTTTCGTATCTCCAGTACTTGTTTTCATGAAATTTTTTCACTGCTCAAAACTTTAACTTTTTTGTGATTGGAATGCAAAGTTTGATGATGTCGTTAAAACGACATATGGACTTCGTTCAAATGACATGTCTAAGTTGTTCGAAGTTTGGTTTCTAACGACACATTTTTTGAGGCATTAATTTTGTTAGATATGGTCGTTTGTAGGGTCATTAGAAGGATGCTTCAAATGATAGCCTACGGTTTTGGGTCATTTGTGACCTCATCCAAACGACTTGCCACTGTCGTTCAAACAATATAGTTTAGTCGTTTGAACGACCTACTGTTTTTAGCCCTTTCTCTGTTTTCAGTACCTGTTCGTATATATGATTCCATCATTCTATTTTGGTGCTTCTGGGTTCATTTGGACAGTTGCATACAGTCGGATATTTATTATTCATGTGTTGATTCTTATACTGCATTGATTCTCTTAGTCACATCATTACTTATTTGACGATTTCATTCATTGTGACTATTTTCTAGCTAGGAGTTGGTATCATATGATTATTATTAGCTCGCGGTTTCCATATTTATCTAGATTTTCTTCATAGATGATTTCAATCTAGATATTTGGTGATTTGTTTATCTTTTTCACTTATTGTCTATGCAAGATAAAAAGGGGGAGAGATGTATGTGATGTTGGGGAGTAGTTTGATTTATGATGAGCTCATATTTTGTTGACGTTACATATTGGTATCATATTATGCATGTTCATATTTTATTGGTATCATGCTGTATTGCACACATTGTTTTGCTCACATGTCTAACAAATGATTTGTTTTACATATTAGTTTTTTTATATCATTTGTTCCTCCATACTTCACTGGGTATTTGTCCATTTCATGTGTGTAGGTATGCTTAAGAGATTGGAGATTTCAAGGCTACATCACATTTAGACAACTCATGCTTGTCGCACCTGCATATAGTAGTCCTTATCTGTATTTTTGATTTTGGGTTTTATGGGATGGGATTTAAGTGTCATACGGCTTGATGGACCGACTTAGGCATTTTACAGTTTGGGTTTTGTCCCAGAATAGTCAAAGGGGGAGATTTGTAAGGACAAAATTTCCAATTGAGTTCATTTCTAAGTATTTGACTTATTTTCGGAACAAAACTCATTTTTTGAGTCATAGATAGATTTTTATATTGTCATGATTCCCATAAAATCTATGACGTGTTTGAGTTAAAGATATAGTGACCAAGCTTCAAAGAAATATTATGCCGAGTTTTATTAGTGCACATTTATTCGTCTTCAATCATATTGCATTCCGATCTTTCAAGTATGAACGCATTTTGTTTATGAAGTTCGAAAAGAGTTTTAAAGGATGGATATTTTTTTTATAAATGTTTTTAAAAGGATTTATCTTCGTTTATTCTGAGATAAACATCATTTAGAGTCATGTAGAATCATCCCTTTTCTATTTGATGGTTCAAACGACATGTGATGTCGTTCGAACGACATGTCACAGTCATTGGAATGACTTGCTGAAGTCGTTAGAACAACATACCGACTTAGACTTTTTATTTAAAGAGTTTTTTTCTCAGAATATCATAAGGGTGCAGAACCAGAATACAGTTTACCAGTTTTGTTTTTTTGCACAAAAGTTTTCTAAGGTTTTCAAAGATTAAAAACCATCCTTAAAGTTTCAAGATCCGAGATTTCATATACAATTGCATAGAGATCTGTTGTTTGCACCATCAGGGTTTGTTCATCACTTAAACATTGTTCGTTGGGTTTCGCGGTGAAGAAACGAAGGAGTTAGTGTTCTAAATCATAGATAATTTTCCAAATTGTATCGGTGGACACCGAGGCATTCATGGATGCGTGTGCTATGGACGAGTATCGTAAAAGGACTTATGCGTGAGCACTATGAAGGAGCGGTTAAAGATAAGAAGAGCGTCAATTCTTGTTGGGATTAAGCCGTTGTGTAAGTCTGTATGTCTTCTTTTATAAACTCCGCATCATAGTGATTGTCTGGCTTGGGTCGTCCGAGGTTTTTTTCCCTTAGTGGTTTCCTTGTACATCCGGCATCGCTTTTGTGAACTTGTTTATTTTACTTTCTTTAATCACCTAAATGCATGTTTAGATTAAAGAAGATAAAATTTGTGCTTAATTGAAATTGGTTCACAAACTTGGTGCGTATAAATTTTGAAAACGTTTTTTTTGAAAAAAAAGTGTTTTCACATCCTTGTAGCACATTTGAAATAAAAAGGGGCCTTCAAAAGTACCTAGCCTGAAGGAAGACCGAAACTGACTAGAAATTAGATGGAACAAAAATTAACTAACACTGAGAGTTTCACTAGAAAAATGCCAAGACTGATAAATTTAACTCAATACCACAATTCCCTCGAATTAAAATGGGAAGTGGACACTTATAATATCTTTGTATGCGCCACTTCTCTGAATTTGTACCTCTGTCACTCTACATACTTACAACACATCATGTATGTCATCCCTACAACGTAACACGTACAATATGCAACGTAGGCACCTATAATTTTGGTTTTAACATAAACTCCTCAACTTATTAAAATAGTTTAAGTTACCCCCTCACCGTAACAGTGTCAAATTTTGGACAAAAAGTGCTCATGTACCTTGCATATTAGGATATTTTCGTCCAATCCCACAGAAAAGATGTAAAAATTTGTAAATATCAAAATAACGTTTACAAAATATTTATAAATCTAAAAAATTAAAAAAATATTTTTAAAAAGTTACAAAATCAAAATATTACTGGAAAAAAATATATTTTTTGAAATTATAAAAAAATATTTTAAAATTTTAAAAAGTACAAGAAATTATTTTAAAATTTCAAAAAATATATTTTAAAATATTAAAATACTAACTAACTTTTAGTAAAATACGAAAATGATAGAATACATTTAAATGATTTGAATAATAAAAAAATTAAAAGAAAATATTTCAAAAATTAAAAAAAAAATAGAAATTAGTTTTTGAAAATCGAGAAACAATTGGTTTTTTAATTTGGAAATATAAAAAACATCCTCACCCATTTGTTTTGAGTAAATTATATTGGTGGCCTCTAAACTTTGGAAAATGTAAAGTTTTGGTCTCAAAAGTTTTTTGTAACATTTAAGCCCCTAAACTATGTTATTTTTTCACCAGTGTCCCTTCTATTAATGTTCTTGTTAAATTTAAAGAGGTTTGTCTTCAAAAATATCTTTTATGACCACCATAACCAAACCTCTTACCCAAAATAACTTTAAACCATACTTAAACACCTTATTCGCAAAGTGATAACAAGTTTTATTCATGTTTGTTTTGTTCTTTCGGGTATGATTTTGTGTTATTTTTAGCATAGGATTTGAGTATGAGGTGGTAAATGAAATTTATGCATTGATATAGTAGTCACATTGACTAATTTCATTGCATGTAAAGTAGAAGTTGACATAAGGGCAACTATTGCAAACATAACAAACTTTATGGGCTTAAATAGTACTAAAAAAAAGATTGGGGGCCAAAAAAAACACGGCCCAAAATTCAGGGGCCACTTGTATAATTTAATCTATTTTTAAGAAAATAGACCTAATAAATGATAAAAACACAAAATCCTCAACTAATTCTTTCAAAATCAACCTAACAACATATAATCCATACATTTTTAAAAAAATAACTTCAACAACAAAGAATTTCGTCAAAAAAATATTGAAAATTTTTCCAATAATTCAACCTCAACCATAAAAAACATTCATAGAAAGATACATAAATCCTTTAATATTTTTATCGATAAGAAGAAAAAAAACATTCATTGAAAAATATTCATAGATTCATAGAAAATAAACATAATTTCAACCACAAAAAAACATACATTGAAAAATAAGAATTTATCTATGTGTATTCAAAGGTATATCTATTAATTTCATACATATTGATCCATAAATAAATGAATTTCTGAACTAAATCTTTGTGTGCATGAGAGTGATTGAGAAGAATATGTTAGGATCACCAGGAGGAAGATATATGGTCTTAGAAGAGTTAGTTAGTAATTGAATCAGTTGAGTGTTAATTGGGTTTGTTAAGATTGTTAGAGTGTCTTGACAAGTTGTTATAGTTTATTAGTTGATGGTTGAGTTTGTTTATAGATTTGAGGTGTATAAATACATGGATTGTGTTTATTGTTAAGATATCTTGAAAATGAAATAACAATCCAATTTTCTTTTGATACTCTAATTCTCTTATTTCCTCTACTATAATTCTCTATCGTTTTTCTAACCCCAATTATCATTTCATACTATAATTTTGTCCTCTATTTTCCTAAGTTTTTCACTTCACTTGTTTGATCAAATGCTAAGGTGAAAGTCATTCACACAGCCATGGCATGACAAATGGTATTACAACATGATATCGGACACCACTTTCAAGGAATGCAAGAAGCTCTCTTTCTCCTTGGTTATTTCTATCATCCTCCTCCTTTACAACTTTCCCTCTTTTCTTCTATGCATCTTTCTCACACTTTTTTCTAATATCTTCTCCATTCTCATTCCTCATGTAACTATTCGTATTTTATTCTCCACCATTATTAATTCAACTTTCTACATCTTTGAAAACAAATCTCTTCTTCCTTTTAATAACCTCTTATTCCCTTGATATCTCACTTCCCTCTTTTGTTCAATTCTTCCTTTTAATACTCCAATTTTGAAAATAATTATTTATGCTTAAATTTGTAAATTTAAAAAAAAAATATAGCAATAATATTTCAAGATATTAATAGGAAAATGTAAGAAATGGTGAAAGTGATGGGATTTTATTGGCAATTATAGAAGCAAGGTCTACAATGCAAAAAACAATTGAAGATTATCACTGGAAAAATGAAATATGTTCCATTAGTTCATCAAACTTTTATGGTGGATGACTATCAAAGAAGGTTTAAAGAAAGTAGAGCAATAATGGTGAATAATATAATCTTGAATAAGAGTACTTTGTAATAACATTTATTAAGGGCCTCAGGAAGTAGATACGATATACAATTGAGATGTTCAGACTCATCAACCTCCCTCATTCTATTATTTTGGTTATTCTATAAGAATGCATATGGGGATTTAATAGTAAAAAGACTCAAATGGATGATAATATTTGCATAGATGACAAGAATGATATAAGCCATATTCTTCAAAAAGGATTCGTGGTTGGTTTTCTTTCTTATGAAAGATCTAATGATGGTTGTCTTTCAATAATTTCATTAGTTAAAAAATCCGTGGGATAAAATGATGTGTTTTGGTCTAATGGGATGAAAAAAATTGTTAGGAAGGAAAAGGAGAATGGTCTTCTTCCACAACTCGCAATAGGAGCTTGTATCACCTTGGACAAAAGTATAGTATGCGGTTTGTTAGGAAAAGTCGATACACAAAAGAGTTGTAATGTTTGGCTTAAAATCCCTAAAAGAATCACAGATGAAGTCGATGGGTCACATGGGGAAATATTTCTAGGTAATGAAGTTGAGGAGGGATGTTTTGTTGTTGATGTAAAAAATGTCTTAAATATTAATGTAATCCATAGAATGAGGTCATCCATTATTGTTGAGAAAATTATCATATTTTTCCCTTTTATATTTGATCCATGAGGAGGTGGTGTTATTAGGTTAAAACCCTCAATCCTTAGGGATAAGTTTTTTTTTTTTTTTTTTTCGGGGGGGGGGGGGGGGGGGGGGGGGGGATGTCAGGATCACTAGGAGGAAGACATATGGTATTAGCAGAGTCAGTTAGTAGTTAAATCAGTTTAGTATTATTAGGTTTGTTATGGTTATTAGAGTGTATTGGAAAGTTGTTGTAGTTTGTTAGTTGGAAATTGGTTTTGCTTTTAGATTTGAGGTGAATAAATACTTGGATTGTATTTGGTGTTGAGATATCTTGAAAATAAAATAACATTTCAATTCTCTTTTTATACTATGATTCTCTCATTTCCTCTACTCTAATTATTTATCTTTATTCTAACCCCAACTCTCATTTCATATTATAATATCATTCTCTATTTTCCTTCGTTTTTCACCTCATCTGCTTAATTAAGAGAAAATCATCCACACAGCCACTTTGATAACTGTGATTTTTGTAAAGTGAATAAAATGATATTTACGTGTAGTCGTGGATTAATCTTAAAGTTTTACATAAAAAAAACCATACATGCAAGAGTGCGCATGGGTTTGATAAGAGTTATACGATGCATTCATGGATTTGCATGTTACATGCATGGTATTGCATGGGAATTATCTGATCAAGTTGGCAAAATGAGGTATTTATTTAAATAATAGAAATTCCACTATTATAGGAAGAGTTTAGGGTGCAACTTGAGTAATCCATTAATATCATATGTAAATGTGTTACTATGACACCCCATAAAATTTAATAATAGGTTGATCAAATCTAAAATAAATAATACAGGAGTTTATACAATTAAGTAGCATTTTAAGCATGACTGACAATAAGAAAATGCGTAAATTAAAATAACTGAACAGGGCAAGTGGAAGCCCAAACATGTATGATACCAATACTGATAATAATAAAGTCTAACACCCAAAAGTAAAATTGTCTCCAAATAATGCCAACATCTGAAATAAAATTACTACATAAATCTGACAGAACGGGATATAAATAGCATGTAAAGAAAGTGGGTACATAGACCCAAAACTTACATCCTAAAATAGGCACCAAATAATGAAATGCAAATCAGAAGATCAATGTTAAGACGGGAATGGCAGCCTAGGTCCTGAAAAGTGAAGTCAATGACAACGTTAACAGAAAGTCTAAGTAAAATAAGATTATAATTGAATTGGGGCTACAATATCATTACGCATCTTCATCTCATCTTTTTAAGGTTTTTTTAAGTTTATCCCAACCCAAAAAGCCCTAGAAATCTCATGCATCTAAACTCAAGCCCAAATGATCCCATGATTAAGTATTATTCATCTTGATTGAATATAACTAATGGATCACAAATAGCTCTACAGTAAATATCTCAAGTGTATAAATATATAAACAAATACAGTCACAAAGTCTACTTTTAACAAAAGTATGATCCCATCTACGTACATAAATAAATAGTCTCAACTCAAGCCAGAACATAACGAAGGCCTACTCTAATGCCTTTGGGGATCTCTTGAGCATACTAGGTAGAGTTATAGGTTATCCCACCCATATAACCCCAATTCATCAACAAGGTATATCCACTACGCCTTCACACCAATCATATGCCCCCATACCCAAGCCATATGAAAGTATCATCCCATCTTATCACCACAGGATAACACTGGTATGTCAGCACGTAGTGTCCGAGGTAAAATGACCAAGGTAAATCCCGTCTCAATCATCGGACTACCAACGTGGTCAACGTCACACGCGCCCTATAAGAATATCCCATCTAGTACGTATACCACGAGAACTCAATGCATGGTATGTTTTACATAAAATACAAGAATAGTAAAACCTACCAACAAAGGTCACTAAGTCTTAACCAAAATCTCTTACTTTATACTAATTCCCATAAATTTAGGTATTCAACTCCAATACCAAATTCAAAACTTCTAAAAAATATTATTCAAATACTCCTGCATGAATAAGTAACTTCAAAGTAATACTCAACTATCTTCAAGTCCAAAAATCAATCCAAAACAAAATTAAACCAAAACCAAGCCAAACCCGGGGAGGTCAATCGATCGATTGTGAGGGGTCGATCGATTAACTATCCCAGATACCTTCTTCTTCCATATTATGGTATTTTAACCCCCAAACCTCCATGAAAGTACCCCATTATTCTAAAACCAAAATGAAACTCAGGCTCATTCATATATAATTGATATAATATCGATCCAAACCTATATCTAACAATTTATACAATTATGACATGATTAAAGGGTTGGTTGCAAATTAATGTTAAGAATCCTAATGTTATGTAATCAGTCCAACTTGATTCAATTATACATCGATTTGACCAATCATCAAGGGGCTTTTGATGGCTAAATAATATATTATCAATTCATAACCGTCCTAGAATGATTCCAATTCTAATTCATAAAGAAATCCTCAAATTTCATAATATGTAATTAATATAGTTTCTATCTTAATTAAGCAAATTACAATTGCAAATAATTAAACCTCCAAATTATATTATAATTAAAATAGATTTAGATTTTCATGAATATGAATATGATAACACAAAAGCAATTAAAATCTAAGTCTAATTAAACTTACCTCAATCAAACTTGTGAAGAATTTTTCCCAAAAGCCTCCCAATTCCTCTTCTTCTATTAAAGTTCCTTATTTCTAACCTTAGGGGCCCTTTTCAATTGTAAAATATGAATTATAGAAACCTAATGACTCCTTAAAACCTTTCATCCACGAAATTCAATTTAATCCATGATTGGGATTCATCTAATTGAGACCAAAAACATCTCTAATAGGCCTAAAAACTTACCCATGTCCTATAATAACCCAGTGGGACTAAAACCCATACTTTTAGACAAAAAAGGGACATTAAAGACATTCCAAAACTAACCCAAAATGCAACATAACGCAATTACTAATTTATAATAAATTAACCGGTACAAGGCTAAAAGTCAATTATTTAATTAATTATCAATTTAGTGCGACACAACATTATAAGAAACTACTTCACGGTTATTGGAACCCGACACAGAGAGAATAATCCAAACAAATAAGCCCTCGATACCAAATTCCTAACTGTTCCATAGTCGCCCGTAATACACAGTCCCATTAAAATATTTATTTAATATTTTATCGTGTATTAAATTTGATTTTTTATATAATTTATATAACACATATAAACATATAAAAAAATAGTGCCATCACATGTCATGGCAGGCAAATAAGATAAGATAATTTCACAATTTATTTAATGCATAAAAATAGGAGATATTATAGTTACCTAGTATGATTCGTTAAAGCAAACCGAATAATATTGGTACAAGTGTAATTATTTGGAATTAACAATTGTTCAATGGACTGAAATGTTAAACTTAAAAGTTTAGTGCATTAAAATTGTTGTAATTGATAAACGGTTTCTCATTAATGAAGCCTGAGGAATTTAAAATGGTAAGTAAGGTAAATTATTTAATAGGTTTGTGAATAATATTCATTAAACATTGTTAATAAATAGGAAAATGCTATGTGTCCCAAACAACTCCCCCAAATCATCCCCCAAATAGCTTTAAGTGTTATACCTTATGGTATGGGTCCCGCCAGGGCACAACTCATCAATGCTATATGGGGGAGATTTGGGGGAGTTATTTGGTACCCATAGCACCACTCATATATATATTGTTGGTTAATACAATATACAAGGAGGTTAAAGGGTATTTATTAAGCATTTATTGTGTTTTAAAGGTGTATTTCATGAGTTTGGTTATTACACACTTGTAGCCTATTTCGTTGGAGTTAAAAGAGGTTACAAAAAAAAGGGTAGAGATGGGATTTGTAGAAAGAAAAAAAGAAAAGTAATAAGGCTGGCTACCTGACCGCACCCCACCATTATAACGAGTTGAGCCATTATAATAGATGGTGCATGCCGCTATGGTGGCTAAGTACAGTTCCAGTACCCTTTTTGTTATTGTTTTCAGATTAGTTGGTAAAGGAAATGAGGTTCGGTCCATCATATTGGTTGGTAGAGGAAAAGAGGTTTGGTCGTTAGATTGGTTGGTGATGGGTTTTGTCTTTGTTATCTAACGGTGAGTAAGCACTCAACATTTCTTTTTTTGCTGTTAAATTTCAGTTGGTTGAAATATAAGCTATCACATTTCTATTGGTTAACAATTCAAATCCTTATCTGGTCAACTTAAATTAAAAGTCCAAAAATGACCTCATTTTTCAGAGACATAAAAATACACTAACTCTACACCAAAATCACTAAATACCTTACTACCAAATAATAGAAAATGCTCATATAAGTCCCAAAATCCACTATTTTTTTAGGATTAAGACTTTATTCTCACACTCAAATACCACTCAACCCTGAGTATAATATTTATATTATTTTGGAAGTGTTATTGAGGGAATTTTAAAGGTGTTGTGAGGATATATTTTGAAGCAATCTTGGATTTTTTTTTTTTTAGCATTTCATGAAAAATTTAGTTTGGGTATTGGAGCATATTTTCAACACTTGTACTTGAAGGATATATTCACTGAGGTGGGGGTTATATTCAAGCAATTTTTATGAATGAAATTAATGCATGCTTAGGATAAATTATTATATATTTATGCCAATTTCACATGCTACCTATTTATGTATATGAGTTTTATATACATGTTATTTATGTGACATAAATTATTATTTCATGTGCGAAAAAAATGGTTTAACTATTTTAAACAAGTTTGGGATAGAATATTCATGATATTAATTTTGTGATTTCATGTAAAATACTATTAAACATTTCAAAAGATATTTTTTTTAAAACCCAAAATGGCATATTTATGTGCACGTGATATATATAAATGGGTGTGGGTTTAAACACCATGAATATGTGTACATATGCCTAAAAGGTTAGTTTAAAGTGTTAAACTTGAAATATTGAGTAAGTGTTAGAAGAATTACAAAATAACCCCTAAGGTTATTTAACTGTCAACTATCCCCCAAAATATAAAAATTATATTTTTGCCCCTGAAATTATGAAGTTTCTGAATCAGTGACAAGTCAAACTTTTTGCATAAAATACTGTAAATGAATGTGATTCTAATTAAGGTCTTTAAAACTTAGTATATTACTCATGAAATGATAAATAAAGTTTTGAAAAAAATAATGGTAATGAGTTGGTAATACCCAGAAAATGAAGACCTGAGAGTTAAAAGAGTAAACAAAGTGTGATACTTTGGTAAATATTAGGAAATAAATGAATGAATGTATTCAAAGTGTGTAATATCATGATAAATGGGATAATAAGGTGGAAGTTACCTTGGAATAAAAGACCTTTGGGCCACATATAAATCGTAGTGAGAAAAATAATTAAAAGATGCAATTATGCAAGTAAAATGTCGGCGGTAAGACGGATATTTTGGTAAAAATGGCGGTTGGACCGCAATGAAATGAATCTAATGTAAAGTGAAAGATTTTTATCAAAGGAGTGAAGGAAAAACTTAAGGAGGTACCGGAGCCCTTAGGTGCAGCTTCGTCTTATATCCAAAACCATTACCAGGAAGCAACGAATGTGACATTTATAGCAAAAAAAGAAAGCCACTAAACATAAATGGGATATGGTTAACTCTAGTATGTAAAAAGGAGTAATGGAAATTTGGGGAAGAAAAATAATTAATAATAGCATAAGGACAGAATGTATGTATTTAAATGGCATGTGATGCAATTATGAGTAATTATGCAATTTAGATAATATGTAAGCCTATGGTATAATGGAATAAAGAATGTAATGAGTTAACATGGTAATTTTTTGATAAAGTTAAAGATAAAAGGAAATAATGCAACATAGGATTGTGATTAGGGCATTTGAATAACCTACATCGGTTATAAGCCCGGGTTGATTTATATGTGTAAATGAATCTTTTATACACCGGATGCATATGTTGAAGTTTTATTTTTTATAAAATTCCATGCAAGTGTCGGTTTTAAGATGGTATTGGTAATTTCAATGGAAACTGGATGAATGGCAAAAGAGTAACAAAGGAATATATTTTACCACACATTAATCATGAAGATTAGTGGATTAAAGGAATGTTTTGTAATAAAATGGTAAAGCACAAAATGTGAAGGTTAATAGCTTTTAACCCGAATTAAAGGAAATGTTTTGTATAAAACATGGTTAATGTATACACTATGTTGTTATTGCAGATACATTTGAGTTAATTTATGACATTGCATCCGTTCCTTTTGTCGTTCGTTTATATGTTACATTATTGTCGGGAACTTATAAGCACCCAAAAGTGTTTAAATAAAACCACAAATAGACAGTTTTTAATTGCTAATTTTTGGTAAAATCGGACGTATGATAGTATTTGTTTGTTTTGAAGCGCAATAAGCGTTTGCAGAGTTTAAAGTGATAATTCAGGGTAAATGCGCGATAAAAGTGGATTAATCCCGTAACCTGAACCTTGTCCAGTACCAAAACCGAACCTAAATTGTCCACAATGAACTCGGTGTGTGTTGAGTTTGTACTTTTATTTTTTGTAGGTTTTTATTTTATGTTGTTTTATTTTTTAGGATTTATTTTAGATTTATTTAGAATTTTTAGGATTTATTTTCTATTTCTTTTTATTTAGTATAATTTTATTTTTATTTTTACTTTTATTAATTTTTAGTTTTTAGTTTTTAGTTTATTTTATTTTATTAGGATTAGTTTTTAGGAGTTTATTTTTAGTTTTATTTGGTTTTACATTTTTTTAGGACTTTAGTTTTTATTTTTATTAGAGTTTTTATTTTTATTTCTTTTATTTCATAGATTATGAATTTAATTTTAATAGATTTCATATTATTTATTAGATTTTATATTTTTTAGGATATTAGTTAGTTTATTTTTTATTTTTTTAATGTGTACAAATTTAACACACAAAAAAACATCCTACACCATATCTCCTCACTCACCCTCACCCTTATCCCATGCACCTCACCTACACCCGAACCCCACCAACTTCATCTTCAACCCCCAACCATTTTCTCTCTCTTAACCCACCATTAACACCACATCAAAACACCCATCTTCCTCCCTATCTCTTATCCTCCATAGCCACAAACCCATGTCAATTAAACCCACCTATTAACCCTTTTACCTACCACCCTAAACCACCACCCACACTCAATCTCTCTCCTCCATTAAAACTACAAAACACCATCAGCAAAACCCCATTACCTGTAAAAACCTTGTCCAACCCGAAACTCCTTCAAACCACAACAACCCGATTCTGACTCACCCGATACTAACCTGCCATACAACCCCCATTACCATACCCTACCAAACCCGTGTCAGCCACTAAATCTGCTATACCCGGAACCACAACCCACGACCATATTCGACCCCTTTAACCGGACCTACCCGTAGCCACGACCTAAAAACCTTGGGCAGCCCGAAACCCGTCTCAACCCGAGAGAACCCGACCCTTGCCACGACTCTCTAACCCGAGGCCAAGCCACGCGCCAACCCGCGTGCTCCGGCCACCATCTCTGACCCGAGACTGATCAAATCCCACCTGTTATGTCCTTTCCAAACCCAAACCATAAATCCACATACCCATTTCAAGACCCATTTGTCCTATGAGCCAAAATCGATTTATTTACTAGTTAATAAACCAAAGCCAAGACTAAACATTAAACCCACATGTGCTTTAAAATACCAAATTATTCATTTCCCATATTACCCCCAACTAACTTTTGTCCCCCTTATTTCCTATATTTCCCCTCATACCAAATCAGATTATATCACCTCACTCAACACACATGCACTTATGTGTGTCACCTAAAATACCCTCATGCACACCCAATTATCATACTCACTCTTAACCCATACTCAATTTATCCCTTCTCCATGTCCACCCTATAAATGCAAGATGTGGTGCCATTGGATAGGATCTCAAATTTAGTTTTTAAAACTCTTGTGTGATAAATTTCTCTACACTCCTCTATAGAGAGTTTGCATTTTTAGCAAATATCTCAATATAGAGGTGTGTAGTGAAATTTATCTCTAGAATGAATTTCACTCCAACCCTCTATAGTGAGATTTTGCATTTTTAGCAAATATTTCAAAATAGATTATTGTGGTTGAATTCATCCCTTATGGGAGGTAAATTCTAATTCATTCATTTATGTTGAGATTTTGCACTTTTAGCAATTATCTCAACATAAAATAATGATCTAGAATTTATTTCCTTGGATGAGTTCTAATGTACAATTTTATATTGTTAGGATTTACATTTTTAGCAAATCTCTTTTATTATTTAATTGTCCATTATGAATTCGTCCATTATCATTTTTTTATTTTGTAGTTTTTTATTTTAGATTCAATAAATACATTAGAGAGGGATTGTGATTGAGATA
This sequence comes from Sambucus nigra, assembly GCA_949130495.1. Classification (NCBI taxonomy): domain Eukaryota; kingdom Viridiplantae; phylum Streptophyta; class Magnoliopsida; order Dipsacales; family Adoxaceae; genus Sambucus; species Sambucus nigra. The sequence goes on from OX422218.1 coordinate 136,603,152, forward strand.
TTTTTTATGTATAATTGAAGAGTGTCTCCAATTCAAGTACAAATGGGTTTGATCAATACCTCTTTAATTTCTCTTGATCTAATCCTAACATGCTCTTAATTATTTGATTTTATTTTTGGATGATGACTATTGAGGCTAATCTCCTATTCATGGGATGTATTTTGAATCTCTCATGAGTCCAATTTAGTTAGTTTACTTTTTAACACAATTTTTTTGACCTCATTTTTTATTAGCTTTTACATCTTAGTTAGTACTTTAAAAATTAGTATATATCCGTGTTCTAAAAGGCCTGCCTAGTCCCGCTTAGGCTTGAGGCTTGAGAGAAACGCATCTCCTACGCCTTATTACGCCTTATTCTTGGTAAAAGGCTTAAGGCACACTTTTTTTATTAAAACAAAGGATTAGTTGACAAATATTAATTATGGAGCATGAATATGAGAAAGATCGCTACCAAACATATGGATATATTTTCAAAATTCAAGGTATGTATTATTTTATTATATTACTAGCCTTAGAATAACTAAAATAATAAAAAAAGGAAAAATGTCTTTTTACGCTTAGGCGCGCCTAGGATTGTAAGGCTTGAGACTTGAGGCTTGACCTCTACGCCTCGACCATGCCTCGCGCCTTTTAGAACCTTGGTATATAGTTAGTTAGTTAATAATCCCTTGAAAAATCCATAAAAATATAAAAAGGAAAAATAGAAAAATCATAAAAAAAATAAAGATATGCAAATGAATTACACATGTCTTCTCATATTTTGTGTTTCATCCTTAGAGTTGGATTGATACTCCCTTACTTAACCTATGCATATTTTGCGTTTATTTGTAGGTTCAAGGGAATTTTTATGAAAAAGGAATTGCAACAACAACAAAAATACATTAGAGAATCAATTTTTTTTATCTATCAAATGGCGTCGTTGCCAATCTTAGGATCTTGAAGCACTTGCGAGGATTTCTATTGTGATTCATTTGTATTCCATTTATATTTACTTTTTTGTACCATTTTTCATTTTTTTAGAAGGCTTGTATTAGGTTTATTTTATTCTTGCTTGTATTGCAGTGCATAGAGACACCTTATTATTTCGCATTTAAAATTGTAATAATCGAAGAAATCTTGATAGAAAAATCGAACATGGTAGAGAGAGGGCGTCCAAGGAGAGGATTTAGAAGTCTCTCTACTTTGGGTCGGTAGGACTCCCGGGGACGACTGAGATAGGATTGATCTCCCCCGGTCGACTCAGCTAGTTCAGCACCCCACGGCGTAAAAATAGTGGGAGGTACATTTCTAAAACCCTCGCGCCTTTCCTGTCAGCGAGTCAATTTTTGTATGTGATTAAGTGATCTTGTGTGATTTTATTCTCGCATTTATTTTTGAATGGTTTGATGAATTAAATTACTAAGACCTACACCCGATCATTCACGAGAAGGGACTTCATCACCTGACTCAGTCGGTTACCAATTGTGTACTACCCTAGCCATCATTCAATTTAAAATCAACCAACTAGATAGCCCAACAAGAGAACATTTTTGCAAAGGCGGTCACTAAGATAAATTCTGTGATTTTTTACCGCTCGCGGAATTAATTAAAATTTGACTACCTCTTTCACTAAATTTAAAGATAAAAATTGGCTATGTGCTAGTTAGGAATTATCCTTGACTTGTATGTGTCCAATTCAATTTTTTTTTGTAGTCGATTTTAGTGAGTTCATCAAAATTCAAAGAGTCCAAATATTTTTCTCCACTCTTTTCTTCCAAACAAAAAAAATCCAAAAATATTTTCTTCCTTTATTTTCAAAAAAAAAAGTAATCCCAAAACATTTTCTTTCTTTATTTTTCAAAAAAAAAATAATCCAAAAATATTTTCTTCCTTTATTTTTCTAAAAATCAAAAATGTTTTCTTTCTTTCATTTTCAGAAAAAACCAAAAATATTATCTTTCCTTTTGAAAAAAAATCAAAAAATTATATTTTCTCGTCATGGCCGAAGAACATCCTTTACGGGATTACTTTGGCCATTTCTCCTTCTCTTAAAGCATGTTTGAGGTTGAGCCCGATTCGAACCTCCATACCTTACTTATTGGTTTTAACTCTCAAACACGCACCGTTGATACTCTCGCATTGTCCACGCACTCATTTCATATTTCATCGCCTCCGATGACGAGTATCAACGTGTCACATGCTTTGTTGTGCACCCATTATTCTTATGCGGATCACATGTCCCATGAGTGCTCGTATTTTTCATATCCATCCGAACCCACCATGGAACATGTGTATCCATATGACACTGTTCCGGAACCCACCTCGTCCTACTATCTCGATATATCAAATCCCGAATTGTGTGAGTACCCTAGATATTCGTGGAGGCCTGATCACCCTTTCACGCAATACGAATCCCAACCTGATATTGTGGATCCTCACACATTCCAACAGTCATCATGGCAACCGTGTGCACCCATTACCGATCAGTTCCATCACTACGCACCTAACAATTATCAACCATTTGTCTCTCGCGGAGATGCTTCTCTCGTGTATGACACACTTGACCCCGTTCCCCACACTTCTTACGAGTATTCTCAGTCTAGTCATGCCCATAGTGAGTTGTGTCCACCTCAACCACCGCCTCCACCCGTCACTTCACCACCATCATCCACCTCCGCTCTCGAAAGCCTCTTGCAAAAGTTCATACTCGAACAACAGAAAGCCACTCAAATTCAATATGAAGCCCTCCAACGGCTTGAACAAAGCTTAAATGAAATTGAGTGTGAGCGAGAGTCGGACTTCACCCCAAACCAACCCATTGTTTCCCCCACATGGAGTGATGATGCGTCGTCTTGTGCCACAGATTTTGAGTTTGACCAACCCTATCCTCCAGAGAATATCAACGTTAAGACCATTCCATGGTTCGGGCCTTAAGTTGATGATTGTGTTGATTTATCCAATGATTGTGAGACTAATCACGAACCTTGCGCATTCAAAGAACCCATCATTGAGGTTCATATTCACAGTCCCTTACCCGACGAATCCAAAAAAAGCCCGAGTCTACACCTATTAAGCCCACTGCGCGTGTTTCCAAGGAACCACTTTATCCTAGGTTAGCTCCGGCTATGAGTGCTCACCATTTTCCCGAGATAGAATCCGAGATAGTTCCTAACTATCCGAATATGGATGATGTCCCACCATGCATGGTTCCCTTTGAGACCGATATTTCTAGTGACTCCTCTATCTTATATCTTGGTGCCTCGTCTTACCCACCCACCACATTCACCGACGATATTCTTGTGGAGAAGCTGACCACTCCATCTTTAGATACTGCACTTCCTCTTGCGAGTGCCCTTGAGGATCACTCCGTGCCTCATGAGGAGTGTGTGTCTCCCACATTTGAGTTGGTTCATTCCCCCCCCCCCCCACACACTGTTTATCCCACCCGACCCACCCATTTATCCCACCCGACCCACCCATTATCCCTTCCATCCCACAACCTGGTTTGGATCTTGATTTTACACATTTTATGTTTCCATCTACATTTTTAGATCCTCACCTGAAACCAACCTCCACCTTCCATGAGAGTATTTGCGGTGGTACTCTCCACTTCCATAACACCAAGCTTGTTATCCCATGCACAACACTCTCCTGTTATGGTGACCTTTTTCAATAGCTCTCTGGCGTGTCACTGCGCGACCATTATCATCTCCCATTCATAGAACGGTCGTGCCATTTTTATGAGATCCACCCCATCACTATTTTTAAACCATTTCGCCTTCCTCACCAACTTGAGCACCATGCTTATAGGGCCCTTGTTGCCCTTATCTTCCGGCTCAATAAAGCCCGAGACCAATGCCTCTTCATCATTACCCTAATTCCCACCTTCCCTTGGTCCACAGATGTTTTGCATTGTGTGATGCACTTTTCCATACAAGTGCATTGACCATCTTAGCCTTTATCCAATAAGACTAACGCTTCAGTCTTGTTTGGGGGTGATTATCAACACTCCATTTTTTCTGCCACCCCGCACTTTCCTATACCTTATCTTTAGGGTGAGAATTGTTCGGTCTGGCTGAAGACGTTAAACTTAGCGCTACCGGGAGGCAGTCCGTTGTTTCTAGTATGAGTCGTATCCTGTTTGGGGTGGTGTTTCACACCACCCAATGCTTTACAATGTTTATAGACTTGTACAATTTTGTTATCTAATAATTTATTCAGTTTTATTCTTGGCTTCATCTGTCCATTTCATTAGTGGTTGATTCTGGTAATATATTTCCTCCCTTCTGCTCTCAATTTTAAAAATCATTTTACTTAACATCGAGGACGATGTTCCTTTTTGTTTGGGGGTGGGGAATTTTATCAAAATCGTACCTCTTTTGAAAAATTTTGATTTTTAAAAACTTGATTTGTTTAAAATTTTGTGCAGTTTCTTTCATCTCACTCATTGACGTGAATTTTCTATCATCCACCTTTTTAAGTCTAGGAATTAAGCTAAAGGATTTATCTTTTTAGCTTAAGTGATACGTAACAAGGCATTTTGCATCATAAATTTCTAAACTCAACAAAATTTGTGCACTTATCACGTCACTGCCGTTTAGAGTTGAAGAGTACTACAATTCTCAAGAAAACCTTAAGGATCACTAGTGCAGACTTTAGCTTGTGAGATTCGTGCCTTTCACCTTTCAGAGAGTTTTACGCAATCTCTGAGTGACAAGTTGATTCAACTTCGTTTGGGTCCGCACTTAAATCGTTGTATGATCTCATTATTCTTCACTAAATTTTTGGGTTGATCACTGAGAATGACATCACTTTTGAGTTGTAAGAAACACGTGTCCCGAAGTTGTCCCGATCACCAGACTTTCACCCATACACCAACCAAATTCCATTTTATCATACATCCATACACCTTCCATTTTCCATATCATCACCATATATCGTACCACCCATTTCCTTATCAGTTCCATTTTCCACCCACCATGTTGAAAAAAGGAAGAGTGTTCAAAGTAAAAGGAGAAGATCCGTCATAGTGAGTGTTTGCATTTTTAGCGAATATCTCTCCCAAAGCCGATTCAGATGGAGAAAAATTAAATACAAAACTATGTTGGGGTTATTTGTAGTTTTAGCAGATTTATCTCATATATTGATGAGTATTCGGAAAAGAAGAAAAAAGAGAAAGTAAAAGTAGAAGATCCATCAAAGAGAGTGTTTGCATTTTTAGCGAATATCTCTCCCAAAGTCAACTCAGATGGAAGAAAATTAAATACAAGTCTATGCTGGGGTTATTTGTATTTTTAGCAGATTTATCTCAAGTATTGATGCGTGTTTGGAAAAAGGGAAAAAGAGAAAAATAGAAAGTTACTGTCAAGAAATAAAGACATTTGTTTGTCTATGTGTGATACACTCTTCTCAGATATCCATCATCCATCCATCATCTCACCATTCTACCTCATATCATCCAATCATTCTCACTTCATTTCCCCCTCACCCATAAATATCCATATTTTTCCCTAGGTGTTCGGGCAAATGAAAGTCAACGTGGTGAATAACTCGACGTTCTCACTATAATGATTAACATTCTTTCGTGAGATCATTTTTTTTCTAAATGTACGTTCTTTCTTATGTGTGTGTGAGACGTTTGAACTTGCTTACATTTACTCACCTCCTCATACGTAAGAGAGATACACTTGCCCTAATCTCGAGAGTTCGTTTTAGAGAGATATATCCCGTGAGATTTTGAAGTTGAAACGTCGATCCGAAAGGCAACCTAGGAATTACTCTTGTGATACCCGACCCATTTTGACTGATTCACACTACACACGTTGAGTTCTAGAAATGATGTGCCTTGAGTAATTACTTAGCTAAACCTTTTTATACACTTTTAGCTTGTATTCCTCAAAATATTTTTCTCATGATAGATTGTCCGATTATTCTACGTCTAATAAAAGAATGACTGTCGTTTTCAAATAAAGAATTTTGTGGGTATATTCCCTGCAAACCCTCACGAGACAACACTTGTCCTGAAGGACAACCTATAGGTTTAAAGGCTTGTTGCACATGCTAAGTGCAATCGCAAGTGCCCACGAAAGTGGTACACTTTTGGTTTCTTATCTTTCTTTCTCTATATATTTTGCTCGAGAACTAACAATGTTCAGTTTGGGGGTGGTGTGATAAGCACCCAAAAGTATTTAAATAAAACCCCAAATAGAGAGTTTTTAATTGCTAATTCTCGGTAAAATCAGACTTATGATAGTATTTGTTTGTTTTGTAGCTCAATAAGCGTTTGCGGTGTTTAAAGTGATAATTCAGGGCAAATGCGCGACAAAAGTGGCTTAATCCTGTAACCTGAACCTTTTCCCGTACCAAAACAAAACCTAAACTATCCACATCAAACCCTGTGTGTGTGTTGAGCTCGTACTTTTATTTTTTTAGATTTTTTTTTTATGTTGTTTTATTTTTTAGGATTTATTTTAGATTTATTTAGAATTTTTAGGATTTATTTTCTATTTCTTTTATTTAGTATAATTTTATTTTTTCTTTTATTAGTTTTTAGTTTTTATTTTATTAGGATTAGTTTTTAGAAGTTTATTTTTAGCTTTATTTGGTTTTACATTTTTTTAGGACAATAGTTTTTATTTTTATTAGAGTTTCTATTTTTATTTCTTTTATTTTATAGATTATGAATTTAATTTTAATAGATTTCATTTTATTTATTAGATTTTATATTTTTTAGGATATTAGTTAGTTTATTTTTCATTATTTTAATGTGTACAAATTTAACACACACACACACACAACATCCTACACCTTACCTACACCATATATCCTCACTCACCCTCACCCTTATCCCATGCACCTCACCTACACCCAAACCCCACCAACTTCATCTTCAACCCCCAACCTTTTTCTCTCTCTTAACGCACCTGATAAGCATCCAAAACTATACATTTTATACCCCGAATAGACGTACTTTTGTTGCTAATTCTCGATAATATGAGTCTTATGTGCTTAATTGTTTATTTTGTAGGCTGAATGCACGTTGCGATGTTCAAATGCATATTTGAAGGCAGTTGTACATTTTATGGAGCTAAATACCCTTGTCCCGTATCCTAGCCTAAACCGTGTGTGTGTTGAGTTTGTGGCACTTTATCAATTTTTAGATTTTTAGTTTGTGTCATTTTAATTTTAGATTTATTTAGTATTTTATAGGTTTCATTTTCTATTTTTCTATTTTATATTTTATTTAGTATAATTTTATTTTTATTTTTATTCTATTAGTTTTTAGTTTTAGTTTTATTTTATTTTATTAAGATTAGAATTTTTAGGAATTCATGTATTTTTAGTTTATTAAATTTTATATTTTCATTTTTTTATTTCTTTTGTTTTATTATTTTAATTTTTTATAGCTTAGGATTTTATTTTATTTTATTTTAGTTTTAATATTTTTATTTTTTATTATTTTTAATTTATTTTATTTTTAATTAGGTTTTATTTTTTATTTTAGTTAAGTCCTTTTATTATTTTAATTGGATCCAAATTTGACACACATACACATAACCCAAACACAAACCTACCCACTTATCCAAACACACCTAACTAACTCCCTCACCCTCACCCTCACCTACACTACGATACACCTCCCCCCCCCCTATCACACCAAAACCCATCTTCAACCTACCATTTCTCTCTCCTCTCTCTTCCCCCATTAACAACACCACCACTAACAAAACCCCATAATATCCACAACCCAACACCACTCCGGCATCAACTCCGGCAAGCGAAACCCTCAAACACCGCCGGAGCTCCCGCCCCCATCCTCAATCGCCGACCCCTGCGACCTCAAGCCCCCCTCTGCGTCGCGTCCGGCCTCTCTCTCTCTCTCCTCGATCCAACCCCGGCAGACCCCTTAGACCCTATTGTCGCACCACTACCTTCTAACGCCGGCGAACAGACCCAGTCCCCGGAGGACACGCACCTCAGCCCCATCCTCGAACCTCGCCGGACCTCCAACCCCCGCCGCCATCTCCGCGACCCACCTACACCCCTGCTCAAACCACCGGCCAGCACCTGCGCCGGCGTCCAACCCTTGCTCTGATCCGCCGCCGATCACGGCCATACCCGGACCCGCAACCTCCGATCTCAACCCATCGCCGGCGCAAAACCCAACTTCCGGCGGCAACTCTCAACAAACCGGGCAGAGACCCAGCAAACCCACTTGCTCCACCTTAAACCCATCCTCCATTCCGGCAACATCCAACCCATCCCCATACCCGGTTTCCAGCAGCAGAAATCCAAACCCATTTTGCCATTTTCCCTTTTAACAAAAACGTGACCTGCCACTCGAAATGCCAAACAAACCAAAGACAAAATAAAACCTATGTGCCACTTATTCCCCCTTTAAACCGACTATCCCAAAATTACCCCTCAAATAATATCAGATTTTATTTCATCACCTCACTACTCACATGATCTCACCCAAACCACATGCATCATCAATTAATTCCTAAACTAACCCTTACTCACACCTCACACCCCCATGCATATGTGCTCTCACCTTTTCCACATGTTCACCATAGTCAATTCTCATTTTTACCCATAGCTCCATGTTTATTATAAAATGAAGATGAAGACCCCATTAGAAAGAGAGTTTTTAGAGAGAGAATTGTAGGAAAAAACACCATTTGTAAATAGTTTTTGTTTTATTCTTTTTTATTTTTTTTAGATATTTGTGAGGTTAAATATTGGTTGAGATTTAATTGAGTGTTTATTTTAGTTTCATGTTACTTGGATTCTCAATTAGAGGGTTGTATGCTTCTCATTCAAGGATTGAAGTTTATTGAATTCAAGAAATTGGTTTGATTATTCTTCTCTCTACTCTTTTATATTAAATGTCTATTGAATATTTGTTTATTATGTTTGATACCATGTTAGGCTAAATCCCCTTTCAAGGGGTGGGGTAAAACCCTTATTTGATGTTATTTTATTTTAATTAGTTTAATTACTTTAAATTTCCCTTTGAATGTTAATTTTGATCCCTCACCCTTTAATTTACCCCTCGAGAGAGGGTAAATGATTTTCGAGAGAAAATCGATATTCTAGTGACAATACCCATTTTAGATTCGAACTAGAGATAGGGGTTTCTTAAGTGAGGTATTATCAATTAAATTTCAACTCTAAATTTATTTTCTAAGATTGACATGAATTTTAATGGATCGATCCTAGCGGATGATTAATTAAAAGGAGTGTTGATCTATTTTTCTAGAGTTGTGGGGTGTTAAACTTAACATTCTAAAAGGTTACTATTATAATTACACTTGCAACGAGAGTTGGTTTGTAATTTTGATATTAATTTGGGAGAATTCAAATAATTAAATTAATTAATTAGAATAACTAAAATTTATGGTGTAATCTCACTCCTTGATTGTTCTCATAATTATTTACCTCACTTATCTCTTATTTTTAGTTTAGACCTTAATTTTCATTTTAGCGATTTCTAGTTAGTTTTCATCTCACACTTTAGTTTAGTTTAGTTTAGACCTCACCTCACCCTATTGTTTTAATATTGAAAAAGCTAAAAAAAAAATTAGAAAAGTGAAAAAACACAAAAAGAAAATAAAAAGTGAATTACAATTGAATTTGTCTCTAGCTTACACACTTGGAAGTGGATTGATACCCTAACTTACCTCTACACTTGAGTTTTTATATTTTGTAGGTATTTGAGGATTTTGACTAACTTGGCTTTTAACAACAACGATATATACAAAAAAGCAAGTTATCACCACCATTAACATCACATCTGAACACCCATCTTCTTCCCTCTCTCTTATCCTCCATAGCCAAAAATCCATGTCAATTGAACCCACCTATTAACCCTTTTACCTACCACCCTAAACCATCACCCACACTCAATCTCTCCCCTCCGTTAAAACTAGAAAACACCACCAACAAAACCCCATTACCTGCAAAAACCGTGTCCAACCCGGAAACCCTTGAAACCACAACCACCCGATTCCGACTCACCCGCTACTAACCCGCCATACAACCCCCATTACCATACCCTGCCAAACTCCTGTCAGCCACCAAACCCCTTATACCCGGAACCACAACCCACGACCATATTCGACCCCTTTACCTGAACCTACCCGTAGCCACGACCCAAAACCTCGGGCAGCCCAAAACCCATCTCAACCCGAGATAACCCGACCCCCTGCCCCGACCCTCTAACCCGAGGCCAAGCCACGCCCCAACCCGCGTGCTCCGGCCACCATCTCTGACCCCAGCCTGATCAAACCCCACCTGTTATGTCCTTTCCAAACCCAAACCATAAATCCACACACCCATTTCAAGACCCATTTGTCCCATGAGCCAAAATCGATTTCTTTACCTGTTAATAAACCAAAGCCAAGACTAAACATTAAACCCACATGTGCTTTAAAATACCAACTTACTCATTTCCCATATTACCCCCAACTAACTTTTGTCCCCCTTATTTCTTATATTGCCCCTCATACCAAATCAGATTTTATCACCTCACTCAACACACATGCACTGGTAACCCATACCCAATTTACCCCTTCTCCATGTCCACCCTATAAATGCAAGACTTGGTGCCATTGAAGAGGATCTCAAATTTAGTTTTTAAAACTCTTGTGTGATAAATTTCTCTACACTCCTCTATAGAGAGTATTTGCATTTTTAGCAAATATCTCAATATAGAGGTGTGTAGTGAAATTTATCTCTATGATGAATTTCACTCCAACCCTCTATAGTGAGATTTTGCATTTTTAGCAAATATTTCAAAATAGATTATTGTGGTTGAATTCATCCCTTATGGGAGGTAAATTCTATCCATTCCTTTAAGTTGAGATTTTGCACTTTTAGCAATTATCTCAACATAAAGTAATGATCTAGAATTTATTTCCTTGGATGAGTTCTAATGTACAATTTTATAATATTAGGATTTGCCTTTTTAGCAAATCTCTCTTATTATTTTATTGTCCATTATGAATTCATCCATTATCTTTTCGTTTTTTGTAATTTTTGTTTTAGATTCAATAAATACATTAGAGAGGGATTGTGATCAGTGGTGGAGCCACTTTGTAGGGTGGGGAGGCAAGTGCCCCACCCAAAAACTTTGAAGAAAAAAAAATTAATTAATCATTTTGGGATAAAATATAATTATAACCAAAAATAGGGTAAAAACCAAAATATATCCATTAGTTATAACCTAAAATCCTCTTTTACAGTAACAGACTTTCAGATTTGCCCCAAATAAATTACCCCCATCTCTTTTTGTTTGCTGTTTAGATTTGTTGTTTAGATTTGAGTTCATGATTTGTTATTATTTAATTTTTATTTGTTATCATTTGTTTCTTTTTTGGGATTTAATTTTTATTTAAACTTGCAATTTGTTTTTTTATATAATTTAATGTTTGGTGAGCTAAAATAATTTAATATTTAAATTTGCTATTTCAGTTAAGGTATGGAAAAGTATTATAAAACAACTCGCGAAAATGTGGTGCATCCAGCGAATAAAATCGATATCCAAAAGAAACCTACTCCAAAAAAGATATTGTATTCAATGTTATTTTTTTAGTTATAATTGTAAAAATATAAAAATTGTTATGTCTACTATGTAATTAATATAAAAGTACAGAATTGTGAATTATAATTATAATTACAGAAATAAAATGAAATTACAGAAAATAAAAGAACTTACTTGAATTTGCAAAAAAAATAATAGAAATAGAAAAGAATCTGAACCCTGTGAATTTACACAGTGTCCTTAAGATAATTTATTCCCTCTAATGTGCTCTGAGATTGGTGAATATTGTATCCCAAGATAGAACGGATTTTTCAAATTAATTATGTAGCACAATAATAATTAATTTCAACGAACACAATTTCTGTGTTTTTACTCAACTAAACAGCATAACATAAATGGATGACATGAATGTAGTGATGCAAAAAATATTTTCTGGAAATAGCATCATTTCGGGTTGGAAGAAAGTAGGAGAGGGAATTTTTTCATTAGTTCAAAAACGGAGGGAAACTAATGTATTTATAGCAAAGCAAAGGACTGTTCAAAATAACTTTCAAAACAATTAAACGAATTTAACTATTGACGGTTGGCAATAACTGTCAACATTTTATTAATTAATTAATTAATTAATTTATAATTAAAGCCCGAAAAGTCAATTTAATTCAGACCAAAAATTTAAGAGAAATTATAAGCATAAGCATAAGCCCGAATTGAGCTGGCCGGACGACGCACGCGCGTGTGGACTTTGGCCCAAGCCCAACATATGTATAGTGTAGACCATCTCTCCTTTAAAGATTTGGGATACCCCAAAGGCATCCAAGCTTTAGTCCATTATTTGAGTTTTATTAACTCATCAATTTTTCACTACTCTTCCAATGTGGGACAAGAGTTAAAACATACTCAATTCATTAACTTTCATTATTTTATGAGTCACTTTGGAGACATATTTATCATTCATACCTTAATGAAATTGGATATGTGAATATACTACGTTAATCTCCTTGCGAAGGACAACGCGTTCGTATATGGTCCCACAATCATCCTACTATGGATCCCACCTAAATTTGAGCTCAAAGTTACTTAAAATTCTGTCCAAAAAATCTGGACAGCTTTTAAGTCCAATTTTCCAACAAAAATAAGCTTAATTTTTTTTTCAGGGACTACCGCCCCGAACCCCCGTCAATGGATTGTGCCCCACCTACGTTAGATTCCTGGCTCCGCCACTGATTGTGATTGAGAGATTTTTTATGTATGATTGAAGAGTTGCTCCAATTCAAGTACAAATGGGTTTGATCTATTCCGCTTTAATTTCTCTTGATTTAATCCTCAAATGCTCTTAATTCTTTGCTTTTATTTTTGGATGATGATTATTGAGGGCTGATCTCCCATTCATGGGATGTATTTTGAATCCCTCATGAGTTCAATTTAGTTAGTTTACTTTTTAACACAATTTTGTTTAGCACATTTTTTTACTAGCTTTTACATTTTAGTTAGTACTTTAAAAATTAGTATGTAGTTAATTAATTAATAATCCTTTGAAAAATCCATAAAAAATATAAAAAGCAAAAATAGAAAAATCATAAAAAAAATATATATATATATATATATATGCAAATGAATTACACATGTCTTCTCATATTTTGTGTTTCAGCCTTAGAGTTGGATTGATACTCCCTTACTTACCCTATGCATATTTTGAGTTTATTTGTAGGTTCAAGAGAATTTTGATGGAAAAGGAATTGCAACAACTACAAAAATACATTAGAGAAACAATTTTTTTTTATCTATGAGGAACCCCACTGGACATTGGCTCACCCCATTCCTTTTGTTCGGAAGGTTAGTAGATATTATATCCTTTGAGAGTATTTTGCAAGTAAGTATTTCTTATTATTTATGCAAGTAACTCTAATTACAAAAATCATAAGGTGTTGCTTAATGGGTTTCGAACTTGTTCTTATTGTATTCATATGCCTAAAAATGGAATTTTATGCTTACTCGATAAATATAATCAATTGAAATTGACTAGAAACATTATCTAGGTTGTTTCACATTACTCCACACTTAACGCATCCAAGCCATATCGAGTTTACCTAAGGGTGACCCTTAAATATGGGTAGGGGTGTTACAACTTAGTATTAGAGCTTTAGGTTTAAAGTCCCTATGGGAGTGGCATGTAGTCTTGAGATCGGGTTTTGATCTTCAATCATCGAAAGTTCATCTTTGGTTTCAGCCTTGAAAGGAAAGCGAGGACTTTATCTTACGCGCATGTGCGACTGTGGCGTTGGAGTTAACGGTTACGGCATCATCATAGGTTTTTTCATTAATAACAATGGGTTGAGTTTTAATCGATAACTATCTCAAAATCATTCTCGAATAGAGTGTCAAGTGGCTTGGTGAGAGTTCACCTCGAAAATGTACAGTAATGTTGATATTCTTGAAAAATGGGTGATATCCCATATTTCATAGTAAAGGATGTTTAAACCTTTTTGAGGATCGAACAATGTCTTATGGTATTTTCGTGAAATTAGGCTAGCAGAGTAGCGCAAAGGAAACATGGTGGGACCATAACACACAAATCGATTGTCACCCACCATTGTATAAAAGTAATATTGGTAATTTAGTGAGCCTGGGCATCGCGGTTGCATCTCGTCATAGGCATCATCGCATCGTGACTCGATAAATAGACGTGTCAGTAACAGCATAAAAATGTGCACCAAGGTCTAATAGTAATGTATTTCTAGTATCGTTGAATGAATATTATAAAGGGTTAGGTACCTAGTGTGAAAGATCCCTTTTGCCCCAGGTAAGCGTTGTATCGTAGTGAAGCATTCGTGCATCGCATCAAATGTTAACAGAACTTCCATTTGTTGGTGTGATACATGTATAGTATTTGGAAGTCAAGGAAACATAGGGGAGGTAAGTCCTAAGAGGTTTATGTCATGCAACGTTTGCATGAGGAAAGGTTGGGCCTCGAAAGAGAAATTTTAGTAGCCTCTTTTCCATTTGCCCGAAATCTCATAAACGACTGCATTGTTATTGGAAGGAGAAGTATATTAGGACAAGTCTCATAAAATCATTGAGATGACACACGTGGTAGGAGCAATGGCATTTGGGGAAAAGGTTCTCATCATCGATAAGTGGTATTAGTTGAATCAGTGTTCTGGCAAGAGTATTGTATGCAACGTCATTAGGGTAAAACAACTATAGTGTTCATGACCCATTAGAGGACTATGAAATTATGGTTTTGCCATATTTGAATATTTTTTACAAGGGCTTATGCTAAAGGTAAAGGCTTGTGTAGTGTCGGTGGCATTGTCAAGCGCAACGGTGTTTGGTTACTTAGCATCTAAGAAGTGTCTTGGGCAGTAACCGTAGGATTCGATGTATGCAGTTATACGTGACAAGTGATTGATCAAAATTGAAGTTGTAGGTATGTGTATTGGTCTTATTGAATAGTTTGCAGACAAAGGTGATGGTAATGTCACATTTGCGCTCAATGAATGGTATCCAAGCATTGGTAGTTAGCACGACAAGTGGCATCACATCGTGTATATGTACGTACACTTCTATTAAATTTCGGAGACCAAAAATAAGTTAGTCCTTTGTGTGTCTCGCAGAAGAAGTGAAAACTAGAAAAATGATGCAAAATGGGTATATGTGGTTCGAGCATTGCAATCTTTTCAAATTTTTCGACGTCGATTGACATAGCATACAACTAAAGAGGAGGCATATTGCCTCGAAATATTGCAACGTAAATGATAGTTGGCATTATGGCAACGACACCCATAGTAGGGTTGGCATGACATGATATAGGTTTCTATTTACTCCTCGCTCTCGATTCAATATCGTTTTAATCATATCCTTTTCTACGAGCATGGATTTGTTCACCAAGGTTGAATAATTAACAGTCTCCAAAGCCAATAATCATGATTTAATAACTAATTCTAGTCCATCGAGAAATCGGCTGCACATGTCTTCTTCGTTCTGTATAAACCTCGAAGAAAATCGAGATAAGGCTGTAAATTTAGCTTCATATTCTCTAACTACCATGCTTCCCTGATTCAACATGAAATATTCTTTCTCCTTTTGGTTTCGATACATTGGGGGAAAATACCTATCATACAAAGATTTGACGAAATCATCCCATGAGATCACATTCCCACCTACTGGAGTAATCAACAAATGTTTTGTGTCATCCCACCAA
Source organism: Sambucus nigra (assembly GCA_949130495.1). Classification (NCBI taxonomy): domain Eukaryota; kingdom Viridiplantae; phylum Streptophyta; class Magnoliopsida; order Dipsacales; family Adoxaceae; genus Sambucus; species Sambucus nigra. The sequence continues at coordinate 136,618,877 of OX422218.1, forward strand.
TACTTATCTTCTCCTTTCAGCATATACGTCGCCAAGGTCACTCATTAATTTTTAGGCATTCTCATTACCCCAAAAATAAGTTCCATATCTTTAACCCATACTTCTGCTTCTGCTAGATCAATTGCTCCTTCGATGAGGGTGGATTCATTTTAATAAAATTCTCGTGTGAAGTACTCATTTATTCCTGGTGTATCACCTCCTCAGCCCTAGCCAATACTTGTGCCTCGAGTTTCCTGGCCTGTTGTTCTTCTATCTGAGCCATAAACCTAGCTTGCTACTCTTCCATTAAAGTCATAGCACGTTCTATTTTTTGCATGTCTGTCAATTGTTCTGGCTCAGCTTCGATATTTCTATGAACAGGTTGCTCAACCTCCGCTTATGCTATCCTATTTGAAGCCTCATCTTCTATTCCCATATTAATATTCCCTCCTTCCATTCTTTTATATATGATATGAATCAAAGATATAACAACATACATATATACATATCTTTCCTAATATAATCATTAGTATCAAACAAATCATATTTCTAACATTCACTGCCAAATCTAGTCTCTTTTAACTTCAAAACCTCTAAAACCTAGGCTTTGATACCAAAAGCTGACACACCCTAACCCAGTTACTTATAATTAAGTTTGAAATTCAAAGTGATTCAAACCATAATTAATTTAACCAAACCATACACATGAGTCTTAACTATAGAGTCATCATCATAAATCCATATAACTAAAAACGTTTTACAACATTAAAGTAGTCATACTTATACAAACCTTCCTGAAGGATAAGTTAACTTAATTACATCATTTACATTTAAGCAAAATCTTTGTTTCACCCATTTCTGGCTAACCCAACCCGACTTCCTAGATTTGATAGTGAAATCGTGTTACCTGAAAAACATAAATATTGGAATCGTGATCAAAATAACTCACTGAATGCATCACTACTACACTATTGCATAAAATTAAATGCAATAAATCATATCCCTCTGATAATAAATATATATTTATCCGGCTCATTCATAAAGAATGACCACATTTTCGGCTCATTCATAAGAATGACCACATTTTTTGCTCATTCATAAGAATGACCTAATTTTTTGGCTCATTCATAAGAATGACCTAATTTTTCGAATCATGATTCACATATCCTGTCTAAATAAACAATTCTCCCCCATTACGGGTCGGAGAGTAACCTCCCATTTTGGTAAACCGAAATGAACATTTTCATATTCATAACATTCTAATCATATTTGTAACAGTATACAAATGCATCATTCCAGTAAGTAAACTTACCTTGGTTCACAACTATGTATTAACGTTGCTGAATTGGGTTGATTACACCTTACACCTGTCAATCCAACTAAATAAGTATTGAATCTCAATCATAAGTATTATTCCAACATAATTATGTAACTTTCAATGACTATACAACAACAATATAATTTCACTTAAGTCACATTCCATGAAACATGAGTAAAGACAAAACAATGGTATACATATTGATAAAGTATGAACATTCAACCGTAGGAAATACCTCATAAGAAAATTATAATTAAAACGAAGTAAATATGAAAGTATACTTCTCAATGTATATAGATATGAAACATGTACTCAAAATACCCTTTGGAAGGAGGAGATAAAAACATTATTTCATGGGGTATCTAGTATGGCCTCAAATTATTGTCCTCTATACTTAACCATCCTATATTCCCAAATTGTATAAATACAGGTGTCCAGCCTTATCAATATTAAAACATATATGAATATACTTTCCATTACAAGTGACGGTTCAATTTTTCTAGCGTCCTAGAGAAAGCTATGACCATTTCTTTACAACCTATTAAATCTGCCCCACAAGCTCCTCTATTGTTCCTTCAAATTCCAAGAATTTTCATAATTTTTATCCAGCATATATTTCCATGATTTTCCACCCATTTTCAACACACATACCGAATAGTAAATAATTAAAGTTTCAAAATTTTTTTACTTCATTTGCTATGTCAAAAGCTTGACCAAACTCACGGCATATCGAAATGAAATATACAAACAGCAACTATGTACCAACTTGCAACCATCACTAAGGCCTAACCACAAGGAGTTAAATTCTAATTTTCGAATATGATATGAATATGTGACTCCAGTTTCATATCCAATTCTAATTTCTCAATTCCAGTAAGCACACAAAAAATATATGCAAGTTTGAATACAAGGGATTTCAATAATAAGCAATACGGGCTACGTACACCACTTATCTCACATGTGAACAAATACTTATTATCATAAAGGAGGATTGAATTTTAATTAATAAATCATGATTTATATACTTTTAAATAAGTATAATCCAAGATTAAAACAATATTAATCACATAATTATACCTTGTAAACACTTTAAGCATTTTCTTGGAATTTCCGTAGCTTTTCTTGGAATCTTTTCTTCCTTAACTTTTACTTTCTCTTTCCTCAAGCCAAACACTCTTCAAACTGAACCTAGGGTTTAATTTATTGAATAAATAGCTTAGAGGGAGAGGTTTAAGTTGTCAAATGCATCCCTCCTTTCCAACCAATCACATTAAACACTTTGGTTTACTAAAAGACAAATTACCACTTAAAGGGAATGGACAGATTTGCCCTGCTTCGTAAATTCGGCATAACTTCTTACTCGGACATCCCTTTGATGCGCCGTTTATTGTGTCACAAAGACAACTTATATACCTAAAACTATCTAGTTTTGACCTTGAGTCAATTTTTATATTATGAGGGTCAAAACAGGTCTCTAATCATGAACCTTCCTACCGAAAACTTCAAAATCTTATGTTTGTACCCAATTCGATATTTCACTATTTTTTTAAGGTATGATTAGACCAAATATAATATCCTAACATTATATATATATATATATAATAACACATTCCATATCACATACGTTAAGCATGATTTAAATAGAATTTATCATAATTATATTCGGGTTGTCATAATCCCCCCTCCCCTAGAAAATTTTATACCCGAAATTTAATGTGACAACCCGGATATAATTATAATAAATCATGTTTAGGGGATGCATACCCATGTGATATATGTGTTGTTTACATTAGATGTTAATCGAGCGTATGATCGGGGATAACATGTTTAGAGAATATGATTAGTCATGTGGTTAAATGCATCATGAAAATACGTTTCTAATGCATCATTATGTTTATAAAAGTAAACTAGGGTGTTGTTGCAAAATTGGCGATGTTGGGTCGCCAAATGTGAAAGTTATGAAATTTTGAGTAAATTAGTACTCTTCTATTGTTCGAGCCCAAATTAGGCATACTACTTTTATGATTTTGGGAAAACACAAAATATGAAAGTTATAGATATATAAGTTATCTAAAAGTACACACAAAGTTGGAATAAATTTGGGTCCATAATAGGGAGTTATGGTAATTTTATCAAAGCGAGACAAATCTGTCATTAGTGAAATTGTCTTATTGGACCTCTTGTCCAACCAATCGTATGTAGGCACAAGGATAAGTTCCATTGGACCCATTAGAATGTATTTACTTATTATAAATCAGATTTGTATATTCTTCCACATGTGAAATGAGAAGCTTGGGAAAAAATATGCTTATGGAGAGAGAAAAAGAAAGTTAAGGAAGAATTGCTTTAGAAAATTAGCACAAATCGAGGAGATCTTATAAGGTAATTACTTCGTTGTTAAGATTGGTCACATTAATGAGTTCTACACTTGATATATTTTTGTTTCTAATTTTGATAAAGGTTTGAATGATACCTATATCGCCAAATTGTGTTAAAACAGGGATGGCTTAAGAACATATGTAAGAATCCGTGTTAGCATAGTAAATGTTTAATTTAAAGTCCCATGTTTGAATTCCTTTCTCGTGAAGCTTTTTGATGTAGGAAATTATTGTATATGATGTGTTTGTATGTTAAAAACATGTTTAGTATATGTTTCCACGATTGATTTTTGAGGAGGAGGTTACGTATGCTTAAAAATGTTAAGTTATGCCTTAATGTTTTATTCCGACCTAGTTGTGGTAAAAATGGTATAAATCATGAAATATTTATCAAAATCAAGATATTCAAGTTGGATATGTTTTACAACATATATTAGTAAAACATATCCAAAAATTATATAAAAATACTAAGAAATGAATCTTGGGGGATAGGTTGAAGTGTAGGTATAGAATATGCCTCGAAAGTGTAAGTATGCATACCAGGTGTTTGACAATTTGCTTGACATAGCAAATGAACCCTAAAAATTATGAAACTTTGATTTTACATTATTAAATATGTTTATTGAAATTGGGTGGAAAATCATGGAAAGTTATGATATAGAATAATTATGAAAATTCTTGGAAGTTGAATATATGATAGAGGAGCTTATAGGGCCGATTTGCTTTGTAATAAAGAAATTGGCATACCTTGCTATAGGAAACTTGAAATGATATGTCGTCTTTTGTATTGGGAACCTAATATCATAAGAATTGGATTTCCAAAAATGAATTAGAGTATATTTTGACTATGAATTGGATATGTTAAATATCTTAACATGAAATTGGATGAGACTTCATTTATGATAAATGATTTGAATGGGATCATATGATGCTTATGAGTTGAATTACATTTAAGTGATTCTTTGGATTGGTAATATTCTTATGATGACACTAATATTATAAGAATTATAGGAGGGGAAGGATAACTGGTTGAAAAAGTGTCAGACAAACGCAAGGGGGAAAACCTATTAAATGGCCAAGGTGAGTGTACTCACTGGTAAGATTCATTTATACATGGCTATGTATATGCTCAGAATATTACTCACTAGTAACATGTATTTATGCATAGTTATGGACATGATCATAATGTTATGAATATGAAACTGTTCATTTCGTTTTACCGAAATGGGAGGTTACTCCCGACTCGAAATGGGGTAGAATTGTCTATTGCAGATAGGATATGTGAATCATGATTCGAATAAGTTGGTCATTATTTATGAATGAGACGGATAAGTATATAATTGTTCATTCTTTATGAATGAGCCGGATAAGTATATAATTGGTCATTCTTTATGAATGGGACAAATAAGTATGCATATATCATCACGGGGATATGATTTATTACATTTAATTTTATGCAATAGTGTAGTAGTGATGCATTTGCTTAGCTATTTTGCTCATGGTTCATATGTTTATGTTTTTCAGGTATTGTGATATCACTGCCAAATCTAGGAGGTCGGTGGGGTTAGCCAAGGACGAATAAAATCATGATTTGGTCAAACGTAAATGGGGTAATTTAAGCTTTCTTATCCTTTCAGTAAGTTTGAATAAGTATAATTACTTTAAAATTATGAAAGGTTTTAGTTTTATTGATTCATATTAATAATTGAAAAAATATACTCATGATTATGGTTTGTTTAACGTAATTATGATTTGACTCACTTTGACTTTCAAAGTTCATTATAAGTAACTGGGTTGGGGTGTATCATTTAATATAAAGGTCACTTACCAAATAAATGGGGATGTTGTTTCTTCATGCTATCCTCAGTTCCCCATGTCGCTTCTTTAATTCCATGGCTCATCCATATAACTTTAACTAAGGGAATAACTTTATTCCTCAATACTTGCTCCTTACGATCAATAATTTCCACCGGTTCCTCAATGTATGACAAGTATTCCTTCAGTTCAATAGGTTAAGTTTTAAATTGATGAGATGGATCTACCAAATACTTACGAAGCATCGATACGTGAAACATATCATGTAAACGAGATAATTCTGGAGGTAATGCTAATCTATATGCTAGGGTCCCAATTCTTTCCATCACTTCATATGGTCCAATGTATCTTGGACTTAGTTTCCCCTTTTTCCCAAATCTCATGACGCCTTTCCATGGCGAAATACACAGGAATATAAACTCTCCCTTATGAAATTACAATGGATACTTCCTTTTATCTGCATAAAATTTTTGTCTTCTTTGCGCTATCTTTATCCGTTCCCGAATCATTTTAATCTTTTAAGTTGCCATATCTATCAATTCAGGATCCAAATTTTTCCTTTTCCCTACTTCATCCTAACATAATGGTGTTCTACATCTCCTTCCATATAAAGCTTCATAAGGGGCCATACCAATGGTGGGCTGATAACTATTATTATACGACAATTCCATAAATGAAAAATGATCATCCCAACTTCCTTTCAAGTCAAATACACAAGCTCGTAACATGTCTTCTAATATTTGAATCATCCTTTCTAATTTCCCATCAATTTGCGGATGAAATGCAGTGTTGAACTTCAAACTTGTGCCCGTGGCATTCTGTAAACGAGGCCAAAACTTAGAAGTGGGCATTGGATCTCTATCTTATACAATTGACAATGGTTCCCCATGTAAATAGATAATCTCATCAACGTACATACGTGCATACTTGTCAAGAGTGTAGGCGATCTTAACTGGAAGAAAATGGGCTGACTTCGTCAATCGGTCTACAATCACCCAAATAGAATCATGCCCCTTTGGTGATCGGGGTAATCATGTAACAAAGTCCATCGTTATATGTTCCCACTTCCATTCTGGAATAGGTAATGACTACAATAATCTCGTCGACTTCTGATGCTCTGCCTTTACTTACTGGCATACAAAACATTTAGCTACAAATTATGCGATCTCACGTTTCATATTGTTCCACCAGTAATACTCTTTCAAATCTCGATACATTTTGGTACCTCCCAGATGCATAGAGTAAATAGAACTATGTGCCTCTTCTAATATATCCTTCTTTAAGGATGGATCATTCGGTACATAAATTCTATTTTTATAACACAATGATTCATCATTCTTAATCTCAAAGGCACTCTCTTTACCATCCTGAACTTCTTGTTTCCTCTTCTCAAGGAATGGATCATTGATCTGCAAATTTCGTATGCATTCTACCAATAAAAGTCTCACTGTGACATGTGCTAATAATCCTCCCCTTTTTGAAAACATTAATTCAATCCCCATCGATGCCAAGTCAAGAATACTTCCAACATGTGCACATTGTATGCAACCTAGAATCCCTGATGATTTTAAACTCAAAGCATCTGATACTACCTCAAAGCAAAAATAATAGCTGTTAACTCCGAATTATGCGTAGGGTAGTTTTGTTCATGTGTCTTTAATTGTCTGGAAGCATATGTTACCTTCCCATTCTGCATGAGAACACATCCTAACCCCTAAAATGAAACATCTGTATAGATCACGAAAGACTCATTCCCACATGGAATAGTAAGTATAGGGGCAGTAAACAATCGCTTATTTAATTATTTAAAACTCCTCTCGCATTCTTCATCCCACACAAACTTCACTTCTTTACGAGTCAACTTTGTCAATGGTAATGCTATTGATGAAAATCCTTTAATGAATCTGCGATAGTAACCTGCCAATCCTAGGAAACTCATAATTGTTGTCACATTCTTAGGACTCTCACATTCAACGATTTCTTCTACCTTCTTTGGATCAACATGTATCCCATTTTCCGAGACAACATGCCCTAAAAATACAATTTCATTCAACCAAAACTCACACTTGCTGAATTTAGCAAATAATTTCTTCTCTCTCAAAATTTGCAATACAAGTCTCAAATATTTCTCGTGTTCCTCCATGCTACGCGAGTAAATCAACACGTTATCCATGAATACAATCACAAATGAATCTATGAAAGGGTGGAATACCCAGTTCATCAAATCCATAAAAACTGCTGAAGCATTAGTTAATCCAAACGACATTACCAAAAACTCATAGTTCCCATATCGAGTTTGAAAAGATGTTTTGGAAATATCACTATCCTTACTTTCAATTGGTGGTAACCCGATCTCAAATCAATATTTGAAAATACTGTGGCCCCTTGTAATTGATCAAACAAATTATCGATACGAGGTAGAGGGAATTTGTTTCTAATGGTCACCTTATTCAATTTCCGATAATCAATACATAATCGCGTTGTACAGTCTTTCTTTTTCACAAATAACACTGGGCTCCCCATGGAAAAACACTAGGCAGAATGAAACCTTTGCTTCTCAGATCTTGTAATTGAACTTTCAATTCTTTCAACTCTGTCGGTGCCATTCTATATGGAGCAAGGGAAATTGTACCAGTACCTGGAATTAATTCAATGGAAAACTCTACTTCCCTATCGGGTGGCAGTCCTGGCAATTCCTCTAGGAAGACATCAGAAAATTCTCTAACTACTGGTATATCTTCAACTTTAAGTGCCTCCTTACTAGCATCAACAACATAAGCTAAATACCATGTACAACCTTTACTCAATAACTTTCTGCTCGTAATTACTGAGATAAGACAATTTGGAATAACATTCCTTTCTCCTATAAACTGGAACTCGGGTTCACCCGGCAGATGAAACGTAACTTCTTTTCGAAAATAATCTATGGAAGCATAATACGATGATAACCAATCCATCCCAAATATAATATCAAAATCCCAAATGGCCAACAATAACAAATCAACATGTAAATCTCGTTCACCCATTCGTAAGACACAATATTTATAAACATACTCCACCGGAATCACACTTTCTATTGGGGTAGAAATATATAAGGCACAATTGAGAATTAAACATGATCTACCCAAATATGAAATAATAGGTAATGCTACGAATGAATGCGTAGATCCAGGATCAATGAGTGCATATAAATCTTTATTTGCAATAGAAAGTTTACATGTAACAGCTTTCGGTGTAGCATGGGCATCTTGCAATGTCATCGCAAACACACTTCCTCCTGCCTTCGATCCAGTAGCTTGTCCAGTATCTCTTCCCCTGGTTGTACTGCCTGGAGAGGATCCTTTATGAGGCCCCACACTACTGACTGAAATTGTTCCTGCTAACATAGGACAATTCTTTTTTTGGTGACCCTTCTGATGACACTTAAAACATTCTCTATTTAATAACCTTGGGCAATTCCTCTTTATATGACCAGTTGTCTCACAAAAGAATTGGATTCCCTTGTGCTAAAACTCTTAAACCTCTTCCACTACTACCTCCACCCCTTTGCGAACTACTTCCCATACCTTTACCATGCTAAAATTTATACCCTCCAAGTCTCGAATATTCTGTAGCACTACCTTTTTTATAATTCGGGTCGAATCTACTTCTCTTTACGCCTCATTCTCGACTCCCTCTCGCTCCATTCATGTCATTTTCTACTAGCATGGCTTTGTTCACCAAGGCTGAATAATTAACAGTCTCTAAATCCGATAATCATGATTTAATAACTAATTCTAGTCCATCGAGAAATCGGCTACACATATCTTCTTCGTTCTGTATAGACCTCGAAGCAAAGAGAGATAAGGCTATAAATTTAGCCTCATATTCTCTAATTTTCATGCTTCCCTGATTCAACATGAAATATTCTTTCTCCATTTATTTTCGATACTTTGGGGGAAAATACTTATCATTCAAAGCTTTGACGAAAGCATCCCATGAGATCACATTCCCACCTCCTAGAGTAATCAACAAATGTTTTGTGGCATCCCGCAAATACTTATCTTCTCCTTTCAGCATATACGTCGCCAAGGTCACTCGTTGATTTCCAAGCATTCTCATTACCCCAAAAATAAGTTCAATCTATTTAACCCATACTTCTTCTTTTGTTGGATCAACTGCTCCTTCAAATGAGGGTGGATTCATTTTAATAAATTTCTTATGTGAAGTACTCATTTCTTCCCGCTGTATCACCTCCTCAGCCCTAGCCAATGCTTGTGCCTCTAGTTTCTTGTCCGATTGTTCTTCTATCTGAGTCATAAACCTAGCTTGCTTATATGCCATTAAAGTCATAGTATGTGCTATTTTTTTCATACCTGTCAATTGTTCTGGCTCGGGTTCGATATTTCTATGAACAGGTTGCTCAACCTCCGCTTCTGCTATCCTATTTAAAGCCTCATCTTCTATTCCCACATTAATATTCCCTCCTTCCATTCTTTTATATCTTAAATGAGTCAAAGATATAGCAACATACATATATACATATGTTTCCTAACATAATCGTTAGTATCAAACAAAACATATTTCTTACATTCACTGCCAAATCTAGACTCTTCTAACTCCAGAACCTCTAAAACCTAGGCTCTGATACCAAAAATTGACACACCCCAACCTAGTTACTTATAATTAAGTTTGAAAGTCAAAGTGAGTCAAACCATAATTAATTTAACCAAACCATACACAGGAGTCTTAACTATAGAGTCATCAGTATAAATCCATATAATTAAAAACGTTTTACAACATTAAAGTAGTCATCCTTATACAAACTTTCCTGAATGATAAGTTAACTTAATTATATGATTTACATTTAAACAAAAATTTTATTTCACCAATTCCCCGCTAACCCAACCCGACTTCCTAGATTTGACAGTGGTATCGCATTACCTGAAAAACATAAATATTGGAACCGTGAGCAAAACAACTCAGTGAATGCATCACTACTACACTATTGCATAAAATCAAATGCAATAAATCATATCCCTATGATAATAAATATATATTTATCCGGATCATTCATAAAGAATGACCATATTTTTGGCTCATTTATAAGAATGACCACATTTTTAGCTCATTCATAAGAATGACCTAATTTTCCGAATCATGATTCACATACCTTGTCTAAATAGACAATTCTCCCCCATTTCGGGTCAGGGAGTAACCTCCCATTTCAGTAAACTTAAATGAACATTTTCATATTCATAACATTCTGATCATATTTGTAACAGTGTATAAATACATCATTCCAGTGAGTACACTTACCTTGGTTGACAACTATGTATTCACGTTTCCTTTAGGTGGAGCTGAACTGGGTCAATTGGACCTTACACCTATCAATCCAACTAAATCAGTACTGAATACAAGGGATATATGACTCTAGTTTCATATCCAATTGGAATTTCTCAATTATAGTAAGCACACAAAAATATTTGCAAGTTTGAATACAAGGGATTTCAATAACAAGCAATACGGGCTACATACACCACTTATCTCACATGTGAACAAATACTTATTATCATAAAGGAGGATGGAATTTTAATCAATAATTCACGATTTATATACTTTGAAATAAGTATAATCCAAGATTAAAACAATATTAATCACATAATTATACCTTGTAAACACTTTAAGCATTTTCTTGGAATTCTCGTAGCTTTTCTTGTAATCTTTTCTTCCTTAACTTCTACTTTCTCTTTCCTCAAGCCAAACACTCTTCAAACTGAACCTAGGGTTTAATTTCCTGAAGAACTAGGTTAGAGGGAGAGGTTTAAGTCGGCAAATTCAGCCCTCCTTTCCAACCAATCACATTAAACACTTTGGTTTACTAAAAGATAAATTACCACTTAAAGGGAATGGACAGATTTGCCCTTCTTCGTAAATTCGGCATAACTTCTTACATAAACATCCGTTTGATGCGTCGTTTGTTGTGTCACAAAGACAACGCGTATACCTTCAACTATCTAGTTTTGACCTTGATTCAGGTGTTATATTATGAGGGGTAAAACAGGTCTCCAATCATGAACCTTCCTACCGAAAACTTCAAAATCTTATGTTTGTACCCAATTAGATATTTCACTATTTTTTTAATGTAGGATTAGACCAAATATAATATCCTAACATTATATATATATATATATATATATATATGATAATAACACATTATCCATATCACATACGTTAAGCATGATTTAAATAGAATTTATCATAATCATATCCGGGTTGTCACATATTGTGTCTACAATGGTTAAGGGTTTTGCATGTGACGTCTAACAAGGGTGGTCGACGTTTCAACGATTGTTCGCGGAATATTTTTGTTTATCGAGGTGAATAAAAAGGGTAGGCATAATTTCTAAGCAGGGAAGTATGATGTTATGGACTCCCTAATGATAATACTCTCATGGTTATTGCATAAGTTTGACGATTTCATTGATTATCCTTGTTGCGGGGAGACATTTTAGGACAAGTTACATTCTCAGGCAAGGACTATGTGAGTTTGTAGTGAGCAAAATCATTTTTATATCCAGTTATGTATAGCATTGGATCTGTGATGATCAAGATAGGGTACATTGTTTACATGCAAAAATATTTGAATTTTGGGAAGAAATGTTAGGCGGTCTGTCACGTATAGAATATGTTTCATTTGATTCAAAGGGTTTAAATATTATTACTCAATGGCTACCTGGGTACAATACGATTTTGAATCAGTATCGGTGCAAATTAGGTTGGCTATGGCTGATGCATCATGGTAACTAAGGGTGCGTTCCGTGTGATTATTCGTTTAGATTTACATGAGAATCTTGGTGTGTGTATGCGTGATTTCATGAGTAATTGAAATTATTTGAATGCATTATTTTGGTCCCAATGGTCTATTGTATGTGGTCGGTAGGGCATAGGCAACGATTAAGGTACATGGTGTCGTAATCCATGGGTGACATGAGGATATTAAAGGGTTTTGACTCTAAGGAATGGAAGCGGGGTCATTAAATTAGAGGCTCGACTGCGTTTGGTTACTCACCATAAAAAGGGAATTCACACAAGGTATCATTGAGTGTTTCAGTGTTTCGTGCGAGTTGTAATAGCGCACGAATGCATGGTATATAGATTACAAAGCCAAGGGAAAGACTAGGTGTGTACAGGAATTAGATATGAAATAAAATAGCAGCATAAGTGATGAAACTTTTGCGAGTTTGTGAAAAGACCAAAGAGAGTAGGAAAACATATTGATGAGGAAATGAATAATCGAATGATGAACATATTAGATTTGGTCAGACATGGCATCAAATTGTAGAGGGCTTAAGTGTAGGGATTTGAAAGATTTTTTCAAACGGTGACGCATGACCTAGTATGAGATTAAAAGTAGATCATCTGTGGTAAGTAACGTAAAAGAACCCAGGGAGGCAAATTAGGTGTTAATTTACATGCCAATTTATGATTTAAATTTTTGGCCTAGCGATGGTTCTTAGGGTTTTATTGGTAGAGGTTACTTTCACTAGGTGTCGAGACCTTAAGAAAATTCATACATTGCTATTCAAACTGTCAATCGAGAACACTAGTGTACATTCATATTTAGGTGCAAGAGATATATGAGTCCTATAAACGGTACTCGAGAAGTGGGATGTAATAAATTTTGTAGTGTTTACCCAAACATTGTGATAATTAGTGGTTTCGAGGGGTCTATAGACATCAATGGTTACTAATGAAGGAAGAAATTATGACGAAGAAATTTTCTAAGGAGGGAAGAATGTAATAACCATGATTTTCGTAAAGTGAATAAAATGATATTTATGCGTAGTTGCAGGTTAATCTTGAAAGTTTTACATATAAATTATACATGCAAGAGTTTGTATGGGTTTTATATGATTTATACGATGCATGCATTGGTTGGCATGTTACATCCATGGTGTTGCATGGGAAATATTCAATCAAATTGGCGAAATGAAGTATTTATTTAAAAAATAGAAAGTCCATTATTGTAGGAAGAGTTTAGGATACGACTTGAGTAATCCATTAATATCGTATGTGAGTGTTCTACCTAGTATGATTCATTAAAGAAAACCAAATAATATTGGTACAAGTGTAACTATTTGGAATTAATAATTGTTTAATGGACTAAATTGTTAAAGTTAGAAGTTAGTGCAATAAATTCGTTGTAATTAATAAAGGGGTTTGGATTAATAAACTGTGAGGAATTTAAATTGGTGAGGGGCATTATTTAATAGGTTGGTGATTATTATTAGTTAAAGGTTGTTTTTTATATACTGTTGGTTAGTATAATATACTAGGAGATTAAAGGGTATTTATTTAAATAATTGTGGTGTTTTAAAGGTGTGTTGCATGGGTTGGGATATTATATACTTGTAGCATGTTTCGATGGGATAGAGATTACAAAAAATGTGTAAAGATGCGATATGTGGCCAAAAAAAGGAAGAAGGCTTGCTACTTGACCTCACCTGCACGCTATAGCGGGTGTAGCCTCTATAGCAGCTAGTGCTTGTCGCTATGGCATCTAAGTCTACAGCGCCAATACCCTTTTCGTTGTTGTTTTCAGATTAGTTGGTAAAGGAAATGAGGTTTAGTTTGTCAAATTGGTTGGTAAAGGAAAAGAGGTTTAGCCGTCAAATTGGATGGTGAAGGGTTTGGTCTTTGTTATCTGACGATGAGAAAAGGCCCAAAATTTCTTTGTTTTGCTGTCAAATTTTGGTTGGTTGACATATAAGCTGTCATATTTCTATTGGTTAAAAATCCAAACCCTAATCCCTTTAAAATCCTTATCCGGATAGCTCAAATTGAAAGGCCGAAAATCTCCTCATTTTTTAGAGACATAAAAATATACTAACTCTACACCAAAACCACTAAATACCTTGCTGCCAAATAAAAGAAAATGCACATATTTATCCCAAAATCTACTATTTTGGAGGATTAAGACCTTATTCTCACATTCAAACACCACTCAATCATTGAGCATAACCTTTATATCATTTTGAAGTTGTTGTTGGGGGCATTTTGGAGGCATTGTGAGGGTATATTTTGGAGCACTCTTGGGATATTTTTTAGAGCATTTTATAGCGAATTTTATTTGAGTCTTGGAGAATATTTTCTACACTATACTTGGAAGATTTCTTTATTGCGGTGGGGGTTTGTATTCAAGCAATTTTTATAAATGAAATTAATTCATGATAGAAAAAATTAGTATATATTTATTCTTATTTCACATGCTACTTATTTATGAATATGAGTTTTATATACATGTTATTTATATGGAAAAAAAAATATTTCATGAGAGAAAAAATTATTTAACTAATTTAAACAAGTTTGGGACAGAATATTCATGATATTAAGTTTGTGAGTATATGAAAAATATTGCTAAATATTTCAAAGGCAGTTTATTTCGGCTTATACCAAAAAACCACTGGTCATGGAAGCAATGGTTACGGCATTTATGGTAGGCGATGAAAGCGTGTAAACATATATGGGACACGGTTAACTCCAATACGTAAAAGGAAATAAATGAAAAGATATGGAATTGGTAAATTTTGAGAAAGATAAACGATTAATAACAGTATATGGACATGATATTCTGCGCTTAAATGGCATGAAATGGAATTATGGGTAATTTTTCAATTTAAATAATCGGTAAACTCATGGTATAACAGACTAAATAAATGTAAAGAGTTAAAACGATAATGTGTTGGTAAAGTTAAAGGCAGAAGAAAATAAATAAATAAAGGACTATGATTAGGGCGTTTGAATAACCTATAGCGGTTATAAGCCCAGGTTGATTTATAATTGTAAATGAATCATTTATACACCGGATGCATGTGTTGAAGTGCTATTTTTATAAAATGCCATGGAAGTGGCGGTTTAAAGATGGAACTGATAATTTCAATATAAACTGGATAAATGGCAAAAGAGTAACAAAGGAATATGTTTTACCACATATTAACCGTGCAGATTAATGGATTAAAGGAAGGTTTTGTAGTAAAACGATAAAGCACATAATGTGAAGGTTAATAGCTTTTAACCAAAATTAAAGGAAATGTTAGCTTTTAACCCAAATTAAAAGAAAAGTTTTGTATAAAACATTGCTAATGCATAAAATGTGTAGTTATTGCATGTACATTTGAGTTCATGTATGACATTGCATATATTCCTTTTGTCGTTCCTTTATATATTGCATTATTATTGGGAATCCCACTAGGCATTGGCTCACCATGTTCCCTTTATTACGGCAGGTTAGTCGATATTCTGTCTTTTGAGAGCATTTTGCAGGTAATTGTTTCTTACTATTTATGCTAGGAGCTCTAATTACACAAACCCTAGAGTATTGCTTAATGGGTTCCTCACTTGTTATTGTTTTATTCATATGCCTGGAAAACGAAATTTCATGCTTACTCGATAAATATAATCAATTAAAATAGACTATAAATATTATTTAGGTTGTTTCACATCACTTCATACTTACCGTAGTCAGAATGAATCGAGTTGACCCACTGGTGACCCTTAAATCTTGGGCATTATAGTCATGTCATGATTGAATATAAACAAAGGGACGATACCCAAATCCTTAATGTACTTCTCCAGTAATTATCCCTTAATATATACCCAACCCCAAATTCTTAATGTATATCCAAATCTCGAATACCCACCCCTCGTTATCGGACCACATGTGGTGGTCCATGGAGGACCAACCAACCACCATGGAGAGAGAGAGAGAGAGAGAGAGAGAGAGGGGGGGGGGGGAGAAACAAGGATGCTAAAAGCCGACAAGTTTGTCGGAGAACAAGCCCTTCTCTATCAAATTCCTAAAGAGAAAAAGACTAGCTGAGTATCTTTGTTTTCCTTTTTATTTTCTTATTAAACCTCTTTTTGACTCCGGATTTACTTAATTACCCTTTTCAATAGGGTTGGACAAAATTACCCTCATGTGCAAAGCATATAGCCACCTTTTTGTCCAAAAATTTAACAACTTATACCGTTTTGATAAGTTGAGAGGGTTAAGTCTAGAAAATGAAAGTATGGGTGATGTGAAAATGGAAGCAAAGTGTAATACCCCGTATTTTTGTGGAAATTAATTAAGGGAGTTTTGGGAAAAGGTCCTCATAATTCTCAAAGTGTAGAAAAATAGGACACTCCACATAATTTTATAAATTTAATCCCTATACTAAAAACACCATGAAAAATGGTGAAAAATGGTGCCGCTAGCGCGGACCAAAATTATGAACTCCTAACTCTATAGGGACTACACAAATAAATGCTATTGTACCACAGGGACTAGATTTATAAACTTGAAAAGCATTGTCCTAAAAATCTAAATATAGAAAGGAACATGACCTTTACCTTAATTCTCTAATTAATTAATTATTAAATTGATTATTTAATTGTGATAATTATTATGTGACGTGGTATATTTGTTATGTGTATGTCACTTGGTATATTTGTTATGTGTTATGGGATTTATTTGTGTTGCGTGAATTAACACTCTTAGAAAATTGGTATAATACACAGTAATTCATTATTTAAATATTGTAAGTGACTTTGTATTATAGGCGACTATGGAATAGTCAGGAACTAAGTGTCGAAGGTATCCTTATTTGGATTATCTCCTCGACATCGGGCTCCACCAAGTGTGAAGTAGTTTCTTATAATACCGAGTCGCATTGAATTAATTAATTATTAGATTTTAATTAATTTTACCCGTACCGGCTTATAACTTAAGTTAATGAGATAATTAATTTAATAGAAATTATCATATTTTGTGTTGACCTTTGGGAAATTTAGAATGTTCGCTTTTTTACTTAAAACAATTAGATTAAAGTCTATTGGGTTAATATATGGCTTGGGTAGAGTTTTGGGCCATTTGGAGTGTTATTTAGGCTCTTTGGGTTGAGACTTATGATGGGCATAAACCTAATTTCATGGGAAGCTTAATTATTAGGTTAGTTAGTAAAACCTAAAACATACTTTTAACATTTGGAAGAAATCCTAAGGCTAAGGAGAGAAGATACACTTACGGGTGAAGAGGAATTGGGGGAATTGATGCTTGAATTCATACATTTAGCCTAATGCAAGTTTATATCGATTAAAAATTTAAGTGGATTTGTATTATGATAGTAGTAGTCATTGAAATCTAGATTAAACTTGTACAAATCTGATTTTAATCATCTAATTCATAATTTTTGGTAATGTGGACTTAAATTGGTTGTTAACCCTTAATCCCATTAATAAACTGAGTAGTTCAATGTTGAATCCCTTGATTTAGAACATAATATTGTATAATCTGAATCATATTTGATAATTCATGGAAATCCTCGAGCTAATTTCATAATTGAATCAAATCTGAGATAAATTGTTAATTTATGAAATTAAGAGGTTAGGTTTTGATCAATAAGGGTTTAGATATCATAATAGGTTGTTCTTGAGGTGTTAGGAACCTTGATTGGTTCATCAATGGCGGACTAGGATTTTTAGGTCCGTATTTTGGGGTTTGGGGTTTAAGAAACCCGTAACTTTGGGAATTCTAGTTTGCGACGTTTGTGTTCACGGCTAAGTAGCCCCATGCGCATGAAGTCGTGCACACAGTAGTGATTATCCCCATGCACACGACAGGGGCAAAAAGACTCTTTGTTGGATGTTTTACGGCGATGTTTGTTGAGGGTTAGGAAAAATCCTAGGGAGATATTAGGAGGCGGATTCGAACTAACATGTAGAGTTTTAGTTTCGATTGATGCATATAAAGTTTGGAGATTAGTTCTGAATTAATCAAATATATTAATCTAGAACATAAGAACCTTTTAGGAGCCTAAGAGTATATGATATTTCTATATAATCGTTTGAGGACCTTGAGTATAGGGCCGAGTATGGGAATATTTTATGGGATCAAGTGATAACTAGTGATTGTATAGATCACCCGATAGTTTAGAATGTTTTTATAACCCATTTGATAGGGTTGTACTTGTTTATGTGACCCGGTTGCGTAGGGTCATACATGTTTACTTGATTTATGTCCAATCATACTGAGACCATGCGTGTGCTCGTGAGGACGTACTAAGAGGAATTTGATGGGGTGCATATGACGTTGACTGCACGTGGTGTTTCCATCAATGCGATGGGCTCTGCCTAGGTCCCATTTACCCCGGTCCTCCGTGTTGAAAGTGCCCATCTCCCGAGTGAGACTAATGGGAGGATCCTCTCGTACAGCCTTGGGTATTGGGCATGTACGTTTAGTGAAAGACGTAATTATTTTACATGTGCTAATGTTATGATTATAGGATTAGTAAACTTTATAAACTATTCCTAGTACGCACGAGTGATCCTCAAAGCAATAGGGATAGGCCTTCGTACTTTTATTTGTGGGGTCGAACGTAGCCCACGAGATTTGATGTGGGTTATGTACACTTGGGATATTCTGGTTTATGTGATTAAATATTGCGGTACTCAAGATAGTGGTATCGGTTTATGACTTATACTAGCGGTGTATAATCATATGTTTATGACTCAAGAACATTGTGGCAATAACATACTAGAGATATTTATACTGATCTGTGACTTGAGAACTTAACAAACGGTTACATTAAAGTGTGCATATTTTGAAAGATAACTTGAGACGGTAAAAACTAGAGAATATTATTTAGTAAGAGAATTACTATTCCTATATGAATCTATCGTAGCGTACAAGCATCTTAAGTTGAGGATTAAACTTAAAATTTCTAAAGTAGAGATACTTAATTAATAATGAAATTATATCACATTGGGTTGTATACGGGTTTGGGAATGTAACCGCATGTTTATTTAGGTTGTTTGGGTTGGGTAACTTAAATGACTTAAAATATACTTAAAATGGGAGGAAGATGCATTATTATTGTTATGGCATAACTTCTGTTAAATTCTTACTCTTTGTAGATTTGCTTTAACTCTCGTTGTTGAATAATTTTTTTCACGGGTCTTAGGCCATTGTTGTTGTCGTAAACTTGGATCATTTATTGGAGATTCCTAGTATGTAGGTGTCGAGTGCAGTCGCTCCATTACATCTTTGTATTTATTTTTTTTATTTAAGTTCAGGCATTTTTTTTATTTCAATTTATCTAAGTCAGAGATTGTACGTGATGTACTAGTATTCTGAGATGGATATTGTATAGTTGAGATTTTATATTCCGGCGTTGGATTAATTTCTTATGGGAGTGATTGGTATCAAAGGTGTTGTATTTCATTCAACAATTTATTTATTTGTATTGTATTGTATTTACTTCGTTTTATTTATTTCGTTATACTGAGAATGTTACCAAACATTTGTTATTCCCATGATTTTTGTATTAGACCTAATTAATCTATTTATGCATTTTACAGGATATCACACGAAATTCAAGGGACCCAAGTGTAATTAACAATCTCAACCTTTATTCTAGATTTACGAGAGATAAAATGGAGTTATTCATACCTTTGAAAATCTAAGTTAGCCCATATTCCATCCATTTTACTAGACTTGACAACGAGTCATGTTGAATTATGTTTGTGTCGTGTCATATCGGGTTTGTCTCAACAAGTGTTCCAACGATACTCATTATGAATAATTTGTGTCGTAACATATCGGGCTCATGTCATGTATACTATATATTGGATTCGAGTAGTTTATAACCAAATATGTGCATCCGTTTGTCTTAACATGTCTAAAGGGCCAACCCATTATGCCCGAAACCCATTAACGATCATCTATTGAATGATAATTTAGATGAGAGCCCAACAAATCTTTAAAATTGGGAGTAAAGCCTAAATCTCTATAATTTTCTTTTATATTTTTGTTCTGTCCAACTATGCCATGTTTAGTTTTTACTACCACTTGAATGCATTAGGATGGATTAGTATGTATCCCTATTAAATTAAGGGGGTCCGGGTTCAAATTTATAGAAGTTGTATATAGTAATACAGTAAAATGAATTCATATAATCTCAATCTCAAATTGGAGAAGTTTGAATTGAAAGTGAAGACCCATCTTTCGTACATTAATAGCCCCATTTTATTCACTCAATCATGCATGGAAGATGGAAATAACTCCATAATTAAACCAAAAGAGACCCTTCCATGACAGTGATAGCTTTTCCCCGCAACAATACTCTCTGGTTCTTCTCGTCTAGATGCAAGTTTAGCACGCCACCTCTAGGAGATGCCTGAGTCAACCAAGCAATACAATTAATTTGGTAATGATAATAATTGTGGTATCATTTGGATTTTGTGCATGTTTGTGTGTAAAGTCATATTAACATCTTATTGAGATCAAAAGTGTTAAATATTGAAGGATTCAATTCAAAACTAATTGACAATGGGTGGAGATCCTGACGTGGCCCAAGATATCAATATTGTTTTGCAAGGTTTTAGTTTTCCAACATGGAACTTTATGTTCTCAACATGCCCCCCCCCCCCCCCCCCCCCCACGTGTTGCGTGACTTGAGATTAACACATGGATAATTCATATTGGGTAACACAGAGTAATTGGGTTGTTGGGCCATTAAATAGCTTGATATTATATCATGTTAAATATTGTAGCATCTAAACAAAAACAATTGGCCATGGGTGGAGGGCCCAAGGATTTAACCTCGTATAATAGCAAGCTATGGGTATGGGTGGAGGGCCCAAGTGGTGTAAGGCTTTAATTTTCTCATGTGACACTTTATATCTCAACACATTTCTCACAGTGTCTCTTTCTTATCAGATGGAAGAATTAAAGATACCGATGTAATGAGAGATGTTATGTTTGTTGTGTGTGTGTGTGTGTGTGTGTGTGTGTGTGTGTGTGAGAGAGAGAGAGAGAGAGAGAGAGAGAGAGAGAGAGTACTTGGTATGCTCTAAAATCATATTTCCCCAACTTCTTGGACCAATAGGATGCTAAAGCACAATGCGCACTCCCACAAACAGGATCCTGGATGGAAACACACACACACACACACACACACACACACACACACACACAGGTCATGCAAATTAGTAATGCCTTGTTTAGTTGTGGAAAATTGTTTTACGTTTTCTATTTTCAATTTTCATCTCCATTTCTAATTTTCATTTTCCATTGAAAATTTTAGAAAACTAGAAATTGCGCTCATTTGGTAGAAATAAATTTTTGTTTTCAAAATGTAGTTTATAGAAAGTTTGCGTGTGAACTGAAATTTACATAAAGTTTAGGGTTATAATGTATTTACAAAAAGGTTTGGTGTGAAATGTAATTTACAGAAAACTAAAGGCCTAAAATATAATTTATAGAAACTTTTGGGAGCAAAATGTAATTTTAAACAATTTCAAAGTTCAAAATGTAATTTATAGAAAATTAGGAGATTAAAATGTAATTTACCAAAAAGTTAAGAATTTATATATAAGTTATTAGGACTTCAAAAAATTGTGGAAAACTTGATATAAGTCGTTTTCCAATATCCTGAAAAATTGGAAAATTTGGAAAAGTCTTTTCCAATTTTCTATTTTGGAAAGTTTTCAAACTTGAACACATTTTCTATTTTTCTTTTTTCATGAAAATTGTTTGAAAAACAAGACCCAAGTGTTTATTGTTTTAATAACAATCCACTGTAAAGGCAAATTTCCACCCAAGAGGGGGTGCTCAAAATTATACCTCTTCCGGTTAAAAAAATTCCCCTACACCTATCATGTAGAGTTCTTCAAAATTTGGACTTGAAAATTGAAGTTACCAACATTGGAAAATCATGCAAAACGATTATATATATAAAAAAATAAAAGAGAATCAAGATCAAGCTGAATGTTTGAGGAATTGCGAGTTTATTAACACACCATGTGAACAAAACATATGAATATCACCAATATCGTCGGATGTGACGCTTTTAAACCACAATTAATGTTGGAATTTCACACCATCTTTAAAAACAGAACTCTTAATTCGAGGCAGAAAAGAAAGGGAACTAGAAAGGAATCATATAATTTATATAATAGAATAAATTACAAAATAAGAGCTATTCGAAAGAGAGTACAATTATTTGCAACCAAATGGTAAAGTATTACCTCATTGATCCCGAATTTAGGGCAGAAGAAGCGACTAAAAAAGTCAAATCCAGATTCAGGGGGAGCAAGTCCTGTAATAATCATCCCTCTGCCTGGGCCTTTTCGTATCTCATCAAAATTGGGCTCGAATTCTGCAACTGTCTTTCCTGATGGGAGAACCACCTGCACAACTCAGTAACTCTCATTCTCTTGCAGCAAATTATGAATCTATCAAAGCCTCAAATTTTGCTTTCCCTATCCTCATATACTGACCTTAACACACCTACTACTGTTTTGTTTCATGATACTTTTTGGGTCACTCGGGTTTTAACCTCTTTATGAAGAATATAACTTTAGGACCCCAAAGTTTTCATTTATTGAACTTCGGCCTCCACGTTTTATTTTTCTGTCTTTTCACCATCAGTGCGTCTACAATGGATGTATAAATTTTGGGGTAGGATAACTTATTTTTAGGCAATATGGGGTTCCCCAACAATAGGCAAACACAAGTATTTCTTATAAATTAATTTTTTATAAAGAAAAAAAGCCAGACATTCACCCGTTCAATTTCCTTAACAAGGAAAAAAAACTCGGATGGTTAACATTCATCCGTCCACACTTGGACAGCTAACATTCACCCGTCTGAGCTCAAATTTTCCGTCATAGTCAGCTCAAATTTTAGGCATAGTCAGATGATTGTCTCCCCTTGGTTTGCGCTAGTTTAAGCAGCAGTTATCCTATATGACCTAAATGTGTTTCAGCTACCAATTGTAGCCAACCCACACTTAAAGAGTTACTCTTTAAGCTACCTATTGCAAATGGCTTTATAACAAATAGAAATTGACAGGAATATCTCCACTCAATACCTAATTATATATAAATCATTGGGGACTAAAATCTAATTATAGAGAGAGTAATGGGAACCAAAATGGAAGTATTTTAATCATCTTATAGGTCAAGTAATACATATATTCAAAGTTGGAGGTCCAAGTCCCAATAATTAAAAACTTTGGGGTCTAAAGTCAGTTTTGACCTAAAGTTTGAGGGCCAAGGAAAAATGTCTTCTTACCTTTTTCTTTGTTAGACCCTCTATCAAGCCATCTACTAAGAACCTTGTGCAATAGCCTAATCTTTTCTTTAGGATGTTTAAGTTTTGGCAACAAAAGTTTATAGGAAAATGACTTTGGCCTCCAAAGCTTTTGATAACTAGACTTTATAGCTCCCAAAAGTGCTAGAAATCCATTAAACATGTCATAAAAGATTCTCACGAAACAATATAAAAAGTGCAAGTATGACACTCTTGGGTGCCAAACTCCAATTATCAAGAGCTTGGGGGGCCAAAGTCAATTCAAGCATAGATTTGGGGGGATAAAACTCAAATGTCCTTTTAACGTTCAATCAACTGGTTATAACATAAAGTTTCACACCTGTGTAGCCTTATTGAGAAAATGTAGGAGATATGGTAGATACGTACAAAGAGGTCATCTTCTGTAGTCGTCTTCTTTATGTCGATCACAGAGGCACCATTTAATCTTTCAGAAATTTCCGAAATCTCGGCATAATTTAGTTCTATGATTGGGACCACCGGAAAATCCAATTCAATGAAGAAGCCATGTGTTGATTCATTCTTGGGGTCATCAACTCTTTTAGCGGTCAAAGTACCAGAAAGTGTCAAGAACTCAATTGAATTTGCATTCACCAAACTGGAGGTAAAGAGAAAATGTGCAGCAGCTAAAGTTGCATGACCACAGAGTTTAACCTGTAAACAGACAATCGTTTACTGATTATATTGATCTGGTTTACTTGCTCTATATGAACCTCTATTGACTTCAAAATAGGAACCGGCACAATTAATTGATGAGAGTTAGTTTATAATACAACTAGAAAAAGTACATTAAATAAGTTGTACTAGTTCATAGAGAGTTGGTAATTATTGATGCATCTACTAACATGACACAAAATCGATGATTAAATGATCCCTCGTCTCAAACTAAGAGTAACATTTTTTTCAGAACATCTCAAATTAAGAGTTTTTAAAAATGAATGTACCAAATTCTAAGATACTTAAGGTTGATCGCTAATTTTTCATACGTTGAAGTTAATACTTTCTTAAAAAAATTGATTTTCAAATAGTGGCTCTAAATTTGTGACAGAGAAGTTAACAAATTATGGTAGGTGTTTATATAGAAGGGTTGCCAAACATTATTGCCAAAAGCAGGTAAAAATTCAGTTGGGTTTATAGGACAAAATGTGATTTTTCATAGGCAGGAAAATTCACAAATGAATCCCTTTACACATCCCAGTGCACAAGGCTCCCGCTTTACCCTGTGAGAGGTTGATGTAGGCAAGCCTTATCCCCATTTTTCGGAGAGGTTGCTTCTAAGATTCGAACCCATGACATATCACTTTGGGTGGGCAAGCACTTGTCATCACACCAAGTCCGACTTCTCCTTTACACAAATAAATTCTTAACCCACTGTCATTTTCTTATTTGTCAAGACATGGTTGTTAGATAAGATATAAGGAGAAGTGGAGAGAAGAGAACTAAATTATCGAAACAGGAACGTAGGAGAGGTTAGCGAATATTCAGGGAGAAAACAGAAGACCAAATAGAGAGAAGACCAAATTCTTATTTCTTGTCATGCCTAATATAATCCCCTTCCAACTATTTATACAAACCAAAATGATAATCAAGATTGGAAGAATACAGATTAAAAATAACAAAGAGTTCAAATTGCTAATCTTAGAACATAAACACGTAATCAGGCAAAATAGAATAAGGCTATATCGCACGATGGTTTTGGTAGATATTGCACTCCAGCGCATTAAACAAAATAGCATTTCACAAAAAATTGACAAATTTGAGAGAGAATCTGAGGGATTCCATAAAGATGCAAGGCAATTGGAATACTGAGGGAACTTTTAGCATAGCAGTTGAAATGCCTCGAGAACACTTCACACGAAAGTTGGAATGTCAAGCCATTAACAACTATAAAACTACCTACTTATATATTCTCCTCTCTCACTTATCACCACCAATCAAATATTAAACAATATTTGTCACCTGAGCTAATGAGTGAGTTCATATTTACATTGTTTTTAAGGGCAGTTGACTCGGAATTTACAATAACATTCGCGATGTTGTTTACAGGGTCTAATTAGAGCATTCAAAATTCAACACGTATAAGGAATCGTGTTCGACATACGTGAGATTTGCGACCGATGAAAACGTGTCGGGGTTGAATTGAACTTAACTTTCTATTACTGTGTGAACGAGGAGGACAAGCCCGCTCTTGCGCCCACTCCATCGCCAGCTCTGGTGCCAACTTTTGTGCCTGCTTCAGAGCCATATCCTGCAGTCTACAGAGCCAACTCCGGTTAAACAAAATACTGTTGGGCGACGACTGCCGCCTCCGTTCAATGCGACAACCACTACCGACCTATAAAGCCTTCGAAGTGGGACACATATCTGAATGATGCTCAGTTTTAAATTTCTTAAGTTGTTTTGTTAAATGTAATGTCGACTTATGAATGAAATAAAAGTTTTCATTTATTATTTCTTCAATGTTGAATACAACTAGAGAGATACAATTGAAATAAAAAACTACATGCTACGACAAATACTCCATCAAATCAAAGTGGAGAGAAATATTTGTTGTGGAGTCACGAAAGCTGGAATGTGAATATATTTAGGTTGTAACATTATGTCATTGTGGCTAAGCAGTTCAACAAGTTCTTGACTCGTCTTTACAGGTATCGGGTTGCCACGACTCGAGATCTTTGTCCCATTTATCTTTTACAATCATATCATGCAATATGATGCAAGTCATCATAATGCACCCTAAATTGTCATGATAATAGAAACGAGTTTTAATAATGGCAAAGCGAGATTGTAAAACATCGAAAGCTCGTTCCACATCCTTTCGTGCACCGTCTTGGTGCTGGACAAAGTATTTTTCTTTTGTGGTATGCGGTTGTGCAATTGTTTGGTCAAAAGCAGACCATTTCAAGTACATGCCATAATCTGTGTAGCATGAACATCCGTTAATAACGTCATTGGATTGGATTGATGAGCTTTGCAATCCATAAGCTTCTCGAAACATTTTTTCGATTGATCGAGAATGTTTAAATCGTTGTTCAACCCCTACATACTAAAAATTGCATGCCAAAATTAGAGCTTGTGGTCAGCTACAAGCTCCAGCATAATCATAGCTTTTGTGGTGACATCGATGTGTTCCATGTCATGCCAGTGGGCATTCTTCCACTCCCAATGCATACAATCAATGCTATCTAACATGCCTCGAAAACAGCGTTACTCCCCTTTCGCGAGTAAGGGTCATAGATGTCCTCAAGTACTCAGTCAAATACATAACATACACAGTGTGGCAAACTCACTTTAACGTCAAGAATTTCCGAAATTTGATAATACTCGTCAATTGAATTAGTTGAGGATCTCTAAGTGAGTATTCGAAGAGTCGCGATATTTTTTAAATATCAAAACACTTCATTTTCCACACCCGCCTCACTTTCTTACGTAATAGTTGTCGTAAGAAGCAATCCCATCAAGTATGCGAAGGAACAATGAGCGCCTCATGCAAAACGATGCAAGATGATCTTGATGTCGTAAGTTGGTTGTACATCAAATATTCTTTCATTTATCATACATGCCCTCCTTCCCTCTCCGTCAATAACCTTTTGGCCGGATATAGAGCCTCGATGACAAGACCGGTTCTTGTTCCTCTCCAACCTTTAAGAGATAAGGAAACTGCAGATGCGATTGAATAAAGCATGGCTTCGTGGTAATCTACATTTGATGATGACTCACTAAGAATTTATTGAGGGAGTCGTCAAACGAAGAAAACGTATTCTCAATAGAAAATTTATAAAGAATAATAACTTGAGTTCAAAATTGAGATTGGTGGGATATATATATATATATAGAGAGAGAGAGAGAGAGAGCGGTTCTCATACATACCCCAGTTTGCATACCGCTGGCGCGGACCAATTTTGATAAAATAGTAAAAAAAATATTTTTGATGTAATTTTTTTTTTATAGTTTCTAAACATTTCAATAGGACCATAAAAAAAAATTCAACTCAAAATGAATTTTTTTGCTATTTTAAAAAAATCGGTCAAACTTTGTCAGTTTTTAACAACTTAAAAATTGACAAAGTTTGACCGATTTTTTTAAAATAGCAAAAAAAATCATTTTGAGTTGAATTTTTTTTTATGGTCCTATTGAAATGTTTAGAAACTATAAAAAAAAAAAATCAGCCCGAAATTATTTTTTTTACTATTTTAAAAAAATGGTCCGCACGGAGGGTATGCAAACTGGGTATGCATGAGATCCTTTCTGTATATATATATATATATATAGAGAGAGAGAGAGAGAGAGCAAGAGAGAGAGAGAGAGGGAGGGATAGAGAAGGGTTCAGAAGTGAACATTAAAAGATGAACATTTTAATGAACATTAACAAAAAAACACCTAACAATCCATTAATTTTAATTCATATGTTGTAATTGGTCCGCGCCAGCGGCAACGAACGCACGAGTCGACCGAATATTTTTTTTACAACCCCCCACCCCAACCCAGCATCCTCGTACCCCTGCTCTCGACCACCACCCAACACCACCCATTTGAATCAATTGGAATCAGGTAAATCTTTGCCGACAAAGGTAGTGCTTTTTCAACCCCGAAGTGAAAAGCCACCGTGGGGACAGCAACAGATGCCATGGAAGACAAATCATAGCAGGTCTTCTGGATCGAAACCAATCCTGCTTGTTTTTTATTTAACCAAAAAAAAACGTCTTCCAAACAACTGTGAAAAAAGGACACAATGGATGCTTGTTTTTTAGTTTAACAAAAAAAAATATTTAACAAATCATAGTAGTTCCATGAACATTTTAATCAGGTTTTTTGGTTTAAAACTTTAGACAAATCATAGAAGGACCATGACAGCAACAGATGCTTGTTTTTTTTTTTATTTAACAAAAAAAAAAAAACTGCTTTTTTATGATTTTCCATGGAAGACAAATCATAGCAGGTCTTATGCTCTCAAAAACTGAATTGATGGACCAAAGTGACAAGGATAGTATTCTCAAAGGCCTGGATGAAATAGAGAGACAAATCGAATTGGGCCACTTTGTGTGGAGGACAAACGGAGAAGACGTCCACATGAACATACATATATGGGGGTGGGGGGGGTAGGTGTGTGTATAAAAAAAATATTCGCTCGACACGCATGTGTTCGCAGCTAGCGCGGACCCATTACGACATAGGAATTAAAATTAATGGGTTGTTAGGTGTTTTTTGTTAATATTCATCTTTTAATGTTCATTTCTGAACCTCTCTCTCTCTCTCTCTCTCTCTCTCTCTCTCTCTCTCTCTCTCTATATATATATATATATATATATATATATATATGGAAATTTCACCATTTGTTACAAAAAACTAAACATTGGGGTGTATGTTTATCCCTTGGCAATCAGAATGTTGCAAAAAGGTGAAGCGCATGGCAGTCCAACAGCCACAGAAAAGTTGACAGTGGACGAGGTTCTGGAGCTGCTAATGTTTTTTTTATTAAGTAAAATAGCATTAGACTTTTGGCTAAACAAAATGCCCTAATGCTCTGGATGTTGGGAGAGGTTGACTTTCCCCTTCTTGTGTTAGTCCAATAGAAAGCAACAAGAAAGATAAACAATATATATATATATATATATATATATATACACACGTGTGTGTGTGAAAGCAATTCCAAAACATAAACTAAATGTAATGCCCCGCATTGTTTGGAACCGAATTAATTAATTAAAATGAAATAAGAAGTTGGAATTTGAATTTGAATTAAATAAGAAAATGTTTAATTTAAGGAGATTTTGGGAAAAGGTCCTCCTAATGATCAAAATGTATAAAAATAGGACACTCAGTATAATTTTATAAATTTAGTCCCTGTACTAAAAATAGCATGAAAAATGGTTAAAAATAGTGCCGCTGGCGCGGACCAAAAAAATAAAGGTTATTGTACCACAGGGACTAGATTTATAAATGCTATTGTACCACAGGGACTAGATTTATAAACTTGAAAAGCATTGTCCTAAAAATCCAAATATATAAAGGAACATGACCTTTACCTTAATTTTCTATTAATTTAAATTAATTTGGTGATTTTTGGCTAATTATAAAAATAATTGAGCATTTAATTAATTATTTGGTAATTCAAGATTTTGAGAGTCTTTTTGTACTTTCTTGAACTCCAAACTTAGACTTTTTAAAAGTCAAATATGTGTGGCTTTATGTTCGTTTAGAATTGAAATTGGGACGGACTTTAAAAAGAAATTGAATCCGGATTGAATTGGGAGAACGAAGAGGGAAAGAGAGGAGTGCGGCATGGGAGGCCGCTATAATGGCCTGGACACCGATATAGCGGGTTGGGCTAACCACTATAGCAAGAGGGTTTTGTTCGCTAAAGCGGACTTGCTTGGGTTTTTCGTGTGGGTTTGAGGGGTCTTGATTTTCTTATAAAAGGACGTTGAGACTTTATTTTTGGATTTTTTTTACTTAATCCCCACTTCTTAATGCCATGTTTGACATAACTCCCACTTTCTTAATCCGTTTGGCATAACCCCAAAATTTTTAACACCGTTACAACTCTTGTTAAAAAATTCTTATATCCTAATTAGGCTTAATCACCAAATCAATTTTTTTACCAAAATACCCTCTCATTTCATCTTCCCCAAATCAAAACCCTAATTTTTCATCCAACTATAAAAGCACCAACACCACCATCTCCTCTTCCACATTAATTTTCATCAAACCAATCACTGAGCTTTGGCTCTTTTGACCATATTATTATAAAGGTGGTGTGCACGAGTCAATTCTTTTATTGCAGTGCCACCCATCACGAATGGCACTAGCACCAGCACTTCTGTTCTTGATGGCGTTGGCGAATGACATTCTGCGACCTACGTAGCATGTATTTTTGATGTTGATGTAAGAATGGAGAGGCTCGGGAGTTGTTTCCCAGTGAGCCGGAGAATGGGGGGGAGGGGCTACACCGGGGGGGAGAGATAAAGTCGTCCCAGTGTTTGTATTGGTCAATGCCGCCGCAACCGGCCATGTTGTTGTGGTCGGATAATATGAAGATATGTTTTGTGGGTTGAGTTTCTTTCTGGGTTGAGCTGAAAATTCCATTGGCGGACAGTGAATTCTTTAATGCATCTTGATCTAAGATATGTGAAGATTGTTAAGAAACTAGGTGGTACTCTTGATAATACTGTGCTCGTTAAGAGTTTGTGACGAGTCGTCGGAGAGGCAGCCGAAGATGGCGAAGGTGCTAGGGGTGGGTTCGAGCAGGTGATAGAAGTGGAGGAGGAGGTGGTGGTGGTGGTGGTGGTGGTGGTGGTGGTTTTAGGGTTGATGAAAAATTAGGTTTTGATTTGGGGAAGAAGATGAAGTTAGAGGTTTTTTGGTCAAAAATTTTATTTGGAGGTTAAGTTTAATTAGGATATAAAGATTTTTTAACAGAGTTGTAACGGTGTTAAAAATTTGGGGGTTATGTCAAACGGATTAAAAAAGTGGGGATTATGTCAAATATGGCATTAAAAAGTGGGAGTTAAGTACCCTTTAACTTTTCTACGTTTTCAAACCTTCTGCCTCAAAGAAAACACACGGACCTTATTATTTATGACTCCTACACCCCATTAAACAACTTTCAACCTTAATTTGTGAGGCTTTGCACTGAGATTTTTAGAATACTTTTATACAAGGGAAGAATATCTCAATTTTTCTCCTTAATTATTATTTGATTTAAATGTTTCCTAAACTCTAATCATGCATGTTTTGTAAATATGATTAGCAATTTAATTTGGGGAAGTGATAACCTAACTATAAATCTGTTTTTATGAACTCATGAAATTGGATTTAATACTTGAAATCTCGCATGTTTACATTAATGGGCACAGTTGATATTGAAAATTGGTTCGCATGATAAATTGTATATGAATCTCAAAAATATGTCGAGGCTTATGAAATCATATAAATAGTATATTCCTGAAAATTGTTAACTCGCATCGATTTATGATTTGATTTAGTTAAATCTCACCGAAAATATAATGTTGGATTTTGACAACTTGTTGGGATATTTTTTAAAATTTGTAAATCATCTGATGCAATTGATTTATTTTCACATGAAATCGGACTTTTTATAAATATGGAATAAAAGAATATGACGTTTGCCTAGAGAGTATAAAATTGAAGAAATTGCCTATGTTAAAAAAATGACATAGTTGGAATTATTGGATTGCACTTTAATTCATATTATTTGGAGTAGATATTCTCTAGGTATGGGACTGGAGAGTGGTCATATTGTTTGTAGTTGATGCTTTTGAGGTATGGGACCAGAGCGTGGTCAATTTTTTGGTTGGTTGTTTCCTAAGTAAGGGACTAGGTAACGTTTTTGCCTTTGGGTATTCCCAAGGTACGAAAATAAGAGATACGTGTTACTTTTATTTTGTCCTAAGTGCGAGACTGGGGGATAGTTATGGTTTTGGATATTTTCCTAAGTGAGGGGCTAGGAGGTACATATGGTTTTGTGTAGGGGTGGAAACGGTACGGGTTTTTACCGTACCGTACCGTTTTGGTCCAAAAAAAATGGTTTTGGTTTCATATATTAAAATACCAGAAACCAGTCTTACTGAAACCGAAATTACCGCAAAAAAGTTGGTTGGTTTTGGTTTTAATATTTAAAAAACCGATTTACCGAAATTACCATACCGAATTTACTGAACCCAGAAAAAACCGTACCGAAATTACCATACCGTACCGAATTTACCGAAACCAGAAAAAACCGTACCGAAATTACCGTACCGTACCAAATTTACCAAAATTACCGTACCGAATTTACCAAAACCAGGAAAAAGTTGGTTTTGGTTTTGGTTTTGGTTTTGGTTTTGGTTTTAATATTTAAAAAAGTTGGTTGGTTTTGTTTTTGGTTTTTTGGGACTTTTAGTGTTTTTTACCGAAACCAGAAACCAAAAAAAAACAGAATTTACCGAAACCAGAAAAAACCAGAAGAAACCAGAATTTATCGAAACCAGAAAAAACCGAAATTACCGAAAAAACCGAAATACCAGCCGGTTTGGTTTTGGTATTGATTTTGGTGTACCGGGTGGTAAACTGGTACGGTTTGGTTTTACCATCTAAAGTTTGGTTTTGGTATTGGTATTGGTATCTACTATTTACCGACCAAACCGTACCGCTTACACCCCTAGTTTTGTGTGATCTCAAGGTATAAGACCAGGGATGGATTTGGTTTTGATGCCCGCACAATTTGGGGGCTAATGTTAATTAATGAAAACATAATTAAAAGATGGGAATATTCTTAATACCTTAAAGAATAGTGGGTATTAGAAATTGATGGATTGTGGTATCATTGTATGTGCGGGTGTACATCGACTCACTACACTATATGTACGAGCCCTCCACTGACTTGGCTATTTTGACGGATTTATTTAGGCGTTACAATATGTGCAGGGTCTACTGCTGATTGGTCATTACAATGTGTGTAGGACGTAGAAAAACTGACTATAGAAATGATTTTATGTGTGCGTCATGGCACGTGCAGTGTCTAGCGTTAGCTGGCTACGAAAGAGTAAGTGCAGGATCTAAGCAAATCCGATTATAGTGACAATTATTGTGTGGTGATGCACCATGGTATGTGCAGGTGACAGTATGGGTCATCGAGCTATAGTGATGTATGTGATGAAACGGTTGGCGCACCATGGTATGTGCAGGGTCGTAGGAAAGACAAAATGGCTATAGTGGTGTTGCAATTGATATTAATTAATATTGAGAAAGATAATGAAAAGATGTTAATAAATGTTGAAAGGAACATAATTGGAAATATGGGTAGGTGGTTTAGTGTACTTTACTCACATTGTTATTTATATTGCTTATTCGTTAATTTAGATTCTCTATAGTGATATTTATCTCATCTAATGTTTATGAATGGGTTCATACAACCATATTTGGGAAGAGTAGGTGGAATTTTTATAGTGGGTCCTGACCCATTGTTGTTAACCAACCTTTCAGAATAGGTTGTTGAGTATCTACATAGTTGGAGATTAACGGGACATGCAGCTGGAGATTTATTTTATTGCATTAGTTTAGTTTCCATTCTGGTAGTTTATTTTATAAGACAGTTGTATTAAGATTTAGTGGGTTCTTAGACTCCACAGCTCATTCATGGTTTTATTCGGAGAGACTATGTTTATGACATTTATATCATTTAAGTTCTATGTCACTGGAGTTTTAGCATGGTAATGGATCTTATTTGGTGGATGGTTTATTTATTGTGGTTTATCTCAAATTATATCTTGTGAAAAAAGTTTTAAATGTCTCATATTTCTGTCCCGTGCTAAGAATGGTACTTTAACTATAATGATTTGCATATCTTGGTATAAGGCCAATCACGCTCAATAGTAAAATATGCGGGTTGTTACACTAAATCGCCCAAATAAACACGAAGACACCAAAGTTCTTTACATGGAAAGCCCTCCAATGTGAAGGGAAAAAACACTAGTCCAATTCCGACAAATTCCCTCCGCTAATTAAAATGGGATTACAATGTTCTTATATAAAAAGTTGTAGAGGAATACAACATCATGTATCATCAAGATAACAACACTCAGGGATCACCATAACTACAATAAAGTGTTTTCACCAACATGGTGGGTTCCAATAAGAGAAAATCAAAAAGATCTTACCAAGTGATGGCTGAAATGGCTATCCCGATTTCATGGGCTAGGTAATTCAGATTGATAATTTTTAACCCTTGGAATTGTAGCTTCCAATCTCACGAATCTGCTCCCATTCTCAACAAGATCAGACCACGTTTGCCCGTGCAATTTCTCAGGACCAGCAACTGTTGTAGCTTTCTTTCCTCTAGAAAAACAGTCCTAACTTTCTCTCTCTATTTTCTTAGTGTAAGCTTTGCTAGACCAGGAATAAACAAGAAGCACTTCCCAGCTTCCTTTGTAAGCTTTGACAAAGTCAACAACTTATAACCATGGGACACCCATTTGAGATACAAATAAAACATTCTCCGCATGAGCTTGAACCATCCATGTGGGATGTAATTAAGTCCTCCTCACATGAGAAGGATACCGCACAATTCTCCCCCTCCCAACTACATAGAATGTAACACCATACTTACTATGCTATGAAAAAATTCATATTTCTCCTTGGGTAAAGATTCAATCTTAAATATCTG
The DNA here is from genome assembly GCA_949130495.1 of Sambucus nigra. Taxonomy (NCBI): domain Eukaryota; kingdom Viridiplantae; phylum Streptophyta; class Magnoliopsida; order Dipsacales; family Adoxaceae; genus Sambucus; species Sambucus nigra. Next base: position 136,653,664 of record OX422218.1, read on the forward strand.
AAATATTCTTATCAGTATGAATTTTCTCAAGTTCTACAACTTACAATCCAAGCACAGCTCGAATCCAATGATACCTCACAAAGTGTTTTGATATAAAATAAAAGGTGGAATTCTTTGTGAGATGGATGGCACTTTGGACATCACAATGTACGGCATACCTCTCTTGCTTTAACCCAAGCTCTTGTAGAAATATTTTCATCCATAGCATTTCCTTGCAAGCTTCTATGGCAGCAATGAACTCCGAGTATAATAAAATTATCACTAAAGAATTTTTGTAAAAATACATAATGGTCTGAAGTTGTCTCCTCGTATCCATGGTCTCAAAACTTATTATACCGTTATTCTGTTTTCAATCCATACAAACTCTTCTTAAATCTGCAGACCATGTTCTCTTTTCCCTTGACTTGGAAACTCTTTGGTTGCTCCATGTAAATTTCTTCCTCTAAACTATGAAGGAAGGCGGTCTTCACATTTAGTTGCTCAACTTCTAGATTTATGCTAACGATCAAACCAAGAATAACCCTAATGGAAGACATTTTCACTACCGGTGAGAAAATTTCTTCAAAGACAGATCCTTTCTTTTTACTGAACCCCTTCACAACCACTCTTGATCTCTAACTTAGATATGAGCTAGTTTCTTCGGTCCTTAATTTGTATACCTTTATTTTTCAGCGCCCTCTTGCCTTTTGCCAATTTCACCGGCTTACAAGTGTTGTTATCATGCAACGATTTTATTTCTTGGATAGCTCTCAATCACTTCTCCTTTTTCTCATGTGTTATAGCCTCTTGATAGATCTCCCGCATCTGTGTAACAAAAATTCATATGGGGATTCTAGAGGATTGGCGCTCTAGTAGATTTTCTTAATGGAGTATGAGGCTCTGCTACTAGTGGTACTTCTCGATGTTCTTCAGGTACAATTATGCTTCTGGCACCATTTTCATTACAAATCTCATATGATCTTCTTGACCATCTTCTCTGACTTGCTCTTGTCTTGTAGATGAGGGGAGTGGATCCAAATCAATCGAGTCATTTATGAACATCTGATTTTCAGAAACTTTCTCAATAAAGAATACAACATCTCGGCTTCTAACCAGCTTCTTGTTCGTTGGATCCCACAATCTGGAACCAAACTCATTGTGTACATAACCAAGAAAAATGCATTGCTTGGTTTTAAGATCAAGTTTGGACCTGTCATCCTTGGGGACATGCACAATGGCCCTGCACCCAAACACTTTCAAGTGTATAGGAAACATCTTTCCTGGTCCACACTCTTTCCAACACATCAAACTTTAGAAGAATGGATGGAGATAAATTAAATACAATGATGTGCTATCCCCACTCCTTCACCCCAAAAGGATCATAACAACTTTGCATGTGAGAGCATACACCTTACTCTTTCTACAATCATGGGATTCATCCTTTCAATTACACCATTAAGTTAAGGAGTTTTTGAAGGAGTGATCTGATGTCGAATGCCGTGACTTGGGCAATAGTCATCAAATGGATCTTTATATTCACCACCATTATATGTTCTGATGAACTTCAAGGTTCTACATGTTTCTTTTTCAATACTAGCATGAAACTGATCAAACACATTTAATACTTGGTTTTTAGTTTTCAGAAGACGAACCCACATTTTCCTGGAGTGATCATCAATGAATGTGACAAAATAAATTGCATCACCAACTGTTTTTGTTTTCATAGGATAGGACCACAAACATAAGAATGCACCAAACCTAAAAATTAGGTTTTCTAGATGCATTTTTCTTTTAAAAGAAACTTTATGTTGTTTTCCATTTAAACAATGAACACAAGGTTTAGAACACCTCTCTAACCTGGTAGGAGTGGCTTCTTGGCTAGAAAAGCAATTACTTTATGAATTGAATGGCCAAGCCACTTATGCCATAGCTCGGTTGAGGTCTTATCCCCAACTACATTACCACACTCTTGGTAAGCTTTGTTTGCATCATGAAAACTCTTTTGTCCCCTTGCCACTCCTAGGGAGCCTATTGTGAGCTTCCAGAGCCCATCACCAAAATGGTTTTTGTATCCCTCATCATCAAGCGTTCCGCTGAAATTAGTTTGAGTCGGACGTCAGGGAGAATGTCCCACATCCTTGAGCACCAAATTGAAACCAATGATGGTCTTTAAACATATATCTCCAATTCATACGACAATAAACACACCATCATTTCCCATGTTGACAGTGCCAAAATTACATGTTGTGTAATGCGAGAAGAAATCTTTTCTTGAAGTTACATGAATGGAGGCAAAGTTTGGCTCGTAGCTTGTGAGGTTTACAAGATCCTCATCACAGATAACAAGGTCTTCGGAAGCTGCTGCAACTCTTTCTTTGTCATCTCGTTTCTTATCATCTTTTTCTTCTTTCTGCTCCCTTATCCATTTTCGACATTCCTTTTTCATGTGTCCTGGTTTATCACAATGAAAGAATTTGATATATCTCCTTTCTTTGATTTACTTCAAAAATTTTAAGATTTGAGGACCCATTCCTTTACTCCTCCCACGATTCTATGACAAAAGCCTCTGATTTAGAGGATGAGTTTCTTGATGTTTTCCTTCTTGTTTCTTCAGCGAACAAGCTGCCCTAGAGTTGACTCATAAAAACAATACCACACCACCAATGTCTCTTAACTATCCAATAGTGAGCCAAGTAGTACAAGAGCCTACACTTGATCATCCAACACAATTTTCATAGAGAAAGATGATTCACATTACCTTGCATTTGATTTAAACGGTGAGTCATAGAAGTGCCTTGTTTGTATTTGAAGTTCATGAGCTTCTTCGTCGGGAATGACTTATTGCCGGCTGCTTTCCTTTCAAAAACTATTCTAATTTCTTTCAAAGAGAATGAGCGGAAGAATCATTTGACACATGGTTGAACAAATATATACAACATGATGTGTGTTTGGAATCAATTTAAACTACACAAGACCAACAGCTGCTGCTGTAGCTTTATTTCCTCTTGGAAAACAACTCTAACTTTCTGTTTCTATATAGTGGTGAACCAAGAATAAACAATAAGCACTTTTTAGCTTCCATGACAGAGTTTAACAAGTAATAACCATAAACCCCTCATTTGAGATTCAAATAAAACATTCTCCACATACTAGAGATGGAGATGACTAAAACATTAGATAATAAATTAGTAATTGAGGTCCGACAATTTGTATGTTTGAAATCAACAAATTTGGAAAAAGCACAATGAAGTTACCTCGGCGACAGGGGTGAACCATCTGAGGCGGAAACTAGGATTTGTAGAGTCGTGGATGGGAGTCAAATAGCAGGTTTCGGAGATGTTGAACTCCTGGGCAACTGCCTGCAACCACTCCTCATCTCTTTCCTCCTCCAACAAGCATACCGCCGCCGGGTTTCCTTTGAAAGCCGACTCTGTGAAAGCGTCAACCTGTCAGGGAAAATTTCATTTACTGTAATAAACTACTATACATATACATATACATATGCATTTATCCGATGAGAGAGCAACAAACAGATTACCACACAGTATCTCACGCCCTTCTTTGCCATTTGGTTTTCGTAAATGTCCGGATCCGGATGATGATTGTGTCCGGTTCTAGCACATCAAACTCAACTATAGAACCGGATGCGCAGACTTTTTCATTTTAAAAAGGAGATTTTATTTTATTCATGTTATAAATATTTGGGTTATATATCAAATAGTTCCTCCAACTTTTTAGTTCAAGTATTTTTATTTTGCACCTAAAAGTCTTTCACCATGCGAAAAGGCTTTACCATGCACAGATAAGAGAATAAGAAACTTTTTGGTACAAAATAAAACGTTTTGACTAAGTGTGTATTAAAAAATATTTGAGGAACTTTTTGATATTTGATCATAAATATTTTGTATTTATCCTATTTAAATGGATATCCACTTCTATTAGCATTTTATCATATTATACTATAAATAAGAGGTGACTCCTTATTTTTTATACATCAATTAATGAGAACTCTTTCTTTCTATAAAAATTTATATATATCCTATTTATCTTAACACATTATCAGCACAAATACAAAATTTATTACGACTTTAAGGTATAACTTGTTGCAAAACGGGTAAGTTTTATACCAACATCCTCAGTTAATAAAGTTTGTTGTTTTATGCTTTTGTAGACCTGAGCATTGTTTTAACAATCCTCCATCTCTTGTATGTTTTTTTTTATTGTTCGAGACAACATCGTTGTGTGTATTTTGATTGTGATAGGACTTTAAAAGTTATATAGTTTTTAATATTTTTTTAATGCACTTAATAAGTTATGCATAACTGTTTATTGTGTGTATTTATGCCTTTTTATTTGCATTAGACTTAATAATCTGTTAGACTGTATAATTTTATTCATGAAAATAAAAGTATTGAATCCAATCTCGGGGCGTCTTTATCTTTACTGTACGAAGAATTAAAAGAATTAAAGTATGTATGTATATATATCAATCGAACCTGGTTTGTAAAATCTTGGAGAATGCCATCAATCTTGAGTTACTCTTTAATGTTCTATATTGAAATGGTCAGTCGGGGTTATGTGCATTAGACTTTATTGTATAGTTTGTTAGAGATCCTTCTTTTAGTATTATTTGTGCATTGTTTCATCAAATTATGTACATCTTTCACGTACTTCTTTAAAAAAAAATTAGGTAGATGAGATATTTGTATTCATTATTAAAAAAAAAATTATCAATTTAATTTATACACAAATAATTAAATTTTGAGCCCCGAAGTTCTCCAATAATTTATAATTTTAGGGCCTGAAGTTCCTAATTGTTATTTAAAAATTTGGAACCTGAAGTTTCCTACTACTATTAAAAAAAATGGGACTTAAAGTTCTCGATTACTATTATAACTTCGGGACCTGAAGTTCCCTAATTATTATATGGACCTGAAGTTCTTATTGATATTTATAATTGGCGCTCGAAGTTCTCAATTGCCCATTTAAATTTGGGATTTGAATTGCTATTTAAATTATGGACCTAAAGTTCCAAATAATATATACCCTCGATCAAAATTCGAAGTTTTGATTATATCTATCATAGAGTAAGGGACATTAAATGTCCCCAAATAATATATAATTTGGACCTGAAGTTCCAAATTTTTTTTGTAAATTTGATCAAACCTGATATTTTGACACAATAGGGTAGAGAAAGTCCTTATATTTAATAAAATTGACCCGAAGTTCAATTATTTTTTGTGTTGATCCGAAGTTCCCCCACATAAATAGCACGGACCTGAAGTTCTAATTATTGAATCAAGGACTTAAAGTCCTAATTGCACACATGTTATTCCAATCAATATTGAATTATTAATTTTTCTTTATTATGCATTACATATTTCTGATTATAATTTATTTATTGAACAGTTTAAAAATGCCAAATATCTCTAAACGCAAATTTGAAGCACTTAAAAATCCTGGGGTGAATTATCTTAATTGGTCTCAAGATGCTGAACTCCACCTCCAAGCTCAAAATCTTGGTGATGCAATAATCGTTGAAAATACCATGTCCCGACAGGACAAAGCTAAGGCGCTGATATTTCTTAGGCATCACATACACAATGATTTGAAAAGTGAGTATCTGACTGTGAAAGATCCTCTTGATTTATGGAACTCCCTGAAGGAGCATTATGACCACCAAAAATCGATCATACTTCCATGTGCACGCCATGAATAGCTCAACTTGAGATTTCATGACTTTAATTCTAGCACATCAAACTCAAAACCCCGATGCGCAGAATTTTTCATTTTGAAAAGGAGATTTTATTTTAATAGTTTTTTTAGCTTTAGTCTCATCTACAAAGATGTATTTAGACCCCACTCCCATGTGTTTTTAGAATTGTAAAAAGTCTCATAACCACCCAAAACCGCCTATAACTTCCCTCTAACCACCCATCCTTCTTTTTGTAGACAATAACACTTCCCATATAGGACCAACGACTAAAAAAATAAAAATATGAGAGTGGTGACAAAAAAATCATTATAAATAGGACTAAATACTAAAATCCCTTATTTTAATCATGTTATAAATATTTTGTATTTATTTTATTAAAAGGGTGCTTTTATTTGAACCCAACTAATCTGTCAACATCCCCTCCATTTTATTTCTACTTAATCAAGTAAACCCAATAAGAAATGGACTATTTTAACCCTGTTATAAAACCCACACATAACATAAAAAAGAAACCGACAGATAAACAACTGAGAGTTCTATCTTGGATTAAACTCTAATTCCTTAAACATAGCAGATCCTGAGAGTTCTATCTCGGATAGAACTATAATCCTTAAACATAGTAGATATAAAACTAATTGAAGGTTTCTAAGATAAAAAAAATCCAAAATATACAACAAGTTATTCCCATGAAATAAAACGAACACAACAGATACAAGATACAACGAACAACAGATGATGTCGATAAAATAAATAAAAAAAATCGCCAATATTCATTCCGAGCCAAAGCAGAAAAAAAAACTAAGATTTTATTTGGAAGCTCCTCTGTACGATTTTACAAGCGCGTCGTCGTTCATCATCGGGCTTGTAATGGATAAACAAGGATTCAAGCAGTCGGTAAGTCAACCAAATACATGAAATATTAATTGGAAATATATTATCAACGTTTATTTAATTTCAATTACAATTCTAGCTGTCAATAAATAATATAATACTAATTTTTTTATTTGTAATAATAGGAATTAACTCGAACTGAAAATAATGTTGCAAATTCATTGTCCCTCATCCAATCATATGACAGTGATAGTAATGATGGTACGAAAAATGAGAAAGAATATCAAAAAATTGAACAAGAGGATAAAATAGAGTGGGATTGCACATCTCATGTTTTACCGAAAAGGTAGGACTCAATGATGACAATTTTTAATACTTAATATGTATTACAAGACATAATGTTTGTGTATTTGATTTGTAGGTATTTTATTCGCGAGATGAGTTAACCGAGTGGTGTAAATCTGTTGCAAAAACTTGTGGAATAGTTGTGTGAATTGAAAAATCGGATAATCCAAAGTGTAGTCGACGTGGACGAGTATTGTACAGATGTGAAAGGGGAGGCGAGTACAAACATAGTGGGGTTAAACCAGAAGTGAAGAAGAACAATAACCATAAGCAAATTAGAAGAACCGGAACCAAAAAGTACGGTTGCCCATTTTTGCTTAAAGGGATGAAATTATTAGATGATGATCAATGGAAACTTAATGTTATATGCGACTTTCATAATCATCCACTTGAAAAATATACCACATATGAGGATCATTCGTATATAGGAAGACTGCCTAAAGTGGAGGAGGAGATAGTGTATGATATGAGCATATGTAGGGTTAAACCAAGGGATATCCTTCGCGTGCTTAAAAAAGGGATCCACACAATGTGACGCGACGAAAAATGTGTCTCAGAAATGCGTTCACTCTAGGCTCAAGTGCAAGCCTGTCGCTCAAGTAATAATCCCAGTAAGTCGGGTATCGATCCTCAGAGAAAAAGGACAACGAAGTTGTGACGACGGGAAAAGACGGAGGAATCCTAACTCTGACTCTAAAAAGAAAAAGAAAATGATTTGGTTTTTTGAGAATGATTATGCTAAATGCAATTAGGAAATTATGACGATATGTAACTACATTAATTTACCTAAAATGTGAATGAAACTTGTTTAAAACTTTTGACTAACTAATGAGAAAAATAAGACGGGAATACAATCCCCCAACCCTAGTGTATCGCTGGTAAAATACTAATCGTAAATTTGACTGATTGATTTGACCCGGAATTTAGTACTCCCAAGCATTATGTATACGAGGTTCAAGCTCGCGTCATACCTAATCTGAGGACAGGTAAATCGGTATCGCGATAATAACACTCGAATTGCATTCTAAATCATCACGGTTACCCAGAGGCAAACGAGATATACAGACCTACAATTGTTATGTTACTACGCAATACGGTCGTAAACAATCACTAAATTCAGAGGGTCAATATTATACACGTGCAATTAACACATCAGGCTGAGTTCATGTATCCCGGCCATAGGAAATCTAGCCTAACATGATGAAATTGATGAAAACAATGTTTAACGTGTGAGAGTTCATGACTAATCTAAGGAAAACTGATGAATTGATGTAGAATATATTCAAAAAGAAGAAATAACTCACTAAAATCACCCAAGCAATAATTGCAGCAATCAATAAATTTGGTAATCACACAAAATCTGAATAACTCTTCAATCCTTGAATTAAAATTAGTAATTGTAGCTAAACTAGGGTTCCTGGAGAAAAAAGAAAAACTAACTATTATCCTCTAAAAATCTACGTCAAAATAATAACAATAAAATGGGTTTTATACCCTCCATGAAAACAGGAATTTCAGCTGCACTAGGACTCTCTCAAGAGAAAATCAAATTTGCAAATCTCGAAGCCCGAACCGGTCCGGGCCTTTGGCGGACCGGTGTGCCTCTGAAGCAGATCAATTCTTTTTATTTTGGGGCAGACCGGTCCGAGGGCGGACCAGTTCTTTTTATTTTTGCCTTCTTCGGTTTGCTTGTGGTCCGGGGTCTTCTGGAGTTTGGCAAAGCGGACCGGTCCGGGGTAGGGGCGGACCGGTCTGCCTATTTGACTTTTTGGCTCAACTTTGACTGCTCATATCTTCTTCTCCGGGACTCCGATTGAGGTGTCGTTTCTTCCCATGTGCTCGTGAAAGAGATCTCTTCAACTTCTCTTTAGGTAACTCATCCGAATTCCAGGTGAAAATTATACTTCTGCCCTTGTGACTTTCCTTATTTTCTTTCTTGATTCTTCCGGTTTCCTTCTTCCATTTCTTGACATCAAATACCTGTAAAAACACTACGAAATACCAGAAACTCGGTGTACTCATTAGGATCAATCAGTAACAAGATTATGAGATAAAGTCAACTCAATTACATTGTTCGAGGTGCTAAAAGTAACTAAATCAAGGGATAAATTAGGAAGAATTTATGCCCAATCAAACCCCCCTAACTTAGAACTTTGCGCGTCCCGAGCAATGTAAAAGAATCCTAGCAAGGCTCAGCTCTTGAAAATATTTTATTGGGATAGAATACCTTTTTCGCGGGCACGCGATTGCATTTAGCGTATGCAGCAAGCCTTTAAATCCCTAGGTCACCCTAGTAGAACGAGTGTTGTCTTGTGAGGGTTTGCAGAGAATATACCCACAAAATTTGACTCAAAGAAAATTCAAAATATTCAAAAATTGTGCAATTCAAACTTTTCCAGAAAATAGTCATTATCAAGCCATATATATAAGTCTCAAACCGTAGTGTGTGTGTGCGAAGCCGGAAATATAACCGTGAATTTCCACCGATTGACCATTACGTTACTTATCCGAAAGTTCATTTTGATTTCAAATTCTCACGGAGTGCTCTCTCAAACAAATTACTCGGAATGTGGTTATTCTCTCGGTATGCGTGCTATAAAGAGTAAATGTAAATGGACGCAAGATCACGCATACAAATAGAAAGACGGAAATATATATGGTGAAAGGATCTCATCATCGGATTACGGTTTTAAAAACGGGAACATTGCCTCTTTTTCCGCGCACTTAATCTCCTTTATTATCTTTTAGTGTATTAGCTCTCCACGCGGTAATCAATTTCGCAAATTAGACTCGATTAGGACTTTTTTGGGTTTTAAGGTATATGGGGTAAAATGATAATTTTCGGGAAGGTTGGAATTGGAAAAGTCATTAATGATGTCCATTTGTGCTTTTTCCGGGATATTGCTCATTTTTTTTCTTTTTTTTTTCTCTTTTTTCTGTTTTTCACTTCTTTTCTTTTCTTGCTATTTTTGTTGAGCACATCTATTTTTTTTCTTTCCCCTGTATATGCACTTTCCGGACTGAAATTTTGATTTTTTTTTTTTCATTTTTCACAATTCCGGGCTATTTGGGTTTTTCGGGTTGTCAAACGAAAGGGAAAATCTATTTAGCTCAATTTGGGTAGCAAAAGGGGTGATTTTTCACGACTTTTTATGGCCAATATTTTTGGGTGATAAACGAGGGCCTACTTCATTGTCCAAAATACCAATTGCGTTACCATATGCGTTTCGAGATGAATTTATGTTTAGAGATCAATTTTTGCACGTTTTTCAAAGCAATAATACACACATTTTTTTAAAACCGATCAAAATGAAAGAATTGAGATCCTCGACAACTTTTTAGGCGCTGAAAAGAACTTTGAGTTAACAATTAACTCGAATTGATTTAAAAATTCGCAAAAAGTGATAGGCTCGAATCTCACCGGGTTTTGTTAATCTCCACACTTATTCGTTAAGTCGTTAATTTTCGCTCAATTTCCATCTTTGGTCAATTTCGGCTTTGTGCATATTGAATTTTTACAATTTGGAACTTTAAACCGACTTTTAATGATATTTTTGAAAATTTTGAATTCCAATTTTTATTTATTTTGAACAAAAATATTTTTAAATTTTTCAAAATTTTCTGATTTTTTTTTTTTTGAAAATTTATGGGCATTTTGAAAATTTGTGAAGTTTTAGACATACGCACTTGTGACCCCCCCTAACTTAGACTTTTGCATTGTCCTCAAGCAAAAAGGACTAAAATCTAAATAAGGTAAAATAATAAGTGCGATAAATAAAACAAACAAATGGAGAAAATGCAGTTTTTATTACAAATGGACTGTGTTACAAGTGCAGGGAAAAACATACAACTGTGAACAGGAAAAACAAATAAAAAGTTGCCAACACCATATAAAGTTTCGCCGGGGTGGGGGATGGGAGGAACCGGGCGCGTTGGGGTCATAGGAGTTATGGTAGTAGGAGGATAGCGGCTCATTAGGGTCCCCTAGGCGGCGATCCCCGTCCACTTGGAAGCGGAGAACTATGCTCATGTCGCGCTCGTAGTTGGTCTGAAAGGTGTTGAAGTTCGTTTCAAGTGCCGACATGCGAGCTGCTAGGTCGGTTCCCTCCCACTCAAAATCTGGGTCATCCTCCTCATCCGCCGATTCCTCGTCCGGACCGATATCGCCCATCTCGACTTCCTCACCGGCTGCCCCTTCTTCTTCCTCGTTCTCACTCGAGGAAGCTTCCTATTCACTATCACCACCCCGCCTAGCCCGTAGGACAACTAGCTGTTTGGCGCTTTTGGTGCGGGTCCCTTGTCCGAAAGGATCGAGAATGCGAGTATGGTCAATCGGCATCGCTATGTCCGCATCCTTAAGGATGGACGTGATCAAATGGGCATAGGGAAGTGGGGTGGTGCCCTTCTCATCCAAAGACGCATTAATGATATCCGCATATAATGTTCGGCCCAAATAGATGGAAGTGTGGGGGTCGAAGAGGGGATAGGTCAAAGTGGCTTGCCGAGGCAGCATGGCGGAGTCGTTGGACGTTTGCAAAATGTTAGCGCACACAATCTGAAATGTGAGGCGCGCCTTCTCGTTTAGGCGTCCAACGACGACGGTTTACCCCGTCCAAGCCACATTCGGCGTAATTCGGGCCATGATAGTATCCTTGTCGACCGGGGGGACGTTTCGGGGGTAGGTAAATTCTTGAACGTTCGGGACGTCATACTCGACCAACTTGGCCATGAAAAGAGCCAAAGAAAATGGGATGACAGTCCCATCCACGTAAGCTTGGGCCTCGAATTGGCCCGTCCGAACTAAGGTGCCATAGAAGGAGCGGACTTCGGTTGCCCAAACCGCTTCATAGGGTTGGTTGAGGAATCGACACCAGCCCCGAGCCATGAATAGGGCGATGACGGAGTTGGGCAGCCCTTCCCATTGGACAACGCGCTCCATATGGAGTTTGCGGCCCAAACTGAAAAATTGATTGCACCATCGCTCCTCTTGGCGGGAGCGGAATTCGTCGTGACAGGAGGATTGGATCTCGGTGGAGTCATATTTAGTGGGGGCAACACGGGGAGCCATTGAAACAAGAGGGATTATTTGCTTGAAACACTAGAGAGGAAGAAGAGAGTATTTGGGTTGAAGGTGTGAGGAGAAAGGGAAGGGATGGGTGTGTATTTATAGTGGAAGAGGTGAGGGGAGGGGTTGGAATTGGAGGGAAAGGGTTTGGAGGGAAAAGGGGGTGGATTTGGGAGGGAAAGGTTTGGGTTGGGAGGAGAGAAAACGGATTGGAGGGAATGAATGGGATTGGGGGGAAAGGGGAGAGAATCTTGGGAAGGGGAGAAAATAGACCTGTAGAAGGCGGACCGATCCGGGGTAGGGGCGGACCGGTCCGGGTCTTTGACTTTTCAAACATTCGCTAGGAGGACCGGTCCTTTTTAAAATTAAAGGAATCGGTTCGGGGGCGGACCGGTCCGGCCCCAGGGCTTTTGGGCTGAATTTTTCCAGAACTTGGTTTGATCTCTCTTTTCCAAAAATTTTCACTTTCACCACATACTCTCTATCAATCTGGATTAAAGCCCTCTCGATTTCGTTGGTCAACACCCTTTGACTCAAAATTCCCGAAACACACGAATACTTTTCCCGAATGAACCTAGTCCTAACGACTCTCACAACACACACGACTCTCACAACACACACGACGGGGGTGCGACGACCTCACAGAAGCAGGTCACTCAACCCCATAAACGGGGTCCGACAACCAGACGGTGTCGACCTCTTCCGCACACGCCTCTAGATATGGCTTTAGGTGTTGTCCATTTACTTTGAATGTATTTCCCCCTTTTAAATCATCCAATTCAACAGCTCCATGGGGAAAAACATTCTTTACGACGAACGGGCCAAACCATCGTGATCGCAACTTGCCCAGAAAGAGGTGAAGCCGAGAGTTAAAGAGAAGAACTTTTTGCCCGGGAAGAAACTCCTTTCGTCAGATGATGCTATCATGATCGAGTTTCATTCTTTCTTTGGAAATTTTGGCATTCTCATATGCATCATTGCGTAGTTCTTCTAACTCATTCAATTGAAGCTTGCGGGCTTCACCGACTTTATCCATGGCATAATTCAATTGCTTAATCACCCAATACGCTTTGTGCTCTAGCTCAACGGGAAGATGGCAAGGTTTGCCATATACAAAGCGGAAAGGGGACATGCCTAGTTGATTCTTGTATGCGATACGATAGACCCAGAGCGAATCGTTCAATCTAAGTGACCAATCTTTCCGGGTAGGATTGACGGTCTTTTCGAAAATATTCTGATTTCTCGATTCGCTAGTTTGGCCTGCCCATTCGTTTGTGGATGATAAGTCGTTCCAACCTTATGAACGACGCCATACTTTCTCATGAGCTTCGCGAATGGCCTATTGCAAAAGTGCGTGCCATTATCACTAATTATCGCTATTGGTGCACCGAAGCGGGAAAGTATGTGTTCCTGTAGGAACTTTATCACCACTTTGTTATCATTTGTCTTGGTAGCTATGACTTCCACCCATTTAGAAACGTAGTCTACCGCGACAAGGATGTATAGAAAACCAAAGGACGGGGGGAAAGGACCCATGAAGTCAATACCTCAACAGTCGAAAATCTCAATAATGAGTATGGGGGTAAGAGGCATCATGTCTCGTCGGGTAATAGCTCCCATCCGTTGGCACATATTGCAAGATTTACAAGCAGCGTTCACATCCCGGAATATTGTGGGCCAATAGAGGCCGTATTGCAGAATTTTTACGGCCGTCATTTTCGTCGAAAAGTGGCCTCCACAAGCTTCCGAATGACAAAACTGGATGACTTTCTGGATTTCGTCATCCGGTACACATCGTCGGATGATTTGATCGGCGCAATATTTAAAAAGGAATGGATCGTCATAGAAGAACATGCGCAACCAAGTAATAAACCTCTTCTTATCTTGCGGTGTCCAGTCGGGAGGGGTGGCTCCCGTGACAAGGTAGTTCACTATATCTGCAAACCAGGGAAAGAAGAGGTAGCAAAGAGTTGCTCATCCGGAAAGTATTCGTCTATGGGTATTGGATCACTAGGTACGTCAGACGAAAGCCGTGATAAGTGGTCGGCGACGACGTTTTCTACTCCTTTCTTATCTTTAACGGAGAGATTAAACTCTTGTAGGAGTAGGATCCACCTTATGAGGCGCGGCTTTGCATCTTTCTATGCAAGTAGGTATTTCAATGCCGCGTGGTCGGTGAAGCAAGTAATAGGAGAACCAATGAGGTAGGATATAAATTTGTCAAGGGCAAAGACTACAGCTAGCAACTCCTTCTCCGTGGTAGAGTAATTGAGTTGTGGTCCGGTAAGAGTCCGACTAGCGCAGTAGATGAAATGAGCCTATTTATCTTTTCTTTGGCCCAAAACAGCCCCTATTGCATAATCGCTAGCATCACACATAAGTTCGAATGGTAAAGACCAATCCGGAACTTGCATGATGGGAGCGGACACAAACATGGTTTTTAGTTTTTCAAAAGAGCTTTGACATGATTCCGTCCACTCAAATGGGGTGTCCTTCATGAGTAAGTTGCTTAAGGGTCTAGCGATGGCGCTAAAGTCCTTAATGAACATTCGATAAAACCCCGCGTGGCCCAAGAAGGAGCGCACGTCTTTGAGCGATTTTGGTGGGGGAAGATCGGCTATGACATCTATCTTAGCCCTATCAACTTCTATCCCTTTGGATGATACTATGTGGCCAAGAACTATTCCCTCAGTGACCATGAAATGGCATTTCTCCCAATTCAGTACTGAGTTCTTATCCACACACCGGGCAAGTACTTGTTCCAGTTTCTAGATAAAGATCGAAAGAGGTGCCAAAAACGCTGAAATCGTCCATGAACACTTCGAGTGCTCTCTCGACCATGTCGCTAAATAAGCTCAACATGCACCTTTGAAAAGTCGCGGGTGCATTACACAAGCCAAATACGTTTGTAGGCGAACGTTCCAAAAGGGCAAGTGAAAGTCGTCTTTTCCTGGTCAAGTACATCCACCTCAATTTGGTTATATCCGGAATAACCATAAAGGAAGCAATAATAATGCTGACCCGCAACTCTCTCAAGCATTTGATCGATAAATGGCAAGGGGAAATGGTCTTTCCTAGTTCCCGCATTGAGTTTCCGATAATCAATGCAAACGCGTCACCCGGTGGTGGAACGTTGGGGAACGAGCTCTCCCTTAGCATTCTCGATCACCGTCATCCCCGATTTCTTCGGGACGACTTGAATAGGGCTCACCCACTTGCTATCCGAGATTGGGGGTAAATAATCCCGGCATTAAATAATTTGATAATCTCGGTTCTCACAACTTCTTTCATGTTGGGATTTAGTCTTCTTTGCATTTCTCTAGAGGGTTTGACGTCCTCTTCGAGATGGATCTTGTGAGTGAAAATCAAAGGACTTATCCCCATCAAATCAACAATGCACCAACCAAAAGCACTTTGGTGCTTCCTCGGAATTTTCAATAATTTACCCTCCTGCCCTTCGTCTAGGCTAGAGGAGACAACAACAGGAAATGTCTCATCCTCTCCTAGGTATGCATATTTAATATGGGAGGGGAGTTCCTTTAATTCGAGGGTTGAAAATTTTTCACTAGAGGGAACCATGCGTCTATCCCTTGGAGGTAACTCCTCGAATCTGGAAACCTAATTGACATCTCTCACGTCCTCGTCCGACGCACTCTCATCGAGTAACTCTCTCAACTCCCCAACCTCCCTCTCGAAGTCGGTGTACGTCCCCTCACTCTCATATCTCGCCGCTAAACAGGACTCTAAAGCGTCGCCACAGTAATTCTCCTCAAAATACTCCTCTCTTATCTCATCGATGAGACTCACCGCGTGAAGATCATCTTCCTCCCCCGTATGTTGGGCTATGTGGAAGATGTTGGTTTCCAAGGTCATGTTCCCAAAGGTGAGTTGCATTCGCCCATTCCGAGTGTTGATAATTGCGTTAGTCGTAGCTAAGAATGGATGCCCCAGGATGATGGGAACATGATTGCTCGAGTTGAAGGAGGGCTCCGTGTCCCAAATGACAAAATCTACTGGGAAGTAGAAAATGTCAACTTGAACGATCACATCCTCGACTATGCCTCGTGGGATCTTCACTGTTCGATCTGTTAATTAGAGAGTGAATTTTGTGGGCTTGAGGTCGCCCAAATCAAGTTGCCTATAAATGGAGTAAGGGAGGATATTTACGCTTGCTCCCAAGTCAAGTAAGGCTTTTTCGATTTTATTCTCTCCAATGATGCAGGATATGGTGGGTGCACCGGGATCTTTGAATTGAGGCGGGGGCTCATTTAGTAGAATGGAGCTCACATTTTGTGCTAGAAAGACGTTCTTCTTTACCTTCATCTTTCTCTTCACCGTCAACATGTCTTTGATTACTTTAGCATAAGCTGGAATTTGCTTAATAGCATCAAGAAAAGGTAAATTCAGTTTTACTTGCTTAAGCACTTCTAGCACATCCTCACGTGGGTATCCTTTATGGTAGGGAATCAACCTTTGAGGAAACGGTGCCGCGGAGGGTGGTTTCACTACTACCTCTGGCTCACTAGCGTCTTCTTTGTCACTCTCATTCAAGGGGACATCTTCGGCCTGTTTCGTGCCGGGCGAAATCTCCTTGTCTTTTATCGTGTCGTGTGGGGGAGGTGATAAGTCAACGACTCTCCCACTACGAAGAGTGGTCACAACTTGACATTGCTCCCGATGTTCAGTAGAGGTGGAGTTAACACTAGTTTGACATTGGGGAGGTCTTTGGCCTTGGGTAGGAAACTTTCCCTTCTTTTGGACGCTCAACGAGGATTGTATTTTTAACAGACTTACATTTATGTCGCCAATCAGACGATCATATTTGGCATTGGTTATAGTCTGGCTTGCGATGAATTGATTCATGGTATCCTCGAGAGTTCTCCGTGGTGGCAGAATATATGCTTCTTGAGGTGATGGTGCTTGCACATGTCCTTGCATGTGTGGAGCTTGCTGAAAGTGTTATGGTGGAGGAGGGTTCATCGCGGCATGTTGTTGCCCATAGCTAAAACCAGGATGGTTTTTCCATGAAGGGTTATATGAATTCCCGTGCGGGGCACCGAAATTTCCCTTAAATCCTCCTATACCACTAACTTGCTCCTGAATCATAACTTTGTAGGCGGGTATCGTCGGGCATTCCTCAGTTGAATGTCCTGCCTCACAAATCGCACACACCTTCTCGACGGGGTTTGGTATGGATCCAGCTGGTCCTTTTCTATATATCCCGCATAGGTCTCAAAATCCTTTCTCAAGAGTCTCCAATCGACTATCCGTCATAGAGTTCTTGTCTACATGGAATAGGTCGGATGCCGACGGAGTGGTGGTCACTTGACGATTTCGATTTTGAGCGTTAGGATCAGATGTATCCCAGGATTGGGTAGTCTCAGCGACATACCTCAGGTGAAGCTCAGCATCGTGGGCATCTAAATCGACAAACAGACCACTTCCCATGGTTTCAACAAGTTGTTTGGAGTTAAGATTCAGCCCATTATAGATGAAAGAGATGATTTGCATTGAATCAAATCCATGATGGGGGCATGAAGTAACTAACTCATTGAATTGTTCATAACATCGATGAATGGCTCATTTTCAGCTTGTCTAAACGCTTGAATTTGAGCCTTTATGGATATGGTTCGATGTGTTGGGAAAAACTTCTTGAGAAATCTTGATTGCAACCCGTTCCAAGATGGAATCGAGCTTGGAGGTAAAGACCATAGCCAGGTCTTAGCTTTATCCTTGAGCGATAAAGGGAAGAGTTTGAGGCCGATCACCTCTTATGTGCATGTTTGGTCATTGAGAGTATCGCACACATCCTCAAATTCCTTAATATGGAGGTATGGATTTTCAGAATCCATACCGTGGTAATGCGGTAGCATCTGGATCATCCCATTTTTGAAACGGAATTGCCCGGCATTATACGGGAGTATAATGCATCCCGGAGTGACAGTGCGCTCGGGATATCAGAACTCTCTCAGCGGGAGGTATGGGGGCTCTCCCTCACCGGCGGGTGCACTGCCGTGTTGCGACATCACTTCCTCACTTAACGACTCGGTGCTCTCACTAGGTGTGCTCGGAGTTTGTCCTAAGAAGGAAAACAGAGTGTTATTGGAGATTGTGTGCGACGGTGTGGGAGGTGGGATCCAGAACTGTGTGGCGTTTGGAGTGTGGGGGCTATCGGGATTATACTCAACAATTGGATTTTCGTGAATGTTGGTTGGAGTATTATGGGGTGTGGGAGTGGTTTCAGAATTTTGCATAAAAGCTTAGGAGAGATGATGATTGTGAATCTTTTTGCGCTTTTTAATTAATTAATTAATTTATTTATTTTTTATGTTTTTGGATTTTTTGAATTTTTTGGTCAAAGCTTTGGATTGACTTGATCTAATCCTAAGTCTACCTAATTCCCCGGCAACGGCGCCAAAAACTTGACGCGACTGAAAATGTGTCTCAGAAATGCGTTCACTCTAGGCTCAAGTGCAAGCCTGTCACTCAAGTAATAATCCCAGTAAGTCAGGTATCGATCCTCAGAGAAAAAGGACAATGAAGTTGTGACGACGGGAAAAGACGGAGGAATCTTAACTCTGACTCTAAAAAGAAAAAGAAAATGATTTGGTTTTTTTAGAATGATTATGCTAAATGCAATTAGGAAATTATGACGATATGTAACTACACTAATTTACCTAAAATTTGAATGAAACTGGTTTAAAACTTTTGACTAACTAATGAGAAAAATAAGACGGGAATAAAATCCCCCAACCCTAGTGTATCGCTGGTAAAATACTAATCGTAAATTTGACTGATTGATATGACCCGGAATTTAGTACTCCCAAGCATTATGTATACGAGGTTCAAGCCCGCGTCATACCTAATCTGAGGATGAGTAAATCGGTATCGCGATAATAACACTCGAATTGCATTCTAAATCATCACGGTTACCCAGAGGCAAACGAGATATACAGACCTACAATTGTTATGTTACTACGCAATACGGTCGTAAACAATCACTAAATTCAGAGGGTCAATATTATACACGTGCAATTAACACATCAGGCTGGGTTCATGTATCCCGACCATAGGAAATCTAGCCTAACATGATGAAATTGATGAAAACAATGTTTAATGTGCAAGAGTTCATGACTAATCTAAGGAAAACTGATGAATTGATGTAGAATATAATCAAAAAGAAGAAATAACTCACTAAAATCACCCAAGCAATAATTGCAGCAATCAATAAATCTGGTAATCACACAAACTCTGAATAACTCTTCAATCCTTGAATTAAAATTGGTAATTGTAGCTAAACTAGGGTTCCTGGAGAAAAAAGAAAAACTAACTATTATCCTCTAAAAATCTACGTCAAAATAATAACAATAAAATGGGTTTTTATACCCTCCATGAAAACAGGAATTTCAGCTGCACTAGGACTCTCTCAAGAGAAAATCAGTTTTGCAAATCTCAAAGCCCAGACCGGTCCGGGCCTTAGGTGGACCGGTCTGCCTCTGAAGCGGATCGGTTCTTTTTATTTTGGGGCGGACCGGTCCGAGGGCGGACCGGTTCTTTTTATTTTTGCCTTCTTCAATTTGCTTGTGGTCCGGGGTCTTCTGGAGTTTGGCAAAGCGGACCGGTCCGGGGTAGGGGCGGACCGGTCTGCCTATTTGACTTTTTGGCTCAACTTTGACTGCTCATATCTTCTTCTCCGGGACTTCGATTGAGGTGTCGTTTCTTCCCATGTGCTCGTGAAAGAGATCTCTTCAACTTCTCTTTAGGTACCTCATCCGAATTCCAGGTGGAAATTACACTTCTGCCCTTGTGACTTTCCTTCTTTTCTTTATTGATTCTTCCGGTTTCCTTCTTCCGTTTCTTGACATCAAATACCTGTAAAAACACTACGAAATACCAGAAATTCGGTGTACTCATTAGGATCAATCAGTAGCAGGATTATGAGATAAAGTCAACTCAATTACATTATTCGAGATGCTAAAAGTAACTAAATCAAGGGATAAATTGGGAAGAATTTATGCCCAATCACAATGCATCAACTATTGAAACAATATATTATTTTAAAGTAAAGAACCAAATTCTTGAGAAGGAAGGGAGAATAGAAATGCAACAATTGATGCACATGTTGGATACTTAAAATTACATGGAACATCACAGAAGAGATCCGAATACAGATTAGGTGTTAGACATATTCTTTGCACATCCATATTCCAAAACCCTTCTAAAATGCTTCCCGACAGTGCTTTTGATGGATTGTACCTATAAGACCAACATGCATAATATGCCCTTATTAGAGATAGTTGGTGTTACATCTACGAATGAGACTTTTATTATTTATCACGCATATCTTAAATCTGAGAAGGAAAATATTTTTACACGGGCATTAGGTTGTTTGAAGGATATTTTACGCCAGTCTGCCACTCCTTCCGTAATTGTCACAGATCGAGAGTTGGCATTGATAAATGCGGTAGAAAAAATATTTCGCAAAACAACACATTTTCTTTGTACATGGCACATATCAAAGAACATTAAAACACGTGGCAAGAGACTATTCAAAGCAGCTCGAGAGTGGGAAGTGTTTTTACAAGACTTCAATGCGGTGATAAAGGAAGACACGGAAGAGTTATTATATGTTGCACTTCATAATTTTAAAATCCGTTATGCTTAATTTGGTTTTCTACTCGAGTATATTGATGATACGTGACTTGCATTCTACAAAGAGAGGTTTGTAGCCCCTTGGACAAATAAGGTAATGCATTTCGGCAATGTCACATTTAATAGAGTTGAATCACAACATGCATCATTAAAGCGATATTTAGGTTCAGCACGTGGAAACCTCATAAGTAACTTAAAAATGATAAAAAATCTCCTTATATCTCAGCATGTAGCTATTAAAGCTTCTTTTAATATAGCATTAAACTCGAATATGCATGCACATCGCATTGTTGATTTTAATCAGTTAAGGGGGTTCTCGTTTCAAGCATTGCACTAGAGATCCTTTATGAAGAAAGAGATAGAGGTTTTAATGTGGGTATTGACGTGTTTAGTTGTGGTTGTATGTTGAAGCGCACACGTGGTCTTCCTTGTGCACGTGAGATTGTAGAATATCAGCGTGAAGGTAGGGGCATCCCGTTATCGTCCATCCACCCACATCTGGAGGAAGCTCAATGACATTCTAGGGAATATTCCAGGAAAATCACTTGATTGTGACATGGAACTAGCATTATTTAGAGAGAGATTTTCTAGTGCAACTGAGGAGCAAAAATGTATGATGCTAAAATACATACGGGAGGTTAGTAATTTCATAAAAGTTTTTTTTCTTGAAAAAATCAAAACGTGTCTTTTTAATTCATTGTATTTTTTACAGATTAGTAATCCAGCATCCACTAATATGGCACCTCCTTCAAGGAATAAATTCTCCGAGGGAAGGCCAAGAAAAAAGATAAAGAAAGCGTCAATAAAAGAAAATTATTGTACAAAAAAGGATCCGTCGAAATTTGAATATGCGAAGACGGAAGAGGAGCGGCAAAGCCAACATTCAGTCACAAATCCTAATCCTTTGAAAAACCTACCTGTGAGGAGAAAAAAGACTAGTTATGGCTCTAGCATGACTGATGAGGACTACTATGAATCACTTTTACTTGAGTTTGATCTAAAGATTATGGAACTAGTTATTAATGGGTTTTCAAATGTTAATGCGGATGGCCATTATGAATATAGATGTTGTGTTGAATTATTACATTTGAGCCCAAATGATGGTTGGATGACTGTGCGACGTCAGATGTTGGCCGATCTACGAGACCATAAGGAATTTCACTTTAATATGTTGGGTGGTGACCAAACATACAATAATGTGGAGGATGCGTTAGATTTTTTCAGTATTAATTTTGTCCATCGTCGATATTGGATGCAATTTCCTACAATGGGTTGCTTGTTTTCCACTGCATTCAACTGTGTTCTTTGTGTTTATTCTCCACAACAAAATATCACTTATTTACCTCAGAGGACGAGACCAGCCAGTGAAGTTGCGCATATAGTTCCAATCATGTTATATGCTAACAATCATTTCATGAAAGTTAGTCTTAAGGAAGGAGCTCCAATGCCACATATTTTTTCAGGGTGGAAATTTCATCGATACGTGGATGCTGAGCTGTGGGTGAATAGGGTGAGTGATTTAATTAATAAGTGGGATCACTTTATTGGTTATCCATCTTCGGAGACATCTAATATGCAAATGAGGATTGTCAAAGGTATGCTCTCTACAACGCAAATAATACTATATTATCAACTACGTTATTTTTATAATTTTTATAATTTCATCTAAAATCTGATAATTATTTGCAACAGACAAATGAAGATTCGATCATATCTTGTGCGATTAACTTAGTATGTGTCCATATTGAGTGAGGGATGGAAACACCCATATATTTGTGTTTTAGAAATAATTGTATTTCATCTAATATATTGGTGTTTCTTTATACAGGAAAATAATTACAACAAAGTGTGTTCGGACTTTCTCCGGTAGCAAGTTTTTTTATTAAGATTAGTCAACATTTTACTATGAATTTTTCTTCTTCTGATAATCGGTTTTTTATTAAGATTAGTCAACATTTGAGTGTGGGTTTTTTTCTTTAGATAACCAGTTGTTTAGTTTTTATTCAAATACATATTCAGTTGAGTCACTGATTTTTCTCTTCCGAACTGGACTCAGTATTTTTTGCTTCTATGTGTCAGAAGAATGTGATATCTAAGACTCAATGGTTCCTTCTAATTCCATGCTCAAATTTCTAAATGATCTACTAAAGAGATGCCCCTAATTTCATTCGTTACATTATTTTACACATTGGTTCATATATATATATATATATATAAAGAGATTGTGCTGAATGAAAGAGAGAGGGAAAGCACAAGCCAGATCTGAAGGCTAAAAAATTACTTGTGATGGCAATAATTCATCTAAAAAAAAGGACAGATCTCAGAGATTGTGCTGAACAAAACTTATATCTTGGTTGAAGACAGCTAAGATTGCACAATCTTTGTTAGAAATGAGTTCCTAAAACAATTACCTCTGAAATGGCCAACCAGAAACGAACCACCTTTGTCTGAATGCCAGTTTAGATCCGTCGAAAATGCCCATTATCCGTCTGAAAGCCTATTTCGTTGTTTTTTTCTCTACACACGCATAAATATGGTGTATTGAATAGATTTGCACCCATATATGTGGGGTTATAACAGGTCCGATCTTTATACAGGAAAAATGGGTCCAAATAAAAGGACCCTATTTAAATGGATATCCACTTCTATTAGGATTTTACCATATTATACTATAAATTAGAGGCAACTCTCCTCATTTTTGATACATTAATTAATGAGAACTCTTCCTCTCTCTAAAAATATCTTTATATCCTATTTATCTTAACACATTATCAACACGAATACAAAATTTATTACGACTTTAGGTTATAGCTTGTTGCATAACTGGTAAGTCTTGTACCAACATCCTTAGTTTATAAAATTATTTCTTCTTTTATGCTTTTGTAGACCTGAGCATTGCTTTAACAATCCTCCTTCTCTTGTATGTTTTTTTAATTATTGGAGATAACATTGTTGTGTGTATTTTGATTGTGATAGGACTTTAAAAGTTATGTAATTTTTAACATTTTTTTAATGCACTTAATAAGTTATGCAAAATTGTTTATTGTGTGTATTTATGCTTTTTTATGTGCATTAGACTTTATAATCTGTTAGATCATATCATTTTATTCATGAAAATAGAAGTATCCAATACAATCTCGTGGTGCCTTTATCATTACTGTACGAAGAATTAAAAGAATTAGAGTATGTATATATATGTATCAATCGAACCTAGTTAGCAAAATCTTGGAGAATGCCATCAATCATGAGTTACTCTTTAATGTTCTATATTGAAATGGTCAGTCGGGTTTATGTGCATTTGAATTTATTGTATAGTTTGTTGGAGATCCTTCTTTTAGTATTATTTGTGCATTCTTTCATCAAATTATGTACATCTTTCACGTACTTCTTTAAAAAAAAATTAGGTAGATGAGATATTTGTATTCATTATTAAAAAAAATTTATCAAATTAATTTACACACAAATAATTAAATTTTGAGCCCCGAAGTTCTCCAATAATTTATAATTTTAGGGCTTGAAGTTCCTAATTGTTATTTAAAAATTTGGAACCTGAAGTTTCCAACTACTATTAAAAGAAATTGGGACTTGAAGTTCTCAATTACTATTCTAACTTTGGGACCTGAAGTTCCCTAATTATTATATGGACCTGAAGTTCCTATTGATATTTATAATTGGGGCCCGAAGTTCTCAATTGCCCATTTAAATTTGGGATTTGAATTGCTATTTAAATTATGGACCTGATGTTCGAAATAGTATATACCCTCATTCAAAATATGAAGTTTTGATTATTTCTATCATAGAGTAAGGGACATTATATGTCCCCAATTAATTTATAATTTGGATTTGAAGTTCCAAATATATTTTTTTTAAATTTGATCAAACCTGAAGTTTTGACACAATAGGGTAGAAAAAGTCCTTATACTTAATAAAATTGACCCGAAGTTTAATTATTTTATGTGTTGATATGAAGTTGGCATTCAAAATTAGCACGGACCTTAAGTTCTAATTATTGAATCAAGGACCTAAACTCCTAATTGCACACATGTTATTCCAATCAATATTGAATTATTAATTTTTCTTTATTATGCATTACATATTTCTAATTGTAATTTATTTATTGAACAGTTTAAAAATGTCAAATATCTCTAAACTCGAATTTGAAGCACTTGAAATTTCTGGAGTGAATTATATTAATTGGTCTCAAGACGCTGAACTCCACCTCCAAGCTCGAAATCTTGGTGATGCAATAATAGTTGAAAATACCATGTCTCAGCAGGACAAGGCTAAGGCCCTGATATTCCTTAGGCATCACATACACAATAATTTTAAAAGTGAGTACCTGATTGTGAAAGATCCTCTTGATTTATGAAACTCCCTGAAGGAGCGTTATGACCACCAAAAAGCGGTCATACTTCCATGTGCATGCCATGAATGGCTCAACTTAAGATTTCAAGACTTTAAGACTATGTTTGAATACAATTCTGTTGTGTTCAAGATTACCTCCAAGCTAAAGCTATGTGGAGAAGAGGTAGAGGATGCATATATGTTGGAGAAAACATTCTCAATTTTTCACGCCTCGAATATGCTCCTGCAATAGCAATATCGAGAGCAAGAGCGAGGGTTTAAAAGGTACTCGAAACTAATCTCATGTATCTTAGTTGCTGAGCAGAAGAATGACTTACTGATGAAGAATCATACATCTAGACCCATTGGATCTGTAGCACTCCCTAAAGTGAATGATAACTCTGTTCAGAATAATGAAAGAGGCCGAGAAAATATGTGACGGTGCTGTGGCAACTCTAGAAGAGGTGGAATTCAAGAACCACCAGAGGTGGAATAATCACAACAATAAATGGAATTATAAGTCAAATTCACATAATTCAAATGAGATTTGCCATAGATGTGACCGCAATGGGCTTTAGACACGTACCTGTCGTTCATCTAAGAACTTGATGGAAAAATATCAGGCGTCGAAAAAGAAAGCAGAGACAAACATTGTGGAAGGTTTTGAAGACCGTTGGAAACTCGAAGATAATAATCTCAATTTTAATAATTTTTTTAAAGATGAGGATAAAAATGCTATTAATGATGAGACATTTGATAACATGCTTGGAAAACCACCCAAGACGGTCCTGAAGATCTAAATGATTATGCTTTATTTATTTATTTATTTATTTATCTGCTTCGTATTTACTATTGAGACATTAGTAGTTTATCATTAGAGCATAAACAACTTTATTTATTATCTTTATTTGAGCATTTATTAGTTAATAGAATGGTTTTGATCATTTTTTTTATAATGCTTATATGATTGTGGATTAAATTTCAATTTATATTTAATTATGTTAAAAGTATGGATCCGAAAGTAAGCACAAGCAATGATACTTTTCTGGTAGACAGTGGGACAACTCACACCATTTTGAAAAACCAGAATTTTTTCTCAGACTTGGTATACAATACAACGAATGTTTCCACTATAGTTGGTCCTGCTAAAATTATTAAAGGCTCCGGAAGAGCCCACGTGGTGTTACCTAATGGTACCCACTTGTTCATAAATAATGTTATATACTCAAGAAATTTCGAAAGAAATTTATTGAGTTTTAAGGACATAAGAGTGAGCGGGTATCATATGGAAACATGTAATAAAGGTAATAAAGAGTTCATTTGCATTACTTTTAGTGTTGGAAGCCAGAAGATCACACTAGAGAAATTGCCTGCATTATCCATGGGGTTATACCATACAACAATTAATGTTGTAGAATCACATACTGTCATGAGCCGAAAACTCAATGATCCTTATAATCTAATATTGTGGCATGATCGAATCGGTCACCCTGGATCAAACATGTTACGTCGAATCATACATAACTCATATGGGCACTCGTTAACAAACAAACAACTTACCTTACCCAATGATCATTTTTGTACCCTTTGTTCTCAAGGCAAATTAATCACCAAACCATCTTTTCTCAAAATCAATTCTGAATCACCATCCTTTTTATAAAGAATTCAAGGGGATATTTATGGGCCCATACACCTTTTTAGTGGACCTTT
Organism: Sambucus nigra; assembly: GCA_949130495.1. Taxonomy (NCBI): domain Eukaryota; kingdom Viridiplantae; phylum Streptophyta; class Magnoliopsida; order Dipsacales; family Adoxaceae; genus Sambucus; species Sambucus nigra. The sequence goes on from OX422218.1 coordinate 136,680,306, forward strand.
TAAATATTTTATGGTTTTAATTGATGCATCTACTCGTTCGTCACATGTTTATTTGTTATTTACTTTTAATTTAGCTTTTGCAAAATTGCTTGCTCAAATCATAAAACTTAGAGAAAATTTCTCGATCAACATATTAAATCTATCCGTGTAGATAATACGGGAGAATTTACTTCTCAATTTGTTAAGACTATTGTTTATTACAAGGAATTGATGTTGAGAACCGAGTCCCCCATATCCATACACAAAATGATTTAGCCAAGTCTTTAATTAAACATTTACAACTTATTGCACGACCTTTACTTATGCAATCCAAACTCCTAGTCTCTTCTTGGGGACATACTATCCTACACGCTTCTAAGTTAATTAAGCTTAGACACACTACTTATCAACCATTTTCACCTTTCAACTTGTGTCTGGATATCAACCAAATATATCACACTTGCATAAAATTGGTTGTGCAGTGCGTGTACCCATCCCTCTAACTTAGCATACCAAAATAGGTTCCCAATATCGTTTGGGAATATATTTTGGTTATGATTCACCATCAATCATTTGTTATATTCAGCCATTGAAAAGTGATACATTTACCGCCAGATTTGTGAATTGTCATTTTGATGAGACACTCTTCCTACCGTTATGGGGAGGAAAGAACGTACCGAAAGTACGTTCTATTCCTGAAGAACGATGAGAACTAACATGAAACACTTCCACTTTGTCTTATCTAAACCCTCGTACTGCTCAATGTGAGCATAAAGTGAGAAGGATATTGCATCTTCGCGAAATTGTAAATAAATTACCTGATGCATTCAATTATGCTGCAAAAGTAACCAAGTCTCATATACCCGCTGTAAATGTGCCTGTCAGAATTGATGTACCAGTGGGACAAATGTTGACATCAGCAACAAGTGAATTTGTTGCACTGCAGAAGCGTGGAAGAACTATAGATTCCAAGGACTCTTCTCCCCGAAAGCGAAGATCAAATGAAAAAGCATAACCCAATAACCCTCTCGAAGAGGTTATGAATAAAAGATCCACTTTCTCTAAAACCCTTGAAGAGGTTAATGCCTCTGAAAATACACAAGTCGCTAAAGTGACTATACAAGCCATTGAAGATGCAAATCTACCTAATAATAATAATGAGATCTCTGTATTTTATACATATTCAGGGGATATGTGGGATCGTAAAGAAACTATCATCGATGATGTATTTTCATATGCAGTAGCTACACGAATTTCAAAGGGCATTGATAATGAGAATGAACCACCTACTCTAAAAGAATGTCGATAAAGAGTAGATTAGACAAAATGGAAAATCATCATCAACACAGAACTTGAGTCTCTAAATAAATATAGTGTATTTGGACCTATAGTACAAACCCAAAAAGTTTGTAACCCGATACGTTATCGGTGGGTTTTTGTAAGAAAAAAATGAAAAGAATGAAATCACTCGATATAAGGTATGACTTGTAGCACAAGGTTTCTTACAGAAACCTGAGATTGATTTCGAGGTATGGATGGTATAACTTTCAGATATTTGATTAGCTTAGCGGTTTCAAAAAATCTTGATATGAGACTCATGGATGTTGTGACCGCTTATTTATACAAGGACTTAGACACAGAAATATACATGAAAATCCTTGAAGGGCTTCCTTTGCCTAAAGCAAAGCCAAGGAGTATGCATTCGATTCGACTAAGACGTTCATTATACGATTTAAAGCAATCTCGAAGAATGTGGTACTATTGTTTGAGTGAATACTGGTCTACAAAAAGGTATGAAAATAATCCAATTTGCCCTTATGTATTTATAAAGAAATCCTCAAAAGGGTATGCATTATTAGCAGTCTATGTGGATGGCATAAACTTAATCGAGACTCCAAAAGAGCTCGAAATAATTGCTAACTGTTTGAAAAAGGAATTTGAGATGAAAGACCTTGGGAAAGATAAATTTTGTCACGGCCTGCAGATCAAGAAAAATTCTAGTGGGATTTTATTCCATCGATCTAATTATACTGAAAATGTATCAAAGCGTTTTAATATGGATAAAGCTCACCCACTAAGTACCCCCATGGTTGTTCGGTCTCTGGACATAAAGAAAGATCCATACGGTCCTAAAGAAGAAAATGAGGAAACATTGGGTCCAGAAGTACCCTATTTAAGTGCAATTGGTGAATTATTGTATTTGGCACAATGCACTAGGCCAAATATTTCATTCCCTGTGAAACTGCTTGCTAGATATAGTTATGAAGCAACCGAAAGGCATTGGGCTGGTGTCAATCATATCCTAAGATATATATATATATATATATATATATATATATATATATATATATATATATATATATATATATGTGTGTGTGTGTGTGTGTGTGTGTGTGTGGAATCACTGACATGGATTTATTTCATTCTTATGACCCTAATAGTTCCAAATTAAGTAGTTATGCAGTTTCTGGATATCTCTTTGATCTTCATAAGCGTCGATCTCAGATAGGTTATGTATTTCTTTGTGCTAATGCTGCTATTTTCGGGTGTTCTACTAAATAAAATTTAGTAGCTACTTTTTCTAACCACTCTGAAATTTTATCTCTTCATGAAGCTATCCATGAATGTGTATGGATGAGATCTTTAATTCAGCATATTCGTAGTTCTTGTCAATTGTCTTCCATTACAGATATTCCAAGTGTCATCTATGAAAATAATGCAGCATGTATATCACAAATTAAAGAAGGATTCATCAAAGAAGACAGAACCAAGCACATTTCACCAAAGTTTTTCGTCACTCACGAGCTTCAGATTGAATTCATGCAAATTCGTTCAAGTGATAACCTAGTTGATATCTTCACTCACTACCAAAAAGGCGACATTTCAAAATTTTGCGTAAGAGATTGGAATGCATCGTCTCCACTAATAGTGAAATTGAATATATCAATCAGGGGGAGCATCTTATCAAGGGAAGGATACAAGAACATGTATTTTGGGACATTTGTGCGTTTCGGTATCGATCGATATGGGTTTTCATGAACTAATCCAAATACATATTTGGTTTGGTGGTTAGTTGGTGATAATTTTTGTGGTGTGTGGTGGTGTGTGTGGTGCAGTGGTGGATGGTGTTAAGTGGCGATACAGTGCAGACCGAAGATTAACGGTGATATGTATTGTGTAGTTAAGAGATATGTTTTGTTTGGTTATAAAATTTAGGTTTGTATAAGTCACAATGAGTATCATGTGATATTTAAGTTAATACACTAGGATGTCACGTGACAAAGATATTTTACCACATCAGAGTTTCGTTAGGTTGTTTTAACGACTTTAAGTTTTCGGTAACAAAATGAAAGTACAATGTTATATTCATAAAAAAAAAATTCAGTGACCAAAATGAAAAAAAATGTAAATTTCGTAGCGAAAGTAAGTAATATATATATATATATATATAAAATCCACTTCTCATATATTTATATAAATAAAAATTATATTCCTAACGTCTTTTCTTACAAGGTGCTAGGTATATCAATTGGGATGGATGAGTCGGTCTTGGCTATGTTAAAGCTCGGCTTATACTAATGACGGGCTTCACGCTATTATTATTGATGTCTAAAAATGGAGTGATCTAATTTTATAATCACATATAAATAATAAGATCAATCTTCATCAAACACGCAAGAGAGAGATTTTTAAAGTGGTTCAGCTATAAAGAAAGCCTACATCCACTGTTATTTTTATTTATGCTGATTACAATAGCTCAGTATGGTGTGCTTGAGAATGATTGGATTGTCCCCGTGAGCTAGGGGAGACTATATATTAATAGGAGTCTGGAACCCTATAAATGGAATGCTTTTATATTTCCAGGCATTTACATATATATACAATAAATGTGACTCTTGGTTTCAGTGTTGATCCCCCTTCCAGCCGAGAAACTCTTGATATTCTTGATGGTTCAAATTTTGGAGTTGTCCGACCTTCCAGCTAACTAGGTTGTTTTGATGGCGATCAAGATAGCTCTATGTCCACATAGGATGACAGGTGTCTGTAATTCATTGATCCTCATGAAGAGATAATTTTTACATACAACAAAAGCCCCCAATACTCCATGCTTGATGATTGATCAAAAGTATGCAATATTTGTTTAAAATGTTGTTCGACATGTTATTAAAGAGCTGATCGGCAGCCGACCTTCCGGACTTGTAAAAATTTCTACAGGCACTGTGGATAATGGCATTTTTGCAAATACTTTATTTTTTTAACACCAAATGGTACGCTGGTCTTTTTGCATTTTGGGAAGCGTATACCTGGCGGTAATTCAACCATTCGTTCAGTTATTGATTTTGTTCCCATTTATCGAGGCAACCTATAAATAGGTAGAAGTTTCCCGCCATTTATTTTCACCTCAACTTTTCTGCACTTAGAGTTTTCCTTCGTTCTCAAGCTTTCTCTGTACAATCGTTCGTTTGCCTCTTTAGTTCTTGCAGATACCTTTATATCCCTGTAAGCCTTCTTTCCATATTTCTCTATTTTTTCAGCCTTTTCTCTGTTTCCACCAGGATTTGCTTTATGGATGAGGGTTCGTTAAAGGATTTTAGATAAAAGAGAAAGATTCTCGCTTAGGTAGGTTTAGAGATAGCCCAAGGTTCAGTAGACGTGTATTCTCTTCCCGAGGGCCACTAGATTCCTACTTAATTTATTGCTGAGTGTGGCATCACTTTTCCACCAAACCCCATTTTCCTTTAGTTTTGTCAACACTTTGACGTAGTTCCTGTTAGGGTAGCACCAAACACCAGGGGGGGGGGTTGAAAATGGTGTTAATAGGTTAAATGAGATTTATGGGACTCATAGTGGGGTCTATGAGTTGATGTTTTGTTATAAACGGGGAACTATTAGCGAGATCACTTATTATTTGAAGACTAGGCAAGCCAATAGCGCTCTAGTAGTGAACCTGCCTAATTCTAATAAGGATTATTGGGATTATGGTGTAGTTGTTAAGAATTGGCAACACGCTCCCCTTCCAAAGGGGGTATCCTACACTGGGCCCAAATGCCCCCAAGAGGGGCGTGACATAGGTTCTAACCTTTTCCTTTAACTACTTTGTATTTTGTTATTTATTTACAGACTTTCTGACTAACTTTGTCATCTTGTATTCTTTTGCACAGAAAAATAAGAAGAGGTGTCCTAAAGAAGGTGAAATCAATCTCAACAAGCTCAAATTCCCGTGGGGTCTTAATTAAAGAGTTGGCGAAGAACGTCCTCAAGCTGCTTCAATGCTATTAGAGTACAAGAGCTCAATCACGTCCTTTGTTACCTGACCAACACTTACCTTGCCACATGTTGCCATCAATTTAGAAGAGGAAACTGTGTCTACCCCTTCATACAAGGAGGAGCTTATTCTTCTTTTGAATCTTTTGATATATCTAAGGTCCCTGTTTCTCCTTCAAATGATATGGGTAAAAGAAAGATGCCTAGTTTATTGAGTGGGCCATTTCCTCCCCTTCCCAAGAAGAATGCTGATATTGGAAAGAATCCAGTTGAAAAGAACTCTCAAGCTAATGAAAAGAGACCCCAAGTTCTTAGTGCTGAAGAGGCTCAAGCCACTAAACCTCAGTATAAGAGGTTAAAAAAAGTTTGCTTAACCCTCAAAAGCAAGCAAAGAAAGTACAAGACGATTAATAAGAGTTGTTTAAAAATATTCAAGTTGACTAGGGTGACATTGGATCAGCTTATGTAGCCATTAATCCTGGGTTGGCCAAATGTTTAATTAAGGCTAAAACCCTTCCAACTGACAAAGAAGCATCATTTCCCCTGCCCAAAACCAGACTGACAGAAAGAACTTGTCAAAATTTGGCTTAAAATACTTATCTATCTTTTATTTATCTTCATTTTGCTGAACTTCTTTTGATATCTTGTGTTTTCTCTTTTATAATTTTTAGTTGATTTTAACGAGATGATGGAGAAGGATGACTAGTTGAGAACATCCACTGATGAGGTGGAAGAGGCATTTGAAGGTTTGAGGCGGTCCTTGAATGATTCCCAGAAAGCTTTGGCAGCGAAACAGAAATTTTAGGATGAGAAGATGTAGGAAGCTTTTAATAGGTCGATTGCAGCAGAAGATAAGATAAAGGCTACGGATGAAAAATACCAAGTTGCCTAGAACAAATTGAAGGATGCTGAGGATAAGGCCAAAGCTACAGAAGACGAGGTCAAAGTTGTTGATGATAAAGTAATTGGTCTAATTGCTGAAATTGCCTCCTTGAAGGTCAAAGGCAAGAAAGACAAGGAGGCTGCATTTGATAAGGGTTGGGAGAAAGCACTTTTTGCAGCTTCTGCCCAAATCAAATATGCCAAGAAGCTATCCTTCAAGGAAGGTTGGTCATAGGCACTGACGGTGGTCAACCTATAGTCAAATTTTGAGATTTTTCAAAGACATGACCCAGACACTCCTCCTAATTTGGATAAAGAATTTTATGATGATTTAGTGGGGCCATCAACTATTACTGACCTGCTTTCTACCGACCAGGACCAGACCAAAAACAAGGAGAAGGTTTGACTTCTTTTTTAGCCATTATCTTTTTGTCCTTTCTTTCATGTATTTTCTAATTTCTTCTTCTTCATTCTTTGATGTAACCATCGTTATAATCTTGGATTTAATTAATGAAAGAACCTTTTTTACTTAGTTATTGATAATCTTCAAATGAAGTTGATTTCTTGTTAATTGATATCTTCTATGCTGTTTATTTTTCTAAATTTTTCCCCATACACTCATACTCGTAAACTTCCAGTTTGATGCTAGGAAAAAAACTATTGTTTCTACTCAATCCAACCTATTTAGGTGGTGTAAAAATCTATTTGAGGCTAGACATGTTCCTTTGTTCGAGGAGTATTTATCAGGGTTTCTCAGCCTAGATATTTCTGATTAAGTGAAGGAGTCTTACATCCATCTTCATTGCCTCTTGGACAGAGCTATAACAATTAATGCTGGTTATTATGAAATAATTGAGCGAATGCAATAGGATTACAAACTTTATAAGGAATTGCTCCATTCTGACTATGAAGCCAAGTATAAAGCATTAAGTGAAAGTTATAGCTTTGACAAGAAGTTAAAAGACGTTAATTCTACCTTGAACTAGAAGGAATTGGACCTGAATCAAGAATTGGAGAATGTCCAATCAATTGTTGCCATGTTGAAGATAGAAAATAATTAATTGAGGAGCAAACTTGACATTTTGAAAAAATCAACCTCTATTGGTCGGGATGAAGGGATTTTATTCTTGGAAACTGAGAATGCCAGGCTAGTGGAGGACCTAGAAAGTTTACAAAAGAAGATCAAACATGACCAAACCCCAAGGCAAAGTATAGTTATTCGACCAATGGTTGATGAGGAAAGAACCAAGAAAACCTTGGCCGACCAAGCTGCACAGCTCAAGGAAAAAGACAAGGCCATCAAAAATCTTCAAGATAATATTTATCGACTTACCTTCCATTTCCATAAGCAATCCAGAGCTGATTGGATGAATGGGTATGATGAGGCCATAATGTAAGGACACAAGTCTCTGATTGCGTCTTAATGTAGTATTGGCTCAATTCTGGACAAAAACACTTAAGTGATAGGATAAAGTTCTTGAGCATCCTTCAAGCCTATGACCCGTTACAGTTGAAGACGTTGCGACCCGCGTTTCAAGAAAACATCTTTGTCGCATTTCAGTGCCTCGTTTTACGTCATCAACATAAGGATTTCATAGTTTCCAAAAGGTATGAATGTATAAATATATATATATAGAAGCTTGGAAATTTATTTTGAGTGTTAGTATTTTTTTTGTTAATTTGTTTTGAATTCATTGTTCTAAAGATTTTGTTCTTGGACACCTTTCCGTAGAAAAATCATATCAAATCCAAAAAAAATCAGAAAAATATGAAACTGGAGGCCACGCGTTCGTATTGAAATTAGCTAGAATAAGGTCTGAAATATCATTAGAAAAGTCGTTCGAACGGCCTTGTTTGAACGAGATTTCAAACTAAATTTAAAAAAAAATTATGTTTTTTCGTTAGAAGTTTCGTTCGAACATACTCGTTCGAACGAGATTTCTAACAAAAAAATAGTGGGAACAATTTTAAGCCAGTTTTTTCCACTTTCCCACTACTTTGCCCCACTTACTTTTTGACATACTTCTTAAGTGCGGGAACTAACTTTTTGAAGACAACTTTTTCACATTCTAAGAGTCTTTAGAGAGGAAAACTTTTAAGAAAAAGTTCCATGTTTTGTGTTTGATTTTTATGGATTAAATTCACCAAAAAACACATACACACCCATTTGTTTAGTTTATTCCAAGTACCTATTGATATATCATTGCTTGGAGAGTTTTGGCACCTCGTTTTCTCTACACATACAAGAAGAGAGTTTGGGTTATTCTCTACCCCCAAAAGGAGAAAAGTTTATTGCGGTGTTCTCACTCGAAGAAAGGCTTCGCGTGTGGGTTGACGGTGACTATATCCCCATCGATGAAGTTCGAGACTGTGGGGGAGTCCACGGTTATTCACTAGGCGGAGGTTGAAGACCGAAGGAGCGCGTTAAGGCTTGGACGGACTCAAGTCAGTTTGTGTAAGTCCTCTTGTGTCGAGTCTTTGTAAAAACTACCATACTTAGTGAATTCGTGGCTAGGGCCATCCGAGGTTTTTTCCATTTGGGTTTTCCTCGTACATCGGCGCGTAGTGTGATATTGTTTAATTTTATCTTGCTTAAATCACGTAGATGCATGCTTAGATAATTCAAGATAAAATTTGGTTTAATTATCACATTTATGTTCTTTGGTGTTAAAATATATTTGGGTGAAATTGAAATTAATTCAATTCAAAGATAATTTATTTTGGTAAAATTTGGTTTGGCCTAATTTGCAAAACGGATTAATCTTGTTAGTCAAATTTCTAGGACTTGAATTGAAATATTTGGTCTAAGTGAAAAATCCATTTTTCGTTTAATTTTTTCACTTTGTGTTTCGTTTAATTCTAATTTAAAAGAAATTAAAATTTGTTGTAAGTTGTTTATATGTTTGAACCATCTTTATTTCGCACTTTAAGGAAATTCATTTTGAAAAATTTTAAAAATTGGGGGTCCTATCGTTCTTAAATTGGTATCAGAGCCAAAACGATAAATTACTTCGTTAAGATCCTTTAAATTATTTTTGGCTAAATTGGAATTTTTCCCATTCTCAAAACTTCTTATTTTCGATGGTTCTAATTACGCGTATTAGAAAGCGCGAATGAAATCGGCACTAAAATCTATCGACGAGAGAGTTTGGTTATCTGTCGTTAACGGGTGGTCCCCACCAACACATTTAGTAGATAATGAACGTGTTCCCAAACCCACCGTTAGATGGAGTGAGAACGAATTTAAACTTGCTAACTTTAATTCTCGTGGTTTAAATGCCTTGTTTAGCACGGTCACACCGGATGAATTCCGACGCGTTATGATGTGTGACACCGCTAAAGAAGCTTGGGATATTTTACAACTCACTCATGAAGGTACTGGTGTCGTTAAAGCTTCAAAACTCCAAGGCCTCACCACTCAATTTGAAACCATCAAAATGAACGAAAAATAAACCTTTGATGAATTTTATGTTAGACGTTTCGATATTGTTAATTCATCTTTTAATTTGGGAGAAAAAATACCCGACAACCGAGTAGTAAAGAAAATTTTAAGGTCCCTACCCGATAGATTTATTCCAAAAGTGACCGTTTTAAATTCTTTACCAACTTTAGCCTCTACGAAATTAGAAGAGCTCATAGGTGATTTAGAAACCTATGAAATGGACATGTTTCCCTTTAAAAATGAAAAGAAAATAGAAAAGGGCATTGCTTTAAAAGCACGAAAAAAGGAAAAACAAGTAGTAGAGTGTGAAAGTGATAGTGACGAGGAAGATATGGCCTTGTTTACTAGGAAATTTCAAAAATTTCTTAAATTTAACAAAGATAAATTTAAAAATGATTTTAAGAAATTTGGAATTTCTAAGCATGACAATGTCGAAAAGATCCATAAAACTCCTAAAGAAAATTTAAATAAGGACAAGTCAAATAGGCATTTTGGTTGTGAGGGTTATGGCCATAGGGTTTTTGAGTGCCCCACTAAACTAAGGAGAGAGGGTAAGCAACCTATTTTATATAATGCGACCCTTAGTGATAGTGATAAGGAAGAGGGATTCCATTCCACCACTAAGCCCAACTTTGTGGCTTTTATGGCTAGTCATGTGAGCACCGATAACGAATCTTTTCATGAAGATATACAAGCACATGACACTTCCGAGGTCAATGTTTTTTATTCCCTTGTTTTTTATGGTAGTGAGAGTGAAAGAGAGAGATAGAGTGAAAATGAAGATGAGGTTAATGTGAGTTAACTTAAAAATGATTTTCAAGAACTTTATGAAGAATCTATTAAATTGAAAAGAGGTGATTTGAAGTTAGAATCTTGTTTAAGAGAGCGTGTCAAGGTCGTTGATGAGAGTGCGCTAGTGGAAGACCTCAGGACACGAGATAGATCTCTTCAAGAGAAGCTTGAATATGTAGAAGATGAGAAAGATAGCCTTAGAGGTTTAATGGAATCCTTGAAAAAGGAGCTTCTCGAGTTTGAAGAGATAAATGGCTTGTTAGAGTCTAGAATTTTAGAATTAGAAGAAAAATTAAAAGACTCTAGTAAAGTCAAATTTGATTTGGTGTGTCGTTCGGAGAAATTAGATAAAATTTTAGGAACTGTCCAAATTAAAAATGACACTTGTGGTTTAGTCTTCGATACTTATAATGAATAAACTCATAAAGCCAAAACCAATGTTTTAGGAGAATCGCCTAGGAAAACCTTTAGAGATCACTCCTTAGGTAAATCTTTTCGCCATGACTTCAGGTGTTCACATTGTGGTAGAAAATGTGATCTTAGGAAATTCTGTTTTGATCTTAAACGAGGTCCTAGAAAATCCCAACGTAAGGAAACCAAGGTAGCCAAGATTCCTACATCCCGAGATCGTAATTCTTCATTAGTTTGGGTTAGGAGATCCGACTTGGTAGCTTTACAAGATAGGGTTTTTGATTCTCATTTACTTTCACATGCTTCCTCCCTTGCAAAATCTAAAGGTTGAATGTGTTAGTTTCGTTTGCATACTTTAGCTTTTGTACTTCATGCTATATTATCATGCTAAATGTATACTTGTTTAATCATTTTCTAGTATATGCTCCATGCTTAATCACATGCTAGAATAATGATTTTTGTTTCTCTTTTGTATTATACTTCTTTCATTTTAGTTTGCAATAAATGAAAAATACAAAAAGATTTTTGTTTTTCATTTGTGTTGCACCTTTTAGTAATTTTAGATTAATAAAAAATACAAATTATTTTTGGTTTGTCTTTTGAGTACATATTTTTATTTTTGGTTAGAAATTTTCAAAGAACTCAAAAAGATTTTTTTGTGTGTATTTTAGTTTGACACACTTTATGGGATATACTTGTGTTTGAATCTCATCTTTTATGCTCCCATGTGTCTAGAACTTTTGGTTTAGATTGTCAATTCTTATTATGTTCTTTACCATGCCTACATGGAGTATTTGGATTTTGTGTTGTTTAAATGAATTCTATTTTTATATGCCTCAATTCACATATGCATGAGCTCTTTTAAAATTTAACTTCATATGTTATATTTGAGCTTTGTGAGGTGTTCTCCTATCAATTTTGTCATCTACATATTTGTGACCTAGGAGGACTAGTGCATGTCAAAATCCGTTACACGTGAGATTTATGTGAGATATAAAAAAATGATAGATATGAATGTGCACGGGGAAGGGCTCTGAAAGGATTAATTATCCTTTGCGAATAGTAAGCCACCGTTTGTTTGAACCTAAAAGAAATACGTGGTCCAAAGGCATAAAAATAGAATAATGGCATTAAAAAGAAAAATAATTGCCAAGGCATATGTTTAATTGATATTATCATTCAAGAGAATAATATATGCTTATTGAGGGAGATTGGATGGTATATCAATGGTTTGCACAATGTTCGCTTATCCTAGTTGCGTTTTCAATGTCATGACTCTATTGGTTTGTAGAATCATCAACATGCTAGGCTTGTATGCATTGTGTATGTTTGTCCATTGAGTTCAATTTATATTGTCACATGAGGTTTTATTCAAATGTGATGAAGTTTGCAATCAATTGAGAACTCCGTGAACATGTTTTAAGTGTTTGGGTCTAAATTTAATTGTTACTAGTTCACACCCCAACACTTCGGTTTCCATATGACACATTTTTGCCATACGAGTGTGAAAAGCTTATTTTTATTTTGTGTCATTTGTGTGTTTATATCTATATATATGTGTGTGTGCATTATTGGTATATTTAGAGTATGTATATATATATGATATTTTTTTTGTCTTTGCCTTGCTAACTAGTCCATTTATGCTTTAACTCATAATTGGTATCTATTTTTGATATCACATGCTTAGTATCTTACTTTTCAAATTGGTATCATTTTTTTTGGCGCATCATCCTTAGTATCCATTAATATTTGTTTTGGATTAGTTTTGCTTTTGTTGCCCATATGATTTCATGCTCTTATCACCTTAAACTTCATCGTGTTTAAATTAGTTTTTAATCCTTTGTCTATTGTATCTAATCCTATTGTAATCGTAGCTTAGTTTGGGAGATTTATCTTAGGGGGAGACGTCTTTCTAAGTAGGTCTTTAATTTGATAAAGGGGAGAATTAATTTAGGGGGAGTAATTATTTTAATTGCATTTAATATTTTGATATTCCCTATGCGTTTGATAGTTTGCTTAAGTGTGCAGGAATTCTTCTAAGTGGCAACTATCATCATCGGCAAATAGATTAATCCTTAGGTCTTGAGTCAAGTTTGGGTGGGATGTTTTGAGTCTAGTTGAGCTTGACGGCCCTTTAGGATTTTTGTTTGGTTTTTGTCCCGGAATAGCCAAAGAGGTAGATTTGTAAGGACACAAGTCTCCGATTGAGTCTTAAGGTAGTATTGGTTCAATTCCAGACAAAAACACTTAAGTCATAGGATAAAGTTCTTGAGCATCCTTCAATCCTATGACCTGTTACAGTTGAAGACGTTGCGACCCGCGTTTCGAGAAACATCTTTGTCGTGTTTCAGTGCCTCATTTCATGTCATCAACATGAGGATTTCATAGTCTCCAAAAGGTACGAATGTATTAATATATATATATATATAGGAGCTTGGAAATTTTATTGGGTGTTAGTATTTTTTTGTTAATTTTTTTTAATTCATTGTTCTAAAGATTTTGTTCTCGGACACCTTTTCGTAGAAAAATCATATCAAATCCAAAAAAAATCAGAAAAATACGAAACTGGCGGCCACACATTCATATCGAAATTATATAGAATCAAGGTTTGAAATATCGTTAGAAAAGTCTTTCGAACGAGATTTCAAACGAAATTTTAAAAAAAAATCTATTTTTTCGTTAGAAGTTTCGTTCGAACATACTCGTTCGAACGAGATTTCTAATGAAATAAGCGGGAACAATTTTAAGCCAGTTTTTCCATTTTTCCACTACTTTGCCCCACTTACTTTTTGACATACTTCTTAAGTAGGGGAACTAACTTTTTGAAGACAACTTTTTCACATTCTAAGAGTCTTTAGAGAGCCAAACTTTTAAAAAAAGGTTCCATGTTTTGTGTTTGATTTTTATGGATTAAATTCACCAAAAAACACATACACACCCATTTGTTTAGTTTATTCCAAGTACCTATTGATCTATCATTGCTTGGAGAGTTTTGGCACCTCGTTTTCTCTACACATACAAGAAGAGAGTTTGGGTTATTCTCTACCCCCAAAAGGAGAAAAGTTTATTGCGGTGTTCTCACTCGAAGAAAGGCTTCGCGTGTGGGTTGACGGTGACTATATCCCCATCGATGAAGTTCGAGACTGTGGGGGAGTCCACGGTTATTCACTAGGCGGAGGTTGAAGACCGAAGGAGCGCGTTAAGGCTTGGACGGACTCAAGTCAGTTTGTGTAAGTCCTCTTGTGTCGAGTCTTTGTAAAAACTACCATACTTAGTGAATTCGTGGCTAGGGCCATCCGAGGTTTTTTCCATTTGGGTTTTCCTCGTACATCGGCGCGTAGTGTGATATTGTTTAATTATATCTTGCTTAAATCACGTAGATGCATGCTTAGATAATTCAAGATAAAATTTGGTTTAATTATCACGTTTATGTTCTATGGTGTTAAAATATATTTGGGTGAAATTGAAATTAATTCAATTCAAAGATAATTTATTTTAGTAAAATTTGGTTTGGCCTAATTTGCAAAATGGATTAATCTTGTTAGTCAAATTTCTAGGACTTGAATTGAAATATTTGGTTTAATTGAAAAATCCATTTGTCGTTTAATTTTTTCACTTTGTGTTTCGTTTAATTCTAATTTAAAAGAAATTAAAATTTGTTGTAAGTTGTTTATATGTTTGAACCATCTTTATTCCGCACTTTAAGGAAATTCATTTTGAATTTTTTTAAAAATTGGGGATCCTATTGTTCTCACATAGCTTTCTTGGATAATCACATGGGGCAGGCTAAGAATGAGGGCTACAAGTGGGGATGCATGAATTTGCTTATTTTGATGATGATTCCTAATAACAATGATCTATGGTATGGAATGACCCAAGACTCTTGGATTGCCCTGATCCTCCCTTATCTATTGATGTTAGTTGGATTCCTCCCGATGCCATCCCTCAGAGCCTGATTAGAATATACCTTAGGGATTATGGTTTGGAAGGAGAAGTAGAGTATATTCATCCTTTGCATATGCTTGATCGGTCGAGCAGCAGTAGGCATGCCAGGAGGAGAGACTTCAGATCTATCAATCATCCGAGCACCCTTGATGGGCCTCCTGTTGTGATGAGCAAGGATAGTGGAAAACATCGAATGGAATAACTTGTATCTTGTATTTAGCTGATCTTTGTTTATAATTCAAGTTCATTGAAATGAAATGAAGTTCTTTGAGACACTTTCATCCTTTATATTTAAGCTTTTGGTTATTATTAATCTTGTTGCTGACTAGGTAGTCAGTAATCTGACTAGTTAATTGGCCTATTACTTAAATATCCATCTTAAATGTTAGATGTTTGATTCGTGATTTAATTTGATTACAATGCCTTAGATTCTTTTAATGATGTGCTTATATAAAACTGTGAATAGTTTTATTGAGATAAGAGATAGCATTAGTTATCAGTGGCGACCAAGTGTATTGGGAATGTATAATTGTCCCTGTATTTTAACTTAGTTGGGTAAAGCCTCATGTGCTTGACTTAGAATCTTACACAAGATTTTACTAACTTTTAGTTCATGATTTGTTGAAGATGAAATCATACATGAAGTTGATAAACTTTTCTGAAGTTGGAAAAGTTTGACAAAGATAAAGAAATTTTCTGAAGTTATAAAAGTTTGCCAAAGAACTTTTTAGAAGTAGGAAAAGTTTGACAAAGATAAAGAACTTTTCTGAATTTGAAAAAGTTTCCCAAAGAACTTTTCTGAAGTTAGAAAAGTTTGAAATAAAAATTTTGACATAAAAATTGAATGTTTATTTTAGGTGGTTGTACCACACCATACTCTGAAAAAAAAATATAAAAAGGAAGTACGCGGAGTAAAAACATGCAATTTCATTAACTTGAATAACTGATTACGTTGAAAACAAATTATTAAGTTTAACGCAACATATTTTCTTTTCGATGTCATTGGACAAAACTAGGCTTCTCGCTTTCATATATTTACTATAGAGAGAGGATAAATTGATGTGAGATGGAGAAATATGGGAGAAAAAAAGGAGATATATGCATCAAAGAGGGAAATAAAAAATGTCCCTAGGTTGTTTATAAAGAGAGAAAAAAGTGGGTTAAGATGAACCAAATTAGAAAAGTGAGAAATTTCCTTTAAGCGATGTGAATTCTACTTAAAAATAAATTTTCACCTCTCGAGGGAAAATTCAATTAAAAAAATTTAGGAGGAGAAAATTTGATTAACGCATTAAGAATTAATGATTTCATTAATTCAATGTGAATTCACATCTCACAAATGCGAATTCAAGTGTAGATTTGCGCCTTAACAAACCTCAACAACCCTCTCCCTGCTATCGTTTTTTCAAGCACAATCTTGCCATAAAAAAAATCAAATTAGTCAATTAAACCAACGTAAAACTATTACTTAAAGCATAAATTATAGAGTTATTTGGATTTGGTCCCAAAAGTTATAAATATTTATGGATTGATTTTTCATATACCTTATTTGAGGATTGACCCGAAATTTTAGATGGATCCTTATCAAATTTTGTCCATTAATATATTTTAAATTACCAAAATAACCTTATAAAGAAAAAATATTGTATTATTTCCCTCTCTTATAATTATTTGTGGATTGATTTTCATATACATTATATGAGGATTGGCTCTGAATTTTAGATGGATCCTTATTAAATTTATCCATTAATATATTTTAAATTACCAAAATAACCTTATAAAGAAAAAATACTGTATTATTTCCATCTCTTCTCAATCTCTCTCCACACACACACACACACACACACACACACATATATATATATATATATATATATATATATATATATATATATATATATATATATATATATTATGAAAAAGATGTTTAAATTAATTAGAATGGGAAAAACACATATAATTTTTAAGATTTTTTTTTGTCTCTGGATTTTAAATTTAAAGTTCATTTGGGGTTTGGGGTACAATAGTCCCTATTATCTGTGCATTGGGGCCCATAATTTTTTGTATTTATTGGTTGTGCTTTAGACTTGAAAAAATGTGTTAGTTACCACTCTGAATACCACTTTTACCATTTGTCATATAATTTTCCAATTAAAATGATTATTTTGCCTTTGTTAGAGAAATTGTTTGTTTCGTTGGCATAATTATTTCAATTTTAATAGAATTGATATAAGTATGTAGATTACACTTACTATATAATATTTATGTAGGGGTTATCAATCCTATAATAATTATAATATTCCAGTTCGAGCCCAATATATAAGTGCAATATGAAAAAAGCATAAAAATTTATGTGGTTTGCCGAGTCGGCTTCTCTATGTCCATGGGGAAGGGAGGATAGATATTTATTAATGGAGAAGAGGGAAGGCGACTTGATATGCTAGGGTTATTAGGTGATAGTCCAAGATGTGGATACAAGAGCGAGTTAATTCGTACCCCAAGTCATTGGGATCGTCATTATTTATATATACAAGTGTCGTATAGTTGTAGATCTTCCTCATGGTGATCCATTATCAACTTTGATCATATCATTCAAGTAATAGACTAACAATAAGCTTGCGTTCGGCCAAATCATATCATCATCTTCCTTGATTCTCCCTTAGCAGGTCCATGATCTTTAAGCGACTGCAGTTCCTTAATCCCTCGATGCCATATGTCGTGCCACGAAGCATATTGGGCTAATAATCCCTTCAATTACCCCCAGAATTAGGGAGATCAATCTTTAGACTTGGCCGACTCAATTATGCCTTGATAAATTATATGTGTGATGGTGTGCAACAACTATCCATTAACTGACACATGTCTTACTTGTTATTAATGGGAGCGTAATAATTTTAATGACACGCTCAATCCATATGCTTAGGGTAGTGTGCGTCATAGATTTTCTTCCCAAGGAAATCATGGTGCATAAAGCACGTGACCTAAGGGAGAGGAAGTGACGCTCTTTGCCCAAGTAAGTCGTCATTTCAGTTTCTCTTTGGCGGGAAAGGGGTTTCAAACCCCTTATACTCCTTTTACTTGAACTTTCATAAGTAAATAAGCTATATTTTCATTTTCTCTCTATAATTTGAGTTTGTAGATACTCAAAGTCATCTTCTTGTTCACATTTTCTTCTATTTTCATATCCTCATGACCATGTATAGGCATTTGAGGAAGTATGAAGTGACTTCAAAAAATGATTTTGAGGCATTTCATACTGAATACCTCATTCCTATAAATGTTAAAATAGGCCTTGGCAAATGATGAAGATGTTTTCAACATCAACGAAGGGGTTGCCTTTATGAAAATTTCCATTATAGAGAAGTAATTCCATTTCTTCCTTCATCCATTAGCGGTGGAAGTACTCTTTTTCTATGTAATACTTCCTATCTAAGCAAACGAAATATTTTTTTCCATAATATAATGGGGATAGGTCTTGAACAAAATCAGATGTTTTTATGACCTATGGACTTATCTTGGGTCCAAAACTTATAATTTCCAATCTAGAGCCCTAAAGGTGCTGTTGGCACTAAAAATAGTGTGATCCAACTTCGGGATAAAGATGCTTTAAAGAAGGATAAAGAAAGAGAGAGAGAGAGAGAGAGAGAGAGAGAGAGACCAAAATAGGCAAGAAGAGGAAGATAAATAAGGATGCGCCTCCCACTACCTCTAGGGGAAATAACCGCCCATTGATTATGACCCCGCATCAGTAGACCTACAAATTGACTCCACCACCATCATCGTTCAGGGTACACTCGTAAATGATAAAATTTATGAAGGGAAATGAGTTTATTACCATCGATGACATGGTGTTTTGAAACATTGAGGTTGGATATTCGGTTGCTCAGTCTGCCATATTGCCTAGATACAACAAGGCTTTGAGAACCTTTACCTTAAAGTGCCTCCACAAGGAAGGGCTCCACCACTATGTGTTAGTAAGTTAGATTTTACTTTGCTCTTTGCAAAATATTATTTTTATTTGAACATAAAAATTTGCTTTTTTCTTGTCTTTCAGTGTCACGACCCCGACCCAAAAATAGTAGGGAACGAGTATCTTGACATGCCACCAAGGCATCCAATATTCTGGCCTTAAAATTTTTCTTTTATAATATATGTAGCGGAAGTATAATCACATGGTTATGAATCGTAAAATACTGAAAGTGAAGGAATTACATCATCAGAGCTTTCTAAAGGGATCTTCATTTGTATTAAAATATCAACGAGTTACAACTTGACACAAAGAGCTAAACATGCTCTATCTAATTAAACAAACTTCTGCTTAAAGTAACAAAAAGAGCTTTAAAAGCTAAATATTCAACATAGTCCTTTTTCGTTCCATCCACGAACTTAATTATTTCCTGAAAAATGGTTATTTATACAACGTCAGCTAAAAGCCGAATGCGATTCAATCTCGAGACATTCCAGGGTTTTTCAGAAAATTGATACCTATTCAATTTAAAACAGAAAGTATATTCATAAAGATAGGAATTTCAAGTAATATATATATAAAGTAAATGACAATATATATATATATATATAGAATAAAAAGTTCAGAACAGAGCAGATAAAACAATTGAGCATATGTCAATTATTCAGTTTTAGTGGCCATGTAAGCTCTAATACCCAGACAGATAGTGTTACCAAATGTTTTCACCCGGTAACATCATAGACAAATAATCATGATTTCTGGAACAACGCCTTATTTAGGGCACACCAACGATAAACCAGCTGGGAAGGTACCACCCAAATATTTCCACCCGGTAGTCAAGGCCAACATAGTAAGAGAGTTTCCATAGGCCGAGTCAATAATTTTAGAATTCAAATCAGACGTTTATATAGAGAGATATAAACATATAACAACCGACGGAATCATCGGTATCAGATGCATTTTGAGAATAAAATCATTTCACAAAATATACATAGTTTGCATAATATAATATAATCAAAATGCGCAAGAAATTGCACAGAGTACTCACCTAATATAGAGGTCAAAATTATAGATAATGAGTCTTCGATCGCACGTTAATCTAACAAATACGACAAAGGTTTAAGTATATGTTCTAAACAAGGTCCAGTCTACATATTGTATTTTAATAGTAACTTGTTTCAAAGGATTACTAAAAACTATTTTCTTAACTTTTAAAACTTATTGATTGTAATTAAAGGATTCAATTCATAGTTCTTCCTAATCAGTCGGTTCCTAGTAGAGATGGAGGGTCACAAGGGCACCGCTTAAATACCATCTCCTCTAGACCGAACATTTCCGGATTCATTACCAGTAGAGATAGAGGGTCACAGGGGCACCACTTATATACCATCTCGTCTAGACAGAATTTCACCGGTCCTGACTTTGGAATTACTTAAATGGGATTCCATAATAACGAGCAATTACTTTTAAAAAATCATTTTTAAAAGCGTATATACAATTTCAAACAAGTTTACATTAAATCAACTTGGACTTCTTCTAAACTTTAAGTTTTGATTAGTGAAGTCCTTAGTGTATTTTACCAGCATAACTACTAAGTAAAGCTATAAAACACAAAATTAAAACTATAAAAATACATTATAACATTTAAATAAAATCATACCTACGAAATGAATTCTTTCTTCGAAATTATAGAATTCCTTCTTAAGATATTTCCCAAGCTTTCTATCACTCTTTCTTACTATAATTCTCAAGGAATTGGTGTGAGTTAAAAATGAACCCTAAGGCCCTATTTATAGGTTTCCAAAAGTATTACGGTGTTGACACGTGTCTAATGACTAGACTTTTTGGATTGGTGATTCAACACCGAGGTGTCGCGATTCGGAGTGGTCTTATGGTGTTAATATCACCAAATGATGACAAGTGTTTTAGCTTTCTCTCTAAAGATGACATTTGTAAGGTGGAAGTGACCAGCACGTGGTGGAAAGGTGATAAGGGTATAAGGGTCATTTCACACATGAAGGGTATTTTGGTAATTTCACACTATATATTTTGAATATTTCTTAGAGGTCCTTGAAAATATTTTATTTACAATATGGCCCATTATATATTTTTATTTTAGTCCTTAAAGTTTCATAAAATTATATTTTCTACTCCAAAACTTATTATTTGCCTTAAGATATGTCATAAGACTTCGATTTGATCCAATTTACAGTTGATTCTTCGTAATAAAAAATGGGGTTTGTTATATTGATAGCCAATAATACCACATATCTAATAATACAAAATTTATAAGATAATAAGTAACATAAGAGTGTAAAAACAAACTATATATAAAAGTGGGGTCATTACATCCTACCCTCCTTATAAAAAGTTTGGTCCCCAAACTTTACTTACATTAATTTTCAAAAAGGTATGGATATTGCTCCTTTATTCCATCTTCCCGTTCCCACGTTGCTTCTTCAACAGAATGATTCCTCCATAATACTTTAACTAGTGGAATAACCTTGGTTTGTAATATTTGATCTTTGTGGTCCAAAATTTCCACTGAATGCTCAATGTACGACAAATCTTCTCTAACTTGAAGAGGCTCATGACTTAAGATATGTTTTTGATCTGGGACATATTTCTTTATCATTGATACGTGAAACACATTATGTACACTAGAGAGTTCCGGTGGTAAGGCTATTTTATACGCAACAACTCCTATCCTTTCAAGGATTTCAAAAGGTCCTATGTATCTTGGGCTCAACTTCCCTTTCTTCCCAAAACGTATTACTCCTTTTGCACAAGAACACATAATCTCCTCTTTGGAATTCTAACTGTTGGTGTCGATTGTCAACATAACTAATTTGATGGCTTTGAGCGGTTGGAAGTCGGTCTTGTATTAATTTCACCTTCTCTGTTGTGATCTGAATCAATTCTGGTCCTAATAATTTTCTTTCCCCAACTTTTACCCAACATGTAGGGGAACGACACCTTCTACCATAGAGTGCCTCATACGGAGCCATTTGAATACTTGCTTGATAGCTATTATTATATGCGAATTTCACTAACGGTAAATGATCATCCCAATTCCCTTTTAAATCAAGTGCATAAGCCCTAAGCATATCCTCTAAGGTTTAAATAGTTCTCTCTGATTGTCCATCCGTTTGAGGATGAAAAGCAGTGCTAAAATTCAATTTTGTTCCCATAGCTTCTTGTAGGCTTTTCCAGAAGTGAGACACAAATCTTGGGTCACGGTCAGAAATAATTGAAATTGGGATTTCATAAAGCCTAATAATTTCCTTCACATACAACTTAGCTAACTTATCTAAAGAATGGGTAATCTTAATGGCAAGAAAATGAGCAGATTTAGTTAGCCTATAATAATTACCCAAATAGAATCATTACCACTTGAAATCCTTGGTAAACCTGTCACAAAATCCATAGTGATATGTTCCCATTTCCACTCAGGGATAGGCAGTGGTTGTATCAATCCTAATGGTCTCTGATGCTCAGCTTTTACTTATTGACAAACCAAACACTGAGATACAAATTTTGCTATCTCCCTTTTCATGTTATTCCATCTCTATACATCTTGGTGTTTCCGGGATGAAACGTGAATCTCGAGTAATAACTTTCCTCCAAAATTTGCCTTTTTAGTTGGGCATCATGTGGAACACACACTCTATTTCCAAACCTCAATATATCATCCCGTATCGCAAATTCCATTCGCTTCCCTTCAATAACCTCTTCTCTAATCTTCTTCAGTTGTGGGTCATTTACTTGTGCAATTTTGATCCTTTCCATTAATATGGGTCAAGGTTCTAAAAAATGCGGGGCGTGATCGAGGTGTGGAGGCCAAGACTTAAGCCTTAGAAGCCTAGGGGGTCCTTGGCGTAAAAACGCGTTTAGATCTTTTTAATATATTTTAATATTTTTTAACCATAACAAGGCTATTAAAATACTAAAATTGTACATATCATAAAAATATGTCTGAGTATTTGCAAATAAAAATACTATTTGATTATTTTGGATGAGATAATGGTCCGATTTGCAAAAAAAATCTTTAAAAGGCGATATTGTTTCACTAAAGCATTATTGTTTTTAGAGAAAAAGTAAGCCTTAAGGGGTTTACCAAGCATAAGGCGTCAAAATCTTAAGGCGGGGCGTTTCTCCCAAGCCTCAAGCCTAGGCGTGCCTCGGCGGAGCCTAGGTGGGTTTTTTAGAACAATGGTTGTACTTGTAAGTTTGCAATCATTCCACCTTTACTATAAATACGAACATCTATTCTTCATATTTCTTAAATCCTTCAATAGAGCCTCCTGGTTTGTAATAAGACATGCTAAATTTGGTGTAGGCTTCCTACTTAAAGCGTCGGTTACTACATTATCTTTCCCTGGGTGATAATGAATATTCAAATCATAATCCTTCATCAATTCTAACCACCTCCTTTGTCTCGTGTTCAATTCTTTCTGAGTAAATATATATTTCAAACTCTTATGATCGGTATAAATCTCACAAGTCTCACCATATAAATAGTGTCTCCAAATCTTAAGAGCAAAAATTACAGCCGCTAATTCTAGGTCATGGGTTGGATAATTTTGTTCATGTGGTTTTAACTGCCTTGAGGTATAAGCAACTACTTTTCCATTTTGCATTAACACACATCCTAAACCATTTTTTGAAGCATCACTATAAATCACCAATCCTTTCGTACCTGAAGGAATTGTCAAAATTGGGTCAGTCACTAATCGATTCTTAAGTTCTTGAAAAATTTTCTCGGCTTCCTCAGACCATTCATATTTTACCTTCTTTTGTTTTAACCTAGATAGAGGTTTGGCAATGCTAGAAAATCCTTCAACAAATCTTCGATAATAACCTGCTAATCCAAGGAAACTACGAATCTCACTCACATTAGTTGGTCTGGGCCAATCTAGTATAGCCTCAATCTTTTGAGGGTCAACTGAAGCTCCCTCTTTGGATATGACATGTCCTAGAAAAGAAACACTAGTCATCCAAAACTCACACTTCTTTAATTTTGCATATAATTTCTCTTTCCTAAGGATCTGTAATATTGTCTCTTAATGCTTCTCATGTTCTTCAATACACTTAGAATAAATGAGAATGTCATCAATGAAAACAACAACACATTGATCCAAATATTTCCTAAAGACTCTATTCATCATATCCATAAAAGCGGCTGGTGCATTAGTTAGTCCAAATGGCATTACGAGAAATGCATAGTGACCATATCTAGTACGAAAAGCTGATTTTGAAATATCATCATCCTTAATCTTCAATTCATGATAGCCTGACCTAAGGTCAATCTTAGAGAATACTTGTGCACCTTCTAATTGATCAAACAAGTCATCTATACGAGGTAAGGGGTATTTATTCTTAATGGTTACCTTATTCAGTTCACGATAATCTATACACAGTCTCATTGTCCCATCCTTCTTTTTCACAAATAACACTGGAGCACCCCAAGGCGATATACTTGGTCTGATAAAACCCTTGTCTAAAAGGTCTTCTAATTGAACTTTTAACTCTCTTAATTCTAAAGGTGCCATACGATATGGTGGTTTTGAGATTGGTATAGTTCCAGGAATAAGGTCAATGGTAAATTCTATTTCTCTATTAGGAGGTAGACCGGGTAAATTATCAAGAAAACATCCATAAATTTCTTAACAATAGGAATATCTTCTAATCTAGGCTCTATCATCTCCAAACTAGTAACAGTTGCAAGAAATCCTTGACATCCCTTCTTAAGAAAACTATAGGCTTGAATTGCAGAAATAATACACATCGGAGATATGATGCCAGTTCCTTCAAAACTAAATTTTTGTTGGTGAGGAATTTGGAAAGTAACACTCTTCTCAAAACAGTCTACCTTAGCATGATGTGATGCTAACCAATCCATCCCCAAAATGACTTCAAAATCTTTAATGTCTAAAACTATCAAATCAATAAATAGTTTATGACTATCAATATCTATGTGGCAAGCCTTGTATACTAATTTACCCATCAATAACTCACCCGAAGGAGTAGAAACGTGTATGTTATGATTCAAGGGTTCAGGCAATTTATGAAAGCGATTTAATACATGTATAGATATGAACGAATGGGTAGAACCAGGATCTATCAAAGCTTTAAAAGGCTGTGCACATATAGAAAGTGTACCCGACACTACCGCATTAGAAGCTTGGGTATCAGAAAGTGAGAAAACTCGACCCTGTCTGTCTTGATCCTTCTTTGCACTTGAAGGCTTTATCGGAACCCTTGTGGGTTTGGGCAGTCTTTTATCTGATGTCCTTTTTGTCCACATCTAAAACAAGGTCCTGAATCCTTATAACAAGGTCGTCCTCCATGCATCTTTCCACATTGCCGACATGACTGGTTATTATACTGTTTGTTATCACTAGATCCCCCAACATTTGATGTGTTCCTAAAGAAATTTCTATTATTCGGGTTCTTTCCTTTTTATTCCCCAAACTTCCTCTTGCCATATCTAATTCGATTGTACTTCTCACTATCCCTCTCAGCTATTGTAGCCCTAGTCACGACATCAATATATGATGTTAATTTCAGGATGGAAATTCGACTACGAATATTCAACCTTAACCCACGCTCAAACTTCTTTGCTCTTAAAACATCAGTTGCTACAACATGACGTGCAAAACGGGATAACTCAGTAAACTTTTCCTCATATTGACTAACTATCATATTCCCTTGCACCAGACTCATGAAGTCAGCTGCCATTTCGTCTTTCACCATTTCCGAAAAATATTTCTCATAAAAGATTACTAAGAAATAATTCCAGCCTATGTAATTATTCCTTTCCCCGTGTATTCTCTTAGTTATTCTCCACTAATGTTCGGCCTCCCCTTCTAACATAAATGTTGCAAATGACACCCTTTGTTCATCGGTACACTTAAGAACATCGAGTATTTTTTCCATCTGCATCACCCAACTTTCTGCCTTGGTGGGGTTAGGAGTACCTTTAAAAGATGGAGGATTCAACTTCTTGAACTGTTCAATAGTACATCTACTTAGTTCAAGATTCTTCGGTACTCCATTGTTCACCTGCTGCTCCACAATCTTTGCTAGACTTTCAATTGCCTTGTATGCACCTTCCAGTCCTTCTATACTCGAATCACTAGTTTCCATTGATGATATTCTCTTGGTCATTTTCTACAGTCATGGCCAAACGTAAGATCCACTATACTATATCAATAATGAAAACTAAAAGACCAATTATAAATCATATAACACATAGGGAGGGTTATCACATAAATTAGATTTTTAATACTATCTCCTAAGGATGGAAACATAAAATCTATAACATTCGAAACCTATGCTCAGTAGTCTACGGGTTCATAACCTATGCTCTGATACCACCTTTGTCACGACCTAGACCCAAAAATAATAGGGAACGAGTGTCTTGAAATGCCACCAAGGCATTCAATATTCCGGCCTTAAAATTTTTCTTTTAAATATATGTAGCAGAAGTATAATCACATGGTTATGAATCATAAAATACTGAAAGTGAAGGAATTACATCATCAGAGCTTTCTAAAGGGAACTTCATTTGTATTAAAATATCAACGAGTTACAACTTGACACAAAGAGCTAACCATGCTCTATCTAATTAAACAAACTTCTACTTAAGGTAACAAAAAGAGCTTTAAAAGCTAAATCTTCAACATAGTCCTTTTTCGTTCCATCCACGAACTTAATTATTTCCTGAAAAATGGTTATTTATACAACGTCAGTTAAAAGCCGAATGAGATTCAATCTCGAGACATTCCAGGGTTTTTCAAAAAATTGATACCTATTCAATTTAGAACATAAAGTATATTCATAAAGATAGGAATTTCAAGTAATATATATATAAAGTAAATGACAATATATATATATATATATATATATATATATATATATATATATATATATATATATATATATATATATATATATATATATATAATAAAAAGTTCAGAACAGAGCAGATAAAACAATTGAGCATATGTCAATTATTCAGTTTTAGTGGCCATGTACGCTCTAATACCCAGACATATAGTGTTACCAAATGTTTCCACCCGGTAACATCACAGACAGATAATCATGATTTCTGGAAGTTTTAGTGTTACCAAATGTTTCTACCCGGTAACATCACAGACAAATAATCATGATTTCTGGAACAATGCCTTGTTTAAGGCACACCAGCGATAAACCAGCTGGGAAGGTACCACCCAAATATTTCCACCCGGTAGTCAAGGCCAACATAGTAAGAGAGTTTCCATACGCCGAATCAATAATTTTAGAATTCAAATCAAATGTTTGTATAGAGAAATATGAACATATAACAAACGACAGAATCATCGGTATTAGATGCATTTTGAGAATAAAAGCATTTCACAAAATATACATAGTTTGCATAATATAATATAATCAAAATGCACAAGAAATTGCCTAGAGTACTCACCTAAAATAGAGGTCAAAATTATAGATAATGAGTCTTCGATCGCACGTTAATCTAACAAATACGATAAAGGTTTAAGTATATATTCTAAACAAGGTCCAGTCTACATATTGTATTTTAATAGTAACTTGTTTCAAAGGATTACTAAAAATCATTTTCTTAACTTTTAAAACTTATTGATCGTAATTAAAGGATTCAATTCATAGTTCTTCCTAATCAGTCGGTTCCAAGTAGAGATGGAGGGTCACAGGGGCACCGCTTAAATACCATCTCCTCTAGACAAAACATTTTCGGATTCATTCCCAGTAGAGATGGAGGGTCACAGGGTCCCCACTTAAATACCATCTCTTCTAGACAGAATTTCACCGGTCCTGACTTTGGAATTACTTAAATGGGATTCCATAATAACGAGCAATTACTTTTAAAAAATCATTTTTAAAAGTGTATATACAATTTCAAACAAGTTTACATAAAATCAACTTGGACTTCTTCTAAACTTTAAGTTTTGATTAGTGAAGTCCTTAATGTATTTTACCAGCATAACTACTAAGTAAAGCTATAAAACACAAAATTAAAACTATAAAAATACATTATAACATTTAAATAAAATCATACCTACGAAATGAATTCTTTCTTCAAAATTATAGAATTCCTTCTTAAGATATTTCCCAAGCTTTCTATCACTCTTTCTTACTATAATTATCAAGGAATTGGTGTGAGTTTCAAATGAACCCTAAGGCCCTATTTATAGGTTTCCAAAAGTATTACGATGTTGACACGTGTCTAATGACTAGGCTTTTTGGATTGGTGATTCAACACCGAGGTGTCGCGATCCGTAGTGGTCTTGCAGTGTTAATATCACCAAATGATGACAAGTGTTTTAGCTTTCTCACTAAAGATGACATTTGTAAGGTGGAAGTGACCAGCACGTGGTGGAAAGGTGATAAGGGTGTAAGGGTTATTTCACGGATGAAGGGTATTTTTGTAATTTCACACTATATATTTTGAATATTTCTTAGAGGTCCTTGAAAATATTTTATTTACAAAATGACCCATTTTATATTTTTATTTTAGTCCTTAAAGTTTCATAAAATTATATTTTCTACCTCAAAACTTATTATTTGCCTTAAGATATGTCATAAGACTTCAATTTGATCCAATTTACAGTTGATTCTTCGTAATTAAAAATGAGGTTTGTTATATTGATAGCCAATAATTCCACATATCTAATAATACAAAATTTATAAGATAATAAGTAACACAAGAGTGTAAAAACAAACTATATATAAAAGTGAGGTCATTACATTTCGGCTATGCAAGTTATGCATGATGCGACCACCAGGGCCGTTATAAATATTATGTGTGCGTTTGTTGGGTCACCAATCATTTATAGAAGGACGATGGTGTCGGTTGGACAAAACACAAGCACGAATTACAAATATATGATATGAAAATAACATATGAACAAAAATAGGAGAGGTCTCGAATCTTTGATTTTACCCGAGATGCCTACGTAGGCTAAAAAGGCATCAAAGTCCACGCAATTTGCATATAACACAAGATGGTTTATCCCATAAATCCAACTCGGGGCTTTTCTTATATGTGTGTGTGTGGAAAAATGAAGTTTTAGTGTGAGAAAATGTAGTGAGAAATCCCCGTTTAGAATTTATAAGCAAACCCTCTTTTTCTTGTTTATGTTTTTTTTAGAAAGTATAATATGTGCAATACGACTAATAAAAAAGTTGGATATTAATATGTGCGATCTAATAAAAATGAAATGCTAAAATAAGAATTAGATAACTAATGCTAAAATAAGAGAGTTTAAAGAGAGAGTGAAAAATTTGGACTTTCTTTTGAAGACTTGAAGTTGACTATAAATGTTGAAGAGCTTCTCTTACTAGTGGATGGAGGTGGTAGGAGGAGAGCGGTGGGAATTTACCAAATTGTGTAAGGAAATGATGGAAATGGAATGTGGTGGAGAGGTTTTAATATGAAAACCATGCCGACTTCGAGAGAATGTTTCTTAGATCACTAAAATGGATGTTTTCGAGGTGACTTTCGAAGTGACCTCATGCTCTCTTTTTTTAGGGTAAAAGGGGTGTCGATAGGCATTGTCCTTGACCTGCCTATCCGAAGGTACCCCAAGACACACTGTCTATAGGCAAGGAAATGGGTTTATCGTTTGACAGTACTATGTGTTTAAAAAATGGTCATAAAATGTAATTCGTAAGTCTAAATCGTGCATGGGATGAGCCCTTGTAAAGGGTACTAAGATCCCTTTAAGAATCCATTGGGCCTCTCTCGGGTTCGGGAATTGATTGTGGTCAAACGGGGCACGAAAGCGCCCCTCGATCTTTTGGACAAGAGGGAAACGGATCATTCATCCGAATCATAAGGCCGATTCATGCACGGAATGAACTGTTAGAAAGATTATAGAGGGCCCTTCGATGTTCCAAAGAGCTTCACTCGGTTGGGAGAGTTGACTAAGGTCAAATGGGGCTCGAAGGTGCCCAATGACCCTTCGAAGTAAAACGGGTCGTTCATCTGTACC
Source organism: Sambucus nigra (assembly GCA_949130495.1). NCBI lineage: Eukaryota > Viridiplantae > Streptophyta > Magnoliopsida > Dipsacales > Adoxaceae > Sambucus > Sambucus nigra. Next base: position 136,710,004 of record OX422218.1, read on the forward strand.
GAAATCTTGATTCACACACGGGGCAGACTGTTGAAAAGGGAATTTAAAGCCTTCGAGGATCCAAAAAGCTTCGCTCAAGTTGGATACCTGAGCAGAGTCAAAAGGGGTTGGGGAGCGCTCGGTGGCCTCTAGACCAGTTTTTGAGTGAAAATGGACCGTTCGTCCAAACCGTAATGTCGATTTATGCACAGGGTGGACCGTTGGAAAGGGGATTCATGGACTGTTGAAGATCCAATGAGCTATCACTCAGTGAAAAAGTTAACCAACAGTCAAACGGGGCCTGGAAGCTTTCGGTGGCCTTCAGGTTAGTACTCGAAGTATGACTTAGGATTTATGATGAAGGAGAAAGTGCTAGGGACCTAAGGATATGCTTGGGGGGGTCCTAGAATGGAGTGTCTACAGAGCCCCTCGATGGGTGAGCTTGGATCAAGTGAAGGTCGTCGAATAGACACCACATTTATGTTTGGGAATTGGGTGTTTAAGGTTAATTCTGCAAACCAAATGGATGAGGGTGACCAGTTCAGAGGGTCGAGGTCAATTCTGAGGACCCAAGGTTGTGCTCAAGATGACCGATTCGGGGGTCAAGTTTAGTTCTGAGGGCTTAAAGTTGTGAGGACCAATTTAGCGGGTTGAGGTCAGTTCTGAGAACCTAAGGTTGTGAGGACCAATTTTGTGGGTCGAGGTCGATTCTGAGGACCTAAAGTTATGAGGATCGATTCTACGGGTCGAGGTCAATTCTGAGGACCAAAAGTTGTGCTGGAGATGACATATTCGGGGGTCGAGGTCAGTTCTAAAGACCTAAAGTTATGAGGACCGATTCTACGAGTCGAGGTTAACCATGAGGACTTAAAGTTATTAGGACCGATTATGCGGGTAGAGTTTAATTCTGAGGACCTAAATTTTTGAGTACCTATTCTTCATTTCGAGGTCAATTATAAGTACCTACAGTTATAGGGATCGATCCTGTGGGTCAAGGTCAATTTTGAGGACCTAAAGTTGTGAGGACCGATTCTACGGGTTGAGGTCAATTATGAGGACCCAAAGTTATGAGGATCAATTTTGCAGGTCAAAGTTAGTTCTGAGGACCTAAAGTTATGAGGACCGATTCTATGGGTCGAGGTTAAGTCTGATGACCTATGGCTGTAAGGGCCGATTCTACGGGTCGAGGTTGGTTCTAGCGACGTATAGTTATAGGGACCAATTAAATGGGTCAACGTCAGTTCCGAGGACCTATAGTTGTAGGGACCAATTATACGGGTTGAGGTTAGTTCTGAGAACCTAAAGTTGTGAGGACCGATTCTATGGGTCCAGGTCAATTCTGAGGACCTAAAGTTGTGAGGGCCGATTTTATAGGTCGAGGTCAATTATGAGGAGCTAAAGTTGTGAGGAACAATTCTGCGGGTCAAGTTCAAATCTGAGGACCTAAAGTTATAGGGACCAATTATGTGGGTGGGGTAACGGGTATGCACACGCCGATGCGGCGATTGATGGCGCATGAGTTTGGGTACGTCTAGTACCGAGGAGAGAGAGTGATGCGATCGATTGTGGAGGATGATATGGTTGTCCCACCGTCGGTGCCCTCGATGTACATGAGGTGAGTGAGGGAGATGTCTGACGAGGCCCGGGTGGCAGCGTGAATCGACAAGCCCTTCTACATGCTCTATACCAACACTGTGGTGGGTAATGATTAGTTGGACTTTGTGGCAAGCTGGTTGATGCCCCCTTGTATTTACAATGTAGAGAATATGCCTCCACCTCCAACATCTTTGGGTAGGGGTACTAGCAGGCCGGTGTGATCTTCTCACAACACGGGTGGTGGTGGTACGTCGACGACGACAATAATGGTAGAGGAGGCTCTGATTATTCAGGTTTCTTCCCTTCTTATAATTTCCTATTGAGTAGTGAGGATTCATTGAGCCTACAACATCGTCCTAATGCATCGGCATCGGGGTTTATGGGGCTTACAGATGATGTCCTTTGGCCTGAGGTATATTATTAATCTTCCCCTTTCTTGTCTCTTTTGATTCCTTCTTTGCTCTTTACTTGGTGATTGTCCCTTTGCTTTCGTTTCTTTGCTTGAAGTATGTTCGTGTACTGACCACCTAGATGAAGGATATTAAGGACTAGGTGGCCTCTGTGTTTGCTTACAGCAAGGAGTCAGTTCCTTCTTGCTTGGTTTCATCTGCCTCCTCAGATAAGGGATCTGATCTGGAAGTGGAGGTTCCCCGCACATCATTGGGGAAAGCGCATCCATCGTAGAGGGTGAGGATTTTGGGAGAGAGAGTTGTTGGTTCAGGTGGAGTCCCATTTATTGTATTTTCCTATTTTTCTTCTTTTACCTGAAAGGATGTAATCATATATATATATAAAGGAGATGCATTTTATTTTTCTTGCTTTAATGACTTATCCTATATGCACTTTACTTTTTGCTGAGGCTGCAAAGGTGACAAGATGTTTAATTAACTCAGGGAAAAGATTTATTTTGGAAATAATAAGTAAAAATGGATAATTAAGAAGAAATAACCCAAGGGGTTTTCAAATTAAGGATTTATTTTTGCGAATTTGATTTTGACAAAAGATAAAAGATAGAGTTTTCCAAAATAAGGGAGTTGCCGATCATCATACCCCTTATCCTATTATGGCCATCCCATTCTTCCTCCTAAATCGCTTCGGTGCTCGCGCACGTGGTTGGAGGGAGAGAAAAAGAATGTCTCGTGCCCTTCCTCCAGGCACTTCGGTCATCGTCAATTTGGGGGTGATGTAAAGAGATAGAGTCGCCAACCTATTTTGCACAAAACAGGTAAAAGAAATGTTGCCGCCTCTAGAGGATGACATCAAAGACATACTGATGTTTTTGAAACCAATTAGTTCAGAGGTTCGAGGGCTAAGTTACGGAGTGGGAAGGTGTTAGGCACCCATCCCTCCCGTTCAGTCTCTCATGGGCATGTTTTATTATTCTACTAAATAACTCCATGAACTGTGTGTGTGTCTTTATAAATGGAGAATGGAATTTCTCGACTCGCGTCAGGGAGAAAGGCGGTGTGAGGTTATCCGTAGAAGAGTTACCAAAATAATAATAAAAAATATAATGTGTGCGTTTGTCGGGTCACCGATCGTTTATAGAAAGACGACGACATAAATTGGACAAAGCGCAAGCATGAATGCCAAATATAATATGTGAAAATAATATATGAATACAATTGAAAAAGAGGAATTGAGTCTCGGTTTCTGACCTGAGATACCTACGTAGCCTAAAAAGGCATCGAAGTCCATGTAGTTTGCATGAAATACGAGGGTGGGGTTTAACCCATAAATCCAAGGGGATTTTTTTAGATGTGTGTGTAGAAAAAGGATGTTTTGGTTTGAGAAAATGTGGTGAGGAATCCCGTTTGGAATTTATAAGCAAACCCTATTTTTCTTATTTTTGTTTTTTTATAGAAAATATGGTATGTGCAATACTACTGATAAAAAAAATGGGATATTAATATGTGTGGACAAACAAAGATGAAATGCTAAACTAAAAATTAAATAACTAATGCAAAAATAAGGAAATATAAAGAGAGAGAACCTTCTTTGGAGACTTGAAGGTTGATCTTGATTGTTAAAAGGATGCCCTTGAAAGTGGATGGAGGTGGTAGGTGGAGTGGGATAGGATTTTGCTAAATTAGGTGTGGAAGGGATGGAAATGGAATGTGGAGGAGAGGTTTTAATGGAGAAACCACTCTCACTTTGAGATAATGTGCTGAGATCACTGAGAGGGGTGTTTCTACGGTGCCTTTCGAAGTGTGCTCATGATCTTCTTATATAGGGTTAAGAGGGTGCCGATCGGAATTTTACTTAACCTTGCTATCGGAAGGCATCCAATGACACACTGCCTTTCGATAGCAAGGTTAAGTAAAATTCCCCATTAAGGATTTAGGGCATGGGGCAAACCGTTAAAAATGGGATTCATATCCCTTTGAGGATCCATTGAGCTTCTGCTTAGGCGAGGAAGTTGATTAGGGTCAAAATGGATCTTGGGAGTGCCCAGTGGCCTCCGGTTCAATTTTTTTGGGGAAAACGAATTGTTTGTATGAACCTTAAGGCCGATTACTTCACAAAGATGACCATTAGAAAATGGATTCGGAGCCCTTCAAAGATTCATTGATCTTTCGCTCAGACGAGAAAGTTGACCGGAGTCAAATGGGGCCCGGGAGTGCCTAATGACCTCTAGATCGGTACTCGGAGTATGACCTATGGTTTATAGTGAAGGAGGAAGTACTAAGGACCTAAGGAGAGTCTTAGGGGGATCTTATAATGTGGTGTCTATAGAGTCCCTCAACGAAGAACTAGGAACAAGTGAAAGCCATCGAATAAAAACAACGTGGATGTTTGGGAAATAGGTCAACTATGCGGACCAAAAGGATAAGAATAATCGATTCAGATGGACGAGGTCAATTCTGAGGACCTGAGGTTATGTTAGGGATGAATGATTTTGTGGGACGAGGTCAATTCTGAGGACCTGAAGTTGAAGACATCGATTTTATGGGCCAAGGTCAACTCTGAGGACCTAAAATTATGATGATCGATTTTGAGGGCCGAGGTAAATTCTTAGGACCTAAGTGGTGACGATCGATTCTGAGGGTCGAGGTAAATTATGAGGACCTAAAGTGGTGACGATCGATTCTGAGGGCCGAGGTTAATTCTGAGTACCTAAAGTTGTGACAATCGATTCTGAAGACCGAGGTTAATTCCGAGGACCTAAAGATGTGACGACCGATTCTATGGGCCGAGGTTAATTCCAATGACCTAGAGTGGTGACAATCTATTCTTAGGGTCGAGGTCAATTCTGAGGACTTAAAGTTGTGATGACAAATTTTGAGGACTGAGGTCAATTCTAAGGTCCTATAATGGTGACGGCCGATTTTGCGGGCTGGGTTAAATTTTGATGACCTAAAGTGCTGATAATTGATTATGAGGGTCAAGGTCAATTATGAGGACCTACAGTTATGATGACTGATTTTGCAGGTCAAGGTTAATTCTAAGGACCTGCGATCGATTCCGAGGGCCAAGGTCAATTCTGAGGACCTAAAGTGGCGAGGACCGATTCTGAGGGCCGAGATCAATTTTGAGGACCTAAAGTAGAGGAGACCGATTCCGAGGGTTGAGGTCATTTCTTAGTACCTATAGTGGTAATTATCGATTATGTGGGTCGAGGTCAATTCTGAGGACCTAAAATGGTGACGACCAATTCTGAGGGTCCAGGTTAATTTTGAGAACCTATAGTGGTGATGACCGATTCTGCGACTCGAGGTCAATTCCGAGGACCTAAAATTGTGACGACTGATTATGTGGTCAAGCTCAGTTCTGGGGACCTAATAGTTGTGACATGGGGAGTTACTCTCCTGGGAATTTTTACCTTATCTTGGGGATCCAGATGGCCTTGTTGTTACGCTGAGGATTATGTTATTTTGAGACTTTTCTGGGGAAGGTTTTACCCTTCCGACATCTACCTGGGGATAGTTTTATTGTGGAAGCTATGAAGGATTTTGATTACGGGCGTATCCTGAAATTTTGATGGTGGATGGATTGGGAGAAAGTTTATCCTGGAAATTCTGCTAGGGAATTAGGAAGGTATTATTTTGCAATCCTGTTGGGTAAGCATTTGATTTGAGGTTTGGGTTCCGCTAGGGAAAACTTGAGATTTAAGATTCCGCTGGGGGATTGTAGTAAACCTTGGGATGTAGGCACTTTAATTGTGGGATATGTTTAGGGCAGGTTTGCAAGGTGAATCCCGGTTGGGAATAAGAGCGTAATATTAATCTTGTTGGTTTTCTTGGTGAAGAAATGTTCTAATACTTGTTTGGCATTTTTAGGAATTTTCAAGAGAATTTTTGGATTTTTGTGATAATTTTTTTACAAAATTTCAAGGGGTATGTCGATTGACATGTTATAGGGGTTGTCGTTTAGAAATGGCATAGACTCATGGGCTTCCTTGGGAAGAGGAATGGGCAGGTGTCGATCGGTATGAGCAGGGGTCTTCTGATTGTCATGTCGTTTAGACGCTTATAAAAAGGGGGAGAACCCTCCTCATTTTCACATATTTTTGCATATAAATTTTCTTCTTCTTCTCTCTAAAATTCGTTTTAAAGTCCTTATTTCTTCAAGGCTTCAAATGGCAGGTTCTTCCAGTGAGGAATACAACGTGGAGTTATTGAGTGTTGACGATTAGGCGGGCTTGGAGTGGCGAGCTAGGGTACCCCTAGCTTTGGGCAATGATAATGTTTTTGACTTGTTTGAGCTAGTAGCTGAGGACTAATTTCTTCTACGCGAGCCCTCACACCACCATTCGTCTAGGGTGAGGAACCCTAGTGGCTATGTAAGTATAGTGATATTTGGCTTTCCTTTTCCTTTTCTTATTTTCTTTATTTTCTTGTGCTGATAAAAAGGTTTTTTCTTTTTGGGTTTTGGCAGACTGAACCGCTCCTTCGAGCACGCGTTCTAGGGGGATGACGGGGTTACAGGATGTATGGGAGAGCCTTTTGGTGGTGGTGCATTGGGTAGGTACTTTTGTTGGCTTTTACTGCCTTGCATAGGCTTCGGATGAGACGTCACGTACTACTGCAGCTTTATGCGTGTTGGGAGAGAGGTGGTAGGGCACTAACCACACCATTCACTTGGGCTTTGGGGAGATGACTGTGACTCCCATCGACGTTCAACAGTTGTTGGGGATAGATTGTGAAGGTGTGTATATTGAGGTGGATCATACTACGAGGTTGATGCAGGAAACAATTCATGCGGCATTAGGGGATGTGGGTAGGATGGTTTTTGGAGATTCTATCTGCATCTCCTCCTTATAGAGGTGCTATTGAGTTAGAGGATTGATGCTACTGATGGGCGGCAGGTGAGGCAGATGGCCCAATTATTTTTTTTTCTTTTGTTAGGTGGTTTCTTGGTGTCAACGAGTGGCAACGTCGTCCAACTCTGGTTCTTGCCATTTTTGAGGATCTTTTCAGATGTCTCGCTCTAGGATTGGGGGAGCCTGACCTTGTAGACCCTTTACTCTTTTTTGGATTCATTTAGCCGGTACTATCGACATACCTTTACTAGGTATATGTACCTTTTAGAGGTAATTATCCTATTTTATTTTCTTATATTTTGTTGCATTTTCTTTTAGTTTTCTTCTTTACTGATTCTTGTCCTTTCTGCAGACGTGATTCTATGAAGTGATCGGGCTCAACGCTAGGTTAATAGCCCTGAAAGACGAGGACTTGGGGGACTTCTACCGAATGTACCGGTGGCAGAAGTCCAATAGGTGGTCGAACCAGTCTTTGTCCCTAGTGGTGGTGCGACAGGCTCTGAATACGCTGACGAGCGATCTGGTTATTCCATTTTCTTTGGAATTATCTTTTGGCATTTTCTTTCTTTGCATGGATACTGATCTTTTTTAGGAATTGCAAGTGACCTTTTATCCTTGGGGGAAGGCTCCTCAACACATGGTGGTGACAAGCATATATGTACAGATGCAGAGGTTGATGACGCATGAGTTTGGGTACTCCTGGTACCTGGGAGAGAGGGTTGTGTGACAAATAGTGGAGTATGAGGTATCGATGCCTCCGATGTATATTAGGTGGGTGAGGGAGATGTTCCCGAGGCTAGGGCGATGACGATGGTTGGCGAGGCTTATTCGCTATACACGGATACGACGGCTGTAGATACCACATTCTAGGACCCCCCCTAAGTCTCTCCTTAGACCCCTAGCACCTTCGATTTCCACCGAAAACCTAGGTCGCACTTCGAGTACCGATCTAGAAGCCATCGGGCGCCCGCGAGCCCCATTTGACTCTGGTCAACTCTATAGTCAGAGTGAAAGATCTTTGAATCTTTCAAGGGCTCCGAATACCCTTTCTAATGATACGCCCACATGCACGAATCGACATAATGGTTTGGAACAAGCAGACCATTTCACTATCGAAAATTGATTCAGAGGCCATCGAGCACTCTCGGGCCCCGAGTTAACCCCAATAAACTTCACCATGAGAGCGAAATATCTTTAAATCTTCGAAGGGCACTGAAACCCCTTTCCAATGGTCCGTCCCGTGAGTGAAACAATGTAACCGTTCGGACGAAGGATCAAGTTTCCCCCGAAAATCGATCTGAAGGCCACCGGGCACTCCTGAGCTCTATTTGACCAAAGTCAACTCTTCAGCTCGAACGAGACTTAATTAATCTCCGAAGGGCACTAAATACTCTTTCTAACAATCCATCCCGTGCACAATTCTGACCTATGGTACGGACAAACAATCCGTTTTACTCTGAGAGGTCAACAGATGCTTCCGAGCCCCGGTTAACTAGGGTTAACTTTCCGAACTGAGCAAAACTCTTTAGAATTTCGAAGTACATATCCTAACCTTTTCAACGGTCCACCTCGTGTGCAATTCTGACTTACTATACGGACGAACGATCCATTTCTGTCCAAAGATCTCTCGTCCAAAAGACCAACGTGCGCTTCTGAGCCACATTTGACCCAAAGTCAACTCCCAGACCCGGAAGAGGTCCAAAGGACTCTCGAAGGTCTCTGAAGTAACTTTCTAATGGCATGACCCTGCGCGATTCATATCAACGGTTTGTGCACTACGGTCATTTTTCCAGAAAAGTCCGCACGAGACTGCCAATTGGCAGGTCCTGAAACTACCTATCGGCACAGTGTCAAGGGTTACCTGCCGATAGGCACACCCTAGGGTAGGCCGATCGACACCCCCTTTTGCCCTGTAAATAGGGGCCGAGGCCTCACTCCCAAGGAGGAGAAGAAACCCATCAGCATCAGTGATCTCAACAACATTCTCTTGAAATCAGCGAAGTTTCAAATGAGAAGTTCCACTCAAGCCTAAATACCCGCCCTTTTCATACCCAATTTGGCAAATATCCTTCTATCTCATAAACATTCAAAGGAATTCATCCAAAATCCAAGCTCAAGCTCCAAGGAAGGTCCAATTCCCCCTCCCTCTCTTTTAAATCTCTTGTTTTCGCATAAGTTACATTAGATTCACAATGTAGTTTCACTTTAGTTCATACATATTAACATCTAAGCTTTTATTAGCATATTTTAAATACTTTATTTTCCATAAAAAACCCAAAAACAAATAAAAGAGGGTTACACTCGTAAATTCCGAATGGAATTATCCATCACACTTTTTCTAAAACCAAAAACACATTTTCTACACGTACACACATAATAAAATTCTGTTCGAATCTATGGGATAAACCCCAGCCCTATTCTACATTCGAAATACATGAACTTTGATGCATTTATAGGCTACGTAGGCGTATCGGATTAAAATTCGAGACTCGAGTCCAATTTTCTAATTTTCCAATTTCTCTTATTTTCCAAATTTCTCAAAATCCCTCATTTTCATAATTATCATACATATACATATAATATGCTTGTTCGCGTTTCATCCCACACATATTACCGTTTTCCAATAACGATCAATATCACGATGAACGCTCATATTCTATCTTCTACATTTATTATTATTTTGGGAATATTCCTGTGGACGACCTCACCCCACCTTTTTCATGGTATGGGTCGAACGATTCCAATCTCCATTATATAAACACAAACACACACTTCATGGGGATAAAGGAAAATATTAACATTTTCCCATGAGATACCGAAAGGGAGGGATGGGTGCCTAACACCTTCCCATTCCATAACTTAGCCCCCGAACCTTCGATCTATTGGTTTTGTATGCATCAGTTTGTCCTTGATGTCACTCTCTCGAAGTGGCAACATGTTCTTTTACCTGTTTTGTGCAAAATAGGTTGACGGCTCTACCTCTTTACATTCACCCCACACCAACGACAGTCGAAGAACCTTTCGAAGAGAAGGGTATGAGATTGCGACTCAGTTCTTTCTCTAGGGATCCTCCTTCTTCCCCCCAACGAATGTCGCGCCTCGGGATGGCCACAATGGCGACTCCGTTGGGAACTATTTTTAAGAGGGCTAGACTCTGTTTACATGGGTGTTTCATTTTCTTGTATATCCCCCTATTTGCATGTTCCCCTTTATTATCCATATGTACCTCATGCTTATGCTACTATTCACACACTTGTAGAAGACTCTCCACGTACACTTCACACCATGTGCACATAGGATCACGTATATCCATATGTTGCACAGATCACTTAGAAATCCATGCTTAGGTGTCACTAGCACACACCTACACTTATATATATCCATGTTCACTTATCACACACTCACTTGTATATAGTTACACATCACCCACACATCACTTATCCATGCTTAGTATGACTTTACTATATGTACTTGTTCCTTGCTCCCTGTTTGGCATGATCAAGAAAAAGATACTCTCTCCATAAGATACTAATAAAAGAATCATTCATGATTCACATGACATAACCAAAGGGCATTGCTATTGACCAAATTTTGTCCCATAGCTGGGGAGTCACTTCGTGATGGGCGCTGGTCCGGCAGGTCACAATTAGCCTAAGCTATATGACTCTCACCTTTCATTGGCCAAGTACCGTTGCCGTATATCGAACGGTTCCCCCGCATTGTACCACTTGACCAAAGTCATGACGGGAGGTATTAGGCATGGAACTCGTTCATGTACATCGAGTATATCGAATTCTCTCTCACACATACCATCCTCATGAGGTATATAGTGAGGCAATTCACGTACACTCAGGTATATCAAATGGCATGTCCACACATATCGATTGCCCTCAAAAGTAAGACGTATATCGTGGAAGTCACGCCAAAGGGGGGAACCCTTCCCAATTAACCCAACGAACTGCATAAGCTCATATAGGTATCAAGCCTAGGATACACATGTTAGATTGCCAGTTTCGACCCGAAATTTTGCCAAAATTCTGGGTCATCCCGTCGCCCAAATTTTTGCGCAAATTTTAAAATGGGACCCTACCCTGAGCCTGTTGACAAGTCCAACCGTAGCTTTACATGTGTTGTAAACCCGCTCGAGTCCCGTACGGAATTTTATTTTGCATTTAAGTGAACTTAATACAAGTGAGAACCTAATAAACATAATAATCATGCTGAGACCCGTCTCCCGTATTTTCCCCTCTCTTTACAAAAGTGTCCAAAAATATTTCTCCCTTTTTTTTTTATCAAAAATACCAAAAATAATTTTGCTCCTTTTCCCTCAAAACAAAAAAAAAAGAAGAGAAAACATTTTCGTCCTCATCTTTTTCAAAAAAGTCACAAATAATTTCCTCATTTTCCAAAAATAATGAATTTCCCTTTTTCTTTTTCAAAAATAAATTCCAATTTTCTCCTTCTCAGGTCGATCACATACCCTTGGCCTAGATCCATAGGCTTCGATCTTCAGTCGGATCGCCCTGAAGTTCTATCAGTCCCCTTACTTCCTCCGAGTCCGAGGCTCACCCGCCTTCCGTGGAGAACACGGATCAAGTGCCGAATGTACAGTCGGATTTTTTAACGATTTGGCTCAGCTTACTGCCAAAATTGACAACCTTCAAACTGAGGTTCATGAGATGCAAAGAAACTGGGTCCCTATCCCCAAAAATCCTGAGGTCATTTTCCCTTGCGCTATGGGTTCGCTTGCACCCGAGCCTATTTGGGTTCCTGAATAATACCATCATGATCAACATGGTCCTCCGGTTAATGGACCGCCACTAGCCCAGCTTCCTATACCAAACCTTGCTCAAACAGAGGCTAACTTACCCCTAATTGTTGATCCGAAAGAGGAAGAACTGAACAAGGTCAAAGAAGACCTCAAGATGCTAACCAAGAAATTCGACCAGGTCAGAATCTCTGGGAACTATATGGACTACACCCACATGTCTCCCTATCCTAAAGCAGGGTTACCAGAAAAATTCAAGATGCCCAATATCGAGAAGTTTTGGGACAGTGGACCCTCGATCGTTCATATCCGTAGTTATCACCGAGCCATGACTCTCATAAAGGCTTCCAAAGAAATAATGGCTCAGATGTTCTAGCAGACTTTGAAAGATAGCGCCCTTCGTTGGTTCCTATCCCTTGAGGAATCCAGAATCCGCAGTTGGGAAAACATTGCCCGTAAGTTAATGTCACACTACAAGTACAACGAGGAGCTAGAAGTTACTCGCCATGACTTGGAGATACTTAAACAAAACCGTCGGGAATCAGTCAGAAACTTCATAGCAAGATGGAGATAAAAAGCATTATAAACCTCTCCAAATATACCCATATACTCTCCTAAACCTCTCCAAATATGCTCATATTTCCTCTTACACCCTACCAGCCTTATCGATCAAACCTTATCACTCCTCACTAGAGCATGCATCGCTGTCTGTACCCGTCCTGGAGGTAAAGATATGGAATTATCCGAAGTGCTGAACGAGCTCCTAGAGTTCGGGTTAAAATTTCCCTCCCAGATGACCATCGACTGTCAGAGATTCAGTGGGTTGTTCTTAGAAGCTCGAAAATGGGCTCGAGAGTCAGCCAGCTGAGCAGCGCCAGCCAATGAAGTCAGTTTAGATGACCTGGTCCAGATCATGGCAGATTTGTTTTGACAGACTGGTGATATTTTTAGCATATTCGAGATGCTCGACTCTTTCAAATTATAATGACATAAGGTCCCTTCAGTCTTGCATTTCCATGCTGAATGGGAAGAATTGTATGAAGAGGCCATAGAAGTTGTAGATTGTATTAACTTTGCATGGAAAGAAAATATCGTTTCCACCGGATGGGGGGACGATTTCGAAGATTTAGATGAAGAGACAGATTCAAGAAAATCTAGTCCGATAGCCAACCTATGCGGAATGATATCATTTGAGGATCTGCTAGGGGAGATCAACCAGGTAGCTGAGTAACCTGATATCGATGAAAAAATAGGGTTTCTATTTTCCCCCTCTTCCGTGAACCACATGACTAGGTCGGGGAGACATTACCATAACCCAAATCTACCCCTAGTCCAAAATCTCGACGCACTACTACTCTTCTCATATCCCTTCTATTATATTAAAAAAATCTCTCTTCATTTCCCCTACCCAGAACTACATGGGCCTGATCCTCTAAAAGTATTGTCAAAAATGAAATTTCAAATTTTTTTCAAGAACCTTAGAGGTACGTAGGCAGCTCATCCCTTCACATGAGAACGGCCCCCTTCTTTTCATAAAATACTATCCTTTTCTTATCCCTGAGAATGTCTATTCATTTTAACATGTACGTGAACAAAAGGATTATGTATGCCTTAGCGATGAGTATAGATAGTTCAAAATGCAAAAGTCATCAAGAGGCACAACTAGATGATTAAAAACATATTTATTTCATTATTTGAAATTTCGATACAATTACATCGGCGTAAGGAGTCAAATGACTTCCCTCTCCATCCTACACTTAATTTCCTAAAAACAAACCCCCACTACTCCTAAACAACCCACACAATACAAACAACCACAAATAAAACCAAACACCATGTAAAAGCTTCACTAAGCCTACCCATAGCTGCTAGAAGAACTGCCTGCATCTCCCACATCTTGGGGCTCCCAAACCTCCCCTGACTGGAGCCGCTAACCCTCAACTGAGCGATAATCCCGAGATAGCCTCGAAAAAACTACAATACCTCCCTCCAAAGTATCAAAGAAGGCAAGCTACCTTTGACCGGTCTTCACAACTAGCATCTTGGTGACTACTCTCCTCCATAGCCATTTCATATAGTCCCCTGAGACATGCCAAACTCGCCCAACAGATTGAGAGGGACGAGTCGACGGACGTCGGTTATCCCACAAAGATCCCATCCGCATGCACATACGCTCCGTCAGGTCCTCCACAGGAAAGAAAACCAGTGTCAGCGGTGGCACAATTTCCTCTCAACCATATTGACGCATAAGTCGCCAAGGAAAGTAGAAAGAGGTCTGCCTGAGGCCAACCAGTTGGACGTACTGATACTCTCTAAGCTCTAGAATGGAAAACAACTCTCCCCACCATGGCATAGACTAGCGCAAGCCTAAAGCCCCATGCTCTACAAACTAGTTCTCCCAGCTCTCAATGTCCAGGACTACGCTAATGAAATAGTACGAGAAGAAGTTTGGAACCACTGGCAAGGGATACTCAGGTGGCACCACCATGAAAAATTTCTCAAACAAGCGCATAAGCAGCATCACGAAGCTCCCTATCAAAAAGTCAGAATGACCATCCTTCCATTAGCTAATGACGAAGCCACCAAGGACTTCCTTCACTCAAAATTAAAAAAAAACTCTTTTTTCCTACTTTTTTTCAAAAAGAAAGCTCTTTTTCAACCTATCCATCGAGTCCATTTTTTACTCAAACATATTCAAAATTTTCCAAAAAACACACTCTTTCTACTATTTCTCAAACTAAGAACTCAGCAGCAAACTAAAGTGCATGTAGAGTAAGCCACTAAATCAAGATAATGAAACAAAATGTGAATATCTTTTTGCATTTTTGAGTCTCTTTTCAAGTGCAAGGCGTTACATCAAGCATGTAAATTCTAAGCTCCCGCAGTCAGTAATAAATCTGCAAGAAATCCGAAAGGAAAGAACCAAAATTGGATGTCACCTCATCTGCCCCATAACCCTCTCTCCTAGGTACCAGACGTACCCAAACTTGCACACCATCAACTGTCGTAGTTGCGCATTCCCCCAGTCACCCTCTTGTACTGGATGGCTATCCACCATGAATAGAAGGTCACCTGCCAATCCCCAGCAAGAACCAAAGGATCAACATCTGAAAAAGATCATCATGGAAAAATGGTCTCAAGGAAAGAAGAACTTACCCGACCACCCATCGATCGACACTGACCCTTCACCTGCTCGAGGTACTCCAAAAGACCGTGCCAATGCCGATTGGCACACCTCCATCCATGCCGGTTGGCACACCTTTTAAAATTTTGTACAAAAAGTTCAAAAAAATACTAGAAAATTACGAAAAATTCCTAAAAAATTCCTAAAATTGCCTAACCCATTCTAGCACCTTGTTCACCATGGAAAACATTTTTTTACACTCCCAACAGAATTCCAGAGAATCATTCTCCCCAATAACGTCTCTAAAGAACACTCCAAATTTTTCCCAGCTATAAAATCCTCGGATCATTCCCTCTTTCCTAATGTCCAATGAGAACAAATCTTCCCCAGTGGAGTCCCCAAATTTCTTAAAGGAAACCTCTTCTAAGTCAGAATTGACCTCGGTCTTGGATATTCACCTCAGTTAGGTCAGAATTAACCTTGGTCCTTGATCGTCACCTCTTTTGTCAGAATTGACATCGATCTTGGATCATCACCTCAGTTAGGCCAGAATTGATCTCGATCCTCGGTCGTCACCTCTGTTAGGTCAGAATTGACCTCGGTCTTGTATCGTCACCTCAGTTAGGTCAGAATTGACCTCGATCCTCAGTCGTCACCTCTTTTTAGGTCAAAATTGACCTCAGTCTTGGATCATCACCTCAATTAGGTCAGAATTGACCACGGTCCTCAATCGTCACCTCTGTTAGGTTAGAATTGAACTCGACCTTAGATTATCACCCCAGTTAGGTCAGAATTGACCTCAGTCCTCGATCGTCACCTCTTTTTAAGGTCAGAATTCACCTCGATCTTGGATCTTCACCTCAGTTAGGTCAGAATTGACCTCGGTCCTCGGTCGTCACCTCTATTCATCATCTGAGTTAGGTTAGAATTGCTCTTGATCTTGGATCATCACCTCAGTTAGGTAAGAATTGACCTCGATCCTCGGTTGTCACCTCAGTTAGGCCAGAATTGACCTCGGTCTTGGATCGTCACCTTAGTTAAGTCAAAATTGACCTCGGTCCTCGGTCGTCACCTCAATTAGGTCAGAATTGACCTCGATCTTAGATCGTCACCTCTTTTAGGTCAGAATTGACCTCGGTCCTCGATCGTCACCTCTTTTAGGTCAGAATTGACCTCGGTCCTGGATCGTAACCTCAGTTATGTCAGAATTGACCTCGATCCTAGGTCGTCACCTCAGTTAGGTTAGAATTGACCTTGGTCTTGGATCGTCACCTCAATTAGGTCAGAATTGACCTCGGTCCTTGGTCGTCACCTTAGTTAGGTCAGAATTGACCTCGATGTTGGATTGTCACCTCAGTTAGGTTAGAATTGACCTCAATCCTTGGTCGTCACCTCTTTTAGGTCAGAACTGACCTCGGTCTTAGATTGTCACCCCAGTTAGGTTAGAATTGACCTTGGTCCTCAGTCGTCACCTTAATTAGGTTAGAATTGACCTTGGTCTTGGATCGTCACCTTAGTTAGGTCAGAATTGACCTCAATCCTTGGTCGTCACGTCAGTTAGGTCAGAATTGACCTCGATCTTTGATCGTCACCCCAGTTAGGTCAGAATTGACCTCGATCCTTGGTCGTCACCTCAGTTAGGTCAGAATTGGCCTCAGTCTTGGATCGTCACCCTAATTAGGTCAGAATTGACCTCAATCCTCGATCGTCACCTATTTTAGATCAGAATTGACCTCGGTCTTGGATTGTCATCCCAGTTAGGTCAGAATTGACCTCGGTTAGACCTAACAACAGGTTGAGTTGGGTCGTGTTCGTGTCATGTTTTAACATTTTCGTATAAAATCATCCTAACCCAAACACAACCCGTTAGCTTAACGATTACATAAATTTAAAACCAAAAATGACCCAATAATTTTAACGGGTGACAAGACCCGAAACGTTAACACCTGTTAGTTAATGGGTGAATTTGGGTCATGTCTTAATTAACCCGTTATTTAAACCATTACCCGTTAAGAAAATTATTTACCAATAATTTAAAAAATTAATTTATATTATTTTTTAAATCGAATTTTACATTTTGTACCAATTTTAATTGCCAATAAGTTATAGTTAAACGTTTGAACTTTTGAACTTCTATCATTAGCACCAGCAAGAAACTTCAAATTAATAGTAGCATAGATTTACCAGCAACCTATCACCACATAAGATGCTATAGTATGTCCATTCATTCAACAGTAAAGTTCCACTTTTGAACTTCAAAAGTAACAGCAACTTCAAATTACAGTAGTATGTCCATTCATTCAACACTAAAGTTCAACTTTTGAACTTCAAAAGTAACAACAACTTCAAATTACAATAGTAGTAGCAACTACTTCAAATTACGATTTCAGTTTTGAACTTCAAAACTGTTGAACTTCAAAACAACATAAAAGCAGCAGCAACTTAAGGTTTCTTACATAATAATAACCCAATATCCAAGATAAAATAGATATAGCAAAATTTGGATATTAAATATTGCAAGCTAATCAAAATTAAGGAGCATGTGTCCTTGTGTAAACAATATTTGCACCTCCTTCCTTTTTCAACATATTCATCCTACAAATAGCAAAATTACAATGAGTTATCTAACATACTTAATGCTATATGAAAATCAGAGTTATCTAACATACTTAATAGATGCGAGTAATTTAGACTATAGACATCAAATATCAAATAAAGTGTCGCGTACACGGCTAAACTCGTGAGAATCGGTGCCATGTAACCTCGCATATGCGAACTCAACAAATTGAATTTTGAACCACGGGTCCAACGTGACAAAAATAGCAAGAATAACACTATATTCAACCCAATATTTCTCAAATTTTAAGTTCATCTGCACTCCCATTCTACGTAAAAAACTATCTGTCCCTTCCATTGCTTCTTTAAGCTTAAGTTGAATGATAAAAACTTGAGGGAAGAATAAGTTGGTAGATGGATATTTAGTTACAGAAAATAAGCGTGCTACTTCATAAAACAAACTCAAAAAGTTGGAAAGTTTTTCGATTATATCCCATTCTTCTGGAGAAGGACAATGTTTGTAGTTGGAATCACTCAACTATAAATGAATGAAAGTACGACGATAAAAAATCGCACTTCCAAGCATTATATAGGTTGAGTTCCATCTAGTCGGAATATCATATCATAACCCCCTACTACAGTGCAATGACACTTGAGAAATACAATCATAGAATTTATATTTAATTTGGGGTGAACTTTTAATCTATTTCACACACTCCCTAACTTTAATCACAGCCTCATCAATTTCTTTTAGTTCGTCTTGGACTATAAGGTTCAAAATGTGTGCACAACAACGAATGTGAAAGAACTCACCATTCATTACAAGGGCACCCTTTAGATTCAACTGACTTCTTAAAATATCGATAAAAGCAGTGTTACTTGAAGCATTATCTAATGTGACAGAGAGCAGTTTCTTTTCAATCTCCCACTCACTTAATAGTGTATAAATTTTTTCAGACAAAGCAACACCCGTGTGTGGAGGAGGCATGAGACAAAAATTCATTATTCGTTTGTTTAACTTCCAATTGCTATCAACAAAGTGAGCTATAAGGGTTAGCTACCAGTCCGTGGCTACGGATGTCCACAGATCAAAAGTCAAACAAATTACCCCAGAAACTGATTTTAGTTGAGCTTGAAGTTTAATTTTGTCTCTTTAAACATTTTCAACACTCCTTCCTTAGCTGTATTTCTAGAGGGTAGCTTGATATCCTCAGAAATGTATTTAAAAACAACCCTAAGACCCTCATACTCGACAAAATTATAAGGCAGGTTATGTTTGATAATTGCCTCAATTAGTAAGTTATAAAACACCTCTATGTCAAATGTGGAAGATTTCAATGACATTGAACCTTTAGTTTGGGACAGAATAAGTTGGCCAATGTCAGTAGCTTCATTTTTAATACAATTATTCATATGAGCCAACATATTACCAGTTCCATACTGACTATCACACAAATATATTATACCACATTTACGACATTTATCTCTCCTTTTGTTATCCTCACCTACCGATAATTCTTGAAATAAAATTCGGCAACGATATATTTTTTTACGAGTTGAGGGAATACCAGATTTTTTCTTCACCTTTCCAGCAACCTTGTTGAGTAGACTCTTGTTGTTGTTGAGTAAATCTTTCTCATTTATCTCCAATTCAACAACTTCACCAACATCATCTTTAGAGAGATCCATATCCAAAGAATTTCCAATATCCATTTCCATAGAACCTGGAAAAATATAAAAAAATATATATAATAAATTAGGCATGTTTCTTGAAAAAAATGAAAAAACAAACCAAAAAACTAGACAAGCATCTTGAAACAAACCATTTATGAATCGTTTGTCAGTCATATATAAAAAATGACTTAGACATGGATCTTAAAAAAATAAATCAGAAAGGAGATTAGAAATTAGTTTATCAGACATATATAATAAATCGTTTGTCAAAAAAATGAAAAAATAAATCAGAAAACAAATTATTTTATCAGAAGATTATCTGGAAAAAAATCGGACACAGGTCTTGAAATCAGACACAGAGCAGACAATAATGGAAGATAAAATCGAACACGGAGTAGACAACACAGAGTAGACAACAATCGTTTGTTGAATCTAAGAAAACAATCAAACTCGATTGAGAAAAAACCAAGTTTGAATTATTTATGAGTTTGAATCATATCTTGGATATAAAAAACACCTAAGAAAAGATGAAAAATCGTTTGGATCTTGAAAATGTAAAGCGATTAGAAGAAAAAAGGGAGAAATACATACCACCGCCGTTGCGGACCTGCGGTTAGGGTTTTCTTTCTCTCCTAATCTCTCTTCTCTCTCTCTCTAGATATGCGGTCGGTGGGGACTAGTAGAAATGAAATATGTTGTGTGAGGATAAGAAGAGTAGGGTTATAACATTATATATGATCTCTAATTTTTTAATCTAACGTCTTAGATTAACTTAGGGATTATGTATATATATATATATATATATGTTTACCTACTAATGGGTTATAATGGGTGTAATATTGGTTCGGGTCACACGACCTAATAAAACTCGGTACCACTAATGGGTAATAATGGGTATAAACGGGTTTAATTGTGTAAGAGTACAAACCCAAATCCGATCATTTATGATAACGGATCTACCGTGTTGACCCGTTAATGACCCATACCTGATAAGACTAAACCCATTAACTTATAATTTCGTGTCGTATCGTGTTATCGTGTCATGCCTCATTTTGCCAGGTCTAACCTTGGTCCTTAATTGTCACCCCTGTTAGTTTAGAATTGGCCTCGATATTGTATCGTTACCTCAGTTAGGTCAGAATTGACCCTGGCCCTCGGTTGTCACCTCTTTTAGGTCATAATTGACCCTGACCCTCTGAATCGTTCGTCCACATCCTTTAGGTCCACATAATTGACCTCCCTCCATCATGTGGTTAATATTCGACGACTATCACTTGTTCCAAGCTCACCCGTCGAGGGGTTCTGTAGACACCACATTATAGGACCCCCTAAGTCTCTCCTTAGACCCCTAGAACTTCCCCTTTCCACTGAAAACCTCAGTCGCACTCCGAGTACCGATCTAGAAGCCATTGGGAGCCCTCGGAACCCATTTGACTCCGGTCAACTCTATAGTGAGAGACAAATCTCTTTGAATCTTTGAAGGGCTCTGAGTACCCTTTCCAACGGTCCACCCCATGCACGAATTGGCATAACCGTTCGGACAAACAGACCATTTCACTACAAAAAATTGATTCAGAGGCGTCGGGTGCTCCCGGGCCCCGAGTTGACCCCAATCAACTTCACCATCAGAGAAAAAGGTCTTTAAATATTCTAAGGGCACTTAAACCCCTTTCCAACGGTCCATCCTGTACGTAAAACAACATAACCGTTCGGACGAACGATCAGTTTTCTCCTAAAAATTAATCCGGAGGCCACCGGGCGCTCTCGGACTCTGTCTAACCAAAGTCAAATCTTCAGCTTGAATGATACTAAATGAATCTCCAAAGGTAACTGAATACCCTTTCTAACGATCCGCCCCGTGTACGATTCTGACCTACGGTACGAACGAACGATTCGTTTTACTCCGAGAGGTCACCAAACGCTTATGGGCCCCGGTTGACCAATGTTAACTTTTCCAAATGAGCAAAACTCTTTGGAATGTCGAAATAAATATCCTAAACTTACCAATGGTCCACCCCGTGTGCGATTCTGACTTACCATATGGACGAACGATCCGTTTCCGTCCAATGATCTCACGTCTAAAAGACTGATGTGCGCTTCCGAGCCACATTTCACCCAAAGTCAATTCATAGACCTGGGAGCGGTCCCAAGGACTCTCGAAGGTCTATGAAGTACCTTTCTAAAGATATGCCCCACGCACAATTCGGATCAACGATTTGTGCGCTACGATCATTTTTCCAAAAAAGTCCGCACGAGACTGCCAATTGGCAGGTCCTAAACCCTTCTTATCGGCACAGGGTCAAGGGTTACCTGTAGGCACACCCCGGGGATGAAGGAAAATATTAAAATTTGCCCATGAGATACCGAAAGGGAGGGATGCGTACCTAATACCTTCCCATTCCTTAACTTAGCCCCCGAACCTCCTATCTATTGGTTTTGTATGCATCAGTTTGTCCTTGATGCCGCTCTCTCGAAGTGGCAACATGTTTTTTTGCCTGTTTTGTGCAAAATAGGCTCGTAACTCCACCTCTTTACATTCAACCCACATTGACGATGGTCGAAGAACCTTTTGAAGAGAAGGGTGTGAGACCGCGGGGAAGTTATTTCTCGAGGGATCCTCCTTCTTCCCCTCGAACGAACATCGCACTCCGGGATGGACACAATGGCTATCTATGACTACCTGGATTTCGTGATGAGATAACTGATGCTTTCCTATATTTATGATGTGGTAAAGATGCCTCCGCCTCCTACGACATCAGGAAAGGGTACGAGAAGGCCGATGAGATCCTCCCACAATACAGGTGGCACATCATCGTCGTTACCGTGAGTGGTAGAGGAGGCTCCACTCATCAAGGTCACTCTACCCTCTTATAATTCTTGGTTGACTAGAGGGGAATCATTAAGCCAGGCGCATCTCCCTAATGCAGCGAAGTCGGGGTTGATGGGGCTTAGGGATGACGCCCTTTAGCCTGAGGTATATTTTTCTCTTCTTTGGTCTTATCTCCTTTTGATTCTTTCTTTACTTTTTACCCATATATTTTCCTTTTTGTTTCTTTTTCTTTATTTGCAGTATGTCCGGGTGCCGACCACTTGGCTAAAGGACATTAGGGACTGGGTGGCCTTCGCGCTGCCTATATCAAGGACTCTGTTCCTTCTTGTTTGGTTCTGTCTGCTACCTCGAACGAGAGATCAAGCTCGAGGAGTGAAGGTTCTAGATCTCGTTACCGGGGGAAGCGTGTTCGCTGCATGGATTAGGGGCTTTTGAGAGAGTGGAGAGAGATTATGGGTTTGAACCGAGTCCCATTATTATGTATTTTCTATTTCTTCTTCTACCTAAAAAATGTAATCATGCAATGACAATATATATATATATATATATATATATATATATATATATGAAGAATATTTTTATTTCTTGATTTAATGACTTATTCTACGTCCACTCTTTAATTTGTTGTTGATTATAAAAATGATGGGATATTTATTTTAAGAAAAGAGGTTAAATGACGAGAAATGATGGGTAAAAATGAATCAGTTTAGAATAAATAACTCGGGGGTCTAAAAATAAGGATTTATTTTTTGAGTTTTTGATTTTGACAAACAAGGAAAGATAGAATTTTCTAAAATAAGGGGGTTGTCGATCGGCATACCCCTTGTCCTGCCTATCGGCATATAGGTCAAGTAAATCAGCCTAAGGCTTTGATTGCACTTTCCTGCAGCCTAAAGTCCTTTATTCGACCACCTTAGGTCTCTTGTCTTTATCCAAGACTTTTGTGTATAAAAAGGGGGTGTAGTTTTACATCCATCCTCACTTTCTCCTCCTTCTAATTTCTTGCTTTATGCTCCATTATTTCCCAAATGTCCCTTCTAATACATGCAGAATTCTCTTCCTACCTCGAAAGTCTAGAAGCCATGTGAGCATATATAATGTGGACTACGAAGCTTTTAATTTACATCGAGTCTCCTCGTGGCGTAACCGGGCCATTAATTGTAACATGTTGGCGACGGTGGCGCAATTCTGGTACTCTAAAGACCACATTTTTTGCATTGTTTTAGACGAGGTATGTCCGACCTACGAAGGGTTTTCAGCCATGTTAGGAATTAATCCTAGCGTAGCGGAGGCTATGCCCAAATTTTGTCAATCTCCTCGGGCGCTTTTTGCGAAGTTGCTTTATATTTCCCCTTCGACGGCTTGGCCGTTAGTCACTGGGGGGAATATTTCTCTTTCGATTGTCATGTATTTTGTGCGTCCGAGCGATTTCTACGATGTGGGCCATACCAGAGTTGTTGCTATGGTCCTAACTTTGGGGCTCTTATTGGTGACGGGGACCTAATGGTGGACCCTCAATTGGATGGAATCATAGTATGGATGTTTTATCGTTATAATTCGACACAGGTGATACTAGAGAAGACCCTGAACGATCATGACGCTTGGCGGGAAGGTTGCTATGTTTTTTGAGAGTGAGCCCAGTGATGCTGTTCATGTGTTTAGCTGGAAGATTTCATTTGGCAATTCTTCCTGAGTATCCATTGGCAGTTGTGCCAATTTTTTTTTACCCGATACTTCATTAGTTTCAACCCATCCGTAGAGAACTGGGTTAATTAGTGCATGGAACTCAATGCCTTCGTTGTTTGGTGCCATGGTGGGGAGAACTGCAGCCTATTTTGGAGCTCGTAGAATATCAGTATGTTCAGTTAGTTGGCTTGCAGAAGACTTCATTCTATTTCCCTTGGCAACTTCTGCGCCAAGTCGAATGGGAGCAAATAATGCCTCCTTGGGCACTAGAGTTCTTTCCTGTGGAAGATTTGACTGAATCCATGTGCGTGAAATTAGGTTCTTTATGGCAGAATCGTTGGCCATCATCCCGTCAATCTCAATCCTTAGGCAAGGTCTATCATGTGTTTGGAGACTGTTCGAAATGGTCGTGGAAGTGAGTTATGGTGAAGTTCTTAGCGAAGGAGACCGGCCATAGGTGGTTTGCCATTTTTGATACTATGGAGGGAGAGCAGTGGTTTTCTCTAGATTTATTAGGGCATACCGTTCTATAGAGAAACTTCAGACTACCACCCAGGCAGGGCAAGTTTGGGGGCCTCAAGGTGTGGATGATGATAGGGCTGGGCCTTTTAGAAGCTACGGATAGGGTTTTTGTGAAGCTAAGATTATTTTATGTGAATCTTTTTATGACTAGGATGTTTTTGTATGTTTTTGTTTTTTGTGTATCTGGGACTTGGGAATATATTTATGAAGTTTGGTTAGGCTTTTTTAGAAGTAGTTTGGTTAGCGGAGGGTGGTTGTTTTGGCTCCCTTCGCTGATGCTTCATGTAATAGTACTAAACTCCCCTATTTGAAATAAAAATAATTTTGATCATATTGTTGTGCCTCTTGATGAGTTTTACATTTGAGTTATCCATACTAATCGCTAAGGCATACATAGTCCTTTTATCCATGTAAATGATAAAATGAACTGTCGTTCTCGGAGTTTATAAAAGAATAGCCTTTTGTGGAAAATAAGGGGACCACACCCATGTAAAGCGTATGGGATGCCTACGTACTTCTGGGGTTTTTGAAGATTTTTGAATTCCTTTTTGAAAGCAAAAGTTTTTTTTAAAGGATTGAGACCCACATTGTTCAGGGTAGAGAGAAATGAAGATTTTTTTTACTTTTTTTTAGAATAGAATGGGGATTAGAGGAGTCGTAGCACGTTGAGATTTCAAACTAAGGGTAGAACTTTTTGAGACGGTCGTGCAACCTCTTCTCTATCAAGGTCAGTGATCATAGCGGCGCCGCCTGATATGATCTTCATTACTATGTAGGGGCCGTTCCAATTTGGCTTGAACTTCCCTCTGGGGTCCCAAATGGGTTCTATGATCTCTTTGAGGGCCAAGTCTTCTTCTTGGACACCACGGTCCTTGACTCTTCGGTTAAATAATCGCAATATCCAGTGATAATACCCTTGTATATGATATAGATCCTTCTACCTATTTTCATCCAAGAGTGATAGTTCGTTAAATCGGATCTAATGCTAGTCTTCCTCGCTGACTCTACTCTCGAGCATAACGTGCAATGAAGGTATTTTGATCTCAATGGGTAGGACTGCTTCCATATCGTATACCATAGAGTAAGGGGTAGCCCCATTAGATGTCCTAACTGAAGTGCAGTAGCCCCAGAGGGAGTAAGGGGTCCAATAAGCCCAATCTAAAAAACTCTCGGTCATTTTGCTAATGATGGCTTTGAGGTTTTTATTGGTGACTTCAACTGCTCCATTGGTTTGGGGTCGGTAGGGAGAAGAATTGTGTCTTTGAATCCCGTATTTATCGATCAGTTCTCTGACCTCGTCTTTAAAATGAAACCCATTATCCGATACTAGCTCGTGAGGAACTTCGTATCGGTAGATAATGTTCTTTTATATAAACTTGGCTACCTTCTTGGCATTTAGTACTACCTATGACTCAGCTTCGACCCATTTGGTGAAGTAATCAATGGAGACTAAGAGAACTCATGCCCATTTGAAGCTTTGGGTGTGACTTTTTTCATGATGTTAATGCCCTAGGTGGAGAACAACTAGGAAAAAGTCATGTTGTATAATTCTCATGAAGGCAAGTGTTGGATATTAGAAAACTGTTAGCATTTGAGGCATCTTTGGATGTAGGTGGTGTAATCCTGATCCATGGTGGTCCAATAATACCCCTGATGGATAATATCTTCAACAAGCATATGAAAATTAATATGTGGTCCACATTCCCCGCTGTGGATCTTCTACATTATTTATTCAATGTCAGCCCATGCGATACTGTATAAATGGGTTCCATCGAAGTTTCTCTTGAACCATATTTTATTGTAGATGATGTACTGGGCAACCAGTTCGTGAAGGGTTGCATGGTCTTTCTTGTTGGCGTCTTGTGGATACCTATTGTGCTTGAGGAGGCACCAAATATCATAGTACCAATACTCGGACATATAAGAATCTTCCTCTGTGATAAGCTGAATGTGGTAGCAATGGGTTGGCATAACTTGTTTTTGGACTAGGAAGGGGCCATCATTATACCTTCGTTCATGTTGACCACAGAGGCCAGGGTATCAAGGGCATATGCTAAGCTGTTCTTTATTTAGGGCAAGTAGTGGAAGGTGATATCTCAGAATTGGCAGGACGACTCTTCTAGGTGGGCATGAAAGGGTAAGAGCTTCTCGTCTTTGACTTTCCATCTTCTAACAACTTGACCTATGATGAGAGCGGAGTCCTCGTATACATCTTGGTGTTTGAGAACTTTATTAATGGAAACTTTGTGGCCTACAGTGCATGCCTCATATTCGGTCATATTATTAGTATAGAGAAAATTCGGCTTGTTGGCAATGGGAGTGTGAGAGTCATTAAGGCCAATCAGATTATCCCAATACCGTATCTTTTCTTGTTAGCAACATCGTTAAAGAACATTTTCCATCAGATATCCTCCTAAGAGGTGTAGAGAATCTTCTTTAGGTAATTCAAAGACCCAAACATCGACGTCTTCCATAGGGTAGTCAACAAGGTAATCAGAGATGTCCTTCCCTTTCATGGATTTCTACATAACATACATGATATCAAACTCAGATAGTAGTATCAGCCATCGGTCCATTTAGTTAGATAGGGTGGGTTTATTAAGCAAGTATTTGACAGGATCCATTTGGGACACAAGTCTAATGATAAGAGTGAGCATGTAGTTCTGTAACTTTTGAGTGACCTAGACCAGGGCGACACATGATTTCTCCAAGGCGGTGTAGTTGAATTTTTACCCTACTAATTTTCGATTGGCATAGTAAATGGCCCTTTCCTTATGGGATTCTTTGAAGTATTAGGCCAATAAGGCCTTTGCTGTAGTATCTGTTACAGTCAAGTACAAAAATAGAGGGAGACTACGCTACGAAGGCATAAGTACCGAAGTTCAGGTAAGATATTGATTGATTCTGTCGAAGGCTTCCTGACATAACTCATTCTATATTTTGGTAGAACCTTTTCGGAGGAGTTTGAAGATGGGTTTATAAATAAAAGTCAGTTGGATGATGAGCCGACTGATGTATTATAATTTTCCCAAGATTCCCTGGACTTCTTTCTCCATTCGGGGTGGTGGCATTTCGAGTATGGCTTTTAGTTTGGCAAGGTCTGCTTTAATTTCTTTCTCGCTAATCATGAATCCAAAAAACTTTCCTTTGGTGAAGTCGAAAATGCATTTTTGTGGGTTTAACCACATTTGGTATCATCGTAGTTGCTTGAAGAAAATTCGAAGGGCGGGTACGTGACCTTCACGAGTTTTAGACTTGATAATCATGTCGTTTATGTAGACTTCGACCTCTTTGTGTATCAGATCTTGCAAAATGATTATGTAAGCCCTTTGGTAGGTAGCCCCAACATTTTTTCATCCCGAATGGAATAACCATTTATAAAAGGTTCCCCAGGGGGTGATGGATACGATTTTTTCTTAATGGTCAGGGTGCATCTTGATCTGATTGTATCCGATGAACCAATCAAAAAATGACTTGAGAGCATGACTGGTCGTGTTGTACACAATCATATCAATGTTTGGCAGTGGGTAATCATCCTTCAGAGATGCTTTGTTCATATCGCGATAGTCGACGTACATGAAAACTTTTCCTCTCGATTTTAGTATGGGTACAATGTTGACTAGCCATATGGGATATTTGATCACCCGGATGAAGCCTATGTTCAACTATTTGATCACCTCTTCCTTGACTTTGAGATACCAATGGCGTGGAGCTTTCGTAACTTCTATTTGACCGACTTATATTCTGGGAGAGTTGGAATCTCGTACTAAGCTATTTCAGGATCGATGTCGGGCATGTCGTCATAGGACCATGCGAAGATGTCCACAAATTCCTTCAAGAGATCTTCGAATTGTGCGTGATCATGCTCATTAAGGGTGGACCCTATCCTAATCTCGCAATGTTGTCTACTAGGACTTGGGTTAATAATAACAATTTCATCCTCATTAATTTGAAGGTGATTATGTTGTTTGTTATTAACCTTATTAAGATCAGTTAAGAATTGTTCATTTGCAAAATCATCATCATTAAGAGTTTGATTAGAATCAAGACAATTAATGTAATGCACAACAAGATACTCATAATCCTCATTTATTTCAATTTCGGGAAAAATAACATTGAGAACCTCGTCAAAAGAGGTCTTGATTATATTGTTATCAGAAAAAGGAGGAACAACAATAGAGGAAAATAGAGGATAAACAGAAAGGTTGGGTCACATGTCAGCAGGTAGGACTTGTATAGCATTCCAGTTGAGGAGAGGATCATCAGGGGTCTTAATCAGAGTGAATGGGTTCAAAGGTGTAGCGTCTGAATGGATCATACAGAGGGTCAACCCAGTGTCTGTAGGTTGAATGAGTCTTCAGAATCACTTTTCTTAGTAACAACTATAGCTTTCTCATCGAGAGGTTACACTTGATGCTGGAATTTTTTTACCTAGGAGTAGTTGTCTTGAAAGAAGATTTTCATTCCTAGCTTCATATTTTTATCCACATGATCATACCATGGTTCAGGAAAGCCACAAAAGGATAAGTCTTCAACCTCTTTGATGAATCTCCCATTTAAGGAATCTCTCGAAAAAGTCTTAGCATATTTTAAAGTAATTTTCAGCCGTGGTTGGCGGAGCATTCTGAGTTCTTCTGGTTAAGGTTGATAACTCAGGCCATATGGGGGAATGGCCTTTTTAGGACTATAGGTTCCAGTATCCTTTGTTGACATCACCCCAACCCCAGTTCAGGCATAAATTGCATATTCTTAAACATTTGTATCACGTTGACATTACTGTGAGGGTTGTGCTTTGGACATACTTGGTCCTTGCAATTATCCCCTTCCTGGTGTCGATATTTTCTATACTGTCATCATCTCTCAAGATGGTAATAACTTGCCCCTTGGTAAAGAATTTTAACTCTGATGAAGGGAGGATGATACCTCTCCAATGTTATGGAGCCATGGTCAAGCAAGAAGGTTGAAGCATGCAGATATGTTAATAACTTGAAACTCAGTAACGGGATTTATAAGGCCAGTCCCTATTGTGAGTGTTTTGGATCCCATCACCTATCAACGAGTATTATCATAGGCATGCATTGTGGAGGAAGTATGAGTCAGGTCACTTACTTTCAACCACAAGAAATTAAAGGTTCTTAGTGGGAAAAGATTGAGGGAGGATCCATTATCGACTAGTGAGAGCGGGACTATCTTTACAATTACTTCAATGGAGATGTTGAAGGCATAGTTGTGATTTGAGTCGACCTTCAGAATTTTTTCTTAGGAGGAGGAAAGGAGTCTAGTGGTAGTCAAGGATCCAACCAAGTTTATAGCTTCTTTTGGAGTGGTGGAAGGAGGGACTGTGGTCACAGTGAGAAGTTTTATTAGATCATTTTGGTGTAATTGGAAAGACATGAAGAGTCGCCACAAGGTAATATTGGCTTGATTCTTCTTGAGTTGGTCGAGGATCTTTGTCCCAACCCGACCCAAAATTAGTAGTAGGGAACGAGTGTCTTGACATGCCACCAAGGCAACAAATATTATGACTTGAAAATTATTTCCTTTAATAAATGCAACAGAACAATTACATGGTTATGAATCATAAATTACTGAAATTAAAGGAATTATGTCATCAGAGCTTTCTAAAAGGAAACTTCATTTATATTACAAGTAACAACGAGTTACAACTTAAGACGCAATTTAAAACTTATTACAAGAGAGCCAAACATGCTTTATATGATATAACAAACTTTTTCAAAATAACAAAAAGAGCTCTAAAAGATGTATCTTCCATAAAGTCCTTTTACGTTCCCTCCAATCCTACTTATTTCCCGAAAAATGGTTAGTTATACATCATCGAAAAGCCGAGTGAGGTTCAATCTCTATACATTCCAAGGTTTTGTTCAAAAAAATTAATACCTATTCAAATCCAAAGAGTAGACATATACATATATGGATAGGAATTTGCTATATAAAATTTGAGATGACAGTATATAGAAATGAATAGCACAGAATAGAACAGATACGACAAATCAATTGCAATATCTTTTTCTTTCAATCGTATCATTTTAATGGCCAAGTACACTCTAATACCGTATTCTTCTACCGTATTATTCCCCGGTAGTTGAGGGTCAATCGAACTTGTTCATCACAACGCCTTATTTAGGGCACACCAGCAATAACCCATTTGGGAAGATCAGCCAGTAAAAGAGGTCCCTTAGGCCAAATCTTATTTTCCCATATTCAATATCATTTTCAATACTCATTTTGATCGGTATGTCTATATGGACAAATATAAACATATCACAAGGAATCAATCATCGGTATCAGATGAATTTTGAGAATAAAAGTAGTTCACAAAATATATATAGTTTGCATAATATCATAAAATCAAAATACGCAAGGATTGTCATGAGTACTCACCTAAAACAGAAGTACGAAGTTACAGATATCGAGTCTTGGATCACTAAATTTTCCCGTACTTTCTCTCACTATTTATTTTTGATATTTTGAATGAATTTCCTATAATAATGATCCTAAAGGCTTTATTTATAGTTTCCCAAAGATATTAGGGTCTTGACACGTGTCTAGGTATCCAAGATTTTACAATGGTGAGTCAGCGTTTACGTGTTGCATAACGGAGCGGCCTTGCAGTCATAATTCACCGAACTATGACACGTGTTTTAGCTTTTCCTCTAACGACGACACATGTTTTAGCTTTATCTATTTGGATGACATGTGTAAGCACGAGGTGTCAAGCATGAGGTGGAAAGGTGTTAGGGGTATAATGGTCATTTTACACATTAAGGGTACTTTGGTAATTTTATACCATACATTTTCAATATTTTTTAGAGGTCCTTGAAAATATTTTATTTATAAAATGGTCATTTTATATTTTCATTTTAGTCCTTGAAACTTTCTTTATTTAAAATCAAGTCCTTAAAGTTTCATAAAATTTCATTTTCTACCCAAAACTTATCATTTAGCTTAGGATATGCTATAAGACTTTGATTTAATCCATATTGATGAATAAGGAGGTTATTTCAAAGTGTTTAAGTCGGACAAACTAGTATCCCCTTCCAACCAATCAAAATATAACACATGGTGTGGTAATAAGACAAAATAAAACTTAAAGGATGGACAAATTTGCCCTTATTTCGTAATTTCGGTATAACTTCTTGCTCGGACCTCCGTTTAACACCAAGTTTGTTGTGTTATAAACCTAATTAACATATCTACAACTTTTTTTTACCTCAAGTCAATTGTTATATTATAATAGTAAAAAATAGTCTCCAATATGAACATTCCTACCAAAAACTTTAAAATTTTATATTTCTAACTAATTTGATATTTCATAATTTATGAAGGGATGATTAGACTAAAAATAATAAATAATTATCCATATCACATATGAAATAACACAACATTTAAAACTATACATGAACATATAAAAGTGGGGTCATTACAATCTTGCTTTCTTCAACGGTCATTTTCGGCATGGGAAGTTCCTCGACAACTCTCTTTTCTTTATCTATTCTTGATGGCTGAGAATTTGGATTCTGATAGAGCCTTCCTGATCTAGTCACTTGGTTTACGGAGGTGGGAAAGAACAAGAACCCAATGTATTCATCTATTTCTGGCTAAATGGCTACTTTACTGATTTCCCCTAATAGGTCCTCGAAAGATATCATCCCACACATGCTGATCATTGGATTGACCTTTTCTTGACTTGGTTCATCATCAGAGCTGTCAAATTTATTCCTCCATCAGGTGGCAATGGTGTCTTACTGTCAAGAGAAGTCAATGTATTCTATGACCTCAATGACTTCTTCATATAAATCTTCCCACTTAACGGGGAGGTGTAGGAGTGAAGGGACCAACTGCCCTTACAGCTTCAAAGTTACGAGTAGTTCAGAAATGTTGTAGATCCCGCTGGACTATCAAAACATGTCTTCCATAATCTGTAATACATCATCCAAATTGATTTCATCAATAGGTACCACCCAACTATCTAACTCCCGAGCTCATTTTTGACCTTCCATGAATAAGATGCTGAACTTCTGACAGTCAAAGGTAATTTAGAAGGGTAATTTCAGATCGAACTCCAAGAGTTGATTCAAAATAGCTAATAACTTCATATATCTTCCTACAGCTCAAGTACGGACCAAAATATCTCTTCCTACAGCTCAAGTATGGACCGAAGTACATGCCCTTATGAGGAGTGATAGAGCTTGGTCGGTGAAATAGGTTGGGTGTATGAGAAAATATGGGCAAAATTTGAATGGTTTGGGTGAGATTACGGGTACGATGGGTACTTTACTGGGCACAATTTGGGTAGATAGGTCGAATTACGGGTTATTTTCTAGGAAGATGACATTTATATGGGTTGGAAGTTGGTTGTGAGTGGTATTGGGTTTAGGATTGGCTGGTGGGGCGATGATATCCCGATCAATTAAATCTTGGATTACATACAGGAGATGAAAGAACTGATCAGTAGTATGGCTAGCAGACTGGTGAAAATCATAACGGGAATCAATTTTGAAGTTTTTTGGAATTAGGTTTGGTAATGGACGAGTGTCTAAAGGTTTAATGAGGTTTCAGCTCAACAAGACCTGATATACTTCAGAGAGGGGAGCATGGAGCTCGGTATATTCCTTTCTGGTGGGGTCAGGCTTAGAGATGTTATTAATGGTTGAGACTATGGTATTGGCAAGCTTCTCATACTTTCTAGGGGTGAAAAGTTCGTACCCTTTCTTTGGCTTGGCAATACTTTCTTCAATCTCCACACCCGCTTCTCGAAGGGCTTAATAATGTGGATAATATTAACCTCTCATGGTTGTTTTGATATGAGGTAAAAATATCTTCTTCACTATGCTGACTTGTTCTTCTTCGGAGGGCCGATTTGTCATGGTGGAAGCTTTATGCCTCTGCCTTGCTATGAAGTTGCTGATAGTTTCTCCAGGGTTCTACTTGAGAATATCTAGATCATAACGTGTAACCTCTAGTTCCTTGCTGTATTTGTATCCTGATATGAATTCCTAGGCGACATCTTCCCAACTACGTATTCTGGATTTTTCAAAGGATAGGAACCAACAGAGAGCGCTATTCTTCAAAGTCTGTTTGAACATATAGGCCATTATCTATTTAGAGGCACTAAGGAGAGTCATGGATCAGTGATATATTCGAAGGTGAATAATTGGGAACCCTCTAACCCTGAACTTCTCGAGGGTTGGCATCTTGAATTTCTCCAGCAATCTTGCTTTAGGGTAGTGAGACATGTGGGTGTTGTACTCCATGTAGTTCTCGAATATCTTAACTTGGTCAAATTTTTTCAACAACATCTTGAGGTATTCCTTGACCTTGTTCAGTTCTTCCTCTTTGGGATCATCGGGTACTAGAAAGTTAGCCCCTTGCTGGGATAGGTTTGGCATAGGGAGCGGGTCTGACGGGGGCCCATTGGTAGGCGGGGCACGTGGAGCATGCTGATATTCTTTCGGGACCTAAATAGGTTTGAGAGTAGGTGGACCCATAGCACGAGGAAAGATAACCTAACTTGGACTCGATTTTGCTGCATTTCATGAACCTGGATTTGAAGGTTGTCAATCTTGTCATTGATTTGGACTTGGACTGCCATCTGTACTTTCGGTACTTGATTGGCATTTTCCATAGAGGATTGGTGAAGGTAGATTCCAAACTTAGAGGATATAGCAGGGGAACTGGCGAAGCTTTGGGGAGGTTTGATGGAAGATCGAAGCCAATAGGGATCTAAGCCAAGAATTGGGCATGTAATGACCTGAGAAGGAAAATGATTCGAATTTATTTTTGAAAAAGGGAAGAAATGAACTGTTTTAGTTGAAAAAGAGGGAAAATGCTTTGACATTTTTGGTAAAAAGGAGGGAAAATGTTTTTGGTATCTTTGATGAAAAGGAGGAAAAATGTTTTTGGTACTTCCTTTTTTCAAGAAAGAAAAGGAAAAAAGTAGAGAAAAAGTCTCAGCATGATTATTATTATGTTTATGTTTTCACTTGTATTAGGTTTACCTAAATGCAAAAGAAATGCCGGATAGGACCCGAGCCTGGGAAAATTGGGTTTGAAAAATAGGCAAGATAGGGTTTGACTTGTTTCCAGGCTCATAAACTGGGTCCTGTTTTGAAAAAAGACTAAATTGTGCAAAAATTTAGGCGGCATGCCGACCCGGCATTTCGACAGAGTTTTATGTGGCAATCGAAAAACTAAATATGAGTTCCCTAGGTCTGACGCCTATATGAGGTTTATGTAGTTGGATGGGTTAGTGGAAAGGTTTCCCCCTTTGGCATGACTTCCATGATATACTTCTTTCTTTTGAGGGAAATTGATATGTGTGGATAAGCTATTTGATATACCTGAGTGTGGTGAATTTCCTCACTATATACCTCGTGGGGACAATACATGTGAAAGAGAATCGATATACTCGTTGTATCTGAATGAGTTCCCTGCTATATACCTCCCATCGTGAGTTCACTCAAGCGGTACGATGTGGGGGAAACCATTCGTTATATGTAGAAAGTACTAGGCCAATGTAAGGTGATAGTCATATTGCTTAGGTTAACTATGACCTACTGGACAAGCGACCATCACAAAGTGACCCCCCAGCACGAGAAATTTTTTTGGTCAATAGCCATGCTCTTAGTGACGTGGTGTGAAAAATGCATGGTTCTTTATTAGTATATTATGGAGAAAGTCTTTTATTTAGCATGATGAGTAAAAGAAGCACTATACTTATGGGGAAGAATGTACAAGTATCATGAAAAGTAAATCTAGCGTGGATCATGAAGACTACACTAAGCATGGATATATGTGAGTGAGTGAGTGATGTGTCAATATCTATAAGCGAGTGTTTGTAGTGAGACTAAGCATGGATTAACTATAAGTGGCGTGTGATATGTGCAAGTAAGCATGGATATATACAATTGTGATAAGTGGAGGTGTGTGCTAGTTAAACCTAAGCATGGATATTCTAAATAGTGGGTGAAACATGTGGATATAAGTGATTCTACATACAAGTGTAAGTAGTGTGAGGTGTATATGGAGGATATTTACAAGTGTGTGAAGTGAAATGTGAGTGAGAAATGATATAAGCATGAGATAGATATATACAATAAGTAGTAGAGGAGAAAGTGAACATACATGTAGTGAATACACACACATGTGGAAAATGATAACACCCATACAAACAGATTCTAGCCCTCTTATGATAAGCAATTCCCCAGCAGAGTCGCCACTGTGGCCATCCCGTTTTTCCTCCTCAGGGGCTTCGGCGCTTGCACGCATGATTGGAGGGTGAGAAGAAGAAGGTCTCTCTCCCTTCCTTGGGGCGCTCCGACCATGATCAATTTGGGGGTGATGTAAAAAGATAGAGTCGACAACCTGTTTTGCACAAAACATGAAAAAATATTTGCCACCTCGAGAGAATGGCATCAAAGGCATACTGATGCTTGTGAAACTAATTATTTCAGAGGTTCGACGGATAAGTTATGGAATGGGAAAGTGTTAGGCACCCATCCCGCCCTTTCACTATCTAATGGGCATGTGTTATTATTATCCTTAATAACTCCGTGAAGTGTGTGCGTGTATATATAAATGGATAATGGAATTTCTTGACTCGTGTCACGGAGAAAGGCGGAGTGAGGTCATTCGTAGGAGAGTTACCAAAATAATAATAAAAAATATAGTATGTGTGTTTGTCGGGTCTTCGATCGTTTATATAAAGATAACGGCATAAATTGGACAAAACGCAAGCATGCATCTCAAATTAATCTGTGAAAATAATATATGAATAAGAATGGGAAAAGAGGACTCGAGTCTCAGGTTTTTGACCTGAGATACCTACGTAGCCTAAAAAGGAATCAAATCCCACGTAGTTCGCATGCATATGAGGGTGGGGTTTAACCCATAAATCCAACAAACGATTTTATTTAGATGTGTGTGTGCATAAAATTGATGTTTTGATTTGAGAAAATGTGATGAAGAACCCCGTTTGTAATTTATAAGCAAACCCTATTTTTCTTCTTTTTAGTTTTTTTTATAGAAGATATGGTATGTGCAATACTACTAATAAAAAAAATGGGATATTAATATGTGTGGACTAATAAAGATGAAATGCTAAAATAAGAATTAAATAACTAATGCAAAAATAAAGAAATTTAAAGATAGAGAAGAATGTTTGGACCTTCATTGGAGACTTGAAGGTTTGTCTTGATTGTTGATAGGCTTCCCTTGCAAGTGTATGGAGGTGGTAGGAGGAGAGGGAAAGGATTTTGCTAAATTAGGTGTGAAAGGGATGGAAATGGAATGTGGAGGAGAGGTTTCAATAGGGAAACCACACTGACTTTGAGAGAATGTCGCAGAGATAACTGAGAGGGATATTTCTAAGGTGCCTTTAAAAGTGAGATCATGCTCTCATATATAGGGTCAAGGGCGTGGCGATTAGAATTGTACTTAACCTACCTATCGGAAAGCACCCCAGACATGTTTCTAATCGGAAGGGAAATGGGTTTGCCATTCGGCAATCTCATGCATATTTTCTAAAAAACTGATGTAAAACACATCCTGTAAGTCCAAATTACACACGGGGCATACCGTTGGAAAGGGTATTAAGAGAGCTTTAAGAATACATTGGGTCGCTCCCGAGTTTGGGAGTTGACTGTGGTAAAATGGGGCTCGGAAGCACATGATGGTCTTTTGGGCAAGAGATTCTCGGAGGAAAATGTATCGTTTGTTCAAATCGTAAGGCTGATTCATGCACGGGATGAACCATTGGAAAGGGTATTCAGATATCTTCAAAGATTCATTCGGTCTTGTTTAGTTCAGACAGTGGAACTTGATCAAACGGGGCCTGAAAATTATCGATGACCCTTTGGAGTAAAACGAGTCATTTGTCCATACCGTAAGACTGATTTATGCATGGAGCGGATCCTTGGAAAGGGTTTCAGATAACTTCGATCATTCATTTAGTCTCATTCAAGATGAAGAGTTTAAGGGATTCAATGGAGTTTGGGAGTGCTCGGTGGCCTTCGATTTAGTTTTTATGGAAAAACGGACCGTTCGTCCGAACTGTAAGGCTGATTCGTGCACGGGGTGAACCATTAAAAAAGGGTATTTAGGGCACTTAGAAGATTCATTGAGCTTTGTCTCAGGTGAGGAAGTTTTTTGGGGTCAAAATGGGGCCTGGGATTATTGGGTGGCCTCCAGTTCAGTTTTTAGGGGAAAACGGACCGTTTGTCCGAACCGTAAGGCCTCAACATTATGCAAACCATTAGAAAGGGGATTTAGAGCCCTTTGAAAATTCATTGAGATTTCATTCAGACTAAAAAGTTAACCACAATCAAATGGGGCTCGAGAACTCCAGGGAGCCTCTATATGAGTACTTTGAGCATGACCTAGGATTTATGGTGAAGGAGGAAGTGCTAAGGACCTAAGGAGAGTCTTGGGGGTGGGGACTAGAATATGGTGTCTACGACTACCTATTGGCATATAGGTCAAGTCAAATCATTATAAGGCATTGATTGAACATTCTTGCACATTAGAGTACTTTTGTAAGGCTTGAATTTACTCGGATTTTCAGATCCTTTGTATTTTTTCCAAGTCTTTTGTGTATGAAGGGAGAGGTAAGGAATGTGATTCTTCCACGAATACCAACTTTCTTTTTCTTACTTTATTATTCCCAAATGTCCCTTTCGGTGACTACAAGATTTTCCTCCCACCTTGATGGTCTAGAGGCTATGTGTTTGTATAATGTGGACTATAAGGATTTTAACTTATGTCGAGTCTCTCTATGGCGTAATTGAGCCATTGACTGGAACATACTAGAGACGGTGGTACAGTTCTGGTACACTGAATACCATGTATTCCATTTTGTCCTAGATGAGGTATGTCCAACTTATGAAGAATTATCTGCCATATTGGGGATCAGCCCCAGTGTAGCGATAACTATGCCTAAGTTTTCTCGTTCTCTCCGGGCATTATTTGCGGAGTTGCTCTGTGTTTCCCCTTTGGTGGCTCAACCATTGGTTACCAGGGGATGATTTCCCTTCAGGATATTATGTACTCCGTGTGCTTAAGGGATTTTAATGATGAGGGCTATGCCAGAGCTGTTGCAGTGGGCCTGATGGGGCACTTAATGGTGAATCCTCAGTTGGTTGTGATAACCGTGTGGATGTCTTACCATCGTAGTCTTGCGATGGTGATATTGGCCGAGACTCTGAATGGTCTTGATGGTTGGAGAGAAGGTCACTCTTATTATCTGAGGGGGAGCCTAGTGATATTGTTCATGTGGCTTACTGAGAGATTCCGTTTGGCAGC
Organism: Sambucus nigra; assembly: GCA_949130495.1. Lineage (NCBI taxonomy): Eukaryota > Viridiplantae > Streptophyta > Magnoliopsida > Dipsacales > Adoxaceae > Sambucus > Sambucus nigra. The sequence goes on from OX422218.1 coordinate 136,748,321, forward strand.
TCCTCCTGAGTACCCCTTGGCGGGTGTGCCGAATTTCTTTGCTCGGTACTTTTTTAGTTTTCATCCTATTTGTAGAGAACTAATTCAATTGGTTTGTGGTGCATGGAGCCCGGTATATTAGTAAGTTGGTAATATGGTGAGGAGAATTTCATCCTCTTCTGGAAGTAGGAAAGTATCGATATGCGCAGTTAGTTGGCCTGCGGAAGACTTCATTCTATTTCCCTTTGCTGCTTCTGCACCAAGTTGGGTGGGATCAAATAATGCCTCCTCGCACACTAAACGTTTTTCGATGGAGGACCTGACTAAATACCGATGCATGATGTTGGGTTATTTGTGGGAGAGTCATCGATCGTTTACCCGTCCATCTCAATCTATAGGCAGTGTTTGGCATGTGTCTGGGGACTATCTAAATTGGTTAAGGAAATGAGTAGTGGAGGAGATTCTGGAAGAAGAGACTGGTCAATGGTGGTTTGTTCCATTCAAGACCATGGAAGGGGTAGTGGTTTTTTCCACACTGGTCAGAGCATACTGCTCCATGGAGCACATTCAGAATATTAACCAGGAGGGGGAGACCTGGGACTTTCGGGGGCCAAAAATGATGATGAGGCGGGGTCTTTTGGCAGCTGTGGATATAATTTTATAAAGCAGGGGATAATTTGTGTGAAGATTTTATAAAGCTAAGGGAGAGCTTGTGTGTTTTTCTAGTCTTTTTGAAATAAATTTGATGTAGCTTGATAAGGTTGTTGTTTTAAAATTAGTTTTGAGTGAGTGGAAAGGGGTGGTTTATTTAACTCCCTTCGTTGATACTTCATGTAATGGTTCCGTATTTCCTTATTTAAAAAAAATGATTTCGATCATATTTTATTGTGCCTTTTGATGTGTTTTGCGTTTGAGCTATCTATACCAGTTGCTAAGGCGTACATAATCCTTTTGTTCATGTAAATGATAAAATGGATCGCTGTACTTAGAGGTTATAAAAGAATAGCATTTTTTAAAAAGAAGGGGATCATGCCCATATAAGGTGTATGAGATGCCTACGTACGCCTGGGGGTTTAGAAATTTTTTTGTGAGTTCCATTTTAAAAGCAAAAAGGTTTTTGATAGGATTAGGACCCACGTAGTTCTAGGTAGAAGGGAATAAATAGTTTTTTTTAGAATAGAAGGGGGTGAGAAGTTTCATAGCGCACTGTGATTTCGGACTAAGGGTAGAACTTTTTTAGAGGGTCCAGGTTGACTAGACATGCCATCTCTTCTCCATCTAAGTCTGCGAGCATAGCGACATCGTCTTAAAAGATATTCTTCACTATGTAGGGCCACTCTAGTTCAGTTTGAATGTCCCTCTGGGGTCCCAGACAGGGTCTATGATCTCCTTGAGGGCAAGGTCCCCTTCCTGGACACCACAGTCCTTGGCTCTTAGCTAAATGATCCTGCTATCCGAAGATGGTACCCTTGTGTGGTATAGAGCCTTCAACCTCTTTTCATCCAATATTGATAGTTCATCAAAGCGGCTCTGTTGCCAATTTTATTTGCTAACTCTGCTCTCGATCATGACGCGTAGGGAAGGTATTTCTAGCTCAACGGGTAAGACTGCTTCCATGTCGTGTATCAGTGAATAAGGGGTAGCCCAAGTAAACGTTCTGACTGAAGTATAGCCCCAAAAGGCATAAGGGATCCAACCAACCCAATCTCAGAAACTCTCGATCATTTTGTTGATGATGACTTTAAGGTTTTTATTGGCGGCTTTGATAGCATTATTGGTTTGGGGTCAGTAGGGAGAATATTTGTGTCTATGAATCCCGTACTCGTAGACTAGTTCTGTGACCTCAACTTCGAAGTGTAACCTATTATCTAATACTAGCTCGTGGGGAACCCCGTATCACCAGATGATGCTCTTTTTGATAAACTTGGCCACTTTCTTGGCATTTAGCACTGCTTATGACTTGGCTTCAACCAATTTGGTAAAGTAATATATGGCGACTAGGATGAACTCATGCCCATTTGAATCTTTGGGTGTCACCTTACTAATGATGTCAGTGCCCCAGGTGGGAACGTCTAGGGAGAAGTCATATTGTATAATTCCCGAGGAGGTAAGTGTTAGATGTTGGAAAACTGATGGCATTTGAGGCATCTTCGGACATAGGCAGTGCAATCCTAAACCATGGTGGTCCAATAGTACCCTTGACAAATGATTTTCTTAGAAAGCATATAACTGTTCATGAGGGATTTTCATTCCCCATTATGGATTGTTTGAATCATTTCTTCAATATCAACCCCTGTAATGCAGTGCAAATGGGTCCCATCAAAGTTTTTTTTAACAGTGCTTTATCACAAATGATGTACTAGGCAGCTAGTTTGGAAGGGTTATATGGTCATTCTTGTTGTCATATTGGGGATACTTATCATGATTAAGGAGACACCAAATACTGTAGTATCAGATCCAAGCCATATCAGAATCTTCCTCGATGATGAACTCAATGTCTTAGCAGTTGGTTGGCATAACTTATTTTTAGACTAAGAAAAGGGTTATCGTTATTCCCTCGGGCATATCGACCATGGAGGCTAGGGTAGAAAGGGTATCGATTAAGTTGTTCTTTATGTGAGGCAGGTAGTGGAAGGTGATATCTTGGAACTGGCAGGCCAACTTTTCTAGGTGGGCATGGAAGGGTAAGAGCTTTTCGTCTTTATTTTTCATTCCTCTAAGGACTTGGTTGATGATTAGGGCAGAGTCCCCATAGACATTGAGGGAGACTTTGAGGCCTATAGTGCATGCCTCGTATTTTGTCATATTATTAGTGTGGTAAATCTAGTTTGATGGCAATAGGAGAGTGAGAGTGATTAGTGGCAATCAGCAGTATCCCAATGTTGTATTCTGTATTGTTGGCAGTGCCATCAAAGAATATTTACCATCTGATGTCTTCTTGAGAAGTGTAAAGGATGACTTTATTCGAGAATTCAGAGACCCAAACATCGATTCCCTCTACAAGGTAGTCTGAGACGGTTCTCCCTTTCATGGCTTTTTACGTGACGTACATAATATCAAACTCAACTAGAAATATCAACCATCGAGCCATTCATCTAGATATGGCGGGTTTCTCCTGATAGTCAGGGTGCATCTTGATCTGGTTGTATCTGAAGAATCCATCGACGAAAGACTTGAGGGCGTGGCTGGCTGTTTTATCTATGATCATGTCGATGTTGGGCAATGGGTAGTCGCCTTTTGGAGATGCTTTGTTTGAATCCTGATAGTCGATGCATCTGTAGACTTTTCCTCCAGATTTTGGTATAGTGACAATATTGTCCAGCCGTATGGGATTTTCGATCACACGGATGAAGCCTACGCTTAACTATTTAACTTCCTCTTCTTTGAGCGACCATTTGGTGTGGAGTTTCCTTAGATTCTATTTAACCTGCTTGTATTCTAGGAATGACGGTATCACATGCTGAGTTATTTTAGGGTCAATGTCGGGCATGTCTTCGTAGGACCATGCGAAGACATCCATGAATACTTTTAATAACTCTTCAAATTGTGTGCCCTCATGCTCGTTAAGGGCAAACCCTATCCTAATCTCGCATTGTTGTCCACTATAATCGAGATTGATAACAACAGTTCCATCCTCATTAATTTGAACACGGTTATGTTGTTTGTTATTAACCTTATTAATATCAGTTAAGAATTTTTCATTTGCAAAGTCATCATCATCAAGGCTTTGATTAGAATCAAAGCAACTAATGTAAGGCACGACAAGATACTAAAAATCCTTGTTTATTTCACTTTTGGGAAAATAACATTAAAAGCCTCGTCAAAGGAGGTTTTGGTTACATTGATATAACATAAGGAGAAATAGCAATAGGTGAAGGGATAGGGTAAACAAAAAGGTTAAGTTGATGCTTAACAGGTTGGACTAATATTGAATTCCAGTTAAGAAGAGGACCACCAGTATCCTTGATCAGAGCAGACGAGTTCGACGATGTAGCATTTGAATGGATCATACAAAGAGTCAACCCCAATGTCTATAGGTTGAATGAGTTTTCAGAATCACTTTCCTCGGAGACCTCAATAACTATTGCGACTTTCTTAGTGAGAGGTTGCACTTTATGCTGACAGTCTTCAGCCCAAGAGTTATTTTCTTAAAAGAAGATTTACATTCTCAATTTCATCTTCTTATCGGCATGATCATAACATGGTTTAGGAAAGATGTAAAAGGGGAAGTCTTCACCCTCCTTGACAAATCTTCCATTCAGAGAGTCTCTCAAAACAGTCTTTGCATCTTCTAAACCCCTTTTCAGTCGTGGTTGGTGGAGTGCTTTGAGTTCTTTTGGTGAAGACTGATAACCCAGGCCACATGGGGGAAAGGCCTCTTTCAGGACTATGGGATCAAGTATCCCTTGTTAACATCGCCCTAACCCTAGTTCGGGTATAAAATTCATGCTCTTAAACATATGTATCACATTGACATTGTCATGAGGGCTGTGTTCCGAACATACTCAATTTTTGAAACTATCTCCTGCCGAAAGGGGAAGTGGATCAATTTTGAAGTCAGAGAGGAGCATGTCATTCATCCCATGTTGGATTTCCAATATTAGATTGCTGGTGTTGGCATTTTCTTTACCTTTATCATCCCAAAAAATGGTGAAAACTTTCCCTTTGCCAGAGAATTTCAAGTTCTGATGAAGGGAAGAAGATACCTCCAATTGGTGTGAAGCCATGCTCGACCAAGTAGAAGATTGAAGCATGCAAGTATATCAATGACTTAGAATTTGGTGACAAGGTTAATAGGGCCATCCCCTATTATGAGTTTTATGGATCCCATCACCTCTCGATGAGTATTATCATAAGCAAACACTGCGACGAAAGTAGGAGTAAGATCACTGACTTCTAACCCCAAGTAATTAAAGGTTCGGAGCAGGCAAACATTAAGGGAATATCCATTGTCAATGAGTAAGAGTGTGACTGTCTTTCCTATCACTTCAAAAAAGATGTTAATCTCATACTTGTGACTAGGACTAATCGTAGTAATTTCTTCTTCAGAGAAGGAAATGAGCCTAGTGCAAATTAAGGACCCAACCATGTATACATATTCTTCGGGAGTGGTGGAAAGAGGGGCTGTGGGATCGGTGAGAAATTTTATCAGAGCATTCTAGTGTAATTGGGAAGATATGAAGAGTCGCCATAAGGTGATGTTGGCTTGAGTCTTCTTGAGTTGTTCTAGGATTTTTCTCTCCTCAACGGTCATTTCTGGCATGGGAAGTTCTTCGATAACTCCCTTTCCCTCATCTGTTCCCGACGATTGAAGATTTAGATCCTTGTAGTGTCTCCCTTATTTGGTCAAGTGGTTTACTGAGGCGGGGAAGAACAAGGACCCTGTGTCTTTATCTATTTTTATCTGAATGGATACTTTACTACTTTCTCCCAACAGATCTTCAAAGGATATCATTTCACACATGCTGATTATTGGACTGACTATCCCCTGACTCAGTTCGTCATTTAAGGTATCAAATTCGTCTCCCCATTCGGTGGCGACGATGTCTTCTTGTCAATAGAAATTGATGCATTCAATAACCTCAAGGGATTCCTCATATAAATCACCCCACTCAACGGGGAGGTGCAAGAGTGAAATCTCCCTTGAAGCTTCAAAGCAATGAGTAGTTTGGAAATATTACAGATCTCACTCGCCTGTCAAAACATGCCAGCCATGATCTATACAATATCGTCTAAACTGATTTCTTTGGAAGGTACCACCCATTCTTCTGATTCTCAAGCCCATTTTTGTGCTTCAGGAATAAGCCACTAATTTTTTACAGTCGATGGTCATCTCGGTGGGAAATTTCATCTCAAACACCAGAAGTTGGTTCAATACAACTGGTAACTCTATGTCTTTCCCTTTGGATCGGGTGCGGTTGATAATACAGGACCTTATGAGGAGTGACAAAGCTTGATTGGTGAAGCAGGCAGATTGTAAGAGAAAATGTGGGCAAACTTTGAGAGGTTTGGGTGAGATGATACGTGTTTTGCTGGGTATAATTTGAGTGGATGGATAAAATCCTAGGTTATTTTCTAGGATGACTGTATTTTCATGTGCGGGAAATGGGTTGTTGGTGGTATTGGGTTTAGAATCTTTTGGTGGAGCGATGAGACCCCGATCAATCAAGCCTTGAACCAAATTTCTGACATGTAAGCATTGGTTGCTAGTGTGGACCATAAATTAGTGAAACTCATAATGGGAATCGGTTTTCAAGTTCTTAGGAAGTGGGTTTGGTAGTGGAAGGGGGTCCAAGGGTTTAATGAGGTTTTGACTTAACATGGCCTAGTAGAATTTGGATAAGGGAGCATGGAGCTCGGTATATTCCTTTCTGGCAGGATTAGGGTAGATTTCTAGTGCTGAAAGGTAGCAGGTTGAGAGTTATTGTTGATGGTTGAGACTATAGAACTGACAAGATTCTCATACTTTCTAGGAATAAACTGCTTGGTCACCTTATTCGGCTCGACTTCTACTTTGGTAATGATTTCTTCAATTTCTACACTCGCTTCCTAAATAGCTTGAAAGTGTGCATAATACTAACCTCCCATAGTCGCTTGAATATGGGGAAAGAAATTCTTCTTTATGATACTGACTTGTTCTTCTTTGGAGGGTTTGCTGGTCATGGTAACAACTTTCTCTTTCCACCTCCCTATGAAGCTACTGACGATTTGTAAGGACATTTTGTCCATCATTTATGTATATGTCATAAGCCGTTACATAGTTGAAGAAATTCAAGATCTCATCGTCATCAACGGATTCGAATATCAAAAGTAATCAAGGAATCATATTTTCTGGACAGCCGGACCGGTCCGCCTATTTTAAAAAGGAACCGGTCCGCCCTGGACCGATCCTCCGTTTTGGAAAAAGAACTGGTCAGCCTCCAGACCGGTCCGCTTCAAGTCAGACTAGTTCGCTATGCTTCAAACCAGTATACCTTGGACTGATTGCGAACCGAAGAAGCCCTATTAAAAAAGGAACCGATCCGACCTCGAACCGATCCTCCTCAGATCCGGACCGGTCCGCCTAAGATGAAATCGTGCAGATCGTGTTTAGATTTTTTAGGTCCAGTTTTCCTTTTATAAACCACTTTGGGGATTTATTTTAGCAAGACTTCTTAGAGACGATTTTCAGAGTCCAAAAACTCTAAGTCTTCACCTTTTGAGTCCCAAGACTCTTGTTTGATTCACACTACATAGCCAAACCCTTGTGAATCTGTTTGCAACCCAAGAACACATTTGTGTGTCTGTTCATATCCTTGTGTAGAAGACCGTCCTTCTTCTTCATTGCTTCCCTCCTGGAAAGGGAAACTTCCAGCCATCGACTACAGATCCGATGCTTACGGGTAATTTTGTGTCACTGTATTTTCATTGTAATTCGAGAAATTGTATGTTATAATATTATAACAAAAATAAATGATTTTGTCCCTTTGGGGGATTTTTCCTCAATTGTGTGTGTTTGACTGTACTTGTATGTTTTACATCTTATTCAATCACACCTTGTTGCATGTTTAGAGTTTTATTGGGTTAAACTAAGTTTTATTAAATAATATCTCTATTTGAACGCACGCGCACTCTTTCAAATTGGTATCAGAGCATGTTACACAACTTTACCGTGTAATTTTCCGCAAAATTTTTCTAAGATATCAATTTTCTGAAAAATTAATTTTTAAAAACGTGTGTGTTCATAATGGAGAAATTATATAATAAAATGCGAGTTTTTGACGGAACAAACTAAGAATACTGGAAAGCCCGCATGAGTTCTACATTAAAAGCCATTGATGAACGTGTCTGGATATTGGTTGAAAGAGGGTGGACTCCTCCCTCCGTGACTATTAAAAATATGACTAATTTAAAACCTGTCACCTCATGGACTGAAGAAGAATTTAAATGGTCGTCATTCAATTCTAAAGGGTTAAGTGCCATTTTCGGATCTGTCACTGCTGACGAATTCCAACGTATAATGATGTGCACCACGTCAAAAGAGGCATGGGATGTTTTGCAACTTACCCATGAAGGTACGAATGCTGTGAAAGAGTCTAAACTTCAAAATTTAACAACTCAATTTGAGACCATCACCATGCATGAAACTGAATGTTTTGATGACTTCTATGCTAGGCTTTCTGACATTGTTAATACTAGCTTTAATCTTGGTGAACATATTCCTAATGCTAGAGTTGTTAAAAAGATTCTTTGTTCTCTGCCTAAGCGTTTTATCCCTAAAGTCACTGTGCTAAATTGGGCAATTTAAATACGCTAAAATTGGAGGAACTTGTAGGAGACTTACAAACATATGAAATTGATATGTTCCCTAAATCTGTCAAGCCTAAAGATAAGGGGATTGCTCTTAATGCCCATGAGAGAAAAAGTGAGGGGTCGGCAAGAAAGAGAGTTGAGTCATCTAGAAAGAAAAATATTGACACGTCTGATTCTGAGTGTGATTTTGACTTAGATGATTTAGCTCTATTTGCTAAAAATTTCAAGAAAATTCTCAAATTTAAGAAAAATGGAAATTCCAAAGATAAAAAGAATTTTCAAAAAAATAAGTGGGAAAAGAAAAATGAGAAAGATTTTAAAGACCCTCCTAAGAAAGACAGTGAGAGATGCTATGAGTGCAACGGTAGGGGTCATAGAGCCTTTGAGTGTGCCACCCGTCTGAACAGAGAGAAAGGGAAAGCTGTCCTTAATGCTACCCTTAGCGATGACAATGAGGTCGAGTCGGTGGACTCAGGAGATGAGTTACCGCATGAGTGTAACTTCACCGCATTCATGGCTAGTCATGTGAGAACTTCTAGTACTCCTCACGACGATGAGGATGATGCATCACAGGGATACCTCGACATTGTGATCGATGTGAGTGAGGGGGAGGATGACACAAGTGAGAGCGAGAGTGATCTTCAACGCGCCTACGCCGAACTATATTCTGAGTCCTTTAAAACTAAAAAACTTAACAAAGCGTTAGTTCTTAGGATCACTGCTTTAGAGGAAGATTTAAGAAAAGTGAGAGAGAGAGAGTCCTCCACCTGCACTACCTTAAGAGAGAGAGAGTCTGCCTGTGTTGAAAAAGAGAGTGTGTTTAGAAAGAGAGAGAGTTCTTTTGAGAAAGAGAGAGGGGACTTGACTAAACAAGTGGCTAGTCTTACGAGTGAGCTCCATACCTCCGTGGACTCGGAAGAAACTTGAAACCCTTCTATCCCAGCTTACTCATGATCTTGAGAAAGCACGGGAAGTCAAGGTACAAATCGAGGACATATCTGGGAAGATGGGAAAGATGCTCCTCGGCCCCGCTTTAGGTTTTAGTGATCGGCAGTGAATTGGTTATGATGGTGCCTCCACGTCTCAAATTTCACCTGGACCAGTCCCTGAGTTTACTACAACTCCTTATGGCCATCGCCAAATACCACGAAGGAGAGATCGACCAAGAAAAGAAAACCAAGGTCCGCCTAAGAATGTGTTATTTTGTACATATTGCAAAAGAAAAGGCCACCTGAGGGAGTTTTACTATAGTTTGGGTCGGATACGATGTACTACTGCTCCACCACATCATACTAATGAGTTTTCCAGTCTAAGAGAGCGTGTTGAGCTTTTAGCTGCCACATCGCAGAGTTTGATGGAGGAATTACGACGGACGTCTTTGCCGTCAGTGAATGCTTCTCACATCCCGGCTAAAACCAACAACAACAAGGGTAAACAAAAGGTTACGACTTCTTGGGTGCCTAAGATAGATAAGAAAGCCCTTGTTTTCCATGTCGCTCTCAAATCTCATAATACCTCACAGTGGTATTTTGATAGTGGGTGCTCCAAACACATGACAGGTGATGCCTCATTTTTTACCTACCTTGAGGATTATAATAATGGTAGGGTCACCTTTGGAGATGGGAGCCAGTCTAGCATTATAGGACGAGGTACAGTAGAGTTACCAGTATTTCCTAAGCTAGAGAGTGTTTTGTACGTCAAAGGCTTAAAAGCAAACCTTTTCAGCATTATCCAGCTGTGCGACGCTGACTTTACAGTAAAGTTTGACCGGGACGCGTGTAATGTCTACAATCAAGCCGATAAACTTTTAGTGGAAGGGGTGAGGACTAAGGATAATTTCTATGGGACTGTGCCCACTTCCTCACTTGTCTGCAACAGTGCCACGATCACTCCTATGGATTTGTGGCACCAACGTCTAGGTCACGTGAACGTTAGAGATTTGACTCGTTTAGCCAAAAAGGACCTAGTACGTGGCTTACCATCTCTTGGAAAGTCAACTTCAACGGTTTGTGGACCCTGTTAATTGGGAAAACGAGTTTGGAGCCCTCATAGGAAGTTGCATTCCATTACCACCTCCCGAGTACTTGAGCTGATTCACATGGATCTTATGGGTCCTGCTCGTACTGAGAGTTTGGGTGGTAAGAGGTATATCCTCGTGATGGTAGACAGTTTCTCCAGATATTTTATTGTAGGTTTTCTGAGGGAGAAATCCGATGCTGTTGAGTTTTTAACGACCAAGTGCCGTGTCCCACAAAATCAACACGGAATCACTATTAATAGGATCCGTAGTGACAACGATAAAGAGTTTAAGGAAGCAAAAGTAGATCTCTACTGTGATAGCCTTGGGATAAAACATGAGTTTTCTACTGTGAGGACTCCTCAGCAAAATGGGATTGTTGAGAGAAAGAATAGGACGATCCAGGAAATGGATAGATCTATGCTTCTAGGTCGTAATTTTTCTAGGAGATTTTGGGCAGAGGCAGTGTCTACTGCATGCCACACGGTGAATAGGGTTTACCTGCGTCCGCACACACTTAAGACGCCTTATAAATTGTGGACTGGAAAGAAACCCAACCTTGCATATTTCCGTGTTTTTGGGAGTAAATGCTACATCTTACGGGATAGAGAGAAATTAGGAAAGTTTGACTCCCGAAGCGACGAGGGAATATTGTTAGGCTATTCATCGAATAGTAAAGCATACCGAGTTTTTAACCTGAAGAGCTCTAAGGTTATGGAGTCAATAAACGTCATCGTGTAAGATGACGAACCTCCGACGGTTATTGATCCTAACCTTCAGTGTGAGGATGAGGACTATTCTGGCAGTGATTTACTTGTCCCTCACCCACACTTTGTGGACCCTACTCCTGTGTTAGGGGACACACCTGCTTGGGTTTTCAAAAGTCATGACCCTTCTGCCATTGTTGGTGATCCCACTCTAGGGGTCAAGACTCGTGCTCAACTAGAGAACGTTGTCAGCCATTTTTGCTACACGTCCAAAGTCGAGCCCAAGAATCATAAAGAAGCACTGAAGGATGAACACCGGATATCTGCTATGCAGGATGAGTTGCTTTAGTTTAAAAAGAATAATGTCTGGGAACTTGTCCCCCGACCTAGTGAGACTAATGTGATAGATACCAGATGGATTTTCAAGAATAAAATGGATGAAAATGGTACCATAATCAGAAATAAGTCTAGGTTGGTCGCTCAAGGCTACACATAGATAGAGGGTGTAGACTTTGGGGAGACATTTTCTCCTGTTGCGAGGCTTGAGTCCGTCCGCTTACTACTCGCCATCACATTTCATCTGCATTTCAAGTTATATCAGATGGATGTCAAGAGTTCCTTTCTGAATGTCAATCTACAGGAGGAGGTTTATGTGGAACAACTAAAAGGGTTTGAAGACCCTAAGCACCCGGAGCACGTCTATTATCTGAGAAAAGCCTTGTATGGTTTGAAGCAAGCACCTCATGCTTAGTACGAAAGGCTTACTTCCTATCTCTTAGCCTGTGGCTTCAAGAGAGGGGGAGTTGATATGACACTGTTCGTCAGGAGAGATGACGGTGCTATTTTGGTTTCCCAGGTCTATGTGGACGACATAGTCTTCGGATCCACATTCTCCCAGTATGCTCACCACTTTGAGGAGGAGATGAAAAGTGAGTTTGAGATGAGCATGGTAGGTGATCATACTTTCTTCCTTGGTCTCCAGGTTCGTCAGTTAGAGGATGGGATGTTCATCTCCCAATCCAAGTATGCTAGAGACCTAGTGAAGAAATTTGGTGTAGACTCCGCTAAGCATGCACGTACACCTATGAGTACTTCTATCAATCTTAGTAAAGACACTTCAGGTAAGGACGTAGAGAAAACCTTGTATCGGAGTATGATAGGTAGTCTTCTCTACTTGACTGCCAGTCGTCCCGACATAGCCTTTAGTGTTGGAGTTTGTGCGCATTATCAAGCGTCCCCGAAAGAGTCACACTTACTCGCTCTAAAACGTATTATCAAATACGTGAGTGGGACTCTCTCATATGGTATTTGGTATTCCTTTGATACCAATGACCATTTGTCCGCCTATTCAGATGCTGATTGGGCCGGGGATGTAGAGGGTTGTAGGAGCACTTCTGGTGGGTGTTTCTATTTTGGTTCTGCTCTTGTCTCGTGGTTGAGCAAGAAGCAAAAATCCATCTCTTTGTCCACTGTGGAGGCTGAGTACATCGCCGTCGGGAGTTATTGCACGCAACTTTTATGGATGAAGCAGATATTGGAAGATTATGGGATTTCACAGGACACCATGACCATTTCCTGTGATAATACGAGCGCGATACACATATCCCGCAATCCAGTTCAGCATTCGCGCACAAATCACATCAGGATACGCAAGCACTTTATACGTCAGTTAGTTGAGGAGAAAGTTGTATCCCTGAGTTTTGTTCCCACTGACCATCAGTTAGCCCATATTTTCACGAAACCTTTAGATGCCCTTAGATTCGAGAGTCTTAGGAAGTCTTTGGGGATTTGCACAGTTGACTAAGGGGTTGGTCCGTGTTTAGCATAGGATGCAATTATTTCATATCATCTGATGCCTATTGCTAGCTTGTATCATATGTTTTGTTTTTTCTTATTTTAAAAAAAAATCCAAAAAGATTTTCTTTTTATAAAATTTTAGAAAAGCTCAAAAAGATTTTATTTTGATAATTTTTTTTTTTGAAAAATCCAAAAATATTTTTTTATATGCATCTTTTGTGGATGAGCATTTAAGATAGTCGAGTCACAATTTCATTCCATTTATCCATGTGACTATTTGATAGAGATTTGAGACGCTACATCATTTCATCCATGTGCCTTACATTGTTTGGAGTCTTTGAGTTGTGATTAGTGATATCTTTCTACATGTTTGACTCCTATCTCCTTTATTGCAGACATGCACGACTTTTTTTTTATTATTATTGTACTTGTCTATCACATATTGGCTTGAGTGTTCCCATCTCAATTCCGTCTATACAACGTACAATATGCGATAAAACTTGACTCAAGTGGAATGCATGTGAAAACCGTTTTGGTGAGATTGTGTGTTTAATTGTGAACGGGCAGGGGCTGTGAAAGGTAATTATCTATCCTTTGCGCAAAAGTCACCGTTTCAAAGGACCTAAAAAATTAAGGAATTTTATTATCCGAGGTCCAAAGAGCCCGAAAAATTTAAAGGCAATAAAAAGTAACACATACCACGTATGGGCCATTAGGTTTCACCATCAATTCTCCAAAGTTTGAGAATTTAGATTACCTCTACAAGAAAATATATATGAGGGAGTTTGGCTAGAGTATTTAAACGGGTTTGCACTTCCTTGAAAGTCCTGAAAAAGCATGAAATCGTTTTGGACATTATTGGTGTGAAAATCACTTTGCGCTTTGATTTGTTAATTTGATTGAGTCAATGTCTCATATTTCCAAATTTTTTTACACCAAAGGAAGATCTTGAGTTCATTCGTTAGGAGTATCCGATATTCATCGTGCACATATGTCATGTTTGTATGCATTGATTTTCCTATCGAATTTGATCACACCCATACATTTACGCTATCATCGACTTGGTTGTTTTATGCTCGTTCATGGTGTATTTCTTTCTTTATATTCTTTGTGTGGAAAAATTTTGAAAAATTCAAAAATAGTGATTTATTACCTTGTGACATTCTCCATGTACCTCTATTTCTGTTTCTCATATCTGTCTATTTGGGAACATCATACAAAAAGGGGGAGAAATAATTATCTATGTTTAGCTCATTTCAAACTTGATATGTCACGTGGTATTTTGCTTTGTCTCATGTGTGTAGGTACTTCTTTGATGATCTCTGAATTGCACACCCTGATGAAAAAATCATTGAGATTCCTGAAGAGTTAAAGAACAAACGATGAAGTCTTATTCAATTGTACCTTTTCAGTTTTGGGTTCATGGAAGGGTAGATTTGTATAGGCAAATTAATTTTTGATAATTCAGATGTTTTTATGTTTGTACCGGCATAGACATAGGGGGAGATTTGTAAGGACATTTTGTCCATCATTTATGTATATGTCATAAGCCGTTACATCGTTGAAGAAATTCAAGATCTCATCGTCATCAATGGATCCGAATATCAAAAGTAATCAAGGAATCAAGTTTTCTGGACAGCCGGACAGGTCAGCCTGTTTTAAAAAGGATTCGGTCCACCCCGGACCGATCCGCCATTTTGGAAAAAGAATCGGTCCGCCTCCAGACCGGTCCACTTTAGGTCAGACCGGCTATGCTTAAAATCAGTATACCTCGGACCGATTGCGAACCGAAGAAGCCCTATTTAAAAAGGACCGATCCGACCTCGGACCGATTCGCCTCAGATCCGGACCGGTCCGCCTAAGATGAAATCGTACAGATCGTGTTTAGATTTTTTAGGGCCAGTTTTCCTTTTATAAAACCACTTCAGGGATTTGTTTTAGCAAGACTTCTTAGAGATAATTTTCAGAGTCCCAAAACTTTAAGTCTTCACCTTTTGAGTCCCAAGACTCTTGTTTGATTCACACCACATAGCCAAACCCTTGTGAATCTGTTTGCAACCCAAGAACACATTTGTGTGTCTGTTCATATCCTTGTGTAGAAGAGTGTCCTTCTTCTTCATTGCTGCCCTCCTGAAAAGGGAAACTTCCAGCCGCCGACTACAGATTCGAAGCCTACGGGTAATTCTGTGTCACAGTATTTTCATTGTAATTCGAGAAATTGTATGTTATAATATTATAATGAAAATAAATGGTTTTTCCCCTTTGGGGGATTTTTCCTCAATTGTGTGTGTTTGACTGTACTAGTATGTTTTACATCTTATTCAATCACACCTTGTTGCATGTTTAGAGTTTAATTGGGTTAAACTAAGTTTTATTAAATAATATCTCTATTTGAACGCACGCGCACTCTTTCACGATTTCCCTTAAGTTCTGCTTAAGAAGATCTAGATCACGACGTGTAACCTCTAGTTCTTCATTGCACTTGTACTAAGACATGAATTCCTAGGCAACATCTTCCCAACTTGGGATTTTGGATTTTTCGAGGGATAGGAACCATCGGTGGGCACTTACTTTCAAATTATGTTAAAACATATGGTCCATTATCTTTTCAAAGACTCCCAAAAAGGTCTTGGCTCGATTATAACTACGAAGGTTCATAATTGGGGGCCCACTGCCCCTGAACTCCTCAATGGTTGGTATCTTGAACTTCTACAAAAATCTTGATTTGGGATAGGGAGGCATATGGGTGTAGTCCATGTAGTTACCGAATATCCTGACTTGGTTGAATTTCTTAGACAACCGTTTTAGGTCTTCCTTGACCTTATTCAGTTCTTCTTCCTTGGGATCAACAGACACTGGCAAGTTAGCCCCTAGTTGGGCAAGGTTCGGCACAGGGAGTTGAGCTACCAATGACTCATTGGAAAGCGTGGAACGTAGAGCATGTCGATATTTATAGGGGACCTAGACAGGCTCGGGAGCGAGTGGACCCATAACACAAGAAAATAGAACCTCGGGTTCTTCAGGAATCTGGACATAGTTTTACTGCATCTCATGGACCTCCGTTTGAAGGTTGTCAATCTTAGCATTGAGTTGGACTAATACTGCCATCAGATCAGGCTGCATGTTTGATGCCTGGTAGATGTTTTCCATGAAGAACTGGTGAAAGTAGATTCCAAACTCGAATGAAGTAGTAGAGGAACTGGAAAATCGTCAAATCAATTTGAGGGAAGACCGAAGCCAATAGGGAGTCAGACCAAGAATCGGGGATGTGATCGACATGAGAAGGAAAAATTTTTCGAGTTTATTTTTGAAAGAGGGAACAAATAATTGTTTTTTGGTATTTTTTAAAAAGAGGGAAAATATTTTTGGTATTTTTGATAAAAGGAGGACAAATGTTTTTGGTATTTTTAACAAAAGGCGGAAAAATGTTTTTGGCATTTTGGTTTTTTGAGTAAAAATGAGGGAAAAATGAGAGAAGAATCTCAGCATGATTACTATTATTATTATTATTATTATTATTATTATTATTATTATTATTATTATTATTATTATTATTATTATTATTATTATTATTATTATTATTATTATTATTATTATTATTATTATTATTATTATTATTATTATTATTATTATTATTATTATGTTTTCACTTGTATTAGGTTTACCTAAATTAAAAAAATGTCGAACAGGACCCTAGCTTGGGAAAATTGGGTTTGAAAAATACGTAAGACTTGGTTTGATTTGTTTCCAGGTTTGTGGACAGGATCCTATTTTCAATAATGGGGAAATAGCGTGAAAATTTGGGCGGCATATCGACCCGGCATTTTTCATAGCAAACGATAAACTAAATATGATTGCCCTATGTTTGATGCCTATATGAGGTTTATACAGTTTGTTGGGCTAGTTGTATGGTTCCTCCCTTTGGCATGGCTTCCACGATATACTTCTTGTTTCTAAGGGTAATCGGTATGTGTGGACAAGCCATTTGATATACTTAAGTGTACGTGAATTCCCTCACTATATGCCTCATGGGGACAGTAGGTGTGAGAGATAATTTGATATACTTAATGTATGTGAACGAGTTCCCTACTATATACCTCCCGTCACGAGTTTGGTTAATTAAAACTATGTAGGAGAGCCGTTCGATATACGCCAAAGGTACTAGGCCAATGGAAGGTGACAGTTATATTTCTTAGGCTAGCTGTGACCCATAGATCCAGTGCCCATCACAAAGTGACCCCCCAATATGGGATAAATTTTGGTCAATATTGCAATGCTCTTGGTGATGTAGTGTGCAAAATTCATAATTCTCAATTAGTATATTATGGATAAAGTGTCTTTTATTTGTCATGATGAGTAAACGGAGAACTATACTAATGGGGAAGAATGCAAAAGTATTATGAAAAGTAAATCTAACATGGAGCATGAAGACTACACTAAGCATGGATACATGTGAGTGAGTGACATGTGAATATCTACAAGTGAGCGTGTGGTAATGAGCCTAAGCATGGATCAACTATAAGTGGTATGTGATATGTGAAAGTGATCATGGATAAATACAAGTGTGATAAGTGGAGGTGTGTGCTAGTGATGCCTAAGCAAGGATATTCTAAGAGGTGTGTGAAGCATGTGGGTATAAATGATCTTACATACAAGTGTAGGTAGTGTGAAGTGTATATGGATAGTATTTACAAGTGTGTGAATTGAAAAGTGAGTGATAAGTGATATATGCATGAGGTAGATATATACGAGAAGTAATAGAGAAAAAAGGAAACATACAGGTAGGTGCATACGCACACATGCAGATAATACACCCATGTAAAAATAGAGTATAGTCCTAAAAAATGCCAATCCCCAACGGAGTCACCACTGTGGCCATAACCTCCCGGTCAACACGCGTGCTCGAGGGTCTCGCGCCCTTCTTCGGGGCGATTCGACCATCGTCAATTGGGGTGATGTGTGGATAATGTATAAAGATAGAGTCGCCAACCTATTTTGTATAAAACAGGAAAAAGAAGTGTTGTCGCCTCGAGAGAACGACATCAAAGACATACTGATGCTTGCGAAACCAATTAGTTCAAGGATTAGAGGATTAAGTTATGGAATGGGAATGTGTTAGGTACCTATCCCACCTTTTCGGTATCTCATGGGCATGTGTTTTTCTTCTCCTTAATAACTCCGTGAGGTGTGTGAGTGTATATATTAATGGAGAGTGGAATTACTTGACTCGCGCCATGGATAAAGGTGGAGTGAGGTCATCCTTAGGAATGTTCTTAAAATAGTAATTAAAATATTATGTGTGAGTTTGTCGGGTCACTGATGGTTTATAGAAGGACGATGGCGTAGGTTGGACAAAACATAAGCATGAATTACAAATATATGAACAAAAATAGTAGAGGACTGGAATCTTGGATTTTAGTCGAGACGCCAATGTAGCCTAAAAAGGCATCATAGTCCACGTAGTTCGCATATAACATGGTTGAATAAGGATATATGAAGATAGCCCGAGTTAGCATCCATAAAACTCATGTTCTCATGTCTAGTTGTGGAATAAACAATCAGATCATTCGTGAGTAGTGGAAAACTATCTTTTGGGCAAGCCTTATTGAGATTTATGAAGTCAATGCAAAGCTTCCACTTTCTACTCTTCTTTTTTACCATGATAATGTTAGAGATACAATATGGAAATGGAACCTCCTTGATGGATTTTGGATTAAAGTAGATTCCAAGCTTCTTTCTCCAGTGCTTTAACTTTTTTAGAGCTCGATTTCCTTGGATTTTGCTTGACTAGTCAAATACATAATCCATGTGAAGTCTATAATAGTTAATATCTAAATTAGTTGATGGAAGATTGTAAGGTTTCCAAAAGAACACTTGCTCTGTCATTCTGAGAAAGCGAACACATTCAATTAGTAAGGTTTTGTCTAGATGAGATAAGTCTAGATGAACGGTTATAAATTCCTCTGTTACTCAATCGATGGGTTCCATTATAGTTTCCTCTACCCTCAACTGAGCTCCCTTTAGTTTCTATTTAGGATGAGCGGCCTATGAATTGTCATCGTTTGGATTATTTTTAAGTTGTGCCTATTAGTTGTGATGGAGATAACAAAAAAACATGTCGTCACCTAATCTCCTCTTATTTTAATGGTCCCCTAATCACTCATATGCCTAATCTTTTGGTGTAGTAAATATGGTGTAACTCTCATAGTTGAATCCACTATCTTCCTAGAATGGCGTTATAAGGAGACTCCAATTGAATCACGTTAAATTCAATTTCACAATCAACCGTGTTAACTTTGACTAGCAACTTGATATTACCTAATGGAGTCTCCATATCCCCATTGAAATGAATAAAAATACCTACATTGGTGTCTAAATCCTAGATATTATACCTGAGTTTCAGTAGTAAGTTGGCATATATGATCTCCAACTCCCTTGATCGATTAGAATTATATTCATATAGAGGTTAACCACCCAGAGGGTAGGGATCTAAGAATCTTTATGGGGTAAGTTAATGTCATTAGATATTCATCGGTGAAAATGGTTTACCTATTAAGATCAATGTCCTTACACTCACATTTGGTAAGGATGAGCTTTAAGACTTCGAATTGGTTAAATTCTCTTATGTATGTTATGATCTTCACCCTTTCCCTCAATTTTTTAGCTACGCACTGTGACGGGTTGGTGTATGTATGCAAGTCTATAATCATCCCTTATACACTATCTTCATTCTTCCTATGTATCACATTTACTCGTACTGAGGAATCATCTTAGTCGAGTCAAAGCTATCTTTAAGGTAACTGGATGTACAAGATCCTTTAGATGCAACTTTAACATCTTATAATTTAATATTAGGTAGCCATGGTCTTATTGACAGGTACACTTGGGATAGTCATCTTTATTATTTGGGTTGTTGTTAATCTTTGTAGTTTATTAAAGAATGACTTGTCCTTTATCTGAGGAATCAAATTGTATATTAGATCCTTGATGAAATTCTATATTTCTTGGTAGGTGCTTTCATTAATTTGTGAATTGGTACATCCTTTAGACGTATATATCTTTGCCTTTTTCTTAGCAGAAGTCAACTAATTTCCTCCCTTAGACCCCTTATTTGAATTCTTCTTCTTAGGATGGTTGGAAGGCTGCTCGAACATCAGTGTTAAGGAGATTGTCCTTAACTTTGGCATATTTCTCGATGCGGTCCATGAGATCATTCATGGATGATATTGGCTTCTTGGTGAGGGTATGATAGATATCGTTCGGCCTAGCAAGACTAAAATTGAATGCTCATTGAAATTATCAATTTCATTGAATAGATCCTAGTATCACTGTGCGTACATCCTGAAGAATGCCCCATCTTCTGTTTAAGGGTGATTAAGAAATTAATTTCCTTTACCTCCTTATTGTTAGTTATGAATCAAGTTGTGAATTGCTCGACCAATTCCATAATAGTTATAACTATAGTATGTCCAAGCCCTATAGCCTCAAAACACCATCAATGGAAATCACTAAACCATCCTACCAAATGTATATCCCCTTACCCATAGCTATATGAGAGAATCAAACCTTATTGTCCTAACTCGAGAGATGGGTGCCATATCATGTCCTGATGGACTCCCCCTTCTTCCATTTGAGGGAAATTAAGGAATTAATTTCCTTCACTGCCTTTTTGTTGGTGATGAAGTAAGTTATGAACTGCTCGAACAATTACCCAAAGGAATATATTTACCGAGGGGCTAGTTTCATAAACCATCTAATGACGATTTCTATCAAAGCCGAGGGGAAAATATGACACATGAGAGAATCGTGACGATTAATACACAAAGATATAGATTGCCTGTAGTGCTTGATATGATGAGCTGGATCTATATTTCCATAATAAGTAGTGATCTTTGGAATATAAAACTTCTTCGAAGGCTCTTATGTATCTATGTTAACAGTGAACGAAGATGTCTACCAGTGACCCAATGATATCCTAGCAAGATATCTTGGAGTGCAAGCTAAATTGGAATTTAATTTCCCCTTTAATTTCTTCTTAATGAAATCCCGAATATCGTAAATATTGACTTTCTTCGATGGAAGCCTAGTCTTGGATAACCTGTTGCTATGACTAGATTTTACTAGCTGAATGGGAGATGGACTGCGACTAACGGTATGATGGGCCAATGCGAAATCCATACAAGGATAATCAGATCGTGCCACGTGGGGGATCATTGATTTGGAATCCATTACATTATGATTATCTCTCCGACATCTAGTGGAACGAATTCCCCACTTTATATGACGTTCTAGGTTATGGTAACTAAACCCGTGCTCTTCATATTTCTCTATTAACCATGTCCTTAACCAATATATTTCTTTATCTTGTTCACTATGTTGTTCATCATAAAGGTTAAATAAACGTGATGTTAATTTCCTCACAGGGGGCTTCTATAGAAGGAGTGTAATGCCTACGATCGAGTCCATACCTTCGCGGTGTGCATATTTTAGAGTTTATTTCATTGAGTTTTGGAGAGAACCTTGAAGGAGTTTGTTCTCTCCTTACAACTCATATTTCAGACTCGTTGCAACTTCTGACATGATAACGATAAGACTTATGGGAACTAATATCGTATAAGGTATGAAATTCCTTAGAGGTGGGGATTCAAATATTTTCCTATAGATGATGCAAGATTGTATGGGATATCGACCCGATAATAGTTGCAATATTATGAAAAAAACACGCAGATTTACGCGATTCAGCAGTTCAAGTTATCTACATCGAAGGGGAAGGGAGGAGATAGATTTATTAATGGAGAAAATATAGAAGATGACTTGGAGTGTCAGGGTTTCGAGATGATATTCCATGTCATGGATAAAAGAATGCGTTAATTCGTCACAATTTTTAGATACAAGTGTCTTATAATTTTAGGTCTTTCTCATAGTGATCAATTGTCAGCTTTGTTTTTATCTTTGAAGTAGTAGAATAACAACGAGCTTGTATTTGGATAAATCCAATCATCTTATTCCTTTAAGTGTTCTACAATTATAGGGTTGCTAGCAGAGAGTCCAAACAGTGGATACATGAGTGCGTTAATTCGTTCCCCAAGTTATTTGGGTCATCACTATTTATAGATACAAGTGCCCTATAATTCTAGGTATTCCTAATAGTGATTTGTTGTCATCTTTGAACATATTTTTGAAATGGTATCATAATAGTAAGCTTGTATTCGACCAAATCCAATCATCATCTTTCATCATTCTCCCTTAGCGAGTCCATGATCTTTGGATGACTACATCGCCTTGATCCTTCAATGCCACGTGTCGTATCACATGGAATATTCGGCTAATAGTTCCTTCAGGTTTTACGCATGGTCTTAGACGATTAACTTAATTTAAGTTGTACCACCCATTCTTATATGAGTTTGTTCATGTTCTATACCGGTCAACCCAAGTTGGGTTTTACCACCATTTTTAAGTGGGTTTGATGCCAATCTTCGGTGAACAACCTATTTATAAGTTGCACCACCCAGTTTTAGGTGGGTTTATGCCTATTCTATGTCCACCAAATTAAGTTGAGTTATACCACCATTTTCAGGTGGGTATGATGCCAAATCTTACGCGACCAACTTATTTTTAAGTTATACCATCCATTTTGAGTTGGTTTTATGCATGTTCTTGGTTGACCAACCCAAGTTGGGTTGTACCTGTTGGGGTTTTATTCTTAAAACCATGTATGTCATTTACTTTTTAGTAAAGGTGTGGTAGTTCATTTTTAAACAATAATTATTTTTGTGAGAATACCTTATATTTATGGTTAAATATATTGTATACCATGTCGCTCAATTGCATTTAGTAGTAATTTTGATGAGTTGGGTTCGATTTGATCAACAGAGATCGAAATTGTGATTCTAGTACAATTAAAAAATTCACATCCTTGAACGAGAATTGACATCCTATCGACAAATCTATATGTGCAATCCTAGGGAACCTGTCTCATGGTGCGAGAACTTGTCCAATATTTCAATAAGGATTGTGACCGCTACATTCCGATATGTATTGAACATGACCAATAGTGAGATTAAATTCTAGGTAATGAATAAATTTGACTTGGT
This sequence comes from Sambucus nigra, assembly GCA_949130495.1. Lineage (NCBI taxonomy): Eukaryota > Viridiplantae > Streptophyta > Magnoliopsida > Dipsacales > Adoxaceae > Sambucus > Sambucus nigra. The sequence goes on from OX422218.1 coordinate 136,771,207, forward strand.
TAATATCATAACATTTGCAAATATTTAATGGGTTTTTAGTGTAATAAAGTGGTGCCATGGTTGATTTGATAGCTAGATATTTACATACCATATTGCCTGGGTGAGGGGAAGTAATGGCTAGTATGGCATGTGGTTTATGAAACGACACGTTAGGAGTTCAAACCCCATTGGCACTAGTTTGTGGATGTGATATGGAATAAAAGACCATAACTCTGTGAGCGGTAGTTAAATTGGGGATAATATGGAGGGTGGTAGAGTGGGGCATTACACTTAATCTCGAGGGTTAGTTGGATTAGGATGCTTTCACAATTGTTACTTTGATTTTTATGTGTGCAATTCAATTTTATATTGTCTCATATAATATGTGCAAGTTGGGCAATCGTTTGCAAGTGGGTCTAGGATCATAATTTGAAAGAATCGTGCCCAAGAATGATCCTGGATTGTGATACCCCTTTCATGGACTTACGAGCTTTAATTTTACAAGTAAATCGGATCAGGCCAGTGGATTATATAATCTAGTAAAGTATCAAATACATTAATTATTGGAATAAGAAATAAATAAGATGTTGGTTAAAATCAATCAACGGAGAATTGATTTAACCAAGTGAGTATTGTATACTTAACATAGGGAATCATATTATGTGCCATAATAACTTTGCAAATAAGTCTTCTTTATTTCGAGTGATTTTGAGATAATTATATTGGAATGCAGTCATAATTATTTAGTGTAATTAATTGCGATTAAATTGAGAAAGGAAATAAATTACGGGGATGTAATTTAGGATTTCTGAGTATTTATTTGGAAACCAATTGATATGCACAATACTGACACTATAGCGCGGAAGTATTAAGTATAAGGCCACTGCCTGGGGACAGATATGTCGCGACCTTATCCCCTTTAACCTCATATGAAACCGCTGCTTGACAGGCCGCGATCAACTATCAACATTAGCCGTTGCTTGGGTTCAAACAGGACGTGGCCACTACCTCCTACCCCAATGCATATCTTGCTACGGACACTGACACGGTAACACTCAGTTGACATCTGCCCCACTTCTATAAAAGATCCACTATCCTATCACTTATATGTACATCATGTGTTTAGTGTACGTGACACCATCTTTGTGACTTCTATAAATAAAAGTACTTACCTAACTACTAGGGGGACAAAAATCACTTGGTGAAGCCATTCCAAAATCTCTACCCTACCTCTTGCTAGAAGTCACCACACTTGGGGGATCTCCCCTTACCATAGCCATACAGGATTATCCTCTACAAGCCGCATCCTAGACTGCCCAACCTTGCCGTATTCATGTATTCTCCTCTCTTATTTCTCTTGTACGTCTTTAATGGCACCATAATCTAGTACTATATAGCATATATGATGAGAGTAGGGCAACAAAGTGGACATATACTCATTTTTATAGCCAAACCACTCTATGTCTTGTGTTTATCTCCTTTTACTTGATTTATTTCTATCTTATACTTGATATGATGATTGGGAAGGATATATGTCCAATTTCTCGCACCATCACCCATTTAATTATTTAGTCTTGGGTTCCTAGTATAGTTCATTTCCCAAGTAATAGGCTCAAACTCTTTGGAAATCTAACACAAGCCCTATCTTATATCTATACATATTGGTGTCAGATAGGTATATCCATAAAGGAGGCTTAAAGAGGGAGAGGAAAAATAATTTTCACATTTTTTGAAGGAAGGAAGAGAGAGAAAGATATTTCTCTTATATTTCACTATGTTTCATCTTCGAAAGTGACCACACACAATACTTTGGGTGAATCATATACTAAAAGATGCGAGACTTTCAATATATTATAAAAAGGTTATTGGAGACCCTAGGAGGGAATACAAGTCATCATCTTCATCAATATATTTCTCCTCATTTAGATTACCAACAAGATCCACAAAGTTATTGTGATTTGAAACCTTAGGTTTATGCTTTAATCCTAGTTCTTATTTTTACTTTCTAATGCATAATCAATCAAAATATTTGGGCATAAACGTTTTTCTACGTATGTCAATCCCCATCAGTACCACCATTTTCAAGTGGGTTTGATGCGAAATCTTGGTTGGACAACTTATTTTTAAGTTGCACCACCCATTCTTAGGTGAGTTTATGCCCATTTTAGGACGACCAACCCAATTTGGGTTGTACCACCATTTTCATGTGGTTTTGATGCCAAATTCTAGGCGACCAACTTATTTTTTAAGTTATACCACCCATTCTTAGGTGGGTTTATGCCTGTTATAGGCCGACTAAGCCAAGTTGGGTTGTATCACCATTTTCATGTGGGGCTGATGCCAAATCCTAAGTGACCATCTTATTTCTAAGTTGTACCGCCCGCTATTAGGTGGGTTGATGCATTTACTAGGATGATCAACCCAAGTTGGGTTGTACCATAGTTTTTAGGTTAGTTTGATGCCAAATCTTAGGCAACCAACTCATTTATAAGTTATACCACCCATAATCCTCACACGACTCACCAATAAATCAATAACATGTAGGGCACTCACACAACCCATCAATATATCAATAACACATCATATAGGTCATTCACATGACCCACCAATCACCAATTCTATACCCCTACACCTCCGGGGATCACATGTGCATTAACTAGACATGACTTCTAATGGATGTCTGATACATCATAAATATCTTTATTCTTATGCATTCTATTACTTTTATCTCCATTATATCCTACTTTTATTCTCATATATTTTTTAACCTTTATACTCGATATATATATGACGCGCAAGGTTTATCTGAGATTTTGTAGGTATTGGAATGCTAAATGGAGTAATTAGGTGCATTTTGATAAAGTTTCATCGTTTGATGCAACTTCGAGGGCAATTTTATAATTTCATACTTCTTCGTCGAGACAACAGAACTCCATGTAAGTTCCATCGTTTCATCATCTTCCTCATTAATATAAGTTATATTTCTTGTTTTCAAGCTTTGGTAATTAGTTTTACTTGCTTATTTATTGCTTTCCTCTAATTCCTTGTTATTTAGTATGCTTTCTATCTAATTTATTTTAGGTTGAGATTGATTGAATTTACCTTGGAGTTTTTGGTTGCTTTGATTTGGTGAAGTATTAGATTGGTTTAAATGGGTTAAGTTGTTCTATATTTTGCTCCCAAGAGATTTAACAGTGTATATCATGTATGCGTCGTATATATGACCTTGTGTGCATAATGTTCGAGATATTTGTTGATGTAAAAATCATAATAGTATTTTATGAGAATTTAATGTGTGACAACTCTAGATTTGATTAATTGATGAAACGAGATTTAATATTGATAAACTTATCTTCCCATGTAACCATTTATACTAATTAACCTGAGGTGAGGGATATTATTCTCAATCTATAGTTTTTACTCAATTTTTATTAATCCTGGTTTAACTCTATGCCTAGATTAATCTTTTGTTAAAACTATTATCTTTTACACCTTTATTCAGAAGTAATAAGTTAATTAACGTCTAGAAACATTCCGTGTGATATCTGGACTAGCTGTTATACTCCCGTAAAGAGTGTAGTCATAGTTTAGGTTTTTGCATACCCATGGGATACAAAAACAATGACTATGTAAGTAACACGAATGCTCAATTTTCCACCGTTTATCAAATGCCATCATTGCTGATGAGTTTTTTTAATTTTAGAATTTAATTGATTTAGTATTTCATAATATTTCTCTTTTTATTTGTATTATCTGTTTTAATTTATTTTGTAGGACTTCTACACATTAGCACCAATAAATACTTGAATTCATAGCTCCACACCTCTTTACATGGAATTTTCATCTATGAACTTTTCGGTAGTAATGTTTTATTATAGTATTCTGGTTAATTGTAATGTTTCACAATTTTGTAGTAAGAATAATTTTCAAAATCCCTCCAAGACTATAACTTTTGGTGAATATTTACATGTTAAGAAAAATAAAAATTGTAAGATTACTTTTGGCAAGTATTTACATAATCAAGAAAATGATATGGGGACTTCTGAGACTTATTCTAATGAAAAAATACCACAAAATTCTTATAATAACAATATTAAAGACTATTATGCTATCGTAGTTCAAAGAACTATTATGACAAAAGCCCTCAAACTTGTTATACAAATAATTTTGATAGTAGTTACGATAATAGTTCTCAAAATGTTCTTTTCGATGAAGTTGCCCTATGACCAAATTCGTTTGGTGAAGTTACGATAAGGTGCAGCCTATATGAAGAAGAAGGTGATTACCGTAAAAAAAGGAAACTGTCGAAATATAATAACAAAGGGAGGGGAGGGAATGATGAATTGGCCAAGAAAAGAAATATGGATAAGTCTGCTTCCAACAACCTTACTCCACCTCCACCGATGAATGCTAATTGACTAGTGGATATCTATTCACAACAATAAAGTCGCTAAAGGACACTACTTTTGACCACATATAGGGCGCATCCCAGGACGATTCTTTCATGAAGGGAAAATAGCCCCTGACGAACACTTACATTTCCTATTACAATTTGTCCGTTGGGTATTCGGTCATTCAAGTTTCCATGTTACCATTTGATATAAATTCTTTGAAACTTATTCACTAGAGAGCCTTCACAAGGAAGGGATCCATCATAATATTCTGGTAAGTCTTATCTCCCTTTATACTTCATAACTTTTTAAACAATTTTTCATTTTATTAAATTCTATTTGTTCGTTGTTGTCTTCCACAGGCCATGCAGGAAGTCACCAATAGGATCGACCACCTATATAGATAAAATGATGTTTTTCTTGGTAGTAACAATGTCTTATAGAACGTCATGAATGGAAAGAAGAAGGAGGTAACCCACCTCCATGCCAAGTTGGAATAAGAGACATCCTTAATGGACAAGGTTGATCGAATGCACCTAGAGATCAAAAAATTGATAGTGAGTTGTGCGATCTCAAGCAAGCCTTTGCCCGAAATTTTTTTTATAGATGATTTTTCAAAGTAAAAAATGGTAACTAAAAGAAAGGAGAGAGGTTTAATTGGATAAGGCCTCTGATGACGACTTAGGCAGTTGTGCAAAAGTTTGTCTCATAATTGGACTTTCATGCCAACTTGGCTCCCTCTCTCGAGGATGACCAGGAAATTGTTAATCTTCCTACTCCAACTGATGGAACTATTTTTGATTCCTTGTAAAATAATCTTTTGTCATGTTAAAGGGAGGTGATGCAACTCGATAAGTGTCTCTAGTTCTTGATGATATCGGCTTAAGTGTAAGACGGTTGCGTAAGTAATAATCCTAGGAAGTCGAGTATCAAACTTAAGGAATAGGACAAGTAACATGATGATGAGTTGGAAAGACGAATATCCGTACGTTTGACTCAGAGAAAGAAAGAAAAAGATGACCGTTTTTGGACAATTCTTATCAACTAAAGAAAATTAATTAATATTGTGAACTAACTAAGCATGCAATAATAACTATTTGATTTTAAACCTGTGTGAGAAAAGTAGAGTTGGAGTACACTCCTCCAAACCGTTGGTAGTTACTCAGGACATAAAACCTTCAGGAACCTAATTCACAATTCAAAGAAACATTAAACACTTTCTAAGCATTAGACATATACGTATTTTACTCCTAACATTATCAAATAAAAAAACGTACTTAATGGGAATGATAAATTATCGAAACTTGTATTATATTCTCAAACATTTCACCTACCTAGGGCAAACGAAATTAAAAGTCCTACAATATTTTTTTCAATAAGATTTCAAACCTTTGTATTATTAATTAGATTTTACCCACTTTTTAATCCATCTGTAATACCTAGGTTGGGTTTGTGTACCCCAACCCTCTAAGAACTTAGTCAGATATGATGTAGTTACAATTTAGCATGGGTTCCGCGTTGCATGAATTCATTGTTATGTAAATATTGCAACAAAACATACACAAATGAGTTCCAATATGAAAATAAAGAATAGTGATGTAAAATTAAGGCAAATCTTGAAATCAATGGAAGAAAATACTTATATTGAAGAACAACACATGAAATAATGAAAAAATTGATGATACTCTTGATAAATCTTGCTCTAAGGTTTCTCTCCTCCTTATTGGTTTCAAAATTAGGTTAAAACTTTTCTAACTCACTCCTAGAAGAATGAATTATTAAATCTCCACATTTTTTTCTAGTGTTTCAACTAAAACAAACTCTCAAAATAAGCTAGATAATCTTGTAATATTTATGCATCAGATAATCGAACCGGTTCTACTTCAGAACCAAATCGCTTCTACTTTACACCATGGCCAAAGTTTTATGCAAATTGAACCGGTTCTACTCTGAAACGATCCAGTTCTGCTCTCATAATTGCTTTTCTTTTCCTCTTTGATTCTTCCAATCTTCTCATACTCACATATTTTCAATCGTGGCTTGGATTTGGTTGTCGTTTCTTCTTATGTACTCATGTACTCGATGTCTTTGAATTCTCTTTAGGTTCCTCATTCGGATCTCCTCGGTACATTTACGTTCTACCCTTGACTTTCCTTCTTTGCTGTTTGGTTCTGATTCTGGTTTCTCTCTTGATTTCACGTGCATGAAATACCTGTAAAATATAATAGAAATACACGAAACACAATGTACTTGTAAGAAGAGGTCAGCAACAATAATATGAGATAAAATCATCGAATTAACATCACACTGGATAACAAAAGTAACTAAGTTGCAGGGATGAATACGAAGAATTTATGCCAAATTAAACCCCCTAACTTTGAACGTTGATCGTCCCGAGCAAGGTAAAAGAATCATATCACGGTCCAAACGAAAAATAGTTTATTGGGATATAATGTCTTTTTTATGGACAAGTTATTGCATTTAGCGTATGCAACATGCCATTATACCCCTAGGTTACCCTAGTAGGATGAGTGGTGTCTAATGAGGGCTTGCAGTGACTATACCCACCAAATTCGGTTTACGACTCAAAGAAAGATCAAAATACTAAAAAAATGTATAATTTAAACTCCCCAAAAATAGTCACCATAAATTCATAGTCAATAGTATTGTGTGGTGTGTGTGCGAGACGATAATTTCATCGTTAACTTTCACCAATTGATCATTATGTTACTTTACATAAATTCATTTTGATTCAATCCCCACGGGATATTTTCACAAACGAGTGACTTGGAATGTGTCTAGTTCTCTTGGTATGTGTTATTTAAAGAGTAAATGTAATGGAATACGAATTCATGCATACCAAATAGAAAGATGGAATGTTTTATTTGAATAGATCTCATCATCGGATTATGGTAATTGGAAAACGGTAAACATCACCTCTTATTCAGACAAATTAATCTCTCTTGCTATATTTTTCGTGTCTTAAGCTCTCCACGTGGTAATTAATGTCATTATTCGGGCTCAGTTAGGACTTTCTCTGGTTGTAAGGTGCATTGGGTAAAATGAGAATGGTTGGGAAATTCGGAGTTGAATTTTTTTGCTTACGATGTCCCTTGGCCTTTTTTTGGGCATTTGATCCGTTTCTTTTCGTTTTCTACATTTTTTCCCATGATTTTCTCATTTTCTTTTTTTTCTTTCTATTTTTGGTTGAGCATTTTTCTATTTTTTCTTGCCCCTTTTTATTGCACCATTTGGACTTGCTTGCTGAATTTTATATTTTCATAACTCCGAGATAAATGGGTTATTCGGGTTAACAAATGAAACGGGTATAAATCATTAGGCTCAAAGTGGCTTGCAAAAGGATAGTTTTTTCATAACTTTTTATGGCTAATATTTTTGGGTGACAAATGACGGCATAAAATCATTTATCCGAATTAATCATTGTTTTACCATATGCGTCTCGAGTTGAATTTTAATTTAGAGATATTTTTAGAGGATGTTTCATGTCAACATCTCACTTGTTTCTCTTAACCGATCAAAATAAAGAAATTGATATTTTCAATAACTTATTTAAAGCTAAATTGAACTTTGAGTTAATTTTAACTCGGCTTGATTTAATTACTCACAAAAATGATAGGCCCAAAATCTCACCGGGTTAATAAATCTTCACATTTATTCGTTAAGTCATCAATTTTCGCTCAATTTCCATTTTGATCAATTTCGGCTTTGTGGATTTGATTTTTAAAATTTGAGACTTCAAACAAATTTTTAGTGATATTTTTGAGGCTTTTAAATTCCAATTTTTATTTATTTTGAAGTAAAATATTTTTGGCCTTTTTTGAAAATTTTCATTTTTATTGGAAATTTTGAAAATTTTTAAAACTTTTTTCTTTCATTTTGCAATTAGTGAAACTTTACAAATGCACATATACCCCATAACTTAGACTTTGCAATGTTCTCATGCAAGAAGGACTAAAATATAAAAAAAAGAGTGTGTAAAAAGAGCGCAAATAAACAAAATGCAAAATTTTTGTATTACAACTAAACGACACAACTACAATGGGAAATAAAAAGGATAGAAATACATAGTTCTTAAAAAGATAGAAAATAAATCATGATAAGAACCAAATAAAAGATGGAAAAACCAATCAACAACCTCGTCGGAGCTACTGGGGTGGTGCATCGGCAGTGCCTGACGCATTTGGATCATGTGCGTACGGGTCATAGAAGTTGCTCGAAAGGGGAATGTCTGCCCCCACTTGTAAACGATACATGTCCTGTTGGAGTCGAAGCATCATACTCATGTCGAGTCTATAATCATGGGTGGAAATGTGCTGATTCTCTCGATACTCCGTAATGTAATCGCCGACTCGAGCCTCGAGTGCATCAATGCGGCGAAAAAGATCCTTCGATTACGGCTCATAGTCGGGATCGTCCTCCTTGTCATACTCCTCTTTCTCCCCCTCGCCCATTAAAATGTCTTCTTCAACTTGAGCCACAAGTGTGTGAGGATGTGCAACCCCCATTTGGCGAATGCTCCTTGTGAGGGAGGTACCCCCAATAGGCTTTGGTAAGCGGGTCTGCGTCGGTGGTGCCCCAATGACGACATCCTTGAGGATGGAAATGGGCATAGGGAAGGGAAGTTTTGCCCGTCCAATCATATGTGGCATGCACGATTTCTCTGTAGAATGTACGGGTGAGGTGGATAGTGGTGCCCTCATCAAGTAAATGGAAAAGAAAGTTGGCTTGGTGAATGTGGAAGGAGTAGTTGTTGGAAGTTTGAAAAATTGACCCACAAATGATAAGAAATGCCAAGTGGGACCGCTAGTATAGGTTGCCCACGGGAAATGAATCGCGTAGCCAATTATGATTTGGGGCAATCCTTGAAATGCATTGGTCCTTGCGTAATGGTTGAACCGTTGTGGATTAGGCGTATTGTTGCGGGTCGGGCAACAACTTGACACACATTTTTTGGATGACGAGGTCGAGAGATAAGTGGATGACGATCTCAACAACATATGCCTCAGAATTTGTGCTTGTTCATTTTAGGAGAGTTCCATTGAAAGTATGAACCTCGTCGGGAAAAATATCCTTGTCGGGTTCCTTAAAGAAAGTACACCACCCCCAGTGGCGGAAAAGGACAGTGACCACTGGGGTAGCTCCCCCCAAACTATTTACCACTCAACATGTAGGGTGCGGTGCACGGAGAATAAAGCCGCGCACCGATTGCGTTCTTGATCGGAGTGGTAATTGTGGACATCCTTGTTGAGGAATTCTGTGTCATTCTATTTATTGATTACATTTTCATCTTGGGCCATATCAAAAGAGAGGTTTGAGTTGTTGGGAGAGAGAGAATTTTAGGAAGTATTGAAGTGGTGAATGGAGAGTTAGAGGTAGAGTGATATTTATAGTGGTGGAGGGGGGTGGTTTTGGTGGGAAAAGGGAATATATATGGTGGGAAAAGTTAGAGGGAGATGAAAAGGGGAAAGGTTTGGGTGGAGGGATGTTTTTGGAGGGTGAATTTCAGATTGAAATGGGGAATAATGTGGGGAATTGAAAAGGAGGGAAGAAATAGAGGGTTTGAATGTGGAATGCCATAAAATCGAACCAGTTCTACTCTCAGGGCGAACTAGTTTGGGTCTTTTTTTTACTCGCCCAAAAAATCGAAGCGGTTCGGCCCTGTAAACATAAAAAGGGCGAACTGGTTAAGATATCATCGAGCCCACTCTAGAAAAGTGAAAAGGTTCTACCCTGGAGGGTACCCAGGGCGAACCAATTCGAATCTCTTGTACTTGCCCTCTATGTTTCATCTTTCTTAACTTCGATGCGTAGGAAAATTATCCAACTCAATTCTTAGCATTTTTGAAACTCTCTTACCAATATGGCTACCTAGGGGTCCTCAAAATCTCACTGTGATTCAACGTAAACTCTCTCGTGTTGTGCATAGGTGTGCCGAATTTTTTAGATCACAACTCACGGACCTTTGCTAATCTAACTTAACATGACTTAATATGTTACAACAAGACTCACCCCATACGCATCGAGGGTATGATGACCTTTTAACCTATTCACTAAACCCCGTAAATGGGGTTTGACAACCAAATTGTGTCAGCTTCCTCAACGAACGCTTCGAGATACAACTTTAAGCGTTGTTCGTCGACCTTAAATGTGTCTCCCCCATTCGGGTTTTCTAATTCAATGGCTACGTGGGGAGGCACCTCTCTCATGACAAATGGGTTGGTCCACCGCGAACAAACTTGCTGGGAAATAAGTGTAATCGAGAGTTGTATAGGAGCACTTTTTGACCCGAATGAAACTGCTTTCGACGGATATTTTGCTCATGTGCCAGTTTTATCATTTCTTTGGATATTTTGGCTCTCTCATACGCATCTTTGCATATTTCTTCCAACTCATTCAATTGAAGATTTCATGCTTCACTGACTTGATCCAAGTTATAGTTCAACCTCTTGATGGCCCAATATACCTTATGCTCTAGCTCCACGGGAGATGTTAAGGCTTGTCACAGACAGCCAAATGGGGACATCCCGAGGGGATTCTTTTAAGCAGTCCGATAAGCCCATGGCGCATCATTTAACCGGATAGACCAATCCTTTTGATTAGGATCGACGGTCTTCTTTAGAATTTTCTTAATATCATGATTTTCTAGCTCAGCTTGCCCATTTTTTTGGGGGTGATAAGTCATCCACATCTTGTGGATAACCCCATACTTTCTCATGAGTTTTTGAAATGGCGTATTGAAAAACTGCATTCGGTTATCGCTAATGATTGCCTTCGACGCTCTAAAAAGAGAAAGTATATGTTCTTGTAAGAACTTAATCACCGCATTATTATCATTTGTCCGAGAAGCTATGGCCTCGACCCATTTGGATACATAATCTACTGTGACGAGGATGCATAAGAAACGAAATGAGGGAGGAGAGGGACCCAAAAAGTCAATTCCCCAACAGTCGAATATCTCAATGACGAGAATAGGGGTCAATAGCATCATATCTCGTCAAGTGATGTCTCTCATCATTTGGAATCTATTGCAAGATATGCAATAAACACTTACATTCCAAAAAATTGTGGCCTAATAGAGACCACTTTGAAGAATCTTAGCGGCTATATTATTTGTATAAAAATGGCCTCCACAAGCTTCCTTATTTAAAAAATGGATGACTCTAGGTATCTCATCATCTAATAAACATCTTCGGATGATTTGGTATGCGCAATAATTGAACAAATATGGATCATCATAGAAGAACATGCGTGACCAAGTGAGGAACTTCTTTTTCTTCTGCGGTGTCCAATTAGGGGGAACGATTTCGTGGCAAGGTAATTCATTATATTCGTAAACCAGGGGAGAGAAGAAGTGGCAAATACTTGCTCATTCGGTAAGTATTCATCTATGGGTATGGGATCACTTGGTATGTGGGACGAAAGACTCAACAAATGGTTGGCTATGATATTTTCCACTCATTTTTTATCTTTTATAGAGAGATTGAACTCTTGTAGGAGTAGGATCCACCTTATGAGGCGCGGTTTAGCATCCTTTTTGGAAATGAGATATTTAAGAGTTGCGTGGTCGGTGAAGCATATAATCGGTGAACCTATGAGGTAAGAGAAAAATTTATCTAGGGTGAAGACTACGACTAACAATTCTTTCACTGTGGTGGAGTAATTAAGTTGAGGTCTGGTTAAGGTCCGACTAGCATAGTAGATGACGTGAGCCTTCTTATCTTTTTTTTGCCCCAAAGAAACCCCTATTGCATAATCACTCTCATCACACATAAGCTCAAATGGAAGGGACCAATACGGAGGTTGCATAATGGGAGCAAAAATAAGCAAGCTCTTCAATTTTTCAAAAGCACTTTGGCAAGCTTCATTCCACTAAAAGGTGGCGCCTTTCAAAAGTAAGTTGCTTAAGGGCCTAGCGATGGCATTATGTCCTTAATAAAACTACGATAGAAACCCACATGGCCCAAGAAAGAGCGCACATCCTTTAGTGACTTAGGTGGGGGAGTTCGACAATGACATCAATTTTTTCCCTATCTACCTCAATACCTTTGGATGAAACAATGTGGCCAAGAACTATGCCTTCGGTAACCATAAAATGGAACTTCTCCCAATTTAGTACCAAGTTCTTTTCCACACAACGGTCTAATACTATTTCAAGATTAGTGAGGCAAAGGTCAAAAGAGGGGCCAAAGACACTAAAGTCATCCATAAAAACCTCAAGGACACTTTCGACCATATCACTAAAGAGACTATGCATGCACCTTTGAAAGGTCGCGAGTGCATTACATAATCCAAAATCCATACGTTTGTAGGAAAACATTCCAAAGGGACATGTGAACATTATTGATAATACGCAAATATTGCGTATTTCATTCATTAACATATGCGTTATTAGCCCCCTCGGGTATCTTATTCCCTATATTTATGCTCATTAACCAGACAACCTCAGATTTCTATGTTAACATGCCTTGTAGGGGTTAATTGAGCTTTTATAGGTATTTGGATGCTAAGTGTGAAGTTTGGACGCATTCCGATAAATTTTCGTACGCAATTGCACGCTCAAGGGAAATTTGTCTTCTCACATTTTGGGCACCAGGTCCAACATCTTCATAAAAGTTGTATCCCTCCTCTCAAGCTTCGTGTGACCATGAACGGTGCATGATTCTGAGTCCGAAACAAAGAAGTTATGGGATTTTTAGCTGAAGTGAACTATAATGAAACCAAAATAAGGGATTCTCATTTCAGACTTGCTTGATCGATCGATCGACCAAAAGGGTCGATCGATCAAACCCACTTTGTTACTAAAATCATGGGAGACAGTGTGCATATTTTCCAACCATCGATCGATCGACCCTAGGGTTCGATCGATCGATCCCCTACTTTCGGAGATATTTTCCCTTCTCTTTTCTTTCTTCTTTTCAATTTCACCCAACTTACTATATAAGGGATTTTTTTTTGTAATAAGAAATACTTCATTTTTAATTCATTTTAGGTTTAGAAAAGCTTAGGGTTAGGGTTTGGAGAGCTTTTCTTCATTTCTCTTTGGGTTGATAACCATTTGGGGTTTGTAAGTTGAACTTTTCATTTCCTTTACCATTAATATAGTTGTTCTTGTTTATTTTTTGCTTTGTAGATTAATTTCATGCTTTGTTAATTAGTTGTGGTTGTTTATTTACGGCTTAATTAGTTTAATTATTTTAAATTAGTTTAGTTCATGATTTACCCTTAGATAAATAGGGTCAGGATTTCATTTCGTCATTTACGGGCCCGAGCTCCGAAAATTAGGTTTTGTATAGAATTGAGTTTAATTGAACCCGCGTGTATTAAAGTTGGATTGTTATGCGTTTAACTTTATTTGTCATGCAACTTTAGTGTTTATAGCGACAATACGAATTTAATCCGCGTGCGACCATTTTTTGATTAAATGTTTATTCACGCAACTTTGGCTTAAATTCCTTATTCCGTGAAGTTTATGATTAATTGATAATGATCGATTAAATTGATCTCGATCCGAAATTCTGATATATAGTCATTTCGATCCGTATGATTGGATGCTATCCCGAGCCTCGCTTTACTTTTGTGTAGACTTAACTTATTCTTTTCTTTTATTTATTACCAACCCATCACCTTTTACACTTTTATTCCTGAATTAATAAATCGATTAAAATATGTCAAACACTCCCTATGGATTCGATACCCGACTTACCACTATACTGGTCTCGTAAGTGCAGTCGTAATTTAGGTTTTTGTATTAATGCGGTGAACAGAATACAATGATTAGCATTTTGACGCGACGCTACTTTTCTCCCTTGATTAATCGTCTTTTCTTGATCTAGCACATTTACCTAAATTTGATTATATCCTGAATAACCATCAAGAAAGCAATAGAATGGGTGTCTCGCTACTTGCTCTAATATTTGGTCGATAAATGGTAAGGGGAAATGATCTTTCCTAGTACTGGCATTGAGCTTCCGGTAGTCAATGAAAACGCGTCACCTGATGGTGGTACGTTGCGGAATAAGCTCCCCTTTGCATTTTTTACTATAGTCATTCCCGACTTCTTCGGGACGACTTGAATAGGACCCACCCATTTGCTATCCGAAATAGGGTAAAATATGACCGCATCGATTAACTTAATAATCTCCTCCCTCACGACATCTTTTATCGTGGGATTCAAATGCCTCTGCATATCCCTTGAAGGCTTCACGTCCTCCTCGAGGTGGATTTTGTGGGTACAAATTAGGGGACTTATACCTTTCAAATCCGCGATGCTCCAACCAAAAGTACTACGGTGCTTCCTCAAAATAATAAGTAGTTTACCCTCTTGCTCTTTACTAAGGCTCAAGGAGACAACAATTGGAAATGTTTCACCCTCTCCTAAATAAGCATATTTAACGTTTGAGGGTAGCTTCTTCAATTCGAGGGGGGAAAATTTCTCATTAGAGGGAACCGTGCATGATTCCCTTGATGGTAATTCCTCGAATCTAAAAACCCAAATAATTTCCCTTAAATTCTGATCAATTGCACTCTTATCTAAGATTTCTCTCAACTCACTGCACGTCGATCTCACTCGTCAAAATAAGGCACGCTCCTAATGAATCCCGATTATAACTTCCCTCGATGTTCTCATCTACTACCTACTCTATAAGATCCACCTCGTGAAACTCGTCCTCATCATCTACTTCTTTGGAGATGTTGAAAATATTTGTTTGAAGAGTCATATTCCCAAATGTGAGTTTCATTTGCCCATTTCGAGTATTAATCATTGCGTTAGCCATAGCGAATAATGGGCGACCAAGAATAATGAGAACATGATTACTCAAGAGAGCGGAGGGCTCCATGTCCCAAATGATAAAAGCCACCGAGAAATAGAAAGTGTCCACTTGGACTATCACGTCCTCAATGATCTTTCGAGGTATCTTCACGGTACGGTTCATGAGTTGGAGAGTATTCTTAGTGGGCTTAATATCCTCTAAATCTAATTTCCTATAAATGGAATATGGGAGAATGTTAACACTCGCCCCTAAATCTAGTAAGTCTCTCTCGATGTGATTCTCTCTAATGGTGCATGAAATGGTTGGCGCACCCAGATCTTTAAACTTCGGTGGGAGGTTACTCAAAACAATTGAGCTCAGGTTTTGTGCTAGTAAAACACTCTTTTTCACCTTTAATTTACGTTTCACCATCAACAAGTCTTTAAGGAAATTTGCATTGGAGGGAATTTGCTTGATTGCCTAAAAAAGGTAAATTAAGCTTTACATGCTTTAGCACATCTAGCACATCTACATGGGAGGCTCCTTTAGGAGGAGGAACCAATTTTGAGGAAAAGGAGAAGAAGTGTGCGGTTTCACTACGATCTCGGGTCTAATAGTGTCATCGTTGTCACTCTCATTTAAGGGGGCATCTTCTCCCTCTTTTGTGCCGAGCTAAACCTCCTTGTCTTTAAGCTCGTCATGTGGGGGAAGTGATAAATCACCAACTCCCCCTATATAGAGTGGTAATGGTTGCTCTTTATTATCGTCAGAAGTAGAGCTAACACTAATTTGACCTTGGGCTGAAAACTTGCCCTTCTCTTTGACACTTAAGGATGATTGCAACTTCGATAATGACGCTTTTAATTTGGCAAAACTTTGGGCATTTTGAGCGTTTATCGTCGTCTGAGTTTGCATAAATTGGTTTAACGCATGCTTGATATTTCTACACGGTGGTCTAATATAAGGCATATGAGGTGGTGCTTGCATAGGTGGAGCTTGTTAGAAATGCGGGGGTGGTGGCGGAGGTGGGGCAACATGTGTATTAGGATTCATCTCTCCATGTGGTTGCCCATAATTGAAACCGGGATAGTTTCGTCATGAAGGGTTATAGGAATTCCCGTGAGGGGCATTAAAATGACCCTTAAAAGCTCCTACCGCTTCCACCTTCTCTTGAAGCATCACTTTGTAGGTGGGTAGTGTTGGGCATTCCTTCGTTGGATGTCCCGCCTCACAAATCGCACACATCCTCTCTCAATGCTCGAGGGGAGCCGAATGTTTCTCTTCCTCTCAATTCGACTACATCTTCCAACCTCTTAGAAAGTTGGTTGATTTGAAGATTTAACTCGTCTTTTTTGTCCAAATGATAAAGTACAAACGTAGAAGGAGTTATGGATGTTTGTCAAGCCCAGGATTGGGTGTTTGGATTGAATGTGTCCCACACTTGAGTAGTCTCGGGGACATACTTAAGGTGAGCTTATGCATCATTCGTGTCTAACCCTAGAAACTCCCCAGGGCACATGGTTTCAACGAGTTATTTGGAACTTAAGTTTAGGCCATGATGGAAAAAGGAGATGAGTCTCCACTTCTCAAAATCGTGGTGCAGGCACATATTAAGCAACTCTTTATAACGCTCCCAATGTCTCTCAAAAGGCTCATTTTCGAGTTGTTTAAATATTTAAATTTGAGCTTTAATGGAATTGGTTCGATGTGGGGGAAATAATTTTTGGAGAAACTTGATTTCATGTTCCTCCATGTTCCCATCGAGTATGGTGGTAAATACCATAACCAAGTCTTGGCCTTATCCTTCAAGGAGAAAGGAAAAAGTTTGAGGCGAATAACATCTGGAGTGCACGTTTGATCGTTAAATATTTTGCACGCCTCTTCCAACTTGCAGATGTGGAGGTATGTTTTTTTTAACTCCATACTGTAAAAGGTGGGAAGAATCTGAATAATCTCATTACAAAAATCAGATTGCCCCACATTATATGGGAATATAATGCATCCCTAAGTGACGGTGGTCTCTTATAGGGCGATACGTCATCTCACCCTCACCCATACCAAAACTACCTTGATTCATCATCACACTCACATTAATAGTATCACTACCCTCTCTGGACTCTCTGGACTCTCTAGACGTGTGACTCATGATGGAGTTAATTGGTGTAAGAGGTGGTACCCAAAACTATTGAACGTATGAAGTGTGTGGGCTATTGTGATTGTAATAAACAATGGGATTTTTGTGGATTATAGTAGGAGTAAAATGAGGAGTTGGCTGAGTGTTTTGAATGTAAGAATTTGAGAGATTATATTTTTTTCCAATTTTTTTTTAGATTTTTGGATTTTCCGAATTTTTTTAGCTTTTTTAAGAATTAGAGTTAAATTTTAGATTAATTTGACCTAACCTAAATGTCTACCTAGTCCCCGGTAACGGTGCCAAAAACTTGAAGCGACTCAAAAAGTGTCTCTAGTATGTGCCGATATCAGCTTAAGTGTAAGCTGACCGCATAAGAAATAATCCGAGCAAGCCGGGTGTCAAACTCAAGGAATCAGACGAAGAATGTGACGAAGAGTAGGAAATAAGAATATCCTTACGTTTCATTCAGAGAAATAAAGAAAAAGATAATTGTTTTTGGGCAATTCTCATCAACTAAAGAATGTTAATTAAGATTGTAAATTAACTAAGCATGTAAGAATAACTATTTGATTTTAAATCTGTGTGATAAAATTAGAGTTGGAGTACACTCCCCCGGACCGTTGGTAGTTACTTAGGACATAAAACCTTCAAGAAGCTAATTCACAATTTAAAGAAACATTAAACACTTTCTAAGCATTCTACATATGCGGATTTTACTCCTAACATTATCAAATAAAAAATCGTACTTAATGGGAATGATAAATTATCGAAACTCGCATTATTTTCTCAAACATTTCGGCTACCTAGGGCAAACGGAATTAAAAGACCTGCAATATTTTTTTCAATACAATTTCAAACCTTTGAATTATTAATTAGATTTTACCCACTTTTAAATCCATCCGTAATACCTAGGTTGGGTTCGTGTACCCCAACCCTCTAAGAACATAGCCAGATATGATATAGTTACAATTTAGAAAGGGTTCTACGTTACATGAATTCATTGTTATGTAAATATTGCAACTTAACATACATAAATGAGTTCCAGCATGAAAATAAGGAAGAATGATGTAAAATTAAGGCAAATCTTGAAATCAATGAAAGAAAATACTTATGTTGAAGAACCCTACAAGAAATAATGAAGAAATTGATGATACTCTTGATAAATCTTTCTCTAAGGTTTATTTCCCCCTTCTTGCTCTCAAAATTAGGTTAAAACTTATGTAACTCACTCCTAGAATAATGAATGAATAAGGCTCCATGTTTTTCAAGTGTTTCAACTAAATCAAACTCTCAAAATAAGCTGGATAAACTTGTAATTTTTGTGAACCAGATAATAGAACCGGTTCTACTTCATAAGCGAACCAGTTCTACTTTCCAGTGAGGCCAAGGTTTTGTGCAAATCGAACTGGTTCTACTTTGTAACCAAACCGGTTCTTTTATGAGAATTGCTTAACTTTTCCTCTTTGATTCTTCCAATCTTCTCATACTCATATCTTTTTAACCGTGGCTCAAATTTGGTTGTCGTTTCTTCCTATGTACTCATGAACTTGATATCTTCAAATTCTCTTTAGGTTATGCATCTGGATCCCGGCTGGACAATTACGTTACTACCTTTGACTTTCTTTCTTTGTTCTTTGATTATAATTCCGGTATCCCTCTTGCTTTCACATGCATGAAATACTTGTAAAATATAAGAGAAATACACAAAACATAATGTACTTGCAGGAAGAGGTCAATTGCAATAATATTAGATAAAATTATCAAATTAAC
This sequence comes from Sambucus nigra, assembly GCA_949130495.1. NCBI lineage: Eukaryota > Viridiplantae > Streptophyta > Magnoliopsida > Dipsacales > Adoxaceae > Sambucus > Sambucus nigra. The sequence goes on from OX422218.1 coordinate 136,790,253, forward strand.
ATCGCACGTGATAACAAAAGTAGCAAATTACGGGGATAAATATGAAGAATTTATGCCTAATCAGGAGGTCACCGTTAACATATGTTTTATTTTTGCTATCTTTTGTAGGTTGTTTGATCGATTTTGTAGTCCTTGAGCCATTTTATTTTCTATGGGATGAAAGTATTTCCCAAGATTATTATTTTGAATTTTAGTTTTACTTCTGACATAATAAATATTGGTTGATTTAATTATGTCTTGTGTGATGAAGTCTTGCAAAAGTGACTATATGATTCAACTTAGGCCTATAAGTCAAGAATTCTTTACTTAACTTACTACGAACTATACTTTAATTATATGTATGTTAACCTTCAACTTAGATTATATTTGATAACAATGAGTTCTATTGATCGATCTAAAAAACTTTTTAACCTATAAATATTTTATTAAATAGTATTTTCCCAACTTTTAAGTGGGATTTTGTCTATTCTGGACAGACCATCCCCACTTGGGGTTATATTACCATTTTAGGTGGATTTTATGCCAGACGTAGGGGACCAACTTATTTTTAAGTTGTACCACTTAATTCTTAACTAGGTTTATGCCTATTATAGATCGACCAACCCAACTTGGGATGTACCACCGTTTTCAGGTGGATTTTATAGCTAACGTAGGTGGCCAACTTATTTCTAAGTTATACCACTCAATTCAACCTATTCTAGTCCGACCATCCTAACTTCAGTTGTACCACTATTTTAAAGATGGTTTTATGCCAAACACAGACAGCCAAATTATTTTTAAATTGCACCATTCGATTTTTAAGTGGATTTATGCCTATTCTAGACCTACCAACCCAACTTGTACTGTACCACCATTTTCAGTTGTGTTTTACAGAAGAATATTACAACCACAGTAGTAAAAAAATACTTTTACATGAATCACTTTATTGAAACCTTTAAAAAATAAAACTTCCTAACTAAAGATAAAATTTTCTACCTTTCATGGCATTCCATGACCTTGGTACTACTGCACCATTTAATTCCTCTAAGTGATATGATCCGCCTCCTCCTTTTAAAGCTCTTATGAATGGACCTTGATAGTTTAGTGCTAATTTTCCATCTAAAGGTTTTTTTGTCGCTAACAACAGTTTCTTAAGAATTAGGTCATCAACTTGGAATTATTTAACCATGACTTTCCTATCATGCTGCTTGGATATCTCTTGCTAGCAGATTATGGGGTGTGTGAGAGCCTCGTGGTAAGCTAATATTCTAGGGTCTCTGGACTCGTATTCACTGTTTAGTTGATTTGTGATCAAACGAGAGTCGTATTATACTACCATATCATTGTCTCCTATAATGATCACCCATTGTGGACCATGAATTATATCCTCATACTCTACCTCATTATTGGACCTTTTGAACTCGAGATGAACTGCCGAGTTAATGATAAATCAATGAGGTGAGATAAAGACAATCCCAATATTGTCTTCAAGCTTGTTAGATTCCCCATCGATGAGAGATTTACATCTCTATTGTTAATCATCCTTAGAGATGGTGAGCAACTCTAGAATCAAATTTGGATGCATCTCTTCCTTTTTTGATGGTAAGATGGATAATTTGATGATAAAGTCATCTGGGACTTGCCCTTTCATGGTTGTTCATGGTTCATAGTTGATGCTAAAATTATTCTAGTTCCAAGGACCACTTCATCATTCTGTTGGATATATCTGCCTTCTTTAGGACCTTCTTGAGTTGATAAGTTGTTGGGATAACTATTTTGTACGCATCAAAGTAATATCATAACTTTCTTGTGGATGTTACTAGTGCCAATACCATATTCTCTATAGGCATAAATATTTTTTTGCCTCAAGGAGAGTGTGGATGACATAGTAAAATAATCGCTTCTCCCCCGTATTGTATTTATACAAGAACCTCGGTGGTTGCATGTTATGAAACAACCAAGTATAAAAATAGATCTTCTTTGCAAGCAGGGGTTGATAGCAAGCAGGGGTTGATAGCAAGGGAGGAGATCCCAAGTACTATCAAATACTTTCTAGTGCCTGGTCACATTCTTTCTCTAGACTATTGTTCTTGCCTTCTTGAGACCTTGGCATAATGGGCGGCATTTGTTAGACGAAAGGGATATAAACTAATTTAGGGTGGTTAACATCCTAGTGAAGATTTGAACATCTTTAATGGTGGTCGAATTCCTAATATCCCGCAAGGCCTTAATCTACTTTGGATTTTCTTCTATCCCTCTTTGTATCACCATGTAGCCCAGGAATTTACTGGTAGTGGATCCAAAGACACACTTGAAGACACTCAGCTCCATTTTTTACTCTCTGAGGATCTTTGAAATTCTTTATAAGATCTTTGATGTGATGGGATTCATGTTGACTCTTAATAATAATATCATCGATGTAGACTTCCATGGTTGTAATAATCTTCTTCTTCTTCTTCTTCTTCTTCTTCTTCTTCTTCTTCTTCTTCTTCTTCTTCTTCTTCTTCTGTTGAGGATCAATATACACAAAATAAAAAAATTCAGTTATGGATCTTTTAATAATTAAACATTAAAAAGAGGTAAAACCAAAAATAAGGTTTGAAGAACAAACCTAGGGTTTAGAACACAATATCTTTGCAGATCCAGTTGCAGTTCGATGGTGAGAAGAGTACTTGTTGACGATTAACTATTTCCATCTTTTGGATCTCCAAAATCTTGCTTAAATTTTTGTAAATCTCAGATCTTTTAGTGTATGATCCTCCCCAAAGTTGAATAGGTGTGTGGACACCTTTTGAGACGAAAACCCTTGCTTATGTTTGAGATATTATGGTCTCTCTAGATGTCTTAAAAAAATGTGAATATTTTTTACTCTCACCCCCGTAAAACCCTAATGATGTATCATTATGATTAAAATCCCTTCCCACACATTTATATACAAGTACAAAAGGTGGGATTGGGACAAACTATATTACTTGAGAATCTGGGCCTAACTAATTAGGTATATGGACTACGCTAGTGACCCAAGACAAATAATTAAACTAGTTCCAAATAAATATTTAAAATATTCCAAATTAAATTTATCATTTTTTATTTCCTTTCTTTATTTAATCACAATTAATTCCACTAAATAATTATGACTGCACTCCAATTTAAGTATCTCAGAAAGCACTCAGATATAATGAGGTATTATTTTCAAAGTCGATAATGATACATAATATGATTACCTATTTTAAGCTTATGATACCCGGTTGTTCAAATCAATTTGTTACTAATTGAATTTAACCAACATCTAATAAGTTCCTTGATTCCCAGACTTAATTTATTTTACTACTCCACTAGATTATAAATAATCGACTGATCAGGTTTACTGGTGAAAATAAATCTTATAAGTCTATCGAGAGGTTATCACAATTCAAGGTATCCTTGGATGCATATTCCTACGAATTATGATGTCAGACCTACTTACATATCTATCACCCAATATGAAAAGGTCAATTGATTCAATTTAAGATTGAATCTCATCCATAGCAAGCAAGACAATAATCACATAAGCATTCCAATCCTCATAATTATTGGGATAAATAATTTATGCCCCTTTGCAAATGGTGTGAGGTTATATGAGTCTAATCCTCACAACCCTCAGACTCAAATCTCATGGGTGGTCATATTCAATACATTCCTGGGATATACCGATCACAATCCTCTATTGAACTACCGTACAAGTTATTGAACCATTATACAGGTTCCTGTCGTTCCAGATAAACTACTAGGATTGTATCACAACCATTCTCATAATATGTCAACTCCTTATCTAGGTTGTGAACTTTTCAATAATGTTAGAACTAGAATTATAATCTGTAACACCCCGTGTTTTAATAATTATTTTTAATTAATTAATTGAAATTTTTGAGAAAAATAAAATTTTGGATTTAATGATTTTTATAAAGTAAATATGTCGGTTTTAATATTTGAGGAATATAATTTCAATCAGAATTAAAATCGGATTTAAAATGGAGTTTTTATTAAGTTTTTAATTTTTTTGCCTCATATAATTTTTCGTGGGGGAACTATCGCTAGACCTGTTCGATTGATCGATCAACCCAGGTAGTCGATCGATCCTGTCAGCTTTTGGCGCAATTCGGCTTCTTAATTTTTAGAGTTTAAGTTGGTTTAGGATTCTTAATTGGTATATAACCATTCTAATTTGTGGGGGAACCTTCGATTATCACCTTTTCCCAAGTTTTTCACTAGAGATCTCTTCCAAAAGATTTTTCTCTCCACCATAATCATCAACCTCCAACTTAATCAAGTTTTTGTCACAAGTTTTGAAGGCTTAATTGGGATTTAATCAAGTTTTCCTAAGAACAACTTCTTTGCTAATTTTTTGAGAGGAATCGAAATGTGTTACAAGATTTTTCTTCATCTTAATATCAGGCATGAATACTCTATTCCTCTCCTTTAGTATTATGCGTTTTAAGCATCGCCTAAACCCTTAATCACGTGTTTTTGATTAAAATCAATTAGTAACTTAATTAGAGAAAGCAGACACTTAAATTTTGGGACTATTTTTATGAAAATTTTGAATATGATTGAATCGTTAAAACCCTTGGGTGCGTAGGTTATATTTTTGGGTTTTTATGGTTTTGGGTGTAGGTTCTCATGTAGAATTTTTATGGAATTATTTATATGGTTATTGGGATTTGCTCACACTTATAAATTTGATGACTTATAAAAGGGAACAATTATGGCATATTGAATATTGTTGCATGTTAAATAAATTAACATTTTTCAACAAAAATAATTATGTTGAAAATGATGACGGTGTTATTCATTTAATTAAATTGAATTGGGACCTTTATGATTAATTCCTCTGTTTTTCTTATGAATCGTGTTTTGCGTGATTTATTTTATTCACGTTTGCCATCGCCGGGATGAAGGGCTTTTGGATAGTATATTGCTCAACCTTATTTTAGGATTCTTACTAGGTTTGTGACTAGTGGGTAGGCCTTGGTTAAAATTTATACTTGATAGCTATGGGACTAGTTAGTGTAAATTCGTGGGGATTTTATATTTCGGGGTGGGGCAAATTTTTGCGTTATATTGACATTTCGCTAGACTAAGCATGAGACTAGGACGGGTTTTCTCTTGGTGATTCATCCTATATGTAGGATGGAACGTATGTATACTTGGGGACCCTTAGGTATGGGACTAAGGGGTATTTTGAGGATCTCACATCAATAAAAAGGGTGGGGTGATTTGATAATTGTGAAATGGAGAATTTAGAATTAATACTTAAGATAATAAGACATGTATTAAAATATAGGTGACATAAATAGCGAGGTCCGACAGTTTAAACTGGACAACCAACGTTTTATGTCGTGTCGTGTGTGAAACCTTGTCAAATTGCGGGATTGACAGTTTAAACGGATCAGCGGTCATTTTGACATATGAAAGTGTTAAACTTTGGTGGAAATTACCACCCGAGGCGGGAGGACTGCCATAATAAAAAGTGAGAATAATGATAATTTGGGTTAATTTAATTAAATTAATAATTTGGGACTGTGGGATATTTAAAATGATATTGGTGTGATTTTATAAGAATCTTTGGGGGTGCTTAGTAATTTACCTTTCTTGCTTTTAATTATCTCGTATTAATTAAAATACTCTATTGTGACATTTATTGCATATAATGCTATTTTCTGGGTTCACGGACCCTATTTGAGGGGAGTAGTGTGGATTCATGCTGGGGGCTCTGACCTCGTGCGTTGACTAATATTTTCAGGTACTAGTGCTGGAGTAGCTGCATAGGATTTATTGGATATTTCTTGGAGGTGCAGCTGGAGTTGCTTTTTATTACTGCTCTATTTAGCTTAGGCTTTTCTTTCCTTTGTATTTCATTATGAGACTTCATTTGGGTTTTGTTAGGCCATTCGGTTCCAAAGTTGATTAAGGATTTCTCTTGGAGAATTTACAGTCAGTTGATTATTCAAATTTTATATTAATTCATATTTTAGAGATTGAATTTAATTGGAGTTTAGCATGTGATGGTTTTTATATTACAATTATTCATTGAGATTGATTATTATTCATCTTGTGGATTGATTTTTATTATCTCATATCTGTCACATGCTGAGAATGGTATTTATTTAGTAGCGCCGACATAGTTCGGCGGCAGTGGCTGGCCACCTCATTGTTCGGAGAGTGCAGGGTGTTACAGATGGTATCAGAGCATGATCTTAGGTCTCGTAGGTTATGAGTCCGTCTTAATTTCAGCGGTGCTTATCTTTGATTCCTTTTGATGATTTCTACTCTTAGTCATTCTGAGTCTGATGTTGTATTGTTCCTATCTTTTCAGATGGTGAACACAAGGAGAGATGAGAGTAGGATAGAGGATTATGTTTCTGGTCCCGCTGCTAAGGAGAGGTAGAGACAGGTTGTTTTGGATGCCGAGGAGTTAGCGACTATCACTCGAGAGGCCACGACGACCGGTTTGGAGATGGGGAGACAGAGGTGGTTGACTTTACAGTGGCAGGAGCAGGGTACACCCGTTTTGGCTTGGGATAGGGTGAGAACAAGTTTTCTTAAGGGCAATCCTCCCACCTTTGGAGGGGTATTTGACCCAACGGTTGCTCACCAGTGGAGGAGAGATATGGAAAGGCACTTGAGGATAGTGGACTGCACAGTTGTGCAGAAACAGATGTTGGATACATTTAAGTTGACTAGGTATGCGTTGCAATGGTGGGAGTGTGTCACCACATCTGAGGAGAGAGATCAGTTGAGTTATGTGAATTTTCAGATAAGGTTTAATAACAAATACTTTCCATATGCTATTAGGTGTGCGAAAAAGAGGTAATTTATAAACTTGGAGCAAGGATTAATGTCAATTGTCGAGTATGAACATGAGTTCACTAATTTATCTATGTTTGTACCGGAGGAGGTCGAAACTGAAGTAAGGAAGATGGAGTGCTTTATTAAGGGATTGTCTTGGTCGATTAGGCAGATGGTGTTGGGGAATCCGATATACACTACCTATGCTCAGGTGGTGGATGTCATAATTCTGCTATGGCAAGAGAAAGTTAATTATCAAAAGAAGTTGGGAAAGAGACAAGAGTCAAATGGACAAGGAGGTGAGAATAAGGGTCGTAATGACCAAGCGTGGAAGAAACAGAGAACAAATAGAGGATAAAAGGGTGAACAAAAATGGTGTGTGAATTTCGGATCTATTAGGGGTGCATTTTTCGTTTGTGGAAAGATGTGACATCGGGCGGCTTAGTGTTATAAGAGGAAGGGCCAACATGTCCAAGTGGCACAAGGTCAACAAGGCCAAGGTGCACAAGGGAAACAAGGTTAAGGAGTACAGGGACAACAATGACTAAGGCCTCCAGTTCTCGCAGCAGCAGGTGTTGAGGGAGCACTAGTAGCACCATCATCGTCATATGGTCAGGGAGTGACCGCAAAACCAACTAATACCGGGTATGGGAGGTGCTACTTACTTCAGCCTCGAGATGAGTAGACGTCGAAGGAGCCACGACGTGTCTAGTAGAGTGTCTCGGTACGTAAGAATTTTTTTTATATACTTATATATATAGTTTAAGGACCAAATTTCCAATTGAGTCTTAATGTAGTTTTCAACTTATTCTCGGAAAAAAACATGTTTGAGTCATAGATAGATTTTCTATTGTCTGATCCCACGAGTCTATGACGTATTGAAGAATGATTGAAGACATTATGACAAATCTACAAAGACTTAATCATGCCGAAGTTTAATTGGTGCAATTTCGCATCTTCAAGGTTTAATTGCATTTCGAGATCACACAGGTATGAATGCATAAAGTTAATGAAGCTCAGAATTCATTTTATAAAAATAAGGATGTTATTTTCTTTAAAGAATTTAAAAAAAAAGAGATTTAATTTTTTACACTTCGTTTATGTAAGATAAGGATGGATGGGAATTGGATAAGAGTTGGTTTTAATCAAAACTCTGTTTAAATTAAAAACTCTATCTGATGACATCGTTCAAACGACATTTGATGTCGTTCGAACGATGTGGCATCTCGTTCGAACGAGATTCTGACACCGACTAAATTTTATTATAAATAGAGGTGTATAGTTTCCTCGAAGGGTGTGCATTCTGGAAAAATAGTTTTTACGATCCAGAAACCTATTTGCACATGCTTTCTAAAGTTTCAAAAGATTAAACACATCCTTAGAGTTTGCAAAGATCCAAGATTTTATTAGCATAATGTTTATGTGATCCTTGCTGCACCAAGTTAAGTTTTGTTCATCATTGAACACTTGTGATTGTTGGTTTTGCGGTGGAGAAGTGACGGACATCGTGTTTAACATCGTAGACAACACAATCCGTATCGGTGGACATCGAGACATTTGTGGAGTCGAGTGTTGTTGACGAGCATCATGGAAGATGAAATTTCTGCGTGGGCACTATTGAAGAATGGTAGAATATCATAAGGAGCATCAAGACCCATGGGGATCGAGTCATTGAGTAAGGCTAATCTGTCTTTATAAAACCTTTGTTCATAGTGATTGTCTGGCTCGGGCCGTCCGAGGTTTTTTCCCGTTTTGGGTTTTTTCTCGTACATCCGACATTGTGAGTATCTTTACGTTATTTTACTTGCTTATCACCTAGATGCATGTTTAGGACTTAATCAAGATAAAATTGGCATAGTAAATTTGTTCATAACTTGGTTCGATAAAATTAAAAAGATTTTTCAAAAGGAGAAAGTTGATTTGCATTCGTCCTAAACTTAATTCCTCTCAAGAAAAAAGTGTTTTGTTGAAAGTTATAAGTTGGGGACCTACAAATTGGTATCAGAGCTAGAAATGCTTTTTATTGTGTTTGATCCCTTTTTGCTTGCGAGGATGAATTTCGGAAATTTTGACAGTTTTTGCACTCCTGTTTAAATGGCACTAATTATGCTTAATGAAAAATGCGAATGAGAAGTGCTTTAAAATCTATTGATGAGTGTGTATGCTTAGCTTTTGAAAAAGGTTAGTCACCACGTGTCACACGAGAAGGTGAGGTCACTAGTTTGAAACCTGTTGAGTCATGGACTGAGATTGAACATAGGCTTGCATAATATAACTCTAAAGGTTTGCACGCTATTTCCTCACATGTCACACCTGGAGAGTATAATTGTATCATGACTTGTGAAACTTAGAAAGAAGCTTGGGACCTTTCACTCATTCACGAAGTCACGATCACGGTTAGGGCGTTTAAGTTGCAAAATCTCACTACGCAGTTTGAAATGATTAAAATGTTAGAGAGTGAGACGTTTGATGAGTTTTACACTAGGTTGCCCACTATTGTTAATGCGACATTTAACCTAGGTGAGAAGATTCTCGATAACCGAGTGATTAAGAAAATTTTACGATCATTGTCGAGTAGGTTTGATGCTAAAATGACCGTTATGAATTCCCTTGGTATGCTTAAGTCGTCAAAACTAGAAGAGGTCGTAGGTGACTTATAAACCTATGAACTCGATATGTTTACCTCCAAGCAAGTGTCAAAGAAAGAAAAGGGCATTTCTTTGAAAGCTCTGAAGGATGAAACTAAAGTTTCTAATGATGACTCCAATTCCGACTTTGAGGATGTCGTCTTGTTGGCAGGAAAGTTAAAAAAGTTTCTTCAATTCATAAGCAATCGAAAGATGCCAAAACGTTTGAGAAATTCAAGAACAAGGGAGACTCCACACCTAAGGATAATAATGAGAAAACTAAGAGAGATGAGTATGATAGGTGTTTCGAGTGTGAGGGGTATGGTCACAATGTTAAGGAGTGCCCCACTAAACTTAAGAAAGAGGGCAAGAAACCAATTGCATATAATGCCACCTTAAGTGATAGTGAACCAGAAGAGGGAGATGATTCCCCCATTGAGTGTAACCTTGTTGCGTTTATGGCATGTCATGTGAGCGATGATGATATATCTTCCCTCGAGGTTACTCATGTTCATGACACTTTCGAGGCTGTTGAGATTGATTCTCGAGAGGGTGAGGGTGATGAGAGCGAGGATGAGGAGATCGACGTAGGAGAATTGCAAGAGGATATGGTGAAGCTGAAAAAGGCTAACTCAAAATTGCAAGCTAAGTTGAAAGAACGTGCCGTAGAATATAATGATGTGTTAATTGAGGATCTTAGGGCATGGGAGAAGAAGCTTAGTGAGAAGTTAGAATACGTCGAGAAATAGAGAGACACCTTTATAGGTTCTATGAAGGCTTTGAAAAAGGAGGTGCTAGAGTTTGAGGAGTCTATGCGTCTACTCGAGGCTAGGATTAAGAAGTTAGAGGAGAGTTTGAGAGACTCGTCTAGAGTTAAGATTGATTTGGAGGCTATAAGTGAGAAGTTGGATAGGATACTAGGCACCATCCAAATCAAAAGAGATAGGGGTGGTATTGGGTTTGATGATCGTGTTGTTCCCATTTCCTCCGCACGTGTGAGAGATCCATATAGGAACATTAGAAAAGGTCCACATGTAGGTCACTTTCCATACCATCGCTACACTTGTACGTTTTGTGGTAAGAAAGGTCACCTTAAAAAGTTTTGCTATGACCTTAGGAATGCTCCTCGAAAGTTTAGGAAGTTTAGGAATAAAGTTACTCCGATTTCTCCCACCCCCATATGTCATTACCCACCCACTTGGGTTAGGACGTCAGATTTGGTAGCTTTAGGAATAAAACTTCATGGTTCTCATTTGGTTGCACTTGATTCTTCCCATGCTAAATCTAAAGGTTGAGTGTGTTGCAATGTTTATCATTTTGTGTTATATTTTTCATTTATTGCATCTTATTTGAAAAATACAAAAAGATTTTTGGTTTTGAAAAAGTTTGAGAAAAACACAAAAAGATTTTGTATCAATTGAGTCTAAATATTTTTGAAAAAGCCAAAAAGATTTTTGGTATTTGTTTTTGTGTCATGAGTTAACATGTTTGATATGGCATATTGGTGTGCTTGTACCCCCTTCCTTCTATTATCCATATGACTAGGACATTTGGTCATTATTATCGATGCTTAGATTGAATCTTAACCATTGTATTATGGAGTTTTTTCAAAGTTGATATGCGTTTTGATTCGACTTTGTATATATGCCATCTTTGCACACATGCACGAGTTTATATGGATGATTAAATACTCTTGCATATTTGAGTTTGGTGATACGTTCTTATCTCAATTTTGTCATCTATGCGTAAGTAGACTTAAGGAGGAGGTGTGCATGTAATAACCGTTTACCCGTGAGCAATTTTTTATTAAAAATATGACGAGTGTACGGGAAAGGACTGCGAGAGTGTAAAATTGACTCGTTGTGAAAGCCACTGTTTAAAAGATCCCAGAAAAATTATAAGGCAATAAAAATAATCATATGCCAAAAATAGGCCAAATTAGTTTAGTTAATTCAAAAGAAAATATGATATATTTGAGGGAGTTTGGATGGATTAATAATTTAAACGGGGTTGCACAAAGAATCCTATAGTTGAAAAATCGTGTCATGACGCTATTGTTTGTAGAATCGTCAAAATTCTGGATTCGTGTGCATGATTTTTGTTTAGTTCATTAAGCTCATTCGTTAATTGTCACATATGGATATGATAAAGTTTGATGATAGATTGCTATCAATTATAGCTTTTTGATCATTTTGATGTGTTGGAATTGTGATTCATCTGTTTTAGTTCATGCCCATACATTCCATGTTCATGTTTAAGCACACCGGTGCTATGTTAGCATGCTACTCATATTTGTTTTAAGTTTTATTAGTTGTGTTACAGTTTCGCAGTTCTGAGCCCCCTCCAACTAGAATTTTCCCATAATTTTTTCGTTGGGCAACTCTGTTCAAATTTCTGGGGAGTCTGTGAAAGTTTGATAATGTCGTTCTAAGGACATACCGTTTTGTTCGAGCGATGTTGCGTTTCGTTCGAACGACATCCCTGGCTCGTCCGAACGACAACCCTAGTTGACTTGATTTTGACTTTTTCAGGTTGTTACTCTATTTCAGTACCCTGCTATATATTGATTCATATTTAGGTACTGGATTTCTGTTTATGTTGTTTACTTTGATTTAATATTTTTACTGCATTGGTTCGTTTATCACACATGCTTAGATTGGTATATTTTGTGTGATTCACTATTTGCTAGCTACTGATTTGACATTACTTGATCATTTTTAGCCGGTTATTTCATGTTTATCTATCATACTATGAGTTCATAAAATCAAATTGGTATATCTCATGCTAGATTTGTTCATCTTTCAAATTGGTATATCTCATGCTAGATTTGTTTATCTTTTCATCGGATTGTTTATTCGAGACAAAAAGGGGGAGAGATGTTTGTGATATAGGGGGAGTTTTATGTCATGTTTATATATTAGTATTTCATATTAATTTATATCATTTGTTCTTCCATACTTCACTGCGTATTTGTCTGTTTCATGTGTGTAGGTATGCTTAAAGAGATACGAGATTTCAACTCCACATCACATTCAGACATTCGAGATAGTTTCATGCTTGCCGATCCACTGTTGAAGAATCTTATCCTATACTGATGATGTATTTTTTATTTTGGGTTTTATGGGATGAGTTTTAGGCGTCATACGGCTTGACGGCCCGGCTTAGGAATTTCACTGTTGGTTTTGTCCCAAAATAGTCAAAGGGGGAGATTTGTAAGGACCAAAATTCCAATTGAGTCTTAATGTAGTTTTTGACTTATTCTCAGAACAAAACACGTTTGAGTCATAGATATATTTTCTATTGTCTGATCCCACGAGTCTATGACGTATTGAAGAATGATTGAAGACGTTGCGACAAAGCTACAAAGATTTAATCATGCTGAAGTTTAATTGGTGCAATTTCGTGTCTTCATGGTTTAATTGCATTCCGAGATCACACAGGCATGAATGCATAAAGTTAATGAAGCTCAAAATTCATTTTATAAAAATAAGGATGTTATTTTCTTTAAAGAAAATGTTTTTAAAAGAGGTTTAATTGTTTACACTTCGTTTATGTAAGATAAGGATGGATGGGAATTGGATAAGAGTTGGTTTTAATCAAAACTCTGTTTAAATTAAAAACTCTATCTAACGACGTCGTTCAAACAACATTTGATGTCGTTCAAACGAGATCCATTGTCGTTCGAACGACGTGGCATCTCGTTCGAACAAGATTCTGACACCGACTGGATTTTATTATAAATAGAGGTGTCCAGTTTCCTCAAAGGGTGTGCATTCTGGAAAAATAGTTTTTACGATCCAGAAACCTGTTTGCACATGTTTTCTAAGGTTTCAAAAGCTTAAACACATCCTTAGAGTTTGCAAAGATCTGAGCTTTCATTAGCATAATGTTTATGTGATCCTTTCTGCACCAAGTTGAGTTTTGTTCATCATTGAGTACTTTTGATTGCTGGTTTTGCAATGGAGAAGCGACGAACATCGTGTTCAACATCGTAGACAACTCAAGCCATATCGGTGGACACCGAGACATTCGTGGAGTCGAGTGTTGTGGACGAGCATCGTGGAAGACGAAATTTCTATGTGGGAGCTATTGAAGAATGGTAGAAGATCAGAAGGAGAGTCAAGATCCGTGGGGATCGAGTAATTGAGTAAGGCTAATATGTCTTTGTACAACCTTTGTTCATAGTGATTGTCTATCTTGGGCCGTCTGAGGATTTTTCTCGTTTTGGGTTTTTCTTTATACATTCGGAGTTATGAGTACCTTTACGTTATTTTACTTTCTTATCACCTAGATGCATGTTTAGGACTTGATCAAGATAAAATTGACATAGTAAATTTGTTCATAACACGGTTCGATAAAATTGAAAAGAGTTTTCAAAAGGAGAAAGTTGATTTGCATTCATCCTTAACTTAATTCCGCTCAAGAAAAAAGTGTTTTGTTGAAAGTTATATTTTGGGGACCTACATATAGGCGATATATATATTATATTTTTATTGAGGGACTACGTGCGAGTAGGATTGGGTGTATGGGCGCCTGATTATAGCAATCTATGGGTAGGCACGTATGAACCTTATTTTGTTTTGCGCATTTATGCTTTGTCGAATTTCGAGGACAAAATTCCTTTGCTAGTGCGGAAGTATGTAACACCCCGTGTTTTAATAATTAGTTGGAATTTTTGAGAAAAATAAATTTTTGGATTTAATGATTTTTATAAATTAAATATGTTGGTTCTAATATTTGAGGAATAGAATTTCAATCGGAATTGAAATCGGATTTAAAATGGAGTTTTTATTAATTTTTTTTTAATTTTTTTGCCTTATATAATTTTTTCGTGGGGGAACTGTCGCTAGACTTGCTTGATCGATCGATCGACCTGTCAGTTTTTGGTGCAGTTCGACTTCTTAATTTTTAGAGTTTAAGTTGGTTTAGGATTCTTAATTGGTATATACCCATTCTAATTCGTGGGGGAACCTTTCATAATCACTTTTTACCAAGTGTTTCACCAGAGAGCTCTTCCAAAAGATTTTCCTCTCCACCATTATCATCAACCTCCAACTTAATCAAGTTTTTGTCACAAGTTTTGTAGGCTTAATTGGGGTTTAATCAAGTTGGCCCAAGAACAACTTCTTTGCTAATTTTTCAAGAGGAATCCAACTGTGTTACCCGATTTTTCTTCATCTTAATCTTAGGCATGAATACTCTATTCCTTTCCTTTAGTATTATGCATTTTAAGTGTCGGCTAAGCCCTTAATCATGTGTTTTTAGTTAAAATTAATTAGTAACTTAATTAGAGAAAGCAAACACTTAAATTTTGGGACTGTATTTATGAAAATTTTGAATATGATTGAATCGTTAAAACCCTTGGGTGCATAGGTTATATTTTTGGGTTTTTATGGTTTTGGGTGTAGGTTCTCATGTAGAATTTTTATGGAATTATTTATATGGTTATTGGGATTTGCTCACACTTATAAATTTGATGACTTATAAAAGAGAACGATTATGACGTATTGAATATTGTGGAATGTTAAATAATTTAACATTATTGAACACAAATAATTATGTTGAAAACGACGACGATGTTATTCATTGAATTAAATTGAATTGGGGCCTTTATGATTAACAACTATGTTATTCTTATGAATTGTGTTTTTACGTGATTTATTTTATTCACGCTTGTCATTGCGGGGACGAGGGGCTTTCAGATAGTATATTACTCAACCCTATTTTAGGATGCTTATTAGGTATGGGACTAGTGGGTAGGACTTGGTTAAAATTTATACTTGTTAGGTATGGGACTAGTTAGTGTAAATTCGTGGGGATTTTATTTTTCGGGGTGGGGAAGATTTTTGCATTATATCAACATTTTGCTAGCCTAGGCATGAGACTAGGACGAGTTTTCTCTTGTTGATTCATCCTATATGTAGGATAGGACATATGTATACTTGGGGACCCTTATTTATGCGACTAAGGGGTATTTTGAGGATCTCACATCAATAAAAAGGGTGGGGTGATTTGATGATTGAGAATTAGTATCTAATATAATAAGACAAGTATTAAAATATGGGCGACATAAATAGCGAGGGCCGACAGTTTAAACAGGCCAGCCGACATTTTATGTCATGTCGTGCGCGGAACCCTATCAAATAGTGGGATCGACAGTTTAAACAGATCTACGGTCATTTTGACAAGGGGAAGTGTTAAACTTTGGTAGTAATTACCACCCGGGGTGGGAGGACCGCCATAATAAAAAGTGAGAATAATTATAATTTAGGTTAATTTAATTAAATTAACAATTTGGGATTGTGAGATATTTAAAATGATATTGGTGTGATTTTATAAGAATCTTTGGGGTTAGTTAGTAATTTAACTTTCTTGCGTTTAATTATCTCATATTAATTAAAATACTCTATTGTGATATTTATTGCGTATAATGCTATTGTCTTGGTTCACGGGCCCTATTTGAGGGGAGTAGTGTTTATTCATGCTCGGAGCTCTGACCTCATGTTTTGACTAACATTTTCAGGTATTAGTGCTGGAGTAGCTGAATAGTATTTATCGGATATCACTTCGAGGTGCAACTGGAGTTGTTTTTTATTACTGCTCTATTTAGTTTTGACTTTCCGTTCCGTCGTATTTGGGTTTTGTTGGGACATTCGGTTCCAAAGTTGTTTAAGGATTTCGTTTGGATAATTTACAATCAATTTAGATTTTAAATTAATTCATATTTTGGAGATTGAATTTAATTGGAGTTTAGCATGTGATGATTTTTATATTACATTTATTCGTTGGGATTGATTATTATTCATCTTGTGTATTGATTTTTATTGTCTCATATCTGTCACATGCTGAGAATGATATTTATTTAGTTGTGCTGTCGTAGTTAGACGATGATGGGTGGTTTAAGGACATGATTTTATAAATGTCCGTTATCAATTGAGTATGTCGTATACCGCTACAACCGTTGAAGAATTATTCAAGTTCATTCACGCATCGAGAAGGATCCGAATATCAAGCTTCTTCAACATTCAAGCCTTTACAAGGTTATTTTTGGTGAGAAATTATTTAAGTCCCTTTGCGGTTCGTCTAAAAGTGTTTGGGATGTTTAAATGTTTTTGAATTCATATCAGACGCCTTTCCGTAGAAAAATCGTAACTAATTCATAAAAAATAAAAAGGATGAAATTGGCGGCCACGCGTTCGTATCGAAATTATCTTAAATCATGGCCTAGTTTGATAGGTCGTTAAAATGATATATAATCTCGTTCGAACAAGATAGGATCTCATTCAGACGACATCGTATGTCGTTCGAATGACAATAGTTATTTTCTGACACATCACCGCCTTGATTATTCATATTTAAAGGGTGTCAGACTTCTGTATTTAGTGTGGAGAAAGACTGGTTTTAAATATAATATGATGTTGAGTGTTTCACTTCATTCTCCAACCTTTTGAGAGTTCAATCTCTTGTTTTCCAATTCAAAATATCCCAAGTACTTTTGTGTGAGTTGTTTTGGAACCCAAGATACAATCTCGTTGAAGTTTACTCTTATAGGTAGGATAACCTACACCGATATTTGGACTGTGTGTCCATGTGGATTCGCTACATGTGGATTCATTGCTGAAGACTACGATCATTGAGGTTCACTGTGTGTGGATCTTTCCTAAAGATAGAACTGTGTGTTCTTGTGGAGTAGCTGCGGTTGTTCCATTGCTGACGACATTGACTGCCACTTGCAGATATTCGTATGTCACTTATATTTTCATTGTAATCAGATTATAAACCGTTCTTTTAAAAATTATAGTGAAAATAAAAAGATTTTTGCCCTTCGGGGATTTTTTCTCCTGAAATTTGGTTTCCTTTGCATGCTTATTGCTTTATGGTTTCATATCACTTAGACGTATGTTTTAGGGCTGAATCAAAACTTGGGTTCAATTAAAATTGGATTGATTAACACACAAATAAAAATTGATTTTATTTGAGTAGTCGCATTTATTTTTGCTGTAGCACACTCTCAAATTGGTATCAGAGCTTGTTGCACTAAGTTATTGTGTTTGATCCCGTTTGTCTTAAAAATGGCTTTTGGAGGTTTTGATGATTTTCAATGTCAACTTTTTGAAAAGTCTAATTGGAAAATTCACACGAACTCCTGTTTTATATCTTCAATTGAAAACGATTCTGAGAGGTGTTAGGGATGTCAGGGAATTGGTCACACGATGGATGAGTGGCCCACAAATTTAAGGAAGCAATTGAAAAAATCGACGTCTCATGTTTCTACCCTTACTAAGAGTGATTCGGAAGAAGAAGTTTTTTATGCTTCTAGGCGAGAGCTTCCCACCCGTGTGATTAGTGATGATAGTGAGATTGACGGGAGTGAGGATGAGCGTGATTCACAAACGACTTTCAATGAACTTTATGCTGAAGCTTTGAAAATAAAGAAAGAAAATTTGAAATTGAAATCTCAATTGCAAGAGAGTGCCTTAAAAAACCATAATGATGTTTTGGTTGAAGAACTTAGGGGACGAGAGGAAATTTTGAGAGAGAAGCTTGGATATGTCGAGGGTGAGAGAGATGATCTTCGAGGCGTGATGAAAGCTATGAAAAAGGAGATTCTTGAGCTTGAGGAGTCTAGGTACTTACTTGAATCTAGGATAGGTGAACTTGAGAAAAGTTTGAGAGATTCGAGTAAGGTGAAATTTGATTTGGAGTTTAGGTCTGAAAAACTTGATAAGATTTTAGTCACTGTCGAGATAAAAAAGGGTAGGGGTGGGATTGGTTTTGAAAAACATGTTGCACCCATTCCCACACATGTGAGAGAGCCTCCTATGATTGTTAAGAAAGAGGCACCTAAGTTTGTTAGGAAAGAGCTCCCTAGGAACATTGTGAGAGAGCCTCCTAGGATCATTAGGAGAGAGCCACCTAGGGAAAGTCAGAGAGAGCCACCTAGGAAATTGAGGAGAGCACCACCTAGGAATTTGAGGAGAAGGCCGCCTTTAGGTAGCACTCACCGCCCTATTTACACTTGCACATATTGCCGTAGGCAAGGCCATCATAGGCCTTTATGCTATAAGATTTTGAATGGACCTAGGAAACACAAAGAAAGAGTCTCACCAGTTCCCAAACCCCCACACCTCGTTACACATCGATTTGGGTTAGGAAATCGGATTTAGAGGCTTATGGTCTAATTGTTCACGACTCTCATTTGCTTGCTCGTGATTCACCCCATGTTAGGAGCTTTGGTTGATCCCATTGTTTTTTTTGTCATACACTAGTTATGAGTATTGATATACTTTTGCTAGTGTTATGACTCATTTTATAGTAACGCACATTGACTTAGTTATTAAGTTTGCTATTTCGTTACTATTTTGACTCTATTTTGCATCTGTCAGGCCCTTCCTGATACTGTTTTAGGGAACTTTTTTCACTGGGAAACACTGTTTATCTTTCTGAGCAAAAATTTTGAAATTTATTGTTTTCCTGTTCGAGCGAGATTAAATGTCGCGAGAAGCTGTCACTCAAACGACAAGCATTCTCGTTCGAACGATAGTAATCTTCGTTTGAACGGCATATATGGTATTCTGCCCTTTTCTGTTTATAGTACCTTGTGTCCATCTGTTTCGTTTTTTGGTACTGCTGGTTGCTTCTGGAACAGTTTATATGCAGTTGTTCTTAATTGTCATGCTTAATTGCTCATACTGCATTGCTCGTTTAATCACACATGCTTTTATTACTAAATTCAAAAATTGTTTAAATGTGCGGTTCATCTAAAAGTGTGTTTAAATTCAAACACTTTTAGGAATTTGTTTAAATTCAAAAATTGATGAGTGAACGGGAAAAGGATACGAGAGTGTAAAATTGACTCTGCGTGAAAGTCATCGGTTTAAAAGAGGCCGCACAAAAATTAAGGCAATAAAAAGATAATATATGCCAAAATTTGGGCCAATCGGTTTTCTCTAAGTTGAGAATTTAGTACCTCATTAGATATAAATAATTGCTTTAGTATATATGAGAGAGCATGGTTGGAAAGTAATCAATGGGTTTGCACGTCCTTTGAAAAATTCTCGAAAGGACACTAAATAGTTTTGGATGGTTTGGTGTGAAATTCACGCAGGCTTTGATTTGTTGACTTGATTTAGTCGATATCATCTAAATTCAATAATTTTGCACCTAAGGATATTTTTTATGTTCATTCATAGGAGTAAACTTATACATTGGGCACATATTCTTGATTAAGTTTTATTACCTATTGAATTTTTTCACACCCATTCATTCCATATTCACGATTTGATTATCTTAGTGTAAATTCATGGTGTGTGATTTTTGTAACATCTTTTTTGCATCTTTGTATGAAAAATTTGAAAAATAAAAAATAGCCTGTTTGTTTGTTTCCCGTGACACCTTGATTTGCATTGTTTTGATTTATTCTTTTCCTTATCTATTTAGGATAAAAAAGGGGGAGAATGAATTATGATTTCATGGGGAGTTTTTAGTATGGGGGAGATTTGATTATGATTTAATTTGATTATGCTTTATATCATTTCAAACTCGATACGTCACGTGATTTTTTCTTTGTCTCGTGTGTGTAGGTATAAAGAATTGATGATTAATGGATTGCAGACCCTGATGAGAAAATCTTTGAGATTTGAAGTTTTGATGTTGAAGACTTTTGAAGAAAAACTGAAAGACTTGCATTTTTAGTACCTTTTCAGTTTTGGGTTCATGGAAGGGTATTAGATTTATATAGGCATTTGAGTTTGATAATCCCAATATTTTTATTTTGTACTGGCATAGACATAGGGGGAGATTTGTAAGGATATGATTCTATAAATGTCCGTTATCAATTGAGTATGTCGTGTACCGCTACAACCATCGAAGAATTATTCAAGTTCATTCAAGCATCGAGACGGATCCGAATATCAAGCTTCTTCAATATTCAAGCCTATACAAGGTTAATTTTGGTGAGAAAGTATTTAGATACCTTTGTGGTTCATCTAAAAGTGTTTGGTATGTTTAAATGTTTTTGATTTTTTTTTGAATTCATATCAAACACCTTTCCGTAGAAAAATCATAACTAATTCATAAAAAATCAAAAAAGGACGAAGCTGGCGACCATGCGTTCGTATCGAAATTATCTACAATCATGGACTAGTTTGATAAGTTATTCAAATGAGATATGATCTTGTTCAAACGACATCATATGTCATTCGAATGAGAAGAGTTATTTTCTGACACGTCACCACCTTGATTTTTCGTATTGAAAGGGTGTTAGACTTCTGTATTTCGTGTGGAGAAACACTGGTTTTAAACAGAATATGATTTTGAGTGTTTTACTTCATTCTCCAACTTTTTGAGAGTTCAATCTCTTGTTTTACAATTCAGAATATCCCAAGTACTTTTGTGTCAGTTGTTTTGGAACCCACGATACAATCTTGTTGAAGTTTACTCTTGTAGGGAGGATAACCTACACCGATATTTGGAGTGTGTGTCCATGTGGATTCGCTACGTGTGGATTCATTACTAAAGACTACAGTCATTGAGGTTCGCTCAGTGTGGATCTTTGTCGAATATAGAACTGCGTGTTCTTGTGGAGTAGATGCAGTTGTTCCATTGCTAACTGTATCGACCAACACCTGCGGGTATTCACATGTCACTTATATTTTCATTGTAATCTGATTGTAAACCGTTATTTTATAAATTACAGTGAAAATAAAAAGGTTTTTTCCCGTTGGGGATTTTTTTCCTGAAATTTGGTTTCCTTTGCATGCTTATTGCTTTATGGTTTCTGTGGGTACCTCGATTTGTCATCACGGGCCTAGACGAGTAGCACAATAAAAACGGCCCAAAGTCTGGGCTCCTCGCATCTCAACTGAATCAGGTTATCACTTAGTCTACTCCTAAAATCTCGTAAGGAGATATTCTAGGAGTAGAAGATGGACGTGGGGGAGTCCAACACCCCCACTCCCCGAGAATAAACATGTATATAACAAACCCTACGCCTGGGGAAAAAGGCACGCATTGTATTCTCTGTAAAACACTCCCCGGAGTATATAGAAATAATATTGAGAGCACCACTGTGGACGTAGGCATTCTTGCTGAACCACGTATATAATGCGTTGTGTGATTGGCATTTGTTACCTTCTTTATTTGATCAGGTGATTGCACTTTTCTCATTTACTTGTGTTGAATATAATTTTCACCATAATTGGCGTCATCTGTGGGAATGCTTGTCTTCCTTTGAGAAATCCCTCACCAATAAAGAATTTGCAATGTCTGGTCACAACAGTAATGATGCTCAAGCAAGGGATATCCAAGAGCTGCCTGCCTCTCGCAGGATCAAATCTGAAGTTCAACGTCCGGATCAAAGGGCTCACCCTGGGCGACCAGTCTCAGAGGAGAGCCAGGGACCAGCGAGGTCCGCAACAATCTTCAGATTGATTGACGCCTATGAGGCAAGGCTCCAAGAATAAAAAGGATCCGCTCGCAAGCAAGAGGCTGAGAATGATTGCCTCAAAAGGAAATTAGAAAGGTTGGAGAATGAACTCCATCGTAGCACTAGGCAACATCCATATCGCACTCCTATCTCTCAGGCGAGCAAGTCTCGTAGTCGAGGAAGGAGCCCTAGACGTAGATCCTAAAAAAGTGAGAAGCACAAGTCGGATGATGACTTGCTCGAGCAACAGTGGCCATCTCACCGTTATAGGAGCCCAGCTCGAGGAGATGAGGACATACGAAATTTGGTTCGAAGGGAGATGGACTAGCACCTAGCACATTGGGTGTCAGATCGACCAGAGAGCTTGCTCGCCGAGCTCTCAGGACCCAGATGAAATCCCCTTTCTTTAGGGAGATAGAAGAAGAAGAATCCCCCAAAAAGTTTGCATTCATGAGATTCAAGATCTATGACGGAAAGACTAACCCTATCGATCACGTTAGGCAGTACAGGCAGGCCATAACTCTCTGGAACCACATAGATGCCCTAATGTGACAGATTTTTCCCTCGAGTCTCCATGATGTGGCCCAGAAGTGGTTCAAGAAGCTCCCTCACAGGTCTATCAGGAGTTTTGAGTCCTTGGACGAGCTCTTCACGAATTGCTTCATTACCAGCAGCTCCCATCCGAAGAGGATGGATGCTTTGCTAACAATGAAGAAGACGTCTCAGGAAAGCCTACGGGACTATGGGAAGAGGTACTGGGAGCTGTTTAATAAGGTCGAGGACTGCTTGGAGCAGGTAGAAGTAGCCTCTTTCAGGATTGGCCTACCCATCTATTGCCTTCTTCACCAATCCCTGACAAAGAAGGAGGCCACAACCATTGATGACCTCATGGCTCGCATCGAGAAATACGCCAAAGTAGAGGATGTGACTCGCCTCAAATACAGGGGAGAATGGCCGAATTAAGCTCGCTGCCAAGAGCAACGACAAGGTTGAAAATGAGAAGAAAGGAGATAAGAATGGGGGGAAGAATGGCTCCAAGAACGGAGGCAAGAATGACGTTTCGAAAGCATTTCAGGCAGTAAACACTATCTTCAAAGAACCAATCTACAAGATCCTGGCGAAGATCAAAGACGAGCCATTTGTTAAGTGGCCCATAAAGATGGGAGGAGATCCCTAAAAGAGAAACAACGCGCTGAGATGCGCTTTTCATAAAGAGGGAGGACATAAGACTCAACACTTCAAAGCTCTTAAGTCTCAGCTCGAAGAACTAGCCCAGTCTGGGCACCTGAACGAGTTTGTGGAGAAAAAGGCAGAGAAAGTCGCTACCAATGGAGAAACAAGACCCGACAATGTACTTGAAGATGATACTGGCCATAAATTTGTAGTCATTCATAGGGCATCTGATATGAAGCAGATTCAAAGGAATTCAGCCCGGATGGAAGTAAAAACGTTTACTGCAGTAATGCAAGCTTTTCAGATCGATCTAGCGAAGACACAATCAGGAAAGCATCGGTGAGAAGATGACGTTGACTATAGCAAACATATCGTGTTAACAGATGAAGATCTGGTGGGGGTAAGAATCCCACATCTTGACGCCTTGATCATTACGCTCAGGATAGCCAACTATGACATCGACAAGTTGCTCGTTGACCAGGGAAGCTCATCCGAGGTAATGCATCTCGACCTATTCAGGAAATTAAAGTTAAGCGTTGCCGACTTGAAGGAAGCCACTGTCCATTTAGTTGGCTTTACTGGAAAAGTGACTATTCCATTGGGAAAGATCGTGCTGTCGGTAAGGGTAGGAAGTGTCTCCAAGATGATCAAGTTTCTGGTAGTCGACATCGACTCACCATATCAAGCTATCCTTGGCAGGGGGTGGCTACATGCAATGAAGGCAGTCCCTTCGACCCACCATCAGAAACTCAAGTACGTGACTGATCAAGAAGTGATGGAGATTCACGGAGATCAAGCGATGGCAAGAAGGTGCTTCATAGTAGCCATCCGCTCGAAACAAGATAACAAGGTCGAGAAGGCCAAAGAGAAAGTCAAGGAGCAAGAAGGTTTGATACCTTCAAAATAGAAATTAAGATATGGAAGGCCCAGAGTGGAGGAGACCACGCTCCTCCCTTCTGAGCGGGTCGTTGAAAACCTAGAGGAGATAACAGCCGGTAGAAGCAGTAAAGACAGGAGTTTCTTGATCGAGAGTTCTCTTACAGATCAAGAGAAGAAAGAATTGACGGTGCGATTGAGAAGCAACCTAAATGTTTTCACGTGGGAACCATACAAGTTATCTGGCATTGATCCCAGTGTGGTTTGCCATCGTTTACACGTCGACCCCACTTTCAGGCCTATCGTACAGAAAGCATAGCGAACCGCGCCCAAAAAGGCTAAGGCTGTGGAGAAAGAAGTTGAAAATCTGCTGGATGTAGGATCCATACTGGAAGTTCAATTCCCCAAATGGCTATCCAACCCAGTAGTGGTTCCAAAGAGCAATGGGAAATAGAGAGTCTGCAATGACTTCACTAACCTTAACAGGGCATGCCCCAAGGACAATTTCCCTCTCCCAAAGATCGACCAACTGGTGGATGCCACAACAACTCACGAGAGAATGAGTTTTCTGGATGCATATCGGGGTATCATCAGATCCTTCTGTATGCACCAGACCAAGACAAGACAGCGTTCATCACCACTGTCTGCTACAAAGTTATGCCCTTTGGGCTCAAGAATTCAGGAGCAACCTACCAGCAACTGGTCACCAAGATGTTCAAAGACCAAATGGGAGATACCATGGAAGTTTACATCAATTATATGCTCGTCAAGAGCAGGAAAAAAGAAGACCACCTCTCAGACCTATCAAGGACCTTCGAAATCCTCAGGAAATACCGAATGAAACTCAACGCGAGCAAGTGCTCTTTCGGTGTCCATTCAGGAAAATTTCTCGAGTACTTGGTCAGCGTGAGAGGCATTGAGGCCAATCTGGACCAGATTAACGTAATCAACAAGGTACATCCTCCCCGCATGATCCGGGACATGCAAAAGATCACGGGTATGCTTGTCGCTTTGAACCGTTTCATTACAAAGTTCTCTGAGAAGTGCAAGCCATTCTTCCAGCTCTTGAAAGGAAACAAGATAGTGGAGTGGAATCAAGATTGCTCAAAAGTATTGGAGGAGCTCAAGGCCTATATTAGAAAACCACCTTTGCTCGTCATACCTTAAGAAGATGATTACCTGTACTTATACCTCGCCGTCTCCAACCACGCCGTCAGTTCTTCATTGGTGTACGAGAAAGCAGGAATCCAGCATCCAGTCTACTACGCGAGAAAAACCTTATTGGACGCCGAGCAGCGGTACCTACCATTGGAAAAACTAGCCTTCACACTAGAAATAGCTTTGAGGAAGCTGAAACACTACTTTGAAGCTCACACTATCGTCGTCCTTACATCACACCCCCTGAAAGCAGTCCTGCGGAAAGCGAATCTGTCTAGCAGACTATCCAAGTGGTCAGTTGAGCTCGGATAATTTGATATCCAATTTCAGCCCAGGAATGCAATCAAAGGGTAGGTCCTCATCGATTTCATCGCAAAATTCACTAGTGAACAGTCTTGCGACCAGCTTCAACCTATGAAGCAAATGGAAAATCACCCATCAGTAGGAGTTTGGCGACTGTTTGTCGATGGAGCCTCCAACTAAAAGGGGGCAGAAGTAGGCATTGTGCTCGTTACTCCAGAAGACACAATCATCGAGTATGGAATCAGGCTTGGATTTGAAGCCTCCAATAATGAGGCAGAATACCAAACTTTGATAGCCGTCCTACAGAAGGCACAGGCATTGGGGGCAAAGTAGTTGCAGGTGTTCGACGACTCACAATTGGTCTCCAATCAGATAAGTGGGGACTTCAACACAAGAGACGAAAGAATGGCATCCTAACTCACCTTGGCAAAGAAGCTAATGTCCATCTTTGAGGAAGTCAGTGTCCAATAGTTTCTTGGAGGATAGAACAGCCATGTCGATGCCCTGGCAACCCTAAGTTCAGCAATCGATTCTAATTTAAAGAGGACGATCCCCATCGACTTCCTCTCCCATCCGAGCATCAACTAGAGCGACAAGCTGCCAAACATGGAAAATATGCTCCAGATTGAGTTAGCACCCAGTTGGATGGACCCTTTGAGGGACTATTTGAAAGATGGTGAAATTCCAAACGATAAGAAGGCCGCTCATGAGATAAGAGTCAAGGCTGCTCACTTTCACTTGTCTTCTGAGGGCAAACTATACAAGATATCATTCACCGGCCCTTACCTTCAATGTGTTCACTTAAAGGACGTCGAGCAAGTTCTACATGAGCTCCACGAAGGAATGTGCGGAAGCCATATTAGAGGGAGGTCACTAGCTTTCCGAGCAATAAAGGATGGCTACTAGTGGCCATATATGCAAAGTGATTCTGCAGTATATGCTCGCAAATGCGAGAAATGTCAACTATATGCTCCTATTGCTCACCAACCTGCCAGCAACCTAAAATCGCTTACCAGCCCATGGCCTTTCACCCAATGGGGGATGGACATCGTAGGCCCTCTTCCTACCGCCGCCGGCAACTGCAAGTATCTATTGGTCGCAACAGATTACTTCAACAAATGAATCAAGGCAGAGCCACTTCATCAAATATGCAGATATGATGAGTTTCATATGGAGAAACATAATTACCCATTTTAGAATCCCCAGAACCATCATCACTGATAACGGAACACAGTTCGAGAGTGGCCCTTTCTAGAACTTCTACAGAGAACACGGGATCAGGCACTATTTCAGCTCGGTGGCCTACCCCCAGAGCAATGGTCAAGCTGAGGCTTCTAGAAAAACAGTGATTGATGGGCTGAAGAAACGATTAAAGTGAGCCAAGGGCGCATGGGTGAGTGAGCTGCCACATATTTTGTGGGCCTCCCGCACTACCCCACGGCAAGCAACTGGGGAAATCCCATTCTCACTAACGTATGGAATGGAAGCAATTATCCCCTTGGAAGCTGGTCTACTAACTATGAGAACCACCCTTGTCGACCAAGGCCAAAACGATGCAGCATTACTCGTCGAACTTGACCAAGCTGACGAACACAGAGAACTAGCCTTAGTAAGGCTGGCGAGCTATCAACAACAGCTCGCGAAACACTATAACAAAAAGGTAAATCCAAGGGCAATCCAGGTTGGGGACTACGTCCTATGAAAAGTCCTTGGCAGTGCAGTAAAACCATCAGACAACAAGCTAGGGCCAAACTGGGAGGGACCATTCAAGGTGACAAGAGATGATCTACTAGGAGCCTATCACTTAGAAACGCTAGAAGGCAGGGAGATACCCCGAGCCTGGAATGCTGCCAATCTGAAGAAATTCTATTTCTGGATTCCCTTCATTTATCTTTTATTACCTTGATTGAATTTGCAACTCATGTCTCATTTCTTTTTCGATTAGTAAAAGATTATTTGGTAATGGCATTTTATGAAGTTTTAATTCTTTATTAAGAACTTTATAACTTGCACATCTTTTCCAAGCTATAGGCACCTTAATCAAAGCATAAAAGCAGGGTGTCACCCTCCTTAGGTTTTCGCTATGAAACATGAACAACCTCTTAGCATTGCCCCGACAATATATGAAGTCCTACAGGGGACCCTTAGGCAATTAGACAAAAAAATGAATTGGTCACCAAACTATGTTTGGTTCAGAAAACCTGATCGGATAGAACATCCAACACCAGGTGTGTCCTCTCCATTGCCACATTTAGGCCTACAGGAGTGTGACGACACGACCTAAAAGGTAAAGTGAGGCAGCATGGTATCTTATAAGAATACGGGACTGGGAGGACACTCACTCGACAAAATAACCCTACCAATCTAGTCGGCCACGAAGGGCCCAAGAAAGTTAAGTGAGAAATAAATGAAGTAAAAAATATACATGTTTAGTCGGTAAGATCGCCCAAAATATAGATATTACATTACTTCATCACATTTATAATGAGAATATACAACACGTGTTTAGTCAACAAGATCGCCTAAAACATCGATGTTACGTTACTTCATTACATGTACAATGAGTTACATTCGGTAAAGTGTTAATGAGGATGAGGCCTCTGAATAAGATAATCAGCCGCTTGTGCTCTTCGGCCGTCATCCGAATGAGGAGCCAACTCCTCCTCGACCTCATTCGCATCTGACTCTAATAGCTGCTTGGGGATAGCATCTATAGGGATCCATTGGTCGTTCCTCCTGAAAGAATTAGGCCTCAAAGTTAAAGGAGAGCTCTCGTGGAGGTACCAGAGTACTAAGTTCCTTGGGACTTGTAGCTCCCTAAGGGCGCTCAACCATCCCCTAATAAAGGATAGTTCTTCAAACTCTGTCAGCCCCGTTGGAGCATCTATCCAGCCTTGTTCATAATCGCCAGCCCCCACTTGCCGAGGACCTTTCTTGAACAGATGCCTCAGCTGTGTGACGTCTCTTTGAAGACCAACATTAATAATGTATACTCGATGAACATATTCTTGAATCTCGTCCATCTCCCCAGCTGGACCCCATGCATCTGTACCAACTCGCAGACCAGCCGATGGGGTAGAACCTCATAAAACTAGAGGGGCGATGCTTGGCCCTGTGCCATCTCACAGAACAGTCGATGAAGAGGAACCTCACAAAACTCGAGGTGCGACGCTCGGCGCATGCTCCCTGAGTCGCGACACCTCCCTCCTCAGAGTTTCATTCTCCTGTTGAAGAACTTCTCCGACTTGGTTAATTTCGGAGGCATCTAGAAGCCTGGCTCTCAAAGTATTTACTTCCTCTTGGACATACGCGCCAACTTCCTCCATCTCCTGAAGTCTATCCTTTAGTTTGGCGATGAGCTCAGACTGATCCTTAAAGCTCTTATTTCTCGACTTGAGAGACTTGTAAATCTTAACAAAGGCTTGGCGAACTTGGATGCTCGCGTTAGGACCAAGGATCCTTCCCAATTGAGAGGTGGAAAGTATATACTCATCTATATCTATCAACTACAAGCCATACAAGCAGAATCAACACGCAGAAAAGAAAGTACTTTAATTTCATTCAAATAAAAGGATCCAAGTACATCGATAATTAAAAAGAGCAGTACAAATAAAGCAAAAGATACAGGGAAAATCCTAAAAATAGGCTAGCTAGCAACCTCAATTTGTTCAGAGGTCGCTGGTTGCTTTCCCTTATCAACAACAGCAGAGACAGCTCCCTCGGATGGAATAACTGTTGTTACCTGAATAGGAGAGGCACCAACAGGAACAGTCTGAGAGGCAGGGACCACACCTTCATTAGCTGGGGCAGGCGCATCATCTAGGCTTTGGGCCTGGATCATGCTCGTCGAATAAAGGTGAATCAATATCCACCCCAACAGTGAGAAGAGCCTTGTTCGAGCCCTTATTGAAGTTCAGACGACTGATGTAGCCTATCTGAATATCAACATCCTTATATGCGTCCGCCCACCCGGAGTTGCATGAGCTTTCCTTGATGGTGGCAGCCTCGAACTCTGCCTTCTTTGCCTTCTCTACCAGTACCTTATTTTTTTAAACCATGTCCATCTTGCTCGAGCAGACCAGATCATAGGACTGCCTCAACTCATTTAGCTCGTTGATCACTGCCTCCTTCGCTCTGTTGGCTTCGGTGAGGGCGAGATCGGAGGACTTCTGAGCCTCGCTAGCAGCCCTCAGACTGCCCTTCAGCTCAACCCTTTTCCCCTTTAGTTCAGCGTTCTGCCTCTCTAAATACGCATTCCTACTCACCAGCTCGTCGCGAGTGCGGTAGAGAACAACGAATTCGATCACGAACTGCAAGTAAAAAGGGAGAATTAGAATAAAGCATTGAACATAAAATTACAAGTAATGAAAAATAGAAACAGACTTACCAAGGCTAGTCTCTGGATCACTTGCAGGGCTAACTGGTCAGTCCCCATCGCCCTCTGTCGGTCAGCAGGCAAAACTGCTCTCTCGAGTAGCACAGGAGCCAACTAAGGAGAGGTGGTGACAGACGCCCCCTCGGGTAACACGAACATAGGCACCAAAGCTTGTCCGGTCTTCATCCTTGGTTCCACTCTCCTTATCTCCTCTTCCCTCTCCTTCTCCCTCTCAGCTCTCCTCCTCTCTTCCACCTTCCTTCTCTCTTCAGTATTCTTCTTCTCCTCATCCTTTTTTCTCTCTTTCTCTCTTAGCTGTTCTCCCCCTCCTCTTTTTTTCCTGCTCGATGGAAGAAGGCTGAGAGCTAGTGGTAACTTCTCCACTACCTGACTTTTGCTTCTTCGATCTCCTAGAGAGAAGCACATCATCCTCATTATCATCATCCCTAATCAGATTTCTTCTAAGAGTAGCCATTTCCTCGTTGAAACTCCTGGATGTGCTTGAAGACTCTTGAGCCTCAGAGACCTCTTCCAAGCTATAAAAACCTTCACCACTAGAACTCGCCTCACTGGGACCACCTTCAGCACCTCCCTTAATATCACTTTCAGAGCTACTCTCTTCCTTGTCCAACTGGATGGGATCCACAACAACTTATTCAGTTATATCTAAGTCAGGAATGCTATCTATAGGCCGCGCGATGAAACTGGACCCGATGTTCTTGTACTCCAAAAGAAAAGCAGCCGACCGAGGATGTTCACCGACAACCAAAGATTCTTTGATATTCCAAGCTTTAATCAGCTCGGCAGGTCGAACCTCACTAAGGGCAGGTTCCAAGTTCTTTGTCCTCGCTGAAAGGATAACAGAAAAATATCAGAAAAATCAAACATCAACAGAAAAATAAATGAGCAGAGCAAGGGCTAAGATTACCTATGTACTCCTCCCCATAAAAGGGGACTGTGAATCTATTAGACCTCAACCCCTGAGTATGGGGAGAGAACTGCCAATTTCTAGTAAGAAAACCGTCTTGCTAGTAATCCTTATGGGAATCAGGTAGGTTTACTACCAATACCCTATCAGGACTCCTGGTCTTGAGGTAGGGAAGGCCAGAACTAGTTCGAGAGAAAGAATAACAAAAACAAATTTCAGCAAGCCCTAAATTGGTGCCATAGAGTTGGTTTATTCTATGGACCCCATTAACTATCTTCCAAACATTTGGCGAACATTGTGCAGGAACGATGTTGAAATAACCAAAGAAATGTAAAAACAAATTGCTTAGAGGGAAAGTTAGGCCCCCTTGGAACAACAAGAGGACATGAATCCAATGAGCGTCCTCTATCTCTCTGACATTTTTAGGGAGAGAGGTTCACTCAATATCTACCCAGTCTGGGATATTATTGAACTTCCTAAACTAAGGCATAGATCTATTGCCTATCTTCGCCATTTGTAAACCCCAATTGCAAATCCGAAGAAAACTCAATAGAAAAAACACAGATAAAGAACAGAGGGGACTTACGAGATGAAAGTTTGGCTTGGACGACGCAAGATCACAAGCCTAGATGACGAAGAAGATTGAAAGCAAAGTGAACAAACACTTGGAGAGGAGGGCACAATAGCGAAAGCTTGAAGAAGATGAGAAAATATGAAGAAGTTTAAAATGACAGTATGGAAATGCTGCTCCAAGTGACCTTTTAAACATTTCTAATCATATCGCACGAGACCCGAAGCAGGTTGCCACCAAAATCAAGTAGAGAACTCCAATATTGGGAAGAGTTACACAATTTATGAGAGAGCCATTATGACAAATCATTTAAATTTATTGAGCCCAAATTGTGGCCCAACAACTTTAGGGGCAATTTTGGGTACCTCAGTTTTTCATCACGAGCCCAGATGAGTAACCCAATAGAAACGGCCCAAAGTTTGGGCTCCTCGCATCTTAACTGAATTCGGTTATGACTTAGTCTACTCCTAAAATCTTGTAAGGAGATATTCTCGGAGTAGAAGATGGACGTGGGGTAGTCCAACACCCCCATTCCCCAAGAACAAACATGTATATAACAAACCCTATGCCTGGGGAAAAAAGGCACGTATTGTATTCTCTGTAAAACACTCCCCGAAGTATATAGAAATAATACTGAGAGCCCCACCGTGGACGTGGGCATTCTTGCTAAACCACGTATATACTGTGTTGTGTGATTGGCATTTGTTAACTTCTTTACTTGCTCAGGTGATTGCGCTTTTCTCATTTACTTGTGTTTAATATAATTGTCATCACAGTTTCATATCACTTAGATGCATGTTTTAGGACTGAATTAAAACTTGGGTTCAATTAAAATTAGATTGATTGACACACAAATAAAAGTTGGTTTTATTTGAGTAGTCACATTTATTTCTGCTGTAGCACACTCTCAGGTGGCCATCCCGTTGTCCGGTGTGCGCGGGGTGTTACATAATCTCCTTTTGATCAACCCAAAGTTGACTAATTATAACTCTTACTAAGCTCTATTATATGTATATGAAATAATATAGTTAAAAAATATAAATCATTCTCACAAACTTGATTCTCATTTTTACATGAATGAAACAATCATTTATTAATCTATAAAAAAATTCTTTACACATGGTTTGATAATATACCCAAACAATATCCCACTTAGTTTTAAAGCCATATGTCCATACTCTTGACTCCCATTCCTTTATATAAAGCAAGGTTCTAAAAAACGCGGGGCGTGATTGAGGCGTAGAGGCCAAGCCTTAGAAGCCTAGGCGGGCCTAGGCGTGAAAAAACGTGAAAAGGCGTTTAGGCCTTCTTAATATATTTTAATATTTTTTAACCATAACAAGGCTATTAAAATACAAAAATTGCACATATCATAAAAATATGTCTGAATATATGCAAATTAAAATACTATTTGATTATTTTGGATGAGATAATGGTCCGGTTTGTAAACAAATTCTTTAAAAGGTGACATCGTTTCACTAAAACATTGTTGTTTTTAGAAAAAAGTGCGCCTTAAGGGTTTTACCAAGAATAAGGCGTGAAAAGCATAAGGCGAGGCGTTTCTACCAAGCCTTAAGCCTAGGCGGGTTTTTTAGAACATTGATATAAAGTTTAAAAGCCCTGGATGGGAAGGTCTTTGTAAAAGGATTCGTTAGGTTGTCCTCAGTTGCAATCATGGTCACAATGATGTCGCTCCTCTATACGATATCCAGAATCAGGTGATACTCACGTTTAGTGTGCTTTGCCCTCTGATGAGACCTTGGTTATTTCAAATTTATAAATACCCCACTATTGTCACAATAAAATGTAGCGGCCAATTGTACTGAAGGAACCACACCCGAGTCACTTAGGAAGATTCATAGCCAAACAACCTCTTTTATTGCCTTCGAAGTGGAAACATACTCGACTTCCATTGTCAAATAAGCAATACATGATTACTTTATATTCATCCAACTTATGACTCCACCTCCCAGGCTAAACACAAATCCTAATGTTGATTTCCTATAATCCCTATCCGACTAAAAATTTGAATCTGTGTACCCAACGGGTACTAGACAGTCTTCTGAGTAAACCAATACATAATCTTTAGTGCTATTCTTGTACTTAAGAATGTGCTTCACAACAGTCCACCGCTCCTCACCTAAATTAGACTAGAATCTACTGACAATGCCAACGACATAATAAATATCTGATCTAGTATAGACCATAGCATACATGAGGCCCCCACTACCGAAGCATAAGGTATATTCCTCATTGTTTCTATCTCATCAGGTGTCTTAGGACACTGATCCTTAGACAAATGAATTATATTCCTAAAAGAGAGAAACCCTTTCTTGTAATCCTGCATCCTAAACCTTGTGAGCATTGTATCGACATAAGTAGCTTAGGATGAGCCTATCATCCTATTTTTCTAATCACGCGGTACCTTGATTCCTAGGATGTGAATAGCTTATCCAAAGTCATTCATATCGAATTGACTAGATAACCACACTATTACACTAGATAATATACCCACATCGTTCTTGATTAGGATAATATCATCTACGTAGTGATTAAAAATACCTCCATGTTTTCGCCATTCTTTTTATACACAAGTCTCATAAATGAATTAATTAAAAGAAAATATTTGATTGCTTGATCAAGATGTTCTAAGAACTTGATGTTTGCTTAAGTCCATAAATGGATATCTTAAGATTTCACACCTTATTTTCTTATCCCTTTGCTATGAATCCCGTGGGCTGCATCATATAGATGCTCTCATCAAGACTACCATTAAAAAATGCAGTCTTAACATCCATTTGTCAAATCTCGTAATTGAGACGTTCAAAAATGGTTATGAGAATTTGAATACACTTAATCATGGCTACTGATAAAAAGGTATTCTCATAATCAATCCCATCTTTCTAAGTGAACCCTTTCGCAATAAGTCAGGCTTTGAAGGTTTTCACCTTCCCGTCTACCTCGATCTTCCTTTTGTAGATCCACTTGCTTCGATGGATTCCATTTGGCAAGTCTATAAATTCCCACACTTGATTCAAATACATCGAATACATATCAGTATCAATAACCTTTAGCCAAAGATCGACATCATTGTCTTACAGTTCCTCATTATAGTTAATGGGATCCAGTTTGTGTTCCATTGGGACTTCATCGAGGTGCTCTCCTAACTATACTAACCTATTTGGTTGATGACCTACTATCCCGCTACAATGTGTATCCATTTGTGCTCTAGTACAAGTGACACATAGATACTGATTGATATACCTAAAATATATCCACCTATAAACACAGGACACATAGAAGGGAACCCACACAACTAGGATAAAGAGAAGGGTCGTGAAAGGCAAGGTTAACATGCTCATGATCGTAACTTAGAATATAGATAGGTCGTAAACCTATGAACCAGCCATATCACTCCACCATCAGCGAAATGCATGCTGTAGTTATCGAAGTACCTACCGCAAACCTTGAAACGTCATAAATTTCTTGCCAACTGTCCACATTTTAGAAAGATTCCATGTCAAACATACTTATACATAAATCGCGTGCACCATGCACATGACACTCATACTAATTCCTATAAATAGAGGTCCTCACCTCCTCATTGAAGGAGACACTCTTTACCCGTGAAGATCTACCAAAATTTTTAACTCTCTCTACACCCAAGAACATACTCAGGTCACCTGCTCTGATTACCTGAGCCACTCAAGTCCGCAGCCTCTCTTCAGCCTACGCAATAAGGTCGCATTTCTCTTGGCATAAAACTTGTATGTTCTTGTATTTAGACTTTATTCTCTCTTGTATGCCTCTTAAGGTAAGAAAATCTTGTATTACTACATAGGAATATTGAGAATAAGTCACAAAAGTGGATATAGACTCATTTTTATAGATGAACCACTCTATATCATGTTTTGTATCTTTTCACCTCTATTTCATTATATATTCTATACTTTTAACTGTTAAGTATAGCTTTGATGGCACATATCATTCTTATAGATCCATTTTTCGACATCAATAGTTTTGTATCGTTTGTGAGAACAAGGTGTTTTACCAAGTTCCTCATAAATCGGGACCATTAATCCTTATTTTATCTAAGGGGATCTATGAATCTACGTGCCATGGGTGAAACTTTGGTATTTAGGCCCATATTTGCATATTTAACCCTCTAAGGGTATTTTCATCTTTTGAAACCTATTTTCTCAAGCTTGTTTTATGGTTTTTGGACACAATCACTTACCTTAAGTATCTTTCCATTTCCAAATCTCGTTGAAAAGCTAGACAGATCATGGCCACATAAGGATTGACAACTAGGGATGCCCATATTTTTAGCTTTCGCTACATCTTTAAGCATTATCTGTCATGATTAAGACCAATATATTAGAAATTAACTAGTAAATTTATGTTATTTCGTACATAAAGACTTTTTTTCCTTGGATCAACACCTTAAAGACTTTTAAGTCCAAGTCTTAGGGTGTAAAATCACATTTTTGGCAAATTTTGGGTAGAATTTGCTTACTGGATGAAGCTTGGCATGTCTTTGTGTTGCAGGTCGCGCCCTCTAGTCTCAGCTTAGCCAATTTTCCTATTTTTGGCGTATTTGCATTTTTAATAAAAATATTATTTTATCCTAGACCAAAGATACCACGAAACACTTGAAAACTCCCGCAACATGTTTTATGGCTCGTGGGTCGTGTTAAATTGCGTAAGGCTTGGTCACATGATTAAAAATCAATGATTCTAGGGGAAAAATCCAGCTAGTCTATTACCTCAAGGATTGATATACCTCCCAAGATAGGTTAAAGGCTTTTAATCACTTTCCAATTATTATTTGATTCGATGGAGTGTACCCAACAAGTTGTCCACCAAACAAAATGGTCCCACGAGAAAAAACTGTGTTCGATCATATCATCATTCTCGGGAGAAAAACCCTATAAAGGACATATGACGTGACATCATCCCTTGTCAGCCCAAACGGCCCAAGTCTCTTCCCATGGTGATATTCCAAACTGCGGCACAATTTACCCTATTTAGTTAAGTTCATCTCAAAGAACATTTTCTTAAAATAAATAATAATATAGAAGAGTCATGGAAGGCAATTCAGGATCAGATCCCAAACAAACCAAAGATGTAGCCCACTTTATGAGATATATCAACCATTTACATGAGGTTCAAGCCTCCCTCCAAGGTCACATTAACCTCCTTGTCTAGAGAAATCTAATTCTCTAGTCCAAAGATTTTACCAGATGTTGAAGGTCGAAGACCCCTATCCTAAGATATTGTTCGCAACACTTGAAGGGAAAGTTGTGGATGTTTCAATGGAAAATAAGAGGAAGCATGAAAACCGACCAGAAAAGCCATAAAAGGAATTCACCCCTTTGACCTATAACTTAGAGGATTATTTATTAAGCATTAAGGAGAAAAACCTCCTCAAATGGCCAGAAAAGTTGAAATCTCTATCTCATAAGAGAGATATTAGTATTATGATGAGAGTTCCACCAAGATCATGGCCACACAACTGAAATTTTTTTCCTTCTGAAGAATGAAGTCGAAAGGCTCATCAGGCAAGGAATGCTGCAATGGTTCAAAGAGGTCGCAACCTTAAACTAAACAACTTCACCCTTATGAGACCTTGAGGATTTTTTTTTATCTCTGCAGCTATTGCAAATATTACTCGTTTATGTATTAATTTTATATTTACCTGGCATATATATACATTTATCAATTAAAAGTACACATTTCGCATTGATTTCTTTATTAATTGTTGCTTCAGATTTAAAGAAAAACTTAGCCTAACTCCGCGACCAGACTGACAAAGACCCCTTCCACTAACCTCTGCGGTGGCAAATGTACCATAGCTTGAGAATAAGGAGACCGTATTGGTAGGGTATGAATGCTGCAACCCTACCAGGATCCGTAAAAAATTGAGATACAAAGTAACTGTGGAGTTTAGACTCAATTTTAAATGACCTTAGGTGGCTTATAATACCCAATATAACATTGGGTGGATTATATACCCCAAGATAGCCTTGGGTGGATCTTAATACCCCAAGACAGTCTTGGGTGACACATAATACCTACAGACAACCTTGGGTGACTCATAATACCCCAAGATAGACTTGGGTGGCTCCTAATACCCCAAGACATCCTTGGGTGGCTACTAATACCACAAGACAACATTGGGTGGCTCCTAATAACCCCACCTAGCCTTGGGTGGCTCATAATACTCCTAGATAGCTTTAGGTGCCTCATAATATCCCAAGGCATCCTTGAGTGGCAAATAATTTAAGAAAGCCTCAGGTGGCTTATAATACCCCAATGTACCCCAAAACAGCCTCATGTGGCTTATAATATCCCAAAATAGCCTTGAGTGGCTTACAATTCAAGAAAGCCTTAAGTGTCTTATAATACCGTAATATAGTAAGGGTGGATCCTAAGATTACCCTAGGAGATTAAAGAATTTAAAACAACTCACTAATAATAACCTAAAGCCTTGGGGTAGTGGATTTAGAGTCTATGACATCTATCTAATTTTTTATATCTACCCGTAAAGGCTCTACTTAAGCTCAGCTCATACAGATCAGGTCTGCAATAATCATCCTAAAAGCTTCCAAAACCTTCACGGACCAGAGTTAAGAAGCTAAATAACTTATAAAGTTCATGCAAGCAAGAATACAAGTTTCAAGACATGCAAGTTGATACAGGAGACTGCGAAAACATACAAAAAGCTATTAGGAACTGTGGAAATAAGATTTTCATGACTGAATAAATTGAAAGTTACAAGTTTATAATTGTGGTTTAAAATAAAAGGGGTTATAAGATTAAAGTTCATGACTCTTCATCCTCTTCTTCATCACCATCGGTGCCCTCCGCAGTTGTCTGAGTCTCAGCCTCCTCAACAGTATTCAATACGACATCCTCCCTTAGCTTCTTGGCAAGCTCATACATAGCCCTAAGTTCTTCCACATAGATCAAGTACTCAATATCTGTGAACCTCTAGGCATATATATTGTCCTTTGCATCAGGGTAATTTTTTTCAAGCCTTTGTCTTTTTATAGCCACAGATGTGTGCCTTATTCTGAAGGAAAAAAATCTTGTTAAGTCCTGAAGTGGACCATATCATCCTCTAGAGCCTTTTTAAAGGTCGCGACATGATCATCCCCCCATTTTTGGCAATGCCGCGACATGATTATCGGCTGACCTTTTTATCTCATTAGCATGGGCTTAGACATGCCCTTGGGGTTTTAAGTTAAGTTAGATGAATTTATCTTCACTGGAAGTGACCTGCCTTGCATCCTCCATGCACTTAGCCTTTGATATCTTTCGTGCATCCGTGACCTCTTTAAAATTAATCTTGGCCTCCTGCTTGGCCCTTTCAGTGGACTCAACTTTAGCCTAATCATTAAGGCTCTGGGCTTGAAAGGTAGAAGTTTCAGACTTCTTTTTAGCCTCAAAGGAGAAGGCCTTGGCACTTTACAGGTGATACTCGTGAGAAATTTCACTCACCTTATAAATATTATAGAGCCTTTCATATTTTTCCCTTAGGCTCATACTCAGGTCACCTGAGCCATTCAAGTCCACAACCTCTCTTCAGCCTACCTTATAAGGCCATATCCCTCTGAGCACATAACTTTTATGTTCATGTCTTTATCCTTTTCTCTCTCTTGTATTCCTTTTAAATCCACCAAATCTTATATTAATACATACAAATATTGATAATAAGGCACCAAAGTGGACGTAGGTTCATTTTTATATCCAAACCAGTCTATATCTTGTGTTACCTCTTCACCTCTATTTTATTCTATTTTCTATACTTTTAACTATTGAGTATATCTTTGATGGCATGGATAATTCTTATGGATATATTTTCCAACATCAACACTAATCATCGATACTACTTAGGGGTGGCAGTTTTAGAAACAACATGAAAACATGACACGACGTGGCACAAAATTTAACCTAAATTAACACACCTTGTCATGTTGGGTTCGCATTTGTGTTTGTATTTTTGAACACGAAGTCATGTCGGGTCATGTTCATATTTAAATTTTGACACATAATTGACATAAAATTGATCGAAATAGACACGACATATGAACGAGTAGACCTGCAAATGACACGAATTAAACATGACCCAACCATAAGCCCGGCATGAAAAAAATGCTACCTTGTGATGATTGAAAAAAATGCGCCAATTAAAAAAAGATTCTGATTGAAAAAAATGCCCGATTAAGTTAAAGAAGATCTTCGACCAGTTTCATGGCTCCAATAAAAATTTGATTGAGAATGTTGCAGAAATTTGGTTTACTTCGTTTTTTATTTCTTTCATATGACTTATTTACATGGATAAATTGATGTTGGAAACTTGGAGTGTTGCAAATTACTTATTTACATAATTTTTTTCTTCTAGCTGCGAGTTGTTATAATTACTATGCAAATTTTTTGGATTGAGAAAAACTTATTAGCTATGTTAAATTGAGAATAAGATTGGCAAAACAATTGGGTTTTAGTCATGTTTTTGTGTTTAATTGGGTTAAAAAAATATCGTGTTTTTCTTGTTTAATTGGGTAAAAAAAATTAATCTTATTAATTGTGTCATGTCATGTCGTGTTTTAGGTGGGTCATGTTCGTGACAACTAAAGAAAACACGACTTTATGTTGTGTTCATTTTGTAATATCAGTTATCGTGTTGTGTCAATAAAAACCATGACCCAAATACACGATTTCCCACCCCTAATAATACTGCCACTATGATTAGGTAGCGTACTATCAATATCAAATTGTATTTCATTTTGTATGGGTGGTCCCAAAGCATTTTCTTACTCTTGCCTTTTTAGTTATTTTATGATAATCTTCCTATAAGAACCTAGAATTTGTGTTAATATATCCTTTCTGGTCCTTAGGATCATAAAATTGGCGTCCCTTGATTCCATTGGGGTATCGGACAAGGAGTCATACATTCGTCATTGATTTCGACTTCCATGCAATACGTGTGTTGGGCAACCCCTTATTCAAACATGAGCTAGACTTGGCTTTGTCCCTTTCCATAGTTGATGAGAAATATTTAGATGGAACTATGTTCAATAAATATGTCGTTGTCTCTAGTGAAAAATCCCCAAAAGAATCTAATAGATCCGAATAAATCATCATGGATCTAACCATATCCAAATAGTCTGGTTCCTACTTTTCGGTACACCATTTTTTTGTTGATTACCCGGTGCAAAAAACTGAGTTGTAATACCCAGACCTAATACGTTTTCCCTACACTATCCCAAGAGGTATTCACCTCCCCGATCACATCATAGAATATGGATTATTTTATCGTGGAAATTCTCCACCTTATCCTTATACTATTTGAGCCTATTAAAGGCTTAACACTTGTGGCGCATAAGGTCAATGTACCCAAACCTCTAGTAATCATCAATAAAAGTGATGAAGTAGTCGTAACCATCTCTTGCCCAGATAGTCATAGGGTGACATAAATCACAATGAACTAATTCCAACACATCTTTGGCTTTATAACCCCCTGGCTGTAAATGACCCCCCCTCTTGGTCATTTTACCCTCTAAACATGATTCACATACAGGAAGTGCCTCCACTTCCAATGAAATCAATTGCCCATTTGAGACTAGTCTTGGTATCCTTTTTTGATTGATATGACCTAATCGTAAGTGCCAAAGGTATATTTGGGTCAACTAAGAATGTTCCTTTCTCTTTAGGTTATTTCCATTTAAGTTTTCAATTCAGTATTAAGCAGTAGTGGTGAGATATATCTTATAATATAAATATAATTTTCTAATGTTCCCAAACAGATAAGATATTTTCCATTGATAAAATCTCCATTATTAAAATAAACCATGTATCCATTCATCACAGGCTTAGAAATAGAAATCAAATTTCTTCTAATACTAGGAATATAAAAACAATAAACTAATACTAACTTATTGTCTCCACCAAAGTTCAAAACTGAATTTCCTACTATGAGTGCTACCTTGTGATGATCGCTAATGCATAGAAATATTTCTCCATCATTGATAACCCTGGTTACTTGTAACCCCTATGAAGAATTGTAAACTTTATTAGCGGCTCCCGAATATACACACCAAGTACCAATAGATTGCACCACAAAACATGTCTCCATGATATAGGAGAGATTACTGTTTCCATGTTTCTTAGCTAAGAATACGGGGCATTATTTTTTTCCAGTGTCCTTCCTGTCTGCAGATGTAACAGTTGCCTTTTAGCTTCTTTCCTTCTCCATGGGGCTAAAAGTTTTTCTTGAAAAGTTTAGGTTGTGCCTGGGACTTCTTCTTCTTCTTCTTCTTCTTCTTCTTCTTCTTCTTCTTCTTCTTCTTCTTCTTCTTCTTCTTCTTCTTCTTCTTCTTCTTCTTCTTCTTCTTCTTCTTCTTCTTCTTACCTTTCGGGATATAAATAGAGGGGCCTTTCTCAGCAACCTGAATCACACCCTTATGCCCATTTATATTCTCCGCTGCCTGAAGTTCCTTAAGAGGTTGTCCCAGTGAGTAATTAAATTTGTTCATATAATAATATAGGCGAAGCTGTTTAAAGGACTACGATAGTGATTGGAGCACAAAATGAACTTAGGCTTCCCTATCGATTTCATATCCAATCACCCCCAGTTCTCTTAAGATGAACATCATATTTAAAACATGCTCACATACGGGAGTACCCGCAGGAATCTTTGTGTTGACCAACCTTTCCAAAACATCTAACCTTGCGTTATAGTTATAATCCTCAAACATATCCCTGAGGTTGATAATCATGTCATAAGCAGTGGACATATGCTAATGATGGATTTGAAAAACATTAGTCATTGATGCCGATATGTAATAGCGATCCATACGATGAACCTTTTTCCACCTCTAGTAGGATTAAATACCCCTTGTGGGTGCCCCTTCCTGCATCTTGGCAAGACGTCTCCGCTTACAAACTTAAAGTCGTCTGCAGTTATGACAATGTTTAGTTTCCTTTTCCAGAAAATATATTTCAAGATAGTTAACTTGTTATTCTTTAAGATTAAATAAAGTGGGTTGAATGATGATCCCATTTTAAAATATGAGAATCATAAATTTTGAACAAAGAATTACTTTCAAAATATATAAGTGAGAATTTAACTTCGTTTTAATTTTAAATTGGCTTTCTCATCGCCAATTGAAGTAAAAACCCATCAAACATCCTAGTTACTTTATGGAGGTGAGATTTCTCGTGGGTAGCTTAAATTAACCCACATTGACTTTTGTCTTTCAATTATGTATCTAGATAGTTCAAGAACATCTGTCTAATATATTTGAATAGTTAGCGTCTTTGGGTCTCATAATTAATGATAGTGACTCCGCGAGGGATGATACCATTAATTATGTCCAAGTGTATAGCACCAGTTCATTCCTCGAAATAAAACCTCTCGTGACGAACTTCTCCATGGGGGGGGGGGGGGGGGATCAAATTCACTCACATTCTACTTCTTCTAACTATCACTTAAGAGGTTTAATGAATTCTTAATGCATTGAATAATTTTATCCATGGGGGGCAACCTAACTAAATCGAGGAGTTAATCACATCTTGATACATGAAAATGACAATGGAAACAGTGGGGTTTATGTTGAAATCCATCTCTCACTTAGTATTTTGAAAAAAACTTGAGAGTTTTGAAAAATAATTTATTCAATTCTAAATGACCGAATTTAAATGCCTCATAATTTCCAAATTTACTTGTATGAATTAAACTTTTAATCTCACATTTTAATTTTTTTAAAATAAAATAATAATTTGAATTTCTCAAAAATAAAACCTGAAGATCTCAATTTAATTCACATCTTAAATTTAAATACCCAGATTTAATTCAATTTAGGAAAGAATAAATACAATACAAATTTTTGAAGAAAATCTGTGATTTAGGCCAGTCCCAAGATTATAATCCATATCCTCTGTTGATGTAAAAAAATAGATCACTCTAATTATTAAATCACAGATAAATAAATGAGACAAAAGATTTTTAAATTGGTTCAGCCTTATACGAATGGCCTACGTCCACTGTTGTTTTATTGCTGAGTGTTTGAGAATTCTCGATTACAAGAAATTGCGTTCTAGATCCCAAAGTTTGGATTCAGAATCAGTCCCCCCTACAATGGGGATTGTACAACGTATTTATAGCCTCAAATCTATCATATGAAAGGGTGATACATTAAATGATATACATATGAAAGGGTAACACATTTAATTCCCTTTAAGCGTGTGCGTCTAAATGATAAGCATTTAATGAACCAGTTGAACTGTTGGTTATTCAGCTATTAATGATCTGTTCGAGATGCAGCTCGGGCCACCTGAGTAGCTCGGACCGCCTAAGCTTTCTGGTATTCGAGAGTTCCTCGGAGAGGTCTGTTCCTCGGAGCGTATGCGTTCCTCGGAGAGGTCTGTTCCTCGGAGTGTATGAGTTCCTCGGAGAGATCTATTCCTCGGAGCGTATGAGTTCCTCGGAGAGTATGCGTTGTTGCCATGTAGATAGCCACGTGTCTTCATATGATTGAGCCAAGTCAGCAGATTAAATTTGGTATCAACATCGTCCATAAAATTGGGTGTTCCTTAATATATAATTAATAAGCACACGAATTGTGCAACATGGTATAATAAATAGGCATTGCAAATAAATAAATAAATAAATATAGCAAAAAATAAGAGGACACAATAGCCCTTTCCACCATGGCCTAATTGTCTTCTTGAAGTAGAACTCTTCAAGCCCTAGAATAC
This sequence comes from Sambucus nigra, assembly GCA_949130495.1. Classification (NCBI taxonomy): domain Eukaryota; kingdom Viridiplantae; phylum Streptophyta; class Magnoliopsida; order Dipsacales; family Adoxaceae; genus Sambucus; species Sambucus nigra. The sequence goes on from OX422218.1 coordinate 136,834,260, forward strand.
TTGTTGTAGAAAAATCCCCTTTGACATAGTGCCGAGTTAAAATAGAATTCATCATAAACATGAGTTGTTGATCTTTTCTTCTAGAAAACACCTTTGCACATATTGAAAACGATCGAAACGAAGAACCTAAGAAAGAAACATGAAACAACACCAAAATCTTTCAAAATTAAATCTTCCTAGGGGGACGATCGATCGATCAACCCTGTCAAGGACAACTTTGTTCCAACTTCACAAATCTCAGGCAAAAACCTCAATAACTGGGTCAAAACTTTACTAAACTCCATGAAACTTTGTCCAATACCCAAGCCCACAAAAATACATGATTCTGAATGTAAAAAATATTACATCCCAAAATAGTCTCTTATGAATATATTGAAATTGAAATAATTATAAAAACCTACTTATTACAACCATATCGAATCAATGAGCGAAAAATAATTACGAATAAACCACCATAGGATCCATTCACATTGAAAAATATGTCTGACCATGATGGAAGGGATTTATATGATGAATCCTTGCAAAACCATCTTATTATGGGAGCATACATAAAGATACACCATCCCACAACATGCAAAACTAGGGGTTTTTTCTTGGACAACATGGACCTTTCACGTGGATGATCATTCTAAACTAAAGGATCTGATACTTAATGTTGGGGATCGATATACTCGGAATAAAAATTATCAGCCATGAATCTTTTGTTAGTTAAACATTAAAAAGATGTAAAACCAAAAGCTAGGTTTGAAGAACAAAGATAGGGTTTAGAACACCATACCTTTGCAAATTCGATTGCAATGTGATGGGGAGAAAAGTATTTGTTGATGATTAACTGATTTCTTCTTTTAGATATCAAAAGATTGCTTAACATTATATAATGCTCGGTGATAATACGCAAATATTGCGTATTTCATCCCTCGAACCTATGCATTTTAGCCCTCTCGGGTATCTTATTCCCTATATTTATGCTCGTTAACCATACAACCTTGGATTTCTATGTTAACATGCTTTGCAGGGGTTATTTGGGCTTTTGTAGGTATTTATGTACTAAGTATTGAGTTTGGATGCATTCCACTCAAGTTTCGTACGCAATAGCACGTTCAAGGGAAATTCGATCAATTCACAATTTGGGCACCTGGCCCAACATCTACATGGAGGTTGTAGCCCTCCTCGCAAGCTTCGCGAGGCCATGAACGGTGCACAATTCGGATCCAGAACGAAGAAGTTACGGTGATTTTAGCAGAGGATAAAAAAGCAAACACACCAAAACAGGAGGAGCTTGTGTAGACATGTAGCCATCGATCGATCGATCCTTCAAATTTTTCCATCGAGCTAAGACAGTGGGATTGATTTTTCACCATCGATCGATCAATCCTCTATTTTCAGATGATATTTTGTCTTTTCTTTCCTTTTTCCTTTTCTTTTCTAATTTAATTCCTTTTACTATATAAAGGAATTTTGTGTAAATATCAGATATAATAGATTTTAGGTTAGTTTAGCTTAGGGTTTGGGAGTTGAGAGCTCTTTTCTTCTTCCTCATTTGGTATGACAGCATTTGGGTTTGTAAGATTGATCTTTTCTTATTCCCTCTCCATTAATATAGTTTGCATTTCTTTAATTCTTGCTTTCTAATTTAGTTTACTTGCTTTATTTACATGCTTTGATTTAGTTGCTTTCTAGTGTAGATTTATCGTATTTATTTCTTGCATTTTTATCATGCTTTCTAGTTAATTTAGTCTAAGTTGTGTTTGAATTGAACTCACTCGGGTTGACGTGTTGCTTTGCTTTGGTGATGGAGTTTACGGGTCTATTTCGGGTGCGTTATCCTAGTTATTACGCCTAGGAGATTTGACGGGGCATATCATGTATGTTCCGTGCTTACGACCTTGCGTGCGTAATTTTCGAGGTATTTATTGACGCCAAAATCTTATTAGAGTTTTATACGAATTTAGGGGCGTGACAACCCTTGATTTAATTAACTGTCGAAATGAGACGCATTTGTAATAACTCGTCGACCCATGTAACCATTTTATACTAATTAACTCGAATGAGGGATATTCGACGCAACTTATAGTTTTTACCACTTTGTTAATCTAGTTTAAATACACTCGCCTAGATTAATCTTTCCCTTTTATGCATCTTTTCCTTTTTTTACACATTTATCTTTTACAATTTTATTTTGGAGTATTAAATCCTATAAATTCTAGCAACTCGTCTCTGTGGATTTCCGATACTCGACTTACCTTTTGTATTGAGGCGGTGAACATAAAACAACGATTAGCGTCTTGACGCGGCGCCACTTTTCACGCTCGATAAAAAATGGCGTCGTTACTGGGGATGAGTTTGTTTTAGACTTTATTTGATTTAGTATTTCATAGTATTTTCTTTCTATTTGTATTTTTTGCCTAACATTTTTGTAGGACTTCTACATTTGTGCATCTAGAAATGCTCAAATTTCTCGCGCGCGCATCTACTTTGTGGAATTCGCCACTTTGAGCCATTTTTTGGGGTAAGCATGTCTTATTCCAATTCTTTCGATAATCATTATGATAATTCTCAAAATTCTCACAAACCTTTGACTTTTGGTCAATACTTAGAATCCCAAAAAATTGCAAAATCTAAAATGACTTTGGGCGAGTATTATAAAAGTCAAGCTTTGGAGTGCGTGTATTTTGATGACGACGATAATGATTTTGGGCCTTTACCTCCTTATAATAGGAATTTTGAAATGAATTACAATAGTTTTCAAAATTCCTATAATAATGAGTTTAAGTTTAACTACGATGGTAATTTTCAAAGTTCCCATTTTCAAGGATCCGCACCTCGACCTATGACATTCGGTGAGGGTTTGCGTATGCTTGAGAATGAGAAAATTGAAAATCATTATCGGGAAGAAAATCATTTGTGGGAATATGAATTGGATTTATTATTTGAGTCCGATGATGATTTTTCTTCCGAGACTTTCGAAGTCGAGGAATGTTTTGAATCAAATGAGGACTATGTGCCTACTTTGGAACAAACCATTCTAGACTTTGCCCATTGCATAATAGATATTGAAAGTGAGGATGAAAATGACGTAATATCTTTTTGCAATGAAATGATTTCTTCTTTGCCCCCCAAAGAAGAACATTTCATTGAAAATGATCTTATTTCCTTCGAAACTCAATCTTCATGCGATGATGATTCATCTCATGACTTTGAATTTCTTTTCTCCCCATTTTCATTTTCTGTTATCACACCGTCACAAGTACCCGATTATTTGGATTCAAACTTTAATGTTTTAAACCTTTTCGCCGATGAGGAGTACTTGGTCGAGTCTCCTTCCACGATCGCATCTGTGCCATTGTGTGCGCCACCTCCCATTCCAATTTCAAAATCATTGGGAGAATATTCGGCTTTTCTCGGTCCCCACTTGTTTTTTTCACCCATTCAATCCAAATCCCCCATCGTCCCTCCAAAACTTTTAATTGATGATGGTTCCTTTCTTACGCCTTACACATGCCTTCCGTTATTCAAACGGAATTCATATTTTTTGAAAGGCATGCTTGTATGTGAGGGTACACTGGTTATCCTCCAAAGTCAAATCGTTTTTGCGGTGAACCCTCATCTATTTAACTTCTAGTGTACAGTTAGTGTGAAACCTAAATAGTAGGTTGTATATAGTTAGCTTTTTATTATTTCTTTATTTAGTTTTTCTTTCCTTTTTAATTTAGTCTAGTGTAATTAGTTAACTTTTTGTTATTTGTTTTTGCTATGCTCGGTACTAACTTGTTTTTGTATATTCTTTGGACTTGTTCTTATGAGGATCGCTCTAATTTTGGGTAATATCGCTCTTTTCTCTCTTTAACTTGGTTCTTAATTCACATTGAGGACAATGTCAAATTTTAAGTTAGGGGGTGTGGGATATTCTATCCATTTCTTTATTTAGTCCATGTTTTTGCTCACATGTTATTTACTTAGTGTATACACTTTCTTTCCTCTTTGAAAACGTTGAATTCGTTGGTAATCTCTCTATTCTTTCATTTGATTGTTCATTAATTGAGTTCATTCTTGAAATGTGTTACTTGATCATGGTTTTCATATATTGTTTTGACTCGAGAATTGCGTAAACTTTTGGTAATGATCATAGGCCATCTTTGTTATATCACCCATATTAGCCTTGACCTCACCTTATATGTTTCCCCTCGTTAACCCATTTGAGCCTAAATATTAGCCTTTCGTTTCATAACCTAAATCCCATAACCAACTCTAAATTGTACATGTTTTCTCCCATTTTTCACATTTTCACTAATTGTACATGTTTTCTTCATAAATCAAATTTGAAAAATTTAGTTTCGGGCTTATGGGTTAAGCCCCACTCTTGTGTTAATTCGAACTATGTGGACTTTGATGCCAGTTTTGGCTATGTAGACGTCCTGGGGTTTTCTTCGGATTCGATTCCTCTTTTTCTTTATTTTTCACATTTTATTCATTACCCTTCTATTTCTATTTTCACATATATTTTTTCTTACTTTTAGTAGTCCCTTTAGACATGCTTACTAATTCATTCATATGAGTTATGATTCGACGTACTACATGTATATATTGGATTGTTTTTACTATCCTTTAGCCCTCCCATTATACATGTATATTCACTATTTTATAGTGAATCATGATCCGGTGTACCACTAACATTTTTACTATAAGACCTACTCTTTCGAATGATTCATTGCCATATTTCTCATGACAGGGACACGAAAGGACGGAATGGGTGACTAACATTTTCCCATTCTGTAACTTAGTCTTTGGACCCGTGATATATTGGTTTCGTATGAATTAGTTAGTCTTTTGATGCCGTTTCTTCGAGGACGGTTATATTTTTTGGTTGCTTTGAGAAATATAGGCTGGTGACTTCATTTCTCTCCTTTTTTTGATGAGGTTTTCTTTATGTCCGTGGGAGACCGCGAACATAATGCGAGAGAGGAAAAGGAATTCTCTTCCTTGACCCCATCTTCATGCAAGTCTTTGGGGCGCACCCAAATTTCTCGAATAACCACAACATTCCATAACCCAATTCACCATAATGCTAGGGAAATCCATAACTTCCACGACATCTCTCATGAACCCCTATTTCACATAATCATAAGCCTCCAAAATATCAACCTTTATGGCACATCTAGGGCTTCATCTGTTCTTATGGTAACCTCTAACCAATTATTGTATCAAAATAACATTATCATCGATATTTCTTCCATGAATAAATTATGATTGCCTATTATTCATGAAATTAAGAATAATCCCCTTAAGTCTTCACACTATAACTTTAAAGATGATCTTGGATATGGTATTAAAACAATAAATAGGCTGAAAATCACTCATAATTGCAAGCCTAGGAACATTATAAATCAAGAAAACTATAATGTTGTTCCATTCCTTCAACACTTTCTAAGATTTAAAGAAATATGAAAAAGACTTAAAAATATTTGAATCCATAAAATCCCAATTCTGTTGGAAAAATCCAGTATTATATCCATTAGGTCCAACAAAGCATTTTTAATTTCCCCGTGAGTAATTTGACTCTGCAACATACTTTTTTGATCTTTATTTAACCATTATTATCTAACATTAAACAATCTATATTTAGCACTTCTATTAATATCAAACTTGGATCCTAAAATCTTGGAAAAGAATCATAGTTTCATTAGGAACACCATTCTGAACCCTTAGAATATTTCCCTCCTCATCCTTAATAGTTAGAATTTTATTCCTGAAAATATGACCTTTAACCTTTTTTATGAATGTAACTAGTATTTTAACCCCTCACTTTTAATCAAAGTATTCTTGATTTTTTGCATATAGAAATCCTCTTTCTTCTCTCTTTAATCCAAGTATTCAAACTAGCATTATATTATAGCCCTTATAAGCTCACTATGACCCATATTATTAATCATATTTTGTCGAATATAGTCAAACTCCTCCTTCTTCTAATTGATTTTTTGTGAGATTTTGGAGAAATACTATTTATTTAGTATGGTAAGATCATATTTAAGAAACTCCAATCTCTTAGGAACAGAAAACATAGGATTGCCTTCAATATAATCCCCCTACATTTCTCCAAAATGTAACACCCCAAATTTTTTGGAATGTTATAAAAGAAAAATGTATATATGTATGTTGTTGAACACAGGTCGAACATAATTTTCAAGGACAAAAGTTCTATCAGGAGGGTATATTAAAATAACCCAAAATTTTTAAATTTTTTCTATTATTGTTTCACTATTTGGAAAAGAAGTAAATTAATAAAAATATTGATGAGTGTCGATTGTAAGAAAATTAATAGCGATAATAATTTAGAATTTGTAGTTTATAAATTTAAATTATCTTATACTTACATTTATATATGTTTATATGCTAATGTCAATGTTAGACTAAGAGATAATTTCATTATTTATGTAATGATATTTATTTAAGGTGATTCATTCTTAAGTTTTTAAGAAACTTAAATAAAAAAAAAAATTAAATGAGTGGGTGTGAGTTCATGTGGTTGTATTCACCCATTACATTAAATTGCTAGTGTATGTGGTTATGATTGATCTTATTGTAATTGACAACGTGTCTTTTGTGGTAAATGTTAAATAATTTTTTCCAACTAATTATGGGGTGATCATTTTTAGGACATAAATATTGATGATAACCAATATTTTAACAATGGTGAGCAATCCTAAACAGTGTGGGTATTTTTTTTCCTAACGAGTTTTTATTTGTTTTATTAAAGACGTTAGTTGCTTCATGTTTTTCTAAAATCATTCCTTAGATACTTGGGAGTTATAGTGTAGACACCACATTCTAGGACCCCCTAAGTCTCCCCTTAGGTCCCTAGCACCTCCCCATTTCACTTTAAACCCTAGGTCATACTCCGAGTACCGATATAGAGGCCATCGAGCTCTCTCGGGGCCCGTTTGACTCCGGTCAACTCTATCATCAGAGAAAAATCTCTTTGAATCTTCGAAGGTCCCTAAATCCCCTTTCCAATGGCCCGCACCGTGTGCAAATCGGCATAATAGTCTGCACGAACGGACCGTTTAACTATCGAAAATCAATCTGGAGGCCACCGAGTGCTCTCAGCCCCGATTTGACCCCAATCAACTTCATCGTCAAATCGAAAGGTCTTTGAATCTTTGAATGGCACTGAAAACCCTTTCCAATAGTCTACCTCGTTGTCGAAACATTATAGCCATTCGGACGAATGATTCGGTTTCCCTTGAAAACTGATCCGAGGCCACATGGCGCCCCCAAACACCGTTTGACTAAGGTTAACTATTGACCTTGAACAAGACTGAATGAATCTATGAAGGTCACTGAATACCCTTTTCAACGGTCTGCCCCATGCACGATCCTGACTTACGGTACGGACGAACGATCCATTTTACTTCGAGAGGTCATCGGGTGTTTATGGGCCCCGATTCACCAAGGTCAACTTTCTAAATGACAAAATATCTTTGGAATGTTGAAATATACATCCTAGCCTTTCCAAAGATCTGCCCCATGCGTGATTTTGACCTACCATGCTGTTGAACCATCCGTTTCTATCTGGCGATCTTCGGTCCAAAGGATCGGTGTGCGCTTCCGAGCCATATTTGACCCAAAGTAAACTACCGAACACGGGAGTGGTCCCAAGGAATCTTGAAGGTATATGAATTACCTTTCTAACGGTATGCCGCATGCGTCATTTGGATCAACGGTTTGCATTCTACGACCATTTTTCTAGAACAATCTGCACGACACTACCAATTGGCGGGTTCATTCCCCTGCCTATCGGTAGTGTGTCAAGGGTCATTTTCCGATGGGCAAGGCTAGGGCCATGCCCGTTGGCATCTCCCCTACCCTATAAACATAGGGCATGACCTCACTCCCAAAGCGCACCAAATATCCATCAGCATCACTGATCTCAGCAACATTCTCTCGAAATCAGCAAAGTTCCTCCATGTGAAGTTTCATTCAACCTTATATTCCCATCCTTTTCATACCCAATTTAGCAAAATCACATTCTCTCTTATCCAATATTCATATAACAATTAAGGGAGTTCATCCAATAATAAAGATCAAGCTTCAAAAAGGTCTAAATCCTTCCCTCTCTCTTTAAATTTCTTGTTTTGCATAAGTTTCATTAGATTTACAATCTAGTTCTTACTTTAGTTCATACACATTAATATCTACATTTTTATTAGTATATTGCACATACTCTATTCTCTATAAAAAGGCCAAAAACAAATAAAAGAGGGTTACACCCATAAATTCCGAATGGGATTATCCATCACATTTTTTCAAAACTAAAAACATTTTTCTACACACACCCATATAATAAAATCCCATTCGAATATATGGGATAAACCCCACCCTTATACCACATGCGAACTATGTGGACTTTGATGCCTTTATAGGCTACGTAGGCATTTCAGATTAAAACCCTAGGCTCGAGTCCAATTTTCCAACTTCCCAATTTTCAACTTTTTCTAAAATTCCCAATTTTTCTAAATCCTCCAATTTTTCTAAATCCCCCATTTCCTTATTCTTGCATTACTATACATATTATGTTTGTTATCATTTCATCCGACACATATTATCGTTCCCTCATAACGATCAATATCGCGATAAACACATAAATTATATTTTTTATATATTATTTTGGGAACATTCCTATAGATGACCGCAATCTATCTCATCCATGGTATGAGTTGGCTGATTTCGATCTCCATTATATGTACACTCACACACACTTCATGGAGAAATAAAGGAAAACAATAACACTTGCCCATGAGAGACTAAAAGGGAGGGATGGGTTCCTAACACCTTCCCATTTTGTAACTTAGCCCTCGAACCCTTCAAACTATTTGTTTCGTATGCATTAGTTTGTCTTTGATGTCATTCTCTCGAGGCGACGACATGTTTTTTTGCTTGTTTTGTGCGAAATACGCTGGCGAATCCATGTATTTACATTTACCCCACACTGACGATGACTGAAGCGTTCCTAAATAGGGTGTGAGACCTTTCAATCCCCCTTCCTTTACCATCCCCCCTTCGGGAGGTAGAAGAGTTAGAAGAGGAAGAGGCGCGCATTCTTGAACGAGATGGCCACAGTGGCGATTCCGCTGGGGACTTTTTTTATAAGACGGCTAGACTATGTATGCATGGGTGTTTTGTTATGTGCGTATGCACCTATCTGTATGTTCCCTTTTTTCTCCTCTATTATTTCTTATCATATATACCTCATGCTTATATCACTACTCACTCACACACTTGTAAATACTCTCCATGTACACTTCACACCACATGCACCTAGGATCACTTATATCCACATGTTGCACATACCACATAGAAATCCATGCTTAGGTGTCGCTAACACACACCTCCACCTATCACACTTGTATATATCCATGCTCATTCACACTTATCACACACCACTTGTAGTTCATCCATGCTTACATTCACCACCACACACTCACTCTCACATAACCCTTGCTTAGTATAGATTTATCTTTTATACTTGTACATTATCCCGTTCTTGGCATGATGCTCATTAATAAAGATACTCTCTCCATAATGTACTAATCAAGGATCATGCATTTTACATTCTACATAACCAAAGAGCATTTCTATTTACCAAATTTTGTCCCGTAACTGGGGGTGACTTCTTGATGGACGCTGGTTCGGCATGTTGCAGTTAGCCTAAGCAATATGACTCTCACCTTCCATTGGCCAAGTACCTTCGATGTATATCGAATGGTTTCCCCCTCATCGTACTGCTGTAACACCCCGCCTAATTAAATACCGGGTGATCAGTCCTTTATTAATTAATTCAGAATATCCAGTTGGTTCAGATTATGCATTACCGACGAAAATTATATTATTAAAACTAACCACCTAATATTTAAGAAAAGATGGTGTCAAAATTTTATTTTGTTAACTAATTATAGAACCATAGTAAAAATAATTATTCACCCTTTGATTCAATCATATAAGAAATGAAACACTGAGATAATAAAAGGGGCTGGAGTAAACACATCCAAACCAAAGTCAAATACAATAGTCCAACTAAATAAATCCAATGACTGAAGGGTAAATAACTAAGTTCATAATCTCTGAATAACTGAATAAAAACGGGCAGCAGGCCCTAAATGATGAAATAACTCCAAGGAAATCGATGAGAGTCATGAAGGCGGCTACTACCAATGCCCTGTAGGTTCCACAGCAGGTACAACTCGTCGAATGAGTGAATATCCTATGCTTGGTGTCCCTATGGCTAGGCACCTGAAAGTGGTTTAATAAGAAAAGATATTTTGCAGAAAATGGGTCGGATCCCGAGTTGAAAACAGTTTAAAAATCAGCAAATTCTTAAAATGATTTAGTAGCACATATATTTATCATGTTAAATAATCGAACTCGCTTGGGAATGCTCACCTCTCATCTAGTGTGCACGCCTAGGGAATATTCAAACCCTACTAGTTCTATGCCCATACTACCTAGTTCTTCCTGTCTAAACCTATAACAGTCCAATAACATCCCCTGATTATTTCCCTTGCAAAGTACAATACATATAATTAATCCCACTTTAGCATGAATAAGAATTTTCAGTATTTATCCAAGTAGGTGACCGCTACTTAATTCATTTCGGAATTCATTATAAATTTTACCTACTACGTTCACACAGTAGATATCAACATAAGTGTATACATATATTCACTCTATCTCATATATATATACAATACTGCACCCCGACACACAACTGCAGTGCCTGCATACTCTGCTATCATGTCCGGTTGCATCACTCATTTGCATAAAGGACTAAAGGTTCAGTATCTCGCGAACCATCACAACAAAACACGTGTATTAGAGGCAAATATAGTCCCAAGCCGATGGGCTACACATATACCTACGCACTCATACGACCGTCATCACTATCGTTCTCACAGATAGTCCGTACCTAGGTTCTATGCTCTAGTATACCAATCAATATCCCACCCAAAGGCTCCTCAAGGCATGATTGTTCACAACGCGCAACCTCCGCTCAATAGCAAGCAGCGTAGGTATGTTATACACACAATAATTTAAATCGATAAGTATACACACAACTTATTATATTCATTAGGTATTCACGCAACCTAAGTTCCTCAAATTATAGATAGTATCATCGTCTCTACTATTCACTTTATCGCAGCACTTCGACTTATCTCTCTAACATATTCCTTTCTCTAAGGTTCTATTAATCCGTTATATCCCAATGAATAGTCTCTCTCTCAACTCATTACTAACTAAGGATTTAAGTAATTCGATAATAATTTAGATTAATTTCTCTCACTTGTACCAATCCTAGAAAGGTTCTAACTTGTCCGACCAAAAATAGACATTCTAGAATCTCGTTAGAAGTTCCAGGATTCTCGTTCGAACGAGGTCGTTTAAACGAGGACGTTCGAATGAACTTCTCACTTCTAACGAACTTAAGAATTTTGTTAGTAGTCTCGTTAGAATTCTCGTTCGAACGATCTGGGAGGTCTTCGAACGTGAATTTCGAGATCAACCTTGTTCTTCCGAAATTCATTTTTCCAATCTTTTCTTCATCAAATTTCGTATAAAAATTCATCCCAACACCCAATCAACAATTCTAACCCATTCTTAATCATAATAGGGTACTTTTTAAATAATTTAAATGAAAATCCTTATATAATCTTAGGGAATCTAAACTAATGTCTTAAATCTCCAGAGTCCATTAATAATAAACCCACCATGAATAATCATTCAAAACCCCCCCAATTATTTCGTGATTTTAACATAAAATTTCCATATTTATCATTTCTACAACAATGTTATTCATCTACATGCAACCCTACCTTCAAATTTCACAATTTAATGGCTATTGAGTCTTAAACTTATAGCATCAATGGTTATCTCATAGTCTAGGTTAACATGAATCATATATGCTCTGAATTTTAGCAAGATAAGCACTTGCCTTTTCGTGATCCTCTAAATTATTGAATGAAATTGGAATGTAGGTGCTCTTCTCTTCGCGATCTACGCGTTGGTGTGATTTCCAGTGGAAGAACTTGAATCTTTGGCCCAAATCACCTATGTGTTCTTATCCCTCTTATGTTCTCTCCTTCTCTCTCACGTAAGTTGGAAACTAATAACTTCTAACCCACGTACAACCCTTATTTAATTCCTATTTTTCGTCCATTTAATTCTCTAAAAATCCCAAAAGACCAAAATACCCCTCTGGGCTGTCATCTTGGGCTAAAATACCCCGAACTCCAAATAAAACACCCGAGTAGTGTTTTCTGACTATTTTGACTCTTCCGGACACATTGGCATGCTCAGAATGGCCATAAGAGTTACTCAAAAATAAATTATCCTTTTTAGCTCATTAAAGTAATACTGACACGACTCATACGCGCGTCCCAACTATCTCTGTCGTAACTGCCGTATATTTCACTCCCGATCAAAAATAATATTCTCAAATTCATATTTTACTTTACTCGCTAAGTAATATTCCATGTAATTATTTTCGATAAATACTAACTCTCATCACGCTAGTAATTATTACAATTAAATCCAGATTAATTATAAATTAAATTTTCTCCATTTAAATCAATTAATCGAAATTCCTTCATTAAATTCCATAATTAAAATAAAATTCTACAAAAATACGGGGTATTACAACCGCTTGACTGAAGTCATAACAGGAGGTATATTGCAGGAAACTCGTTCACGTACGTTGAGTATATCGAATTCGCTCTCACAAGTATTGTCCCCACGAGGTATATAGTGAGGCAATTCACGTACACTCAGGTATATCAAATGGCTTGTCCACACGTACCGATTGCCCTCAAAAGTAAGAAATATATCATGGAAGTCATGCAAAAAGGGGGAACACCTTCCGATTAACCCAACAACTGCATACCCGCATATAGGCGTCAAACCTAGGGCATTCATATTTAGTTTGTTGGTTTTGATCCGATACTTTGCCGAAATGATGGGTCGGAATGTTGCCTAAATTTTCGCGCAATTTTTAAAATGGGACCCTACCCATGAGTCTGGTAACAAGTCCAACCCTTGTTCTTACATATTTTTCAAACCAAATTTTTCCAGGCTCGGGTCGTGTCAGAAATTTCTTTTTTCATTTAGGTAAACCTAATACAAGTGAGAACCTAATAAACATAATAATAATCATGTTGAGAGTCGTCTCTCGTTTTCCCTCTTTTCTTATCCAAAAAGTGTCAAAAATATTTTTTCCCTCTATTATCAAAAATACCCCCCCAAAAAAATTATTTCCTTATACCAAAAGTATTTTTCCTCCCTTTTACCCAAAAATATTTTGTTTCCCTCTTTTCCAAAAAAAACTGTCAAAATTATTTTCCTTCCTTTTTCAAATATAATAGTTTTCCTTCCTCTTTTTTAAAAAATAAATTCGTATTTTTCTCCTCCTCACGTCGATCGCATACCCTTGTCTGGCTCCCTATTGGCTTCGATCTTTCGTCGAACTTCCCCAAAGATTCGTCAGTTCCCTCGGTACTTCCTCCGAGTCCGGAATTCATCCGCTTTCCATGGAAAACACCGATCAAGCACCGAATGTACATTCGAATTTGATGGCGGTTCTAGCTCAGCTCACTGCCAAGATTGACAACCTTCAAACCGAGGATCATGAGATGTAACAAAACCGGGTCCCTCTTCACGAAGAGACCAAGGTACTCTTCCCTCGTTCTATGAGTCCACCCACACCCGAGCCTATTTAGGTTCCGGAGGAATTCCAGCACACACCACGTTCTCCTCCTGCTAGTGGGTCGCCGTCAACCCAACTTCCTGTGACACCCCGACTAATTAAATACCGGGTAGCTACTCCTTTATTCAAATGAATACAAAATGTCAAGTTGGTTAAGTTCATAGCATCACTGTAGAAAACATTTATTTAAACAATTACTATCCACCTAATATTTAAAAAGTGAGTTGTCAAATTTTATTAAATTAAATTAACATGCAATCCAAATAAAATTATTAGCTAAATGATACCACCATCACATCAAAGTCACATCAAAATAATAATGGAATAATAAATGAGTCTGGAGTAATACTCCTCTGAATAATCCCAAATAATGAATAAAACCAAATACAACGTCTAAATAATAAATGAATTAACTCCAAAACTGCAATGAAACTGAGTATGATAAAACTGTCTCTAAACGAAATGGGGCAACATGCCCTAACAACTGAATAAGTCTGAAATGGAATCAATATAGAATGAGGAGGCGTCTATAATCAAGATCCTGTAACTTCCACAGCAGCTACAGCACGTCACTAAAATGGAACTCCTAAGCTTGGCGTCCCTGTGGCTGGGCACCTAAAAGGTTTTTCAAGAAAAATAGATTTGAAAGCAAACGGGTCAGAGCCCGATGTGAAAACAGTTTAAAATATAGCAAGTGTTTAATTGCATTAAACAATGGATATAAAGTACATGTTAGTTCCGTGCTCTCATATGAGTTTCTCACCTCTCAACTAATGTGCACGCTTAACGTATATCCATAATCCATCCTAGTTATGCCACTAACTAACTAGTCTATATGCAACCCGTCATCACATGATAATATAGGGGTTTGTTCAAGACATTCCAATCTAATTTATGTGAATCTACCTTTTCATTTCTCAGATTAATTTAATTAAATCATATAGGAAATTCTCAATTCTAACTTTACTCAAAGTGTCGCAAATATTCACACACATTAATAAGGATATTCACCTATATTAATAAGGAGTCTGTTATCATCACCAATATATAAATTTCAACAAAATATTATAATTGGGGCACCCCTAGGATAAGCTGCGGTGCACACATACTCTGCTATCGAATCCTGGTACATCACTTACATAAGGACTACGTATTCTGAATCTCTCAGGAACCGTTTTAATAAGAAAAATCACACATATTGGAGGCGAACATAGTTCACATACCATGGGTTATGCACATACATACGCTCCCATGGTTAGCTGACTTATCAACTCACAAATAAGTCATTCACAGCCCTATGTCCTTAAGGTACCAATCTAAATCCCCCCGTAGGCACACAAAGATTAGATGGCCCTGTTTCGAAAGCCGACCTCCCGTGATAGCAAGTATGGTAGGTATGTCATACACATATAAATCCATTTACTAAGCATTCACATAACTTAGATACTTTATAATATTATTAAAGGTATGTTCTCAATCCCTATACCATTAATCCACTTATTACATTTTTATACTTCCGAACAGTTATATAATATAGTCCACCGACACATCTCACGTCGTAGTTTAAAGTACTTAAAACCTAACTCATAAAGGTTACTAAGTCTTCTATTATTCCCACACTTTAATCCAATACTCTTAAGGTCCATATTTCTGCCACTAACCTCATATTACCAACTATATAGATTTAACTCATTTAACCGCGGTCTTTAATAGTACCCCACTCGTCGAACCTTATTAAGTCTAACATAACTCCCAAATTTAATTCTAATAATAATCCGGGTCTCATATACACGCCTACTGGTCTTCCTTAAATCTAAAAGTGTTCACAAAGGTCCCTCCAATAATTTTCTATGGTCGAAAATACTAAAATTCAATAAGGAAAAATATCACAATTTCTGGGAAGGTTGATCGATCGACCTATGAATGTCGATCGATCAATCGCACCAGATGAGGCTACAGACTGCTTCTTTTTTCAGTCCCAGATTTGTCCCAAAACTCCATTACAAGGTATGAAATTCTAAACTAAGGATATGGGATCATTGTACAACCTAAATACAATATTTTTAACGTACTGAAACCATTAAATCATCAGCAATTAACCTTATATGGATCAAATCTTCATAAAAGCCCTAGTTTTCTATTTTCTTCAAGAACCATGTTATTTCTCTTCATTAATTCATTTTTAATTCCTCAAGGGTCAAGTTTTGGTTACTAAATTTCGTCCAGAACTAGTCTACATGGAATTCCTATCCAAGATTTAGAGTTCTCCACCAAATTTCATGGGATTTCATCATCTTTCAAGGCTAATATCAAATCTTACACTAACATGGAAGAAGTATTCGCTGAAAACTAATGGAATCAAATCACTTGCCTTAAGATTGTTGTTCATATTCGTTGGTGGTGTCTGAGGGCTGATTCTTCCCTTCTTTTCAATCATAATTCCGTCGAAAGTAGTGGTGGTGGGTGGTGGCTAAGGTTTGGAAACCTCCTGCAACTTCTCCTCTAACTCACATGGCCCACTCTTTCTTTTTGGCAGATAATGGCCCTCATGGCCTTCATAAAAGCTTCTAAATAAACTCTAAAATTCGTGGGTCTAAATTCCATAAAATTTAAAATGACTAAAATACCCTCCTGGGTTGCCGGTTTGGCCTAAAAGGGCCTCGAGATCCAAACTAAAACCCCGACTAGTATTTTCTGACTATCTCGACCCCTCCAGACACGTTGGCACACTCAAAATGACCATACAGATGATAAAATTAAAATTTACTTTTTAATCTAATTAAATTAATTCCTAACGTGACTGGAACGAGCGTCCCAACTTAATTTCCCAAATTATCGTATTTACAACTCGCGATAATTTTAATAATTTCCATAATCATATATTACCATATATACTCAGTAATACTCAATATTATCATCATAATCAAATACCAACTCACATCTCATTAGTATTTAAATTCGGATTAATTTCCAATTAATTCTCATTTAATTTAATTAATCCCATTAAATAAAATCAGTAAAATTACGGGGTATTACATACTTCCCCACTAATAACCAAATTTTGTCCCAAAATTCAGAAAATAAAGTATACCAGGCAAGAATAACTCTGGATAATGCTCTCGCATCCTATCCTCGCGCTCCCAGGTGGATTCCTCGTCATTATGATGCCGCCACTGAACACATACTAACGATACTATCTTCGACCTCAGTTTCCTCTCGCTGTGGTCTAGAATAGCAATCGGCCCCTCCTCATAAGAACTATCAGGCTATAGATCGATATCCTCTAAAGCAATGTGGGTATGGGCCAAATCATCCCTAAGATATCTCCTTTTTGAGGAAATATGGAACACGTCATGAATCCTATGCAGGTGTTCCGGTAACCCAAGTCTGTACGCAACTGGCTCAATACTCTCGATGATAGGAAATGGCCCCACGTATCTAGATGCCAATTTCCCCTTCTTCTCGAAACGCATAATCCCCTTCATCGGAGACACTCTGAGTAGCACCTGATCCCCCACCTTAAATTCTCTGAAGGATCTCTTGGCATTAGCATAACTCTTCATCCTGAGCTACTCGAATACAGCTCCGTATCATCTCTATCCTTGCTGAAGTATCCAGAATCACCTCCGACCCAAGGAGTTTGTTATCCCCCACCTCTAGCCAACATGCTGGGGAACGACAAGGTCTATCGTATAATGCCTCGAATGGAGCCATGCCAATAGTGAACTGGTAGGAGTTATTATAGGCAAACTCCACCCGTGAAATATACTGTTCCCAACCACCTCCAAAGGCTAGGATGCACATCCGCAACATGTCTTTCAACATCTGATTCGTCCGCTAGGTCTGCCCATCTGTCTGCGGGTGATATGCTGTACTCTGCCGCAACTCTGTACCCATGGCTTCCTAGAAACTCTCCCAAAATTGCAAAACAAATATCTTGTCTCACTCAAACACGATATTGAGAGGCACCCCGTGGAGTCTTACTATCTCTGATATGAAAATCTGGACATACTGTCTTGTTATGTAGTCTATTCGGGATGTCAGAAAATGAGCAACTTTGGTCAACCGATCCACGATTACCCATATGGAGTCGTGACCCCTCTATGTTGTAGGTAACCCCATGATGAAGTCCATGGAAATGCTCTCCCATTTCCACATAGGAACCTCTAATGGCTGTAGAAGTCCTGTCAGTCTCTGATGGTCCACTTTTACCAGCTGACAAGTGGCACATTTAGAAACGAACTCGGAAATGTCTCTCTTCATCCCACTCCACCAGTATTGTCGTCCATATCCTGGTACATCTTATCCCCACCAGGAAGTACTGCGAATCGCGAACTGTGTGACTCTGTCATTACCTCGTGTCGCAAGTCTTCCCCCTCAGGAAAGATCAGTCCCCCATTGAAATGTAAGCCCCCGTCTGAACTAACGGTATATGACTTGTCTCCCTCTACTAGTAATCGGACTATCTGCTCTTGACAGAATGAGTCTTTTGCCTGGACCTGTATCAGTTTCGTAACGATTTGGGGCGTAACGGTCATCACAGACATGAATGATCGGGCCACTGCGTCCTGGTGTCCCAACTCCTTCCACTTTACTTTCCACACTTCGGCTACCTCGCTTACCGGCCTACGGCTTAATGCGTCTGCTACCACGTTAGCCTTCCCCCGATGGTATTGGATATCGAACTGCTAATCCTTCATGAACTCAATCCACCTAAGTTGATGCATATTTAATTCATTCTGCGTGAAGAGGTACTGTAGGGATTTGTGGTCCGTGAATGAACGGAATTTCTCCCCCAGGAGATAATGTTTCCAAATTCGAAGAGAAAATACGACTGCCGCTAACTCCAAGTTGTGGGTAGGATAATTCTCCTCGTGAGGCTCAAGCTTACGGGGAGCATACGCTATAGTCTGACTCTCCTATTGCAGTACACCCCCAAGTCCTAGTAAAGACGCATCTGTGTAGACTAGATACTCAACTCCTGGTCTAGGCAATGCAAACACTGGTGCTGAGGTCAACTTGTCCTTCAACTCGTCGAATGCCAACTGACAGGCATCGCTCCAGATAAATGGCACACCCTTGTGAGTCAGATGTGTCAAAGGGCCCGCTATCTTTGAGAACCCCGAATAAACCTCATGTAGTATCCTACTAGGCCTAAGAAACTACGTATCTCAGTTAGTGTCGTGGGCTGTCCTCACTTCCTCACTGCTGATACCTTTCCCGGATCAACAAATATTCCCTGTCGAAAATGATATGCCCTAAAAACTGAACCTCCTTCATCCATAACCCACACTTCTCATACTTTGCATATAACTCATTCTGATGCAGCGTCTGCAAAACCTGCCTCAAGTGCTCTGCATGTTCCTCCTCTGTCTGGGAGTAAACTAGGATGTCATCAATGAAGATGATGACGAAATGGTCTAGGAACTCTCTGAACACCATATTCATCAAGTCCATAAACACGGTTGGGTCATTGGTTAGTCCAAAAGACATAACCCTGAACTCATAGGAACCATATCTCATCAAGAAGGCAGTCTTCGGGGTGTCCTGCTCCCTGATTCGTAACTGATGGTATCCCGATCTCAAGTCAATCTTTGAGAAAAGGAAGCTCCTCTCAACTGGTCGAATAAGTCATCGATCGGGACAACGAATACTTATTTCGTATTGTGACTTTATTCAACTCCCGGTAATCGCCACACAATCGTAAATGTCTATCCCTTTTCTCCTTACAAACAACACGGGAGAACCCTAAGGCGAGGTGCTCCTCTAGATGGAGATTTGACCCAAACGCTTCCCTGTCTGGACTTGTAACTCCGAAGGTTTGATAGGGTTAGGCTCATTCAACCTAATAATTTTAGCTATAATCCTCCTTGTCGCTTCGATTCACTCACGAGGTAAGACATTCGACAACACTTAAGTTATCATTTTCTTTGCGAATGACAACTAGGGTACTAATTCGTGTACTAAAGGCCAATTATTCTCATCTCCCTACGTTCACGAGGTTTCATGTGTGGGATGTCTCGCAAATAGAAATCCAAACAAGGAACCCCCCTGATACACTACTAACAAGCATTGTTGGTTAATGAGATTTGGGGCCTTCGGTATCTGAATTGTGTCCCTTATCATCACTTTTTGCTAAGAAGTTAACTTACCTCCTCTCGTGACATATGAGGCTATACTCAACACCTTCCTCCTATTATCTTGGTGTTAGACTCTAATATAACTACGAGATAATCCCCACGCTCAGAAACATTTTAACAAATCTTGAATTTCCTTAATAAACATCCCTACCCACCGGAGTTAAATCTAACTAGACGACGTCTTTACGAAGTCTTTATATGCCACCATAAGAAAATATATAAATACAAATATTGCCTTGCCTCCACTCAAGTGACACTTAGTACAATTTCTAATGAATGCCATAATATCACTATAATGGTCTATTAACACTCAAACCGTTATAGCTAATTCAAAATATACCAAGATAAGAATGCATTTTACACTCACGTTTCTCAATGCATGGGAATAAACTGTAACACATCTAAGTTATTTGAGATTTCCCTTTTATCTTAAAGGATATAATTAATAATGAAGTACCGTACCTCCAAACTCATGTGGTAGTTACGGTATCAATGGCATAATCGCATATCGAGCATTATAAACAAATCCATACTGTACTCCTTGATGTTGTTGTGGTGCCTGCGATGTTGGGGTAACTATCCAGGCTTCCTTATGCTGGGCATCCTGCCCTGGAACTTCATCTGGTTGCGGGCAGTCCCTCCACCTGTGACCCTGCTGTTCGCACTTATGACACTAACCCTAAAACCCTTCCCTTTTTATGCCTTGTTGTCCTTGCCGATTGGGACGAGGTTTGTCACCAGCCGAATCTGGGCAGGCTAGACGTGTATGGCCATTTCATCCACATTTAAAACACCTCTTGGTGGTAGCCCTTTTCCCTTGGTTTTGTTGGCTCTGGTGGGTTTGACTCTTCCCGCCATTTCCATTTCCCTTATGTCCTTGACGACTCTGAGGCACTTGTTGCTGTGGCGGTATTTTCCCTTTGTTGCTAACTTTAGCAACGTCATGTTGATCAACTTCTCTGGTTCTTTTGACGCCTGCAAGCTGCACACTGCTACTTTGGTACTGCAATATTGCGGTAGTCGCAGCTTGTGCCATGGTATTCGCTATCTTAGTGATTTCTGTTCTTTCTTTGTGTACCTGAGGTACTCGTTGGTCTTGACCCGCACTTGTTCCCTCAGTAGTGTTGGTTTGTACCTCCCTCATGAGCGACATCTGAAATTTCAAAAGAATTATATAAGTCCATTGACCATACATAACATAGTAGCAGAAGAACGTAGTCTACAAAATGTAATCAAGGAATACAACAGTCCTAATAATAGGGCTTTATATCAAAAGACGCTACGCAGAAACATAACAGGACATACAGATCCTAAGAACGTTAGAACCTGATGCTCTGATACCACCTGTGAAACCCCGACTAATTAAATACCGGGTAGCTACTCCTTTATTCAAATTAATACAAAATGTCAAGTTGGTTCAGTTCATTGCATCACTGCCGAAAACATTTATTTAAACAATTACTAGCCACCTAATATTTAAAAAGTGAGTTGTCAAATTTTATTAAATTAAATTAACATGCAATCCAATAAAATTATTAGCTAAATGATACCATCATCACGTTACAGTCACATCAAAATAATAATGGAATAATAAATGAGTCTGGAGTAACACTCCTCTGAATAATCCCAAATAATAAATAAAACCAAATACAATGCCTAAATAATAAATGAATTAACTCCAAAACTGTAATGAAACTGAGTATGATAAAACTGTCTCTAAAAGAAATGAGGCGACATGCCCTAACAACTGAATAAGTCTGAAATGGAATCAATATAGAATGTGGAGGTGTCTATCATCAAGATCCTGTAACTTCCACAGCAGCTACAACACGTCACAGAAATGGAACTCCTAAGCTTGGCGTCCCTGTCACTGGGCACCTAAAAGGTTTTTCAAGAAAAATAGATTTGAAAGCAAACGGGTCAGAGCCCAATGTGAAAACAGTTTAAAATATAACAAGTGTTTAATTGCATTAAACAATGAGTATAAAGTACATGTTAGTTCCGTGCTCTCACATGAGTTTCTCACCTCTCAACTAATGTGCATGCTTAACATACATACGCTCCCATGGTTAGCTGACTCATCAACTCACAAATATGTCATTCACATCCCTATGTACTTAAGGTACCATTCAAAATCCCCCCATAGGCGCACAAAGATTAGATGGCCCTGTTCCAAAAGCCGACCTCCCGTGATAGCAAGTATGGTAGGTATGTCATACACATATAAATCCATTTACTAAGCATTCACAAAACTTAGATACTTTATAATATTATTAAAGGTATGTTCTCAATCCCTATACCATTAATCCACTTAGTACATTTTTATACTTCCGGACAGTTAATATAGTCCACTGACACATCTCACGTCGTAGTTTTAAGTACTTAAAACCTAACTCATAAAGGTTACTAAGTCTCCTATTATTACCACACTTTAATCCAATACTCTTAAGGTCCATATTTCTTCCACTAACCTCATATTACCAACTATATAGATTTAACTCATTTAACCGCAGTCTTTAATAGTACCGCACTCATCGAACCTTATTAAGTCTAACATAACTCCCAAATTTAATTCTAATAATAATCTGGGTCTCATATACACTCCTATTGGTCTTCCTTAAATCGAAAAGTGTTCACAAGGTCCCCACCAATAATTTTCTAGGGTCGAAATTGCTAAAATTCAATAAGGAAAAATATCACAATTTCTGGGAAGGTCGATCGATCGACCTATGAATGTCGATCGATCGATTGCACCAGATGAGGCTACGAACAACTTCATTTTTCAGTCCCAGATTTATCCCAAAACTCCATTACAAGGTATGAAATTCTAAACTAAGGATACGGGATCATTGTACAACCTAAATACAATATTTTTAACATTCTGAAACCATTAAATCATCAGCAATTAACCTTATATGGATCAAATCTTCATAAAAACCCTAGTTTTCTATTTTCTTCAAGAACCATGATATTTCTCTTCTTTAATTCGTTTTTAATTCCTCAAGGGTCAAGTTTTGGTTACTAAATTTCGTCTAGAACTAGTCTACATGCAATTCCTATCCAAGATTTAGAGTTTTCCACCAAATTTCATGGGTTTTCATCATCTTTCAAGGCTAATATCAAATTTTACACTAACATGGAAGAAGTATTCGCTGAAAACTAATGGAATCAAATCACTTGCCTTAAGATTGTTGTTCAGATTCATTGGTGGTGACCGAGGGTTGATTCTTCCCTTCTTTCCGATCACAATTCCGTCGAAAGTGGTGGTGGTGGGTGGTCGTTAAGGTTTGGAAACCTCCTGCAACTTCTCCTCTAACTCACGCAGCCCACTCTTTGTTTTTGGATGATAATGGCCCTAATGGCCTTGATAAAAGCTGTTAAATAAACTCTAAAATTTGTGGGTCAAAATTCCGTAAAATTTAAAATGACTAAAATACCCTCCCGGGTTGCCGGTTTGGCCTAAAAGTGTCCGGGACCCAAACTAAACCCCCGCTAGTGTTTTTGTCTATCTCGACCCCTCCGGACACGTTGGCACACTCAAAATGACCATACAGATGACAAAATTAAAATTTACCTTTTAATCTAATTAAATTAATGACGCGACTGGCACGCGCGTCCCAACTTAATTTCCGAAATTGTCGTATTTACGCCTCACGACAATTTTAATAATTTCCATAATCATATATTACCATATATACTCAGTAATACTCAATATTATCATCATAATAAAATACCAACTCACGTCTCGCTAGTATTTAAATTCAAAATAATTTCCAATTAATTCTCATTTAATTTAATTAATCCCATTAAATAAAATCAGTAAAATTACGGGGTATTACACTTCTTATGACGAATCTTACCGAGCCAGGGGCTAACTTACCCCTGGAAATTGATCCGAAGGAGTAAGAATTGAACAAGGTCAAGGAAGACCTCAAGATGTTGGCCAAGAAATTCGACCAAGGCAGACTCTCTGACTGCACCCACATGTCTCCCTATCCCAAAGCCCGGTAACCGAAAAAGTTCAAAATGCCCAACATCGAGAAGTTTGAGGGTAGTGGACCACCGATTTTTCATCTCCATAGTTACCACTGAGCCATTACTCTCATAGGTGCCTCCGAGGATATAATGTCCCAAATATTCTAGCAGACCTTGAAGGATAGAGCTCTCTGCTGGTTCTTATCCCTTAAAGAGTCTAGGATCCACAGTTAGGAGGGTGTTGCCTGCGAATTCATGTCACAATATAAGTACAACAAAGAGTTTAAAGTCACCCCTCATGATTTAGAGCTGCTCAAATAGAACCCTGGGGAATCAGTCAGTAACTTCATAGCAAGGTGGAGAGAGAAAGGATCCACCATGACCAATCGGCCTTCCGAAGAGGAACAAGTTAGTATCGTGAAGAAGAACTTCTTACCCCATGTTCGAGCGACGATGGGAAGACAGTACTACCCTAATTTCCAAGACCTCCGAGAAGCATGAGTGGAAATCGAATAAAGTCTTACTAAAATAAAAGTTGAACCGAAGAAAGTGTCTGGACAATTCGCTCCTAGAAAGTTTGAAAAGTTTGCCAATACCATAGTTTCAACCATCAACAATATCTCTCAGCCTGCCACTTTATTGTCACAAGAAAGACACCCTAACTTCGTCCGAAATTAATATACCGAGCTTCATGATCCCCTATATAAATTTTACCAAGACCTCTTAAGTCGAAACCCTTTCAAACCATTGGTTCCTCATCCATTACCAAACCCACTTCCTAAGAATTTCAAACCAGATGCCCATTATGACTTTCATCAAACTGTTGGCCATACCATCGACCAATGTCTTCTCCTCCAAAATGTGATCCAAGGTTTGATTGACTGGGGTGTTATTGCCCCACCAGCCAATCCTAAACCAAACAGTACCCACAATCCACTCCCGAATCATACAAATGCCATCTTTCTAGAAGAAGACCCAGAGTTTTACCCATCTACCTAGATCATACTAAGAAAATCATCCATAATACCCATATACTCTCCTAAACCCTTTTAAACTTGCCTATAATTTCTTTTACAACCTACCAGCTTCATCGATCAGGCCCTGTCACTCCTTACCAGAGCATGCATCACTGTTTTTACCCGTTCGGGAGGTAAAGATATGGAATTGTCATAAGTGTTGAATCAACTTCTAGAGTTTGGGCTGAAATTTCCTTCCCAGATGACCATTGACTGCCAAAGATTTAGCCTGCTATTCTTAGAATCTCGTAAATGGTCTCGAGAGTTAGACAATTGGGTGGTACCTACTGATCAATTCAATATCGATGATGTGATCCAGATCATAGAAAACTTATTCCGATAGGCCGATGATATTTGCAGTATATTCGAGCTACTTGATGCTTTAAAACTACAAGGGCGCCTGGTCCCTTAACTTCTACATCTCCCCTTCGAATGGGAGGACTTATAAAAATAAGCCATTGAGGTTGTGGAGTGTATTGACTTCTCATGGAAGGATAATGTCATTTCCATCGTATGGGGAGACAAATTCGATGATTCATATGAAGAGAAAAGTCCAGAGAAAACCAGCCCAATAATCAACATACACGAGATTATATCATTTGAGGAGCTGCTAGGAGAAATCAACAAGGTGCTGAATAACTCGAGATTGATGAAGAAATGAGATTTCTATTTTCCCCTCTTCTATGAACCAGATGACCAGGTTAGGGAGGCATTACCAAGTCCCAAACCTGCAGCCATCAGCGATCGAAAAAGGAAAAGATGTTGAGAATCTTCCTATTCCCAAAATGACCCTCGAGGAGAGCAAGATCCTTGATCAGTTGAAGACCCAAGCTAACATCACTATGTGGGGAATCTTTACATATTCCCAACTACACCGGAATGCCTTAATCGAGTTACACAAAGGACCAACATTTCCTCCCTTATCCACACCAGAAGAAGCAACAAATCTGGTCAAATCTCTAACCTCTACTGGAATGTTCTCTTTCTCCGAAGAAGAAATCCCTAAGATTGGGTAAAAACATATTTTTTCTCTCAATATATCTATTAAAGTTATGGGGAATATTTTCTTTCTTTCACTTATCGATAATGGATCAGATCTTTATGTCTCCCCATTGAGGATTCTTAATTGTTTAGGACTAAAAGTTAGAGACCTTGGTCCAACCTCTGCCGATGTACGTGACTACGATAATACTCATCGAGAAGTGATGGGATCCATAAAGCTTGCAATAGGAGTCGACCCTATAAATCCTACTGCTGAATTCCAAGTAATTAATATCCCAGCTTGTTTTAATATGTTACTTAGACAACCATGGTTCCACAGTGTCAAGGGTGTGTCTACCTCCCTTCATCAGAAACTGAAGTTCTTCGCCAATGGGCAAGTCATCACCATCTTGGGCAACGATGACAATGCCGAGACTACAAGCACCAGTAATCCAGTACTTGAGATATAATACGGGGAAAATGATATAATTTTATTCGGCTTTAGAGTTGAACCACTTCTACTCCCAGCAAAGGACGATTTCAAAGATAGGGTTTGTTTAGAGCATAACCCTCATGAAAATATCAATGTGATCCAGATGTTTAAGAACATGAACTTCATGCCCGGACAGGGGCTGGGAGGATGACAACAGGGGATACTTGAACCCATTGTGTTAAGAAAGCTTTTCTTCCTTGTGGTTTGGGATATACTAACCTCGACTGAAGAGAAGGCTAGAATGTGCCAAAACTATCTCAAGAGATACCTTGAACAGAAAATTCATCAGAGAATGTGAAGATTTCCCCTTCTGCGGCTTTCCTAAATCGTGGTATGATCATGTGGACAAGAAGATGATACCATATATGGAGATATTTCTCCAAGATAGCTACTCATGGATCAAAAATTCCCAGCATCATGTGCAACAACTCATCGAAAAGACCATAGACGATATCGTAGATTCTGAGGGAAGTAAATTTAAGGATTCTTTCGAGTTGCAGACATTGGGGCTGGCACTTTGCATGATACACTCACGGGCTATATCATCGGATCCATCTTATCTGATTTAAGCTACCGATGCACCTCTCCTCAATTGGCACGCTGCACCAGTTCCACTTGATGATATTCAACCCAACCTTAATGTTTATACCCTTTACCCTTCTCTTATTGTTCCTCCTTACTCTAATGTAATCGAAACCTCCTTTGATGAGGTTCTCAATGTTGGTTTTCCTATCAATGAAATAAATAAAGATTTTGAATATCTTGTCGTGCCTTACATTAATTGTCTTGATTCTAATCAAACTCTTGATGATGATGATTTTGCAAATGAACAATTATTAATTGATCTTAATAAGGTTAATGACAAACAACATAACCGCATTCAAGTTAATGAAGATGGAATTATTATTATTAATCTCGGTTCTAGTAGCTAACTGTGTGAGATTAGGATAGGGGCCACCCTTAACGAGCATGAGCATGAGCATGCGCAACTCTAACATTTACTAAAGGAATTTATGGATGTCTTCGCATGGTCATACGATGACATGCCCGACATTGATCCCGAAATAGCTCAGCATGAGATTCCAACTCTCCCTATATTCAAACCGGTTAAGCAGAAAATGTGAAAGCTTCGCACTGAATGGTCATTCAAGGTTAAGGAAGAAGTGGTCAAATAGTTGAACGTGGGTTTCATTCATGTGATCGAATACCCCACATGGCTAGCCAATATCGTACCCGTGTCGAAATTAAGGGGGAAAGTTTGCATGTGCGTCGACTACCGAGACTTGAACAAGGCCTCTTCAAAGGATGATTACCCACTACCCAATATCTACATAATTGTGGAAAACATAGCTAGTCACACTCTCAAGCATTCATTGATGGTTTTGTCAGACACAATCAGATCAAGACGCATTTGAATCATTAAGAGAAAATCGCATTCATCACCCTTTGGGGAACCTTTTGCTACACGGTAATGCCATTTGGTCTAAAAAACAGAGAGGCTACCGACCAGAGGGTTGCCACAACCGTCTTGCATGTTCTGATACACAAAGAAGTTGAGGTCTACATGGATGATATGATTATCAAATCTAAGACTAAGGAAGGTCATGTTATCGCTCTTCGAAAGTTCTTCGAGCGACTACGATAATATCAGATACGACTTAACCCACAAAAATGTGTCTTCGGTGTTACCAAAGGAAAGATCTTAGGATTTGTAGTTAGTGAGAAAAGAATAGAAGCAGATCCTACCAAGATGAAAACATACTCGAGATGCCACCACCCCGAACAAAAAAGGAAGTCCGAGGATTCCTCAAGAAATTTCAGTATATTACCCGGTTCATCCGCCAGTTGACTTCCATTTGTGAGCCCATCTTCAAACTCCTCCAAAATTATTCGACCAAAGTCTGGAACAAAGATTGCCAAGAATCCTTTGATCGAATAAAGAAATACCTAACCCGACCTCCGTTACTCATGCCATCAAAGTCTGGTCTTATCCTACTCCTATACCTAACCGTAATAAATACCACAATTGGGGATTTTCTAGTCCAGTACCTTAAAGAAACCCGCAAAGAAAGAGCCATATACTATGCCAATCGCAAGTTGGTTGGGTATAAAGTTAACTACACTGCCTTGGAAAAAGCATGTGTCGAACTTATCTGGGTCACCCAAAAGTTACGGCACTACATGCTCGCCTTTTCCATCAAACTTGTGTCCCTAATGGATCCGATCAAGTACCTACTCGAGAAGCCTGCCATGTCTAGTCAAATATCCCTTTGGTTGATGCTTCTATCCAAATTAGATATTATATATATCACGTATAAATCCATAAAGGGAAGATCCATCTCTGACTACCTTGTCGACTACCCTATGGAAAAAACCGATGTCTGGATTTTCGAGTTCCCAGAAGAGAACATCCTTTGTACCTCCCAAAAATACCTTCGATGGAAAATGTACTTCGATGGCGCAACCAATAAAAAAGGGTATGTTATTGGTATAGTCATAATTTCCCCTGATGACTCACACTCCCATTGCCATCAAGCTAGATTTTCCCTGCACCAATAACATGACTGAATACGAGGCGTGCACGGTAGGCCTCAAAGTTGCCCTTAAGAAAGGAATTCGATACCTATATGTATATGGGGATTCAGTACTCATAATCGGTCAAGTACTAGAAATATGAAAAGGACGAGAAACTCTTACCCTTCCATGCCCACTTAGAAGAGCTAACCTCTCAATTCTAAGAAATCACCTTCCACTACTTTCCCCGAGCAAGGAATAACCTAGTCGATGCCCTTACAACCTTAGCCTCCATGATTGGCAAGCTCGAAGATATAACAATGGCCCCTTTCCTAGTCCAAAAGCAAGATAAGACAATCCACTGCTACCACATTGAGCTCATTACAGAAGAAAATCTCGACATAGCTTGTTGTTGGTATTATAATATTTGGTGCTTCCCCAAGCATGGTAGGTATCCCCAAGGTTCTCATAAGAAAAACTGAGCAACCCTTCGTAGATTGGTTGCCCAGTATATCGTCCGTGATAAAGCACTGTTCAAGATAAAATTTGATGGAACCCATTTGCACTGCATCGCAGGGGCTGACATTGAAGAGATGATGTAAAAAATCCATAGCGAGGAATACGGACCCAACATGAATGGCCATATGCTAGCCAAGAAGATCATCCGATAGGGTTACTACTGGACTACTATGGTTCAGAATTGTACAACCTACGTTCGAAGATACCTTAAAAGACAATAGTTTTTCAACCTATAACACTTGCCTCCGTGGGAATTGTAAAACATGACATCTCCCTAGTCGTTCTCCACATGGGGCATCGACATCATAGGGAAAGTTACCCAAAGCATCCAAAGGATATGAATTCATATTGATTGTCATTAATGACTTCACCAAGTGGGTCGAAGCCGAGTCATATGCAATCCTGAATGCTAAGAAAGTGTCCAGGTTTATCAAGAACAACATCATCTACCACTATGAGGTCCCGCATGAGCTAGTATCAGATAACGAGTTACATTTTGAGGCAGAAGTCATTGAGGCGGTTGATGAGTATGGGATTCAGAGACACAAATCTTCTCCCTACCGACCTCAAACTAACAGAGAAGTTGAAGCCACTAATAAAAAAATCAAAGCCATCATCAGCAAGATGACCAAGAGTTGCCAATATTGGGCCGACCGGATCCCTTACGCCCTCTGAGGCTCCCACACTAAAGTTAGAACCTCTATCAGGCCTACCCCTACTCTCTATGTAAGATATGGAAGTCGTCCTACCCGTGGAGATGGAAATCCCTTCGATGCACGTCATGCTTGAAAGAAAAGTCAGCGAGGAAGACTGGCATCAATCATAGCCATCTTGATGAGCTGTAACTATTGGAAGAATGAAAACCGAAAGCTCTATATCACATATAAGGGTACCATCACCGGATAGCACGATCATTCAATAATAAACTCAAGGACCGCGGTGTTCGAGAAGGGTTCTTAACCCGAAAGAAATAGTAGAGCCCATCTGCGACCCCAAAGGTAAATTTAAGCCTAATTGGAGTGACCCATACATTGCGAAGAAAATCCTGTCCGGCGGCACTGTTATGCTCACCAACCTTGATAGGTAAGAGATGGCCCATCCAATCAACTTGTATTGTCTCAAGAAATTCTACCCTTAAGTTCGAAATCTCGGCGCGCTAAAATTCTTCTCATTTCCCTTTTATTATAAAAAAATTTCTTAATTTTCCTCGACTCAGAACTACGTAGGGCTTGATCCTCTAAAACCCTTTTTGATTTCAAAAATGCATTTCAGAAAATTTTCAAAACCCCCCAGAGGTACTTCGCAGCTCATACGCTTCATATGAGCACGACCAACCTTTTTTCACAAAATGTTATTCTTTTCTTATCCCCGAGAACGACAGTTCATTTTAATATGTACATGAACAAAAGGATTATGTATGCCTTAGCGATTGATATTGATAATTAAATGCAAAGCTCATCAAGAGGCACAACTAGATGATGAAAAACTTTTTTATTCTATTATTTGAAAATTCCAGTACAATTACATCAGCGTAGGGAGTCAAAAGACTTCCCTTGTCAACCAACTCCTACCTTCCTAAAACTAAAATAAAAACAAGTCCCATTACACCTAAAATAACCCTCAAATTATTCCCAAACACATAACCAAACACCCATTGCAAAAGCTTCACATATAAACTCCCCAGGAATCGTACTCGCAGCTTTCAGAAGAACCAACCCCATCATCACCCTCATTCTGGGGTCCCCAAACTTCCCCTAATCTGAATAGAGTGCCATAAACACTCCATAGAACGATAATCCCGAACCAGCCTGGAAAAAACCACAACACCTCCCTCCATGGTGTCAGATATGGCAAACCACCTTTGCCCAATCTCCACAGCCAGCATCTTGGCAACTACTTTTCTCCACAGCCACTTCATTTAGTCCCCTGAAATATGTCAGATTCCTCCAATAGACTAGGATGGATGGGTCGACGATCACCGATTCTCCCACAAAGATCCCAGCCATATGTGCATACGCTCTGTTAAGTCCTCCACCAAAACGAAGTCCAGTGTTCGAGGTGGCATAATCTGTTCCTATCCAAATTGGCACAGGAGTCGCCAAGGAAAGTAGAAAGAGGTCTGCCTGAGGCCAACCAACTGAACATACTAGTATTCCCCAAGTCCCAGAATGGGCAGTAACTCTTGCCACTAAAGCACTGACCAACACAAGCCTCGAGCACCATGCTCCACAAACTAATT
Organism: Sambucus nigra; assembly: GCA_949130495.1. Lineage (NCBI taxonomy): Eukaryota > Viridiplantae > Streptophyta > Magnoliopsida > Dipsacales > Adoxaceae > Sambucus > Sambucus nigra. The sequence goes on from OX422218.1 coordinate 136,865,887, forward strand.
CTCCTAAATCTTGATATCCAGGCCTACACTAATAAAGTAACATGAAAAGAATTTTGGCACAGCTGGAAAAGGATACTCAGGTGGGACCTCCTTATGGAATCTATTCGATAACCATATGAACATCATTACAGGGCTACCCCTCAGGAAGTCATAACGACCTTCCCGCCAAGCATCCAAACCATTCAGAGTCTCCGCCAATATAATCGTGGCAGGGTTACGATGGTACGACATCCAAGAAGAAATGGCTACAAATTGTGGGTCCACCAGCAGTTCCTCAGTAACCAACAACATTTTTGAATCCAGGACCAATATGACGGCTATGGCATAGCCAACATCCTGCAAATGTACAGATTGCAGCACTACAAGAAGAAAGATCATTCCTCCCATATCTAGTGACCTAGACTAGGGGTGGCAATTTTAGAAACGACACGAAAAAATGACACGAAATTGACACGATGTTTCGTGTTCGTGTCGTGTTTTTTTACACGAAGTTGTGTCGTGTCATGTTCGTGTCTTAATTATGAGTCGTATCGTGTCGTGTTATCATATTTTTTAGGCATCGAATTTAAGAAATTCTGGTTCTCGTGTCATGTTATTTTTTATTCGGGTCGTGTTCGTGTCAACTAAAAAAAACACGAATTCGTGTCGTATCGTGTTTGTGTCCAAAAAAACCTTGTCGTGTCGTGTCGGCCCAAAACACGACCCGTTGACCCAAATTTCCACCCCTAACCTAGACGCCGAAGGCGAGATATGGAGGAGTCCCTCTAATAGCTCTTAAGGAGATTGGGAAAACTCAGGCATAGCCACCGTAACACTGGGATTTATCCCCCATCATGGAAGATAACTCCTTATAGGTCCGACAAACCTCATCCAACCCAAAGAGAAAGACATGGTCTTTGGGGTACCAGAACTCTACCGCTGCCATTAACATATTCCACTCTATGGGTCGGTTGTGCCACAAGGAAACTCGATGCATGTTGAAAGCGTCATAGTGAACATTGCATCCAAGGTTTCAAGGTAGTTTGCAAACTCAACACTGCCAGGGAGAGCCATATCGCAAAATAAAAAGACAATAAGCAAAGATGAATGAGGAATATGGAGGTGTGAAGATAATATTCCACCCACACCCATATTTATAATTTAACCCTCAAATAAAGCCAAGGAACTCTACAGAAATCAGAGAAAAACTGATCTCATTAAGTACCAAGCAATTAAAGAAAGTGCAATCAAAGCCTTGGACTAAACTGATATGCCGATAGGTAGGACAGGGGTCATGCAATCGACAACCCCCTATTTTTGTAAATTTCTCTTTTTCCTTTTTTGTCAAAACCAAAAAACTCAATAAAAATAATTTCTATTCTAAAAGAATTCCCAATTTTCTTCTCTTTATGCTTTTTACTTATCTTTTTATTGAAATAAATTCTCTGCCAAATCATTTTTACGATCTCAGCAGCAAAGTAAAAGGAGCATGTGCATTAAGTCATTGAAAACAAAAATAAACAAAAACTTCATTTTATTTGCATATATATTTGCTGTGTTTCATCGATTTTGTAGGAAATAAAGAAAATACAACGGGACTCAGCCTGAACCCACCTACATTTTTCTTTCTCTCTCTCACCCACGTACATTTTCTCTCTCTCTCTTCACCTACAACCTCTCTCTCTCTCTCTCTCTCTAGTAGCCTCCTTCCTTGTGGTGCGCTCTCTTCTCGGGCCAACGAGATGATGTACCTCCACTCCCTGAGCCAGACCCTTCCTCATACGAGGTAGATGACACTAGAGAAGAAGGAACCGAAATTGCATCCTGAATGTGGGCGGTCTCTGAAGATATCCAATATCGAATATCCTTTAGCTAGGTGGTGGAAACTCGAATATGCTGCAAAGTGAAACAGAAAAGAGAAAATCAGTCAGTCTGAGGCAAACAAATAAACTAGTAAATCACAAAGTCAAAGAGATGATAAATATACCACTGGCTCGAGGACCTCCTCAGTCAAACCCATCTCCTTCAGATCCATCGCATTAGGACTGTGCAACAAATGCACTAACCTTCCATCAGCCCATCAGATATTATAAGAAGGAGGGACCAACTGCACAAAATCCAATAGGTTGATGGAAGGACCACCCTTCTTATAATATTCGATGGGTTTGAGTCGTCCATCGAATGGAAGGACCACCCGCCAATGTCGACGCACCACCCGCACTATGGGAGGACCCCATCGTACAGCTCGAACCCGCCTAGGGGAGAGGTATCATGTCATATATACGGGACGGCATCAACTAGCTAAACACAAAGTCTAAATAATCATACCTCGCCATTGTGTCGGTATATGATGAGTAAGGCTCGCCCATCGTCGCCGCTACTCGTGCATCATCTTCCATCTCCCCCACTCGCCTCATATAAACCAGGGGCCTCGCTTGTGGCACTGTAACCTTATCCTCCACAACCTATTGGACTACTCTCTCCCTGAGGTACCAGGATTATCCAAACTCATGCGCCAGCAAACGTTGCATCTGTGCATTCCCCCCAGTAGCCTTGTGTGCTGAATGGTCGTCCCCCATGGATAGAAGGTCACCTACAAAAATACCCAGCAGATAAAGATCAATAACAAAAAAGATCATAAAGGAAAGACAGTCTCAAGAGAAAGAAGGATTCACCCGCTCGCTCGTCAGGACATTCAAGACTAGACGCACCGCCTCCAAAGAGAAAGACTTCTTCGACTGCCGGTTGGACTTTTACCAACGACACATCCGGCAGAAGTCCCCAACAGACTTGTCCTTCAAAGCTATCAATTGGGTGTTAAACCCAATCACCTCATAGAACCAAGTCTGCAAAGGATAAAAGTTCATAAATCAAGAATAAAACGCATAAACGAAATTATAAATGCATAAAGGAAAATGCACAAAATAAAGAATACCTTAAGAAAATACGTGGCTCCAGTATAAGTTTATCGATAGCATCGACTGAACGCATCCAGAGAAGAATAAAGGGTCACTAAGGTCAGTCTCCCCCAGTAATAAAGAGGGACATTTGAAAACACACTCAGAAAAGGCAAAAACCACAAGTAGACAACGTTGCAACTAAGAAGCCTCCCAACACCAGCAAAATAAACAAATGAACCATCTGTTGCACCTGTCGCCCATCATTCTCGTCAATCCTCCTACTCAGTAATAACTCCCTCAAATGAGACAAATGAAGAAAGTCCCCAGAGACTAACCTCTCCACATCACCCAACGTCGCCGTCACCATCGCTAGCGTCATCCTCAAAGTTCTGTCCACCTCAATCTGTACCGCATCAAAATCTAACTCCAAAAGCTGTTGCACGTCTATTGGAGTCACTGTCATCTCCCCAAAGCCAAAGTGAAAGGTGTGGGTGGTGTCCCACCACCTCTACCCCAGAGCAAAAAAAAGAGTCATAGAATGAGGCGCCTCGTCCACAGTAGATGCCAATCTCCCAAAATTGGCTGATGACACCACCCAACACACCACAAGCGGAAGGTGTTCCCAAACATCCCTAATCCCCATCGTCCCTCGAGCATGGAGAGTCGATATAGAATCATTAGACTGTCTAAAGAAACAAAGGAAAAACCCCATTTAAAATTCAAGAAGTAAGGAAATATCGTCGAGAAAAAGAAAAGAATACCAAAGATCATTAACACTTACATAGCAGTCAGGGTTCACCATCTTAGAAGAATGATGACGTAATGGCTCGTACAAGAGGGTCTTCTCATCCACCACATGCTCGAATGAGTCAAAGTAATTCTCGTTGCCCAATGCAAAGGGCACCCTAGCCCTCCATTTCAAGTTGGCTCAATCATCAACATTAAGCCACGCCATATGTGTCGTGCTGCTTGAGAAATCATCCATCTCTTAATTATGGAACGTTAAAATGATTTGCAAAAGAAGGCAAGTCAGAAAGTTAGGAAAAATGTGGAGAACCCGCCCCCTTTTTCTAAGAGGCTAAGGGGCATGCCTATCGGCATCTCCTTGCCACTCACCGATTGTCACTGTCCCCCCACGTGCTCGAAGTACCCCAAAAGACCGAGCCATTATCGTTTGGCACCATTCCAACCATGTCAGTTAGCACCTTCTCTGAAATTTTGTACAAAAATTAAAAAAAATGCCAGAAAATCTCGAAAAATCCCAAGAAAATTCCTAAAATTACCAAAACCTTTTTCACCAAAAAAAACTTTTTTACGACACTCATCTCCCCGGTGAAACTCTTATATCCATAGTGGAATTCCCAAAAATAAATGGATATCCTCCTCATCAACATATCCAAAGGACACCACAAAAATTGAAAACTTCCCAGCTAAGAAACATATAACCTTTGGATCATTCCCTCCGCCCTAGCAGAAAATAAAATCAAATGCTCCTCCCAAATCCCAAGCGGAATCACAAGATACAAATCACCAGCGGAGTCCCCAAATTTCCCTAAGAAAACTTAACCCCTTAGAATTGGCTTCGACCCGTGGAAATGGTCGTCTCTACTTAATCCCGCAAAAATTGGCTTCGACCCTCAGAATTGGTCGCTTCTTAAGCCCTTTGGATTGGCTTCGACCCGCAGAATTGGTCATCTCTATCTTAAGCTCGCAGGATTGTCTTTGACCTGCAAGATTGGTCATCTCTATCTTAAGCCCGTATAATTGGCTTTGACCCACATAATTGGTCATCTCTACTTAAGCCCTCGGAATTGGCTTTAACCCGCAGAATTGGTCAACTCTACTTAAGCCCATAGAATTGTCTTGGACCCGCAGAATAGGTCATCTCTACTTAAGCCCTCAAAATTGGCTTCGACCCATAAAATTGGTCATCTCTACTTAAGCCTGCAGAATTGGCTTTGACCCGCGGAATTGGTCATCTCTACTTAAGCCCTCAGAATCGGCTTTGACTCCCAGAATTGGTCATCTCTAGTTAAGCCAGTAGAATTGGCTTTGACCCACAGAATTGGTCACCTCTACTTAAGCCCTCAGAATTGGATTTGACCCACAGAATTGGTCACCTCTATCTTAATCCCGCAGAATTTATCATCTCTATTTTAAGCCCACATAATTGGCTTTGACCCTTAGAATTGGTCACCTTTATCTTAAGCATGTAGAATTGGCTTTGACCCACATAATTGTTTATCTCTACTTAAGCCCTCAGAATTGTCTTTGACCTGCAGAATTGGTCGCTTCTACTCAAGCCCTTAGAATTGGATTCGCCCCCTAAAGTTGGTCGCTATAACTTAGGTCCTCAGAATTTACCTCGACCCACAGAATTGGCTATCCCCAGTGACCAAGGGTGAAAAGTAGTGCGTGTCAGACGCCAATCATTATTTTCATTTCACCTCCTCAATACAAAAACCTAAACTTATGACTATACTCAACAGGTGAGTATAGTGGCCAAGTCCGGGTATCGAAAGATCCACTGAGACGAGTTGCTAGAATTTAAGTGATCTAATATTTCAAAATAAAAGTGTAAAAGGTGATTCCAAACTAAAACGGAAAAGATGCATAAAAGGGAAAGATTAATCTAGGCGAGTGTATTGAAACTAAATTAACAAAGCGATAAAACTATAGGTTGCGTCGAATATCCCTCACCCGAGTTAATTTGTATAAAATGGATACATGGGTCAAACGAGTTATTTAAAATGCGTCTCGTTTTGACTGTTAATTGAACAAAGGGTTGTCACGCCCCTAAATTCGCATAAAAGCCTAATATGATTTTGGCGTCAACAAATTCCCCAAAAATTACGCACACAAGGTCGTAAGCATGGGACATACATGATATGTCCCATCAAATCTCCTAGGCGCATTAACTAGGTCAACGTACCCGAAATAAATCCGTAAATGCCATCACCAAAGCAAAGCAACACGTCAACCCGAGTGAGTTCGATTGAAACACAACCTAATTTAAATTAGCTAGAAAGCATAATAAAAATGCGGTAAATAAACGCGATAAAACTACACTAGAAAGAACATAAACAAAGCATGTAAACCTAATTAACAAAGCATGTAAATTATCTAGAAAGCAAGAATTAATGGAAAACACATTAAATTAATGGAGAGGGAAGATGAAAGTACCAAATACTAACCCTAAAAGGTGTCAAGCCAAGAGAGGAAGAAGAACTCTCAAATCCCCCAAACCCTAACCTACAACTCTCTAAAATTTATTCTAAAGCTTAATATCTGATTATTATAACAAAAATCCTTTATATAGTAATTGGGAAAAGAAATAAAGGAAAAAGAAAAGAAAAGGAAAGATCTCAAAATATCTGGCATAACCGGTCGACCGGTCGTAGGGGCGCGGTCAACCGGTCCTTTAGGTAAAAGCCCACTGTCTCCTTTCCACAGCAAATCTTGAAATCGCAATCGACCGGTCGTAGGGACGCAGTCGATCGATACTCTATTTTCTGGCCTTGTTTGATCCATGAAGAGGGGGGAAGAAAGGGCGCAAACGGAAATGGCCATAACTTCATCGTCCGGACTCGAAATTACGCACCGTTTGCGGCCACGCGAAGCTTATTCAACGAACTATGCATATGTGGAATTTACATGAGCCAAAGATGAAATGTGAATTGACTAAAATGCCCTTGAAGTAGCATTTGGCGACGAAACTTCTCCGAAATGCAACGGATCCTCACTTTTAGCGTTCCAATACCTACAAAAGCACAATTAACCCCTCCAAAACATTTATATATCCAAATCCAAGGTTGTATGGTTAATGAACATAAATATAGGCATTAAGACCGTAAAAGTGCTAGAATGTATAAAGCTAACGGGTGAAAATATGTAATATTCGATACGAATCACCCAGCATCATCTTAGGTCCTCATAATGGATCTCAACCCTCTGAACCGGTCATCCTAATCCCTTAAGTCTGCAGAATTGACCTCTTTTCAAAACATCATGCGGTGTCTATTCAATGGCTGTCACATGTTCTAAGCTCACCCGTCAATGGGGTCTATAGACACCACATTCTAGGACCCCATAAGTCTCTCCTTAGGTCCCTAGAACCTCCCCATTTCACTTTAAACCCTAGGTCATACTCCGAGTACCGATCTAGAGGCAATCGGGCGCCCTCGGGCCCCGTTTGACTCCGATCAACTCTATCATTAGAGAAAAAGATCTTTGAATATTCGAAGGGCCCTAAAATTCCCTTTCCAATGGTCCACCCCGTCCGCGAATCTGCATAATAGTTCGCACGAACGGACCATGTTACAATCAAAAATCAATTTGGAGGCCACCGGGCACTCCCAGGCCCCGATTTGACCCCAATCAACTTCATCGTCAGAGCGAAAGTGTCACCTCCTAACCTCATTAGGATATAATTAACTAAATAGTTCACAAACCATATTTATTATTTATTTACTTATTTAGTTATACATATTGAAACAACTTCAAGGTTAAAATGAGGAATACTAAAAATCCAATCGTTTTAAGGAGACATAATTTAAACAGAACTCACATACCATTTAACTTAATTACAACTAGTACAATGTATAAAACAAAACTAACAAGACCCTACTACTATTTACTCAACCTCCTAGACCTGGTAGTGACAGCTTCAGAACCTGAAAATGTAAACATATAAAACCATGAGTTTAAAAACTCAGTGAATGTACTACATCTCTATAGAGTAAAAAGTACTATTTTAAAATCTTAAAATATGAATATATATCTAAATCTGTGCCAAATTAGGCCATATATATATATATATATATATATATATATATATATATATATATATATCCTGAGTTAATAAACCCCACATCTCCTGCCCGTAGGCAATAATCATATCCATAGGTTTTAATAACCTAACATCTCCTGGATTGCATAGCAACTCAACATATCTTGGCTTTTATAAAGCCATAGCATCTCAACATCTTGTGACACCCCGCCTAATTAAATACCGGACGATCACTCCTTTATTAAATTAAATCAAGGTGAACAGTTGGTTCATTCTTAGCATCACTGTCGAAAATTAACTTTTCCAATTTAAACACCCTAATTAATTAAGCTAAGTGTCAAAACCATTTTTAGACATTACTTTCCAAATTTTATTTTATAAACCAAGATTTAGATCTTTTCAATAATTCAATATTAAAGAATCACACCACAATTATTCTGGAACATATAATCCAAATAATTTAAACATTCAACAACTAAATCCCAACATTAAAAACTTAAAGTAAAACATCCAGATAGTAATGAATCCCAAAGTGATAATACTAGAAATAACTGAATCACAATGTCCAAATAAACAACTGAATAATGGAAAGGGCAACACATGCCCCACTAAATAAATATGCTAGGAGTGGAGTCAAATAAATGAAGTCGTCTAAGCACGAGGCCTGCAACTCCCACCTAAGCTGCAGCGCGTTCCTTCCAAAGGATCCTATGCAAGACGCCCCTGTGGCTGGGCACCTGTAATATATACATATATATACAAGAGAGAAAGGAAAAATAGAAATGGTCCAGAGCCCGATAGTGTGAATGATTTAAAATTTGTTTAGCAAGTATTTAAAATGTTTACAGGCCAATGCAACAACATATTAGTGCGACACTCTCTTGAGAAATTCTCACCTCTCTTCTAATGTGCACGCCTATCGCACTAACCTTCCCAACGGATTATCTTACCTTATATCGCACTAAACTTCCCAATGGTTTAACTTATCTTAGGTTACTCGTAAGATTTAAAACTGAACAATATAATTGTTTAAAAGGAAAATTTCATTTAGTAACAAAGCTCTCATTTTAACTTTATTTATTAATAAAGTTTCCGAGTGTCATATTATACTTTTCAAAACAAGTATTTCCAATTTGAGTCATTATACATGTCTTACTTACCATATCACAGTAGGCAGTTCCAAATTTCAGAATTTCATATATATATTATATATATTCTAACAGCACCCCACATAAAAACTATGGTGCGGGCATACTCTGCTATCCAATCCCCGTATCACTCGTACTAAGGGAAATACAAGTTCGGAATCACTCTCGAACTGTATTATCACATACACAAACAATATTGAGGCGAAGTATAGATTCCAAGTCTCTAAGAGGATAGCACATGCCCCTACGTCTCTTAGGACCATCTGAACTATCGATTATATAGCCTGTTCCAAGGATTTCTATCTTCTAGGGTACGAGTCAATATCCCCCATAAAGGTCCCATCGAGATAAGACTGTCCCAGCGCGGTAACCTCAGGGATAACAAGTAGCGCGTGCACGATTTTCACACATAGATAGTATATGCATAAACACAATCATATAACTATACTACTATTACCATATCAATTTAGGTACATCTCTAATCCCATAATTACTACATTTATCCTTATTTCTCATTATTTAGTTATCACGTATAACCGTTCATTTCTTACTTTAATTTGAGGGATCATTCCAACTTATTACGTAACACTCATGGACTTTATCCTCCCAAGTGTAGAATTCAGTAAGTACTCATCTAATTTCCAACGTAACTATCTTATGCGTCTCTCCCCTTAATACATAATTTCATCATCCCTTATACGTCAATATCCCAAAAATATAACTCTCGTCTTACATTAGCGGTCCCATAATTATTTATAAGTCCTACTAGTCTTCTTTGTCTCCTAAAACATTTTAACAAGGGTGTCCAAGGATTATTTCTCATTAAATTGAATTCAACTAATTTAAAAAGGGAAAATATGAGTCTGTCATAAGGGGTCGATCAATCGAGGGCTGGGGCTCTATCGATCGAAGCTCTTGGCTCGATCGATCGATCAAGCTGGTATGTCGAATTCTGCAGTTAACCAGTTACGGGTTCTATCACATAACCTCACCCAAAACCAAACTTTTCATTCCCAATCACCCAAAAATTTGTAGTACTAACATTATAAACTCATTTTATACATCTTCTACGTAAAGCATGTAAATTTCCATCACTAACCATGGATTTATAGGCGAAAACTTCATAAAAATCTCAAGAACCCTAGAATTTCTTTAGCATGGTTCTAATCAATCTTTTCCAGAATTTTCGTCTTCTAAAACATCATAATTTCATGGTTTAATCCTCTATATGTGAAGGGGTTTCCAGATTAACATTCAAATTATAACTACATGCGATTTCCTATCTCCAACTTGGGTTTTCTTCCATGAAACTCATCCTAATCATCCCTAGACTAACATGAGTGATGCATTAACGAAAATAAGCAAGATAAACACTTGCCTGGGATTTTTAGAGTTCTGTTTTGATGACAAATTTGGTGTGGTTGCGTTCCCCGTCGCGCGATCTACGCGTTGGTGGTGGTGGCGGTGCAAACGGATGGATTTTGGGCCTTGGATTGCTTTGAAAGCTATCTCCTTCCCTCTCCTATGGCCTTCACTTGTCTTTGGTTGTTTTAACCCTAGAAGGAAACCTTAGACATCTGATATAACCCTTGAAATTTCGTGGGTTTAATTACCCAAAAATGTAAAATGTCCAAAATGCCCTCCCGGGGTGCTAAATAGGCCTAAAAATGCTCCGAGACCCAAACTAAACCCTCGGGTATACTTTTCTGACTATCTTGACCCTTCCGGACACTTTGGCGCACTCAAAATGACCATACGAGCAACTTATAATATATTCACTTTTATTAAATCAATATTTAGTCTCGACGCGACACGGGCGCGTCCCGACTCAAATTTTCAAAATTGTCATTCTATTCGCTCGTGACATTTAATATAACCTATAATATATATTACTTTGCTCATTAGTAATATTCAAAAAATTTCCCATAATTACTAACTCTCATCACGTTAATAATTTTAACATAATTAATTTCCGGATTTATATTAAATAATTAATTCACATTAAATTTAATAAATCCCCAAATTAATATAGCATAAAAATACGGGGTATTACACATCTCTTGACTTTTAATAAGACATAACATCTCAACATCTCATGACTTTTAATAAGACATATCATCTCAATATATAATACATACACATCATATCCATAATCAACTCAGTAAGTACACTCACATTGGGTTGTTAACTATGTATTCATGTTTTGTTCCGGTGGAGCTGAGCTGGGTTGATTTGACCTTACACCTGTTGATCCAACTAAATCAGTACTTAATTTCAATCATAAGTATTATCTTAATATATCTATGTAACTTTCAATAACTATACAATAACATTACAATTCTAATCAAGTCACATTCCGTGAAACATGTGTAAAGACTAAACAATGGTATATATGTTGATAAGGTTATGAACATTCAACAATAGAAAATACCTCGTAAGGAATTTATAACTGAAATCAAGTAAACATAAACGTATACTTCTCAATGTATATACACATGAAACATGTACTCAAAATACCTTTGGGAAAGAGTAGATAAAAACATTCTTTCATGGGGTATCCAATATGGCCTCAAATTATCGTCCTCCATACATAACCATCCCATATTCATAAATTGTACAAATACAGGTGTCCAAGCTTATCAATATGAAAACACATCTAAATATACTTTCCAATAAAAGTGATGGTGTAATTTTTCAAGCTTCCTAGAGCAATCTGTGACCATTTCTTTACAACATCATAAATCTTCCCTACAAACTCCTCTATTGTCCCTTCAACTTCCATGAATTTTCATAATTTTTCTCCATCATAACATTCTAGGTTTTTTTACTAATTTTCAATAAACATACTGAATAATGCGTAATTAAAGTTTTATAATCTTTTGACTTCATTTGCTATGTCAAAATCTTGACCAAACTCAGGGTATACCGAAATGAAATATACAAACAACAACTATATACCAACTTGCAACCATCACTAAGGCCTAACCATAAGGAGTTAAATTCTAATTTTCGGATATGATATGAATATATGAGTCTAATTTATATTTAATTGTAATTTCTGAATTCCTATAAGCACACAAAAATATATGCAAGTTTGAATACAAGGGGTTTCAATACAAACCAATATAGCCTATAAACACCACTTACCTCACATATGAGCCAATACATATTATCACAAAGGGTGATGGAATTTTAATACCTAATTCACGATTTATATACTTTGAAATAAGTATAATACAAGATTAAAACAGTATTAATCAAAAAATTATACATTGGAAGCACTTTAAGGATTTTCTTGGAATTTTTCTAGCTTTTCTTGTAATCTTTCTTCCTTAAACTTCCACTCTCCCTTTCCTTAAGCTTAAATCTCTCAAAACTGAACCTAGGGTTATATTTTCTGAAGAAATAAGTTAAAGGGGGAGGTTTAAGTCGGCCAAGGTTGCCTCCCATTCCGTCCAATCAAATTAAAACTTTTGGTTTACTAAAAGGCAATTTACCACTTAAAGGAAATGGACAGATTTTCCCCTTGTTCATAAATTCGGACTAACTTCTTACTTGAACATTCGTTTGATGCACCGTTTATTGTGTTACAATCCTAACTCACATGTCAACAACTATCTAGTTTTCACCTCAAGTCATTTGTAATGTTATAAGGGTCAAAACTAGTCATAAATTGTAACATTTCTATCGAAAATAACAAAATTTTGTGTTCGTACATAACTCGACATTTCACGATTTATGAAAGTAGGATTAGACTAAACATAATCAATTAACATTAGATATACTAATAACAAATTATTCATATCACATAATGTACATAATTCTATAAATGTCCGGGGTAGAATCTAGGATTTTTCTGTTTTCTCCTAGATCACAGTACATATATCTGATACCGTTACATTCGTGCACGTCAACACGAACATCCTCGACGGCCTGTGTCCGAATTAATTGCATCCACTTTCTTCACGCGCATCATGCTTCATGCAACGTGTTGCTCATCTCATTCCCACTACTCCACTACACTCTATCGGTAAAATGTTCTATTGGAGCTTTAAATATTTGCATATATATTTGGTAAATATTTTTGAAAATTATTTTTGAAGTCTGGGTTAATTTTTTATCAAAAGCAGAATTTTTCTCAGTGTAGAAGCGAATGGCCTCGATCGACGAGTTCGGTCGAGCGACTTTGCAAGTCGTTCGCGCGAGATAGAATGTCGCGCGATATCGTTCGAGCGACATGCTATCTCGTTCGAGCGACATGTCATCTCGTTTGAACGAGCCACCGCCTCAATTTTTGTATAAATATCTGATCTCCTTCTACATGTTTTTCAAGTCTTTTTACAATCACGAAAATCTGCAACAACTGTCCAGAATAAGACTTCACCTTTTAAGGTTTTCTAAAATTTTTTAATTCACAAAACCATTCCCATATATGTGTGTGAATCTTTAAACCTTCAAGAAGATCATTTACTCATCTGGAGTACTGTGTGAGGAAGCTGTTCTCTTCGTCACTGCTGCCCTACTAGAAAGGGGTTGTTCCAGCCGCCGACAACAGAACCGACACCCGAGGGTATTTCTGTGTCACTATATTTTCATTGTAATCCGTTGTAAGCCATTCTCTTACAAATATTATTGTGAAAATAAAAGGTTTTGCCCCGTTGGGGATGTTTCCTCTTATATGTGTTCTTGCATGTTTCATCATCGCACTTAATATCATATAGATGCATGCTTAGGAATTGTTTGGTAAAAACTGTGTTTAATTAAATAACTTCATTATTTGAACGCAAGCGCACTCTTCAAATTGGTATCAGAGCCAGTTACACAAATTTATCGTGTAATTTTTCGCAAATTTTTTCTAAGATATCAATTTTCTGAAAAATTGATTTTTTTTTTAAAAACGAGTGTGTTCATTATGGAGAAGTTATATAATAAAATGCCAGTTTTTTACGGGAGAAACTATGCATATTAGAAAGCCCGTATGAGATCTGCATTAAAAGCCATTGATGAACGTGTCTGGATTTTGACTGAAAAAGGGTGGACACCTCCCTCCGTGACTGTTGAGAATGTGATTAATTTGAAACCTGTCACTTCTTGGACTGAAGAAGAATTTAAATGGTCATCTTTTAATTCTAAGGGTCTAAGTGCTATTTATGGGTCTGTCACACCTGATGAGTTCAAACACATAATGACGTGCACCACGTCAAAAGAGGCATGGGATGTTTTACAACTCACCCATGAAGGAACTAATTCTGTGAAAGAGTCTAAATTGCAAAATTTGAAAACTCAATTTGAAATAATCACCATGCATGAGACTGAATGTTTTGATGATTTTTATGCTAGACTTTCTGACATTGTTAATACTAGCTTTAATCTGGGGGAACATATTCCTAATGCTAGAGTTGTTAAAAAGATTCTTCGTTCATTGCCTAAGCGTTTTATCCCTAAAGTCACTATGCTAAATTCTATGGGTAATTTAAATATGATAAAATTGGAAGAACTTGTAGGAGATTTGCAAACATATGAAATTGATATGCTCTCTAAAACTGCTAAATCTAAAGATAAGGGAATTGCACTTAATGCCCAAGAGAGAAGGAGTGAGGGGTCGGCTAGAAAGAGGGTAGAGTCATCTAGAAAGAGAGAGACTGACATGTCAGATTTTAATTGTGCTTTTGACTTAGATGATTTGGCTCTTTTTGCAAAAAATTTCAAAAGGATTCTCAAATTTAAGAAAAATGGCAATTTCAAAGATAAAAAGAAATTTGAGAAAAATAAGTTTGAAAAGAAAAATGAAAAAGTTTTTAAAGATCCTCCTAAGAAAGAAAGTGAGAGATGCTTTGAGTGCGACGGTAGGGGTCATAGAGCCTTTGAGTGTGCCACTCGTCTGAATAGAGAGAAAGGGAAAGTTGTCCTTAATGCTACTCTTAGCGACGACAGTGAGGTCGAGACGGTGCATTCAGGAGATGAGTCACCGCATGAGTGTAACTTCACTTCATTCATGGCCAGTAATATGAGCACTCCTAGCTCTCCTCACGACGATGAGGATGATGCTTCACAGGGACACCTCGACAGTGAGATCGATGTGAGTGAGGGGGAGGATGACACAAGTGAGAGCGAGAGTGATATTCAACGCGCCTACGCTGAGTTGTATTCTGAGTCATTTAAAACTAAAAAGCGTAACAAAGCGTTAGTCATTAAGATCACCGGCTTAGAGGAAGAATTAAGAAAAGTGAGAGAGAGAGAGTCCTCCACCTGCACCGCCCTGAGAGAGAGAGAGAGAGAGAGAATTTGCCTGTTTTGAGAAAGAAATTTTATTTAGAGAGAGAGAGAGCATTTTTGAGAAAGAGAGAGGGGAATTGACTAAACAAGTGGCTAGTCTTACGAGTCAGCTCCATTCCTCTGTGGAGACTCGAAAGAAACTTGAAGCCCTTGTTGCCCAGCTGACTGATGATCTTGAGAAAGCACGGGAAGTCAAGGTACAAATCAAGGACAGATCTGGGGAAATGGGAAAGATGCTCCTCGGTCCCGCTTTAGGTTTTGGTGATCGGCAGGGAGTTGGTTATGATGGTTCCTCCACGTCCCAAATTGCACCTAGACCAGTCCCTGAGTTTACTACGACTCCTTACGGCCATCGTCAAAAACCTCGAAGGAGACTTCGACCAAGAAAGGCAAACCAAGGTCCGCCTTTGACTGTGTTCTTTTGTACTTATTGCAAAAGAAAAGGCCACCTTAGGGAGTTTTGCTATAGCATGGGTCAGACACGACGTACTACAGCTCCACCACGTCATACTGATGAGTTTTCTAGTCTGAGAGAGAAAGTTGAGTTCTTAGCTGCCACGTCCCAGAGTTTAATAGAATAATTCCAACGAATGTCTTTGCCGTTAGTGAATACTTCTCACATTCCAGCTAATACCAACAACAACAAAGGCAAACAAAAGGTTACCACTTCTTGGGTACCTAAGAAAGATAAAAAGGCCTTCGTTGTTCATGTTACTCTCAAAGCTCATAATACCTCACAGTGGTATTTTGACAGTGGGTGCTCCAGACACATGACATGTGATGCCTCATTTTTTACGACTCTTGAGGACTATCAGGATGGCAGAGTCACCTTTGGAGATGGGAGCAAGTCTAGTATTATAGGACGTGGTACTGTCGAGTTACCTGGATTTCCTAAGCTAGAAAATGTTTTGTACCTCAAAGGTTTGAAAGTAAACCTTCTCAGTATTAGCCAGCTGTACGATGCTAACTTTGTAGTAAAGTTTGATCGGGATGCTTGTAAAGTCTATAATCAAGCCAATAAACTATTAGTGCAAGGGGTGAGGACAAAGGATAATTGCTATGGGACTGAGCCCACATCCTCACTTGTCTGCAATAGCGCCACGATCGCTCCTATGGATCTGTGGCACCAACGTCCAGGTCATGTTAATATTAGAGATCTCACTAGCTTAGCTAAAAAGGACCTAATACGTGGCTTACCCTCGCTTGGAAGGACACCTTCGACGGTTTGTGGACCTTGTCAGTTGGGAAAACAAGTTCGTAGTCCTCATAGGAAGTTGCATTCCATTACCACCTCTCGTGTTCTTGCGCTTATACACATGGATCTTATGGGTCCCACTCGTACTGAGAGTCTAGGTGGTAAGAGGTATATCCTCGTGATGGTGGATGGTAGGTTTTCTGAGAGAGAAATTCGATGTTGTAGAATTTTTAATGACCAAGTGCCGTGTCCTACAAAATCAACACAGAGTCAATATTAACAGAATACGTAGTGACAACGGCACTGAATTTAAGGAAGCAAAGGTGGATTTGTATTGTGATAGCCTTGGGATCAAACATGAGTTTTCTGCTGTGAAGACTCCTCAGTAAAATGGGATTGTTGAGAGAAAGAATAGAACGATCCAGGAAATGGCTAGATCTATGCTTCTAGGTCATAAGATTTCTAGGAGATTTTGGACAGAGGCAGTGTCTACTGCATGCCACACGGTGAATAGGCTTTATTTGTGTCCACACATACTTCAGACTCCTTATGAGTTGTGGAATGGCAAGAAGCCCAACCTGGCATATTTTCGTGTTTTTTGGAGTAAATGCTACATCCTACGGTATAGAGAGAAATTAGGAAAGTTCGACTCCCAGAGAGACGAGGGAATATTTCTAGGATATTAATCGAATAGCAGAGCGTACCGATTTTTTAACCTGAAGAGCTCTAAGGTTATGGAATCAATAAATGTCACCGTGCAAGATGACGAACCTCAGACGATTATTGATCCTAACCTTCAGTGTGAGGATGAGGACACATCTGACATTGATCCACTTGTCCCCCACCCACACTCTGTGGTCCCCACTCCTGTGTTAGGGGACACACCTGCTTGGGTTCACAAGAGTCATGATCCGTCTGCCATTGTTGGCGATCCCACTCTAGGGGTCAAGACTCATGCTCAGCTAGAGAACTTTGTTAGCCATCTTTGCTACACGTCCAAAGTCGAGCCCAAGAACCATAAAGAAGCACTCAAGGATGAACACTGGATATCTGCTATGCAGGATGAGTTGCTCCAGTTTAAAAAGAACAATGTCTGGGAACTTGTCCCCCGACCTAGTGAGACTAATGCGATAGGTACCCGGTGGATTTTTAAGAATAAAATGGATGAAAATGGTATCATAATCCGAAAAAAATCTAGGTTGGTCGCTCAAGGCTACACACATATAGAGGGTGTAGACTTTGGGGAGACATTTGCTCCTATTGCGAGGCTTGAGTCCGTCCGCTTGCTACTCGCCATCGCATGTCATCTGCGCTTCAAGTTATATCAGATGGATGTCAAGAGTGACATTATGAATGGCATTCTACAGGAGGAGGTTTACGTGGAACAACCAAAAGGGTTTGAAGACCCTCAGCACCCAGAGCACGTCTTCTATCTGAGAAATGCCTTGTATGGTTTGAAGCAAGCACCCCGTGCTTGGTACGAGAGGCTTACTTCCTATCTCTTAGCCCGTGGCTTCAAGAGAGGGGGAGTTGATATGACATTGTTCGTCAGGAGAGATGACGGTGCTATTTTGGTTGCCCAAGTCTATGTGGACGACATAGTCTTTGGATCCACGTGCTCCCAACATGCTCATCACTTTGAGGAGGAGATGAAAAGTGAGTTTGAGATGAGCATGGTTGGTGAGCTTACTTTCTTCCTTGGTCTCCAGGTTCATCAGCTAGAGGATGGGATGTTCATCTCCCAATCCAAGTATGCTAGAGACCTAGTGAAGAAATTTGGTTTAGACTCTGCTAAGCATGCACGTACACCTATGAGTACCACTACCAAGCTTAGTAAGGACACTTCAGGAAAGGATGTAGAGCAAATCTTATATCGGAGTATGATAGGTAGTCTTCTCTACTTGACTGCCAGTCGTCCTGACATCGCCTTTAGTGTTGGAGTCTGTGCGCGATATTAGGCATCCCCGAAAGAGTCACACTTACTTGCTCTAAAACGTATTATTAAATACGTGAGTGGGACTCTCTCATACGGTATTTGGTATTCCTTTGATACTGAATTCAGATGCCGATTGGGACGGGGATGTAGATGGTTGTAGGAGCACTTCTGGTGGGTGCTTCTATTTTGGTTCTGCTCTTGTCTCCTGGCTGAGCAAGAAACAAAATTCCATCTCTTTATCCACAGCGGAGGCTGAGTACACTGCCGCCGGGAGTTGTTGCACGCAACTAATGTGGATGAAGCAAATGCTGGAAGATTATGGGATTTCACAGGACACCGTGACCATTTCCAATGATAACACGAGCGCGATACATATATCCCGCAATCCAGTCCAGCATTCGCGCACAAAGCACATCAGGATACGTGAGCACTTTATACAACAGCTAGTTGAGGAGAAAGTCGTATCCTTGAGTTTTATTCCTACCGACAGTCAGTTAGCCGACATTTTCACGAAACCTTTAGATGCCCTTAGATTTGAAAGTCTTCGGAAGTCTTTGGGGATTTGCACATTTGACTGAGGGGTTGGTCTTTGTCTAGAATAGGATGCTTTTTCATGTTCATATCATACACTTCCTATTGCTAGTCTGTTGTATATGTACCATTGCTATGTTGTACAGCTATTTATTTATTCTTTTGAAAAATCCAAAAAGATTTTTGTTTTTGTATATAAATATTTCAGAAAAGCCCAAAAAGATTTTTGTATTTTTTTACACCTTTTATGGATGAACATTAAAGATAGCCAAGTCACAAATTCATTCCATTTATCCACGTGATTGTTTGATAGAGATTTGAGACGCTACATCATTTCATCCATATGCTTTACATTGTATGGAGTCTTTGAGATGTAATTAGTGATATTTTCCTACATGTCTGAGTCTTATCTCCTTTATTTCATACATGCACGGCTTTATTTGATTATTGTACTTGTCTATCACATGTTGGCTTGACTGTTTCCATCTCAATTCTGTCTATACAACTTGCAATATGCGATAAAACTTGACAAGATTGGAATGCATGTAAAAATCATTTTTGTGAGACTGAGTGAGTATTTAAGAATGGGGAGGGGCTGCGAAAGGTAATTCTCTTCTTTGCGCAAAAGCCACCGTTCAAAAGGACCTAAAAAATGGAGGAATTTTATTATCCGGGGTCCAAAGAGGTTAAAAGAGCCCGAAAAAAATTAAAGGCAATAAAAAGAAATTCATGCCAAATATGGGCCACTTAGGTTTCACCATCAATTCTCCAAAGTTTGAGAATTTAGAAAGCCTCTATTCAAAATAAAAATCTGAGGGAGCTTGGGTGGAGAATATAAACGGGTTTGCACTTCCTTCAAAGTCCTGAAAAAGCATGAAATAGTTTTGGACGTTATTGGTGTGGAAATCACTTTGAGCTTTGATTTGTTGATTTGATTGAGTCAATGTCTTATATTTCCATTTTTTTACACCAAAGGAAGACTTTGAGTTCATTCGTTAGGAGTATCCAATATTCATCGTGCACATATGTCATGTTTGTATGCATTGATTTTCCTATCGAATCTGTTCACACCCATTCATTTTCGCAATCATTGACTTGGTTGTTTTTGTGATCTTTCATGGTGTGATTCTTTGTTTTATATTATGTGTGAAAAATTTTGAAAAATATAAAAATATCTGTTTATTCCCGTGTGTCATTCTCCATGTGCATTCATTTCTATTTCTCATATTTGTCTATTTGGGGACATCATAAAAAGGGGGAGAAGAATTATAGGGGAGAATTTGTTTTTGTTTGGTTGATTTATGAATGATGCTTAAGCTTAATTGATCATCAATTTTTGCATTTCATTATATTTCAAACTGTTGCTTGTCACGGGTATTTGCTTTATTTTTTTGTTTGGTTGATTTATGAATGATGATTAAGCTTAATTGATCGTCAATTTTTGCATTTCATTATATTTCAAACTGTTGCTTGTCACGGGTATTTGCTTTATCTCATGTGTGTAGGTACATCATTGTTCATTATTGGATTGCACACCCTGATGAGAAAAGCTTTGAAAATTTCTGAAGAGCTGAAGATTTGGGAGACATGTCATTTAGTATTCTCAGTTTGAGGGTTTAATGGGGATATTATCTTATATGTCATTTGAGTGCATAATTCGGATTTTTATGTATGTACTGGCATAGACATAGGGGGAGATTTGTAAGGACATAATTCTATAAATGTTCGGGGTAGAATCTAGGATTTTTCTATTTTCTACTAGATCACAGTACATATGTCTTATATCGTTACATTCGGCACGTCAACACGAGCATCCTCGACGGCCTGTATCCGAATTCATTGCATCCACTTTCTTCACGTGCATCATGCTTCATGCATCATGTTACTCAGCTCATTCCCACTACTCCACTACACTCTATCGGTAAAATGTTTTATTGGAGCTTTAAATATTTGCATAAATATTCGGGAAATATTTTTGAAAATTATTTTTGAAGTCTGGGTTAATTTTTTATCAAAAGCAAAATCTCGTTCGAGCGACATGTCATCTCGTTCGAACGAGCCACCGCCACGATTTTTGTATAAATATCTTATCTCCTTCTACACGTTTTTCAAGTCTTTTTGCAATCATGAAAATCTGCAACAACTGCCCAGAATAAGACTTCACCTTTTAAGGTTTTCTAAACTTTTTTGATTCACAAAACCATTCCCATATATGTGTGTGAATATTTAAACCTTCAAGAAGATCGTTTACTCATCTGGAGTACTGTGTGAGGAAGCCGTTCTCTTCGTCACTGCTTCCCTACTAGAAAGGGGTTGTTCCAGCCGCCGACAACAGAACCGAAACCCGAGGGTATTTCTGTGTCACTGTATTTTTATTATAATCCGTTGTAAGCCGTTCTCTTACAAATATTATTGTGAAAATAAAAGGTTTTGCCCCGTTGGGGATTTTTCCTCATATATGTGTTCTTGCATGTTTCATCATCGCACTTAATATCATATAGATGCATGCTTAGGAATTGTTTGGTAAAAACTGTGTTTAATTAAATAACTTCATTATTTGAACGCAAGCGCACTCTTCACATAAGATAAGAACGATTTTAATATAATTTATCATAATTATATCCGGGTTGTCACAAATTCCACCCCCTAGAAAATTTCATCCCCAAAATTTAATATAAGGGTCACTTACCAAACAAATGGGGATAGTGTTTCTTCATGCTATCCTCCGTTTCCCAAGTTTATTATTTAATTCCATGGCTTATCCACATAAATTTAACTAAGGGAATAACTTTGTTCCTTAATACTTGCTCCTTACGATCAATAATTTCCACCGGTTCCTCGATGTACGACAAGTCTTCTTTCAGTTCAATAGGTTGGGTTTTCAGCTGATGAGATGGATCTTCCAAATACTTACGAAGCATCGATACGTGAAACACATCATGTAAACGAGACAATTCTGGAGGTAATGCTAATCTATATGCCAGGGTCCCAATTATTTCCAACACTTCATATGGTCTAATGTATCTTGGACTAAGTTTCCCCTTTTTTCCAAATCTCATGACGCCCTTCCATGATGAAATACGTAGGAATACAAAATCTCCATTTTGAAATTCTAATGGATACTTCCGTTTATCTGCATAAAATTTATGCCTGCTTTGAGCTATCATTATCCGTTCCTGAATCATTTTGATCATTTCAATCATCATATATATTAATTCAGGAACCAAGATTTTCCTTTCACCTACTTCATCCCAACATAATGGCATTCTACATCTCCTCCCATATAAATATTCATAAGGACCCATACCAATGGTGGACTGATACTATTATTATACGTGAATTCCATCAATGGAAAATGATCATCCCAACTACCTTTAAAGTCAAATAAACAGGCTCGCAACATGTCTTATAATATTTGAATCGGACTTTCTGATTGTCCATCGATGTGTGGATGAAATTCGGTACTAAACTTGAAACTTGTGCCCATGGCATTCTATAATCGAGGCCAAAACATAGAAGTGAATGTCGGATCTCTATCTGATACAATTGACACTGGTGCCCCGTACAAACGGATAATCTCATCAATGTACATATGTACATACTTGTCAATAGTGTAGGTGGTCTTAACTGGAAGAAAATGAGCTGACTTCATCAATCAGTCTACAACCACCCAAATATAATCATGCCCCTTCGGTGGCCGGGGTAATCCTTTAACAAAGTCCATCGTTAAATGTTCCCACTTCCATTTTGGAATGGGCAATGACTGCAATAATCTCGTCGTCTTCTGATGCTCCACCTTCACTTGCTGGCATACCAAACATTTAGCTACAAATTCTGCAATCTCACGTTTTATATTATTCCACCAGTAATACTCTTTCAAATCTCTATACATTTTGGTACCTCCAGGATGCATAGAGTAAATAGAACTATGTGCCTCTTCTAATATATCCTTCTTTAAGGATGGATCATTCGGTACACAAATTATATTTTTATAACACAATGATTCATCATTCTTAATTTCAAAGTCACTCTCTTTACCATTCAGGATTTCCCGTTTATTCTTCTCAAGGAATGGATCATTGATTTATAAATTCCGTATGTGATCTGCCAGTAAAGGTCTCACTGTAACGTGCACAATTAATGCCCCCGTTTCAGTTAAGTTCAACTCTACTCTCATCAGTCTTAATTCCATAATATTGCCAACCCGTGCACATGGAATACAAGATAACCTCCCCAATGACTTCCGACTTAGAGCATCTGCAACAACATTGGCCCTTCCAGGATGATGGTGAATGGTACAATTGTAGTCATTAATTAACTCCATCCGACGTCTTTGTCTCAAATCCAAGTCTCTCTGTGTAAATAAATACTTCAAACTTTGATGGTCAGTGAAAATTTCACACGTCTCTCCATATAAATGATGTATCCATAATTTTAAGGCAAAAATAATAGCCGCAAGTTCTAAATCGTGTGTATGATAATTACGTTCATGCGTGTTTAATTGTCTAGATGCATAAGAAATTACCTTTCCATGTTGCATGAAAACACAACCCAGACCTTGATGTGAAGCGTCAGTATAAATCACAAAACCTTTTCCACTGGATGGAACAGTGAGAATTGGATCTGATACTAGCCTATTTTTTAACTTTTCAAAGATGTGCTGACATTCATCACTCCACACAAATTTCACTTCCTTTCGGGTTAATTTAGTCAATGGTAAGGCT
This sequence comes from Sambucus nigra, assembly GCA_949130495.1. Taxonomy (NCBI): domain Eukaryota; kingdom Viridiplantae; phylum Streptophyta; class Magnoliopsida; order Dipsacales; family Adoxaceae; genus Sambucus; species Sambucus nigra. Next base: position 136,889,365 of record OX422218.1, read on the forward strand.
ATAGATGAAAACCCCTTTATGAATCTTCTATAATATCCAACTAATCCTAGGAAACTCCTTATCTCCGTTACATTTCTTGATCTTTCCCATTGCACAATTGCCTCTACCTTCGTAGGGTCAATATAAATTCCATCGCCCGAAACAGCTTACCCTAGAAATACTACCTGATTTAACCAAAACTCACATTTGCTAAACTTAGCAACCAATTGACTATCTCACAAAACTTGCAATACAACTCTTAGATGATTCTCATGTTCCTCTTGGCTAGGTGAGTATATAAAAACATCATCGATATAGACAATCACAAAAGAATCTATGAAAGGATGAAATACTCGATTCATTAAATTCATTAATACAAGATATGTTTAATAAAAAATATGTACGAGATATGTTCATGATTTTGTAACATGTTTCGAAAAACAAAACTAAGATAGTTTAAGTCGGCACACTATCAAGAATGAGATGAGGAGATGTAGAAATATTAAGTACACACAATTTTTAACGTGGTAAAACCTCACCCAACTGAGGAAACATCCACGGTGACTTCTAAGTTATAAACCAAAAATCCACTAAAACAAAATATACAAATTACAAGCTATTTAACACACCTACAAACTAAACAGACCAATACGAGTTTAGAATATGTACCCACTCGTTGATTCTAACTTTTCGGCAGTTCTGAAGTTGATGTGGCTTTCCCAGCTTGATAACTTTTCCACACTTTGTTCCTGTCTTTATATCAACTCTTGTTAATTCAAGATCTTATGTCCAACACTTTTGTGTTGTAGTGTGAAAAGTTTTTTGTGAGAGTGATCTAACACATGCATGCACACTTATATATACAAACAAGTCCTATCAAATTATAGAACAGATTTAAATGAGTTAGATTTTCAGTTTCTCTCTTCTTAGGAAACAAAAGACTCTTTGATCTTTAAACTAACCCATAATCCAAGGTTACCTTGCTCGAAAGACGGTTCAAGGTATTAATCAATTTCAAAGGGTTTTGAAAATATTTTTGAAATTGAAAACCACCAATTGCGATTCCAACTAGATCGTGAGTCGAACTAGAAACAAAAAAAGAGTTAATTCTAACATTTTGAAAAAAATTTACAGAACATTAATCAACAAATGTGTTTTCTCAAGATGAGAAACAAAATAATGCAGATCTAAGTGTAATATAACATCAAATAGCCAGATCTATAATTTCTATAAAAAAGAAATACTGATTTAACCGAATTGCTTAAGTTGGAAACAAGATCTCAAACTCAGAGGATTCAAACCACGATCTGCCTTCAAACCTCTACCAAAGTAACTCTCAAACACTCAGGTATGGTATTGGGTTTGAAACGATTTTGAAAGACAATTTTAGGGTTTGAACGATTTAGGGTTTGCTCTCTTGTTTCTCTCTCTCTCTCTCTCTTTTTCTCTTAGTTTATCAAACTGGAAAAAGTTTTTGAAGCGCTGAGGATCAACCTCCTTATATACTTAGCGAGGAAGATTCAAGAACATCAGTCCAAATCTAAGGGCTCAGATGAGGTCTGGAAGGTTTGACTTCCATCCAACGGTTTAAAAGAAGCGGTGGTTTAAATGCTTTTGGATTGGCTTAGAAGGGTTCACAGGGATTTAGTTTGGACGCATGCAGAGCGTTGATAACATTGATCCAACGGCTGACAAAACACACAAGTTTTGAGTCTTACACCAAACACAAATCTAGTCGGTATAACATGGACAGGTGCAGGGCTGAGATGAACTCTCACATGCGCGTTTTAAAATTAATTACACACGCACTGTCAAGTCTCAAGCGCTTTCAGATCCTACCCAACTTAACTTCCAAGTATGAAAACATAAAACCAGTAATTACAAAATGGCCCCAAATGTTTTAAGATCCAATTTTTATTATGAAAAAAAGTTTTAAAAAAATCCCAAAAATTATTAAAAGCCCTTTTAAAAAGGATTTAACTCACACAAAATCAAATGATGCAATATGTGATATGTATGAAATCCTAGTGTGTGTGTGTGGTTGATATTATACCTTTAACTGAATCAAATGAGGCATAAAGAGTAGAGTCTGAGGCTCTTTGGTATCTAGGGGATGGGACTCAAAATTTTGTCATAATTTCCAAACTAGATGAGCACTTATACAATGTAGACTCAAGTAAGTCAAGAGTATAAGGTGCTTCACAAATCAATAATACGAGGCAATGGATATTTATTTCAAATAGTTACCTTGTTCAACTGCCGATAATCAATGTAAAGTCGTATGGTGTCGTCTTTCTTTTTCACAAATAATACCGGAGCACCTCATGGTGATACACTAGGTTGAATAAAACCTCTGTCTAGAAAATCTTGCAGTTGAACCTTTAAATCCTTTAGTTCCACAGGTGCCATTCTATATGGAGAAATAGAAACTGGAGATGTACCAAGCACTAATTCGATAGTAAACACCACCTCTCTACTAGGTGGCAATCCTGGTAATTCATCTGGGAACACATTTGCAGAATCCTTAACTACTGGGATATCTTCTAATTTTTGCAATTCCCTGTTTGTATCCACAGTATATGCTAAAAATCCTTGACAACCCTTATTTAACAATTTCCTCGCCCGAATGGCAAAAATAAGACAGTTTGGAACCACATTTCTTTCCCCAGTAAATTTGAATTCTTCCTCCCCCAGCATATTAAATGTAACCTCCTTACGAAAATAATCAATCGATGCATGGTAGGAAGATAACCAATCCATACCCAAGATAATATCAAAATTTTGAATATCTAGTGGAATTAAATTACTGGTCAACTCCTTTTCCCCCCACATACAATACACAATTTTTATACACAAGCTCCACTAACATCACATCCCCCATAGGTGTAGAAATATATAAACCACAATATAGATAAGAACATGGTCTACACAAATGCATAATAAATGACAGTGCTGCAAATGAATGGGTAGAACAAGGATCTACAAGCACGTAAGCATGTTTGTTCATGATAAAAAATGTACCTGTCACCACCTCTGGAGTAGCCTGAGCATCCTGTAAAGTCATAGCAAATATTCTTCCCAGATCCCTTGAACCACTAGCATGTCCTCTACCTATGCCTCCAGGTGATGAACCTCGACTAGTTGAAGCTGATTGAATCCCTCCCAGTAGCATAGGACTGCTCTTTTTGGTATGACCAATTTGATGACAGTGATAACACACTACCCCCTTTAACTTGGGACAATCTGGACTAATATGGCCCTCGGCTTTGCAAAAATATCTTGTAAAAGGCTTAGACTGCCCATTATCATTCTCTTGTTATCTATTCTTTTGGCTGATCGATCATGCACCCCTAAAACTGCTTAGTGACCTACTCTGAACATAATTTCCAGTCCCTCTATTGCGCTCAAATCTTTTACTCCCCTGTTTTGAGTATTTTATATTGCCTTCCTTTTGCTTATATGGATCAAATTTACTCCTCTTTCCCCTTTATTACCTATTCTATATTGCATCATTAACATCTCCTTCAACCATCATAGCTTTGTTAACTAAAGAAGTATAATCTACCATTTCAAGTGCAGTGAGTCTAGACTTGATAACCAAATTCAACCCATCTTGAAATCTGGTGCATTTTTCCTCCTCATTGTGTAAGAAACGTAATGAAAATCAAGACAAAAATATAAATTTAGTTTCATACTCCCTGACCGACATATTCCCCTGAGTCAATGGTAAAAATTCTCTCTCCTTTTGCTTCCGATACATACGAGGAAAATACTTTTCATATAAGACTTTGATAAAGGAATACCAAGTAATTATCTCACCTCCCCCCGGATTAAGAAATAAATGTTTGGAAGACTCCCACCAATATTTATCTTCGCCCTTTAACATGAAAGTAGCCAAAATTACCTTTTGTGTGCCAGGTACATTCATCACCCCGAAGATAGTTTTTGTGTCTCCGACCCAAGCCTCAACTTGTAAAGGATCTACAGAACCTAAGAATGTTGAGGGGATCAATTTGATAAACTTCTCTTACAGAGTATTCTTCTCCTCTCGTTGTATCTCACTTTCTCTTCTGGCCAAAGTCTGCTCCTCCAAGTACTTGGCTTCTTGTTCTGCCAGTAAAGTCATGGCACGAACCATTCTCTGCATATCTGTAAGTTGTTCAGGGGCCCCCTCTACATTATTTGAATTTTGTTGGTTTACTATATTTGAAGACTCCTCATCCACCCTCTCATGAACATTTTCTCCTTCCATATCTTACTATCTGTCATTAACCACAATTACAGAAAACATAATACAACATTTATTTCTAACATAATGGTTAGTATTTCTCACAAGTTAATATAAATGACCCACACCACACTATTTCTACCACTGCCACATCTAGACTCTCTAACCCCAGAATATAAAAACCTAAAGCTCTGATACCAAGTTTTAACGCCCTAACCCCATTAAGATATAATTAACTAAATAGTTCGCATACCACAGAAAAAGAATAATTTGTTGATTCTAACGTTTTGAAAAACATTTACAGAACAGTAATCAACAAATGTGTTTTCTCAAGATGAGAAACTAAATAATGTAGATCTAAGTGTAATATAACATCAAATAGTCAGATCTATAATTTCTATAAAAAATAAATACAGATCTAACCGAAATTCTTAAGTTGGACACAAGATCTCAAACTCAGAGGATTCAAACCACGATCTGCCTTCAAACCTCTACCAAAGTAACTCTCAAACACTCAGGTATGGTGTTTGGTTTGAAATGATTTTGAAAGACAATTTTAGGGTTTGAACGATTTAAGGTTTTCTCTCTCTCTCTTTTTCTCTCAATATATCAAACTGGCAAAAGTTTTTGAAATGATGAGGATCAACCTCCTTATATACTGAGCGAGGAAGATTCGAGAGCATCAGTCCAAATCCAAGGGCTGATATGAGGTCTGGGGGGTTTGACCTTAATCCAACGGTTTAAAAGAAACGGTGGTTCAAATTCTTCTGGATTGGTTTAGAAGGGTTCATAGGGATTGAGTTTGGATGCATCCAGAGCATTGATAACATTGATCCAATGGTTGAGATAACACACGAGTTTTGAGTCTTGTACCAAACACAAATCTAGCTGGTATAACATGGACAGGTGTAGGGTTGAGATGAACTCTCACACACGCATTTTAAAATTAATTACACACGCACCCTCAAGTCTCAAGCGCTTTTGGATCCTACCCAACTCAACTTCCAGGTATAAAAACATAAAACCAGTAATTACAAAATGACCCCAAATGTTTTAAGATCCAATTTTTATTATCAAAAAAAGTTTGAAAAAATCCCAAAAATTATTAAAAGACAATTTAAAAGGGATTTAACTCACCCACAATCAAATGATGAAATATGTGATATGTATGCAATCCTAGTGTGTGTGTGTGGTTGATATTATACCTTTAAATGAATAAAATGATTCATAAAGAGTAGTGTCCGAGGCTCTTTGGTATCTAGGGGATGGGACTCAAAATTTGGTCACAATTTCCAAACTACATGAGCACTTATACAATGTAGACTCAAGTAAGTCAAGAGTATAAGGTTCTTCAATCTCTCCCTTTGGAAATATGAGACAAAATTTCCTTTGAGTCATCTAGGACTCATAAGGCTACAAAGAAATAAGGAAAAACCTATTCCTATATAAAATTATATCTACCCATTTCTTAGAAAAAGAAAATTACACAACTCAACTAATTACAAACCAACACCCTAATAACATTTGTAGAATACAGCTGTATAGATTCCTGCAAAAAAAAGATTAAGATCAAGAATTTTAGAAATATATAAAAAAATGAACTCATAAGACTCAAATTTCTCTCCCATTTTGTCTCAAATGGACAAAGGGAAAAATACTTAAGTCATAGAAACTTATTCAGCGCAAACCATTCCTATCGATTTTCGCAAAGCAAGAAATCTATTATAATCCAAAGGCTTGGTAAACATATTTGCGAGTTGCAAATCAGTAGGAAGATAATTAATTTCTAATTCCTTAATCTCAACTAATTTTCGTATAAAATGATGTCTAATTTTTATATGTTTAGTTCGCGAGTATTGAACATGATTTTTAGAGATATTGATCGTGCTTTGATTATCACAATAGAGATGTAGTTGATCTTCTTGAATACCATAATCATTTAGCATTTGTTTAAGCCAAAGTAATTGAGCACAGCAACTACCAGCAGCTCTGTATTCTGATTCTGTTGTGGACAAGGAAGTGCAGTTTTGTTTCTTAATACTCCATCCTACCAAATTGTAATCGATATAGTAATACGCTCGTGATGTGCTCTTACTATCATCAGTACACCCTGCCCAATCAGCATCAGTGTATCCTATTATAGTACTAGGAGTATCATTGGTGTACCAAAGTCCTAAATTTGGAGTGCTTTTTATGTATTTAATGATTCTTTTTACACATACTAAGTGGCTCTCTTTAGGATTATTTTTATAACGGGAACACACGTAAACTGCGTATATAATATCATTACACGAGCCAGTAAGGTATAGTAAGGTTCATATCATACTACGTTACAGAGTAGGATCTATGTATTTTTCACTCTCATCCTTAGATAATTTGACCGTAGTACTCATGGGAGCTCTAACTTCTTTTGCACTTTCAAGCCCGAATTTTTTGACGATCTCTAAAGCATATTTAGATTGAGAAACAAATAAACCTTATGAATTTTATTTGACTTGAAGACCTAAGAAAAATTGTAACTCCCCCATAAGAGACATTTGAAATTCTTTATGCATAATTTCAGAAAAAAGATTTAACGTCTGAAGGGGATGTTGATCCAAAAATGATATCGTCAACAAAAACTTGAGCTATAATAATATGTTTGTCAAAATGTTTGACAAATAGGGTTTGATCATTTCCACCTCTCTTAAAACCTTTATCTAAGAGAAAATTGGAAGGACGCTCATACCAGGCTCTTGGCGCTTGTTTTAGACCATACAAAGCCCTTTTAAGACGATAAACATGGTTTGGATACTGAGGGTCAATAAAACCTTTAGGTTGTTCAACATAGGTCTCTTCAGTCAAGATTCCATTAAGAAAGGATGATTTTACATCCATTTGGTAAAGCATAAAATGCAAGTAACGGGCTATTGCAAAGAGAAGACGAACAGATTCTAAGCGAGTAGCAGGTGAGAAAGTCTCATTAAAATCTATTCTTTCAATTTGAGAGTATCCTTGAGCCACTAATCTGGCTTTGTTTCTAATGATTATCTCACTTTCATCATATTTATTTTTAAATATCCAACGTGTGCCAATAACCTTTTTATGATCAGGCCTAGGTGCAAGATACCAAAAATCATGAATGACAAATTGAATAAGTTATTCCTGCATGGAAGAAATCCAATGAGGGTCATTCAATGCCTCATTTACATTCTTTGGTTCCACAAGGGAAATAAAACATGCGTGATCAGCATAGTTTCTTAATTAAGATCTTGTACGTACAGGCTCATTAGGGTTACCAACAACGTTATCTATGGGATGATCTTTAGAAACCCAGTTAGGTACTTCAGGTGTCTCAATTGGTAAAGAATCATCTATTTCTGGAGAGTCATTTTCTAAAACATTTTCAGACTCTTCCACAATAGTTGGTTCTCCAGTCTCACTGTCAACAGTAGTGACACTCACAATAATGTTTATTGAAAAGTGCGACTATGTGATAATTGATTGAAATTAAATTCGCAAGTTTCTTGTGACACCCTGCCTACTTTAATACCGGGTGATCAGTCCTATATCCAATTAAAATAGGTTTCTCATTTGGTTCATTCTTAGCATCACTGTTGAAAACTTTTTAAAATATTACTAACCACCTAGTATTCAAAAAGCTGATGTCAAAATTTTAATCTTTGTATTAAACAATCAACAACAAAACATTATTACATAAATGCATCCCATGCAAAAGTAATATAAATCCATCCACAATATAAAAGACTGGAATGAAATAATACCGAATAAACCATCGGTTACAAAATCCAACATAAAGTCCAACCTGAATAAGAGTCTGAATACAAGGTCTGGCTGTCATAAATGAAATAACTGTGGGCAACATACCCGAATAATCTGAATACAAGGTCTGACTGTCATAAATGAAATAACTGTGGGCTACATGCCCGAATAAAGTACTACCCTGCACCCTACACTAGGAGTGAAGTAACTGAATCGTCTAAGTCAAAATCCTGCAAGCATCCACAAGTGCTGCGGCTACGCATCCCTAGAATAGATCATCCTGCTTGGCATCCCTGTGGATGGACACCTAAAAGGTTTTGGAAAAAGGTTTTGCAAGTACGGGTCAGAGCCTAAGTAAAAATCATTTAAAAACATTTAGCAAGTACTTAAATAACAGTTTAAATGAACAGTTATTAGATACACATGTTAGGTTGCGAACACTCCCTTGAGTTCCTCATCTCTCATCTATAATGCGCACCTAACATTTGCTACTTAGCCCCACCTAGTAAATTCTAGCCAATCTAACTAGGCAACCATTATCTAATAAACCCAAATCAATATAGCTCATCTGTACCGACCATACAGTACGCTATCGAATACCCTTAATAATTAGCATCTCTCTTATGTTATTATTAAACCCCAGTTACCCTTTCTACGTAGGTTATTGTTCAAACTTTACCATTTAAGTTTCTCTACTTAAACTTTATTTTAGATATTCACTAACTATCTTCCTACTATTCACACATTATTAGCTTCATCATTATATAGATATACCCTATCTAAGCTCCCTACTAATTACTCTTTAGTAAATTAATCGTTCTTTAGATACATACTATCTCGTCTCTCTACTAGCACACATAAGTAGATTATTCGTGTAGTATATATATTTTACACACCATATATAATGTAAGTACACGCTCTGTTATTATATCCTTGTATCACACATCAAGGGCTATTGGTTCGTAATGTTACCCCGACCCCAATAGTTATTCCATATGTATTGTTCCGGAATGTTACCTTGACCCCAATATTCATATTACTTTTAGTTTAGATACACACAACTATCTGGTTTGAAATCATAAGTCTGCTACCCATAACTCATAGCATCTACCCGTATTTCCATGCAAATACATTTATTAAATATATATCCATTTCTCTTTAATATGGGCAAGGCTTTTCAAATTTTAGGATTTAGTGTTCACATACTTAAGTCAAATAAGATTTCACTATCTTTCTCATCCATTAATTTTACACAGTAGATAACATAACAAGTATATATATATATTCACACTTTTTAATATATATATATAACACGGCACCTCCCAGACCTAGCTGCGGTGCATACTGTAAAACATCTCAAAGGAATATATATTTATCATTCATTCTATCTATACTATTAAGGCAACCCTAGGCACAGCTGCGGTGCATGCATACTCTGCTATCATGTCCGGGTACATCTTTCGTTGTACAAGGTACTATTGGTTCGTCTTCTCTCACGAACCATATATATCAAATCACACATATTGGAGGCGAACATAGTTCACATATCCATGGGTCACGCACATACCTACGCTCCCACAGTCAGCAGACTTATCGACTCACAGATAAGCCATTCACAGTCCTATGTTCTTGAGGTACCAAATCTAAAATCCCCCCGAAGGCAACACAGGATAAGATTGTCCTCTTTCGAACGCCAACCTCCCGTGATAGCAAGTATGGTAGGTATGTCATACACATAATAAACAATAATATAGGTACACATTCCACTTATATAAATATAACATCAGCGAGGTATTCACACAACCATATAATAACGATAGGTATTCACTACACCTATATATATATATTTATAATTACAATAGGGCACACACACATCCCATATCACAAGCCTCATATATAGTATATTTATATCCCGAATATTCTACGTATTCCATAATTTATAACTTCGTTTATTACCATACATTCACGACTATTTCTCACCACTCGAAGGGTATACTTTATTCACATACAATATCGGAAGGTAAACTCTCTACCCCCTAATGGTCTAAGTCCTCGTTCCTCTCGAATTCTCTTAACTCGGACTATCCTTCAATTTAGATTTTTCCTCTCTATTAATCCAAATTAATTTAGCCCTTAAACTTCCCTCGTAGGCCACGCCTAAAACCCAAACTAGGCCTACTGGTGTTTCAATATAATTCCCTTATATTAGAAATTAAATCCCACAAATTAATTCCAAATTATTTCCAAAGGTCCTAAAGAAAAGGAAATTTTTGGCCAAAACTGAGCAACCGAATCGATTAGAAAATTATCTGGCAGATTAAACACCCTGTAGTAAAATATCGATTACTCCCTCTACGGGACTCCGATTGACCTGATTCAAAGATAATTTGAAAGATAAGACATAGATATTTCCAAGAATGTATGGATATCACTCTAATTCTAAGTATAATTTAAATGGCATACGTTTAAAGTTACGTAAAAAATTCTGGCAGTTACTATGCTGGCAGATCAAACACCCTACAGTAAAACATCGATTTCTCCATCTATAGGACTCCTATTGACCTCATTCAAAGCTCATTAGAAAGACAAGACATATACCTTTCCAAAAATGTATGGATATAACTTTAATTCTAAGCAAAACTAAAATGGCATACGTTTAAAGTTACATAAAAATTCTGGCAGATTGACATCTTATGTTCATCAATTAAACCCTAAGTCATTCAAGATTCATGTTCTTCAATCAAGAACCCATAAAGATTCAATATTAATCATAAAATATACTCTAATATCAGTTTATCTTCGTATAGAGATAAATTTCCAATGAAAATTTACACAAAACATCAAAGATTCAACCCAAGAATCAAATTCTCCTTTAATTAACATAAAACCCCAATTTTTTTCTCATATTCATCAACTTTATAAATCAAGAACTAATATTTATCTCTTATTAATCAACCCAAACCCACTAATTTCATATTATCATAATTAAGGAACATCTCTACATGCATTCCCACTCTAGTTTATGAATTAAACCCTCCCAAATTCATATAAAACTTCCAAAAGCATGAAATCAAACCCAAATCTATATGGGTAGTATAACATGCTTAATATAAATTGCTATTTAAATACTTGCCTCTCAATAGCAGGTCTGAATTTCATTAATATGATTGTGTGGTTTTTCTCCCCTCGCTCCGATCTCGATTCCGTTGCGTTCGGGGCGAAAAATTGTGTAGGAAGCTTTGGCTTTCTCTTCCTCTTTCTCTTCAATGGCCTCTCTTCTATTGTGATTGTGTTAACCCTAGTCCCTTCTCTCTAATGGAAGACATACACTTAATATTTTCGGAGTTCTCTAAACCTCCAACTCCCGAATGACCGAAATACCCTTAAACGATGCCGGGTTGGTCCAAAATCATCCCGGGACCCAAACTGTACACCAGAGTACACTTTTTCGACTATTTTGACCCTTTCAGAACCAACCGTAACCTCAAAATCACCATCCGAGTCACTTTAAAAAAAATTATTTTAATTCCACCTCAAAATATCGAACGCGTGAAATTAAACTTAAATTGAATTGTTTTACTCTCAATCACTGAATTATATAATTTCTCTAAATTAAATAAATTCCAAATCACCGAATCAAATAAATTCCAAATCATCGATTTAATTAAATCCTAGATCACCAATTTAATTTAATTAAATATCCTCAGAAATATGGGGTATTACATTTCCAAGTAACCCTTATTTAATTAGAGTCCCTAAACATGCATCTAAGGTGCGTGTGTCAACCCATAAATAAATAAAGCATGTGACACAAAAATATGCTGAGACACAGAGTTCAGGAAAAAAATCCTTTAGGGTAAAACCTTTATTTTACTATGAATATATAAATCGCAACTTACAATTCCATAGAGAAATCTGCAATGGATCAACGCGCAGCCAACCCACAAAGACACACAGTCTTGAACTCAGCAAGAGAATACACGTAGCACCCTCCAAGGACTTGCAGCCCAAACAGCAAAGGAAGAACCACAGCTCTCCTCAATGACACATAGCCATAACACTTTGTAGAGACTCCCTCAGCAATGACACGCAACCCTCGGTTGCAAAGATCTCCCCACAAAGGTTGAACAATAGCAAAGCTTGTGTTCTAGAGTTCCAAAAGATTCACAAAAGCAATTGGGATTTTTGTGTGTGAATCAAAAAGATGTTGGGGACATCAAAAATCGAAGTCTTGTTGTGTTTGAACTCTTAGAAACGTTTTCTCAAAGACTTGAAAAAATACACCACCGAAATAGTTATATATATATAGGAAATTTGAGTTGGTGTATAAAACTCTCACGGAACTGTTCGAATTTATCCCCGGCGGACCGGTCCGGCTAGGAGGCGGATCGGTCCGACCTCGGATCGTTTTTTTTAAAATAGGCTTCTTCGGTTTGCAATCGGTCCATAGTTCACTAGTGCAAAGAGGATCGGTCTGGTAGGAAGGCGGACCGGTCCGGCGTACTTCTTATTTTTTATAAAAACATTTTATAAAAATTTCCCAATACTAAATATGAAGCTTAAGGAACTTAAAAAACAAAACTTTACCAAGTTCATTCTCGTAGAGGTTATGATGTTGAAGACGCTTTGATATTCGGATCCGTTGTTGTAGATGCGATATTGAATTTCTTCAACGGTGTAATGGCATACGACATACAAATTGATAGTGGACAAAAATTTCCTTACATTTATGGATTCCATTAAGGTCTTTGTGCGAAGATTATAGACACGGTATGCTCTACTATCAGGTGAATATCCTAGAAAGATAGCTTTATCTCCATGAGTCTCGAATTTGGACAAGTGTTCTCTGTCTTTGCAGATATAACATGTACTACTAAAAGTTCTAAGGTATTTAAGATTGGGATTCTTCCCATACCATAGTTCGTAAGGAGTTTGTTTAGAATTCTTTCTAAGATAGACCCTATTAATAATGTGAACGCAATACGAATAGATTCTACCCAAAAATACGTAGGTAAACACTTGGCATGAATCATAACACGTGCCATCTCTTGAAGAGTACGATTCTTTCTCTCAGCAATTCCATTTTTTTGAGGAGTCTTGGGATCACTAAATTCATGTTTGTAGCCATTATAGTCACAATAATCTATAATACATGTATCTATGAATTCTCCACCTCTATCACTACGAATTCTATTTACTTGAGTGTCCTTCTCATTTTCAATTCGAAGTAGAATTTTCAAAAAGGTTTGGAAAGTATCAGACTTTTGTTTTAAGAAGGGCACCCAAGTAAACCTAGTGAAGTCATCAACCATAATGAGAATGTAACTGTGTCCACATAGACTAACAGTTCGAGAGGGACCCATTAGGTCCATATGGATGAGTTCCAAGTGTTTAGAGGTAAGGATGTCTTTAACTTTCTTATGGGGTGCCTTAATAATTTTTCCATCCTGACAAGGTCCACAGACAATGTTAGAAATAGGTTTGATCGTTGGAATTCCTCTAACTATTTTTTGGGAAGACAATCTACTAAGGTTATCGTAATTTATGTGACCCATCCTATTATTCCATATTTCATTGTCATCCATTCTGGAAAAGTTACAGATTTCAGTACTGTTCATGACTGTATAACAATTGTCAGGTGTCTTGAATCCTGTAATTATGCACTCGCCTTTTTCATTTAAAATTTTGCAATTATTTTTTGAAAAGGTGACAGTATGATTTGAGTCACAAGATTGCGAGATACTAAGTAGATTAGCCTTAAGACCTTTTACAAGAAGAACATTTTCAAGTATAGGTAATCCTTCTTCTTGGAGTGCTCCTTTACCAATGATTTGAGATGATACACCATCACCAAAAATAATGTTTCCTCCAGCAAAGCTGATTTTGTTTAAAAGTTTTGTATCATCCCGAGTCATATATTTTTTGAACACCCAGAATCAAAATACCTACCAGAAGAGGTGTGTTCAGCTTTTAAAGTAGTAATCACAATGTTACACTTCATCTGGGGTAATATCTCATCTTTTCTAACCCAAATAGATCTTGTTTTTATTTTGCGCATATTTGTTCTCATTTGATCAAATTTGCGAGCATTAGATTTTCGTTGAAACATGTTTTGTGCATGCATTTGAGTTTTATGGAGAATCTGAGCATTTGGTTTTATAAAAGTGTCTCTGGGTTCTTCTTGGAAAGGATATTTTAGGTTTGGTCTTTCTCTTTCTATAGTTAGAGTTTTTGTCTGGTTATCTAGGTAGGACATAATTTTTACGGCTTCTCCTAAAGTAGTTAAAGTTCTGGTATAGAGGAGTATTACAGACGGGTTTTACTAAACGTCTAGAGTAGTAACCTTCAAAGCAATGACAGTATATGTCACAGTATGAGCAATATAGATTGCTTGAAGAGGGTATCTCCTTAGGAAAGTCTCTAAACATAGGTTTCATGGGATTTTGATGTTAAACCTTATTTCTAGAGAGTACAGTTTGAAAAGTAGAGTCACTCTTCCTAATTGGAGGGCATACGTATTTAGCCTTAGGTGGACTATCACACTTAGAGTAATTTGATTCCCCAATATCAAACTTTTGTTATTTTTCAGCAAACTCATTTTTTATGAAATGAAAATCTGGGCAAGTTTCTATAGGTCTTTTGCCACCTGACACAAACTTGATTTTTTGGAAGCTATTAGTTTGTGTCTTTAAATTTGGGCAAAATCCTATTCCAGTTCAATCATCAGAATTTTTTTTTGAATCAACAACAAATTCATCAAAACAATTGGAATTATTTTCAAACTTAGAATTTTTTTTTTAAATAGTTGATGTCTTTTCTTTGGCTTGTTCTAATTCTAATAATGTCCCTTTATATTTTTTCTCCAGACTTTCATTTGTTTCAACCAAATCTTTCAATATTTTATCAAAAATTTTGACTTTATTTTCATGAGTTAGACATTGGGTAGTATACTCTTCAGCGTTAAGTTTAACCATTAAACTGAGATCTTCTAGTTTCTTAGTGAGTTCTTTCACCATCTTCTCTAGTCTAGTGCTTTTCTTGAGAGTATTGGCATAAAGTATGTGAATATCAGGGAGGTTTTCAGTGTCTGAATCACTAAGTGAAGTGTGTGAAGTGACCCCTAAGGATTCATTTCTATAACTCACACACACATTGACATCGTCATTAACGCTTTCCCTTTGACTCACACACCCCGCTGTATAACTAGAAATGTTCTCAGAAAATAAAGCATCTAAACTAGTAGTAGCATGATTCATAACAACAGAAGCAGGGCTATTATTATCATTCTCGTACAACGGCACAGGCATATCATCATTATAGATTATCTTGGCAAAGAAAGACATGAAAGGATAAAAAACATCAGATGACTCAGGTTCCTCATCATCAGAGTCACTTGAATCATCCCATGTTTTGCAAATGTTGGCCCTAGTATGTTTATTGTTCGCGTTCAATTTAACTCTATAGTCTTGTGCTATATGGCCCAATTTACCACACTTGAAACATTCAATATTTTTAAAGTCTTTATTAGGTCTCGTATGAAAGTCCTTGTGATATTTGTCTTAACCTTTCTCATGAGGTTCGTGATTAAACTGAGTTGGATAATTTGGCTTGACTTGTCTGGTTGCCATTTTATTTCTAAATTTAACAATTTTCTTAAACTGTTTTGACATCAAGGCAATTTGATTATCCAAACTATCTATATCACATTCCTCATCAGAATCATTATTGGGAATACTAAGCTCAGGTTTCATTAGCTTAGAGGAGAAACTCAAATTGGAACTAGTTTGTTTCCTATGGGACTGGGCTAATTGTTTCTTAAATTCTAATTCCATTTCCACAGTTCTCAGTTTACTGCTGAGTAATTCAGGAGTCAGATTTTGATCACTCATTTCCTCAATAGCATATCTTTTTTTATCAAATTTCTGTGGCAATGACCTTAGAATTTTCGAGACAATTTCATTTCTATCGTAGGTTATCGCATTAGAGTACAATTTGGTCACAATGTCAGTCAATTTCATGTAAAAGTCATCAAAAGATTCAGAGTCTGACATGATCAAAGAGTTATACTGCTGGACAAGCATCTGTGTTCTAGCAGCCTTAACTCTAGTGCCACCTTTATGTGCAGTAATCAGTGTATCCCAAGCTTCCTTAGAAGTGGTACAGGATGAGATCCTTTTGAACTCATGTTCATTTATAGACATAAAAATGGCATTCTTTCCTTTGTTATTGTTTCGAGAGGCTTGCTTCTCTTCTTGAGTGAATTAACTTAATACTTTCTTAATCCTCTCATTACTTCCTTCAGTGGCTGGTTTTGTAGGATAAGTATATGCATTTTCAATTATATCCCAGACATCATCTCCTAAGGTTCCTTGTATGAAAGAAGCCATCCTTACTTTCCAGTAAGGAAAGTTTCCATCAAACAAAGAGGGTCTGGTCAAGTTACCAAATCTTTCATTTTTCTCATCCATTGTTTGATTTTAAGAGAACAATTTCAGAAACACAAGATCTTTAAAGAAAATTTCCAAAGCTCTGATCCGAATTGAAAAAGCTGTTACTTAGGCCGTTTAATACAAGATTAAAATATTGAAGTAACTCCGAACTATTTTTTGAAGAAACTCTTTTCTTTAAATCAAACAGATTAACACAAGATGTGTTTAATAAAAAAATATATGTACGAGATATATTTAATATTTTGTAACAGGTTTCGATAAACAAAACTAAGATAGTTTAAGTTAGCACACTATCAATAATGAGATGAGGAGACGTATAAATATTAAGTACACACAGTTTTTAACGTGGTAAAACCTCACCCAACTGAGGAAACATCCACGGTGACTTTTAAATCACAAACCAAAAATACACTAAAACAAAATATACATGTTACAAGCCATTTAACACACATGCAAACTAAATAGACGTATACAAGTTTAGAATACGTACCCACTGGTTGATTCTAACTTTTCTGCAGTTCTAAAGTTGATGTGGCTTTCCCATCTTGCTAACTTTTCCACACTTTGTTCCAGTCTTTACGTCGACTCTTGTTAATTCAAGATCTTAAGGCCAACACTTCTGTGTTGTAGTGTGACAAGTTTTTTATGAGAGTGATCTGACACATGCATGCACACGCGAACACTTATATATAAAAAAAATTCCTATCAAATTATAGAACAGATCTAAATGAGTTAGATTTTTAGTTTCTCTCTTCTTAGGAAACAAAAGACTCTTTGATATTTAAACTAACCCAGAATCCAAGGTTACCTTGCTCGAAAGACGGTTCAAGGTCTTAATCAATTTCAGAGGGTTTTGAAAATATTTTTTAAATTGAAAACCACCAATTGCGATTCCAACTAGATCGTGAGTCTTGTTTCACAAGAACTAGAAACATAAAAAGAATAATTTTTTGATTCTAACGTTTTGAAAAACATTTACAGAACAGTAATCAAGAAATGTGTTTTCTCAAGATGAGAAACTAAATAATACAGATCTAAGTGTAATATAACATCAAATAGCCAGATCTATAATTTCTATAAAAAAGAAATACAGATCTAACCGAAATGCTTAAGTTGGACACAAGATCTCAAACTCATGGGATTCAAATCACGATCTGTCTTCAAACCTCTACCAAAGTAACTCTCAAACACTCACGTATGGTGTTTTGTTTGAAACAATTTTGAAAGACAATTTTAGGGTTTGAACGATTTAGGGTTTTCTCTCTGGTTTCTCTCTCTTATCTTCCTCTCTCTCTCTTTCTCTCAGTTTATCAAACTGGCAAAAGTTTTTGAAACGCTGAGGATTAACCTCCTTATATACTGAGCGAGGAAGATTCGAGAACATCAGTCCAAATCTAAGGGCTGAGAAGAGGTCTAGAGGGTTTAACTTCCATACAACGGTTTAAAAGAAGCGGTGGTTTAAATGCTTTTGGATTGGCTTAGAAGGTTTCACAGGGATTGAGTTTGGATGCATGCAGAGCATTGATAACATTGATCCAATGGCTGAGATAACACACGAGTTTTGAGTCTAGGACCAAACCCAAATCTAGCCGGTATAACATGGACAGGTGTAGGGCTGAGATGAACTCTCACAGGGCCATTTTAAAATAAAGTACACATGCACCCTCATGTCTCAAGCGCTTTCGGATCCTACCCAACTCAACTTCCAGGTATGAAAACATAAAACCAGTAATTACAAAATGACCCCAAATGTTTTAAGATCCAATTTTTATTATGAAAAAAAGTTTTAAAAAATCCCAAAAATTATTAAAAGCCCTTTTAAAAGGGATTTAACTCACACAAAATCAAATGATGCAATATGTGATATGTATGCAATCCTAGTGTGTGTGTGTGGTTGACATTATACCTTTAACTGAATCAAATGAGGCATAAAGAGTAGAGTCTGAGGCTCTTTGGTATCTAGGGGATGGGACTCAAAATTTTGTCACAATTTCCAAACTAGATGAGCACTTATACAATGTAGACTCAAGTAAGTCAAGAGTATAAGGTGCTTCACAAATCAATAATACGAGGCAATGGATATTTATTTCAAATAGTTACCTTGTTCAACTGCCGATAATCAATGTAAAGTCGTATGGTGTCGTCTTTCTTTTTCACAAATAATACCGGAGCACCTCATGGTGATACACTAGGTCGAATCAAACCTCTGCCTAGCAAATCTTGCAGTTGAACCTTTAAATCCTTTAGTTCCACAAGTGCCATTCTATATGGAGAAATAGAAACTGGAGTTGTACCAAGCACTAAATCGATAGTAAACACCACCTCTCTACTAGGTGGAAATCCTGGTAATTCATCTAGGAACACATCTGCAAAATCCTTAACTACTGGGATATCTTCTAATTTTTGTAATTCCCTGTTTGTATCCACAATATATGCTAAAAAGCCTTGACAACCCTTATTTAACAATTTCCTCGCCCGAATGGCAGAATAAGACAGTTTGGAACCACATTTCTTTCCCCAGTAAACTTGAATTCTTCCTCCCCCAGCGTATTAAATGTAACCTCCTTATGAAAATAGTCAATCGATGCATGGTAGGAAGATAACCAGTCCATACCCAAGATAATATCAAAATTTCGAATATCTAGTGGAATTAAATTAATGGTCAACTCCTTTTCCCCCACATACAATACACAATTTTTATACACAAGCTCCACTAACATCACATCCCCCATAGGTGTAGAAATATATAAACCACAATATAGATAAGAACATGGTCTACACAAATGAATAATAAATGACAGTGCTGCAAATGAATGGGTAGAACAAGGATCAACAAGCACGTAAGCATGTTTGTTCATGATAAAAAATGTACCCGTCACCACCTCTGGAGTAGCCTGAGCATCCTGTAAAGTCATAGAAAATATTCTTCCCGGAGTCCTTGAACCACTAGCATGTCCTCTACCTCCTCCTCTACCTATGCCTCCAGGTGTTGAACCTCGATTTTTTATAACTGATTGAATCCCTCCTAGTAGCATATGACATTTCCTTTTGGTATGACCAATTTGATGACAGTGATAACACTCTACCCCTTTTAACTTGGGACAATCTGGACTGATATGGCCCTTAGATTTGTAAAAATAGCATGTAATAGTCTTAAACTTCCCATTGCCATTCTCCTGTTGTCTATTCTATTGGCTGATCGATCATGCACCCCTAAAACTGCTTGGTGTACTATTTTGAACATAATTTTCAGTCCCTCTACCACGCTGAAATCTTTGACTCCCCTATTTTGAGTATTCTATATTGCCTTCCTTTTGCTGATATGGATCAAATCTACTCCTCTTTCCCCTTTGTTCCCTATTCTTTATTGCATAATTAACATCTCCTTCAACCATCATAACTTTGTTAACTAAAGAAGTATAATCTACCATTTCAAGTGCAGTGAGTCTAGACTTGATAACCAAATTCAACCCATCCTGAAATATGGTGCATTTGTCCTCCTCATTGTGTAAGAAACGTAATGAAAATTGAGACAAAGATATAAATTTAGTTTCATACTCCCTGACCGACATATTCCCCTGAGTCAATGGTAAAAAGTCTCTCTCCTTTTGCTTCCGATACATATGAGTAAAATACTTTTCATATAAGACTTTAATATAGGAATCCCAAGTAATTACCTCACCTCCCCCCCGAGTAAGCAATAAATGTTTGGAAGACTCCCACTAATATTTAGCTTCGCCCTTTAACATGAAAGTAGCCAAAATTACCTTCTGTACGCCAGGTACATTAATCACACCGAAGATAGTTTCTGTGTCTCTGACCCAAGCCTCAACTTCTAAAGGATCTACAGAACCTGAGAATGTTGGGGAGTTCAATTTAATAAACTTCTCGTACAGAGTATTCTTCTCCTCTCGTTGTATTTCACTTTCTCTCCTGGACAAAGTTTGCTCCTCCAAGTACTTGGCTTGTTGTTCTGCTACTTTCATCATAAACATGTTTTGTTGTTCTGCCATTAAAGTCATGGCACGAGCCATTCTCTGCAAATCTGTAAGTTATTCAGGGGCCCTCTCAACAGTATTTGGATTTTATTGGTTTACTGTATTTGAAGATTACTCATCCACCATCTCATGAACATTTGCTTCTTCCATATCTTACTATCTGTCATTAACCACAATTACAGAAAACAGAATACAGCATTTATTTCTAATATAATGGTTAGCATTTCCCATAAGTTAATATAAATGATCCACACCACACTATTTCTGCCACTGCAACATCTAGACTCTCTAACCCCAAAATATAAAAACCTAAAGCTCTGATACCAAGTTGTCATGCCCTAACCCCATTAGGATATAACTAACTAAATAGTTCACAAACTACATTTATTATTTATTTACTTATTTAGTAATACACATTAAAACAACTTCAAGGTTAAAATGAGGAATACTAAAAGTCCAATCTTTTTAAGGAGACATAAATTAAACAGAACTCACATACCATTTGACTTAATTACAACTAGTAAAATGTATAAAACAAAACTAATAAGACCCTACTACTATTTACTCAACCTCCTAGACCTGGTCGTGGCAGCTTTAGATGCTGAAAATGTAAACATATAAAACCATGAGTTTAAAAACTCAGTGAATGTACTACATCTCTATATAGTAAAAAGTACTATTTTAACATCTCAACATATCAATATATATCCATCTTTATGCCAAATTAGGCCATATACATATCCGGAGTAAATAAACCCCACATCTCCGACCCGCAGGTAATAATCATATCCATAGGTTTTAATAACCTAACATCTCCTTAATTGCTTAGAAACTCAACATATCTTGGCTTTTATAAAGCCATAACATCTCAAAATCTCTTGACTTTTAATAAGACATAAAATCTCAACATCTCATGACTTTTAATAAGTCATACCATCTCAATATATAATACATACACACCATATCCATAATCAACTCAGTAAGCATGCTCACATTGGGTTGTTAACTATGTATTCACGTTTTGTTCCGGTGGAGCTGAACTGGGTTGATTTGACCTTACACCTGTTGATCCAACTAAATCAGTACTAAATCTCAATCATAAGTATTATCTTAATATATCTATGTAACTTTCAATGACTATACAACAACAATATAATTCTACTTAAGTCACATTCCATGAAACATGTGTAAAGACTAAATAATGGTACATATGTTGATAAGGTTATGAACATTCAACCATAGAAAATACCTCGTAAGGAATTTATAACTGAAATCAAGTAAACATAAACATATACTTCTCAATGTATATACACATGAAACGTGTACTCAAAATACCCTTGGGAAAGAGCAGATAAAAATATTCTTTCATAGGGTATCCAATATGGCCTCAAATTATTGTCCTCCATACATAACCATCCCATATTCATAAATTGTACAAATACAGGTGTCCAAGCTTATCAATATTAAAACATATCTAAATATACTTTCCAATACAAGTAACGGTGTAATTTTTAAAGCTTCTTAGAGAAATCTGTGACCATTTCTTTACAACATCATAAATCTTCCCTACAAACTCCTCTATTGTCCCTTCAACTTCCATGAATTTTCATATTTTTTCTCCATCATAACTTTTCATGATTTTCCACTCATTTTCAATAAACATAATTAATAATACAGAATTAAAGTTTCATAATCTTTTGACTTCATTTTCTATGTCAAAAGCTTGACCAAACTCAGGGTATACCGAAATGAAATATACAAACAGCAACTATATACCAACTTGCAACCATCAGTAAGGCCTAACCATAAGGAGTTAAATTTTAATTTACGGATATGATATGATATGATATGATATGATATGATATGATATATGAGTCTAATTTCATATCCAATTGGAATTTCTAAATTCCAGTAAGCACACAAAAATATATGCAATTTTTTATATAAGGGGTTTCAATACAAACCAATATGGCCTATAAACACCACTTACCTCACATATGAACCAATACATATTATCACAAAGGGTGATGGAATTTTAATCCCTAATTCACGATTTAAATACTTTGAAATAAGTATAATACAAGATTAAAACAATATTAATCACAAAATTATACCTTGGAAACAATTTAAGGATTTTCTTGGAATTTTCCTAGCTTTTCTTGTAATCTTTCTTCCTTAAACTTCCACTTTCTCTTTCCTTAAGATTAAATCTCTCAAAACTGAACCAAGGGTTATATTTTCTGAAGAAATAAGTTAAAGGGAGAGGTTTAAGTCGGCCAAGGCTACCTCCTATGCCAACCAATCATATTAAAACATTTGGTTTACTAAAAGACAATTTACCACTTAAAGGAAATGGACAGATTTTCTCCTTATTCGTAAATTCGGCCTAACTTCTTACTCGGACATCTGTTTGGTGTCCCGTTTGTTGTGTTACAACCCTAACTCACATGTATATAACTATCTAGTTTTCACCTCAAGTCATTTGTAATGTTATAAGGGTAAAAACTAGTCTTAAACAGGAACATTTCTATCGAAAATAACAAAATTTTGTGTCTTTATATAACTCGACATTTCACGATTTATGAAAGTAGTATTAGACTAAACATAATCACTTAACATTAGATAGACTAACAAACACATTATTTATATCACATAAGATAAGCATGATTTAAATATAATTTATTAATATTTATATCCGGGTTGTCACAGAAAGATCTTTGAATCTTCGAAAGGCAGTCAAACCCCTTTCTAACAATCTACCCCGTGCACGAAACGGCATAGCCGTTCGAAAGAATGATTTATTTTCCTCCAAAAACTAATTTGAGGCCATCGGGCGCTCCCAGGATCCGTTTGACAAAAGTCAAGTATTCAGATCAAATGATACTGAATGAATCTCCGAAGGTCACTGAATACCCTTTCCAAATGTCTTCCCCGTGTGCAATTCTGACTTACAGTACGGACGAATGATCCGTTTTACTCCAAGAGGTCACCAGGAACTTTTGGGCCCCGATTGACCAAGGTAAACTTTTTGAACCAAGAAAAACTCTTCAGAATGTTGAAGTATAACTCTAAACCTTTCGAACGATCCACACTGTGCGCAATTCTGACCCACCATGCAGACGAACGATTCGTTTCCGTTTAGCGATCTCCCATCCAAAGGACCAATGTGCGCTTTCGAACCATATTTGACCCAAAGTCAACTCCTGAAGCGGTCCCAAGGACTCTTGAAGGTATATGAATTACCTTTCTAACGGTATGCCCTGCGAGTGATCAGGAAACCCTACCTACAACTCTTGGAAGCCTCAATTCAGGAGGTTGGCAGCTACAGATGCCTGTGGATCGCTGAGAGGCGTACATACAATGAATGTTATTGATGCTACTCCTTCTTACCATCTTTTACTGGGGCGACCCTGGATCCATCACCATCAAGTAGTGCCTTCTACCTTTCACCAGTGCCTTCAATATTCTCCCAGCCTTATAACTAGATTAACGGAGTTCAACATCAAATTGTTGGAATGCGTCCGTAGCTCTTTTCTTCTTGTAAAGGGTCGAAGGGAAGGCCTTCAATTGAAAGCATTTCCACACAAGGGGGATGATTTTACCATAAGAAAGGGGGAAGTTTCGAAGGCGAGGATCTCTTTTCTCTATGGGCTCTATCCTGAAGAGGCTAAGGCGGCTAAAGCAAGGGTAAGGGCAAAAGCCACTCATCAATTGCTTGTGAAATGCGGATGGAGTAGCGGATCCAAATCCGGAAGCAGGGGTGGGAGGATCATCTGACCCTAGCATGATCCTCTACCGGACTAAGCTGATAGAGAAGGTTGGACCACCTTTATAGATGAGGGGAGAAGCGAAAGCTGGATCGACTCTAAATCTTCCAACAGTGAGAATAAAAAAGACCTGGGAATCCATCCAGGATAGGGGCGGTACAGCCCCCAACCAAGGGAGTGGTTACGTCCAGTATATCCCCCCTTATTCTCGACATGCTATGGTGCCCCGGAGCCGGAATGCGGTAGGGTCTTCAAGCCCCATGCTCGATTCTCGAGATTCATGGGTCGTCTCGCGAAGATCTTCGATCCGAACATTCGCATCTACTCTCTCTTAGAGGATGAACCACGTCTTCGCTAGGCTCCTTCCTTTGTTCTTTTTAATATACACTAAACCGAAAGTCTTGGTTTCAATGACTCCCCAATGACCTATTTGATCCTTCAGAAGCAGCTTCAACATTGAGTAAAGAAAAGAAGAATTCACTATTGTATCCTTCAGCCGTTTGGACATCAAAATCTTCACTTTCATGAGCAGGAGCTGGAGTTTAGGAATCGGGTATAGGTGCTGTCCATTCCATAGACGAGAGACCGGCTGACCCACTAGTGGTTTTAGTTGGTAAAATACAAGAGGTTCAAGACAAAGGTATGTCACAGGAGATGGAGCGAAAGCACAAGTCCAGTTCTCATCAACTGAGAGCTCAGTAGCTCGGCTGGTATCTTCAAGCCAAAATCCCCTTGCCCGCTTAACGACTACAAAAGAGAAGACAGATCCAATCTAGAAGAGCTTGAAAACGTATATTTCTTTTTTTCATAACAAAAGAGCTTGATGATTCTTTTAAGTAAGAAAGTTCTTTATCTGAGTCTTCCTTAACCTTTTTTTGCGCCGGAAAACATTGGCATTTTCTCGCAGTCTGGTTTAAGGCATTTCCATCTAGAAACCTTCGGAGGGTATAATCAAGAAAACTTTCCAGAATATGGATGAGCGGATCTTCGCGACCAAAGAAAATTAACTTGTATAACGTAATGATTTGTTCTTTTGTCGACGAACACATCTCAATATCCGTTCCCTAAAGGAACTGTTCCCTTTCAGTGGGACTGGGGCCATCACGCAGCTCCGAAATCCAGGTCTGATTAGAAGTGCTAAAATGAGTGGAGCAATAATTCGTATGAAAAATAGGGCGAAACCCAATTAGTACAGCTAGCCTTATATTATAGTAAGTGAATTTTGACCCTTCCTGGTTTGCCCCTCACTACAGCTGTTCGTGTATATGACGGGACCACTCGAACCGAATGAGCACACCGATAACGTCGGACCATGAAAACGTTATAATCCACCCCGCCTCTCCCCTTCCCCACCTTATCCCCCCAGGCTCTACCCGGATTTTGACAAAAGAATCTAGTCCTCTATGGACTGCCTAAGACAACGAAGTTTAAAATCCACATGCTTTCCTCAGCGCAAGCCATAAGAAGGCAGTAACCTACCTCGGTCTTGAGAATCTTTTTTTCAGGCCCACGAGGGCAGGCTTTCAGCTTCTACGATCGTTTTCCCAAAAAAATCTGCACGAGACTGCCAATTGGCAGGTTTATGCCCCTACCTATCGGCAGTGTGTCAAGGGTCACCTGCTGATGGGCAGGGCTAGGGCCATGACGATCGACATCCCCCTAACCTATAAATAGAGGGCATGACATCACTCCCAAAGCGCACCTAATATCCATTAGCATCACTGATCTCAGCAACATTCTCTCGAAATCAGTGAAGTTCCTCCATGTGAAGTTTCATATAACCTTACATTCCCATCCTTTTCCTACCCAATTTGGAAAAAATCACATTCTCTCTCATCCAATATTCATCTCACATTCAAAGGAGTTCGTCCAAGATTAAAAATCAAGCTTCAAAAAAGTCCAAATCCTTGCCCCTCTCTTTAAATTTCTTGTTTTGTATAAATTTCATTAGATTCATAATCTAGTTCTTACTTTAGCTCATACACATTAATAAATACATTTTTATTAGTTTATTGCACATACTCTATTTTCTATATAAAAAAATCCAAAACAAACAAAAAGAGGGTTACACCCATAAATTCTGAACCGGATTATCCATCACATTTTTTCAAAACTAAAAATATTTTTGTACACACACCCATATAATTAAATCCCGTTCGAATCTGTGGGATAAAACCCACACTTATGCCTCTTACGAACTACGTGGACTTTGATGCCTTTATATGCTACGTAGGTGTTTTGAATTAAAACTCGAGACTCGAGTCCAATTTTCCAACTTCCCAATTTTTAACCTTTTCTTAAATTTCCAATTTTTCTAAATCCTCCAATTTTTCTAAATCTCCCATTTCCATATTCTTTCATTAATATACATATTATGTTTGTTAGCATTTCATCCAACACATAATATCGTTCCGTCATAACGATGAATATCATGATAAATGCATAAATCATATTTTCTATATATTATTTGGGGAACATTCCTATGGATGACCTCACTCTATCTTTTCCATGGTATGTTGGGTGATTCCGATCTCCATTATAAATACACGCACACATACTTTATGGAGAAATAAAGGAAAATAATAACACTAGCCCATGAGAGGCGGAAAGGGCAAGATGGGTGCCTAACACCTTCCCATTTCGTAACTTAGCCCCTGAACCCTTCGATCTATTGATTTCGTATGCATCAGTTTGTCTTTGATGCCGTTCTCTCAAGGCGGCGACATGTACTTTTGCTCGTTTTGTGCAAAATAGGCTGGCAACTCCATCTCTTTACATTTATCCCACACCGACAACAGCTGAAGCGTTCCTAAGTAGGGCGTGAGACCTTTCAATCCCCCTTCCTTTCCCATCCCCCTCCGGTAGGTAGAAGAGGTAGAAGAGGAAGCGACGCGCATTCTTGATCGGGATGGCCACATATATTAATATCAATGAACATCTATTCAAATTTTATCGTTCTATTTTCTTTTCCCCTTTTGCAGGCTTTAAGAAAGTATTATGTGTAAGGTGCACAACTCATAAATTTCTAGACTGAACCCATATGGATTATTATAGTAACTTTTATGCTTATCATTTCTAAACTTCTTAAAAAATAATACCACCACCGTTGACTATTGAAAGTCGAACTAACTTCTCTAATCAACTAAATATTCTTATTTGAGAATTTGAATCGTGTGGGTCACTCAGTCTACTATACATCCTTGTTATAAATACTAAGCCTTGTGATTTATAACATTCTTATGAGAGTTTTAATATTGCTAAAAATTAGAGAGAGAGCTCTAAGAGGGTTAGCCAAGCAAAAAAATAGGACAATGCTTATATACGGTAAAGGGGTTCTAATGATCATGTATCATTGAGATAATGGTGATGATTTGGTTGGCGAAAAAATAAGTACTCCAACACGAATCTAAAATGTTGAAAGTGTTGGCGTACTTTGCAATGGTGCAAGTCTTCAAACTGCTAAGGGACCTCGTCAGACCAAGCTGTTTAACAAAAACCTTGTGGGTGGGCTCAGCCAAAATATAGTCTACCCAAAGGTCTCACTTGTCTAAGAAACCTACACAAAAATCAATATTAATGTTAGAGTAAGAAAAGTCAACTATATCCACTCGAACATGCAGAATACTACCAGTCAAGGCAATAGGAGTGCCAACAAACTCAGCAAAACCCAGAAGGTACTTCTCATTGATCTTCTCCATAAACTCAACCTCAAACCTTTCGAGTAAGGTCATAAAAGTGTCCTTCTCCCCAAAGTAAGGAGCAAGGCGATAAATGGTGAAATCCCTCTTTGAGTGATTCTCTATGTATTACCTTTAAACATTGGAGAGGGCGGTAGCATCATTAGCAGAAGGACTAGCACTACCAAACCGAATGGTGGTGGTGGTGGTGGTGGTGATAGTGATGGAAACAGCCATGGAAAAGGCAACAATGGTGGCGCCCAAAGCAATAATGGTAGAAATAAGACTTGAATGGGCAAAGAACCCATAAGGGTCTCGATAAAGGCAGTGGAAACATCATTGGATGAAATGGTAGATGAAGAAGAAATGGAAATGTTAGAAGATTGAAAGATAAAAGTAACAGAGTAAGAAGGTTTTTTTGTGCAACAGCTATTCGCTTTCTCTCTCTAGAACTCTGGGAGAACCAATAGGCAAATGCAAAGGTGGGGAGTGTTTTTTTTAAATGGGTATTTATACCTTGAAATGAGGTGCGGGTGCACAACTGACGACTATAAAGGAATAATAATGATTACCCAAATCATGAAATGAGTGTTCCCATGTAGACACTTGTCTCCTCTAGACACTAAAAGATGCAATAGTGAAGCCATCATGTCAAGGGAAATAACTAGAAAAGGAATTATTTGAAGGAAGGAACCCTTCGAATTCCCAAAAGATAATGATTATTTCGTACAAAACTCTGCGGTTTAACCAACACAAACACTTTTGAATGAGGGGTAATGTAGATGGGTACCTACTCAACTGCCCATAATCAAGCCTAATAAGGTAAGGAGGTGCTAGAGGAGTGGGTGTAAAGACAGGTGAGGGGGCAGCTACACGAACAGAGCCTAAATGAGATTTTAATCAAATAAGCCCAACATGGCGATCAGGTGCCACACGAGTGGCCCTAAAGATAGAGAAAGCCAAAATGGTCACTTAACCAGAGGAGACACAATGAGTGGGATCAAGATAAAAGAAAGCCAAAACAGGTTTATGGGCGAGGGGGTTCCAGAACGAGTGGACCCAAGATAAAAGAAAGCCAACGTGGGATGATTGGTGAAGGGGTGACCCAACAGGTGGGACCAATATCAATAGAGAGACAACTGACAAGTCTCATGGTTGGCAAGGAGTTGCTCAACGAGCAACCACAATGCAAGAAAGAAAATATGCGAGCAAGCCCAAAAGATTAAAGGGCTGCTCTATGAACAGTCACATAATTATAAATTATCTTGTATGTTGAATATTACTAACATTGGTTTTTCCTTGCACAGGTAGCCTTGATCGAGTAAGCCAGTTGGGATCTCTAGGGAATCTTAGTTTGGAGCCTAAGAGGAAAGTTTTAAAGGGCAAGCTAAGGCCTAACAAATTCGATACCTTAGGAAAGAGGGAATACTAATAGGAGATACCTAAGAGGTCACTCAAAGCACTCACACAGTCCACACTTAGTCCAATAAGTGAGTAACCAAGGTTCTGCTCACAAAGTATTTTAAACTAACCACTTGCGAGTGGCTCCCAAGGCCACTCTCAAGTTTTTAAAGATTATTGACAAAGTTACTGTTTGAAAAGATATTTACCAAATCACACTTTTTGGCACTATTCCCGACATAATTACTTTTTGATTTTGGTATGAAGCAAGTGTCGCTTGTTAGAGGAAGCAGGCGACAAACAACTAACAGAGACAAAAAGTACAATTCAGATGTTGTCTCAAAGAGTATCTCATTTTGGCACGCACATGCCACATCAGCCCAAGTTTTTACCTATAAATAGGATCCTTAGGTAAGTTAAAAAACAAGAACATAAGTTAGTGCTATTACTCTACCAAATTGTCATAAAAAAATATTCTCTCCTTAGTATCTTAAGTGCTTGTATCTTCATTCCCAACAGCCATCACTTCCAAGTGATCCCTTTTCTCAGATATTATCACTATGGAAAAAGTTATAGTCAATCATAGTTTTCTCAGTTAGAGACTATAGAAGCTCCATTATTACCAGAAATAGATAGTTTTCTTCTCCAGATGCTTTTGATACCTTGGTGACCTTTACAAAAGCTTCTATTGGAAGGGGGTCACACCTCACCAGATCAAGATATTCACAAACCTTAGTACAACTACCTTCATATATAAAGACATAAATGGAATAAAACCTATATATTGAGAATAATATCCCTCACCTCAAGTTAATTAGTACAAATGATTACATGGGAAGAAAATCTTATCAATATTAAATCTCATTTTCATAAGTAATAAAATCTAGAGTTGTCACCCCCTAAATTCTCATAAAAGCCTAATATGATATTGGCATCAACAAATATCCCTGAGATTACACACACAAGGTTATAAATATAGCACATACATGATATACACAATTAAATCTCCCAGGCATAAAATCAAGAACAACCTAACCCATTGAAACTAATCTAATCCATCACCTAAGAAAACAAACACATTAATCCAAGGTGAGTTCGTTAATATCAACCTAAACTAATTTAGCTACAAATCGTATTAAAGCATGTATTTAAAGAAACTAAGTAGGAAATAAAGAAATTATTGAAAGAACGAAGCAAGAAAAACGAGAACGAAAGATTATATTGACGATGAAGAAAATGAATAGTAAAAATTTCATACAAAAGTGGGATGAAACCCATACAGGGGAAAAAGGAAAAGCTCTCAACCAAAACTGTGACACCCCATTTTCAGGTGTCAATTCGAAAAACCTTTTTATAGTTTGATTTCATTTAACAAAATTTTGTATTGAAATAAATAATTAATTTATTGATTTGTGTCCCAAAACATATTTAATTTAATAAATGAAATGATGTCCAATTTATGAAATTTGAAGGAACATGTGAAAGAAATGGGTTTTGCTAATTCATGAAATAAATAGCAATTAAAGTAAAATTTGCATTTTCCCTATATTATTACAATCAAACATAAAGTCCTTACCTTACAGATAAATGATAAAAACCATTGTTCAAAATAAATTACATAATTAAAATAAATAGAGACGGAGCTCTAATTACGTTGATAAGTCATCTTTCCTTTCCCGTTATCCTTATCGTTTCCTCTACCTAAAGTACCTGTGTGGGTTTGGCGAATGAAGGGGTATGATCTTGCGCCCAGTAAGAGAAATACTAGAAGAATATAATATAGAAACGAATATCTACATACATAGATAATTTATTTTAGCAATTATGAAATCGTCTTTCATTTGATTATGTATTCTCATTCAAGTTGTATCGTAATCGTGCAACCCGAGCGATGAGCCCACTCACACTTAACCTTTATTACTTTACCACTCATGTCCCGTTAATTCAACCATTAACGTACTTTCATATTTCTCCAAATTATTTCATAAACTTTCGTTTACATTAATGAGTATCATGCTTAAAATCATCTTTTCACTTCATTAAATGGGGTACCAATCCACAAGTGTTACACGAACTTTCATCGACTCCTACCGTGCCAAAATATGCTCCTGATCAGTGGTTTTGGGTCTAAGCACTATACTGCACCCTAAGGATCGGATCCCTCCTTAAATTTCTCGGCTACCTCCGACTATCTTTTACTTGTTATGTGGTTGTTACCCTTTTCCTTTTTTGTATTTCTTGTCCTCTTTTAAGCCTTTTTTCCTTTATTCAGTTATTATCAACCAATGATCCCAAATCCTCAAGATGAGTCAAGTCCCAACACACTTTATTTCCATGTTTCACACTTTATAAAATGTCCATTTTTATTTTATCTTTGACTCAGTATATCATTTTTGAAAACAATTTCATGTATCATTTCTTACGAAACTTGATCTTTTAGTTCAAATACTGGTTTTATACTCCTTAATGTGCTTTTCACTATTCAAGCACAATTTTAATCTTGCATTTTATACACTTTTCCAAAAATAGTTCTTTTCATCTTTATTTTTCAAAACATGATTTTTCATCACATAAAATCTAGCTCTTTAACTAGAGCTCTTTTGTTTGGTGAAATCATTCTTAAGTTCATATTTCACATAAAATGACATTTTTTTCCTAAAATATTTACTTTATCATTTCAAGATTTTTCCTTTCAAACATTAACTTTGCATTTATTATTTCATATTATTCCTTTAAAATTAATTTTTCAAAACAATACTCACCTTTTCAAATGTTACTACTTAGTCCAAAATTTTCATAAAATCACACTCTTGGCTCAAAAACTATATTTTGACATTTCAAAAAATTTCTTAAAAACTGATAACTTTACATTGTTCTCCTTGTTCCTTTATTTTACTTTGGGCCTTAACTTTTCAATATTACATATTTGGACACCCAAGCTTTTACTACTTTTACACTTAGCATCCATTTACTTTGTTTCCTTCAAGTTTCTCAAACTTTGTCAACATAAATCATTTTATGTGATTAGCATTCTGAAATTTTAACATTTATCATTTCATGTTCAAAGACTTATTTTTGTACACTTTCAGCACATTTAATCCATTTATCATAACTACATGAGTTTATATTTTGAATGTAAGGTTTTATACCCATAAAAACCATATATTCGTCCTAATAATGCTATAAAAATGGTCAATATAACAATTATCATGAAATCATTAAGTTTTACATGATTGTACAAGAAAATTTTTTCTTAAACATTCTGAAAATTTACCTTCTTTCAATCTTTAGATTTCATCCATTTTTATCACATATTCTTCAACATATATTGATATGTAGTGATAATAATCATAAATCATCATTTCATTCATACATATGTAGACCAAATAACCCTCTTCTATATCAGATAACCCTCTTCTACATATATACACCAAGCTTTCTCAAAATGTGTTCTTCCAAAAATCTCTTCTACACCAAATAACCATCTTCTACATCACTCTTAAACACTAGGAAATAGAAAATGAAAATGTATTCTAGTTTGTATGATTATTGGGATGGTAATGAAGCTTTTAATTAAGAGAAAATAGTGGTGGAAAGAGCAAATTTGGATTGGTCTTTTGGGAAGAATTTCTCTCTACATA
Source organism: Sambucus nigra (assembly GCA_949130495.1). NCBI lineage: Eukaryota > Viridiplantae > Streptophyta > Magnoliopsida > Dipsacales > Adoxaceae > Sambucus > Sambucus nigra. The sequence goes on from OX422218.1 coordinate 136,922,268, forward strand.
AATGAAAGATATGAGGTTGGTAGCCCCTCTTTACTATCTCTTATATAACCCACCATAAATGTTCCTAATCCTTTATAGCAGTCCCCTTATGCCTGGATCAGTCAAAATCTGAGAGAAAAGTGGTTTTAACGAATAGGGAGTCGTCACATTTACCACCCAAAACTTATACACTCTTAAAACCTTCAAAATATGCATTCTTGGGTGGGGGGGGGGGGGGGGTCCAAATCAATTTTGTCCTATACTAAATCGATTTTCCCCTTGAAATCCAATTGAACTCCAAGAACTTAAAACATGTATATAAGTGTATTTATATAATTGGTTCCGTATAATTTCCTTTAAATTCGTTATAATACCCCGTATTTTTATGCTTTCTAAATTTGGGAATTTATTAAATTTAATGTGAGTTATTAATTTAATATAAATCCAGAAATTAATTATTTTTTTAATACTTACTAACGTGATGTGAGTTAGTAAGTATGGGAAACTTGTTGAATATTACTAATGAGCAAAGTAATATATGATATTGATTCTATTAAATGTCACGAGTGAATAAAATGACAATTTTGGAAATTTAAGTCGGGATGCGCCTGTGTCGTGTCGGGACTAAATATTGATTAATAAAAATGAATAAATTATAACTTGCTCGTATGGTCGTTTTGAGTGCGCCAAAGTGTCCAGAAGGGTCGAGATAGTCAGAAAAGTGTACCCGGGGGTTTAGTTTGGGTCTTGGGACGTTTTAAGGCTTAATTAATACCCCGGGAGGGCATTTTGGACATTTTGTAATTTTGTGTAATTAAACCCACGAATTTACAAGGGTTATATCAGATGCCTATGGTTGTCTTATAGGGTTAACACAACCAAAGACAAGTGACGGCCATAGGAGAGGGAAAGAGAGAGCTTGCCAAAGAGTTCTAGGCCAAGAATTCCTCCGTTTGCGCCGCCGTCACCGCCAAACGATAGATCGCGTCGCAAGGATCATAACCACACTGATTAGCACAAATCAGAGACCAAAAATCCCCAGGCAAGTATTTATCTTGCTTAATTTCATTAATTCTTCATTCATGTTAGTTTAGGGTTGATTAGGATGAGTTCTATGAAAGAAACCCATGTTGGAGATTAGAAAATTTCATGTTTTAGTGATATAAATGATAATCTGGAAATCCCCTTCATATGTAGAGGTTTAACCAAGGATTTATGATGAATTAGAAGTAGAATTTCTGGAGAAAGAATGATTTGAATTAAGTTAAAGAAATTTTTAGGGTTCATGAGAATTGTATAAATTTGGGCACTTTTAATCCATGAATCTTGATGAAAATTCGCATGCTTTATGTTAAATATTGTCTATTTGGGTTTAGGACGTTTGTAGTATAAATTTTTGGGAGTGAAAAATTTGGATTTGGATGATGTTGGATGATAGAACCCCTAACTGGATTTCTGCAGAATTAGCCATACCTGATTGATCGATCGATCGATCATAGAGCATCGATCGATCGATCATAGAGCATCGATCGATCGATGGTTCGATCGATCGAACACCTGCCCTTGATCGATCGACCCCTCCTGGCAGACTTATATTTCCCCTTCAAAAAAGATGAATTCAATTTAAATGAGTAATAATCTTTGGACATCCTTATTAAAATATTTTGGGAAGTAAAGAAGACTAGTAGGACTTATTAAAAATATGAAATCTTTAATGTAAGATGAGATTCACATTTTCGGGGATGTTTACATAAAAGGGACGATGGAACTATTTATTAAAGAAAGAGACGCATAAGATAGTTACGTTGGAAAATAAATGAGTACCTACTGAAATCACACTTGGGAGTATAGAGATTCACGAGTGTCACTTGATAAGTTGGACTAATCCCACAAATTAAGATAAGAGGCCAATGTTATATGTGATAACTAAATAATGAATAATACGGACAAATGTCATAATTATGGGTTATGAGATGTACCTAAATTTGATATGGTAATAGTAGTATATTTATATGACCGTGTTTATGCATATACTATATACGTGTGAAAATCATGCCCGCGCTACTTGTTATCCCTGAGTTTATCGCACTGGGACAGTCTTATCTCGATGGGACCTTTATGGGGGATATTGACTCGTACCCTGGATGATAGAGATCCTTCGGTACAGTCTATCGAATCGATAGTTCAGACGGTCCTAAGAGACGTGGGGGCATGTGCTGACCTCTTAGAGACCTGGAATCTATGTTTCGCCTTAATATTGTGTGTTTGTGTTAATACAGTTCGAGAGCGATTCTGAACTTGTATCTCCCTTAGTACGAGTGATACGGGGACTGGATAGCAGAGTATGCCCGCACCATAATTATTATGTGGGGTGCCGTTAGATTATATATATTATATGAGTATTTAATATATATATTTAATTATGGAAATTTGGGAACTACCTATTGTGTTTATGGTAAGTAAGAAATGAATAATTATTTCAAATTAGGAATAAGAGTTTGAAAAGTATAATATATTTCCAAGAGACTTTATTAAGTAAATAAGGTTAAATGAGAACTTTGTTGTTAAATGAAATTAACCTCTTAAACAGTTGAATTTGTCAGTATTAAATCTTATGAGTAACCTAAGATAAGATAAGTTAAACCGTTGGGAAGATTAGTGCGATAGGCGTGCACATTAGAAGAGAGGTGAGGATTTCTCAAGGGAGTGCCGCACTAATATGTTGTTGCATTGGCCAGTAAACATTTTAAATACTTGCTAAACAAATTTTAAATCGTTTTTACAATCGGGCTCTGACCCATTTCCATCTTCTTTTCTCTCTTGTATATATATGTATATATTACAGGTGCCCACCACAGGGGCGTCTTGCATAGGATCCTTTGGAAGGAACGCGTTGCAGCTTAGGTGGGAGTTGCAGGCCTCTTGTTTAGACGACCTCATTTCTTGATTTCACTCCTAGCATTTATTCTATCCAGTTGGGCATGTGTCGCCCTTTCCCATTATTCAGTTGTTTTATTAGACATTGTGATTCATTTATTTCCAGTATTTACACTTTGGATTTTATTATTGTCATGATGTTTTCCCTTAAGTTTAAATGTTGGGAATTATTTGTTGAATGTTTAATTCTTTGGATTATATGTTAGAGGATAATTGTTGTGTGATCCTTTAAATTGTGAATTATGTAAAGTTTTAAATGTTGGTTTATAAATAGAATTTGGAAAGTAATGTCTAAAATGGTTTTGACACTTATTTTAATTATTTAGGGTGTTTAAATTGGAAAAGATTATTTTACGAGAGTGATGCTAAGAATGAACAAACTGTTCACCTTGATTTTAATTTAATAAAGGAGTGATCGCCCGGTATTTAATTAGGCGGGGTGTCACATTTGTGTCTTTTGTAGTTTGATTTTTTTTTAGTGTATATGAAAAATACAAAAAAAAATATTTTATTTTGAGTCAATTTTTTTTTCTTTTGCAAATATAAAAAAAATCAAAAAGAATTTTTTTTGGGTGTGGTTAGTTTTACACATTTTTTGTGGCATATTGGCCTGTTTTAATCCCATTCATTCCACATTTTCCATGTGACTAAAACATTTGAATTTTGCTTAATATTCTTTAGATTGTATCTTAATCATACCTTGTCATGGAATTGTTCTTATTTGGTTTTGCTTAATGGATTCATCACACTTTTACGAGCTCTTTAGAAATATATGTATTTTTATTTTTATGCTAAATGAGGTGTTCTCTTATCAATCTTGTCAAATAGATATCTTTATATCTACATGGATTTGTGCATGTAAGAACCATTGTGGAGAGAATGTTCTTAGGTTTAAAAAAATAAGAGTGTGCAATGGAAACGGATATGAAGGGACAAAACCTCATTTACGTGAAAGGACACTTTTGGCAAGAGCCTTTGAAAAAGAAAAGGAAATATAAAATAAAATATTTTCCACGGTCGATGTTTAGAAGTTGATTATCATCAAAAATGATATTTTCAAAAAGAGAAAAAGAAGGAATAATTTTTATTTTTAGGGTTTTATAAGTTGAAAACCAATGGTTTTGTACAATGAGCCCTAGTTCATCCTTAATGCTTGATGTTGTTGGTTTGAATCCTCAATATTTTCTAGGTTTGTGTGGATTTTGTTTGTTTGTCCTTTTAAGTTCACTTCATATGTCACATGAGGCTAAATCTAAGTTTTACAGGGTTAGAAGATCAAATATAACTCGTTCGACTATCTTTAGTGTTTAAGACGTATTTATTTTGTATCTAGTTAACACCCCTACACTCCATTCCACAATTGCTTAGATATAAATTTATGTCATACAAGTCTGGAAAACTTGTCTTATTTGTGTTGTCTTTTGTGGGTATATATATATATTTTCTTTCTTTTTTTGTGTGTGTGTGTGTGTATATATTATGTAATATGTGTGTTTATAAAGCATATATAGTATTTATTTGAGTATTTGCATGCATTTAGTCCATGTTCATCATTGCTTCTTTTTTTGGATTATTTGTAATTGTGTTGTCAGGTTTTAGCATTGTCGCTTCACTTCACTTCGAATAATATGATTGTTTTCTATATGATCATCTATTTCATATTATGCACTTTTATCTTTGTCTATTCCAGAATAAAAAGGTGGAGAAGTTTATATTAAGGGGAGGTTTATCATATGCAGGAATTTTTAGCTAACATTGATATATGTTTCATATTCCTTTTTCATTTGAAACGGGTGTTGAGTGTGCATGTTTATGCTTCGATGCGACAAAGTTTCAAAAGATAAAAATTTCTCTAGAGATAGTGTTAGTTAAGTTGTGTTCTTGTCTTTTTCATTTGTGGGTTTTGGGATTGGGCATTAGAGTTAGACGGCGTAGTTTTTATTTTTGATTTTGTCTCGGAATAGCCAAAAGGGGAGATTTAAAAGGACAAATTTTTACACTGTATCTTGTTTGTACCATTTGTTGAAAATTTGTAATATTGGATTTATTCAGTTTGGACAAAATCATTTAAGTCATAGTTAGGGTGTTTCAGTTTGTACCTTCAAGTTTATGAAATGAAAACTTAAAGCAGTCAGGGTAAAGCGTGTAAGGACATATTTTTCATAGTCCATATACATTTGAGTATGTCGTATTCCGTTACACCCGTCAAAGAAAGATCAAAATCATACGTGCATCAAGACGCATCCTAATATTAAAGTTCTTTAACAAACAAGCCTCTTCGAGATAGATTTGGTAAGGTTGTATTTAAGTCCCTTAATGTTTCATTTTAAGTGTTGGGATATTTTTCTAAAATATTTTCAAATAGCTGAGGTGTCTTTCGTCGTCAAAATAATTTTTCTAAGACTTGCAGGCGGAGTTTTAAAGAAAAATATTTTTTCGTTGAGGTCGTTCAAACGACATATACATGTGTTCAAACGAAAGGAGCAAGTCGTTCCAACAACTGCTTCAAATGACATTTCATGTCGCGTGAAGGGTCGCTTGAAGCTTGCTAGATGGTTTCATCTAACGACAGCATATTGTTTTACATTTTTAACGTCGTTAGAAGGTCGTGCAAATCAGGATCAAACGACATTTAATCCCGTTCGAACAACTTGTCAATCTCATTTAAACGACCTCGCCAACTTAACTTTTTTATAAATACCTGTTTTGTGAGGACTCTTTCTTTAAGACTTTGGCAAAAATAAAACTGCAATCTGCAGAATTTTCAGTCTTCACTTTTAGCGTTTAAACCCTTTATTATTTTATTCATAAATCATCCCAAATACTTAGTGAATCGTTAAATTTGTTAAAGTTTCTCATTATGGCGTGCCATATCTACTGCCGACTTGGTGGTTCTTGCGGGAGCAACTTGCTGAGAAAGATTGTGGTCATTGGGAATGTTTGAGGGTGTTTCTTACTGAGGAGAGTTTCGTTTCTTGTGGGTTCTTGCAGGAGTCCATTGCTCTTTTAGGTTGTGGCCTATATGAGTGTTCAGCAGAATATTCATTGCAGATGTCATTGTATTATTGTAAGTTATGATATACATCTTCTAGTGAAATAAAAAGTTGTTACCCAAAAGTTTTTTTTTCCAGAAACTGTGTTTATGCATGCTTTATTTATTTAATGGTTTGAATCACTTAGATTCATGTTTAGTGTTTAAGAAGATAAAATTAGTTCAAAGAAATTGTTTCGCATATTTGGAACTTAATACATTTTGATAAAAGTTATATTTACCTAAAGCACACACAAAAGGGCCTTCTCGAATTGGTATCAGTACTAGAAACACTATTTTATTGTGTTTGTGATCCCGTGTCTTTAAGTATGCCTTTTGGAGGGTTTGAGGATTTTAAAACACATCTGTTTGACGGGCTATTGAAAAATGCGTATGAAGTTTTCACTTAAGAACTTAGTTAAAAAGGATTACTCTGAGAAGTGTCTTTACTTTGAGGGGTTTGGTCATAGGATAAATGAGTTCCCTACTAAACTAAGGGAGAACTTTAATAAATAGATAAATCATGTCCCTACCCTTAGTGATGGTGACCGTGGAGAAGAAAATTTTTATGCCATTAAAAGAGTCCTTTCCACCACTGTGGCTAATCATGTGAGTGATGACAAAAAATCTTCTCACGAAGATAATTCTTTGCATGATTCTTCTGCAACCACAGGTAGTGAAACCCATGAGAGTGAAGGTAATGTGAGTGAGGATGGTGGTGAGGATAATAGAGGCTTGCAATCTTCCTTCAATGAATTGTATGAAGAAACTTTGAAGGTAAAGAAGGCAAACTTGAAATTATGAGAAAAGTTGAAAGAACGTTCTATAGAAAATTATGCTTTGATTGAGGATCTTAGGGCACGTGAGAAGACTCTTCGGGAGAAGCTAGAATAAGTTCAGGGCGAGAAAGATACTCTTCGAGGTTTAATGGAGGCTATGAAAAAGGAGCTTCTAGAGTTTGAGGAGTCTAGGCGTTTGCTTAAGTCTATGATTGGAGAGCTTGAGGAGAAGATGAAAGATTCAAGTAAGGTAAAGTTCGATTTGGAGTCTAGGTCAAAAAATCTAGATAAGATGTTAAGCACTGTCTAAATCAAGGATGATAGGTATGGTATTGGCTTCGACAATCATGTTGCACCCATTCACAAAGCCAAAACCATACGTGCAAGAGAGCCACCTAGGAACTTTAGGAGAAAGCCACCTAGAAATATTAGGAGAGTACCACCTTTAGGTAATGTTCACCGCCACATCTACACTTGCACACATTGCGATCGAAAAATTGAAAAAACCAAAAAGATTTTATTTTTACAATCATTTTTTAATAATCCAAAAAGATTTTTGTATTTCATTTTACACCGTTTATGAGTGGACATTTAGGATGACCAAGTCACAACATCATTCCTTATCCATGTGACTTTTTGATACTGATTTGAGATGCATCATCATTTTATCCATGTGCTTTATAATGTTTGGAGTCATTGAGATGTGATTTGAGATTACTCTCTACATGTTTGACTCGCGATTTCCTTTATTGCACACTTGCACGGATTTGTTTGATTATTGTGCTTGTCTATTATATATAATTGTCGATATGTTTTCATCTCAATCCTTTCTTTAAAACAAACCAAATGCGATAAAAATGACATATACATGTCGTTCAAACGACAGGAGCAAGTCATTCAAACGACTGCTTCAAACGATATTGCATGTCACGCGAAGGGTTGCTTGAAGATCGCTTGATGGTTTCATCTAACGACAGCTTACTGTTTTACATTTTTTAACGTCGAGCGACTTGCCAATCTCGTTTGAACGACCCCACTGACTCAATTTTTTTGTAAATACCTGTTTTGTGAGAACTCTTTATTTAAGACTTTGGCGAAAACTAAACTGCAATTTGCAAAAAATCTAGTCTTCCCTTTTAGGGTTTAGACACTTTATTTTTTTTATTCACAAATCATCCCAAATACTTAGTGAATCATTTTGGAACCCAAGATACAACTTTGTTGAATTCTCTCTTTGTGGAGTTTCATCTCTACTACTGACTTGGTGGTTCTTGCGGGAGCTGCTGACTGACTACGACTACGGTCATTGGGAATGCTCAAGGTTGTTTCTTGCTGAGGAGAGTTGCGGTTCTTGTGGGTTTTTACGGGAGTCCATCGCTAATTTAGGTTGTGACCTATGTGAGTGTTATGCCAAATATTCATTCCAGACTTTATTGTATTATTGTAAGTTGCGATTTACATCTTATAGTGAAATAAAAGGTTTTTACCGGAAAGTTTTTTTTTCTTAAAATTGTGTCTTTTATCTTCATGCTTTATTTATTTAATGGTTTGAATCATTTAGATGCATGTTTAGGGTTTAAGAAGATAAAATTGGTTTAAAGAAATTGGTTCACATATTTGGAACTTAATACATTTTGATAAAAGTCGTCTTTACCTAAAGCACACACAAAAGGGCCTTCTCAATTTGGTATCAGAGATAGAAACACTATTTTATTGTGTTTGGGATCCCGTGTCTTTAGGTATTCCTTTAGGAGGGTTTGATGATTTTAGAACATATCTATCTGATGGGTCGTATTGTAAAATGCATATGAAGCCTGCACTTAAAACCTTAGTTAAAAAAGGTGACTCTGATAGGTGTCTTTGCTGTGAGGGGTTTGGTCATAGGATAGATGAGGTCCCACTAAACTAAGGGAGAAATTTAATAAACAGATACATAATGTTTCTATCCTTAATGATAGTGACCCTGGAGTAGAAAATATTTATGCCATTAAGCGAGTCCTTTCCACCACTATGGCTAATCATGTGAGTGATGATGATAAATTTTTCTCACGACGATAACTATTTGCATGATTCTTCTGTAGCCACGGGTAGTGAAACCCAAAATAGTGAGGGGAATGTTAGTGAGGATGGTAGTGAGTATAAGAGAGACTTGAAAGCTGCCTTCAATGAATTATATGAAGAAACTTTGAAGGTAAAGAATGCAAACTTGAAGTTAGAAGCCAATTTGAAAGAACGTGCCATAGAAAATTATGCTTTGATTGAGGATCTTAGAGCACGTGAGAAGACTCTTTGGGAGAAGATAGAATACGTTAAGGGCGAGAGAAATAGTCTTCGAGGTTTAATAGAGGCTATGAAAAAGGATCTTCTAGAGTTTGAGGAGTCTAGGCATTTGCCTGAGTCTAGGAATGGAAAGTTTGAGGAGAAGTTGAAAGATTCAAGTAAGGTGAAGTTTGATTTGGAGTCTAGGTCAGAAAAGCTAGATAAGATGTTAGGAAATGTACAAATAAAGGATGATAGGTATGGTATTGGCTTCGACAATTATGTTTCACCCATTCCCAAAGCCAAAACCATACATGCAAGAGATCCACCTAGGAACTTTAGGAGAAAGCCACCTAGGAATAATAAGAGAGGACCATATTTAGGTAACATTCACTGCCACATCTACACTTGCACACATCCAGTTCCCAAAACCCCATTGCATTGTTACTCACCAGTTTAGGTTAGGAAATCGGACTTAGAAGCTTTAGGACTTATGGTTCATGACTCTCGGTTGCTTGCACGTGATTCTCCTCATGTTAGATCTTTTGGTTGATCTTTTTGGATTTTTGTCATACACTAGTCATATTTCATGATATATATTTTTGCTAGTGTTATGATGTGTATCTTTTATAGTTATTTTCCATTTTTTATATGTTTTCAAAAAACCCAAAAATATTTTTGTTTTTAAAATTTTTTGGAAAAATACACAAAGATTATCTATTTTTTGGTAAATTTTGAAAAAGTTCAAAAGATTTCATTTTGATAAAATTTTAATCCAAAAAGATTTTTTTATTTCGTTTTGCACCGTTTATGAGTGGACATTTCGGATGACCAAGTCACAACATCATTCCATATCCATGTGACTTTTTGATAGTGATTTGAGACGCATCATCATTTCATCCATGTGCTTTACAATGTTTGGAGTCATTGAGATGTGATTTGAGATTACTTTTTACATGTTTGTCTCACGATTTCCTTTATTGCACACTTGCACGGATTTTTTTTATTATTGTGCTTCTCTATCATATATAATTGTCGAAATGGTTTCATCTCAATCCTATCTTTAAAACGAACCAAATGCGATAAAACTTGACAATGAAAGTTGTGCATGTAAGAACCTTTTCCCCTGAGGATATGTTATATATATATGTGTGTGTGTGGAAAATGGGGAAGGGCTACGAAAGGTATAATCATATCCTTTGCGATTGAGCCACTGTTTAAACCAGGCCTAAAAAGTTGTGGCATTGTAAAAAGTAGCCAAGGTCCAAAGAGGTTGAAAAGAGCCCCCAAAATATTAAGGCAATAAAAAGATAAATATGCCAAAAAGGGGCCATTAGGTTTTAGATCACCTCAATAGAAAAATAAGAGATTTATTTTTTATGAGGATTTTTGGCTGGAAATCAAACAATGGGTTTGCAAGTCTTGATAAAGTCTTGAAAAAACATTACATAGTTTTATACGTTATTGGATGTGTCGATTAGATTGAGTCAATGTCATATAAATTCACATTTTTTTTACACTGAAGGACGATTATGAGATCATTCGTTAAGAGTATGCATATTCATCATGCACATATGTTATGTTTGACTTCATTGATTTTCCTATCGAATTTGTTCACGCCCATTCATTCCGTATCCATGATGTGGTTATCTTAGTGTAAATTCATGAGGTGTATGATTTTTATGTAAATTTAATTTTCATGAAAAAATTAAAAAATCCAACATAGTTGGTGAATGCCTTTGAGTTTATTCTTGGAAGATCGTAGTTGATTTATTCGTGATGATTTTCTTGTCGTGACACTCCATGCTTATTTTTGTTTATTCTTTTCCTTATCTATTTTGGGCAAATCAAAAAGGGGGATAACGAATTATGATTTAATGGAGGAGTTTGCATTATGAGGGAGATTTGAGATTTGATCTTTGTTATGATTTATGATTTATGTTTATCTCATTTCAAACTCGATACATCATGAAGGTGTTTGTTTCTTATCTTATGTGCGTAGGTTCAAGTTTTGAGGATCATTATTTTGCACACCCTGATGATGATAAAGAAAAGTTGGAGATTTGAAGATGTCAAAGTTAAAGACTTTTTGAAGAAAGTTTAAAGACTTAAAATTTTAGTACCTTTTCACTTTGGGGTTCATGGGAGGGTATTATATTTGTATGGGACATTTGTTTTGATAATTCAAATTGTTTATAGTTTTTACCGGCATAGACATAGGGGAGATTTGTAAGGACATATTTTACATAGTTTTTTACATTTGGATATGTCATATACTGTTACACCCGTCGAAGAAAGATCAAGATCATATATGCATCAAGACAGATCCAAATATCAAAGTGCTTAAACAAGCAAGCCTCTGCGAGATAGATTTTGGTAAGGTTGTGTTTAAGTCCTTTAATGTTTCATTTAAAGTGTTGATATATTTTTCTAAAATGTTTTTAAAAAGTTGAGGCGTCTCTCTTCATTAAAATAATTTTTTTAAGCCCAGTATGCGGAGTTTTAAAGAAATATGTTTTTTCGTTGATGTTGTTCAAATGACATATACATGTCATTCAAACGACAAGAGCAAGTCGTTCAAACGACATTGCATGTCGAGGGAAGTGTCGCTTAGATCTCGCTTGATGGTTTCATCTAACGATAACATATTGTTTTACATTTTTTAACGTCGTTAGATAGTCGTGTGAAGTAGGATCGATCGACATTTCATCTCGTTTGAATGACCCCGCCGACACAACTTTTTTATAAATCCCTATTTTGTGAGGACTCTTTCTTTAAGACTTTGGTGAAAACTAAACTGCAATCCACAAAATTTTTAGTCTTTACTTTTAGGGTTTAAACACACTGTTTTTTATTCACAAATCATCCCAAATACTTAGTGAATTGTTTTGGAACCCAATATACAACTTTGTTGAAGTTTCTCTTTGTGGAGTGGGGTCTCTACTGCTGACTTGGTGGTCCTTGTGGGAGCTGTTCACTGACTATGACTGAGGCCATTGGGAATGCTCGAGGGTGTTTCTTGCTGAGGAGAGTTGTGATTCTTTTGGGTTCTTACGGGAGTCCATTGCTTACTTAGGTAGCGGCCTATGCGAGTTTTCAGCGAAAAATTCATTGCAAATTTCAATTTATTATTGTAAGTTGCGATTTACATCTTATAGTGAAATAAAAGGTTTTTACCCGAAAGGTTTTTTTTTCTGAAACTAAGTCTTTTTTCTGCGTGCTTTATTTATTTAATGGTTTGAATCACTTAAATGCATGTTTAGGGCTTAAGAAGATAAAATTGGTTTAAAGAAATTGGTTCGCATATTTGTAACTTAATACATTTTGATAAAAGTTGTCTTTACCTAAAGCATACACAAAAGGGCCTTCTCAAAGCGACATTAAATTCTTATTAAGTGTTCACCATCAATCATGGGATCTCAAGAAACGTATAAAGCTTAGTTTATGTTGATCCCTGTGATTCTACTTTTAGTTATTTATGTTTTATTAAGGCATTTTTCGAAAAGGAATTTTTTTAAAAAAGATTTTTAGTTTTTACAGTTGTTCAGGGGAGTTTCTTGTTTTCGCTCTAACGAGTTTACTGATCTCGTTCGAGTGAGTTTTATACCGGTGCAAATGAGGTTAATGTTTTCATTAAAATAAGCTTCTTTCGACCTTCAAATGAGAGATTATTGCCTAAACTTTTCATTTACAATTAGAATCTTGCTCGTAGCTCATTCTACTGAGTTTTGGTACTTTTTTCAAACGACCTAGTTTTGTTTAAACAAGAATGCCTAACTTGTTCAAACGAGTTACTATTTTTTGTTCGTATGAATTTCCTTATTTTGTATGCCGTCTTTTTTTCACATTTTCGTGAATAAATAGGGCACAGTAGTTCACTTTTATTTAAGTGTTTCAAAAACTATTTTTCATAGAGAACACCATGTGACACCCCGACTAATTAAATACCGGGTAGCTACTCCTTTATTAAATCAATACAAAATGCCAAGTTGGTCCAGTTAATAGCATCACTGTCGAAAATATTTTTAATGATTACTAACCACCTAGTATTTAAAAAGTGAGTTGTCAAATTTTAAATTAAATCTGATTAACATGCAATCAATGAAATATAGAAATGTAACACAACCATTCACGATAAAGTCCAACTATAATGAATCAACAATTAAAGATGAGTCTAGAGGAAATACTCCTCACAACAATCCCAATATGAAAGGAAATAAAACAAGTCTGCATCCTGAATTAATTACAAACCAAAGTCTGAATAACTGAAATATAAAATGAAATGTCTCTAAAAAAAATGGGCGACATGCCCAACAACTGATGAAATCTGAATATAGAGTCAAGGCAAATGAAGCGTCTACTAGAAAGGCCCTGTAACTTCCACAACAGCTACAGCTCGTCACCTGACTGGAAATACTATGCATGGTGTCCTTGTGGCTGGGCACCTAAAAATGATTTTTACAAAAAGATAGATTTGAAAGCAAACGGGTCAGAGCCCGAATGTGGAGAGTATTTTAAAAACAGCAAGTGCTTTAATAACAATTAAAACAATGAATGCAAGATACATGTTAGGACGTGCTCTCACATGAAATACTCACCTCTCGTCTAACTGTGCACTCCAAACGTTCATGTACCCATTCATGTGTTATTTATCTAACTAAACCATCATAAGTTCTAACCCAACTACTCGATTCACAATATGAATTCCCAATGTTATTACTTAAATAGATAGCCTTACTTGAACTCGGATCCTCAATTGTTAGCATTACCGTTTACTGGAGGTTATCCCCTTATTTATCTTCTCAAGGAGTTACTATAAATGATTCTCATAAATAAACATCACAATTCCTTTTCATTCAACCGTATATTATTCACATCATAAATATACAATATAAGCACCCCGAGGCTAAGCTGCGGTGCACACATACTCTGCTATCCATCCCGGTACATCACGTACATAAGGATTACAAATTCCGAATCTCTCATGAATTGTTAGAATAAGCACAACACACAAAAATGGAGGCGAACATAATTCAACATATCCATGGGTCACGTACACACCTACGCTCCATAGTCAGCTGACTTAATAACTCACAATTAAGTCATTCCCTTGAACTATGTCCTCTAGGTACCAAACTAAATCCGGGCACACAAGGATTAGAAGGCCCTAAGCGAACGTAAACCTCCCGTGATAGCAAGTATGGTAGGCATGTCATACACATAAGATCTTATACTAAGCATGCACACATCTTAGATATCTTAATATTAATAAAGGTATTTTCTACATCCTTATACCATTATTCCAATTGTATACATTTTTGGTCTTCCGATAATATATAATGTAGACTGTCGACACATCTCACGTCATAGATTCTTATACTTAAAACCTATCTCAAAGGGGTTATTAAGTTTCCTATTATTCCCACATATTACATCATTATTCTTAAGGTCCTTACTTCTGCCCCAAACCTCAATTCATCAATTTCTTCAAAATTACTCTTTTAACCCTAATATTATCTCACTCATCGAGCTTCATTAGCTTTTAGAAATAATTCCTCAAATTAAATTCTAATTAAGGTCCAAACTTTATAACCATACCTACTGGTCTTCCTTAAGTCTAAGGATATTCATAAGGTCTCCAATAATATTTTCCAAGGGTTAACATCATTAAAATTTAACTAGGGGAAATTTTACACTTTCTGGGAAGGTCGATCGATCGATCTTGACCTTCGATCGATCGATGGTGGTCGATCGATCGACTAATGAATGTCGATCGATCGAACGCACCAGGTAGGCTACGGACTGCTTCGTTTTGCAGTTTTCAAATCATCTCAAAACACCATTAACAAGCATGAAACTCTAAGATAACGTTATAATATCATCATACAACCATCCTACAACAGTGTTAACATTCTAAAACCAATAATTCATCATTCAAAGGCTTTGTTTGGATCAAAACTTCATCAAGAATTCCTGTTTTCTATTTCTTTCAAGAACATTAATAAACTTCTTCTAAAATCCGTTTTTAGATCATCAATGGTTATGTTTTGAATGCATAATTCGTCCAGAATGTTTCTACATGCAATTCCTAACATAGTTCATAGTTTTAATCCTCAAATTCACGGGTCTAATCAATCTTCCAAGATAAATTTGATGATTATCCTCAACATGGAAAAGCATAGCATTGAATCAATTATAATTAAACCACTTGCCTCTAATCTTTCTCTGAATTTGATGTTGAATCTTGAAGGCTGAGTTGTTCTCTCTCTCTCTCTCTGCAGAATTCTCTTCTCTCTCTCTCTCTACAAGTTCTTCTCTAAAGATGATGACAATGGAGGTGGGGGTTGGTTTTTGGCAAGTTAGAACTATTTCTTAACTTCTCCCGTAGCCCATTAAGTCCCTTAGTGTAGTTAGTGGGTTTAGTGGATAAAGAATAAGTCATATTTTTATTTCTAATTTTCGTGGGTTTTAATTCCCAAATTTCCGAAATTACCAAAATGCCCTTTTAAGTTACCGGTATGGCCCAATAATGCCCCGGGACCCAAGCTTAACCCCTGGCTAGTGTTTTCTGACTATTTCGACCCTTCCGGACACGTTGGCGCACTCAAAATGACCATACGATTAATAGAAATAAAGTTCATTTTTTAATTAAATAATTACTTTCCTGACGCGACTGTCACACGCGTCTCAACAAAATTTCCCAAATTGCCGTATTTCAATCTCGCGACAATTTCAATAGTTACAATATTCGTATATTGCCATATATAAACATTATAATCAAATACTAACTCACATCTCGTTAATATTTTATCCGAATTAATTCTCAATTAATTCACATTTAATTCAATTAATCCCATAAATAAATATCGATAAAAAATGCAGGGTATTACATACTCCCCCCCTAATAACAGAATTTCGTCCCGAAATTCTGAACTAAAAAGTACCTGGTAAAAACAACTCTGGATAACGTTCGCTCATCTCATCCTCGCGCTCCCATGTGGACTCCTCGACATTATGATGTCGCCACTGAACACGCACTAACGGGACTAATTTTGACCGCAGTTTCCGCTCACTTCGGTCCAAAATAGCAATCGGCCCCTTCTCGTAGGAGCTATCGGGCTGGAGATCGATGTCCTCCAAAGTAATGTGAGAATGAGCCAAATCATCTCTAAGATATTTCCTTAGCGAGGAAATATGAAACACATCATGAATCCGATGCAAATGCTCCGGTAACCCAAGTCTATACGCAACAGACCCAATCCGCTCGATGATAGGAAATGGTCCCACATATCTCGGTGCCAGCTTTCCCTTCTTCCCAAATCGCATAATCCCCTTCATAGGAGATACTCTGAGTAAAACCTGGTCCCCCACTTGGAACTCCCTGAAGAACCTCTTCGCATCAGCATAGCTCTTCTGCCGATCCTAAGCTACCTGAATGCGACTCCGTATCAATTCTATCCTCACCGAAGTATCCTGAATCACTTCCGGCCCAAGTAGTTTGTTGTCCCCCACCTCCAACCAACATGCTGGGGAATGACAAGGTCTACCGTACAACGCCTCAAATGGAGCCATACCAATGGTGAACTGGTAGGAGTTGTTGTAAGCAAACTCCACCAGTGGAAGATACTGCTCCCATCCACCCCCGAAGTCAATGATGCACATCCGCAACATGTCTTCCAACATCTGATTTGTACGCTCGGTTTGCCCATCGGTCTGCGGATGATAAGCCGTACTCAACCGCAATTCCGTGCCCATGGCCTCCTGAAAACTTTCCAAAAACTGTGAAACAAATACCTTGTCTCGGTTAGACACGATATTTAGGGGCACACCGTGAAGTCTCACTATCTCTGCAATAAAGAGCTGGGCATACTGTCCCGTAGTGTGGTCTGTCCTTACGGGTAGAAAAGGAGCGACTTTGGTCAACCTGTCCACAATTACCCAAATGGAGTCGTGACCTCTCTGTGACGTAGGCAACCCCGTGATAAAGTCCATGGAGATGCTCTCCCACATCCACATCGGGACCTCTAATGGCTGTAGAAGTCCTGCCGGTCTCTGATGGTCCACTTTTACCAGCTGACAAGTGGCGCATTTAGAAACAAACACGGCAATATCTCTCTTTATCCCGCTCCACCAATACTGACGTCTCATGTCCTGGTACATTTTGTCCCCACCGGGATGTACTGCGAACTGTGAGCCGTGCGACTCTGCCATCACCTCGTGTCGCAATTCCTCCCCTTTCGGAAGTACCAGTCTCCCATTGAAGCGTAATCCCCCGCCTGAGCTAACGGTATAGGACTCGGCTCCCTCTGTTAATAATCGAACTATCTGCTCCTGACAGAACGAGTCATCTGCTTGTGCCTTTACTACTTTCGTGATAATCTGCGATGTAACATTCATCACTGACATGAATGATCGGGCCACTGCATCCTGGTGTCCCAACTCCTTCCACTTTGCCTTCCACACCCCTGCCACCTCATCTACTGGCCTATGGCTCAACGCGTCTGCTACCACGTTAGCCTTCCCCGGGTGATATTGGATATCAAACTGATAGTCCTTCACAAACTCAAGCCACCTTCGTTGCCTCATATTCAGCTCCTTCTGCGTGAATAGGTACTGTAGGGACTTGTGGTCTGTGAGCAATCGAAACTTCTCCCCCAAAAGATAATGTCTCCAAATCCGAAGGGCAAATACCACTACCGCTAACTCCAAGTCATGGGTAGGGTAATTCTTCTCGTGAGGCTTAAGCTTACGGGAAGCATAAGCTATGGCCTGACTCTCCTGCTGCAGTACACCTCCAAGTCCTTGTAAGGACGCATCAGTGTAAACAAGATACTCAACTCCCGATCTCGGCAATGCTAACACAGGTGCTGAGGTTAACTTGTCCTTCAACTCATCGAATGCCAACTGACAGGCATCATTCCAAATGAACGGCATACCTTTACGAGTCAGATGTGTCATGGGACCCGCTATCTTGGAGAAACCCCGAATAAACCTCCTGTAGTATCCTGCTAAGCCCAAGGAACTACGGATCTCAGTCGGTGTCGTGGGCTGTCCCCACTCCCTCACCGCCGATACCTTCCCCGGATCAACAGATATCCCCCGGTCGGAAATAATATGCCCCAAAAACTGAACCTCTTTCAGCCAAAACCCGCACTTCTCATACTTTGCATACAGCTCGTTCTGACGTAGCGTCTGCAAAACCTGCCTCAAATGCTCGGCGTGCTCCTCCTCTGTCTGGGAGTAAACCAGAATATCATCAATGAAGACAATTACGAACTGATCTAGGAACTCTCTGAACACCCTATTCAGCAAGTCCATAAACACGGCTGGAGCATTGGTCAAACCAAAAGGCATAACCCGAAACTCGTAGGAACCATATCTCGTTAAGAAAGCAGTCTTCGAGACGTCCTCCTCCCTGATACGCAACTGATGGTAACCAGATCGCAAATCAATCTTCGAGAAGAAAGAAGCTCCTCTCAACTGGTCGAATAAGTCATCGATTCGGGGCAACGGATACTTATTCCGTATCGTGACCTTATTCAACTCCCGGTAATCCACACACAACCTCAACGATCCATCCCTCTTCTTAACGAACAACACAGGGGCACCCCACGGCGAAGTACTACTTCGGATGAACCCCTGATCCAACAACTGCTCAATCTGATCCCGTAACTCTCTCATCTCAACTGGAGCCATGCGGTAAGGTGCGCGGGCAATAGGCCGAGTGCCCGGCGTCAAATCAATCACGAAATCTATCTCTCTACTCGGAGGTAATCCAGGTATATCCTGAAATACATCAGAAAACTCTCGAACAACCGGAATCGAATCAAGTGGTATCACCACTTCCTTAGAGGTCTCCTCCTCTATGTAGTACAAATGAGTGGACGATCCTCCCTCAGGACGAGGCATCGCCACTAAAAACATCTCCTGCCCGGGAATGGTAAAGATAATACTCCTACAAAAACAGTCAATCATGGCTCGGTACGCTACTAGCCAATCCATACCAATAATGGCATCATACTCGGTCATCTCTAACACTAACATATCGGCGGGTAAAGTAAACCTCCCGATCTCTATACCCACACCTCTACACATAAGCGAAATCATGGAACCCCTACTCAACGGTGAGTCTACATAAGTAGCGGTGCTCTCTGCGGTGTCTAACAACCCAATGGTGCGTGCAAATCTCATAGCAATAAAACAGTGTGTAGCCCCCGTGTCAAATAAAATGCGCCCCAGAGTCCCCTGAATAGAGAACATACCCTCAATAGCTGGCGGATTCTGTGGGGCTGCAGCCTGTTGAAGCTGATACACTCTCCCATACTGAAGCTGTCCATACTGAACTGGGACCGCTGGAATGGGTGGTAATGCTGCCATCTGCGGTGGTGCTGGGAGGGCGGCGGGAAACATAGGCCTCTGTGGCTCGTGTCGAGCACCCTGTTGCTGCTGCTGTGGGGCCCTGCCTTTATTAGGACAATCCTGACGTTTGTGGCCAATCTTACCAAAAATGAAACACTTCCCCTGGAAGTTTCCCCCTCGCTGTCCCTACTGCCCTCGGCCCTGGGGGCCGTTACCATTTCTGCTCTGGCCTTGCTGGCCCTGGTGAAATTGTTGTTGTTGACTATTTTGACCCTGCTGGCCCTGATGGCCGTTATGACCCTGCTGGCCATTTCGGAATCCTCCCTGACCGTTCCTGAAACCCCCTGATCGGAATCTCTTATGATCCCCCTGCTGGGAACCCTGATCACTCTCCTTATACTGACCCTGAGCTGATTGTGCCCCGTTGGCACCATTTCCCCCTGTCCTGCCCTGATGGATGGACTCTCCTGATCACTTCCCCTCTGTCAAGTGAAAGAGGTGGTCCTGGAAATGGAGCAATGCAGCGTTAACCACGTCAGAATAAGTGGCCAACGAGAGGTTCCCCAATAAATGCTGACGGATCCTCCAAGTCAATCCATCTATGAATTTCTGAATCTTCTTCTCTTCCGTCGGTATCTCATCCGGTACAATGTTCAGCAAATTTGTGAATTCGGCCTCATACTCGGCCACAGTCTTACCCTCCTGTCTAAGGCTCATCAACTTCCTCCTCATTTCCGTGTGAACAGCTGACGAAAAATATTTGCGGTCGAACCGCACCCAGAACTCCTGTATAGTGAGAGTATCTCTCTCCTCTGCGGTGGTAATAGACTCCCACCACTGCAATGCAGCTCCCACTAGCTTGAAAGTAGCTAGTATCTGCCTCTGAACATCGGTGCACTCATACATCCTCAAGTGCCTCTGAATATTCTTCCTCCACTGACTAGATACCACAACATCGGAGCTACCTGCGAACTCCGGAGGGTGTGCTTTCTGAAAATCATCTCGAACTCGTTCCCAAGCAGACGGGAATGCATATGCCTGAACTGGCGCGGCTACCGGTGTCTGGGATGGTGCCTGCTGTACAACGGCGAGAGCGGCATTTACCGCTTGGGCTACAATGGCTGCAACCTCGGCGGCATTCATGGTGCCCTGTACTGGAGCTGACTGTGGCTCGGGCTGTGCATCCCTAGGAACTCGCTGCGCACGTCGTGGAGGCATCTGAAATGAGAATAAAGTTTATAAGTTCGCAGTTATAAACTTAAAATAGCTGAAGAGAGAAGCATACATAAAAGAATACAACAGTCCTAAAATATAGGGCTCTATATCAAAGAAAGCTCAGCGGAAACATAATACGCCGTACAGATCCTAAAGGACACTAGAACCTGATGCTCTGATACCACCTGTGACACCCCGACTAATTAAATACCGGGTAGCTACTCCTTTATTAAATCAATACAAAATGCCAAGTTGGTCCAGTTAATAGCATCACTATCGAAAACATTTTTAATGATTACTAACCACCTAGTATTTAAAAAGTGAGCTGTCAAATTTTAAATTAAATCTGATTAACATGCAATCAATGAAATATAGAAATGTAAACAACCATTCACGATAAAGTCCAACTATAATGAATCAATAATTAAAGATGAGTCTAGAGGAAATACTCCTCACAACAATCCCAATATGAAAGGAAATAAAACAAGTCTGCATCCTGAATTAATTACAAACCAAAGTCTGAATAACTGAAATATAAAATGAAATGTCTCTAAAAAAATGGGCGACATGCCCTACAACTGATGAAATCTGAATATAGAGTCAAGGCAAATGAAGCGTCTACTAGCAAGGTCCTGTAACTTCCACAACAGCTACAGCTCGTCACCTGACTGGAAATACTATGCATGGTGTCCTTATGGCTGGGCACCTAAAAATGGTTTTTACAAAAAGATAGATTTGAAAGCAAACGGGTCAGAGCCCGAATGTGGAGAGTATTTTAAAAACAGCAAGTGGTTTAATTATAATTGATTCAATGCTATGCTTTTCCATGTTGAGGATAATCATCAAATTTATCTTGGAAGATTGATTAGACCCATGAATTTGAGGATTAAAACTATGAACTATGTTAGGAATTGCATGTAGAAACATTCTGGACGAATTATGCATTCAAAACATAACCATTGATGATCTAAAAATGGATTTTAGAAGAAGTTTATTAATGTTCTTGAAAGAAATAGAAAACTGGAATTCTTGATGAAGTTTTGATCCAAACAAAGCCCTTGAATGATGAATTATTGGTTTTAGAACGTTAACACTGTTGTAGGATGGTTGTATGATGATATTATAACGTTATCTTAGAGTTTCATGCTTGTTAATGGTGTTTTGAGATGATTTGAAAACTACAAAACGAAGCAGTCCGTAGCCTACCTGGTGCGTTCGATCGATCGACATTCATCAATCGATCGATCGACCACCATCGATCGATCGAAGGTCAAGGTCGATCGATCGACCTTCCCAGAAAGAATAAAATTTCCCCTAGTTAAATTTTAATGATGTTAACCCTTGGAAAATATTATTGGAGACCTTATGAATATCCTTAGACTTAAGGAAGACCAGTAGGTATGGTTATAAAGTTTGGACCTTAATTAGAATTTAATTTGAGGAATTATTCTAAAAGCTAATGAAGCTCGATGAGTGAGATAATATTAGGGTTAAAAGAGTAATTTTGAATAAATTGATGAATTGAGGTTTGGGGCAGAAGTAAGGACCTTAAGAATAATGATGTAATATGTGGGAATAATAGGAAACTTAATAACCCCTTTGAGATAGGTTTTAAGTATAAGAATCTATGACGTGAGATGTGTCGACAGTCTACATTATATATTATCGGAAGACTAAAAATGTATACAATTGGAATAATGGTATAAGGATGTAGAAAATACCTTTATTAATATTGAGATATCTAAGATGTGTGCATGCTTAGTATATGATCTTATGTGTATGACATACCTACCATACTTGCTATCACGGGAGGTTTACGTTCGCTTAGGGCCTTCTAATCCTTGTGTGCCCGGATTTAGTTTGGTACCTAGAGGACATAGTTCAAGGGAATGACTTAATTGTGAGTTATTAAGTCAGCTGACTATGGAGCGTAGGTATGTACGTGACCCATGGATATGTTGAATTATGTTCGCCTCCATTTTTGTGTGTTGTGCTTATTCTAACAATTCCTAAGAGATTCGGAATTTATAATCCTTATATACGTGATGTACCGGGATGGATAGCAGAGTATGTGTGCACCGCAGCTTAGCCTCGGGGTGTTTATATTGTATATTTATGATGTGAATAATATACGGTTGAATGAAAAGGAATTGTGATGTTTATTTATGAGAATCATTTATAGTAACTCCTTGAGAAGATAAATAAGGGGATAACCTCCAGTAAACGGTAATGCTAACAATTGAGGATCCGAGTTCAAGTAAAGCTATCTATTTAAGTAATAACATTGGGAATTCATATTGTGAATCGAGTAGTTGGGTTAGAACTTATGATGGTTTAGTTAGATAAATAACACATGAATGGGTACAGGAACGTTTGGAGTGCACAGTTAGACGAGAGGTGAGTATTTCATGTGAGAGCACGTCCTAACATGTATCTTGCATTCATTGTTTTAATTGTTATTAAAGCACTTGTTGTTTTTAAAATACTCTCCACATTCGGGCTCTGACCCGTTTGCTTTCAAATCTATCTTTTTGTAAAAACCATTTCTAGGTGCCCAGCCACAAGGACACCATGCATAGTATTTCCAGTCAGGTGACGAGCTGTAGCTGTTGTGGAAGTTACAGGGCCTTGCTAGTAGACGCTTCATTTGCCTTGACTCTATATTCAGATTTCATCAGTTATAGGGCATGTCGCCCATTTTTTTTAGAGACATTTCATTTTATATTTCAGTTATTCAGACTTTGGTTTGTAATTAATTCAGGATGCAGACTTGTTTTATTTCCTTTCATATTGGGATTGTTGTCAGGAGTATTTCCTCTAGACTCATCTTTAATTGTTGATTCATTATAGTTGGACTTTATCGTGAATGGTTGTGTTACATTTCTATATTTCATTGATTGCATGTTAATCAGATTTAATTTAAAATTTGACAACTCACTTTTTAAATACTAGGTGGTTAGTAATCATTAAAAATGTTTTCGACAGTGATGCTATTAACTGGACCAACTTGACATTTTGTATTGATTTAATAAAGGAGTAGCTACCCGGTATTAATTAGTCGGGGTGTCACACACCATAGCCTTATATAACCCCATTTACACCCTAGTTTAGAGATCAAATAACCAATATAATATGTGTTGAGATCTCATCTTTTCATCCTCGAAATTGTTTATCCTTCATTGTTAGAGTATCGTTTGTTATGATGGATTTCATGTGGCGGCGTGATAGATTCTAGTTAGAGATCAATGGATATCGAGATGCGAGAAGACAACATTGTGAAGCCTTTGGTGGATTCTTGTGATTACTGTGAGCATGGTTCAATAAATGAAGAATACATCAAATTTGAAAGGAGTCAAGTAGGTGACTAAGACTATCTATTATTCTTTAATAAATCCTATATTATAGTTGGTTTACGTAGGCTAGGTCGTACGAGATTTTTACCATTGTGGGTTTTTCTCGTACATCGCAGCATTATGTGTTTGTTTATTTTATTCTTGCATGATTACCTAGATGTATGCTTAAGCAAGATAAAAAAAAATGACTAATGTTTACAAAACATATGTTTAATATATGCTTGATTTAAATTTGGTTAATTGCTCACGTGTTGATTTTTTTTCGAAGGACTACATTTATTAAAAATAAGGAGAAATAGCCTCTCCTAAGTGGCTCTTACAAGATCAAGAGATAAATTTAGAAATAAAATAAGAGTTAACTTTCGAACCAAGAAAGATAACTCCAAAAAAAATAAAGATGGGAATTTATAAATATCCCCATTATAAAGAAAGAAAACTTAACAAACTACTAAAATTAATGAGAAGTAGAGGTTGAAGACCTAAGGTTATATTTAAGTGGAGTTTTCCCGAAACATAATTAGATAAGTGAGAGGATGATTCCTTAGAATTTTTCATTACACCCTCTAGATTTTGGGCTTGATCATTTAAAGAAATTGGCTGAGACCTGATCTGGGATTGGGTTTGGACATTTTCCCTTTTTCATGTTTGAAGTCTTTGCCTATGATTAATGTGGAGTGGAAGAAATGACATAATCAACATTTCCTAACAGATCAAAGGAACTTCTAACACTTGTATTGTAAATATGAAGAAAATTTCCACTAATTTTATGATCAACTGTGTCTTCACAAAAATTTGTTCCCAAATATTCGTTAAAAGTTTCAAATACATTATTACGTGGAGTTGTGGTAAAATTTATAACCTTGGTTGTGTCAATCACACCTAGGACCAAAAAATAGGTGGGTTCGGGTGGATTTGGGCGGGTCAAATATGGTTTGGGTTGGAAATGGGTGGGCTAAATATGGGCTAAGGTAATGGGTGGACCGGGTTTGGGTTGGGTCAGCCTATTTCTTTTTTTTAAACCATAAATTGTTCTTTATTTCTCTAAAAGAAAAAAAAAACTTTTAGAAATCTTTACAAACCAAGAACGCACCTGGAATTTTCTTTTGCAAAGTTAAATTTTTTTCAGATGAAAGAGATCGGATCTAAAAAGATGAGAAGGTGGAGATCTGAAAATACAGGAGAGAGAGAGAGAGAGAGAGAGACCCACCTGTGCACCAATACTTGAACCAAACTTATGAGAGGAGCATATCTACAAATAACACGATTTCTTTTCATTTTGAATCTGTTGGTTCTATTATGGGTGATATGGGTTAGCCCATATTTGACCCATGGCATTTTACTTTCAGCCCTTAGGGTCCGTTTGGTTGCAAGTGGGCAAAAGAGTGGGCATGGCAAAATTTGCCTAGGCAAATTTTGCCTAGGCAAATTTTACCTAGGCAAATTCAGATGACGCTATCAAACAACATTAGGCGAAATTAAAATCAATCCAATTAATTTATTTAAAAACAATTTTTATATTATATTCAAAAATGTTAAAAATAGTTTTTGCAATATTTTTATATTACAGTTTTAAAAAAAAATTGTAAAACGTTTTCTTAACAATTTTTTTTAATACAAAACAATTTTTAATTATTCACAACAGTTTTTTTTAACTATTTAAAATATTTTTTAATTTTGTTTTTAAACTTTAAAACAGTTTTTATAATATATCCAAAACAGTTTTTAAAAATGTTAAAAACTGTTTTACAATATTTTTATATTACGATTTTTCAAAAAATTTGTAAAACATTCTCTTAACAATTTTTTATAATATTAAAAGCAGTTTTCAAAACATTACAAAACAGTTTTTATATATAGTTTTTTTAAATATTTAAAACAATCTTTAAAATTATTTTTTAAAACTTTAATACTGTTTTTATAATATATTCACAACAGTTTTTAAAAATGTTAAAAACAGTTTTTACAATATTTTGTTAATACGGTTTTTTAAAAAAATTCTAAACATTTTCTTAACAATTTTTTATAATATTAAAAACAGTTTTTGAAACATTATAAAACAATTTTTAAATATTCATAACAGTTTTTTAATTATTTAAAACAGTTTTTAAATTATTTTTTAAAACATTAAAACCGTTTAAGAAGTTGGCAAATTTGTGGGCAAATATTTCCCACTCAAATAGGTAAGCAAAATTTGCCCACAGATTGTGCATAGGAGGTGTTGTACATTGGCAAATAATGCCTAGGCAAAATAATGCAACCAAACAGCCAAAATGTGGGCAAATGGACATATTTGCCAACTTTTTGGCATTTGCCTAGGCAAATTATGCCAAACAAACGGACCCTTATAGTTTTAAAAGAATGGGCCCCATATTCTTATCTAGGGTTGATATGGGTGATTATAGTGGTTACGGGTTAGTTTTGACGACACTAATCACACCTGAAGAATCATTCTACAAATTATAAGAATTAATCTGAGGTTTGATCGAGTTCGCATTTAAAATCCTACTACTCATATGGCTTTTGTCAGAACTAGAGATTTAGTCAACATTTTTACCAAAACTCACCACGTGTATAACCTCAATATCATCATATTGAGTTGGATCTTCATGAAGTAAGAAGTTTCCATATGATCCATTTACATTTTGGGAAGAGTTTGACCTAATCTCAATTATTATATCATTTTGAATATTCTTACAGTTTTTGCCTTGATTTTCTTCCAATAATTAGATCTTTAGTATTATCTAGGCCTGAAGCAGAAGAGTTTGAATTGGGTTCCTTTTCCACTTCTATTGGAGACACGCAAATCATCCGTACTAGAATCTTCTAATGTTGTTAACAGTTCCCGTGATTTGCGGATAACCTGCGTATTTTTTTCCTTATATTGGTTTAGATCGATTTTGATTCTTATATCCACAACCCACAAAGCCTAATTGCACTTTATTCTTAATAATATTGCAAGTAGAAATTGAGTGACCAATGGTACCATAAAAATCACAGAATAAAGGAGTACTCTCAAACTCAATCTTAATGGGAACTCTAATGTCATCAACTTCATACACAATAGTATTATGGTCTAAAGTAGATGAATCAATTCGGATGGGAATCCCAATTCCCCTAACAATTTCTAAAAGCAATCTTGGGTGCCAAAACTCATCGAGTCAATCAATTAAACAGACCCAAACATTAGACTAAGATGAAACTAAAGTGGAAGGGCTAAAATTGGGCACGGCCACTTTATTCATACTTTTAACAAATCCTATTTTGAATAAAAAAGGAGAGTATAAAAACCCTTACCTTTGGGTGTAATTTTCCATGGGTAATGTAATTTCCATAGAGATGAAAGTTGAATCTTCAATTTTGTCGTTGTTGTTTGTTGCCCTTTAGCTACAAGTAATAGGCCTAATAGCCTATATTCACATATTTTAAGGGATTCCTTATACGCATCCATGTTGAGTTTGATAAAAGGTGTTTTTCTCTAAAAAATATCTTATGAAGATTAGAAAAGTGGGGACAGTAGAGTTAATGACCTAGATGGTAGACGACGAATGTGAAGGGATTCGATCAACATTCTTTAAGACATTAGCATATGAAACCATCATTATGATATTCCAGATCTAGATCTCTTTTAGACCCAACCCTACTCTCTAGTTTTTTTTCACTCCAATTGGATGAAAATTTGGAATTTGGTAATCCTATGCGTACTTGCACTAATAGCGCATTTTCAGATGCACTGGATCATAACATCACTATAGAAAACTGAGTACGCATGTTATGGGATCAATAAAAGATAATAAAATAAGAAACCTAACAACGTAAATAAACATGCTAAATATATGAATATAATCATAATATACGAACATGGCTAAAGACAGAGTGGATAAGTGAGCACTCGAACCTCAAGAATAGTTTTGGGACGCCCAGATAGCATAAAACGGCATCAAAATCCTCGTAGATTTTAAGGAAAGAGGGGTGGGGTTTAATCCATAGTCCAAATTTAGAATATATCTCTTATTTTATGAAAAAGTGTGCAAAATGCGGTGAGGGTGTGATAAAAAAATAGTAAGATAACTCTAAATTGGGAACTAAGGTATAAACACTCTTTTTATATATAAAATTAGGCTTAAGATATATATTATGAAAAAAGTGAGATTAGTGATAAAAAATAAGTAAAACCAACTAAGAATATGATAGAAATTCTAAAGTATATGAATAATGGAAATTAGTAAGCAAAATTAAATAAATGGAATTTAGACCTTTAAAGATCTTTGAATTCTATTTTGGGGGGGATTTTTTAAGTTAATTTTTAAGTGTAGGTAGTGGTGGCTAATGGTGAGGCAAGGATGACATAAGATAATTAATGTACATTATATAACTCTTGGTATTCCAAGATTTCTTATACCCCCCCCCCCCCCCCCAACTTCCATCCAACTAGGACTGAAGTCCTAAGTTAACACTCGACCTCAGGCAGACCTATGTCAATTCCCTAAGACCTCCGTTGACTTCAAAAAAAGACCACAGAGGTATGAACTATGGGTGATGACTCTGTATAGGAGTCTTATTTCCTTCCTTTGGAGGTAGAGTCTCGTCATACTGATGATGATGCTGAGGTGGAGGCTCCGATGACATTCATGAGCAGATTGTGGCATGATGAGCGGCCTAGACATTTCAGGACTCATGAGCGGGAGACACTAGACTTGATTTTGGAGCATACCCTAAGACATTCACTTCTCAGAGTGTGCTTCACATTGATAGTCTCATAATATTCAACCTGAAGGCCCTTGCCATCCAGGTCTTTGATTTCATAGCTACCCACCCATCTGAGTTGACCAGTGCTTCTACTTTGCGATTCTAGGACATTCTTCGGGATCTGCAGCAGTTTTACCAGTGAGAACAAGGTAAACCAGTGAAATTCGATGCCCTCAGTATAATGAGGAAAGTTGTCCTATTATTCGGGAGATTCTTCTAGTGTAGTAGAGAGTGTTACTATGCTTCCTTTTTAAGAAAGGGAAATTCGGTGCACCCACTTCATAAAGCGGGTAAATAAATAATGTAAGAGTCATCTAGTTATGATGAAAATAACTGTTATGTATTTCCTTTATATTATATGTAGAGTACAAGACTTTGATCTACCATCTTTACAAAAAAAAAAAGTTTTCTTGTATTAGAGCAGGACACTAAAACTTTTCAGAATAAATGAACCTTAACAAAAGATAGGCATGATATTTTTTTAGCCACTTAAAGTTAATATATTGAAGGTAGTCACTCTCAGGTTTTAATATTTGGCAGTAACCTAACTTGTCCACCCCTTTCACCACAAAGGGGACTTTCCAGTTGGGTTTGAAGTTTGATGTTGACATGATGTGGAGATGGTGAGTGGATGCGGGTGGGACCAAGTCCCCTACCTAAAACTACTTAGGTTTAACCAATTTCTCGTAAGCCCTGGATAGCTGCTGGGTGTAGATCTTGAAGTTTTCCTTGGCCTCATCTCTGTGCTCGTTTAGTGCCTCCAGTTGAACATGTCTAGGGTCTAGTATGAGGCCATTACTTAGACCAACCCTAGCTGAGGGCACTGTCGATTCCACCAATAGGATAACTTTTGTCCCATACACCAGTGAGAACAAGGTAAACCTTTTCGGTTTCTTTTTTAAGTACGATAGGCCCATAGTACCTTAGGTACTTATCATCCCATGCCCATGGCATGTCCTCAAGCATCTTCTTTAGTAAATTGACCAAAGTCTTATTTGTGGCCTCTACTTGGCCATTTCCCTTTGGATATGAGATAGTTGAGATGTTGTGCACAATTTTATATTTGTCAATGAGGAGTCCCATCTCCTTGCATATATTGCTTCCCATTATCTGTGAGGATCACTTTGGGTATACCAAACTTGCATATGATATTCTATCTTATAAACTAGGTTACCACTCCATCAGTCACTCTCCTTAACGAGATTGCTTATGCCCACTTGGTGTACAATTTTGTAGCAACGATAATGAAGGCCTTGTCGCGAGAGGCTGGGCTAATCTTTCCCACCAGATCAAATGCCCACGTGTGGAAAGGGTAGGGAATTTCTAAGTTTTTCAAACTTACTGAGGGGGCATTCACCATATTGCCATATACTTGGCATGCCCTGTATTTATTCACATAACCAATGGACTCAGCTTCCATGGTTGGCCAGTAATACCCCAGTGTCATCAATTGATCGTATACCTTAGCACCTCCCATGTGGGAGGGCTCATGAGTTTCCTTTAACACTCTCTCTACATCCTCTTTAACTATGCACTTTAACGCCTTCTCATTGTAGCCTTTCCTGTAGAAATCCCTTCCACTAGATAGAAGCGGGTCGCTCTTTTTTTTAAATAGATCTTATTTGCTCTTCTATTGGAAACTCACCATATTTTAAATATGCTATGTAAGGTTGTATCCAATCCTCAAATGCTTCGATGAAGTTATCTTCAATTGTTTGGTCAAATTGGGTTTGGCACTTTAGGTAGCCCTGCTGCAGATGAGTAGCCTCTGTACTCATAGTGGGCCAATAGTAGTCCCCCCGTTGCAATCGGTGATAAAGAGGGATATCAGTATCATCGCATTGCTTCGCATGCATTGCTTCCAACCTCTCTTTAGCTTCTTCTTCTACTACGCACCTTGATAGAAACTTGAGGCTCTTAAAATAAAGCGTTCCTTACAACGGGTGGTAGTTAACTAGTTCTAATATTTTCATCTTTCTTTCTTTGATTTCTAACTATTTTACTATCAGGAACCTCCAATCTTCCAGTTCTTCACTTGGAAATAGATACTTCACGGTGGTAGGCACCATCCTCTACCGTATCATGATGGTTGCTTCCGGTTCATCCATGTCAATTTTTAAGATATCATAGCTAGCGCATCTGGTTGCGCATGCCTCTGAATGGTTATTTGTAAGAATTGGCTTAATAGCATCTGAATGATGGATGTATATGGTGCTAGATTGGTGTACTTAAGGGAAAACTCCCCAACAACTTGTTTTACTACCAAGCTAGATTCCCCTCGTATACATATCACTCTGATACCTTTTCATAGTGCCTCCAATAATCCCAGAATGAGGGATTTATACTCAGCCTCATTGTTTGAAACTTAAAATCCAGTTTGAAGGAGAGATTAATCTTCTCCTTACCATTCGAGAGGAAAATACTTGAACCCATATTCCTTGTGTATAAGAACCATAAAATTCCATCTTCCACTCCTCCATCTCCTCCACTAAGAATGCTTGGAAATTTTTCTACAGGCAGCTCTTCATTCAGAGGCTCAAAATTATGGCTTGGGATGTGGGCTAACAAATCTTCCATTGCCTGGCTCTTAATAGCTTTCGGCACCACACACTTCAAATCATACTCTAACAAGATAAAAAACCACCGTGCTTCTCTTTATACCAAGATCGCCCTTTCTAAGAGATACTTAATAGGATCACATTTGGTGATAATGTGAACTGCAAAGGCCAACAAGTAGTGTCTCAAATTTTGGGCTACAAATACCAAGGGAAGACAGTACCTCTCCATATTGGTAAATCTAGATTTTATACTTGAAATCACCATTGATAAATAATACACCGGCCTTTCTATCCCTTCCTTCTCTTGAGAAAGCAATGCTTCTATAGATCTCTCTGTTGAGGTGAGGTAGAGTAGCAGTGGTTCTTTGGCTTCCGACGGTATCATCGTAGATGGTGATGCTAATATTTCTTTGATTTTCTCAAAGGTCTTCTTTTGCTCTTCGCCAGATCCACTTAGCTTTTTCTTTCATCAAAGGGCAGACGGGTGGTTCACCTCCGCTAGTGCTTGTATAAATCTTTTAGGTAGGACACCTTTCCTAATAAGCTTTTGAGTTATCGTTGTTTCTTTAGCGGTGACTGTAATACCCCGTATTTTTATGCTATATTTAATTTGGGGATTTATTAAATTTAATGTGATGATTTATTTAATAAAAATCCAGAAATTAATTATGTTATAATTATTAACGTGACTAGAGTTAGTAATTATGGGAAACTTGTTGAATATTACTAATGAGCAAAGTAATATATTATATTGGTTATATTGAATGTCATAAGTAAATTATATGACTATTTCGAAAATTTAAGTCGGGACGTGCCCGTGTCACGTCGGGACTAATTATGTTAATTAAAAAGGGAATATTTTATAAATTGTCCGTATGGTCGTTTTGAGTGCGCCAACGCGTCCAGAAGGGTCGAGATAGTCAGAAAAGTGTACCCGGGGGTTTAGTTTGGGCCTCGGGGTGTTTTTAGGCCTAATTAGTGACCCGGGAGGGCATTTTGGTCATTTTACAAAATAGGGTAATTAAACCCACGAATTTCAGCCATCCTTAGCAGCTATTTAGGTCAGCCTTTTAGGGTTAGAACATTCATAACCCTAGTACGGCCATTGGAGAAGAGAGGAGAGAGCTCTCAAGGTGATTCAAGGCCAAATACACCACCGTTTGCACCGCCGTCACCACCAACCCGTAGATCTCGAGGAGGAGAACGCAACCACACCAAAATCAACAGGAAACCAGACCTCTGAAATCCCAGGCAAGTGTTTAACTTGCGTATTTCATTGGTGCAATATTCATATTAGTTAGGAATGATTAGGAGTATAATCTATGGAAGAAAACCCCACTTTTTAATAGGAATTTGCATGTAGAAAAGATTAAAACCATATTCTGGAAGTCTTATTTGATGTAGATGATTAACCCACGAATTTTGATGATTATGTAGAAGGAAATTCTGGAGAAAAACTGATTAGAACAGAAGTTAAGAAAACTTAGGTTTCTTGATGATTAGATGAGATTTTAGGTTGTTTAATCATGTTTAATGATGGTTATACGCATGCTTAACGTTAGAAACATCTGGTAATATGTTATTATGTTTGTGGTATAAGTTTTGGGACGATTAGTGTTGAAAAATATGCATTTGGATGAAGAATTTTGACGAAACCCGTAACTGCACTTCTGCAGAAATCGAAACACCTGTTTGATCGATCGATCGACCCTAGAGCGTCGATCGATCGAAGGTTCGATAGATCGAGCCCCAGTCGTCGATCGATCGACCCTTCCTGGCAGCCTCTTATTTCCCCTTGTTTAATTAGTTGAATTAATTTACCATAGAATAATTTTTGGGGATTATGAATAAAATGTTTTGGGATATAGGAGAGACCAGTAGGACATATGATTAAGTGTTGAAGAACTTTATTATGTGACGATAATTGGGTTTTAGGGACAATTATTTAAAGAACGAGGAAACTACGTATTTCAAGTGAGAGATTACGTTGAATACTTACGATAATGCATAGACGTCTACCTACTGAATTTATTACTTGGATAGTTAGAATCCACGAGTGTCACATAATTAGTGAGAAAACCCTTCGAGTTAAGGTTAGAGACGAAACCTTGTACGTAATCTTAATAATGTGAAATTAAGAATAAATGTTGTAATTATGGGTAATGAGAGGAACCTATATTAATATGATGAAATTGGTATATTTATATGATTGTGTGTGCATATATTATATACATGTGAAAAATGTACCCGCGCTACTTGCTATCCCTGAGGTTACCGCGCTGGGACGACCTTATCCTGTGTTGCTTTTTGGGGGATATTGGGTCGTACCCTAGGAGATAGATATCCTTGGTACAGGCTATCGATTCGATAGTTCAGACGGTCCTATGAGGCGTGAGGGTATGTACTGACCTTTTAGAGACTTGGAATCTATACTTCGCCTCAATGTTGTTTTGTATATGTTAATACAGTTCGAGAGTGATTCCGAACTTGTCTTTCCCTTTGTGTGAGAGATACGGGGATTGGGTAGCAGAGTATACCCGCACCATAATTGTAGTTGGGGTGCTAATATATATATATATATATATATATATATCATCCGATTAGTTTATATATATATGAGATTATGGAATTCAAACTACCTACTGTGACTTGATAAGTAGGACATGGTTGTTGACTCAAATAATAAATACTGTTTTGCGAAAGTATAATATGACACTGGGAAACTTTATAAATTAATGAAGTTAAAATGAGAGTTGTGCTACAACTAGAAAGTAACCTTTTTACACGTTGACATTGTTCGGTTTTAAAACTTATGTGTAAGTTAAGATAAATTAAATTATTGGGGAGGTTAGTATGATCTAAATGTTAAGTAAAACCATTTGGGAAGGTTAGTACGATATGCGTGCACACTAGAAGAGAGGTGAGAATTTCTCAAGGGAGTGTCGAACTAATATGTTGTTGCATTGGCCTGTATCAATTTAAATACTTGCTAAACTGATTTTAAATAACACACACTTTCGGGCTCTGACCCGTTTCTTCTCTCCCTCTCCCCCTTGTATATATATGTATGTATTTCAGGTGCCCAGCCACAGGGGCGTCTTGCTTAGGATCTTTTGGAAGTAACGCGCTGCAGCTTAGGTGGGAGTTGCAGGTCTTTTGATTAGACGACTTCGTTCATTCAGATCCACTCCTAGCACTTTCATTCAGATGGGCATGTGTAGCCCTTTCCATTATTTCTTTATGTTGGGACATTGTTATTTCAGTTGTTTCCTAGTTCGTTTTATGGGATTTTGTTCAGGATGGATGTATTACTTTATTTTCTCGCGTGTTGACATTCGTTGATGGATGTTTTATACATTGGATGTTTGGTTCCAGTTTATTGTGGCGTGAATCTTATTCATTGATCTTTGTTATTAAAATATAAATCTTTTCTTTAATTAAAATTTGGAAGTTAATGTTTAAAAAAAAAAAAATTGGTTTTGACACTTAGCTTAATTATTTAGGGTGTTAAATTGGAAAATTATTTTTATCGACAGTGATGCTGAGAATGAACCAACTGTTCACCTTGATTTAATTTAATAAAGGAGTGATCGCCCGGTATTTAATTAGGCAGGGTGTCACAGGTGGTATCAGAGCATCAGGTTCTAGTGTCCATAGGATCTGTACGACTTATTTCGCTTTCAGCTTAACGTTTTTGATATAGAGCCCTATTTTTAGGATTGTTGTATTCCTGCTTTTACGTTTAAGTCTTCACCTATTTGTGATTTCGTGATGACTGTAGACTAATAAACTTGTTCACGTTTCAGATGCCTCCGAGACGTGCTCCGAGGGATAGGCGTGCCCAGGCCGAGCAGCCAGCAGCTCCGGCACTAGGCACAATGAATGCTAATGAAGTAGCCGCCATAGTTGCTCAGGCGGTGAATGCAGCGATATCAGTGATTCAGCAGGCTCCACCCCAGGTTCAAGCAGTGGCGCCAGTACCAGCACAGCTTCCATCTGCATGGGAGAGGGTTCGGGATGCTTTTCAGAAAGCACATCGCCCTGAGTTTTCCGGTAGCTTCGACATTGTCACAGTTAGCCAATGGAAGAAAGACATCCAGCGGCATCTTCGCATGTATGAGTGCACCGAAGTACAAAAGCAGTTATTGGCTTCTTTCAAGCTAGTGGGAGCCGCATTACAGTGGTGGGAGTCCACTACTACTTTGGAGGAGAGGGACACGATCCCTATTCAGTTGTTCTGGGAGCGGTTTGACCGCAAGTATTTTCCACCCGCAGTGCAGACTGAGATGAGGCGGAAATTACTAAATTTGAAGCAGGAGAACCTTACTGTATCTGAGTATGAGGAGGAGTTCACGAGACTTCTCACTATTGTGCCGGATGAGGCACCCACTGAGGGCAAGAAGATTTTGCTGTTCGTCGACGGGTTGGCTTGGAGGATCCGTCAGCACCTTATTGGGAACTTATCCCTGAGTACTTTCACTGATGTACTCAATGCAGCGTTACTACATTTCCAGGATCACCGCTTCCATCTTCAGGGGAGCAAGAGAGCAGGAGAGTCCAGCCAGCAGGGCAGGACAGGGGGTAACGGTGCCGGTGGGGCGCCATCTCATGGACAGACTCGTCAGCACGAGCAGAGTTCCCATCAGGGGACCCTGCTAAGCGATTCCGTTCGGGTGATTCCAGGCAGGGAAATGGGGGTTATAGGCAGGGCCAGCAGGGTCAGCCTAATCAGCAGGGCCATCAGGGCCAGCACTGACAGCAGGGTCAGCAGGGCCAACAGCGTGCACATCAGGGCCAGCAGGGCCAGGGGCGTGGGGGTAACGGCCAGCAGGGTCGTGGGCAGCAGGGACAGAGGGGAGGTAACTTCAGAGGCCGATGTTTTGGGTGCGGTAAACATGGCCACAGGCGTCAGGATTGCCCAGAGGGCGATAGGGCCCCACAGCAGCAGGGAGCCCGCAATGAACCGCAGAGACCACTTTTTCCACCTGCCCTTCCAGCTCCAGCCCAGGTGCCAGCCCTACCAGCCATTCCAGCAGCTCCAGTGCAGCAGGGGCAATTGCAGTATGGACGTGTCTATAACGTCCACCAGGCAGCAGCTCCACAGGCACCACCCGCGATTGAGGGTATGTTTCCTATCCATGGTACTATGGGTAAAGTTTTGTTTGATACGGGGGCAACGCATTGTTTTATAGCTACTCATTTTGCGAAGTCCTTAGGGTTTTTAGCCACAGCAGAGAGCACCGTGACGTGTGTCGACTCACCACTGGGGAGTGGGTCACTTATATTCTTTATATGCCGGGGAGTAGGGGTAGAAATTGGTAGCTTAGTATTGCCTGCAGACATGCTAGTCTTAGACATGCACGACCATGATGTGATCATTGGTATGGATTGGCTCGCATCTTATAGAGCCATGATTGATTTCTTCGGTGGGAGCATTGTTTTTGCCATTCTGGGGCAAGAGATGTTTGTAGTAGCGATGCCTCGCCCAGAGGGAGGTTCGACCGCTCATTTATATTACATTGAGGAGGATACCTCTAAGGAGGTTGTGATTCCTTTGGATTCGATCCCAGTTGTTAGGGAGTATTCCGATGTGTTTCAGGAGATACCAGGCTTATCGCCCAGTCGTGAGATATACTTCGTTATAGACTTATTGCCGGATACGAGACCAATAGCACGCGCACCGTACCGTATGGCTCCGGCAGAGATGCGAGAGCTACGAGATCAGATTGAGCAGCTATTACGTCAGGGTTTCATTCGTAGGAGTACCTCACCGTGGGGCGCTCCAGTCTTATTTGTGAAGAAGAGAGATGGCTCACTGAGATTGTGTGTGGACTACCGGGAGTTGAACAAGGTCACGATACGGAACAAGTATCCGTTGCCTCGAATCGATGATCTGTTCGACCAGTTAAGGGGAGCAACTTTCTTTTCGAAGATAGATCTGAGGTCGGGGTACCATCAGTTACGGATTAGAGAGCAGGATGTTTCGAAGACTGCCTTCTTGTCGAGATATGGGTCCTATGAGTTCAGGGTGATGCCGTTAGGACTCACAAATGCCCCAGCCATTTTCATGGACTTGATGAACCGAGTGTTCAGAGAGTTCTTGGACCAGTTCGTCATCGTCTTCATAGATGATATCTTGATATATTCACACTCCGAGGAGGAGCATGCCGAACACTTGAGGCAGGTTCTCCAGACCCTACGAGAGCATCAGTTGTATGCTAAGTACGAGAAGTGTGGATTCTGGTTGCGAGAGGTACAATTCTTGGGCCATGTTGTTTCTGAGCAGGGGATAGCAGTTGACCCGAGCAAGGTGTCAGCGGTGAGGGAGTGGGGGCAGCCCACGACACCGACGGAAGTACGTAGTTTCTTGGGGTTAGCCGGATACTACAGGAGGTTCATTCGGGGATTCTCCAAAATAGCGGGTCCATTGACGAATCTGACTCGCAAGGGGGTACCATATGTCTGGGATGACGCTTGTCAGTTGGATTTCGACGAGCTAAAGGACAAGCTTACTTCGGCACCAGTCCTTGCTTTACCGAAGCCGGGTGTAGAGTACCTGGTTTACACAGATGCGTCCTTACGAAGACTTGGGGGAGTACTTCAGCAGGAGGAGAAGGCTATAGCTTTTGCTTCCCGCAAGCTTAAGCCGCATGAGAATAATTACCCCACCCACGACCTGGAGTTAGCTGCGGTCGTCTTTGCATTGAGAATTTGGAGGCATTACTTATTGGGCGAGAAATTCCGTTTGTTCACAGACCATAAGTCACTGCAGTACCTGTTCACTCAGCGAGAGCTGAATATGCGTCAGCGCAGATGGTTAGAGTTTGTGAAAGATTACCAGTTCGATATACAGTATCATCCAGGGAAAGCCAACGTAGTTGCTGATGCGTTAAGCCGTAGACCGGTTGACGATGTAGCGGACATCTGGAAAGCAAAGTGGAAGGAGTTGGGTCACCAGGACGCTGTAGCCCGTTCTTTCATATCTGTTATGACTGTCACCCCCGAGATTGTTACGAAGGTGATACAGGCTCAGACCACAGACCCGTTTTGCCAGGAGCAGATTGTGCGACTTCTAGCCGAAGGTGCAGAGTCCTATTCTATTAGTTCTGATGGAGGTTTGCGGTTTAATGGGAGATTAGTGGTTCCAGAAGGAGCGGAGTTACATCATGAAGTGATGACTCATTCTCATGGGTCCCGATTCGCATTACATCCGGGAGGCGATAAGATGTACCAGGACATGAGACGACAGTACTGGTGGAGTGGGATAAAGAAGGACATCGCTGAATTTGTGTCCAAGTGTTCTACTTGCCAGCTAGTGAAGGTGGACCACCAGAAACCGTCAGGATTACTTCAGCCGTTGGAAGTACCCGCGTGGAAGTGGGAAAGTATTTCCATGGATTTCATTACTGGGTTGCCTACGTCACAGCGGGGCCACGATTCTATCTGGGTGATTGTAGACCGTTTGACCAAGGTGGCTCATTTTCTGCCAGTGAGGACAGATTATACCACGGGTCAGTATGCCCAGTTGTTCATCGCTGAGATTGTCAGATTACATGGGGTGCCCCTGAATATTGTATCAGATAGAGACAAGATTTTTGTGTCACGTTTCTGGGAAAGCTTTCAGGAGGCTATGGGTACAGAGTTGAGACTGAGTTCAGCTTACCACCCACAGACAGATGGACAGACAGAGCGTACTAATCAGATGTTGGAAGATATGCTACGAATGTGTGTTCTCGATTTCGGAGGAGGTTGGGAGCCACACCTTCCACTGGTAGAGTTTGCTTATAATAACTCCTATCAGTTTACGATTGGCATGGCTCCATTTGAGGCTTTGTACGGCAGGCCTTGTCGTTCTCCAACTTGTTGGCTCGAGGTGGGGGACGACAAGTTATTAGGGACAGAAGTGATTCAGGAGACCTCCGCGAGGATTGAGATAATCAGGAGTCGTATTCGGGTAGCCCAAGACAGGCAGAAGAGCTACGCCGATGCGAAATGATTCTTCCTGGAGTTTAATGTGGGAGATCAAGTGTTGTTACGTGTATCTCCTATGAAAGGAGT
The DNA here is from genome assembly GCA_949130495.1 of Sambucus nigra. Taxonomy (NCBI): domain Eukaryota; kingdom Viridiplantae; phylum Streptophyta; class Magnoliopsida; order Dipsacales; family Adoxaceae; genus Sambucus; species Sambucus nigra. The sequence goes on from OX422218.1 coordinate 136,961,542, forward strand.
GATGAGGTTCGGGAAGAAGGGGAAGTTGGCTCCGAGGTACGTAGGACCATTTCCCATCATCGAGAGAATTGGGCCAGTAGCATACAGGTTGGGATTGCCAGAACATTTACATCGCATCCACGATGTATTCCACATCTCGTCGCTGAGACGATATCTTCGGGATGATATGGCCCATACTCACATCGCGATAGACGAGATCGATTTACAGCCTGATAGCTCTTACGAGGAGAGACCGGTGGCTATCCTAGACTATAGTGAGAGGAGATTGAGGTCGAAGGTAGTTCCACTTGTGCGAGTCCAGTGGGAGCATCATAATGTGGAGGAATCCACTTGGGAGCGTGAGGCAGATATGCGCGAGAGATATCCAGAGTTGTTTTTACCAGGTATGCCTTATTTTCCGAATTTCGGGACGAAATTCCGTTATTAGGGGGGAAGTATGTAATACCCCGTATTTTTATGCTATATTTAATTTGGGGATTTATTAAATTTAATGTGATGATTTATTTAATAAAAATCCAGAAATTAATTATGTTATAATTATTAACGTGACTAGAGTTAGTAATTATGGGAAACTTGTTGAATATTACTAATGAGCAAAGTAATATATTATATTGGTTATATTGAATGTCATAAGTAAATTATATGACTATTTCGAAAATTTAAGTCGGGACGTGCCCGTGTCACGTCGGGACTAATTATGTTAATTAAAAAGGAAATATTTTATAAATTGTCCGTATGGTCGTTTTGAGTGCGCCAACGCGTCCGGAAGGGTCGAGATAGTCAGAAAAGTGTACCCGGGGGTTTAGTTTGGGCCTCGGGGTGTTTTTAGGCCTAATTAGTGACCCGGGAGGGCATTTTGGTCATTTTACAAAATAGGGTAATTAAACCCACGAATTTCAGCCATCCTTAGCAGCTATTTAGGTCAGCCTTTTAGGGTTAGAACATTCATAACCCTAGTACGGCCATTGGAGAAGAGAGGAGAGAGCTCTCAAGGTGATTCAAGGCCAAATACACCACCGTTTGCACCGCCGTCACCACCAACCCGTAGATCTCGAGGAGGAGAACGCAACCACACCAAAATCAACAGGAAACCATACCTCTGAAATCCCAGGCAAGTGTTTAACTTGCGTATTTCGTTGGTGCAATATTCATATTAGTTAGGAATGATTAGGAGTATAATCTATGGAAGAAAACCCCACTTTTTGATAGGAATTTGCATGTAGAAAAGATTAAAACCATATTCTGGAAGTCTTATATGATGTAGATGATTAACCCACGAATTTTGATGATTATGTAGAAGGAAATTCTGGAGAAAAACTGATTAGAACATAAGTTAAGAAAACTTAGGGTTCTTGATGATTAGATGAGATTTTAGGTTGTTTAATCATGTTTAATGATGGTTATACGCATGCTTAACGTTAGAAACATCTGGTAATATGTTATTATGTTTGTGGTATAAGTTTTGGGACGATTAGTGTTGAAAAATATGCATTTGGATGAAGAATTTTGACGAAACCCGTAACTGCACTTCTGCAGAAATCGAAACACCTGTTTGATCGATCGATCGACCCTAGAGCGTCGATCGATCGAAGGTTCGATCGATCGAGCCCCAGTCGTCGATCGATCGACCCTTCCTGGCAGCCTCTTATTTCCCCTTGTTTAATTAGTTGAATTAATTACCGTAGAATAATTTTTGGGGATTATGAATAAAATGTTTTGGGATATAGGAGAGACCAGTAGAACATATGATTAAGTGTTGAAGAACTTTATTATGTGACGATAATTGGGTTTTAGGGACAATTATTTAAAGAACAAGGAAACTACGTATTTCAAGTGAGAGATTACGTCGAATACTTACGATAATGCATAGACGTCTACCTACTGAATTTATTACTTGGATAGTTAGAATCCACGAGTGTCACATAATTAGTGAGAAAACCCTTCGAGTTAAGGTTAGAGACGAAACCTTGTACGTAATCTTAATAATGTGAAATTAAGAATAAATGTTGTAATTATGGGTAATGAGAGGAACCTATATTAATATGATGAAATTGGTATATTTATATGATTGTGTGTGCATATATTATATACATGTGAAAAACGTACCCGCGCTACTTGCTATCCCTGAGGTTACCGCGCTGGGACGACCTTATCCTGTGTTGCTTTTTGGGGGATATTGGGTCGCACCCTAGGAGATAGATATCCTTGGTACAGGCTATCGATTCGATAGTTCAGACGGTCCTATGAGGCGTGAGGGTATGTACTGACCTTTTAGAGACTTGGAATCTATACTTCGCCTCAATGTTGTTTTGTATATGTTAATACAGTTCGAGAGTGATTCCGAACTTGTCTTTCCCTTTGTGTGAGCGATACGGGGATTGGATAGCAGAGTATACCCGCACCATAATTGTAGTTGGGGTGCTAATATATATATATATATATATATATATATATATATATATATATATATATATATATATATATATATATATATATATATATATATATCATCCGAGTAGTTTATATATATATGAGATTATGGAATTCAAACTACCTACTGTGACTTGATAAGTAGGACATGGTTGTTGACTCAAATAATAAATACTGTTTTGCGAAAGTATAATATGACACTGGGAAACTTTATAAATTAATGAAGTTAAAATGAGAGTTGTGCTACAACTAGAAAGTAACCTTTTTACACGTTGACATTGTTCGATTTTAAAACTTATGTGTAAGTTAAGATAAATTAAATTATTGGGGAGGTTAGTATGATCTAAATGTTAAGTAAAACCATTTGGGAAGGTTAGTACGATAGGCGTGCACACTAGAAGAGAGGTGAGAATTTCTCAAGGGAGTGTCGAACTAATATGTTGTTGCATTGGCCTGTATCAATTTAAATACTTGCTAAACTGATTTTAAATAACACACACTTTCGGGCTCTGACCCGTTTCTTCTCTCCCTCTCCCCCTTGTATATATATGTATGTATTTCAGGTGCCCAGCCACAGGGGCGTCTTGCTTAGGATCTTTTGGAAGGAACGCGCTGCAGCTTAGGTGGGAGTTGCAGGTCTTTTGATTAGATGACTTCGTTCATTCAGATCCACTCCTAGCACTTTCATTCAGATGGGCATGTGTAGCCCTTTCCATTATTTCTTTATGTTGGGACATTGTTATTTCAGCTGTTTCCTAGTTCGTTTTATGGGATTTTGTTCAGGATGGATGTATTACTTTATTTTCTCGCGTGTTGACATTCGTTGATGGATGTTTTATACATTGGATGTTTGGTTCCAGTTTATTGTGGCGTGAATCTTATTCATTGATCTTTGTTATTAAAATATAAATCTTTTCTTTAATTAAAATTTGGAAGTTAATGTTTAAAAAAAAAAAAATTGGTTTTGACACTTAGCTTAATTATTTAGGGTGTTAAATTGAAAAATTATTTTTATCGACAGTGATGCTGAGAATGAACCAACTGTTCACCTTGATTTAATTTAATAAAGGAGTGATCGCCCGGTATTTAATTAGGCGGGGTGTCACAGTGACATCATCACAATAGACTCCCTCTTTTCCTCATCGGGAACCCCAAAAAATTTCATGCCGTGACCCCAAAGGCACACTTAGAGGGATATATTCTCATCTTGTACATGCGGCATCTTTCAGACACTCGTCTCAAATCCTACATATGCTTGTTTTCCTTTCCGAACTTTACTATCAGGTCATCCACATAAAATTCAAATATGTTATGAAATAAGACATAGAAGATGGCCTTCGTGGTTTGTTGGTAGGTGACCCCTGCATTCTTCAACCCAAATGGCATGACAGTGTATTTCCCAATGGCGTGTGAAAAATAGTCTTCTTCGCGTCTGTCGAGTCCATCCTGATCTGATTGTAACCGATGTACCCATCCATGAAACTGTATATCTCATGACCTGTGATAGCATCTACTAGACTGTCTATACTTAGCAAGGGAAACTCATCTTTGGGGCATGCCCGATTCAAGTCGCCAAAGTCAACATAAATTCAAATTTGTTTTTTTTTTATCTTTTTTTGCCATTGGTACAATGCTAGAAAGCCACACAGGGTGTTAAATGGGTTGGATAAACCATTATGCCAATAATTTCTTCACTTCTAATTTTATCTTAATGTTTATCTCAGGCTTGTACGTGCAAGTGGCCTGTCTAACTAGTAAAACATTAGGAAGAATATTTAGTTTATGGGATCTCACCTTTGGGTCTATCCCGGTCATTTCTATGTATTTTCGAGCAAATACATCGATTAATTCCTTGAGAAGGATAATGACTTCTTCCCTCTTCTTTGAGATCAAACTTTTGGACATCAGAATGGGTCTGCTCTCACCCCATTTTATTCTCAAATTAATCTCTTCCAGCTCTTGCACATGTTCTATTAGTCCATCTTGCATACACCCAGTGACTTCTTTTGGCTCCTCAATATTCTTAATAATGTGGGACTCATCCACCACAAAACATTCTGGCACCGGATCGGCACTCTTATCCCATAACATTGCCCGCACAGACCATTATAAGCAGTACATAACTTTTTCATCCGGAAGGATGACCTTCTTTCATGTTCAAGGGGGATTAACTACCTCCTCTTCCTTTCTCTTTCCCTTTTCCATCTAGGGGATCACTCTCTGTCCCAAACGATCATAAACAGACATCCTTGGTTGGGCACTTCCTTCAACCACTTATTTCCCCTCTAATTTTCTTGCTAAGCTCTTTCTGTCTTCGTCAAGCTTGGTATAAAATGATGCATCTACCAAATGCGCTTCCTCAATAAAAAAAATGGTTTTTATGTTTCTTTGTTAATGATCTCAGTGCCTTGAACATTGGCTTTGACACATTAATGATATATGGAGGGCACTATGCCATGAGTGTGCATCCACACTTGTCGTATCAGTAGCTAGTAGTTTGTGTTAGCATTGATGACATGAAATTTGATATGGAAAGTGAAGTTTCCCAGCTTGATACCCACGTTCACATACCCAAGGGACTGCATGCATGTGTTATCAAATCCCTAAATCACCAGTAGTATGGGCACTATCTTTTCTTGAGAGATCCCTGTCTCATATAGAGTGTTGATTGGCATAATATTGATGGACACTCCTTTATTCACCAATGCCCTAGGGAAAGAAATCCCATTGATCATGGCCATCACATAGAGTGGATGGTTATGAGAGTATGATACTTACCTATCTACTTCAGTAAAGGCCACCTCAGAAGTATGTCTTTTAATCAGCTGCCCAATATGTCCCTACCAGTTTAGTGAAGGGTCTCCCCACTACTGCACTGATTCTAAAATCTTTTTTGTAAAAACCACTCGGTGTCATACTTCACTCCTATTCGGTCGAAAAGATATTTGGACTTGGGGATCTTTGTTATGGCTTCGTACTCAGAGTCTAAGTCTACCTCATAAGTTTGAACATTGCAAACATATTCTATCTCAGATGTTCCTCCTTAGTATAGAGCAAGGATAAAATCTACTTTGCCTTTCGGGGGTTCACTTGCTCAACCCCCTAGAAATTCAACCTCTTTTTAGTTAGGATTGAAGAACCATTACTCACGCGTCCTCTCATTCTCAGACTTCTATTCTCAATTAAGTGCCAATCCTTTTATCTCTTCACATATCTTCTCGTTATCTTCACATTCCTTTAGGTCATAGGTTATCTCTTCATCATAGGCTACCATCATATTGGTAGTGCCATAATGATGTGTTGGAAGTGGGTTCTCATTGACATCTACTGGCGGTATCTCTAAAGTACCACTAGCCACCTTCTCACCAATGATCCTTCGCAGGTAGAACTAATATTTGGTGGCATGTTGCACTCTCTGATGCAACTCGTAATATCTAGCATTAGCCTTGTCTGCTGTTGTTGGGACTTCCCCATTTGAGTGGGGTGGACCTACTACCCCATCTAGCACCAAAGTGCGGTAATAGTCCATCACCTCTACCACGCTATAAGGTAGCGACGGTGGGATATCATCTCCAAAATTTCTCTTACTCGTTGGGTTGTTTCCTTTGAACCATGGGCCTCCCTTCTTTCCCTTTAAACCTCCTTCTACGTAGTTAATTGCTTGCCTCTTAGAGACTTGAAACCTTCCTGAGGTTAGAGGCACTTGTGTTCTCCAATTTTAGGGTCTAGGCTTAATAATCATAGCTATATTAGTGGCAGCCCAGGTGAATTCTCTAAAAGTCCCATCTCTTATATCATTGACTAAATGGATCTTGTATTTTTCCAAGAGTTCCTCGACACATATTTACAGTAGATTTTCCTTAGCTAGATCTTCATGAAAATTTAGTGCCCTCTCACGGAAATGCTTGATATATTGCATTATCTCTTTGTGACACCCCGACTAATTAAATACCGGGTAGCTACTCCTTTATTAAATTAATTCAAAATGCCAAGTTGGTCAAGTTAATAGCATCACTGCCGAAAACATTTTAATGATTACTAACCACCTAGTATTTAAAAAGTAAGTTGCCAAATTTTAAATTAAGTCTGATTAACATGCTACAAGTGTAATGAAGAATAATAACACCATTCACCATAAAGAAATAAATAGAATAACCATCACATAACGTAAATAAAGTCTGGAGGAAAACTCCTCACTACAATCCCACAACTGAAATAAGTAAACTGAATACTAAATCCATACATGCCAAAGTCTGAAAAACTGTAATGGAAAGATGTCTCTAATAGAAATGGGCAACATGCTCTACAAATGATAGATAATGACTCTGGAATCCAAATAATAGAAGCGTCTACAAGCAAGTCCCTGTAGCTTCCACAACCAGCTACAGCCCGTCACCTGAATGAATATCCTATGCATGGTGTCCTTGTGGCTGGGCACCTAAAATGGTTTTACAAGAAAAATAGATTTGAAAGCAAACGGGTCAGAGCCCGAATGTGGAGATATTTTAAAAACCTGCAAGTGCTTTAAAAACATTTAAAACATTAAATGCAAAGTACATGTTAGGATGTGCACTCCCATGATATTCTCACCTCTCGTCTAACTGTGCACTCCTAACGTAAGTACCCATCTACAACGACCCAAACCACTAGCTAAGTGAAATCATATCTAGCTAGACTGTCATAGGTCCTACCCTTATTACTCGGTTCTATTAACATTATAACGCTCGTAATTAAATAGAGGTTTAACGTAAACTCAGATGCTCAATATACAATATATTTCACTATCAGCTAACTCGTTATGTTTTTCTCGAAATAATACCGTAATTATATTCACATCATTAACATGAAGGTTCTCATTAATTAAGTGTATATTATTCACATCATAAATATACAATACAAGCACCCCGAGAACTAAGCTGCGGTGCACACATACTCTGCTATCCATCCCGGTACATCACGTACATAAGGATTACATATTCCGAATCTCTCAGGAATAGTTCACAGATAACAACATCACAAATAATGGAGGCGAACACAGTCACATCACATGGGTCACGCACATACCTACGCTCCCACGATCAGCGGACTTATTAATATCCCAATAAGTCTTTCTATGACCTATGTTCATCAAGGTAACCAGTCTAAATCCGGGCAACACAAGGATTAGAGGGGCCTAAGTGAACGCAAACCTCCCGTGATAGCAAGTATGGTAGGTATGTCATACACACAATTCATATACCAATACTAAGTAAACACACGTCTTAGTAATCCCGTAGTTTAATTGTAGTACTATTCTCATTCTAGTACCAATATATAATTTACACACGTTATACGATTCCGGTTTATAATCATACGCGCCATAATTTATTCTCACGTCGTAGTAGACACTCACATCTCAACCCAACTATCCCTTTACTTTAAATCGCTCATATATAATTTACTCCTCAAAATAATACAAACGTCCCAAACCTATCAATACATCATCAAAGGAAGGTTATCTATATCCTCGAACAAGATCACGGGACTCCAAAAATCAAAACAGAATAAAAAGGCCTAAACTGCCAGCTCGTTAGAAGTCTCGTTCGAACGAGGCTGTTCGAACGAGATTCCAGTTCGTTCGAACGAACTGTACCTTCTAACGACATCTCGTTCGAACGAATGTATCGAACGAAATACAGTTCGTTCGAACGAAGGTATCGAACGAAGTCTCCCCTCGTTAGAAGCGACTGGTCAACTCGTTAGGAGCTCGTTCGAACGAGCTCGTTCGAACGAGCTCGTTCGAACGACCTGGGAAGGTCTTCTAACGAGGGACCAGTTTCGGCCCAGAATTTCTTAGTTACGATTTTCATCAATTCTTACTCCTCAAATCTCCTCTAAACTTCGTCCCAACAATGTTTAAAGGGCTTTAATCACTCCTAAACATAACAAGGTTATAAACTAACGTATTTTACTGAGTTAATTTATCCCAATCATCATTAAATCATCAAATCTCATCACTTTTCCCCAATTATTCAAGAACACAAACCCTAAAATTTTAGATCCATGAATTAACCCAATAAAAATCCGTTTTAATTTCACCCAATCACTAATATCCTCAGTACAATCATCTACCTATCATTCTACATGCAATTCTCCTCAAGATTTCAAGTTCTAAGTTCCAAAATACATTTGTTTTCATATTACACCAAGAACAAATCAATTTTAATCAATTCCTATACATGGAAAGAGCATTCTCTGAAATTAAATGATATTAAACCACTTGCCTTGAGTTTATTTCTGATTTTGATGTTGATTTGTTGAAGCTATCTCTCTCTCTCTGCAGAATTTCCTCTCTACAAGCTTTCTTCTCCAAAGGTGGCTATGGTGGCTAGGGTTTTTCTTTGGAAAAGTTGGAAAGCTAAATGATAACCTCCGTAGCTTATTGGGTCATTAAGGGTTGGTTAGTGGGTTTAGTGGGTCTATTCCCATTCAGATTTACTTCTCTAATTTTCGTCATTTTTAATTCCTAAAAATACGAAATTACCAAAATACCCTTTATATTGCCGGTATGGCCTAAAAATACCCCGGAACCCAAACTACACCCCGACTAGTGTTTTCTGACTATCTCGACCCTTCTGGACGCGTTGGCGCACTCAAAACGACCATACGGTTTATAGAATTTAAATTAACTTTTATAAATAAAATAATTATATCCCGACGCGACTGTCACACGCATCCCAATAAAATGACCAAATTGCCGTATATAAATCTCACGACAAATTTCATAATTCAATATTCATATAACATCATATATGCTCAATATAGTCAAATACCAACTCACATCTCGCTAGTATTTTATCCGGATTAATTTCCAAATAATTCACATTTAATTAATTAATCCCAAAAATAAATATAGCCAAAAGTACGGGGTATTACACTCTTCACCTAGCCTATGCACTTCCTGAGCTCGGTGTCTCAATGTGAACTCGTCTTCTGCTGTGAATTTTTTTTTTAAGGAACTGTCTGTGAATTTCTTCCCATATTGGGATGTTATTGGGTGCCAAGTGGGAGTACCATATGTATGCCTTCCCCATGAGAGTCTTGGATAACTCCTGCAACTTCAGGTTCTTGTTATTTCCATGCACTCCTAGGTATTCCACAAACATTTTCACGTTTTCTCTTGGGCTCTCTTCTTTGCCATTGAATTTGATGAACTTTAGTGGAACATACCCTTCTGAGTAAGGTTTCTCATTAATACTTTCTGGGTAGGGGTTATCCAACTCCTCATACAGATGAGAAGTTTCCCTCTGAGAAGAAAGTAGATTCTTCACTTCTTGTATGGTAACAGTCTTGGGGAGAGACTCCACTAAATCCACATTCTTTGTTGCTGGTGAACTCAATGGCGTAATAATTTCTTCGACACCACCTTTCGTGGTGTAGCCACCTCTACTGATGTTGTTATTGTAGTGAATACCCTCCAGAGGGGGTTGTTGTTGGTGTTACACAACTTTGGCTCAAGCTTGCTAAATCCATGTTATTTTGTTTTAAAAACTCAAAAAACATACTCATTAAATCCATACCTGTCAATAGAGTAACAGTTGCTGAACTAGTATGTCCTCCTTGAGGAGCAGGTGCTCTAGCTCCAGTCACTACCACCTCTTGTAGGGTGGTTTGGTAACTTTGAACTCCATTCCCAGCTAGAGTTCCTTCAAAGATCAGCTGTACAACAACATTATAACCTTCTTTATCCATGGTAATGAAGATACCTCCCCAGTGGAGCCGCCAAATATAGGAGGGTAGTGTGAATGGGGTCTAAGAAGAAACTAGAATGGGTAAGGCGTGACCCACTACAATGGACTCTACCTTTAAGGTCTTCAAGGTCTCATGAGCAACTGGGTATGAAAACCTTCTATTTTTGGTAAAAATGGAGTAAATGTTGTGCACCTCCCCCTGCAAATATGAAACTTCACATATTAAAAATGATAAGTTGGAGAAGAAGATCTCGTGAGAATGATGGTTATAATGATGTGAGTGAAGAGACAAGCACTCAACACTTAGAGAGAGAGTAGGGAGAGAATACTAGGTCTAGTGTGTTTTAACAAAGTAACGTATAACTTGAGTTTTCTAATCTGATTTTACCTACCTAAGGGTTTTATTTATAGAAAAAAGCTAAGGCTGACATGACCATTTTGGGAACCAAAAATGAGAGGAAACTTTTAGGGAGAAGGTATCAAGTGTACCTTTTATCGATATAGTGTTTGAAACCGTATGTTCCTCTCTGACAGACGACACCTCGTGTAAACCAAAGTCAAAAAGCAAATATTTCTCCTAATGGAGACAAAATATATGATTTAGTAAATATCTTTTTGAACGGTAACTTATTTTATTAACTTTTGTGAAATTGAAAGTGACCTTGAGGTCCACCCTCTCTAAAATCATTTATAAAAGTTATTTCTTTATGATCATCCATATGACCACTCAGTGCAGTTATGACCAAGTGTTGGTTGTGTAAGTGCTTGATTGACTCCTAGGGGTCTCTCTACTAGTATTCTCTATATCTTAAAATGATGAGTGTTTATCTCTTCACTCCCATCATTGCAACCATCATTCTCAAGAGATATTCTTCTCCAAGTTATCATTATCATATCTGCAGGGGGAGTTCCATACATTTTCTCCATTTTTACCAAAAATAGAAGGTTTTCATACCCAGTTGCTCTTAAGACCTTGAACGTAAAGTCCATTGGAGTGGGTCACACCTCACCCATTCCAGTTTCTTCTCAGACCTCAGTGACACTACCCTCTTACACCTGGAAGCGTTCAATCTAGCGATTGGAGGATCATTTGGGGGAAATAACTAAATCAAAAAATCCCTTACACATAAATGTTATGAAAGGATCTCCATTCACACCTTTTATTGTGGATCACACCATATCTGCTAAGTTCAATCCACTTGTGGTAACTCCAAAGTATGATGATAAAATTGATCCAGTGTTACGTGTGGAGCAATACCAATCTATTATGAACATCTACTTTGTCCCCAATGAGATGCGGTGACGATCATTCTCCAGTACGATCATCAGATCGGCACAGATCTAATACAATAATCTACCATGGAGGCAAATCTCCAACTTTCAACAGATGGCTGACTTGTTAGTTGGTAACTTGTGTTTTGGAGCCAAGCCTAGAATTGAAACATCACTCATCCTTTTTTCCATTTTATGGGCATTGAAATTTAAAAAATACCCATTAACAGAGTAGGGCATGCAACTGAGAGCGTTTAGATGTTTTTAAAGCACAAAATGGTCATATGAGTTAAAATGAAAAATAATGAAATAATAAGATCTTACAAATCGACGAGGACAATATTTATACGGGGATTGTTGTGAATATATTTGGCAACAATGGAGCCCACAACTCTGCCACCAATCACCACCACCCTTTTCTTCTCCCCTATCAAATCTCACATTTCAAAACCTAATACTATTATTGATGCCCCATTCAATTCAAACTGGACAAACATACAAATTTATTGAAAATAAAAAAACCAAATCAGTTTATGAGGGAATATATTACATTAAAAACTTCCTATGAGTCTCAAAAACTTTCTCCAACTCATCGCCTAAACAACAGTAAAGTGTAGTAAAGTATTGTGCCCTTGTAGGACCCACACCACAAGGTACAACACTTGTTGTTTGAAGGATGAGTTGGGGGATTTTTGGTGATTCAAATCATTTCTCATAAGTAAAGGATTCTAAAGGAACCTCCAGAACTTATATCTGACACCACATATTAAAAAAGTGAGTTGGATTGTGGAATCCATGTTACACTTAGAAAAATGAAAAAACTAAAAACCAAACCTCCAAACTCATCTCAGCCAAACCCCGACTCCCGCTCAATTTCTTCGGTAGAACCCTGCCAAACTCCATCGACACCAACCCCAAGTAACCTATATTTTATCTCATGTTTTCCCATAAAGATCATCAAAGAATTGTATAGAATTTGTTATTACACCAAAAAAGGGATTTGGAGGTATATTTGAAGTCAATGGATCACCCACCAAAGAGGTCTAACAATAACAAGAAACCAGGGGAATCAAACCCGAAAAAAACTACTAAAACATGTCATGTAAAGGTATATAATAACAACCCCGTGATTATTTAACATTACAAAGGTTTTTTTAATCGAAATGAAGGGAAAAAAGTTAACGTTTCAGCTTCATTCGGTAGTATACTGTCGAAAATGATTATGAGTGTCAGCACTACACTGCCGAATGAAGCTTGTATAAAGTGCAATATTTCCTTGGCATTGTGGTACCAAGATATAACATTACCTTCGTCACACTAATACCGACACGACATAATACCACCAACGCAGTTAAACAATGCCAAAAAAGACCTATTATATTAGTAACATGATGACAAATGTAATAAATTTTTTCTTTTTTTTCAAATGCAAAATTTAATATTTGTTATATAATACCAACTTGTCTAAGATGACCCCTTGTTTGATGATGACAAATTTTGGGATGAGGTTGATGAAATTTACTCAAGTGGTCGTGCTAATGGCATAGTGATGATACGCAAATATTGCGTATTTCATTCCTCGAACCGACGCATTTTAGCCCCCTCGGGTATCTTATTCCCTATATTTATGATCATTAACCAAACAACCTCGGATTTCTACGTTAACACGTTTTGCAGGGGTTAATTGACCTTTTTTAGGTATTTGGATGCTAAGTGTGAAGTTCGGACGCATTTCGCTCGATTTCCATACGCGATCACACGTTCAAGGGCAATTTAGTCTTTTTACAGATTGGGCACCTGGCCTAACATTTACACGAAAGTTGTATCCCTCCTCGCAATCTTTACGTGGCCGTGAACGGTGCGCGATTCTGATTCAGAACGAAGAATTTTCGACGATTCTAGCGGACGGGAAATGCATTCAAGCCAAAACAGCATGCAGGGGGCTGATACCTGCTTGATCGATCGATCGACGATTTGGGTCGATCAATCGATCCTTCTCAATAGTGTACTTTTTTATTCACCATCGATCGATTGACGATTCGGGTCGATCGATCGATCCCCTGTTTCCAGGAGATATTTTGCTTTTATTTTCTTTCTTATTTTCTTTTCTTCCCACTTACTATATAAAGAAATTTTGCTGTAATAATCAGATATTAAGCTTTAGAATAGATTTTAGAGAGTTGTAGGTTAGGGTTTGGGGGATTTGAGAGTTCTTCTTCTTCCTCTATTGGTTTGACACCCTTTAGGGTTTGTAATTGGTACTTTCATCTTCCCTCTCCACTAATATAGTGTGTATTTACTTAATTCTTGCTTTCTAGATAATTTACAAGCCTTCTAATTTAGGTTTACATGCTTTATTTCATTGCTTTCTAGTGCAGATTTATCGCATTTTTATCATGCTTTCTAGCTAATTTAAATTAGGTTGTGTTTGAATTGAACTCACTCAAGTTGATGCGTTGCTTTGCTTTGGTGATGGCATTTACGGGTCTATTTCGGGTGCGTTGTCCTAGTTATTGTGACTAGGAGATTTGACGGGGCATATCATGCATGTCCCGTGCTTACGACCTTGCGTGCGCAATTTTCGGGACATTTGTTGACGCCAAAATCTTATTAGGGTTTTTTACGGATCTAGGGGAGTGACAACCCTTGGTTCAATTAACTGTCGAAAAGAGACGCATTATAAATAACTCATCGACCCGTGTATCCATTTTATACAAATTAACTCGGATGAGGGATATTCGACGCAACCTATAGTTTTACTCTCTTTGTTAATCTAATTTCAATACACTTGCCTAGATTAATATTTCCCTTTTATGCATCTTTTCCTTTTTAGTTTGTAATCACCTTTTTCGCTTTTATTTCGGAGTATTAAATCAATTAAATTCTAGCAACTCGTCTTTGTGGATTTTCGATACCCGGACTTGGCTGCTATACTCACTAGTTGAGTGTAATCATAAGTTTAGGTTTTTGTATTGGTGCGGTGAAATGAAAACAACGACCGGCGTCTGACACGCGCTACTTTTCACCCTTGATCACATAGGAAAGTCTTTTTCGACACCTGATGATTCTGCTAATGATATACTAAACGTAAACACCCTTGATGACCATGCATTCAATAAAATTGTCGTTGTGATTGAGGCAATACAGACGGTGGTTGACCACTCAATGGATTTCAGCACAGATGAAGTAAATTCTTTATATTATGTAATAAGTTTGTTGTTTTATGTTTGTGATATTATTTTTACTAATACATCCCGATTTATGTATGTAGATATTTCATGACCGACTCGCATCGATGCGTTAGGCCCAAGAGCACGACCAAAAGATGAGGGTGGTAATTATAACATTAAAGTAAGATAATCCATCACATGTAATAAAGGGGAGGTTGATTATGGGTTTTAAAATAGGAGGAGTCTATCAGTCGAACTATAAGAAAGGGACCGAACCACTAAAATCACAGAGACCCAAGGATGATTTGACACTCATATACATCAAAATGTGATTCCTATTTTCCCTAAAGTGTTGTACCACTACTGGAGGGAAAGTGGAAGGTTGATGTGGTTAGTGGCCTCCACAACTACGAGATTTCCAAGACACTAGTCGAGCATCCATATGTCGGGAGATTAAGCCACGAGGAATATGAACTTGCCAAATATTTAATTGCAAACGGAGTTAATCCGAGGCAAGTTTTGAACACTATAAAGGAAATATCCAAGTTAAACGCCATTTTAAAAATTCAGATTGTCGGGGCCGATAATAAAGATATAAAAATTGGAATGCGAATCCAAATTGTTGATTGAAGCCTTTACCTAAGCCTCTGGAGATCGCACCCGTTTCTAGGACATTTGCTAGCCCAATTTTATACTTATCCTCCTTACACACATACCCAAGATTAATTATGGTATTTGCCATCATATAAAGTTGTTTTGGATGTTTATTTTGTCAATTATATATTTATAATAGTTAGGGATTTCTTAGCTCAATTGGATTATGAAAGTTCTGTAAAAGTGGCGATCGCTCAAAAAGCTCTGATAACAATTTGTAAAAGTGGTGATCGCTTAAAAAGCTCTGATGCCAACTTTTAAATGCTATGTGATATTGATTAAGTATGTGTTCGCAAATTCTAATTAAATACTTATTTAATCACTTGTCAATTTTAAACCAAATTAAATTCAGCCCTAAAACATACAACTACGTGGGTAAAATCAAACAATCATAAATTTGTTGACTCACAGATTTCAAGAAAAAAAAATAAAAGGGAAAACCTTTTTATTTCACTTAATAATACTCACAAGATTACAAGCGAAATCTGCAATGAATATCCGCAAATACCCAAAAGAACATGCAATTATGAATCAGCAATGAAATTTCGCAGCAACTCCATAAGTCAGCAAGGATCACCCACGAGTGACCGCTGTCGTAGTCAACCCCGCACCTCCCTTAAATAATACTTAGATCAACAGTAGAAAATCTTCCCTACAAGAGAAATCCAGCAAAGATCGTATCTTGGGTTTCAAAAAATAATTCACTAAACTATTGGGATTTTTGTGATTTGAAAAATAAAGGTTTGAACCCTAAATTTGAAGAAGACAAAAGTGTTCTGATGTTTTGCAGTTTTTGCAGAATGAAAAAACGTCCGGTCTTCTTAAGAAAAATGATTCATTTAACACGTTATATATAAACAAAAATTGAGTCGACAGATTGCTCGAACGAAGTACAAATATTGCTCGAACGAGAATTAATGTCGTTTAAACGAAATCGCGCGACATGTCGATGTCGTTTGAACGACGTGGCAATGTCGCTTGAACGACCATAGCGACAATTTTTTTTGCCTCAACACTTAGAAAAAATTCCATCTGACAAAAAACAACGCCTCAACTAATTAAAAATAGTTTAGAAAAAATATCCCAATACTTTAAATGTACCGTTAAGAGACTTAAACACAACCTTACCAAAATTCCTCTCGCGGAGGATTCTATGTTGAAGAACGTTGATATTCGGATCCGTCTTGATGCGTGATTGAACTTGAATAATTCTTCGACGATTGTAGCGGTATACGACATACACTAATATAAATCGGACAATGTAAATTATGTCCTTACAAGTTCATATTTATGCATCAACAATGTTTCATTTAGCTATGGATATGTTTTGTTTTCATATGGTGTGATGATTTAATGGTTGGATTTTAATACACTCATGTAGACATTGATATTCTAATAATCAATTGTTTCAGTTACTCTAATTGTACCTATAGAAATCTGGTTTTACATCATGATGTCTTTTAAAGGTTTTCATCTAAATTAAAAGTTAAATCTTTAAATTATTTGGTTTTCGAAATTTTTTGTGATTTTGAATATGGCTTTCTGATATGGATTTTTTCATTTTAATCCCACTCAATTAAATATTACTAAAACTTATTCAGTTGAACTACTTTTTTATGATCTCTTGAGTTGTTTTGCTTTAGGATTTGGGCTTTATTTACAAGAAAAATGTATATCGTTTGTCACAACGAATATAGGAAAGAAAGTGTGAATTTGCTCTATCCAGCCTCGCATGCGCACCTAGTATATATACTATCACATACTATAATATAGAAAGGAAAGCTCCACTTGGGTTGTATGACACGTGTATTGTAATTACCTAATGAATAGGAGACACAAGCCTATTAGATATGAAGCATGGTGCCAAAGAGGAAAAGTGTCAAAATATAGTAGAAACAATATGTTTTTTTTTGTGTGTGTGTGGGGGGGGGGGGGGGGGGGAGGGGTAAATTCCAGGGCAATCAAAGATAAATTAAAGCAGTGTTGAAATAAGTTGAGCCAGTGGAGTCAACGAAAGAGAAAATTCATATACATGGAACTCAAAGAGAAATGACAAACCATTAACACCTTAAAAACTCTTCCATTCAATGAGGATAATACAGCCATCATAAAGGGTCTAGAGAAAGTCAGAAAAAAGTGAATCTCGTGTATTGGTTGACTGATCAGGTTTTGTGGGAAAAACTTGGTGCCTCACCGGAGAATTTCAAAAAAAAAAATTATCCGCGTGACAAAAGGTTGGGAGTTGAGTTCCTTTAATTTTGTGTCTTGTGTGCGTGTGCCTCTTATATTGTGATTTGGTTTGCTATTTTACTTGCTATAATCGTGTTAAAAGCAGGTTATTGTAGTGAACCTCGTGTATTGGTTGACTGATCAGGTTTTGTGGGAAAAACTTAGTGCCTCACCGGATAATTTCAAAAAAAAATTGTCCGTGTGACAATTGGTGTATTGCAAGAAAGATCATAAATAAAATTATGATTATGTTGTATGTACATATGCTGTCATTAACAAAAATATATGGAACTGAAATTACAATTTAATATTCATTATACATATTAAAGTAAATAAATGTAGCTACTCTATAAATATAAGACTTAAAATATTTATCGTAGGCAGATTGATTAGGCAGATCACTACCAAGAATCTCATCATGCTTAACATTATGTATATTTATCAGATGTGTTTGGGAGTTCCCCCCAAACACTTCAGCAAATACTATTTCACCAAATCTTAATAATGAAATTGAGTCCCCAATGAAGTGGTCAAGGGAACTCTAGATGACAACTTATGTTTCTTCAATATTCTTAATTGTTTTGTTTTCTTGTATACTACTATTAGCATACCCTACTGTTCAAAGTATGTTGATTCATTTGTTTCAAGTTCTAAATATTAGCTTCAGATAGGATAAAATTGTAAAAGAATAAAGGCATGGGCAGTGAGCGTAGTCCCAAATGTCCGTTATATGATAGGTGTAGAATATTTGTTACTATAATTGTTACTAAATGTAGTAGTGACATCCATGAACCAAGCGGTAACATCTACAACTACTGATTGACATAATGGAGCCACTACAGATCCAAATTCAGTGGATGTTATCTCCATTCTATTAGAAGAAGGAGAAATTTCGCTTATATTGAGCACTGTCATCCTCAAACAGTTGGAGGCTAATGTTATAGAACCGAAATCTGATCGAATACAACAAAAAAAACCAATGGGAATAAAGTAGTCCACATTGACCCTATAAACCAAACTTGGAACGCTTATAAACCAGTTGAGTATTTCAACACAATAAGTACAGATATAACCAATGGGAAACTACAGGTTACATTGATTTATATAAAACTATAATAGCATATTTCTTAAGTTAATTTAGTAAAGTTATTATTAATTGCAGTCAGAAATTATAGACTGAATTCGTATTAATCAAGCTAGACTTCATGGAATGTTGGTTGGGATTTATTTCTTCATTTAAGGATTTTTTAAAACTAAGGTGAAGAAGATCAAGCTTTTATTTCTTTCTTCATTTGTCCATATAATAAATAAAAGATGGAGTATATAAGATTACAGAGTGATCTCAAACCAGGGCAAAACTGATGCAGTATTGAATTTGTCCAAGGTATGCCCAGACCCAGGTCTAACAAAGCTTCATATATTGCGATTCGCCTCAAATCGGGCAAGGCTCCTTCATTAAGGCCTATGCCTTGCGGGAGTAAGCGGCAGGCTGAAGCATGGCTTAGGCTCACCTCATTAAACATTTCGAATAAAGTACAAAATTTTAATGAATGTGATTCGTCACATTTACGTTACAATAGTTGTTTATGACCTATGATGGATTTTGTCTACTATCATCTAGTCAATGACATATAGTTTTACCGAATCCTGTATAAGAAAAACTCTCTCAATTATTTGGCTTAGGACAAGGAGGTGAATGCCTATTCGAGCCCATAAAACAACAGTGGTAGACATTTCTTTTTCGTTTGTGGGAACATAAGACAATCTTATATAGATCAGTTTTTCGTCAATTGGTTTTCAATTGGTCCTAAATACTATTGGATAGGGAATGCAAGAAATTTGTAATTTTATTCTAAAATTTTCAAGTAGATTAGTATCTTTATTCTTTTTCCTATCACCCTATACATATTTCAAAGTCAATACAACAACAAGAATAAAACCTAATTATAGCTTCATGACATGTCAAGTGAATGGCATTAAAGACATGGATACGTATGTTTAGGTTAAAAAAATATAATGAAAATATTTTGAAAAATGTAGGTTAAAAAACATATATTCGGTTAATATAAAAATAAATTATGAATGAATACGTAAGTTCTTGCATCAAAGTCATTTTAAAATTAGTGGTCCCAAACTTCCACTCACTGAGTACAAATTGCTCCAAAAAAGCCCACCAACTAATGAATCATCAAAGTCTTTGATTCTTTTGGTTCATAGGTTGTTTCATTCATCATGATATCAAAAAGTTAAATATGTATATTGCAATGACTTAATTTTGTTTATCCAAATAATTATGTTATTCGTTAGTTTATAAAGATTTGGGTATCTACTTGGTTCTACTCTATAATTTGTTATACATGCGTAGTTTGTGTTTCATATATTTAATTGATATGATGTAATTTGTTTCCTAACTCTTTAATTTTTTTTCTTTTCCATTACAAAGAAAAAAAGCTATAAATTAGAAATTGTAAAACGTATGCAAATTTTTTAGCTCATCTACATATTTCTTCAATTGGTTTCATAATGACCAGTAAATTAAATAAAAAATGATAAGTAAATTTGCAATCATACATTAATCAATTGGAATTACCTCATAAATAAAATTGAGATTCCTTCACAATGAGATTGAAAGTCCAAGCTTCTACAAGAAATATTGACAATATCCTACAAAAATTCAAACGAAATATATTACCATCTCGAATATAAATTATACGAAAGAGTTTCAATATGGTATTAAGTACTTCACATACCACGTAAACAAAAGTGAAATTCCTTCACTCTCACATTCACAATTCGAGCGTGTACCACCAATATTGAAATATCCTACAAGATTTCAATTAACAATTACTTACGAAAGAGTGAAATGATAACAATTTCTTACGAACTATCAAATTATATTCCTACTACTGTTAACATACTTGTAAAGAGTAAGAACATCGTATTATATAAGAATGACAATAAACCCAAAAAGTAAATAATTGTCTTAGTGCCATCAACTAATGTATGCAGTAGTGAACTTTCACCTTACGAAAAAAATAAATTGTTATCATGAGTGAAATTTCCGTAATTAGAAATTATATAAGACTAACAATATACCATAAACTTAAGTACTTGTCTCATCTAAAGTACCGAAATATTGAACTTGCACCTTGTGAAAATAATGAAAAACTTTATTACCATGAGTGAAATTTCCATAATTAGAAATTATATAAGAATGACAATAAACCATAAATTAAATACTTGTCTTAGTGCCATCAACTATTGTAGCACTGAACTTCCACCTTACGAAACTAATAAAAAAAATTATCATGAGTGAAATTTCCGTAATTAGAAGAAAATCACGAAAAATAAGCACAATCTTTAGTACTGAAAAAGTTTATATCAGTATGCATAATTTTCAAATTATTAACATTTAAAACAGTAGGCATATATGAATGTATATAATTGTTTTAAAATTAACATTTAATTTAGAGTATGTAATAAGTACACATCTCTAAAAACATGAAAAAAATGAAAATGGGAGACAAAATTCTTCCTAATCTATATAATTATAATTATAAAATTTATGTAATTGTCTTCATCTTCAAATGAGAGACAAAATTCTCTAATGAGATATATATAATTATAAAATTTATGTAATTGTCTTCATCTTCAAATTAATAAATGCATACTTTGCTGACATAATAAAAAATTATAGACGAAATTAGGAGTATTGACATTGATTTTGGCAGAAGAAATGACAGCAACGAAGCAAAGAAATGATAGACTTTCAATTAAATAGTTGTTTGAGCTTCCATTTGTAAAGATGAATTTCTAAGGTTAGAAGATGAATGTATTTTGATGCTTGATATGCGTGAATGAATAGGAGAGAGATAGGATGAATGAATGTGAGTGAATTGGAGAATGAAATTTGAGGCAACTGAATCTGAATTTCTAGGGTTGGAACATGAATGTATTTGGTTGCTTGGTATGTGTGAATGAATATGAGAAAGATGGGATGCAATAAACCTGAGTATTTCATGGGAGCTAATGAATTGGGGAGAGATATGTTGATTATTATTAAGAGTATCATAGAAATTTTAAATTTAATGAAGATAGTTTAGTCTTCTAACCGTTCCTTTTTTTAGGTAGTAGAGATTATAAAATGATAGTAATTTATGAAATTAGTTTTTTAGGGATATTTGTTGTTGGAATCGTAGTTTGGAGGTTTAGGTTGCGTTTGTTTTTTTATCTGAATCTGAAGTCTGAATCTGAAATCTGAAGACTGAATCTGAAGTCTGAAATCTGAATCTGAAAAATGTGTTTGTTTTTACGTCTGAATATACTTCTGAATGAATGTATTTAGACTGATTCAGACTTCAGATTCAGACTTCAGACCTAACTCTACCTCTTAATCATTAAGAGGCAAATATGACCGTTAACCTCTTAATCATTTAAAAAAACAAACACTTTTTGATACCTTTTAAGTTTGAATGGTTCAGATTCAAACTTAAGAGGTAAAAACAAACGCCCCTTATAATGAACATAAATGAAAGAATTACTTGTTCCCAACACAAGATCGGGCAGCGAACGTTGAATAGTAGTAGTCTCCGTCTCTCATGCTTTCTTCCCCGGTGTGTTCATCTCTTTTCACATTGAGTATTTTGATTTCTTTGTAACCCATTTTAATGGATTCCCATGAGAACGAACAAACTCACGCTCTGACCTTAAAATGGAAAGCTTTATATTTTGTGTCAGTCTTGATTGTGTTGGTGGCTATATTATATTCATTCAGTATCCCCAAAACCAAGTACACCAGCATTCAACTTGTAACCCCAGAAGTCAGTAACTGTGTCCTATGGATGGCGCCTTTTCTTTCAGGCGGTGGATACAGTTCAGAAGCCTGGTCTTATATCTTAGCTCTACATCAACATCCCAAAACCCCTATTTTTAGATTAAGGATTGAGCAACACGGCGATCTACAAAATGTCGAGTTTTGGGAGGGTTTGCCTGTAGAGATGAAAAAACTGGCTTCTGAGTTTTATCAAACTGAATGTAGATCCAATGAGACAGTTGTGATATGTCACAGTGAGCCGGGTGCTTGGTACCCTCCACTATTTCAAACATTACCCTGCCCTCCAACTCCAAATTATGGTGATTTTAAGTTTGTAATTGGCAGGACCATGTTTGAGACAGATAGGGTGAAACCCGACCACGTAAGCCGCTGTAATCAAATGGATTTTGTTTGGGTGCCCACTGATTTTCATGTGTCTACATTTATACAGAGCGGGGTTGATCCATCAAAGGTCGTCAAAATTGTTCAGCCTGTGGATTCTAACTTCTTCGATCCACTCAAGTACACTCCTTTAGACCTTGCCTCAATAGGGACTCCCGTCGTATTGGGTCAAAATTCAATTGATTCCAGTTTGCAACACAATTTTGTGTTCTTGAGTGTTTTCAAGTGGGAGTATAGGAAGGGCTGGGATGTGCTATTGCAGTCATATTTGAAGGAATTCTCTAAAGCTGATGGGGTTGCTTTGTATTTGTTAACAAACCCATACCACTCTGATACAGATTTTGGTGATAGGATTGTGGAGTTTGTGAAGGACTCTGGTTTGAAAAGACCAGTTACTGACTGGGCTCCAGTTTATGTGATTGATACACATGTACCTCAATTTGATTTGCCTAGACTGTATAAGGCAGCTGATGCATTTGTTTTGCCATCCAGAGGGGAAGGGTGGGGCCGCCCCATTGTGGAGGCCATGGCAATGTCTTTGCCGGTGATCGCTACCAATTGGTCAGGACCCACAGAATACTTGAGGGAGGACAATAGCTACCCATTGCCCGTGGACAAAATGAGTCGAGTTAAGGAAGGGCCCTTCAAAGGCCATCTTTGGGCTGAGCCTTCCGTTGATAAGCTCAGAGTTTTAATGAGGCATATGAGGACCAATTATGATGAAGCTAAGGTCAAAGGTAAGCGGGCAAGGGATGATATGATCACTCGCTTCTCTCCTCAAATTATCGCAGGCATTGTCACCGATCACGTGCGACAACTTCTTCAAAATAGGGTTTCAAAGTTTTGAGATGATGACTTTTCTATATCAAAAAGATTGAAATTGTCATGCGCCACTAACTTTTATACTTTAACGATCAATGTCTATACTCAATAACAATATAGGAAACCATGTTATAAATAGACTGTTTGCATAGTCTGATGTTCTTATCACTGTTGATCATGGGTTTTTTATTTCTCAAAGTATACAACTCTTTATGGCCATGCCCAATTTTGATTGTTTGTACCGGCACAATAACTTTTATACTTCGGATCCATGTCTATACTCGATAACAATATAGGAAACCATGTTATGAATAGAGTGTTTGCATAGTCTGATGTTCTTATCATTGTTAATCATGGGTTTTTTATTTTCTCAAAGTAAACAACTCTTTATGGCCATGCCCAATTTTGATAGTTTGTACAGGCACAATACTTTCCAGTCATGCACAAATTTGTCACACCTTACTTAAAAGGTATGCGAATGAGAAATATTATAATGCACTTAGTGTACCACGTGCTCAATACTAATAATAACACGATACGTTTGTAAATGTGAAAATATTATTTTTATAGTGAGGAACTTCTGGAAGACATCGCATTCATGTCATATCCTTAACGTATTATAAGTGCATGATATCATTCTCGTATGTAAATTGCCACCCCCAAAACTTTTGAAATGACATAACTTGTAGCATTTTGCCTCCTTGAGTTTAATATACCACTTTACTCTTAAGATGTTATTTTGCACGCCATCAGTTTTGATTTATTTTTTAAATATTAGTATTAAACTGGCATCCTTTACAAAAGAAATTATGGATGTCGCTCTGGCTTAGATATGGCTTGTTTAGGCTGGTGAAGGGATTGGTTAAGAATTGTAAGTGTTGGAAATTATTTTACTATATTAATAATTTTTATTGAGTGGCAATTGTATTTAAAATTATTAATATAAAATTTTAATAAATTGGCACATGGTGTGTTAAAAGTTGTGTCCTTTTGTGAAAGGTGATACTTTTTGTAAGAATCGTGACCATTCATGAATGGACATGATCATTTGTAAAATATATTACTATTCATGAAATGGTGTATTTATTTGAGAATGATGTCTATCTTTTTATAAATAGACCATTCCTCCTCCAATCCTAAACTATTTTAATGAGTCGATTTTTTGTCATTTTTTTTCGTCAATTCATGAGAGAGTACAATATATAATTTAAATTCAACGAAGCTTCATAAATTAAAGTGTCGCTTCTATAAAAATGAAATTGTTGCTCAATTTTTGCAGACAAACGTGCTTCAAACCTTGTTCTTGTGTCTAATGATTGCAGGTTAAAATATATATGCTTTTGTATGTTTAGGGAATTATATATGATACAAATAATAATGATATAATTTAGCACACAAAAACTTACAGACTATACGAAAGAAATTCATTCATGAACTCTTATCTATATGGCAATATTACAATATATATATATATATATATATATATATATATAGAGAGAGAGAGAGAGAGAGAGAGAGAGAGAGAGAGGATCACAAGTGGACCAAAAAAATAGACTTAACAAAAAACACTAATAACCCATTAATTTTTTTCATATAGTTTAATTGGTCCACGCCAGCGGCACCCAAGACTCGACCTTCACCCCCTACCCACCCACCCCTACCCCCTACCCACCCCCACCCCCTACCCACCCCCTTTCCCTCTCCTCTAACCAAAAATCCATCTACCTGCCTACACCCACCTGCTTCACCATTATACCGCTGCTCCGATTTCAACCCCGGTTTGGTGGATCAAAGGTATTAAACATCTGGGGGGGGGGGGGGGGGGGGGGTTATTCTTTGGTTTTTAATCATAAGAGGAAATCGGGTAGGGGGCTTTGGTGAGTTTATGGCTTGGGTCAAATGGATTTCATGGGAAATGGGTCTTGTTTCAGCAGGTCGTGGGTCGAGTAGTGAATCTCCGGCGGGTTGGACGGGTACAGGGGCTTGGCTGACCGGATTTTTGGTTGAATCTCGTCGGAATTCGGGTTTGGTTGGGATTGGTTTATGGTTGGGTTCTGCCATTTTTATGGCCGGAGTAGCTACGGAGGTCAGATTTTTGGTTGGTGGCCATGGCAGGTTGTTGATTTTCCAGCGTGGTATGGCAGCCATGGTAGTTCCGGCGTAGGTGGGTGGAAGGGGGTAGGAGGTGGGTTGGGGGGTAGGGTGTAGGGGGTGAAGGTGCGGTCTCGAGTCTCGGATGCCGCTAACGCGGACCAATTAAACTATAGGAATTAAAATTAATGGGTTATTAGTGTTTTTTGTTAAGTCCATTAAAAAGTCCATTCTTTTGGTCTACTTGTGATCCTCCCTCTCTCTCTCTCTCTCTCTCTCTCTCTCTATATATATATATATATATATATACAGTAAGGCTCTACAACACCCCTCACTTAACACACTAAATAACACATCTCACTTATTTTCACTAAAGTGTACTGGGTTAGGTCAGGTCCATCTAAAAAATTCGACCCAAAATATTATATCCCAATACACTTTAATGAGGATAAGTGATGTGTTAGGGGGTCTCACCATGTATATATATATATATATATATATATATATATATATATATATATATAAAGTAGGTATGATTTTGAATTCCAATTTTATCTAAGCACAATAAGGGCCTGGATCCTTCTTTAGAAATAAAGGGTCCAGATTAACTCTTCAATCTTCAATATCCCGCCTAATTTTCATTATGTCGCCCAAATATGCCTCGACAAACTCATGTTTGTAAGGACAAATTTTCGATATAGTCAGTTGTATTTATTTTGGTTCATTTCGTGTTTGTTGACCTTTCAAGCCTATGTCGTGTTTCTTAAAGAAGTAGTGGCCAAGTTCAGTAAACGGCTTAGGATGGAATATAAGGATAGTTGATCCCAAGTGAAGATTATAGGATCATTGTCAGTCTTGAGATAAGTTTTATTGGTGGATTTTTAGGTGAAATTATAATGTGGGATTTGGGTCGATGCTGATAATTAATTTAACTTAAGGATGTTTGGAGATTTGAAAATTTAAATATGTAGCCAGCTAATGAGGATATATGTGTATGGTAGAAATCTGCAATATATATGTATATATACATTTTGTTGCGGCCATGACTTGTCTTAGTAATACTGTGTGGTCCTAACTCATGTCAGTGGTCTAGCGATAGTGGTGGATTATGTAGGCGTCATGGCAGGGTAATATCCATAATTGTTATAGGCGAATGGCAAGCGGGAGGTGAGGTTTTACGAAAAAATGAGAAAGGTATATGTTTCAGTCAAAAGTTATTCCAATTATCTAATTTAGCATATCTTATTAATATAACTTGTTGTAATTAACCAACAAATTATAAAAATATTTAATCACCACAAATCAACATTAAGTGAAGTGAAAATGTATTATACTAATCACTTGACTTGATAACATCTAAACAATTGATGAAATAATATTGTGCAAGTTCTTAAGCAACAAGAGTTAAATTTCAAACATGTTATAACCAACATCTATAGAGAGCATAGAAAATAAATAAATAGGTTTTTATAGTCTAGTCCCTTGACTCGACATATGAACTTTTTAACCAGGTCAAACAAATTTCAAACGATTAGGTCCATACAAATACCTTTTACGACATTTCATTCATTTTTTTTCATTGACCTAATCAACGATTGGCAGCATTTTCAATAAGCTAGGATCTTCTCTTTCTTCCTTCTACTTCTGTCAAATAGGTTCGTTCTCTCCAATAATTTAGGATATGATTTCTTTTCACTTCTGTTCAAACAGCTTTGTTCTCTCAAAGAAAGAAGTTATCAATTTGTTCGAAGAAATCAATTCTTTCCGATTTGTTTAACCTAGATTATCCTTTGCATTAATTCGATCATTTGTAAGTTTATACATGTTATGAAGAAATATTTTACATGTCGATCAATTAAAATAGGTTGATATATTTCCTTTGCATTAATTCGATTATTTGTAAGTTTATACCTGTTATGAAGAAATGTTTTGCATGTCGATCAATTAAAATAGGTTGATGTATTTGTTTTCGATTAACTAAATCATTGTAATTATGTAAATCATGTGCTGAATTAACTCGAATATTGAATGAATGATTTGATTGTGTGTTTTTATAATTTTATTTTAATTTTATATGAATATATTTTGACTTTGTGTTTTGATTTCGTAACAGGTTGTGTATGTGTATGTTTTGTTTATGTGTTCATGTGTGTGTGTACTTTATGTATATACATGTTGTTCATGTATATACCTCAAAGGATCGTTGCAGTAAAGTACACGCAATTTGATATAAAGAACACGTGAATTTTGGACTTGATTAATTCTGATTTTTTCTTTTGAGATTAATTTTACATAATGTTAATGTGTGTTTACTTTGTTACTTTTGACTCATTACTTAATAGACTTGTCATGTATTAGATGGGTATATGTTTGTGGGTCCACGCCAGCGGTATTGACCAATCTTGATGTTTTACAATAGTAAAGTACTTTGTATATACATGAGCAGAAAATTGCAGTAAAGTACATGCAATTTGATATAAATACGCCTGATTTTCTAATGATTAATTCACATTTGTTTTTTTACATTAATTCTTCATAATGTTAATGTGCATTTACTTTGCTATTGTTGACTCATGCTTAATAGAGTAGTCATGTCTTAGTTGGCCATGTATTTGTTGGCCTACGTAGCGGCATTAATTAAACTTGAGCTTTAACAAAACCATTTTTCTATTTTAATTTAATGCAGGCGATAACAAAAAGTTGTCGGATTTTCAGGTGTTGTTATTTGGATACTATGGCTTGCATTGAAATTTTTGAAGACAACTTATTAGATTTCATATTGAGAACGTATGTGCTTGCGTTCAAATGAGCAAATTATATATTAAACCCTTTTAACCCAAACAAACCCTAAACATGCAACAATATGTGATTGAATAATATGATAATCTAAGCAAGAACATTCAAACACAATCAATTGAGGAAAAATCCCCCAAAGGGGCAAAACCATTTATTTTCATTATAATATTGTAGCTATACAATTTCGGATTACAATGAAAATACAAGTGACTAAGAATTACCCTCAGGTATCGGATTCTGTAGTCGGCGGCTGGAAATATCCCTTTCCAGGAGGGCTGCAATGAAGAAGAGAAACGGCTTCTCCACAAGGGTTTGAACAGCAAAACTGCGTTCTTGGGTTACCAAAAGATTCACAAACGATTGGCAATTGTGTGAATCAAAAACCTAGAGTCTAGATGCTCAATAGGTGAAGACTTAGGGCTTTCTTTACTATGGAAATTGTGTGAATAAGTCTTAGAAAACCACTTCCCGTAGTGGGATTAAATAGGAGGACTTGAACCATAAAAATCTGACCACGATCTGAACACGATCTGTTTAAGATTATCCCAGGCGGATCGGTTTGGATCTGAGGCGGATCGGTCCGATTGACCGGATCGGTTCTTTTATTCTAAGGCAGATCGGTCCGGTTGTGATCGGATCGGTTCGGTTGATCCTGCTTCATCGGTTTGCTTGCGGTCCGGGGTATACTGGATCTGCAGTAATCGGATCGGTCCGGTCTGAGGCGGATCGGTCCGGTTGATCGGATCGGTTCTTTTATTTCAGGCGGACCGGTCCGGTTGTCAGACTTTGATTCCTCTTCTTCTTCTGATATTCGGATCCGTTGATGAATGTATGAAACTTGAATTTCTTCAACGGTGTAACGGCGTACGACATATATATTGATAATGGACAAAAATGTCCTTACAAGTCTCCCCCTATGTCTATGCCGGTACATACATAAAAACAAACATCCGAATTATCAAACAACTAAAAATGCCTATACAAATCTACCCTTCCATGAACCCAAAACTGGAAAGATACAATTGAATAAGACTACAACGTTTGCTCTTCAATTCTTCAGGAATCTCAACGCTTTTCTCATCAGGGTTTGCAATCCAATGATAATCCATGTAGTACCTACACACATGAGACAAAGCAAAATACCAAGTGACATATCGAGTTTGAAATGAGATAAATAAACATATATACCAATTTATGAGCAAACTCAAACTTTCAAATCTCCCCCATAATAAGATAATTCATTCTCCCCTTTTTTATGATGTCCCCAAATAGACAAATGAGAGAAATAAATCAAATAAGCAAGTGCGGTGTGTCACTAGGATAAAATCACACCACGAATGAACACAAAGCAACCAAGACGATGATAGCGTAAATGAAGTGGTGTGATCAAATTCGATAGGAAAATCAATGCATACAAACATGACATATGTGCACGATGAATATTGGATATTCCTAGCGAATGAACTCAAATGCTTCCTTTGGTGTAAAATAATGACAATATAAGATATTGACTCAATCAAATCAACAAATCAAAGCTCAAAGTGATTTTCACACCAATAACGTCCAAAATGAGTTTATGCTTTTTCAGGACTTTCAAGGAAGTGCAAACCCGTTTAAAGATTCTCCAACCAAACTCCCTCAGATATAATTTTGAATAGAGGCATTCTAAATTCTCAAACTTTGGAGAATTGATGGTGAAACCTAAGTGGCCCATATTTGGCATGAAGTGCTTTTTATTGCCTTCAATTTTTTTCGGGCTCTTTTAACCTCTTAGGACCTCGAATATTAAAATTCCTCCATTTTTTAGGTCCTTTTTAACGGTGGCTTTTGCGCAAAGGATAGATGATTACCTTTCGCAGCCCCTCCCCGTTATACAAAACACACAGTCTCACCAAAACGGTTTTTACATGCATTTCAATCTTGTCAAGTTTTATCGCATATTGTACATTGTATAGACAGAATTGAGATGGAAACACTCAAGCCAATATGAGATAGACAAGTGCAATAATCAAATATAGCCATGTATGTGTGCAATAAAGGATATAGGAGTCAAACATGTAGGAAGATATCACTAATTACATCTCAAAGACTCCATACTAAGTAAAGCACATGGATGAAATGATGTAGCCTCTCAAATCTCTATCAGACAGTCACATGAAAAAATGGAATGAAGTTGTGACTTGGCTATCTTAAATGCTCATCCATAAAAGAAGCAAAAACAGAAATCTTTTTGGATTTTTCAAAAATTTTATCAAAATAAAATCTTTTTGTGCTTTTCTTAAAATTTTTCTAAAAGGAAAATCTTTTTGTATTTTTTTAAAAGCAATATAAACAGCAAAAAGAAAAAAGAAAAGCTGTACAACTAAGCAATGGTACATATAAAACAGACTAGAAATAGGAAGCATATGATATGAACATGAGAAAGCATCCTATTCTAGACATAGACCAACCCCTCAGTCAATTGTGCAAATCCCTAAAGACTTCCTAAGACTCTCAAATCTAAGGGCATCTAAAGGTTTCGTGAAAATGTCTGCTAACTGACGGTCGATAGGGACAAAACTCAGGGATACAGTGTTCTCCTCTACTAACTGACGAATAAAGTGCTCACGTATCCTGATGTGTTTTGTGCGCGAATGCTGGACGGGATTACGGGATATGTGTATCACGCTCGTGTTATCACAAGAAATGATCATGGTGTCTTGTGAAATCCCATAATCCTCCAACATTTGCTTCATCCACAAGAGTTGTGTGCAACAACTCCCGGCGGCTATGTACTCAGCCTCCGCAGTGGACAAAGAGATGGAATTTTGCTTCTTGCTTAGCCAGGAGACAAGAGCAGAACCAAAATAGAAACACCCACCAGAAGTGCTCCTACAACCATCTACATCCCCAGCCCAATCGGCATCCGAATAGGCGGACAAACGGTCATCGGTATCAAAGGAATACCAAATACCGTATGAGAGAGTCCCACTTACGTATTTAATAATACGTTTTAGGGCAAGTAAGTGTGACTCTTTAGGGGACGCCTGATATCGTGCACAAACTCCAACACTAAAGGCGATGTCGGAACGACTGGCAGTCAAGTAGAGAAGACTACCTATCATACTCCGATATAAGGTTTGCTCGACGTCCTTGCCTGAAGTGTCCTTACTAAGCTTGGTAGTGGTACTCATAGGTGTACGTGCATGCTTAGCGGAGTCTAAACCAAATTTCTTCACTAGGTCTCTAGCATACTTGGATTGGGAGATGAACATCCCATCCTCTAGCTGACGAACCTGGAGACCAAGGAAGAATGTAAGCTCACCAACCATGTTCATCTCAAACTCACTTTTCATCTCCTCCTTAAAGTGGTGAGCATGTGGATCCAAAGACTATGTCGTCCACATAGACCTGGGCAACCAAAATAGCACCTTTATCTCTCCTGACGAACAACATCATATCAACTCCTCCTCTCTTGAAGCCACGGGCTAAGAGATAGGAAGTAAGCCTCTCGTACCAAGCACGGGGTGCTTACTTCAAACCATACAAGGCTTTCCTCAAATAGTAGATGTGCTCCGGGTGCTGAGGGTCTTCAAACCCTTTTGGTTGTTCCACATAAACCTCCTCCTGTAGAATGCCATTCAGAAAGGCACTCTTGACATCCATCTGATATACCTTGAAGCGCAGATGACATGCGATGGCGAGCAGAAGACGGACGAACTCAAGCCTCGCAACAGGAGCAAATGTCTCCCCAAAGTCTACACCCTCTATCTGTGTGTAGCCTTGAGCGACCAACCTAGCCTATTTCTGATTATGGTACCATTTTCATCCATTTTGTTCTTGAAAATCCACCGGGTACCTATCACATTAGTCTCACTAGGTCGGGGGACAAGTTCCCAGACATTGTTCTTTTTAAACTGAAGCAACTCATCCTGCATAGAAGATATCCAGTGTTCATCCTTGAGTGCTTCTTTATGGTTCTTGGGCTCGACTTTGGACGTGTAGCAAAGATGGCTAACAACGTTCTCTAGCTGAGCACGAGTCTTGACCCCTAGAGTGGGATCGCCAATAATGGCAGACGGGTCATGACTCTTGCGAACCCAAACAGGTGTGTCCCCAAACACAGGAGTAGGGTCCACAGAGTGTGAGAGAGGAACAGGTAAATGACTGTCAGAACAACTCTCATCCTCACACTGAAGGTTAGGATCAATAACCGTCGAAGGTTCGTCATCTTGCACGGTGACGTTTATTGATTCCATAACCTTAGAGCTCTTCAGGTTAAAAATCCGGTACGCTCTTCTATTCGATGAATATCCTAGAAATATTCCCTCGTCGCTCCGGGAGTCGAACTTTCCTAATTGCTCTCTATCCCGTAGGATGTAGCATTTACTCCCAAAAACACGGAAATATGCCAGGTTGGGCTTCTTGCCAGTCCACAACTCATAAGGAGTCTGTAGTGTGTGTGGACGCAAATAAACCCTATTCACAGTGTGGCAAGTAGTAGACACTGCCTCTGCCCAAAATCTCCTAGAAACTTTACGACCTAGAAGCATAGATCTAGCCATCTCTTGAATCGTTCTATTCTTTCTCTCAATAATACCATTTTGCTGAGGAGTTCTCACAGCAGAAAACTCATGTTTGATCCCGAGGCTATCACAGTAAAGGTCTACCTTTGCTTCTGTGAATTCAGTGCCATTGTCACTACGCATCCTATAATAGTGACACCATGTTGATTTTGCAGGACACGGCACTTGGTCGTTAAAAATTCTACAGCATCGGATTTATCTCTCAGAAAACCTACAATGGAGTACCTGGAGAAATCATCTACCATCACTAGGATGTACCTCTTACCACCTAGACTCTCAGTACGAGTGGGACCCATAAGATCCATGTGAATCAACTCAAGAACATGAGAGGTGGTAATGGAGTGCAACTTCCTAGAGGACTACGAATTTGTTTTCCCAACTGACAAGGTCCACAAACGATCGAAGTTGACTTTCCAAGAGATGGTAAGCCACGTACTAGGTCCTTTTTAGCTAAACGATTTAGATCTCTAACGTTCACGTGACCTAGACGTTGATGCCACAGATCCATAGGAGTGATCGTGGCGCTGTTGCAGACAAGTGAGGATGTGGGCTCAGTCCCATAGCAATTATCCTCGATCCTCACCCCTTGCATCAAAAGTTTACCGGTTTGATTATAGACTTTACAGGTATCCCAGTCAAACTTTACTGCAAAGTCAGTGTCGCACAGCTGGCTACTGAGAAGGTTTGCTTTCAAACCTTTGACGTACAAAACATTTTCTAGCTTAGGAAATCCAGGTAACTCGATAGTACTACGTCCTATAATGCTAGACTTTCTCCCATCTCCAAAGGTGACTCTGCCATCCTGATAATCCTCAAGAGTAGTAAAAAATGAGGCATCACCTGTCATATGTCTGGAGCACCCACTATCAAAATACCACGGTGAGGTATTGTGTGCTTTGAGAGCAACATGAACAACCAAGGCCTTTTTATCTTTCTTAGGTACCCAAGCAGAGCTGACCTTTTGTTTGCCTTTGTTGTTGTTGGTTTTAGCTGGAATGTGAGAAGCATTCACTAACGACAAAGACATCCATCGGAATTCTTCCGTTAAACTCTGGGTCGTGGCAACTAAGAACTCAACTCGCTCTCTAAGACTAGAAAACTCATCAGTATGACGTGGTGGAGCAGTAGTACGTCGTGTCCGACCCATGCTATAGCAATACTCCCTAAGGTGGCCTTTTCTTTTGCAATAAGTACAAAAGAGCACAGTCAAAGGCGGACCTTGGTTTGCTTTTCTTTTTCGAACTCTCCTTCGAGGTTTTTGACGATGACCATAAGGAGTTGTAGTAAACTCAGGAACTGGTCCAGGTGAAATTTGGGACGTGGAGGCACCATCATATCCAATTCCTTGCCGACCACCAAAACCTAAAGCGGGGCCGAGGTGCATCTTTCCCATCTTCCCAGATCTGTCCTCGATTTGTACCTTGACTTCCCGTGATTTCTCAAGATCATGAGTCAGCTGGGCAACAAGGGCTTCAAGTTTCTTCCGAGTCTCCACGGAGGAATGGAGGTGACTCGTAAGACTAGCCACTTGTTTAGTCAAGTCCCCTCTCTCTTTCTCTAAAACACACTCTCTCTCTCTAAACGGAATCTCTTTCTCGACACAGGCAGATTCACTCTCTCTCAGGGTGGTGACGGTGGAGGACTCTCTTTCTCTCGCCTTTCTTAAATCTTCCTCTAAGTCGGTGATCTTAAGAACTAGCGCTTTGTTACGTTTTTTAGTTTTAAACGACTCAGAATATAACTCAGCGTAGGCGCGTTGAATATCACTCTCGCTCTCACTTGAGTCATCCTCCCCCTCACTCACATCGATCTCACTGTCGAGGTGTCCCTGTGAAGCATCATCTTCATCGTCGTGAAGAGAACTAGGAGTGATCACTTGACTGGCCATGAATGCGGTGAAGTTACACTCATGCGGTGACTCATCTCCTGAATCCACCGTCTCGACCTCACTGTCGTCACTAAGGGTAGCATTAAGGACAACTTTCCCTTTCTCTCTATTCAGACGATTGGCACACTCAAATGCTCTATGACCCCTACCATCGCACTCAAAACATCTCTCACTTTCTTTCTTAGGAGGATTTTTGGAGTCTTTTTCATTTTTCTTTTCAAACTTATTTTTCTCAAATTTCTTTTTATCTTTAAAATTGCCATTTTTCTTAAATTTGAGAATCCTCTTGAATTTTTTTGCAAAAAGAGCCAAATCATCTAGGTCAAAATCACACTCAGAATCTGACGTGTCAGTCTCTCTCTTTCTAGACGACTCTACCCTTTTTCTAGCCGACCCCTCACTCCTTCTCTCTTGGGCATTAAGTGCAATTCCCTTATCTTTAGATTTAGCAGTTTTAGAGAACATATCAATTTCATAAGTTTGCAAATCTCCTACAAGTTCTTCCAATTTTAGCGTATTTAAATTACCCATAGAATTTAGCACAGTGACTTTAGGGATAAAACGCTTAGGTAAAGAACGAAGAATCTTTTTAACAACTCTAGCATTAGGAATATGTTCACCAAGATTAAAACTAGTATTCACAATGTCAGAAAGTCTAGCATAAAATTCATCAAAGCATTCAGATTCATGCATGGTGATGGTTTCAAATTGAGTTGTCAAATTTTGCAACTTAGATTCTTTCACAGCATTAGTTCCTTCATGGGTGAGTTGTAAAACATCCCATGCCTCTTTTGACGTGGTGCACGTCATTATGCGTTTGAACTCATCAGGTGTGACAGACCCAGAAATAGCACTTAGACCCTTAGAATTAAAAGATTACCATTTAAATTCTTCATAAGTCCAAGAAGTGTCAGGTTTCAAACTGATCACATTATCAGCAGTCACGGAGGGAGGAGTCCACCCTCTTTCAACTAAGATCCAGACACTTTCATCAATGGCTTTTAAAGCCGACCTCATTCGGGCTTTCCAATAAGCATAATTTGTCCCGTCAAAAATAGGCATTTTATTATATAACTTCTCCATTTGAACACGCACTATTTCAAAAATCAATTTTTTCAGAAAATTGATATCTTAGAAAAATTTTGCAGAAAATAGGAATACGCGATAGATTAGCGTAACCTGCTCTGATACCAATTTGAGAACGTATGTGCTTGCGTTCAAATGAACAAATTATATATTAAACCCTTTTAACCCAAACAAACCCTAAACATGCAACAGTATGTGATTGAATAATATGATAATCTAAGCAAGAACATTCAAACGCAATCAATTGAGGAAAAATCCCCCAAAGGGGCAAAACCATTTATTTTTATTATAATATTGTAGCTATACAATTTCGGATTACAATGAAAATACAAGTGACTAAGAGTTACCCTCATGTATCGGATTCTGTAGTCGGCGGCTGGAAATATCCCTTTCCAGGAGGGTTGCAATGAAGAAGAGAAACGGCTTCTCCACAAGGGTTTGAATAGAAAAACTGCGTTCTTGGGTTACCAAAAGATTCACAAATGATTGGCAATTGTGTGAATCAAAAACCTAGAGTCTAGAAGCTCAATAGGTGAAGACTTAGGGCTTTCTTTACTATGGAAATCGTGTGAATAAGTCTTAGAAAACCACTTCCCGTAGTGGGATTAAATAGGAGGACTTGAACCATAAAAATCTGACCACGATCTGAACACGATCTGTTTAAGATTATCCCAGGCGGATCGGTCCGGATCTGAGGCGGATCGGTCCGATTGACCGGATCGGTTCTTTTATTCTGAGGCGGATCGGTCCGGTTGTGATCGGATCGGTTCGGTTGATCCTGCTTCATCGGCTTGCTTGCGGTCCGGGGTATACTGGATCTGCAGTAATCGGATCGGTCCGGTCTGAGGCGGATCGGTTCTTTTATTTCAAGCGGACCGGTCCGGTTGTCAGACTTTGATTCCTCTTCTTCTTTTGATATTCTGATCCGTTGATGAATGTATGAAACTTGAATTTCTTCAACTGTGTAACGGCGTACGACATATAAATTGATAATGGACAAAAATGTCCTTACACATATGTAATGAGCAGGTTTATGAATTTGAAAGCTGGATCTTTTTCACTGAAGTACAACTTTGGTGATGAAAGTCGATTCATGTTGGTTTATGATAAAGATGTCCATTGTATGTTACGGTCTCAAGTTATTCTCAAAGCTGATTTTATTTGAATATATGTATTTGATTTAACAGCTTTCGCGACTAGTACAATTCACAAACAGGTTGAATGCACGTATAGAATTCGTGAAACGATTTATCGCAGTTATACAAGTTGTGAGAGGGTTAAATTAAGTGGTACAAGTAGAGAAATGGTAGACTATATATGATCATCCACCGCGATTGATATTTGTAGTGGAGTTAAAAATGATGTTTATATTGGAGGTGTGGAGTATAGTATGTTAAAATTTTATCTCTCCAATGATTGGAAGACATATATTAGTCATGAAGAGCAGTGTTTTGAAGGAGGTGCGATTGAGTTTCCTGATAAGTTGCGAAAGTATGCTGCTGAGGTTGGTTTCAAGTATATATATTTGAAGAATGATAAAACTCGGGTAACAGACGAGTGTTCTAAAAGGAGTACTGAGAATTGCATGTGACGAGTTCATGCTTCATTATCAACAGTAAATGGTTACTTTTATATTATAAGTCTGAATAATGAGCATACTTGTAGGGGTGTATATCATAGTTTATCAAGCAGAATGATCGACTCTAAATTGGTTTCGACATTGCTTGTTGATGATCTAAGGGATAAACCATTGTTGAGACCAATTGATGTAGTTAGAGATATAAAGAA
Source organism: Sambucus nigra (assembly GCA_949130495.1). Taxonomy (NCBI): domain Eukaryota; kingdom Viridiplantae; phylum Streptophyta; class Magnoliopsida; order Dipsacales; family Adoxaceae; genus Sambucus; species Sambucus nigra. The sequence continues at coordinate 136,999,278 of OX422218.1, forward strand.
GAACTACGGTCTTGATATAGGTTATCATCATACATGGCGTGGCAAAGAGATGGTTGCTGCTGAGTTGTATGGTAAAGAGAAAGTTTTCTATGCATTAATCAATTATTATAAGGAACATTTATTGCAGTATAATCCGGGATCCCAGGGCATTCTTGAAGTCCAACCGGAGAGCAAATTATTCAAAAGAATTTTTGTAATGTTTGCAGGATCCATTGAAGTATTTCAGTACTGCAAACCTATTTTATTTTTTTTATGGTACCTTTTTGAAGAGCATGTACCATGGAACGATTTTGTCGACAACTGAAAGGAATGGGAACAATGGTAAATGTGAAGCATTGAAGTTTACTGTATAATATTATGCCTTTATTTTGGAATCCCTTGTATGCTCTTTTAACAGAATATAAAGTACACACATGACATTCATAAAGTACACGTGAATATATGCGTGTACTTTACGTATTACGCATGGGCTTTGAGGTCTGTATTTGTTATTTGCATAGAATCCCAAAGTACACGCATTAGATAAAATAGTACACGTGAATTTCTATTTTATGTCACGTGTAATTTGTAATGTCATGTGTGTACTTTAGGATTCCTTATTTGTTTTGGGCCAATGCTGCAAAGTACAAGCATGTCATTAGAAAGTACACGTGAATTTCTATTTTATGTTACATGTACTTTGTAATGATATGCATGTACTTTAGGATTCCTTTGTATTTTTGGACCAACAGTGCAAAGTACACGCATATCATTTAAGTATACGTGAAATCCTATTTACACTTTGTGTACTTTGTAATGTTTTGCATATACTTCGTGATTCTTTATTTGTTATTGTCAAATGAAATAATAAATTACACCCATATATATTAAAGTATAAGCATAATATGTTTATACTTTATTCACTTGTATAGCCTACATGTTTATTGGTCTGCGCCAACGGCACCATTTTTGGAGTTCATCATAGAATCTATATGTACTGATATATTTCATTATAATTTCAAGCCTTTATCCTCTTATATGTGCAGTTGTTGATTCAGGGACGAAGGATAATTGGATGTGGTTTCTCATTAATTTACATGATGCAATAGCTCATCAAGATCGAAACATCACATTCATATTTGATCGGAACAATGGTCTTCTTGAAGGTATTTATAAGGTTTTTCCAATGTCTGCACATTCCTACTGTATACATTATTTACAGGGAAATATAAAGAAGAAAATATGGGGGAATGGGAACTTCCAAAAAAATCTCATTAAAGATTTCATGCATTGTTCATATACTGTAACAGTTGATGAATTTCAGAAGAACATTGATGCCCTAAAGAAGGAAGGTGGAGTTGGTGTCACTGATTTTCTTGGTAATTTGCCTCCAAAGAAATGGTCTTGTGCATATTTCACTGGAAAACGTTATGGTGACATGGCATCAAGTGTTGTGGAATCATTCAACTCTTGGATCCTAAAGGAAAGGTATTTACCGATAATTAATATGATGGACAAAATGAGGATCAAGATTATGAATTTCAATGCAAACAAACTTGTTGAATCTGAAACATGGTCAAAAGAGTTGTGTCCTCATTTTGATAAATTACTGGCTGAAAATTGGAATAAAAGTAGACATTAGAATATTAGTCTCTCAAGTAAACATGTATTCGAAGTTCATTTAGATGTGCGGGTCACGGTTGACTTAGTACAAGGAATTTGCTCTTGTAAGAGTTGGCAGCTACAATGCTTTCCATGTTCTCATGTTGTTTCTGTCATACAGAAGATAGGTGGAAGTATTTATAATCATATTGAGGATTATTATAAGTTTTTTTTACAAAAAATCATACTCATCGCCTATGGTTTCTCTTCTTGATTTGATGTCCCTAAATATTCTATTACCTGGAAATCCAGCAATGCTTCCTCCATTAACAAAGAGACCGCCAGGGTGGCCAAGAAATAAGAAAATAAAATCTGTTGGAGAGGTCATAATAAGAGAAGTTACCTGGTCTAAGTATAGTAAAACGAGTCATTATAGGTCCACGTGTAAAGAACCAATTTGATTCCTCTTAACATTGTTCAATTCATTCATTGTAAAAGTAATTTTAAATAAAATCAATGAACATTCACATTTGAATAAACTATTATAATTTTATTGTCGAGTGTTCATTTTTGTATTATTTGTTTGGGAATTGGATCAACATAAAGTACACGTATGTTTTTATACATCACACGCACATTGTAATGACCAAAACTATTTTCTAAATGTGTGTACTTTATGTATTATACGTGTACTTTAATACACGTATAATACATAAAGTGCATACATTTAGAAAATATTTTTGGTCATTACAATGTGCGTGTACTGTATAAAAACATGCGTGTACTTTATGTTTTGTAACTTATACTTTCTATTTTTCACTTTTATTTATGTATTATTGCATTTACTTTAGATTTATTTTATTCATTTTTGATATTATAATTTCTACTAGGTGTCAACCCACGCGATGAGCGGGCACATTTAAAAATAAAAAAATTATTAATTGTGCGTCATTAAATAACGTAATTTCAGAAGGAAAAAAAAATAATGTCCATACAAAAAGTAAAGGACCAAAACACCAACTGAACCAAGCCCAGACAAAAACATTAGGATATAATCCCTTATCACTAACATAGAAGTTGAAGCCCCTAAGCAACCAAAATTTTCACTTTCTGTCCTAACTCACCCATTCATTTACTACGGAATCAATATTCATTTCCAAACACGTTAAAAAAATAAGGGCAACAAATATAAAAACAATAAACAATAACAGCCAAGAATCAATTGGGTTCTACCCGAACCAAACAAACATCTTGAGGCCCGAAAATTATGACCAATTAAAAATCTCCAAAACTACCGGCAACAAACAAAGCGGGTACAAGTCGAGTCGTCTGACAAACCATCAAAACAGAACACTTTACTTACAAAAGTACCCATTCAACTCATTAAAAACCAACACAATGTTAATATTGAAATATTTTAATTTAAAATACTAAGAACAAACATAATCATAGAAATATATTCTGAAATGAAAAATACAGAAATAACAAAGACATCATAAACTAGAAAACTTTATAAAATCCAAACAACGACCAACGTTTAATAGCACGACGAAATGAAAGCCTAAAAAAAACAAAGACCGTCTATAACGAAGGTAAAATAAATTTTAAAGTTGAACAATGTAAAATTAAATAATGACATCATTCAAATTATTCCTCAAACCCGCGTTCCCTGCAAATAAGAATCATAGTGTCAAATAGTCCAAAAAATTATTTTTGTCATATTATTAATTCGCAAAAATGCACGAATTGCTTTTGACCTAACAATTTTTTGACATATGACGTGTCACTATCATATTACCAAATCTATAAATAAGATATTCTAAATTCTGCAAACAGTTTTTGAGTTAATAATACCAAAATCTCGAATTATTTAATGGAATGAATCGAGATATAAATAAAGAGAGTTTACCTGAATAAAAAACCTTCAATTACCTTATGATTAAAAAGAAAAACCTTTAAACTAATTAACTTATAAAAACCAAACTCAAAACTCATATCTGAACAAAATCTCCTTGCTTTTAAAAAGTTTAAAAATAGTGATTTAGTTAATACATACTCCAAGATCGAAAGCATAATAATAAATCTAAAAAATGAACGACCATTCTTAAAACCCATATTAAAAAAAAAGTTAGTTTTAACATACCTACCTTCAAGATATGGAGAAATACAAATAGAAAGAGTCAAAAACCTGTAAGCCCAACTTTTTTTGTTGTAATCCTTTTTTATATTTCCCAAATTTCCCAATTTTGGGAAAGAGTCACAACCAGTAAACCCAACAACTGGTAGAAAATCATCAAACAGTTGGATCTTTATCATCTAAAGGTCATGTTCCTATAAGGAATACTAAAGATCTAACGACTGCAGATGAGCAAATTACTAAAAAAAAGCTAAAGAACTAAATGGGTTCTTACCAGCAGATTCATAGCTCATATTTTGATTTTATCCGGTTAATATCATAGAGTAAATGCATTGGAATTAGAGTTTGACCCAATCTCTCTCTATCAACGCAGTAGGAAATTATGGGGCTCCGTGTTAGAGTAAAATTTAATATATGGGCTTATATATAAAATAAATATGAATTATACGCTATCAAATAAAAGTAGGCCAATTAAAGTGATTAATTTAAGTTTTGGGGCCTTACTAATGTATTATTAAAGTGTGGGTTTTATTGTGTAGAGACAAGCGTAATTTCTATTTTTATGATGAGTTAAAATATAAATATACGAAATATGAAAAGACACGATTGTGTTATAAATAGGGGTCATGGTCCCCAGATCACACAACATCAATCTTCTGATTCCCATTGTCAGAGAGAAATTTAGAGAGGAAACAAAAGTGTTGATCTGGAAGAGCATAAGACCTCAGACTCAGATATTTTAACTTTCTATTATGGATTCAGGTACGCTTTCGCAAAATCAATATTTATATTTCTTGATAATTCAATATGAATGTTCCTGTTTGTGTGATAGTTTTCACAAAATAGAAATTAATCCATCATGTGGTATCAGAGCCATTTCATGTTGAATTGTTGAGAATATATTAGGAAGGTATTGATATTAATTTTCGGCTGCAAATATTTTTTCAAAAAGGTTTAATATTTCAGAAAAATTTTGGATTCAGAAATATTCTTGTTTCATTACGATTCCAACGATATAAAATTCATGAAATTAAGTATAAAGGTTGATTTGATGGTAGTGGAAGGTTAAATGTTCGACTCTTGGTGTTTCATATTTAAGCCTCTTAAATGATGAAAATTATGAAGGAGCTCAAGAGGTTTTGAACCCATGACCTTTCAAGTCTGGAGCCAAAGGGGTTTTGAACCCATGACCTTTCAAGTTGAATATTACTTTCATGCTTGTAATACCATACAAATTTAAATTCAAATTTTGGTGTATTTATATATATATATATTTCGAGATAAATTAATTTAAACAATATGTCACCAAAGTGACCTCTTTTGTTCAAAATTAATTTTATTTCGAAATATAAAAAAAGAATTACGTGCATGTAATTTATGTGAATATTAATCGGCCCAAAGGAAGATTATTTTTTTAACAAAATTACATGTGCCACTTTAATAATAAGCATGTGATAATTATTTAGTTTTACATATGAATAATAAATCGGCCCAAAGGAAGAATTATTATTCAATATGTTCTTGTTATCAGTGTTTGATTATTACGGCAAGATATCACTTACATGTTAATATTTTTTCCAAAGATCAAATATTAATAGAGTGTCCGATATCTTAAAATGGGATTTGTCCTTTATTTGAATTTATTTTTTATTTAAGACTTATATGAGCTAGTTTTATTTGTTTATTGTTCTCTGATTCAGCTACCAGTTCTTCTTCCAACATTACTGCCAGTGTTAATTCTATTCTCATGCTTAATGGCACAAACTTTAAGTCATGGCAAGAGAAACTTCATATAGTTCTCGGTGTCATGGATCTGGACCTTGCATTAAGGGTTCCTTCTCCTACACCTCTTACGGATAAAAGTTCCTCTGATGACAAAAAGGACTTTGAAAGGTGGGAGAAGTCAAATCGCATGTGTTTGATGATCATAAAGAAGGCCATTCCAGAAGCATTCAGGGGCACAATATCGGAAACGATAAAGACAGCCACAGAGTTCCTAGAAGAAATTAAGAATCGATTTACTAAAAATGAAAAGACTGAAACAAGTACACTTTTGGCAAGTCTCATCTCAATAAAATATAAAGGTAATGGGAACATTAGGGAGTACATTATGGAAATGTCTCATCTCTCTTCAAAGTTAAGAGCACTTAAGCTTGATCTCTCTAAGAATTTGCTTGGGCATTTGGTTCTGATATCTCTTCCCACACAATTCAGTCAATTTAAGGTGAGCTACAACTGCCAAAAGGAGACTTGATCTCCTAATGAGCTCATCTCGCATTGTGTGCAAGAAGAGGAAAGACTGAAGCAAGATAAGACAGAAAGTGCTCACTTGGCTAGTACTTCCAAGGACAATGGGAAGAAAAGAAAGAAGGATAAAGAAGCTGCAGTGGTTCCATATCCAAAGAAATAACATAAAGAAAAAACTGTTGACGGTTGTTTCTTCTGTGGAGCTGCGGGACATAGGAAGAAGCAATGTACCAACTATCATGCTTGGCGTGTCAAGAAAGGGTTGCCTGAGTTGCTGAAAGCTAAATGATGGTGAAAGATACATTTTTGTGGGCGATGGCAAGAAGGTTGAAGTTAAAGCAATTGGGATATTTAGGTTATTATTGAAGTCTAGTACTTATTTGGATTTGAATGAGACATTTATCGTACCGTCATTTAGACGAAATTTGGTTTCTAATTCTGTATTGGACAAATTTGGTTATACTTGTTCCTTTGGAAATAATAAATTTAGTCTTCTTCATAATTCAAATTTGGTTGGTACTGGTTCTTTATCTTATGTAGATAACCTTTATATGCTTGATACTATTGCTTCATATCATGAAACCTTGCAATTAAGTACTCGAGGTATTAAAAGAAAATTAACCAATGAGAATTCTGCATCATTATGGCATAAGAGATTAGGTCACATCTCCCAAAGGAGAATTAAAAGACTTGTGTCAGATGGAATTCTAGATTCCCTTGATTTTTCAGATTTTAAAATTTGCAAAAATTGCATAAAGGGAAAACAGACAAACATAAGGAGATCTGGTGCTAATAGGGCTACAGACGTCTTAGAACTGATACATACAGATATTTGTGGGCCATTCCCTATGATTTTATGGAACGGTCAACAATATTTTATCACATTCATAGACGATTTTTCACTTTATGACTACCTTTATCTCATCCATGAAAAGTACCAATCTCTGAACGTGCTCAAGTCATTCAGGGCTGAAGTTGAAAATCAACTCAGCAAAAGGATTAAAAGCGTCAGATCTGATTGTGGTGGTGAATACTACGATAGGTATGACGGTTCAGGTGAACAACGCCCAGGACCATTTGCTAAATTCCTAGAGGAGTGCGGTATCGTCCCGCAGTACACCATACCAGGTTCTCTAAGCATGAATGGTGTTGCTAAAAGGCGAAACAGAACGCTTAAAGACATGGTAAGGAGTATGATCAGTTACTCTAACTTACCAAATTTACTCTGGGGTGACGCATTAAACACTGCAGTGTATCCTCAACAGAGTACCAACTAAAGTAATTGATAAAACTCCTTTTGAACTTTGGGCAGGCAAGAAACCTAGTCTGAAGCACCTTTATATTTGGGGATGTACAGCTGAAGCGAGGCCTTATAGGCCACATGAAAAGAAACTGGATTCCAGAACAATTAGTTGTTATTTTGTTGGATACTCTGAAAGATCTAGGGGTTACAAATTTTATGATCCTACTACCAAAATAATTTTTGAGACTGGAAATGCCCGGTTCTTTGAGGATGTTGAGTTTGTCGAAGGGGATAAGATTAAGGATTTTTATTTTGAAGAGGGATATGTTGATATTACCACAGCTGTTATTAACATTGATCAGGATCTAATTCCTGACATTGTTCAAGAAGCAGATCCTAATCAAAACAATATCCAAGAATCTCCCATTCTAGAAGAACAAACTCTACCACCTCCAGAACCTATGCCATTAAGGAGATCCACTAAAGAAAGAAGAAGTGTTGTGCCAGATGATTACATTGTATTTCTCCAAGAACATGAGTTTGACATTGGTGCAGTGGAAGGTGATCCGATCACCTTCCGTCAAGCCATGAAAAGTTCTAAATCTCAAGAGTGGATTAATGCCATGAATGAGGAGATAAAGTCCATGAAGGACAATGACGTTTGGGATCTTGTCCCATTACCTGAAGGTAAAAAAAAAACCATTGGTTGCAAATGGATATTTAAAATAGGGCTGGCAATTTTTGACACGATAACCCGTTTATGGTAATAACCCGAAATGACCCGAAATCGACACGATTAGCTTGTATAGATTTAAGAGTGACCAAAATGTATACTCAAATTAAAATCAACGCGACCCGAAAATGACACGACTAACCCGAATTGCCACCTCTAATTTAAAACCAAGAGGGATTCGAAAGGTGATGTGGAGAGATGCAAAGCCCGTCTTGTCGCTAAAGGCTTTACACAGAAAAAAGGCATCGATTATAAAGAGACTTTCTCTCCGGTTTCATCGAAAGACTCTTTTAGGATAATAATGGCACTTGTGGCGCACTTTGATCTTGAGCTTTATCAGATGGATGTTAAGACTGCGTTTCTCAATAGTGACATTGATGAAACAATATATATGGTGCAACCAGAAAACTTTGTGTCAGGAGATGCAAAGAAAACAGTTTGCAAATTAAAGAAATCCATTTATGGGCTTAAGCAAGCTTCTCGTCAATGGTATTACAAGTTTCATCAAGTTGTCATCTCGTTTGGTTTTGAGATGAATCTGGTTGATGATTGTATATACCACAAGTTCAGTGGGAGTAAGCATATTTACTTGGTTTTATATGTTGATGACATTTTGCTTGCCACCAACGATATAGGTATGTAGCACGAAACCAAGAGATTTATTTCAAAGAAATTTGAGATGAAAGATCTTGGTAACGCTTCTTTTGTGTTGGGTATACAAATACACCGAGATCGCTCTCAGAGTACACTTAGTTTATCACAAAAGAGCTATATCGAGAAAGTTCTTAAAAGATTTGACATGCATGATTGTAAACCAAGTGACACCCTTGTAGCTAAAGGAGATAAATTTAGTCTCAGTTAATGTCCCAAGAATGATTTTGAGATTCGGGAGATGCAAAAGATTCCTTATGCGTCGGTAGTAGGAAGTCTTATGTATGCTCAAGTATGTACGCGTCCGGATATTGCGTACATTATTGGCATGTTGGGAAGATACTTAAATAATCCTGGAAAGGATTATTGGATAGAAGCCAAGTGAGTCATGAGGTACTTACAGAGAACAAAAGACTACATGCTCACCTATCGAAAGTCAGAGCAGTTAGAGATCATCGGATATTCTGACTCCGATTTTACTGGATGCCAAGATAGCATGAAATCTACTTCAGGTTACATCTACTTACTTGCTGGAGGTGCTGTATCATGGAAGAGTGTTAAGCAGTCTATTATAGCTTCTTCCACCATGGCAGCTAAGTTTGTAGCTTGTTATGAGGCGTCCAGTCAAGTAATATGGTTGCGAAATTTTGTCATGGGGCTGTGTATTGTGGATGGCATTGAAAGACCACTTAAGTTATTTTGTGACAATAAATCAGCAGTACTGTATTCCAACAACAACAAGAGTTCTACGAAGTCAAAGTTTATTGACATTAAGTTCCTAGTTGTAAAAGAAAGAGTTCAGAGTGGACTTATATCTATAGAGCACATTGGAAAAAACTCCATGATTATGGATCCGCTGACTAAGGGATTACCACCCAAGGTCTTTCATGAGCACACTGCTCATATGGGTGTAATTTCTTTTCAGGATATGTCAGTTTAGTGGGAGTTTGTATTTTATATGCTTTCATAGACATATTTGATTTAATGGATACTGTATGGTTATTTACTGCAGTAAAGTATTAAGTTTATATTCACTCTGACTTTATATGGTTTGATCTCACTAAGGTTTAAGGAGGACGAGTTGGAAATAGGCATGTTAAGATCACATTGTATGAAATTTCCATGCTACACATCCACACTTGATCTTTGTCATTAGTTGCATTGATATATGTGATCATTGATGGCTCTACTTACGAAATATGTAATGATGATCGCTTTGATTCTATATTTGTGCATTTAATGGACAAGATTATTAAGATACATAAAGTTTTGATAGCTAAAACTCATGAGCTCATAAAGTATAATTCAAATTTATAAAGTTACATATATATATATAGCACAAGTGGGAGATTATTAGAGTAAAATTTAATATATGGACTTATATATAAAATAAATATGAATTATAGGCTATCAAATAAAAGTAAGCCAATTAAAGTGATTAATTTAAGTTTTGGGGCCTTACTAATGTATTATTAAAGTGTAGGTTTATTGTGTAGAGACAAGCGTAATTTTTATTTTTATAATGGATTAAAATAGAAATATACGAAATATGAAAAGATACGATTGTGTTATAAATAGGGATCATGGTCCCTAGATCACACAACACCAATCTTTTGATTCCCATTGTCAGAGAGAAATTTAGAGAGAAAACAAAAGTGTTGATCTGGAAGAGCATAAGACCTCAGACTCAGATATTTTAACTTTCTATCATGAATTCAGGTACGCTTCCGCAAAATCAATATTTATATTTCTTGATAATTCAATATAAATATTCCTGTTTGTGTGATAGTTTTCACAAAATAGAAATTAATCCATCACTCCGACCATTTTCTTGCTTGTTGTATGGTGTCGATTCCAGCGGATTTGATATCGATCTAATCGCAATTGATGGATTCAGTGCGTACGGTGGTCCAAGGAAGCCATTTTTTTCAATGTTGTTTGGAGAAGAGTATGTCTGAAACATAGACGACTTTCTGTTTGTCCGGAGGGGTATTTGGTGAACATCATGTTAAAGCTTCGTCGGCTTTTCAATGGGTTGTGCTTTGTGGATGTCTTCTTGTAGTACCGGTTGAGTTATTTGATTGGTTTTTTCTCCTTTACGTAAACATGTTCCTATTTTGAACTATTAGATCATCACAATTTCTCAACAAGTGCTCCTTCCCTTTTGAATGTCTCCAGCCGATCACGAATTAGAAGCCCATAAAGACAGTTGACAAATTCAGACCAAAATTCTCCCGACTCTGGAGCTGAAATGATGATTGGTCATTTCATTCGCAAGGGTAAGAGATAGAATAAGAACCGAAGTGGCAAAGAGAGGTTAGGAGAAAACAAAGAGAGATGAAAATATAGATGAGCAGGTGAAAAAGATGGGCAATGTACAGACCATATGTAAGAAAAGATATTGGAAGACCTGTCCTTTAAGATATGCATTTAATATGACAATAATGCATTAGATATACTGATTGGAAACGTTTGAGTCTAAATAACGGAGGTAAATATAATGAAGGGAGTTATGGAAAAAGCTTCTCATAGTGTTCAAAATGTATAAAAATAGGATATTCTATATAATTTTATAAATTTAGTTCATGTACTAAAAATACCATGAAAAATAGTGTTGCTGGCGCGGATAAAAAAAATAAAAGTATTATATTACAGGGACTAGATTTATAAATGCTTTTGTACCACAGAGACTAGATTTATAAACTTGAAAAGCACTGTCCTAAAAATCCAAATAAAGAAAGGAACATGACATTTACCTTAATCTATTACTACTATAAAATGCAAAACAAGGCATTTGTATCTCCTTCTCAATTAGAGCATCCACGTAGGATTGTATAATTGTAATTCTCTCTCCTCTCATCTGTCTTGTCACATGGCATTAGACATAAATGTAGGAATGACTTTCATTCGTCTCACCAAGACATGAGAAGATGAACTAATCTTGAGTTTTCAACCCTTCTATTTACCCAAAAATTATGTCTCTTTGTTTTCCTAACCAATAGTTGGACTCATTAACGTTGTGAAGGTGCGTTGCTCCCTCAAAATGCATTACCTTTGGTCCGTCTCTTTCATTCATAACTCCATCTCCTCCATCTCCGTTTTACTCTCTTTCTCTTCACGACCACTTCTATTACTCCCAGTGAAGGTACTCCTTCCGAATTAAAGCTAGCTAACTTTCAGTCTCCATTAACTATTCTTGCACCTTTCTTTCTTTTGTTATTTTAGACGATAGAAGGTATGGTCCCTCTACCTCTCTTTATTTCATGTCTTTTGTTCCATTATTGTTTTGGTTTGACAGATTGAACGCTAAAAGGTATGGTACCTTTATCTCTTTCTCTTTGCCTTCTTTTCTTTGGCTTTTAAACTATGTTATTCAGCTTATCATTTTTGGGATACTTGAAACTTTTTTTTTAAACTCAACCATAGTTTATATACCTCTAATACGATAGTATTAGAGGTTTTAATAGCGTTTAATGCATTATAGGTTTTTCTTTTAAACTCAACCATTCCTTTTAAACTCAACCATTCCTTTTAAACTCATCCATATCTATTAAACTTACCAAACGTTCATGAACCTTTGAACTCCAAACAATTTATTTATTTTTCAATAATTTTCTCTACCCTTTGTCCATTCCTCTCCCTCTCCTTCGTTGTCCCTAGCTCCCTTATAAATCAAAGGGTAAATGTCTACAAACATTATATCAACAACAACAAAAAAGAAAAACTTCACAGTGATGTCAGTTGATGGAAAAATGAGCAAGGTCATGAAAGGTGTTCAACATGGAGCGTGCGATTATCTTCTTAAGCAGGATCATGAAAGATGTTTTTTTTTTGTTATTACAGAACTTGAAGTAAAAAGACAATGAAGGTTTGCCAATAATAATGCCTGGTGATAATATTGTAAAGTTCATAGCGTTGCCATGTCTGTGTGAGCCTCCTCAACCCGAAAACATCATTATACATATGCAGAAGCCGCCTAAGACAACCCAAATTGTTGTCCCTTTGTATTGATTTCACAACCATTTCATTTAATTTACGTATATATTCTAGAGTTCAATCAAATTCTCCCTCTTTTGTTATGGTTTTCCTCTTTCCTCTCAAAGAAGATAAATGGATCAAGATCATCATTGTTTTCCCACTTAAAATTGTTTGACCATTAAGTTAGCAGGGTAGAAAACTCACTCTGTCCCAAAACCATTTCAGGAGGTATGTTTTGAGACATTTTTTGTGTTTGCAACATGAATGGAATTTATATTTATGTTTCCAGTTTGTTTACTTTTCTATATGATTTTATTTCATGATCATATTGGACAGTTAATTGGATTACATTTTAAAAAATGTATATGGAAGTCAGTTGGGTATGATTGTCAAATGCATTCCTTTCAAATACATGCATTGTTGATATGTGAAATTTCATGCGCTTCATTTCACAGTGTAAAAGCAGTATTAATATATGATACTAAGTTCACGTCTTATAGAAATTAAATTATGAAGAGATAAAAACACATTATGAGGAGTTGTGCATCGCCTCTTTCATGAGCAATATAAGCGTGTCTTGAAAACAAGCCACGTGGGAATTACTGCTTCTTAAAAATGTTAGCGTAAGTACTGCTTTTTATTTATAATAATTCTAAAAAAATATTACGCAGGGTTTCTTTATGACAAACTGAGACAAACGTATGAACTGTATTATTTGAACTATTTAGAAGATGTTCAAATACTGTTTGGATGTTGACAACTGTTTTGTATTTCTACACTGACTTTATTAGAAAGAACTCCCCGAGTATAATTAGTTACATGATAGAGGAGATATATATTAGCTACTGAAATACACGGGCTGGACCTATTCAACTGGGAGAAGTTGCACGAGTTTAAAATTCAAACTTTATATTGTTCGTCGTTCCGAGAATGTTGGAGATTCAGATGAAGAGTTCTGAGTTGATGTTGACTGGGTTGATACTTCAGAATGACACCCTCAAGGAAAAACAATTGGTATAAGAATGAAGAAACAAGAGAGGGGGGGGGGGGGGGGGGGAGGATTGTCTTGATTTTGACACATTCGTTTTTGAGAAATAAGAATAAAGTGCATTTGTTTAAATGTGCAATAATAGCATATGTTCATCCTGGAAGGAATCCAAACTACAGTGGGCTGAATTATTATTATTATTATTATTATTATTATTATTATTATTATTATTATTATTATTATTATTATTATTATTATTATTATTATTATTATTATTATTATTATTATTATTATTATTATTATTATTATTATTATTATTCGTGAGGTTATGATTATATTATACGCTAAAAACAAGTGTTAATGATTGTTTATGATATCATTGTCAATATGAAGATCGACTATTACTTAGGAGAGAATATTAAAATCCACGTTGAACTCAATATTAAGCCAATTGATTCTAGGTTTTAGTGCGCCATCCCTATCTCTTACTACTATAAAATGCAAAACAAGGCATTAATGCTACTCACTAGAGAGCCTATCCACGTGGATACTCCTCCTCTTTATCTTCTTAAATCTATTCCTCCCTCTCCATTCATGTTACACGCCCATTTATCTTCATTCATTTAACCTCAATATTCACCCCGCTTTCAATAGCCATACCCCTCCATCTTACTCTCCAAATAATATGAATAGGAGAAGTCGTCGACACAAATGTAACTCAACAACAAACTTCTTCTGCTATATAAATTTCATCCGGGGGTTGAACAAAACGCACCCAAGGTGAAGGTTAGTGTATGATCCAGGTTTAATGGGTTTTCATAGAACACTCTAATAAAATGTTTTACAAGCAATTAAGTTCGACTATCCACGTCATCTCTCCATCAATTGCTGGAGCAATACAGCAGGACGACCATTTATGGTTTTCAACTTCCATTGACCCTTCATATGAAACTACAATCACTGCGGAATATAGGTTGGATAAATAAATGACGCCCATCCAGCTTATGGTTTTCCAACTTCCATCGCTTGTTAATATGAAACCACAAACATTGTCGAAAACAGGTTGCATAAAGAAATAACCTATATTCAATAGAAGCGGGTACTTATCTCCGTCCCATTCCCTTGAAACCCTCATCCTTCTCGCGCTTCATTAGGGGTTCTTCTAACTTATAGGTATCTATATTTAATACAATCCTTTTTATATGCACAGGCTCACTCATTTTGAACGAATGAAGGGAGGTTATAAAGGCCCCAAGCCAAAGAAGGAATTGGTGGTTGATTGGGTATCCAACAATGACGATGTCGTTCGGAGCTTACCTATCTGCGTGGGAGGGGTCTCTCTATTGGTTGTTCTCTTTAATCTCACCATTTCAGGTATCATCCCTGTTATTGATGCTTGCAGGCAAGTCTCCCCTTCTCCAATTTTTATAAAAAAAAAGTCAACTGTAGAAATTATGTATTTTACAGTTTTAATTAGACAGACTTATGGTGATAGTATTCCTTGTGGAGTAGGGGCAAAAAGTGATATTTGTGTAGCCGCAATTATATTAACAACACTCCGTAATCATCTTCAAGCCCTTACCTTTTTCTTTCATTTTGGATGGATTAACAGGGGATGAGGTCTTTGAAGCACGGACAAAATTTTGTGGAGGTGACATATCCATGTATTGCACATCAACTGAAGGGCTTGCCAGTAATATCCATTGGCTCTTTTGTAAACAATCCTTTTAGTAAAGCTCTTTGTGAGCTTTGGTGTGAATTTTTTTATTAACCAGGAATCTCAAATTTATAAATTCACGTAAGAGTTAATGGATTCGCATGTCATGATTTATGAGAATTTTGTTATCATTTTTTTTTAATTTATCAATCTTGGATTTTAGAAATCTAACAGTCAAGTTGGCCATCCCCCTCCTCCAATTCTTTCTCAAGAATGCATAAAAGTAATTTATGATCAGCTTCTTAATTAACCAGGAATCCTTTCTAGCTCTGATATCACCATGGCTGAGAAGATAAATGACACTTCTGTTGAAGAAACCAATCCAGTGAGTTTCCCCTTTCACGATTGTTTATTAGTCTAAATAGTATTACAAAATTTTGTATATAGACTGACATATAGATTGTGAGAATTTGTAATTGATATTAAACTGTGTATGTGTGTTTGTTGTGGTTGGTTATGTAGTATTTTCAAAAAAATTGTATATAGACTGATATATAGATTGTGAGAATTTGTAACTGAAATTAAACTATGTATGTGTGTTTGTTGTGGTTGGTCAAGAAATTTTGCTTATTACATGTTTGTGAAAACGTCTAATAGAACCTATATCTATATATAATATACATGAAGAATTCTATTGTTGGTCAACATTAAATCTATGTATTTAAATGTTCTTTTATAAATGTTTTAATTTAGACAAATAAAAACGATACTTTGAATTCATCCAGTAAGTCTCATTCTCGAGTTTCAGCTTGAAACAGTTTACGTCATCTTTCAATTTCTGTGAACTTCTTTATATAGGGCTCGACATTTACTTTGTGTTTTGTTATGTAATATTGCTTTTCGTTGGCATAACGACGCCGGTGCGAAAAAGCGACAGTGAGTTCCTGAATTTTTATGTTTTCGTCCATTAAATTTATGCATTATTTCTCTCATATTTAGGTTTTGATCCATTGTATTAAAACTACATATTTTATTTTATCAGACATCATGATGGAAATCTAGGTGACTTACGACTTCATGGGAAGGAGCTTCGGCAATATCAACATTACCGGCGATTCAACGACTTCTAATAACTTAAGAAACCATTTCAGTGAGTTTTTGAATGTGTCATTTATCAGTTGATGTAAAAAATTAGATTGCTTCTAATTATTTAATCACAGATAAATGTAAATGAGACAAAGAATTTTAAAGTGGTTCAGCCTTATAAGAATGGCCTACGTCCACTGTTTCTGTTATTGCCAAGTGTTTTGGAGTTCTCGATATGTAGTTCTATCAAGAAAATCCCCTCCCCTAGAATGAGGGTGATACAATGTATTTATAGCCCTTAGGATGTACATGTGAAATAGTAAACAATTAATGCCCTTTAAGAGTATAGGTATGTATGATAAGCATTCAATGAATAGTTGAACTGTTGATTTATCTGGCAATCAATGCTGTGGTCGAGATGCAGCTTTGGCAATCAATGCTGTGGTCGAGATGCAGCTCGAACCGCCTTAGTTGCTCGGAGTGTTGGTGTTTCTCGGTGTACACTTGTTGCTCGGAGTGTGTAGGTCTTGGTCGAGGAAATAGACTTCCTCGTTGCTTATTTTGCCACGTAGATTGACACGTGTCTTCTTATTATTCGTCTATATCAGCATATTAATTTTGGTATCAACAGATACAATGAATCTCTTTATCTTCCATCACTATAAATACATGTATTCCCTTAGCCGAAAAGGAGGAGAACCAAGAAACACCATACACAAGATACACATCCTTTCTCTCTCTACGACATTGTGCTATTGTAAACCCCTAGGAATAAAATAACAGTGGACGTAGGCTTTTCCTTATAGCCGAACCACTTTAAAAATCTTTGTCTCTTATATGTTTGATGTGAATGTTTATCTTCATCTTCAATCTCATCCTCATCATTTATCTGATGTTGACGCCACTAAATCTATATAATGAAAGACAACGTGGACTTTTAGTTGAGATGGATGTCCATGGTGGATGATTACGTGGATGGATTAGAATTTGAAACTCTTAAATGTTTGTATAGCATTTTAGAGTAATATATTGATTATTAATTTTTTAAAAGTTTTGCTTTTATTATATTATTTTTCAATATTTAATGAACAAGTCACCCATATTCTTACAATTCTACGTGTATTATGGTTCGCACTAGTGACATTAAACGGGTCATTACAGGTCTACGTGTAAAGAACCTATTTTATTCCTCTTAATATTGTTCAATTCATTCATTGTAATATTAGTTTTAAATAAAATCAATGAACACTCACATTTGAATAAATTATTGTAATTTTATTGTTTAGTGTTCATTTCTGTATTATTTGTTTGGGAATGGGATTAACACAAAGTACATGCATGTTTTTATAAAGTACACGCACATTGTAATGAACAAAATCTATTTCAATATGCGTGTATTTTATGTATTATACTTGTACTTTTATAAAGTACATGTATAATATATAAAGTACACACATACTTTATAAAAATAAGCGTGTACTTTATATATTGTATAACTTATAATTTTTATTTTTAACTTTTATTTATGTACTATTGCATTTACTTTAGATTTATTTTATTCATTTTTGACATTATAATTTCTATTATTAATTTTTTTAAAGGTCTTGCTTCTATTATATAATTTTTCAATATTTATTGAATAAGTCACTCATATTCTCGTATTCCTATGTGTATTATGGTCCGCGCCAGCGGCATTAAACGAGCATTACATGTCCACGTGTAAAGAACCTATTTGATTCCTCTTAATATTGTTCAATTCATTCATTGTTTTAATAAATTACTGTAATTTTATTATTTAGTCTTCATTTTTGTATTATTTGTTTGGGAATGGGATCAACACAAAGTACACGCATGTTTTTATAAAGTGCACGCTCATTGTAATGAAAAAAAATCTATTTCAATATGCGTGTACTTTATGTATTATACGTGTACTTTTATAAATTACACGTATAATATATAAAGTACACGCATTTAGAAAATGATTTTGGTCAGTACAATGTGCATGTACTTTATATATTGTATAACTTATAATTTCTATTTTTCTCTTTTATTTATGTATTACTGCATTTACTTTTGATTTATTTTATTCATTTTTGACATTATAATTTCTATTATTAATTTTTAAAGGTTTTGCTTCTATTATATTATTTTTCAATATTTAATGAACAAGTCACTCGTATTCTCACATGCCTACGTGTATTATGTTCCACGCCAGTGGTATTATTATCGGTGTATTGTCAGAATATTCTTAATTTAGAAAATATACATGCTCTGCATATTTAATACATGTATTTCAGTACAGAAATATATTTAATGTACATTATGTAAATGTTCTCTCCATATTTAATGTATTTCGGTACGAAAATGTACTTTATAAAAAATGTATTTTATGCATGTATTTTATAAAAAAATATATTTATATCATTGTCAATGTGCATGTACTTTATTAAATAATGTGTGTACTTAATTAAAGTACACGCATAAAACACAAAGTACACGTACATCAAATTTTTTTAAGGAATCTTAAATGTTTAGTTTCATTTTTTAAGATTCATTTGTATCCAATCTCATGTCTTTATTTTTTAAGTATTGATCAGATTATAACTACTATAGGACAAGTGTCATTCTCTTTAAAAAGAAATATGAGAAACAAAGTAATTATAGATAGTTTTGGGTGGTTATGTGACTTATTACATATGTTTAATCCTAATTGATTTTTCAATTGTGTTTTTTGTCATTTTTATATAATTGTCAGTACTATTACCATCAATATAAAAATGCATGAATTAAAAGAAAAGATAATTTCATTCATTAATAAAAAATTACAACTGAATTGAAAAAAAATTACAACTGATAAAGAAAAAAATACGGCCCATCAAATAAAAAATATCATCTGAAAAATGAAGAAAACTGTCAACGGGGTCCAGAGTGCCGATAAAATTCGAGATCACCCGAATTCTATTCTCCATCGACAAAAGGACCTCCGTGGTAAAATTCATGTTCTTTATACAGTTTTCCCGTAGTATTTTTGCCTCATATGTATAAAAATTGACGAAGGCTTCATGGATGGCGTGCATCCTCTTTAAATAAGTCATACGGGATGGGTGGGAGTCCGGGGGAGACTTCTTTAACGTATTCGTTAAAAGAGTCGATTGCTCGAATGATTGAGTAAATTTCTTCCTCTGTCATTCGTAATTTATCTCTATAGTTGTTTGCATTTTCAAGAGCATCTCTCAAAGACTCTCCTAGAACAACCATTTTGACATTTTTGTGAATGAAATTTGGAATGGTAAACATTACAATAAAGTTATGTTTTTTATACGATTTTTCAACCCTAATTATTATGGTATGTGGTGGTTGTATTGACAAATGAAATAAATAACGCAGAGAGTTCCAAGGTTTGAATGCATTTGGCAGATGTTGACTTAATAAATAATGTTGTATATGGTGTACACGTGTAAATAATGTAGTATATGGTGTACACGTATAATTCTTTTAAAAGAATCTCGTATAGGTTTAATTCTTTTTTATTTTTGTATGTAATTTTTAAAATTGTGAGTGTACCTTAAGAATATTGATTTAGACAAGTAAATACAAGTACACGCATAAAGTAACAAAGTAAACGTGAAAATCTTCAAGGTAATACGTGTACTTTGTAATATCATGCGTGTACTTTAGGATTCCTTGTTTGTTTGTGGAATTTTTGGGGTAATCCCCGTTGCCAAGAATTTTTTGGTCTAACATTGAAAAGTACACGTATATCACCCCAAAGTACGTGTGATATTATTCTTTTACGTGTACTTTGTAATGTTTCACGTGTACTTTTGAATTCTTTCTTTATTATGGGAAACAAAGCAAAGTACACGCATAATACTACAAAGTACACGTATCATATACTTGTACTTTACATGTTAGAATATATTTATTCCTACGTGTTGAATGGTCCGCGCCAGCAGTACATCATTTTTTTACAACAAATTATATGGAGCTACATTGAATTAAAAAATAAACAAAAATATACAAGAAAACATTACAATCATTAGTGTTTACAAAAAATTTCAAGAGAACTTTATAATTTTTTTCCTCCTATTAACAACCAGGGAGTAAAAATTCATTAGCTATATATGCTCTTTGTTGGAGCATTTCTTCGTCTTCAAATGATGTTTTGAGTGCATTTCTTTTGGCAATTAGTTCCATAAAGTATATACAATACACCCCACAGTCAACACTGAAATTAAAATAAAACAAATATATCAGTTAGCATAATATGAATGAAATTTATTGAAATATGTCGTGATGAATTATACGTGTACTCTAACAAAACTGTTTGACCTTACTTGTTATTTTGTCTCGCGTATTCATTATATTTGAGTAGTTCAAAATTAATATCATGACTCAAGAGCCAGTCCATTGTTATTTTTTCCTCGTTGGATAGTGCATCTTCCAATTCCATCCCTTTAAAGTATATTGTTATTGTACCTCTTTGACTTATTTGTGGTCCTTGGTCCTTCAATTTGTACAACTTTTCTTTTAAAGCAAAAAATTGTTAAGAGGAAAAACCATGAGTATATATAAAATACAAAAGTGAATGTAATGTAAATAAATTCAGGGCATAATGAGGATTGATTTATTTCCAATGGGTGGAGAGAGTCCATATGGACAACTTTATTTTCTTGTTTGTAGATAACTAATAATATAAAATGCCCTGTATTATCACTGATTGAATGTCTCATGGGAATGAATAGAATATCAAAAATTCCAAAAAAAATCCAAAATGTATTTTTCTATTTGTTCTTTCTGCATTTTATGATCATTATTTCGATCGACTTCCCATCAAAAGTAATATATTTATTAGTAAGAAATAGTATGATAATATATATTTCAAAGTGATGGACAAAACTTTAGATTTTATTTTCCTTACCCAAGCATATAAGTTTAAAGCATGCATAGGTCGAAGCCTATTTTTCTTCATTTTTATCTCCATTAAACGAGAGAAGCATTGAATTATCTGTTTCACAGATTTAAAAAGGTAAGGATATAAAGATGCAAAATTAATCAATGTACTATGTTTCGATTACATACTTGGTTTGATATTTCTTTACCTTTCAGCAATTCTTTAATATCATCGGCGCAAACAAATGATGAGTCTTCTTTTGTATAGAGACAATTGTTGATATCAAGATCCAAATAATGTTAGAATAATAATTGAAACATGTATATAATCCATGATCATTAAATAATATGCATGTACTTTATGAAATATGCATGTACTTTATGAAATATGCGTGTACTTTATAAAGTACACGCATAAATTTCAATACACAAATGTCTGGATTTTATAAAAAAAAAAGTGCATTATAGAATAAAAAACAAGTGCATTTCAAAATAAAAATAAGTTAGTATCAAAATAAACAATTAGAAGATTTAGCCCGTATCCTTCTCCTCTATCAAATATTCTTTCAATTTATTTTGGGCTTCTTCTGTAAGGTGTTTTGTACACTTATAGATTTGCAGGTCTACTTTATGTGTTGCTATTGAAGAAGCATTGCCTTTATTGTTCTGCCCTTTTTTTATGTCACAACAGTAGCCTTATTGGTTTGTCTCTTTCTTCCTTTCGGCTTCAATTCAGCAGGAGCGTCATTCAAAGGATTTTTATTCCCACCTCCTTTTTACAAATCATGAATAGGATGTGAATATACATAATCGTCACCAATTTTTTTCTTCATATCAACACTTTCTTGGATTCTCCTAATCATTGAGTTATGAATTGAAATTATTTCTTCATCCTTTTTAGAAATGGAGGACGACAATTCTTCTATCTTTTTATTGATAATTTCATTTTCTGTTTCCTGAAGAAAACAAAACATCATGTTTAACTATTAAACATGCCATAAACCTCAATGAAAATAAACAAATGTCAAACAACAAGAGAATTTGTGGATATACCAAATTGATAATGCGTGTACTTTATAAAACTATATGTGTACTTTATCAAACTATGGATGATCATCATAAAAAAATGCGTGTACTTTATGAAATATGCATGTACTCTCCATTATTTTCCAAAGAATACCTAAGTACACATGAAAAATTTCAAAGCACACGTAGATGTAAAAATAATTTCATGTGTACTTTGGGGTGATATACGTGTACTTTATACAAATACAAATAAATGAAACAAATGATAAATAACAACATGAATAAATGCATGTACTTTATAAAAACTACATGTATTTTCTTAAAACATCATTATATTACAGTATAAAATGTGTGCTTTTATCAAAATACTGCGTGTATTTTAATAAAAATGCGCGTACTTTATAAAATAATTGCTTATACTCTATAGAATAATGATGTTATCCATTTAAAAATTAATCAAAAGTACCTATTTAGTTCTTTTCACTTCTGATTCGAGAATATTCAGCCTCAACGTCAGCATTTCTAGGTCACCATCTTTCAATTTTTGCACTATATCTTCATACATTTTTTGATATTTTTATTACTCTTACATAGATAGGCATTTGTCTGTTCCAACATTATTGATGATTCAGCCTGTTTTTTCAATGATTCATCCAATTGTTTCATTCTATCTGAGTCATTCATTGTTGCTTGAACAGGTTTTTCATTAAAGGATTGTTTATTACAACAAGGCTGGCATTTTTCACCTCCAACTTATTCAGTAACTCTTTTTATTTCAAAAGTTGGGAATTTTTCACCTCCAACTTCTTAATTTTCTCTTATGTTTTCACAAGTTGACGATCATCTAACTCCAACTGTACATTCACAATAATAAGTCTTAAATTCTCCACCTCCAAAGTCTTCACCTTCTCAAGTGCACAATCAATTTCTTTAGCTACTTTAGATAGTTCTGAATTTTTTTCCAACAACTCCATCCTCAATTCAACATTTTCTTCGTCCAAATTTACCTTCTCAGCATTATTAGAATCTCCTGATTCAAAATTTCCAGTATCTTTTGGTTGATTATTTTTCTTCTTTTTTTAAGGAATCACATAGTTTTTATAAGGACTATTCCAACCCGATGAAAGTGCAATGTCATTAAAATCTTCAGCAACTTCATCAGACGATGAATCGGTATGTATAGGACTCACTTTATAAATGTTCAAAGAAAAAATGGGCCCTTCACTTTGAGTTTTACTCTTTTTGATGCCCTTGTTGACATCAGCTTCACTTTATATTGCACTGTCCTTACTGCCTTTTTTATTCGTAGTCTTCTTTTTCAAATTTGCTGAAGCGATATCATTCTCAAATAACTAATCTTTCAAAGGTGAAAAGTTCCATCTAAGAAATTTTGGTGTCTTCTCTTTCTTCCCTTTAACGGGTGGAATCTTATCAAATTTCTCACATACCCAATACTATGATCATGCAAAAAATAACATGATACTAATAATTGTATTATATAGTTTTCATAGTTGGAATAACCCTTGTACTTTATAAACATCACGTGTACGTTCAAAGTACACGTGATATTCCAACCATGGTCAAAGATATTAAGCGTGTATTCAATAAATATCACGTGTACTTTCAAAGTACACGTGATATTTACAAAGTAAAAAATGGTCAATGAAATTATCACGTGTATTTTATAAATATCACATGTATTTTGAAAGTACACGTGATATTCCAATTATCATGGTCAATAAAATAATGAGTGTACTTTATAAAAATCACGTGTATATTCAAAGTACACGTGATATTTACAAAGTACACGTGAGCTCAGGTTTTCAACCAATTTTTCCAATTTGTTTGTTAGACAGCATTAGTATGTTTTGATCACCAATAGTGAAATGACACATCCACTTGTTGTGCTAGGTTTTGAACTTGTTATTTTTTTGAGTGAATTGATGAGAAATCCATGCACGACAGATGCCCAATCATAATTAATCATATCATCAATACTATTGATGTATGATGTCAAAAATTCTCTTAATATGAAGTTTGAGTTGGAGAAAAACAACATCGTCATGAAGTATAGACAAACAAGTTTTACAAAATCGATAATGACCTCATCTATGTCCAACTCTACCAATTTCTTCAAACCCTTAGATATTTATGACTTTCCAATTTTTTTTAGCTTTGAAGTATCGGGCAAGGAATTCAAGTTTTGAGATTCAACCAATCTCCTTTTCAGATCTATTGATTTTTGTCCCTCTACCATTAGGATGCCAAATATTTTACTTATATCTTTTGGACTTATTTTGGCATTGTTCTTAATCTCAAAACTACTCGTTTCTATTTTGTAGAGCTTGATAATCGATAGAATATTTTTACCGATTTTTTTGTGTTGCGCTTAGACTACTTCCTCTCTGTAATAGGCATTGAAAAGCTCCCAGAATGGATTCTTCTTAAGCAGTTCAATATGCCTATCATTTATTTACTTTTAATAGAATCAAAATCATGATAAAAGATAACAACATTCGGCCTATACTAGTCATGTTTATTCATACCACGTGTAGATTCCACATCACTGCTTGAAGAACTATCTTCGAAACTGCTCTTCTTATTTTTCTTTCCTTTTCTTGCCCTCATCTTCATCCTCATTCTAATAATCTAAACACATAAAATTTAAATTACAAACCTATAATGATAAATTAAAATTATAGAAAATAAAATACACGCGAATTGGAATAAAATACAGGCTCTAATAATAAAATGCATGCGTATTTAACAAAAGTACATGCAATATTCTCATTAACACTTCTTACAAATCTCAACAAAATACATATTAACCGAGGAAATACATATCGTTTGCATTGGCCAAAGATCTCCCTAAAAACCATAACTGAGTTGATGGGTAAAGCTAACAAAATCATGAACGCCGAGGAGGTTATGGTTATCAAGCAAGCTCCGAGTGTCAAGGTCGACAGTCATAAGAATTTTGACAAGAAGGAGCAAAAAGATAAGAAGGCCGAGAAACCTTAGAAGTACAAGGAATACACTCGTCTCACCATTAGCGTGCATCACATCCTGGAGGAAATCAGAGGAAACAGAGACCTCAAATGGCCCGAAAAGCTAAAGTTCCCTCCTAACATAAAGACAAGTCCAAGTATTATGAGTTTCAAAAGGAGCATAGGCACACGATTGAAAATTGTATTTCTTTAAAAAATGAGATTGAGAATTTAATACGGCATGGCAAATTGTCCAAATTCGTTGACAGGTCAGAAGAATGAGACTTTAGTAGGTGATCGGAATCTCCTTTCAAAGGAAGAGAAAACAAGAAAAAAGGTTGAGATAATGATTCAGAAGATAACCTAGATCTGTCAAAGAAACCTTGAGAGTGTGAAATTAAGGCAAAATGATATCTTTTGGTTGTTATTTTATTGCAGGAGGAGATGCCGGTGGTGGCAGTGAGATAGATGAAAGAAAAGCCTTTTAAATGAAGACAAATCATGTTCATATATTCAGCAGATTAACTAGTCTGATGATGTTAATGGTCAGATAAGGAAAGTTATTAAAGATAAATTGGTGATCAGTTTCTCCAAGTACGACCTATCAGGAGTGTAAAGCCCCGACCCAGATTTATGGTCTACCCGTTAGTCAACCTGGTCCGACCCAAGCATTAGGTGTCAAGCGCAATGGGACAACCTACATAATGTTACTTGTCCATTTTTATTTTAATTAACATTTCATTTATTTAGCAAGCGATTCCATTTTACAAATAAATTAAGTCTGGGACCCATGGGGAGAACCCCGGTGTCCAAGTAAACAGAAATGCTAACGTAAAATAAGTAAAATATACTTACCTCTATAACGCCCTCAAAATACGAAGCCTCTCCCAACCTACCATAACAAAGAGAGGGTGTGAGCTTATTCCCAGTGGGATTTATACAAACAATATAGATCGCATAAAGGAAAACTCACATGCTACAGCCACATGAATGCGAAAATATGTATATATCTATGTATGCATACCTTTGATAAATACACATGCCAATGTATTAATCATTTTATTTTGAAAAATCTTACTTATCCAGATTGATTTACCTTAATCTTGTAAAGACTTTCTTTATTCATACTTAGCATTTATCACATTATTTAACACACCCGGTTCAACAAATGAAACCATTACACTTGATTTATTCAAACTCATTCCTTTACTAGGATTTACCCATTTTAATTCATTTCAATACACATTAGTATTTTCGTTGAAACTAACATTTTCAACACACGCCAGCATCATGTTAAAAAATAATTATTTGTCATTTGAAAACCTTTTTCAATGCATTCTTATGTAAATTATGAGTTGAACCACCTAGTTTACTTAATCACCCATTCACCCATTTTCTTTATCCTTTTACCTTAGCTTACGACCATTAATAGATTTATACAATTACTTGTCCATTTCACTTTAACCGGAACATTTATTATATTCATTCAATTAGGTTGTATTAACACATTTCACCACGCAACCCATTTCTTGACATGTTTCAAATTTTCTTCATCTTTACTCGGAATCTTCCTATATTGCAAACTTCCACGGGCTCCACATTGCTGGCTATGCGCACCATATACTTTGGTCAGTAATTTAGGGCTTTTCAAACAAGGGCTCCAGGCCCTTCTTGCTTTATCCCAGTGTCATCCGAGTTCTCTTTTATGTGTTTTAATATTTTACAAATGTCCACATTATTCCACTTTCACCGGTCGAAGACAAAAGCCTAGACTTGACCGTACGTTTTTCCATTAACACTTGGAAAATGATTTCTTTCTCCTTTAAGTCCTTTATTCATTCACACGTTAATTTAGCACCAAAATCATCCACGTTTTAGGACTTAGTTTATTATTTAACCCACACTACTGTAAAAACATTCTTTGATATTTTTGTACCATAAAATATTTCATTTCAAGTAAATTACCCATTTACCCTTCATTTGCCAAAACTTACTATTTAGTCCTTTTCAAGTGTTAGTTTTTCAAAAATGGTTATTAAGTTTCCACTTAACATTTTAAACACATTTTAACCATTTTAACACTTGTTTAATATCACAATTAACCCCACTTTCTTACTTGCTACTTTAACATCTTTAATATATAAAATCACACATTTTCACATATTAAAGTCCTATTATCTCAACATTTGAAATACACACTTTATTTATGAACTTTTGCATCTTACCACCCACTTCACTTCTATTCCAACATTTAATCCCTTTAACTTTCATTATTCACTTTTACATCATAATTTATGTAAAACTTTATCTTTTATGCATTTCAACATTTAAACCCACTTTACTTTCTACATGAGTTTCACACATTTTAATATACCTATTAAGTGTAAGTTTCCCTTTTTCATCTATCTCCATTCATTCAAATAGGAAATCATCTTTTAATATTAGAAAATGGTTCAAACAAGCCTAACACATTTTTGTTGCACCAAATCACATTTCCTTTCCTTTAACACCTCATTATAACACCTTTTACTCCATAAAATGTTAAGACTATATATTTTGAAATTTCTCCACTTTTAAAACCCATTTTAAAACATATTTTTGAGGCCCATCTTTCATACAAATGATGAGATGATTGCTAACTAAAACGTGAATGCAACTAACATCTATTCTACATAGATTTCATCTAACATATGTACATAAACATACTGGAAAATATACTATACTTTAAATTCATATCAAAGTTAGTTTTTCCCACCTCAATGAGATCAAACAATGGTGAAAATGGTGAAGAAGATAGAGGACCCCCCACCTCCAAAGGTGGCCTCAAGGGGGTCCCTAATAGCCCTATTAAAATTGTCTCCATGAATCCATTCTCAGTCTTCATGAAAGCTCTTCTTCAATATCTAAGGAACCCTTTTCAATATCCATTCAAACATCAATATCACCATCTTCATCTTCTATCAAGTTATTCTACAAGTGTTTGGGAGCTTGGGTGTGGTCTCTAATGTTAGAAAATGGGCATGGGTGTGGTAGGAAGGGTTGGAAATAATTTGGGATAGAAGGCTTTCCTCCATGGAATCCCAAACTAGAGAGAGAAGTTTAGAAATTTGATGGGGTTTTTCTCTCCTAACTCACACGATTTCATTCTTATAACCCAAACAAGTGGGATGTTACCAAATGAGGCAACCTCATCACCGAAAAAGCTTCCCATATCGGATATTGAATCCTCCATAATTCGACAACACACAACATCCAATGGTTGATAACAAGATAGCATCTAAAAATAGCCACAACTGTCCGAGATCTGCCACTCGTGGTCGACCGCAACCATAGGGCCGGTCGACCGGTCGCAGTGTGCCAAATCTCATTTTTTTTATAATTTTGACCCCACAAAATTATTATATATATAGTTTTAGTGCCCCAAATAAGTGGTCAAACTATTTTTATCGTCCACGAGGTTTGCTACAAAAATTGCGCAACATTCTACTTTTCAGTGTCACGTACCGTCAATTGACATTTCACACTTACTTGTATCCATAATTCATTTGTTCTTCAAATAATTTACGTCATACTTTAGCAATATTCTAAATATAACCATTTGAACATAAATGTACCTCCATGCAAGCCATGCAATATTAAAGTCTCTTTTTTAATCATTATGTGCGACGCGTCACTTATGTATAATTTCAGCTCAATACTTATGTATTTGTTTCTCCAATAATTTCTTCTTCTAGTCAAGTACTACAATTATCATTTAAATATTTATTTTCTAGGGCGGGGTATTACAAACTTCCCTCCTTAGGGAATTTCGTCCTCGAAATTCTTGGTTCTCAACTTTAGGATCCAGTTACCTACAATTTGTTTCCAATCTTAGGGCATCCCTAACACCATGGTCTAAAACCCAAAGATCTCTTTTTAATCGTTCACCAATGTAAGCCCAATAATAATGGCCCTAAGGTCTTACTGTAAAATCGCAAGCATGCATAACATGTCTATCTAATCAAAACCTTGATATGGTCGATATTCGTCAAATATCAAACTATTGCTAATGAACTCATTTTTATGGGGCATCCCTACGTTAGGAATCATAACCTACGTTTCTTCGAACAAATTTTAGTTCACGCCTGGCCTAGGTTGACAAAACCTTGGCACTTATAATCACACACACCAATGATTGCTATGACAGTTACCTTATCACAAAGTTCTACCCGATCGATATCTCCTACGGGATCCTTCTGCTAACCTAAAGTCACCCTAGGTATCACAACGCACGCATTTAAGAACGATCATATTCCCAATCCGCATAATTCTGAACCGAGTGTAACACCACCATCAAATTTTTTATCAAGTTCCACTATTCATAATATCCTCAAGTCATAACCTCAGGACACACGACTAATTGTCACTAGTTATATCGACTAACTAACAGAACATGTTATCCTAAAGCAATCAAGTAACATATGCAACAACGCGAGACCACGCGTACACAAAAACTATTATAGAGTAAAGGTGCATCTGAAAAAGAGCGCACTCACACTCCATGACGCATCATCCACAATTGGCCTAACTTGCATCACTACTAAGATTACGTTGTGCCACACCTGAATCAAAACTGATTAGCAACTTCCCATTACTGGGATCAAATAAGGCACTAGAGATGCAACGAATTAGGCGTCTGCCTCATCAAAAAGAAATAATCATATTTCGATAATGAATCGTGCCACACGACATACAAACTACAACATACTTTAGAAGTCTATAACTCTTTATCGATATCTACAAAAATCTTAGCCTTGCAACATACCCTAGCTTGGCCCATTAATCCTGACGAGTTCTAACCATGAGTCACCCATCCTTATGGGACGAACAGAGTATGAAATTAATTTCTTCAGGAAGCTGAAACGCTAGGCTTCCCTTCTTAGGACTAATGCCACATAACCATCACTGGCTAGTACAACCACCTGAACCAATTGAAATTTTGTTCTTTCAACGCTCATTGTTAGTCAATGACCTATCATACCTAGGCCTCCATAGTTTCAATGCGCGATAACTAACCCCAGTTTCTGAGAACACTCTCATCAGGTGAAACACGATGCTCACATATTTTTCAAATATTCAACTCACGGACCGTTGCCACGACTCTTAACAACGTCCTAAACAATCCCAAATTATTTCCTTCCTAAATCTCAAACTTCCAAGCATTGCCCATGCCTATGACCTAATGATTTCCCCTCTAGGATGATACCAAATCATACAGGCAGCACACACAAGTGTTACATCCAATCCTACACTCCAATCCAAATGTTATCTCTAAACAAGTATGAACATCATCGTGTTTAAAGTCTCCCAGTTGCATAATCTATAACTCATCAATCTATTTTTAACATTACCCTCGAAGGTCATTGATAGCGCGCGAGAGGTGTGTTCATGTAAGGACACACTCGTTGTTTTCTGTCTCGCCGCGACTATACAAACATACCTAAATTACGACTACACATGCGAGGCAAGCACAACGGTAAGTCGGGTATCGAAAATCCACAGAGACGAGTTGCTAGAATTTATATGATTTAGTAGTCCGAAATAAAAGTGTGAAAAGGTGATTACAATCTAAAAAGGAAAAGATGCATAAAAGGGAAAGATTAATTTAGGCGAGTGTATTGAAACTAGATTAACAAAGCAAGTAAAACTATAGGTTGCGTCGAATATCCCTCACCCGAGTTAATTTGTATAAAATGGATACATAGGTCAACGAGTTATTTATAATGCGTCTCGTTTCAACAGTTAATTGAACCAAGGGTTGTCACGCCCCTAAATTCTCATAAAAGCCTAATAAGAGTTTGGCGTCAATAAATGCCCTGAAAATTGCGCACGCAAGGTCGTAAGCATGATACATACATGATATGCCCCGTCAAATCTCCTAGGCGCAATAACTAGGACAATGCACCCGAAATAAACCCGTAAACGCCATCACCAAAGCAAAGCAACGCGTCAACTCGAGTGAGTTCGATTCAAACACAACCTAATTTAAATTAGCTAGAAAGAATATTAAAAATGCGGTAAAGAAACGCGATAAATCTAAACTAGAAAGCATGAAAATCAAAGCATGTAAACCTAAATTAGAGAGCTTGTAATTTGTCTAGAAAGCGAGTAAATGCACACTATATTAATTGGTAGGGAAGATGAATAGTGCACACTTACAAACCCAAATGGGTGTCAAACCAAGAGAGGAAGAAGAATGAGCTCTCAACCTCCAAACCCTAACCTAAACTACCCTAAAATCTGATATATCAATGTATAAAACCAAAATTGGTTTATATAGTAAGTTGGAAAAGAAATAAAGTAAAAAGAAAAGAAAAGAAAAGACCTCAAAATATCTGGCATAACCGGTCGACCGATCGCAGGGGCGCGGTCGAACGGTCCCTTAGGCAAAAGCCCATTGTCTCCTTCCCATGACAAAATATGAAACCGCAGTCGATCGGTCCCAGGGACGCAATCGACCGATACTCTATTTTCTAGCCTTGTATGGTCTGTGAAGAGGGGAAAGAAAGGGCGCAAACAGAAATGGGCATAACTTCATCGTTCGGACTCGAAATCACGCACTGTTTGCGGCCACGCGAAGCTTGTTCAATGAACTACGCATCCGTGAAAATTCCATGAGTTAAAGATTAAATATGAATTGACTAAAATACCCTTGAAGTAGCGTTCGGTGACAGAACTTCTTCGAAATGCAACGGATCCTCACTTTTAGCATTCCAATACCTACAAAAGCACAATTAACCCCTGAAAAACATGTATATATCCAAATACAAGGTTATCTGGTTAATAAGCATAAATATAGGCATTAGGACCGTAAAATTGCTAGAATGCATAAAGATAACGGGCGAAAATATACAATATTTGATACGAATCACACCCCCTAACTTAAACATTGCTAGTCCCTAGTAATGAAACAAACAAAAACAGTCCACAGAAGGAGATACAAGACGTATATATGCATTGAAATATAAATGCCACTTTTGCAGGGAGCACGATTGCATTTAGCAAATGCAATAAGCCGTTAAACCCCTAGGTTACCCTAGTGGACGAGTGTCATCTAGTGAGGGTTTTCAGGGATGGTACCCACAAACATCATATGGTTTCCTCAAAATATGCCCAAACCAACATGTGACAAGCCCAACAAAAGCGAAAAATATTTCATACGTATTATTAGCACATTGAATAAATTCAAAAAAAAATTCGAATCATTAACATTATAGAATTCACCTCATAGAATTAAAAACTTAAAATGTGGGAGGGGAACGAGCACATGAAAAGTGTGATTTGGTAAAAACTTAAATAAACTGGATACTAATCAAATCAAGCATACAATCAATCCTCACGGGCATTACACTCATCAAGCGAATTCACTCGAAACAGGGAGCTAACACACGAAACATGCGGGCATAAAGAGTAAATGTAAATGGAAACTAGGCCGCACACATGTCACAAATGAAGAACGCTATATATAAAATGAAAAACTGTAATCTCAATGAAAGATATCGCTCATTAAAGGAGGCGAAATGCATTTTCACAGATAATCAAAACTATTTCAACCTTTAAATTACATCAACCTAAGATCACATAGGACTTGTAGGGTTATGATGTAGGCTAGGCTAGGGTACGAAATGAAAGGAATGTATATACGGATTCAAAGTGTTCAGGATGAAAACTTGGGTTAATGGGACGATGCGGGCAAAATCAAAATTGGAAAACGAGTTCCAAAAGGCATTAGATATATCATCGGGGAGAGTAATCAAAGCTTATTGAACTATATACAACATTTACAACTTTCTCTTTTGTTTCTTTTCTTCTTTTTCTCATTTTTCTCTTTTGTTTTATTTTGCCTTTTCTTTCGCTTTTTCTCTCTTTTCTTTAATTTTTTTCTTTACTTGTCAAACTCTCATATGCCTAAATTGCAACTGACATCATAACAACATCATTCAATCCCAAGTAACATTCCAAACAAAGGTATGGAAAGTGTATGTATGGGCTAAAACCCCAATTCAGAGTTAGTTATGGGATTTTGGGTTATGAAACGAAAGGCTATATTTAGGCTCAAAGGGGTTGACGAGGGGAAACATATAAGGTGAGGTCAAGGTCAATATGGGTGATATAACAAAGAGGTCCTATGATCATTTCACAAAGTTTACGCAATTCTCGAGTCAAAACAATATATGAAAATCCTGCTCAAGTAATACATTTCAAGTATGAACGATCAAATGAAAGAATAACGAGATTACCAACGAATTCAACGTTTTCAAAGAGGAAAGAATAGTGTATAACACTCACAAACGACGAAAGGTACAAAGCTTACTCGGTGTAAGTATATACAATGCAATAAAAGATTACCGAGTTATAAAAATCTTAAACCAAATCAATATAGCAATAAAAGTGCATGTGCTCATGGGATTAAAGTTTAATTCATGAAGTTATTCATAATATCAATAATCGAGACTAATGTCTAACAACTTTTAAAATTGAGAACATGCATCATTGGGTTGTCTATTGGATTGGGCAATTATTGAAATTTATCATCGGAAACAAAGGCAAAACGCCCAATAAAGGAGAAAAAAGAAAGAAAATCTTTTTGAAAATTTTGAATTTTTCTAAGAAAAGCATACTAAGTAACTAACATGTGAGCAAAAACATGGACTAAACAAAGAAATGGAAAGAATATCCCACACCCCCTAACTTAAAACTTGACATTGTCCTCAATGTACATTAAGAACTAAGTCAAAGAGAGGAAAATAGTGATATTACCCAAAATTGAAGAGATCTTAAAGAACAAGTCCAAAGCATCTACAAAATAAGTCAGTACCGAGCATAGCAAAAACAAATAACAAAAAGTTAACTAATTACACTATAATAAATTAAAAAGGAAAGAAAAACTAAAGAAAAAAACAATAAAAAGCTAACTATATACAACCTACTATTTAGGCTTCACACTAACTGTACACTAAAAGCTTAAATAGCTGGGGGTCCACCATAAGAACGATTTGACTTTGGAGGTTAACCGGTGTACCCTCACATACAAGCATGCCCTTCGAAAAATATGGATTCCATTTGAACAACGAAGGGCATGTGTAAGGCGGAAGAAAGGAACTATCGCCAATTAAAAGATTTGGAGGGATGATGGGGGGTTTGGATTGAACGGGTGACAAAAATATGTGGGGACCGAGAAAAGCTGAAAATCCTCCCAAGGATTTATCAAGCGTCATGGGAGGTGGCGCACACGAGGGCAAAGATGCGATCGTGGAGGGCGACTCAAGAAAGTACTCCTCATCGGCGAAAAGGTTTAAAACATTAAAGTTTAAAACCGAATCATCGGGTACTTGTGACGGTGTGATAATAGAGAATGAAAATGGGGATGAAATAAATTCAAACCCATGAGATGCATCATCATCGCATGAAGTTTGAGTTTCAAAGGAAATAATATCATTTTCAATGAAATGTTCTTCTTTGGGGGCCAAAGAAGAAATAATTTCATTGCAAATGGATATTACGTCATTTTCATCCTCACTTTCAATATTTATTATGCAATGGGCAAAGTCTAGAATGGTTTGTTCCAAGGTAGGCACAAAGTCCTCATTTGGTTCAAAACATTCCTCTACTTCGAAAGTTTCGGAAGCAAAATCGTCGTCGAATTCGAATAATAAATCCAAGTCTTGCTCCCAACAACGATTTTCTTCCCGATAACGATTTTTAATTTTCTCATTCTCATACATACGCAAGCCCTCACCGAATGTCATAGGTCGAGGTGCGGATCCATGAAAATAGGAACTTTGAAAATTACCATCGGACTTAAACGAAAACTCATTATTATAGGAATTTGGAAAACTATTCAAATTCATTTTAAAATTCCTATTATAAGGAGGTAAAGGCCCAAAATCATTATCATCATCATCAAAATTCCAATAACCTAAGTTTTGACTTTCGTTAAACTCGCTCAAAGTCATATTTGAATTTGTAATACTTTGGGATTCTAAGTATTCACCGAAAGTCATAGGCTTGCGGGAATTTTGAGGATTATAACAAGGATTACCGAAAGAATTGGAATAAGACATGCTTACCCCAAAAATGGCTCGAAGTGGCGAATTTCACAAAGTAGGTGCGCGCGGAATGAATTCAAGCGTTTCTAAGTGCTCAAATGTGGAAGTCTTGCAAAAATATTAGCAAATAATACAAATAGAAAGAAAATACTATGAAATACTAAATGAAATAAAGTCTAAAACAAACTCATCCCCGGCAACGATGACATTTTGGTAGCGCGCGAGAGGTGTGTTCGTGTAAGGACATAGTCGTTGTTTTCTATCTCGCCGCGACTATACAAACAAACCTAAATTACAGATACACTTGCGAGGAAAGCACATCGGTAAGTCGGGTATCGAAAATCCACAGAGACGAGTTGCCAGAATTTATATGATTTAGTAGTTCGAAATAAAAGTGTAAAAAGGTGATTACAAACTAAAAAGGAAAAGATGCATAAAAGGGAAAGATTAATCTAGGCGAGTGTATTAAAACTAGATTAACAAAGCAAGTAAAACTATAGGTTGCATCGAATATCCCTCACCCGAGTTAATTTGTATAAAATGGATACATGGGTCAACGAGTTGTTTAGAATGCGTCTCGTTTCAACAGTTAATTGAACCAAGGGTTTTCATGCCCCTAAATTCTCATAAAAGCCTAATAAGATTTTGGCGTCAACAAATGCCCCAGAAATTGCACATTTAAGGTCGTAAGCACCGAACATACATGATATGCCCCATCAAATCTCCTAGGAGCAATAACTAGGACAACGCACCTGAAATAAACTCGTAAACACCATCACCAAAGTAAAGCAACGCGTCAACTCGAGTGAGTTCGATTCAAACACAACCTAATTTAAATTAGCTAGAAAGCATATTAAAAACGTGGTAAATAAACGCAGTAAATAAACGCGATAAATCTAAACTAGAAATCACGGAAATTAAAGCATGTAAACCTAAATTAGAAAGCTTGTAATTTATTTAGAAAGCAAGAATTAAGTAAATACACACTATATTAATTGGTAGGGAAGATGAATAGTGCAGACTTACAAACCCAAATGGGTGTCAAACCAAGGGAGGAAGAAGAATGAGATCTCAACCTCCAAACTCGGCTAAACTACCCAAAAATATTTTATATCAATGTATAAAACCAAAATTGGTTTATATAGTAAGTTGGAAAAGAAATAAAGGAAAAGGAAAATAAAAGGAAAGGTCTCAAAATATCTGGCATAACCGGTCGACCGGTCGCAGGGGCGTGGTCGATCGGTCCCTTACGCAAAAAGCCTACTGTCTCCTTCCCACAGAAAAATATGAAATCGCGGTCGACCGGTCCCAGGGATGCGGTCGACCGGTACTCTATTTTCTAGTCTTGTATGGTCCATGAAGAGGGGGAAGAAAGGGCACAAACGAAAATGGCCATAACTTCATCGTTCGGACTCAGAATCGTGCACCGTTTGTAGCCACGCAAAGATTGTTAAATGAACTATGCATTCGTGGAAATTCCATGAGCTGAAGATGAAATATGAATTGACTAAAATGCCCTTAAAGAAGCGTCCGGCTACAGAACTTCTCTGAAATGCAACGGATCCTCACTTTTAGTGTTCCAATACCTACAAAAGCACAATTAACCCCTGCAAAACATGTATATATCCAAATACAAGGTTATCTGGCTAATGAGCATAAATATAGGCATTAGGACCGTAAAAGTGCTAGAATGCATAAAGATAACGGGCGGAAATATACAATATTTGATACGAATCAGTCATATCATGGCACATGCTTACAAACAAAGACCGTGGAACTAACTCCAAGTACTTCGATAAATCAACCTACTACAATCATCAATGATTTACCATCACCATGTAAACTCCAATACGACAATGAATCCCAAATGTTTTATGGGTGGTGACATCAAACTCGGTCATCTCTCTTAACACCCTATACATCTATCACAAGAAACCACACGCCATATCTTGATCTATGCTACACAACCTGAATTTCACCAACACGAAATGTATATCACCACATAAACCTCGTTGCAACAACGATTCCCAAACGTTTCAAGGAGAGACGCCATCATCATTGCATTATACGGTGCACAACCTCGAGTCCACTATTACTCGGGAATGTTTACCAATCGCATTAAACTCTAACTAGGTAAACCTTAATATACACCTCCAAGGAATTTCAATACGATTCCTCATGCCTATTCACGTTACTAACCCGAAATCAATCTCATTAGGCTATATCTTTTAATTCTTAATGAATGTTCAACCATGACAACTAAACTGCCTCACTCTGTAAACATCATACTACGTGCTAATATACCAGCTAACATAACTATATATTTTGGTAGGATACAGAACGTGGGTTATTTCCTCTAAACACCAAGGCCCAATCCCACGAATGCAACAAAGGATTGTAATACCCCGTAATTTTATTGATTTTATTTAGGGGATTAATTAAATTAAATGAGAATTAATTGGGAATTAATACGGATATAAATACTAGCGAGATGTGAGTTGGTATTTGATTATGATATTAAAATTAAAAATTTCATGAGTATTGAAAATATTAAAGTTGTCGCGAGGCTGAAACACGATAATTTGGAAACTTAAGTTGGGACGCGCGTGTCAGTCGCGTTAGGAACAAAATTATTTAAATTAAAAAGTGAATTATATTTTTATCAACCGAATGGTCATTTTGAGTGCGCCAACGTGTCCGGAACGGTCGAAATAGTCAGAAAACACTAGCCGGGGGTTTAGTTTGGGTCCCGGGGCACTTTTAGTCCAAACCGGCAACCTAGAAGGGTATTTTGGTAATTTTAAAAATTAAGGAATTTAGACCCACGAATTTAAGTGTTAATTTAGATATATTAAAAGAAC
The DNA here is from genome assembly GCA_949130495.1 of Sambucus nigra. Taxonomy (NCBI): domain Eukaryota; kingdom Viridiplantae; phylum Streptophyta; class Magnoliopsida; order Dipsacales; family Adoxaceae; genus Sambucus; species Sambucus nigra. Next base: position 137,037,434 of record OX422218.1, read on the forward strand.
CACTAAGGCCATTATCATCCAAAAAGGGAGAGAGTGGGCTACGGTAGTTTTTGAGAAAAGTTAGAAAGAGGGTAAAGGGTTCCCAAGCCAAACCATCTCCACACATCAGTTTTGGAAAGGATTTGTGACCGGAAAAGAGGAAAAAATCAACCTTGAACCATCAACAACACATCTGAAGAACGAATATAAGGCAAGTGTTTTGATGTCGTTATTTGCATTGAATATTTCCTCCATGTGTAGGGTAGAAAACTGTTTATGTCTTGGAAATTTTGATGAAGAATACCCAATGGAATTATTGTGAAATTTATGGTTTTGGATAGGAATTTGCATGTAGAATGATTATGGACGAATTCAGTATACAAAACATAACTTTTTATGATCTGAAATCGGATTAATAAGGAGTCTTTTTATGAAATTAAATTCTGGGTTCAAGTTCATAGGGTTTGGAATAAGAATTGGGGATTTATGATTTTGGCATGTTAATTTGGAAGATTTGACCCAAAAGCATGTTAAGGAATGATCTAGGGTGACTAAAAATAGTTTACAAACATTAAAAACGTATTTGGATAGTCTTAGGGTGGATTTAGAAAAGAGGAGAAAGAAGAGAAATGGATTTTTGGGATTTCTGGGCGTAGTCTGCCATCTCGTTAGAAGACCTGCCCAGGTCGTTAGAACGACCTCGTTCGAACGAGCTTCTAACGAGATGACAGTATCCCTTCTAACGAGTTGGTAGTTCATTCGAATCCTTTCGTTCGAACGACACTCGTTCGAACAACCTCATTCGAACGAGACTTCTAACGAGTTGACAGAATGACCTTTTAGGCCTGATTTTATTTCAAATGTCCCGTAGACTTAATTAATAGAGTAATAACCTTCCCTTATTGACTAGTGGGTATATTTGGGAGATTGGAGTACGTTGAGGAGTAAAAATTAGAATCTTGTAGTAAATTAAATGACCTTTATGAATTAGGAAACGAGTACCTAATTACGACGTGAGAAGAGTTGACAACTTTAATGTATATAAATCGAGGACTTATAAGCGTATGACATTAAATGATGATACAAGAATGAGAAGTATACATCTATTAATACATTGAGATCTCTAAGATGTGCGAATTCTTAGTATATGTAGTTATCTGTGTATAACATACCTACCGTACTTTCTATCATGGGAGGTCGGCGTTTGATCAGGGCCATCTAATCTTTGTGTGCCTACGGGGGGATTTAGATTGGTACCTAGAGGACATAGGTCAGAGAAGGACTTATTGAGAAGTTAATAAGTCTGTTGATCATGGGAGCGTAGGTATATGCGTGACCCATGTGATGTGAACTATGTTTTCCTCCATTATGTGTGATTGTTGTCATTTGAGAACGATTCCTGAGAGATTCGGAATGCGTGGTCCTTATGTACGTGATGTACCGGGATTGGATAGTAGAGTATGTGTGCACCGCAGCTTAGCCTCGGGGTGCTAGTATTGTATATTTATGATGAGAATAATATACTGTAAATTGAAATGCACTGTCATGTATAAATGTGAGTATAAATAATAGCAACGTTTTCGTAAAGATAAAAATGGAAATCGTCTAGTAAGTAGTATTATTAATATGGGAAACCGAGAAGAAATGTAAGATACTCTGTTTAAATGAAGATGCCGGAATTAAATCGTGAATCGTATAGTAATGTTAGACCTTATATTAGACTATTTAAGTATGGGAATAACTAGAATGGGTACGGGTACGATAGGAGTGCACAATTAGTTGAGAGGTGAGGAACTCATGTGAGTTCACACACTATCATGTACTTTATATTCACTGTTTAATGATATTAAACACTTGCTATATTTTAAACTGTTTTCACAATCGGTCTCTAACCCATTTGCTTCCAAATATATTTTCTTGTAAAAACCTTTTAGGTGCCCAGCCACAAGGACACCAAGCATAGGAGTTCCATTCAGGTGACGTACTGTAGCTGCTGTGGAAGTTACAGGACCTTGACAGTAGACGCCTCCATTTTCGATCTTGACTCTATATTATCAGATTCTCTAATCTGTTGGGCATGTATCCCTATTTCCTTTTAGAGATACTTTATCTATTCAGTTATTTCAGATTTTGGGTTGTAATTAATTTAGTGATGCGAACTTGGTATTTGTTTATTTCAGTACTCGAATTGTTGTGAGGAGTATTCCTCCAGATTCATTATTATTTTATGGTTCTTCTATTATGACTATGTTGTGGAGGTTATGTTAGCATTTCATAAAATACTTTTTGCATGTTAATCGGATTTAATTAAAATTGACATCTCACTTTTATATATTAGGTGGCTAGTAATTGTTAAAACGTATTTTGACAGTGATGCTATGAACTGAACCAACTTGGCATTATGTATTAATTTAATAAAGGAATAGCTACCCGGTATTTAATTAGTCGGGGTGTCACATGTGGTATCAGAGCATCAGGTTATTGTGTCCTTAGGATCTGTACGGCTTGTTATGTTTTCGCTGAGCTTTCTTTGATGTAGAGCCTTATATTTTAGGACTGTTGTATTCTTTTGTATGCTTCTCTCTTCAGCTATTTTGAGATAACAACTGCGAACTTATAAGACTTTACTCTCATTTCATATGCCTCCACAACGTGCACAGCGAGTTCCTAGGGATACTCAGCCTGACCCACAGCCTGCACCAGTTCAGGGCACCATGAATGCCATAGAGGTTGCAGCTATTGTAGCCCAAGCGGTAAATGCAGCCCTCGTAGTTGTGCAGCAGGCACCACCTCAGGTGTCGGTAGCCGCGCCAGTTCAGGCTCATGCATTCCCGTCTGCTTGGGAACGCGTTCGTGATGCTTTTCAGAAAGCACACCCTCCGGAGTTTGTAGGTAGCTCCGATGTTGTTGTGTCCATCCAATGGAAGAAGGACATTCAAAGACATTTGAGGATGTATGAATGCACGGAGGTACAGAAATAGATACTCGCTACTTTTAAGCTAGTAGGATCAGCGTTGCAGTGGTGGGAATCCATTACCACCCTGGAGGAAAGAGATGCCCTTTCCATACAGGAGTTCTGGGTGCGGTTCGCCGCAAATATTTTCCATCAGTTGTTCACACTGAAATGAGGAGGAAGTTAATGAACCTCAAGCAGGAGGGGAAGACCGTGGCCGAGTATGAGGCCAAATTCACTAATCACTTGAGCATTATTCCCGATGAGATTCCGACTGAGGAGAAGAAGATTCAGAAATTCATGGATGGGTTGACTTGGAGGATCCGTCAGCACTTGTTGGGAAACCTCTCATTGGCCACTTACTCTGATGTGGTTAACGCAGCACTGCTTCACTGCCAGGATCACCGCTTTCACATGTCTGAGAGTAAGAGATCAGGAGAGTCCAACCATCAGGGCAGGACAGGGGGAAATGGTGCCAGCGGGGCACAATCTGCTCAGGGTCAGCACAGGTAGGGTGATCAGGGTTCCCAATAGGGGGATCCTAAGAAATTCAAATCTGGGGGTTTCAGGAATGGTTAGGGAGGTTTCAGAACGGCCATCAGGGCCAGAATGGTCAGCAACAGCAGTTTCAGCAGGGTCAGCATGGTCAAGGTAGGAATGGTAATGGCCATCAGGGCCGAGGGAAGTAGGGACAGCGAGGGTGAAACTTCCTGGGGAAGTGCTTTGTTTGTGGTAAGATTGGTCACAAACGGTAGGATCGTCCTGATAGGGGCAGGGCCCCACCGCAGCAGCAACAGGGTGCTCGACACGAGCCACAGAGGCATATGTTTCCCGCCGCCCTCCCAGTACCACCACAGATGGTAGCATTACCACCCATCCCAGCGGTCCCAGTCCAGCAGGGGAAACTTCAGTATGGGAGAGTATATCAGCTCCAGCATGCCGCAGTCCCACAGGATCCACCTGCTATTGAGGGTATGTTCTCTATTCAGGAGACTATGGGGCGTATTTTATTTGATACGGGGGCCACACACTTTTTTATTGCCACGAGATTTGAACGCACTTTGGGGTTGTTAGACACTGCAGAGAGCACGATTACTTGTGTAGATTCACCGTTGAGTAGGGGTTCCATGATTTCCCTTATTTGTAGAGGTGTGGGTATAGAAATCGGGAGATTTACTTTACCCGCTGATATGTTAGTATTAGAGATGACTGAGTACGATGCGATTGTCAGTATGGATTGGCTAGTTGCATACCGAGCCATGATTTATTATTTCAGTAGGAGTATTATATTTGCCATTCTCGGGCAGGAGATATTTTTAGTGGCGATGCCTCGCCCTGAGGGAGGATCGTCCACTCATTTGTACTATATAGAGGAGGATACCTCTAAGGAAGTTGCATTACCACTCGATTCGATTCCAGTTGTTAGGGAGTTTGCTGTATACTTGGACTACCTCCGAGTAGAGAGATAGATTTTGTGATCGATTTGACGCCGGGCACTCTGCCAATTGCCCGCGCACCTTACCGTATGGCTCCAGCAGAGATGAGAGAGATAAGGGATCAGATAGAGCAGTTGTTAGGTCAAGGGTTTATTAGGAGGAGTACTTTACCGTGGTGTACCCCTGTGTTGTTCATAAAGAAGTGGGATGGATCATTGAGGTTGTGTGTAGATTACCGGGAGTTGAATAAGGTCACGATACGGAATAAGTATCCGTTGCCCCGAATCGATGACTTATTCGACCAGTTGAGAGGAGCTTCCTTCTTCTCAAAGATTGACTTGCGATCGGGATACCATCAATTGTGTATAAGGGAATAGGACGTCTCGAAGACTGCTTTCTTGACGAGATATGGTTCCTATGAGTTTCGAGTTATGCCTTTTGGCTTGACCAATGCTCCAACCGTATTTATGGACTTGATGAATAGGGTGTTGAAAGAGTTCCTAGACGAGTTCATCATCGTCTTTATTGATGACATCCTGGTTTACATCCAAACAGAAGAGGAGCACGCCGAGCATTTGAGGCAGGTTTTGCAGATGCTACGTCAGAACGGGTTTTATGCAAAGTATGAGAAATGTGGATTTTGGCTGAAGGACGTTCAGTTTTTGGGGCATATCATTTCAGACCGGGGGATATCTGTTGATCCGGGGAAGGTATCTGCGGTGAAGGAGTGGGGACAGCCCACGACACCGACTGAGATCCGTAGTTTCTTGGGATTAGTGGGATACTACAGGATGTTTATTCGGGGTTTCTCAAAGATAGCGGGTCCTTTGACACATCTGACTCGCAAATGTGTGCCATTCATCTGGAGCGATGCCTATCAGTTGGCATTTGATGAGTTGAAGGACAAATTGACCTCAGCGCCTGTGTTAGCATTGCCCAGATCGGGAGTTAAGTATTTAGTCTACACCGATGTGTCCTTACAAGGACTTAGAGGTGTGCTGCAACAGGCGAGTCAGGCAATAGCTTATGCTTCCCGTAAGCTTAAGCCTCATGAGTGGAATTACCCCACACATGACTTGGAGTTAGCGACAGTCGTATTCGCTCTTCGGATTTGGAGACACTATCTCCTGGGGGAGAAATTTCGGTTGTTCACAGACCACAAGTCTCTACAATACCTCTTCACGCAGAAGGAGCTGAATATGCGTCAACATAGGTGGCTTGAGTTTGTGAAGGATTATCAGTTCGATATCCAGTATCACCCAGGGAAGGATAACGTGGTAGCAGACACGTTGAGCCGTAGGCCAGTAGATGAGGTGGACGAAGTATAGAAAGCTAAGTGGAAGGATTTGGGACACCAGGATGCAGTGGCCCGATCATTCATGTTTGTGATGGCTATTACACCTTAGATTGTTACGAGAGTGGTAAAGGCCCAGGCAAATGACTCGTTCTGTCAGGAGCAAATAGTTCGATTACTAGGAAAAGGGAGCCGAGTCCTATACCATTAGCTCAGACGGGGGATTACGCTTTAATGGAAGACTGGTCGTTCCGAAAGGGGAAGACTTGCGACACGAGGTAATGACAGAGTCGCACGGCTCACGGTTCGCGGTACACCCTGGTGGGGATAAGATGTACCAAGACATGAGACGACAGTACTGGTAGAGCGGGATAAAGAGAGATATTGTCGTGTTTGTTTCTAAATGCGCCACTTGTCATCTAGTAAAAGTGGACCATCAGAAACCGACAGGACTTCTGCAGCCGTTAGAGGTTCCGATGTGGATATGGGAGAGCATATCCATAGACTTTATCACGGGGTTACCTACGTCACAGAGGGGTCACGACTCCATATGGGTAATTGTGGACCGGTTGATCAAAGTTGCTTATTTTCTACCCGTAAGGACAGATTACACTACGGGACAGTATGCCCAGATTTTCATTGCAGAGATAGTGAGACTTCACGGGGTGCCTCTAAATATCGTGTCTGACCGAGACAAGATATTTGTTTCACGATTTTTGGAGAGTTTCCAGGAGGCCATGGGTACGGAGTTGCGATTGAGTACGGCATATCACCCACAGACTGATGGGAAAACAGAGCGGACAAATCAGATATTGGAGGACATGTTGCGTATGTGCATCCTAGACTTTGAAGGTGGTTGGGAGCAGTACCTTCCACTGGTGGAGTTTGCTTATAATAACTCCTATAAATTCACCATTGGCATGGCTCCATTTAAGGCTTTGTACGGTAGACCTTATCATTCCCTAGCATGTTGGTTAGAGTTGGGGGACAACAAACTCCTTGGGCCAGAAGTGATTCAGGATACTTCGATAAGGATAGAGATGATACGGAGTCGCATTCGGGTAGCTCAGGATCGGCAGAAGAGCTATGCTAATGCCAAGAGGTTCTTAAGAGAATTCAAGGTGGGGGATCAGGTGTTACTCAGAGTATCTCCTATGAAGGGGATTATGCATTTTGGGAAGAAGGGGAAACTGGCACCAAGGTATGTGGGGCCATTTCCTATCATTGAGAGGATTGGGCCAGTCGCATACAGACTTGGGTTACCGGAGCACTTGTATAGGATTCATGAGGTATTCCATGTTTCCTCGCTAAGGAAATATCTTAGGGACGATTTGTCCCATACTCACATTGCTAGAGGACATCGATCTTCAGCCCGATAGTTCCTACGAGGAGGGGCCGATTGCTATTTTGGACCGAAGCGAGCGGAAACTGAGGTCAAAGATAGTACCATTAGTACGTGTTCAGTGGTGGCATCATAATGCCGAGGAGTCCACATGGGAGCGCGAGGATGAGATGCGCGAGCGTTATCCATAATTGTTTTTACCAGGTACCCTTTAGTTCCGAATTTCAGGACGAAATTCTGTTATTAGGGAGGAAGTGTGAAATACCCCATAATTTTATTGATTTTATTTAAGGGAGTAATTAAATTAAATGAGAATTAATTGGGAATTAATCCGGATATAAATACTAGCGAGAAGTGAGTTGGTATTTGATTATGATGTTAAAATTAAAAATTTCATGAGCATTGAAAATATTAAATTTGTCGCGAGGCTGAAACACGACAATTTAGAAACTTAAGTTGGGACGCGCGTGTCAGTCGCGTCAGGAACGGAATTATTTAAATTAAAAAGTGAATTATATTTTTATCAAATGAATGGTCATTTTGAGTGCGCCAACGTGTCCAGAAGTATCGAAATAGTCAGAAAACACTAGCCGGGGGTTTAGTTTGGGTCCCAGGGCACTTTTAGGCCAAACCGACAACCTAGAAGGGTATTTTGGTAATTTTAAAAATTAAGGAATTTAGACCCACGAATTTAAGTGTTAATTTAGATATTTTAAAAGAACCACTAAGGACATTATCAACCAAAAAGGGAGAGAGTGGGCTACGGTAGTTTTTGAGAAAAGTTAGAAAGAGGGTAAAGGGTTCCCAAGCCAAACCATCTCCACACCATCAGTTTTGGAAAGGATTTGTGACCGAAAAAGAGGAGAAAATCAACCTTGAACCATCAACAACACATCTGAAGAAAGAATCTAAGTCAAGTGTTTTGATGTCGTTATTTTCATTGAATATTACCTCCATGTGTAGTGTAGAAAACTGTTTATGTCTTGGAAATTTTGATGAAGAATACCCAATGGAATTATTGTGAAATTTGTGGTTTTGGATAGGAATTTGCATGTAGAATGATTATGGACGAATTCAATATACAAAACATAACTTTTTATGATCTGAAATCGGATTAATAAGGAGTCTTTTTATGAATTTAAATTCTGGGTTCAAGTTCATAGGGTTTGGAATAAGAATTGGGGATTTATGATTTTGGCATGTTAATTTGGAAGATTTTACCCAAAAGCATGTTAAGGAATGATCTAGGGTGACTAAAAATAGTTTACAAACATTAAAAACGTATTTGGATAGTCTTAGGGTGGATTTAGAGAAGAGGAGAAAGAAGAAAATGGATTATTGGGATTTCTGGGCGTAGTCTGCCATCTCGTTAGAAGACTTGCCCAGGTCGTTAGAACGACCTCGTTCGAACGAGCTTCTAACTAGATGACAGTATCCCTTCTAACGAGTTGGTAGTTCGTTCGAAGCCTTTCGTTCGAACGACACTCGTTCGAACAACCTCGTTCGAACGAGACTTCTAACGAGTTGACAAAATGTCCTTTTAGGCCTGATTTTATTTCAAATGTCCCGTAGACTTATTTAACGGAGTAATAACCTTCTCTTATTGACTAGTGGGTATATTTGGGAGATTGGAGTACTTTGAGGAGTAAAACTTAGAATCTTGTAGTAAATCGAATGACCTTTATGAATTAGGAAACGAGTACCTAATTACGATGTGAGAAGAGTTGACAACTTTAATGTATATAAATTGGGGACTTATAAGCATATGACATTAAATGATGATACAAGAACGAGAAGTATACATCTATTAATACATTGAGATCTCTAAGATGTGCGAATTCTTAGTATATGTAGTTATCTGTGTATAACATACCTACTGTACTTGCTATCATGGGAGGTCGGCGTTCGATCAGGGCCATCTAATCTTTGTGTGCCTACGGGGGGATTTATATTGGTACCTCGAGGACATAGGTCAGAGAAAGACTTATTGAGAAGTTAATAAGTCTGCTGATGATGGGAGCGTAGGTATGTGCATGACCTATGTGATGTGAACTATGTTCGCCTCCATTATGTGTGATTGTTGTCATTTGAGAACGATTCCTGAGAGATTCGAAATGCGTGGTCCTTATGTACGTGATGTACCGGGATTGGATAGCAGAGTATGTGTGCACCGCAGCTTAGCCTCGGGGTGCTAGTATTGTATATTTATGATGAGAATAATATACTGTAAATTGAAATGCACTGTCATGTATAAATGTGAGTATAATTAATAGCAACGTTTTCGTAAAGATAAAAATGGAAATCCTCTAGTAAGTAGTATTATTAATATGGGAAATCGAGAAGAAATGTAAGATACTCTGTTTAAATGAAGATGCCGGAATTAAATCGTGAATCGTATAGTAATGTTAGACCTTATATTAGACTAGTTAAGTATGGGAATAACTAGAATGGGTACGGGTACGATAGGAGTGCACAATTAGTTGAGAGGTGAGGAACTCATGTGAGTGCACACATTATCATGTACTTTATATTCACTGTTTAATGATATTAAACACTTGCTATATTTTAAACTGTTTTCACAATCGGGATCTGACCCGTTTGCTTCCAAATATATTTTCTTGTAAAAACCTTTTCGGTGCCTAGCCACAAGGACACCAAGCATAGGAGTTTCATTCAGGTGACGTACTGTAGCTGCTATGGAAGTTACAGGACCTTGACAGTGGACGCCTCCATTTTCGATCTCGACTCTATATTATCATATTCTCTCATCTGTTGGGCATGTAGCCCTATTTCATTTTAGAGATACTTTATCTATTCAGTTATTTCTGATTTTGGGTTGTAATTAATTTAGTGATGCGGACTTGGTATTTGTTTATATCAGTACTCGGATTGTTATGGAGTGTATTCCTCCAGATTCATTATTATTTTATGGTTCTTCTATTATGACTATGTTGTGGAGGTTATGTTAGCATTTCATAAACTACTTTTTGCATGTTAATCGGATTTAATTAAAATTGACATCTCACTTTTATATATTAGGTGGCTAGTAATTGTTAAAACGCATTTCGACAGTGATGCTATGAACTGAACCAACTTGGCATTTTGTATTAATTTAATAAAGGAGTAGCTACCCGATATTTAATTAGTCGGGGTGTCACAAGGATCTTTTTTCTCAATGCCACAGTATAATCACTAACTATACTTTAATATCACCAAGACTTTTTAAGACATAGGACGTCGGGTATTACCTAAGAGGAAGCTCACCCTAGTGATGCCACAAGAGGTCCTATTCTGGAACACCATACACTCGTACTTAACACTAAGTCACCAAGACTATCCAGGTCCACTCCTAGGTTACCTCAAACCATCTTGATTATCTAAACCCTTATAATGGTCAAAGTACATAAATCGAGATACACTAAATCCAAGCCCACAACCAAGGGACTTAATACATCCTCACCACAAGACTAATACTTATAAGTATTTATCTAGTCACTTAATTTTAATCGGGTAATTCACAATGTTTCCAGCTAAGTCGCAATGAATACTACACGACATTACTACTACTACGAAGGCCTTTTGGTGGGACACATGACACGATGTATAATCCGTACATCCCCAAGTGTATACTATCGATGTCACTAAAGATCATATTCATCAAATGATGCATTATTCTTTCAATCACTACCCCGAAGGGTTACCTAAGGTTCACTCCTTTGTCATTACAACTCATCATTGTCACTTACGTGGCCCCTTGCCACAAACGACCCGTAACTCTGATCACGGCTCAAACTATACATTCATAGGCAAACAACCACTAAGGTGCTCACCCACAAGGATAGAATCATATTTAACTAAAGTTGGAGGTATCTATCCCTAAGTGTTAACCCGCATATATTTACATGCTCACTGAATTTACCATTAATCACGGTATTACCCCAAGGATTGAATTTTCCTAATCATATCATAATAATGACCACTCACAAGTGATGTACCTAAGGACTATATGCATTTGAAATCACAACTCATCATTAGTTAGTTATGACATTCTAACTATCAATCTCTCAGTTGATTATACACAAATTTATTCCATCTGCCCAATGGGCTCCATCTCATTCTTTCAATATCTCCAAAGACTCTACGTCATCAAAGGATAGAATAAACACACCTCACTCTAAGAACCAGGGTGTCACCGTTATCGGCTTGCATGGACACCCATAAATTACTAACATATCTAAATAGAAGTGCATAAGCGATTATAACAAATAACTCTATCATCTACCACTCGGCACTAACTTGCTTGTCGTGTTAATCTTTTTGACTGCACCGTTGAGGACATGAACTAAAACTGTCACCAAACTAGCATGACTAGCCCAATCCAAAACTAACATCTAAATATCCACTACCGAACTCACCATGTCACTCTAAAAAATAACCTGGTACCTAGAGCTCTGATACCATTTGTAATGCCCCAACCCGAATTTATGGGTTACCCGGGAGTCAACCCGGTCCAAACTGAGCATTAGGTGTGAAGTGCAATGGGACAACCTACATAATGTTAATATTTTAATTTTATTTTAATTAACATTTCATTTATTTAGCATGCGATTCCAATTTATAGATAAGCTACATATGGGACCCATGGGGAGCACCCCGGTGTCCAAGTAAACAGAGTTGTTAACATAAATAAATAAAATATACTTACATGTATAACACCCCCAAAATACGAAGCGTCTCCCAACCTGTTGTAACAAAGCGAGGGTGTGAGCTTATGCCCGGTGTGTTTATACAAACATTACATAAACGAACGGCAGAAAGGAATACTCACACGCTACAGCCACATTCATGCGAAAATATGTATATATCTACATACGTATACCTTTGATAAATACACATGCTAATGTATTAATCGTTTTACTTCGAAAAATCTTACTTATCCATATTAATTTGTCATAATCTAGTAAAGACTTACTTTATTCATACTTAGCATTTCTCACATTATTTAACACACTCGGTTCAACACATGAAACCATTACAGTTGATTTATTCGAACCCATTCCTTTACTGAGATTTACCCATTTTAATTCATTTCAATACGCTTTAGTATTTTCGTTAAAACTCATCCTTTCAACACACGCCAGCATCGTGTTAGAAAATACTTATTTGTCATTTGAAAACCTTTTTAAATGCATTGTTATGCGAGTTCAACCACTTAGGTTACTTAATCACCCATTCAAACACTTTATTTATCCTTTTACCCTAGCTTATGATTATTGATAGATTTTACACATTTACTTGTCCATTTCACTTTAACCGGAACATTTATTATATTCATTCAAGTTAGGTTGTATTAACATATTTCACCACGCAACACTTTTCTTGACATGTTCCAAATTTTCTTTATCTTTACTCGGAATCTTCCTATACCGCATACTTCCACGGGCTCCACACTACCGGCTATGTGCACCATATGCTCTGGCCACTGATTTAGAGATTTAACCCAAGGGCTCCGGGACTTTATTTCTTTATCCCGATGTTGTTCAAGTTCTCTTTTATTTGTTTTAACATTTTACAAGTGTCAACATTATTCCACTTTCACCGTCCAAAGCCAAAAGCACAGACTTAACCATCCGTTTTTACATTAACACTTGGAAAATGATTTCTTTCTCCTTTAAGTCCTTTATTCACCCACAAATTAATTTAATACCAAAAGCATACACATTTTAGGACTTAATTTATTATTCAACCCACACTAGTGTAAAAACATTCTTTGATATTTTTATACCATAAAAATATTTCATTTAAAGTAAATTACCAATTTACCCTTCATTTGCCAAAACTTACTATTTAGTCTTTTTCAAGTGTTATTTTTTTTTAAATGGTTATAAGTTTCCACTTAACATTTTAAACACCTTTTAACCATATTAACACTTGTTTAATATCACAATTAACCCCACTTTCTTACTTGCTACTTTAACATCTTTAATGTATATAATCACACCTTTTCACGTATTAAAGTCTCATTTTCTCAACATTTAAAATAGACAATTTATTTACGAAATTTTGCATCTTAACACCTACTCCACTTCTATTTCTACATTTAACCCCTTTAATTTCCATTATTCACTTTTACACCACAATTTATGTAAAACCATATCTTTCATACATTTCAACCTTTAAACCCGCTTTACTTTCTCATGAGTTTCACACACCTTAATATACCTATTAAGTGTAAGTTTCCCTTTTTCATATATCTCCATTCATTCATGTAGGAAATCATCTTTTAATCTCACAAAATGGCTCAAACAAGACTAACACGTTTTTGTTGCAACAAATCACATTTCCTTTCCTTTAAAACCTCATTATAACACCTTTTACTTCATAAAATGTTGAAACTATATTTTCTAGAATTTCTCCACTTTTAAAACATCTTTTTGAGTCCCATCTTTCATACAAATGATGAGATGATTGCTAAACAACACATGAATGCAACTAACATCTAGTCTACAAAAATTTAATCTAACATATGTACATAAATATGCTGGAAAATTACTATACTTTAAACTCATATCAAAGATAGTTTTCCCACCTCAATGAGCTTTAATAATGGTGGGATGGTGAAGAATATGGAGGACCCCCACCTACAAAGGTGGCCTCAATGGTGCCTCTAAAATCCCTCTTAAACTTATCTCCATGAATCCATTTTCCATCTTCATGAAAGCTCTTCGTCAATCTCCAAGGAAACCCTCTTTAATACCCATTCAAACATCAAGAACATCATCTTCATCTTCTAGGAAGTTATCATAAGGTTTCTACAAGTGTTTGGGATATTGGGTGTGGTCTCTAATGGTGTAAAATGGGTATGGGTGTGGTCAGGAGGGATGGAAATAATCTGGGACAGGAGGCTTTCTTCCATGGAAGCCCAAACTAGGGAGAGAGAAGTTTAGAAATTTGATGGGGGTTTTCTCTACCAACTCACACGATTTCATTCTTATAGACCGAACAAGTGGGATGTTACCAAATGAGGCAACCTCATCACCCCAAAACCTTACCATATCATGTATTGAATTATCCAAAATTCAATAGCACACAACATCCAATGGTTGATATCAAGATATCACCCAAAAATAACCAAAATTGTTTGAGATTTGCCATTCACGATTGACCGCGACCATAGGTCCGGTCAACCGGTCCCAGTGTGCAAAATATCCTTTTTGTAATTTCAACCCCACAACATTATTATATATTTTTTTGGTGCCACAAATAAGTGGTTAAACTATTGTTATCGTCCACGAGGTTTGCTACAAAAATTGCACAGCCTTCTACTTTGCAATGCCAAGTACTGTCCATTGACACTTCACATTTACTCGTATCCGTAACTCATTTGTTCTTCAAATAATTTTGTCATACTTTAGTAATATTTTTATTATAACCATCTGAACCTAAATGTCCCTCCATGCCGACCATGCAACTTGAAATTCTCTTTTTTAATCAATGTGTGCGACGCGTCACTTATGTATAGTTTCGGCTCAATACTTATGTATTTGTTTCTCCAATAATTTCTTCTTCGAGTCAAATACTACAATTATCATTTAAATATTTATTTTATAGGGCGGGGTATTACAAGGAGTGCTCTATCCGCATGATGATCCTTTGGTCATCACCATAAGAGTGCATGAGGCAAGGGTGGCTAGAATCTTGATTAACAATTGCAATTCCGCCAACGTCATGTTCTATAATTATTGCAATAATTTGGGATAACGTGACATCAAATTGGAACCTTATCATAGGCCCCTAATAGTCTTCTCGGGTGAAAAGTATATCCACTGGGGACTATCAAGTTAAAAGTTTTGATTAGCATATGGCCAGCTAGTAGGACTGAAAGGATCCATTTTTTCATTTGAGATAAGAACGTCCGATCAGCCTACAACATGATCCTTGGCAGGGTTGGCCTGAAAAAGTTTGAAGTTGTACCATATACTATACACCAATGTATAAAGTTACCCTCTCACTACAGGGCCAGTGTTGTTACAGAAAATCAAATTGAAGCTAGGGAATGCTATTATACTTTAGCCGACCAAGAAGAACTAAAGAAACTTACTGCCACATACAAGATTGAAACCTTAGACCATCGTGAGGAGGTTGATTTAGTTAAAGGACAAGTTGTTGAGGCCATGGAAACAATTGTGCTAGATGACAAAAGACCCAAACGAACCACACATATTGTCTTAACTCTGGAGCTAGCCCTTAAATAAGAATTGATCAATTTTCTTAAAGAGTGAAGAGCGTGTTCACATGGATCCATGAAGATATGCTAGGAATTGATTCGAAATTTGTATTCCATGAGTTGAATAGCATCAAATATGTCAAGCTAATCAAGCAAAGGCGGCGAGTATTCGTAACTAAAAAGAACATGGCTATCCAGGAAGATAAGGACAAGTTGTACACAACAAATTGCATTGAAGATGTGAAGTACCCAAACTGGTTGGAAAATGTGGTGATGGTGAAGAAGAAAAACAACAAATGGAGTATGTGCATTGATTTCAGGGATCTGGATAAAACCTATCTAAAGGATCATTTCCCTTTACCCAGAAACATCAACTAGTCGGTGCCACATCAGGACATGAGTTACTCAGCTTCATATATACTTGTTCAAAATATAATCAAATTAAAATGAAGCCAAAATATAGGGAAAATACTTCATTTATCACAAGTTGAAGTACTTACTACTACAATGTTATGCCTTTTGGGCTTAAAAATGTTGGAGCAATATGCCAAAGGCTGCTAAACAAGATCTTTAAGGAGCAGATTGGTAAGAATATGGAAGTTTAAGTGGATGATATGCTAACTAGAAGCAAAATAGATTCTTACCACAACAAAGACTTTGGTCAGACATTTGACCAGCTAGAGAAGCATTAGATGAAACTTAACCCGACCAAATGTGTGTTCGACATACAAGAAGAGATGTTCTTTGGATTCATCATAAATCAAAGAGGAATTGAAGTCAATCCTGACAAAATTAAGGCATTAATTGAAATTCAATCTCCTATGTGCAAGAAAGACATGCAAAAGTTGATAGGTAGAGTTTTTGCACTCAATCGATTTGTCTCCTACGAAATTGAGAAATGCTTACCATTATTCAAGGTACTCAGGAAACCTTCGAATGGAATAAAGAATGTGAAAATAATTTTCAGGAGTTAAAAAAATATTTGGGATCTCTACCACTGCTCTCCCAAATAGTCATGGTAGAAAAATTATACCCATACCTTGTTGTTTCTGAGTCATCTGTCATCTTGGCCCTCGTCCGACTAAAATATAGAATTTAGAAACCAGTGTACTATACTAGCAAGGCTTTTAGGGGGCGGAGTATAGATATCCTTGCCCAAAAAAAATTAGCTTTAGCAGTTATTGAAACATCCAAAAGAATGAAACCCTACTTCCAATCACATTCTATTGTGTCTACATATATATTTACCATTGTGCCAAGCTATCCATAAACCAGAAAAATCAGGAAGATTGATGGCTTGGGCCGTAGAATTAGGTGAATGTGATATACTTTATGATCCCTTAACAGCATTAAAAGGGCAGGTTGTAGCAAATTTCATAGCATAATTTACTTATGAAGAAACCAGAGTTGATCATGAGCCCGTTAAGGGGGGATAGGCCGAGCAGACTTCCTTAAATGAGAGCTCAGAGCCAAACCAGGTCGAACAAACTTATTCGAAAGATAGTTTTAAATTGGACAAATTGGAATCATCTGTTACCCAAGATGTCACCAAAAAGTATGAAGATAAGGGAAAAAACTTAATCAAGCAAGTATTTATGAGTGGTGGGGACTTTGACGAAGAAAGTCATGTCTAGAAGTTGTACATTGATGGTTCTTCATATGCCTTTAATAGTGGAGCGGGATTAATTCTAAACACCCTTGATGATATAGATATGGAGTATTCTCTTCATTTTCAATTTCAAGATTCTAACAATAAGGCGGAGTATGAAGAATTAATTGTTGGGCTAGAACTCGCTTTGTCATTAGGCGTCGATCAAGTAGTCATTCATAGTAACTCTCAACTGATCATTAGTCAAGTGTTAAGATATATGGACTTAGAGGAGAACTGATGATAAGGTAACTGGTCAAAGATCAAAGAACAATCATTAAATTTTTTGCGGTCGGAATGATCAAATTTCTAAGAATAGAGAATGCCTGAGCAGCTGCACTTTCTCAGCTAGCCTCAACAACCAGGGAAGAATTGAAAAGAAGTATTTAGGTGGAAATCCTAGTAAACAGGAGCATTGATGAAGAGAATATCAGCTTGATAGTAATAGATTTAGGCCCATCATGGATGGTTCCAATCAAAGGGTATATTGAAAATAGAACTCCGCCCATAGATCCAAAGGAGGTGAGGAAATTAAGACACAAAGATTCCAGTTACGTATTGGAATGAGGAGTCTTATACAAAGGAGGTGTTGTCGCCAAAAATTAACCGTCTACATGGACTAATGATAAATGGATACATATTCTCCTATGTGGCAATACTTACATTAATTACTCAGTTGACCAACACATAATAAAGTTGGTCGGCTGACCGACTGACCAACTAACCTAAAGAATATGAACCATGAAGAATATTAAAGGCCATTGGTGTAGAATATCAACAACTATATTTATTATACATATGTAAATGCCTAGAGATATAAAGGCATCCCATCTCTTGGGCTCCTAAAACCCCCTATAAATACATGCTCTCAGCTAAAGGGACAAAAAGAATTCAATCATTCTCAACACACCATGTTGTGCTACTGTAAACCCCTGGGGATAAAATAATAGTGGACGTAGGCTTTCCTTACATCCGAATCACTTTAAAAGTATTTGTCTCTTATATTTTTTATGGATTGTTTATCTTCATTTCATCTTTAATATCATCTTCATACCATCACTTTATCTGTTGTTGATGCCTATAAGATGATATAGGCCATTTCTAGTCTTCAACATATTGGCACCATCTGTGGGAAGAGACACAAAAATATTTCCTTATTATTAGAATAAATGAAGATCATCATCAAAAGATTAGTCTTTCTATATTTTTATGTATACACATCGTTTCATTCAATCATGAATCTCTTGTATCTACATTAACGATCTGTATATTTTTTAGAATCATAACACTATTATTCATGTTATTCATTTATCAATCAACACAATTGTGTGAAGATTAGATAATTTATTTGTTGATTTTGAGATGAATTTTAGGATATCTTCAGTGATTCCTTGAAATACAAATTACAACTGTGTCAATTTTAAATAATTTTCATTTGAATTCTATAATAATTTTATACAAATGTTCATTATATATTTATCTTTGTAACTGGAAAATAGGAAGAGGTAAGCTCAAGAATAATTTTCTCTCTCCAAAAAACCCAGTTATCCACATCCGAAAAAGGGGGAAAATGAACCAACATGATTGTGACTCCTTATTTTCAGATTAAATCACCTTAATTTGAGGATCTAGACACATCATCACAGTTCTGGCCCCCGAATCTACTTCAAAAATTCTCATCAATTTTATGAGATTCAAATATATATATATATATATATATATATATATATATATATATATTCACTGTCTAACACCTTCTCCAATGAAGACTAGATCCGATTGACAACGCGAGGTACGTACGTATAACACGCAAAGCATGGACACCTTCAAAACCAGTATCTATATCTCCATCAAAACCGTTGCCTTCATCCAGATTAAAGGGGACTAAAGAATGGCTAGCTCATCACTGTTGAAAACAACGATTTTATAGTCTCAACAAAAAATTTCCCTTGGTTTTATCTTTGACAGTGCCGACCAACGGTCTCCCCTTATAAAGTCGACCAATGGTGTCAAGACATATGTCTGTAATATGGGAGAGCCCACAAGCAATGTCGTCGGAGGTCGGCAACCACTATACAAAAAGGTGGTTGACTATAATTAATTCACCATATAGAATTATGAACTTTTCGATGGGAAATATCTTCATCGATCAAAAGTGTTGGGGTTATGAGTTATCTGCCCACTAACCTGCTAACCCCAATCAAGATTGTTGACACAATCTCAGCGAACCAAAATTTATGGGAAAAAAACTTTTTTCTACAAATACACATCTCTCATAGTTGGTCGGTAATTATGAGGACCCCATACGTTGCCAGAGGTCGGCAACCCTTAAACTCCCAGTGACGCGACTTTAAAAGTGTTTCCAGTGCATGCTTCGATCGACTCAAGTGTAAGTCGGTCGCTTAAGTATAAATTCGGTAAATCGAGTGTTGAACTCAGGTAATGGGATGAAGAATCATGACGACAAATAGGAAAGACGTTTAACCCTAATAATGACTCAAAGAAAATAAAGGAAAAGAAGATGATTTTGTGATCGTAACTATCAACTAATGAAATTTGAATTAAATTAATAACTAATTACGCATGCAAGAAGAAATAAACTAAACTGTAACTATATGAAAGAAAATAGAGTTAGGGTACACTCCCCCGAACTGTCGGTGTTTACATAGAACATAAAAGCTTCGAAAAGATAATTCTTCATTCAAATAGACATCAAATACTCTCTAATCATTTGACATATGAGTACTAAATACTTCACAATATCAAATCAAAAATTGTATTTTACTAGGATGAGAGGTTATCAAAATGCCAATTGCACCATTAAACATTTTGGTTACATGGGGCCAACGAAATTAAAAGTCCTACAATCTTTATCTTGTTAAAGTTAAAACCTTTGAATGAGGAATTATTTTTTATTCACTTTTAAATCCATATGTGTAACCTAGGTTGGGTTCATGTACCCCAACCCTCTAAAAACTTAGCTGGAAATGGAAAACTTAAAACTACACATGAGTTCTACCTTGCATGAAATCATTCCTACATGAAAAGTGCAAGCAGGCGTGTAAAAGAGAATTCTAACTAAGAAATAATGAATCACAAATCAAAACAATGACATAAATTGAAAGCAATAAAGGAACCATACTTGTTTTGAAGAAAAACCTTGAATCCTATGCCAAAAGATGAATAATTGTTGAACAAGATTAATCCTAGGGTTCTTGCCTTCAAGATCCTCTCAAAACTATGTAAAAAAATCTTCTATAATTTCTGGTGATACAATAAGATATAACCCACACGTTTTATTAAGTGATTTCACCATAAACAACTCAAATTTTTAGAATAAAGAATAAAAAATATGTCGCACCGAACCGATCCGAATTGTCTTCTTTAATGGGGTGAACTGGTCCGCTTAATACAGAATGCCAGATTGGTTCGGTTTGGTTCGAACATTCCAGTGAGGGGGGACCGGTTTGGTTCAATTTCCATCGGTGCGATTCGCTGGAATTTTTCTTTCTTTCTTTTCTCTTCGAATTTGGATGTCATTTCTTCCTACGTGCTTGTGGACCCGAGGTCTTCAACTTTCCTTGAGTTTTTGTGTCCGAATTCCTGGTGTAAAATTACTATTTTTCCTTTGACTTTTCTTATTTCTTTCTTTCTTGATTTTGAGTTTTCTCTTTTCTTCACTTGTATAACATACCTGCAAAATGTAAGAAAAGTACACGAAACTCAATGCACTATATAGAAGAGGCTAGTAGCAATGATATGAGATAAACTAACTTAATTTACATCGTACAAGATTATAAAAGCCTATAAATTACGGGGATGAATATGAATAAATTATGCCTAATCAAACCCCCCTAACTTGAGAACGTATGTGCTTGCGTTCAAATGAGCAAATTATATATTAAACCCTTTTAGCCCAAACAAACCCTAAACATGCAACAGTATGTGATTGAATAAGATGATAATCTAAGCAAGACCAATCAAACACATGCAATTGAGGAAAAATCCCCCAAAGGGGTAAAACCATTTATTTTCATTATAATATTGTAGCTATACAATTTCGGATTACAATGAAAATACAAGTGACTAAGACTTACCCTCAGGTATCGGATTCTGTAGTCGCGGCTGGAACTATCCCTTTCCAGTAGGGCTGGCGGCTAGAATTATCCCTTTCCAGTAGGGCTGCAATGGAGAAGAAGAACGGTCTTCTCCACAAGGGTGTGAACAGCAAATGTGCGTTCCTGGGTTGCAAAGTGATTCACAAAGGATTGGCAATTTGTGTGAATAAAAAACCTAGAGACTAGATGCTCAATAGGTGAAGACTTAGGGATTTCTTTACTCTGGAAATCGTGTAAATAAGTCTTAGAAAGCCACTTCCCGTAGTGGGATTAAATAAGAAGTCTCGGGCCTTAAAAATCTGAACACGATCTGTTTATGTTTATCCCAGGCGGACCGGTCCGGGTCTGAGGCGGATCGATCCGATTTGACCGGATCGGTTCTTTTATTCTGAGGTGGATCGGTCCGTTGATGATCGGATCGGTTCACTTCTAGGCTTCATCGGTTCGCTTGCGGTCCGGGGTATACTGGCCTTCTGACAAACAAGCGGATCGGTCCAGGTCTTTAGGCGGACCGGTCCGGTTAGCCGGATCGGTTCTTTTATTTCAGCGGATCGGTCCGGCTGTCAGACTATGATTCCTCTTCTTCTTTTGATATTCGGATCTGTTGAATCTTGAATCTTGAATTTCTTCAACGGTGTAACGGCGTGCGACATAATACATTGATAATGGACAAAAATGTCCTTACAAATCTCCCCCTATGTCTATGCCGGTACATACATAAAAACAAACATCCGAATTATCAAAATAACTAAAAATGTCTATACAAATCTACCCTTCCATGAACCCAAAACTGGAAAGATACTAATAAGACTACAGCGTTTGCTCCTCAATTCTTTAGGAATCTCAACGCTTTTCTCATCAGGGTGTGCAATCCAAGGATAATTTATGTAGTACCTACACACATGAGACAAAGCAAGATACCAAGTGACATATCGAGTTTGAAATGAGATAAATAAACATATATACCAATGTTGATGTAAAAAATTAGATCACTCTAATAATTCAATCACAGATAAATAAACGAGACAAAAGATTTTAAAGTGGTTCAGCCTTATAAGAATGGCCTACGTCCACTGTTATTTTATTGCTGAGTGTTTGGGAATTCTCGATTACAAGAAATTCCATTCTGGATCCTAAAGTTTGGATTCAGGATCCCCCCCCTACAATGAGGATTATACAACGTATTTATAGCCTTGAGGCTATCATCTGAAAGGGTGATACATTAAATGATATACATATGAAAGGGTAATACATTTAATGCCCTTTAAGCATGTGCGTCTAAATGATAAGCATTAAATGAACCAGTTGAACTGTTGGTTATTCACCAATTAATGCTCTGTTCGAAATGCAGCCCGGACCGCCTAAGCTTTCTGGTATTTAAGAGTTCCTCGGAGAGGTCTGTTCCTCGGAGCGTATGAGTTCCTCGGAGAGGTCTGTTCCTCGGAGCGTATGCGTTCCTCGGAGTAACATGGTTCCTCGGAGCATGTGATTATCTCGAAAGTGCTTGTTGTTGCCATGTAGATAGCCACGTGTCTTCATATGATTGATCCAAGTCAGCAGATTAAATTTGGTATCAACAGAAGCCCCCAATGTTTCATAGTTCGAAATTTGAGGAGTATGGAACATTCTTTCTCGGAATACGGTAGCTTTAAATAGTTCTTCCTGATTTTTAGGATCATCTCCCTTGTATTTATTTCTCCTTCCCAATTCGTAGAATCATTCTTTTTTGGACTTCTCTGCTTGCTTCGGTTCCCGCGTCACTTTTCGCCTTTTTAGCCGCTGTTGTTCGCTTTGATTCCCACGCCAATATTTAATGCCTTTTTAGCCGTCGGTAACGTAATCATTACTTCGTCAGTTCCCAAGGCAAGGTATTTAAACTTCACAGAGACTCCCATCGTCTTCTATCTTTTCAAATTTTCATCTTGGTGTTTTTCATTGTCTTCTACTCTCTTGTGCGTTCATATCTTCTGTCGTTCATTGTCAACAGCTTAAGTCTTTTTTCTATAAGATCCTCTTTCTTCTTCTTCATTTCTTTTAATTCATCATCATGGTTTACCCAGTTGAGTCTCTTGACAAATTTCGATCTGATTTTTCCATTCCCTCTTGGGTTGTCTTGGAAGAGCTTTCTGAGCCTTCTAATTATTTCAATTTGGCTGAGGGACATTGGTTCCCCAGTCTCTTTTTTGCTGAGTGTGGATTTTCTTTTCCACCAAATCCTCTGTGTTTGGAATTCTGTCAGTACTTTGATGTTGTTCCTGCACGAATAGCCCCCAACACCTGGAGAATAGTTAATGGGGTGCATAAATTAAATCAAGTGCATGGAACTCGTATAGGGATTCCAGAAATCATGTACTGCTATAGATGGGCAGTTAATGATAATATTTATTATTTAAAAACTAGGTTTATAAATAGAGCCTTAGTAGTCAATCTCCCTGATACCAACAGGGATTATTTTGAACATGGGGTTATTGTAAAAAATTGGCAACACCCTCCTTTAATCGGAGATGAGGTTTACCAGGGTCTCAGATGCCCTCCTTATGGCAATGGGATAGGTTATTTTTATTTTATTTTATTTATCTTGAAATCATGTTTGTTTTATGTTTGATAAAATGTGTTACTGATAACAATGTCTGTTTATTTGCAGTTGATAGCAAGAGAAAGTGCCCAAAAGAAACGGATGTCAATCTAAGGCATTTGGGACTTATCTGGGGTCTACATCAAAGGGTTGCTGACGAGCACATTCGATCAGCCTCCTATCTGCTCCAATACAAGAGCTATACAACTTCTTTCACTACTCGTCCAGTGATCAGTGAAGCAGAGCCAGTACCACCCTCTGCAAGTTCTTCGCCAAAATCTCACGTTCCGTTGAGCGAAAGGATGAAGAAGAGAAGGACTCCTGCTCTGTTTGAGAAAACTGCCTCCGGCTCTGGGGAGGTAAAAAGGATTAGGATTGATGTCCCAAGGGAGGGGACAAAGAAAACTGTCACAGCTCCTCCAGCTGCTCCTGCGAAGATTGCCGAGAAGCCCGCGGTGGCTTCGAGCAGCTCTGCTGCTCCTGGAGAGGTGATTGTGATATCACCGACCAAGGATTCTTCCTTGGTTGTACCTGTTCCCCCGAGGAGGCTGAAGAAGAGCTCCTCGGTCAATTTGGTTGACACCACCATTCAGCCCCCTGCTGCTGGGACTGGGGTTCCCACATCTGTTCCCCCGAGCTCTGAGATGAGCTCAGTAAAGTCCTTGACCATTCCCGAAGTGCAAGGTAATGAAGATAACCTTACTCGGGATATGGTTACTTCTTTGGCTGCTCATCATCTTGCTTCAGTAAGTACCTTTACTTTGAACTTTTCATATTTTCCTTTGTTATTTCTCATATTTGTTTCTGACTTTGCTTTCTTTTTCTATTTATAGTTGACGAGCTGCTTCAACATAATCCTTAAGAAGGATGAAGCAATCAAAGCTTCTTGCTCCTCGTCCAGTGTGGAGGGAGCTCTGGAAGAAGCTACCAAGTCCTTGGAGGAATCTCGCCAGAGGTACGATACTGATAAGGCAGTCTGTAAGAAGAAACTTGCTTCCTCCGAGCAGGAGAAAATCGGGTTGCTAAGGCCTCCAGGGATTTGGAGAGGAAAGTGAATGCCTTGGAGAAGGCTAATAAAGAGCTCGATGTGAAGCTCAAGACTGCTGGGGAATTTGAAAATAAACTCAAGGCTGCTGAGGAGAGGTTGGTCCAACTCCAGGAAATAACTCGGCAGAAGGAGGAAGCTGAACAAAAACTGAAAGCTGCTGATGTTTTGCTGTCCGAGAAACTTGCCTTGGAGAAGGCCAAAAGGAAAGCTGCCATGAAGAAGTCCTTTAGCTCTGGCTGGGATAAAGGTTGGGATAAGGGATGTGCTGCCATGGTCTCTAAAGTGGATTATGGCAGTGTAAAGTATTTCAGGGACGGATGGGTTGCTGCCCTTCAGGAATTGAAGGTCGACGAGTCATCCGAGCTCTTCCAGAGACACATCCCTGGTCCCCCTCCTACTCCAGAAGAGTTAGAAGAGGACAAAGCTACCTCTGAGGAATCTTCAATGGTAGTGGGATAACATGCCCTAACCAGCCAGCCTGCTGCCGAGAAAGTAGTTTCTTCTTTCGAGCAACAGCTGGTGCTCTCCGAACAAGTCACAGTTCCCTCCGAGCAACCTGACTCCTCTTCCCAACCTCCCGAGAAGGTTTTGGGAGATAAGGAAAAGGTGTAGTGTTGTTCGGTTTTCTCTTTCTATTTTTCTTTTTTGTCAAATGTAACCAAGATCTTTGTAACTCTGCACTATGATCTAATAAAACTTGAGTTTTCTTCCATACGGTTGTCTCTTTTCTATTTGTACTCTGTCTTGATCTTCTTTTTGATGATTGTCTTTTCTTTCTCTGCTAGTTTCTGGCTAGGATGGATCTGTTATTTGCCAATGATACAAAGCTGATGCGGTAATGTAATGAATATTATAAGGATGGTCACACAAACCTGAGTGCATCAGAAGTTGCCGACATCCTTAGCCAGGATGCTTCAGAACAGGCAGTGGAAGCATATTAGTACCTGAAGTGTCTGCTTGATCGAGCGGTTGCCAATAATGTGGCTTACTACGAAATGATCGAGGATCTCCAAGGCACCCTTGAAGACCTTCAGCTTTAATATATAGAATCCACTACCTTATTGCATGAGAGTTATGAGAAAAAGTACAAGCTGATCGTTGCTGACAAGGGCTACGAGAAGCTTTTTATCGGGTATGATGTAAGGGAGAGAACCCTGATGGGAGAGGTCGAGGAATGCAGACAGATTGCCGAGATGTTGGAAAAGGAAAACAACAACTTGCAGAAAGAGCTATCACAGTTGAAGTCTGCAGCCTCTTCTTCAACAGCCCTAATCCCAGTGACTGAGGAGGGATTTTCATTCCTAGAAGTTGAGAATGCCTAATTAAGGGAAGAATTGGATACCTTGAGGAGGTCGGGCCCTTCCACGTCTCCTCGGGGACGAGGAAGAGCTCCTCGGGGATGAGTAAGAGCAGTTCGGGTTCTTGTCGAGGAACAGAGGACAAAATCTGCCTTAGAGAACCAGGCCTTCCAACTAAAGGCGAAGAACCAGGCGTTATCTGATATGTCAAAGAAGATTCGAGACCTGGAAAAACAGCTCTCTGCAAAGATATCAGTGTTGGAGACTAATGAGCTTTTTGTCAAGAGTCTCCACGAGAAGCTTGAAAGGCTAACATATCCATTCCACAAACAGCCCAGGGAGTTCTGGATGGCTGGATACAACGAAGCACTATTCCACTTGGATGATCGTATCCAGAACGCCAATAATGAGGGCTACAAATAAGGCTGGCTGAATGCCTTAGGTGTGCTGAAGCTCGAACAAGGACACTATCTGTGGGACTACCATGATCCCGGGTTGCTCGACTTGCCTATGCCACCGTACAATTTGGACATGGAATGGATCCCAGCTCGTGCCATTCCTCGGAGCTTAATTGCAAAATACCTAGGTGACTACAATTTAAATTCTCAATTTGAGGTATCTCGTCCCGAGCATCTCTAGATCGACCTTCTGTGATGAACGTTGGGATGTTGAAGGATTTGAACTTCTTCAATTCTCCTCAGTCTTTAAATGATCCGCCTGCTGGCGAGGAACCTGTATCGAAAGCTGAGGGGAAAAGACCAATAGAATAGGAATTTTTAAGGTAACAGTTAGTATACATGTAATTTTCATTTTATTATCAATGTAACTTGTAATTTATTTCGAATTTAATGAAAGACTTTCATTATTGCTTGCAAATATTAATTGCTATTGTCTTGTAAATATCAAACACTTTATATTTATGCATATCTGTTAATAAAATAATAATAGTGTTGTTCATCGACCAACTTAGTAGAAAAGTTACAAGTATCAGTAATGTTGCTCGATAATAAAGTAATGAGTATAAAAATGTTTAAAATTTTTCCAACCAACTAAGGTTGTTAAATTGTGTTCGTCGAACAACTACAGTTAGTGGGTTCTTATTTCCGACCAGCCATACTTGGTAGATTTTGGAATATTTTCTCCTCGTCGACCAACTATGTTGGTATAGTTTGGAATATTTTCTTTCCTAGCCAAACAGGTTGGCATTTTTAGGAATATTTCTCCTCGTCGACCAACTATGTTGGTACAGTTTGGAATATTTTCTCCTCGTCGACCAACTATGTTGGTACAGTTTGGAATATTTCGTTTCCTAGCCAAACAGGTTGGCATTTTTAGGAATATTTCTCCTCGTTGACCAACTATGTTGGTACAGTTTGGAATATTTTCTCCTCGTCGACCAACTAAGTTGGTACAGTTTGGAATTTTTTTCTCCTCGTCGACCAACTAAGTTGGTACAGTTTGGAATTTTTTCTCCTCGTCGACCAACTACAGTTAGTGGGTTTTTATCCCCGACCAACCATACTTGGTACAGTTTGGAATATTTCGTTGAGTAGTCTGCCGAGCTTTGCCGAGTAGTGCATAGCACTAGTATTCCCCGAAAAATTTTCAATAAACAGAGAGACTTGCAGGATATTTTCATTGTATTCATACTGATGGAAACTGCGTTACATATACATCACTAATAATACTTGCGCAGGTGCTCTGCATTCCATGCATTCTTAAACTCCTCGCCTTCTAGAGTTGCTATTCGGTAAGTTCCTGGTCGAACAACTTCTGTAACTCGGTATGGTCCATGCCAGTTTGCCTCCAGTTTGTTATGCTTTTGAATTACTTTCTTCAACACATAGTCTCCTTCTTTCAGGTCGCACTTCTTCACCCTCTTGTTGTAGAATAAAGTTGTTCGTTGCTGGTAAGCAACATTTCTAATGGCTGCTTCTTCTCTGACCTCCTCGAGCATGTCTAGGTCATGTCTTCTCATTAAATCGCTGACAGGGGAATTAAATTCCCTGTGTGTTGGGAGGCCCAACTCGGCAGGTATGACAGCTTCACTTCCAAACGCCAGCATGTATGGTGATTCTCCAGTTGCTACTCGGGGACTAGTTTGGTAAGCCCAAAGTACTGATTGTAGCTCGTTGATCCAGTTTGCTTTCGCATCATCCAATATTTTCTTCAAACCATTCAGCAGCGTCCTGTTTGTCACTTCAGTTTGACCATTGCTTTGAGGATGGCCTGGTGCTGAGTGGACCTTCAAAATATTTGACTGATGACAATAGGCGGCAAACTCCTCGTTATCAAATTGCGTCCCATGGTCTGTGATGAAGGCCTGAGGGAGACCGTATCGGCAAATGATGTTCTTCCAAATAAATTGGTACACCCTCTCGTATGTCATATCAATGAGTGGCTCAGCTTCTACCCACTTAGTAAAATAATCCACTGCGACGACGAGGTACTTGAACCTTCCTCGGGTCGTTGGCAGTGGTCCAACCAAATCAATTCCCCACATGGCAAATGGCCAAGGGGAAGTTATGGGTGACAACAATGCTTGTGGAGTTCTTCGGATGGAGGAAAAGCGCTGGCACTTGTCGCATTTCTTGGCATAGGCTATACAGTCTGCCCTCATCGTCAGCCAGTAGTATCCCTGCGTCATCACCCTTTGCAAAAGCGTCCGACCTGCTACATGTGCTCCACAAGACCCTTCGTGGATCTCTTCAATTAATTCTTTCACCTCGGAGGGATGTACACATCTCTGCAAACCTGCCATTATTCCTCGTCTATATAAAACACCATTAGTTAGTACATACCGAGCAGCTTTAAACTTCAATTTCTTGGCTGCGATCTTATCAATTGGAAATTCTCCCTCCTCGATATACGCCCTGATGGGATCCATCTAAGATGGACCTAAATCAAGGGTGATAAAGTTCATTGTCAGATCTTCATCTATACTCCGACCAGCCAACACTTCAATTAGGATTGTTCGTCGTAACTCGGTACGAGTAGATGACGCTAGTCGAGCTAAGGCGTCTGCTCTCGCATTCTCCATTCTTAGTATTCTGACCAGCTGAATAGCGGCAAAATCTGATACCAGCTCCTTTTCCTTTGCATGATATCTGATCATTAATTCTCCTCTAACTGCATATACTCCCATCATTTGGTTTACAATCAGTTGAGAGTCACTGAAGATCATAACTTGCTGCGCTTCCATAACTTTTGCCAAATTAAGCCCTGCAATCATGGCCTCATATTCAGCCTCATTGTTGGAAGCTTTGAATTGGAAACGCAAGGCGTATTCTATGCCGACCTCGTCCGGAGTGCTCAAAACTATCCCCGCGCCACATCCTGTATTGGAAGATGAGCCATCTACATAGAGCCTCCATATAGGTAACTCGTCTTCAAATTTCTGATCAGTTAGAGTTCCTCGGTGAAATATTTACTGCTTCCTTTCATCCTCTCCGGATTTTTCCCGCTCCTCGTCGATCATCTTTTCTTGCCCTTTTACCAATCGGAGTTGGTCTGAGCTCGAATTTAATGACCTTGTAACATCCACTTGCCCTTTTACCAACCAGAGTTGGTCTGAGCCAGTGTTTATTGATCCTGTAACATCCACAGGATGGTCAGCGAGCAACTCTTGTTCCTCATCCGGAACTATCTCTGCATCGTATCCTGTAACATCCACACGCCCTTTTACCAATCGGAATTGGTCTGGGCTTGTGTTTGTTGATCCTGTAACATCCACAGGTTGATCAGCGAGTAACTTTTGCTCCTCGGGGGTATCAGGATAGGTGAACTCTGCTATGAAATCTGCTACAGCCTGCCCTTTTAGTGATGATATGGGTTCATAAATTATATCATATTCTCCGAGATCTATTGCCCAGTACATCAATCTCCCCGATTTCTCTGGCTTATGAAGGGCTTGTCTCAATGGCACATCGGTGTATACTACTATAGTATGAGCCTGGAAGTATGGCCTTATTATCCTACTCGCCTCAATCAGTGCTAGTGTCAATTTCTCCAGCCTTGGATATCTGATCTCTGCTCCTCGGAAGGCCTTACTTGTGTAGTAAATTGGCTTTTGTACTCCATTCTCCACTCTGATCAACGCCGAGCTAACTGCATTCTCGGATACTTCAAGGTACAAATACAATTTCTCTCCCATCACCGGCCTGGACAACAGTGAGGGTGCTCCCAAGTATTTCTTCAAGTCTTAAAAAGCCTTCTCACATTCATCATTCCACTCAAAAGTCTTTCTGAGTGTCTTGAAGAATGGGAGACATCTGTCAGTTGCTCGTGACACAAATCTACTGAGTGCTGCTACTCGTCCAGTGAGACTCTGTACTTCCTTCTTCGTTGTTGGAGATCGCAGCCCTAATAGAGCTTTAATCTTTTCAGGATTTGCTTCAATGCCTCGTTGATTGACAATGTACCCGAGAAACATGCCTTCTCGTACTCCAAAGACGCACTTTGTCGGGTTCAGCTTCATTTGATATTTATCTAGTTGATCAAAAGTCTGGCTTAAGTCAACTAGATGATCGGCAACTTTCTTGATTTTTGTCAGCATATCGTCAACATAGACTTCCATGTTGTCACTGATTTTTCATCAAAGACCTTGTTCATCAGCCTCTGATATGTAGCACCTGCATTTTTCAAACCAAAAGTCATAACATTATAACAATAAGTTCCCCTAGGGGTAATAAAAGAAGTACTTTCCCTGTCCTCAGGTTTCATTTTAATTTGATTGTAGCCAGAATAAGCATCCATGAAGCTCAGCAACTTGTGTCCCGAGGTAGCATCCACCAGTTGATCAATTCGGGGCAATGGAAAGTGATCCTTTGGGCATGCTTTGTTGAGGTCGGTGAAGTCCACACACATCCTCCACTTGTTGCTTTTATTCTTTACCATCACCACATTGGCTAACCAATCTGGATATTTAACATCTTCAATGAAACAAGCTTTCTGGAGCTTCTCGACTTCCTCCAGTATAGCTTGATTCTTCTCGGGACTGAATACTCTTCTTCTCTGCTTCACAGGCTTGATTTCTTTATTCACATTGAGCTCGTGACACAAGAAGTTTGGGTCTATCCCAGTCATATCTTCATGAATCCACGCAAAAGTTTGTCTTCTGCTTCTAAGGAAAGTTATCAATTCCTGTTTTAGTGAGGCATCCAATGATGAACCTATTTGAGTAGTTCGTTCAGGGTGTTCGTCGTCCAGAATGATATTTTCAGTAGCTTCCACCACTTGACCTTTCACGAGTTGTGACTCATCTCGAGGATCCAAAGTTTCAATTTCTGCACCTTCATCCACTTGATAGGTAGTAGTCTTTTTCTTTGATTCTTCCAATTCATCTTGCTAGGCGGATGAATAATAGCACTCCCGTGCTACTTTCTGATCACCTTTCATAACTCCTACTCCAAAGTTTGTTGGAAATTTTAGGCATTGGTGCACTGTAGATGGTACAGCCTCGAACTTCTTCAATCCTACTCTTCCCATGATGATATTGTACGATGACTGGACATTCTTATCCATCATAAAAAAGCGTATTCTTTCTGTCCGACAAGCAGGCCACATGAATATATCCAACTTGATCGTCCCAAGTGGAAATACTTTCTCGCCAGCAAAACCGATGAGGGGTCTGTGGTAAGGCTCCAATTGTGATATCTTTAAATTTAAATTATCGAAACACGAGTAGAACATGATGTCTGCCGAGCTACCATTGTCGACCAGCACTCTTGAAATCATTACCTCCTTCATTCTCATCTTGATCACTAGTGGATCATCGTGAGGATATAAAACACCTGCAAGGTCGTTCTTTGAGAACCCAATGACCAACTTCTCCTTATTCACCTTTCTCGGGCGATCTTCCTCAGCTAAATTTATTCGCTGAATGTACGAGCAAGCTTGAGCCTCTTCGAGGTAATCTTTTCTTTCTGCAGTAAGGTCTCCTCCTCCTGCATCTCCTCCTGTAATAACATTACAATCAACTGACCCAAAGCGTATTGAAAATACCTCTCGTTCTGGCTGCCTTAGTTTCTTGGGAAGATCGGGGTCATCATCTGGATCATCTTCATGGTTTCTCTTCTTTTTCTCCTCTGCTCGACGAGGAGATCTAGACCTATCTCTAGTTCGGTCGTTGTTTCTTCTTTCGCCTCCCCGATCAACATACTTTGCTAGCTTTCCTCGTCGGATGAGTGTTTCAATCTCGTTCTGAAGAGCTATGCAATTTTTGGTCATATGGCCATGATCCTTATGGAACTCGCAATATTTCTCCCTATTCCTCGTGTCAGGGTCTGACTTCATTTTCTTTGTCCAGTTTAACTCTTCGCTGTTCTTAATTTCCTCCGGGACGTGGTTGATATTTGCCTTCAAAGGCGTGTAATTATCAAATTTCTTCAAGACCTCCCATGACGACCTACTTTTGGAATGTTTGTCACCACCATTATTCTTATGCTCTTTCTTCTTAGCTTTATCACCTTCCGCCTTGGTTTCTTTGACGTCCATATTCTTCTTCGCAGACATAGCCTCCTAGGCATTCATAATCTTGGACGCTTTTCCCATCAGGTCCGACATGGTTCGAGGTGGATCTTTGGCCAAAGTGTAGTATAACTTGTTCGGCAGCAGTCCACTCATCAAAGCAGTAATCGCTATCTTCTCCTCATAATCAATGACTTCGAGCTTCTCGTTATTAAAACGAGTTATATAGTCTCTAATACTCTCACCAGCTTTTTGTCTAACACTTAACAAATGTGTTACTCGCTTAACTGGCTTTGCGCCAAAGAAGAAATTCCCAATGAATAACTCGGCCAGTTGAAGAAAAGTTGAAATCTTACCCCGAGGAAGATTATTATACCATATCTAAGCAGATCCGGTAAGAGTTCTCGAGAATTCCCTGCATCTCATCTCGTCTGGGACAGCATAGATGTCGGCAGCAGCTTGATATTGTTCTATATGAAGGACAGGGTCAGTTTTCCCATCATACTTGGGAGTCACACCAGGTGCTTTGAACTTCTATGGTGTTGGAAAATCAACAATGTCTTGGACAAAAGGGGTTCCCCGAACAAAGGTTCGTTGTAGAGGGTTCTTAGCCTTAGCTATTTCCCCTAATCTATCCTCCAGCCTTTGAATAGATACTTTCCATGCATCATTCCTTTCCTCGGGCCTATTGGTTCGAGCAACTGATCGCGTTGAAGTGGCTTCCTGGGATTTATCTCGACGAGCAGCTGGTCGGTCATTGGATCCATCTTGACAAGCAGCTGGTCGCGACTGGGCAAATCCTTCCCTTAAATCTGATGGTCGTCGAAAGCTCCTCAACGCTACATTAAGAGGACTTTTGTTCCTCCTAGGGCCTAATCGATCGAAAGGAGAAGCCCTACATAATCTTTCCAATGCACTGGCCTTTTCTGGGGAGAGGGTGACACGTTGTTCAGTATCTGTGGCTCGCACTGACGAAGTTCATCCAGGTTTATAAGAAAAATCTTCAGATTCTTCATTGCGATATGAACTAGTACGCACAGAAGGCGTACGGATATTTCTTTGAATGCTTCGTGATCCGGAATGGGCTGGCGCACAGCCATGGAGGGTTTAGATGAGTTGTCGCATTGTTTCTTGCATATTGGTTTGGCCCTGAGCTAGATTCGCCATCATTCCAGTCAGATCTGGAATAATTGGTGGAGCAGATGGATTTGGAGGGGTTCCAGTGTTTCGATTGCTGGATTCAGGTATATCAGCCATTGGTAATGGATTGTTATTGGTGAGAAAACGATATTACCAGTCGTTTCCCACAGACGGCGCCAATCTGTTGATGTAAAAAATTAGATCACTCTAATAATTCAATCACAGATAAATAAACGAGACAAAAGATTTTAAAGTGGTTCAGACTTATAAGAATGGCCTACGTCCACTGTTATTTTATTGCTGAGTGTTTGGGAATTCTCGATTACAAGAAATTTCGTTCTGGATCCTAAAGTTTGGATTCAGGATCTCCCCCCCCCTACAATGAGGATTGTACAACGTATTTATAGCCTTGAGGCTATCATCTGAAAGGGTGATACATTAAATGATATACAGATGAAAGGGTAATACATTTAATGCCCTTTAAACGTGTGCGTCTAAATGATAAGCATTTAATGAACCAGTTGAACTGTTGGTTATTCACCAATTAATGCTCTGTTCGAAATGCAGCTCGGACCGCCTGAGTAGCTCGGACCGCCTAAGCTTTCTAGTATTCAAGAGTTCCTCGGAGAGGTCTGTTCCTCGGAGCATATGAGTTCCGCGGAGAGGTCTGTTCCTCGGAGCGTATGCGTTCCTCGGAGTAACATGGTTCCTCGGAGCATGTGATTATCTCGAAAGTGCTTGTTGTTGCCATGTAGATAGCCACGTGTCTTCATATGATTGATCCAAGTCAGCAGATTAAATTTGGTATCAACAACCAATTTATGAGCAAACTCAAACTTTCAAATCTCCCCCATAATAAGATAATTCATTCTCCCCCTTTTTATGATGTCCCCAAAATAGACAAATGAGAGAAACAAATCAAATAAGCAAGTGCGGGGTGTCATTAGGATAAAATCACACCATGAATGAACACAAAGCAACCAAGACGATGATAACGTAAATGAAGTGGTGTGATAAAATTCGATAGCAAAATCAATGCATACAAACATGACATATGTGCACGATGAATATTGGATATTCCTAGCGAATGAACTCAAATGCTTCCTTTGGTGTAAAATAATGACAATATAAGGTATTGACTCAATCAAATCAACAAATCAAAGCTCAAAGTGATTTTCACACCAATAACGTCCAAAACGATTTTATGCTTTTTCAGGATTTTCAAGGAAGTGCAAACCCGTTTAAAAATTCTCCAACCAAACTCCCTCAGATATAATTTTGAATAAAGGCATTCTAAAATCTCAAACTTTGGAGAATTGATGGTGAAACCTAAGTGGCCCATATTTGGCATGAAGTGCTTTTTATTGCCTTTAATTTTTTCGGGCTCTTTTAACCTCTTTGGACCTCGGATATTAAAATTCCTCCATTTTTTAGGTCCTTTTTAACGGTGGCTTTTGCGCAAAGGATAGATGATTACCTTTCGCAGCCCCTCCCCGTTATACAAAAACACACAGTCTCACCAAAACGGTTTTTACATGCATTCCAATCTTGTCAAGTTTTATCGCATATTGTAAATTGTATAGACAGAATTGAGATGGAAACACTCAAGCCAATATGAGATAGACAAGTGCAATAATCAAAAATAGCCGTGCATGTGTGCAATAAAGGATATAGGAGTCAAACATGTAGGAAAATATCACTAATTACATCTCAAAGACTCCAACCAATGTAAAGCACATAGATGAAATGATGTAGCCTCTCAAATCTCTATCAAACAGTCACATGGATAAATGGAATGAAGTTGTGACTTGGCTATCTTAAATGGTCATCCATAAAAACATAAACCTCTTCTTCTTTTTTTTGTCTTTTTCAAAAATTTTATCAAACTAAAATCTTTTTGTGCTTTTCTAAAAAAATAAAAGAAAATCTTTTTGTATTTTTCAAAAGAAATATAAAAAGCAAAAAGAATAAATAAAAGTTGTACAACTAAGCAATGGTACATATAAAACAGACTAGCAATAGGAAGCATATGATATGAACATGAAGAAGCATCCTATTCTAGACATAGACCAACCCCTCAGTCAACTGTGCAAATTCTCAAAGACTTCCTAAGACTCTCAAATCTAAGGGCATCTAAAGGTTTCGTGAAAATGTCTGCTAACTGACGGTCGGTAGGAACAAAACTCAGGGATACAATGTTCTCCTCAACTAACTGACGAATAAAGTGCTCACGTATCCTGATGTGTTTTGTGTGCGAATGCTGGACGGGATTACGGGATATGTGTATCGCGCTCGTGTTATCACAAGAAATGATCATGGTGTCTTGTGAAATCCCATAATCCTCCAACATTTGCTTCATCCACAGGAGTTGTGTGCAACAACTCCCGGCGGCTATGTACTCAGCCTCCGCAGTGGACTAAGAGATGGAATTTTGCTTCTTGCTCAGCCAGGAGACAAGAGCAGAACCAAAATAGAAACACCCACCAGAAGTTCTCCTACAACCATCTACATCCCTGGCCCAATCGGCATCCGAATAGGCGGACAAACGGTCATCGGTATCAAAGGAATACCAAATACTGTATGAGAGAGTCCCACTTACGTATTTAATAATACGTTTTAGAGAAAGTAAATGTGACTCTTTCGGGGACGCCTGATATCGCGCACAGACTCCAACACTAAAGTCGATGTCGGGACGACTGGCAGTCAAGTAGAGAAGACTACCTATCATACTCCGATATAAGGTTTGCTCTACGTCCTTGCCTGAAGTATCCTTACTAAGCTTGGTAGTGGTACTCATAGGTGTACGTGCATGCTTAGCGGAGTCTAAACCAAATTTCTTCACAAGGTCTCTAGCATACTTGGATTGGGAGATGAACATCCCATCCTCTAGCTGACGAACCTGGAGACCAAGTAAGAATGTAAGCTCACCAACCATGCTCATCTCAAACTCACTTTACATCTCCTCCTCAAAGTGGTGAGCATGCTGGGAGCATGTGGATCCAAAGACTATGTCATCCACATAGACCTGGGCAACCAAAATTGCACTGTCATCTCTCCTGACGAACAAAGTCATATCTACTCCCCCTCTCTTGAAACCACGAGCTAAGAGATAGGAAGTAAGCCTCTCGTACCAAGCACGGGGTGCTTGCTTCAAACCATACAAGGCTTTTCTCAGATAGTAGACGTGTTCTGGGTGCTGAGGGTCTTCAAACCCTTTTGGTTGTTCCACATAAACCTCCTCCTGTAGAATGCCATTCAGAAAGGCACTCTTGACATCCATCTGGTATAACTTGAAGCGCAGATGACATGCGATGGCGAGCAGAAGACGGACGGATTCAAGCCTCGCAACCGGAGCAAATGTCTCCCCAAAGTACCCTCTATCTGTGTGTAGCCTTGAGCGACCAACCTAGCCTTATTTCTGATAATGGTACCATTTTCATCTATTTTATTCTTAAAAATCCACCGGGTACCTATCACATTAGTCTCACTAGGTCGGGGGACAAGATCCCAGACATTGTTCTTTTTAAACTGAAGCAACTCATCCTGCATAGCAGATATCCAGTGTTCATCCTTGAGTGCTTCTTTATGGTTCTTGGGCTCGACTTTGGACGTGTATCAAAGATGGCTAACAACGTTCTCTACCTGAGCACGATTCTTGACCCTAGAGTGGGATCGCCAATAATGGCAGACGGGTCATGACTCTTTCGAACCCAAGAAGGTGTGTCCCCTAACACAGGAGTAGGGTCCACAGAGTGTGAGAGAGGAACAGGTAAATCACTGTCAGAACAATCCTCATCCTCACACTGAATGTTAGGATCAATAACCGTCGAAGGTTCGTCATCTTGCACGGTGACGTTTATTGATTCCATAACCTTAGAGCTCTTCAGGTTAAAAACCCGATACGCTCTGTTATTCGATGAATATCCTAGAAATATTCCCTCGTCGCTCTGGGAGTCGAACTTTCCTAATTGCTCTTTATCCCGTAGGATGTAACATTTACTCCCAAAAACACGAAAATATGCCAGGTTGGGTTTCTTGCCAGTCCACAAATCATAAGGAGTCTGAAGTGTGTGTGGACGCAAATAAACCCTATTCACCGTGTGGCATGCAGTAGACACTGACTCTGCCCAAAATCTCCTAGAAACTTTATGACCTAGAAGCATAGATCTAGCCATCTCTTGGATCGTTCTATTCTTTCTCTCAACAATCCCATTTTGCTGAGGAGTTCTCACAGCAGAGAACTCATGTTTGATCCCGAGGCTATCACAGTAAAGATCTACCTTTGCTTCTGTGAATTCAGTGCCATTGTCACTACGCATCCTATTAATAGTGACACCGTGTTGATTTTGCAGGACACGGCACTTGGTCGTTAAAAATTCTACAGCATCGGATTTCTCTCTCAGAAAACCTACAATGGAGTATCTGGAGAAATCATCTACCATCAAGAGGATGTACCTCTTACCACCTAGACTCTCAGTACGAGTGGGACCCATAAGATCCATGTGAATCAACTCAAGAACACGAGAGGTGGTAATGGAATGTAACTTCCTATGAGGACTACGAATTTGTTTTCCCAACTGACAGGGTCCACAAACGGTCGAAGTTGACTTTCCAAGAGATGGTAAGCCACGTACTAGGTCCTTTGTAGCTAAACAATTAAGATCTCTAACGTTCACGTGACCTAGACGTTGGTGCCATAGATCCATAGGAGTGATCGTGGCGCTGTTGCAGACAAGTGAGGATGTGGGCTCAGTCCCATAGCAATTATCCTCGGTCCTCACCCCTTGCACTAATAGTTTACCGGCTTGATTATAGACTTTACAACTATCCCGGTCAAATTTTACTGCAAAGTCAGCGTCGCACAGCTGGCTAATGCTGAGAAGGTTTGCTTTCAAACCTTTGATGTACAAAACATCTTCTAGCTTAGGAAATCCAGGTAACTCGACAGTTCCTCATCCTATAATGCTAGACTTGCTCCCATATCCAAAGGTGACTCTGCCATCCTGATAATCCTCAAGAGTCGTAAAAAATGAGACATCACCTGTCATATGTCTGGAGCTTCCACTATCAAAATACCACTGTGAGGTATTGTGTGCTTTGAGAGCAACATGAACAACGAAGGCCTTTTTATCTTTCTTAGGTACCCAAGTAAAGATGACCTTTTGTTTGCCTTTGTTGTTATTGGTTTTAGCTGGAATGTGAGAAGCATTCACTAACGGTAAAGACATCCGTCGGAATTCTTCTATTAAACTCTGGGTCGTGGCAGCTAAGAACTCAACTCGCTCTCTTAGACTAGAAAACTCATCAGTATGATGTGGTGGAGCAGTAGTACGTCGTGTCCGACCCAAGCTATAGCAAGACTCCCTAAGGTGGCCTTTTCTTTTGCAATAAGTACAAAAGAGCACAGTCAAAGGCGGACCTTGGTTTGCTTTTCTTGGTCGAACTTTCCTTCAAGGTTTTTGACGGTGACCATAAGGAGTTGTAGTAAACTCAGGAACTGGTCCAGGTGAAATTTGGGACGTGGAGGCACCATCATATCCAATTCCTTGCCGATCACCAAAACCTAAAGCGGGCCCGAGGAGCATCTTTCCCATCTTCCCAGATCTGTCCTCGATTTGTACCTTGACTTCCCGTGCTTTCTCAAGATCACAAGTCAGCTGGGCAACAAGGGCTTCAAGTTTCTTTCGAGTCTCCACGGAGGAATGGAGCTGACTCGTAAGACTAGCCACTTATTTAGTCAAGTCCCCTCTCTCTTTCTCTAAAACACACTCTCTCTCTCTCTAAGCAGAATCTCTTTCTCGACACAGGCAGATTCTCTCTCTCTCAGGGCGGTGACGGTGGAGGACTCTCTTTCTCTCGCCTTTCTTAAATCATCCTCTAAGCCGGTGATCTTAAGAACTAGCGCTTTGTTATGTTTTTTAGTTTTAAAAGACTCATAATATAACTCAGCGTAGGCACATTGAATATCACTCTCGCTCTCACTTGAGTCATCCTCCCCCTCACTCACATCGATCTCACTGTCGAGGTGTCCTTGTGAAGCATCATCTTCATCGTCGTGAAGAGAACTAGGAGTGCTCACTTGACTGACCATGAATGCGGTGAAGTTACACTCATGCGGTGACTCATCTCCTGAATCCACCGTCTCGACCTCACTGTCGTCACTAAGGGTAGCATTAAGGACAGCTTTCCCTTTTTCTCTATTCAGACGATTGGTACACTCAAAGGCTCTATGACCCCTACCATCGCACTCAAAGCATCTCTCACTTTCTTTCTTAGGATGATTTTTTGAGTCTTTTTCATTTTCTTTTCAAACTTATTTTTCTCAAATTTCTTTTTATCTTTAAAATTGCCATTTTTCTTAAATTTGAGAATCCTCTTGAAATTTTTTGCAAAAAGAGCTAAATCATCTAGGTCAAAATCACACTCAGAATCTGACGTGTCAGACTCTCTCTTTCTAGACAACTCTACCCTTTTTCTAGCCGACCCCTCACTTCTTCTCTCTTGGGCTTTAAGTGTAATTCCCTTATCTTTAGATTTAGCAGTTTTAGGGAACATATCAATTTCATAAGTTTGCAAATCGCCTACAAGTTTTTCCAATTTTAGCGTATTTAAATTACCCATAGAATTTAGCACAGTGACTTTAGGGATAAAACGCTTAGGCAAAGAACGAAGAATCTTTTTAACAACTCTCGCATTAGGAATATGTTCACCAAGATTAAAGCAAGTATTCACAATGTCAGAAAGTCTAGCATAAAATTCATCAAAGCATTCAGATTCATGCATGGTGATGGTTTCAAATTGAGTTGTCAAATTTTGCAACTTAGATTTTTTCACAACATTAGTTCCTTCATGGGTGAGTTGTAAAACATCCCATGCCTCTTTTGACGTGGTGCACGTCATTATACGTTTGAACTCATCAGGTGTGACAGACCTAGAAATAACACTTAGACCCTTAGAATTAAAAGATGCCCATTTAAATTCTTCATCAGTTCAAGAAGTGTCAGGTATCAAATTGATCACATTATCAACAGTCACGGAAGGAGGAGTCCACCCTCTTTCAACTAAGATCCAGACACGTTCATCAATGGCTTTTAAAGCCGACTTCATTCGGGCTTTCCAATAAGCATAATTTGTCCCGTCAAAAACAGGCATTTTATTATATAACTTCTCCATTTGAACACGCACTTTTCAAAAATCAATTTTTTAGAAAATTGATATCTTAGAAAAATTTTGCGGAAAATAGGAATACGCGATAGATTAGCGTAACCTGCTCTGATATCAATTTGAGAACGTATGTGCTTGCGTTCAAATGAGCAAATTATATATTAAACCCTTTTAACCCAAACAAACCCTAAACATGCAACAGTATGTGATTGAATAAGATGATAATCTAAGCAAGACCAATCAAACACATGCAATTGAGGAAAAATCCCCCAAAGGGGCAAAACCATTTATTTTCATTATAATATTGTAGTTATACAATTTCGGATTACAATGAAAATACAAGTGACTAAGAATTACCCTCAGGTATCGGATTCTGTAGTCGCGGCTGGAACTATCCCTTTCCAGTAGGGCTGGCGGCTGGAACTATCCCTTTCCAGTAGGGCTGCAATGGAGAAGAAGAACGCTCTTCTCCACAAGGGTGTGAACAGTAAAAGTGCGTTCCTGGGTTGCAAAGTGATTCACAAAGGATTGGCAATTTGTGTGAATCAAAAACCTAGAGACTAGATGCTCAATAGGTCAAGACTTAGGGATTTCTTTACTCTAGAAATCGTGTAAATAAGTCTTAGAAAACCAATTCCCGTAGTGGGATTAAATAAGAAGTCTCGGGCCTTAAAAATCTGAACACGATCTGTTTATGTTTATTCCAGGTGGACCGGTCCGGGTCTGAGGCGGATCGGTCCGATTTGACCGGATCGGTTCTTTTATTATGAGGCGGATCGGTCCGTTGATGATTGGATCGGTTCGCTTCCAGGCTTCATCGGTTCGCTTGATGTCCGGGGTATACTGGCCTTCTGACAAACAAGCGGATCGGTCCGGGTCTTTAGGCGGACCGGTCCGGTTAGCCGGATCGGTTCTTTTATTTCAGCGGATCGGTCCGGCTGTCAGACTATGATTCCTCTTCTTCTTTTGATATTCGGATCTGTTGAATCTTGAATCTTGAATTTCTTCAACGGTGTAACGGCGTGCGACATAATACATTGATAATGGACAAAAATGTCCTTACATAACTTAGAACTTGATCATCCCGAGCAATGCAAAAGAATCAAAGCAAGGTCCAAAACTTAGCAAAAATGTTATTAGGATAGAATACCTCTTTCGCCTACAAGCGATTTCGTTTACCATATGCAACAAGCCTTTAAACCCCTAGGTTATCCTAGTAGGAGGAGTGGTGTCTCGTGAGGGTTTGCAGTGAATATACTCACAAAAGTCGTTCTTGGCTCAAAGAAAAATCAAAATACATAAATTTTTTACAATTTCATCTCCCCAAAAATGGTCACCTCAAATAAGTCTCAATTCGTCGTGTGTGTGTGCAAAGTCAAAAATTTAACCGCTAACTTCCACCGATTGATCATTACGTTGCTTTTTCAAAATTTGTTTTGATTCAATTTCTCACGGGATACTCTCACAAACGAATCACTCGAAATATGACTAGTTTCTCTCGATTATGCGTGATTTTTAAGACTAGATATAATAGACACAATTTCATGCACACAAATTTGAAAGACTAAATTATTTTAGGTGAAAAGATCTCATCATTGGATTACGGTCATTAGAAAATGGGAAACATTGCCTCTTATCCACACCAATTAATTGTAATACCCTGTATTTTTATGCTATATTAATTTGGGGATTTATTAAATTTCATGTGAATTAATTATTTAATAAAAATCCGGAAATTAATTATGTTATAATTATTACCGTGATGAGAGTTAGTAATTATGGGAAAATTTGTTCAATATTACTAATGAACAAAGTAATATATAATAGTGGTCATATTAAATGTCACAAGTGAATAAAAGTAAATATTTTATAAGTTGTTCGTATGGTCATTTTGAGTGCGCCAACCCGTCCGAAAGGGTCGAGATAGTCAGAAAAGTATACCCGGGGGTTTGATTTGGGACTCGGGGCGTTTTTAGGCCTAATTAGTACCCCAGGAGGGCATTTTAGTCATTTTGTATTTTTAGGTAATTAAACCCACGAAAATTAAAGGGGTTATATCAGATGTTTAGGTTATCTCCTAGGGTTAGATAACTCAAAACACTAGAACGGCCATTGGAGAGGAGAGAGCTGTCAAGGCATTCCAAGGCTCAAAACTCACCCGTTTGCACCGCCACCACGGCCAACTCGTAGATCGCGAGACGAGGAACGCAACCACACCAAATTCAACACCAAACCAGATTTTTGAAAATCCCAGGCAAGTGTTTATCTTTCTTATTTCGTTGATGCATCTTTCATATTGGTTTAGGAATGATTAGGATGATTCATATGGATGAAAAACCCGATTTGAGTTAGGAAATTTCATGTAGTTATGGCTTAAATGAAAATTCTGGAAACCCTTTGTCATGTAGAGGAATAAATCATAAATTTATGATGTTGTAGATGAATAAAATTCTGGAAAAGATGGATTAGGACTATGTTAATGAAATTCTAGGGTTCTTGAGGTTTTATATGAATTTGGGGCTTGTTAATCCATGCTTATTAATGGAAATTTGCATGCTATACGTAAAAGTTGTATGGAATGGATTTATATAATTAGTAGTATAATGTTTTGGACGTTTGGGTATGGAAATTTAGGATTTGGATGAAGTCTTGTGAGAAAACCCATAGCTGAAAAAAACTGCAGAATTCGCCATACCTGCTTAATCGATCGATCGAGCCAAGAGCTTCGATCGATCGAAGGTTCGATCGATCGAGCCCCTAACCTCGATCGATCGACCCCTCCTGGCAGACTTAAGTTCCCCTTTTAAAATTGTTGAATTGATTCGAAATGAAGAAAACTCCTTAGACATCCTTGTTAAAATAATTTGGGAGATAATGATGACCAGTAAGATTCATTAATGAATAAGAGACCTTAAATGTAAGGCGAAATCTATATTTTTGGGATATTTTGCATAAGGGACAATGTAAGTACATATTAAAGGGGAGAGACAC
The DNA here is from genome assembly GCA_949130495.1 of Sambucus nigra. Taxonomy (NCBI): domain Eukaryota; kingdom Viridiplantae; phylum Streptophyta; class Magnoliopsida; order Dipsacales; family Adoxaceae; genus Sambucus; species Sambucus nigra. The sequence goes on from OX422218.1 coordinate 137,081,115, forward strand.
GTAAGAGAGAGTTACGTTGGAACATAAATGGATACCTACTGAATTGTACATTTGGAAGAATAGAGTCCATGAGGGTTACGTAGTAAGTTGGAAAAACCCTTCGAATTAAAGTTAGAAACGAACCATTATACTTGATAAATAATAATGGGAAAATAAGGATAAATGTTGTGAATGTGGGTTATGGGATAAACCTAAATTGATATAATAAAAGTGGTATATTTATATGATTGTGTATGCATATATTATATACTTGTGAAAATCATGCCCGCGCTACTTGCTATCCCTGAGGTTACCGCGCTCGTACCCTAGAAGATAGAAATCCTAGGTACAGGCTATCGAATAGGTAGTCACGGTCCTCAGAGACGTGAGGATATGTACTGACCTCTTGGACTTGGAAACTACGCTTCGCCTCAATATTGTTTGTGTATGTATTTATACAGTTCGAGAGTGATTCCGAACTTGTATTCCCTTTAGTACGAATGATACGGGGATTGGATAGCAGAGTATGCCCGCACCATAATTTTTATGTGGGGTGCTGTTAGAATATATATATTATACGAGTATTTAATATATATATGAACTTCTGAAATTTGGGAAACTGCCTACTGTGTTATGGTAAGTAAGACATGTTTAATGACTCAAATTGGAAATACTTGTTTTGAAAAGTATAATACGATATTGAAAAACTTTATGAATCAATAAAGTTAAAATGAGCGTTTTGTACTAAATGAAATTATCCTTTTAAACCATGATGTTGTTAAATCTTAAATCTTGAGAGTCACCTAAGATAAGTTAAATCCTTGGGGAAAGATAGTGTGATATATGATGAGATAAACCATTGGGAAGGTTAGTGCGATAGGAGTGCACATTAGAAGAGAGGTGAGAATTTCTCAAGAGAGTGTCGCACTAATATGTTGTTGCATTGGCCTGTATCAATTTAAATACTTGCTAAACGAATTTTTAAATCATATACACTATCGGGCTCTGACTCGTTTCTATTCCTCTTTCTCTCTTGTATATATATGTATATATTACAGGTGCCCAGCCATAGGGGCGTCTTGTTTAGGATCCCTTGGAAGGAACGTGCTGCAGCTTAGGTGGGAGTTGCAAGCCACTTTCTTAGACGATTTCATTTACTTGATTCCACTTCTATCATTCTCCTTATTGGGCATGTATCGCCCTTTCCACTATTTATCTGTTTTATTGGGACATTTGTATTTCAGTTATTTCTAGTACTATTACTTTGGGATTTATTCAGCATGTATGTTTTACTTTATGTTTTAAATGCTGGGATTTAGTTGTAGAATGTTTAAATTAATTGGATTATATGTTCCAGGATTATTGTGGTGTGATTCTTTAAATATTGAATTGTTGTAGATAATTAAATCTTTATTTTCAAAATAAAATTTGGAAAGTAATGTTTAAAAATGGTTTTGACACTTAGCTTAATTAAATAGGGTGTTAAATTAGGAAAAGTTATTTTTACGACAGTGATGCTAAGAATGAACCAACTGTTAACCTTGATTTTAATTTAATAAAGGAGTGATCGCCCGGTATTTAATTAGGCAGGGTGTCACAGGTGGTATCAGAGCATCAGGTTCTAGTGTCCATAGGATCTGTACGGCTTATTTTCGCTTTCAGCTTAACGTTTTTGCTATAGTGCCCTATTTTTAGGATTGTTGTATTTCTGCTTTTACGCTTACGTCTTCAGCTATTTGGGATTTGATAATTACTGTAGACTAATAAACTTCTTCACGTTTCAGATGCCTCCGAGACGTGCACCGAAGGATAGGCGTGCCCAGGCCGAGCAGCCAGCAGCTCCGGCACAAGGCACTATGAATGCTAATGAAGTAGCCGCCATTGTTGCTCAGGCGGTGAATGCCGTGCTAGCGGTGGTTCAGCAGGCTCCACCCCAGATTCAGGCAGTGGCGCTAGTACCAGTACAGCTTCCATCTGCATGGGAGAGGGAGAGGGATGCTTTTCAGAAGGCGCATCCCCCTGAGTTCTCTGGTAGCTCAGATATCGTCACAGTCAGCCAATGGAAGAAAGACATCCAGCGGCATCTTCGTATGTATGAGTGCACCGACGTGCAAAGGCAGTTATTGGCTTCCTTTAAGCTGGTGGGGGCCGCTTTGCAGTGGTGGGAGTCCACTACCACCTTGGAGGAGAGGTACACGATCCCTATTCAGTCGTTCTGGGAGCGGTTTAACCGCAAGTACTTTCCACCCGCCGTGCAGACTGAGATGAGGCGGAAATTACTGAATTTGAAACAGGAGAACTCTACCGTTGCTAAGTATGAGGAGGAGTTCACGAGACTTCTCACCATAGTGCCAGATGAGGCACCTACTGAGAGTAAGAAAATTATGTTGTTTGTGGACGGGTTAGCTTGGAGGATCCGTCAGCATATTATAGGGAATCTATCTCTGAGTACTTTAACTGATGTACTCAATGCTGCGTTACTACATTACCAGGATCACCGCTTCCATCTGCAAGGAAGCAAGAGAGCAGGAGAGTCCAGACAGCAGGGCAGGACCGGGGGTAGTAGTGTTAGTGGGGCACCATCTCATGGACAGACTCGTCAGCACGAGCAAAGTTCCCATCAGGGGGACCCTGCTAAGCGATTCCGTTCAGGTGATTCTAGACAGGGATTTGGGGGTTATAGGCAGGGCCAGCCTAATCAACAGGGCCAACAGCGTGCTAATCAGGGCCAACAGGGCCAGTGGCGGGGAGGTAACGGCCAGCAGGGCTGTGGTCAGTAGGGTCAGAGGGGAGGTAACTTCAGAGGCCGGTGTTTTGTATGTGCCAAGCATGGTCATAAGCGCCGGGATTTCCCAGAGGGTAATAGGGCCCCACAGCAGCAGGGTGCCCGTAATGAGCCACAGAGACCACTTTTTCCACCTGCCCTCCCAGCTCCAGCCCAGGTGCCAGTCCTACCAGCCATTCCAGCAGCTCCAGTGCAGCAGGGGCAGTTACAGTACGGACCTGTCTATAACGTCCACCAGGCAGCAGCTCCACAGGCACCACCTGCGATTGAGGGTATGTTTCCTATCCATAGTACTATGGGTCGGGTTTTGTTTGATACCGGGGCGACGCATTATTTTATAGCTACGCATTTTTCGAAGGCCTTAGGGTTCTTAGCAACAGCAGAGAGCACAGTGACGTGTGTAGACTCACCACTGGGGAGTGGGTCGCTTATGTTCTTTATATGCCGGGGAGTGGGGGTAGAGATTGGTAGTTTGGTATTACCTGCAGACATGTTAGTCTTAGATATGCATGAGCACGATGTTATTATCGGTATGGATTAGCTCGCAGCTTATAAAGCCATGATTGATTGCTTCGGTGGGAGCATTGTTTTTGCCATTCCGGGGCAAGAGATGTTTGTAGTGGCGATGCCTCACCCAGAGGGAGGCTCGACCGCTCATTTGTATTATATAGAGGAGGATACCTCTAAGGAGGTTATGATTCCGTTAGACTCGATTCTAGTTGTTTGTGAGTATTCCGTTGTGTTTCAGGAGATACCTGGCCTACCCCCAGTCGAGAGATAGACTTTGTCATAGACTTATTACCGGATACTAGACCGATAGCACGCGCTCCATACCGTATGGCTCCGGTGGAGATGCGAGAGTTACGAGATCAGATAGAGCAGCTGTTAGGTCAGGGCTTCATTCATAGGAGTACCTCACCTTGGGGTGTTCCAGTCTTGTTTGTGAAGAAGAGAGATGGTTCACTGAGGTTATGTGTGGACTACCGGGAGTTGAACAAGGTCACGATACGGAATAAGTATCCGTTGCCTCGAATCGATGATTTGTTCGACCAGCTGAGGGGAGAAACTTTATTTTCGAAGATAGATCTGAGGTCGGGGTACCATCAGCTACGTATTAGGGAGCAAGATGTTTCAAAGACTGCCTTCTTGACGAGATATGGGTCTTATGAGTTCAGAGTGATGCCATTCGGCCTCACAAATGCTCCAGCCGTGTTCATGGACTTAATGAACCGAGTATTCATAGAGTTCTTGGATCAGTTTGTCATCGTCTTCATAGATGACATTTTGATATATTCACACTCCAAGGAGGAGCATGCCGAGCACATGAGGCAGGTTCTTCAGACTTTACGAGAGCATAAGTTATATGCTAAGTACGAGAAGTGTGGATTCTGGTTGCGAGAAGTACAGTTCTTGGGGAATGTTGTTTCTGAGCAGGGGATAGCAGTCGACCCGAGTAAAGTGTCAGCGGTGAGGGAGTGGGGACAGCCCACGACACCGACGGAAGTGCGTAGTTTCTTGGGGTTAGTCGGATACTACAGGAGATTCATTCGGGGATTCTCCAAAATAGCGGGTCCATTGACGAACCTGACTCGCAAAGGGGTACCATATGTTTGGGATGATGCTTGTCAATTGGCTTTCGACGAGCTGAAAGACAAGCTTACTTCAGCACCAGTCCTGGCTTTACCGAAGCCGGGTGTGGAGTACCTAGTTTACATCGATGCCTCTTTACGGGGACTTGGGGGAGTAATTCAGCAGGAAGAAAAGGCTATAGATTTTGCCTCCCGCAAGCTTAAGCCGCATGAGAAGAATTACCCCACCCACGACCTGGAGTTAGCAGTGGTCGTCTTTGCATTGAGGATATGGAGACACTATTTATTGGGGGAGAAGTTCCGTTTGTTCACAGACCACAAGTCACTGCAGTACCTGTTCACTCAGCGAGAGCTGAATATGCGTCAGCGCAGATGGTTGGAGTTTATGAAGGACTATCAGTTCGACATACAGTATCATCCGTGGAAAGCCAACGTAGTTACTGATGCGTTGAGCCGTAGACCGGTAAATGAGGTAGCGGACGTCTGGAAAGCGAAGTGGAAGGAGTTGGGTCACCAGGACGCAGTAGCCCGTTCCTTCATATCTGTTATGAAAGTCACACCCGAGATTTTTACGAGGGTAATACAGGCCCAAACCACAGACCCGTTTTGCCAGGAGCAGATTGTTCGGCTTTTAGCCGAGGGTGCTGAGTCCTATTTTGTTAGTTCTGATGGGGGTTTGAGGTTTAATGGGAGGTTAGTGGTTCCAGAAGGGGAAGAATTGCGTCATACAGTAATGACCCAATCTCACGGGTCCCGATTTGCGGTACATCCTGGAGGAGATAAGATGTACCAGGATATGAGGAGGCAATACTGGTGGAGTGGGATAAAGAAGGACATTGTTAAGTTTGTGTCCAAGTGTTCTACCTGCCAGCTGGTGAAGGTGAACCATCAGAAACCGTCAGGGTTGCTTCAGCCATTGGAAGTACCTGTGTGGAAGTGGGAGAGTATTTCCATGGATTTTATTACAGGGTTACCTACATCACAACGGGGCCACGACTCCATCTGGGTGATTGTAGACCGTTTGACCAAGGTGGCTCATTTTCTACCGGTGCGGACAGATTATACCACGGGTTAGTATGCTCAGTTGTTCATTTCTGAGATTGTCAGATTACATGGGGTGCCCCTGAATATTGTGTCAGATAGAGACAATATTTTCGTGTCACGTTTCTGGGAAAGCTTTCAGGAGGCTATGGGTACTGAGTTGAGGTTGAGTTCCGCTTATCACCCACAGATAGATGGACAGACATAACGTACTAATCAGATGTTAGAGGATATGCTACGCATGTGTGTTCTTGATTTTGGAGGAGGTTGGGAGCCACATCTTCCACTGGTAGAGTTTTCATATAATAACTCTTATCAGTTTACGATTGGTATGGCTCCATTTGAGGCTTTGTATGGCAGGCCTTGTCGTTCTCCAACTTGTTGGCTCGAGGTGGGGGATAACAAGTTTCTAGGACCAGAGGTAATTCAGGAAACCTCCGCGAAGATTGAGATGATTAGGAGTCGTATTCGAGTAGCCCATGACAGGCAGAAGAGCTACGCCGATGCGAAACGGTTCTTCCGGGAGTTTAATGTGGGGGACCAAGTTTTACTGCGTGTATCTCCTATGAAAGGAGTGATGAGGTTCGGGAAGAAGGGAAATTGGCCCCGAGGTACGTGGGACCATTTCCCATTATCGAGAGGATTGGGACGGTAGCATACAGATTGGGACTACCAGAGCATTTACATCGCATTCACGATGTATTCCACATCTCGCCATTGAGACGGTATCTTCGGGATGATATGTCCCATACTCACATCGCGATAGATGAGATAGACTTACAGCCTAACAGCTCTTACGAGGAGAGACCGGTGGCTATCCTAGACTATAGTGAGAGGAGATTGAGGTCAAAGATAGTTTCACTTGTACGGGTCCAGTGGGAGCATCATAACGTGGAGGAATCCACTTGGGAGCGCGAGGCCGATATGCGCGAGAGATATCCAGATTTGTTCTTACCAGGTATGCCTTATTTTCCGAATTTCAGGACGAAATTCCGTTATTAGGGGGGAAGTATGTAATACCCCGTATTTTTATGCTATATTAATTTGGGGATTTATTAAATTTAATGTGAATTAATTATTTAATAAAAATCCGGAAATTAATTATGTTAAAATTATTAACGTGATGAGAGTTAGTAATTATGGGAAAATTTGTTAAATATTACTAATGAGCAGAGTAATATATAATAGTGGTCATATTAAATGTCACGAGTGAATAAAATTAAATATTTTATAAGTTGTTCGTATGGTCATTTTGAGTGCGCCAACGCGTTCGGAAGGGTTGAGATAGTCAGAAAAGTATACCCGGGGGTTTGATTTGGGTCTCGGGGGTTTTTTAGGCCTAATTAGTACCCCGGGAGGGCATTTTAGTCATTTTGTATTTTTGGGTAATTAAACCCACGAAAATTAAAGGGGTTATATCAGATGTTTAGGTTATCTCCTAGGGTTAGATAACTCAAAACACTAGAACGACCATTGGAGAGGAGAGGAGAGAGCTCTCAAGGCATTCCAAGGCTCAAAACTCACCCGTTTGCACCGCCGCTACCGCCAACGCGTAGATCGCGAGACGGGGAACGCAACCACGCCAAATTCAACACCAAAACAGATTTTTGAAAATCCCAGGCAAGTGTTTATCTTGCTTATTTCGTTGATGCATCTTTCATATTGGTTTAGGAATGATTAGGATGATTCATATGGATGAAAAACCCGATTTGAGTTAGGAAATTTCATGTAGTTATGGCTTAAATGAAAATTCTGGAAACCCTTTGTCATGTAGAGGAATAAATTACGAATTTATGATGTTGTAGATGAATAAAATTCTGGAAAAGATGGATTAGGACTATATTAATGAAATTCTAGGGTTCTTGAGGTTTTATATGAATTTGGGGCTTGTTAATCCATGCTTATTAATGGAAATTTGCATGCTTTACGTAAAAGTTATATGGAATGGATTTATATAATTAGTAGTATAATTTTCTGGACGTTTGGTTATGGAAATTTAGGATTTGGATGAAGTCTTGTGAGAAACCCCGTAACTGTAAAACTGCAGAATTCGCCATACCTCCTTGATCGATCGATCGAGACAAGATCTTCGATCGATCGAAGGTTCGATCGATCTAGCCCCTAACCTCGATCGATCGACCCCTCCTGGCAGACTTAAGTTCCCCTTTTAAAATTATTGAATTGATTCGAAATGAAGAAAATTCCTTAGACATCCTTGTTAAAATAATTTGGGAGATAATGATGACCAGTAAGATTCATTAATGAATAAGAGACCTTTAATGTAAGGCGAAATCTATATTTTGGGGATATTTTACATAAGGGACAATGTAAGTACATATTAAAGGGGAGAGACACGTAAGAGAGAGTTACGTTGGAACATAAATGGATACCTACTGAATTGTACATTTGGAAGAATAGAGTCCATGAGGGTTACGTAGTAAGTTGGAAAAACCCTTCGAATTAAAGTTAGAAACGAACCATTATACTTGATAAATAATAATGGGAAAATAAGGATAAATGTTGTGAATGTGGGTTATGGGATAAACCTAAATTAATATAATAAAAGTGGTATATTTATATGATTGTGTATGCATATATTATATACTTGTGAAAATCATGCCCGCGCTACTTGTTATCCCTGAGGTTACCGCGCTGGGACAGTCTTATCTCGAATGGGCCTTCATGGGGGATATTGACTCGTACCCTAGAAGATAGAAATCCTAGGTACAGGCTATCGAATCGGTAGTCACGGTCCTAAGAGACGTGAGGGTATGTACTGACCTCTTGGACTTGGAAACTATGCTTCGCCTCAATATTGTTTGTGTATGTATTTATACAGTTCGAGAGTGATTCCGAACTTGTATTCCCTTTAGTACGAATGATACGGGGATTGGATAGCAGAGTATGCCCGCACCATAATTTTTATGTGGGGTGCTGTTAGAATATATATATTATACGAGTATTTAATATATATATGAACTTCTGAAATTTGGGAAACTGCCTACTGTGTTATGGTACGTAAGACATGTTTAATGACTCAAATTGGAAATACTTGTTTTGAAAAGTATAATACGATATTGAAAAACTTTATGAATCAATAAAGTTAAAATGAGCGTTTTGTACTAAATGAAATTATCCTTTTAAACCATGATGTTGTTAAATCTTAAATCTTGAGAGTCACCTAAGATAAGTTAAATCCTTGGGGAAAGATAGTGTGATATATGATGAGATAAACCATTGGGAAGGTTAGTGCGATAGGAGTGCACATTAGAAGAGAGGTGAGAATTTCTCAAGAGAGTGTCGTACTAATATGTTGTTGCATTGGCCTGTATCAATTTAAATACTTGCTAAACGAATTTTTAAATCATATACACTATCGGGATCTGACCCGTTTCTATTCCTCTTTCTCTCTTGTATATATATGTATATATTACAGGTGCCCAGCCAGAGGGGCGTCTTGTTTAGGATCCCTTGAAAGGAACGTGATGCAACTTAGGTGGGAGTTGCAGGCCACTTGCTTAGACGATTTCATTTACTTGATTCCACTTCTATCATTCTCCTTATTGGGCATGTGTCTCCCTTTCCACTATTTATCTGTTTTATTGGGACATTTGTATTTCAGTTATTTCTAGTACTATTACTTTGGGATTTATTCAGCATGTATGTTTTACTTTAAGTTTTAAATGCTGGGATTTAGTTGTAGAATGTTTAAATTAATTGAATTATATGTTCCAGGATTATTGTGGTGTGATTCTTTAAATATTGAATTGTTGTAGATAATTAAATCTTTATTTTCAAAATAAAATTTGGAAAGTAATGTTTAAAAATGGTTTTGACACTTAGCTTAATTAAATAGGGTGTTAAATTTGGAAAAGTTATTTTTACGACAGTGATGCTAAGAATGAACCAACTGTTCACCTTGATTTTAATTTAATAAAGGAGTGATCGCCCAGTATTTAATTAGGCGGGGTGTCACATTAATCTCTCGTTTTATCATTTTGTGTCTTAGCTTTCCACGCGATAATAAATTTTGTTATTCGAACTCGGTTAGGACTTTATCAAGTTTTATGGTGTATTGGGTAAAAGTATAATGGTTGAAAAATTCGAAATTGGAAAATTTTCTTATGATGTCCGTTAGTGCTTTTTCGGGCTTTTGCTCATTTTTCTCTTCTTTTTCCATTTTTTTTATTTTTCACAATTTGCTTTTCTTGCTATTTTTGCTGAGAATTTTTATTTATTTTATTTTATTTTCTAGCTCTTTTTTGTTGTACTTTTTGGACGTTCTTGATGAATGTTCACTTTTCACAATTCCAGTACAATTGGGTTTTTCGGGTTATCAAACAAAAAGGAAACATTTTATTAGGCTCAAATTGGGCTACAAAGGGATATTTTTTCACAACTTTTTATGGCTCAAATTTTTAGGTAAACAAACAATGGCATACTTCATTGTCCAAATTACTCATTATTTTACCATATGCGTCTCAAGAATATATTTATTTTAGAGATATTCTTAGCGCATTTTCAAGACAACATCTCACACGTTTTCCATAACCGATCAAAATAAATGAATTGAGATCTTCAACGAATTATTTAAATGCTGAAAAGAACTTTGAGTTAACCATTAACTCGGATTGATTTAATTACTCACAAAAATCGATAGGCTCAAAATCTTACCGCCTCTCCACACTTATTCGTAAAGTCATCAATTTTCGCTCAATTTCCATCTTTGATCAATTTCGGCTTTGTGCATTTGATTTTTACAATTTGAGACTTTAAACAAAATTTTAGTGATATTTTCAAAAAAAATTAAATTCCAATTTTTATTTATTTTGAAGGAAAATATTTTTGGCTTTTTCGAAATTATCCAATTTTTTTTAGCATTTTAAAATTTGTGAAGTTTTTAAAAGACGCACTTGTCACCCCCCCCCAACTTAGACTTTTGCATTTTCCTCAATCAAAAGGACTAAAAGCTAAAGAAGAAAACATAATAAGTGCGACAAATGAAATAAACAAATATTTAAAAACCAAAAAGACACTATATAACTTCAACACATGACTAAAAAAAATAATAAATAAATGACTCCATACGCGTCGGGAGTGCGACGACCTCTCTCTCTCCATTAAAACTCATCTGACCCCCTGTATGGGGTCCGATGCTCTTTTCGTCTCCCCCGTCCTCACATCGTAAACTAATAGTTGGAACAAGTTGGGACCAGCCCCATAGATAAAGGGGACACCTTGAGGCTCGTGATAACTGAAGTGAATGAGATCCTCGTTGTGCCCAATTGAATTGCAGCATAATTATCCCGACTTGGAGAGAACATCTAGGTTGAAATTAGAGGGAAAAGCTAAACTTAGATCTCTCTTAACTTTGGGAATGCATGGGTCAGGCTCTAAATCAGACGAGACTCGAGTCCTCTCCCCGATCGCATTCGAGGACTCAAGTGGCATGGGTGGATGGTCACGAAAAAGGACCTCATATATCCTATCTTTCCCTTCGCTCTCTTTGACGTGACTACATGAGTCAAATAGTGATTGGACTTTGGCAGGGAGGCTCTCATCCACCGTCCTGAACTCTTTTTCAGAATCTTCTAAGCTCATATCTCCTACCTCGCTCTCTTTATTACTTTCTAAGTCCTCTCTCTCGCTCTCCTCGTCAGTCACTAAACATGTCTTCTCCACCTCTAGCCCAACTTCAGAATTATCGCACTCACTTGATGTTACATGGCATACCCCTAATGGCTCTCTCGTGTGATTCCTCTCGTGCTCATGTACTGTCTCTTCCATAAGATCCTTCTCTCGCGATCCACCCTCATCACCCTCGGGCTTGGTGATGTTGAAGATATTTGTTTTGAGAGTCATGTTCCCGAACGTGAGTTGCATTTTCCCATTGCGTGTATTAATAAGTGCATTAGCTATGACTAAGAAGGGGCGGCCAAGGATGATGGGAACATGATTACTCGGAAAAGTTGAAGGCTACTCGTCCCAAATGATAAAATTCACCAGGAAGTAGAAAGTGTCAACTTGAATAATCACGTCCTCAACGACCCCCCGAGGTATCGTTACGAAATGATCTGCGAGTTGGAGAGTCATCGTTGTGGGCTTAAGATCCCCCAAGTCTAATTGCTTATAGATGGAATAGGGGAGAAGGTTAATACTCACCCCAAAATCTATTAGCGCTCTCTTAATTTGATCCTTCCCCATGATGCACGAAATGGTCGGTGCACTCGGATCTGTAGATATTGGTGGAAGGCTCTTAGCAGTACGAAACTGACGTTATGTGTTAAAAACACCTTTTTCTTTACCTTTAGCCTACGTTTCACCGTGAGTAAGTCCTTAAGAAACTTGACGTGCGCGGGAATTTGCTTTATGGTATCAAGAAAAGGTAAATTAATTTTTACTTGCTTAAGAACGTCTAAAACATCATCGTGAGAGGTCTCCTTGGAGTGGGATACTAACCATTGAGGGTATGGATCAGAAATGGAAGGTTTCACATCCACCTCGGTCCTGACTCTGTCGTCATTACCACTCTTTATCAAGGGGACATCTTCGGCCTCTTTCGTGCTGGGTGAAATCTCCTTGTCATTTTTCCTGTCGTGTGGAGGAGGTGACAAGTCAAAAACTCTTCCACTACGTAGAGTGGTTACTGCGCTACACTGCTCTTTATTAGCGTTGGAAGTGGAGCTCGCACTAGGTTGACATCGGGGAGGTCTTTGGCCTTAGGTCGAAAATTTACCCTTTTCTTGGATACTCAAAGATGATTGCAACTTTGAAATGTTCGCATTTATCTCGGGAAACATCCGGGTGTTTTGGGCATTGTTAATTGTTGGGCTTGTATGAATTGATTCACAATGTCCTCGAAATTTCTTCTCGGTGGGGTGATGTACGAAGCAGGGTGTGGTGCTTGCATGTGTGGAGCTTGTTGAAAGGGCGAAGGCGGTGGTAGAGGAGGGGCAACGTGTGAATGAGGATTCAACACAACATGTTGTTGACCATAATTAAAACCAGGATGGTTCCTCCATGAAGGGTTATAAGAATTTTCATGCAGGGCATTTAAATTGTCATTGAAATCTCCTATCGCTCCCACTTGCTCTTGAAGCATAACTTTGCAGGCGGGTATCGTCGGACATTCCTCTATTAAATGACCCATCTCACAAATAGCACACACCTTTTCTTTCATTGCTCGGTTGGATCCGGTTGTTTCTCTTGCTCATGATTCGAGTAAGTCTTCCAATCTTTTCTCAATTAGGTGGACTCGAAGTTTCCACTCGGCGTCCTTGTCAACGTGATAGAGACCGAACGTGAAAGGAGCAGTGGATGTCTGTCGAACCCACTTTTAGGTGTTAGGATCGGATGTGTCCCATGCTTGAGTAATCTCGATGACATACTTAAGGTCGGCCTCTACATCGTTTTCTTCTAACCCCCAAAATTCTCCCTCGCACATAGTTTCCACAAGTTGTTTGGAAGCTATACTTAGCCTGTGATGGAAAAAAGAGATAAGGTGATACTTCTCAAAACCATGATACGGGCATGTGTTAACTAACTCTTGAAAGTGCTCCCAACATCGATCAAATGGTGCATTTTCTTGTTGTCTAAAATTTTGAATTTGAGCCTTAATGAAATTCATTCTATTTGGGGGAAGAATTTCAAAAGAAACTTGGCTTGCATATCTCTCCATGAGACGATTGAGTTCGGTGATGAAGACCAAAGCCAGGTCTTAGCTTTATCCTTTAAGGAAAAAGGAAAAAGTTTTAGGCGAATGAAATCTTGAGTGTAATCTTGATCGCTAAACGTGTCGCATACCTCTTTGAACTCACGGATGTGGAGGTATGGTTTCTTCGAATCCAAATCGTGAAAGGTGGGAAGAATATGAATCATCCCATTTCGGAAGTGAAATTATCTCGCATTGTACGAAAGTAGAATGCATCCCGGAGTGAAAGTTCACTCGGGATATTAGAGCTCTCTCATGGGACAATATGGTATCTCTCCCTCTCCCATACCATAACTAGCGTGCTCCGACATGGCTCTCTCTCCAATTGATTTGGTATCCCCGCTCGGTTCCCTAGACGTGTGACTTGTAATGTAATTGGGTGATGTATGAGGTGGAACCCAAAAATGTGGAGCGTTAAGAGTGTGTGGACTATGAGGGTCGTACTCAACTATAGGATTTTCGTGAACGCGAGTTGGAGTGGCTTGAGGAATTTATTTCGGATTTTTCATGAAAGGACTTGAGAGATGTTATATTTTTTTGCTTTTTACTTTTTTGCTTTTTTTTTATTATTACTTTTTTTTTTAATTTGAGTCAAATTTTGGATTAAATTGACCTAACCTAAAAGTTTAACTAATCCCCAGCAACGGCGCCAAAAACTTGACGCGGATTTAAAAGTGTCTCTAGTGCGTGCTTCTATCGACTCAAGTGTAAGTTGGTCGCTCGAGTATAAATCTGGTAAATCGGGTGTCGAACTCAGGGACGAAGAATCGTGAGGACAAATGGGAAAGACTCTTAACCCTACAAATGACATAAAGAAAATAAAGGAACAGATGATGATTTTGTGATCGTAACTATCAACTAATGCAATTTGAATTAAATTAATAACTAATTACGCATGCAAGAAGAACTAAACTAAATTGTAACTATATAAGAGAAAATGGAGTTAGGGTACACTCCCCCGAACCATCGGTGTTTACATATTACATAAAAGATTCAAAAAGATAATTCTTCATTCAAAGAGACATCAAATACTCTCTAATCATTTGACATATGAGGACTACATACTTCACAATATCAAATCAAAAATTGTATCTAATGAGGATGAGAGGTTATCAAAATGCCAATTACACCCTTAAACATTCTGGTTACCTAGGGCAAATGAAATTAAAAGGACTACAATATTTATCTTGATAAAGTTAAAACCTTTGAATGAGGGATTACTTTTCATTCACTTTTGAATCCATATGTGTTACCTAGGTTGGGTTCATGTATCCCAAACCCCCTAAAAACTTAGTCGGACATGGAAAATTTAACACTACACATGAATTTTACGTTGCATGAAATCATTCCTACGTGAAAAGTGACATAAAACATATAAAAGAAGAAATAATGAATCACAAACCAAAAAGAAGAGAGAAATTGAAAGCAATAAAGGAACTATACTTGTATTGAAGAAAAAACTTGAATCATATGTCAAAAGATGAATAATTGTTGAATAAGATTAATCCTATCGTTCTTGCCTTCAAGATCCTCTCAAAACTATGTAAAAACTTCTTTTCTAATGTCTGGTGATACAATAAGATATATCCCATACGAAAACAATGCACAACTCTAATTTTTAAAATAAAGAGTAAAAATCCGTCGCGCCGAACCGATCCGATTTGTCTCCTTTAATGGGGCAAACTGGTCCGCTTAATACAGAATGCTGGATTGGTTCAAAATATTTTTCATCGATTTGGTTCAAACATTCCAGTGAAGGGGATCGGTTCGGTTCAATTGCCATCGGTTCGGTTCGCTGGAATTTTTTTTCTTTTTTTTCTCTTCGATTTCTTCTCAACTTTGAAGCTTCATAACTTTTCAACCGGGACTCGAATTTGGATGCTCTTTCTTCCTACGTGCTTGTGGACTCGAGTTCTTCAAATTTCCTTGGTTCCGTGTTTGAATTCTTGGTGTAAAATTACTATTTTCCCTTGACTTTTCTTCTTTTCTTTCTTTCTTGATTTTGAGTTCTCTCTTTTCTTCACTTGTATAAAATACCTGCAAAATGTAAGAGAAATACACGAAACTCAATCCATTATATAGAAGAGGTCAGTAGCAATGATATGAGATAAATAAACTTAATTTACATCGTACAATATGATAAAAGCCTATAAATTACGGGGATAAATATGAAGAATTTATGCCTAATCACCCAATCCCACACATCAACAGCATCGTCAGATATATCCTTCATGTTCAGTGACCATCTTATTACAGCGACAAATCCAGATCGCATACGGACCAATGAGCTATCATGGTGGAAAATTCTTCTGCTCCAAACCAGTTTAGACCAGATCCATCACGACAAATAAGATTTTATGCATTCGCTGGAATTATAAATCTCATAAATCAGAGACTTTTGCAGAGGTCAACATATCTTATTGGTACCTATCACAGGTCGGCAGCAACTATTCTTAGTTGGCAACAGTCAGTGGCATCTATTACTAGTCGGCGATGAACAGATTATGCCGGACCATCCCTGCTGGTCGGCGATCATATATGACTGGTCGACATCATCTATATTACTGGTTGGCATAATCAATTATTTACCGGTCAACATCATAAGATAAAATGAGGATAAAGTTTATTTGGAACAAATAAGTCTCAAACCTATTTGACGCCAAAATAACATTTAACTATAAAATGACATGTGTTGTTTAAAGTTTCAGACCTGTTTAAAGGCCCACAAGCCCTTTTTAATTTCTTTTTTGTGAAAAACATATTTGGGTCAAAGTTGGTCAGTAAAGAGAAGATAAAACACAAATGGTCTACCATTTAAAGGCTTTTAGTGCACCTCTCTATATTTAACTTTATTAAATCTCCATCTAAGATTTTAAAGAGTTTGGTTTCTTACGCCAACTCTCTATATTTCACATCTTTCTGTGAAAATAAAATTTTGAAACCAACTTATACCTGATTAGTTACTGGAATTTAAATAATTTCGCAAAAACTCTAGACTGAACAATTATGCCTTACATCTGGTATATATATTTGATAAAAAATTTTCTTACCTAACATGTATTCGGCATGACACGACATAAAACTTATTATCTGCTCATATGACAAGTACTCAGCATAAAATGTATTTCATAATTTTCATTTCCCGGTGTTCGAGCGAATACATATCGTATATTGATTTGCTAAATAAATAAATCTCATGATAATTTCTATTTGATTTAGCCTCAACAGATGGTCGGATAAATTTATTAATTTCCACAAGTACAAGATTCAGTCCCCGACAAATGCTCGGCTACAATCTTAAACTTTTAGAAAATATTATTAATGCTCGACACTATACAATTTTGCCTCGACATATCGCCTGGCACTATTTATCTTCTTAATGCTCTGACATATATGCTCGAGCACGAATCATTCTCTATATCCATTAAGATGGTTATGCATATTCTATATTCATCTCGGCAAAATATTTATTATCATATATTCAGTCCTGAAGAGACTTGCCACACTTATTATATTTTACTCCCCAACGGACAGTTGGTCGGGATAATTCTTATCTATATTCAGTCCCGATAAATGGTCAGCACAGTTGATTGATAATCGACATTAAATTTATTATTGATATTCAACCCTATTAAATGGCATGGAAATATATTTTTCTCTAACAATGCAGGATCATCCGATCCCCTCATGCATTATTTAAAGGCCCAAACATATTCTTGGTCGGCGATTCCATTATTTACCTGGATGGATTTCTCATTAGCTTGTATGGATATTCGATGAAAATTATATATATTATGTGAATCATCACAATTTAGCACTAACGGATTGTTGGGCTCCACTATTCATATTTAATTCTACTTCAGCTAATGATTACATCAGCATTATATTTGCGATTCAATCCAAATGCTCATATTATTTGATCCTTTCAAAACGCTCTACACAGTCGGCATTATGCCGCAACAAAGTCCTGACAACTAGTCGGGCATTATTATTATCAGATATTCATATTTTTATTTAGTCCTCTCTTCAAAAACATGGGGGATCTGGCTATTTAACCAGATACCGATTTCAGTATAAAATTTACATATGAAGACATGCAGCCGAGCATACTTCTTCGGGAGAGATCTCATAGTTCAAGAAGATCGAGCAGACTTCTCTGGAAGAGAGCTCACAATGATCATTACTTCATGTATGACTTTGTAAAAATGAATCATGAACAAGAAGTTATTCACTTTATGTATGATTTCATATAAACAAGTGAAGAACAAGAAGTGTAAAACTTCGTATACAACTAAAAAAGTTACAAACAAGTTTTACCCAACTAAGTTAAATGCAGGAAGATATGTAAATGTTCCTAGTTATTGGAATACAAACATATATTTCTCATGCACTTGGTCACCACGAATAACTAATGCTAAACTTGGATCAATATATCTAGGTGCCTTAGTAGAATCTATGGCATTACATTCATAACCACTAATAACTGATGCTAAATTTGGATCAATAAAACTATTTGTAGTTACATCTAATTGCATTAGTCGAATCTAAGGCCCTACCATATAAGTTCAATTATTGATCTCTTTACTTGCTAAATAAGCAGATTACCTAATCAACAAGCTGATTAAAAGCTAATTACAAGCTTAAATATAGACCAACCATTTATTCTAACACCAATGGCCTCAGCAACAGAAACAGTTATTACAAATGTCAAAGATCTTAGGAGTCATTTCATGGAGCATTTTTCCTCGGCCTTATCCATCCTAGCAAGAGCAACAACAAGGGCAAAGAAATTGGAGTATCAGGGTAATTTTTGACGATTCACAGTTTTTTAAACTATAAGAACGCTAGTGAAATATTCTATAAAGTCGTGTAGGTTGCCTGCCAACCACCAGCATACTTAAAGACCGAGAAAGTACTCAAAGCTCATATTCCATCCATGGGGGCTTAATAAATTGTTCATGTTGCTAAGAAATTCCAAGTGGCGCATTATGGAAAATAAAATTTATGACATAAAAAAACTACCAGCCGAGTATCAGAACACATGTCCTCCCAAGAAGACAACTCAACACATCATAATCACTTGGTCGACATAAGACCTAACTGGTTTGCTTTGAATAACACATCCATTAAGTCATCGAGGGGTTATTTTTGCACACTCTGTTGAAAATAGAGTGTCAATCCAATGTTATAAATACCTACATTTATATATGACATTCAAAAAATACTTGAGATCTCCACCATTACTATCCTGACCAATACTGGAAATCATCTACTACCTAGACACTGATCAGACTGGCGAATAGGGTTCAAACGCTAGTATACTACACAACAAAGCATTCGAAGGAGCAAAAATCAAAAAATTCAGACATGTTAATGTGTTGGGCCGTAGAACCTGAAGAGTATGATATCCAAGAGCGGTATTAAAGGGACAGGCTGTGGTAGACTTTATTGCTGAATTCATATACCCAGAAGTAATTCATAACCCAAATTTTCCTTCCAAGCATACTTCCTCGAAAGAGAGCTCATCTCCAAAGAAAACCAAAGTTATCGATCAGCCTGAATCATCTATTGTCCAGGAGAGGGGCCAACAATATTTCTAACAAAGTAAGAAGATATTATACAAAGGAATTTTCTTTGAAGAAAGTTTTGACAAGGGTATTCCGGTATAGAAATTATACGTGGATTGATCCTCATGTGCAATTGGTAGAGGAACTAGTTTAATCATCAACACTCTCAGCATCTCATCCAGACTTGGTCGTCTCCAGAAGACATTCCAACCCTCCACCAGAAGATCGACGGTGGAACTCAACCAAATTTGGGCACTGAGTAACTTTTCAGAATAAATACTTCATCCTCTCAGTAAATCATCAAGCATGGAGCATTGGGGGCTTCTATTGACGCCAAAATTATCCGTTTATGTGGACTAATGATAAATGGACACTTGTTCTCCTATGTGGAAATACTCACATTAATTATTCAGTTGGTCGGCACAGAAGACAGTTGGTCGGTTGACCAACCAACCAACCAACCTAAAGAATATGAACCATTAAGAATATCAAAGGCCATTAGTGTAGAATATCAACAGTTATATTTATTGTACAGATATAAATTCCTAGAGATATAAAGGCATTCCATCTCTTGGGTTCCTAACAACCCCTATAAATACTTGCTCTCCCTTCGCTAAAGGGACAAGAAGAATTCAATCATTCTTAACTCACCATGTTGTGCTATTATAAACCCCTGGGAATAAAATAATAGTGGACGTAAGCTTTCCTTACAACCGAACCACTTTAAAAATATTTATCTCTTATATGTTTGATGGGATTTTTTATCTTCATTTCATATTCAACATCATCTTCATACCTTCATTTTATCTGTATATGTCATCTTATAGGCGTCAATAGAAGGGTTCACTATTTCCTTACTCCGATGTGTCCATCCATCCAAAGTACCAGAATTGATCAAGGAAGTACATGAATTATCATACGGAGCCCACTCGCAGGATGATCATTAGTACGATGGGTAGCTATGCAATGCTATTACTAGCCAATTATGAAAGCAGACTGCTCATTATATGTTAAAAAGTGTGATAAATGCCAAAATTTACTGCCATACATGGAAAATTGGCGGTTGCTCTAACACTATTCATGTTCCCCTGGCCCTTCGCTATCTGGGGGATTGATTTGGTCATCCCATTTTCGAGGATAAAAGGTTGATTTAAATATTTAGTTCTGACAATTGACAATTTCACAAAGTGGGTGGAGGCTGAGCCATTGATGAAAATGCCTTATGAAAGAGTTTTCCAGTTTATTTGGAAAAATATCATATGTAGATATGGCATGTGATTCGATATAAATATTTCATATTTATACCCTTAATTTTGGTACTTTTACAGTCCCGTGCATTATAATTAGACTAGATTTATCTCATAATCATGTTATTAATTCTTTTCGACAAGTATTTCTTATTTTTTGTATTTCGCTCTTATGTTACAGGTATTTAGTGCAAGTCGATGTGAGAGTAAAATCGAAATAAAGAAAGAAATTAAGTAAAGGAGAATCAGGGGTATTTACGTAATTTTTCATCCAGAACCCGGACTCAGAGCCAAAAGAAAAATTAAAAGGATTGAAACTATGATCATACTGGAAGAAACGATAACCAAATCTGAACTACGTGAAGAAGTTACGAGCGCTTGAAGATGAGAAGAAAATCCAGAGGCAAAAGAGTAATATTAGGAATTCATCTTAGGCAAATCGGTTTGGAGCAAAGGAGAACTGGTTTGGTGGGTGGAACCGATTTAGGGTCAGGTCGAACCGATTCAATTGACTTGTTTTCAAAATTCTAGTTTTATCCTAAGTTTTAGCTCAAGAGTTGTATTTGCTTCAAACTCTTCCAAAATGACCTATAAAGTTTATAACATGTACATAGGCTTAATGTAGATAAGTTTTACATTTTTTTAGAGGAGAAGAAGGCTAACAAGAGGGAGGAACAACAAGAACTCAATTATTATCCATATTTGCATAAAATTGCAATATAACTATAACCTTCTTCCTTATTTCTTTCAAGCTTGATTCTTTATACTATATTTCTTCCTTATTCCTAATTTATTGTTGTTTACATGTTGTGTTGCATTGAATTCTTCATTATGTCTCCATTCAATGTAGAATCCACATGCGTAATTAATTTTTCCATTTCTGATAGATTTTTAGAGGGTTGGGGTACATGACCCTAGGTATTATGAATGGATATAAAATTGGATAGAAATAAATAAATAATTGGAAGGTTTGATAATTTTTCGGAACAAGTATTGTAGACCTTTTAACTTCGTTTGTCATAGGTAATCGGAGTATTTAAGGATATAATACGCATGTCGAAATTTTTTTAATTTTCATTAAATTTATTTTTTACTAGATATTATGCGGAGTAAAATCCTCATATGTTAGTACTTATATAAATTTAAGGTTTTCTCTTGATTACATATTTAGTTCTTAAAAGGTTTGTATCCAACGTAATTTTCAACGGTTTGGGGGAGTGTATTCCATCCCCATTTCTCATATAATTTATTTCTAAAACTCAAAAATTTAGTCTTACATTTATTAGTTAAATAGCAATCATTAGTTAGCTTTCATTAGGTCGTAGAAATTTCAATAACAATCTCATTAACTTTTCTTATTTTCTTAGTGAGTCGATAGTTAGGTTTTAGTCACCTTTCCATACTTATTGTCATGATCATCGTCATATTCCCTAGGTTCGACACCCGACTTACGGGGTATTACTTGAGCGACCGACTTACACTTGAGTGTATTTACATGCATTGCACACACTTTTTGAGTCGAGTCAAGTTTTTGGTGTCATGGTCGAGGATTAGATAGACATACTAGGTTAGGTCGAATTAACCTGAGAATTTGACTCTAATTTCCAAAAAGAAAAAAAAAATCATAAAACCCAAAAAAAGAAAAAATTCAAAAAATCCAAAATATCAAAAATATCGAAAAAAACCGGAAAAATAAAAATATTCTCTCTTGCTTTAAATGAAAAATACTCGGCCCAATCCCAATCCCAATCCAAATAAAAATTCCCCTCTAGTACACAAAAACCCTTCCATTGAACTCACCCCTGCTAGCCCTCATACTCCAAACTCTCCAAACTTCTGCGTTCCACGTCCTACACTACGTAGTCACATCACGAGTCATACATCTAGGAAATACGGTGAGGAAAATAATTTTGTAACTATTTATCTCGAGCAAATTATCGCCCCAGGATGCATTATATTCTCGTGTAATGCAGAGCAGCTTCACTTTAGGAATGGGATGATTCAGATTCTCCCAATATTTCACGGTATGGAGTTGAAAAAGCCCTAACTCCACATTAGAGACTTTGAGGAGGCATGCGAGACATTTAATGATCAAACATGCACCCAAGACATAGTGGACCTCAATATTTTTCCCTTCTCTCTTAAGGACAAGGCCAAGACTTGGATTTGGTCACTAGCACCGAACTCGATAGGCACGTGGAGAGATATTCAGGATAAGTTTTTCCAAAAGTTCTTTCCCACACGTAGGTTCCATTTTATTATGGCTCAAATACATCCTTTAGGCAAAATGAGAACGATACCTTCGATAGAATTTGGTAGAGGCACAACAAATTAATTAACATGTGCCCACACCACGGTTTTGAGAAGTGGAGACTCATAACCTACTTCCATCATTGGCTAAGTTTATGTTCCAATCAACTCATTGAAACTATGTGCCCAGGAGAGTTCTTAGGGTTAGATGCGGATGGTGCATAGGCCCACTTTAAGTATGTCGCCGAGACTACTCAAGTGTGGGACACATCGAATCCAATCACCTAACCCAAAGCTAGACACACGTCCATGGCTCCTTCCTCATTCGGACTCTATCACTTGGACAAGGAAGCCAAGTTGAAACTCCAAATCAACTAATTTTCCAAGCGACTAGAAGATATGGTTGAAGCTAAGGGAGAGATATACCTAGCTCCACTTAAGAAATTAAGGAGGAAATGTGCACAATTTATGAGGCGGTACATTTAATGAGGTAATGTCCGACAATACCCGCCAACAAAGTTATGCTACAAGAGCAAGTTGAGGCGGTGGGAGCCTATAAGGGTAATTTTAATGCCCATATTGGTAATTATTATAATCCCTCAATCCAAACCATCATGGTTTTAATTATGGGAGATAAAGCGCAACGATGAACCCGAATACACGTGCTGCACATTAACCGCCACCACTCCTACCTTACCAACAAGCACCACATACGCAAGCGCCCCCTAGCACACCTTATATAATCCCATAGAGGAAGAGTCTTGAGGACACTTTATCTAAATTAATACAACCTCAGTAAGCAATAAACGCTGAAAATGCCCAAAATTTTGTCGACATAAAGGCGTCGTTGTCTAAGTTGCCATCTTCCCTAAGTGTCCAAATTAAGCCCAATTTTCCCGCCTAAGATCAAAATTGTGTTAGATCTAATACGAATAAAAACAAAGAGTAATGTCAATTGATAACCACTCTACGTAATGGGAGAGTTTTTGACTTATCACTTCCCCCACACAACGATCAAAATGACAAGGAGGTTTCGCCTGGCACGAAAGAGGCCAAATATACCCCCTTGGAAGAGAGTGACAAAGATGACACAGTTAGGACCGAGATGGTAGTGAAACCCCATAATGCCACTCCTTACCCTTAACGGTTGGTCCCTCCTTTGAAAGGGGTCTCCTGTGATGACATCTTAGAAGTTTCTTAAGTAAAGCTTAATTTTCCTTTTCTCGAGGCTATCAAAAAAATTCTTGCATATGAAAATTTTCTTAAGGACTTGCTCACGGTGAAACGTAGATTAAAGGTAAATAAGAAAGTGTTCTTAACACAAAATGTAAGTTCGATACTTTTGAGCGACCTCCCGCCAAAGTATAAAGATCCGCGTGCACCTACCATTTTGTGCATCAATGGAGAGAGTAAAATTGAGAGAGAGTTATTAGATTTAGGGGCGAGTTTTAACATTCTCCCTTACTCCATCTATAGACAGCTAGATTTAGGAGACCTTAAGCCAGCCAAAATTACTCTCCAACTAGCGAATCATTTCATGAAGTTACCTCGGGGGATAGTGTAGGACGTCATCGTTCAAGTCGACACTTTCTACTTCTCGATATATTTTATCATTTAGGACACAGAGCCCTCCTCTCCTTTGAGTCATCATGTTCTCATGATCCTTGGCCACCCATTCTTAGCTACATCTAATTCGTTGATTAACATGTAAAATAGTCAAATTCAACACATGTTTGGGAACATGACACTTGAGACTAATATTTTCAACATCACCAAGCAAATGGGTGATGAGGACGAGTTACATGAGTCAAATCTTATAGAGGAGGTAGTACACGAATAATTTAAGGGTTATCACACTAGGGATCCTCTAGAGTCATGTTTAGTTACGATGAGTACGAGTGATAGCGCGTACACAGATTTCGAGCGATAGGTGAGGGATATGGGAGATTTGTTAGATACGGGTGAGAGCGATAAGGATGTGATAGTTATTAGTTGGCTCTATCGATTTAAGGAACTACCACAGAGGAAATCACCCACGATTCCCTCCAATGAGAAATTTCCTATACTCGAATTGAAAAGGCTTCCTTCTAACATCAAATATGCTTATTTAGGAGTGGATAAGACATATCATGTTGTTGTCTCCTCGAGCCTGAACAAAGAGCAAGAGGAAAATCTTATGGCCATTCTAAGGAAGCACAGAGGTGCTTTTGGTTAGAGAATAATGAATTTGAAGTGTATGAGTCTTTTAACTTGTACCCATAAAATCCACCGAAAGGAGGATGCAAAGGCATTTGAACCTGACCATGAAAGATGTCGTTAGAATGGAAATCATTAAGTTATTGGATACAAGTAAGATATTATTTTGAAAATGCGCCAAAATGTCTCATAATTAAAATTAACCTTGAGACGTGTATGGTAATGTAATGAGTAATTCGGATAAATAAATTTAGACCATCATTTGTTTACCCAAAAAATTTAGCCATAAAAAGTTGAGAAAATCTTTACCCCTTTGCAATCCAAAAATTTTAACTTCGGATTTCCTAACCATTCCCTTTTTACCCAAAACACCTTAACACGAAAAAGTCCTAACCGAGTTCGAATAACGAAATTAGTTACCGCGTGGAGAGCTAAAACAAGAAAATATAATAAAATAGACAAAACAATGTGAATATGAATGATGTTTTTCGTTTTCCAATAACCTTAACCCGTTCATGAGATCTTTTCACCCAAATATTTTGTCTTTGAATTATTGTGCGTGAACACGTCGAGAGAAAATAACCACATTCCGAGTGATTCATTTATGAGTGCATTCCGTGAGAAATTGAATCAAAATAATTTTTCACAAAGAAATGTAATGATCAATCGGTGGAAGTTAGCGATTTAATTTTCGTCTTCACACACACACACACACACTGATGAATTGAGATTATTGAATAAAAATTTAAAGTGATTATTTTTTAGGAATTCAAATTATACAATTTTAAATTATTTTGATATTTTATTTGAATCGAAAAACGAATTTTCTGGGTAAATTCATTGTAAACCCTAACAAGACACCACTCATCCTACTAGGATAACCTAGGGGTTTAACGGCTTGTTGCATATGCTAAATGCAATCGTTTACCCCCGAAAGAGGTATTTTATCCCAATAATTGTTTGGAAGTTCATTTAGACTTTATACTTAATCCTTTACATTGCTCGGGATGAGAAACGTTCTAAGATGGGGGTTTGATTCGGCCTAAATCTTTCATATTTATCCCCCTATTTTTTGTCCTTTTATGGTCCCGTGCAATGTAATTTGACTGGATTTACCTCATAATCATGCTACCATTCCTTTTCGGTAAGTATTTCTTTCTTATTTTATTGGTATTTAGTGCAAGTGGATGCGAGAAGAAAATCAAAACGGTGAATGAAAGGAAAATTAAGGACATTTACATAATTTTCCATCTAGAGCCTGGATGAGGAGCCAAAAGGAAAGTTGAAGAGCTTAAAGTTACGAGAATACTGGAAGAAATGGTACCCAAATCCAAGCTAGGATGAATAAGTTACTAGCATTTAAACATGAGAAAAAAATATAGGGGCAAAAGAGTAATATCATGAATTCATCTTAGGCAAATCGGTTTGGAGAAAAGGAGAGTCGGTTTGCTACGGTGAATCGGTTCGAGGTCAAGCCGAATCGGTTGGATTGACCTGTTTAGTAATTCCAGTTTTATCCTAAGTTTTAGCTCAAGAGTTGTTTGTGTTTCAAACTCTTCCAAAACGACCTAACAAGTTTGTAACATCTGAATAGGCGTAAGATAGATAATATTTACATTATTTTGAGAGGAGAAGAATGCTAACAAGAGGGAGGAACAACCAGAACTTAATTATTATCCATATTTGCATGAAATTTCAATGCAAGTATAGCTTTCTTCCTTATTTCTTTCAAGCTTGATTCTTTATATGATATTTCTTCCTTATTAATGATTTGTTATTGTTTACATGTTGTGTGCCATTAAATCCTTCATTATGTCTCTATGAAGCGTAGAATTCACATGCATAATTAATTTTTCCATGTCAAGCTATATTTTTAGAGGGTCGGGGTACATGAACCCAACCTAGGTATTATGGATGGATATAAAATTGGATAGAATTAATTAAATAATTAGAAGGTTTGATACTTTGTCAGAATAAGTATTGTAGACCTTTTAACTTCGTTTGTCATAGGTAACCGGAGTATTTAAGGATATAATACGAATATCGATAATTTTGTTATTCACATTAAATTTATTTTTGACTAGATATTATGCGGGGTAAAATCCTCATATGTTTAGTACTTAGATAAATTTAAGGTTTTCTCATGATTATATATTTAGTTCTTGAAAGGTTTGTATCCAATATAATTTCTAATGGTTTGGGGGAGTGTATTCCATCCCCATTTTCTCCTCTAATTTATTTTTGAAACTAAAAAATTTAGTTGTGCATTTATTAGTTAAATTGCATTCATTAGTTATCTTCCATTAGTTCGTAGATATTTGCATAAACAATATCATCACCTTTTCTTATTTCCTTAGTGAGTCGATAGTTAGGTTTTAGGCACCTTTCCATAGTTGTCATCACGATCATCATCCTATTCCCTAAGTTCGATACCTGACTTACTGGGGTATTATTGGGCGATCTGCTTACACTTGAGCTGTTTTACATGCGTTTCACACACTTTTTGAGCCACGTCAGCATGCCTTATTCTTTCATCACATATTATGGAACTTAGTTCGACAACCAAAAGTTTGAGGATTATTGTATTCAATCCAAGATCCAAAAATTGGATTCTGCTCAAGGACATCCTCAGTACAATGGTCAAATAGAGGTGACCAACAAAACGTTTCTCGATGGTTTGAAAAAATGGCTTGATGATGTGAAAGGAAACTAGATCAATGAGTTGCATAGTGTCTTGTGGGCCTATAGAACCACGCCGAGGATAGCTACCGATGAAACTCCGTACATGATTAGATTTATAACTAAAGTTGTGGTTCCTACTGAGAATGGTCTACCTAGCCATAGGGTGCTTAACTTTAATTCTCCTAAGAATGACCTCGTGAGAAGGCTAGATTTAGACCTGCTGGAAGAAGTAAGAGAGAACGCTACACTTTGGATAGCTGCCTGTCAAAAACGTACGATAGGTTTTACAATAAAATGGTGAAGCCGAGTAATCTAAAAAAATGAGATTATATTCTGAAGAAAGTGATCCAAAAAGGAAACAAATTGGAGTTTAATTGGCATAGTCCATATCGTATCTCTACAGTTATCCGACCCAGTACCTACCGTCTACACACACTTGAAAGGGAACAATTCAAGAATCCATAGAACGCTGAGCATCTTAGGAAGTATTGTCAGTAATTCTAGAGTGAAGTTTCAATTACATTTGTAGCAACTCGTTTGAGCTTTCATGAGAATTCATTGGATTGTTGTCAGTAAACTTCCTTTTTATGTTTTTTTAGGGAATGGGAGAAGTAACTATCTCAATGACTATTATCACAAAAATAATCAAACAATGAAAATTTAGAAAAAAACTTCATGTATAACTTCGTCCATGACAAGTCAGGAATAAGAAGTTCTAATTCTAAAATTTCCTGTATGACTTAGGGTCAAGAACAAGAAATTTTACCAGAACAAATCAAGGAACAAATCTTGTAAAATTTAGTCGCCAATGGTAATGAATTTAAACCCCTAGTCTAAAATGACAAGAATCGTCTGCACAAGGCTAAGGGTGTTAGTAGAACATATGGAAAGACAACTCAACTTCATCCAAATAGGTAACCAGTCAAGTAGACTAGTCGGCCAAAAGTAGATCACATAATCATTACGCTAGAACATTGGTAGACCATAACTATGCGAATAAAATGTGGACAAACAACTCCTATATATATTTTATTCCAAATGCAAAGGCATCATTATTACAATTTGTTGATTATGCAAGCATTAAAGCAGAAAAAATAAATGTCACTGGGCTTGACATTTTCCCATGGCTTTATCCATTCCCTTAGGGGGAATATCCAAAGAAGAAGTAAGGACGATATATTACAACTCCCTAAGTCTTTCTTGCCTACTGGAGCTAGGGTTATCTAATAAATGCAGAGGTCGAACAAGTTTGTCTTCTCCATGAAAGCCATAGTCACCCAGATATAGCATCAGTAGGAATCCACTTGGTGTCCAATTTAAAAGGAGGAGTAAGTTTATCCAAACAAATAGGGTCATACCAATAACATAAATTATTTATTTCTAGTACCTTTAACACCGTGAGAGCATTCAACCAACCCCATTTATACCCTTCTCTCTTACCATGCTCCAGTTTATCACCCATATGTGCTAAGGCTTCGTCATAACCGTTCATCCAAATGGTTCGCAGTTGCTTGTGAAAGTGAAATGTAAGACAATTAACTTTCTCATTTAAATTTTTAATATTGGAGAATTTATTCTTAATAAGAGTGGCCATATCGGTTAGAGTTTTCTTCATCCTTTCCTCCGTAATAGTGAATCGAGCAATTACCACCTGCCTTGATGACTGTCCACCTTTGGACTTCTTAAAATTTTCAATCTCCTCCAACAATATAGCATTTTCATGTTCCAAAAAGTAAACACCTTCATTCAATATGGCACCCACCGTTGAATTCTTTGAGCCTTCTAGTTTATCCCTCAATAAATTATTTTCTTGTTCCAACAAACGAGTGACCTCCCGAGAACTGGTTAACTCGCTCTTTATTATAAATTCTTTCTTGCTGAAAGCTGAAGATATATCCTGCACTTTCCTTTCAAAACCTGCCTCGCTTTTAAGTCGAGCATGTTTTGTTTTACAATCAGAATGCAGACTTGCAAGGGATGCTTTATGGTCCTCTAGAATTTTAAAAATCACCTCATATGAAGTAGCATTGGTTATTACAACTTGGTTAAATAGCATGTGCAGGTGAATATATGTTTATTTAACCTAATTAAGGGCATCTAGTCCGAGCAATTCTTCCAATTCATCTTCATCCAGGTCTTCATGACCAGCCCCAAAGTGCCAACCACTCCTCCTATAAAGGTCACTCTTTGTTGCCACTATAATAAATCTCTTGGATTTAAACTGAAGAACAACGTATGAGTACAAAATTCAAGAAGCAAGTACATCGGCATCAACACTGTGAAACAAAATTAAAGAACAATCTTATTAAAACTGTGAGGGAGTATATCAAACGGATAGTTTTTCAAGGTTACAAAAGAAATATGCATTAAAAAATAAAAAACTGGAAATACAAAATAATCCTAAGGAGTCTACACCTTCTCTTTGTCTTGGGCTATTTCCTCTACCTACTGAGCGACCACCATTGAAGCCTCAGGCCCCATTAAAGATTCACCAATACCCTCATCATCCTCTATTTTCTTGTCAATAATAGGAGGGGTGCCCAGGTTAAACTGCTAGAAAAGATCTAAGTCAGCACTAGTGTTAACCTGTTTAAGTGTACAATTTTAGCCTTGCTTGAAGGAGATCTTCTTCAGATAGTCAATTTGCAGAACAACAGTGACAAAAGCCTTATCCTAACCACAGGTCTAGGCATCATCTTTTGATCGGGCTCGAACCGTGCGTCGTGTAATACTAAAATAGTTGTTATCGGATCGGCAACTCAATGCAAAAAACATAAACTATAACTACATTTGACAAGCAACCACAGCGATAAGTCGGGTATGGTAAGAAATCCAGAGGGAGTGATTGAATTTAAGATTTCAATTGTTTTGTTACTTCAAAAAATAAAAGTGTAAAAGGTAATGGGGGGGTAAGGGTGACAAAGGCAAAAGAAAAAGTTAAGTTTACACAAAAGTAAAGCGATGATTAGGATCGCATTCCACCACACGGGCTAAACAACTAATCATCAGAATTCCAGCTCGAAAGCTATTTAACCGAGCATTTTAATTAAGCATAAACTTCACGCAAGAATGAATTTAACCCAAAGTTGCTTGAATAAACATTAAATCAAAAATGGTCACATGCGGATTAAATTCGGATTGTCTCTATAAACACTAAAGTTGGATGACAAATAAAGTTAAACACATAACAATCCAACTATCATACACGCGGTTTCAATTAAATGCAATTTTACACGAAATCTAATTTTCAGAGCCCGAGGCCCCTTAATGTCAGAACACAACCCGAACCTATTTATCTAAGGGCTAAGCAAGAATTAAACTAAATTAAACTAAATAACTATATTTAAACAGTAGATAACTAAATTAAATTAATTATTTAGTTAAGGAAAAGGAAGAACATAACTATATTAAAGGAGAGGATAATGAAAAATTCAACTTACAACATCCAAAAGGTTACACCAAATGAGGAAGAAGAATGAGCTCTCCAAACCCTACCCCAAAATATCTATTAAAACTAAATATCTGATTTATTACAACAAAAATCCTTTATATAGTAAGTGGAGAGAAAATAAAGGAAAAAGAAATGAAAAGAAGAAAGCTGTCAAAAATATCAGGGGATCGATCGATCGACCCTTTTAGTCGATCGATCGATGGTTCAGAATTCAGCCCACTACTTCCTTCGATATCCAAAATGTTGAGGGGTTGATCGATCGACCCTTTTGGTTGATTGATCGATCAAGCAGGTCTACATCAAGTTTCCCCTGTTTTGGTTGGTTTGAAATCCTCTTTCGCTAAAATTGACGTAACTTCTTTGTTAGGAATCGAATTCGTGCACCGTTCATGGACACGCAAAGCTTACAAGGAGGGCTACAACTTCCATGTAGATGTTACGCCAGTTGCCTAAACTATGCAATAACTGAAATGCCCTTGCACATGCAAATGAGTACGGAACTTCACCGGAATGCTTCCGAACCTCATTCTAAGCATCCAAATACCGATAAAAGCTCAATTAACCCCTGCAAAGCATGTATATATAGAAATTCGAGGTTGTCTGGTTAACGAGCATAAATATAGGGATTAATATACCCAAGGGGGATAATAACGCGTAGGTTAACGAGCGAAATACACAATATTTGCGTCGTATCACACCCCCTAACTTACACATTGCTAGTCCATATCAATGAAATAGGAAACAACAAGAACTACAAGTAAACCAAAGATAAGAGATAGTACAAACTGAGATAAACAGATAAAGGCCACTTTCGTGATGAATAATTGCATTTAGCGTTTGCAATAAACCGTTAAACCCCTAGGTTACCCTAGTGGACGAGTGGTGTCTCGTGTGGGTTTTAAGTGATGAAACCCACAAACATAATACGGTTTCCTCAAAATATGCCCAACCCAACATGTGACAAACTCGTCAACAACGAAAAAAAATTCAAATGCGTTATTAGCATATTGAACGAATTCAAGCTAAAGTCTGTTGTTATTAACAGGTTGAATGCACCTCATAGAATTGAAACTTTAAAAGTTGGAGGGGGGAGAGCACATACATAGCATGATTTGGCAAAATTTTATATAAACCGGATAAGCATTAAAGCAAACATATATTCAATCCTCACGAGCATTACACTCATCAAATGAATTCACTCGAAATAGGTAGGTAACACACGGAACATGCGGGCATAAAGAGTAAATGTAAATGGAAACTAGGCCGCACACATGTCACAAATGAAGAACTCTATATAGAAAATGAAAAATTGTAATCTCAATGAAATATACCGCTCATTAAAGGAGGCAAAATTTATTTTCACAGATTATCAAAACTATTTAAACTTTTAAATTGAACCCACCCAAGGATCACATTGAACTTGATAGGGTTGTAATGTAGGCTTGGGGTTAAGGTATGAAATGAAAGTTATATGTATGGATTCAAAGTGTTCGGGGATGAAAACTCGGGATGATGGAAAACTATGGGCAATATCAAAATTGGAAAATGATTTCCAAAACAAGCATTAGATATGAAATTGGAGAGCAACAAGGATTATTGAACACTATATACAATCCATACAAAATTTTCTCTTTCTGTTCTTTTCTTCTTTTTCTAACTTTTCTTTTCTTTTCTTCTTTTTCTAACTTTTCTTTTCTTTTCTTCTTTTTCTAATTTTTTCTTTTTCTTTCTTTTGTTTTTTCTTTTTCTTTTCTTTTCTTTCTTTTTCACCGCACTTTTTTTTCTTCACTTTTCTCACTCTCATATGATTAAATTGCACCCACAAAATAATAACATCATTCAATCCCAAACAACATTCCAAACAAAGGTAAGGAAGGTAATATGTATGGTTTTAACTCCAATTTGGAGTTGGTTATGGTATTTTGGGTTATGAAACGAAATTTTTTATTGAGGCTCAAAGGGGTTGACGAGGGGAAACTATATAAGGTGAGGTTAAGGCTAATATAGGTAATATAACAAAGATTTCCTATGATCATTTCATAAAGTTTACGCAATTCTCGAGTCAAAACAATATATGAAAATCATGCTCAAGTAACACATTTCAAGATATGAACTCAATTAATGAACGATCAATGAAAGAATAGTGATATTACCGACGAATTCAACGTTTTTAAAGAAGAAAGAATAGTGTATACACTCACAAATGACGAAAGGTACAAAGCTTACTCGGTGTATGTATATACAATGAAACAAAATATTATCGAGTTATAAAAATCTTAAACCAAATCAATAAGACAAGAAAAGAGCATATGCTCATGGGATAAAGTTTAATTCATGAAGTTATTCATAATATCAATGATTTGGGGACTAAAGTCTAATAACTTCTAAAATCAAGAACATGCATCGTTGAGTTGTCTAATGGATCGGGCAATTATTGAAATTTATCATCGGAAACAAGCCAAAATGCCCACCAAAGAAGAAAAAAAAGAAAGAAAATATTTTTGAAAATTTTCAATTTTTAACAAAAAAAACATGCTTTGTAACTAACATGTGATAAAATTCATGGACTAAATAAGAAATGGATAGAATGTCCCACACCCCTTAACTTAAATGTTGCATTGTCCTTAATGCGCATTAAGAACACAACACAAAGATAGGAAAAGAATGATATTACCCAAACTTGGAGCGATCCCCATTGAGTACGAGTCCAAAGAATTTATGAAACAAGTTCGTACCGAGCATAACGAAAAGCAATAACAAAAAGTTTAACTAATTACACTAGACTAAATTAAAAAGGAAAGAAAAACTAAAGAAAGAAAAACTAAAGAAAGAAAAAAGATAATTATGTACAAACTACATTTTGGACTTCTACTCAACTATATACTAAAAGCCTATATATTTGAGTGTCCATCCAAAACACAATTTGAATTTGAAGGATCAATAATGGACCCTCCCGAACATGCATGCCTCCCAAAAAATGAGAATTCCGTTTGAACAACGAAAGGCATGTGGGTGGTGGAAAAAGGAAACCATCGTCAATTTGAAATTTTGGGCGGACGATGGAGGATTTGGATAACAAGGGGGAAAGGTACACTAGAGGCCCAAGAAAAATCGACTCATCTCCCAACGGTTTCTCGAGTGGAATGGGAGATGGTGCACACACAGGGATAAAATCCATCAAAAACAAGTCCGATAAAGAGTCCTCATCGGCAAAAAGTGTAGAAGTTTTAAAAGTTTCTACTGACTCATAGGAATCAATCGGTAATTCTAATGGTTCGATCACGGAAAACGAATATGGTGATGAAACAAATTCAATATCAATCGACTCATCATCGGAAGGAGATTGAATTTTGGGGGAGAAAGATGCACACTCGATGAGAAATTCTTCAAAAAATTTAGGTGAAACACAAGTTTCCACCTTCTCTTTGTTTTGTACATAAGAATTCATCTCATTTCAAAGTGGTCCAAGTCTCATTCCAGCACTATTTAGGCTTTCCAAACCTTGGGAGTAAAGAAGAAAAGTTTCTTCCAAAGTAAGCTTCCTCGGCTCTAGATCCTCGGATTCCTCATTTGGTTGAAATTCTTCTTCACATTCATTGGAATAAGAATCGTTATTGGATTCGAATAATGAATCCAACTCAAGCTCCCAATAATAATTTTCATTGCGATAATTGTTTTCAAGTCTTTCAATCTCAAGAAAATCTTCAAAATGGAAAACTTGAAAACTATCCCCAAAGTAAGAATCATTAGAATGACCGTAATAACTATAAAAGAAAGACATGATTTCCAAATTGTATGTAGATGGAGAATCCGATGAAAGGTGCGCGACCGAGAATCAACGTTTCTAAGCGCTCAAGTATGGAAATCCTGCAAAAAAGATTATGAAATAATAAAATAACTACAATCTAAAACACTCCCTGGCAACGGTGCCATTTTAATCGGGCGTGAACCGTGCATCGTGTAATACGCAAATCTTTGTTATCAATTCAGCGAATTAATGCGAAAAACCTAAACTACAACTACACTTGAGAAGCAAGCATAGCGGTAAGTCGGGTATCGTAAGAAATCCACAGGGAGTGATTGAATTTTAGACTTTAATTGTTTTTCTATTTCAAAAAATAAAAGTGTAAAAGGTAATGGGGGGTAATGGTGACAAATGCAAAAGAAAAAGTTAAGTTTGCACAAAAGTAAAGCGAGGATTGGGATCGCATTCCAACACACAGGCTAAATAACTAATCATCAGAATTCCGACTCGAAAGTTATTTAACCGGGCATTTTAATTAAGCATAAACTTCACGCAAGAAGGAATTTAACCCAAAGTTGCTTGAATAAACATTTAATCAAAAATGGTCACATGCGGATTAAACTCGAATTGTCACTATAAACACTAAAGTTGCATGACAAATAAAGTTAAACGCATAATAATCCAACTTTAATACACGCGGTTTAAATTAAACACAATTTTACATGAAATTTTGTTTTCGGAGCGCCGCCCGTTAACGGCGAAACACAATCCCGGCCCTATTTATCTAAGGGCTAAGCATGAATTAAACTAATTTAAACTAAATAACTAGATTAAAACAGTAAATAACTAAATTAAATTAATTATCTAGGCCAGGAAAAGGAAGAACATAACTATATTAAAGGAGAGGATAATGAAAAATTCAACTTACAACACCCAAAAGGGTCACACCAAATGAGGAAGAAGAATGAGTTGTCCAAACCCTAACCCAAAATATCTATTAAAACTAAGTATCTAATTTATTTCAACAAAAATCCTTTATATAGTAAGTGGAAAGAAAATAAAGGAAAAAGAAATGAAAAGAAGAAAGCTGTCAAAAATAGCATGGGCTCGATCGATCGACCCTCTTAGTCGATCAATCGATGGTTCAGAATTCATCCCACTGATTACTTTGTCATCCAAAATGCTGAGGGGTCGATCGATCGATCAAGCCGGTCTGCATCAAGTTTCCCCTGTTTTGGTTGGTTTGAAATCCTCTTCCGCTAAAATTGTCGTAACTTTTGCATTAGGAATCGAATTCGTGCACCGTTCACGGTCACGCGAAGCTTGAAAGGAGGGATACAACTTTCGTGTTGATATTGGGACAGTTGGACAAACTATGAAATGATCAAAATGCCCTTGCGCGTGCGAATGTGTACGGAACTTCACCCGAATGCGTCTGAACTTCATACTAAGCGTCCAAATACCTATAAAAGCTCAATTAACCCCTGCAAAGTATATATATATATATATATATATATAAATCCAAGGTTTTCTGGTTAACGAGCATAAATATAGGGATTAAGATACCCGGGGGGGCTAATAATGCATAGGTTAACGGGTTAAATACGCAATATTTGCATCGTATCATGTTTCCCGTTCTTCATGGTAACTTTCAAGTTTTGGTATTTTTTTCCCACATCAGTAGTGGCCTTAGCAGCATCAGAAGCAGCCTTCTCGGCATTAGTTCTCTTCTTCTTAGCATTGTCTAACAAGCCCTGCCACTTTTCCTTGTCTTTATTGTGGGCTATTTTGTTGGCATCCAAGGATTCCTTTAGGCCTTTTTAAAGCCTCCTTAACATCAGTAGGTGACTCCCTAAGCTAATCGTCCCTCATCAGCAGTTGGTCATAGTCTACTAAGAACTGCAAATTTTAAAGGACAAAAGTAATCAGCAAAAATAAGTATAAAGGTTATTGAACTAGGAATAAAATTATGTCAAGATAGTTACCAAAGCCAGATTCTAGTTATCTCTCTCCAGCAACCTCGCCTTAGATAAAGGAGCAGTTTTCTATATGTCAGTAGGAAGAACCCCGGAACCAATGAAACCCCTAGCCAAACTCGGAATCACTTCCACAGAGGCAGCTGTTGCAGAGGCCTGGTCAGCCTGAGTCTTTTTAATCAACTCCTACTGGGTGGCAGGAACTTTTCTCAATCTCTTAAATTGATTCTCTATGCTCTTCATGTCCTCAGTAGTCACTATTACTGGTCATTTGGAACCATCCCCTACAACCTTCTTCTTCTTAGTAGGAGGGGGAGACATGGCCCCAACAAAGAAGTTAGGGATATTTCTTTTAACTATTTTTCTCGGGGAGGAGAGACTAGTTGGAATAGTCAAATCCAAAGAATCAAATGAGAAAGAAGTTCCTTCAAAGGCAGAACCTCCTTCTTCTAGCAAAGGGGACTCAGACGCTGAAATGGAGGGAAATAAAGTAGAATCTTCCAAGTCAACTGTAGCTACAAGAATGTCTTCCGTAGGTCGATATATAAAAGAATTAATGGTACTTTGGTATTCCAACAAGACAGAAACTGACCGGGGATGGGCTGCATTAATTCTCTGTTGGATGGACCAAATAAACTTCAAATCAAAAAAAATAATTTCAAAGTCTAGGGGCAATCTTTTTTTCTGTAAAAAAGCAAGCATAATATGTTAGTCGACAAAATTATAAGAGGAAATCAGATATATAGAGAAAATATATAAATTTAGAATAGGAGGTCGACATATACCATGCCCTTCCTGGGGGCACCTGGGTCCAATATATCTTATCCCCCCAGGAAGGGGAGCATATTGCCAATTCTTCACAACAATCCCATAATCCAACAGAGAATTAGTGAGGCCCTATTGCTGTGACGTGTCTTCAGATAGTAAATTTTATTCCCATTGGTCCCCAGCTATAACTGTACATCAATTATTTTATTCCTATATGAGTTTCGTATAACTCATTAAGGTGGTTAATCCCATATATTACTCTCTAACTATTTGGGGCCACTTTAGTAGGGAACACGTCAAAGTATTGGTAAAATTATAAAATAAATTATTTGGAGGGAAAGTAACTCCACATTAAGTAATAAATATGGTGGGCAACTAATGACCCTCATCCAAGGCACACAAATCATAAGGCCTAGAAACCATCGCCATAACCACCTAATCTAGGATTTTTCTCTTCTCCCTAAACTCCTCCAAAGAACTCTTGTCAACAATATAAACCATTATAATAGCTTAGAAAGAAAAAATTAGAGGAGGTAGGTTCTTATAATTATAAGATCAGTGATGAAACTCTCAAAGCAGCAAGATGGAAAAGCAACGGTGGGTGAAAGAGAATTTGATATTGTAGAAGTGAAGAAAAAATAGAGGGGGAAATTAACCTTTTATACGAACAATGATGACTGTTGATATTTGGGATTTGAAATGATTAAGTGTACCAATATTTGGAGTGTCGAAGACGTCCTAAATCCCAAAAAGACAAAAAAGCCAGCGTACCCTCCGGCGATTTGCTATTTTTCAAGTTATTTACAAAATTGTCACCACTTAATTACAAGCAAAGGGGAAATTTACGAGTCCATGAGGTTGGATGCCGACCAGTTCTTAAAATGAATACCCCATTCTTTCATTCAACCTTCAAGTATGCAGTATTGGGGGATTTTGTTGGAGCCTAAAAATATTAAACCAACTAGACCAATAAAACGGTCGCACCTGTCGACATCATCTCCAAGCCTGCCACCATGGTTAAAACTTAATCGACTCAGGTACCCTCTGGTCGGTCGTCCTGCCGATCGAATCCCAAAAGTTGTACCATTAGACACACATGGGATATTTAATAATTACCATATACATGCACTTGATATAATTCCAACTGAATCTTATTATGTAAAGGTGTAAATGCTTGAAGCTATAAAAGGATTTCACATCTTGAGTTTCCACTTACTATAAATACACCATTTCCCCCAAGTGAAGGGGACATGCATAAATGTACCAGCTTTATGATAAAACCTTGGATTGTAACCAGGAGATTGGAACTAAATCCACAATACTATTACCCCATGGATGTAGGCTCTATTCCTGAGCTAAACCACGTAAAAAAATTTGGTGACTTTCTTTATATCTTTATTTTCTCTCTTATCTGTGATTATAGATTCGTTGACCAAAGTCTAAGATAAATAATCCAAATTTAGACATCAATGGGTATCCTAATACCAAATGTAAAGATCAATTTTGGCAACTAAGTGTCGAAATACATCATCATTTTCGGCACTTAGGTGTCGAATGGAGATAACTAGTTTCAAAACTTTGGTTCAGTAGCCTCATACTTAAAGTATTGATAAATTTCGACAACATAATACTAAAACACTCTTCAGCACCACAAGAATGGAAAAAAGTTATCATCGGCACCATATTTAAAAAATGACGTTCAGTTACTTCGGTATCCTAATACCGAAATAG
This sequence comes from Sambucus nigra, assembly GCA_949130495.1. Taxonomy (NCBI): domain Eukaryota; kingdom Viridiplantae; phylum Streptophyta; class Magnoliopsida; order Dipsacales; family Adoxaceae; genus Sambucus; species Sambucus nigra. The sequence continues at coordinate 137,119,833 of OX422218.1, forward strand.
AGATAAATTTCGGTTCCTAAGTGCTGAAATATATCATCATTTTCAGCACTTAGGTATCGAATGTACAGTTATGAGTTTTTTTTAAAAACACCTACACAATGTTTCAATGGTTATACACTTCTTATTTCCTGATCATTTTTTACTTACTAACATTAACATTATAACCATTTAAGGTTTGTTTACATGAAAATGTAGATCTGGAAAAAAATTAATTAGGTGAAAATGGCATGGGGGCAGGAGAGGTAAGGTTTGCAGAGGGACGACAATGGGGTATGGGTGTGGTGGTGGTAGTATAGTTAGGGTTAGGGCTATTAAGTTTGATGGAAAAAGAAGAGTGTGGAGAGAGAAAAAGATGGGAAAAATGATTTTGGTTAAAAAAATGGTTTAAATATATTTTACTTGTGGATGCTTGATTTTGTGGTGAAAGGTATAACTTTTGATGCTTATGTGGAATTTTTGGTAGGTGGTACCCAATACAACTTTTGGAGGTACTTTTAGCACCACCCTTGAAAATACCTTGCGCAAGTTTCAGGAGGCTCGCTGTGAAGAAACGTCCACGTTAAGAGGTTTGCTAGTAAGAAACGTTAGCGACAACACGTCAAGTAGGTTTTTAGTCACAGTGGGTATTGGGGTTTAGACTTTGGAGGGTTTTGGGATTTGAGAGCCTGTACAGGGTATCTTTTGGGTTGTTTAATGAAATAAGGGATAATTGATTATGTGGCGGCATGTATAGAAAAGTAAAAAAAAGAATAGCAAAGTCAAAAAGAAAACACGGTTGCGTTTAGGACCGCCTAGCAATTTTAAAGCAATGGGGTATAAATCTAAATATTAAAAAAAAATTATCCTTCCCAGGAATGCTAACAGTGTGACCATCTTGTTTATGTCAATTTTTTTTAACATTGAGGGGGTTATGTCTATATACATAATTAATTCAGGAGATTTAAGTTAAAACAACCCCCTCAATATGGGGATAGCTATTATAGCTATGCGTATTGAAAAGTTTATTTGGCATTACCCACATGGTGATAATGCAATAGTTTTAGCTACCCCTCGAACTGAGGGGGTAAGTCAAATCAAACGATTATGAGAACATGTGGGTATTTCAAATTTAATATTATTAACCAATATTATTAACCAAGAGGTAAGTGATAAATAAAAATAAATATTTTTAAATAGAAAGTTAGAATTTTTCATACCAGTGCATAAACTAAAAAAAGAGCCAAGCATTCATTGATAAGTACAAACTTAAAATTTAGAATTCATGGTAATGAAAATGTATGTTTACCTGTTTGGTACTAACAAAGCATATCGATTGTAGTAAGTGAACCAGTTTCCATGTAACCTGTGGCAATTACAAGATAATCATTTGCAACCGAACTGCCTTGTGCAGTCAATATTGTGTTGCCAGTGATTTTAATGGCAGTAGACATGATGATACGAGCACGTGGAAGGTATTTAGAGTGGTTAATCACTGATCTTTTTTGCAAATTATGGTTCAATCATTGACCTCAAGCTTGCCCATGGGAGCTCAAAGTACTCATTCATGTGTGCATTTACACTTTACACTAGTATAGTGAAAAGGAGTAAGAATGATCCAATGATAAATGAAAAATAAGTTAAATTGAACTTCATACTTCCTATGTCACATATTAAGTTGAAAGTCAAACATTTTAAGAAAAAATCCCACCTCAACATTTATTCTAAAATTTACGAATACCTATAAATGTAGCACATGCACTTGGTTCATTGATCTTGAGTACTAATCAGATGGTTAGCTAAGTATTTGTTTAAAATACTAAATTCATTAAGCTATTGCCAAGGGCGTAAAATTGTATACAGGGAGCAAACAAACATTAGTGGGAAAATCCATGCCTAGGCGCAACATACCAACAAAAATCAGACCTCTAAATAGAGTTCATCCAAAATATGAGCTCCACACCATGGATACAGAAGAGATAACATCTTTAAATGGCGGCATAGTCAAATCCACGTCCTCAAAGCATCAACATTTCCACTCCCTCAATTAATCATATCAAACATAATGGTGCCTGTAAAACACCACTCCACCACAACTGATATTATACCCGTTTTAACCACCACTAGATCATATCCACAAATCGAAGTGAACTGGATTTGAACCCTTGGTATATGGTTGCCTTACCAGTGGAGATAATAATTCCTCGGTGTTAGAGAGTGAAAATATATATATATATATATATATCAACCATTAGTTTCCCCACTAGTCTATGTGGGGGGGTAACTCTATAGTACCAAACTAATCATAACACCAATAAGTTATAATCATCCATCCTTGGGGAGCCCAACATACTCATTGGGATGAAATCATGTATCACCAAACACATTAGTACACTTATTCTTGTAGGGTAGCGGCTTTGATACCATGAATATAATATATCCCATGGACCAATCAGAAGATGACGATTGGACTCATTTATCTCTTAAAGGAGGTCAGCTCAGATACCAACCTGATCAGCTAGGGAAATTCTATTTATACCAAGTATCATCGACACTGAATTTAACTCAATCGGCTCATAGCAGTTAACACCACTACATAACTCCATCAAATTAAGAATGTACTGTATGATTGGATGACGTTAGCAGCACACCCATGTGGGGGATATATACAAATATACCCCCGTGTGCTTTATAACCAACTTTATAATTATTCTTCCACTTGCATGTAAAAGGTGTACCTGCCTAACCTATAAAGGCATGACATTAGTCCCTCTTTATTCTCTCTTTTCTAATAGCCTATATATAACACGTTATCCCTCATTGTAAAAGGATCGAGATATTATTTTCGTATTATTATTTTATCCATATCTAAAGTGAACGTGAGATCTTATAACCCTCCGTCATCTATATTTTTTTCCATCTGAATCAGTACATTAGACACCTGCACATGTGGACGTAGGGACCTCTTTGGGGCAACCAACATAAATCTTATTCCATTCTCTCACTCATCTCTCTGTTATTTGGTTTTGATTAGTGTTTTTATTCTTGGTTCAAGCCCCGGGGAGGGAGAGGGGGAGGGGGCTTGAAACCCTGACCTCTTATAAGCAAAGGTGGGTAGTAACCATTGGGGCAAGCCCCTTTGGTTGCTCTAGACTAGTGTTTCTGAATATATCTCCTTATAAATTATTGTTTGTAGTTAGTATACATTTGCTAATACTAAATTTGTATACCAGTATTAGACGTTAACAGATTGGCATCGTCTGTGGGAATCGGCAAGCTGTTTGTTGCTCTTCACTACTGTTGATTTCTAAAACTTGAGGATACCGAATTCTGAGAAAATAATGAATTGCAATCCGATTTGTCTATTTTTTATTGGGTTAAAGTCTACTAATATACAAATTCCTTTTAGCTCTCTTTAATTCCTTGAATCCACCATCGAATTTAGTTTTTCCTTCTTTAAATCCACTTTTTTTTAACTTCTTCTATTACAACTGTCCTACTATTTTTTATGTATTTTAGTACTCTATTTTTTTTTTAAATTGAACATGGGAAAAATCCATAAAGTAGTCGAGCCGCTGAGGGGATTCCAGTTTTCACACCTGGACAACCTGCACGGAATACTACAGAGCTTGGCTAGAGGTTAATAAGCTAAGTAGAAGAGCACCAAGCAGCTGACGTAGAGTATTCTAGAAGGGAAGAATATGCCCTAGGTAAACCCAGTTTCCCCAGCAAGGGTGAAAGCTCTATTAAACAGCGATAGATTCCTCCTCCAACCCCATACAGGGATAAGGGACAGGCGCATCATAAAAGAGGTGTGGAAAATCCTAGAGAGTTAAATTTGAGTTTGAAAGGTAAAGGTTGAAGGTTTACTATTAATTAGAACACGACAATAGATCTTATCACCAAGGATTAACATCCACCTTCAGACTCGATGGATATGAAGATTGACAGACTTAATCTCTGAAATGCCCAATCATTTTAGAAAGGCTCAGCATAGGATATTCCTTCGATCGATTGGCCCAAGAGTTGCGAGGGCTCACTAGTACAGAGATCTAAAGCAACCGAGGGAGTACAAGGAAGAATCCATGAGAATCGAGACCAAAAAAGTTTAATGCTTTTCAAAGTCAGGACCAAGCATGTAAGGGTCGGCTAAAAATGAGAAGACTTCTTAGTAAGAGAGCTGAGCTGAAATTCGAGGCTGAGCAGGAAAAATAGTGGCAGTTAAGGTTAATAAGGAGGAACAACCCTGGAAGGTTTGTAACGTCTAGAGGATCATTTAGGCAAGATTATAAAGACGAAGAACCCATTGCATAGGGGTTTCATTCAAGGATCACCATTCACGGCATCAATTATGCGATATCCAATGCCTATAAAATTCAAACCGCTTGTCATCACTCCTAAATACGATAGCAAATCGAATACGATTATGCATGTAGAGTAGTACTAGGTTTCTTCAGACATTTATTCCATCCTAGATGAAATGCACTATAGAGAATTCTTCGCTACCATCGTTGTATCATCTCAAATTTAGTATAACAGCTTACCAAAAGGTTAGATATCAAACTTTCAACAGTTAGTCAATCTCTTCGTAAATAATTTCTATTTCGGTACAAAGTCGGTCAAGGGGTGGCTCACTTGTTAAGCGATCGTCAGAAAATAGATGAAACGACTAGGTATTTTATCATACGTTTTAATACCAAGAAGCTTGAAGAAATTGATTATGATGAGAAGATAACAAACACGGTAATCATAAGTGCTTTATTACTAGGGAAATTATATTATTCGTTGGCTAAAGAACTCCCAAGCACGATATCAGAGCTTTTGTTTAAAGGTTGGCAAAATTATGAATGTTGAAGAAATGATTGCAGTAAAGGAGTTAGGCCACGTTAAGTCTGACACTGTCAAGGGCTTGAAAAAGCTAAGGATAATAAGAAGGCAGACATGATCAAGAAGCCAATGGTGTTTGTGAATGGGTTTAGCATGATTTCTTTTGATTATAACTTATAGCTAAACGTGACATTAGTTGTGAAGATGGACCAACTGAGAGGAAATCCTACCTCAACGAGGCAAAGGCATGTGTTCATGTTAGGGAGGTCAATCTGGCCGAAGTTATGGAGTCTCGTCCTGGGAAGGTTATCAAAAATCATCTTATTATTGGTTTTTTTAATAGATTACGTGTCATGTGTACTTTATACCCATGTCCACCCTCTAGTTATCACCATGATGGTGCATGAAAGCCGAGTAGCGAGAATTTTGGTAGACGATGGTAGTTTTACAAATGTTTTATTCTACAACTATTTTACCAAGTTAATATTTAAGGATAGGAAGTTGGAGGCGTACCATAAACCTATTATTAATTTTTTGGGGGAGAAGTTGTTTCCCTTGGGAACAATAAAGCTTGACGTTAAAGAATATGTTTCTTCATCGGGACAAGAACGTTCACTCAGTCTGCAATATTATAATGTCGGCGTGAAAAAAATTGAAATTGTGCCTTTTATTGTCCATCAATGCATGAAATTCCCTACACACTATGGAGTTGGAGTGGTCAAGGGTAACCAAATAGAAGCACGGGAATGCTATTATACTTATGCGGAGCAAGAATAGCAGAAGAAGCTCACAACTCCTTATCAGATCGAGACTTTACATCCTCGATATGAGGATAAGTTGGTCACAAGCGAAGTTATAGAGCATGTTGAATTGGTCATTCTAGACGATGAGCACCCATAGAGGATGGTTGATATTGGCTCATCATTAGACATCATCTTCAAGAAAGAATTGGATGATTTTATGAAGTAGAGGTGCAGCATGTTTGCATGGAGTTATGAAAATATGGATGTGATAGATTTATAATTCCTTTGCCACGATCTCAATATAGTGAAAAAATGTTAAGCCTGTCAAACAGAAGCATCGTGTGTTCTGCCACTAGTAAAAGATGGCCATCTTGGAGGTGGTTTACAAGTTGAAAAGGATAGATTTCATAGAGGATGTTAAATACCTAAAGTGTATTTTTAAAGAAGAATGATAAGTTATGCATGTGCATCGATTTCCCCGACATTAACAGCACCTACCCCAAGGATAGTTATCCTTTGTCTAAGATTGATCAATTGGCTAACACTACTACTGGGCACGAGTTGCTCAGTTTTATGGATGTCAGCTAGAGAAATAATCAAATCAGGATGAAGCCTGAAGATAGAGAGAAGACATCATTCATACTAGCCGAGGTGCATACAGTTACACTGTTATGCTCTTTAAGCTCAAAAACACTAGAGCACGGTATCATAGGTTAGTAAACAAATTCTTTGAAGAGACAATCATAAAGAACATGGAAGCATACGTGGATGATATGCTAACAAAGATAAAGAAGGAAATTAATCACATCAGGTATCTCAGACAAATGTTTCACCAGTTGGATAAGTACAAGATGAAGCTGAATCCAGGGGAATGTGTCTTTGGAGTTTGAGAAGGAAAGTTCCCAGACTTCATCGCCAATCAGAGACTGACAACATCTAAACGTTGATCAACATGCAGCGTCCTAAAAGTAAAAAGTAAATTTAGAGGTTGATGATATGAGTAGTAGACCTGAACCATTTTGTTTCGAGATCCACTCGTAGGTGTCTTTGTAAGAGCGAGTTGTATAATTGCTCAGTTTATTTTTTATATGGTATATCCCATTACACATACACTGCACCATGATGAATGATTCTACATTCAAAGACTAAGTTGAAGACTTTTTGAAGATTGAGGAATAATTCATCTCAACAACATTCAAAGGAGTTATGGTTGGTTAGGTAAAGGCTTTATTTTTTTCAGCGGATTTTACATATTTAAGAGTTTTCATTTCAAAATGATTTAAAATATTTTTTAAGAAAATTTTAAAATTTTTGACGACTCGTTGGAACGAGCTTTTATTATCGTTTGGACGAGCTATATGTGGTCGTTAGAATGAGGTTCCCATGATCGAACAAGATGATTTTTCGTCTTTCAGTAGAATGTCGTTCGATAGGTCATTGGAAGTTGGTACGAATAAAAACAGGTATGTCATTCGAATGAAGTAAATTCTAGTTCGAACAAGTGCACGATCTTGATCCAAATGTCTAACGTTTATCTTTTTTCAACCAACTTCCTTATAAATAGAGATACAGGATTAGAGTCTTTGAGAACTTTTTTTGAAAGCTTTTCACACACTTTTAGAGTTCCTTTTATGATCAACCTCTTCTAAAAATCATCCAAACCCCTTGGAAATTATAGATAACTTTAACGAATCAAGAAGAACACTTTTATTGTTCAAATACATTATAGAGTTCATATTTATAGCTAGTTTGTGGAGCAAAGTCTCTACTGCTGAAGAAGAAGGATGATCGGTGGATACCAAGGGAAGACTACTTCCTGTTGACGGTACTGGATTGTGTCGTTGCTATAAGAACTGGGCTTCATACTTCGTGAGCTAAGTAATTTGTAAGTCGATTGTGTCTGTTGAATCTTGTATAGTGTTCAAATAGAGGTTTATTCTCGAAAGGGATTTTTTCCTACTTCTTCACGTATTTGCTTATTTGGCTCGCTATATTTAATTTAGACTACATCTTTACATGCACACTAAATCAATTCAAATATAAAATTTGGTAAAATTAAATTTATGTGTGGTTGGCCTAACATACAAATCATTATATATAATCTTGTATTCTTAAATTGGTATCAGAGCAGGTTACACTGATACCGTGTGATCCTGATTTTTATGAATTTTCTTTTGAGATACCAATTTTCTCAAATTGGTATCAGAGCAGGTTGTAATAAATATTGTGTGATCCTTTTACAATTTTTTTATATTAATTTTTAAAATTGGTTATTTTTAAATAAAATTAGATTCAATGGATAATTTGTATAACATGCATCCTGTTTTTTATGGGTCAAATTATGCGGACTGAAAATCTAAGATGAGGTCTGATTTAAAAGCAATTGATGAAAGGATCTGGCTTGTATGTGAAAGAGGGTGGACACCACCCACTGTGACCAACAATAATGTCAAAAGTTTTAAATCCATAACTGCTTGGACGAATAATGAATTTAAATGAAGTACTTACAACTCTCACAGCCTAAGTGCTATTTTTAGAGTCGACTCATGACATCCACCACGTGTAAGAAATCTTGGGATACCCTTCAGCTCACTCACGAAGGTACCAATGCTTTAAAAGCTTCTAAACTACAAAACCTCACCACATAATTTTAGACTACTACCATGCTAGAGTTTGAGTCTTTTGATGATTTTATGCACGTTTATTGGACATAATAAATTCTAGTTTTAATTGGGGTGAGAAAATTCCAAGGATGAGAGTTGTGAAAAAGATTTTGAGATCCCTGCCAGCCCGTTTTATCCCTAAAGTCACTATTACGAATTCGTTGGAAATTTTAGATACTCTTAGGTTAGAAGAACTCGTAGGAGACATTCAAACTCATGAAATCGAGATGTTTCGCAAAACTAAAGAAAAGGGAAATAGGAATTCCTTTGAAAACTCAAGCTAAAAAGACTAAAGGAAAGGTTTTTCACTCTGAGTTTGAATTTGATTTTGAGCTTGATGATTTATCCCTTTTTGCACAAAAATTCAAAAAAAATATCTCAAATTTAACAAAGAAAATTTTTCTAAAGAAAAGATTTTTAAGGAAAATAAAAATATGAATAAGGGAAAGAGTTATAGTTTGAAAGATGAAATGAGATGATATAAATGTGAGGGAAAAGGACATAAGGCACATGAGTGTCCCATTAGGCTAAAGAGACAGAGCAAGAAAGTTGCACATAGGACCACTCTTAGCGATAATGACGTCGAGTCGGTGGATTCGGAGGATGAATCACCATATGAATATAACTTCACTACGTTCATGGCATATTACATTAGAAATTCTAATTTATCCCATAATGATGAGGACATTTATAAACGTGAGTGCCTCGATGATGTTTCGAATCATTTTGGAGTGAGTGAGAGTGGGGAAGAGAATTTGAGTGAGGGAGAAGTTAGACTCCAAAAATCCTTTCGTGATCTTTACACCGAGAATTTAAAAATAAAAAATATTAATAAAAACTAGTCTCTTAGGGTGTGTGATTTAGAAAAGGGGTAAAAGTTTTGAGAAAGTTTGAGGCATCAGTGAGTCAACTCGAGAAGATGAAAGTTTCTTTATGTTAGCAGCTGATTATTGTCGGCAAGGAGGAGACCGATTTGACCAACAATGTGGCTAGTCTTACAGGAGATCTTCAAAATTCATTGGAGACTCACGAGAAACTTAAAGCTCGTGTATCCCAACTCAAGACTAATCTCGAATATGCACGGGAGGACAAGATCACTTTAGAGGACACGTCTAAGAAAATTGGAAAGATGTTCCTCGATCCCATGTTAGGTAACGTTAATAGGCAAGGAATAGGTTATGATGGTGCATCCACTTCCCATGTCGCATCTGATCCAATTCTCGAGTTTGTGATGGATCCTTATGGGCCTCATCCTAAACCTCCTAGGATTCCTAACCCACATAGGAGAGCTCATCCAAAATGTTTTGTGCAAGGTGGACCTAAGTCCATTTATGTTTGTTCCCATTGTAAATAAAGAGGTCACCTTAGAGAATTTTGTTTTAATCTAGGGAGAGTTTCTCACACGCGTATGCCCTGGTATGCTCCCACACGAGTTCCAACACATGTTCCCAGATGCACTCCCACATGTGTTACTCCACATGCTCCCACACATCATTATAGAGATTTTGATAGTTTTTTAGAGTAAGTAGAGTACTTAGTCAAGACTTTAAAATGTTTGATGGAGGAATTTCATAGGATGTCATCTACTTTTGAGAACTCTTCTGAGCCTAATGATTGAGGATGAGACTTGTTTCTAGAATACGGTGATTGTCATGTTCATGTCTTATATCCTTATATCTAGTGTGTATTATCATTGTATTGGTATGTTTTTCTTTTTGACATATTTGAAAAATTCCAAAAAGATTTTAGATTTTTATAAGAAGGTTTAAAAAATCCAACAAAGATTTTTGGTTTTTAAGAAAAAGTTTCAAAAAGACAAAGAATTTTATATTTTTGAGGTTTCACCGTATATAAATGATCATTTAAGATATTCGGATCACCCCTACATTCCATTCATACATATGAATTTTTCATAGTGCTTTGAGGTATGACTTTATTTCATTAGTGCGCTAAATAATGTGTGGATATCATTATGTTACTCATTGATGATTATGTTTTACATGTTAGACTCTTTGTCACCTTTATTGCATACGTGCAATACTTTATAAATAATGTACTTAATTGTCATATGTTGAATACGATGTTCTCATTTCAGTTATGCTTAATAACGAACCAAATGTAAAAAGAGATAAGTTGTGCAAGTACGAACCATTGCCTGGATTTTGTTTCCTAAAAAATATTGATAAATGTTAAGTAATGGAAAGGGGCTATGAAAGAGAAAAATAATATTTGTGTCAAAAGCCACCATTTGCCTAAATTATCCTAAAAAGGTTAACGACATACAAAATCAAAAGTGCCAAGGCCATTTAGTTTATATTCATTGACGCTGCGCTACATATGAGCATTGTGATTTCTTCCAAATATTTGAGAGTGAATTCTTATATATGAGAGATTTTGAGGGAGTTATAAAGTGGAAGATCAATGGGTTTGCGCAATGGACTTTCTTGAAAAACATTAAATAGTTTGGCATTATTACTGTGAGAATCATTAAAATCATGGCATATTGCATAAATTAGGTCAATTTTATTTTAGTTCACTATTTTATGCCTAAGGTAGACTTTGAGTTCTTTCTTTTGAAGTGTCTCATGACTTCGTGCACCTATGGCTATGTTATTAATGTTTATGTTGATTTGCCTACGAAAAATGCTCACACAATTACATTCCATTTATAGGATTTAGATATTTTATTATTATTCCATGGTGACTATGTATTTTCTACTTATATGTATGCTTTTACTTGAAAATTTTGAATAACTTCAAGAATAGTAGATGGAAAACATATGTATTTTTGAGATTATCATTACACATGCTTTATTGATTATCTTTGTAATAATATCTTGCTTCTTCATGTGATGATTGTTATTCATGTTTAGATTCTACTCCTTTGCCTATTACGAAAAAAAGGGGGAGAAAAAATTGAGGTGGGGTTTTATTTATCTTTTAAAACTTGCATGCATCAGGGTATTTATTTTATTTCATATGTGTATATCAATTCCTTCTTAATGATGATTTCATGGACCACACAAGATGAAGAAGTTTCGATCAAAGACTCATACAAGAATGCATTTTTCGTTTCTTAATTTGGGAGGGTGTATATTGTATTAGTCTATAGTGGTCAATTTGACTTCGATTTGTGTTTTGTACCAGAATAGCTAAAGGGGAACATTTGTAAGAGAAGTTTTATAACTTCTTAGTTTATTTTTATTTGGCATATCTCGTTACAAATACACTCCACTATTATAACTGTGTCAACATTGAAAAAAAAAGTTTAAGACTCTTTAATGATAGAAGAATCATTGGTCTCAACAACATTCAGACAAATTATGGTTGGTTTGGTAAATTCTTTATTTTTAAAGAGGATTTTACATATTTAAGAGTTTGCATTTCAAAATGATTTAAAATTTATTTGAAGACATTTTTGAAATTTTTGACGACTCGTTAAAACGATCTTTTATTGTCGTTCGAACGAGGTACATGTGGTTGTCAGAACGAGGTTCCCATAATCAAGCGAGAGGATTTTTCATCTTTTTTTGGAATGTCATTTGATAAGTCATTGAAACTTAGTTCAAATGAATATAGGTATGACGTTCGAACAAGGTACATCGTCGTTCAAACGAGAGCACGAAAATTTATTTTTTTAATTAGATCTGATCCAAATTTCTAACGTTTATCTTTTTTCAACCAACTTCCTTATAAATAAAGATGCAGGATTAGAGTCTTTGAGAACTCTTTTTGAAAGCTTTACACACTCTTTTAGAGTTCTTTTTATGATCAAACTCTTCTTAAAATCATCCAAACCCCTTGAAATTTAGAAATCACTTTAGTCAATAAAAAATAACACTTTTATTGTTCAAATACTTTATAGAGTTCATCTCTACTGTTAATTTATGGAGCAAAGGCTCTACATCTGAAGAATAAGGTTGATCGGTGGATATCGAGGGAAGACTGTTTCATGTGAGCGGTCCTGGATTGTGTCATTGCTGTAGAAGATTTAAAGAACTGCCCATCATACTTAGTGAGCTAAGTAGTTTGTAAGTCGACTGTGGCTGTTAAATCTTGTATAGTGCAGAAATAGAGTTTTTTATTCAAAAGGGATTTTTTCCTACTTCTTCGCATATTTTCTTAATTGTTTTGCTATATTTAATTTTGACTACATACACTAAATTAATTCAAAGATAAAAATTAGTAATATTGAATTTGTATGTGGTTGGCCTAATATACGAATCATTTCGAAGAATCCTGCATTCTCAGCCTTCTATTTTTTACGGTGCTTAGAAAGACTTTTGAGTGAAACGAAGAGTGTGAAACTGCCTTCCTGGGATTGAAGAAGTACTTGGGATCTTCACCTTTATTGTCAAGTCAACTCCTAGGTGAAAATCTCTACTTATACTTGGTAGTATTAGAGTCAGTCAGTTTGGTGTTGTCCCGATAATAAGGTTGAGTGAAAAAAGAGTGTCTACTATATTAGCAAGGCGTATCGTGGATTTGAAATCCAGTACCCTAGACTAAAAGAGTTGGCCTTAGCTTTTATTAAAGATTCTAGTAGAAGAAAGTCATATTTTCAAGCACATACAATTATCGTGTATACAGACCTTCCTCTATGACAAGTTATTCATAAACTTGAGAAATCAGACAGACTGATGGTTTAGGTTGTAGAACTAAGAGAGTATGACATATTATATGAACCCAGAACGATAATCAAATGCAAGAAAATGGACAACTTTATAGAAGAATTTTCTTAGAAGAGAAAACTGGCAAGAAGATTTCTACAGAAGAGAGCTCAGGAGCAAAAACAGCAGAGCGGACTTTTACGAAAGAGATATCGATAGTGAAGCCATTCGAGAAGACTTATACAAAAAAGAGCTCAATAAAAAATTCAACTGACTAGATCAGTAACAGACCAGAGTTATTGGCTCGGCATGAAGAAAGGACACATTATTGGAGCAAATGAAAAGTTATTTAAAATAAATATTTATTCGAAAGAAATTTTAAAAATGAACCTCGCATATAGCAATTGTTTGTAGATGATTCATCATGTGACAACGGTAGTGGAGCCAGGCTAATCATCAATACAATTGATGGTGCATACTCAGATTATGCCCTCGGGTTCAGATTTGAGGCCTCCAATAAGTACAATTATGAAGCCTTGGTCACAGGATTGCGATTAGCACTATCACTGGGCACAGATTAGTTTTCAGCACACAATGACTCTCAATTGGTAGTGAACCAAGTCCTGAGCATTTATGAAGCCAGAAAGAAGTGTATGGAAACGTATTTGATGAAGGTGAAAACACTATTAACAAGGTTCTCGGCCATATATATGGTTAGAATCCTAAGAGCTGAGAATGATCGAGGCAGATGCACTTGCTCGTCTAGTATCAGCTACTTAAATTGAACTTTGAAGAATAGTACATTTGAAATCTTATCCCTGTGTAGCATTGAAAAAGAATGTGTGATGATAATGGATTTGGTTTGAATCCATCGTAGATAGATCCCATCCGGGCTTACTAGAAACCAACGCAATACCCTAATATTCAAAGGAGGTAGGGAGACTCCTCTAGTAAGGAGACTTTTCTACCAACTGGAAAGAAACGTGATTAAAGGACTACAAATGTTCAAACGGAGATTTATTTTGTCACTGCTCAGATGTGTTCATCCCAGTGGAGTCTATGATTTGATCAAAGAAGTCCACGAGAGATCATGTGGAGCCCATTCAGAAGGCAGGTCATTGATGAAGCGATTTTCCACACAAGTATACTATTGGTCGTTAATGAAATAAGATCAGACTAACTACTCAAAGAAGTGAGATAAGTATCAGAGGCATGTTGTGATACATAAGAAAATGGGGGATGTATTGGCGCCGATTACATCCCTTGGCCTTTTTTACATATGGGGAATTGATATCGCCAGTCCATTGCCAAAAATAAGGGGAAAATCAGGTATCTGGTCCTTACAGTGGATTATTCCACTAAGTGGATTAAAGTAGAGCCACTGGTAGAAATGTCGTATGAAAAGGTGATATATTTCATATGGAAAAACATCATTTGTAGATATGGTATATCGTACGCCTTTATTATGAACCATGGTACGATGGACGATAAAAACAAGTTTGAGTATTTTTGTATACGTTCAAAGATCAAGAAACTGCACGCAGCATCTGGTCACCCACAATGTAACAGGTAGATAAAAGTCACAAACAAGACCCAATTTAATGGAATGAAGAAGAGACTTGATTATGCCAAAGGGAACTGGATAAATGAACTTCAAATTGTAATTTTGGCTTACCGAACCACTCCAAGCACTATGACAGGCGTGACCCCATTTATATTGGTATTTAGCACAAAGGCGGGGTAGCCAACAGAGATCATATTACCCAATCACTGAGTACTCAATTCATAATTGCCAAAGAGTGACTTGATGAGAAGAATCGATCTGGATTTATTAGAGGACGTCAGGGAGCATGCATCACTTCGAGTATAGCATACCAATAGTAGAATGTTCATTTTTATAACAAAAGGGTAATACCGTTCACCTTAAAAGATGGGGACTACATGCTCAAGAAGGTTATCCAAAATGGGAATAAGTTGGAACCAAATTAGCATGTCCCATACATAATTTCCATTATTGTGCGGCGGAGGCTTATCGGATGAAAATCTCAAAAGGAAAACAGTTCAAGAATCTATGGAATGCAGAGCACGTGAGGAAACATTACCAATAATGAAAAGAAAATTACAGTTTGGAAGACCAAAATACCATGTAAATAAATTTTTATTTCCATGTAATCAATCTTCAAAGAGGAAAAGAATCATAATTTCCTCCTTTACATATGTTGTTGTTTCAAACTCTTTGTATTACTCAATATTTGTTTCAACGGTGTGAGAGATGTGAAAGAAGCTCATGACGCAGACATCTCAGAGTCGATTATATCAAATTGCATGATTAAAATCATACTTCATGTATAACATCGTCATTGGACAGGCCACGATCAAGAAGTTTAGCAGAATATGAGAAATCCTATGCAGTCATATGGATGGTAAGATCCAACCACAACTGACTAATGCAGGGATAGATCTTAGTACATTTGGTCGACTCTAGTAACCAATGCTAACACATAGTCAAGATGAATATATTTGTCCATGCGACCAATAAGTTAACACATGCATTGGTAGATCCTAAGTCAGGACATAAGGTTGACAAGATCCGACCACATAATCCTAAGACTAAACTACTGGCAAGCCTATCTCAATGCCAAATAATTAGTAAGTAGATATGGCATGTGGACAAGATACCACCATGAATCTTTAAGACTATAACTAATTAAGAGGTCGAAGAGACCCAACCACTTTTACTTGTCAAAAATATTTTCTCACGAACACTTAATTATAAGTGGCAGCTAAAAATTGAGTCGGGAAAAATAACTAGTAGGGATTTAAAACACATACATTCATGCATACAAGAGGGCGAACAATAAAGCCTCTTGTATAGTTCCTCGAATGGCGTTACGCCAATAATGAATTGGTAACTATTATTGTAAGCAAACTCCACCAACGGTAAGTAATTCTCCCAACTACCTTTGAAGTCTAAATGCACAAGCATAACATGTCTTCCAACATCTTATTCACCATTTCCATTTTACCATTCGTTTTTGGGTGATACAAGGTACTCAGCCTCAACTCCGCCCCTAATGCTTGCTGGCAATTCCTTCAAAAATGATACATAAACGTCTTGTACCTATTCGACACGATATTGAGTGGTAAACTATGCAACTTTACAATCTCTTCAAGGAAGAACTCAGCATACTGCTCTGAGGTATAGTTCGTTCGAACAGGAAAAAAGTGAGCCACTTTTGTCAAACAGTCAATGATCACCCAAATAGCATCATATCCCTGTTGTGAGTTACATAACCCCGAAATAATATCAATAAAAATGCTCTCCTATTTCCATATTGGGATTTCAAGAGACTGTAGAACATCAGTTAATCATTGATGATCCACCTTCACCATTTGGAAAGTAACGTGGATACAAAAATGGCAATGTCCTTCATAATGCCAGCTCACTAATACTAGTGCCTCATATCTTGGTACATTTTATCCCTACCGGGATGTACCAAAAAATGTGACCCATGTGCCTCTATCATAATTTCCCACCATAATTC
Source organism: Sambucus nigra (assembly GCA_949130495.1). Taxonomy (NCBI): domain Eukaryota; kingdom Viridiplantae; phylum Streptophyta; class Magnoliopsida; order Dipsacales; family Adoxaceae; genus Sambucus; species Sambucus nigra. The sequence continues at coordinate 137,136,197 of OX422218.1, forward strand.
CTCACCCTTTGGAACTATTAATCTGTTGTATAATCGTAATCCTCCATTATAACTAATGAAATAATTCTTTGCTCCCTCTAATAGGAACTACCCGACCTTTTCCTGAAAAAAGGATCTTCTGCCTGTGCGTGCCTTTATGACCTGAATGATGATTTCATGTGTGATGGTAATAATTGACATATAGGCACATGACATCTCATCGTATGTGTGAAGCGAACTCCACTTTGCCTTCCACACTGTTGCTAACTCTACTGTTGGTTTATGGCTCAAGGCATCTTCCACTACATTCGTCTTACCCGGGTGATATTGAATATCAAATTGGTAGTCCTTCACAAATTCAAACCATCGATGCTATCTCATGTTCAACTCCCTTTATGTGAATAAGAACTGGAAACTTTTGTGGTTCGTAAACAATTTGGAATTTCTCTCCCAAAAGATAATACCTCCAAATTTGAAGTGTAAATCCTACGACTGTCAACTCTGGATCATAGATGGGGTAATTCCCTTCAAAAGGCTTAAGATTTTGGGAATAATAAACTATCGACCTCTCTTCTTGCATTAATACACCTCCAAATTCCCACAAGGATGCATCAGTAAAGACTTTATAGTCTATTCCCCCACAAGGTATGGCGAGAACCATAGATAAAATCAACTTAATCATCAACTCGTTAATAGCCTGATGATATGCATCACCCCAAACAAATGGTACACCCTTCCGCATCAAATTCGTTAAAGGCCAGGCTATATTCGAGAAACCCTAAATGAAGTGACAGTAGTTACCTGCTCAAACTAGAAAATTGCGCACTTCCATAGGTGTAGTGAGTTATCCCCACTCCATCACTACTGAAACCTTACCCGGGTACACTTATATCCCCGCCTTAGATACAACGTGGCCCAAGAACTGAACCTTCTTCAAACAAAATCCATATTTCTTGAACTTAAATAGTGATAATGGTCCCATAATATCTCTAGGACTATTCGCGAGTGTTGTGCATGATCATCTATGGTTCGAGAATAAGTCAATATGTAATCTACAAACACGATAACAAATTGATCTAAGAAGTACATGAACACCCTATTCATAAGGTCCATGAACATTGTTCATGCAATGGTTATACCTAAAGGCATAATCATAAACTCATAAGACCCATATCTCAATCGATGTACAATCTCAATGATCCATAATTCTTTTTCACAAATAGGACTAGTGCACCCCAAGGTGATGTACTCCTCCGAATGAATCCCTGACCTAGTAGCTACTGAATCTGACCCCTAAGATCTCTCATCTCCAAAGGATCCATGTGATATGGTGCGTGGGAAATGGGTTTCATTCCCAGAATTAAATCCATCATAAACTCGGCCTCCCTACTCAGTGGTAACCCCAAAATATCTAGAAATGCATTGAGAACTCTCTAACAATCGGAATAGAATCTAGAAAAATAGTGACCTCCTCGAAAGTCTCCGCTACAATGTAGTATAAATGCGTGCTCAACCCTCCCTCAAGGCGCGACATCGCAACTAAGTACATGTTTTACCTTGGAATAGCAATGACAATGGACCTCTCGTAACAATCCACACGAGCCCTGTAAGTAGCTACCTAATCTATCCCTAGGATAATATCATGCTCTGACATGTCTAACATAAGTAGGTCGCTACGAGCCTAAGTCTCTTAATGTCTATATCTAAATCTCTACACATGGAACGTATATGTGCCTCTCTACCCACAAATGAGTTAATATAAATTACTATATCAGATGTTAAGTCTACTATTGTTAATAATCGAGCAAAGCTATTACTACAAAATGAGTGTGATGTACCATTATCGAATAAAATGCATTATACATGTCCAAAAATAGGGAACATACCCTCCATTGTTGGTGTCAGTGATGGTCCCTCTCTCTGTGCGATGTGATATACTCACCCATACTGCATCACATGTTGTTACCCCTGAGGTAGGGAGGGTGGTGCAGGTAATGCTGACATTACATTAACTGGCGGGGTTGACAGTTATTAGCGATGCTCCTGAGGGGCCTGATACCCATGTTAACCTCCCCGCTCTTGTGATCCTTGATTGCCCCAATGGCACTTCTTCACTAAGTGTCACCTCTCTTCATAGACCTAATAGTTTCTATAGAATTGACACCTAAACTAATTCTTCCCCTGTTGGCCCTACTGGCCACAACCCTACTACCATTAGCCTTGATGGCCTCTCAGTTGCTATCCCTGATAGCCCTATTTATTCCGATTATCGAAACCCATGTGCTTTGTGAACTGATCTCCTACCTAGGATCCTTTAAGATGATGGAATCCCTAATTATTGTCCCCGCCTATCTTGCTCTACTGTCTTGATAAATCTAAATTGGGCCTCTTCTCTCCCTTGCTCTTCGAAATAATCGATGATCTTGATAATTCAATAGAGTGGCATTCACTATCTGAGTATATGAGGTAAAATTCAGGTTCCCTAATAGGGAATTCCTGATGTGATAGGCTGACTCATCTGCAGTAAATAGTGAAAGTGTAGTGAACTTCTCTTCATATTCTTCTACAATGCAATTCTCCTGCTTCAAATCCATAAACTGTCTCCTCATCTTTGACTTCATTGAGCGTCAAAATTAATTTCCATTGTACTTAATCCAAAACTCATTGATAGTCATCTTGTCCCTTTCCTCTAGTGTGGTGACTGATTCCCACCACTGTAGGGTTTCTCCTATAAGTCTGAATGAAGCTAACATTTGCTTGTGGACTTTTGTATACTCTACCATCCTCAAATGCCTCTGGATATCTTTCTTCCATTGTCTTTCCACTGAACTGTTTGTACTCTCAGCAAACTCTGGAGGGTAACCCTTAATAAAGGCTTCCCCCCAGTATCTCTTAAATGGAGACCTGCGACATAGTGGCTACTGCTATAACTGGAAGTATTGAAGCATGGCAGCAATTGCTGTAGAGATTGCATGACTAACTATAGTAGTTATGTCTCCTTTTATAGCTACGGGTGTGTAGTGTAGGAATTCATGGATTCAAATCCGTATGTGTAGATAACACGAAATCGAAGAATATGTGATTAATAACTTGAAAGAAATTTGAGTATAATGATGAATATGCATGAAGAACACCATAAACTAGGGTTTTATAAATTTAGAGAGTTAACCGATTCTTTTATAGATTTCTTTTAGATTTGATGCATTATTTATGTTTGTAATTGTCCATAGATATGTGTGCATTGTTTAGGTATGTTAGATTGAAGTTTGGTGAGGATTCATGGAGGTTTGAGATAGTATAAATGGTGAAAACTCGTAATAGCAACGAGGACGATTATTGCCCAGATTTTTTAACCGTTTAGGATATTATATCGAATCGGTTCGAAAGTCCAGATTTACGAACCGATTCGCCTACTATACAGAAGTGGTTCGGCTTCCTAGTTTTGTTAAGTTTAAATTTTTTTTCTGTATACTTCCGCACGAAACTAATTACGGGGAACCTTGGTAAGGGTTTATTAATGATATAAATACTTAGAAAAGACTAGTAGACATATAATTAAGGTCCAGTTTAATCTTAATGAGGGTAAAATTAGGATTAGGACCGATGATAGTTAACCGATTGTGTTGCGTATCGAGAATTTGCAATTTGGGTTACAAGAAGAGTAAATGATAACCTAAAATCAGTACCAACAGGATTGTGATTTTTACTACTGAAATTACTTAAGGGATAATTGGGACCCTTCGGGTAGGTCTAGCAATTTTTGACACGATAATCCGTTTATGATAATAACCTAAAATGACCCGAACATGACACAATTAACTTGTATAGATTTAAGAGTACCCAAAACTTATACTCAAATTAAAATCAACGCGGCCCAAAAATGACACGACTAACTCGAATTGCCACCCCTACCTTCGGGTAGTGAGTGATACTCGAAAAATACGAAGAGGATAGTGTGTGTAAATTACTTATACATCGAGTATTCGAGAGAGATATTATAGGTTGTGTGTATAATAATACTGATGACACACACACACACACACACACACACACACACATATATATATATATATATATATATATATATATTAGAAGTCTTCTGTAAGGACTCCTTATTGTGCAGACCTTGGAATATACCATTTTTTTTTAAAAGTAAAAAAAAATTATGAAATCTCATGGATATGACCTCCACGGTAAGAAGATCATCTACAATCTTTTTCATCAAAAAATTCACTAAAAAAACCGTTGAGATAAGGCAATATGTAAAAAATGGTATAAAATGCTTTTTCGATCGTTGAAATGTTAGCTCATGCCAGACACTTGATTGATTGAATTTTTTTATGAAACTTCATGGATATGATCTTCTCACTGTTAAGATCATATCCATGAAGTTTCATCAAAAAATTCAATCAAAAAATGGGTGAGATGATCGCCAACATTTCAATGGTCGAAAATGCATATTTATACCATTTTTTACATATCACCTCATCTCAACGATTTTTTACTAATTTTTTATTGAAAAAAATTGAAGATGATTTTCTCACTGTGGAGATCATATCCATGAAATTTCATAAAAAAAATCATTTTTTTACTATTTTAAAAAAATGGTATGTAGCGGAGTATGCACCATAAGGAGTCCTTACAGGAGGGGGCCACTCTCTCTCTCTCTCTCTCTCTTTATATATATATATATATATATATATATATATATATATATAGGTTGTGTTAATACTTATTATGTGATTTGTTATGTTTGCGAACATACCTACGCTTCCTGCTATCATGAGAGGTTTCGCATAGAGGGTGATCCCACCTTGGCGATTCCAACGAGGTCTGGATGTATGCCCCATAACATAGAACCTAGGGCAGTTCACTGTGTGCAGTTTATTAGTGGGATCAACGTGTTATTTGGATACATTAGGTCTGTGCGGAGCCCAAATGCTTAGAACTATATTTGCCTCCATTGTGTGTTGTTTGATTTATGGTTTGAGGAGACATTATGAATCGATAGTTCCTGATTTGGTACGAGAGGTACATGGACTTGATAGCAGAGTATGTCTGCATCGTGATGTCCATTCCAGGGGATGTTGTAGTTGCATATATTATAGTGTGATAAATATATACAAATGTGATTATTCTACTTGTGTGTGATGGTAGAAAAGATAGATAGTGTATATCTAAAAGTAATTTAAGTATGAGAAATTAATTGATGGGGCAATAATAAGATTCGGTTAATATGAATAATTGACTTGACGGTAATGTATTGTATGGGCAGTACGGGGGAGTTAAACCTATTATGGTTAGTTGGATACTTATAGTTAGTTATGTTGGGTAACAGAGCTAGGTGGTTTTAATAGGAGATGTTTGGTGTGCACAATGGGAAGAGGTGAGGAACTCAAGGGAGTGTACGTGGAACTAATGTGTGTATCTAATAACTGCTTTTATAACTGTAATTTAAATACTTGCAAAAAAAATTCAAAGTTTTTGGGCTCTGATCCATGTCGAATATATTTTCCAAAACATTTTTAGGCGTTCAGCCATAGGGATGCCAAGCTTGATGACTTATTCAAGGGATGCGTAGCTGCAACACTTGTGGAGGCTTGCAGGATTTATGTAGACGCTTCAATTATTCATTCCTAAATTAGGATCTATGGTTTTGTATTTCATTTGGGCATGTTTCCCCTTTAGTTGATACATTATTTCAATTTTATTTATCCGATTATGTATTTGGATTCAGTTTATATCCATAGACTTATGGTTTGGATATTGGTTTTGGAACCGATAGTTTATTCGGTATTTATCCTTTATTTATTTATCATGTGATGATTTAGACTTCAATTAATTGTGTGGATAATTGAGTTATATTATTTTAATTTTCGTACGTTGTTATGTTAATGAAAAATGGCACCGACTTAATTTAATATAGGTGATTAGTAAATTTAAAAAGTTTCGACGGCGATGCTAAGAATGAACCAAATTAGATTCCTGTTTATTCTGATAAAGGACTGATCACCCGGGGTTAAAATGGGCAGGGTGTCACAGATGGTATTAGAGCATCAAGTTCTAGGGTCTATAGGATCTGTGCGGCTTACTACGTTTCCAGCGTTGTTTTTGTTTTATATAGATCCCTATGCTTAGGATTGTCGATTCATAATGTGACTTACATTCTCCTGCTATTGAGTATGATTTATGATATCATATATGAGTTTGGTTCGGCTTTGTATATCACGACTAGCGAGGGCCATTAGGAGGAGAAGCTCGGTCGGAGCCACAAAATATAATGGGGAGGGTGAGCGCAGTAGAATTCACCACTATTATTATTCCGACAGTGGACACTGTGATAATTTCTAGGGCACAACAGTTTTTTCAAGTACCACCATAGCTAACGGTGGCGCAAATTCAAACTCACCCAAAATTGTCGGTAAGGGTGAGAGTCAAAGAGGTTTTCTGGAGGGCCATCCGCAAGAATTAGGGAACAGTTACGGAAGTTTGATTGGCCAATGGAAGGAGATTATCCAAAGGAAACTGTGTACGGTGGAGTGTAGTGACATTTATGATTAAAATTGTGGACAAAAATTTTTAGCTCATAGGAGAAGTATTATGTGATGGAAGTCAGCCAAAACATAAGAGGAGAGATACCATATATATCGAGGAATTTAGGGTGCGGTTTGACCGTAAATTCTTTCATTGGCTATTTTAACAGAGAGGCAAAGAAAATTTCAGTACTTATTGTGGGAGTGCCGTACAATGGCCGAACATGAGGGAGAATTTGTTTGTTTAGTGAACATCGTACCCGACGAGGGGGTCTTTGAGTTGATGATATACTCATGGGTAAAATACGCCAACATTGAGGGGAAAATCCGACTGGGATGACTGATGGTATTATCGCCAATGTCGTACTTTTGCAAGGACAATATGAATGCTTTCATGTGAAGGGAGCTAAGAGAATGGAAAGTATAGTTCGCTAAGAAAGAATGGATGTAATTGGTGCTAGTGAGGCACCACTGGTGGAATACCCAACAGGTAACCCATATAAATGATTCAAATCAAAGGAGTTCCTACTAAGTCACGGTGGATTCAATCAGGGCCAACAGTGTGCTCAACAGGGCTAGTAGAGCCAAAGAAATAACGGGGGTAGAAATTAGGACCAAGGCTACCAGGCTTGATAGAAGGACAACCCTAACTTGTCCAATGGGGTCAGAGGCTATGGAATGACACAGAGAAGTGTATCATGTATGGAGAGTAGGTCCACATGTGTTGATCTTGTCCGTAGTAAGTTAGGGGACAAGAGCATGATGCCCAGCAAGGGCAACAGTTATAGAAGTTTTGGTTCGTTTGGATAAGACTATTATGTTTCAGCAACTATTTAAACTAACAGTGCAATTTGTGATTAAAAGAATGAGTTTTATCCATGGGTAAATGGGATATTATTTATGTGACACGGGTGAGTCACAGTATATTTAGCACTAGATTCGCGTGTGAGACGGATTTAGTGGGTGTTAGTTAGTGTTAATATTGTGTGTATATATTTACCGTTAGGTAGCGTGGCTATCTTTATTTCCATCTATAAGGGAGCAGGTGCCGTCACTTATAGGATATATTTTTGTGGATTTACTCATTTTAGAAATATGATATGAGAGCATGGTATTATCCTGGGTATGGATTGGTTAGCGATGGGTTGAGAGATGGTGGGGCACAAGAAGGCTATCGTGTTCGATATTCCAGGGCAGGATGTGTGGTTTTGTGTTGTCTCGCCTAGAAGAGGGTCGAGCTTTTATCTATATTATATTATGGAGGAGACTTTAGAGGATATAGTTGTCTCATTATATTTGATCCCAGTGTGTAGGGACTTTACGGATGTGATTGAGGGTATATCGGGCTTTTTAAAAAATGGATAGATTTAAATCGTTATTAATTTATCATTGGGGACTGAGTGACAATGCGAGAGCAGCTATAGGACTCCTTGAGAGATGTGGGAGTTTATGGTTAGAAATATATGATGGGTGGATATGATTTTGAGTGACACGGTTATAAGCTTTGGGCCTACAGAACTCGATGAGCCATAATTCTAGGTGGTAGTACATCAAAGGAGTTCCTTATTTGAGCTTTAGTTGCGGGAGGTTCTACGCATGAACCATATAAACATCTAGAGTGGGGAGACATTGTATGATGCTAGGGTATCATTTTAGAATGTTAATCATTGAACGTGTGGACAAAACACTTTGATTTGGGATCTCTTATACTATATAAGGCCAGTGGAGTCAATAACTTTGTGTGGGAAGCACTGGGGAACTTTTGCACCACTAGTTCACAGGTGGGGCAGTATTAAGGAGAAATTTGTCACGATTAGTGTGAAACTGATTACAATTCACTGTCTAGTCACGTCGAGAGTGTGGGGTCGAGCTTAAGATAATTATGTTATGTATGTGATGTCAGTGATGATTGTGTAGATATGCACGGGATATAGGGTGTATGGGCGCCCTAGTTAGTTTGACTACTAGTATCGTCTGAGATAAGGGGATATGGTTATAAGTGTTTCAAAAATACGTTAGTTGAGTGGATAGTATGATGGACTGAACTTCTTTTGACAAAAGGAGATAGTCCGACTATGTGTATGTCAATGGGAACTATCACAACCGAGGTGAGTTGAAAGATGGTGGAGGCACATGAGAAATATATCCCTTGGCAAGGGAGGAACCCACTATTTTGGAAAGTAGATCGGAGTCTCACTTAGCCAAATACCTAGAGTGACTTGCGTAATGATAAGACATTGAGTCTTCCAGACAAAAAAAGGCCCAAAAAGTGCATAGTTTTTAGCAAACGCGCGGGCCATGATTTTGGTATATCCTAAGAAAGGGAAGTAAGATGTGCCACGTGATGAAATGTGAAAGACGTGGATCGATTTTGAGTGAAACATAGTGAAATTGTCTCTAGTTGCACCACTAGTAGATGGAAGAGGCTGGTCCGAGACTATCAACCAGAATTTTGTAATAGATTGATGATTCTAGTGATGGAATGGATACCTAGACTGATAAAGTTCATTATTGGGTTATCAAAATTACTGAGAGGTCAGGACTTCCTTCGGGTTTGTGGAATGAATTGATAGAAAGGAAATAATTATTATTCATTTGGGGTGAGTTATACCATCGGGTAGTATGTCCTACATTTAATTGGAGAGAAGAAATGAACCAGCACAAGGCGCTGCCCAATATTATTACGAATCAGGATGAGACCCTTGAGTCCCACCTCTAATAGGAAGTGTCAGGAGGCGATGGGGACGGAGTTGAGTTTTGAGCTAGACGTGTGACCGTGGGCCAATGGGTAGACAAGAGGTGATGATGATGTTAGAAAGTGTGTGAAATGTGTATTTTGGATTTTTAGGTAATTGGGAGTATTAATTACCTCTATTAGAGTTACGTGTGATACCTTGTAGCAGTTTTCAATCTGCATGATGCCTTCTGATACTTTGTACAGAGACCTTATCATCCACCCTTTGGTTGGTTATAGGTGGGGAATAAAAAGTTTCTCGAACTAGAAGTGATTCATGGTCCGTCGACAAGGATTGAGTTAATTTATGGCATTTTCATATAGTTCAAGAACGTAGTGAAAGTAGAAGTTTGAAGTTTGACATGAGCGGTCAGGGGTTAGTTCAGGTGTCTCTCATGAAGGGAGTTACGTGATTTGGCAACAAGGGAAATTGGCACCTATAGAAGTGGGGCATTTTCTAACATAGAGATAATAGAGCCAGTGGAGTATAGGCTCGTCTTTTGAGGCATTGTTAGAGGATTCATGATAGTTTTGCGTATCATCATGTGTCGATATGAAAGAGTTTGAATGGACATGTCGCTAAGCTTGGGATGGACTAAATCTTTAGTAAATGGTACCATTAGCGTGTGTATAGTGGAAATACCAAAATACTATTGCAAGTTAACTTTGAATGCGTTTGTATGCATTGAGTCTAAGGATCCAAAGTTTTTTTTACCCGGCATATCCGGATTTTAAGGACAAAATTCCTTTGTAAGGGGGATAGTATGTAACACCCCGTATTTCTGAGTACTTAGAATTTGATTAATTCGGTTGTTTTAAATAACGTGTGTCATCATTAATTGAATTAAATAGTATGTGTTTATTAAAATATTAATCGGGGGGAGATAATGATTAATATTTACGGAATAAAGTTACTGGGTGAGTAGTAAATAACTTGTGATAATTACTATACGTCGTAGGGAGTGATATCGACGTGACTGTATTATATCTCAGTCAGGTGTCGCGTGTAGACTATATTGAGGTTGATATAGGAAATTTATATATAGTGACTCAGATGATGATTTTGAGGTCACGGTTGATTCCGAATGGGTCGAAATAATCAGAATAGTGTACCCGAGTGTAGTAATTGGATTCGGGGGACTTTTTAGACATGGTCGGGCCCATACGAGCGTATTTGAGTCATTTAGTCTTGGCCCGTGAGTCTAATTCTGGGATTGTGGATTAAAAACCTAAGCCTAAGAGTTTGAGGCAACCGTAATTCATATGCTAAACCCTAAAATATTGAAAGAAGATAGAAGGAATAAAGAAGAGAGCTTTAGGAGCTAAAATCAAAGAGGATTGGGGTATTCTATTCGTCTTCTACAATGTAAAATCAGACCTGATTTATAAAGGCGGGTGTTTATCTTGCATTATTTTAAGCATGTTATAATACCCATATAGTGTAGGGTTTCAATTTCATGATTTAAATGATCTCTTGGGATTTAGATGGGTGAAATTCGTGATTCGGGGTAGGAATTCATGTGGAATAAATCCCTATGTGTAGATAACACGAAATTAGACAATATGTGATGAATAACTTGAAAGAAATTTGGGTTTAATGATGAATATGCATGAAGAACACCATAAATTAGGGTTTTATGAATTTAGAGAGTTAATAAGTTCTTGGATAGATTTCTTTTAGATTTGATGCATTTTTTACTTTATAAATCGTCTATAGACATGTGTGCAACGTTTAAGTATGTCTGATTGAAGTTTGGTGAGATTTCATGGAGATTTGAGATAGTGTAGTTGGTAAAAACTCATAACAACAATGAGGAGGATAATTGCCCAGATTTGTGAACCGGTTCAGATCCTATATCAAATCGGTTTGGCTGCCTAGATTTATGAACCGATTTACCTGCTATACAGAACCGGTTCAGCTTTTTAGTTTTGTTAAGTTTAATTTTTTTTCTGTGTACTTCCGCACGAAATTAATTACGAGGAACTTTGGTGAGGGTTTATTAATGATATAAAAACTTAGAGAAGATTAGTATACATATAATTAAGGTCCAATTTAATCTTAATGAGTGTAGAATTAGGATTATGACCGACAATAGTTAACCGATTGTATTGCGTATCGGGAATTTTCAATTTGGGTTACGGGAAGAGTAAATGATAACCTAAGATCAATACTAGTAGGATTGTGATGTTTTACTAGTGAAATTACTTAAGGCACAATTGGGACCCTTCGGGTAGTAGTGATACTCGAAAAAAACAAAGATGATACTATGTGTAAATTATTAGTACGTCGGGTATTCGTGAGATATAAATACTACGTACGGGATATATATATATATATATATATATATGTACCAATTATGTGATTTGTTATGAGTGTGAACATACCTACACTGCCTGCTATCACGGGAGGTTCCACACAGAGGACGATCCCACCTTGGTGATTCTAGGGAGGTCCGGATGTATGCCCCAGAACAAAGAACTTTGAGCGGCTCACTATGTACAGTGTATTATTGGGATCTGCGTTTCATTTGGGTACGTTAGGTATGTATATAGCCCAAAGGCTTAGGACTATGTTCGCCTCCATTGTGTGTTGTTTGATTTATGGTTCAAGGAGACATTCTGAACTGATAGTCCCTAATTTGGCACGAGAGGTACATGGACTTGATAGCAGAGTATGCCTGCATCGCGGTGGTCATTTCAGGGGATGTTGTACTTGTATAAATTACAGTGTGATAAATATATACATATGTGATTATTCTACTTGTGTGTGATGGTAAAATATATATATATATAGTGTATATCTACAAGTAATTTAAGAATGAGAAACTTAATTGATGGTGCAATAATAAGATTCGATTAATATGAATAATTGACTTGATGGTAGCATATCGTATGGGCGGTACGGGGGATCTAAACCTATTGTGGTCAGTTAGATACTTATGGCTTATTAGGCTAGGTATCATAGATAGGTGGGTTTAATAGGAGACGTTCGGTTTGCACAATAGTTGAGAGGTGAGGAACTCAAGGGAGTGTACGTGAAACTGACGTGTATATCTAATAAGTGTTATAACTGCAATTTTAATACTTGCTAAATATTTTTCAAAGGTTTTTGGCTCTGACCCATGTCAAATCTATTTTCCAAAACATTCTTAGGTGTCCATCCACAGGGACGCCATGCTTGATGACTTATTCCAGGGATGCGTATCTGCATCACTCGTGGAGGCTTTTAGGATTTGTGTAAACATTTCAGCTATTCATTCCTAGATTAAGATCTATGATTCAGTATTTCATTTGGGCATATTTCCCCTTCAGTTGATACATTCTTTTAGTTTTATTTACCATACTATGTATTTGGATTTAGTTTATATCTGTAGACTTATGGTTTGTTTATTAGTTTTGGAACCGATGGTTTATTCGGTATTTATCATTCATTTATTTATCTTGTGATGATTTAGACTTATATTAATTGTGTGGATGGTTGAGTTATATTATTTTCAGTTTCGCATGTTGTTATGTTAATGAAAGATAAAATTTGACCCAGGCTTAATTTAACATAGGTGGTTAATAAATTAAAAAAGATTCGACAACTAAGAATGGACCAAATGAGATCAATGTTTATTTTGATAAGATTCGACAGTAGCGCATCATGGTCTACCTCGTCGAGCGTTTGCTATCTAAAAGAAAACATGGTTTGTATCAGTAAAATATCGTAAATATTACAATGATTCCTAGATATGGGGCTCTATATATCAAAGAATGCAATGGAGAACGTAACGAGCGCAATAGAGATCCTAAGGACACTAGAACATGGATGCTCTGCTACCAGCTGTGACAACCCCCATTTTCCACTTAAAGGATGGCCAAACATAATACGCTAAGGATGGGGTTATCTAACAATTTATATCATTCTTAGTATCAAATCGTAAAATAAATATTTTAAATTAAAACATCCATGCATACAATAAGGAAATGAAATAATAAACTGACTAAATACATAAGTCTCAACTCTCGCTGACATTGAACATTTGCATAATACGACTGGATATAAACCGACTAAATAAAAATAAATCCTGGGCTTATGCCCATACAATCTCTGTAAGGTAAATAACTAAAATGGGAAAGGGGTAACAACCTAAGCTAGAATCAAATAGATGAATCTGCTAAGCAACTGAAACAGTAAATTTGATCCTCTGTGAGTCCTGTTAATCCTGTCTAGGAAAACCCAAAAAATAATTTTATAATTTGGGCCTGAGCCCTAAAATTGCAAGAATTAACTTTCAAAATTAATAGATAATAATGCAGGTAATTCGAAATACATGCTATCCATCGGTTCTCACGTGCAATATGTATCTCACCCCTTTTTTAAGTGCAATACTATACCAATTCTCAACCCAAGCCATCACATGATAAATGTTCTCTACACTACCATACTAACTAAGAACAACTAACCATTATAAAGTCAAACAGTCATTACCTGCACGTATACGGTCTCAGTCACAAGGACTAACCCCCGCGATACTACCCCACAGAATTACAGTCACATCACATAATGTATTTTATGTATTATTAGGTCCATTAATAATTGTCTACTTCATTAAACTACAAAAGTTCTCTACGTGATACATAAGTTTTCCACTTCATTAGACTATATATATATATATATATATATATATATATATATATATATATATATACACACACACACACACACACACATATATATAACACTCAAAGGCATCTGCCCTCGGTGTCCACCTCGTGTTTTTATAGGCATGTTCGAAGGAGTCCCTCACCTAACGGACTTAAACAAAACACACATAAGTGTGGCGATAATTACACAGTAACAGCACCTAATGCCCATACCCCGACTATATATATGGATTTGATCATCCTACTTGTCTCATCACGAAGCGGTAATACTGAACGTGTGATTTAAAATAACAACCTGCATTGCGTCATAGCACATCTCAGCTGGCGCGTGTTACCCTCTCCCGATGTCAAACACAACCCCTAACCAATATATTCACCAATATAGTACACTTATATAATGTACAATATAGGTAATTTCCCTATAAGCCATTCTACCTTCCATGCGTCGACAACTTCATTTCATAATCCTTAAAATACTATTCCCTATCGTGAATATTAACACCTTAATTAATTATTAAAATTGTTAGCTAATGTTTAACAACACTAATCCTCAATTAAACCAATCACCCTTCACTTGGATAACCTCCCACATACTCGGATGAACTTGTATAAATCTCACAACCATTTCCCCCCATCTGACTTGACCCAAGTCCAGGAGCCGAATCGATTTGCCCTGATCGAATCGATTCGCTTCTAAGCCCGAATCGATTCGTGCCGGATAGTAAGCCCAAATTTTTCTTATTTTTAAAATGAATCTTTTTCCCTAATTTCCATTTACAAATTTGAAGATTTATATAACTCAATTATAATAGCTATAAGTCTCAAACACTTGAAAAAACATATATTTATTAATTTCCACTCAAGCTACACATGATTATTATTGGAATTCAACGAATTTAATCATAAAACCATAATTTTTTTCCAACTAACCATGTTCATAATCCTCATTCATAATTCTCGTATTTATAAAACCAAATTATGGATTTAACTCAGAATTATAATTTGATCCTATCACATGGATTATAATACCATTCCCTTTAGTTATACGTTATAAATTTTGATTGTGTCATCAACGTTATTGACTTCCAAAAGAGGATTATCCCCAACATTTCTAAATAATCCTAATCCAAAAATCATATATAGATTAACTCCCAACATAGTTATAACCCGAAATTGGTATGAGATGCATGTTTGTAAACTAAGAAACATATTATTAGAGATTTTTCAAGAGAATTCTTGCCTTAGAAGATGAATAAAGGCTCCTCCCTTCCCAATTTGTTAACTTCTCCCGTAAGGATTATGGCTGCTAAGTTTAATTATAAATGGATTGGATATTGTAAACAAACTCCTTAATCCCCTATCTCCCCATAAGGACCGATTTCAGGGCCCTAAATACGTCCAAAATGTTACTCGAAATGATCCAAAATCTACCCTAAGGGTATATTTATCCCCTGGTCCCAACTTGGGATGTTTAAAACACCTAAACGAGCTTCTAAATCACTCTGGAACCTACTTATATAGGTGAACATTAAATCAAACATTTTTATTATACTAATCATGCAATATAAATAATTCAAGTAACATGCAAATCAATTATTCTACCAATGTAACACGTGCAATATAATTTAGTCACATAACCATGCACAATAATATCCAAGTAATTAATTACTATAATTCTACAAATCTAAATAATGTAAAAGTACGTGGTATTATAGCTTTATAATGAACTTTATGATTATTCTCCAATTTGCAAATAAAAGGTGTGCATACCTAATCAATGAAGGCATGACACCAATCCCTTTCCATTCTCTCTCTCTTCTAATAGTCTATATATAGCGCGCTATTTGTCATTGTAAAGGGATCGAAATATTATTGTCATAACGTTATGTTGTCCATATCTAAAGTGAACTTGAGAGCTTGTAACCCTCAGTCATCTATGGCTTTTGCCACCTGAATCAGTACACTAGACACCTGCACCTGTGGATGTAGGCATCTCTTTAGGCCGAATCATGTAAATTTGTCTCCATCTCTTTCTCTCATCACTCTTTACTGTTTAATCTATATTAGCATTTGTGTGATTATATCCCTTAATATGTTATTATTCGTATTTAGTATACATTTTATAAGACTAAATCCTTATACTAGTTTCAGAAGTCAACATCTATATACATCATATAGTCATGATATTTAAGTTACAAGAACCCAAAAAAACAACCCCTAAATATGGAGTTAAGTATTATAGCTACGAGTATCGAAAAGTGTATTTGTCATTACTGTGACAACCCGGCCTTTTATATCTAATTCGGTTAACTATGCCCAATTAAATTAAAGCGGAGCGTCAATATGTTGGCATTAAAACATAATTTAAATAAACGCAGTAAAGTAAACATGTACACTCTCATACGTGTAACCACATCACATCATAACAGCTATAACAAGTGAAAGCAACTCATAACTATTAACTGTAATAATGCATCAGTAATCTTAAACTGGAAATATAAAATGCCAATACATGTGGCCTAACACAAAATGGGAAAGAGTAATACAACAAATCTCTCAAATCCCAAGTATAAACAAAGTGATATTAATCTCTCATACCACCCTTAAGAAAAGGGAAACGAACGACATAAATTAAAATAGAATAACTCCACGGCTACAGGAATCCTAAAATTGATATGATCTCCTCAGGCCCCATAGTCTATTGTCCGGCGGGACGAGGACCTGTCATATATTATATATATAGGAGAGGAGCAAGAAGAAAGATAGACGAACGTCAAAACAAGAAAACAAGCTATAAGATTATAAGATGTACTTATAATGAAAGCACACTAGTCATTACTCGTCTCCAGTAATTAAGTTGTTCAATTACCCAACCAATGCTCCTATGTCGTGACTACCCAACCCAAACTCGAGTAACGTGTAGTCTCATATCGTATCATGATTAATCATTATTAATCTCATTTCAGTATTTAATGTATCCAAATATTTCCTTCAAGTATAATATCAAATGCATCGATTCGGGATATTACTTTGAGACACAAGCATAATATCTCACACAACAAGTCATATCGAGTCTCTATCGTTACCCGGGAGAACAATTCGTAACACTATGCCTACACACGAATATTCCCTAATATTACGTTGAAAGGGCAATCATACTAAGTCCTAAATCACATGGCGTTCCAAGGTCTTTCTATTCGACCCGCATTACAACCATGTGTCCGGTTCCGATAGTTTATCTCTGACACGTCACTCGAGCGGAACCTAACCGGATCAATCACAAAAAATCGCATTCAACATGTGCCTACGTCGATCGGAGGACTAGTCTAGTGTATACTCGACAATATACATGTAAAATAATTTCACGCTTATGTATATATACAATCATGTCAAGTCTCTTACTCGAGTTATACAATAGTCATTATTTACAATATAACATAATTTACATCATTAATTTACTAATTCAACATCAAATCATTTCAAGGTTATATATCCCTAAAAACCATAATTATATGATCAAGTTAGGATATTAGTCACAACACCACAATTATCTTTCTAAAAACATGAACACCCTTAGTGCTCTTATTTCAACAACATGCTGCCTAGAATTTAAAATGCAGATTCGAGGCTCTTCCGATCCATTTTTGGAAACACTTAAAACCACAAAGTTGTTCGGAACGTGATTTTTTACAAGGATACGTGAGCACGCTACCATAGCCGACCTAAAACAGATCCGAAACTAACATATAATATTCGGCCCTATTTTCGACAACTTTCTGCCCAGAATTGTAAAACGCCGATTTGAGGGTTTTCCGATCCGTTTTTGGAAAAACTTAAAGCTATAAAGTTGTTCGGAACGTGATTTTATACAAGGACAAGAGAGCACGCTACCATAGCCGGCCTAAAACAGACCTGAAACTAACATATACAGTTCGAACCTGTTCACGACAACTTTCTGTGCAGAACTGTAAAACGCATATTCGAGGATTTTTCGATCCATTTTTAAAAAAACTTAAAACTACAAAGTTGTCCAGAATATGATTTTCTACCGGTTAGTGCGGAAGAAACATCCATTTTCGAAACCAAAACAGCTCAAAATAGTTTTTAATATGACGATTTACTCAATTTCATAGATTTCTCAAATTCAAGATGTTGTTCAACAACTCAATCCCTAAAATGATGTTATTGCACTTGAATCTATATGGAGGATGATCCTAATACATTGCATATCATTTTTAACATCAATTTCATATTAATTTAGGGATCCAAATACATGTTCATGTGAAATTTCATTATAGATACATATTATACACATATAGGTTATTAACTTGCCTTGGGTTGTATGGAGAAATGGAATCCTCTTGAAATCCCCTTAGTGTTCTTCTCTTCTTACTCTCTTTCTCTCTACCAAACCCTAGCCCCCTTTTGTGAAATGATAAAATGAAGACTTCTTCTCCTCTTTTCTATTATACCTAGGGTTAGTTTATTTACAAAAATGTCATTGCCCCAAATTTAACTCTCTCGATCCTTTTACGCGTTAATTTGCTTCTAATATTTAAGTCGCACATTCGTATCTCAATGATTTTATTTTAATGTTTCATTTCCAAATATTTTGAATATATATACTGACATAGTTTCATTTCCAAACATTTCGAATATATATACTGGCATAGTTTTTTTTTTTCAATTCAATCAAAAATGCGGGGTATTACATTCTCCCCCTCTACGAACGGGATTTCGTCCTTGAAATCCAAATTAAAACAAATCAATTCAAGTCAAGTAAGGTAGTTTCACACGTACCTTCCATGAAGAGATATGGGTGACTAATTCACAATTCATCCTCTCTCTCCTAAGTGGCCTCCGACTCATCATGATTACTCCACATAACACGAACAAGAGGAATGACTTTTGACCTCAACTACTGCTCACGACGATCTAGGATCCTGACCGACCTCTCCTCGTAGCTCCCATCGGGATGCAGCTCAACCCCGTCTAAATCTATGAGTAGGTGTGAGTCTTCGGGACGTAAGAACTTCCTCAATATGGATACATGAAAAATATCGTGTACCCGCTAAAGATGGTCGGGTAGGGCTAAAAGGTAGGCAACTGACCCCACCCTATCCAACACAGTAAATGGACCCGCATATCGCGGTGAAAGCTTCCCTTTGGCACCAAAGCGAAAAATGCCTCTCATGGGTGAGACCCTCAACAGCACTTGGTCCCCAATGGCGAACTCTAACTCCCTCCGCCTTATGTCAGCATAAGTCTTCTGACGATCTTGCGCGGTCTTCATCCATGCAAGAATCAAGTCTACCTTATCTGAGGTCTCCCTAACAAAATCCTCGTATGGTTCCATGCTAATAGTTTGTCTGATAACTATTATTGTATGAGAATTCCACCAGTGGTAAATGTGTATCCCAACCACCTTTGAAGTCCAACACACAAAATCGTAGCATATCCTCCAAAATTTGGTTTACCCGCTCCGTCTGACTATTAAACTGAGGGTGGAACGCAGTACTTAAACTCAACTGAACTCCCATCACCTCCTGAACATCGCCCCAAAAGTGCGAGATAAAGACACTGCCACGGTCGGACATGATATCATGCAGTACCCCATGCAACTTCACAATCTCGTTAATAAATATCGTGGCGTACTGTTCTGCCGTATAATCCGTCCTCACTGGAAATAAATGAGCCACCTTTATCAGTCTATCGACGATTACCTAAATCGAATCATGACCGCGCTGCGATCTTGGCAACCCAACAATAAAATCCATGGAGATACTTTCCCATTTCTAACTGTACAACCGAACTCTCACCACGAAGCCTAACATAACTGAACTACTAAGATGATCCGGAAATCAATACCCCCAAGTCCCGACTCGCTAAGTTTCGTGCGTGGAGTGTCTCACAAGCAAAATCCAAATAAGGAACCCCTCTGATACACTACTGTCAGCTTGTCGAGATAAGTAATTTGTCAACTCAAGACCCCTGGTGATACAAGAATCATCTAACTCCAAAAACCACTTATCTCTGGACTCAACGATTCATCACACAACAAATAATCCAACTTTTCCTATTCAATACAGATGTCACTATTCATCAATCATGCCTCGATACTCAACTCAGAATCGACTAATAGATGGTAATGAAAGCTCAAAAGCCAACTCTATTCCGAGTTGTTAATAACACTTGCCTTTCACTTAAATTGATAGTGAGTCAACTGATATGGCAACCATATTTATCCACTAAGGTTGCACATGTGCATAAGCATACAACTTCTATGCACTTAAAAATATTGTTCCATCCTTCCAAGTCTGGACTTAGGTAAATAATATCAACAAGGTTCATACTCTCTCGAACAAGACAACACCGACGAAGTTGCATTCTAGGTGATCAAAAATCCCTCACCTAAAGGTTTCGAACTAACTCGAGATGCAATATGCCCCCTTGCACACCCCTACTTCTCATGGTTTGGTCGCTCTAACCCAAGGCGACAAACCCTCGCTTGATTCGACTTACGCCCTTTTTGGTTAAAAACATGTGTAGGAATTCAACCTCTCCGGCAGGATTTTCCTTGGACTGTGAGTATGTTAGAATTTTCTCACCGAACAGGAAATGAACTTGGTTCTTCAAACCACGAATAAGGCTTCTACATTTGTTAAGCAATGAGGTAAGATAAAAAATTCCCACTTATCATACCAAATCAGAATATCGGATTTGGCACACTCATAATTCGGATACTCATCTTACAGCACACCAATGCTACCTAATATTTATAAAGAACGGTGTGCTATCCAACAGGTCAAAGGTCGTAAATATAAGGTAGCGGGTACCTTCACGTACCGTGACCCCAATTAACACTTAGTACTCCACACATAACTGAAGTAAAATTAAATATCTTACGAACCCATTCGCGGGTGTTTTCCCAAGAGTACACACCCTCCTTATAAAACTTCTAAATAACGGTCGAAACACTCTCTTGTTGTCCCCCTACAGTGAAGGTTATGACAACCATTTCAATGAATGGGTCCAACATTTGAAACCCCAAAATGTCTCAACCCTTGCCATTAATGACGACACTCACTTGGCAACACTATCATCAATCACGCAAAAACTGACTGAGCTACACGCGACTCTTCAATTATCAAAAAACCATAATGGTGTGATTATTCACTAGTATAGACGTCACCGTAATCGAACACCTTACACTTGGTTTCGAAACGCATCTTTAATCACACATGATCTAAGTAAACAACATGTCACTAACTACTCACTCGTGCTCTAATTCACATTAATACATAACGAGGGCCACAACATAGCCACATTCCCATATTTGATGGATTCAAAATCAAGCACCACCATTATCACGGTGCAAAAAATTAGTACCCCCAATCATCGGGTGATAACATAAAACCGGTGCAACAAATTAGTACCCCCAATCATCGACTGATAACATAAAATCGATGCAACAAATTAGTACCCCCAATCATCGGGTGATAACATAAAACCAAACTCGTGGATATATCACCAACTCAAGAGATCACACTCTCATCAAATGAAACACCTATTGAACAATATCTCGTGATGTTCTCACTCGATAACTCGTCCCTCAAGATTCGCTACTCACTGTAGGGTTCACAACCGATAACTCCAACCCAATTCCATCCCTTAGCACACCCATATTCACGTCCCGATCTCGATAACTTTTAACATATATACTGATGCTACAAAACAAGATAACCACATCTTATCGAATACCCATTCTAATCTAGGACTTTACGAAGAACATTGAACTCCAATTATTACCAAATATGGAAAGAAGACTCCCTCGATAATTTTAGACTTCTCCAATGTGAAGCCTCGTATGACCTTGCGATATGGACTTCCTCATCCCTAGTGTCCATGGCCAAGACATCGCAACATTACTGATACATTCTCATGATCTTGTTAGGGATAACTCGCCGAAACATTCCACTCTGAATATGTGAGTACCCAACCCACTAACATATCTTGTACATTCCCGAACACACACCTAATCGGCCTTAAATTCATTCCATTATGGATTTTATCCGATCAGAACACTATGACACCACTATACCACCCCAATGCGATAGCTATCGCTTGTGTGGACAACGTGTAGATTTACACGCCTACCAAACTTCCCTGATACCAACACAATATTTCAAGGATAATCACTTATCTATTCCAGATTCAGGCTCATGAATTTCCCATTGAACATCATCAAACGGATGAATCTAGTTCGTGCTTTTCACAAGTACAATAACACTCTTGCCTACACCAAAATTGGACCCCTCGGGTCATCCTTTGACGGGGTGGGACATACACCAATTTGGAGTAGTCCTACCTCAAATCACAACCCTTCCTTTACATGTTCGTGAGTAATAATTTACTCTTATTACCACAAGACTTACTTCGTTAACCATTCACTGATTAATACATCATCGAATGCCTCAACAGTTTATCCATCACGAGTGGAGCGCGATAATTCCGTCTCGAGAAAATGTCACAACAACAACTAGACCACATCATTTTGAGGTATGCCATATCTAAAGATCTACCTTTCCACATTGGAAACAACTTCAGACAACTACACACGCAAGTGGTACCAACAACTCAGTGTACTACAGGGTGGGCTATAACTTATACCAACTTCTTTATAGCCATAAGAGCGACAATATTCAAAGTTGATAATGCACAGAAAATATACGGGTGTTTCCTCCCCCTAAAGCACCAAAAGTCAACTCAATCATTGTTTTCAACATCGATACACTCTCCTACTGGTGGGTGATGAAACTACGATAGTTGCACGTGAATTGCGGTCTCCTAAAATGCTTGGACCCTATGCTCTCCCAGAGTCCACGTCTCATCAAATCACCATCTTATAAGATAGTAAGTGAACACATATCCTCAAACTTTTTTATTGAAGTAGAGCACTAGTCATAATTACAACAAGTACTCACACACGGACCTCACACGCACTATCTTGTGGTCGATCAGAGATTTACCTCATACGTGGGATGTCTCACGAATGAAATCCAAACAAGGAACCCTCCCTATACACGAGGCTAACTCTGAATCGCCCTTCAAAATTGTAGCATACAGATCTTCCAAGTCATCGAATACAATACCTAATTGTAAAGCTTTACGTATTAAGGAAACGATGTGCAGAAAAAGTAACGGACCCCCTCAGATCCCTAAAGGCTCTAAAATCGTGCTCTGATAACAACTGTGACAACCCTGGCTTTTATATCTCCTTTGGTTAGCTACGCTCAATTAAATTAAAGCGGAGCGTCAATATGTTGGCATTAAAGCGGAATTTAAATAAACACAATAAAGTAAACATGTACACTCTCATACGTGTAACCACATCACATCATAACAGCTATAACAAGTGAAACCAACTCATAACTATTAACTGTAATAATCCATCAGTAATCTCAAACTGAAAATATAAAATGCCAATACATACGGTGCAACACAAAATGGGAAAGAGTAATACAACAATTCTCTCAAATCCCAAGTATAAACAAGTGATATTAATCTCTGATTCCACCCTTAAGAAAAGGGAAACGAAGGACATAAATTAAAATAGAATAACTCCACGGCTACAGGAATCCTAAGATTGATATGATCTCATCAGGCTCCATAGTCTATTATCCGACGGGACGAGGACCTGTCATATATTATATATATAGGAGAGGAACAAGAGGAAAGATAGATGAACGTTAAAGCAAGAAAACAAGTTATAAGATTATAAGATGTACTTATAATAAAAACACACTAGTCATTACTCGTCTCCAGTAATTAAGTTGTTCAATTATCCAACCAATGCTCCTATGTCGTGACTACCCAACCCAAAATCGAGTAACGTGTAGTCTCATATCGTATCATGATTAATCATTATTAATCTCATTTCAGTATTTAAGGTATCAAAATATTTCCTTCAAGTATAATATCAAATGCATCGATTCGGGATATTACTTTAAGACACAAGCATAATATCTCACACAATAAGTCATATCAGGTCACTATCGTTACCCGGGGGAACAAGTCGTAACACTAGGCCTACACACGAATATTCCCCAATATTACATGGCAAGGGCAATCATACTAAGTCCTAAATCACATGGCGTTCCAAGGTCTTTCTATCCGACCCGCATTACAACCATGTGTCCCGTTCCAGTGGTTTATCTTCGACACGGCACTCGAGCGGAACCTAACCGGATCAATCACAAAAAATTGCATTCAACATGTGCCTACGTCAACCGGAGGACTAGTCTAGTGTATACTCGACAATATCCATGTAAAACAATTTCACGCTTATGTATATATACAATCGTTCCAAGTCTCTTACTCGAGTTATACAATAGTCATTATTTATAATATAACATAATTTACATCATTAATTTAATAATTCAACATCAAATCATTTCAAGGTTATATATCCCTAATAACCATAATTATGTGATCAAGTTTGGATATTAGGCACAACACCATAATTATCTTTCTAAAAGCATGAACACCCTTAGCGCTCTTATTTCAACAACATGCTACCCAGAATTTAAAATGCAGATTCGAGGCTCTTTTGATCCGTTTTTGGAAAAACTAAAAAACTACAAAGTTGTTCGGAACGTGAGTTTCTACAAGGATACGCGAGCACGCTACCATAGCCATCCTAAAATAGATCCGAAACTAACATATAATATTCGCCCCTGTTTTCAACAACTTTCTGGCCAGAATTGTAAAACGCCGATTTGAGGGTTTTCCGATCCGTTTTTGGA
Organism: Sambucus nigra; assembly: GCA_949130495.1. NCBI lineage: Eukaryota > Viridiplantae > Streptophyta > Magnoliopsida > Dipsacales > Adoxaceae > Sambucus > Sambucus nigra. Next base: position 137,160,898 of record OX422218.1, read on the forward strand.
AAAACTTAAAACTACAAAGTTGTTTGGAACGTGATTTTCTACAAGGACACACGAGCACGCTACCATATCCGGCCTAAAACAGACCCGAAACTAACATATACAGTTTGGACCTGTTCACGACAACTTTCTGCGCAGAACTGTAAAACGCATATTCGAAGATTTTTCGATCCGTTTTTGAAAAAACTTAAAAATACAAAGTAGTCCAGAATATGATTTTCTACCGGGCTCTGCGGATGAAACATCCATTTTCGGAACCAAAATAACTCAAAACAGCTTTTAATATGACGATTTACTCAATTTCATAGATTTCTCAAATTCAAGATGTTGTTCAACAACTCAATCCCTATAATGATGTTATTGCATTTGAATCTATATGGAGGAGGATCCTAATACATTGCATATCATTTTTAACATCAATTTCATATTAATTTAGGGATCCAAATACATGTTCATGTGAAATTTCATTATAGATACATATTATACAAATATAGGTTATTAACTTGCCTTGGATTGTATGGAGAAATTGAATCCTCTTGAAATCCTCTTAGCTTTCTTCTCTTCTTACTCTCTCTCTCTCTCTCTACCAAACCCTAACCCCCTTTTGTGAAATGATAAAATGAAGACTTATTCTCTTCTTTTCTATTTATACCTAGGGTTAGTTTGTTTACAAAAATGTCATTGCCCCAAATTTAACTCTCTCGATCCTTTTACGCGTTAATTCGCTTCTAATATTTTGTGACACCCCGCCTAATTAAATATCGGGCGATCACTCCTTTATTAAATTAAAATCAAGGTGAACAGTTGGTTCAATCTTAGCATCACTGCCGTAAAAATAACTTTTCCAAATTTAACACCCTATTTAATTAAGCTAAGTGTCAAAACCATTTTTAAACATTACTTTCCAAATTTTATTTTGAAAATAAAGATTTAATTATCTACAACAATTCAATATTTAAAGAATCACACCACAATAATCCTGGAACATATAATCCAATTAATTTAAACATTCAACAACTAAATCCCAGCATTTAAAACTTAAAGTAAAACATACATGTTGAATAAAGCCCCAAAGTAACAGTACTAGAAATAACTGAAATACAAATGTCCCAATAAAATAGATAAATAGTGGAAAGGGCGACACATGCCCAATAAGGAGAATGATAGAAGTGGAATCAAGTAAATAAAATCGTCTAAGCAAGTGGCCTGCAACTCCCACCTAAGCTGCAGCACGTTCCTTCCAAGGGATCCTAAACAAGACGCCCCTGTGGCTGGGGACCTGTAATATATACATATATATACAAGAGAGAAAGAGGAATAGAAACGGGTCAGAGCCCGATAGTGTATATGATTTAAAAATTCGTTTAGCAAGTATTTAAATTGATACAGGCCAATGCAACAACATATTAGTGCGACACTCTCTTGAGAAATTCTCACCTCTCTTCTAATGTGCACTCCTATCGCACTAACCTTCCCAATGGTTTATCTCATCATATATTACACTATCTTTCCCCAATGATTTAACTTATCTTAGGTTATTCGCAGGATTTAAAATTGAACAATACAATTATTTGAAAAGAATATTTCAATTAGTATCCAAAATTCTCGTTTTAACTTTATTAATTTATAAAGTTTTCCAGTGTCATATTATACTTTCTCAAAACAAGTATTTACAATATGAGTCATCAACCATGTCCTACTTACCATATCACAGTAGGCAGTTCCAAATTCCAAAATTTCATATATATATATTAAATACTCGTATAATATATATATATATTATAACAGCACCCCAAATAAAAACTATGGTGCGAGCATACTCTACTATCCAATCCCCGTATCACTCGTACAAAGGGGAATACAAATTCGGAATCACTCTCGAATTGTATTAACACCTACACAAACAATATTGAGGCGAAGCATAGATTCCAAGTCTCTAAGAGGATGGCACATACCCGCGTCTCTTAGGACCGTCTGAACTATCAATTCGATAGCCTGTACCAAGGATATCTATCTCCTAGGGTACGAGTCAATATCCCCCATAAGGCACACGAGATAAGATCGTCCCAGTGCGGAAACCTCAGGGATAGCAAGTAGCGTGGGTATGTTTTTCACACATAGATAGTATATGCATACACAATCATAAAACTATACTATTATTACCATATCCATATTAGGTATATCTCAAATCCCATAGTTATGACATTTATCCTCATATCTCATTATTAGTTATCACGTTTAACGATTCGTCTTTAACTTTAATTCGAGGTATTATCCCAACTTACTACGTAACACTCATGGAATCTATTCTCCCAAGTATAAATTCAGTAGGAATTCATCTATTTTTCGTCGTAATCATTTTTACGTAATCTCTCCCTTTAATACAAGATTTCATCGTTCCTTATGTAATTATCCCAAAAATACAATTCTCGTCTCACATTAAAGGCCCCAACATTATTCATATGTCCTACTGGTCTTCCACATCTCCCAAAACATTTTATTAAGGATGTCCAAGAATTATTTCACATTAACTTGAATTTAACTAATTTAAAAAGGGAAATAGGAGTCTGCCAGGAGGGGTCGATCGATCGAGGTCTGGGGCTCGATCGATCGAATCTTCGATCGATCGAAGCTCTGGGTTCGATCGATCGATCAAGCAGGTATGCGAAATCTGCAGATTTGCAGTTACGGGTTTCATCTTCTAACCTCAACAAATTCCATATTTTTCATACCCAAATGACCCAGAATTCATACTACTAATATCATATCATCATATTAAGAATTCCCTACGTAAAGCATGTGGGTTTCTATCACTAATTATGGATTTACAGCCCCAAAAATTTATATAAATATCAAGAACCCTAGAAATCTCTTAACCATGGTTCTAACCATTATTTTCTAGAAATTCCTTCTTATAAACATCATAATTTGTGGTTTAATCCTCTACATGACAAAGGGTTTCCAGAATTTTCATTCAAACCATAACTACATGAAATTTCCTAACTCAAATCGGGTTTTTCTTCCATATAAATCATCCTAATCATTCCTAAACCAATATGAAAGATGCATCAACGAAATAAGAAAGATAAACACTTTCCTGGGATTTTTAGAAGTTTTGTTTGGTGCCGAAATTGGTGTGGTTACGTTACCCGTCTCGCGATCTACGCGTTGGCGGTGGCGGCGGTGCAAACGGTTGAGTTTTGAGCTTTGGAATGCCTTGAGAGCTCTCTCCTCTCTTCTCCAATGGCCGTTCTAGTGTTTTGAGCTTTCTAACCCTAGATAATAACCCAGATATCTGATATAACCCTTTTAATTTTCGTGGGTTTAATTACCCAAAAATGTGAAATGTCCAAAATGCCCTCCCGGGGTACTAATTAGGCCTAAAAACGCCCCGAGACCCAAACTAAACCCCCGGGCACACTTTTCTGACTATCTCGACCCTTCCGGACGCGTTGGCGCACTCAAAACGACCATACGAACAACTTATAAAATATTCACTTTATTTATCAATAATTAGTCCCGACGCAACACGGACGCGTCCCGACTCAAATTTTCAAAATTATCATTTTATTCACTCATGACATTCAATATAACCAATATTATATATTACTTTGCTCATTAGTAATATTCGACAAATTTCCCATAATTACTAACTCTCGTCACGTTAATAATTATAACATAATTAATTTCCGGATTTTATTAAATAATTAATTCACATTAAATTTAATAAATCCCCAAATTAATATAGCATAAAAATACGGGGTATTACATATTTAAGTCGCACATTCGTATTTCAATGATTTCATTTTAACGTTTCATTTCCAAACATTTTGAATATATATACTGACATAGTTTCATTTCCAAACATTTCAAATATATATACTGCCATAGTTTTTTTTTCAATTCAATCAAAAATGCGGGGTATTACAATTACCCACATGGTAATGATGCAATAGTTTGAGGTGCCTCCCGAACTGAGGGGGGTAAGTCAAATCAAATGATTGTGACAACATGTGGGTATCTCAAATTTCATATTATTGACCAGGAGGTAAGTGATAAACAAAAATAATATGTTTTTAAATAGAAAGTTATAATATTTTATAGTAGTACATAAACTAAAAAAGGACAAGGCATTCATCGACAAGTACAAACTTAAAATTTGGAATTCATGGTAATGTAAAATGTGTGTTTACCTAATTGGTACTAACAAAGCTTCTCGGTTGTAGTAAGTGAACCAGTTTCCATGTAACCTATGGCAATTACAAGATAATCTTATGTAACTGGACTGCCTGTGCAGTCAATACTGTGTTACCAGTGATATTGGTGGCAGTAAACATGATAACGCGTGCACCTGGAAGTTATTGAGTTTGGTTAATCACTGATCTTTTTGCATAAAATGGTTCAGTCATTGACCTCAAGCTTACCCAGGGGAGATCAAAGTACTCATTCCTTTATGCATTTACACTTTACAATTGTCTAGTAAAAAGGAGTAAGAATGATCCAATGTTAAATGAAAAACAAGTTAAATTGAACTTAATACTCCCTATATCCCATATTAAGTTGAAAGTAAAACATTTTAAGAAAAAATCCTACTTACACAATTATTTTAAAAGTTGTGAATGCCTTTAAAGACAACACATGCACTTGGTTCATTGATATTGAGAAATGATTAGATGGATAACTAAGTAATTTTCATAAAAAAAATACTAAATTCATTCAGCTACCGCTAAGGTCGTGAAAACCATATACACGGAGTATATAAAAATTGGTGCGAAAAGCCTTTCCTAGGCCCAATAGATCAAAAAATAAAAATTTAGTCCTATAAAGGGTGGCCATCCAAAACCTGAGCTCTACACCATAGATACAAAATAGATAACATCGTTAAATGGCAGCACAGCCGATTCCATTCCCTCAAAGCACCTACATTTTCATTCCCTCAATTAACCATATATCAAACATAATGGTTCTTGTAAAACACCACTCTACCACCATCGATATTATACCCATTTTATCCACCACTAGCTCAAATCCACAAATTGGCTTCAAATAGCTTTGAATCCCTGAAATGTGGTTGCCTTACTAATGGAGCTAAAAAGGCCTCAGTGTTAAAGAGTGTAATATATATATATATATATATATATATATATATATATATATATATATATATATATATATATATATATATATATATATATATATATATATATATATATATATATATATATATATATATATCAACCATTACTTTCCCCCCACTGGTCTATATGGGACGTAAGACTATTATACCAAACCAATCACGGCACCAATCAGTGGTAATCATCCATCCTTGGGGAGCCCATAATCCTCATTGGGATAAAATTATCTCTCACCCAACATGTTAGTACACTTATTCTGGTAGGGTAATGGCTCTAATACTATCCTATAATACCCCACGCCACCACCACCGATATTTTTCCCATTTTAACCTCCGCTTATAATTATATGGAATTTTACTCCAACACATATCCATAAACTAGTGCCAACAGTATTTGAGCCCATGTGGTGTTATAAATCACTTGCCTTACGTGTGAAAATATCTCAGTTAGAAGAGTGCAAATTTACATATATGAACCATTATATTCCTCACCCAGACGATGTGTAACGTAACTCCACGGCTACCGAATCAACCATGACACCAACATGTTTACAAGGACAACCTCCAAGCATAAATTAGCCTTTTTTATTAGGACGACCCTCCATGACCTCAACAAGCCCTCCACCGATCATGACATCACCCACAACACTTAATAAGGCAAACAATACGTCCCACAATATCCTAAAAAAGTCACAGCAGAGTAGTACATGATTCACCAACTCACTATCTCATCTGAACAACTTACAAAAGTTAACAATAAACTTATTTTCTCTTAATATTATCAATGGTGAGAATGTCTCTTTTAGTCGTCGTTCAAGTTAATAAAGAAACCTTTATACGAGCCCTCGCCCATCATGCATCCCTTAAGAAAATAACACTATTTAAAAGGTAATCAAAAGATTTTAATGAAAACTTCCGATCTCTACCAAAGCCTGTATTTTCCTCCACTGGGAATGTAAATACATTCTAGCATCTCCAGGAACGCTCGTACAAACACCACCCCAACTCCTTCTCCAATATGACAACTATGACCTTCCTCGATAACCTCTCATCCTCCAAAGGAAACCTCCATAACCATTTATTAAGTAACGCTTGATTGAGGCTCAAGGATCTATCCCCCCCCCCCCCCCCAACACACACTACTATAAGAAGTATACATACATCATCCTAACTATGTTTATTTGAACACCTATCCATACCTCCTGGAAAAAAACTCATCCTCTTCTCCAATTTCTTCCTCATGACCATCAGGAGAGGAAGAATGGAAAGAAAGTATATAAGAAAGTTGGCAAAAATGCTCTTGATCAAATAAACTCACCCCCTTCAATAGGTATGCCCCTTTCCATCTCGTCAATCTCCAGTCCACCCTTTTTAACACCACGTATCAACTCGACATGGACTTAAAACTAGCACCTAGAAGCAATCCTAGATACGAAAATAAAAGGGTTCCGATGAGCTTCATAAAGGGAGCGCTAAGTACCAAGGTAGAACACAAACTTGGTAAAAACTATAAGACTCAATATTTAGGTACAATGCATTATGATGGAGATCAAAATTAGATTATTATGATCATCCGGTGATATTGGATCGGGTAAGAAAGACAATTAGGTTTGATCCTAGGGTGTTAAACATTATGCATATCAAATAATTGGCCCATCAAAAGAATAAAAGTCTAAAATATTGTGGATGGACCCTCTAACTACAATTGAGGCCTTTGGGTTTAAAACCCAACACTAGCCAAGGTGATTAAATTTTAACAATATCAAGGGCTAGTTGTGGGCTTAAGACCCCAACTATTTTCCACCTTTCTCTTTTTAGAATATTAACGTACCTAAAATGTAACTTTCACTATTTGCAAATAGTAATCTTATAGTACCTAATATTCTTATGGTATATGGGACATGTTTTGAATATGAATGCCCTGCTATGCCTTTTATTTCATTTTACCCAAAATTTAACACCTAATTAAGGACATTTAGATTTGACCATATTTACTTATAGGTATACATTTTTAGAGTTTCATTATAGTGGAACTTAACCACAATAGCAGTTATTAAAAGCTATTGCGGTCCAAAATTCATTTATACTTGAGAAAGAAGAATTAAGACTGATGCAAACACCTAAAAATTAGATCCAAATAAGAGACAAAACATAATAACAAATATAAAAATTATATTAACAAGTCAAAGAATAATGAGATCTCTACTACATCATCGCGTATTTATGCTAGTAATAATCCTAATCTAACTTGGAAAGCATTGAAAAACTGAGATACCCTTCACCAGTGGCGGATGCACATGGGAACCAAGGGGGGCCTTGGCCCCGGTTCAATTTTTGAAAAAAAAAATTATATATATGTACGGTTTTTTGGTAAAATTTCAAACTTTAAGGTATAACTCTAATTATATTCAAACCCATCAGTATTTTTTTAACCTTAAGCTAATTTTTGTGTATGATTTTTGTATGTATGATTTTTTTGTATGATTTTTGTGTATGCTGGCCGGAGCCACTAACTCATCATCATCAGGTATTTTTTTAACCTTAGGCTGATTGTTTGTATGTATGATTTTTTGGAGAAATTGTATGTATGATTTTTTTTAGTCCCACCAAACATATACTCTTATTTCTGTAATCCGCCCCTTGTCAAATTTCTGTAATTTGTGTCCCAAACATATATGCCCCAAAAAAACTCTAAATAAACTTGAAATATATAATTTGTAGTCAATTTGGATGAACTATAATTTGTATAAAACTCGAAATAACCCCAAAAAAATTCGTCTCGGGGGCTCCCGCCCCCCGAACCCCCGGCACCACTCGAAACTTTGGCTCCGGTTAACCAAAAATCCTAGATCCGCCACTGCCCTTCACATTCTCTAATATATCATGAAGAGGACTAAACCCAATTTATTACATTTAATACAAAAATAAACAATAAATCCAATATACATATTATTCAAATCATTATCCCCTCCTTTAAAAGAGTTCGCCCACGAACTTTGAAATGACAAATTGGACTAGCCTAATTTGCATGAAAATTCTTACAAAAATTGTATACAACCAAGCCCCACGAACAAATATTTTGGAAAATATTATTCTTCCCTAACGAAGGCTCAAAATTAATTTCTTCAATCACAAATTGATTTGTTCATTATGTTCTCAATATGGATCAGGCGGATTTTTTTTCCAAACCAAAAATATCATTTTTCGGACCATTAACACCCGACCAAAATGGCGTCACTTAAAAATGGACTGATATAAAACAAAGCCCAATTGGACTTCTCCAAAACCCCAATAGTTTTATGCAACCATTTGATTTCAGCCGCTTTCAAACCACAACCAGCATACAACCCACAACTATGGCCCCATGCAAAATCCAAACATGTACTCAGGTTTTTTTTTGCCAGATTTGGTCTTCACAAATTTGATCGTCTTCTTCTTCCATTACTTTTTGGTCGTCGACTCTAGTAAAACTATTATCGACAATGATTATGACCAAATCTAACTTCGTCACCATTTCCTCTTGTCCTTCATCGCTCTCACTACGAACCACTATAGAATCAGATTCGGTCAGATCACTCTCTTCTCTTATGTTTCGAAAAATGGGGTGTTAATAAATGAAACCCTAATCGAGTTCTACTCTTAGCTTTACTTCATCCAAACAAAATTGCTATCAGTGATTTCCTTGGTCCAAACACTGACCTCATCAATCTCATAACCCAACATTAACTTTTCCGCGACGAAAGAAAGACCGACTTCCATCTTCTCTTCCTTTTCCTTGTTATTATAAATAATGACCATTTATGTGGCAGAGTTAGTGAAAGTGAGGTAGCATAACCACCAGTTATGAATGATGCCACTTCGCTTGAAATGGTGACGTTGTCATGGCGTCTAAGGGATCGTCCTCTTCAGTTGAATCTTTGTCTTCAAAATTAGAGCCTTCATTTTATTCTGATTCAGATTCAAATACATCTTCAAACAAGGAGCCACGAGTGGAAAGAAATAGTGACCTGACTATGGTGAGGATTTTAGGGGTTCTTAGAGATACGTATAGATTTATGGAGGAATCATTGTTGGCCATCGATAAGGGACAGATACCACAATGAAAATTGTAATAAGTCCCCATCAGAAGGTAGTTGAGTGATAGCGGTTGGCTAGCTTGCAACAAACCACTCGACACGATCAAGTAATGCTACGTACCTCAAATAATTCTTTTAAATCTTCTTCAAAATGATTTGGGCGTTGTGTTCTGGCGGGATCCGCATCACATGGCAATAGATGATAGGCAAGTGGAAGAATGACGTGGCGTCCACGTAGGATTTGAGTGAGATTTGAAGGAGTTGTTTAGGACTCAAAGTATTTTCCTTGTAATAATGACTCCCAATTTGTGGGCAGTGTATAACTACGCAACAATTCTTCATCAGATTTAGCTATCTTCTGCAATGGACCCATTAATGGGTGATACAAAGGGGACACATACCGACACCAACACAAAATAGGTTGCTAAGTTTTCATATCAATTTGATGCATACACCGAAAATTGATTTAAAAAAAGAGATAAAACATGAGCATAAATCTGATAAATTTTATTAACAAGTAAAAGAATAATGAGATCTATATTAAATCATCGATTATTTATACTAGTAGTAGCCTTTCTAAAACTATAAAAGCATTAAAAGATTAAGATAGCCATCACATACTTTAATATTCCTCAAGAGGAATAAACCCATTTTATTACATTTAGTACTAACAATTAACAAAACTATACAATAAAACATATTTACATTAGATGAGGTTGCCTACATTTGATTGTTGATCCCACTAAAAGGCCCATGAAGCTTATTTGTGTTGTTGTTGTTTTTTTTTTTGCACATACGATCTTTATTTGATAAATGAAAAACTAACTCAGACACAATCCAATCCTATAAATCTTCTAAGGTTAAACAATTAATTTTTCTTCATTGGGGCTAAGACACCTGAACTGGAATCACCCTTATATATATGGTTCATTTATGCACAAGTATCCATGTTCCGAATAGGAATTGAACCCTTCAATTTCCCTTTTAATAGGTGTACTAAATACCTCTCAACCAATATATAGTGATTATGATGAATACACTCACATCGACCTCTCATCCATTCTCCTCGAGAATATATAAAGGGTAATATAAGAAAAGAATACATGAATATTTCATAGGTGGTCCATGGCTTGGTATATGTAACCCATAATTGTCAGTTTAAAACAGATAAAATTGTTCGAGCCCAATAAAATCAATGTCAACATGTGTGAATGAGCCAAAAATGGATGTCACTTAGAAGGACGATCAGCCCTTTCAACAAAAGGAAAATATAGTAAAATAAACTTAACTTCTAACTCGGATATAAAATACAAACACAAATTTACTAACAAACACTATATTCAACGAGCGGTATTAAACAAATAAAGAGAATTCTCGAAAAATCGTATATTTTCAAATGACTTTGTTGTCGCATCCTAACGAGAATGCGAGAACTTATTTTTCTCCTAAACCTATTCCTCCTTTTATTCCATGTCTTAAAAAATTCTACCATTTTGCGTTGACCATGATATCTAAAACACGACTTGGACAATGCGTCACTATAAACACTCCATTTTTCCATTAACAATCACTCCTCCTATTTACCATAATTATATATTTATAGGATTGAGAGGGACAACCCCCACAAAATTAGTTCGTAGAATAACTTCATCGACAATTTCTAGTAGAATGTACAGTGCATCAACAAGTGATTTGAATTTTCCATCATCTTTCTTACATAAACAACACCGTGAGCGGGATAACTTTGTGAAAGGCCTTCTTTTTTGTCTCATATCATAGGTGTACCTTGCCTATTTCCCCGATTATATATATATATATATATCAGTGTTCTAAAAAGCGTGCCTAGGGGAGAAACACCTCGCCTTAAGCATTTTACGCCTTATTCTTGGTAAAAGGCTTAAGGCGTAATTTTTTTAAAACAAAAATGCTTTAGTGAAACGATATCGCCTTTCAAAGACTTTTTTTTTAAATCGGATCAATATCTCATTCAAAACAATAAAAAGACAAATGTTATCACAAACCTCTCTACCTCTCGTCTAAAAAAATGCGCGTTTTTTCTTTTTTTTCTTAGTATTTCAGAATAATATTATTTTAGTTTGCATATATTCAGACATATTTTAAGGTATGTAATATTTTTAGTATTTTTAAGAGCCTTGTTATAGTTAAAAATGTTAAAATATATTAAAAAAATGTCGAAACGCCTTTTTACGCCTAAGGCTCCCCTAGGCTTCTACGGCTTAAGGCTTGGCCTCCACGCCTCGATCACACCCCGCGTTTTTTATAATCTTGATATATATATATATATATATATATATATATATATATATATATATATATATATATTGTTTTATGTTTTTCAAATTAAAAAAAATATGTGTATTGTATATATGCACCCCCGGTATATATACGTAATGCCATAGAATCATCATAGATACAACACACAACTGATAACCACAATTAAGGAAAATATAGGGATCAATCTCTCCATCTAACATCTTAATATAAACAAAGAGTAATGAATGACAAAATATGTTGTAGCTAAGGGAGCCTAAAGACATAAATATGAGATTGCCCAGCTAAGGGAAACTAAGGACATAAGTGCGAGATTGCCCAAAAATAAAAAAATAATAGCATGAATAATAAATAAATACATCGTCTTGTCTCCGGTCAAAATGCGAATCTATACGAGTGTAGAGTGATTGTAAATATCACGGTTTATATGCTAGAAAGTTCTCTCAAAAACACATTTATCCTCATTAGCAGAATAACCTAATTGCCTGATGTTAGGTCCCAATATTGTGCTAACCTCTTTCGTGCCAGAATCTCCTCAATGCAATTAGCATGAGATCCCACTAGCTAAGTAACATCTAGGGATAACATAATATATAATACATGAGAACAACGAAACGAATCAAATTTGCGACATTAAATGTCAAAATGCATCCAAAAATTATCGAGAATGAGGTCCAACTAATAAGCTTTGTCCCCACAATAACTTAGGATAATGATCATACCAATGCATCTCCATCTTTCATCGATTCGAAAAAAGAGGTACAACTATTCATACTCAAATGTAATTTGGTTTAGATAACTTTTATTATAAGGTATTAATTCCGTATTCTTATAATCTGTAAATAATAACTTCAACCATAGGGTATTATGCATTCGGAGTACCTTCGAAAGCTATATACCGACATTGGAAAATAGTTTAAGATATATATCAATGAAAATCATCAAGAGATTCTGATCGTAAGCTTGGACATTTTATCGTGCTAGAGGTTAAAGAAGTCGTTGAAACAAGCAAGAGTAATAAACTTCAAAAGCAAAAAAAATGATATCTTTATTCACCTAAACTTTCAGTCGCTTTAAAATTTTGTATTTTGTTCATCTTCTACATTATGGGTTTTTTAAGATTTACTCCGTACTTAGATTTTGGACTCAAATCATGTTCAAACTCTATTTCTATTGCACTTGAATTTAATTTTCTTACAATGATTTTAATTTATTTGCCAATAAAAGATAACATTGGTTGGATTTATAAAGTGGTAATGGATCTCTATACCAAAGTTGCCAAATTCAGTCCCTCCTTACCGTCCCACGAACTGGAACGCTCGACACCAACACGGTGCGTTCGCAATCCAAATCACCAAATATGGTGACCCATTTTTCAACCCCCGAGCTTGAGCACTTTTGATGCTGAAAAATCAACTTAAAAAAGTTATATATATATATATATATATATATATATATTGCTGGCAGAAATGGTTTTGTGGCCACAGGAAATGGTTTTATAGACGTTTTATTGGTTCGTCATCGCCAGTAGCTATTTCTATCTTCTCTAACTTCATAAATGTTAAGAGCAAGAATTATTTTTTACTTTTAGATGAATAGATAGAGTTGAAAGTTGTAATTTTGTTTCTTTTTCTTTTTACCAATAATTGTATGATTTAAAAGGTTGTCTTAAACTATATAAGAAAGTTGAAAGGCTGCCAATTGTTACAAAAAACAAAGAGTGCATTTAATGACCAGCTGTACATGTACCTAAAAAAATCAATGGAACTTTAGTCTTCTCAATGTGCTATATTGCAGTATTGTACAATGTATAACAAAACAAAGGCTGAATTTATGAGAACCCTTTTGTACAGACTACAGTGTATCAAAAACTTATTGTACAATGTATAAAACATGAAAGGACATCCAGTGAACCAAAAAAATATCTGTAACATATATAAAATATAAATAAGCATACATCGTACCCATAAAATATTGTTTTTCAATAGTCTTCTTCTTCGGTTAAAAATGGGATTTCAGTTCACTGTACATATAATGTATCTTAGTAAATAAATTAATATTTTATTTTATCCTATTAGTAACCTATAAAAATAAATTAGCTTAGTAAATACATTAATATGTAATTCTAAAACGCATTACCTTCATCATACTTCTCTCTCAAAATTTATATACACTTTAATAATAGTTTTGGGGAAAATAAAAATAATTGAACAGGATGCTTTTGAAAAAAATTATCGTGATGACTCAATGCAACATGGAGTCGAAATTCAAAATCTTGAAGACTCTAGCGGTGACGAAGTATATATAAAAAATAGTGACAATCATCGATACAAAAAAATATACAAGAAAGTATATTGGAAGTAAATACCGATTTGAAGCCCTTACACATTGAAGTTAATCTCAATGGTGTCACGCGAGAAAAAAATCTAGGAGGCTCAAAAAGTTGAAATTGCAAACATTGCAATGGAAAGTTTACAAGTTCATACATGTGTATGCATTGTTATTTTTGGAACTCCCCTAGGAAAAAAATTAGACATTAAGCGTTGTCCAACTTTAATGAATAATAAGGTAGAATATGAAAATATTTTACACGATGCTAACTCCTCAATTTTATGACACCCAATATCTTGCGAAGCTAGCTTCCGGAGGAATAGTTAGGAAGAGCCCAAATGAAGATAGGTAAGTGATAATGGGTGTCTTGGAAGCATTTGCAAAGATTTTAGAAACTGAAAAAAAAAACACAACTGTTACGAGTGAATTTACTTAACCAAGGTTTTAACAAAGTTAAATGTGAGGTTAAGAGTCCAAACAAAATATTTGAAGAAACTCATTTTTATTTAAAGAAACTCACACAAGATGTGTAAAAATAGTTTGGAAATCTTTAAAAATCTTATTAACTCACGTTTTAAAGTTATTTAAAAATCTCAGTAAACTTCTTAGACATAAGATATCATCCAAGTATTAAAAATCATTCACAAAAGTTTACACATAGGATTTTTTACGTGGTAAAATCCAAAAGTCTGAGAAAACATCAACGATGAACTCTACGCCATAAAATAAAATCTACTATAATGGAATACGATTACAAGTTACAATAGGCAATCACAGGATCAAAATGAAAAAGAAATATACCTAAACGCCTAAAATTACACCTCCTTAGGTACTCCTTTTTTATCCAACAACAACTCTAAAAGCCTTCTTCCTTTATTTTTCTTTACGTCGACTCTATTACAGGTCCCTTAAGAAAACAACACACTTTTCAATTTGTCATGTATGAGAAGTAGTGATGAAGTGTGTGTCTAAGATATGTAAGTGAACATACATAATACACTCACACTTATACAACCATTCCAATAAATTACAATGGATATATTATTTGCTCTTGATTCAAAACGTTAAATATCATAATAGTTTAAAGATTTTAGTTATGATTTAGTTCTTTTTAAAAGATAGAACTAGAAATTATTTATTTATAAACATATTTCACAAACAGTCAAATCGATTTAACAAAATCAGATCTAAACATGCAAAAGGAATTTATTTTTATATCCATAATTTTAAAACCAACTGTTTGTGGATATAAAAGATTTTAAAATACATTTTTAAAGATCTAATAAAAAGGAATGTTTCTGTCAAAATATTATACAAGAAAGGTTTGTAGAAATTGATCTAACAACCTAGAGTGCGTAAATGTACCCCTTATCGTTAGATCCTTAATTTTATGAAAAAGTCAAGTCCTTAAACTTGTGATGACCATTCTCAAGAGAAACCAGTTTTAGATAAATTTATGAGTAACGGATATGCAGTCAAATCTCTCAAAAACTCAATTCTTAAAAAGAAAAATCCTATAGTTTTGAAACCAATAAAACTAAGGTTTTCTCAAAAGTGTATTGAAAAATATAAAGGTGAGAACCTTTTTAATATTTAAAAAACCCAAAATCTCACTTTTATTTTTTGAAAAAGGTTTATCTATCTTTAGGGGGGGGGGGTTCTCTCTCTAAGCTCTCTCTCTCTCCCTCTCTCTCTCTCTATAATGGCAAAAGTCTTCATATAAGGAGACGAAGGCCTTTAAATAGGGAAGAGGGAAGCTTTTGGAACAATTTAAGGAAATGAACGGCTAAGATCATTTTTACCTTTTTATTCAAAATCTAATGGCTAAAAATGATGTGTATAGGTTAAGCCCAACTGGTTATAAAACCGGTTTCAGGTTCTCGCATCTAATTGGTTTAAAGTTTAACATGTGGATCGTTGCAAGATTTAAACTTAGCCATTGATTAAACTAGATCTACGGTTCCTAACAAGTATCAGTTATGTAAGTATAAACAAACACAATAACAACCAATAGGAATGAAGCAGGTATCCTACATGTGTTGATCTCTCACTTGGTTGATAACGCGTGTAATAAAGGTGGTTAGGAGTTTACAGAAATATTAGTTTCATCCCGAAATGATTTAAGATGTCAAATTTTGGCACCTTAACAAATGTTTAGAAATTCATTTTAAATCTAAATAATTTTCATAAATTACTATGACACAATTAATGTAATGTGTGTGAACATGTGTCCTAAAGTGTGCCATTTTATACCTTTTGAATAACAAGTGAGAATGTCTGACTGATTCAAATAAATGTAGATGCTCTAGCTTGAACTTTGTAGTAACATATGAAAGGGATCTTGGCAACTAAAAATATTTTATCTCCATATCCAAACTAGTTTAAAAGCCTATATGGTGCAGACTAAGTCAACCATATAGGGTGTTTCAATCTCCCCCTTTTGATGTTGGAGAAAAATCCCTTTGAGTACATCATGGGTACTCGTAGGTAAGAAAAAAATCATAATCTTAGGCAAAGTTATAACTATCAAACCCATCCTAGAATCGAAAATAAGAGGAAGAAAAGAAATTAAATTACATAACTTAACTAAAATATGGAATAATACCCTAAGATCTCGAGTGGGCAATGAAGTCCAGGGCCTATAACATAAATTCTTTACGTAGCATGTTAGTTGAGTCAAAATGCAATTTTATAGAAGTCTCGGGATGGACTCAACCTTTTCCCCCATTTTGTCCCAAATATACAATGGGTGATGTCAAGAGAGTATAAAGTCAAACCAATCTACCTATATTAAGTCATAGAAACGGGTCATATCAAGATTCTCCATTAAACAAATAAAGGATGCATCTTTTGTCATTTATCAAACGACCTTGCCCTAGATCCTCAGAGAACTATTATTAACAAGACACAAGCTGGAGGATATGATTAATTAAGGCAGGGATTTAATCAAGCATAATCATCCATATGGATTCAAATATTATATTGTCTAAGGGATTAGTAAAAATATTCGTTAGTTGCTTATCAATTAGTAAATATTTTATGATAAGTTCTTTCAATTTTACTAGTTCATGAATAAAATGATATATAATCTTAATATGTTTTGTCCGAGAGTGCAAAACAGGATTTTTGAAATATTAATAGTACTTTGATTATCACACAACCAGGTTAATTGGTTTTATTTAATGCCATGATCATATAACATCTGTTTAATCCATAATAACTGAGCACAACAGCTTCCAACAACAATGTACTCAGATTCAGCAGTAGATAGAGACATACAATTTTGTTTCTTACTGCTCCAACCAACTAACTTGTTTCTAACATAATAACATACACCTTAAGTGCTCCTACCATCACTGTAGAACCCTTTCCAGACAGCATTATTATAGCCAACAATGGAACTAGTGGTGTCCTTTGTATACCATATACCATATTCAAGTGTGCCTTTATGTATTTTATGATATGTTTTAACACACAATAAATGACATTATTTGGTGGCGCATTGGTATCATACACAAACACATACGACATACATAATATTAAATCTAGAGGCAGTGAGATATAATAAACTTCCTATAATACTTCTATAGAGATTAGGATCAACATTCTTCCCATTTTGATCTTTAAATATCTTAGTTGAAGTACTCATAGGAGTGCGTGCAATCTTCACTACACCAAAATGGGCAAATTGTCACCTTTCAGCCGGCCAGCCTTGTCAAGGTCATTGACCGTGACAAAAAAACACGCGTTTTATGTCACGGTCATTGACCTTGACACGACCGTGACAACGAATTGTCACGGTCATTGACCGTGACAATTCGTGTCACGGTCAATGACCTTGACACGACCGTGACAACTTTTCCAGCAAAAACACTTTCCCCCTTCTTTTTTCCCTCCCACCGTTCCCTCCCTCTCTCTCTCTCTCTCTCTCTCTCTCTCTCGACTCGACGCTGCTCTCTCTCTCTCTCTCTCAGGTCCAATTTCTCTCTCTCTCTCTCTTCCATTTATATATATATTTGTTTGTATATTTATGTGTGTATGTGTATATATATATGTGTGTGTGTATGTGTGTGCGTGTGTGGGGGGGTGGGGCGGGATGGGGCAGGGTGGGGGAGGGGGTGGTGGAGGGGGGCAGGGGGTGGGGCGGGGTGGGGCAGGGTGGGGGAGGGGGCGGTGGAGGGGGCAGGGGGCAGGGGGTGGGGTGGGGTGGGGTGCGGTGTGTGTGTGTGTGTGGTGGTGTGTTTTGGGGGAGGGGGGGAGGGGGTGGTGGAGGGGGGCAGGGGGTGGGGTAGAGTGGTGTGTGTGTGTGTGTGTGGTGGTGTGTGGTGGGAGAGGGGGTGGTGGAGGGGGGCAGGGGGAGGGGGTGGGGGTGGGGTGGGGTGGGGTGTGTGTGTGTGTGTGTGTGTGTGTGGTGGTGTGTGTGGTGGTGTGTGGTGGGGGTGGGGCGGGATGGGGCAGGGTGGGGGAGGGGGTAGTGGAGGGGGGGACGGGGTGGGGTGGGGTGGGCACACCTACGCACACACGCACACCTACGCCACACACACACGCACACCTACGCACCTACGGACACACACACACCCCACCCCACCCCACCCCCTGCCCCCTTCCACCACCCCCTCCCCCATCATTGTGTGAATAGGTATGAGATCATAATTTGGAGGAATTCACGTCCAAGAAATAATTTGGATTCCCTTTAGGGTCTTATGTCTTGGATTAATCTGAGGGGGTGGGGTGGGGGTGGGGGTGGGGGCGGGGGGTGGGTGGGGTTTTGAATATTATTTACATTCAAAATAAATAATTGATAATAGTTGGATAATAATTGGATAATAATTGTTTTTATACCTATAGAACAGCTTAGATAGTGTGTGTGTGTGTGTGTATGTGGTCAATACATGAATTTATTTTTGTATTTGAATTATCCCATGAATTTATTTTTGTATTTGAATTATCCCATGAATTTATTTGTGTATTTGAATTAACCCATTATATGAAACATACTTGAAATTAAATATAGTGCGCATAGATACTATCATTCTAGTTCTTATGCGTACGCATTCAATAACCCTTAGACCCGTTCGAGAGTCATTACCCCTGTAATGAGATCTCTCGAATTGTCCCGTTTGGACAGTTTGAGACTGTATAATTTTTGTATAATATTCTTATTGGCTTAAAGTTGTTACTTTTGGAGGAAGTTCTGCAGTCGTGTCTTAATGTTCTCTGGGTACATACTAGATTGACAAGTGTGACTGTTATTTTAATTGACCAATTGAAATAACACTCACACCTGCCAATCTACGTCATGTACTTGGAGAACTAAGGGGATATGCTGTCGAATTTTTTTCAAATCGTAACAATGTGCATGAGCTGTTAAGTATATTACAGAAAAATGCATTCTTGAATGGGATAGGACCACATACCCTTTAATAGGATAATTAAATGATGGGATAATTAAAAAAAACATACTATAAATCTAAGTTTTGTTTACCTTTAATAGGTGTTTAGTTGTGGTAGCTGTGATGGGATATCCGAAATACAAAGAGTGGATGGGTGAGACTAATAAAATGGGGGATGTGTTTCGCAGAGGTGCTAACGAATTTGTGAAATATGCAAAGAGATGTCGTAATGATGAAGAGTTTCCGTGTCCGTGTGCTAGGTGTAAGAATGGTAAGGTGTTTGAGTGGAAAACAGTTGAACTACATTTGTTAAGATCGGGTATGCAAGATAGTTATCGATTTTGGAGTTTTCAGGGTGAATTGAAAGTTCCTTTTGCCCCTGACCAACCTTCACAACATCCTTCAACAAGTAGAATAGATGAAGAAGGGGACGATGTAGATCATAATATGTTAGAGGATTTAGTTGATGATGCGTACGGAGTTTATGAAGCTGAGGAGAATGAGGTTACTGATGATGTAGAAGATTCAAGTGCTCGTGAAGATAACACGATAAAACTTGACGATGACTACCAAAGTTTAAAATTTAAGGCGACCCAACCGTTATACTCTGGCTGTGAGAAAGATCAAACAACTTTACATGCCATGGTTGGTTTGCACAGTTTGAAGACGCAGTACGATTTGTCTGGCAATAGCGTGATGGGAATTCTGAAATGGGTGAAGGGCTTATTACCCAAGGTGAATACACTTCCAAAACGCTATCCTGTTATGAAGAACAGTTTGAAAGGTTTGGGAATGAAGTATAAATCGATTCATGCTTGTGTGTATGACTGCATACTATACCGAAAGGATTATGAAAATCTCGATCGTTGTCCGGTATGCGATGAACCTAGATATGTCCAATCTACTAGTAAGGAAGGCACAAGCTCAAAAGTGCCTCAAAAAGTATTGAAATATTTTCCCGTTGGGCCTAGATTAAAGCAATTTTTCACAGTACCATGGATTGCAGAGGCAATGACTTGGCATGCTAGGGCAGAAGTAGGGGGTAATATCATGCGTCATCCTATTGATTCTACTGCCTGGCGGAGGATGAATTATGAGTATCCCGATTTTGCTCGAGAACAACGCAACATTCGTTTGGCTATATCAACAGATGGTTTCAATCCATTTGGAAATCTAAGCACCAATCAGAGTGTATGGCCAGTGATCCTAGCCCCACTCAACCTCCCTCCTTCACAGTGTGTGAGACCTGAATTTTCGATGATGGCTTTATTGATACCTGGGCCAAAGGCACCAAGTGAAGACATTGATATATACCTGGCTCCTTTGGTAGAAGAATTAAATGAGTTGTGGGAAGATGGTGTGCAATCATTTGACTCTTTTAGAAAAGAAGAGTTTACGCTGAAAGCTATGTTGATGTGGGCAATTCATGATTTTCCAGCTTTGCATTTTTTAAGCCAAATTTTTTTACCAATTCATTTCCGTACTTAATTTGAAAAGTAAACATCCCACCAGTTAATTATTTAACTTGCAAACTTAAGAAATATTGTAACTCCTCCATAAGCGACACTGAAATTCTCCGTGCATAATTCTTATAAAATCATCAACTTTTGTAAGGGAAGTTGAACCAAAGAAAATATTATCAAAATAAATTTGTACGGTCAAAACATCTTTGTTTGTTTTATGAACATATAATGTTTGGTCATTATCACTACGCTCAAACCCTTTATTAACTAAAAAGGTTGTGACACGTTCATACCACGCCCTATGGCTTGCTTTAATCCATAAAAATCCTTCTCCAGTTGAAAGACATGGTTAAGGTATGGGGGATCAGTAAATCCTTTCGATTATTCTGCGTATACTTCCTTAGACAGAATACCATTTAAAAAAGGTGACTTAACATCCATTTAAAATAGTTTGAATTGAAAATAACAAGGAGGAGATGAACAGTCTCAAGTGTAATTATCAGAGTAAAAAGTTTCATCAAAGTCTATTCCCTCTATTTGAGAGTGTCCTTGCGCTAACAACTTAGCTTTGTTTCTAATGATTTCCCCGGATTCATCAGTTTTATCTTTGAAAATCTAACGGCTACCAATAACCTTTTTATTCTCAAGTCAAGGGACAAGATACCAGACATCATGATTCTTAAACTTGGTTAGCTCTTCTTGCATAACATCAATCAGTAAGGGTCATTAAGGGAATTGTTTACATTATTTGGTTCTATTTGGGAAATAAAGCATAAAAAGTTAGCTATGTTTTGAAGTTGAGATCTTATTCACAGAGGCTCCTTAAGGTTACCAACTACCTTATCTAGGGTATGATCTTTAGAAAACCAAGTTGATACTGCAAAAACTTTAGTTGGTAATGTATCTGTTGTTTTAGGAGAGTCAATTTCAAACAGATTTTTAGAATTATCCTCAACAGTTGATTCAGTACCACTACTCCATGTGCTAATGTCATTAATAATTATGTTTATAGCGTCCATCAGTACTTTGGTACGCAAATTATAAACATGATAAGCTCTACTATTTTGGGTATAACCCCAAAAAAATTCTTTATCACCTCGGGTGTCAAATTTTAAAAGTTATTCTCTATCTTTGCAAATATAACAGACACTCCCATATATTCTAAAGTATTTAAGTTTAGGTTTTTTATTGTACCAAAGTTCATATGAAGTCTCCTTAGTATTCTTTCTAAGGTATACACGATTAATGATGTGACAAGCTATTTGGACTGGCTCAACTCAAAAGTATTTTGGCAATCCTTTAGCATGTAACATAACCCTATCCATTTCTTGGATTGTTCAATTTTTTTTAACAATACCATTTTGTTTTAGAGTTTTAGGCGCGCCAAACTCATGTTGATAGCTATTACGAAAACAATATTCTACAACTCTAGTCTCTTTTAATTCTCCTCCTCTATCACTTGTAATACGTGATACTTGGGTATCCTTCTCATTTTTAATTTTCAAAAGTATTTTTGAAACTTCTCGGAATGTATTTGATTTATTTTTCATAAAATCACCGCAAGTATACTGTGTAAAGTCATCCACCATGATAACAATGCAAATGTTGCCACAAAGGCTCATAGTACGAGAAGAACCCATAAGATCCATTCGAATAATTTCTAGGTTGAGAATTCATTATGTCTTTAACTTTCTTGTGAGTTTCTCTACTCATTTTTCCCATTTGTCAACGACCACAACTAATGTTTGAAGAAATTTTAAGTTTAGGTAAACCTCTAACCAAGTCTTGAGAACTCAATTTGTGTAGGTTATCAAAATTAATTAGACCCAATCTATTATGCCATAAGTAAGAGTTATTAAATATTGTTAAATTACATGACTTATTACCAGGAACAACTGTATAGCAGTTATTCGGAGTTCTGTCTCCAGTAAGAATGCAGTTGCCATCTTTGTTCAGAATTTTGCATTTAGTTTTTTTAAAAAGTAACTGTGTGATTGGAGTCACAAAATTAAGATATACTCAGCAGATTAGCTTTTAAGCCTTTTACTAAAAGAACATCATTAAGAACAGGAAACCTGACACACCCCAACCCAGTTACTTATAATTTAGTTTGAAAGTCAAAGTGAGTCCAATAATGATTAATTTAACCAAACCATAAACACGAGTTTTATTTTCAGAATTATCATTATAAATCCATATAACTGAAAACCTTTTTACAACATCAGAGTAGTCATACTTATACAAACTTGCTTGAAGGATAATTCAACTTAATTACATCATTTACATTTAAATAAAATCTTTGTTTCTCCCATTCCTGTCTAACCCAACCCGACTTCCTAGATTTTGCAGTGACATCGCGTTACCTGAAAAATGTGAACATAGGAACCGTAAGCAAAATAGCTCAGTGAATGCATCACTACTATACTACTGCATGAATTTAAATGCAATAACCCCATTCCAGGTCGGGGAGTAACCTCCCATTTCGGTAAACCGAAATGAACAATTTTATATTCATTATATTCTGATCATATCAATAACACGATACAAATATCTCTTTCCAGTGAGTACACTCACCTTGGTTGACAACTATGTTTTCACGTTTCCTTCGGGTGGAGCTAAACTGGATTGATTAGACCTTACACCTGTTAATCCAACTAAATCAGTATTGAATATCAATCATAAGTATCATCCTAATATAATTATGTAACTTTCCATGACTATACAATGACCATATAATTCCACTTAAGTCACATTCCTTGAAACATGAGTAAAGACAAAACAATGGTGCACATATTGATAAAGTTATGAACATTCAACCGTAGGAAATACCTCGTAAGGACTTTATAACTAAAGTCAAGTAAACATGAAATTATACTTCTCATTCTATATACGCATGAAACATGTACTCAAAATACCCTTTGTAAGGATGAAATACGAATATTCATTCAAGGGGTATCCATTATGGCCTAAAATTATTGTCCTACATACTTAACAATCTTATATTCACCAATCACACAACTACAGGCATCCAATCTTATCAATATGAAATCATATATGAATATACTTTTTATTACAAGTTACGGTGTAGTTTTTCAAGCTTCCTAGAGCAAGTTATGACCATCTCTTTACAACACAAGAAATCTGCCCTACAAGCTCCTCTATTGTTCCTTCGATTTCAAAGAATTTTCATAATTTTTCTACAACATAAATTTCCATGATTTTCAACAAATTTCCAGTAAACATACTTAATAGTATAGAATTAAAGTTTTATAATTTTTTGACTTCATTTTCTATATTAAAAGCTTGACCAAACTCAGGGCATACCGAAATGAAATATAGAAACAGCAACTATGTACCAACTTGAAATCATCATTACGGCCTAACCACAAGGAGATAAATTCTAATTTTCGGATATAATATGAATATATGAGTCTAATTTCATATCCAATGGGAATTTATCAATTCCAGTAAGCACATAAAGATATATACAAGTTTGAATACAAGGGGTTTCAGTACAAATCAATTTTAAGGGTTTTTACATTCAACTTAACATAAACTTGCATCTAACCATACATATATATAAAGGTTGAAACTTTCATAAAATTATGATGATTTATATCAAATAAATCAATAATATAAGAAAAATAACAATATTGGAGATTAGGATTACCTTCGGGACTTTTACGTAATTTGTACGGATTTTTTCTACACGTTTTCTCCTCACTTTTCCTTCCTAAACTTCTACTTTCTCCTTCCTCACCCTAACAACACTTCAAACTGAACCTGGGGATTAATTTGATGAAGAAATAAGTTAGAGGGAGAGTTTTAATTCGGCCAAGGCTGCCTCCCAAGCCAACCAATCAAATTAAACCATTTGGTTTAATAAAAGACAAATTACCACTTAAAGGGAATGGACAGATTTGCCCCTTGTTCGTAAATTCGATATAACTCCTTATTCGGGCATCCGTTTGATGAACCGTTTGTTGTGTTAAAACTATAATTGACATTTCTACAACTATATAGTTTTTACCTCAAGTGAATTGTAATGTTATAAGGGTCAAAACTAGTCTTAAACATGAACATTTCTACCGAAAACAACAAAATTTTGTGTTTGTAAATAATTCGACCTTTCATGATTTATGAAAGTAGGATTATAATAAACATAATAACTTGACAGTAGATATACTAATAACACATTATTCATATCACATAAGGTAAGCATGATTTAAATATAATTTATCATAATTATATCCGGGTTGTCACAATTTCCCCTCTTAGAAAATTCCGTCCCCGAAATTTAATATAAAGGTCACTTACCAAAAAAATGGGGATACTCTTTCTTCATGCTATCCTCCATTTACAAAGTTGCTTCTTTAACTCCATGGCTCGTTAACATAACTTTAACTAAGTGAATAACTTTATTCCTCAATACATGCTCCTTACGATCAATAATTTCCACTAGTTCCTCGATATACGACAAGTATTCCTTCAGTTCAATTCGTTGAGTTTTCAACTGATGAGATGGATCTGTCAAATACTTACGAAGCATAGATACATGAAATACATCATGTAAATGGGATAAATCTGTAGGTAGTGCTAATCTATATGACAGGTTCCCAATTCTTTCCAACACCTCATATGGTCCAATGTATCTTGGACTTAGTTTCCCCTTCTTCCCAAATCTCATAACGCCTTTCCATGGTGAAATACGCAGGAATACAAAATCTCCCTTTTGAAATTCCAATGGACACTTCCTTTTATCTGCATAAAATTTTTGCCTGCTTTGCGCTATCTTTATCCATTCCCGGATCATTTTAATCTTTTCTGTTGTCATATCTATCAATTCAGGACCCAAAATTTTCCTTTCACCTACTTCATCCCAACACAAAGGCATTCTACATATCCTCCCATATAAAGCTTCATACGTAGCCATACCAATGGTGGAATGATAACTATTATTATACGAGAATTCCATCAATGGCAAATGATCATACCAACTACCCTTGAAGTCAAATACACAAGCTCGTAACATGTCTTCTAATATTTGAATCATCCTTTCAGATTGTCCATCGGTTTGTGGATGAAATGCAGTGCTGAACTTCAAACTTGTGCCCATGGC
This sequence comes from Sambucus nigra, assembly GCA_949130495.1. Classification (NCBI taxonomy): domain Eukaryota; kingdom Viridiplantae; phylum Streptophyta; class Magnoliopsida; order Dipsacales; family Adoxaceae; genus Sambucus; species Sambucus nigra. The sequence continues at coordinate 137,186,703 of OX422218.1, forward strand.
ATTCTGTAAAGGAGGCCAAAACTTAGAAGTGAACGTTGGATCTCTATCTGATACTATTGACACTGGTGCCCCATGTAAACGAATAATCTCATCAACGTACATACGTGCATATTTGTCCACAGTGTAGGTGGTCTTGACTGGAAGAAAATGGGCAGACTTCGTCAATCGGTCTACAATCACCCAAATAGAATCATGCCCCTTTGGTGACCGTGGTAATCCTGTAATAAAATCCATCGTTATATGCTCCCATTTCCATTCCGGAATAGGCAACGATTGTAATAATTGTGTCGGCTTCTGATGCTCCGCCTTTACTTGCTAGCATACTAAACATTTAGCTACGAACTCTGTAATCTCACGTTTCATATTGTTCCACCGGTAATACTCTTTCAAATCTCTGTACATTTTGGTACCTCCCGGATGCATAGAGTAAATATAACTATGTGCCTCTTCTAATATATCTTTCTTTAAGGGTGGATCATTCGGTACACAAATCCTGTTTTTATAACACAGTGATTCGTCATTATTAATCTCAAAGTCACTCTCTTTACCATCCCGAACTTCTTGTTTCTTCTTCTCAAGTAATGGATCACTGGTCTGAAAATTTCGTATACGTTCGACCAATAAAGGTCTCACTGTGACATGTGCTAATAATCCTCCACTTTTTAAAAACTTCAATTCAATCCCCATCGATGCCAAGTCAAGAATATTTCCAACACGGGCACACCGTATGGAACTAATAATCCCTGATGATTTTCGACTCAAAGCATCTGCTACTACATTGGCCTTCCCAGGATGATGATGGATGGTACAGTCATAGTTTTAATCAGCTCTATCCAACGCCTCTGTCTCAAATTCAATTTTTTCTGTGTAAACAAGTATTTCAAACTTTGATGATCGATAAATATCTCACAAGTTTCTCCATACAAGTAATGTTCCACAACTTTAAAGCAAAAACAATTGCTGCTAGCTCCAAATCGTGTGTAGGGTAGTTTCGTTCATGCGGCTTTAATTGTCTGGAAGCATATGCTATTACCTTCCCATTCTGCATAAGAACACATCCTAACCCTTGAAATGAGGCGTCTGTATAGATCACAAAAGACTCATTCCCATATGGAATAGTAAGTATAGGGGCTGAAACCAACCGATTCTTTAATTCTTTAAAACTCCTCTCGCATTCTTCATCCCATACAAACTTCACTTCTTTACGAGTCAACTTTGTCAATGGTAATGCTATTGATGAAAACCCTTTAATAAATATGCGATAGTAGCCTACCAATCCTAGGAAACTCCTAATTTCTGTCACATTCTTAGGACTCTCCCATTCAACAATTGCTTCCACCTTCTTTGGATCAACATATATCCCATTTCCCGAGACAACGTTCCCTAAAAACACAATTTCATTCAACCAAAACTCACACTTGTTGAATTTAGCAAACAATTTATTCTCTCTCAAAATCTGCAATACAAGTCTCAAATGTTTCTCATGTTCCTCCATGCTACGCTAGTAAATCAACACATTGTCTATGAATACAATCACAAATGAATCAATGAAAGGGTGGAATACCCGATTCATCAAGTCCATAAAAATTTCTAGAGCATTAGTCAATCCAAATGGCATCACCAAAAACTCATAGTGCCCATATCGAGTTCGAAAAGCTGTTTTGGAAACATCATTATCCTTTACTTTCAATTGGTGGTAACCCGATCTCAAATCAAACTTCGAAAATACTGTGGACCCCTGTAATTGGTCAAACAAATCATCGATATGAGGTATAGGGTACTTGTTTCTAATGGTCAGCTTATTCAATTACCGATAATCAATACATAATCGCATTGTCCCATCTTTCTTTTTCACAAATAACACTGGGGCTCCCCATGGTGAAACACTAGGCCGAATGAAACCTCTACTTATCAGATCTTGTAATTGCACTTTCAATTCTTTCAACTCTATTGGTGCCATTCTATATGGAGCAAGGGAAATTGGACCAGTGCCTAGAATTAATTCAATGGAAAACTCTACTTCTTTATCGGATGGCAATCCTGGCAATTCCTCTGGGAAGACATCAGAAAATTCTCTAACCACTAGTATATCTTCAACTTTAAGTGCTTCCTTACTAACATCAACCACATACGCTAAATACCCTATACAACCCTTACTCAATAACTTTCTGCTCTTAATTACTGAGATGAGATAATTAGGGACAACATTCCTGTCCCCTGTAAACTGCAACTCGGGTTCACCAGGCAGATGAAATGTAACTTCTTTTTTAAAATAATCAATGGAATCATGATACGATGATAACCAATCCATCCCCAATATAATATCAAAATCCCTAATGGCCAACGGTATTAAATCAACATAGCAATCTTGCTCACCCACTCGTAAGACACAATCTTTATAAACATGCTCCACCAGAATTACACTTTCCATTGGGGTAGAAATATATAAAGCATAATTGAGAAATGAACATGGTCTACCCAAATATGAAACAATATGTAATGCCACAAATGAATGCGTAGATCCAGGATCAATGAGTGCATATAAATCTTTTTTTGCAATAGAAAGTTTACCTATAACCACTTCTGGCATAGCATGGGCATCTTGAAGCGTCATCATAAACACTCTTCCTCCTTCCCTTGATCCAGTTGCTTGTTCTGTACCTCTTCCCCTGGTGGCACTACCTGGAGAAGATCCTTTATGAGGCCCCACACTACTGACTGAAATTTCTCTTCATAACAGAGGACAATTCTTTCTCAGATGGCCCTTCTGATGATAGTTAAAACATTCTATGTTCAGTATCTTTGGGCAATTTCTCTTTATATGACCCGACGTCCCACGAAAGAAACAAACATTCGGATCTCCTTTCGTTGAAACTCCTGAACCTCTTCCACCACTTTCTTCACCCCTTTGCGAACTACCTCCTATGCCTCTACCATGCTGGAATTTCTGCCCTCCTAACCTTGAATATTCAGTATCACAACCCTTTTGATAGTTTGGATTGAATCTACTTCTCTTTACGCCTCGTTCTCGATTCCCTCTCGCTTCATTCACGTCCTTTTCTACTAGCATGGCTTTGTTCACCAAGGCCGAATAATTAACAGTCTCTAAAGGCGACAATCGTGATTTAATAACTAACTCAAGTCCATTGAGAAATCGACTGCACATATCTTCCTCATTCCGTATAAATCTCGAAGCAAATCGAGATAAAGCTGTAAGTTAGCTTCATATTCTCTAACTGTCATACTCCCCTGATTCAACATGAAATATTCCTCCTCCTTTTGTTTTCGATACATTGGGGAAAAATATTTGTCATACAAGGCTTTAACAAAAGCATCCCATGAGATCACATGCCCGCCTCCTGGATTAATCAACAAATGTTATGTGGCATCCCACCAGTACTTAGCTTCTTCTTTCAGCATATACGCTGCCAAGGTCACTCGTTGATTTTCAGGCATCCTCATTACCCCAAAGATAAGTTCAATCTCTTTAACCCAGACTTCTGCCTCTGCTAGATCAACTTCTCCTTCAAATGAGGGTGGATTCATTTGAATAAATTTCTCATGTGAAGTACTCCTTTCTTCCCGGTATATCACCTCCTCAGCCCTAGCCAATGCTTGTACCTCTAGTTGCCTGGTCTGTTGTTCTTCCATCTTAGCCATAAATCTAGCTTGATGCTCTGCCATTAAAGTCATATCACGTCCCATTTTTGCATGTCTGTCAATTGTTCCCGCTCGGGCTCCACATTTATCTGAACAGGTTGTTCAACCTCCACTTCTACTGGAATATTTGAAGCCTCATCCTCTATTCTCACATTTACATTCCCTCGTTCCATTCTCTTATATCTGAAATGAATCAAAGATATAACAACATACATATAGACATATCTTTCCTAACATAATCGTTAGTATCAAATAATATATATTTCTAACATTCACTGCCAAATCTAGACTCCTCTCACTCCAAAACCTCTAAAACCTAGGATCCGATACCAAAAGTTGACACACCCCAACTAATCAAATCGTTAGTATCAAATTAAGGCCGCCTCCCAAGCCAACCAATCAAATTAAACCATTTGGTTTAATAAAAGACAAATTATCACTTAAAGGGAATGGACAAATTTACCCCTTGTTCGTAAATTCGGTATAACTCCTTACTCGGGCATCCGTTTGATGAACCGTTTGTTGTGATAAAACTATAATTCATATTTCTACAACTATATAGTTTTTACCTCAAGTGAATTGTAATGTTATAAGGGTCAAAACTAGTCTTAAACATGAACATTTCTACCGAAAACAATAAAATTTTGTGTTTGTAAATAATTCGACCTTTCATGATTTATGAAAGTAGGATTATAATAAACATAATCACTTTATATTAGATATACTAATAACACATTATTCATATCACATAAGGTAAGCATGATTTAAATATAATTTATCATAATTATATCCGGGTTGTCACAAAACCCCTCTTCTTAGAGAGTTCCTTTACCAATGATCTGAGACGAGACTCCATCACCAAACATTACATTACCTCCTAAGAAGTTTGTTTTGTTTGACAGTTTAGTGTTGTCTATGGTCGTGTGTTTAGAACATCCAAAATCCAGGTACCATCCAATTGAGGTGCGTTCGGCTTTAAACGTAATTATCACAACATTGCACCTAACTTGGGGTGACAAGTCATCTTTTCTAACCTTAAGGTCTTTGTTTTTAATATTTTTCTTGGCCTTTGATTTATAAAGGTTTGAGGGGTTCTCCTGAATGATTTCCTTGTAGTACGAAACTTTTTTTTTTGTTCTAAAGTTATAGTTTGTATTGGTTTCCCTTAGGATAACATAAGTATTGCGTTTATGTCTAGAATAGTTAAAGTTATCATAGACTATTGTGTAAATTCTCTTTTGAAAACACTCAGTGATAGAGTGACCATAGACATCACAATAATTATAGCATTTATGTGAGGTTGGCTTGATTTTATTTTTTAAGCCTTTAAAATAGGTTTAGACGCACTTTGAAAGTGAGGTTCAATTACCATAGATTTTGAGTCTTGCCTAATGTCTTTAATGGAGGGAAAACATACTTAGCCTTATTATTAAATGTCTGCTTAGGGATACCCAGAGTCTTTGACGCTTATGAGATAGAAACTTTCAAAATTCTTTTCTGAGATTTTTCAAAATCTTGACATGGTTTAGTTGGTAAAGTCCCAGAAGAAACAAAAATAGTTTGTGAATTTTGCAAATTGGTTTTTTCTCATTTGAGTTTTCATCAAAGCCTAGACCAGTTTTATCTTTCGAATTTATTTTGCTAGAATTGCTTATTTTATCGTATGCTTTTGCATTAGTCTAAAAAAGAAGACATTTTTTGAAAACAGTCAAGACTTTTCGTTTGGATTCTTCCATTTCTAGCAATGGTCCTATATCTTTCTTCTAAAATAAATTTTTCGCAGAAAGTTCATTGATTTTAGAAACATAATTTTTTATTCCAGTCTCATAAGCCATATATTAACTAGTGTATTCCTCAGCATTTTGCCTAATAGTATTACTTAAGCTCTAGAACGTTCAGTTAAGTGTTTAACCATTTTTTAATGTTTGGATCTTTTCTCAAGAGTCTTAGAGTACAACTCTTGTATGTCAGGTAATTCATTATCATCAAACTCACTAAGTGAAGTGTGCATTTTGTCCCTTAACGCTTTAATTTGAGGTTTTGAACTCACACCAATTTAATTTTTCACAATGATTTACACTTTGACTCACGATCATACCAGATTTATCAATATTATTTATCATAATAACATTAGGCAATTTATGCACATAGACACGAGGTATAGCTATAACAACAGTATCATCAGGTAAGCATGTTTTATCATCAGTGTAAAAAAATTTGGCAATGAAAGACATGCATGATTCTTTTATTTCAAATGACTCAGGCTCATCAACCTTTGAGTCACTAGAATCGCCCCAAGTCTTACACGTATGGGCCTTAAGAGTAGTCCTAATCTTGGATTTACATCTGTTAGCATAATGTCCAATATTACCACATTTGTTACATTATATATTGCTTAAGTCCTTTTTAGGTCTCTGGCTATCATTAAAGATCTGTTTTCTTTGGGAACTTAAAAGTTTTGATAGCCAACTTTCCCTTGTTTAGTTGCCACAACATTCCTAAACTTTATTTTTTTAAATGTTTACTCATTAGGGCTATTTGATTATCGGTGATTTTAAGATCATAATCCTCATGTAATCCTAGGTCATAGTCAAGCAAGTTTAACTTTGGCACAATCATTGAAAGGAAAAGACAAGATTGGATCCATGTGATCTTTTAACATTGGAGGTCATGTGCTTATCATATTCTAACTCCATTTCTACATTTCTTAATTTTCTACTCAATAATTCAGGAGTTAGGTTGGGGTCATCCATATCTTCTATAGCATAATGTTTGTTATAAAATTTAGCAGGAAGAGATCTAAGAATTTTTTGCACTATTTCCTTTCTATCATAAACAATACCATTTGCATGAAGTTTAGTAATAATGCCAGTCAGCTTAATATAGAAATCATCAAAGGTCTCGGATGCATCCTTCATAAGAGTATTATCTTGTTGCACCAACATTCAATTTTTCCAGCCTTAACACGCTCATCACCTTCATGGGCAATGACAAAGGTGTCTCGGGCCTCTTTGGAATCTAGTGTTTATAGATATTCTTTTAAATTTGTGTTCATTCACAGCAAAAATATACAGTTTTTACCCTTATTATTGCATAGTGACGTATGTTTTTCTTCTTTGGTAAACTTATCGAGTTATTCTTAACCCTTAGGGTGCTGCCTTTTGTCAGAGGTTTAGTGGGGTAAGTGTAACCATTTTCAATAGTTTTTCAGACTTCATCACCCGCTTTGCCTTGAATAAAAACAATCAACCGACTTTCCAAATGGCAAATTTGTGTCCATCAAACATTGGGGGTCTAGAAAGGTTACCAAATTTCTCAAAATTTTCATCCATTTTAAAAACTCAAAAACCGTTTTAGGAGTTACAGGATCAAAAACTTTTAAAATCGCTCTGATACCACTTAAAATTATTTAACGAAGTTTTTAACAAAGTTAAATGTCAAGTTAAGAGTCCGAACAAACTCTTTGAAGAAACTACTTTTGGTTTAAAGAAATTTCACACAAGATGTGTAAAAACAGTTTAAAAATCTTTAAGAATATTGGTAACCCACGTTTTAAAGTTATTTAAAAATCTCAGTAACTTCTTAGACAGAAGATATCATTCAAGTATTAAGAAGCATTCACAGAAGTTTACACACATGATTTTTTACGTGGTAAAACCCCAAAGTCTGGGGAAACATCCATGGTGACCTTTAAGCCACAAAACAAAATTTACTATAATGGAATACGGTTACAAGATGTAATCACATGATCAAAATGAAAAAGAAATATACCTAAATAACCAGAACTACACCTTTTTAAGTACTCATTTTTTGATCCAATAACAACTTGAAATGCCTTATTCCTTTAGTTATTCTTTACGTCGACTCTATGAAACAACACCCTTTTCTATTTGTGAAGTGTGTGAAGTAGTGATGAAGTGTGTATCTAAGATATGTCAATGAACATGCACAATACACTCATACTTATACAAACGTTCCTATAAATTATAGAGGATATATTGTATTCTCTTGATTCAAAACTTTAAATATCATAATAGTTCAAAGATTTTAGATCTGATTTAGATTTTTTTTTAAATAAATTTAAAAATTATTTATGTACAAGTATATTTCATAACTGTGAAATCATATCTAAACATGCAAAAGAAATTTATTCTGATATCCATAGTTTTAAAACCAAACGTTTGTGGATCTAAAAGATTTCGAACTATATTTTTCAGAGATCCAACAAAAAGGAATGTTTCTGCCAAAATATTATAAAGAAAGGTTTATAGAAATAGATTTAACAACCTAAAGTGCATAAATGTACCACTTATCGTTGGATCATTGATTTTATGGGAAAAAAACAAGTCCCTAAACTCGTGATGGTTGTTCTCAAGAGAAACTAGTTTTAGAGGAATTTATGAATAATGGATATACAATCAAATCTCTCAAAAACTCAACTCTAAAAAAGGAAAACCCTAAAGTTTTGAAACAAGTAAAACGAAGGTTTTCTCATAAGTGTATTTTGAAAAATATGAAGGTGAGAACTGTTGTGTGTAAAAATTAGTCTCCTACGTGGATCAATAATAAATGTACACCTGTCCTCCTACGTAGCCGACTAGCCACCTTGATCGGCATCAGAGATACTTAGTCAGTTGGACGGCTGACCAACTCCAGGCATGACAACCATCAGGAATACCAAAAGTTACTCGAATGGGATGCCAACCAGCACCAAATTCCAAAAGTTTCATTTATTGTACACAGAAGTAAATGTCTGGCAATATAAAGGTGTTCCATCTCTAAGGTTTTACACAAATATAAATACAAATTAATCCCTTAACTGGAGGGATAACTCAAATCACTCATATGCACACTATACTGAGTTATTGTAAATCCTACTAAATAATACCAACAGTGGACGTACGCTATTTTACAGCTGACCCATTCTAAAAATCTCTTCTATTATATGTGTGATTTGAATAGCTTACTATATTGTTATTTGTGATTATAAATCTGGATTAAGTCCATTTTTAAACATCAACAAGAACCTTCTTAATATTTTGAAAACCCTAAATCTCACTTTTGTTTTTCAAAAAATCTCTCTCTCTCTCTCTCTCTCTATATATATATATATATATATATATATATATAATGACAAAAGTCTTCAAATGAGGAGACTAAGGTCCTAGCTTCAGGAACAGCTGAAGGAAATGGATGGCTAAGATCATTTTTACCTTTATAATTAAATCCAATGGTTAAAAATGATACGTACAAGTTAAGCACAACTGTTTATAACCGATTTTAGGTTCTCATATCTAATTGGTTAAAGGTTAACACATTGAACATTGCAATATTCAAACGTAGCCATTGATTAAACTAAATCTACGATTCCTAATAAGTATCAGTTATGTGAGTATAAACAAACACAACAACAACCAATAGGAATCAAGCATGTAGCCCACAGGTGCCGATCTCTCACTTGGTTGATAATGCGTGTAATAAATACGGTTAAGAGTTTACAAAATTATTAGTTTCCTCCCCAAATGATTTAAGAGATCCATTTTTAGCACCTTAACAAATGTTTAGAAATTCATTTTAAATCTAAATGATTTCCAAAAATTATTATGACACAATTAATGCAATATGTGTGCACATATGTCCTAAAGTGTGTCATTTTACACCTTTTGAATATCAAGTGAGAATATGTGGCTGACTTAAATAGATGTAGATGCTTTTTTATTAGGCCTAAATTCTTCGCATTTATCCTCGTAATTTAGAATCTTTTAACATTCTGTGTGATGTAATTCAAGTTGATTTATCTCATATTATTGCTATTGACATTATTTAATGAGTATGGTGAGTTTCGTGTATTTCTCATAGACTTTGCAGGTCCTTAGTGCACAAGAAGAAAGAAAGAAGAAAAAGGAAGAAAAGTCAAAAGAGCAAAAGAGTAATTTATAGTTGGAATTCGGACGAGAAGCCTAAGAAGAGTTGAATATCTCAAGTCTACGAGTGCATAGGATGAAACAATATCCAAATCCGAGTCCCAAAGTACAAGTTATAAAGCTTCAAAGTTGAGAGAAAAACCACAAGGAAGGAGGAAGTTTTGATCAAGCCAAACCGAACCCATAGAGGCTAAAAAGGAACCAATCTGGATGTTGGTCAAGTTGCTGTAAAGACCAAACCGAACCGGTAGAGGGAAAAATGAACTGTTTCGATAGTGAAGAATGTTGATGTAAGGATCGAACCAAATCGATAGGAGTAAAAATGAACTAGTCCGGTTGTCGAGAAGATTCTCTGTAAAGATTAAACCGAACTGATCGATCTAACCGGATCAGTTGGGCTATTGAATTTCTGAATTATTCACTTCCAAAATAAGAGTTGTACATGGTTGAAAAGCAAAGTGTATATATTCCAACGTATTTCCAAAGTTAAAGGAGGTCCTTTTTAGAGGTAGTTTAGAGTTCTTTTAACTTATAGAGAGAAATTAGAGAAAAACCCTAGAAGTTTTTACAAGTTTTGATTTGCAATTCAGATTTTTGCAAGTGAAGTTGTTCTTTCTTCTTAGTTATTTGAATTCAATTAAATTCGTTCAAAGTTCATTTAATTCAAACTGTTCTTAGTTTCTCTTTCCCATCCAGTTTATTTTACATCATGATGGTTTTGATTTCCTGTACTCTAGATAATATTTGTTTAGTTAATTGTAGTATGCTAGGCTAGATTACTAAGGGTTAGGGTGCATGAATCCAACCTGATATAGTTTGCACGTATAAAAAATTAGTTTTGAATTAAATATTGATTGAATCATATTGTGTAGTGAACACAAACATCGTAGATCTTTTAACCTCGTATGCCCTAGGTAACCGGGGTGTTTAAGAATGCGATGTGCGTGTTTACTATTATAGCATCGCTTTATTCTTGCTCTTGATTACGTATGATGCGGGCTTGTACCCTCATATATGTGATTCTTGGGATTAATAAAGACTAGGTTTAATCAATTATTTAATTCAAAAGTTAGTTTTATATTCGATAAACGTACTAGGGTTTGGGGGATTGTATTCCAACCTAGTTTCCTCATTCGTATTTAATCACCTATAGTAGTTTTAATTTTGCACACGTAATTTATTTAGTAAGTTTAATTTAATTTGCATTTAGTTAATAGAAAGCAGTCTCCAAATTAATCACCTTTTCGTTTCTTTTCTAGAATCAGTTTAGGGTTAATCATCTTTCCTACGTCATCACAAGCAATCCTTCTTACCGGGATATAACTTATGCGATCGATTTGCACTTAAACCGAGATAAGAACAAACTATAGTCACATTTTCAATCGCATCAAGTTTTTGGCGTCGTTTCTGGGGATTTAGGTAGACAGTTAGGTAGGTCGATTTGATCATTTGACTCCAAGACTTAAAAATCCAAAAAAAAAATCATAAAATCAAAAATTCAAAAAATTGAAAAATAAAAAAATATAACATCTCTCAAAACCCTTTCATGCAAAATTCGCAACAAACTCCTCAATCTACTCCTATGCACATTCACGAGAATCCGATAGTTGAGTACGATCCTGATAGTCCACATACTCCTCGTGTTCCACAATTTGGGTTCCACCTCCTATACCTCCAAACTCCATCATGATTCACACCCTGAGTCACACTTCTTGGACACCGAGTTCTTGGAAGAGAGATAAATGTCGAATATTGCCAGTTTCGGTACGGGTGAGGGAAACCTATCGTATCGTCGTATGAAAGATCATTTATATCCTGAGCGAACTGTCACCCTTGGATGCATTCTACTCACATACAATGCAGGACATTTCCACTTTCACAATGGGATGATACAAATTCTCCCCTCATTTCATGGCATGGATTCGGATACACCATACCTATACATTCGCGAGTTCGAAGAGGCATACGACACATTTGGTGATCAAGCTTGCATGCAAGACATCGTTCGCCTAAAATTTTTTCCTTAAAGGATAAAGCTAAGACCTGATTGTGGTCTTTATCACCAAACTCAGTTACATCATGGAAGGATAAGCAATTAAAGTTTATCTAGAAATTCTTTCCACCACATAAAACCAACTCCGCCAAGGCTAAAATTGAAGCCTTTCAACAATGAGATAATGAGGCATTTCACTGGTGCTAGAAACGCTTCCAAGAGCTTGCTAACGCTTGCCCACATCATGTATTTGAAAAGCATCACTTTATCTCTTTATTCCATAATGGGCTAACTATAGCGTCAAAGTAACTTGTTCAAACTATATGTGAAAGACTGTTTTGGGAGCTAGATGCCAACGATGTTGATACTCATCTTAAGTATGTCACCAAGACTACTCAAGCATGGGACACATCTAACCCCAATGCTCAAAACCAGTTTCGACAGACATCCACTACTCCTTCCGCATTCGAAATTTACAATCTGAACAAGGATGCTGAGTGGAATTATAAGTTTAATCAACTTGCTAAATAAATAAAGGATGTTTATGTATCCCGCTCAAGAGAAACTATCAGATCCACCTGAGTCATGAAAAAGAAAGTGTGTGCTATTTGTGAGGCGGACCATTCAATAAAGGAATGTACGACGATACTCGCCTATAAAGGCATGCTTAACGAGCAAGTGGAAGCAATTGGGGGATTTAAGGGAAATTTTAATGCCCCACATGGGAACTCTTATAACCCTTCGTGGAGCAACCATCCTGGTTTTAACTATGGGCAACAGAAGGCTGCGTTGAATCCTAATTCACACGTTACCCCTCCTCCACCTCCACATTTCCAACATGCTCCCCAAATGCAGATACATATGCAAGCACCACCTCCCGCACCATACATCACCCCGCCGCAGAGGACTCTCGAGGATAGTTTAAATCAGTTCATCCAATCTTAAAATACAACCAATGCTAAACATGTGCGAATGTTCACTAAGATCCACACTAGTATCTCTAGGTTGCAAAATGCTTTAAATATCCAAGAGAAGGGCAAGTTTTTGTCTTAAGGCCAAAGACCTCCTCAAGGTCAAGATAATGTTAGCTCTACTTCCCATGACCATCAAGAGCAATGTCAAGCTGTCACCACTCTAGTAGTGGGTGAGTCGTTGATTTATCACCTCCCCCACACGACACCCCTAAAGATAAGGAGCTTTATCCCAGCACAAAAGAGGCCGAGGATGCCTTGAATGAGAGTGATAATGATGACACTAATGAGCCAAAAGTTATAGTGAAACCGCCCACCGCCATACCATTCCCTCAACAATTGGCTTGACCGGGCGGAAAAAGTGTGCGCGTGTAAAGTGCACAATCGTTGTGTGTTTCGCCGCCGCGATACAAAAGAACCTAAGCTACTACTACACTTGACAAGCAAGTACAGCGGTAAGTCGGGTATCGTAAGAAATCCACAGGGAGTGATTAAATTTTAGATGTTAATTGTTTTAATTACTTCAGGAATAAAAGTGGTGTAAAAGAAATAAGAAAAGGTGAAGGTTGGTTATCGTGACTAAAAAAAAAGAGAAGTTAACTCTAAACAAAAGGAAAGCGGGGATCGGGATCGCATACACACATTCACGGGCTAAACAACTACTAATTAGAATTTTGATTCGAAAGCATTCAATCGATCATTTTCAATTAAGCATAAACATCACGCAATAAGGAATTTAAGCCAAAGTTACGAGATTAAACATTTAATCAAAAATGGTCACACGCGGATTAAATTCGGATAATCGCTATAAACACTAACTTTGCATGACAAAGAAAGTTAAACGCATAATAATCCGACTTTAATACGCGAGGTTTCAATTAAATGCAATTTTACACGAAACCTAATTTTCGGAGCTCGGGGACCGAAAATGGCGGAAATGAAATCCCGACCCTATTTATCTAAGGGTAATACATAAATTAAACTAAATTACAACTAATTAAACTAAGAAAGCAATAAATAAACACAATAAACTAATTAACAAAGCATGAAAATTATCTAGAAAGCAGGAATTAATGGAAAACAATCTATATTAATGGAGAGGGAAGATGAAAGTACCAATTACAACCCCTAAAAGGTGTCAAACCAAGAGAGGAGGAAGAAGAAGCTCTCAAATCCCCAAACCCTAACTAAAACTAACCTAAAATCGTGTATAAACTGATATATGTTTTTATTACAACAAAATTGGCTTATATAGTAAGTTGGAATAAAAATAAAGAAGAAAGAAAAGAAGGCAAAATATCTGCAGAAAACAGAGCATCGATCGACCGACCAAAGGGGTCGATCGATCGACCTAGGCAAAAATTCAGCAATCCAGAATGGTCGATCGATCGACCAGAAGTGTCGATCGATCGATCAAGCAGGGCAGATTGCAGCAGCTCACTGCATTCCTCTTTTCTTCTTCTCCCTTCTCCTCTTTTGCTTTCTTGTATTTCCTCCGCTGAAATCGCCGTAACTTCTTCGTTATGAATCGGAATCACGCACCGTTCACGGCCACGCGAAGCTAGCGAGGAGGGCTACAACTTCCGTGAGATGTCGGGCCAGGTACCCAAGCTGTGAAAAGACTAAAATGCCCTTGCGCGTGCGATTGTGTACGGAACTTCACCGGAATGCATCAGAACTTCATACTAAGCATCCAAATACCTACAAAAGCTCAATTAACCCCTACAAAACATGTTAACATAGAAATTTGAGGTTATCTGGTTAACGAGCATAAATATAGGGATTAAGATACCCGAGGGGGCTAATAACGCGTAGGTTAACGGGTGAAATACGCAATATTTGCGCCGTATCATGGCTCCACCCAAAAAGGGAGCCTCCTGTGCAGATGTGCTAGACGTTATTAAGCAAGTCAAGTTAAATTTACCTTTTCTCGATGTCATCCAGTAAATTCCCGCCTATGCCAAAGTCATCAAAGATTTATTGATGGTGAAAAGAAGGCTAAATGTGAAAAATAACGTCTTTCTAGCACAAAACGTGAGCTCCGTTCTACTTAATGACCTCCCACCAAAGTTTAAGGATCCGAGTGCACCCGCGATTTCATGCATTATTGGAGAAAATCAAATAGAAAAAGCCTTGCTTGATTGAGGGGCGAGTGTCAACATTCTTCTTTACTCCATATATAGGCAGAACGATTTGGGTGACCTCGAGACCAAATGAATCTCTCCAACTAGCGGATCGCACAGTGAAGATACTTCGAGGGATTGTTGAGGACATGATAGTCCAAGTGGACACATTATATTTCCCGGTAGACTTTCTCATTTGGGACACAGAGCCATCCATCCATTCTAGCAATCATGTTCCCGTTATTCTAGGCCACCCATTCTTAGCCCCGGCTAATGATTTTATCAATACACGCAATGGGAAAATATAACTCACTTTAGAGAATATGACCCTTGAGATGAACATCTTCAATATTGCTAACCAAGTGGGTGAAGAAGATGAAATTCATGTGGCCGATATCATAGAGGAGATAGTAGAGGATCACATTGAGAAAACCATTGGTGGGGATGCCTTAGAAACATGCCTTGCGAGAAGTGATGAGGGTGAGGGTACGCATGTCGAGTTTGAGCGAGAGGTAGAGGGGTTAAAAGCGCTATTAAATGAAGGAGCATCGATTGAGGAATTGAGAGATATTAACTGGGTTTTCATATTCGAGGAGCTACCCTCGAGGGAGTCATCCATGATCCCCTCCGAAGAAAAATTTCCCACCCTCGAATTAAAGAAACTACCCTCTAACGTAAAATATGCTTATTTGGGAGAGGACGAGACAATTCCTGTTGTTGTCTCCTTTAGCCTAGATAAATAACAGCAGGGTAAGTTGTTAAAAATTTTGAGGAAGCACCGAGGTGCTTTTGGTTGGAGCATAACATATTTGAAAGGTATAAGTCCCTTGATTTGTACCCATAATATCCACCTCGAGGAGGACGTGAAGCCCTTGAGGTAAATGCAAAGAAGATTGAACCCCGTAATGAAAGAGGTTATGCGAGCTGAAATTATTAAGTTATTGGATGCCAAGATCATCTACCCAATCTCAGATAGTAAATGGATGATTCCCATCCAAGTCATCTCGAAGAAGTCAGGAATGACTGTGGTCGAGAATACCAAGGGTGAGTTAATTCCCCAACGTACCACCACCGGGTGACGCATTTGCATTGATTACCGAAAAATCAATGCGGGCACAAGGAAAGATCATTTCCCCTTACCATTCATCGATCAAATACTAGAGCGTGTAGCAGGACACTTGTATAATTTCTTCCTAGATGGTTATTCCTGATATAAACAAATAGACGTAAATGTGTTAGACCAAGAGAAGACGACTTTCACATGTCCATTCGGCACGTTTGCCTATAAAAGAATGTTGTTTGGTTTGTTCAATGCACCTGTGAGTTTTCAAAGGTGTATGCTTAGTCTCTTTAGCGACATGGTTGAAAGAGGCCTTGAAGTTTTCATGGATGATTTTAGCATTTTTGGCCCTTCTTTCGATCTTTATCTTGCGAATCTTGAGAAAATTCTGGCCCGGTGTGTGGAAAATAACTTAATACTTAATTGGGAAAAATGTCATTTATTGGTAACAGAAGGAATTGTTCTTGGCCACATAGTGTCATCCAAGGGTATCGAAGTAGATAGGGCTAAAATTGATGTCATAGTTGAGCTACCCCCACCTAAATCACTTAAGGATGTGCGCTCCTTCTTGGGCCATGTCGGGTTTTATAGAAGGTTTATCAAGGACTTTAGTGCCATCGCTAGGACCTTGAGTAACCTCATTATGAAGGATGCCCCTTTGAGTGGAACGAAGCATGCCAAGATGCTTTTGATAAATTAAAAAGCATGCTCATTTATGCTCCAATCATGCAAGCTTATGATTAATCCCTACCATTCGAGCTCATATGTGATGCGAGTGTGTATACACCCCATTATGTTACCCCTTAAACTCTCCTTAGGTCCCTAGCACCTCCCTTTATCACTACAAACCCAGGTCATACCTCGAGTACTGACTTAAAAGCCCTCGGGCACTCCGAGGCTCCGTTTGACAAAAAGTCAAACTCTTCAGCTTGACTAAAACTAAATGAATCTTCGAAGGGTACTTAAACCCCTTTCCAACGGTCTGTCCCGTGCGTAATTCTGACTTACCATGCGGATGAACGACCTGTTTTTCCCCAAAACTCAATTAGGAGGCCACCGGGTGCTCCCGGGCTCTGTTTGACCTAAGTCAACTCTTCAGCTCGACCGAGACTGAATGAATCTTTTAAGGGCACTGAAACCCCTTTCCAATTGTCTGCTCAGTGCGTGATTCTGACTTACCATGCGGACGAACGATCCGTTTGACTTCGAGAGGTCACTAAATGCTTCCAGGGCCCGATTGACTAAAGTCAACTCCCCGAACCGGGTCAAACTCTTTGGAATGAAGAAGTACATCTCCTAAAATTTCCAATGGTCCACCCCGTGCGTGATTTGTACCTATCATGTGGATGAACGATCTGTTTGCGTCCGAACGATTCCCCGTCCATTTGACTGACGAATGCTTCCGAGCCACAATTAACCCAAAGTCAACTATCGAACCCGGGAGTAGTCCAAAGGAATTTCAAAGGTCTCTGAATTACCTTTCCAATAGTCTATCCCGTGCATGATTATGATCAACGGTTTGCGCTCAGCGATCGATTTTCCGAAAAGGCCTGAAACACACTGCCAAACGGTAGGTTCCAGACCCTGCCTATCGGCAGGTGCCGAAAGGCAGTACCAGGTCTATACCGATCGACAGTGACCTGGGCCTATAAAAGGAGGTCTTGACCTCATTTGCAAGGGTAGCCCAGATCTGATAAAAATCACTCTCAGCGAATCCAGAAAATCTCTCTCGAAGTCAGCGTGATTTCCACACCCAAATCCCTTTCCAACCTTCACTTTTCATCAAACTTTGTGAATTCATTACCCTCCATCATCATCCAAGTCTAAGGGTTGCTCTCCAACATTCAAGATCAAGCTTAAGATCTTCAAGAAGGTCCAATTTTCTCAACTCTCTCCTTAAATTCTCATAAATTCGCAATAACTTGTTTTATTACTTAGCACTTTTATTATCTCATCTCACACATATTAATATACTCTTTATTTAGTACTATTGCACATCTCTTATTTTTATATAAATAAGAACCCAAAAAATAAGAAAAAGAGGGTTTGCTCATAAATTCCAAATAGGTATTCTCACACTTTTCTCACAACTAAAACACTTTTTCTACACACACACACACCCACAAATAAGAGAAGTCCCCGGTTGGATTTATGGGATAAACCCCACCCCTCACTTTGCATGCGAACTACGTGGACTTTGATGCCTCTATATGCTACGTAGGCATCTCGAGGTAAAACTTGAGACTCGAGTCCTTTTCTCACTTTTTCTCTCATTTTCTATTTTCTCTAAACTCAACTCTCTTAGATTGTATATATCTATATATATATGCATATATTTGTTCTTAGTGGCGTATTATTCCACATACGTTATCGTTCCATTATAACGATCAACGTAAGGATAATCGCATAAATCCTATTTTCTAATATTATTTTTATACCTTCCTGTTGATGACTCGCTTTATCTTTTCCATGATACAAGTCGAGCATTCCTATCTCCATTATGTATACACGTGCACACATATCACGGGGAAAATAAAAGGAAAATAGCAAACATCCATGAGAGATCGTAAGGGCGGAATGGGTGCCTAACACCTTCCCATTTCGGAACTTAGCCTCAGGACCCTTCTCGAATTATTTTAGTTTCGTATGCACCAGTATGTCTTTGGATGATGTCCTTCGGGATGGCTTCCTCTTTTCTTTTGTCTGTTTTGACTAAAATAGACCAGCGACTCTAAACTCTCTACATTCTCACACCTCACCACAATGACGCCGGCCGAAGCGCTCTCGAGAGGGACGCGCGGGACCTAGGATCCTCACACTCTCATCGTCCCCCGCGGCGAGGATCAGGGATGGCCACAGTGGCGACTCTGCTGGGGACTTTATATTTTAAGGGCTAGACTCTATTTACACGAATGTTATACTTGTTCATATTTTCCCCATTTTTGCATGTTCCCCTTTTCCATGTGTATCCCATGCTTATGCTTCTGTTCACATACTTGTAGAAAATTCTCCATGTAAACTTCACACCACGTGCACCTAGGATCACATATATCCACATGTTGCACGCATCACCCATCCTTACTTAGTGTACCTTTGGTACTTGTACTTTGCTCCCTATTTGGCATAATCAAGAAAGACATTCTCATAAGATACTAATAAGAGAATCATGCATGATTCACACTACATCACCAAAGAGCATTGTTATTGACCAAATTTTACCCAGTATCTGGAGGGTCTCTTCGTCATGGGCGCTGGTCCGACAGGGCGCAGTTAGCCTAAGCGATATGACTCTCACCTTCCATTGGCCAAGTACCTTCAACGTATATCGAACGTTTCCCCCGTATCGTACCGCTTGATCGAAGTCATAACGAGAGGTATATCACAAGGAATTTATTCACGTACATCGAGTATATCGAATTCGCTCTCACACGTACCGTCCTCATGAGGTATATAGTGAGGCAATTCACGTACACTCAGGTATATCAAATGGCTTGTCCACACGTACCAATTACCCGCAAGAGCAAGATGTATATCGTGGAAGTCACTCCAAAAGGGGGAACCATTTCCACTTCACCCAACCAACTGCATACCCGCACATAGGTGTCAAACTTAGGACACACATGTTAGATTAGCGGTTTCCACTCGAAACTCTATCGAAATTCTGGGTCGGCCCGCCGCCCGAATTTTTGCGCATTTTTAAAACAGGACCTTGTCTGTGAGCCTGGTTACAAGTCCAGCCATAACTTTGCATTTATTACAAATCTAATTTTTCCACGCTCGGGTGCCGTCCGTCATTTTGCATTTAGGAGAATTAAACACAAGTGAGAACATAATAATTGTAATAATCATGCTGAGTTCCGTCTCCAAAAATATTTCTCCCTTTTTATCAAAAATCTAAAAACATGTATCCCTTCTTTATCAAAAATCCAAAAACCTTTCTCTTTTCTCTATCAAAAATCTAAAAACATTTCTCTCTTATTTATCAAAAATTCAAAAATAGTTTCATTCCCTTTTTCTCAAAAATAAATCCCATTTTACGCCTTCTCAGGACGATCACAAGCCCTTGGCCTGGCTCCTTATTGGCTTCGATCTTCAGTCAAATCACCCCAGAGTTTCGTCTGTTCCCCTACTACTTCTTCTGAGTCCGGAATCCATCCACTTTCCATGGAGAACATAGATTAAGTACCAGTCGTGCAGCCGGATCTGACGACAGTTCTATCTCAGCTTGAATCCAAGATTGACAACCTCCAAACTGAGGTTCGAGAGATGCAACGAAACCAGGTTCCTGTTCTTAAAGATCCCGAGGCCCTATTCCCTCGTGCTATGGGTCCACCCGAGCCTATTTGGGTTCTCGAAGAATATCAACACGCTCCACATGCCCCTCCTATTAATGGGCCACCGCCTGCCCAGCTTCTCATACCGAACCTTGCCCATCCTGGGGCTAACTTGCCTATGGTCGTTGATCCGAAAGAAGAAGAGTTAAACAAGGTCAAAGAGGATCTTAATATGCTCACCAAGAAGTTTGACCAAGTCAGAATCTCAGGAAATTACACGGACTACACCCTCATGTCTCCTTATCCTAAAGCGAGGTTACCCGAGAAGTTCAAGATGCCAAACATCGAGAAGTTCGGAGGAAGTGGACCCCCAATCGTTTATCTTTGCAGTTATCACTGTTCTATGACTCTACTAGGGGCTTCTGAAGAAGTGATGACCCAATTATTTCATCAAACTTTGAAGGATAGCGCCCTCCGATGGTTTTTATTCCTCGAAGAATCTAGAATCCGTAGCTGGGAGGATGTAGCCCGAGAGTTTATGTCGCAGTATGATTGGGCATAAATATTGTATATTTATCCCCCTAATTTCAGTACTTTTGTGAACCCGAATGATGTAACATATATGGATTTGATTCACTTTTATGCTTCTAACCTTCTTGGTGAGTATTGCGTGTTCCGTGCTTCTCCTATTGGTTTTACAGGTTAATTATGCAAGCAGTGCAAAGGAGGAAGCAAGACAGTGCAAGAAAAGCTAGGAAGGCAAGTTCAAGGGCATTTTCGTAATTTTTTAGCCTTAGTCCGGAAGTGGGTCCAACTAGAAAGTTTAAGATCTTTCAAGTACAAGAACACCATAAAAAACGGCACCTCAATCCGAGCTACGATGAAAGAGTTATGACCCCTTGAAGTTGCGGAAAAATCATAGAAGAAAGGCTAGGAAGGCAAGTTCAAGGGCATTTTCGTAATTTTACAGCCCGATTCTGGAGGTGGGGCCTTCTGGAAAGTTGAAGATCTCGGAACAACGAGCACACTGGAAAAAACGGCACCCAAATCCGAGCTACGGTTGAAAAGTTATGCTCAGTTGAAGTTGAAGAAAAATCCAAGAAAAGAAGAGAAAAACCAGAAAAAAAATCTAAGTGTTGAGAGCAAGACCAGGCTGGTACATGCGAACCGGTTCGCTGTACCTGCGAACCGGTTCGCTGTACCTGACACGCGAATTTTGTCTTTCATTTGGATTGGTCTCCAAGTCTCCTAATAGGTTTTAAAGACTCCAAACTTGTGGGGAACGAAGGCATTAACCTAGGAGCAGCTTTTAGGGTTACTTTTAGAGAGTTTTTTATAGAGAAAAAGGGGAAAAATATCTAGGAACATCAAGGGCACAAATTACTTCAAGAATTCATTGTTTCGGGTTTGTTTTTGCAAGTTTTAATTCAAAATTCTTGTTTCTTATTATTGTTCTTGCATGCTTTGTTTTCCCATTAGATTCAACTTGTTTTCGCATTCATAATACGTATTTACATGTTTAGATCTAGTTTTATCATGAATTCATACACATGCAACGTTATTATTTCATGCATTAGACAAAGTAACATGTCCGGCTAGATTTTTCAAGGTTGGGATGCATGAACCCAACCTGATGTTTTAGTGCATGTGTATAACGTCGATCCGCTGAATTTAATGATTAATTTTGATCGTATCGCGTAATTTCATAAGAATTGTAGATCTTTATATCTCGTTTGCCCTGGGGTACTCGTGATGATTTAGAGTACAATTTGAGTGTAATTACCGCGATACCGATTTACTCATCCTCAGATTAGGTATGACGCGGGCTTGAACCTCGTATACATAATGCTTGGGAGTACTAAATTTCGGGTTTGAATTAATCGGATAAATTTATGATTGACGTTGTCACTGCATTACACTAGGGTTGGGGGATTGTATTCCCATCCCGTTCTATCATCATTTAGTTAAAAGTTTCAATTCAATCCTTCATTCTTAATCTAGATAATTTAGTTAGTTGCATTTTTCAGTATACTTTCGTAATTGCATTTAGTTTAACTAATCCCAAAAAGCCAAATCAATCTTTTTCTTTTCTTTTTAGAGTCATCATTAGGATTCCTCCGTCTTATCCCGTCGTCACAACCCCGTTGTCCTTTTTCCCTGAGGATCGATACCCGACTTGTCGGATTATTACTTGAACGACAGGCTTGCACTTGAGCCTAGAGAGTACACACCTTAGAGACACATTCTGAGTCGTGTCAAGTTTTTGGCGCCGTTGCCGGGGAATTAGGTAGACTTAGGATTAGATCGAGTCAATCGAAAACTTTGACCAAAAAAAAAAATTCAAAAATCCAAAAAAAAAAAAAAATCAAAAAATAATAAAAATCCAAAAAGATTCACAATTGTCATCTCTCCTGAGCTTAATGCAAAATTCTGAAACCACTCCCACACCCCATAATACTCCAACCAGCATTCACGAAAATCCACTTGTTGAGTATAATCCTGACAGTCCCCACACTCCACAAGTCCCACAGTTCTGGATCCCACCCCCCACACCGTCACATTCAATCTCTAGCAACACTCCCTTCTCCTTCGTAGGATACACGTCGTGCACACCCAGTGAGAACGCCGAATCATCGAGTGAAAGAGAGATGTCGCAGCACAGTAATGCAACTGTCGGTGAGGACGAGCCCCCGTACCGCCCGTTGAGAGAATTCTTATATCCCGAGCGCACTGTCACTCCGGGATGCATTATACTCCCGTATAATGCCGGGCAATTTCGTTTCAAAAATGGGATGATCCAGACACTACCACATTATCACGGTATGGATTCTGAAAAGCCATACCTCCACATAAGGGAATTTGAGGACGTGTGTGATACTCTCAACGATCAAACCTGCACACAAGAGGTAATCCGCCTCAAACTCTTCCCATTCTCGCTTAAAGATAAAGCCAAAGCTTGGCTATGGTCTTTACCTCCAAGCTCGATTCCATCCTGGAATGAGCTACAGTCTAAATTTCTCAAGAAATTCTTCCCAACACATCGAACAATCTCTATAAAGGCTCAAATTCAAGCATTCAGGCAACAAGAAAATGAGCCTTTCCATCGATGTTATGAACGTTTCAACGAGTTAGTGGCTTTGTGCCCCCATCATGGATTTGACCCATCGCAAATCATCTCCTTTATCTATAATGGGTTAAATCTTAATTCTAAACAGCTTGTTGAAACCATGGGAAGTGGTCCATTTGTCGATCTAGATGCCCATGACGCTGATCTTCACATGAGGTATGTTGCCGAGACTACCCAATCCTGGGATACCTCTGATCCGAACGCTCAAAACCGAAATCGACAATCTACCACAGCTCCGTCAACATCCGGTCTATTCCACGTAGATAAGAATTCTATGTCGGACTGTCGGTTGGACACCATTGAGAGAGGACTGCGAGACTTATGTGAGGTAGTTGGATCCATCAAGAATCCCGTCAAAAAGGTGTGTGCGATTTGTGAGGCGGGACATTCAACTGAGGAGTGTCCGACGATACCCGCCTACAAAGTAATGTTGCAAGAGCAAGTTAGTGGGATAGGAGGCTTTAAGGGTAATTTCGGTGCCCCGCACGGAAATTCATACAACCCTTCGTGGAAAAACCATCCCGGTTTTAGCTACGGGCAACAACATGCCGCAATGAACCCTCCTTCGCATGTTGCCCCTCCTCCTCCACAACAATTTCAACAAGCTCCACACATGCAAGGACATGTGCAAGCACCACCACCTCATGGAAACTATATCCCGCCACAGCGGAGAACTCTCGAGGATACTGTGAATCAATTCATCGCAAGCCAGGCCGCAACCAATGCCAAGTATGATCGTCTCATTAGCGACCTAAATGCAAATCTGTCTAAGATACAATCCTCGTTGAGTGTTCAAGAGAAGGGCAAATTCCCTGCCCAAGGCCAAAGACCTCTCCAAGGTCAAACTAGTGTTATCTCGACACCCCACGACCATCCTGAGCAATGTAGCGCAATTACCACTTTACGTAGTGGGAGAGTCGTTGACTTGTCACCTCCCCCACGAGACATACGTAAAGACAAGGAGATTTCGCCCGGCACGAAGGAGGCCGAAGATGTCTCCTTGAATGAAGGTGATAAAGACGACACTAGTGAGCCCGAGGTAGTAGCAAAACCACCCACCGCGGCACCATTTCCTCAAAGGCTAATTCCCGATCAAAAGGGGACCCCACGTGATGAAGTGTTAGACGTGCTAAAGCAAGTAAAGCTGAATTTGCCCTTCCTTGATGCCATCAAGCAAATTCCAGCCTACGGCAAAGTTATCAAAGATTTGTTGACGGTAAAAAGGAAGATGAA
Organism: Sambucus nigra; assembly: GCA_949130495.1. Classification (NCBI taxonomy): domain Eukaryota; kingdom Viridiplantae; phylum Streptophyta; class Magnoliopsida; order Dipsacales; family Adoxaceae; genus Sambucus; species Sambucus nigra. The sequence continues at coordinate 137,211,068 of OX422218.1, forward strand.
GGTTAAAAAGAATGTCTTTCTAGCTCAGAACGTGAGTTCCATTCTACTAAATGATCTCCCGCCTAAATTCAAAGATCCCGGTGCACCCACCATATCATGCATCATTGGAGATAATAAAATTGAGAAAGCCTTACTTGACTTGGGAGCAAGTGTAAACATACTTCCTTACTCCATTTATAGGCAACTTGACTTGGGCGACCTCAAGTCCACTAAGGTCACTCTCCAATTAGCAGATCGAACCGTGAAGATCCCAAGAGGCATAGTCGAGGACGTGATCGTCCAAGTTGACACTTTCTACTTCCCGGTAGACTTTGTCATTTGGGACACGGAGCCCTCATTTACCTCAAGCAACCATGTTCCTATCATCCTTGGGCACCCGTTCTTAGCTACGGCTAACGCAATCATCAACACTAGGAATGGGCGAATGCAACTCACTTTTAGGAACATGACTTTAGAGACCAACATCTTCCATGTCGCCCAACATACGGGAGAAGAAGATGACCTTCACACAGTGAGCTTCATAGATGAGATCATAGAGGGATACGGCGAGGAGAATTATTGTGGAGACACCTTAGGATCATCTTTAATGATAAATCACGAGAATAAAGGGTCCCGCAAGAGAGAGTCGTTAGGAGTGTGCCCTATTTCATCAAGTAACGGTGGTAGTTGTGACGCGGAGAGAAAAGTGGAAGAGAGGTGTGTAGTGACCGCAATAGAGCGAGAGAGAGAGGGGTTAGAAGAGAGAAAAATGGTGGAGTTAGAAAGCGAGCAAGTTAGAGAGGACGTTGGCACCGCGAGAGAGAGAGATCTAGGGGACATGAGCAAGGAAGAATTTGAAAAAGAATTCGGTCCGGTGGATGAGAGCCTAGATGATAGCCTTAACGATCAAGTCCAAACTCTAATGGATTCATTTAGACACCTAGAAGAAAGTGAATGGGAAGATAAAATCAATGAATTTCTTCTTTGTGACCATCCACCCATACCACTAGAGGTCCCGAAGGCGAGTGAGGAGAAAAGTTGTGGTTCATCCGACTTAGAGCCCGACCCATGCGTCTTAAAAATTGAAAGAAACCTAGGTGTCCCCTCCGAGTCAGTGCACGTTGACCATGCTTTGAGTCAGCATCACGAGGATCCCTTTCCAATTAGCCACGACGAGTCTCCCGGTCTATCCTTTATCTATGGGCGAGGTCCCAACTTGTTTCGATTATTGGAATATGATCCTAGGACGGGAGTGACAAGGAGAGCATCGACCCCCGTAAGTGGGGTCGGGTGAGTTTGTGGAGAGATGAGAGGTCGTCGCACCCCCGACGCGTATGGGGTGATTGTTGTTGTATTTTTTGAGTCATGCATGTGTGTCATATAGTGTCTTGTTGCATTTTTCATATTTGTTTGTTTTATTTTTCTGCACTTTTCATTCGCCTTGAATTAGATTTTAGTCCTTTTTGCTTGAGGACAATGCAAAAGTCTAAGTTAGGGGGGGTCACAAGTGCGTATTTCTAAAACTTCACAAATTTTCAAAAATGCCCAAAAATTTCCAAAAAAATCATAAAATTTTGAAAAAGCCAAAAATATTTTTGTTCAAAATAAATAAAAATTGGAATTCAAATTTTTCAAAAATATCATTAAAAGTCGGTTTAAAGTCTCAAATTGTAAACATTCAACATACACAAAGCCGAAATTGACCAAAGATGGAAATTGTGCGAAAATTGACAACTTAACGAATAAATGTGGAGATTAACAAAACCCGGTGAGATTCGAGCTTATCACGTTTTGCGAGATTTGAAATCAATCCGAGTTAATGGCTAACTCAAAGTTCTTTTTAGCGCTTAATAAGTTGTCAAGGATCTCAATTTTTTTTTCATTTGATCGGTTTTGAAAAATGTGTGCAATATTGCCTTGAAAATCGTGCCAAATTAGTCTCTAAACTTAAATTCACCTCAAAACGCATATGGTAACGCAATTGGTATTTTGGACAATGAAGTAGGACCTCGTTTGTCACCCAAAAATATTGGCCAGAAAAAAAGTAGCGAAAAATTATCCCTTTTGTAACCCAAATTGAGCCGAATATTTTTCCCTCTCGTTTGACAACCCGAAAAACCCAAAATAGCCCGGAATTGCGAAAAATGAAAAAAAAAAATCAGAATTTAAGTCCGAAAAGTGCAACAAAAAGGGGGCAAGAAAAAAAAAATAGAAGAATGCTCAACAAAAATAGCAACAAAGAAAAAAAGAAAAAAAAAAATAGAAAAAGAAGAAAAAAAATGAGCAATAGCCCGGAAAATGCACAAACGGACATCACGAATGACTTTTCCAATTCCAACCCTCCATACCTCCTTTATTTTACCCAATGCAACCTTTAACCCGAAAAAGTCCTAACCGAGTCCAAATTGCGTAAATTGAGTACCGCATGGAGAGTTAATACACCAAAAGATAATATAAGAGGTTAAATGCGCGAAATAGAGGCGATGTTCCCGTTTTTAAAACCGTAATCCGTTGAAGAGATCCTTTCACCATAAAATTTCCGTCTTTCTAATTGCATGCGTGTATTTGCTTCCATTACATTTACTCCTTATATCACGCATGCCGAGAGAATAGCCATAATCCGAGAGATTCGTTTTTGAGTGCATTCCGTGAGAAATTGAAATCAAAACGAATTTTCGGATAAGTAACGTAATGATCAATCGATGAAAATTGGCGGTTATATTTCCGGCTTCGCACACACACACTACGGTTTGAGACTTGTAAATATGATTTGATGATGACTATTTTATGGTAAAGTTTGAATTGTACAATTTTTCCGTATTTTGAATTTTCTTTGAGTCGAATTTTGTGGGTATATTCACTGCAAACCCTCACGAGACACAACTCGTCCTACTAGGGTAACCTAGAGGTTTAAAGGCTTGTTGCATACGCTAAATGCAATCGCTTGCCCGCGAAAGTGGTATTATAACCCAATAAAGTCCTTGAAGTGTCCTTAACTCTTACTTTCATTCTTTTACATTGCTCGGGACGCGCAAAGTTCTAAGTTAGGGGGGGTTTGATTGGGCATAAATATTGTATATTTATCCCCCTAATTTCAGTACTTTTGTGAACCCGAATGATGTAACATATATGGATTTGATTCACTTTTATGCTTCTAACCTTCTTGGCGAGTATTGCGTGTTTCGTGCTTCTCCTATTGGTTTTACAGGTTAATTATGCAAGCAGTGCAAAGGAGGAAGCAAGACAGTGCAAGAAAAGCTAGGAAGGCAAGTTCAAGGGCATTTTCGTAATTTTTCAGCCTTAGTCCGGAAGTGGGTCCAACTAGAAAGTTTAATATCTTTCAAGTACAAGAACACCATAAAAAACGGCACCTCAATCCGAGCTACGATGAAAGAGTTATGACCCCTTGAAGTTGCGGAAAAATCATAGAAGAAAGGCTAGGAAGGCAAGTTCAAGGGCATTTTCGTAATTTTACAGCCCGATTCTGGAGGTGGGGCCTTCTGGAAAGTTGAAGATCTCGGAACAACGAGCACACTGGAAAAAACGGCACCCAAATCCGAGATACGGTTGAAATGTTATGCTCAGTTGAAGTTGAAGAAAAATCCAAGAAAAGAAGAGAAAAACCAGAAAAAAATCTAAGTGTTGAGAGCAAGACCAGGCTGGTACATGCGAACCGGTTCGCTGTACCTGCGAACCGGTTCGCTGTACCTGACACGCGAATTTTGTCTTTCATTTGGATTGGTCTCCAAGTCTCCTAATAGGTTTTAAAGACTCCAAACTTGTGGGGAACGAAGGCATTAACCTAGGAGCAGCTTTTAGGGTTACTTTTAGAGAGTTTTTTATAGAGAAAAAGGGGAAAAATATCTAGGAACATCAAGGGCACAAATTACTTCAAGAATTCATTGTTTCGGGTTTGTTTTTGCAAGTTTTAATTCAAAATTCTTGTTTCTTATTATTGTTCTTGCATGCTTTGTTTTCCCATTAGATTCAACTTGTTTTCGCATTCATAATACGTATTTACATGTTTAGATCTAGTTTTATCATGAATTCATACACATGCAACGTTATTATTTCATGCATTAGACAAAGTAACATGTCCGGCTAGATTTTTCAAGGTTGGGATGCATGAACCCAACCTGATGTTTTAGTGCATGTGTATAACGTCGATCCGCTGAATTTAATGATTAATTTTGATCGTATCGCGTAATTTCATAAGAATTGTAGATCTTTATATCTCGTTTGCCCTGGGGTACTCGTGATGATTTAGAGTACAATTTGAGTGTAATTACCGCGATACCGATTTACTCATCCTCAGATTAGGTATGACGCGGGCTTGAACCTCGTATACATAATGCTTGGGAGTACTAAATTTCGGGTTTGAATTAATCGGATAAATTTATGATTGACGTTGTCACTGCATTACACTAGGGTTGGGGGATTGTATTCCCATCCCGTTCTATCATCATTTAGTTAAAAGTTTCAATTCAATCCTTCATTCTTAATCTAGATAATTTAGTTAGTTGCATTTTTCAGTATACTTTCGTAATTGCATTTAGTTTAACTAATCCCAAAAAGCCAAATCAATCTTTTTCTTTTCTTTTTAGAGTCATCATTAGGATTCCTCCGTCTTATCCCGTCGTCACAACCCCGTTGTCCTTTTTCCCTGAGGATCGATACCCGACTTGTCGGATTATTACTTGAACGACAGGCTTGCACTTGAGCCTAGAGAGTACACACCTTAGAGACACATTCTGAGTCGTGTCAAGTTTTTGGCGCCGTTGCCGGGGAATTAGGTAGACTTAGGATTAGATCGAGTCAATCGAAAACTTTGACCAAAAAAAAAAATTCAAAAATCCAAAAAAAAAAAAAAATCAAAAAATAATAAAAATCCAAAAAGATTCACAATTGTCATCTCTCCTGAGCTTAATGCAAAATTCTGAAACCACTCCCACACCCCATAATACTCCAACCAGCATTCACGAAAATCCACTTGTTGAGTATAATCCTGACAGTCCCCACACTCCACAAGTCCCACAGTTCTGGATCCCACCCCCCACACCGTCACATTCAATCTCTAGCAACACTCCCTTCTCCTTCGTAGGATACACGTCGTGCACACCCAGTGAGAACGCCGAATCATCGAGTGAAAGAGAGATGTCGCAGCACAGTAATGCAACTGTCGGTGAGGACGAGCCCCCGTACCGCCCGTTGAGAGAATTCTTATATCCCGAGCGCACTGTCACTCCGGGATGCATTATACTCCCGTATAATGCCGGGCAATTTCGTTTCAAAAATGGGATGATCCAGACACTACCACATTATCACGGTATGGATTCTGAAAAGCCATACCTCCACATAAGGGAATTTGAGGACGTGTGTGATACTCTCAACGATCAAACCTGCACACAAGAGGTAATCCGCCTCAAACTCTTCCCATTCTCGCTTAAAGATAAAGCCAAAGCTTGGCTATGGTCTTTACCTCCAAGCTCGATTCCATCCTGGAATGAGCTACAGTCTAAATTTCTCAAGAAATTCTTCCCAACACATCGAACAATCTCTATAAAGGCTCAAATTCAAGCATTCAGGCAACAAGAAAATGAGCCTTTCCATCGATGTTATGAACGTTTCAACGAGTTAGTGGCTTTGTGCCCCCATCATGGATTTGACCCATCGCAAATCATCTCCTTTATCTATAATGGGTTAAATCTTAATTCTAAACAGCTTGTTGAAACCATGGGAAGTGGTCCATTTGTCGATCTAGATGCCCATGACGCTGATCTTCACATGAGGTATGTTGCCGAGACTACCCAATCCTGGGATACCTCTGATCCGAACGCTCAAAACCGAAATCGACAATCTACCACAGCTCCGTCAACATCCGGTCTATTCCACGTAGATAAGAATTCTATGTCGGACTGTCGGTTGGACACCATTGAGAGAGGACTGCGAGACTTATGTGAGGTAGTTGGATCCATCAAGAATCCCGTCAAAAAGGTGTGTGCGATTTGTGAGGCGGGACATTCAACTGAGGAGTGTCCGACGATACCCGCCTACAAAGTAATGTTGCAAGAGCAAGTTAGTGGGATAGGAGGCTTTAAGGGTAATTTCGGTGCCCCGCACGGAAATTCATACAACCCTTCGTGGAAAAACCATCCCGGTTTTAGCTACGGGCAACAACATGCCGCAATGAACCCTCCTTCGCATGTTGCCCCTCCTCCTCCACAACAATTTCAACAAGCTCCACACATGCAAGGACATGTGCAAGCACCACCACCTCATGGAAACTATATCCCGCCACAGCGGAGAACTCTCGAGGATACTGTGAATCAATTCATCGCAAGCCAGGCCGCAACCAATGCCAAGTATGATCGTCTCATTAGCGACCTAAATGCAAATCTGTCTAAGATACAATCCTCGTTGAGTGTTCAAGAGAAGGGCAAATTCCCTGCCCAAGGCCAAAGACCTCTCCAAGGTCAAACTAGTGTTATCTCGACACCCCACGACCATCCTGAGCAATGTAGCGCAATTACCACTTTACGTAGTGGGAGAGTCGTTGACTTGTCACCTCCCCCACGAGACATACGTAAAGACAAGGAGATTTCGCCCGGCACGAAGGAGGCCGAAGATGTCTCCTTGAATGAAGGTGATAAAGACGACACTAGTGAGCCCGAGGTAGTAGCAAAACCACCCACCGCGGCACCATTTCCTCAAAGGCTAATTCCCGATCAAAAGGGGACCCCACGTGATGAAGTGTTAGACGTGCTAAAGCAAGTAAAGCTGAATTTGCCCTTCCTTGATGCCATCAAGCAAATTCCAGCCTACGGCAAAGTTATCAAAGATTTGTTGACGGTAAAAAGGAAGATGAAGGTTAAAAAGAATGTCTTTCTAGCTCAGAACGTGAGTTCCATTCTACTAAATGATCTCCCGCCTAAATTCAAAGATCCCGGTGCACCCACCATATCATGCATCATTGGAGATAATAAAATTGAGAAAGCCTTACTTGACTTGGGAGCAAGTGTAAACATACTTCCTTACTCCATTTATAGGCAACTTGACTTGGGCGACCTCAAGTCCACTAAGGTCACTCTCCAATTAGCGGATCGAACCGTGAAGATCCCAAGAGGCATAGTCGAGGACGTGATCGTCCAAGTTGACACTTTCTACTTCCCGGTAGACTTTGTCATTTGGGACACGGAGCCCTCATTTACCTCAAGCAACCATGTTCCTATCATCCTTGGGCACCCGTTCTTAGCTACGGCTAACGCAATCATCAACACTAGGAATGGGCGAATGCAACTCACTTTTAGGAACATGACTTTAGAGACCAACATCTTCCATGTCGCCCAACATACGGGAGAAGAAGATGACCTTCACACAGTGAGCTTCATAGATGAGATCATAGAGGGATACGGCGAGGAGAATTATTGTGGAGACACCTTAGGATCATCTTTAATGATAAATCACGAGAATAAAGGGTCCCGCAAGAGAGAGTCGTTAGGAGTGTGCCCTATTTCATCAAGTAACGGTGGTAGTTGTGACGCGGAGAGAAAAGTGGAAGAGAGGTGTGTAGTGACCGCAATAGAGCGAGAGAGAGAGGGGTTAGAAGAGAGAAAAATGGTGGAGTTAGAAAGCGAGCAAGTTAGAGAGGACGTTGGCACCGCGAGAGAGAGAGATCTAGGGGACATGAGCAAGGAAGAATTTGAAAAAGAATTCGGTCCGGTGGATGAGAGCCTAGATGATAGCCTTAACGATCAAGTCCAAACTCTAATGGATTCATTTAGACACCTAGAAGAAAGTGAATGGGAAGATAAAATCAATGAATTTCTTCTTTGTGACCATCCACCCATACCACTAGAGGTCCCGAAGGCGAGTGAGGAGAAAAGTTGTGGTTCATCCGACTTAGAGCCCGACCCATGCGTCTTAAAAATTGAAAGAAACCTAGGTGTCCCCTCCGAGTCAGTGCACGTTGACCATGCTTTGAGTCAGCATCACGAGGATCCCTTTCCAATTAGCCACGACGAGTCTCCCGGTCTATCCTTTATCTATGGGCGAGGTCCCAACTTGTTTCGATTATTGGAATATGATCCTAGGACGGGAGTGACAAGGAGAGCATCGACCCCCGTAAGTGGGGTCGGGTGAGTTTGTGGAGAGATGAGAGGTCGTCGCACCCCCGACGCGTATGGGGTGATTGTTGTTGTATTTTTTGAGTCATGCATGTGTGTCATATAGTGTCTTGTTGCATTTTTCATATTTGTTTGTTTTATTTTTCTGCACTTTTCATTCGCCTTGAATTAGATTTTAGTCCTTTTTGCTTGAGGACAATGCAAAAGTCTAAGTTAGGGGGGGTCACAAGTGCGTATTTCTAAAACTTCACAAATTTTCAAAAATGCCCAAAAATTTCCAAAAAAATCATAAAATTTTGAAAAAGCCAAAAATATTTTTGTTCAAAATAAATAAAAATTGGAATTCAAATTTTTCAAAAATATCATTAAAAGTCGGTTTAAAGTCTCAAATTGTAAACATTCAACATACACAAAGCCGAAATTGACCAAAGATGGAAATTGTGCGAAAATTGACAACTTAACGAATAAATGTGGAGATTAACAAAACCCGGTGAGATTCGAGCTTATCACGTTTTGCGAGATTTGAAATCAATCCGAGTTAATGGCTAACTCAAAGTTCTTTTTAGCGCTTAATAAGTTGTCAAGGATCTCAATTTTTTTTTCATTTGATCGGTTTTGAAAAATGTGTGCAATATTGCCTTGAAAATCGTGCCAAATTAGTCTCTAAACTTAAATTCACCTCAAAACGCATATGGTAACGCAATTGGTATTTTGGACAATGAAGTAGGACCTCGTTTGTCACCCAAAAATATTGGCCAGAAAAAAAGTAGCGAAAAATTATCCCTTTTGTAACCCAAATTGAGCCGAATATTTTTCCCTCTCGTTTGACAACCCGAAAAACCCAAAATAGCCCGGAATTGCGAAAAATGAAAAAAAAAAATCAGAATTTAAGTCCGAAAAGTGCAACAAAAAGGGGGCAAGAAAAAAAAAATAGAAGAATGCTCAACAAAAATAGCAACAAAGAAAAAAAGAAAAAAAAAAATAGAAAAAGAAGAAAAAAAATGAGCAATAGCCCGGAAAATGCACAAACGGACATCACGAATGACTTTTCCAATTCCAACCCTCCATACCTCCTTTATTTTACCCAATGCAACCTTTAACCCGAAAAAGTCCTAACCGAGTCCAAATTGCGTAAATTGAGTACCGCATGGAGAGTTAATACACCAAAAGATAATATAAGAGGTTAAATGCGCGAAATAGAGGCGATGTTCCCGTTTTTAAAACCGTAATCCGTTGAAGAGATCCTTTCACCATAAAATTTCCGTCTTTCTAATTGCATGCGTGTATTTGCTTCCATTACATTTACTCCTTATATCACGCATGCCGAGAGAATAGCCATAATCCGAGAGATTCGTTTTTGAGTGCATTCCGTGAGAAATTGAAATCAAAACGAATTTTCGGATAAGTAACGTAATGATCAATCGATGAAAATTGGCGGTTATATTTCCGGCTTCGCACACACACACTACGGTTTGAGACTTGTAAATATGATTTGATGATGACTATTTTATGGTAAAGTTTGAATTGTACAATTTTTCCGTATTTTGAATTTTCTTTGAGTCGAATTTTGTGGGTATATTCACTGCAAACCCTCACGAGACACAACTCGTCCTACTAGGGTAACCTAGAGGTTTAAAGGCTTGTTGCATACGCTAAATGCAATCGCTTGCCCGCGAAAGTGGTATTATAACCCAATAAAGTCCTTGAAGTGTCCTTAACTCTTACTTTCATTCTTTTACATTGCTCGGGACGCGCAAAGTTCTAAGTTAGGGGGGGTTTGATTGGGCATAAATATTGTATATTTATCCCCCTAATTTCAGTACTTTTGTGAACCCGAATGATGTAACATATATGGATTTGATTCACTTTTATGCTTCTAACCTTCTTGGCGAGTATTGCGTGTTTCGTGCTTCTCCTATTGGTTTTACAGGTTAATTATGCAAGCAGTGCAAAGGAGGAAGCAAGACAGTGCAAGAAAAGCTAGGAAGGCAAGTTCAAGGGCATTTTCGTAATTTTTCAGCCTTAGTCCGGAAGTGGGTCCAACTAGAAAGTTTAATATCTTTCAAGTACAAGAACACCATAAAAAACGGCACCTCAATCCGAGCTACGATGAAAGAGTTATGACCCCTTGAAGTTGCGGAAAAATCATAGAAGAAAGGCTAGGAAGGCAAGTTCAAGGGCATTTTCGTAATTTTACAGCCCGATTCTGGAGGTGGGGCCTTCTGGAAAGTTGAAGATCTCGGAACAACGAGCACACTGGAAAAAACGGCACCCAAATCCGAGATACGGTTGAAATGTTATGCTCAGTTGAAGTTGAAGAAAAATCCAAGAAAAGAAGAGAAAAACCAGAAAAAAATCTAAGTGTTGAGAGCAAGACCAGGCTGGTACATGCGAACCGGTTCGCTGTACCTGCGAACCGGTTCGCTGTACCTGACACGCGAATTTTGTCTTTCATTTGGATTGGTCTCCAAGTCTCCTAATAGGTTTTAAAGACTCCAAACTTGTGGGGAACGAAGGCATTAACCTAGGAGCAGCTTTTAGGGTTACTTTTAGAGAGTTTTTTATAGAGAAAAAGGGGAAAAATATCTAGGAACATCAAGGGCACAAATTACTTCAAGAATTCATTGTTTCGGGTTTGTTTTTGCAAGTTTTAATTCAAAATTCTTGTTTCTTATTATTGTTCTTGCATGCTTTGTTTTCCCATTAGATTCAACTTGTTTTCGCATTCATAATACGTATTTACATGTTTAGATCTAGTTTTATCATGAATTCATACACATGCAACGTTATTATTTCATGCATTAGACAAAGTAACATGTCCGGCTAGGTTTTTCAAGGTTGGGATGCATGAACCCAACCTGATGTTTTAGTGCATGTGTATAACGTCGATCCGCTGAATTTAATGATTAATTTTGATCGTATCGCGTAATTTCATAAGAATTGTAGATCTTTATATCTCGTTTGCCCTGGGGTACTCGTGATGATTTAGAGTACAATTTGAGTGTAATTACCGCGATACCGATTTACTCATCCTCAGATTAGGTATGACGCGGGCTTGAACCTCGTATACATAATGCTTGGGAGTACTAAATTTCGGGTTTGAATTAATCGGATAAATTTATGATTGACGTTGTCACTGCATTACACTAGGGTTGGGGGATTGTATTCCCATCCCGTTTTATCATCATTTAGTTAAAAGTTTCAATTCAATCCTTCATTCTTAATCTAGATAATTTAGTTAGTTGCATTTTTCAGTATACTTTCGTAATTGCATTTAGTTTAACCAATCCCAAAAAGCCAAATCAATCTTTTTCTTTTCTTTTTAGAGTCATCATTAGGATTCCTCCGTCTTATCCCGTCGTCACAACCCCGTTGTCCTTTTTCCCTGAGGATCGATACCCGACTTGTCGGATTATTACTTGAACGACAGGCTTGCACTTGAGCCTAGAGAGTACACACCTTAGAGACACATTCTGAGTCGTGTCAAGTTTTTGAGCCCGCGTCATACATAATGCTTGGGAGTACTAAATTCCGGGTTTGAATTAATCGGATAAATTTATGATCAACGTTATCACTGCATTACACTAGGGTTGGGGGAGTGTATTCCCATCCTATTTTCTCATCATTTAGTTGAAAGTTTCAGTTTAATTCTGCATTCTTCATTTAGATAATTTAGTTAGTTGCATATTTTATCATAATTCCATAATTGCATTTAGTTTAATCAATCCCAAAAGACCAAATCAATCTTTTTCTTTTCTTTTTAGAGTCATCGCTAGGATTCCTCAATCTTATCCCGTCGTCACAACTCCGTTGTCCTTTTTCCCTGAGGATCGATACCCGACTTGTCGGATTATTACTTGAACGATAGGCTTGCACTTGAGCCTAGAGAGCACACACTTTAGAAACACATTCTGAGTCGTGTCAAGTTTTTGAGTATAAATATAACGAGGAGCTTGAGGTCACCCGCCGTGATTTAGAGCTGCTCAAACAAAACTCTGGGGAATCAGTCAGTAACTTTATAGCCCGATGGAGGGAAAAAGCAACTACTATGACCAATCAGCCATCCGAAGAAGAACAAGTCAGCATAGTGAAGAAGAACTTCTTGTCCCATGTTCGAGCGACGATGGGAGGACAATACTATCCCCACTTCCGAGATCTCATAGAAGCAGGAGTATAAATCGAGGAAGGTTTTGCCAAAATAGAAGTCGAACCAAAGAAGGTGTCCGGGCAGTTCACCCCCAGAAAGTATGACAAGCCTTCCAGTGCAGTCTCAACCATCAACAACATCTCTCAACCAACCACATCATGGGCACCAGAAAGCCACCCTGCCCCAATTCGAAGGGAATACACCGAGCTCCATGCTCCCCTCTCCAAATTTTATCAGGCCCCGTTAATCCGAAACCTTATCAAAGCCTTGGACCCCCGTCCATTGCCAAATCCACTCCCGAGAAACTTCAAGGCCGATGCTCGCCTTTCACCAAACAGTTGGCCATACCACCGACCAATCCTTTCACCTCCGAAACATAATCCAAGATCTCATTGACCGGGGTACCATCGCCCTACCGACTAATCCTAAGCCAAACACAACTCACAACCCACTTCCAAATCATGCCAATGCTATTTTTCTAGAAGAAAATCCAGAATTCGAACCCTCAACTCAAATCACACCCATATACTCTCCCAAACCTCTCAAAATTTGCCCACATTTCCTCCTACACCCTACCAGCCTCACTGATCAGGCACTGTCACTCCTTACCAAAGCATGCATCACTGTCCGTACCCGTTCTGAAAATGGAAGCATGGAATTATCAGAAGTGTTAAACCAACTCCTAGAGTTCGGGCTGAAATTGCCCTCACAAATGGTCATTGATTACCAAAGGTTCAGTAAGCTATTTTTAGAAGCGCCGAAATGGGCCCGAGAGTCAGATAGTTGGGTAGTATCGACCATTGAAGTCAGCTTGGATGATGTCGCCCAGATCATGGCAGAATTATTCAGGAAAACCAATGATATTTGCAGTATTACTGAGTTACTTAATACTTTGAAGCTATAAGGGCACCTGGTCCCTTCACCCGTACATATCCCCACAGAATGGGAAGACCTGTATGAAGAAACCGTTGAAGTTGTGGAATGCATTGACTTTACATGGAAAGACCGAATTGTTGCCACTGGATAGGGGAAGAATTTGGAGATTCAAATAAAGAACAAGCTTTTGAGAAAATTAGCCTGATAGCCGACATGTGTGGGATGATATCATTCGAAGAACTCCTCGAAGAAGAGAACAAGGTAGCAAAATAACCCGAGATTGACGAGGAAATGGGATTCATATTTTTCCCTTCTTCAGTAAATCACATGACCAGATCAGGGAGGCATTACCAGATTCTAAGCTTACCGCCAGCAAATGACAAAGGGAAGGGCGTTAAAAACCTTCCTATGCTAGAGATGACCCTCGAGGAGAGCAAGATCCTCGATCAACTGAAGAAAACTCAAGCTAACATCACTCTATGGGGGATTTTCATGTCTTCCCAGCTAGACAGAAATGCTTTGATCAAGTTGCTCACTAGACCCACAGTTTCTCCCTCTACCACACCATAAGAAGCGGTAAATTTGGTCGGATCCTTGATCTCTACCCGAATGCTATCATTTTTCGAATAAGAAATTCCCAGAATTAGGCTAAACCACAATCATGCACTCAACATCTCCGTCGAAGTTATGGAGAAGGTCGTGCCACTCTCTCTTGTTGACAATGGATCCGCCTTGAACGTCTGACCACTAAGAACCTTCAAGTGTTTAGGCCTGAAGGAAAGCGACCTCGCTCCAACCTCCGCTGCTATACGTGCCTACGATAATACCCGTCGAGAGGTGATGGGATCCATAAAACTTGTAATAGGGGCTAGCCCTATAAACCCTGACGTGGAATTCTAAGTCATTGGCATTCCCTCTTGTTTCAACCTATTGCTCGGACGACCATGGCTCCACAGTATCAAGGGTGTGTCTTCCTCACTTCATCAAAAATTGAAGTTTTTCGCCGATGGGCGAGTCATCACCATTTTGGGCAACAACGGCAATGCCGAAGGTGCAAGTACTAGCAGTTCAATTCTTGAGATACAACACGGGACAAATGATATGCTCCTATCAGGATTCCGAGTTGAGCCACTTCTACTCCCGACAGGGGACGGTTTCAAAGAAAGGGTTTGTCCAGAATACAACTCCCATGGCAATGTCAACGTGATTCAGATGTTCAGTAACATTCACTTCATGCCCGGACTGGGGCTAGGACAAAGACAACAAGGGATACTTGAGCCTATTGAACTGAAGAAAGCTTTCCCTCCCTGTGGTTTGGGGTATCAACCATCAGAACAAGAGCTCAGAATGATCCGCCAATCTCGACCAAAGAGAAGACTAGACTACATCCCAACTATCCCAGGAGACTCCTTGAATGGACGATTCATCAAAGAGGGCGATGACTTTCCCTTTTGTGGCTTCCCAAAACCATGATATAACCATACAGATAAGAAGATGAAGCCTGGAATGGAGATCTTTTTCTAAGACAGCTACCCATGGGCTGAAAGTTCCCAACACCGAGTACAACCGCTCATCAAAGATACCGAAGAAACTGAGGAAGGTGACTCCGAAGATTCCTTCAACTTACAAACACTGGCGCTGGCACTCTCATTGGTTCATTCAGGCACTACATCAATGGATCCATCCCATCTGATTAAAGCTGCTGATACCCCTTTCCTCAACTGGCATGCTACGCTAGTTCTACCTATAGAAATCTCCCCTAATCCTAATGTTCACCCAATTTCTCCTTCTATTGTCTATCCTTATTCAAATGTAATCGAGTCCTCCTTTGTCGAGGTTCTCAATGTTATTTTTACTATAAATGAAGTAAACGAAGATTTTGAGTATCTTATTGTGCCTTACATTAACTGTTTGGATTCTAATCAAACTTTTGATGAGGATGATTTTGCAAATGAACAATTCTTAATTGATCTAAATAAGGTTAATAATAAACAACATAACCGCGTTCAAGTTAATGAAGAAGAGACTGGTGTTCCTAATCTCGGTTCTAGTAGCCAACTGCGTGAGATTAGTATAGGGGCCACCCTCGACGAGAATGAGCATGCACAACTCGAAGAATTACTAAAGGAATTCGTGGATGTCTTCTCATGGTCCTACGATGATATGCCCGGCATCAATCCTGAAATAGCTCAGCACGAGATCCCCATTCTCCCAGATTACAAGCCGGTCAAACAAAAGTTGAGAAAGCTCTGCACCGAATGGTCGCTTAAAGTCAAAGAAGAGGTGGTTAAACAGTTGAACGTAGGCTTCATTCGTGTGATCGAATATCCCAGATGGCTGGCCAATATAATGCATGTGCCGAAATCAAGGGGGATGATTCGAATGTGTGTAGACTATCGGGACTTGAACAAAGCCTCTCCAAAGGATGATTATCCGTTACCCAATATCGACATGATCGTGGATAACACATCCAGTCATGCTCTCAAGTCATTCGTTGATGGGTTTACCGGATACAACCAAATCAAGATGCACCCAGATCACCAAGAAAATATCGCATTCATCACCCCATGGGGAACCTTTTGCTATACCGTCATGCCATTTGGTCTCAAGAACGCTGGGACTTCCTACCAAGGGGCTGCCATAACCATCCTGCACGATCTGATTCACAAAGAGGTCGAGGTTTATGTGGATTATATGATTATCAAGTCCAAAACTAGAGAAGTTCATGTTCCCGCTCTCCAAATGTTCTTCGAACGACTGCGACAGTATCATATGAGACTCAATCCGCAGAAATGCGTCTTCGGCGTTACAAAGGGAAAACTCTTGGGATTCATGGTCAGTGAGAAATGGATAGAAGTAGATCCTACCAAGCTGAAAGCCATACTTGAGATGCCACCTCCCCAAACAGAGAAAGAAGTCCGAGGTTTCCTTGGGAAATTACAATAAATTAGCCGATTCATCAGCCAGCCAACCTCCATCTGTGAACAAATCTTCAAACTACTCTAAAAGGATTCAACTAAGGTCTGGAATGAGGCTTGCTAAGAAGCTTTTGACCGAATCAAAAAATATCTGACTCAACCTTCGGTACTCATGCCACCACAGCCTGGTCTCCCCTTGCTCCTATACCTAACCATAACCGACACTGCAGTTGGGGCTTTGCTAGCCCAATACCTTGAAGATTCCCACAAAGAAAGAGCCATCTATTATGTCAGTCGCAAATTGGTTGGGTACGATGTCAACTACACTGCTTTGGAAAAGGTGTGTGTCACACTTGTCTGGTTCACCCAAAAGTTGCGGCACTACATGCTCTCCTTCCCCATCAAACTTATATCCCGAATGGATCCCATCAAATACCTGCTTAAGAAACCCGCCTTGTCCAGCCGAATGGCCCGATGGTTGATGCTCCTAGCTGAGTTCGATATCATGCGCGTCACGCAGAAAGCTATGAAAGGAAGAGCCATCTCTGACTACCTCGCTGATTACCCCGTAGAAGAAGCTGATGTCTAGATATCTGAATTCCCAGATGAAAATGTTCTCTGAACTGCTCAAGACAACCTTTGCTGGCAAATGTTCTTTAATGGAGCTGCCAATAAAAAGGAATATGGCATTGGGATACTTCTGATCGCCCCAGATGACTCCCACACTCCCATCGCCATCAAGATGGATTTCCCTTGCACCAATAACATGACTGAGTACGAGGCATACACAGTAGGCCTTAAAGTTGATCTCAAGAAAGGTATTCAATGCCTAGACATCTACGGGGATTCCACCCTCATCATTGATCAAGTGCTCAGAAAGTGGAAAGTCAAGGATGAAAAGCTCCAACCCTTCCATGCCCACTTAGAAGAGCTAGCCTCCTAATTCCAAGATATCACCTTCCATTACCTACCCCGAGTAAAGAATAACCTAGCCAATGCCCTTACTACCCTGGCCTCCATGGTCGACATGCTCGAAAGAATAACAATGACCCCCTTCCTTATTCAAAAGCAAGATAAACGAACCCACTGCTACCATATTGAGCTTGCCTCCACGAAAGATCCTGAACAAGCCAATTGCTGGTACTATGATATCTGGCGCCTCCTCAAGCATGGTAGGTATCCTGAGGGTTCCAATAAGAAAGATCGAGCAACTCTTTCGAAGACTGGCCGCCCAGTATAATATCTGTCACAAAGCACTGCTCAAAAGGAACTTCGATGGAACTCATCTGCACTACATCGCAGGGGCCGACATTGAAAAGATAATGCAGAAAATCGACAGTGAGGAATGGGGACCCCACATGAACGGTCATATGCTTTCCAAGAAAATCATCCGATAAGGTTACTACTAGACCACCATGACCCAGGACTGCACCAACTATGTCCAGAGATGCCTCAAATGCCAACAATTCTCCAATCTTCAGCATCTGCCTCCACGTGAATTATACAACATGACCTATCTATGGCCGTTCTCCACTTGGGGTATCGACATCATAGGGAAGGTTACACCGAAGGCTTCCAATGGGCATAAATTCATCCTAGTTGCCATTGATTACTTCACTAAATGGGTCAAAGCGGAGTCATATGCAGTGTTGAACACTAAGAAAGTGGCCAAATTCATCAAGAAGAACATCATCTACCGATATGGGATCCCGCATGAAATAGTATCAGATAACGGGTTGCACTTCGAGGCAGAAGTTATAGAAATGGTCAACAAATATGGGATTCAGATACACAAATCTTCTCCCTACCGACCTTAGACCAATGGTGCGGTTGAAGCCGCCAACAAGAACCTCAAAGCCATCATCAACAAGATGACTGAAAGCTATCGGGATCGGGACGATCGGATCCTGTACACCCTCTGGGGATACCAAACCTTAATTTGAACCTCTACTGGGTCTACCCCTTACTCCCTAGTCTATGACATGGAAGCAGTCCTATCGGTGGAGATGGAAATACCTTCGTTGCGCGTCATGCTTGAGAGCAAGGTCAGCGAAGAAGACTGGTGTCGAAGCCGCCTTGACGAGCTAACCCTCCTCGACGAAAGGAGATTAAAAGCACTATACCACATACAAGGTTACCATCGTCGAATAGCGCGTTCATTCAATAAGAGAGTCAAGGACCGCAGTGTCCGAGAAGGGGACCTAGCCCTTAAGGAAATCATAGAACCCATCTGGGACCCCAGAAGGAAATTCAAGCCCAATTGGAGCGGCCCCTACATTGTAAAGAAGATCTCGTCCCGCGGTGCCGCCATGCTACCGACCTAGATGGGGAGGAAATGGCTCGTCCAGTCAACCTGGACCGTCTCAAGAAGTTCTACCCCTAGTCCGAAATCTCAGCGCGCTACGACTCTTCTCATCTCCCTTCTATTCTTAAAAAAAATCTCTCTTCATTTCCCCCTACCCAGAACTACGTGGGCCTGATCCTCTACAGTAACCATTTTTCAAACAAATTAAAACTTTTCAAAAACTCCAGAGGTACGTAGGCAGCTCATACACCTTACGTGAGCACGACCCTTTCTTTTTCACAAAATACTATTCTTTTCTTACCTCCGAGAATGACAGTTCATTCTAACATATACTCGAACAAAAGGATTATGTATGCCTTAGCGATCAATATTGATAATTCAAAAATATAAAATTCATCGAAAGGCACAGCTGGATGATCAGAAACTTGTTTATTTCACTAATAAGAAATTTTGGTACAGATTACATAAGAAAAGGAACGGATAACTCCGTTCCCCCTACCCTCATAAAAAAGCCAAATAAAATCCCCACATTTATTCCTGATCGAGGTGTAAACCGAGCGTCCGTATAATACGCTAGTCGTTGTTATCGGCTTCCAACCTCAATACAAAAAAAAACTAAACTTGTAACTACACTTCTTAAGGAGTATAGTGGCAAGTCTAGGTATCAAATCCACAGGGAGTTAGGACGTGTGAACGTGACGACAAAGGTATTGGTAGTTTAATCCTAAAGTTGATATTAAAATAAAAGAAAAGAAAAAGATGATTGATTTTTATGGATTTTATCTATGGATTAACTAGATTCAATTAAATTAACCTATGCATGCGAAATTAACTAACTAAGAAGGAATTAATATGAATAAATAAATGGGTTAAGAATACACTCCCCCAAACCCTAGTGTGTATGCCAGTACAAAATTAGTCATAAATTAGATAATTGATCAGACCCAGTCTTTAGTACTCCAAAGCATTATATATATAAGGTTCAAGCCCGCATCATAAATAATCAAAGAATGAGTAAAGCAGTGCTGCAATAGTTCACGCACGTTGCATACAATGGTTGTGAACCTATACAACACGATCTAATCACTTATTTAATTTAGAGGACAAATTTTATATCTATGCATACCACATCGGGTTGGGTTCATGCATCCCCACCCTTAAAAACTTAGCTAGACATGGGTTTATGAGAAAGCAAATTCATAACAATGCATGTAATTGTGGATCTAAGAAACATTGTAAAGACAAAAATTACAAAACAGTTGATAGTTGAATTGAAATTAGAATTAAGATAAGATAAGAGAATGGAATTTGATGCTTGAAATCTGCACTAAGGAAGAGAGATGATTGAATCCTGAAATACTTCTTGTTCTTACAAACTAGGGCTTTTCTAAAAATAATAAATGTGTCTACTAAAACCTCTCTAAAATCTGATTCTCTCTCTAAAATTCTATTCTACTCTCTAGAATTCGACTCCCTTGGAAGGATGTAGGGCTTGGCCCTTTATACACCTAAAAATGACTCTTCCCGTGCCTCTCCATGTTTTACCCTTTTAATATACCTAAATGAGACTCTTCCCATGCCTCTCCACGTTTTACAACTAATAAAAACGAATTAAACAAGAAATTTCAAGAGTTGTCTCTTCAGCTTCCAGAATTAATTTCAACTTTTGACTTTCTGTCTCCAACTTTAAATGGGCATAACTTCTTCACCGTAGCTCGGATTGGGGTGTCGTTTTTTCCAGTGTTCTTGTAATTGGAATATATTCAACTTTCCAATTGGACCCACCTCTGGAATAAGGCTGCAAATTTTTAAAAATGCCCTTGAACTTCACATTTCGTGCTTTCTTTCACTGTTTTGAGTTCTCCTTCGCACTAACTTGAATGAAATACCTATAAAGCACATGAGAAATACACAAAACACGAAATACTTGCCAAAAGGGGTTATTATCATAAATACGAGACAAATCCAAGGTATTTACTCTGCACGGGATCATAAAAATACCGAAATTAAGGGGATAAATGTGAAGAATATGTGCCTAATCACCCCCCCTAACTTAGAACTTTGCGCGTCCCGAGCAACGTAAGAGAAATTAGTTTAAAGTTAAACTCTTGAAAATTCTTTTAATTGGATAGAATACCTTTTTCGCGGGTAAGCGATTGCATTTAGCGTATGCAAAAAGCCTTTAAACCCCTAGGTTACCCTAGTAGGACGAGTTTTATCTCGTGAGGGTTTGCAGTGAATACACCCACAAAATTCTTTATTGACTCAAATAAATATCAAAATACTTAAAAATTGTACAATTTAAACTTTTCGAAAAATAATCACCATAAATTCATATTCAAATGTCTCAAACCATAGTGTGTGTGTGTGCAAAGCCCGAAATTAAACCTCAAACTTCCACCGGTTGAGCATTACGTTACTTTTCGAAAATTCATTTTGATTCAAATTCTTACGGATGCACTCACAAATGAATCACTCGGATTGTGGCTATTTTCTCTCGGTATGCATGATATAAAGAGTAAATATAATGGACACAAATTCACGCATACAAAATTTAAAAGAAGTAAATATGGTGAAAATATCTCATCATCGGAATACAGTTATTAGCAAACGGGAAACATCATCTCTTAATTACACCATTTTAATCTCTTTTATTATCTTTTCATGTCTTAGCTCTCCATGCAGTAATTAATTTCGCCATTCGGAATCGGTTAGGACTTTTCAGGTTAAAAAGTGTAAAGGGTAAAATTGGGAATAGACGGAATGTTCAGAATTGGAAAATATCCTTATGACGTCCATTAGTGCTTTTTCGGGCATTTGCTCATTTTTCTCTTTTTTTTTCTCTTTTCATTTTTTTCTTTTTTTTTCATTTTTTTTTCCTTGCTATTTTTCTTTTCTTGCCCCTTTTTTATTACACACTTTGGACTTACTTGATGAATTTCTAATTTTTCACAATTCTGAGCCAATTGGGTTTTTTGGGTTATCAAACGAAAGGGAAATATTATATTAGGCTCAAAGTGGGTTGCAAATGGATAATTTTTTCACAACTTTATTATGGCTAATATTTTTTGGTTAAACAAAAGAGGGCATACTTCATTGTCCAAATTGCTAATCACGTTACCATATGCATTTCGAGATTAATTAAGTTTAGAGATATATTTAGCACGAATTTCGAGACAACATTTCACACATTTCCCATAACCGATCAAAACAAAGGATTGAGATCATCAACAACTTAATAAAACGCTGAAAAGAACTTTGAGTTAATCATAAACTCGGATTGATTTAAAAACTCATAAAAAATTGAAAGGCTCGAAATCTCACCGGGTTTGATCAATCTCCACACTTATTCGTTAAGTCGTCCATTTTCTTTCAATTTCCATCTACGGTCAATTTTGGCTTAGTGCATTTTGATTGTTAACAATTTGAGACTTTAAATAGAATAGAGGTGATATTTTTGAAAAATTTAAATTCTAATTTTTATTTATTTTGAAGAAAAATATATTTGGCTTTTTTCAACTTTTTTGAAATTTGTGAAATTTTCTAAAAAAAACACACTTGGAAAGAACATGTGATCGAATCAATGAATCTAAACAATAAACGGGAAGAATATCCCACAGCCCCTAACTTAAATATTGCATTGTCCTCAATGCGTATCAAGAACACAACATAAAGAGAGGAAAAGAAAGATATTACCCAAAGGGAGCGATCTCCGATGAGTGCGAGTTCATTGAATCTACAAAACATGTTAGAACCAAGCATAGCAAAAAGAATAACAAAAACTTTAACTAATTACTCTAAACTATAAAAAAAATGGAAAAAGAAAAAGCTAATTATGTACAACCTACGATTTGAACTTCTAATAAGTTATACACTAGAAGTCAAAAAATTTGAGGGTCCACCCAAAATACAATTTGACTTTGAGGGATTAATGGTTTGCCCCCACTAGAAAGCATGCCTCCCGGAAAATAAGAATTCCATTTGAACAACGGAAGGCATGTGTAAGGCGAAAAAATGAACCATCACCAATTAAAAATTTTAGGGGAATAATGAAGGATTTAAGTGCATAGTGGGACAAGTACCATTGGGATCCAAGAAAAATAGAATCACCTCCCATAGATTTTTCAAGTAGTATGGGAAGTGGGGCATACAAACAGAAAGAGTCCGTCTTGGAAAACAATTCAAGCATAGAGTCCTTGTCCTCAATATCTTCTCCCCCAAAATTTTCAAATGGATCAGGTGGAGTGACACGTCTAAGTGTATGGCCCGTAAGATGAAGCATCTCAAAATAACATTCCCATACAAGAATCGGATCAACTTCCTCAAGACATTCATCCAGTTCTTGTGATGGATTTAAGGGTTCGATAATAGTAGGGACACAAGGAGACAAATGATCTTCAACCTCAATAGGTTTTGAAATATTTATAAGAGGTTGAGATTCAAAAGTACTTGGATCACTCTCAATGATTTCGTTCTCAAAAGTATTAGGTGAAGCGCAAGTCTTAACCTTCTCTAAGTTGTCCAAATAATCATTCAACTCCTTGCATGTTGCTCTAATTTTCAACTCTGTAGTAGCAAGGTCATCAGATTGCTTTTTGATAATAATCAAGAGTTCTTCCAAAGTAGGCTTCCTTGGTTCTAGCACCTCGGATTCCTCATTTGGTTGAAAACATTCTTCAACTTCAAAAATATTGGAATAAAAATCCTCATTGGGTTCAAATAATGCATCTAACTCTTGCTCCCAATAACGATTTTTTTCCCAATATTCTTTTTCAAGTCTTTTTTCTTCAAGCAATTCATTTTGATAAATTTGGATGGTCTTAGCACTAGGCTTGTATTTATGAGACTCATCTTTAGTGATATTGATCCAATGTTCATAAATTGTGAGTTCATTCTCCTCCTCACTATTAACATAACAATTAAATCCACCAAATGAGTTAAAGTAAGACATTTCAAATTGGGCAATTCAAGAACGCGAAACCTATATTTTTTATTTTTTATTTTTTGATCAAATTCGGGATTAACCAACCTAACCTAAAGTCTACCTAATTCCCCGGCAACGGCGCCATTTTGATCGAGTGGAAAAACTAAGCGTCCGTGTAATACGCTAGTCGTTGTTATCGGCTTCCAACCTCAATACAAAAAAAAACTAAACTTGTAACTACACTTCTTAAGGAGTATAGTGGCGATTCTGGGTATCGAATCCACAGGGAATTAGGACGTGTGAATGTGACGACAAAGGTAAGGTAGTTTAATCCTAAAGTTGATGCTAAAATAAAAGAAAAGAAAAAGATGATTGATTTTTATGGATTTTATCTATGAATTAACTAGATTCAATTAAATTAACCTATGCATGTGAAATTAACTAACTAAGAAGGAATTAATATGAATGAAGAAATGGGTTAAGAATTCACTCCCCCAAACCCTAGTGTGTATGCCAGTACAAAATTAGTCATAAATTAGATAATTGATCAGACCCAGTCTTTAGTACTCCAAAGCATTACATATATAAGGTTCAAGCCCGCATCATACATAATCAAAGAATGAGTAAAGCAGTGTTACAATAGTTCACGTGCGTTGCATCCTTAAGCACCCCGGTTACCTAGGGCAAACGAGGTCAAAAGGTCTATAATGGTTGTGAAACTATACAACACGATCTAATCACTTATTTAATTTAGAGGATAAATTTTATAGCTATGCATATCACATCGGGTTGGATTCATGCATCCCCACCCTTAAAAACTTAGCTTAACATGATTAAAATAAAAGAAAACTTAAAAGTGAAAGTGCGGGAATTCATAACTAAATCTAAAAAATTGAGAACATGACTTGAATTGGGATTGGAAAACTAGAAAGCAACAATTAATTAAACTAACTATGAAAGCAGTAAAAACAATAAATTAAAATGACTTGAAATGGATGAATGATGAATCTTGAATAGAAATAAAAGAAAAGAAAAGAAAAAGATGATTGATTTTTATGGATTTTATCTATGAATTAACTAGATTCAATTAAATTAACCTATGCATGCGAAATTAACTAACTAAGAAGGAATTAATATGAATGAAGAAATGGGTTAAGAATACACTCCCCCAAACCCTAGTGTGTATGCCAGTACAAAATTAGTCATAAATTAGATAATTGATCAGACCCAGTCTTTAGTACTCAAAAGCATTACATATATGATGTTCAAGCTCGCATGATACATAATCAAAGAATGAGTAAAGCAGTGTTGCAATAGTTCACGCGCGTTGCATCCTTAAGCACCCCGGTTACCTAGGAAAAAAGAGGTCAAAAGGTCTACAATGGTTGTGAAACTATACAACACGATCTAATCACTTATTTAATTTAGAGGACAAATTTTATATCTATGCATACCACATCGGGTTGGGTTCATGCATCCCCACCATTAAAAACTTAGCTTAACATGATTAAAATAAAAGAAAACTTAAAAGTGAAAGTGCAGGAATTCATAACTAAATCTAGAAAATTGAGACCATGACTTGAATTGGGATTTGAAAACTAGAAAGCAACAATTAATTAAATAACTATGAAAGCAGTTATTGATACCAAATTTAGTTTGCTGACATGGCTCAATAAAGTGAAGACACGTGGAAATCTATGTGGCAACAACAAACACTTCCGAGGAACCATACCACAACGAGGAACACTGCTTCCCCGAGGAACTCATACGCTCCGAGGAACAAGAACTCTCCGAGGAACTTTTGAGTACCGAGAAGCTTAGGCGGTCCGAGCAATTCAGGCGGTCCAAGCTGCACCTCGAACAAAGCATTAATAGCAGGATAACCAACAGTTTGACTGTTCATTAAATGCTTATCATTCAGACGCATACGCTTAAAGGGCATTGAATGTATTACCCTTTCATATGTACATCATTTAATGTATTACCCTTTCACATTACAGCCTCAAGGCTATAAATACATTGTACAATCCTCATTGTAAAGGGACCGGAATTTCTTGATAGAACTTGTAATCGAGAATTCCCAAACACTCAGCAATAACATAACAGTGGACGTAGGTCATTCCTATAAGGCTGAACCACTTTAAAAACTCTTTATTTCATTTATTTTATCTGTGATTGAATAATTAGATATGATCTAATTTTTTACATCAACAGATTGGCGTCGTCTGTGGGAAACGACTGGTAATATCGTTTTTCATCAAAAACAATTCATCACAAATGGCTGATATTCCAGAATCTAGCAATCGAAACGCTGGAAGCCCTCCAAACCCATCTGCTCCGCCAAATATTCCAGATCTGGCTGGAATGATGACAAATCTGGCTCAAGGCCAGACCGTCATGCAAGAGACAATGCGACAACTCATCCAAACCCTTCATGGCGGTGCACCAACTCATTCAGGACTGCGGAGTATTCAAAGAAACACCCGTGCACCATCCTCACGTACTAGGCGTACCAATTCATATCGCAATGAGGAATCTGAAGATTTTTCTTATCAACCTGGATGAACTTCGTCAGTGCGAGCCACGGATACAGAACAACGTATCACTCTTTCTCAAGAAAGGACTAGTGCGTTAGAGAGGTTAAGCAGGGTATCACCTTTTGATCGATTAGGACTTAGAAGGAGTAGAAGTCCTCCTAAAGTCGTATCGAGGAGTTTTCGACGACCATCAGATTTAAGGGAAGGATTTGCCCAGTCGCAACCAGCTGCTCGTCAAGATAGATCTCAGGAAGCCACATCAACGCGATCAGCTGCTCGAACCAACAGGCCCGAGGAAGGGAATGATGCATGGAAAGGCTCTATTCAGAGGCTAGAGGATAGATTAGGGGAAATGGCTAAGGCCAAGAACCCTCTACAATGAACCTTTATCCGAGGAACACCTTTTGTCCAGTCAATTATAGATTTTCTAACACCATCAAAGTTCAAAGCACCTGTTGTGACCCCCAAATATGATGGAAAGACTGACCCTGTTCTTCACATAGAACAATACCAAGCTTCTGCCGACATCTATGTTGTTCCAGATGAGATGAGATGCAGTGCATTCTCGAGAACTCTTACCGGATCTGCTCAAATATGGTATAATAATCTTCCTCAGGGTAAGATCTCAACTTTTCTTCAACTGGACGAGTTATTCATTGGGAATTTCTATTTTGGGGCAAAGCCAGTTAAACGAGTAGCACATTTGTTAAGTATTAGACAAAAGGCTGGTGAAAGTACCAGAGATTATATAACTCATTTTAATAACAAGAAACTTGAAGTCATTGATTATGAGGAGAAGACAGCGATTACTGCTTTGATGAGTGGTTTACTGCCGAACAAGTTGTACTACACTTTGGCCAAAGATCCACCTAGAACCATGTCAGATATGATGGGAAAAGCTGCCAAGATTATGAATGCCGAGGAGGCTATGGATGCGAAGAAGAACATGGATGCTAAAGAAACCAAGGTGGAAGGTGATAAAGCTAAGAAGAAAGAGCATAGGAACAATGGTAATGACAAACATTCAAAAACTAGGTCGGTATGGGACGTAATGAAGAAATTTGATAATTATACTCCTTTGAAGAAGGATATCAACCATGTTCTAGAGGAAATCAAGAACAACGAGGAATTAAACTGGCCAGAGAAAATAAAGGCAGACCCTGACAAGAGGAATAAGGCGAAGTACTGCGAGTTTCATAAAGATCATGGCCATATGACCAAAAATTGCATAGCTCTTCAAAATGAGATTGAAACACTCATCAGACGAGGAAAGCTGTCAAAGTATGTTGATCGTGGAAACGAAAGAAGAAACAACGACCGAACAAGAGAGGGGTCTAGATCTCCTCGTCGAGCAGAGGAGAACAAGAAAAGAAACCATGAAGTTGATCCCGAAGATGACCCCTATCTTCCCAAGAGACCAAGGCAGCCAGAACGAGAGGTATTTTCAATACGCTTTGGGTCATTTGACTGTAATGTTATAACAGGTGGAGACGCAGGATGAGGAGACCTTACTGCCGAGAGAAAAGCTTACCTCTGTGAGGCTCAAGCTTGCTCATACATTCAACGAATAAATCTAGCTGAGGAGGATCGCCCGAGAAAGGTAAATAAAGAGAAATTGGTCATTGGTTTCTCAAAGAATGACCTCGCAGGTGTTCTATATCCTCATGATGACCCTTTGGTGATCAAAATGAGGATGAAGGAAGTAATAATTTCAAGAGTACTGGTCGATAATGGTAGCTCGGCAGACATCATGTTCTACTCGTGCTTCGATAGTTTAAATCTAAAGCTATCTCAACTGGAGCCTTATCATAGACCTCTCCTCGGTTTTGCTGGCGAGAAAGTATTTCCACTTGGGACGATCAAGTTGGATATATTCATTGGTACGTGGCCTGCTTGTCGAACAGAAAGAATACGTTTCTTCGTGATGGATAAGAATGTTCAATCATCATACAATATCATCATGGGAAGAGTA
The DNA here is from genome assembly GCA_949130495.1 of Sambucus nigra. Classification (NCBI taxonomy): domain Eukaryota; kingdom Viridiplantae; phylum Streptophyta; class Magnoliopsida; order Dipsacales; family Adoxaceae; genus Sambucus; species Sambucus nigra. Next base: position 137,238,849 of record OX422218.1, read on the forward strand.
GGATTAAAGAAGTTCGAGGCTGTACCATCTACAGTACATCAATGCCTAAAATTTCCAACAAATTTTGGAGTAGGAGTTATGAAAGGTGATCAGAAAGTAGCTCGGAAATGTTATTATTCATCCGCCGAGCAAGAGGAACTGGAGGAATCAAGGAAAAAGACTACTACCTATCAAGTGGATGAAGGTGCAGAAATTGAAACATTGGATCCTAGAGATGAGTCTCAACTCGGGAAAGGTCAAGTGGTGGAAGCTACTGAAAACATCATTCTGGACGACGAGCACCCTGAACGAACTACTCAAGTAGGTTCGTCGTTGGAAGCCTCACTAAAACAGGAATTGATAACTTTCCTAAGATGCAGAAAACAAAATTTTGCGTGGAGTCATGAAGATATGCCCGGAATAGATCCAAATTTCTTATGTCACGAACTCAATGTGAATAAGGAGATCATGCCAGTGAAGCAAAGAAGAAGAGTGTTCAGCCCCAAGAAGAATCAAGCTATACAGGAGGAAGTCGAGAAGCTCCAGAAAGCTTGCTTCATTGAAGACATTAAATATCCAGACTGGTTAGCCAATGTGGTGATGGTAAAGAAGAAAAACAACAAGTGGAGGATGTGTGTAGACTTCACCGACCTCAACAAAGCATGCCCAAAGGATCACTTTCCACTGCCCCGAATTGATCAAATAGTCGATGCTACCTCGGGACATGAGCTGCTGAGCTTTATGGATGCTTATTCTGGCTACAATCAAATTAAAATGAAACCTGAAGACAGGGAAAGTACTTCTTTCATTACCCCTAGGGGAACTTATTGTTATAATGTTATGCCTTTTGGTTTGAAAAATGCAGGTGCGACATATCAGCGGCTGATGAGGAAGGTCTTTGCTGAACAAATCAGTTGCAATATGGAAGTCTATGTTGACGATATGCTGACAAAGAGCAAGAAAGCTGCCGATCATCTAGTTGACTTAAGTCAGACTTTTGATCAACTGGATAAATATCAAATGAAGTTGAACCCGAGGAAGTGCATATTTGGAGTACGAGAAGGCATGTTTCTCGGGTACATTGTCAATCAACGAGGCATTGAAGCAAATCCTGAAAAGATCAAAGCTCTATTAGGGCTGCGATCTCCAGCGACGAAGAGAGAGGTGCAAAGTCTTACAGGACGAGTAGCAGCACTCAACAGATTTGTATCACGAGCAACTGATCAATGTCTCCCATTATTCAAGACACTCCGAAAGACTTTTGAGTGGAATGAAGAATGTGAGAAGGCTTTTCAAGACTTGAAGAAATACTTGGGAGCACCTCCACTGTTGTCCAGGCCGGTGATGGGAGAAAAATTGTACTTGTATCTAGCAGTATCGTAGAATGCAGTTAACTCAGCGTTGATAAGAGTGGAGAATGGAGTACAAAAACCAATCTACTACACAAGTAAAGCCTTCCGAGGAGCAGAGATCAGATATCCAAGGCTGGAAAAGTTAGCACTGGCGCTGATTGAGGCAAGTAGGAGAATGAGGCCATACTTCCAGGCTCATACTATAGTCGTATATACTGATATGCCATTGAGGCAAGCCCTTCATAAACTAGAAAAATCAGGGAGATTGATGTACTGGGCAATAAAGCTCGGTGAATATGATATAGTTTATGAACCCAGATCATCGCTTAAAGGGCAAGCTGTAGCGAATTTTATAGCAGAGTTCACCTATCCTGATACCCCCGAGGAGCAAAAGTTGCTCGCTGATCAACCTGTGGATGTTACAGGATCGTCAAACATAAGCTCAGACCAACTCCGGTTGGTAAAAGGGCAAGTGGATGTTACAGGATCATCAAATTCGAGCTCAGACCAACTCCGGTTGGTAAAAGGGCAAGAAAAGATGATCGACGAAGAGCGAGAAATATCAGGGGAAGATGAAAGGAAGCAACAAATATTTCATCGAGGAACTCTGGCAGATCAGAAATTATAAGACGAGTTACCTATATGGAGGCTCTATGTAGATGGCTCATTTTGCACTACAGGATGTGGCGCGGGGAAAGTTTTGAACACTCCGGATGAGGTCGACATGGAATACGCCCTACGTTTCCAATTCAAAGCTTCCAATAATGAGGCTGAGTATGAGGCCATGATTGCAGGTCTTAGTTTGGCAAAAATTATGGAGGCACAACAGGTTATTGTTTTCAGTGATTCTCAATTAATCGTAAACCAAATGATGGGAGTATATGCAGTCAAAGGAGAATTAATGATCAGATATCATGCAAAGGCAAAGGAGCTGGTGTCTGAATTTACTGCTATTCAGCTGGTCAGAATACCGAGAATGGAGAATGCGAGAGCAGACGCCCTAGCTCGATTAGCATTAGCTACTCGTACCGATCTACGACGAATAATCCCAATTGAAGTGTTGGCTGGTCGGAGTATAGATAAAGATCTAACGATGAACTTTATCACCCTTGATTTAGGACCATCTTGGATGGATCCCATCAGGGCATATATTGAAGAGGAAGAATTACCAATTGACAAGCTCGCAGCCAAGAAATTGAAGTTTAAAGCTGCTCGGTATGTATTAACTAACGGTATTCTATATAGACGAAGAATTATGGCAGGTTTGCAGAGATGTGTGCATCCCACCGAGGTGAAAGATTTAATTGAAGAGGTCCATGAAGGGTCCTGTGGAGCCCATGTAGCAGGTCAGACGCTTTTGCAAAAGGTGATGACGCAAGGATACTACTGGCCAACGATGAGGGTTGATTGTATAGCCTATGCCAAGAAATGCGATAAGTGTCAGCGTTTTTCCTCCATCCGAAGAACTCCACAAGCATTGTTGACACCCATAACTTCCCCTTGGCCATTTGCCACATGGGGAATAGATTTGTTCGGGCCACTACCAACGACTAGAGGAAGGTTCAAATACCTCGTCGTCGCAGTGGATTATTTTACTAAGTGGGTAGAAGCTGAGCCTCTCATCGATATGACGTATGATAAGGTGTACAAATTTGTTTGGAAGAACATCATTTGTCGATATGGTCTTCCTCATGCCTTCATCACAGACCATGGAACACAATTTGATAACGAAGAGTTTGCTGCCTATTGTCATCAGTCAAACATTTTGAAGATCCACTCAGCACCAGGCCATCCTCAAAGCAATGGACAAACTGAAGTGACAAACAGAACGCTGTTGAATGGCTTGAAGAAAAGACTGGACGATGCGACAGCAAATTGGATCAACGAGTTACAGTCAGTACTGTGGGCTTATCGAACTACTCCCCGAGTAACAACAGGGGAATCACCATATATGCTGGCGTTTGGAAGTGAAGCTGTTATACCTGCCGAGTTGGGCCTCCCAACACACAGGGTATTGAATTTCAATTCCCCTGTCAACGACTTAATGAGAAGATTGGATTTAGACATGCTCGAGGAAGTTAGAGAAGAAGCAACCATTAGAAATGCTGCTTACCAGCAGCGAACAGCTTTGTTCTACAACAAGAGAGTGAAGAAGTGCGACCTGAAAGAAGGAGATTATGTGCTGAAGAAAGTGATTCAAAAGCACAACAAATTGGAGGCAAACTGGCATGGACCATACCGAGTTACAGAAGTTGTTCGACCAGGAACTTACCGAATAGCAACTTTAGAAAGGGAGGAGTTTAAAAATGCATGGAACGCAGAGCACCTACGCAAGTATTATCAGTGATGAATAAAATGAAGATATTCTGCCGAATTCTCTCTTTTTATTGAAAGTTTTTCGAGGAATAGTGCTACACACAACTCGGCAAAACTCGGACTACTCAAATTTTTTCTCGAAAACGCCAACTAAGGTTCGTCGAGAAACCAATATTCCTCCGGGAAGTAAAGCTACCAATATTCCTCCGAGAAGTAAAGCTACCAATATTCCTCCGGGAAGTAAAGCTACCAATATTCCTCCGGGAAGTAAAGCTACCAATATTCCTCCGGGAAGTAAAGCTACCTATATTCCTCCGGGAAGTAAAGCTACCTGTATTCCTTCGGGAAGTAAAGCTACTTGTATTCCTCCGGGAAATAAAACTTGTATTCCTACGGGAAGTAAAATTATATATTCCTCGGGAAATAAAAGTATTCCTAAAAATGCCAACTTATGTCGGTTTAGGAAGTAAATATATTCTCGAAAATGCCAATTTGAGTTGGTCGGGAGGTAAAATTATTCCAAAAAGTGCCAAAGTTGCTCGTTAAGAAAAAAATCTACTAACTATGGCTGGTCGGGGATAAAAACCCACTAACTGTAGTTGGTCGACAAGGAAAATTTACCGACCTTGGTTGGTCGGAAACATTTATAAAGACGAGAAAGTGATCGAGCAACATTTTTTATACTCGTAACTTTTTACTAAGTTGTTCGAGAAACAAAATATTATTTTTGCCAAATAATTACCACAAATTCAAGCTAGTCGACAATAACTTGATTGACAAACAACACAATATTGTTATCTTTTTTAGATATACATGCACAGATGTAAAGTGTTACAAAACAATAGAAATTAAGATTGCGAACAAAAATAAAAGTCTTTCATTAAAATCAAAAACAAATTACATTGAGAATGAAATGTATACTATTTATTACATCAATATCCCTATTTTATTGGTCTTTTCCCCTCTGCTTTTGAAATAGGTTCCTCGCCAGCAGGCGGATCATTTAAAGCAAGAGGAGAATTTATGAAGTTGAGATCTTCTAACATCCTAATATTCATCACAGAAGGTCGATCTAGTAGATGCTCTGGACGAGATATCTCGACATTTGAATGGAGATTGTAGTCGCCGAGGTATTTGGAGATCAGACATCGAGGAATGGCCCGAGCAGGGATCCAACTCATATCCAATTTGAATGGTGGCACGGGTAGGTCGAGGAGCCCAGGATCGTGGTAGTCCCACATGTAATGACCCTGTTCGAGTTGCAGCACACCTAAGGCATTCAACCAGCCTTGCTTGTAGCCCTCATTATTGGCATTATGGATACGATCGTCCAAGTGGTAGAGCGCCTCATTGTACCCAGCCATCCAGAACTCCCTGGGCTATTTACGGAATTGATATGTCAATCTTTCCAGCTGCTCGTGGAGATTTTTGATGAAGAGTTCCTTATTCTCCAAGACTGACTTCTGCGTAGAAAGCTGCTCTTCCAGGTCCCTGATCTTCTTTGACATTTCAGTCAACGCCTGGTTCTTCGCCATTAATTGGAAGGCCTGGTTCTCTAAGACAGATTGAGTCCTCTGTTCCTCGACAGGAATCCGAGCAGCTCTTGCTCGTCCACGATAAGATGTAGAGGGGCCAGCTCTCTTCAAGGTCTCCAATTCGTCCCTCAAGTTGGCGTTCTCGACCTCCAAGAACGAGAATCCCTCATCAGTCACTGGGATCAAGGCTTTTGAAGTGGAAGCTGTAGACTTCAACTGTGAAAACTCTCTTTGCAAGTTGTTATTCTCTTGCTCCAATAACTCGGCTATTTATCTGCACTCCTCGACCTCACCCATTAGAGTTCTCTCCCTCACATCGTAGCCAGCAAAACGCTTCTCGTACCCCTTGTCAGCATTGAGTTGCTGATACTTCTTCTCATACCCCTCGTGCAAAAGCGCATTGGATTCTTTGTATTATTGCTGAAGGTCTTCAAGAATGCCTTGGAGATCCTCGATCATATCATAATAAGCCACATTATTGGCCACTGCATGAACAAGCAGGGTCTTCATGTATTGGTAGGCCTCAACCGCCTGTTCCGAAGCATCTTGGTCGAGGATGTCGACAATTTGTGCTGCACTCAGATCTGTGTGACCAGCCTTAAAATAATCATTGCATTGCCTCAACAGCTTGGTATCATGAGCAGATAGTAATTCCATCCTGGCCAGAAACTAGTAGAGAAAGAAAAAGCAGTAATCAATAAAAGCACCAATAAAGCATGAAGAAGAGACAACAGTATGCAAAAACACAAGTTCAAGTTTTATTATATCATAAAAGTCAGAAGTACAAGGTTCAGAGTTACATGTTCAGGATTACATTTGTTAAAGAAAAATAAAATAGAGAAATCCGAACAACTCTACACCTTTTCCTTGTCTCCCAAAACTTTCTCGGGAGGATGGGACGAGGAAGTAGGTTACTCGGATGGAGCAGATAGTAGTTGGGGAAGTGCTGGAGGTTGCTCGGAGGAAGTAGCGAGCTGCTGAAGTTCCTCGGTAGCAGGCTGAATGGCTGGGGGATGATCTCCCATCACCATAGAAGACTCTTCGGAGGCAGCTTCGTCCTCTTCTTCTTCTTCAGGAGTTGGAGGAGGACCAGGGATGTGTCGCTGGAAGAGTTCAGAGGTTTCATCAACCTTCATCTCCTGAAGAGCTGCAACCCATCCATCCCTAAAGAACTTGAGGCTGCCATATTCTACTTGCGACATCATGGCAGCCAAGCCCTTGTTCCACCCCTTGTCCCAGCCAGCGCTGAAAGACTTCTTCACAACCAATTTTCTCTTTAACTTCTTCGAGGAAAGCTTCTCGGACAGAAGGTTTTCAGCTGTCTTTAATTTATTCTCAACCTCCTCCTTCTGCCTACTTACTTCCCGAAGTTGGATTAATTCTACTTCAGCAACCTTGAGTTTATCTTCAAACTCCTCAGCATTCTTGAGCTTCCCCTCAAGATCTTTATTTTTCTCCTCCAAGTCCTTTATTTTCTTCTCCAACCCCTTGGAGACTTCAACAACTTGAGCTTTCTCCTGCTCGGTGGAGGTAAGTTTCTTCTCCCAAATAGCCTTGTCAGCATCGTACTTCTGACGAGAATCTTCCAAAGACTGCCTCACGCCCATCAAAGCTTCCTCCACACCAGATGAGGAGCTTGAAGCTTTAATAGCTTCATCTTTCTTCAAAATTGTATTGAAGCAACTCACCAACTGTGAAGAGAAAATGAAAGAAAGTCAGAGACAGATATAATAAGGGAAAGATGAAAAGTTCAAAGTAATAAGACTTACAGAAGCAATATGGCGAGCAGCCAATGAGGTGACCATGTCCCGAGAAAGGTTCTCCTCAATACCTTGGATCTCGGGAATGATCCAAGTCTTCACCGAGCTCATGGCAGAGCTCGGGGGAACAAAAGTGGGAACTCCACTAGTCGGGGGCTGAGAGACGGTGTCAGCCAAATTGACCGAGGAGCTCTTCTTCAGCTTCCTCGGAGGAGCAAAAATAGATTCAACCAAGGAGGAACTCTTGGTTGGTGATATCACAATCACTTCTCTTGGAGCAACAGCCTTGCTCGGGGCCACTGGGGGCTTCTCTAAAACCTTCACAGGTGCAGCCGAGGAAGGCGCATCAACTTTCTTTGTCCCTTCTGGGACGTCAATCTTACTTCTTTTTGCCTCTCCAGCACCAGAGGCGGGTTTCTCGAAGAGAGTGGGAGGTCTTCTCTTCTTCATCCTTTCACTTAAAGGAATGTGAGACTCAGGCGAAGAACTGGTAGAGGCTGGTACTGGCTCTGCGTCACTTATCACCGAACGAGCAGTGAAAGAAGATGTGTAGCTCTTATACTGCAGCAAATACGAGGCTGACCAAATGTGCTCGTCGGTAACACTCTGATGCAAACTCCAGATAAGTTTTAAGTGCCTTATATTAACGTCTGCTTCTTTTGGACACTTTCTTTTGCTATCAACTGCAAATAAATCAAAATTACAATATCATTGGCACATTTTGTCAAACACAGAGGAAGCATAATTTCAAAATAAATAAAATGAAATAAAAATAACCTATCCCATTGCCATAGGGAGGGAATCTGGGACCCTGATACACTTCATCTCCAGATAAAGGAGCATGTTGCCAATTTTTTATAACAACTCCGTGCTTAAAATAGTCCCTATTGGCATCCGGGAGATTGACTGCCAAGGCCCTATTTAAAAATCTAGTTTTAAAATAAAAGGTGTTATCACCAACTGCCCATCTATAACAAAACATGATTTCTGGAATTCCTATGCGAGTTCCAAGGATTTGATTTAACCTATGAACCCCATTAACTATTCTCCATGTATTGGGGGCTATTCTTGCAGGAACAACGTCAAAATATTGACAAAATTCCAGACATAGAGGATTGGGTGGAAAAGAAAATCCACACTCAGCAATAAAGAGACTGGGGAACCAATGTCCCTCAGCCAAACAGAAATAATCAGAAGGCTCAGAAAGCTCTTCCAGAACAACCCAGGAGGGAATAGAAAAATCAGAGCGAAACTTATCAAGAGATTCAACAGGGTAAACCATGATGAATAAAAGAAATGAACAAGAAGGAAGAAAATCTTACAGAAAAAGAGTGGATCTGATGACAACGAACGATGGAAGAGATGAATACACAGAAGAGAAAGAGACGATGGAAAACTCGAAGATACAAATTTGAAAAAGTAGAAGACGATGGGATTTTCTGCAGCGTTTAAATACTCTACCTTGGGAAAAGGAAAAGTAATGATTACAAAAAGAGACGATTACGCTACTGGCGACTAAAAAGACAAAAAGGGCGCGGCAATCAAAGCGAGTATAAAAATTCAAAAAAGCCTGATTCTACGAATTTGGAAGGAAAAGTAAATACAAAGGAAACACTCCGAAAAATTAGGAGGACCATTTAAAACTACCATATTCCGAGAAAGAATGTTCCACACTCCTCAAATTTCGAACTGTGAAACACTGGGGGCTTCTGTTGATACTAAATTTAGTCTGCTGACATGGCTCAATAAAGTGAAGACACGTGGAAATCTATGTGGCAACAACAAACACTTTCGAGGAACCATACCACAACGAGGAACACTGCTTCCCCGAGGAACTCATACGCTCCGAGGAACAATAACTCTCCGAGGAACTTTTGAGTACCGAGAAGCTTAGGCGGTCCGAGCAACTCAGGCGGTCCGAGATGCACCTCGAACAAAGCATTAATAGCAGGATAACCAACAGTTTGACTATTCATTAAATGCTTATCATTCAGACGCATACGCTTAAAGGGCATTGAATGTATTACCCTTTCATATGTACATCATTTAATGTATTACCCTTTCACATTACAGCCTCAAGGCTATAAATACATTGTACAATCCTCATTGTAAAGGGACCGAAATTTCTTGATAGAACTTGTAATCGAGAATTCCCAAACACTCAGCAATAACATAACAGTGGACGTAGGCCATTCCTATAAGGCTGAACCAATTTAAAAACTCTTTGTTTCATTTATTTTATCTGTGATTGAATAATTAGATGTGATCTAATTTTTTACATCAACAACAGTAAAAATAATAAATTAAAATTACTTGAAATGGATGGATGATGAATCTTGAATAGATCTTTAAATCTTGAATAGTATCCAAACTTCAAAACTAGGGCTCTTGGATACAAGAATCCTTTAAAAACTAACTACTAGCCTCCTACAATGTGAAGTAAAAAAACCTCTAAAATCTGACTCTCTCTCTAGAATTCGACTCTCTTGGAAGGATGTAGGGCTTGGCCTTTTATACACCTAACAAATGACTCTTCTCATGCCTATCCACGTTTTACCCTTTTAATATACCTAAATGAGACTCTTCCCATGCCTCTCCACGTTTTACAACTAATAAAAACGAATTAAACAAGAAATTTTAAGAGTTGTCTCTTCAGCTTCCAGAATTAATTTCAACTTTTGACTTTCTGTCCCCAACTTTAAATGGGCATAACTTCTTCACCGTAGCTCGGATTGGGGTGACGTTTTTTCCAGTGTTCTTGTAATTGGAATATCTTCAACTTTACAATTGGACCCACCTCTGGACTAAGGCTGAAAAATTACGAAAATGCCCTTGAACTTCACATTTCGTGCTTTCTTTCACTGTTTTGAGTTCTCCTTCGCACTAACTTGAATGAAATACCTATAAAGCACATGAAAAATACACAAAACACGAAACACTTGCCAAAAGGGGTTAGTAGCATAAATATGAGACAAATCCAAGGTTTTTACTCTGCACGGGATCATAAAAATATCGAAATTAAGGGGATAAATGTGAAGAATATGTGCCTAATCAATTCCCCCATTACAAAATAAACCATCCTATCCATAGCTACCAGAAGATCCTGCTCTGTCATCATCATTTACATACTGGGGTCCCCAAGTTTCCCCTGCCTGAACAGAGTGTCGCAGACACTCCATGGACCGATAAGCTCGAACCAGCTTCGAAAAAAACGCAACAACCCATTTTATGGTGTTAAATAAAATAAACCACCTTTGTCCAGTCTCCACTTCCAACATCTTAATAACTACTCTACTCCACAACCACCTCATATAATACCCAGGGATATGCCAAACTCTCCCAACAGACTGAGAGGTACGGGTCGACGGACATCGATTTTCCCACAAGGAGCCAAGCCGCATGCGCAGACGCTTAGTCAAATCTTCTACCGAAAAGAAATTTAATGTTCGAGGTGGCACGACCTGTGCCCAACCAAATTGGTAGAGAAGCCACCAAGGGAAATAAAAAGAGGTCTGTCTGAGACCAACCTGCCGCACATACGGGTATTCTCCTAGCTCAAGAATAGGCACTGACCAGTACAGATTCCGAGCACCATGCTCCACAAGCCAATTCTCCCAGCTCTCAATAGTCAGGCCAATGCTGAAGAAGTAATGCGAAAAGAAGTTGGGTACAGCCGACAAAGGATATTCTGGAAGGTCCACTAGGCGGAGTCTTTCAGACAACCACATGAACAGCATCACGGGGCTACCTCGCAGGAAATTAGAACGACCTTCTCTCCAGGCATCAAGACCATTCAGGGTCTCCCAAAACCCGCTGATGATACCACCCAACGCACCACGGATGGAAGATGCTCCCAAACGTCCTTAAGCCCCGTCATCCCGCGGGCACGCATGTTCTTCAAAGAGACATCAGACTGCCAAAAAAGGAAAAATAATGTCAAGATTCAAGAAGAAAAGAAAGAAATCCCATCAAAAAGAAAAGAATGCCAAAAGTCAAGTTGCTTACATAACCTTTGGGGCTCGCCACCTTAGAAGAGTGATGATGCGATGGCTCCCACAACAAGGTCTACTCATTCGTAACCGGCTATAATGCATCAAAAGAGTTCTCACTCCCCAAAGCAAGAGGCGCCCTAGACCTCCACTCCACATTCGCTCAGTCATCAACGGTCAACCATTCTCTATTCGTTGCAGTGGTCACAAAAGTGGCCATTTCTTAGAGATCGGAATGCTAAAACGATTTGAAGAGGAAAATTGCAGAAGGAAAGAAAGCAAGAAGCTGTGAAAAATGAAGGGGATTCGCCCCCTTTATATAGGATGCCAAACGTCATGCCAATCGATACTAACCCCAACCCTACCGATTGGCACTGACTCCTTACCTTCCCGAGGTAGTCCAAAAGTTCGTGCCACTGCCGAATGGCACCCTTTGAACCATGTCAACCGGCACCCCCTTTAAATTTCGTACAGAAATTCCCAGAAAATACCAAAAAATCTGAAAATTCCTCAGAAAATTCCTAAAAATCTCGGAAAGGATTTAGAACATTTTCACCAAGAAAATTTCACACTCCCTCAAGTGGAACCCCCATTTCCCCAACGGAACTCTCAAAATCCAAGTGAATCTCCTCCCGGCAATGTCCCCAGAGGATCTCTAAGGATTTCCTCCTATACCACAAAGGTCTGAAACCTCCTCGAGCAATACGTCCAATACCTGGACCACCTAATCACTTCCCTAATGAAGTTTACGGCATCAAACTTTCCTTTCGTCCACGAAATCTCCAAGATCACAAACGCTTCCCCAACAATCGGTTCCCCAGCTCAACAACACATCACGAGGTAATTTCCCCAGCGGAACTCCAGAAAGTCATTATCAAAGTCTCCAAAGGGCACTCTATTTTTTCCCCAGCTCATTCTCCAGTGAAACCCAAAATCCAAACTCTATCCACTCTTAGGTTAGAATTGACCTCGGCCTTGGATCGTCACCTGAGTTAGGTCAGAATTGACCTCGGTCCTCGGTCGTCACCACTCTTAGGTCAGAATTGACCTCGGTCTTGGATCACCACCCGAGTTAGGTCAGAATTGACCTCAATCCTTGGTCGTCACCACTCTTAGGTCAGAATTGACCTCGGTCTTGGATCATCACCTGAGTTAGGTCAGAATTGACCTCGATCCTCGATCGTCACCACTCTTAGGTCAGAATTGACCTCGGTCTTGGATCGTCACCTGAGTTAGGTCAAAATTGACCTTGGGCCTCGGTCGCCACCACTCTTAGGTCAGAATTGACCTCGGTCTTAGATCATCACCTGAGTTAGGTCAGAATTGACCTCGTCCTCGGTCGTCACCACTCTTAGGTCAGAATTGACTCGGCCTTAGATCGTCACCTGAGTTAGGTCAAAACTGACCTCGACCCTCGATCGTCACCACTCTTAGGTTGGAATTGACCTCGATCTTGGATCGTCACCTGAGTTAGGTCAAAATTGACCTCGGTCCTCGGTCGTCTCCACTCTTAGGTCAGAATTGACCTCGGTTCTGGATCATTACCTGAGTTAGGTCAGAATTGACCTCGGTCCTCAGTCGTCACCACTTTGAGGTCAGAATTAACCTCGGTCTTAGATCGTCACCTGAGTTAGGTCATAATTGACATCGATCCTCGGTCGTCACCACTCTTAGGTAAGAATTGACCTCGGTCTTGGATCGTCACTTGAGTTAGGTCAAAATTGACCTCAGTCCTCAGTCGTCACCACTCTTAGGTTAGAATTGACCTCGGTCTTAGATCACCACCTGAGTTAGGTCAGAATTGACCTATGTCCTTGGTCGTCACCACCCTTAGGTCAGAATTGACCTCAGTTTTGGATCGTCACCTGAGTTAGGTTAGAATTGACCTCGATCCTCAGTCGTCACCACTCTTAGGTCAAAATTGACCTCGTTCTTAGATCGTCACCTGATTTAGGTCAAAATTGATCTCGATCCTCGATCGTCACCACTCTTAGGTCAGAATTGACCTCAGTTTTGGATCGTCACCTGAGTTAGGTCAGAATTGACCTCGGTCCTCAGTCATCACCACTCTTAGGTCAGAATTGACCTCGGTCTTGGATCGTCACCTGAGTTAGGTCATAACTGATCTCGGTCCTTAATCGTCACCACTCTTAGGTCAAAATTGACCTCAGTCTTGGATCGTCACTTGAGTTAGATCACAATTGACCTCGGTCCACGGTCGTCGCCACTCTTAGGTCAGAATTGACCTCGGTCTTGGATCGTCACCTGAGTTAGGTAAAAATTGACCTCGGTCCTCAGTCGTTACCACTTTTAGGTCAGAATTGACCTCGGTCTTGGATCGTCACCTGAGTTAAGTAATAATTGACCTCGGTCCTCGGTCGTCACCACTCTTAGATCAGAATTGACCTTGGTCTTGGATCGTTACCTGAGTTAGGTCAGAATTAACCTTGGTCCTCGGTCGTCACCACTCTTAGGTCAGAATTGACCTCAGTCATTGGATCGTCACTTAATCCCGCAATTGGCTTCGACCCACATAATTGGTCATCTCATCTTCAAGCCTATAGAATTAGCTTCGACTCGCAGAATTGCTCATCCCATGCATCACTTTAGGTCCTCAGAATCAACCTAAACCTTTGATTATCATTCAAACCATCCCCAGCACACCCCTTAGCTCCTCAGAATCGGCCTCGACCCTCTGAATCGGGCATACTCCCTCAAAAGCATCAAGTGGTGTCTATTCGACGGCTATCGTTTATTTCAAACTAACCCGTCGAGGGGATCTGTAGACACCCCATTATGTTACCCCTTAAACTCTCCTTAGGTCCCTAGCACCTCCCTTCATCACTACAAACCCAGGTCATACCCCGGGTACTGACCTAAAAGCCCTCGGGCACTCCTAGGCTCCGTTTGACCAAAAGTCAAACTCTTTAGCTCGACTGAAACTGAATGAATCTTTGAAGGGCACTGAAGATCCTTTCCAATGGTCCTTCCCGTGCGCAATTCCGACTTACCATGCGTACGAATGACCTATTTTCCCCCAAAACTCAATTAAGAGGCCACCAGGCGCTCCCGGGCTCTATTTGACCTAAGTCAACTCTTCAACTTGACCGAGACTAAATGAATCTTCAAAGGGAACTTAAACCCCTTTCCAATGGTCTATCCCGTGCATAATTCTGACTTACCATGCGAACGAACGACCCGTTTAACTCCGAAAGGTCACTAAATTCTTCCAGGGCCCGGTTGACCAAAGTCAACTCCCCGAACCGGGTCAAACTCTTTGGAATGTCGAAGTACATCTCCTAACCTTTCCAAAAGTCTGACCCGTGCATGATTTGGACCTATCATGCGTCTGAACAATCCATTTGCGTCTGAATGATTCCCCGTCCAATGGATTGACGAATGCTTCCGAGCCATATTTGACCTAAAGTCAACTCCCGAACCCGGTAGTAGTCCAAAGGACTTTGAAAGGTCTCTAAACTAACTTTCCAACGGTCCATCCCATGCGTGATTTTGATCAACGGTTTGCACTCTGCGACCGATTTTTTGAAAAAGGCCAGAAATACACTGCCAAATGGCAGGTTCCAGACCCTGCCTATCGGCAGCTGCCGACAGGCAGGACCAGGTCTATGCCGATCGGCAGTGACCTGGGCCTATAAAAGGAGGTTTTGACCTCATTTGCAAGGGGATCCCAGATCTGATAAAAATCACTCTCAGCGAATCCAGAAAACCTCTCTCGAAGTCAGCGTGATTTCCACACCCAAATCCCTTTCCAACCTTCACTTTTCATCATCCTTTTCATCAAACTTGGTGAATTCATTACCCTCCATCATCATCCAAGTCTAAGGGTTGCTTTCCAACATTTAAGATCAAGGTCAATATCTTCAAGAAGGTCCAATTTTCTCAACTCTCTCCTTAAATTCTCATAAATTCGCAATAACTTGTTTTATTACTTAGCACTTTTATTATCTCATCTCACACATCTTAATATACTCTTTATTTAGTATTATTTCACATCTCTTATTTTTATATAAATAAAAACCCAAACAATAAGAAAAATAGGGTTTGCTCAGAAATTTCAAATAGGGATTCTCACACTTTTCTCACAACTAAAACACTTTTTCTACACACCCACACACACACACAAATAAGAGAAGTCCCCGGTTGGATTTATGGGATAAACCCCACCCCTCGTTTTGTATGCGAACTACGTGGACTTTGATGTCTCTATAGGCTTCGTAGGCATCTCGGGATAAAACCTGAAACTCGAGTCCTTTTCTCACCTTTTCTCTCATTTTCTATTTTCTCTAAACAGATCTCTCTTAGATTGTATATATCTATAATATGCATATCTTTGTTCTTAGTGGCGTATTATTCCACATGCATCATCGTTCCATTATAACGATCAACGTAAGGATAATCGCATAAATCATATTTTCTTATATTATTTTTATACCTTCCTGCGGATGACTCGCTTTATCTTTTCCATGATACAAGTCGAGGATTCCTATCTACACTATATATACACATGCACACATATTACGGGGAAAATAAAAGGAAACTATCAAACATCCATGAGAGACCGTAAGGGTGGAATGGGTGCCTAACACCTTCCCATTTCGTAACTTAGCCTCCGGACACTTCTCGAATCATTTTGGTTTCGTATGCACCAGTATGTCTTTGGATGTTGTCCTTAGGGATGGTTTCCTCTTTCTATTGTCTGTTTTGAGTAAAATAGACTGGTGACTCTAATCTCTCTACATTCTCACACCTCACCACAATGACGCCGACCGAAGCGCTCCCGAGAGGGATGCGCAGGACCTAGGATCCTCACACTCTCATCGCCCCCCGCGGCGAGGATCGGGGATGGCCACAGAGTGATTACGTGATTGGGGATGTTTTGGGTAAAAGAAAAGATAACAAAGCTCATGTCATCTACTACGCTAGCCGAACTTTCACCGGATCGCAACTCAATTACTCCACCATGAAGAAGGAATTTCTAGTGGTAGTCTTTACCCTTGACGAATTTCGCTCGTACCTTATATGTTCACCCATCACCTGCTTTACCTACCACGCGACGCTCTCATAAGGTGGATCATACTCCTATAGGAGTTTAATCTCTCCATTAAAGACAAAAAATGAGTAGAAAATGTCGTGACCGATCATTTATCCCGGCTCTCGTCCGACGTTCCTAGTGATCTCATACCCATAAACGAGTATTTCCTAGATGAGAAAATTTTTTCCACCTCTTATCTTCCCTGGTTTGCGGACATAGTTAACTATCTTATCACGAGAGTTGTCCCTCCCGATTGGACACCGCAAGTAAAGAAGAGGTTCATTACTTGGTCGCGCATATTTTTCTATGATGATCTATTCCTATTCAAATATTGTGAAAACCAAATCATTCGATGTTGTGTACCGGATGGCGAGACTCTCAGCGTCATCCGTTTCTGTCATACGAAAGCATATAGAGGCCAATTTTCCAAGAATAAGACAGTATCTAAGATCCTTCAAAGCAGCCTCTATTGGCACACAATCTTTCGGAATGTGAACGTTTACTGTAAATATTATAATAGGTGTCAAAGGATGGGAGTTATTACTCGATAAGACATGCTGCCATTAACACCTATACTTATCATCGAGATATTTGACTGTTGGGGTATTGACTTCATGGGCCCTTTCCTTTCGTCCTTTAGCTTCCTATACATCCTCGTTGCGGTAGACTATGTGTCTAAATGGGTAGAGGCCATATCTACCAAAACGAATGACAATAAAGTGGTGATTAAGTTCTTGCAAGAACACATACTATCTCGCTTCGGTTCTCCAAAGGCAATAATTAGTGATAATGGCAAGCACATTTGTAACAGGTCATCTGCAAAGCTTATGAGAAAGTATGGAGTTATTAACAAGGTTGGAACAACTTGTCACTCTCAAATGAGTGGACGAGCTGAGCTAACGAATCGTGAAATCAAAAACATCCTTGAAAAGACCGTCGACCCTAATAGGAAAGATTGGTCCCTTATATTGAACGATGAGCTATGGGCTTATAGGATTGCATACAAGAATCCCCTCGAGATGTACCCATTTCACTTTGTTTATGGCAAGTCATGTCATCTCCCCGTGGAGCTAGAGCACAAATCTTATTCGGTGATCAAGAGGCTGAACTACAATTTGGATAAAGCCAGTGAAGCTCGTAAGCTTCAATTAAATGAGTTAGAAGAGATGCGCAATGATGCATATGTAATGCTAAGATTTCCAAGGAATGGATGAAACTTGCACATGATAAGATGATCCGATGCAAGGAGTTTCATTCGGTAGAAAAGGTGCTTCTCTACAACTGTAGGCTACACTTGTTTTTCAAAAAATTACAGTTTAAATAGACTGGCCCATTCGTCATGAGAAATATATTGTGGCAACCCTGCTTTTATATCTAATTCCGTTAGCTACGCCCAATTAAATTAAAGCGGAGCGTCAATATGTTGGCATTAGAAACAGAGTTTAAATAAATGCAGTAAAGTAAACATGTACACTCTCATACGTGTAACCAAATCATATAATAACAACTATAACAAGTGAAACCAACTCATAACTATTAACTGCAATAATCCATCAGTAATATCAAACTGAAAATATAAAATGCCAATACATGCGGCCCAACACAAAACGGGAAAGAGTAATATAACAATTCTCTCAAATCCCAAGTATAAACAAAGTGATATTAATATCTCATGCCACCCTCAAGAAAAGGGACACAAGTGACATAAATTAAAATAGAATAACTCCACGGCTACAGGAATCCTAAGATTTATATGATCTCATCAAGTTCCATAGCCTATTGTCCAGCGGGACGAGGACCAGTCATATATATATATAGGAGAGGAGAAAGAAGCAAGATAGACGAACGTCAAAGAAAGAAAACAAGCTATAAGATTATAAGATGTACTTATAATGAAAGCACACTAGTCATTACTCGTCTCCAATAATTAAGTTGTCTGGATTCATTTCCCAAACGATGTTCCTAGGTTGTGACTACCCAACCCAGCCCAAGTGTAGGGAGTCTTAATTAAATAGCGTGATTAATTAACATTAATCCATTTCAAATGTTCCTACTCGGAATAATTATTTTCATTTAAAAACACTTAACAGTGGTAAAATTTATTTTATCCAGTACCTTAACAGTAGGATATTTTCTTCAAGTATAATATCAAATGCATCGATTCGGGATATTACTTTAAGACACAAACATAATATCTCACATAACAAATCATATCAGGTCACTATCGTTACCTGGGGGAACAAGTCGTAACACTAGGCCTACACACGACTATTCCCCAATATTACGGGGCAAGGGAAATCATACTAAGTCCTAAATCACATGGCGTTCCAAAGCCTTTCTATCCGACCGGCATTACAACCATGTGTTCAGTGGTTTATCTCCGACACGACACTCGAGCGGAACCTATCCGGATCAATCATGAAAATTCGCATTCAACATGTGCCTACATCGACCGGAGGACTAGTCTAGTGTATACTCGACAATATACATGTAAAACAATTTCACGCTACCATATCCTGCATAAAACAGACCCGAAACTAACATATACCGTTCGCACCTGTTTACGACAACTTTCTGCACTAATATATAAAACGCCGATTTGTGGCTTTTTCGATCCGTTTTTGGAAAAATTTAAAACTACAAAGTTGTTTGGAACATGATTTTCTACAAGAACACGTGAGCATGCTACCATAGCCTGCTTAAAATAGACCCGAAACTAACATATACAGTCTGTACCTCTTTGCGACAACTTTCTGCGCAGAACTAAAAAACGTATATTTGAGGATTTTTCGATCCGTTTTTGAGAAAACTTAAAACTACAAAGTTTTTCGGAACGTGATTTTATACAACGTTACGCGAGCGAAACATCCATTTTTAGAACCAAAACAGCTCAAAACAATTTTTAATATGACGATTTACTCAATTTCATTGATTTCTCAAACTCAAGGGGTTGTTCAACGACTCAATCCCTATAATGATGTTATTTCATTTGAATCTACATGGAGGGTGATCCTAATATATTGTATATCATTTTTAACATTAATTTCATATTAATTTAGGGATCCAAATACATGTTATTGTGAAATTTCATTATAGATACATATTATACACATATATGTTATTAACTTGCCTTGAATTGTATAGAGAAGTTGAATCCTCTTGAAATCCTCATAGATTTCTTCTCTTCTTACTTTCTCTCTCTCTACCAAGCCCTAGCCCCCTTTTGTGAAATGAGAAAATGAAGACTTCTTCTCTTCTTTTCTATTTATACCAAGGGTTAGTTTATTTACAAAAATGCCATTGCCCCAAATTTAACCCTCTCGACCCTTTTACGCGTTAATTCGCTTCTCACATTCGTATATCAATGAATTCATTTTAACTTTTCATTTCCATACATTTCTAATATATATACTGGCATAGTTTTATTTCCAAACATTTCAAATATATATACTGGCATAGTTTTTTTTTTTATAGTTCAATTTCAATTCAATCAAAAATGCAGGCTATTACATTCTCCCCCTCTACGAACGGAATTTCGTCCTCGAAATCCAAAATAAAACAAATCAAGTCAAGTCAAGTGAGGTAGTTTCGCACGTACCTTCCATGAAGAGATATGGGTGACTAATTCGCAAGTCATCCTCTCTCTCCCAACTGGACTCAGACTCATCATGATTACTCCACATAACACGAACAAGAGGAATGACTTTTGACCTCAACTGCGGCTCAAGACGATCTAGGATCCTGACCGGCCTCTCCTCGTAGCTCCCATCGGGTTGCACCTCAACCCCGTCTAAATCTATGTGTAGGTGTGAGTCCTCGGAACGTAAGAACTTCCTCAACATGCATACATGAAAAACATCGTGTACACGCTGGAGCTGGTCGGGTAGGGCTAAGCGGTAGGCAACTGACCCCACCCTGTCCAACACTGTAAACAAACCCACGTATGGCGATGAAAGCTTCCCTTTGGCACCAAAGCGAACAACGCCTCTCATGGGTGAGACCCTCAACAGCACTTGGTCCCCAACGAAGAACTCTAAATTCCTTCGCCTTATGTCAGCATATGTCTTCTGACGATCTTGTGCGGTCTTCATCCGTGCACGAATCAAGTCAACCTTCTTCGAGGTCTCCCTAAAAATATCCAGACCCAGCATCCAGTGCTCTCCGAACTCCAACCAACATGTAGGGGATCGACAAGGCCTGCAGTAAAAAGCCTCGTATGGTGCCATGCCAATAGTCTGCTGATAACTATTATTTTATGCGAACTCCACCAGTGGCAAATGTGTATCCCAACCACCTTTGAAGTCCAACACATAAACTCGTAACATGTCCTCAAAAATTTGGTTTACCTGCTCCGTCTGACCATCGAACTGAGGGTGGAATGTGATACTCAAACTCAACTGAACTCCCATCACCTCGTGAAGATCGCCTAAAAAGAACGGGATGAAAACACTGCCACGATCTGACACCATATCACACGGTACCCCATGCAACTTCACAATCTCATTAATAAACACCGTGGCGTACTATGCTGCCGTATAATCCATCCTCACTGGAAATAAATGAGCCACCATTGTCAGTCTGTCGATGATGACCCAAATCAAATCATGACCGCGCTGCGATCTTAGCAACCTAACAATGAAATTCATGGAGATACTTTCCCATTTCAAACTGTACAACCAAACTCTCACCACGAAGCCTAACATAACAAAACTACTAAGCTGATTGATCGAGGGTGAAAAGTAGCGCGTGTCAAACGCAGATCGTTGTTTTCTGTTCACCTCCTCAATACAAAAACCTAAGCTTATGACTACACTCAACTGGTGAGTATAGCGGCCAAGTCCGGGTATCGAAAGATCCACTGAGACGAGTTGCTATAATTTAAGTGATTTAGTAGTCCGAAATAAAAGTGCAAAAGGTGATTACAAACTAAAAAGGAAAGAGATGCATAAAAGGGAAAGATTAATATAGGCGAGTGTATTGAAAACTAGATTAACAAAGCGAGTAAAACTATAGGTTGCGTCGAATATCCCTCACCCGAGTTAATTTGTATAAAATGAATACATGGGTCGACGAGTTATTTAGAATGCGTCTCGTTTCGACAGTTAATTGGACCAAAGGGTTGTCACGCCCCTAAATCTGCATAAAAGCCTAATATGATTTTGGCGTCAATAAATATCCCGAAAATTGCCCACGTAAGGTCGTAAGCACGGGACGGACATGATATACCCCGTCAAATCTCCTAGGCGCAATAACTAGGACAACGCACTCGAAATAGACCCGTGAACACCATCATCAAAGCAAAGCAACGCGTCAACCCGAGTGAGTTTCATTCAAACACAACCTAATTTAATTTATTTAGAAAGCATATTAAAAATGCGGTAAATAAACGCCGTAAATAAATGCGGTAAAACTATACTAGAAAAAGATTAAATCAAAGCATGTGAATCTAATTATGAAAGCTTGTAAACCTAATTATCAAAGCAAGAATTAAAGGAATACAATCTATATTAAAGGAGTGGGAAGATGAAAGTACCAATTACAAACCCTAATGGGTGTCAAACCAAGAGAGGAAGAAGAAGAGCTCTCAAACCCCAAACCCTAAGCTAAACTACCCTAAAAATCCGATCTCCCCATGAATAAAACCAAAATTGGTTTATATAGTAAGTTGGAGAAAAATAAAGAAGAAAGATTAGAAAAGAAAATATCCTAAAATATCTGGCATCACCGGTCGACCGCGTCCTGGGGACCGGTCGATCAGTCCTTCATGTAAAAGCCCACTGTCTCCATTCGTAGGCAAAACACCAAACCGCGGTCAACCGCGTCCAGGGGACCGATCGACCGGTACTCCGTTTTCTCGCCAAGCTTGGTCATCACATGGGAGAAAAGTTCCATTACGGAAACGGGCATATCTTCTTCGTTCGGACTCCAAACGACGCACCGTTTGCGGCCACGCGATGCTAACTCAATGAACTATGCATCCGTGCAATTTCCATGAGCTGGATAAGAAATATGAATTGACTAAAATGACCTTGAAGTATCGTTCGATGACGGAACTTCTCCGAAATGCAACGTATCCTCACTTTTAGCGTTCCAATACCTACAAAAGCACAATTAACCCCTGCAAAACATGTTTATATCCAAATCCAAGGTTATCTGGTTAATTAGCATAAATATAAGGTTATCTGGTTAATGAGCATAAATATAGGCATTAGGACCGTAAAAGTGCTAGAATGCATAAAGATAACGGGCGAAAATATGCAATATTTGATATGAATCACACCTCCTAACTTAAGCATTGCTAGTCCCTAGTAATGAAACAAACAAAACCAGACCACAGAGGGCGGTATAAGACGTATATATGCATCAAAATATAAATGCCACTTTCGTAGCGAGCACAGTTTCATTTAGCATATGCAAAAAGCCGTTAAACCCCTAGGTTACCCCAGTGGACGAGTGTCATCTCGTGAGGGTTTTCAGGGATGGTACCCACAAACATCACATGGTTTCCTCAAAATATGCCCAAACCAACATGCGACAAGCCCAATAATAGCGAAAAGGATTTCATACGCATTATTAGCAAAATGAACGAATTCACACAAAAGTCTGAATCATTAACATTATAGAATGCACCTTATAGAATTGAAACCTTAAAGTGTGGGAGGGGGAGCGAGCACATGCAAAGTGTTATTTGGCAAAAACTTATATAAACCAGATAAACATTAAAGTAAGCATATATTCAATCCTCATAGGCATTACACTCATCAAGCGAATTCACTCGAAACAGGGAGGTAACACACAAAGAGTAAATGTAAATGGAAACTAGGCCGCACACATGTCACAAATGAATAACGCTATATATAAAATGAAAAATTGTAATCTCAATGAAAGATACCGCTCATTAAAGGAGGTGAAATACATTTTCACAGATTATCAAAACTATTTCAACTTTTAAATTACATCCACTTAATATCACATAGGACTTGTAAAGGGTTATAATGTAGGTTTGGCTAAGGTACAAAACGAAGGATATGTATGTACGGATTCAAAGTGTTCGGGGATGAAAACTCGGGATAATGGGAAAAATGCTGGCAATATCAAAATTGAAAAACAAGTTCCAAAAGGCATTAGATATGTCATCGGGGAGAGTAATCAAAGCTTACTAAACTATATACACAACATTTACAACTTTCTCTTTTCTTTCTTTTCTTCTTTTTCTCATTTTTTTTTCGTTTTGTTTTCTTTTGTTTTCTACTTTCTCTTTTTCTCACTTTTTTTCACATCTCCTTTGTTTTCTCACTTTTCAAACTCTCATATGCCTAAATTTCAACCGACAGCATAACAACAACATTCAATCCCAAGTAACATTCCAAACAAAGGTATGAAAAGTGTATGTATGGTTTAAAACTCCAATTTAGAGTTGGTTATGGGATTTGGGTTATGAAACGAAAGGCTATATTTAGGCTCAAAGGGGTTGACGAGGGGAAACATATAAGGTGAGGTCAAGGTCAATATAGATGATATAACAAAGATGGCCTATGGTCCTTTCCAAAAGTTTACGCAATTCTCGAGTTAAAACAATATATGAAAATCATGCTCAAGTAATACATTTCTAGTATGAACTCAATTAATGAACGGTCAAATGAAAGAATAGTGAGATTAACGACGAATTCAACGTTTTGAAAGAGGAAGGAATAGTGTATAATACTCACAAACGACCAAAGGTACAAAGCGTACTCGGTGTAAGTATATACAATGCAACAAAAGATTACCGAGTTATAAAAATCTTAAACCAAAACAATATAACAAGGAAAGTGCATGTGCTCGTGGGATTAAAGTTTAATTCATGAAGTTATTCACAATATCAATAATCTAGACTAAAGTCTAATAACTTCTAAAATTGAGAACATGCATCGTTGGGTTGTCTATTGGATCGGGCAATTATTGAAATTTATCATCGGAAACAAGCGCAAAAAGCCCAAAAAAAGAGAAAAAAGAAAGAAAATCTTTTTGAATTTTTCTAAGAAAAGCATACTAAGTAACTAACATGTGAGCAAAAACATGGACTAAATAAAGAAATGGATTGAATATCCCACACCCCCGAACTTAAAACTTGACATTGTCCTCAATGTAAATTAAGAACCAAGTCAAAGAGAGGAAAATAGCGATATTACCCAAAATTGAAGCGATCCCCATAAGATCAAGTCCAAAGCATCTACAAAATAAGTTAGTGCCGAGCATAGCAAAAACAAATAACGAAAAGTTAACTAAGTACACTAGACTAAATTAAAAAGGAAAGAAAAAATAAAAAGAAAGAATAAAAAGTTAACTATATACAACCTACTATTTAGGTTTCACACTAACTGTACACTAGAAGTCTAAATCACTGAGGGTCCACCATAAGAACGATTTGACTTTGGAGGATAACCGGTGTACCCTCATATACAAGCATGCCCTCCGAAAAATATGGATTCCGTTTGAACTACGGAAGGCGTGTGTAAGGCGGAAGAAAGGAGCCATCGCCAATTAAAATCTTTGGAGGGACGATGGGGGGTTTGGATTGAACGGGTGATAAAAACAAGTGGGGACCGAGAAAAGCTGAATATCCTCCCAAAGATTTAGCAAGTGTAATGGGAGGTGGCGCACACAAAGGCAACGATGCGATTGTGGAGGGCGACTCGAGTAAGTACTCCTCATCGGCGAAAAGGTTTAAAACATTAAAGTTTGAAACCGAATCATTGGGTACTTGTGACGGTGTGATAACAGAGAATGAAAATGGGGATGAAAGAAATTCAAACTCATGAGATGAATCATCATCGTGTGAAGATTGAGTTTCGAAGGAAATAATATCATTTTCAATGAAATGTTCTTCTTTGGGGGCCAAAGAAGAAATCATTTAATTGCAAATAAATATTATGTCATTTTCATCCTCACTTTCAATATCTATTATGCAATGGGCAAAGTCGACTATGCTCTGTTCCAAAGTAGGCACAAAGTCCTCATTTGGTTCAAAACATTCCTTGACTTCGAAAGTCTCGGAAGCAAAATTGTCGTCGGATTCGAATAATAAATCCAAGTCTTACTCCCAACAACGATTTTCTTCCCGATAACAATTTTTAATTTTCTCATTCTCATACATACGTAAACCCTCACCGAATGTCATGGGTCGAGGTGCGGATGCATGAAAATGGGAACTTTGAAAATTACCATCGGACTTAAACGAAAACTCATTATTATAGGAATTTTGAAAACTATTCGAATTCGTTTCAAAATTTCTATTATAAGGAGGTAAAGGCCCAAAATCATTATCATCATCGTCGAAATTCTTATAACCCAAATTTTGGCTTTCGTTATACTCTCCCAAAGTCATATTTGAATTTGTTATACTTTGGGAGTATTCACCGAAAGTCATAGGTTTGCGATAATTTTGAGAATTATAACAATGATTACTGAAAGAATTGGAATAAGAAATGCTTACCCCAAAAATGGCTCGAAGTGGCGAATTCCACAAAATAGGTGCGCGCGGGATAAATTCGAGAGTTTTTAAGTGCTCAAATGTGAAAGTCCTGCAAAAATATTAGCAAATAATACAAATAGAAAGAAAATACTATGAAACACTAAATCAAATAAAGTCTAAAACAAACTCATCGCCGGCAACGGCGCCATTTTGATCGAGGGTGAAAAGTTGCCCGTGTCAAACGAGGATCGTTGTTTTCTATTCACCTCCTCAATACAAAAACCTAAACTTATGACTACACTCAATTTGTGAGTATAGCGGCCAAGTCCGGGTATCGAAAGATCCACTGAGACGAGTTGCTAGAATTTAAGTGATTTAGTAGTCCGAAATAAAAGTGCAAAAGGTGATTACAAACTAAAAAGGAAAAAGATGCATAAAAGGGAAAGATTAATCTAGGCAAGTGTATTGAAAACTAGATTAACAAAGCGAGTAAAACTATAGGTTGCGTCGAATAACCCTCACTCAAGTTAATTTGTATAAAATGGATACATGGGTCGACGAGTTATTTAAAATGCCTCTCGTTTCGACAGTTAATTGAACCAAAGGGTTGTCACGCCCCCAAATCTGCATAAAAGTCTAATATGATTTTGGTGTCAATAAATATCCCGAAAATTGCGCACATAAGGTCGTAAGCACGGGACATACATGATATAATTCTTCAAATCTCCTAGGCGCAATAACTAGGACAACGCACTCAAAATAGACCGTAAACACCATCATCAAAGCAAAGCAACGCGTCAACCCGAGTGAGTTTCATTCAAACACAACCTAATTTAATTTAGCTATAAAGCATATTAAAAATGCGATAAATAAACGCCGTAAATAAACGCGGTAAAGCTATACTAGAAAACGATTAAATCAAAGCATGTGAATCTAATTATGAAAGCTTGTAAACCTAATTATCAAAGCAAGAATTAAAGGAATACAATCTATATTAAAGGAAAGGGAAGATGAAAGTACCAATTACAAACCCTAATGGGTGTCAAACCAAGAGAGGAAGAAGAAGAGCTCTCAAACCCCAAACCCTAAGCTAAACTACCCTAAAAATCCGATCTCCCCATGAATAAAACCAAAATTGGTTTATATAGTAAGTTGGAGAAAAATAAAGAAGAAAGAAAAGAAAAGAAAATATCCTAAAATATTTGGCATCACCGGTCAACCGCGTCCGGGGGACCGGTCGACCAGTCCTTCATGTAAAAGCCCACTGTCTCCATTCGTAGGCAAAAAGCCAAACCGCGGTCGACCACATCCAGGGGACCGATCGACCGGTACTCTGTTTTCTGGCCAAGCTTGGTCATCACATGGGAGAAAAGTTCCATTACGGAAACGAGCATATCTTCTTCGTTCGGACTCTAAACGACGCACCGTTTGCGGCCACGCGATGCTAACTCAACGAACTATGCATCCGTGGAATTTCCATGAGCTGGATAAGAAATGTGAATTAACTAAAATGACCTTGAAGTAGCGTTCGACGATGAAACTTCTTCGGAATGCAACGGATCCTCACTTTTAGCGTTCCAATACCTATAAAAGCACAATTAACCCCTGCAAAATATGTTTATATCCAAATCAAGGGTTATCTGGTTAATGAGCATAAATATAGGCATTAGGACCGTAAAAGTGCTAGAATGCATAATGATAATGGGCGTAAATATGCAATATTTGATACGAATCACTGATCCAGAAATCAATACCCCTAAGTCCTGACTTGCTAAGTTTCGTGCATGGAGTGTCCCGTAAGAAAAATCCAAACAAGGAACCCCTCTGATACACTATTGTCAGCTTGTCGAGATAAGGAATTTGTCAACTCAAGACCCCTAGTGATACAAAAATTATCTAACTCCAAAAACCACTTATCTCTGGACTCAACGGTTCATCACACAATAAAAAATCCAACTTCGCCTATTCAATACAGATGTCACTATTCATTAATCATGCCTCGATACTCAACTCATAATTGACTAACAATGTTGCCCCAACTACACTGTGAGTCGTGATCCCAGACATCAGATACCACATTGAAGAGATAGTATTGAAAGCTCAAAAGCCAACTCTACTCCGAGTTATCAATAACACTTGACTTATACTTAAATTGATGGTGAGTCAACTGATATGGCAACCCTTATTATCCACTAAGGTTGCACATGTTCATAAGCATTTAACTTCTATGCACTTACAAATATTGTTCCATCTTTCTAAGTCTGGGCTTAGGTAAATAATATCAGTAAGGTTCATACTCTCTCGAACAACACAACACCGATAAAGTTGCATTCTAGGTGATCAAAAATACCTCACTAAAGGTTTTGAACTAACTCGAGATGCAATATGCCCCCTTGCACACCCCCACTTCTCACGGTTTGGTCGCTCTAACCCAAGGCGACAAACCCTCGCTAGATTTGACTTACCGCACTTTTGTTAAAAACACGTATATGAATTCAACCTCTCCGATAGGATTTTCCTTGGACTGTGAGTATATTAGAATATTCTCACCAAACATGAAATGAACTTGGTTCTTCAAACCACGAACAAGGCTTGTACATTTTCCAAGCAACAAGTTAAGACCCAAAATTCCCACTTATCATGCCAAATCAAAATATCGGATTTGGCACACTCACCATCCGGATACTCATCTTTCAGCACACCAACGCTACCTGATCTTTAAGAAGAACTGTGTGCTATCCAATAGGTCAAAGGTCATAAATATAAGGTAGCGGGTACCTTCGCATACCGTGACCCAAATTAACACTTAGTACTCCACACATAATTGAAGTAAAAATTAACTATCTTACGAACCCATTCGCGGGTGTTTGCCCAAGAGTACACACCCTCCTTATAATACTTCTCAATAACGGTAGAAACACTATCTTGTTGTCCCCTTACAATAGAGGTTATGACAACCATTTCAATGAATGGGTCCAACATTTGAAACCCCAGAATGTCTCAATCCTTGCCATTAACGACGACACTCACTTGGTAACACTATCATCAATCACGCAAAAACTGACTGAGCTACACGCGACTCTACCATTATCAAAAGACCATCAAGGTATGA
The DNA here is from genome assembly GCA_949130495.1 of Sambucus nigra. NCBI lineage: Eukaryota > Viridiplantae > Streptophyta > Magnoliopsida > Dipsacales > Adoxaceae > Sambucus > Sambucus nigra. The sequence continues at coordinate 137,267,399 of OX422218.1, forward strand.
CTATTCACTAGTCTAGACGTCACCATAATTGAACATCTTACACTTGGTTTTGAAATGCGTCTTTAATCACACATTATCTAAGTAAACATCATATCACTAACTACTCACTCGTGCTCTAATTCACATTAATACATAACGAGGGCCTCAACATAGCCACATTCCCATATCTGATGGATTCAAAATAAAGCACCACCATTATCACGGTGCAATAAATTAGTACCCCCAATCATCGGGTGATAACATAAAATCGAGCTCTTGGATATATCACCAACTCAAGCGATCACACTCGCTTCAAATGAACGCTTATTGAACACTCCCTCGTGATGTTCTCACTCGACAACTCGTCCCTCGAGATTCGCTACTCACCGTAGGGTTCACAACTGGTAACTCCATCTCAAGTCCATTCCTTAGCACACCCATATTCACGTCTCGATCTCGATAGCCTTTAACAAATATACCGGTGTTACAAAACAAGATAGCCACACCTTATCGAACACCCATTCTAATCTAGGGCTTTACGAAGAACACTGAACTCCAATTGTTACCAAATATAGAAAAAAGACTCCCTTGATAATTCTGGACTTCTCCAATGTCAATCCTCGTATGACCTTGCGATACGGACTTCCTCATCCCTAGTGTCCATGGCCAAGACATCGCAAGATTACTAATACATTATCACGAACTTGTTCGGGATAACTCGTCGAAACATTCCACTCTAAACATGTGAGTACCCAACCCACTAACATATCTTGTACATGATCGAACACACACCTAATCGGCATTAATTCCATTCCATTACGGATTTTATCCAATCATCACACTATGACACCACTATGCCACCCCAATACGACATTTATCGCTTATGTGGACAACGTGTAGGTTTACACGCCTACCAAACTACGCTGATACCAATAAAATATTTTAAGGATAATCACTTATCCATTCAAGATTCAGGCTCATGAATCTCCCATTGAACATCATCAAACAGATGAATCTAGTTCGTGCTTTTCACAAGTATGATAACACTCTTGCGTACACCAAAATTGGACCCTCAGGTTATCCTTTGGCGGGGTGGGACATATACCGATTTGGAGTAGTCCTCTCTCAAATCATAACCATTCCTTTACATATTTATGAGTAATAAAATACTCTTATTACCACAAGACTTACTTCGTTAACCATTTACTGATTAATACATCATTGAATGCCTCAGCAGTCTGTCCATCACGAGTGGAGCGCGATAATTCCTTCTCGGGAAAACGTCATAACAACAGCTGGACCACATCATTTTGAGGTATGCCATATCTAAAGCTCTACCCTTCCATATTGGAAATAACTTCAGACAACTACACACGCAAGTGGTACTAACAACTCAGTGGTACTACAGGGTGGGCTATAACTTATACCAACTTCTTTACAGCCATAAGAGCGACGATATTCAAAGTTGATAATGCCTAGAAAACATACGGGTGTTTCCTCCCCCTAAAGTACCAAAAGTCAACTCAATCATTGAGTTCAACATCGGTGCTCTCACCTACTGGTGGGCGATGAAATTACGATAGTTGCACGTGAATCGCGGTCTCCTAAAATGCTTGGACCTTATGCCCTTACAGAGTCCATGTCTCATCAAATCACCATCTTAAAAGATAGTAAGTGAACACGTATCCTAAAAAAAATTATTCTACTAGAGCACTTGTCATAATTACAAAAAGTACTCACACACGGACCTCACGCGTACTATCCTGTGGTCAATCGGAGATTCACCTCATGCATGGGACGTCTCACAAATGAAATCCAAACAAGGAGCCCTCCCTATACACAAGGCTAGCTCCGAATCTCCCGTCAAAATCATAGCGTGAAGATCTTCCAAGTCATCGAATACAATACCTAATCGTAAGGCTCTACGTATCAAGGAAACGATTCGCGAAAAACGTAACGGACGCCCTCAGATCTCTAAAGGTTCTAAAACCGTGATCTGATAACAGCTCAGACAACCCAGCTTTTTATATCTAATTCGGTTAGCTACGCCCAATTAAATTAAAGCGGAGCGTCAATATGTTGGCATTAGAAACATAATTTAAATAAATGCAGTTAATTAAACATGTACACTCTCATACGTGTAACCAAATCATATAATAACAACTATAACAAGTGAAACCAACTCATAACTATTAATTGCAATAATCCATCAGTAATCTCAAACTGAAAATATAAAATGCCAATACATGCGGCCCAACACAAAACGGGAAAGAGTAATACAACAATTCTCTCAAATCTCAAGTATAAACAAAGTGATATTAATATATGATACCACGCTCAAGAAAAGGGAAACAAATGACATAAATTAAAATTAAATAACTCCTCGGCCACAGGAATACTAAGATTTGTATGATCTCATCAAGCTCCATAGTCTATTGTCCAGCGGGACGGGGACCTGTCATATATTATATATATATAGGAGATGAGCAAGAAGCGAGATAGACGAACGTCAAAGCAAGAAAATAAGCTATAAGATTATAATATGTACTTATAATGAAAGCACACTAGTCATTACTCGTCTCCAATAATTAAGTTGTCTGGATTCATTTCCCAAACGATGTTCCTAGGTTGTGACTACCCAACCCAACCCAAGTGTAGGGAGTCTTAATTAAATAGCGTGATTAATTACTATTAATCCATTTCAAATGTTCCTGCTCGGAATAATTCTTTTCATTTAAAAACACTTAGCAGTGGTAAAATTTATTTTATCCAGTCCCTTAACAGTAGGATATTTTCTTCAAGTATAATATCAAATGCATCGATTCGGGATATTACTTTAAGACACAAACATAATATCTCACACAACAAATCATATCGGGTCACTATCGTTACCCGGGGGAACAAGTCATAACACTAGGCCTACACACGAATATTCCACAATATTACATGGCAAGGGAAATAATACTAAGTCCTAAATCACATAGCGTTCCAAGGTCTTTCTATCCGACCCGCATTACAACCATGTGTCCGGTGGTTTATCTCTGACACGGCACTCGAGCGGAACCTATCCGGATCAATCACGAAAAAATCGCATTCAACATGTGCCTACATCGACCTGAGGACTAGTCTAGTGTATACTCGACAATATACATGTAAAACAATTTCACGCTTATATATATATATACAATCGTATCAAGTCTCTAACTCGAGTCATACAATAGTCATTATTTACAATATAACATAATTTACACCATTAATTTACTAATTCAATATCAAATCATTTCAAGGTTATATATCCCTAATAACCATAGGTATATGATCAAGTACAATACCACAATTATCTTTCTAAGAATATGAACACCCTTAGCGCTCTTATTTCAACAACATGCTGCCCTGAACTTAAAATACATATTTGAGGCTCTTTCAATCCGTTTTTGGAAAAACTTAAAACTACAACGTTGTTCGAAACGTGATTTTCTATTAGGAATCGCGAGCATGCTACCATAGCCTGCTTAAAACAGACCTCAAACTAACATATACCGTTCGCACCTATTTACGACAACTTTTTGCGCAGATATATAAAACGCCGATTTGAGGCTTTTTCGATCCGTTTTTTAAAAACTTAAAACTACAAAATTGTTTGGAACTTGATTTTCTACAAGAACTCGTGAGCACGCTACCATAACCTGCTTAAAACATACCCAAAACTAATATATACAGTTCGCACCTGTTTACGACAACTTTCTGCGTAGAACTGTAAAACGTATATTCGAGGATTTTTCGATCCGTTTTTGAAAAAACTTAAAACTATAAAATTGTTCAGAACGTGATTTTCTACAAGGTATGGCGGACGAAACATCCATTTTCGAAACCAAAACAACTCAAAACAGTTTTTAATATGACGATTTACTCAATTTCATAGATTTCTCAAACTCAAGGGGTTGTTCAACAACTCAATCCCTATAATGATGTTATTGCATTTGAATCTACATGGAGGGTGATCCTAATACATTGCATATCATTTTTAACATCAATTTCATATTAATTTAGGGATCCAAATACATGTTCATGTGAAATTTCATTATAGATACATATTATACACATATACGTTATTAACTTGCCTTGGATTGTATGGAGAAGTTGAATCCTCTTGAAATCCTCATATATTTCTTCTCTTCTTACTCTCTCTTTCTCTACCAAACTCTAGTCCCCTTTTGTGAAATTAGAAAATGAAGACTTCTTCTCTTCTTTTCTATTTATACCTAGTGTTAGTTTATTTACAAAAGTGTCATTGCCATAAATTTAACCCTCTCGATCCTTTTACGCGTTAATTCGCTTCTAATAATTAATTCGCACATTCGTATCTCAATGAATTTATTTTAACTTTTCATTTCCATACATTTTGAATATATATAATGGCATAGTTTTATTTCCAAACATTTCGAATATATATACTCGCATAGTTTTTTTTTCTTTTTCTTTTTATAGTTCAATTTCAATTCAATAAAAAATGCGGGGTATTACATGTATTCCCCCATGCAGTGGTAGAAGTGGAAGATCCAAAAGGGGGAGATATATTCAAAGTTAACGGATAATGCCTAAAGCCATATCGAGAGGCATATGTGGAAGAAGTCGACACAATCTAGTTGTTGGACCCCGTTTATGGGGTTTAGTGAGTTGTAACGGAGACGTCGTCGCACCCTTAACGTGTATGGGGGGAATCTGGTGTACAATAGTTAGAATTATATTAGGGTCGTTAGGAGCCCTTAGGTGTAAGTCATGAGAGGATAAGAGGTCAAACACGTGTTTTGTGAGGTTTTGGAAAGTCTCGAGGGAGTTCATTCATTGAAAAATTATGGGAGTGTTCGAAATAACAAAAGTGAAAGGACTCCTGGTTAGCAGAGGAGTGGAACTTTCTATATAAGGAAAAACGAACCAAACCGATAGCTGGGGATCAGATCGGTTCAGTTAAGGGAAATTTGAAAATAAAAAAATGCAGAACCGGATCGGTTCGCCCGTGGGCACCTGATCGGTTCAGTTCCTGCAGAGCTCTTCCCTTCCCTAGGTGCTTCCCCTCTTCCCCAATCCCTTAATTTCCCTCCCATTCCAATTTTCCCTCCATTCACACCCCCCTTTTCCCTCCAAATCCTTCCCCCCACTCCCCCCACCCCCCCACCTATAAATTCCCACCTTCTCCCCCCATTTTCTTCACACCCATATCACTTCTCTCCCATACATACTCTCTCTCTCATCTTCCAGTAGCACCCACATCTTCCATGGCCAACCAAACACTTCCCGTCAAATACACATCCACTGTGGTCCGCCTCGACGGAAACAGGGACCACCGCTCTCGCATCGAACGCCTATGGTGCGAGCGGTTCTTAAGCCTCTCCCTAAAGCTCCACATAGAGTGCGTAGTGAATTGGAACGAACTGTCCCCATTCGCCACCAATCTTTTCTGGGCTACGGGGTGGTGCCAATACCTCAGCGAGCCCCACGAAGTCGTATGGGAGGAAGAGGTAAGGTAATTCTATGGCTCACTCGTCCGAATGAGCGAGTTTGGGTTCGAAGCTGTTATTAATGGGCGCGCCATTCCCTTTTCCTTGGGCATTCTGTCCAATAAACTTATACAAAAGGGGGTCCCGATTTCAAGAAACTTTAACTACCCAAATAACGCGGCCCCGTGCCCAAAAGTCAATGCATCGCCTGACTTGAACCTGACGAAACGTGGGTTCGGGAAACTTTTTCGATCGAGTGCCAAAATGGCAAGGCCCGAATAATATTCCATATCATTTGTGCCAACCTCCTCCAAACCTCCAACGACTCGGTGATGCGCCCTCGCCAAGCAACACTCATTTACCACCTCTTTGATCCCACCTTTCCCATTCACCTATGCCGCACATTCTACGTTGACATATTTTTTACAGCCTATGAACACAAGGGTTTAGTACCTCTCCCATATGCCTGCCTAATTACATTTATCCTTGTTGATGTCGGTATAGAGCCCCCCTCCCCCCGGGCATTTCCCCGCCTCCCAAAGCCCATTTAATAAGCATCACACAATAGGAGCGTAAGACAACGGGAAATTGCAAGAGCAACATAGGTAGATGATGATTCCAATGAGGAGGAAGAGGAGGATTCCGACGAAGAAGAGGAAGAGGCCGAGAACTTGTAGATGGAGGAAGGCGAGGAGGAAGAGTACAGCGAGGAGGTTGATTCTGATTTTGATCTAGCGGGAGCAGATCTTGATAGTCGCATCACCAACTTGGAATCACGGTTTGATGGGTTCATGAATGAATACCGTACTGACCGTCGGGCATACCAGCGTGATACGAGTATTATGCATCGCCTACAAGCTGAGCTATATCACCTTTAGATGGGTGCACCACCACCGAGCTATTTTTATGACCCATATGACCCAAATGCTCTCGGACCATCCCACCCACCCCCTCAGTAGCATGTTTTTGAGTTGTTTGTTTGTTATGTCTAGTTCTTCCATTTTTCTGTCCATGCCTGCTTTTAATTCTATTATGTAGTGGAGAACTTTGATATGCTTATCCTTTCATTTCATATACTTACTTCTTTTATTATTGCATTTTGTCCTTTTTTCATTTTTATGCATTCTCTCTTTAATTTGATTTTAGTCCTTTTGCATCGGAACTTTGCAATGTCTAAGTTAGGGGGGATACGCATGCGCTTCAAAAATTTCACAAAGTTCAAAATGCCTTGAAGAGGCGCGCGTGCGTTCAAATTAAGAAATTATATAATTAAACTCAGTTTAACCCAATTAAATCCTAAACATGCAACAAGGTGTGATTGAATAAGATGTAAAACATGCTAGTACGATTAAACACATACAATTGAGAAAAAATCCCCCAAATGGGCAAAACCATTTATTTTCATTATAATATTGTAACATACAATTTCTCGGATTACAATAAAAATATAGTGACACAGAATTACCCGCAGGCGTCGGATCTGTAGTCGGTGGCTGGAAGTTTCCCTTTCCAGGAGGGCAGCAATGAAGAAGAAGGTTGGTCTTCTCCACAAGGGTGTGAACAGACACACAAATGTGTTCTTGAGTTGCAAAGAGATTCACAAGGGTTTGGCTATGTGGTGTGAATCAAACAAGAGTCTTGGGACTCAAAAGGTGAAGACTTAGGGTTTTTGGACTCTGAAAATCGTCTGTGTAAGTATTAATAAACACCTCCCCGGAAATGGTTTATAAAGGAAAAAACTGGGCCTGAAAAATCTCTGCACGATCTACACGATCTGTTCGAATTTATCCCAGGCGGACCGGTCCGGTATGGATGCGGATCGGTCCGAGGTCGGACCTATTTGTTTTCTCAAGGAGATTCTTCGGTTCGTATTCGATCCGAGGTTTACTGGTTTAGTGCAAAGTGGATCGGTCCGGATTGAGGCGGATCGGTCCGTGTGCGGATCGATTCTTTTTCCAAATGGGGCGGACCAGATCCTTTTTAAAATAGACGGCCGGTCCGTCTGTCCAGAAAATTGATTCCTTGAATCTTTTAATATTCGGATCCGTTGATGATGATTCAAGATTGAATATCTTCAATGGTGTAACAGCCTACGACATACAATTGATAATGGACAAAAAATATCCTTACAAATCTCCCCTTATGTCTATGCCGGTACATACATAAAAACAAACATTCGAATTATCAAATATCAAAATGCCTATACAAATCTACCCTTCCATGAACCCAAAACTAAAAAGGTACAAATGAATAAGACTTCATCGTTTGTTCATCAACTCTTCAGGAATCTCAATGCTTTTCTCATCAGGGTGTGCAACATATTGATATTCAATCTTCGTACCTACACACATGAGACAAAGCAAATACCACGTAACATATCAAGTTTGAAATGAAATACATCCTCAAACTCAAAAAACTCCCCCATAATTATGATAATTCGTTCTCCCCCTTTTTTATGATGTTCCCAAATAGACAGATATGAGAAACAGAATTAGAGGTACATGGAGAATGTCACAAGGTAATAAACCACTATTTTTGAATTTTTCAAAATTTTTCACACAAAGAATATAAACAAAGAAATACACCATGAACGAGCAGAATACAACCAAGTCGATGATAGCGTAAATGTATGGGTGTGATCAAATTCGATAGGAAAATCAATGCATACAAACAGGACATATGTGCACGATGAATTTTGGATACTCCTAACGAATGAACTCAAATGCATCCTTTTATGTAAAAACGGTGGAAATATGAGATATTGACTCAATCAAATCAACAAATCAAAGCTCAAAGTGATTTCTACACCAATAACGTCCAAAACGGTTTAATGCTTTTTCAGGACTTTCAAGGACGTGCAAACCCGTTTAAATTCTCCAACCAAACTCCCTCAGATTTATATTTTGAATAGAGGTAATCTAAATTCTTAAACTTTGGAGAATTGATGGTGAAACCTAATGGCCTATATTTGGCATGTATGAGTTTTTATTGCCTTAAAAAATTTTCGGGCTCTTTTAACCTCTTTGGACCTCGGATAATAAAATTCCTCCATTTTTAGGTCCTTTTGAACAGTGGCTTTTGCGCTAAGAAGAGAAAATTGCCTTTCGCAGCCCCTCACCGTTCTTAATTAAACACACTGTCTCACCAAAACAGTTTTTACATGCATTCCAATCTTGTCAAGTTTTATCGCATATTGTACGTTGTATAGACAGAATTGAGATGGAAACACTCACGCCAATATGTGATAAATAAGTGCAATAATCAAATATAGCCATGCATGTGTGAAATGAAGGAGATAGGAGTCAAACAAGTAGAAAGATATCACTAATCACATCTCAAAGACTCCAAAACAATGTAAAGCATATGGATGAAATGATGTAGCGTCTCAAATCTCTATCAAACAGTCACATGGATAAGTGGAATGAAGTTGTGACTTGGCTATCTTAAATGCTCATTCACAAAAGGTGCAAATAAAATACAAAAATATTTTTGGATTTTTCAAAATTTTATCAAAAGAAAATCTTTTTGGGCTTTTCTAAATTTTTTATAAAAAGAAAATCTTTTTGGATTTTTCAAAAAATAAAAGAAAACAACAAAACATATGATACAATCTAGCAATAGGCATCAGATAATATGAAATAAATGCATCCTATGCTAGACACGGACCTACCCTTCAGTCAACTGTGCAAATCCCCAAATACTTCCTAAGACTCTCGAATCTAAGGGCATCTAAAGGTTTCGTGAAAATATCGGCTAACTGATGGTCGGTGGGAACAAAACTCAAGGATATGACTGTCTCCTCAACTAACTGACGTATAAAGTGCTCGCGTATCCTGATGTGCTTTGTGCGCGAATGCTAGACTGGATTGCAGGATATGTGTATCGCGCTTGTGTTATCACAAAAAATGGTCATGGTGTCCTGTGAAATCCCATAATCCTCCAGCATCTGCTTTATCCACCAGAGTTGCGTGCAACAACTCCCGGCGGTGATGTACTCAGCCTCCGCTGTGGACAAAAAGATGGAGTTTTGCTTCTTGCTCAACCAGGAGACAAGAGAAGAACCAAAATAGAAACACCCACCAGAAGTGTTCCTACAACCATCTACATCCTCGGCCCAATCGGCATCCGAATAGGCGGACAAATGATCATTTGTATCAAAGGAATACCAAATACCATATGAGAGAGTCCCACTCACGTATTTGATAATATGTTTTAGAGCGAGTAAGTGTGACTCTTTTAGGGACGCCTGATATCGCGCACAGACTCCAACACTAAAGGTTATGTCGGAACGACTGGCAGTCAAGTAGAGAAGACTACCTATCATAATTCGATACAAGGTTTGCTCTACGTCCTTGCCTGAAGTGTCCTTACTAAGCTTGATAGAAATACTCATAGGAGTACGTGCATGCTTAGCGGAGTCTAAACCAAATTTCTTCACTATGTCTCTAGCATACTTGGATTGGGAGATGAACATCCCATCCTCTAGCTGACGAACTTGGAGACTAAGAAAGAAAGTAAGCTCACCTACCACGCTCATCTCAAACTCACTTTTAATTTCCTCCTCAACGTGGTGAGCATGCTGAGAGCATGTGGATCCAAAGACTATGTCGTCCACATAGACCTGGGCAATCAAAATAGCACCGTCATCTCTTCTGATGAACAACGTCATATCAACTCCCCCTCTCTTGAAGCCACGGGCTAAGAGATAGGAAGTAAGCCTTTCGTACCAAGCACGGGGTGCTTGCTTTAAACCATACAAGGCTTTCCTCAGATAATAAACGTGCTCAGGGTGCTTAGGGTCTTCAAACCCTTTTGGTTGTTCCACATAAACCTCCTCCTGTAGAATTCCATTCAGGAAGGCACTCTTGACATCCATCTGATATAACTTAAAGCAAAGATGACGTGCGGTGGCGAGTAGTAAGCGGACGGACTCAAGCCTCGCAACAGGAACAAATGTCTCCCTAAAGTCTACACCGTCTATCTGTGTGTAGCCTTGAGCGACCGACCTAGCCTTATTTCTGATTATGGTATCATTTTCATCCATTTTATTCTTGAATATCCACCGGGTACCTATTACATTAGTCTCACTAGGTCAGGGGACTAGTTCCCAGACATTGTTCTTTTTAAACTGAAGCAACTCATCCTGCATAGAAGATATCCAGTGTTCATCCTTGAGTGCTTCTTTGTGATTATTGGGCTCGACTTTGGACGTGTAGCAAAAGTGGCTAATGAAGTTCTCTAGCTGAGCACGAGTCTTGACCCCAAGAGTGGGATCACCAAAAATGGAGGCAGGGTTATGACTCTTGCGAACCCAAGAAGGTGTGTCCCCTAACACAGGAGTAGGGTCCACAAATTGTGGGTGAGGGACAAGTAAATCACTATCAGAAAAGTCCTCATCCTCACACTGAAGGTTAGGATCAATAACCGTCGGAGGTTCGTCATCTTGCACGGTGACGTTTATTGACTCCATAACCTTAGAGCTCTTCAGGTTAAAAACCCAGTACGCTCTATTATTTGATGAATAGCCTAATAATATTCCCTCATCGGTTCGGGAGTCAAACTTTCCTAATTGCTCTCTATCCCGTAGGATGTAGCATTTACTCCCAAAAATATGAAAATATGCAAGGTTGGGTTTCTTGCCAGTCCATAATTCATAAGGCATATTAAGAGTGTGTGGACGCAGGTAAACCCTATTCACCGTATGGCATGCAGTAGACACTGCCTCTGCCCAAAATCTCCTAGAAACATTACGACCTAGAAGCATAGATCTAGCCATTTCCTGGATCGTCTGATTCTTTCTCTCAATAATCCCATTTTGCTGAGGAGTCCTCACAGCAGAAAGCTCATGTTTGATCCCAAGGCTATCACAGTAGAGATCTACTTTTGCTTCCTTAAACTCTGTGCCGTTGTCACTACGGATCCTATTAATAGTGACTCCGTGTTGATTTTGTAGGACACGGCACTTGGTCGTGAAAAACTCAACAGCATCGGATTTCTCCCTCAGAAAACCTATAATAGAATATCTGGAGAAATCGTCTACCATCACGAGGATATACCTCTTACCACCCAAACTCTCAGTACGAGTAGGACCCATAAGATCCATGTGAATCAGCTCAAGTACTCGGGAGGTGGTAATGGAATGCAACTTCCTATGAGGGCTTCGAATTTGCTTTCCCAACTGACATGGTCCACAAACCGTGGAAGTTAACTTTCCAAGAGATGGTAAGCCACGTACTAGGTCCTTTTTTACTAAACGAGTCAAATCTCTAACGTTCACGTGACCTAGACGTTGGTGCCACAAATCCATAGGAGTGATTGTGGCGCTGTTGCAGACAAGTGAGGAAGTGGGCACAGTCCCATAGCAATTATCCTCAGTCCTCACCCCTTGCACTAAAAGTTTATCGGCTTGATTGTAGACATTACACGCGTCCCGGTCAAACTTTACTGTAAAGTCAGTGTCGCACAGCTGGCTAATGCTAAGAAGGTTTACTTTCAAACCTTTGACGTACAAAACATTCTCTGGCTTAGGAAATCCTGGTAACTCTACATTACCTCGTCCTACAATGCTAGACTTGCTCCCATCTCCAAAGGTGACTCTACCATCCTTATAATCCTCAAGGTGGGTAAAAAATGAGACATCACTTGTCATGTGTCTGGAGCATCCACTATCAAAATACCACTGTGAGGTATTATGTGCTTTGAGAGCAACATGAACTACTAGGGCTTTCTTATATTTCTTAGGCACCCAAGAAGTGGAAACCTTTTGTTTACCCTTGTTGTTGTTGGTTTTATCCGGAATATGAGAAACATTTACTGACGGCAAAGACATCCGTCGGAATTCCTCCATCAAACTCTGTGATGTGGCGGCTAAAAACCCAACACGCTCTCTCAGACTGGTAAACTCATCAGTATGACGTGGTGGAGCACAAGTACATCGTGTCCGACCCAAACTATAGCAAAACTCCCTCAGGTGGCCTTTTCTTTTGCAATATGTATGAAAGAACACAGTCTTAGACGGACCTTGGTTTACTTTTCTTGGTCGAACTCTCCTTTATGGATTTTAGCGATGACCATAAGGAGTAGTAGTAAATTCAGGAACTGGTCCAGGTGTAATTTGGGACGAGGAGGCACCATCATAACCAATTCCTTGCCTATCACCAAAACCTAAGGCGGGGCCGAGGAACATCTTTCCCATCTTCCCAAATCTGTCCTCGATTTGAACCTTGACTTCCCGTGCTTTCTCAAGATCTTGAGTAAGCTGGACAACAAGGGCTTTAAGTTTCTTCCGGGTCTCCACGGAGGAATGGATCTCATTCGTAAGACTAGCCACTTGTTTAATCAAGTCCCCTCTCTCTTTCTCAAAATAACTATCTATCTCTCTAAACAGGCTCTCTTTCTCTCTCGCTTTTCTTAAATCTTCCTCTAAACCAGTGATCTTAAGAACTAACGCTTTGTTACGCTTTTTAGTTTTAAATGACTCAGGATATAACTCAGCGTAGGCGCGTTGAATATCACTCTCGCTCTTACTTGTGTCATCCTCCCCCTCACTCATATCGATCTTACTGTCGAGGTGTCCCTGTAATGCATCATCCTCATCGTCGTGAGGAGAACTAGAAGTTCTCAGATGACTAGCCATGAATGCGGTGAAGTTACACTCATGCGGTGACTCATCTCCCGAGTCCACCGACTCGACCTCACTGTCGTCGCTAAGGGTAGCATTAACGACGACTTTCCCTTTCTCGCTGTTAAGACGTGTGGCACACTCAAAGGCTCTATGACCCCTACCGTCGCACTCAAAACACCTCTCACTTTCTTTCTTAGGAGGATCTTTAAAAACTTTTTCATTTTTCTTTTCAAACTTATTTTTCTCAAACTTCTTTTTTATCTTTAAAATTACCATTTTTCTTGAATTTGAGAATTCTCTTGAAATTTTTAGTAAAAAGGGCCAAATCATCTAAGTCAAAATCACACTCAGAATCAGACGTATCTGTCTCTCTTTTTCTAGATGACTCTCCCCTCTTTCTTGCCGACCCCTTACTCTTTCTCTCTTGGGCATTAAGTGCGATTCCCTTATCTTTAGGATTGGCTGTTTTAGGGAACATATCAATTTCATATGTTTGTAAGTCTCCAACAAGTTCTTCCAATTTTAGTGTATTTAAATTACCCATAAAATTTAGCACGGTGATTTTAGGGATAAACGCTTAGAGAGAGAACGGAGAATCTTTTTGACAACTCTAGCATTAGGGATGTGTTCACCAAGATTGAAGCTAGTGTTAACAACGTCAGAAAGTCTAGCATAAAAGTCATCAAAACATCCAGTTTCATGCATGGTGATGGTCTCAAATTGAGTTGTTAAATTTTGCAGTTTATACTGTTTCACTGCATTCGTACCTACATGGGTAAGTTGCAAAACATCCCATGCCTCTTTTGACGTGGTGCACGTCATGATGCGTCGGAACTCATCAGGAGTGATGGATCCGAAAATAGCACTTAAACCTTTAGAATTAAAAGATGACCATTTAAATTCGTCTTCTGTCCAAGTGGTCACAGGTTTTAAATTGGTCACATTTTCAACAGTCACGGAGGGAGGAGTCCATCCTCTTTCAACTAAAATCCAGACACGTTCATCTATGGCCTTTAAAGCAGACTTCATGTGGGTTTTTCAGTATGCATAGTTTGTCCCGTACAAAACTGGCATTTTATTATATGATTTCTCCATTGAACACGCTCTTTTTCAAAAATCAATTTTTAGAAAATTGATATCTTAGAAAAATTTTGCGGAAAAATTAGGAATACGCGATAGATTAGTGTAACCTGCTCTGATACCAATTTGAAGAGGCGCTCGTGCGTTCAAATTAAGAAATTATATAATTAAACTCAGTTTAACCCAATTAAATTCTAAACATGCAACAAGGTGTGATTGAATAAGATGTAAAACATGCTAGTACGATTAAACACACACAATTGAGGAAAAATCCCCCAAAGGGGCAAAACCATTTATTTTTATTATAATATTGTAACATACAATTTCTCGGATTACAATGAAAATACAGTGACACAGAATTACCCACAGGCGTTGGATCTGTAGTCGGCGGCTGAAAGTTTCCTTTTCCAGGAGGGCAGCAATGAAGAAGAAGGTCGGTCTTCTCCACAAGGGTATGAACAGACACACAAATGTGTTCTTGGGTTGCAAAGAGATTCACAAGAGTTTGGCTATGTGGTGTGAATCAAACAAGAGTCTTGGGACTCAAAAGGTGAAGACTTAGGGTTTTTGGACTCTAAAAATCGTCTGTGTAAGTCTTAATAAACACCTCCCCGGAGTTAGTTTATAAAGGAAAAAACTGGGCATGAAAAATCTCTGCACGATCTACACGATCTGTTCGAATTTATCCCAGGCGGACCGATCCGGTATGGATGCGGATCGGTCCGAGGTCGGACCGGTTCGTTTTCTCAAGGAGCTTATTCGGTTCGCATTCGATCCGAGGTTTACTGGTTTAGTGCAAAGAGGATCGATCCGGATTGAGGCGGATCGGTTCTTTTTCCAAATGGGGCGGATCGGTCCGGGGCAGACCGGTTCCTTTTTAAAATAGGCGGACCGGTCCGTCTGTCCAGAAAATTGATTCCTTGAATCTTTTGATATTCGGATCTGTTGATGATGATGCAAGCTTGAATATCTTCAATGGTGTAACGGCGTACGACATACAATTGATAATGGACAAAAAATGTCATTACATGCCCCAAAACCCAAAAAAATAGAAAATTTTAAAAAAAGCCAAAAATATTTTCTTCAAAATAAATATAAATTGGAATTTAATTTTTTCAAAAATGTCACAATTCTTTAAGTCTCAAAGTGAAAATTTTCAAATGCACAAACCCAAAATTGACCAAAGATGAAAATTGAGCGAAAATTGACGACTTTACGAATAAGTGTGGAGATTAACTAACCCGGTAAGATTTCGAGCCTATCAATTTTTTTGAGTTTTTAAATCAATCCGAGTTAATGGTTAACTCATAGTTTAATTCAGCGTTTTAAATAAATCGTTGAAGATCTCAGTTCCTTTATTTTCATCGGTTACGAAAAACATGTGAGATGTTGTCTTGAAAAATGCGCTAAAATATCTCTAAACTAAATTAATCTCGAGACGCATATGATAAATTAATAAGTAATTCGGATAATGCAGTTAGGCCCTCGTTTGTCACCCAAAAATATTAGCCATAAAAAGCTATGAAATTTGTTCCATTTGCAACCCAATTTGAGTCGAATAAAATTTTTCCACTTTCGTTTGATCACCTAAATAAACCATATAGCCCAAAATTGTGAAAAAGGAAAATTCAGAAATTAACTCGAAACAGTGCAATAAAAATGGACAAGAAAAAAATGAATAATGTTTAACAAAAATAGCAAGAAAAGAAAAATGTGAAAAATAAAAAAATAGAAAATGAAGAAATAAATGAGCAAAAGCCCGAAAAAGCACTAACAAACATCATAAGAAAAAATTTCCAATTTCGAATTTCCCAACCTTTCCCAATGTTACCCAATACACCTTATAAACCCAAAAAATCCTAACCGAGTCCGAATTTTGAAATTAATTATCGCATAGAGAGCTAAGACATGAAAAGATAAGAACAGAGATTAATTGGTGTGAATAAAAGATGAGGTTTCCTATTTTCCAATAATCGTATTCCGATGAAGAGATCTTCTCACCATAAAAATTTTGTCTTTCAAGTTTGTGTGCGTGAATTTTCATTCGACTAGATTTACTCTTATAAATCACGCATAGCGAGAGGAATAGACACAATCCGAGCTATTCATTTGTGAGAACACCCCGTGAGATTTTAAAATCAAAACGAATTTTCGAAAAAGTAACGTAATGATCAATCGGTGGAAATTAACGGCTAAATTTCTGGCTTCGCGCGCACACACACACACACACACACACACACACACACACACACACACACTATGAGTTGAGACTTGTGAATATAAATTTGTGGTGACTATTTTTAGAAAAGTTTAAATTGTACGATTTTTTAGGTATTTTGTATTTTCTTTGAATCGAAAATGAATTTTGTGGGTATATTCACTGCAAACCCTCACGAGACACAACTCGTCTTACTAGGGTAACTTAGGGGTTTAACGGCTTGTTGCATAAGCTAAATGTAATCGTTTTCCCTCGGAAGAGGTATTTTATCCCAATAAGACGTTTGATATGAGTTTCGATTCTTTTACATTACTCGGGACGCGCAAAGTTCTAAGTTAGGGGGGTTTTGATTAGGCCTAAATTCTTCACATTTATCCCCGTAATTTAGAATCTTTTAACAATCCGTGCGATGGAATTCAAGTTAATTTATCTCATACTATTTCTATTGACATTATCTAAAGAGTACGCCGAGTTTCGTGTATTTCACATAGACTTTACAGGTCCTTAGTGCACGAGAAGAAAGAAAGAAACCAGAAGAAAGAAATAAGAAAAAGGAAGAAAAGTCAAAAGGGCAAAAGAGTAATTTGCAGTTGGAATTCGGACGAGAAGCCTAAGAAGAGTTGAAGACCTCGAGTCTATGAGCGCATATGAAGAAATAACATCCAAATTCAAGTCCCGGAGCACAAGTTACAAAGCTTCAAAATTTAGAGTAAAATCACAAGGAAGGAGGAAGTTCTGATCAAGCCAAACCGAACCCATTGACGCTAAAAAGGAACCGATCCAGATGCTGGCCAAGTTACTGTAAAGACCAAACCAAACCAGTAGAGAGAAAAACGAACCGATCCAGTAGTGAAGAATGTTGTTGTAAGGATCGAATTGAACCGATAGGAGCAAAAACTAACCGGTCTGGTTGTCGAAAAAATTCTCTGTAAAGATCAAACCGAATCGATGGATCTAACGGAATCAGTTCGGCTATTGAATTTCTGAATTATCCACTTCCAAAATAAGAGTTGTACATGTGTAAGGACATATTTTCATAGGTCCGTTATCAATTTATTATGTCATATACCGCTACACCATCGAAGAGCATTCAAGAGACATCTACATCAAAGACTAATCCGAATTACTCAAAGTTCTTCATCATTCAAGACTCTGCAAAGTTAACTTTGGTAAGGTTATGTTTTAAATACCTTAACTTTTCACTTAAAGCTTTTGGGATATTTTTACAAAATATTTTCTAAGTGTTGTAGCGGACTTTTTCTTCAAATATTGAGAATGAGTATTTTTTCTAAGTTTTGAAGCGGACCTCGATTTTGATGCCCAAGTCGTTCGCGCGAGATAAGCATCTCGTTCGAACGAGATTTGAAATCGCGCGATGTCGTTTGAACGACATGCGTCCTTCATTCGAGCGACATATGCTTCTCGTTCGAATGAGCTCGGATTTCGAGGCGGTGCATTTTTGTATAAATACTCATTAAATGGTAACATTTTCATTAAGAAGTCCATACGTTTTCCAGAACAGAAACACTGCCAAAGCATTATTCTTTAGGCTTCTTATTTTAGGGGTTTAATCCTCTTTTGTTTACAATTCACAAAACTCCCATCTTGCTTAAGTGAATTGTTTGGTATTTAAGAACAACTTTGCTTTTGTTCAACCTCTGTGGAGAAGGCATCTCCATCTTTGATCGGTGGATACCGAGCGTAGTCATTCTACGTGTGGACGAGCCGAAGACGACGAACCGACGCCTAGAGGGTATTTCGCTGTCTCTCGTATCTTTGAAGATTTGCTGAAGGCACCGTGCATTACACACTGGTGGATGATTATCAGGTTGTATGTAAGTCAAAGGTCTTGTGAATTTTTCAAAGTGTTTATAAAAGGTTTTTACCCGAAAGATTTTTTTCCTATATCGGTCGTCTTTATCTTTCATGCATGATTTGAATGATTTATCTCTTGTAGATGCATGTTTAGGGGCTGAATTAGTTTGATTCAAAAATAGACTCTAATTAAATAAGTGTGCCAAATTAGATTTTTGCGAAGTTAATCAATTATCACACCGTCACATTTTTTCAAATTGGTATCAGAGCAGGTTGCGCTATTCTATCGGGTATTCTTATTTTCTGCAAAATCGTGTGATGTTGATTTTTTTGAAAAATCAGTTTTTGTGAAAAATCGCATTTTTTTTCTATGGAGCACTTCTATAATCAGATGCCTATTTTTGACGGGTCTAATTATGCCTATTGGAAAGCTAGCATTAAATCTAGTTTAAAATCCATTGACGAGCGTGTTTGGTACCTTTGCGAAAATGGGTGGACTTCTCCCACGGTCACCGTTGATAATATCACCTCTTTAAAACCCGTGTCAGCCTGGACTGAAGATGATCATGAAATGTCTAAATTTAATTCACGTGGTTTGAGTGCTATTTCTAGAGCTATCACCTGATGAGTTTCGCCGAATTATGACGTGCACCATGTCTAAAGAGGCGTGGGATGTTTTGAAACTGACACATGAGCGTACGAACGCGATTAAAGAATCTAAGTTACAAAATTTGACAACCCAATTTGAGACTATCACCATCTCTGAGTCTGAATGCTTTGATGATTTTTATGCACGTTTGTCGAACATTGTTAACACCAATTTTAATTTGGTTGAGGTGATTGATAACACGCGTGTCGTTAAAAAGATTTTGAGATCTCTTCCAAAATGTTTTATTCCTAAAGTCACTGTTTTGAACTCTTTGGGAAATTTAAAATCACTTAAGTTGGAAGAACTTATAGGAGATCTTCAAACCTATGAGATTGACATATTTCCCAAAACCATCAAGGCTAAGGATAATGGCGTTGATTTAAAGACTCATTTTAAGAAAAAGAAAGAAAATGTTTATGAGTCTGATTCTGAGGAAGATTTTGATATGGCCTTGTTTGCGAAATTTTTTAAAAAGTTTATCAAAATGAATAAAGAAAATTCTTCCAACAAAAAGAGATCTTTTGAGTCAAATAAAAAGAAAGTGGAGACCAAAGATAGTGATAAGGAGGATGAGATCAGGTGCTTTGAGTGTGAGGGCAAAGGGCACATAGCTAAAGAGTGTCCTACTAGGATAAAGAGAAAGGGCAAAGAGACTGCTATGCCTGCCACTCTTAGTGATAGTGAGGGAGATGAGGGAGATGAGCTCGATAAAGGTTTAGGACATGGGATGGTTGTCGTTTTTTCTAGTCGTGTGAGCACACCCATTTTGTCTCACGAGAGTGCACACGAGAGCGATGATAGTGATTCGTGTTCTTCGAGTGAGGAAGAAAGCGAGGAGGAGAGTGGAGATGAAAGTGAGCTCCAAAAAGCCTTTAGAGATTTGTACACCGAGACCTTGAAAACAAAGAAGTATAATAGAGATTTAGGTCATCGGGTTTTAGATTTGGAGAGAGAGAAGGATGTTTTGAGAAAGGAGAAGTGTGATTTGACTGACACGTTGTCTTGTCTGACGACACGTGTATCCCAACTCGAGAGTGATCTCGAACGTGCCAAGGAGGTCAAAGTCATGTTTGAGAACGCACCTAAGAAGGTTGAAAAGGTGGTTCTTAAGGGTAACAGTGAGAATTTAGGAATAAGTCATGACGGTGCTTCTTCTTCCCAATTGGCACCCAAGTCGGTTCCCACTTTAGTGATAGATTCACGTGAGTCTCACCCTCACCCACCTAGGCATCCCATTCCTATTAGGAGAGCGCATCCTAGAGTTTTTGAGAGAGGTGTTCCTAGGCCTATTTATGTTTGTTCACATTGCAAGAGGAGAGGTCACCTTAAGGAATTTTGTTTTAAGTTGGGTTATGTGTCACGTTTTGCTTCTACACGTGTTTCTAGTACACATGCACCCACACATGATACTTTACATGCTCCCGTAGACTACATAAGAGAGTTTGCACATTTAGGTGAGCAAGTTAAGTTTTTGGTCAAAACTTCACAAGAATTGATAGAGGTTTTTCATAAGTTGGCACCACCTTTGGAAAACCCCTCTGCACCTAACGATTGAGGTTTGACTTGTATACTAGCATAGGATGTTTTTCATGATGTCATTATTTGCCTATTGCTAGTTTGTATCATTTTTGTAGAATTTTATTTAAAAATTTTGAAAATACAAAAAGATTTTATTTTGATAAAATTTTTAGAAAAATCCAAAAAGATTTTTGTATTTTGTTTGTTCCGTTTATGAATGAAGACTTAGGATGACCGAGTCACAACATCATTCCATTTTGCATGTGACTATTTGATAGTGTTTTGAGACAATAGGTCAATTCATCCTTGTGCTTTATAATGTTTGGAGTCATTAAGATGTAATTAAGTATTACTTTCTACATGTTTAACTCATGTTTCTTTATTGCACACATGCACGAATTTGTTTGATTGTTGTGCTTGTCTTATCACATGTTGGTTGAGTGTTTTCACTTCAATCCTATCCTTAAAACGAACCAAGCGCGATAAAACTTGATAAGGAATTTGTGCATATAAGAACCGTTTTGTGAGTTTGTGTGCTTTGTTTGACAATGGAAAGGGCTGCGAAAGGTTCATTTTGCCTTTGCGAATACTAAGCCACCGTTAAATTGGACCTAAAAAATGGAGGAATTTTATTATCCGGGGTCCAAAGAGGTTTAAAAGAGCTCGAAAAAATTTAAAGGCAATAAAAAGAAATTCATGCCAAATTATGGGCCATTTAGGTTTTTGCACCAATTCTCCAAAGTTTGAGAATTTAGATTACCTCTAAAAAATATATATATATATATATATATATATATATATATATATATATATATATATATATATATATATATATATATATATGAGGGTGTTTGGTTGGAGATTTTAAACGGGTTTGCACGTCCTTGAAAGTCTTGAAAAAGCGCTAAATAATTTTGGACGTTATTAGTGTGGAAATCATTTGACTTTGATTTGTTGATTTGTATAAGATGATGTCATTTAAGTTCAACAAATTTTTACACCTAAGGATTCTTTTGATGTTCATTCGTTAGGGGTAAACGTATGCATCGTGCACATATGATTGATTGAGTTTATTTACCTATCGAATGTGTTCACACCCATACATTCCATTTACATGACTTGGTTGTTTGAGTTTAAATCCATGGTGTGATTTTTGTATCATATTTTCCAAAGTGGTATCTTATTTTTGTATGAAAAATTGAAAAATCCAAAAATAGTTTGCGAGATTTTTGAGATATCCCTTTGCATGCACGTAGTTTGATCCTTGTTTGCTATGCATTTTTATCGTGACACTCCAAGTTTTGATTATTTCTTCTTATCTGTCTATTTGGGGACATCATAAAAAGGGGGAGAAAGAATTATCATGTTATGGGGGAGTTTTTGCATTATGTGGGAGATTTGATTATTAATGCTTTATTCTTATATCATTTCAAACTCGATGTGTCACGAAGGTTTTTGCTTTATCTCATGTGTGTAGGTACAAAGATTGAAGATCATAATGTTGCATACCCTGATGAGAAAAACTTTGAGATTTGACGAAGATGATTGAAGAACAATTTTGAGGTCTTATAAATTTATTCACGGGAGGGTAGATTTGTATAGGCAATTTGATTTTTGATAATTCGGATTTTTTATGTATGTACCGGCATAGACATAGGGGGATATTTGTAAGGACATATTTTCATAGGTCCGTTATCAATTTATTATGTCATATACCGCTACACCGTCGAAGAGCATTCAAGAGACATCTACATCAAAGACGAATCAGAATTACTCAAAGTTCTTCATCATTCAAGACTCCGCGAAGTTAACTTTGGTAAGGTTATGTTTTAAATACCTTAACTTTTCACTTAGAGCTTTTGGGATATTTTTACAAAATATTTTCTAAGTGTTGTAGCGGACTTTTTCGTCAAATATTGAGAATGAGTATTTTTTCTAAGTTTTGAAGCGGACCTCGATTTTGACGCCCAGGTCGTTCGCGCGAGATAAGCATCTCGTTCGAACGAGATTGGAAGTCGCGCGATGTCATTTGAACGACATGCGTCCTTCGCTCGAGCGACATATGTTTCTCGTTCGAACGAGCTCAGATTTCGAGGCGGTGCGTTTTTGTATAAATACTCATTAAATGGTAATGTTTTCATTAAGAAGTCCATACGTTTTTCAGAACAGAAACACTGTCAAAGCATTATTCTTTAGGCTTCTTCTTTTAGGGGTTTAATCCTCTTTTGTTTACAATTCACAAAACTCCCATCTTGCTTTAGTGAATTGTTTGGTGTTTAAGAACAACTTTGCTTTTGTTCAACCTCTGTGGAGAAGGCATCTCCATCTTTGATCGGTAGATACCGAGCGTAGTCATTCTACGTGTGGACGAGCCGAAGACGACGAACCGATGGCTGGAGGGTATTTTTCTGTCTCTCGTATCTTTGAATATTTGCTGAAGGCACCATGCATTACACACTTGTGGGCGATTATCAGGTTGTATGTAAGTCAAAGGTCTTGTGAATTTTTCAAAGTGTTTATAAAAGGTTTTTACCCGAAAGGTTTTTTTTCCTATATCGATCGTCTTTATCTTTCATGCATGATTTGAATGATTTATCTCTTATAGATGCATGTTTAGGGGCTGAATTAGTTTGATTAAAAAATAGACTCTAATTAAATAAGTGTGCCAAATTAGATTTTTGCGAAGTTAATCAATTATCACACCGTCACGTTTTTTCAACATGGTTGAAACTCTTATAAAAGCAAAGTGTATATATTCTAACGTATTTTCATAGTTAAAGGAGGTCCTTTTTAGAGATAGTTTAGAGTCCTTTTAACTTAAAGAGAGAAATTATAGAAAAATCCTAAATTTTTTACAAGTTTTGATTTGCAATTCAGATTTCTGCAAGTGAAGTTGTTCATTCTTCTTATTTATTTGAATTCAATTAAATTCGTGCAAAGTTCATTTAATTCAAAGTGTTCTTAGTTTCTCTTTCTCATCTAGTTTATTTTACATCATGATGGTTTTGATTTCTTGCACTCTAGATAATATTTGTTTAGTTAATTGTAGTATGCCAGGCTAGATTACTAATGGTCGGGGTGCATGAACCCAACCCGATGTAGTTTGCACGTATAAAAAATTAGTTTTGAATTAAATACTGATTGAATCGTGTCGTGTAGTGAACACAACCGTCGTAAATCTTTTAACCCCATTTGCCCTAGGTAACCGGGGTGTTTAAGAATGCAATGTGCGTGTTTACTATTGCAACATCGCTTTATTTTTGCTCTTGATTACGTATGATGCGGGCTTGTACCCTCATATATGTGATGCTTGGGATCAATAAAGACCGAGTTTAATCAATTATCTAATTCAAAAGCTAGTTTTATATTCGGTAAACGTACTAGGGTTTGGGGGATTATATTCCAACCTACTTTCCTTATTTGTATTTAATCACCTAGAGTAGTTTTAGTTTTTCTCACATAATTTAGTTAGTAAGTTTAATTTAATTTGCATTTAGTTAATAGAAAGCAGTCTTCAAATTAATCAACTTTTCGTTTCTTTCCTAGAGTCAGTTTATGGTTAATCATCTTTCTTACGTCGTCATGGGCGATCATCATATTTCCTTGAGGATTCGACCCCGTCTTATCGAGTTATTACTTACGCGACCGATTTGCACTTCAACCGAGATAAGAGCGCACTATAAACACATTTTCAGTCACGTCACTTTTGCATGAACTTTATAATACCTTATGAAAGGGCTCTTGGCAACTTAAAATATTTTATCTTCATATCCAAACTAGTTGAAAAGCCCATATGGTGTAGACTTACTAAGTTAACCATATAGAGTGTTTTAATGGGAGCAAAAGGTCTTTATGCTATGATGGCGACTAAAAAAGATAATGTAACCATGGATGCCATTGAATGGTGTTCAGCATATGGTTTAAAAACTCCAGAGTTAGCAAAGGTTGATAAAAAGAGTAATATTTAATTATATTGTTGTTATTATTTTATATCAAAAAATTTTGGTAATTTTTTATATGTATATGTTAATATTACTTTTTTTGTCACAGTACCAGCGCAAACGATAACGAGTTCTTCAACTGAAAGAAATTGGAGCACCTACTCCTTCCTTCATAGTGCCAAGAGTAATCAGTTGAACACTGCTAGAGTGGACAAATTAGTTTTCATTCATTTGAACATCCGCCTTCAGTTCCGGTTTACTTAAAGTTACAAGGATGGGCCTTTTAAAAAATAGGATGTTGATCCGGAGAACACATACTTGGACGATTCGGTTGTGAGATTAGAAGACTTGCGTTGGAAATCCTTTATCTATGAATTTGAAGATATTCCTAACGATCCCACAAATGAAGACGACGAGATACCCATTGTAAGAGAAGAAGTGCAACCTCCTCAGTCGAGTTCTTCTAACAAATCATCAACCCATCGATCAAGACTATATCAAACTTAGATTTTAAATTTTACAAGAGGGGGAAACAATGTAAAAGATAAGGGAACATTGATTGCAAAAATAAATGATGTGTTTTGACTATTAAACATGAAACTTTTTACATTACTACATGATTTCTTAATTTCTCACAAATTTAGAAATCGTGTTGGTAATAATATAGCACATAAGTTAAATTATTTATTTATTTTTGTGTAATTTTTTTTATACAACTTACTTTACCATTTTTATTGTTATTGTATCACACTTTCATTTATGGTAAACTTTGTATAATATATTTTACATATAAGATACCTTACGAACCATACATATATTTAAAATGAATTGCGATCCGAAATAACAATACTGGCTAAGGTAGCATTCCACATACTCGTATTGGTACTGCGTACTAATGCGAACGGCGAACCTAGTAACATTGCTGTGAATTAATAATATCTTGTTTTCTATTTTTAATGTTTAAATGAATATCCGAATTCGATGGCATTTTTTGGGTCGCACGTGGCACGCCTAGTATTTGAAAATTGGAGTCAAAAGCTCATAAGGCACGCCTGCCCTAAACGCTAAACCCCACATTCCCAAAGGCAGAGCAGAGCAGAGCTTTAGGTTTTGGTTGAAGTAAGACGTATCGTTCCGACCCCAACAATGAAGCTCGTCAGGTTGGTTTACTATCCGTATCTTCTTTACTTTTCTATGATTTGTTAAAAAAAATTGAACACGAACAGGTTTCTGATGAAGTTGAACAACGAGACTGTCTCGATTGAGCTTAAGAACGGAACTGTTGTTCATGGAACTATCACAGGTCTCTCTTTCTCTCTCTCCCCTTTCTAACATTTATTTATCTTGTCACCAAATTATTGTCTATGCCTTCAAATAGTTGTTGTTTTAGATTTGGGTTTCTTGTTGTTAGACCTTTCTTGATTTGATTCCTGATTAATCAGTTGGCTTTCTGTCTCTATTCTCCTAAAGGAAAATAATACTCCCACCAAAGAAAAAAAGCACAACTTTTTTGTCGATATCTGGCTTTGGAATTTGTGATTTGCTTATGAACCCATAAAATCTTCACTTGGCATGTTGTACATGAAAAACTGGACAAGTGTAGGCCCACCTGTGATTGAAGTTGTATGTAACTTTGAGATTTTCTAGTGATACCCGTTAATCAGGTTTGAAAATCCACCCTGGCTTGCTCCAGTGGTAAGGAGGGTTTCGCTCTAGACCATAGGTCGTGAGTTCGATCCCTTTCCACGGATACCTGCCCTGAGGGTAAGAGCGGGCTCTGAGCCGTGCGGGTACGCCGTAAGGTTCTGGGTTGATTCCCCCTCGGGGGCAGGCTTAAATTGGTGTGTGTGTTAGGGTGGCTCTGACACTTGCACCTTCCTGTTTAGCAAACACGAGGGATTCCAAAGGGCTCGTTCGTGTGGAGGTTCAGGGCTTCAAAAAAAAAAAAAAAAAAAAAAATACTGAGTTTTTCTTTTGTTGTTTGAGAGCCAAATCTAAAAATTGGGCCAACAAAAAGTATACATGCCTATGGGTGTGTAAACCAACTTTGAATCGATGCAAATTCTCTATGCGTGATTGCGGACCGTAAGTCTCCCATTTTCAGGCTTCCCTGATTGACATTTGCTAGGGCAAGAAGCTCCAGGAAAGCTTCTAGAGAAGGTGCCGATTCAGATGGCATTGCTGATTTATAGTGACCCTCCAATTCACACCCACTGGTTCAAGAAGGGTTGCTGAACAGCACCCCCTACCTTTAGGCCCCTGTGAATCAGCAATAGTCTAGGGCAGAATCGTACTTCTGTTCCCACTCGTATTAACTATAGATGGAAAGTTTTATTGTACATTTTGGGAGGGCAGAAGGTAGTGTACTTCATCTCTTGGCATGTTGGAGGCACTGTTGTTATATAATTTGGGAGCGTTTCCTCCTATCTTCATTCTTTCGGAGTGTTGTCAAACAGTCCCGTCTGTCTATGCACAGTGGTATTTCTGTGAATTTCTGTTGAGCAAGAGATTAGGTCATTGCAAAACAACTATTACTCTTCTAAAATTCACTCTCGAATATTAGGTGGCGAAAGACAGAATATTTGTTTCACTTCAGAAAAATCATTTTCAAAACTGGGAAATCTTGTTCATGGTTCTGACCATTATTCAATGTTTCTGAATTCGCTTTTGTCAATCTCTTGTGTATTTAGATTTTTGCTGTTTTCAATACAAAATTCACGTTCGGGAGACGAGTACCAACTGCCAACTGGCTATAAGATCTTTTTGGAGTCCAGTCCTTTGTCCAAAAAACTTTTTTCTTTTCCTCACACTCGAGTTTCTTTTTTGACAAAGAAGACACAGCTGACCACACTGCCAAGTGGGACTCAAGGGTGGAGCTACACTGAGCCGAGGTGGGGTGACTGCCCCCTGAGATTTGTAAAAAACTCCTCACATATAATGCATCACACGAATTGGGTTTACTAAGGAATCCCATGATGAAGGTCAAAAAGGAAAATTCTTAATTGCTAAAGAACTATCCCAAATTGAGATGGCCTTATCTTATTTTGAACAGCCCGTGCAAATGAAATTTTACGAGAGGCCTTTTTAACTTCTCTTCCCTGAGATTCTATTACTCCCAGACAATGTGAAAGGAACAAGTAATATCCAGTCTTACCCGGTTATAACTCCATTTGTCTAAGATATTATTCCTCCCAGCTGACGTGTGAGGAACCAATACAACATTGAAGTGAACATCCTTGGGTTCTTACTACTGCTCTCTTCAAGAGATGCAATCTCTCAAGATGCTTCAAATTTTTTTATCGTATTTCAAAATAATATTTTCATATATAAATTAGAATATTTATATATAAAAATAACACGCTCAAGACTTAATAATATGAAAATTGATGCTCTCACGCTTGAACTCTCACACAACTCACACATGTATTAGATTATTAGTATCATCTTTCGCTCTCTGTATAAAATTATAAAATAATTGGCTCCGCAGCTCCGTGTACCACCATTTGGCTTGTTTTTATGAATAGGATTTATGCCCAAGAACAATAACTCAAACAAGAAATTTTCCGTGAAATTAATTGGGTGGATTTTAATTTCATATTATATGTTCATATGCAGTTGCTACGATGTATATGAGTTTGAGTCGTTAATATTTTTCATTTCTTTTTCAAATTTATTTCTCGTTATTCCGTTGTATATCTTGTATATATATTTTTTCTTTATGCTTTAAAGCTTGTACATATTTGAGGGCCTTATATTATAGAGCTTCTACTTGCATTCTTCCGACTATAGTAGCATGTTTAGGAAAGACACGTGTACACAATTGAATTATCATAAAACCCTGCACCCACTAGAGATCGAAAGATAGGTGTTCCAAACAACTCAACTCCCCTTTCCGTGAACATCACCTTATTTACTTTTGCCTAATTTTAGGAAAATGGGCCAGCGACTCCAAATTGCACGTTATTCACGAGATGCAAGAAAGGGAGCCACGGACCCTGTGTATCGTGACCTCCTCGTTCAGCTATACTAATAACCTACGGAAGGAGGGTAAAAAAAAGAAAGATCAATAAGAGATCCCACCCCTTTTAGCATTAGCAAGGGAATGCATATTTTTTCTTTCCTTTTTTCTATTTTTTTAGGGGGCCCATCGAAGAAAGAACAAACCCGAAACGAAAATAGTGAATTTGATGCAATATTACATCTTTGATCTTGGGATTCATTTTTATCGCACTTCTTTGTCTTCCAAGAAAACTAGATTATTAAAAAAACGGAGTTTAGAACATAACTTCTTTCTTTTTTCCACTTCGCTTCTATTGTTTGTTGGGGTTTTGTGACTAATGGAAACGGACGCAGTTCCCGCAATATGATGTAGAGAACTAGGAATTTTTTAATGGCACTTGTGTTCCTTGTTCAATGCTAGGATTTACTTTAGGAAAAAGTTAGATCTCAGTAAACCAGGAGTACACCGGAGTAGATACTTAAGTGCAACAATTTCCATCTTGGCGACTTTAGTTCGGGTTGATGGATATATTACAAGATCAAATACCAAAAAGTCCCTCAAACATTTTTTAATACTCATTTAGTCCAAGACTTTTATTTTGTACCAAAAAGTCCCTTACTCTCTTATCTTTAAAGGTCCTCGTCAGCAGCATGGTAAAGTCTTTTTGGCATGGTGAAGGACTTTTTGGTGCAAAATAAAAAGGCTTGGACTAAATGTGTATTACGAAAAGTTCAAGGGACTATTTGATATATGCCCCTATATTATTATTATATGCCTCTTACGCTTAAAATTGTACATAAATTATTCGTATTAAGCACCTTTTTAATCTTGGGGGTGGGTTGGTACCTATGAAGAGCAAATGCGGGTGCGACACGGTGCAGGTGAGGTGATTTGAAAAATCTTAAAAAAGTAAGATTCGGGTGCGTTGGGAAATATAATAAAAATACAAAATATATTAAATATTCCTTAATTTTATATAGATAGTACATTAGGTTCTATACAAATTAATAACTACTTTATAAATCTCCAAGATAAAAAATGGACCATAACGAAAAAGATTTAACTAATAACATCTTTCTTGATTAAGATCTATTCTCAAACAACTTCCCACTACTTAATTTCAGCTTTTGTAAAATTTAGCCATGTGTCTAACTTTCGAACACCACTTGTGTAAATCATTATGGAACTATTATTTAGTGTCACTACTCGAGGTCGAAAATTTTGAAAGTTGATTTGCAATAACACGACGATGTTGAGCTTGAAGATCCACATCAATAACATCCAGGCCAATGATATTCAATTCAATACGTATCTTTGCAACTCTTGAATCTTTCTTTGTCTTTGGCCAACTCTCACCCTCTCTCCTTAAAGTTTCATCCAATCTAGGCTGTATATCCTCGTAGCTTCACAAAGTATGATGATAAAAAAATAGCAAAAATATTGGTAGACTTTAGTATTCTTCACGAGAAAAATCAGGATTCTTAAAGAATCCATGAAGAATCCGTAATTAAATTTAACTAAAATAATTGGACATACGGTGGGTGTGAATCGAAGGAGAATCGGGTGAGAATTGCACCCGATTTGGGTGCAATTCAGATTTGTTTACCATTTTGAAGAATCTGTGCTTCATAGGGGTGGGTACAAGCTTAGTGTTTCGAGAAAGATGAATTGGTTCCATTAACAAAGGTTTTTGAAAATTATACACCTTGAAACTAAATGTGGTTCCCGTGATGCTTACACTTACCGATTTTTTAAACTAGAGTACATCCATTCACAAATTTTCAAATACTAGCATACAAAATGTTGAGATACGTATAATGTTATTTATATTTTATATATTTAATTATATAATATTTTTTTAATTTACTCTAATTTTGTAGTATTTATTGTAAATTATTTTCATAATTTTAGTTACAAATATTTTTTTTTCCAAATTTTTAGTTACAAAAATATTAATTCCCACCTATTTTGAAATTTTAAATTTTATTAGTAGGAAGATAACATTATCTTACTGCCACTCACTAAATTAGTACAATAACTTTACTACTAGCTTTAGAGGTTTTTTTGTTTTGATAGCTATCTTTGATAAATAGCAAGTCGGATGATGTTCCAACTCTTAAAGCAGACCAAAGTGACCATTATCTTTGGGCGTGCTGAATCTGTTCATGACCCTCCCAATAGTGTCGAAACCCTAATTTTGATGCCCCCTAATCGTGCGAAATGGGACGAGAGAGGAGAGAAGAACCCTACACGAGTGATAAACGTAGGAGAAGATAATTCTGGGTTTTTGTTCTTGAAAAATGATTCAAAAAGATCACACAAATGTTGGGAGGCATTTTCTTGAGAGAATTTTTTCTTTTCTTCAAAGTTCAAAGTGGATGTGTTGCTGTTTTTTCGGAGCCCCTTTTTATTTCCAAAAGTGGAAGTAGTGGACAAGGGAAGTTGGGTAGGAAAACTGCTGAAACATCGAATTTTTCAATAACTGCAGCGGTCGTTCGAACGACATTGCTAAATGTGTTTGAACGAGATTCGAATGAGGTTTCAAACGACATCTTAGTCCAGACCCTCAAGGGATATCGTTCGAAGTCCTTTGAACCAACTCGTTCGAAAGAGATTGCAGATCTCGTTAGAACGACCTTAGCAATTTATGAAAAATAAAATAAAGTTTAAATTATGATTTGTAAAAACAGGAAACCTATAAAATGTATCTCTAACAAAACTTTAAAACCGGGTCATATACCTTTGGAAAAAAATGAGCATTCGGATTGTTGATGTGAAGTCTTCAATACGGCGAAATCCCGGTTGCTCAATTTCTTCAACGTGGAGTATAATATGACACTTGAAGAACCTAAATGTTTTGTCCAACGGAAATAGCCAATACTACAAATTGACTCAATTTGGAAATTTGTCCTTACAAGTTCAAGATCAGTTCATTTTTGCATTCTTATTTTCCTCACTCTCTTCTTTACTGACATTCTAGTTTTCGTTTTAGTCTTTCCTTTCCCCCCGTAATACTTTACAGGAATGGGTATGCTTGCACATATATTCATCTGTTGCACTCATTTTTTGAACGGTAGCATATTTTTGCATGTTGTAGGTGTGGATATTAGTATGAACACACATTTGAAGACAGTAAAACTTACACTCAAGGGTAAGAATCCAGTGACTCTCGATCACCTGAGTGTCAGGGGCAACAATATTCGGTACTATATCCTGCCTGACAGCATAAATCTCGAGACTTTGCTGGTGGAAGAGACGCCTAGGGTCAAGCCAAAGAAGCCAACTGCAGGTACTGGTAGTATTTTTTAGCTGCAGTTTACTCTTAAGGCCCGTTCCCTTCAGGATGAAATATTTTTTACATAGGTGAAATATAAAATAGTAAAAGTTATTCACTTAGTTGTAGTTAGTTTTTCTCCACTATTTCGTCTAAAAGAGCATAACTATTATGCCTACACCCTTTACGGTTTTATACAAACAACTTTCTAGGGTTATTTTGATTTTGATCCCAATTGCTAAAACCTAGTCTGGCCTTGATGTTTTCGCTGCTTTTCATTTGGCCCCCAAATGACTTTTTTCCACAATTCGTGAACCTTTTGTGAATATTTTGTGCCACAAACTTCATTTTGGGGGTCAGATTAGGTTATTACGAATAATGGGGGCCAGAGTTGATATAACCCAAATTTATAACTCTGGAGAAGTAAAATTATTATTCATCCTAAATCAAGCTGAGCCTGATAGAGAATCATCCATCCTTGGCCCTATGTATGTTATTGTTGGGTTATGATATGTTCTTTATTGTTTACAAAATCAGGGAAACCAGTGGGGCGTGGTCGGGGACGTGGTCGCGGGCGTGGACGTGGTCGGGGCCGTTAGTTATGTTTCAGCAATTTTGTGGCGCCTGTTTATGTAAACAACACTTTGTGTTGTGATCTTGTTGGCCGATTAAAATGGCAATATTCTTATCCAGGAGGAACAATGCCACTTCTTATTATCTTTAATATGGCTTACATAGTAGCAGATTCTGTTGGACAACCCATTGTCCAATTTAGGTCAGCTGAGACAGAAGTGTCTATTGGCTAGTTTCAAGTATGAGAAATATTATTTGTGAGAGGTAAATGTAGTTTTTGTTGTCCAGTAAATGAATCCAGATTGAAGCTATCAGCTTTTCAATATCGTTGCAAAGAGTAGTTTTTGCTTTTTAAGGACATACGGAAAGAAAAAAACACTTACTGAACCCCCCCCCCCCCCCCCCCCCTCTCAACTTACTGTGTTTTAGGGGTATGTTATTGTAACCTTTGGCACCAAAAATGATACGGGCAAAGAACAAATGGAGTTTAAAGTTCAAATTACACTAGGGGTGTGTTTGATAACACAAATTTTTCATGGAAAATACAATGTATGAAATCATTTTTCATTTTTTGGATGTTTGATAAACAAAAAATTTCATTGACCTGATTTCCTTAAAAAAAAGTCACATAACCATCTTTTCCATAAAAAGGTGGAATTAAAAAATCGCCTTCCACCTTATTATTCATTTTTCGGTGGAAAGAATTGTTATACCAAAATAAAACTTCTAAAATGATGAAAAAAATTCAGAAAATGAATAGAACCTTAAAAACATTGAAAAAAATCCTGAAAGTAAAGAAAACAATACAGAAAGTTAATAAAACTTCAAAAATAATGAAAAAAATTTCAGAAATTCAATAAAAATTCAAAAATAATGAAAAAAATTCAGAAAGCGAAAAAAAACATCCAAAATAATGGAAAAAAAAAATCTAGAAAGTGAATAAAAATTCAAAAATAATGAAAAAGATACAGAAAGTGAATAAAACTCTCAAAATAATGAAAAAAAAATTCAGAAAATGAATAAAAATAAAGAAAAAATACAGAAATTTAATAAAATCCCCAAAACAATGGAAAAAAAATCAGAAATTGAATAAAAGCTCAAAAATAATGAAAAAAAATCTAGAAAGTGAATAAAATCTCAAAAATAATGAAAAAAATACAGAAAGTGAATAAAAACTCAAAAATAATGAAAAAAAATCCAGAAAGTAAAAAAAAATCTAGAAAGTGAATAAAATCCAAAAATAATGAAAAAAATACAGAAAGTGAATAAAACTTCTAAAATAATGAAAAAAATCCGGAAAGTGAATAAAATTCCAAAAATAATGAAAAAAATCCATAAAGTTAAAAACTCAAAAATAATGCAAAAATTACAGAAAGTTAATAAAACCCCCAAAATTATGAAAAAACCAAGAAAATGAATCAAAATCCAAAAAAAATAAATAAAAAATCAAGAAAGTGAATAAAACCCCAAAATAATGAAAATGTAAGGACATTTTTGTCCATTATCAATTATATGTCGTACGCCGTTACACAATTGAATATATTCAAGCTTGTATCGTCATTCAATGGATCCGAATATCAAAGAAATCAAGGAATCAATTTTCTAGACAGCCGGACCGGTCCGCCTGTTTAGAAAAGGAACCGGTCCGCCCTGGATCGATCCGCCCCTTTTGGAAAAAGAACCGGTCCGCCTCAATCCGGACCGATCAGCTTTGTTCAGAAACCAATAGACCCCGGATCGAATGCGAACCGAAGAAGCTCCTTGAGAAAACGAACCGGTCCGACCACGGATCGATCCGCATCCTTACCGGACCGGTCCGCCTGGGATAAATTCAAGCAGATTGTGCAGAGATTTTTTAGGCCCAGATTTCTTTATTTAAACCAACTTTAGGGGAGTTATTTTTTAGAAACTTTTCAAGACGATTTTCAGAGTCCTAATACTCTAAGTCTTCATCTTTATGAGTTCACAAACTCATGTTTAATTCACACAACCTTGCCATATCTGTGTGAATCACTTTGCAACCCAAGAACACACTTTTGTCTGTTCATACCCTTGTGAAGAAGACCGACCTTCTTCTTCATTGCTGCCCTCCTGGAAAGGAAAACTTCCAGCGGCCGACTACAGATCCGACGCCTGCGGGTAATTCTGTGTCACTGTATTTTCATTGTAATCCGAGAAATTGTAAGTTACAATATTATAGTGAAAATAAATGGTTTTGCCCCTTTGGGGGATTTTTCCTCAATTGTGTGTGTTTGATCGTACTAGCATGTCTTACATCTTATTCAAT
Source organism: Sambucus nigra (assembly GCA_949130495.1). Lineage (NCBI taxonomy): Eukaryota > Viridiplantae > Streptophyta > Magnoliopsida > Dipsacales > Adoxaceae > Sambucus > Sambucus nigra. Next base: position 137,301,855 of record OX422218.1, read on the forward strand.
CACACCTAGTTGCATGTTTAGGGTTTAATTGGGTTAAACTGTGTTTAATTATATAATTTCTTAATTTGAACGCACGCGTTTCTCTTCAAATTGGTATCAGAGCAGGTTACGCTAATCTATCGCGTATTCTCAAGTTTTCGCAAAATTTTTCCAAGATATCAATTTTCTGAAAAATTGATTTTTGAAAAAGAGCATGTTCAATGGAGAAATCATATAATAAAATGCCAGTTTTTGACGGGACTAACTATGTATATTGGAAAGCCCGCATGAGATCTGCTTTAAAGGCCATAGATGAACGTGTTTGGATTCTAGTTTAAAGAGGGTGGACATCTCCCTCCGCCACTGTTGAAAATGTGACCAGTTTAAAACCTGTCACTTCTTGGACTGAAGAAGAATTTAAATGGTCATCTTTTGACTTTAAGGGTTTAAGTGCTATTTCTGGATCCATCACTCCTGATGAGTTCCGACGCATCATGACGTGCACCACGTCAAAAGAGGTATGTGATGTTTTGCAACTTACCCATGAAGGAACTAATGCTGTAAAAGAGTCTAAATTGCAAAATTTAACAACTCAATTTGAAACCATCACCATGCATGAAACTGAATGTTTTGATGATTTTTATGCTAGGCTATCTGACATTGTTAATACTAGCTTTAATCTTGGTGAACATATTCCTAATGCTAGAGTTGTTAAAAAGTTTCTTCGTTCCCTTCCTAAGCGTTTTATCCCTAAAATCACTGTGCTAAATTCTATGGGAAATTTAAATACGCTAAAATTAGAGGAACTTGTAGGAGACTTGCAAAAACATATGAAATTGATATGTTCCCTATAACAGTCAAGCCTAAAGATAAGGGAATCGCACTTAATGCCCAAGAGAGAAAAAGTGAGGGGTCGACAAGAAAGAGGGGAGAGTCATCTAGAAAAAGAGAGACAGATACGTCAGATTCTGAGTGTGATTTTGACTTAGATGATTTGGCTCTGTTTGCTAAAAAATTAAAGAGAATTCTCAAATTCAAGAAAAAATGTAATTTTAAAGATAAAAAGAAGTTTGAGAAAAATAAGTTTGAAAAGAAAAATGAAAAAGTTTTTAAAGATCCTCCTAAAAAAGAAAGTGTGAGATGTTTTGAGTGCGACGGTAAGGGTCATAGAGCCTTTGAGTGTGCTACACGACTGAACAAAGAGAAAGGGAAAGCTGTCCTTAATGCTACCCTTAGCGACGACAGTGAGGTCGAGTCGGTGGACTCGGGAGATGAGTCACCGCATGAGTGTAACTTCACCGCATTCATGGCTAGTCATGTGAGCACTACTAGTTCTCCTCACGACGATGAGGATGATGCATCACAGGGACACCTCGACAGTGAGATCAATGTGAGTGAGGGGGAGGATGACACAAGTGAGAGCGAGAGTGATATTCAACGCGCCTACGCTGAGTTATATTCTGAGTCATTTAAAACTAAAAAGCGTAACAAAGCGTTAGTTCTTAAGATCACCGGTTTAGAGGAAGATTTAAGAAAAGCGAGAGAGAGAGAGAGTCTGCCTGTGTTAAGAAAGAGAGTTTGTTTAGAGAGAGAGAAAGTTGTTTTGAGAAAGTGAGAGAGAACTTGACTAAACAAGTGGCTAGTGTTACGAGTGAGCTTCATTTCTCCATGGAGACTCGAAAGAAACTTGAAGCCCTTGTAGCCCAGCTTACTCATGATCTTGAGAGAGCCCAGGAAGTTAAGGTACAAATCGAGGACATATATGGGAAAATGGGAAAGATGCTCCTCGGCCTCGCTTTAGATTTTGGTGATCGACAGGGAATTGGTTACGATGTTGCCTCCATATCCCAAATTGCACCTGGACCAGTCCCTAAGTTTACTACTACTCCTTATGGTCATCGCTAAAATCCACGAAGGAGAGTTCGACCAAGAAAAGCAAACCAAGGTATGCCTAAGACTGTGTTCTTTTGTACATATTGCAAAAGAAAAGGACACTTGAGGGAGTTTTGCTATAGTTTGGGTCGGACACGACGTACTTCTGCTCCACCACGTCATACTGATGAGTTTGCCAGTCTGAGAGAGCGTGTTGAGTTTTTAGCCGCCACATCACAGAGTTTGATGGAGGAATTCCGACGGATGTCTTTGCCGTCAATGAATGCTTCTCACATTCCGGCTAAAACCAACAACAACAAGGGCAAACAAAAGGCTACCACTTCTTAGGTGCCTAAGAAAGATAAGAAAGCCCTTGTTGTTCATGTTGCTCTCAACGCACATAATACCTCACAGTAGTATTTTGATAGTGGATGCTCCAGACACATGACAGGTGATGTCTCATTTTTTTACCCACCTTGAGGATTATAAGGATGGTAGAGTCACCTTTGGAGATGGGAGTAAGTCTAGCCTTGTAGGACGAGGTACTGTAGAGCTACCAGGATTTCCTAAGTTAGAGAATGTTTTGTACGTCAAAGGTTTGAAAGTAAACCTTCTCAGCATTAGCCAGTTGTGCGACACTGACTTTGCAGTAAAGTTTGACCGGGACGCATGTAATGTCTACAATCAAGCCGGTAAACTTTTAGTGCAAGGGGTGAGGACCGAGGATAATTGCTATGGGACTATGCCTACTTCCTCACTTGTCTGCAACAGCGCCACGATCACTCCTATGGATTTGTTACACCAACGTCTAGGTCACGTGAACGTTAGAGATTTGACTCGTTTAACTAAAAAGGACCTAGTACGTGGCTTACCATCACTTGGAAAGTCAACTTCCACGGTTTGTGGACCCTGTCAGTTGGGAAAGCAAATTCGGAGCCCTCATAGGAAGTTGCATTCTATTACCACTTCCCGAGTTCTTGAGTTGATTCACATGGATCTTATGGGTCCTACTCGTACTGAGAGTTTGGGTGGTAAGAGGTATATCCTCGTGATGGTAGACGATTTCTCCAGATATTCTATTGTAGGTTTTCTGAGGGAGAAATCCGATGCTGTAGAGTTTTTAACGACCAAGGGCCGTGTCCTACAAAACCAACACGGATCTCTACTGTGATAGCCTTGGGATCAAACATGAGTTTTCTGCTGTGAAGACTCCTCAGCAAAATGGGATTGTTGAGAGAAAGAATAAAACGATCCAGGAAATGGCTAGATCTATGCTTCTAGGTCGTAAGGTTTCTAGGAGATTTTGGGCAGAGGCAGTGTCTACTGCATGCCACACGGTGAATAGGGTTTACTTGCGTCCACGGACACTTAAGACGCCTTATGAATTGTGGACTGGCAAGAAACCCAATCTGGCATATTTCCGTATTTTTGGGAGTAAATGCTACATCCTACGGGATAAGGAGCAATTAGGAAAGTTTGACTCCCGAAGCGATGAGGGAATATTGTTAGGCTATTCATCGAATAGTAGAGCGTACCGGATTTTTAACCTGAAGAGTTCTAAGGTTATGGAGTCAATAAACGTCACCGTGCAAGATGACGAACCTTCGACGATTATTGATCCTAACCTTCAGTGTGAGGATGAGGACTTTTCTGGCAGTGATTTACATATCCCTCTCCCACACTATGTGAACCCTACTCTTGTGTTAGGGGACACACCTTCTTGGGTTCGCAAGAGTCATGACCCTGCCTCTATTTTAGGTGATCCCACTCTTGGGGTCAAGACTCGTGCTCAGCTAGAGAACGTTGTTAGCCACTTTTGCTACACGTCCAAAATCGAGCCCAAGAATCACAAAGAAGCACTCAAGGATGAACAATGGATATCTGCCATGCAGGATGAGTTGCTTCAGTTTAAAAAGAACAATGTCTGGGAACTTGTCCCCCGACCTAGTGATACTAATGTGATAGGTACCCGGTGGATTTTCAAGAATAAAATGGATGAAAATGGTACCATAATCAGAAATAAGGCTAGGTTAGTCGCTCAAGGCTACACACAGATAGAGGGTGTAGACTTTGGGGAGACATTTGCTCCTATTGCGAGGCTTGAGTCCGTCCGCTTACTACTCGCCATCGCCTGTCATCTGCGCTTTAAGCTATATCAAATGGATGTCAAGAGTGCCTTTTTGAATGGCATTCTACAGGAGGAGGTTTATGTGGATCAACCAAAAGGGTTTGAAGACCCTAAGCACCCTGAGCACGTTTATTATCTGAGGAAAGCCTTGTATGGTTTGAAGCAAGCACCCCGTGCTTGGTACGCAAGGCTTACTCCTATCTCTTAGCCCATGGCTTCAAGAGAGGGGGAGTTGATATGACGTTGTTCGTCAGGAGAGATGACGGTGCTATTTTGGTTGCCCAGGTCTATATGGACAACATAGTATTTGGATCCATGTGCTCCCATCATGCTCACCACTTTGAGGAGGAGATGAAAAGTGAGTTTGAGATGAGCATGGTAGGTGAGCTTACTTTCTTCCTTGGTCTCCAGGTTCGTCAGCTAGAGGATGGGATGTTCATCTCCCAATCTAAGTATGCTAGAGACCTAGTGAAGAAATTTGGTTTAGACTCCGCTAAGCATGTACGTACACCTATGAGTACTTCTATCAAGCTTAGTATGGACACTTCAGGCAAGGACGTAGAGCAAACCTTGTATCGGAGTATGATAGGTAGTCTTCTCTATTTGACTGCCATTCGTCCCGACATAGTCTTTAGTGTTGGAGTCTGTGCGCGATATCAGGCGTCCCCGAAAGAGTCAGACTTACTCGCTCTAAAACATATTAACAAATACGTGAGTGGAACTCTCTCATATGGTATTTGGTATTCCTTTGATACCAATGGCCGTTTGTCCGCCTATTCGGATGCCGATTGGGCAGGGGATGTAGATGGTTGTAGGAGCACTTCTGGTGGGTGTTTCTATTTTGGTTCTGCTCTTGTCTCCTGGTTGAGCAAGAAGCAAAACTCCATCTCTGTGTCATCTGCGGAGGCTGAGTACATCGCCGTCGGGAGTTGTTGCACGCAACTCTTGTGGATGAAGTAAATGCTGGAGGATTATGGGATTTCACAGGACACCATGACCATTTCCTGTGATAACACGAGCGCGATACACATATCCCGTAATCCAGTCCAGCATTCGCGCACAAAGCACATCAGGATACGCGAGCACTTTATACGTCATTTAGTTGAGGAGAAAGTCGTATCCCTGAGTTTTGTTCCCACCGACCATCAGTTAGCCGATATTTTCACAAAACCTTTAGATGCTCTTAGATTCGAGAGTCTTAGGAAGTCTTTGGGGATTTGCACAATTGACTGAGGGGTTGGTCCTTGTCTAGCATAGGATGCATTTTTCTCATATCATCTGATGCCTATTGCTAGATTGTATCATATGTTTTGTTTATTTTATTTTGCCTTTCATTTTTTTGAAAAATCCAAAAAGATTTTCTTTTTATAATTTTTTTTAGAAAAGCTCAAAAAGATTTTATTTTTAATAAAATTTTGAAAAATCCAAAAAGATTTTTTATTTGTACCATTTATGGATGAGCATTTAAGATAGCCGAGTCACAATTTCATTCCACTTATCCATGTGACTGTTTGATAGAGATTTGAGAGGCTACATCATTTCATCCATGTGCTTTACATTGTTTGGATTCTTTGAGATGTGATCAGTGATATCTTTCTACATGTTTTGACTCCTATCTCCTTTATTGCACACATGCACGACTATATTTGATTATTGTACTTGTCTATCACATATTGGCTTGAGTGTTTCCATCTCAATTCTGTCTATACAACGTACAATATGCGATAAAACTTGACAAGATTGGAATGCATGTAAAAACCGTTTTGGTGCGACTATGTGTTTATTTGAAAATGGGGAGGGGATGCGAAATGTAGTTATCTATCCTTTGCGCAAAAGCCACCGTTAAAAAGGACCTAAAAATTGAGGAATTTTATTATCCGAGGTCCAAAGAGGTTAAAAGAGCCCCGAAAAATTTAAAGGCAATAAAAAGAAATATATGCCACATATGGGTCATCTAGGTTTCACCATCAATTCTCTAAAGTTTGAGAATTTAGATTACCTCTAAAAGAAAATACTTCTGAGGGAGTTTGGTTAGAGAATTTAAAACGAGTTTGCACTTCCTTGAAAGTCCTGAACAAGCATGAAATCGTTTTGGACGTTATTGGTGTGGAAATCACTGTGAGCTTTGATTTGTTGATTTGATTAAGTCAATATCTCTTATTATCATCTTTTTACACCAAAGGAAGCATTTGAGTTCATTCGTTAGGAGTATTCGATATTCACCGTGCACATATGTTCTGTTTGTATGCATTGATTTTGCTATCGAATTTGATCACACCCACTCATTTACGCTATCATGGACTTGGTTGTTTTGTGTTCGTTCATGGTGTGATTTTTGTTGGTTTTTGCTTAAAAATTTTGAAAAAAAATAGTTGATTATTCCTTGTGACTCCCTGGATTTACTTGTTTGATTTATTCTTCTCATTTGTCTATTTGGGAACATCATAAAAAGGGGGAGAAAGAATTATCATATTTTTTGGGGGAGTTTTTGAGTTTTTTTTAGATTTGATAAAGTATGCTTTCATTATCTCATTTCAAACTCGATACGTCACTTGGTATTTTTCTTTGTCTCATGTGTGTAGGTACTACTTTGATGATCTCTGAATTGCACACCCTGATGAGAAAAGCGTTGAGATTCCTGAAGAGTTGAAGAACAAATGATAAAGTCTTATTCATTTGTACCTTTTCAGTTTTGGGTTCATGGAAGGGTAGATTTGTATAGGCATTTTTGATATTTGATAATTCGGGTGTTTGTTTTTATGTATGTACCGGCATAGACATATGGGGAGATTTGTAAGGACATTTTTGTCCATTATCAATTATATGTCGTACGCTGTTACACCATTGAAGATATTCAAGCTTGCATCGTCATTCAATGGATCCGAATATCAAAGAAATCAAGGAATCAATTTTCTAGACAGTCGGACCGGTCCGCCTGTTTAGAAAAGGAATCGGTCCGCCCCTTTTGGAAAAAGAGCCGGTCCGCCTCAATCCGGACCGATCCGCTTTGTTCAGAAACCAGTAGACCCTGGATCGAATGCGAACCGAAGCAGCTCCTTGAGAAAACGAATCGGTCCAACCACGGACCGATCCACATCCTTACCGGACCGGTCCGCCTGGGATAAATTCAAGCAGATCGTGCAGAGATTTTTTAGGCCCAGATTTCTTTATTTAAACCAACTTCAGGGGAGTTGTTTTTTAGAGACTTTTCAAGACGATTTTCAGAGTCCTAATACTCTAAGTCTTCATCTTTATGAGTTCACAAACTCATGTTTAATTCACACAACCTTGCCATATCTGTGTGAATCACTTTGCAACCCAAGAACACACTTTTGTCTGTTCATACCCTTGTGAAGAAGACCGACCTTCTTCTTCATTGCTGCCCTCCTGGAAAGGAAAACTTCCAGCGGCCGACCACAGATCCGACGCCTGCGGGTAATTTTGTGTCACTGTATTTTCATTGTAATCCGAGAAATTGTAAGTTACAATATTATAGTGAAAATAAATGGTTTTGCCCCTTTGGGGGATTTTTCCTCAATTGTGTGTGTTTGATCGTACTAGCATGTTTTACATCTTATTCAATCACACCTAGTTGCATGTTTAGGGTTTAATTGGGTTAAACTGTGTTTAATTATATAATTTCTTAATTTGAACGCACGCGTTTCTCTGCAGAAAACAAATACAAAAAGTGATTAAAACCTCAAAAGTAATGAAAAAAATAGAAAAAGCGAATAAAACCCCCAAAATAATGAAAAAAATCCAGAAAATGAAGAAAACCCCAAAAATAAGGAAAAAAAAATACAGAAAGAGGATAAAAATAAAATAAAATAAATATCAACCATGGAATTAAGTTTAAAAAATACCCAAAAATTTATTAAAAATTCATAAACTTATTAATTAAGGAAACAAATAACAGAAAATTAAAAAAATGTTCAGGAAATTTAAAAAATAAAGAAAATGAAAAAAATACATAAAATAAATATTAGTCATTAATTTAAAAAAACACCAGAAAATAAAAAAAAAAGCTTAGAAAAAAAACAAAAAAAAAAAACAAAAAATAATGAAAAAAATACAGAAAATGAATACAAATATAGAATACAAATTTTAACCCCTGAATTCATTTAAAAAACACATAGAAGTTTATTAATTAGGAAAAAAGTAAAAGAAAATAAAAAAGCGCTCAAAAAATTTAAAAAATAGAAATGAATAAATACCGTAGAAAACTAATAAAAATGCAAATATTTGAAAAAAATTAAAAAAACAAGAGAATTAAAAAAAAAGAACAAACCTAGCGACAGGGGGGGATGAAACAGTTGAGGGGGGGGGGGGGGGGGGGGCATGGTGGAGTTTTTTTTTTTTTTTTTTTTTCCTTAATACATTTTTCCATTTTTTTATATTTGTTTTTTTAAAATTCATTTTGGGGTTGGTATTCATTTTTTGTATTTTTATTTATTTTTTGTGTTTTTTCTAAATTTTTTGGTTATTTTTATTAATTTTCTGTTTTTTATAAATATTTTCTACCTTTTTTCCATGGAAAATATTGGAAATCAAACACAAAAAAGATGGAGAATAAAACATTTTCCACTTGGAAAATAATTGCAATCAAACAACACCATCAATTTTTTTCCATGAAAAATATTTCCAAGTTTTCAATTACATGGAAATTGACTCTTAGCGTTTATTTTCTATCTTATTTATCAAATACATCCTTAGGGTGTGTTTGATTGACATGAAATTTTTTTCCATGAAAAATAATTGTTGACTCATATTTTGTCTTTAAATTATTTTGATTGCGAATACTTTATATAAAAAATCACTCATTCACATAATAAGTGTTCCATATCAAACTTCATTTTTACAGTGGGAAATATTTCTTATCTATCCATCAAATAATTGGTTCCATAGAAAATAGAATAAGTAAGACTAAAAACTTATATATTTTTTCACTCATTTTCCAGCTTCTCATTCAAATGAATTATTTTTTTACGCATTTTTTATGTTTGCAATCAAACGTACCTTTATTTTATTAAAAAAAAAACCTGAACTGTGTGTAAATCTGCATCTATCATTGGAGGCACTCGAAACGTATCCTATTTCATGTTAAGACAGTAGCATACGAGGGGATCTTAGTTAAAAAACTCTATTCATTTGTTTATTCAGTAGTAAGCACTTCATAATTTATATTTATTTATTTTCCAAAAAAACAATTTAACCCACCCTTTTAGTGTCTTATTAGATTTTCCTTCACTTTGCTACCCTCCCGACATGACCAAACACCTAAACCCAGTGGTGGAGACGAAAATTTATTCTGGGTGGGGCACAAATTATTAACGGTATAGTCCCCGGAATTTTTTTAGGGTTATTTTTACATTTTTACAAATATTTAATTGATAATTTATATTTTTAGATAATTATAACTCACATAAAAAAATATTGAATACAATAAGAATTCATTACTAATAAACATATTTTGAAATTTTCATACAAAGTAATAGAAAATTGTCAAAATGGCATAATTGGAAATGCAATTAAAGACAATCTTTTCGATATATGTTATGCAACTATCACTTAATTAACCATTCTCCATGCGATTTTGGAGATCAGTTTTCACAATATTCATAGCGAAAAATGCCCTTTCAACTGTAGAAGTGGAAACAGGAAGAATTAATGACAATTTTAAAAGCTTATAGACTAAATCAAACACAATTTGTTTTCCTTTTGCAACCATCTTCTTAGCCAATCATTAATCCCTTCCACTTCTAGAAAGTTCCAATTTGATTTCATTTTAAACTTGTACAACTCAAGCTCATCCCAAAATAATTCAGAGAAACGAACCAATTTATTTATATCAAAAGCAGTAAATGAGTTACTTGGATCAAAGTATGCCTCTGAATTCATCTCATCGGAACGGTTGTTAAGTTCAACAAGTTGCTTATCCATGCAAAGGTAGAACAAGTCAACTTTATAATGATGTAAATTTGTTATCTCCGATCCTCACCTTGATCTTTCCAAAAGACTAAAATTATCCTCCATATTAGGAATGGAAATACCATGTTTCATACAAAAAGAAGATACTTCAATCAATAAATTATTCCATCCATAATCTCTTATCTTTTGCATACGGGTCTTGAAAAATTTAACCAAACCGATAGCATTCACAATGTCGTGATCTTTTCATTGCAATGCTTTCGAAAGTTCATTAGTGATTTTGATCAAATTTAATGTACATTTCTCATTAAATGCAAGGTGAATATGTAATCAAAAGATTGCATCGATTTGATCAAATTTAATTCTTCACCTTTTTAGTCTGTAGCATATTTTCACCAAATCAGCAAGGACATCAAGCACGGATCCAAACATAATAATGAAATTTACTAGTGTGCCATAATGTGAACCCCACCGTGTATCACATGGTCGCTTGAGGCTAGTTTCTTGATTTAACCCCCGACCGCTTGATATCTCACCACTTTCTAGTTGCTTAAAAATTCGCTCAACCTCTCTCTCTCGGAGAATGTCTCGGCGCTTACATGATGTCCTAGCAATATTCACCAAATTATTAACTAATAAGAATAATTCATCAATGTGCTTCACATCTTTTGAAACGTGAACAAGTGCCGATTGAAGTTGGTGTGCAATAATGCACATAGAATGCCAACTTGATCTCCCTCAAAATAAGTGATTTCAACCTATTATACTCCCCTTTCATGTTACTTGTCCCATCATAAACTTGACCACGCAAGTTTTTCACACTAAAATTATGTTTGTTGAAAAATTTATTTCGGATGACAAATTACATTATTTCAAATGTTTCCACTTCTTAAGATAGAAATTACATTATTTTATCCTCAAGTTTAAAATTAAATATATATTATATCTTTCTATTTTATAAATATATTTTTTGAAAATATTGGAGCGGACACTTGCCCCCCACCCCCCGAACAAGGCAGCTCCGCCATTGCCTAAACCCAAATAAGTTGTGATCGTGGTGATCGAAAACATAACCTTCTTGCCAAACACTTAGCCTCGTTGAACTTCCATTCCCCCAAAACCATCCCCACTTAATCGTTAACCTAGGAGAACCCTAATTTCTTTAACTAATTACTTTTCACAACACATAACACAAATATAAGATGTAAATTGGCCACCAACAATGACTTTTTAGCGATGCTATTGTTATAGCTGTTACTATATTCCCCAATTTCATTTCCTTAAATGTCTGCCTCATCTTTTATTTTTTACTTATTATAAGTAAACATCAAGTTCATCCACTTTATCACTTTCAATGTTGTTCTCCTTTAACCTACTTGCTTAAAAATGAAAAATCGAGCAAAATTGCAATATTCAAGACAAACAGATCTAGGTTTCGAATAAAACTCGCATCAACAAATGATTTAAAACCCCATCGGTCTTCATTTCAATCGAGTTTGTGATTTGGGTTAGTGGGTATGTTTGGTTTTAGGCTTTGGTTTCGAAAAGATAGAATCATGTTTGCTAGGATGAGAGAGAGATAAAGAGAGTTTGAGTATAGTATTCGATCTAGGGTTGTCGAGTGAGGAAGAAGCCGAGTGTTTGGTTACAAGGTCTGAGTTTCAGTTTAAAAGTATCTTTGTTTTACCATGTTGTAGGGGATATGTTTATTGACGAATTATGATTTTTTTAACGGTGTTAAACTTTTGTAAAAAAACTAGGGATTAAGTCAAAGAGATTAGCAAAGTGGGTAGTCAGATAACGCATTAAAAATGGGGATTACGTAAAAAATGCCGTTAAGACACAAAATGAACAACTTAAAAATCTTGAAACAAAAATTAACCCCTTAATGAGCCTAAACTTGAAAACGAAATTGGAATATAGGCACATTTTTAAAGGAATAAATAGATTTTAGAGATTTTCAAAGTTGGCAATGTTAGCCCTAAAATTTGATGTTAGGTGTCATAACTATAATTTAGTAACATTTAAGTAATAACTCAATTTAACAAAAATAAAATTCACTAATCCTTTTCAGTAACTAAAATGATCTGATTCCACACTCCTTATTCTATAAATAAAATATGTTATTGGAGTGAATATTAACCCCTTATATTTGTATTTGTTAAATGGGAAGAGCATGCAAATAGAAACACCAAATGTATGTGGTTGGACCTTAATCTGGTCTACACCCACATGGCAAAGGGAAGTGGAGTGTGTTTATTATAGTCTTATAAAATATATTACAAGGTTTCTCGTAGAAGGCTCTCGTCCCTAATCTAACCCCCTATGACTTTATATACTATCCGTACAATGAGCCCATTTCCCGCCCCACTAAATCCTAAGAGGATATCGATGAACGTGGTTGTCCACGTAACGTCCATTGAGGTTGAACAATTTTCTCTTGCTTCCCCGGCAATGGGAGAGTGGATATTGGTAGTTGTCTGTTCATAGGAGATATGCCTATAAGGGATACTATAGTGTAATGCCAGTTATGCATTTTGAGGACTCTTAATTTTGTTTTGTTAATTGTTTAATTGGATTACTTGTTTAACTCTGTAGATCTCTCACCTAAATGCATGCTAACTAGGATTGATCTAAAATTAGCGAAGGAATTTTTCAAATTGGTAATTGCTCATTAAAACCTATTCACCTCCTAGGTTTATTTGAGGTGAACACTTACTTAAAACACACACCATCAATTGGTATCATAGCGGTTTGTCTTTTAAGAACTTACGTGTTAGAGTTGAAATTGCTTGTATTGTCTATTTTATTATGTTATTTGCTCCTAGATCTAGCTTGTGGTTATGATTATATCTGAATTGGAGGTGGATCAATATCATGATGGTAGTTATACGAATCTTCCTCCTTACTTTGATGGCACGAAGTATGGACATTGGAAAGTTAAAATGCATGCTCATTTGAAGTAAAAGCACGAGCGTGTATGGATGAGTGCAGAAGATGGGTGGATTAATCCCATGATTGATGAAGAATGTGTTAGAATTAAGAAACCAAGAGTGAGTTGGTCGGATGCCGAGTTTGTTGCTTGCGATTATCACTCAATTGATTTGAATGCTATTTTTTCATCGTTTATCACACAAAAGTATAACCAAATAATCAATTGTGAGACAACTAATGAAGCATGGGATATCTTAAGTATCACTCATAAGGAAACTTCGAGTGGTAAGAGATATAAGTTGTAAAACATTGGGACTATGTCTGAAACCATGATAATACATGAATAAGAGAGTTTCAATGAGTATTACACTAGATTGACCGAGGTTGTCAATGCCTCTTTTAACATTGGAGATAAGATCCCTGAGAAAAAAAATGGTGAAGAAGTTATTGAGAACTTTAGGTACTCGATTCAAAATGAAGGTTGTTATCCTACAAAAAATAAAGAATACAAACACATGTAGATTGAAATAGTTGGTTTGATCACTTCAAATTTATTATCAAGAGGAACATTCTAGTGTGGTTGAACCTAAAAAGGGTTTTTCTTTTATTATCGAGTCTAGTGGGAAAGTATAAACTATAAAAGGCGAAGATATACCGAAAGAGAATGTTGAAGTGGATGTTTCTTTTTTGTAAAATGTTTTGGAAAATTTTAGTGATGAGTGCAGGAGTGAAATTGCATTCATTGTGAGATTGGTAGAAGAATAAAATCATTGTGGTGAGGTTTTACCTTTCGATGATGTTATGAATAAAAATAGGGTCAAAGAATCTAGTAATAGGTATTTTACCCTAAATCATTCCATGAGAGTGATAATAAAGTTGAAAACATGCATGATGCTTTTGATGAGATTTACCAAAATTCTTTGAAATTGAAAAAGTTAAACATTAACATTTCAGAACAAAATGGAAAAACAAGAGAAAGTTAAAAATGTTCAATTGGAGATTTTGAAGCCTAAAAAAACGGTTATTGTTTAAATTGAGACTTTGAAAAGAAAAAAATGAGAGTCTTGTGAAATAAAAAGATAAATTTGAGCTTCAAAAAGAAATTTTAAAGATTGATTTTGAGAATCTTAATATTGAGCTTCAACATTTTAAAAATTTGAAAATAGACTTTATTGAAAAATCAATTATACTTGATAACATTTTGTTGAACCATGGTCAAATAAAAAATGACAAGCATGGTATTGTCTTTGTTGAACTAATGAAAGTGAAAAATATGGATTCAAAATAAAAAGTTTAAACAACTTAATGTTATAAGAATAAGACTAAGGAATAAACTCCACAAATAAAGGAAAAGGAGGTTGTACATATGTCATCATCTAGGTCTCATACCCATGGATTTTTATGTGAAAAGTAATCACATTGCCCACTTTTCCTTTAAGAGGAAGAATCTTGCTAAAGTTAAAAATAAAGCTGATTAACCAAATTCTAAGTTTGTGAGAGGTGTGTCATTTTGTTCTTATTGTAGGATATATAAACAATCAAACCAAACTTGTAGGTGGTTGTTAGATAGAAATTCAGGTTATTTTAAAATATGAGAAAACTTGTGCAGAGATATCATATTTGTGAGCTTAAAGGAGACATTAGCAAGTTAATGAGAGAGGATGACATGGTTGTCAATGGAAGGAGATAGGTTAGGAGAGAGATTCAAAGACATGGGGATAATGTTCACATTCTTTAGAACACAATTCATATGAGAAGAGAGATGTCGATACCTAATGTTGGTAGAGTTTTGCCAAGAAATGCACCAAGAAGGAAAGTTAGGATTGACTTAACTTAAAGGAAAGTTACGAAGAAGGAAATTATTTTTTATTTGCCCAAAGTTTTGGGATACACATCACGCCTCACTACCCATATTGGTAGTTTTCTTAGGATACAAATGGATTTTCTTTTATAGGTCCCCTTCTTAGGTACTCCTTGATTCATTTTGGATCGAATTGGATCGTCTTCATACTTTTGGTGAGGGTTTCTTTATATCTTGCATCTTCGTACATTTTTTCATTTGCTATAGTCCTTACTTAATATGTATGTACATACCGCATCATTCATTTCTTAAAAATAAAAAAGATTTTCAGTTATTATTTTTGTGATATGTGATGAAATTCTATGTATACCTTGATTTAGTGTACAAACTTAATTGGAATTATTATTGAAACTTGGATTCTTAACTATTTGGTGCAAATAATGATTTATATAATGATATGTTAGAATTCACAATAAAATCATGATAGTTAAAGTTTATTGAAATTTTTGGTTAGGATTTCACTCTATGCATGAACTTGCATATAACTTGGATTATATGATTTTTGTTGTTCATCTTGCATGAGTGATTGATTTTAAATCATGATTAAATCCCGAGATTTTATTTTAGCTAATTCTGTAAAAAATGTTTATATGGACCATTCAATAGTTGTGTATGAAAAACACTTTGACATGATAGAGTTGATAAACGAGACGTTGATTAAACAAAAAGGGCTACCATTGGTGAGATTATACTGATTAGAATTCAAGTATCATCGATAGATGCCCACCAAAATGTGTGTGAAAGCCTCCGTAGAAAAATCCATTTCATGATGAAAAAAGTCAAATCCAAGTGCTAAAAAATTTAAGGCAAGAAAAATAAGATAAATCTTTTTACATTTATTATAGTACTATATTTTAGTATCTACTTTAGGGCTTATATATCACATGAGGGAGATTAAAATGTTACATTATACCACTTAGAAGATCCCAAATGGACATTGGTTAAATGATAAACTTAAGCATGCATTGCAATTAATATAATTTGATTATGTGCATTCAGTTGATTTTGTGACTTATACTTGTTCATGATCATGCCATGATTAAAATACAAAAGTTTCTTAATTTTATTATATTTTAATTTTGAACTATGTTGTTTAATGATTAATGTTTGTGACGAATACGTTCTTAAACTATGTCATTAATCCAAGCTCAAAGGAAATTGATACAATGAATATGCTTATCATAAATAGCGTAATCATGTTCATGCTTTACATATTTTCGGTCATATGTACATAATGGGTGTGTGAGTTGTTGATTATTGCATTTATCCAAATTTATGATTCAAATGATAAAATTAATGTTTTCACATGCATTTTCATACATTCATATCATATTTTGAGAGTTTGGGATTTTGGTTTAGCTAGTTAACTATTTTTTTGGACTTATTTCTTGACTGTAGCTTCAGTTTATTTGCATTCGCACGATTAAGATTTCACACCATTCTCACCTCAACTGGTTTCTGGCTCAGATATACTTTAGTTTTTAACCATTCGCACAGTTGGCATTTGCATGGCATAAATATCTTCTGTTTGCACGACATTCGCAGAAACTTCGAACAAGGGTTTTTAAATGTAGTTGAAGGGTTTATTTCATGCCATTTTATTTTCTTCAACCCAGAGCTTTACCTAGAGTTATTTTCCTATTGGATTAACGATTCTCTAGATGGTTTGGTGTTTTAATTCCATTTTTATTGGGATTTGAAGAGGAAAGCCTAATTTTTCATATTTCGGGTATTCTTAGATTCAACTTAGGTTTGTCTCAATTTCTCAAATCTTTTGCTTGATTTGATATTTATTAGAGTTATTTTAGGTTATTCCATCATATATTGGAGCCATCTTACACATTTAGGTTGGATTTAGGTGTTTTTTGGATTATTTTTCGTTATTCCCTATTACACTCTCTTTGAATTATGTTCATTTTTGTTTTGTGTGCACTTTAATTAACTTAGTTCTTTACTATGGGACGTGATAATACACTTGCACACACGAGAGTTGTCTCTTCATCCCTAAAATGGTCCCGGTGAGACTTTATGATCTCACGAGCATAAAATTTCTCCTTCAAGTGCCCCTAGCACTTCACATGTTCATAACTAGGCCTCAAATTCCTCTATTCCTATCCCAGATATGACCACAAATTCTTATTTCATCCATTTGACCAACGATAATTCCTATTGACGTAGGGCTTTGCTACTCGAGCTGTTTGGAATAAGAGGGATGTGGATATGACACATCTCCAGTGCACCATGAATGACTTATTCTTTCAGAAGCAGATTCAATATTTAGATTCATCTCATCTTTTTACTACACATAAGACAACTAATTTTTCGCTTGTTTGCGAGTTATATGTGAACATGATTGTCACTTATGAGAATCCTTTGATTTTCACTTCATTTGTTTGTGGCATTGAGATAACTTTGATAGAATATGTGCAAGATACACATTTGGTCTTAGGTAGAGAGGAGATTCACACATATACCCGTATACCAAGAGTGGTCTAACTCATAATGAGTTAAGATAATTTCTTTTTGGAAGAGATGATGTGGGTAGGTATTTTATTTCTACATGCGTCATTTATGACATTATGCCTCTTAGACGGTCTTACGATTTCCATATTCCATTAGACGTCTGATACATGCCATTGCTTCGTGGTAGTCTATCGATTACCCATCTCTCACATTGGAGGTTATACGACAATGATCATCGAATGATACTCATGATTCTTTACCAGTTTCTAGGATGGTCACCGATTATCTATATTCTCAAGGTGTGCCAAAATTAGGATCCAATCAATTTGCTACTATACTATGTCTTATAACGAGTGCCAATGTCACATGTTTTAGGGGTCAGATTGCTTGCTGGATTCTAGTTCCAGTGATTGAATGTGATGTTGAGGACATAACTCATGATCATGGACCTCTTGATCTAGCTCCCACTCTTCTTGCACGTGTTCCCAGAGCTCATAAGTCATCGAGAGAGTAGTTGGACGCTCAATTTTCTCTTACAAGAGATGCATTTGATTAGATTGATATGCGGTTAACGATGGAGTCTGATAAATTGAATACCATTTCACTCAGTTAGAGACGACCTTCAATCACATCTTAATGCGGGTTTCAATGAAAGATCGCCATAAAATGCCTTTTATGGGCGCTTCTAGATTTAGACCAACATTTGATCCTGCTCCTATTCAGGCTGATTATATTACTGATGAAGAGTCTGAAGATGATGACTATGACGATGACGACGATGATGAAAATGATGGTTCTGATGTTACTTTGAGCCTCGTGGATGATTGGAGATTGTCTGTTAATCTTCATGTTTTTAGATTATGATGATGTAGCTTGTACTTTTTCAATTTTAGTACTTTTTGAGATACTCTGGATATATTTATATTACTCCTATCATATTTTGGACTTATTTGGTTTTTGCTACACTTGGTTTGTATTGCAGTGGATATTTTAGTTGTTTTAATGATTTTATAGAGCTTGTAGTTTGGCTTATATATATTTTTTTCTCTACACTGTGTGATCTCTTCTACTTACACTTTGTGATATTATCTTGCTTCACGTGCTTAGATATATCTTACTTTGCTAGTTCTGCTTGAGATCCACTTTCTATACATCATATTTCACATGTTCCCATGATTTACTTGATGTTACAACCTTATTATGAGATTTTATGATCATATATGGGTTATAATCATGTTTACCTTCATCTTAGAATTGGTTTCATCACATGTGTATCTTGATTTTGACTTGCTAGTTCTTTGACCATTATGCTTTTGATTCACTACCAAGAAATACTCATTATCTAAATATTTTTTACTTCTCTTTAACCTTTTTATGTAAAAGAGGGGGAGAAACGTCTAAGATAGGGGGAGTTATCCTCTTCGTTTGGGGAGAAACGTCTTAGGGGGAGTTAATTCTCTTAATCTTTTGGGTGAACCATTTGATAGGGGGATGGAATTTTAAAAATAGGAGATAAATCTAGATTATTTAATGTATTACTTATTGAGATTGACATGATTTAGAGGGATATATATATATATATATATATATATATATATATATATATATGCTTACATGCTTATTCTCGTCTTTACAATTCATATTGATTTCCTATTGGAGGATTCCTAAACCAGGTGGAGTTTCTTTTTGTGCATGTCATACATGCATGATCTTTTGGTTGTGTTTCATGATTTTCAGGTATGGTGATGATATTGCGACTCAAGCCCTTGATTCAGACTCGACTTGTTAATTTTTAGTTGTCTTTTGGATCCTATGTGTATTGCGATACTCTAATCTCATTATATGACTAATGTGTCGTGAGTTTGGATATCATAATTAATAATTAATAATTTTGGGGTTTTGGGGTTTTTTCTACGTAATAGCCAAAGGAGGAAATTAAATATGTAATAAATCTTGTAATAGGTTGATCTTACAGTTTGGTTGGATAATTCCCAAGACAAAACATTGAGTCTTACATAAATCGAGCCAAAAGCTTGATTATATAGACAAATGATAGGTAGATAGAGTATTGTTCATTAGTATATATGGATATTGAAACTGAAGATCATTAACGTATTCTCCACGTCAAAGCTTCCACATGTTATTATGAAGATCGAACAACATATCATTTTATGGTTATTTTCGATTGAATTATCAAAACGATTATACACACACATACATGTTTTCATTTTACTTTGAAAAATATTTTTTTATGATTGGATTAAGTAAAATTTTGAACAAAAAAATATCATGTATGCATGAATAGGTGTATTTGATATAATGCTTACATGCATGCGCACAACTGGGTTTTAGACCCGTGCACACGACAACGTGGTTAGGCTAGGAATAACTTTTTGCCTAAAATCGTTCACACGGCTTCAAAACTTCACCATGATCATGAAAGTATACGTTTCTAGGCTTCGAATATTTTTTTGCCTAAAAGCTTATGTAGGGCTATAAATTTTCCTCGTGCACAAGATTGTCACGCATTTTCCATGACATTGGCTTTCGCCCAAAAGTGTGCGCACAAAGATCTTTTTTTCATGCATATGGCGCTGCCATATTTGAATTTTTTCTATAAATAGGCATTTTCCCTCCCATTTATAGATATCCTTTTCCTGAGCACTTTTAGCACTTGGAGAGTGTTTTTATGAAGCAAGTGATCAAAGAAACATTTTTCAAACTTCAATTTCACTTAATCTTCACATCTTTGATAGAGACCTTGAATCCATATTTGATTCACTGATTGTCAGATTTTAGAGTGATTTGAGTTGAAAAAACCACAAAACCTAGATTCATTCTACCAATTCTAATATGAATTTGATTATTTACACTCAAGGTCTGAAAAAAGGTGAATTAGTTATTGGGGAGTTGATTAGTGGTGTGATCCAATGATGGATAACGCGACTTCCATATTTGCTTGACAAAGTTTTGAGTAGATCACTCAATTAAACTGGGGACAGTTTTAGTCTCCACGGGTAACTTCTTAAGAGAACAAGGGAGGTACCTTCTCGTGTTTGTATAATATTACTTTTAAAATTGAATAAGAGACTAGGATACACCGAGGTTTTTTTTACCCCTAGGTGTGTTTTTCCTCTGATCATATATACAATTACTGTCACATACCCCCCCCATAAATCTTAGAATGGATCCAGTATGATCCATTGCTAAATTAAACTTAGGGCTTTTTTTTAGTTAATTTACCTAATTGACTTAGATTATCTCCTAATGAGTTAACTGACTAATTAAACTTGAAAGTAACTTTGTTTAAATAATTTTATTTGGATAACTTTGTTGAATTGTGCATATCTAAGTTATCTCTCATTGAAACGCACATTAACTAGGATTGATAAAAAGTTGTCCAAGGAATTTTTCATATTGGTAATTTATCATTAAAATCTATTCACTCCCCCTCTATATTTCTTTTAGGTTAACACTCACACTAAAACACCCTACTCAATACAACGATCCACGTGATTAGCTTTTTGACACTTCTGGTAATCTCGAACATCCAACTCAAATACTTCCTCACCAGGCTTGGCAGGGCATGGTTAAGTTAAATTTTTTTTATAATCCTAAAAAGTGAGGATAATATCTTAGTTTCCTTTCCAATTTTATGAAATTCATGCCAGTTAATTTTTTCCTTTAAGATTGATGCAAATGCATTGAAAGTTGGGCCAATTTTTAAATCTGAGAACACTACACCAAAAGATAAAGAAATATCACCTTTTTTCAACCAGGTGTTTTCATAATCCAAAATAGGGATAACAAAATTTGCGCCCATCGTCATGGTCAAGGACTGTGACGAGACTGAGACAAGGATTGTCATAGACTTGTCACGGTCCTTGAAAATGACAAGATAATTTTTTTAAACACGAAGTTGTCACGCTAAAGGTCCATGAAAAAAAATGTCGGGATTACAGCCACTAAAAGCCCTTTTCCCACCAAAACATTACACTTTCCCTCCTGTCTCTCATCAACTCGGCTCTTTCTCTCACCCAGGTATAAAAATCTATCATTCTTTCTCCCAAAGGTATGATTTGCATATACATATGGTGTATATATATATATATGTAGTTTTAGTTCTTGAATGTACGTGTTTATTTGTTGTAAAATAGTTGTATTCACATGTATGAACATTCAAACCAATATTTATTAGATTATGAATATTTGATTTTGATATTTGTTTGGGTTTGAATATATGTGTTTGTTTGTCATAAAATAGTTATATTTACATGTATGAGTTTGATATTGTTAGAAATAATTCGTGCAAAACCTAGGTTTTAATATTCAAATCACGCTTTATTAACATGTGAATATTTGACTTTGATATTTGTTTGGGCTTGAATATATGTGTTTGTTTGTTGTAAATGTAATCATTTTGTTAAAAAAATAATTTGTGGATAAAAATTTGAAGGATTTTGGGTGAAAATGGCAAAGAACACAATGAACATTCTACCATAATTTCTAATTTGGTATGTATACGCGGCGTAGGATTTTAACCGTAATTATCAGTTTGGGATACGTATCGTGTATAAAAATGCTGTGTAGTGTATCATGAATCATATCGGGATACGTATCTTAAGATACGGTGCAAAAAATAGAAAAATTGTAAAGACTAAATAAATTCATTGAAAACACTTTATTAACAATTACACAACATAGTATGGTTTTGAACAAGTATTATTACATGATTAATTGTCTTATGGTAAAGAAATATCCTTTCGTGGTAACAAGATTCAAAAAAGTGAAAAAAAGGGTGTGGGCGGGGAGGTTTCACACAAGGAGATTTTGAAAATTAAATTCGTATCGTATCGTATCAAGATACGTATCGCGTATCGTAAGATACTAACGACAGAGATTTCCACATAGATTTTGAAAATTGGTTTTGATTAGGTTATAAAGTATAATTAAAACTAATTTGGTACATACATAGGTTTTGAAAATTGGATTCAATTTAGATTATAAAGTATAATTACAAGCAATTTGATATGTATACGTGTGGCCATCCCCTATCCTCGCCGCGCGGGCGGGCGCGTGGTGGAAAGGATCCTTCGGGTCCTGCGCATCCCTCTCGGGAGCGCTTTGGCCGGCGTCGTTTGTGGTGTAAAAAATGTCTATTTTACTCAAAATAGGCAAAACAAAAAGGGGAAGCCACCCCGAAGGATGGAATCCAAAGACATACTGGTGCGTGCGAAACCAAGATGATTCGAGAAGGGTTCGGAGGCTTAGTTATGAAATGGGAAGGTGTTAGGCACCCATTCCGCCCTTTCGGTCTCTCATGAATATTTGCTATTTTCCCTTATATTTCCACCCGTGATATGTGTGCATGTGTATATATAGAATGGAGGTAGGAATCCTCGACTTGCATCATGGAAAATATAAAGCGAGTCATCCGTAGGAAGATATAAGAATAATATTAGGAAAATAAGATTTACGCGATTACCACTACGTTGATCGTTATAATGGAACGATATCGCATATGGAGCAATGCGTCCCTAAGAGCAAGTATATAGCATGTAAGGAAAATGGATTAAAAGAAGATGAAAGATAAGATAAAATGTGAGAAAAAGGACTCGAGTCTCGGGCTTTATCCCGAGACGCCTATGTAGCCTATAGAGGCATCAAAGTCCACGTAGTTCGCATACAAAATGAGGGGTGGGATTTATCCCATAAATACAAATGGGGGATCTCTTATTTGTGTGTGTGTGTGTAGAAAAAGTGTTTTAGTTGTGAGGAGAGTGTGGAAAAAGTGTGAGAATCCCTACTTGGAATTTATGAGCAAACCCTTTTTTTCTTATTTTTTGGGTTTTTATTTATATAAAAATATGAAATGTGCAATAATACTAAATAAAAGGTATATTTAGGATGTGTGAGAGGATATAATAAAAGTTCTAAGCAAGAAAACAAGTAATTGGGAATTTAAGAGAATTTTAAGAGAGAGTTTGAGAAAGTTGGAGCTTCTTGAAGATCTTGAGGTTGATCTTGAATGTTGGAGAGCAGCCCTTGAACTTGGATGATGATGGAGAGTGGTTAATTCACCAAGTTTGATGAAAAGGATGATGAAAAGTGGAAGTAATAAGGGGATTTGGATGTTGAAATCACGCTGCCTTCGAGAGAGGTTTCTGGGGTTCGTTCAGAGAGATTTTTATCAGATATGGGCTCCTCCTTGCAAATGAGGTGAAGACCTCCTTTTATAGGCTCAGGTCAGTGCTGATCGGCATAGACCCCTTCCTGCCTATCGACAGGCAGGTGCCGATAGGTAGGGTTTGGAACTTGCTAATTGGCAGTGCGCTTCACGCCTTTTTGGAAAATCGGTCGTCGAGGGCAAACCGTTGGTCAGAATCATACACGGGGCATACCATTGGAAAGGTAATTCATGGACCTTTGAAAGTCCTTTGGACTAATCCCGGGTTCGGGAGTTGACTTTGGGTCAAATATGGCTCGGAAGCATTTATCTATCCATTGGACGGGGAATCGTTCGGACGCAAACGGATCGTTCGTCCGCATGGTAAGTCCGAATCGCGCACGAGGTGGACCATTAGAAAGGTTAGGAGATGTACTTATACATTCCAAAGAGCTTGACCCGGTTTGGAGAGTTGAATTTGGTCAACCAGTCCCGAGAAGCGCTTGGTGGCCTCCCGGAGTCAAACGGATCGTTCGTCCATTTGGAAATTCAAAATCGCGCACGGGATGGACCGTTGGAAAGGGTATTCAGTGCCCTTTGAATATTCATTCAGCCTCGGTCGAGTTGAAGAGTTGACATAGGTCAAACAGAGCCCGGGAGCGTCCGATGGCCTCTAGGTCAGGTTTTGGACACAAACGGATCGTTCGTCCGTATGGTAAGTCGGAATCGTGCACGGGATGGACCGTTGGAAAGGGTATTCAGTGCCCTTCGAAGATTAATTGAGTCTCGATCGAGACGAAGAGTTTGACTTTTGGGTCAAATTGAGCCGGGGGGTGCCCGATGGCTTTCAGGTCACTACTCGGGACATGACCTAGGTTCATAGTGATAAGAGGATGTACTAGGGACCTAAGGAGAGTTAGGGGGTAACAGAATGGGGTGTCTACAGAGCCCCTCGACAGGTGAGTTTGGAACAAATGATGACCGTCGAATAGACACCACGTGATGCTTTTGAGGGAGTATGACCGATTCAGAGGGTCGAGGCTGATTCTGAGGACCTAAGGAGTGTGCTGGGGATGACCAATTCTATGGGTCAAAGTCGAATTTGTGGGCTTAGGGATAAGGTCTACCGAGGTCAATTATGACCTAAGGAGTGGTGATGATCAAGGATCGAAGTCAATTCTGACCTAACTCCGGTGAGGATCCAAGACCGGGGCCAATTCTGACCCGAGAGTGGTGACGATCGAGGATCGAGGTCAATTCTGACCTAACTCAGGTGACGATCCAAGACCGGGGCCAATTATGACCCAAAAGTGGTGACGACCGAGGACCGATGTCAATTCTGACCTAACTCAGGTGATGATCCAAGACCGGGGCCAATTCTGACCCAATAGTGGTGACGATCGAGGACCGAAGTCAATTCTGACCTAACTCAGGTGACGATCCAAGATCGGGGCCAATTCTGACCCAAGAGTGGTGACGATCGAGGACCGAGGTCAATTCTGACCTAACTCAGGTGATGATCCAAGACCGGGGCCAATTCTGACCCAAGAGTGGTGACGACCGAGGACCGAGATCAATTCTGACCTAACTCAGGTGACGATCCAAGACCGGGGCCAATTCTGACCCAAGATTGGTGACGACCGAGGACCGAGGTCAATTTTGATCTAACTCAGGTGACGATCCAAGACCGGGTCCAATTCTGACCCAAGAGTGGTGACGATCGAGGATCGAGGTCAATTCTAACCTAACTCAGGTGACGATCTAAGACCGGAGCCAATTCTGACCCAAAGAGTAGCGATGATCGAGGGCCGAGGTCAATTTTGACCTAACTCAGGTGACGATCCAAGACCGAGGCCAATTCTGACCCAAAAGTGGTGACGACCGAGGACCGAGGCCAATTCTAACCTAACTCAGGTGATGATCCAAGACCGAGGCCAATTCTGGCCCAAGAGTGGTGACGATTGAGGACCGAGGTCAATTCTGACCTAACTCAGGTGACGATCTAAGACCGAGGCTAATTCTGACCCAAGAGTGGTGACGATCGAGGACCGAGGTCAATTCTGACCTAACTCAGGTGACGATCCAAGACCGGGGCCAATTCTGACCCAAAAGTGGTGAGGACCGAGGACCAAGGTCAATTCTGACCTAACTCAGGTGACGATCCAAGACCGGGGCCAGTTCTGACCCAAAACTAGATAAAGATTGGAATTCGATTCTGCTGGAGAAAGAGCTTTGTGATTTTGATCTGAACTGGGGAGCTGATAGCTGGGGGAGATTTTAGGAGACCTCGCAGGGGGGAACAACCTATTTCGGTGCTGTAAAAGAATTCCGCTGGGGAAGTGATCAGGCGATCCTTAGAGATCCCCCGGAGCTTTGCCGGGAGGAGTTTCACTTGGCCTTTGAGAATTTCGCTGGGGAAAAAAGGGGTTCTGCTCGAGGGAATGCAAAATTTTCTTGGTAAAAATGTTCAAAATCCCTTTCATTTTTTTCACAGCTTCTTTTGCCTTCTCTCTCTCTGCGATTCTTTTGCAAATCGTTCTAGCCTTTCGCTCTTCAAGAAATGGCCACCTTTGTGAGCACTGCAGTCCACTGGGAGTGGTTGACCGTTGATGATTGGGCTAATGTGGATTGGAGGGACAGGGTGCCCCTTGCTTTGGGAAGTGAGAATTCCTTTGATGCGTTTGAGCCTGTTACGGATGAACGGACCTTGCTGCGGGAGCCATCGCGTCATCGCTCTTCGAGGGTGATTCGCGGCGGTTATTTAAGTAACCTGACCTTTGGCATTTTCCTCTTTTGGTGATTTCTCTTTCTTGGATTTTTGATGAGACTTTTCTTTTTGCCAGTCTGATATTTCCTTGAAGAACATGCGTGCCCGTGGGACAACGGGGCTTAAGGATGTTGTAATACCCCGTATTTTTATGGCTTTTAAAATTGGGGAGTTATTAAATTTAATTAGAGATATTAAATTAATATTAATCCGAAAAATCATTTAAATACTTACTAGTGTTATTAGAGTTAGTAATTATATTTGTTATAAGTTACTTTATGGGTAAAGTAAGTGGTGTAATTATGATTAGTAAAATTATCACGAGAATCTAATTTGATAATTTTGGAAATTTATCGGGACGCGCTTGTGTCGTGTCGGGATTAAATTCGGACTATTAAAAGCAAATAAATTATAAGCCACCCGTATGGTCATTTTGAGTGCGTCAATGTGTCCGTAAGGGTCGAGATAGTCAAAATAATGTACCCGGGGGTTTAGTTTGGGTCTCGGGGCATTTTTAGGCCTACTTAACACCCCGGGAGGGCATTTTGGACATTTTACATTTTTGGGCATGAAAACCCACGAAAATACTAAGGGTATATCAGATGACAAGAGTCATCTTCTAGGGTTAGAAACACCATAAACCAACGACAGCTATAGGAGAGGAAGAGGAGAGGCTTCCCAAGGAGTTCTAGGCCAAGAACTCCACCGCTTACACCGCCGTCGCCGCCAAACGATAGATCGTGCAACGAGGATCACAACCACACAAATCTCTCCACAAAATCTGAACCAAAAATTCTTAGGCAAGTATCTATCTTTCTCTAGTTCAGTTAATGCTCCAATAATATTAGCCTAGGATTGATTAGGACTAGTTTTTGTGAAAGAAAAACCCATTTTGGAGATTTAAATTCGCATGTTGTATGAGTAATAGATATATTCTGGAAACCCAATTCATATGTAGAGATTGAACCACAAAATTACAGTAAATAAAGAGTATGAAATCTGGTAAAAGAATGGGAAGAAACTAAACAAAAGAAATATTAGGGCTCTTGATGTTTTTATGGATTGCGCCCTTTTAATTCGTTTTTCATGATGAAAATCCGCATGCTTGACGTAGGAAATCACTTATTTGAGGTTATAGTACTTGTAGTCTAAATTATTTGGAGTTTGGTAGTCAAAGATATCATTTTGGATGATTTTGGAAGAGGAAACCCGTAATCTGGAAATTCTGCAGATTTTCCATACCTGCTTGATCAATCGATCGACCCTAGAGCATCGATCGATCGATGATTCGATCGATCGAACACCTACCATCGATCGATCGACCTCTCCTGTATAACTCATATTCCCTTTTTAATAGGTCATTCCAACTTAAATGATAGACATTCTTGGATATTAATGTTAGAACATTTTGGAATATAAAGAAGACCAGTAGGACTTTAGAAATATATGGAACCGTTGAGGTAAGACGAGATTAACATTTCACGGGAGTGTTTTACATATAAGGGATAATGGGAACATGTGAAAAAGGGTAATACTCGTAAGGAAGTTACGTTGTAGAGTGAATAAGTACCTACTGAAATTACACTTGGGAAGATAGGAATCCACGAGTGTTATGTAGTAAGTTGGAATAATCCCACAAATTAGAATAAGAGACAAACCGTTATACGTGATAACTAAATAATGAGTAATAAGGATAAATATCATAATTATGGGTCGTGAGAGTGTACCTAAATTTGATATGGTAATAGTAGTATACATATGTGGTGACAATTATTATGCAACACAAATAGATAAGAGAAACGCAATCACCAAGTAAGAATAAGGAATGCAAAATGACAATCACACAACAAAGGATGTACGTGGTTAAGCAAAGATGCCTACGTCCACGGTGGTGCAGTCAGTATTATTTCTGTGTTCTTCGGAGAGTGATTACAGAGAATACCATGTGTTCTTTGCCCCGGACCTAGGGTTTGTTATATACATGTTCGTTTTAGTGAGTGGGGGTGTGGGACTCCTCCATGTTTCCCATCTCCTCTTAGAGTGTCCCTTAATAGGAACGTGGGAAGAGACTAAATTATAATTGGTTTAAGTTATAAGGGGCCTGGACTTTGGGACGCTACAATTGGGCTACTCGTCCAGGCCCATCATTCTAATTTCGGGTACCCACAATTGCCCCTAAGTTTGTTGTGCCATGCTTTGGGCTCAATAAACTTAAATGATTTTTCATAATGGCTGAGTCGTATATCGTGCAACTTTTCCCAAAGTTTGAGGACTGATTCTGGCGGCACCCGCTTCGTGGTCTGTGCACTATGATTAGTAATACTTCAAGGTTTTATTCAGAGCAACCACTTTTCGACCGTCATTTCAACCTTCTCAGCATTCTTCCATTTCCTGTGAGCTCTAGGGATTCACATCTCTACGTCCAGTCTTCATTTTCATCGCTTTCGATCTTCTTCGTCGTTTGGGCTTATGATTCTCCATTATTCACTTCGAACTTTCGTCTTGTAAGTCTCCTGTGCCCTCTCTTTGTATTTTTTCTTTGAATTTGTAGTTCCTTTAGGGTTTTCCGATGGCAAAGATTGGTAATAGGTCGATCTCTGAGTTTAGGAAGTTTTACAACATTCCTGAGTGGGTAGAGATTGAGTGCGCCTCTCCCCCTAGAAATGTTAGAGAGATAGGGGATGCCCATTGGATCCATGCCTTGCTGCTTTCCCAATGGGGACTTACTTTTCCTTCCAACAATCTATTCTTGCATTTCTTGGGTTATTTCAACATTGTTCCCGCACAGTGTTCGCCCAATGTGTGGAAGATAATCAATGTTCATAGAATAAACCAGTTATATGGTACTAAGTTAGGGCTTGCCAAGGTCTGTTTATGCTATTCTTTTTCTCGGACTAGTTCTGGTGTTCTCTATCTCAAAGCCAGGAGTCCTGATAGGGTATTGGTAGTAAACCTACCTGATTCCCATAAGGACTATTGGCAAGAGGGCTTCCTTGCTAGAAATTGGCAGTTTTCTCCCCAGTTTGAGGGGTCGAGGGCTGACAGGTTCTTTGTTCCTTTTTTTGGGGAAGAATACATAGGTAGATTTTGTTCCGTTCCTTCAATTTATTTTACTGATTTGGGATCGTTTTGACTTTTCCTATTTTTTTCTTCAGCGAGGTCGAAGAACTTGGAACCTTCTCTCAGCGAGGTTCATCTTTCTAAATTGGTCAAGGCATGGAATATCAGGGAGCCTTTAGCTGACGGTGAGCATCCCCGGTCTGCTACTTTCCTGCTCGAATATAAGAACGTTGGTTCTAGTTTTATAGCGAGGTCGGTGGATAGTATCCCTGAGTTTGGTACCTCTGAAGAGACTGCTGATGATCCTATTTAGTTGGACGAGGAGGAGAGCAGTTATGAGAGTGATATCGCAGGTGGTGCTGAAGGCAACTTTGGTGAAGGGAGCTCCGGTGGTAGTAGCTCTTCTGATTTGGAGGAAGTATCTGAAGCTCAAGAATCTTCGAGAACATCTAGCAGTTCAAGAGAGGAGATGGTTCCTCCAAGGAAAAACCTGATTCGGGATGATGATGGCGACGATCACGTGCTCCTCGCACAGAGGTTAAAGAAGCAGAAGTCCAGTGCTGGGGCTGTTGCACTGGCTCTCGATCTTCTGCTCAGGAGCAGGAGAGGAAGAGGAAAGAAGGAGAACAGTTGAAAGAGAGAGAGAGACAGAAGGAAGAGGCGAGGAAGAAGATGGAGGAGAGGAAAAGGATGGAGGAGAAAAAGAGGATTGAGAAGGAGAAAGAGGAGGAGAGGAGAAAGGTGGAGTCGAGGACGAAGGCTGGGCAAACCTTACTCCCGGTGTTCGCATTGCTCGAGGGGGCCTCAGTTGCTGTTTCACCTCAGTTGGCCCCCGCGCTGCTTGAGAAGGCAGTTCTTCCTACTGATCGTCAAAGGGTGGAAGGGACTGACTTGTTAGCCCTGCAGGTGAGCTAGAGGCTAGCCTTGGTAAGTCCATTTCTTTTCTTCAATATCTCTTAATTCCTGTTTGTTTCCTCTTTCTAATATCTTCTTTGTTTCTGTAGTTTGTGACTGACTTCGCCGTGCTCTATCGCTCTCGCGACGAGTTAGTGAAGAAAAGTGTCGAGATGGAGCAGTAGAATACCGCCTTAAAGTTGAAGGGTATGGAGCTCGAGGCTGCTCTTAAGGTTACTGACACTTCCCGAGCTTCTTTTGACCTGACTATCGTTAATTCCAACCGAGAGAGGGATGAGGCGGTTAAAGAGTTGGTCGAGCTGAGGCAGGCCTATGATCTGGTCTGCTTGAGCAAGTTGGCCATCGTAGAGGAGAACAAGGTGCTGGTTGAGCAGCTGAAGGAGAAAGAGTCTCAGGCAGCCACCATCAAGCAGGATTCATATAACTCCGGTATAGGATGACGCCGAGGTGGGCTGCGGCATATGATGACACTGAGGTTTAGATAGGCTATATTAGTCGTTTGAACTTCAAGAAGGGCTGGAACGAATCCCTCTTAGCTGCTACTGTTGATGCTAACTCTCCCCTATTTGACAAGCACGACCCGGGCCTGAATCCAACTGTAGATGAAGAAGCCCCTGGCCCTGCCCCAGCCATCAAAGGAGTTAGTTCTGCCTCTCAGAAAATTCCTGTCGATGTTCGCCCTGCCTAGGCTACTGAGGTTATTCCTGCTGAGAAGGGTTCTCCTGCTGATGCTGATAAAGGGAAGCAGCCATCGACTTCTGGGCAGCCTGAGGTTGCTAGTTAACTTTTATTTTAGGATTACCTTGTATCTTTGCTTCTTCTGTTTGTAATTTTTTCTTTTTGCTGCTCTATGTACTTTGATCTTCATTAATGAAATGGAAAAGGTTTCTCGTTCCCTTAGTGTGCTGAATAAATCTGTCTTTCCTTGCTCTTTTATGTCTTGTAGTTGCTTGATGTAAAAGAGTATATTCCCGCCACATCTCAATTGGGCAGGACCCTTGGTCCCAATGCGAGCCCCCAAGTTCGCCAAGCCTTTGTTAAGCTTTGCAAATCCCTTAGATCAAGGAATCAGAAGTATAAATATCAGTCTGAGCCTGTAGCCAAGTTGAAGGAGAGGCTTCAAGAGATGGAAGAAGTTGGTGCTTCAGTTCAAGAGGAGGTGAATACGTTAAGGGCGAGGCTCATGGATGCCTCTGAGATCAATCAGGTCGGGGAGGTTCTTCAGCAAGAAAATGAAGCTTTAAGGAAAGAGGTCTCGCGTCTTAGGGAGAATGCGCCGAGCATCGCTCCTGCTGTATTGCGAGGCTCTTCATCGTTGCGAGCTGGGGCTAGCTCGAGCGACGTTCCTCCTGTGCTGCGAGGTTCTATAGGTCCATCCGTTCCGCGAGCTGGCAGGAGCACCAGGAGTTCAGATAAGGAAATGGAAGAACTTCGCGGTGATGTCCAGCGAGCATATGTAATTACTGCTGAGCTTTAAAGGGATGTTACTCGGCTGCGGCACCTGTTTAAAAAAGGACCTCGGCGAGTATGGACCGACGGTTATGACCAGGGTTGGCTAGATGCTCCGATGAGGCTGATAGAATTTGAAGAGCTTGCCTTCATCAGGGGGTGGTTGAGTGCTTTGAAGGAGATGCAAGTTCCAAGGAACTCAATGATTTGGTATCGCCATGAAATATCTCCTTTCACTGGATGCCCAATCCCTTCCGGAGAGATGATCAGTGGATACCTATCGATGCCATCCCTCGGTAGTTATTGGAGTCGGATGCTAACGAAGTCGAAGAAGAGTTAGTTCCTGCTCTTGATGATGGACGAAGAGCTCAAGTGGCTGATTATCTTGTTCAGAGGCCTCACCCCCACTGAGATTTTGCCAGTAGTTACTCTGTGTATTTTGTATTGAAGTGATGTCATGTCAATGTTTTGGGCGAGCTCGCCGACTTAAAATGTACTGTACTTGTTGTAAATATGGTGGATTAATATAAAATTTATGTTTTGGGCTAATTTAGCCGACTAAACAAGTGTATTATATTCTTTATATTCTCGCTCCTTTAGGATCTTTAAATTTGTATTATTACGCAAGTGTCCTTCGAGTCCAGTATACTATCGAGATACCATTGTGCACCACTTTACCTTTTAGGTAGTGTCATCACACTCCCTTAGGCCTAAGTGTGGCAATTGGCAAGGACACACCTGGTGTTGGATGCTCTATCCGATCAGGATTTTATTTAACCGAAGATGGTTTGGTGACCAGTTTTAATTTGGCCATATTGCCTAAGGATCCCGTGTAGGGATTCATATATTGCCAAGGGAAATGCTAAGAGGTCTTTCGTGTTTCATAACGAAGACCTGAGGAGGGGCATTTCCCTGCTATGGTGTAATGATCAGTGTGTGTCATAAAATTTATTTATTGATAGCTCGTAAAATGCAAGTTAGTTGATTGATACTTCGTAGAATGCAACTGCCAAACAACTTTTTATTAATGACAAGGAAATAAACTTCCAGTTTCATAATAAAAAAAGAAGAATCTAGAAATAAAATTTCTTAAGGTTGGCTGCATTCCACGCTCGGGGTATCTTTCTGCCTTCCATTATTTCCAAGTGATAGGCTCCTTGCAGGCTGTCTCTAATTATCTTGAATGTTCCTTCCCAGTTTGGCCCTAGTTTGCCGTCTGATGGTTTTACTGCGCTGCCCAGGACTTTCCTTAGGACATAGTCCCCAACTTGTAATGCCCTTGGGTTGACCCTTTTGTTATAATTCCTTGCGAGTTGTTGCTGATAACTCGCTAGTTTTACTAGGGCTAGCTCTCGGCGCTCGTCGGCTAGGTCGAGCTCAGCGAGTAATGCTGCATTGTTATGGCCCTGGTCGACAAGGCTGGACCTCATTGTTGGTAAGCCTGCTTCTAATGGGATGACGGCTTCCATTCCATATGTCAGTGAAAATGGAGTTTCACCCGTTGTTCGTCGTGGGGTGGTTCGGTAGGCCCATAGAATATGTGGTAATTCGTTTACCCATGCGCCTTTGGCTTGCTCTAATTATTTCGTTAACCCGTCGATCACTGTCTTGTTGGAAGCCTCGGCTTGGCCATTGCTCTAAGGATAGGCCACCGAGCTAAAATGGTGTCTGATTCCATATTTGTCGCAGAAACTCTGAAAGGATCCGCTCTCGAATTGCGTTCCATTGTCAGTTATGATGGTTCCGGGGATGCCAAAATGGGTAATTATATTTCTCCATATGAACCTTATCATATCTGCATCTTGGATGTTCACTAGGGGTTCTGCCTCGATCCATTTGGTGAAGTAGTCAGTCGCGACCAACAGATATTTACGATTACCGATGGCGATAGGAAGTGGTCCTACGATGTCCATCCCCCATTGGGTGAACGGCCATGGGCTGGATAATGATTTTAGGTCGCTAGCAGGTTGGTGGACCATAGCAGCGTGAAGCTGGCATTTCAAGCACTTGCGGACATACACCGCAGAGTCCATTTGCATATATGGCCACCAATAGCCCTCCTTCATTGCTCGAAAAGCCAGAGATCTTCCTCTAATATGGCTTCCACAGATTCCTTCGTGAAGCTCATGTAGAACTTGGTCGACATCTTTTAGGTGAACGCATTGGAGGTAGGGACCAAAAAATGATCTATTGTATAGCCTGCCTTCAGGAGATAAGTGAAAGCGAGCAGCTTTGACTCTTATGTGGTGAGCAGTCTTCTTATCATCTGGGTGTGTGCCATCCTTCAAATAGTCCCTTAATGGGTCCATCCAGCTGGCTGCAAACTCAATTTGGAGCATCTGATCCACGCTTGGTAGCTCACTGTTACGGTTAATGCTCGGGTGAGAGAGGAAATCGATGGGGATTGTCCTTTTTAAGTCGGAATCGATTGCTGAGCTTAGGGCTGCTAGGGCGTCAGCATGGCTGTTTTGCCCTCTGGGAAATTACTGGATATTGATCTCTTCGAAGCTCGCCATTAGTCTTCTCACTAAGGCGAGGTACGCTGCCATTCTTTCATCTTTTGCACTTTAATCTCCACTTATCTAATTGAAGAATAATTGAGAATCGCCGAACACCTGTAAATGCTTTGCTCCCAAAGTGTGCGCCTTCTGGAGGTCGGCTATTAAGGCTTCGAATTCTGCTTCGTTGTTGGAGGCTGCAAATCCAAGCCTAATTCCTTGTTCAAGGATTGTATCCTCTGGACTAATGAGGATAATGCCTACACCTACCCCCTTGGAGTTGGAGGCTCCATCAACGAATAATTTCCGAGTTTCCTTCGTTGCGTTGTTCCCCTTTTATCTTGTTGGTGGAGGTTGGTTGGAAGGTTGCTCACCTGTGAATTCGGCTATAAAATCAGCAATGATCTGCCCCTTGATTGCGTTCCTCGGTTGAAATTGGATGTCAAATCATCCAAGCTCAACTGACCATTTAGATAGTCTGCCCGACAAATCCACCTTCCTCAGGATCGTTTAAGGGGGTGTGATGTAAGGATGATTATAGTGTGGTCTTCGAAATAGTGCTTAAGCTTCATCGAAGCCACCACTAGTGCAAAGGCGAGCTTCTCCAGGGGTAGGTACCTCTGCTCGGCGTCTAGTAGAGTCTTGCTCGCATAATAAACGGGGTGCTGGATGCCTGAAGCTTCGCACATTAATGCGGAACTGACAGTGTGCTTGGAAACGGAGAGGTATAAGTACAAGGGATTTTCTTCCTGTGGTATGACGAGCAGTGGTGGGGAATTTAGGTAAGCCTTGAGCTCGTCTAGTGCCCGCGAGCAATCCTGGTTCCATTCTACCATTTTGTCTCCCTTTAGAAGATGGAAGAAAGGCTTGCACTTCTGAAGGACTTTGAAATGAATCGATTTAAATCAATGAGCATACCTGTGAGATTCTGTACGTCCCGGATCGTGAGAGGAGGTAGTACCCTATTTATTGCATCGATCTGGTCTGGGTTGGCCTCGATGCCTCTTTTACTGACCAAGTACCCAAGAAATTTTCCTGACTGGACACCGAAAGAACACTTGCTCGCGTTAAGTTTCATTCGGTATTTCCTGAGGATTTCGAAGGTGCTTGATAGGTCTGAGAGGTGGTCTTCTTTCTTCTTGCTTTTAACGGGCATATCATCGATGTAGACTTCCATGGTGTCTCCCATTTGACCCTTGAACATCTTGGTGACCAGCCGCTGGTAGGTTTCCCCTATGTTTTTGAGCCCGAAGGGCATGACCTTGTAGCAGTATAGTCCAAATGAGGTGATGAATGCTGTTTTGTCCTGGTCTGGGGCATACAGTGGGATCTGATGATACCCGAAGTATGCGTCCAGAAAACTCATTCTCTCGTGAGATGCAGTAGCGTCTACCAGTTGATCAATCTTTGGGAAGGGGAAACTGTCCTTAGGGCATGCTTTATTGAGGTCGATGAAGTCGATGCAAACTCTCCACTTCCCGTTAATTTTTGGAACTACTACTGGGTTGGATAACCATTCGGGGAATTGCACTTCCCGTATGGATCCTGCATCCAACTGCTTTTCTACTTCTTTTTCTACGGCTTTTTCCTTCTCGGGTGAAGTTCGCCGTGTCTTCTGCGTGATAGGTTTGAAGGTGGGATCGACGTGCAACTGGTGACAAACCATACTAGGATCAATCCCAGGAAGCTCGTATGGTTCCCACGCGAAAACATCTACGTTGCGTCTCAGCAGAGTTGTCAGTTCCTTCTGTTCCTGGTCAGTGAGAGAGGCTCCAATCAAGAAAACTCTGTTACTGTCGCTATCCCTATCTGTAACCTCTACCAGGTCTTCGACGACCCGTTCAGAGGGGAGGAGCCTGGTCTCCTCTACTCCAGGTCTTTCGTATTTTAATTTCTATTTAGAAGGTGTCAGGCCTTCTTGTTCTTCGACTTTCTCCCTGGCCTGATTGGCCTTCTTCTCTGGTCTTAGTCGGATGGCTGCTATGAAGCACCTTCTCGCCATTGCTTGGTCGCCGTGGATCTTCATTACTCCTCGCTCGGTTACATACTTGAGTTTCTGATGGTAGGTCGAGGAGACTGCCTTCATCGCATGTAGCCATCCCCTGTCGAGGATGGCTTGGTATGGCGAGTCGATGTCAACTACCAAAAACTCAATCATCTTGGAGATGTTTCCTGTGCGCACTGGCAGTATGATCTTTCCCAGGGGCATAGTTATTTTTCCAGCGAATCCAACTAAAGGGACAGTAGCTTCCTTTAGGTCAGCGATGCTTAACTTCAATTTTCTGAATAGGTCGAGATACATTACCTCGGATGAGCTTCATTGGTCGATGAGCAACTTGTCGATGTCAAAGTTAGCTATCCCGAGGGTAATGATCAAAGCATCGTGATGTGGGGTTCTCACTCCCACCAAGTCTTCATCTGTGAAAACAATATGCTTATTATAGTTGACGTCATCTGCTCGTCGACACTTTCTTGACTGTGACTTCGCTGGATCGATCTGAAAAGCTTGCATTACCGATGTAAGCTTCTTCATCTCCATTCGAGTTGAATTTCCTTGGATCTGCTTGGCATCAGATGCCCCATGAATTACCGCAAATTCATGTCCAGCATCATCTTCGAGCACGTTGTCTGGTCTCAGCTCCCTATTGGCAGCCGCTTTCTCTGCCTTCTTCTCCACAAACTCGTTCAAATGCCCGGATTAGGCTAGCTCCTCGAGGTGAGACTTAAGGGCCTTGCAATGCTCGGTCTTATGTCCCCCCTCTTTATGAAAAATGCATCTCAACGCGTTGTTTCTTTTTGAGGGATCGACACCCATTTTCCTGGGCCACTTGACGAATGGTTCGTCTTTGATTTTCGTGAGAATTTTGTAAATTGGTTCTCGAAAGATGGTGTTGACCGCCTGAAATGCTCTTGACACATCATTGTTGCCTCCATTCTTGGAGCCGTTTTTGCCCCCGTTCTTTCCTCCTTTCTTCTGATTATCGGTTTTGTCACTGCCCTTGGCAACGAGCTTAGCTCGACCGTTTTCCCCTGTAATGAGGAGGGTGACATCTTCCACCTTGGCGTACTTCTCGATGCGGGCTATGAGGTTGTCGATGGCTATGGCTTCCTTCTTTGTCAAGGACTGGTACAGAAGGGAAGAGCTAGGTAGCCCAATTTTGAAAGAGGCCACTTCCACTTGCTCCGAATAGTCCTCGACCTCGTTGAACAATTCCCAGTACCTCTTTACGTAATCTCGGAGGGTCTCCTGGGGCATCTTTTTCATTATCAGCAGGGCATCCATCCTTTTGGGATGAGAGCTACTAGTAATGAATCGAGCCGTAAAGAGCTTGGCCAGGGATTTGAAACTTCTGATGGACCGGTGGGGGAGCCTTTCGAACCATTTCTGCGCTACGTCATGCAGGCTCGAGGGGAAAATTCGGCACATTAGCGCGTCTCGGTGGTTCCAGAGGGTCATGGCTTGTCGGTACTGCCTGACGTGATCAATGAGATCAGTCTTACCGTCATAAATTTTGAACCTTAGAATGGCAAACTTCTTTGGGGCTTCTTCTTCCTTAATTTCCCTCTAGAAAGGTGAGTTCATCTGAGTTT
This sequence comes from Sambucus nigra, assembly GCA_949130495.1. Lineage (NCBI taxonomy): Eukaryota > Viridiplantae > Streptophyta > Magnoliopsida > Dipsacales > Adoxaceae > Sambucus > Sambucus nigra. Next base: position 137,339,466 of record OX422218.1, read on the forward strand.
TGATAGCTCGCCTAGTGAGTTCTCGGGTCGATCTGGTACCATGATGGCAGGATGTTGGTCTATCTCCCTTCGGGCCAGATTTTATATGTTCTCGTTGATGCGATCCGGGCTTCTGTGGTTGCGAGCTAGTCGCAGTTGCTCGAGCAGGTCATCCTCTGACTCATTTCCATTGGCTCTCTAGGATCAGCGCCTGGGGCTCCTTCCTCGGCTGCGAGACTTGCTCGCCTGAGGGATAGGAGTGTGGTACGGACGTTACTTGGTACCACGATGGAGTTCTCTCTCAATTCTTTCTAATCTTCTTTTGAGGCGAGCGTTCTCAGCCTCGTGCTTACGAGAAGACTCCCTCTGCTCTTAAATCCTTGCCTTGTATGCATCAATCAGCCTGGATATCTGCATGGATTTTGCTGGTCCTTTTCTTTCTTCCGAGGCTGGCCTTTCTGGGCGAGCCCTGTGATCTGAACGCCGAACTTCAGACCTAATCCTACGAGGAGTAGGGGGTTCTTGAATATCCCTTGCCTTGGGAGCATTACTACCGTGTCCAGACATTTCGAACTCCTTTTTTGGTGTGGGCTTTCTCAGGAAGATAAACGCTTCCCACAGACGACGCCAATTGTGGTGACAATTATTATGCAACACAAATAGATAAGAGAAACGCAATCACCAAGTAAGAATAAGGAATGCAAAATGACAATCACACAACAAAGGATGTACGTGGTTCAACAAAGATGCCCACGTCCACGGTGGTGCAGTCAGTATTATTTCTGTGTTCTTCGGAGAGTGATTACAGAGGATACCATGTGTCCTTTGCCTCGGACCTAGGGTTTGTTATATACATGTTCGTTTTAGTGAGTGGGGGTGTGGGACTCCTCCATGTTTCCCATATCCTCTTAGAGTGCCCCTTAATGGGAACGTGGGAAGAGACTAAATCATAATCGGTTTAAGGTATAAGGGTCCTGGACTTTGGGACGCTACAATTGGGCTACTCGTCTAGGCCCATCATTCTAATTTCGGGTACCCACAACATATATGACTGTGTTTATGCATATACGATATACGTGTAAAAATCATGCCCGTGCTACTTGCTATCCTCGAGGTTACCGCGCTGGGACAGTCTTATCTCGATGGGACCTTTATGGGGGGTATTAACTCGTACCCTAGAAGATAGGAATCCTTGGTACAGGCTATCGGATCGATAGTCAGACGGTCCTAAGAGACGTGAGGGTATGTGCTGACCTCTTAGTGACTTGAAACTATGTTTCGCCTCAATTTGTATGTGTTTTATGTTAATACAGTTCGAGAGTGATTCCGAACTAGTATTTCTCTTAGTACGAGTGATACGGGGACTGGATAGCAGAGTATGCCCTCACCATAAATTTTATATGGGGTGCTGATTAGAATATATATATTATATGAGTATTTAATATATATATTTAAATCTGGATTTTGGGAACTACCTACTGTGACTATGGTATGTAAGAAAAGAATAATTATTTTAACTTGGGAATAAGTGTTTGAAAAGTATGATATATTACTGAGAAACTTAATTATCAGATAAGGCTTATGTGAGAACTTTACTGTTAAATAAAATTAACCTCTTAAACATTTGAAATTGTCGGTTTGAAACCTTACGAGTAATTTAAGATGAGATAAGTTAAAATTTTGGGAAGATTAGTGCGATAGGGGTGCACATTAGAAGAGAGGTGAGAATTTCTCAAGGGAGTGCCGCACTAATATGTTGGTTGCATTAGCCGGTAAGCATTTTAAATACTTGCTAAACTAATTTTAAACTGTTTTACAATCAGGCTCTGACCCGTTTCCTATTTTCTTTTCTCTCTTGTATATATATGTATATATTACAGGTGCCCAGCCACAGGGGCGTCTTGCATAGGATCCATTAGAAGGAATGCGCTGCAGCTTAGGTGGGAGTTGCAGGCCTCTTGCTTAGATGACCTCATTGTTGATTCCACTTGTAGCACTATTTATTCAGTTGGGCATGTGTCACCCTTTTCCATTATTCAGTTGTTTTATCAGAGATTGTGATTCATTTATTTCCAGTATTTATACTTTGGGATTTATTTCTATCAGGATGTTTTCCTTTAAGTTTTAAAGTTGGAATTAATTAGTTGGATGTTTAATTGTTTGGATTATATGTTCCAGTATAGTTGTTGTGTGATTCTTAAACTATGAATTATGTAAAGTTTTAAATGTTGGTTTTTAAAATGAAATTTGGAAATTGATGTCTAAAAATGGTTTTGACACTTAGCTTAATTATTTAGGGTGTTTAATTGGAAAAGTTATTTTTACGACAGTGATGTTAAGAATGAACCAACCATTCACCTTGATTATAATTTAATAAAGGACTGATCACCCAGTATTTAATTAGGCGGGGTGTCACAGGTGGTATCAGAGCATCTCCTACCTTTGGTGCGCTGGGTGGTATCATCAGTGGGTTTTGGGCGTTTGGCATCTGCGCTGGATGAGACGCCTCGTTCGACAGCGGCCTTGTGCGCTTTGGGAGAGAGGTGGTGGGACACTACCCACACCTTTCATTATGGATTTGGGGAGATGACTGTGACTCCCATAGATGTGCAGCAGCTGCTGGGGCTAGATTGTGATGGGGAGCAAATAGAGGTGGATCGCTCTTTACGGGTGAGACAGTGCATGCGGCACTTGGTGATGTGAGGAGGATTGTTTCTGTAGATTCTATCCGGCTGTTCCTATTGAAGGATGTTCTATTGAGCAGGGTGATCGATGTGGAGGACGGACTGCAAGTGAGGCAGATGGCCCGATTATTTATTCTACTGGTGTTGGGAGGTTTCATGGTGGCGTCGAGCGGCGACGTCGTCCATTTGTGGTTTCTTCCATACTTGAGGATGTTTTCAAACATCGCTTTCTATGATTGGGGGAGTCAGACCTTGGCGACCCTTTACTCTTCTATGGATGCATTCAGTCGGTGCTGCCGATAGACCTTTACTGGGGCCACATACCTTCTTGAGGTATTCTTTAATTTGCGCATCTTCTTTTCATGCATTCACATTTTCCTTTCATGCATTCGCATTTTCCTTATGCGTCTTTTTTTTTGTGAATTCAGACGTGGTTCTATGAGGTGATTGGGTGCAATACCCCGCTGATTGTTTTGAAGGACGACACTGTTGGGGACATCTGTCGATTGTGTCGATGGTGTAAGGCCAATCAGCTGTCGAAGGGATCTCTCTCCCTAGAGGAGGTGCGTCAGGTCTTGAATGACCTGACTAGTGGTAGGGTAAGACTCTTTCCATTTCAGTCTCAATTTTTTCTCCCTATGATCTTGTATTGATTTATGCTCGCTCGCAGATTTTCAGGTGACCTTTTACCCGTGGGGGACAACCATTCAGGATGTGGGGGTGACCGGGGTGAATGCGCGGATGAGGCGCTTGCTGGCGCATGAGTTCGGCCATCCCTGGTACCTTGAGGAGAGGGTAGTCCGCCAGATTGCTGAGGAGGAGGTGGTGGTGCCACCCGCGTAGCCTCCTACGTCTATGAGGCGGGAGCGACAACTGTTTGAGGATGAGAGGCTCACGGTGATGATCGGTGAGTCCTATTGCTATACACTGATACGGCTGCACCGTATGACTACATGGACTTTGTGATGAGCTGGTTGATGGCACCCAGCATATATGATGCACTGCCCTTCCCTCCGGCGGGTTCGAGTCGGGCGGTGGGATCTTCCCACAGCGGTGGTGGTCCGTCGGCATCTGCGGCAATGGCGACCTCGGAGGTCCCTTTTGTACGGTTGCATACCCCTTCGTACAACATCCGACGGGCTGATGGAGGGATGTTGCCTATGTTGCACCATCCTCATGCGATGGATTCAGAGGAATTGGGTTTTGACAGAGGAGGTCCTTCGACCTGCGATATACCTTTCTGTTCCTCTCTTACTTTCCTTTCTGTTTTGGACATTTCTTCTTTGATACTGATTTCACCTTTTCTTGCAGCAAGTCCGGGTGTCGACCACTTGGCTCAGGGACATAAGAGATTGGATATCTTCGGCGACTGCCCATATTCGGGATGCGGTTCCTGTTCCTTCTTGCTTGGTGCCTTCATCTTTGTCCGGAGAAGACTCGAGCTCGGGTAGTGGTGGCGCATCATCTCGCCGAAGGGGAAAGAGAGCATGTCACCGGGGTGGAAGCTCTTGAGAGAGAGAGAGAGAGAGAATGTGGGTTCGGGCTGAGTCCCGTTGTTTTTGGATTTTTCTTTTTATTTCCTGCAAAACTGATGTAATACAGAACACAAATATATGCAATGCAATGGAGTTTTTTTTATTATCTTTTATTAATGATGAATGCATGCACATGCGCTTTTTACTTTGCTGCTGAGACCGTAAAAAGGAATATTTTTGATTTTTTTTAAAAGGGAAATTTAAAGGGATTTTGAAATTCTGTTGAGAATATCAATTTATTTTTATTGAGTTTTCTGATTTGACAAAAGAGAAAAAAGGGAAATTTCTAAAAATGGGGGGTTGCCGATCGACAAGCATCCTGACCTGCCTATCGGCAGTTCAGTCCAGTCCCATTAATTGAAGGCTTTGATTGGAACCCTCTTCAGCCTTTGGTACCTTGTGGGGTAGGATTCCCTCCGATTTCTGTAGGGATTATGTCCCTTGTGAGGGTTTTCAAGTATAAAAAGGGGTAAGGGTGGAGTGTTTTCATCACACCTTTGCATTCTTACCCACTTGCTCATTATCTTTTAGCCTTGTAAGATGGATATCCCTGGTAGCACCGAGTTTTCCAACTACCTCGAAGCCTTGGAAGCAATGTGCTCTTATAATGTCGACAATGATGCTTTCAACATGAGTCGAGTTTCCTTGTGGCGTAATCGGCCTTTTGAGTGGAACGTGTTGATGGCGGTGGTATAATTTTGGTACCCTGAAGACCATGTATTCCGGTTTGGGTTGGAAGAAGTTTGTCCTACCTACGAGGAATTTCATGCCATACTGGATGTAAATCCCAGTGTTGTTATGGCTTTTACCGAATGTTCCCGTTCTCTTAGGGATTTATTGGTCTGGCTTCTTCATATTTCCCCTTCGGCGGCTAGATCATTGGTTGCTGAAGGAATGATCTCCCTCCCGGCAGTGCTGCAGTCCGTGCATTTGCGGGAAGTAGGTGATGCTGACTACGCTGGAGCCGTTATTCTGGGCCTGGTTTCAAAATTGCTGTTGGTGACTGGGGAATTGCAGGTGGACCCATAACTTGCAGCCATTACTTCATGGATGTCATACCGTCGTAATCCCGCGGCGGTGATATTGGCAGAGACCCTGAATGGCTTGGATGCCTGGAGAGAAGGCCGTTCTGACTTTTTGAGGGGTAGCCCTGTGATGCTGTTCATGTGGTTGTTTGAAAGATTCCGCTTGTTAACTCCTCCAGAATATCCCTTGCCGACCGTACCCAACTTCTTTTCATGCTACTTCATCCGCGTTGGCCTGTATATTGAGAACTAGGAGAATTGGCTTGTGGAACATGGGGCCTGTGGGCTGTATTGGTCAGTGCCTTGGTGGGGACAGTTGCAGCCTGTTCTGGAGCTAGGAGAGTATTCATATGTGCGGCTGGTTGGTCTCAGACAAACCTCTTTTTACTTCCCTTGGCGGCTTTTACGCCGATTCGTCTGGGCGCAGGTCGTGCCCCTCGGACCTCAAACTTCTTTCCGATAGAAGATTTGACTGAGCGTCTGAGTTTGTTGCTGGGGTCTCTATGGGGAAATCGGCGTCCGTCGACCCGTCCCTCTCAGTCTGTCGAGAATGTTTGCCATGTCCCCAAAGATTATATGAAGTGGTTGTGGAAGAAAGTAGTCAGCAAGATGTTGGACAAAGATGGTTTGTTTTATCTGACTCCATGGAAGGGGGTGTTGTGGTTTTTTTGAAGATGGTTAAGGCTCATTGATCCATGGAATGTTTACGGCACTCTATTCAAGCAGGGGAAACTTGGGGACCTCAGGATGTAGTTGATGAGTGTGCAGGCTCTTCTGGCAGCTGTGGGTAGGATTCTTGGAGAGTTTATTTTGTGTAACAGATGTGGGGATTTTATTTGTATTTTATGGTAATAGGGAAAGGAGTTATCCGTTACTTTTTCTTATGTAATCCGTACTGTAATTTCTTATTAATGAAATAAACAAGTTTCTGATCACCCAGCTGTGCCTTTCGATGAATTTTGTGTTTTAGAATTATCTATACTGATCGCTAAGGCATACATAATCTTTTTGTTCAGATAATTTTAGAATGAACCGCCGTTCTCGGAGGTAAGAAAAGAATAGCATTTTATGAAAAAGAAAGGGGCCGCACCCATGTGAGGTGCATGAGCTGCCTATATACCTCTAGGGTTTTTGAAAAGTTTTCAAAATAGTTTTTGTAGAGGATCAGGCCCACGTAGTTCTGGGTAGAGAGAAATGAAGAGTTTTTTTTTTTTTTAGAATAGATGGGTGATGAGAAGAGTCGTAGCGCGCCGAGATTTCGGACTAGGGGTAGAATTTCTTGAGACGGTCCAGATTGACTGGATGAGCCATCTCTTCCCTATCCAGGTCAGTGAGCATGTCGACACCGCCGGATAAGATTTTCTTCACGATGTAAGGGCTGCTCTAATTGGGCTTGAATTTCCCTCTGGGGTCCCAGATGTGTTCTATTATCTCCTTGAGGGCCAAATCCCCCTCCGGGACACCGCGGTCCTTGACTCTCTTGTTGAATGATCTCACTATTCGGTGATGGTACCCCTGTATGTGGTAAAGAGATTTTAATCTTCTTTCATCTAGGAGGGCTAGCTCATCAAGACGGCTTTGGCACTAGTCTTCTTCACTAACCTCACTTTCGAGCATGACGTGTAGTGAGGGTATTTCCAGCTCCACAGGTAGGACTGTTTCCATTCCGTAGACCAGGGAGTAAGGGGTAGCCCCAGTAGAGGTTCGAATTGAGGTTCGATAGCCCCAGAGGGCGTATGGGATTTGGTCGGCCCAATCCCTACAACTTTCGGTCATCTTGCTGATGATGGCTTTGAGATTTTTGTTGGCGGCTTTAACTGCACCATTGGTCTGAGGTCGGTAGGGAGAAGATTTGTGTCTCTGAATCCCGTGCTCGTGGACTGTTTCTGTGACTTCTGCTTCAAAATGCAGCCCCTTATCTGATACCAGCTCGTGCGGAACCCCATATCGGCAGATGATATATTTCTTGAGGAATTTGGCCACTTTCTTGGCGTTCAATACTGCGTATGACTTCGCTTCGACCCATTTGGTGAAGTAATCGATGGTAACCAGGATGAACTCATGTTCGTTTGAAGCCTTTGGTGTAACCTTCCCTATGATGTCGACACCCCACGTGGAGAACGTCCAGGGAGAGGTCATGTTATATAATTCTCACGGAGGCAAGTGTTGAAGATTGGAGAATTGTTGGCATTTGAGGCACCTCCGGACATAGGCGGCGCAGTCCTAGATGGTGGTGCTCCAGTAGTATCCTCGTTGGATGATCTTCTTAGCGAGCATGTGACCATTTATGTGGGGTCCGCATTACTCGTTGTGGATTTTTTGTATTATTTTCTCAATATCGGCCCCTGCAATGCAATGCAGATGAGTTTCATCAAAATTCTTCTTGAGTAGAGCTTTATGACAGATGATGTACTGGGCAGCTAGTCTTTGGAGGGTCATTCGATCTTTCTTTTTGGAACCCTCGGGATACCTACCATGTTTTAGGAGGCACCAGATATCATAGTACCAGTAATCGGCTAGTTCGGGATCTTCGGTGGAGACAAGCTCAATATGGTTGCAATGGGTCGGTTTGTCTTGCTTTTGAACTAGGAAGGGGGTCATTATTATTCCTTCGGGCATGTCGACCATGGAGGCCAAGGTAGCGAGAGCGTCGAATAGGTTATTCTTTGCTCGGGGTAGGTAATGGAAGGTGATATCTCAGAATTAGGAGGCTAACGCTTCTAATTGGGCATGCAAGGGTTGGAGCTTTTCATCTTTGACTTTCCACTTTCTGAGCAATTGACTGATGATAAGGGCAGAATCCTTGTAGACATCAAGGTATTGAATACCTTTATTGAGAGCAACCTTGAGGCCCATTGTGCATGCCTCGTATTTCTTCATGTTGTTGGTGCAAGGGAAATCCAATTTAATGGCGATGGGAGTGTGGGAGTCGTCTGTGGCGATCATGAGGATCCCAATGCCGTATCCCTTTTTGTTGGCAGCGCCGTCAAAGAACATTTCCCATTGAAGGCGATCTTGAGTGGTGCAAAGGACATTTTCATCTGGGAATTCAAAGATCTGGACATCTGCTTCTTCTATGGGGTAATTGGCGAGGTAGTCAGAGATGGCTCTTATTTTAACAGCTTTCTGTGTGACGTACACGATGTCGAACTCGGTTAGGAGCATCAACCATCGGGCCATTCGACTGGATAAGGCGGGTTTCTCACGCAGGTATTTAATGGGATCCATTCGGGATACAAGTTTGATGGGGAAGGCGAGCATGTAGTGTCGTAATTTTTGGGTGACCCAGACAAGTGCGACACATGCCTTTTCTAAAGCAGTGTAGTTGACCTCATACCCGACCAATTTGCGACTGGAATAATATATGGCTTTTTATTTGCGGGAGTCTTCAAGGTATTGGGCTAGCAAAGCCCCGACCGCAGTGTCGGTTATGGTTAGATATAAGAGAAAAGGGAGACCAGACTGTGGTGGCATGAGCACTGGAGGTTGGGTCAGGTATTGTTTGATTTGGTCAAAAGCTTCTTGGCAGGTCTCATTACAAACCTTGGTTGAAATTATTTGGAGGAGCTTGAAGATTGGTTCACAGATGGAGGTTTACTGGCTGATGAACCGGCTGATATATTATAATTTCCCAAGAAAACCTCAGACTTTTCTCTATTTGGGGAGGTGGCATCTCAAGTATGGACTTCTGCTTTGCAGGGTCTGCTTCTATCCCCTTTTCGCTGACCATGAATCCCAAGAGTTTTCCCTTTGTAACGCCGAAGACACACTTCTGTGGATTAAGTCGCATCTAATACCGTCGCAGTCGTTCGAAGAACTTTCGGAGAGCGAGAACATGACCTTCTCTAGTTTTGGACTTGATAATCATATCATCCACATAAACCTCGACCTCTTTGTGAATCAGGTCATGCAGGATGGTTGTGGCAGCCCATTGGTAGGTAACCCCAGCATTCTTGAGATCGAATGGCATAACGGTGTAGCAAAAGGTCCCCCATAGGGTGATGAATGCGTTTTTTTCTTGGTGGTCTGGGTGCATCTTGATTTGGTTGTAACCGACAAACCCGTCGAGGAATGACTTGAGAGCATAACTGGCTGTGTTTTCCACGATCATGTCGATATTGGGTAGCGGATAATCATCCTTTGGAGAAGCTTTGTTTAAATCTCGGTAATCTACACACATTCGAACCTTTCCTCCTGATTTTGGCACAGGTACAATGTTGGCTAGCCATGTGGGATATTCGATCACCCAAATGAAACCCACATTTAACTATTTGACCTCCTCTTCTTTGACCTTGAGCGACCATTCGGTGCGGAGTTTTCTCAATTTTTGTTTAATCGGCTTGTAATCTGGGAGAGTGGGGATCTCGTGCTGAGCTATTTCAGGATCGCTGCCGGTCATATCATCATAGGACCATGCGAAGACATCTACTAACTCCTTCAGCAATTCTTCGAGTTGTGTGCGCTCATGCTCGTCAAGGGTGGCCCCTATCCTAATATCGCGCAGTTGGCTACTAGAACCGAGATTAATAACAACAGTCTCTTCTTCATTAACTTGAACGCGGTTATGTTATTTATTATTAACATTATTTAGATCAGTTAAGAATTGTTCATTTGCAAAATCATCATCATCAAATGTTTGATTAGAATTCAAGCAGTTAATGTAAGGCACAACAAGATACTCAAAATCTTCATTTATTTCATTTATAGGAAAAACAACATTGAGAACCTCATCAAAAGAGGTCTCGATTACATTTGAGCAAGGATAGACAACAGAAGAATAAATAGGGTAAATATTTGGGCCAGGGGAGATTTCACGAGGTAGAACTGGCGCAACATGCCAGTTGAGGAGAGGTGTATCAGCAGCTTTAATCAGACGGGATGGGTCCATTGATGTAGTGCCTGAATGAACCATGCAGAGTGTCAGCCCCAGTATCTGTAAGTTGAAAGAATCTTCGGAATTGCCTTCCTCAGTATCTGCGGCATCTTTGATGAGCGGTTGTACTTGGTGTGGGAAACTTTCGGCCCACGGGTAGCTGTCTTGGAAAAAGATCTCCATTCCCGGCCTCATCTTCTTGTGTGTGAGGTCATACCACGGTTCTGAAAAACTGTAAAAGGGGAAGTCTTCTCCTTCTTTGATGAATCGTCCATTTAAGGAGTCTCCTGAGATAGTTCGGATGCAGTCTAATCCTCTATTTGGTCGAGATTGGCGGATCATTCTAAGCTCTTGTTTTGATGGTTGATACCCCAAGCCACAAGGAGTGAAAGCTTTCTTCAGTTCGATGGGCTCAAGTATCCCTTGCTGCCTTTGCCCTAGCCCCAGTTCGGGCATGAAGGACATGTTTATGAACATCTGAATCACATTGACATTGCCATGAGGGTCATATTCTGGACAAACCCTTTCTTTGAAACCGTCCCCTACCGGGAGTAGGAGTGGCTTGATTCAAAATCCTAATAGGAGCATATCATTTGACCCGTGTTGTATCTCAAGGATTAGACTGCTAGTGCTTGCACCCTCGACATTTTCATCGTCGCCCAAATGGTGATGACTCGCCCGTCGGCGAAGAACTTCAATTTATGATGGAGTGAGGAAGACACACCCTTGATATTGTGGAGCCAGGGGCGTCCGAGCAACAGGTTGAAACAAGCTGGGATGTCTATGACTTGGAATTCAACGACAGGGTTTATAGGGCCAACCCATATTACAGTTTTATGGATCCCATCACCTCTAGACGGGTATTATCGTAGGCGCGCACAGCGACGGAGGTTGGAGTGAGGTCGCTTTCTTTCAGGCCTAAACACTTGAAGGTTCTCAGAGGGTAAACGTTCAAGGAGGATCCGTTATCGACAAGGGAGAGTGGCACGACCTTTCCCATAACTTCGACGGAGATGTTGAGTGCATGATTGTGATTCGGACCAATTCTGGGGATTTCTTCTTTAGAGAATGATAGCATTCGGGTAGAGGTCAAGGATCCTACCAGATTTACCGCTTCTTCTGGTGTGGTAGATGGAGGAACTATGGGTCCAGTGAGTAATTTGATTAAAGCATTTCTGTGCAGTTGGGAAGACATGAAAAGCCACCATAGAGTGATGTTAGCTTGAGTTTTCTTCAGTTGATCGAGGATCTTGCTTTCCTCAATGGTCATCTCTGGCATAGGAAGGTTTTCAACGCCCTTCCCTTTGTCATTTGCTGGTAGTGAGCTTGGAACTTGGTAATGTCTCCCTGATCTGGTCATGTGATTTACTGAAGAAGGAAAGAACATGAATCCAATTTTCTCGTTAATCTCAGGTAGTTCTGCCACCCTATTTATTTCTCCGAGGAGTTCTTCAAATGATATCATCCCATATATGTCGGCTACAGGGCCAGCTCTTCTTGAAACTTGTTCTTTAATTGAATCCTCGAACTCTTCCCCCCATTCGGTGGTGGCAATTCTGTCTTTCCATGTAAAGTCGATGCATTCCACAACTTCAACGACTTCTTCATACAAGTTCTCCCATTATGTGGGGATATGTGTGATTGAAGGGACCAAGCGCCCTTGTAGCTTCAAAGTGTGAAGTAACCCGGTGATACTGCAAATGCTGTTGGTTTGCTCAAATAATTCTTCCATAGTCTGGTCAACATCATCTAGGCTGACTTCGTCGGTTGGTACCACCCATTTGTCTGAATCTCGGGCCCATTTCAGTGCCTCCAAGAATAGCATACTGAATCTCTGGAAATCGATGACCATCTGTGAGGTCATTTTCAACCCGAACTCTAGGAGTTGGTTTAACACCTCTGACAATTCCATACTTCCATTTTCAGAACGGGTATGGACAACGATGCATGCTCTGGTAAGGAGTGACAGTTTCTGATATGCGAGGATAGTAGGGTGTAGGAGGAAATATGGTCAAGTTTGAAGAGGTTTAGGAGAGTATATGGGCGTGATTTGAGTTGAGGGATTGCAATCTGGGTTTTCTTCTAAGAAGATGGCATTGGTATGATTTGGGAGTGGGTTGTGAGTAGTGTTTGGCTTAAGACTGGCTGGTGGGGCGATGGTACCCCGGTCAATGAGATCTTGGATTACGTTCCAGAGGTGAAAGCATTGGTCGGTGGTATGGCCAGCAGTTTGGTGAAAGGCGCAATGAGCATCGGTCTTGAAGTTTCTTGGGAGTGGATTTGGAAATCGACGGGGATCCAAGGGTTTGATAAGGTTTCGACTTAACAGGGCTTGGTAAACTTTAGAGAGGGGAGCATGGAGCTCAGTATATTCCCTTCGGATGGGGGCAGGGCGGCTTTCTGGTGCCCATGATGTGGTTGGTTGAGAGATGTTGTTGATGGTCGAAACGGTAGCACTGGCAGGCTTATCATACTTTCTAGGGGTTAACTGTCCGGACACCTTCTTTGGTTCAACCTCTGTTTTAACGAGGCTTTCCTCAATTTCCACTCCAGCCTCTCTGAGAGCTCAGAAGTAGGGATAGTATTGTCCTCCCATTGTTGCTCGAACATGGGGCAAGAAGTTCTTCTTCACTATGTTAACCTGTTCTTCCTCGAATGGCCGATTAGTCATGATGTCTGCTTGTTCCCTCCACCGAGTTATGAAGTTACTGACTGATTCTCCAGGATTCTATTTGAGCAGCTCTAAATCATGATGGGTGACCTCAAGCTCTTCGTTGTATTTGTACTATGACATGAATTCTCGGGCGACATCCTCCCAGCTACGGATTCTGGATTCCTCAAGAGATAAAAACCATCGGAGGGCACTATCCTTCAAAGTTTTTTGAAATAATTGGGCCATCACTTCTTCAGAAGCCCCTAGTAGAGTCATGGAACGATGATAACTGCGAAAATGAACAATTGGGGGTCCACTCCCTCCGAACTTCTTGATATTTAGCATCTTGAACTTCTCGGGTAACCTCGCTTTAGGATAAGGGGACATGTGGGTGTAGTCCATGTAATTCCCAGAGATCCTAACTTGGTCAAACTTTTTGGTGAGCATCTTGAGATCCTCTTTGAATTTATTCAACTCCTCCTCCTTTGGATCAGTGACCACAAGGAGGTTAGCCATAGGCTAGGCAATGTTTGGCATTGGAAGCTGGGCAGGCGGTAGCCCATTGGCAGGAGGGGAACGTGGAGCGTGCTGATATTCTTCTGGAACCCAGATAGGCTCGGGTGGACCCATAGAATGAGGGAATAGAGCCTCGGGCTCTTGAGGAATGGGAACTTGGTTTCATTGCATCTCTCAGACCTCAGTTTGGAGGTTGTCAATCTTGGACACGAGCTGAGCTAGGACTGTCGTCAGATCCGGCTGTATGGCTGGTGATTGATCTGTATTCTCCATAGAAGATGGATGGATTCTGGACTCGAAAGAAGTAGTAGAGGAACGGATGAAACTCCGGGGTGATTTGACTGAAGACCGAAGCCAATAGGGAGCCAAGCCACGAGCTTGCGATAGACCTGAGAAGGCGTAGGATGAGATTTATTTTTGAGAAAAAGGGAAGAAATATTTTTGGATTTTTGATAAAGAGGGGAGAAATGCTTTTTTTTTTTGATAAAGAAGGGAGAAATGTTTTTGGATTTTTAATAAAGAAGGGGGAAATGTTTTTGGAGACGGAACTCAGCATGATTATTATGTTTTCACTTGTATTTAATTCTCCTAAATGCAATGCCGGACGGGACCCGAGCCTGAAAAAGTGGAGGTCTTAATATATGAAAAGCTACGGTTTGGACTTGTAACCAGGCTCACAGACAGGGTACCGTTTTTAAAAATGCGTGAAAAATTGGGCGTCAGGCCGACCCAGAATTTCAGCACAGTTTCGGGTTGAAACCGATAATCTAAAGTGTGTGTCCTAGGTTTGATACCTATATGCGGGTATGTAGTTGGTTGGGTGAATCGACATGGGTTCCCCCCTTTGGCGTGACTTCCACGATATACTCTCGCTCTTGCGGGCAATCGGTACATGTGGACAAGCCATTTCATATACCTGAGTGTACATGAATTACCTCCCCATATACCTCGTGGGGATGGTATGTGTGAGAGTGAATTCGATATACTCGACGTACGTGAACGAATTCCCTGCGATATACCTCCCATCATGACTTCGGTCAAGCGGTACAATACGGGGGAACCGTTCGATATACGTCGAAGGCACTTGGCCAATGGAAAGTGAGAGTCATATCGCTTAGGCTAACTGCGACTTGCCGGACCAGCTCCCATCACAAAATGACCCTCCAATTACTGGGTAAAATTTGGTCAAAATCAATGCTCTTTGGTGATGTTGTGTGAATCATGCATGATTCTCTTATTAGTATCTTATGATGAGAATGCCTTTCTTGATTATGCCAAACAGGGAGCCAAGTATAAGTACCCCAAAAGGTACACCAAGTATGGATGGGTGATGCGTTCAACATGGGGATATACATGTGATCCTAGGTGCACGTGGTGTGAAGTGTACATGGAGAATTTTCTACAAGTGTGTGAACATAAGCATAAGCCTGGGATACACATGGAAAAAGGGGAACATGCAGATATGGGGGGAAACATAAGCAAATATAGCATTCATGTAAATAGAGTCAAGCCCACAAAACAAACACATGTCCCCAGCAGAGTCGCCACTATGGCTATCCCCGATCCTCATCGCACGAGCGGGCGCGTGGTGGAAAGGATCCTTCCGGTCCCGCACGTCCCTCTCGAGAGCGCTTTGGCCGGCATCGTTTGTGGTGTAAAAAATGTAGAGAGTTTCAGAGTCGCCAGTCTATTTTACTCAAAACAGACAAAAGAAAAAGGGGAAGCCACCCCGAAGGATGGCATCCAAAGACATACTGGTGCGTGCGAAACCAAGATGATTCGAGAAGGGTTCGGAGGCTTAGTTACGAAATGGGAAGGTGTTAGGCACCCATTCCTCCCTTTAGATCTCTCATGAATATTTGCTATTTTCCTTTATATTTCCCCTCGTGATATGTGTGCATGTGTATATATAGAATGGAGGTAGGAATCCTCGACTTGTATCATGGAAAAGATAAAGGGAGTCATCCGTAGAAAGATATAAGAATAATATTAGGAAAATAAGATTTATGTGATTACCCCTACGTTGATCGTTATAATGGAACGATAACGCATATGGAGCAATGCCTCACTAAGACCAAGTATATAGCATGTAAGGAAAATGGATTAAAAGAAGATGGAAGATAAGATAAAATGTGAGAAAAAGGACTCGAGTCTCGGGTTTTACCCCGAGATGCCTACGTAGTCTATAGAGGCATCAAAGTCCACGTAGTTCGCATACAAAATGAGGAATGGGATTTATCCCATAAATCCAAATGGGGAATCTCTTATTTGTGAGTGTGTGTAGAGAAAGTGTTTTAGTTGTGAGGAGAGTGTGGAAAAAGTGTGAGAATCCCACTTGGAATTTATGAGCAAACCCTCTTTTTCTTGTTTTTTGGGTTTTTATTTATATGAAAATAAGAAATGTGCAATAATACTAAATAAAAGGTATATTTAGGATGTGTGAGATGATATAATAAAAGTTCTAAGCAAGAAAACAAGTAATTGGGAATTTAAGAGAATTTCAAGAGAGAGTTTGAGAAAGTTGGAGCTTCTTGAAGATCTTGAGGTTGATCTTGAATGTTGGAGAGCAGCCCTTGAACTTGGATGATGATGGAGAGTGGTTAATTCACCAAGTTTGCTGAAAAGGATGATGAAAAGTGGAAGTAAAAAGGGGATTTGGATGTTGAAATCACGCTGCCTTCGAGAGAGGTTTCTGGGGTTCGTTCAGAGAGATT
The DNA here is from genome assembly GCA_949130495.1 of Sambucus nigra. NCBI lineage: Eukaryota > Viridiplantae > Streptophyta > Magnoliopsida > Dipsacales > Adoxaceae > Sambucus > Sambucus nigra. The sequence goes on from OX422218.1 coordinate 137,355,445, forward strand.
TTTATCAGATCTGGGCTCCTCCTTGCAAATGAGGTGAAGACCTCCTTTTATAGGCTCAGGTTAGTGCCGATCATCATAGACCCCTTCCTGCCTATCGGCAGGCAGGTGCCGATAGGCAGGGTCTGGAACCTGCCAATTGGCAATGCGCTTCATGCCTTTTCGAAAAATCGGTCGCTGAGGGCAAACCGTTGGTCAGAATCATGTACGGGGCATACCGTTGGAAAATTAATTCAGAGACCTTCGAAAGTACTTTGGACCACTCCCGGGTTCGGGAGATGAATTTGGGTCAAATTTGGCTCGGAAGCATTTGTCGGTCCATTGGACCGGGAATCGTTCAGACGCAAACGGATCGTTCGTTCGCATGGTAAGTCCGAATCGTGCACGGGGAAGACTATTGGAAAGGTTAGGAGATGTAATTAGACATTCCAAAGAGTTTGACCCGGTTTGGAGAGTTGACTTTGGTCAACCGGGCCCGAGAAGCGCTCGGTGGTCTCCTGGAATCAAATGGATCGTTCGTCCGCATGGAAAGTCGGAATCGCGCACGGGATAGACCGTTGGAAAGGGTATTCAGTGCCCTTTGAAGATTCATTCAGCCTCGGTTGAGATGAAGAGTTGACATAGGTCAAATAGAGCCCGGGAGCGCCCGACGGCCTCTAGGTCAGGTTTCCGATGCAAACGGATCGTTCGTCCGCATGGTAAGTCAGAATCGCGCACGGGATGGACCATTGGAAAGGGTATTCAGTTCCCTTCTAAGATTCATTGAGTCTAGGTTGAGACGAAGAGTTTGAATTTTGGGTCAAATTGAGCCGGGGGGTGCCCGATGGCTTTTAGGTCAGTTTTCGGGACATGACCTAGGTTCATAGTGATGAGGGGAGGTACTAGTGACCTAACAAGAGTTAGGGGGTAACAGAATGGGGTGTCTACAATACGCATCTTAGGGTTTCAATACGATAGTGTTTCAATATTATTATTTAAACATGATAGGTTGTTAATTAGATTGTTCTTGTGTCTGAGTTAAATAATGATTTAACTAACCACCGGGATAAATTGACCTGTAGAAATACCGTGAGTGACATGACTTCACCGATTGTACTTTCTACAAGTTAGTTTATTCCCATGGGGTATAGAACTATTCTCACTCCATTTGTTCACACATGGTAGGTAATGATTCCTACAAGTTGTGATGGGCTATTCTCTATACAAAGAGTGGATGGGTGAGACAAATAGACCCGAAGATATGTACATTAGAGGTGTCTCAGTGATGAAAAGTTCTCTTATCCTTGCGCACATTATAGAAGTGGTAGAGTTTGAGCGGAAAATAATTGAATTACATATTCTTAGATGGGTATGAAAGACGATTATCGGGCATGGATTTACATTGTCCCTTTTGTCCCCGAATAACCTCCACTACAACCGTCAAATAGGGCAACAGAGGAAGGATAAGAGGATCCCGTAGACCAAAATATGTTATATGATCTAATAAATGATGTTTACGGAGTCCATGCAGAGGAAGATAATGAGAATTCTAAAAAGGAAGACAATGAATCTTGTGGCGGAGGTTCTGGTGCTCATGACAGTGTTAGGATAAATCTTGATGATAGCTACCAAAGTTTGAAAATCAAATTGACTAAACCGTTGGTCTAACTACAAAAAAGATCAAACAACTTTGCATGCCTTGAATGGTTTGCATTATTTTAAGATCCGTTCTAGTTTATCTGGCACTATCGTAACTAGAATTATGAATTGGGTGGGGGCTTTGCTCCCGAAACATAATACGCTTCCAAATAATTATCCAAGTATGAAGATCATTTTGAAGGGTTTGGTAATGAAGTATAAATCAATTCATGCTTGTAGGTATGATTGCATTGTTTACCAAAAGGAGTACAAAAATCTTGATCATTGCTTGGTATGCGGGGAACCTAGATATCTGCCAGAGCATGATTCTAATAATGAGAGAGGCGCACTTTTAAAAGTGACTTAAAAAGTATTGAAATAATTCCCGTTGGTACAAAGTTAAAGAGATTTTTTTTCACAATACCCTGGATAGCGGTGGAAATGACTTGGTACGCTAGGGAAAAAGTAGGAGATAATCTCATGCGTCATCTAATTGACTGAATCATTTCAAAAAACATAAATTTTAAGTACCAAATTTGTCCAATGAACAATGTAATATTAGTTTGGAAATATTAATAGACGGTTTCAATCCATTCGAAAATCTAAGAATCAATCAAAGTGTATGAATGGTGATCTTAGCACCCATAAATTCACCTCCTTCGTTGTGCATGAGACCAAAATTTGTGATGTTGTCTTTATTAATACCTGGGCAAAAGGCACCAAGTGATGAAATTAATGTTTACTTGGAACGGTTGGTTGAAGAATTGAATGAGTTGTGGATAGCGGTTGCGAAAGTATTTGACTATATCCAATGGGAAGTGTTCATGTTAAAAGCCATGTTAATCTGGGCAATTTATGATTTCTCAACTTATGAGACTGTATCGGGCTGTAATGTTCACGATAACATTAGGTGCCCCACTTATTGAGAGGAAAATGGATATCAACATTTCAAGTATAGTGACAAAATTATATATCATTCTCATAGGATATTCTTGCCTCCTGATCACAGGTTTAGATTTGATGAAGGTCCTAACTTTCTGTTTGGTGGGGTCGAACATATGCTACCTCCGAGAAAGATTTAAGGTTCAGAAATTAAAGGGAAGTCTTTCAATTGTGAAGCTAATGTGCCGGGGAATAATACTAAATTCAAGAATGCCAAGCATAAAGAACCCTTGCTGAGAATGAAGCCGAGAAAAGGAAGGCGTTGTCTAGGAGGTTAATATTATTTTACTTGACCTATTGGAAGGGTAACACCATGCACCACGTATTAAATATCATGCATGCCGAGAAGAACATCATCGAACATCTTATGAGCACATGCCTAGGTGTAAGTCATTCAAAGGATGGAGAAAAGGCACGAAATGATATTAAAGTGTTTAAAATTAAGCCGCAATCATGGTTGAAATAAGATAGTTGTAGGACGAATATAATTTCTCCGGGGGCATATACTTTAACAAGTGAAGAAAGAAAGGTGCTTTTGGACACACTACATAATTTGAAAATTCCGTCTATTTTTTCATCAAATTTGTAGAGGATTTTGAGAAAGTGGAAGCCCCACAATTGGTATGTGATCATGAAACTGGTCCCTTTGTTGTTTAAGCACCGTTTCTCTAAGTATATGGATTTGTAGAGGGCCATTATGAAAATTTGCCTTTGCATCACACTTTTGTGCACAAAAGTAGTTAATTAAAAGTACACTGTGGCTTCAAAATCAAATCTTAATGAAGAAACTTGTGTGTTGGAGAAGTACTTCCCCCCGACATTCTTCAATATAAGTATTCACTTTTTTTTATCAGTATAAGTATTCACTTGGTAGTGCACTTATGCGATGAGGCATTTATTTACATAGTAAGATATAAATGGACGTGCCTATAGAAACCCCATCCCAGGACCCCCTAAGAGCCTCCTTAGGTCCCTAAAACTCACTCATTCACCGCAAACCTTAGGTAATACTCCGATTACTGATCAAGAGGTCACTGGGCGCTCTCAGGCCCCGTTTGACCCTGATCAACTTTCTTATATGTAAAGAATCTCAACGAATATTTAAAGGTCTCTAAATACCCTTTCTAATGGTCATCCCATGGATAAATCGGCCTTACGATTCGAACGAACGATCCGTTTTACTCTAAAACTAATCCGGAGGGCATCGAGCGCTCCCAGGAGTCATTTGACCTCGACCAACTTTCTTGTCTAAGTATAAGATGAATCTTCAAAGGTATCTGAATACCCTTTCCAAAGGTCTATCCCATGCGCAACTCGACCTTACGGTTCAGACGAATGACCCATTTTACCCCAAAAACTAATCTGGGGGCCACAGGGCGCTCCTAGGCCTCATTTGACCCCGTTCAACTCTTCAACTTGATTGAAACTGAATTAATATTCAAAGGCTCTGAATAAAATTTCCAACGGCCTGCCTCATGGGCGAATCAACCTTACATCATGGACGAATGACATATTTTACTCCAAAGGGTCACCGGGCGCTTCCAGGCCCCATTTGACCTTGATAAACTCTCTGAACCGAACGAAGATGAATGAATCTTCAAAGGGATTTGAATAACCTTTCCAAAGGTCTGTCCCATGCACGAATAGGCCTTACATTTTGGACGAACGATCCGTTTTGCTCCAAAAATTTCTTGTGTAGTGACCAATGGACACTTCCGAGCCCTGTTTGACCTTGGTCAACTCCCAAACGTGGGAGTGGCTCATGGATTCTTAAAGGGCTCTGAATACCCTTTCCAACGGTCTATCCTGTGTGTGATTCTGACTTATGGATCGCGTTTTATGATTGTCTTTCTGAAAAATCTGTCTCAAATAGTCGAATGGCACCACCTATCGATAGTGTATCTAGGGTACTCTGCCGATAAGCAGGATAAGGATTCTATCGATTGACACCCCCTTGGACCTATAAATAAAGGCCATGACCTCACTTTGAAAAGCACCTCTGAAATTCCCTCTCAACAATTTAGAGAACTTTCTCTCGAATTCGAGTTGTCCCCCCTCTTAGAAAGCCCATTTCCCACATTTCTTCCATCATTTTCATACCCCTTTCAATAAATTCTCACCCATCTCCTCATACCACTATCACCTCATCGTGATATTAGTGCATCTACAATCAAGATCAACTTCAAGTCTTCATAAGGAGGTCCAATTATCCACTCTTATCTTGAAATTCTCTTTTTTATGCATTAGTTGCTTTATTTCTACTTTAGCGCTTTATTTCACTACATCATATACCTTAATCTCAAACCTTTATTAATCGTATTTGCACATACTTTTTTTTATAAAAAACCCCCAAAAAAAGAAAAAGGGTTTACCTATAAATTTCAAAAGAGGTATTATCACTACAGATTCTCACATTTGAAGCACGTTTATCTCTGCACACACATGTAAGAGAGATCCCCCATTTTGATTTATATATTAAACCCCACCCTACATTATCTTCGAACTATGTGGACTTTGATGTCCCTTGGGCTACGTAGGCGTCTTGGACAAATCCCTAGACTCGAGTCCTCCCTTATACACACTTGTTAGCTTATTTTTTTTCTTCATATATCCTTAATGTATTCTATATGATTGCATGGTTGTGTCTTGTCCGATGTGTGCATCCGTTATTCTATAACGACTTGTGAATTGATAAACACTTACATTATATTTTGAATTACTATTTTGGAAACAGTCCTGAGGATGAACTCACTCTGCCTTTGTCTATGACGCAAGTTGAGCAATTCCATTCTCTCTATATATTATGTACATAAGCACACACGTCACGTAATTTAATTGGAGAACATTGACACATGACTATGAGATATTGAAGGGGCAGGATGGGTTCTTAACAACTTCTCATTCCGTAACTTAGTCCCGGGACCCTTGAATGACTTGGTTTTGTAAGCATCAGTATCGTCCTTAATGCAGTTCTCTCAAGGCGAAGACATTTCTTTTACTTGTTTTGTGCAAAATAGGCTGGAGACTCTCGGGATGGACACAGTGGGGACTCTGCTCGGGACCCTTTTAAGAGGACTAGACTATATCTTTGCATATGTGTTATTCTTTTCTGGATGTGTGCGTATGCACCTACCTGTATGTTCCCTATTCTCCCCTATTTAACTTTGTGTATGTATACCTCATGTATATATCTCCATCCTCAATTACACATATCACACACCACTTGTAGTTGATCCATGTATAGGCTCACTACCACACACACTCACTTGTATATATTCCCATGTCAGTTATTCACTCACATATATCCATGCGTAGTATAGTCTCTATGCGAGATTTACTTTTCATAATAATTTTATATGCCCCCTCATTAGTGTAGTACTCACTTTACTCATCATGCCAATAAAAAATGATAAAAAATACTCTCTCTCCATAATATGTTAATTAAGACTCATGCATTTTTCCACATTACATCACCAAGATCATGGAAATATTGACCAAAATTTTATCTCGTACTGGGAGGTCACTTTGTGATGGGCGCTGGCCCTGTAGGTTGTAGTTAGCCTATGCGATATGACTCTCACCTTCCATTGGTATCCTACCTTCGACGTATATCGAACGATTCCCCTGGTATCGCAACGCTTCACCGAACTCATGACGGGTGGTATGTCACAGGGAATTCATTCACGTACGTCGAGTATATCGAATTTGTTCTCACACGTACTATCCCCACGAGGTATATAGTGAGGAATTTCACGTACACACAGGTATATCTAATGACTTATCCACATGTACCGCTCAATGATTACCCTTATAGGCAAGAGGTATACCGTGGAAGTCATGCCAAAGGGAGGAACCATTCTAGTAACCCAACAAGTGCAAAAGCCTTATATTGGCGTCAACCCTAGGCCACTCATATTTAGTTTTCCGATTAACTTGTGAAATTCTGCCAAAATTTTGGGTCGGCATACCACCCTAATTTTCGCGTTATTTCGCCTTTCATTAAAGCAAGACCCCGTCTGTGAGCCTGGAAACTGGTCAAATCGTGTCTTACATATTTTCCAACCCTATCTTCCCAGGAGCGTGTCCTGCCCAACATTTTTTCTTCATTTAGGCAAACCTAATACAAGTGAGAACTTAATAATACCATTAACAATAGTCATGCTGAGATTCCTCTTTTCCCACCTCCATTTTTGAAAATTAAAAATACCAAAAACCTTTTTTCTCCTCCTCCCAAAATAATTAAAAAATTTCTTCCTTGTTTTAAAAATATATTCGAACCCATTTCCTTATCAAGTTGATCGCATACCCAATTTTTGGCCTGGCTCCCTATTGGATTCGGTCTTCCGTCAAACCATCCCGAAGCTCTGCTGGTTATTCTGCAACTTCATCCAAGTGTGGTATTTAATTTTACGAACCCTTCATGGAGAACACTGACCAAACAACGAATGTGCAACCCAATCTGATGCCCGTCTTAGCCTAACTCAGTGCCAAGATTGACAACCTTAAATTTGAGGTCCATAAAATGCAGCATCACTGGGCCCAGATTTCGGAAGAACCCAAGGTTTTATTTCCTTGTTCTGTGGGTCCTCCCGTTCCCGAGTCTGTCTGGGTTCCAGAAGAGTACCAACATGCTCTGCGTACCCCGCCTGCCAATAGTCCGCCACTAACTTAACTACTTATGCCTAACCTTATCTAACCAGGGGCTAACCTTCCAGTACTCATGGATCCCAAAGAGGAGGAACTGAACAAGGTCAAGGAAGACATCAAACTGCTGTTAAAGAAGTTTGACCAAGTCAATATATTCGAGGACTACATGGACTACACCAATATGTCTCCAGATCCCAAAGCTAAACTTACAAAGAAGTTTAAGATACTAAACATCAAGAAGTTCGGGGGAAGCGGACCCCTAATTGTTCACCTTCAAACCTATCCATGAGCCCTGACCCTCCTTGGTGCCTTCGAAGAGATAATAGCCCAGGTGTTTCAGCAGACCATGAAAGAAAGTGCTCTTCGATAGTTTTTATCCCTTCAAGAATTTAGAATCCATAGTTCGAAGGATGTCGCCCGAGAATTCATATCTCAGTACAAGTGCAATAAGGAACTAGAGGTTACACATCGAGATCTATAGCTTATTAAGCAAAACCTTGGGAAAACAATCAATGTCTTCAAAGGAAGGTGGAGAGAGAAAATTGCTACCATGACCAATAAACCCTCTGAGGAGGAACAATTCAGTATTATGAAGAAGAACTTCTTGCCTCATATCCGAGTGTCTATGGTAGGATAATATAACCCACACTTTCGAGACCTTCAAGAGGCTGGTGTAAAAATTGAGGAAGGTGTTACCAAAGTGGAATCTGAACCAAAGAAAGTGACCGGACATTTCACTTCCCGAAAGCATAAGAAGCCTGCTAGTGCTATAATCTCAACCATTAATAACATTTCCCAACCTGCTACCTCTTGGGCACTAGAAAGTCTCCCTAATCATACTAAGAAAGATTACACTGAGTTCCAAGCTCCCTTTTCCGAATTCTACCAAGCCATGTTAAGCTAAAACCTCATAAAACCCATGGACCCCTGTCTATTACCAAATCTATTCCCTAAAAACTTCAAACCCGATGTTCATTGTGATTTCCACCAATCCGTTGGTCATACCACCGACTAATGCTTCCAGCTTAGGAATGTGATCTAAGGCCTAATTGATCGGGGTATCATCGATCCACCATTTAATACTAATCCTAATACCACTCATAATCTACTTCTAACACATAAAAATGGCATATTTCTAGAAAGTGATCGAGAATTTGACCCATATACTCAAATCATGACCAATAAAACACCCATCCTCCCTATAATCTCACCCAAACTACTCAAGGTTTGCCCATATTTTCTCCTACACTCGACTTGCTTCACTGATCAAGCTGTGTTACTCCTTACAAGGTCCTACATTGCCATCCGCACCCAATCAAAGGGGAGAGACATGGAGTTACCGGTTGTATTGAAGTAACTCCTCGAGTTTGGAATGAAATTGGCTGTCGAGATAACCATTGATTGTCGAAAATTCAGTGGCTTGTTCGTGGAAGATCGAAAGTGGGATCGAGAATCAGATGAATGGGTGGTACCTGTTGAAGAAGTTAGTCTAAATGATGTGGTGAAAACCATGGCTAACATATTTTGGTAGACAAGCGAAATGTGCATGATTTCTCTGTTACTCATCGCTTTAAAGCTTCAAGGACGGTTGGTCCCCTCACTCCTACACCTCTTTGCTGATTAGGAAGATTTTATTCAATAAAGCCGTTGAGGCTATTGAATGTATTGATTTCTCTCGAAAAGAGGACATAGTCACCACCGGATGGGGGGGATGATTTTGATAGTTCAAATGATGAACCCAATTGGGAAGAAGTCAGTACACTAGCTAGCGTGTGTGGAATGATATCCTTTAAAGATTTTTTGGGGGAAATTAATAATATGGCCATTCAGACCGAGGTAAATGAAGCCACAGGATTCTTGTTCTTCCCCGCCTCAGTGAATCACATGACTTGGTCTGAAAGACACTACAAAGATATAATTCCTCATGCAACTGAAATAAATAAAGTAAAGGGGGTTACCGAATAACTTTCCATGCCAGAAATGACCATTAAGGAGAGCAAAGTCCTTGATCAGCTCATGAATACCCAAGCCAATATCACCCTATTGGGGCTTTTCATGTCCTCTCAATTACACCAAAATGTTTTGATAAAACTCCTCACTCGACCCACGTTCTCTCCTTCCAACACTCTTGAAGTAGCTATTAACATGGATGGGTCCTTGACCTCTTTAAGACTTCTCTTCTTTTTTGAAAAAGAGATACCAAAGATCGACCCTAATCACAATTATGCTCTTAACATCTCCGTTGAAGTATTGGGAAAGACATTCCCACTTTTTCTTATTGACAACGGATCTTCTCTCAATGTTTTTCCTCTCAGAACCTTCAATTATTTGGAATTGAAAGTCAGTGACCTCATTCCCACGTTTTTTCCGTACGTGCTTATGATAATTCCCGTCGAGAAGTAATGGTGTCCATAAAACTCATAATAGGGGCTGACCCTATCAATCATGTCACCGAGTTCCAAGTCATTGAAATTATTGCATGTTTCAATCTACTCCGTGTCCGTCCATTGCTCCACAGCATCCGAGGGGTATCTTCTTCTCTTCATCAAAAACTGAAGTTCTTCTCTAAAGATTAGGTCATCACCATTTTTGGGGTTGATGATAGTATAGACAATGCAATAGTAGGAATCCAGTAGTGGAAATCCAGTATGGGATGAATGACATGCTCCTCCCTGGCTTCAGAGTTGATCCACTTCCCCTACCAGCAGGAGATTATTTTAATGATCGAGTCTATCTAGAACACAACCCTCATGGCAACGTCATTGTGATTCATATGTTTAAGAACTTGCACTTTATACTCAGAATGGGGATAGGGTGACGCCAGAAAGGGATCCTTGAGCCTATAGTCCTGAAAAAGTCCTTTGCCCCTTGTGGCTTGGGTTACCAGCCTTCACCAGATGAACTCAAAGAACTCCGATGACCATGACCAAAAAGAGGCTTAGAAAATAAAAAGATTATTTCAAGAAACTCTTTGAATGGAAGGTTTATCAAGGAGGGTGAAGACTTCCCCTTTTGTGTCTTTCCTGAACCATGGTATGACCATGTTGGAAAAAAGATAAAATCAGGATTGGAAATCTTCCTTCATGACAGTAATTCTTGTGCCAAAGACAACAAACATGAAGTGCAAACTTTCACCGAGAAAGTCACGACAATTACCAAAGACTCTGAGGAAAGTGATTTCAAAGACTCAGTCGACTTATAGACACTAAGGTTGAGTCTCTATGTGATCCACTTAGATGTCGTGGCATCGGACCCGTCTATTCAAATCAAAGCTGTTGACATACCTCTCCTAAATTGGAATGCTATAACGATCCAACCTAGTCAGATTTAACCTGACCCTGCCGTTTACCCTATCCAAGTCTCTTCACATTATATTATTTTTCCTTTTCTTGATATCAAAGTAATTGAGACCTCTTTTGACAAGGTTCTCAATGCTATTTTTCTCGAAAATGAAATAAACGAGGATTTTGAGTATCTTATTGTGCCTACATTAATTGTCTTGATTATAATCAAACCATTGATGATGATGATTTTGTAAATAAATAATTCTTAACTGATCTTAATAGGAGAATAACAAATAACATAACCATTTCAAATTAATGATGACGAGGCTTTTGTTACTAATCTCCATTCTAGTAGCCATCAATGTGATATTAAGATAGGGTGTGCACAATTTGAAAAACTACTAAAAGAATTCATGGATGTCTTCTCATGGTCCTATAATGACATGCCTAGCATTGACCCAAAAATAGCTCAGCATGAAATCCTGTCATTCCTATAATGCAAGACGATCAAATAGAAGCTAAGGAGACTCCCCACCGAATGACCTCTCAAAGTCAAAGAGGAAGTGGTCAAACAGTTGAATGTGGGTTTCATTCGTGTAATCAAATATCCTATATGGCTCGCCAATATCGTCCTCATGCCAAAGTCAGGAGAAAAAGTCTACATGTGCATTAACTACCGTGATTTGAATAAAGCATCACTAAAAGACGATTACCCATTTCCCAACATCAACAAGATCTTGGACAACACGGACAACCATGCCCTCAAGTCATTTATCGATGGATTTTTGGATATAACTAGATCAAGATGCATCTTGGCCATCAGGAGAAAAACTCCTTCATCACCCCATGGGGAACCTTATGCATACTACAATGCCATTCGGACTCAAGAACGACGATGCTACCTACCAAAGGGATTCCATAACCATCCTGCAAAACATTATTCACAAGGAGGTTGAAGTCTATGTTGATGATATGATCATTAAGTCTAAGACTCGGGAAGGTCACATTCTTGCCCTCCGAAAGTTTTTCGAATGACTGCAGTAATACCGTGTGGAGTTAAACCCACAAAAATGTGATTTCGACTTCATGAAAGTAAGACCTTTGGATTCATGGTCAGTGAGTAGGGAATCGAAGCAGACCCTGCCAAACTAAGATCCATACTTGAGATGACACCACCACGGACGGAGAAGGAAGTCTGATGATTCTTGGGTAAACTAAAGTACATTAGTAGGTTCATCTGCTAATTAACTTCTATCTGCGAACCCATTTTCAAACTTCTCCAAAATGATTCAACTAAAGTCTAAAATGAGGCATGCTAAAAAGCCTTTGATCGAATCAAATGATACCTCACCCGACCTCAGGTGCTTATTCCTCCGCAACCGGGTTTCCCCCTCCTCCTATACTTAACTGTAACAGATACTGCATTAGGGGATTTTCTATCCCAATACATTAAAGAATCCAGTAAGTAAAAATCCATTTATTATGCTATTCAAAAACTGGCTGGGTATGAATTAAACTAAACTGCTTTGGAGAAAATATGTGTAGCCCTGGTCTGGGTCACATAGAAGTTTTGACACTACATATTGCGTTCCCCATTAGACTAGTATCCCATATGGATCACATCAAATATCTGTTAGAAAAGCCCGCTCTGTCCAGCCAAATGGACCGTTGCTTGATGTTGCTAGTCGAGTTCGATATTGTATACGTTACGTATAAAGCTATGAAAGGGAGAGTCATCCCCAATTACCCCATGGAAGGAACCGATGTTTGGGTATCTGAATTTCCGAATGAAGACATGCTCTACACCTCTTAGGAGGACCTAGTTGGGAAATGTTCTTTGATGGAGCTACCAATAAGAAATTATACGACATTGGGATACTTCTGATTTCCCCCGATGACTCTCATACCCCTATTGCCATCAAACTAGACTTAACTTGCACCAACAACATAATTGAGGATGAGGCATGCACTATCGGCCTCAAGATCTCACTCAAGAAAGGAATCCGATACCTAAACATCTATGGGGACTCTTCCCTCATCGCTGGACAAATTCTAAGAAAATGGAAAGTGAAATACAAGAACTGTTACCCTTCCATACCCACTTAGAAGAGCTGGCCTCCCAGTTCAAAGATGTCACCTTCCACTACTTTCCTTGTGCAAAGAATATCCTAGATAATTCCCTTGATACCTTAGCCTCCATAATAGACATTACCTAAGGAATAACAATGGCCCCTTTCTTAGTTTAGAAAGAAGCTATTCCCACCCACTTCCACTACATTGAAATATTCACCGATGAAGATTCTGATTTGTCCGAGTTAGGGTACTATAACTTTTTGCGCCTCCTAAAATATGGTAGGTATCTGATGACATCGATAAGAAAGATCGTGTGACCCTTCGTAATTTGGTTGGCCAGTACATCATCTGCAATAAATCCTTATTCAAGAGAAACTTTGATGGAACCCATTTGCACTGCACTGCAGAGCCTCATGTTGAAGAAATGATGCATAAGATCCGAAGTGGGGAATGATGGCCCCACATGAACGATCATATGCTTACTAAGAAGATCATCCATCATGGGTACTATTGGACCATCATGCTTTGAGATTGCATTTCTTATGTTTGAAAATGCCTCAAATGCTAGCAATTTGCCAATCTCCAACACTTACCACCTCAAGAACTAGATGACATGACCTCTCCATGGACTTTCTCCATCTAGGACATTGACATCATAGGGAATGTAACTCCCAAAGCTTCAAATCGTCACGAATTCAACCTAATCGCCATTGATTACTTCACCAAATGGGTCAAAGCTGAGTTATACGCAATGGTGAATTCCAAGAAAATGGCCAAGTTCATCAAAAAGAACATCGTCTTCCGGTACGGAGTTCCTCATGAGTTAGTATCAGATAGTGGGATCCCCTTCGAAGTTGAGGTCACGTAACTGGTTGACGAGTTTGGGATTAAGCGATAAAAATATTCTCCCTACCGACCCCAAACTAATGGTGCTATTGAAGCTGCCAATAAAAGCCTCAAAACCATAATCAATAATATGACTAGGAGTTACATAAATTGGGCCGATCTAATCCCCTATGCCTTCTGGGTCTACCGTCCTTCAATGAGAATGCCTACGGGGGCTACCACTTTTTCCCTAGTGTACGACATGGAAGCGGTTCTACCCGTTGATATAGAAATACCTTCCCTTCACGTTATGCTCGAGAGCAAAGTTAACGAAGACGAATGGCATCAAAGAATCTTAAACGAATTGTCACTCTTGGATGAAAAAGGCTGAAGGCTCTATATCATATACAGGGGTACTATCGTTGGATATCACGATCATTCAATCGAAAAGTCAAAGACTGCGGTGTACAGGAATTAAACTTTTCCCTCAATGAGATCATATAAACCGTCTGGGAACCCAAAAGGAAATTCAAACCGAATTTGAGTGCCCCTTACATTGTGAAGAAAATTTTCTCAGGAGGGGCCGCTATGCTCACAGACCTTGATAGAGAAGAGATGGCACATCCAGTCAACTTGGACTATCCTTAGTCCAAAATGTTGGTGCGCTATAACTCTTCTCATCCCCTTTTTATTTTAGAAAAAATTCTTTATTTCCCCTACCTAGAACTACGTGTGACTTGATCCTCTAAAAACAGTTTCTTTTCAAAATAAAACTCATGAAAATTTTCAAAACACCCAAAGGTATGTAGGCAACCCATATGCCATACATGGGCTCGATCCACTTCTTTTAAAAAAATACTATTCTTTTCTAACCTCTGAGAATGACGGTCCATTTTATCATTTAAATGAACAAAAGGATTATATATGCCTTTGCGATTGGTATGGATAATTCAAATGCAAAATTCATCAAGAGGCACAACAAAATATGATCAAAATTAACTTTTATTTCTAAATAAGGAATACAATGCTATTACATGAAGTATCAACGGAGGGAGTTAAGTAAGCCACCATCCTCAAATAGCTAAATCACTCTTAAACAAACCCATCATTTTCTAAGCTACACAAAAATCATTCCAAACCCCCAAAATAAAAAAAACACAAAATTACCCCTACTTCACACAAAATCACCCTAACTTGACAAAACATTGCCTTCAACTGCCCGATGACCCTGCTTCGTCATTATTCCTGGCCCCTGAAGGTACCCAAGTCTACCACTCATGGTTAACACTTCCTATGCGTTCCATGGAGCGGTACACCCTGACAAGCCTGAACAATACCATAACACCTTCCTCCATGGTGTCAAAATTGATAAACCACCTTTGACCGAACTCTTCCTCCATGATTTTCTCTAATATTCGCTTCTATAACCACTTCATGTAGTCCCCGAACACATGACAAGCCCCTCCTACAGACTTTGATGGATGGGTAGACGGTCAACGATGCTTCCACAAGGAGCCCAACATCATCTGTAATGATTTAGTCAGGTTTTCTATCGGGAAGAAGTTCATTATGTGAGGAGGCACAATTTATTCCCAAACGACTTGGCGCAGAAGTCGCCTGGGGAAATAAAAGGTATTATGGTGAAGTCCAACCAACCATACATATCGATACTCTCCAAGAGGCAAAATAGGTTGTAATTCTCCGCACCATGACACTAACCATTGAAGACACTGGGCTCCGTGCTCCACCAACTAGTTGACGTAGTTCTCTAATGATGGGCCAAAACTGAACAAAGGTTGGACAAAGAATTTAGGCACACCCATCAAGGGATAATCAGGAGGGGCCGGTAGATGAAATCTCACTGCAAGCCACTCGCAACATTATTGGGCTCTTTCTCAGAAAGTTAGAGCGACCCTCTTTCCAAGCATCCAAATCGTTCAGGGTCTTAGCAAGAACCATCGACACAGGATTGTGGAGGTAAGACATCCATATCTCTATCACAACCACTTGGGAATCTTCCATCAAGTCCATTTTCACTAGGAAAATCCTCACAGTAAGGCCTAAGGCAACAACTCCGCCAAAGCCAACATCCTTAAATTTGTGTTATCAAACACACCCCAAGTGTAATTTGAACTTTAAACTCCATTTGTTCTTTGACCGTATCATTTTTGGTGCCACAGGTTACAATAACATACCCCTAAAACAGAGTAAGTTGAGGAGGGGGGGGGGGGGGGGTTGTTCAGTAAGTGTTTTTTTTCTTTCCGTAAGTCCTTAAAATGCAAAAACTACTCTTTGCAAGCCACTCACAACATTATTGGGCTCTTTCTCAGAAAGTCAGAGCGACCCTCTTTCCAAGCATCCAAATGGTTCAGGGTCTCAGCAAGAACCATCGACACAGGATTGTGGAGGTAAGACATCCATATCTCTATCACAACCACTTGGGGATCTTCCATCAAGTCCATTTTCACTAGGAAAATCCTCACAGTAAGGCCTAAGGCAACAACTCCGATAAAGCCAACATCCTCAAAATCCCTCAGGGCACGGAATACATAACCGGCTGTAGAGAAATAATCGCTCCAGTCCATACCGATTGACAATCAAACTTTCCTCTTCCCAAGAAAGCCTAGGAGTCCGTGCCATTTCCAATTAGAATCCCTAAGCTTGCCTATCGACAACCCCTTTCCAATTTTGTACAAAAAAATGCCAGAAAATTCTATAAAAATCCAAAAATTGCCCAAAAAATATGGAACATCATTTTCCCCAAGAAAACCATTTTTGGGACACTAAGCCCCTTAAAAACTCTCAAAATCCCCAACATGATTAATTTTAAACACTTATCATCAGCATACTACACATACTACACCGCAATGACCATTTACTAACACACAATGAGTGTTCGTAATCAATTTTTTAACGGATATAACTGTTAGGAATAATGTGTTGGGAATATCATTTCTAACGGACACAATCCGTTAGAAAATTTATTAATTCTAATGGAAAATAACTGTTACAAATAATAATAACTGTTACTTATGTGAGGACTTATTTTCACATTTATGCTTTTCCTTTTATTTACTAACGTATTTAAACCGTTAGAAGTGGGACTTTCTAACAGTTCTACTCTGTTAGAAAAAGTCGTATATTCATTATATATATATATATATATATATATATATATATATATATATTCCAGGGAACCAACCAATCCCTCTTTCTCACCCTTTCGAAATCAATTCCATCATTGAATGGGAGCCAAAATAGTAATCAAAGACAATCACCAAAAAGAAATTCATAAAAACTCATGCTTGTTAAAATTTTCAAATAATTAATGAAGTTATCACATATAAAAACGAGAGAGAGAGAGAGAGAGAACTATACATAATCAATAATCATCATATCATTGTCCATAAATGCATAAATGTGCGTAATCCATAACAATTGTAGAGAAACCATCCAAACATACTAGAAAAGGTCCACAAACACAAAAACATAAGAAAAAATAAATGTTATGATTCATACATAAGTATAATCAAATGTACTTCAACCAATAATAAATCCATATGAGATATTCCCCACCCGTAAAACCAACCAAGCTATAGAAACTGTAGGAGGGTAGTGAGACTGGGGTCTATGAATAACTGGAAAGGGTGACCCGTGAACCACTCCAATGGACACTGCCTGCAAGGTCTTCAAAGTCTCCTGGTGCAATTTCTCAAGAAACCTTCTCCTTCTGGTAATAATGGAACTCAAGCTTCAACTCACTTCCTGCAAGAAGATGAACTTTCACAACAAAAATAGTAATTTTCTCAAGGGAAACACCTGAGAATGATGGCTGTCAGTGGGGAGTGAAAGAACAAGGCACTAAACACTAAGATAATGAGCAGGGAGAGGATACTAGGTAGGTCTGGTGATATTTTAGCAGAGTAACAGTATAATTTCTCAAAAATTGTCTCTTCTTTGACCTTGCCCGGGGGTCTATTTATACTTGGGCGTTAGGGCTGAGTTGGCACTTTTGGGCACAAAAATTGAGAGGGTTGGTGGGGGACAATGTCTGAAGTGCACCATTTATCCCTACCTGCAGGCAGCCCTGCCTGTCCCCTCCTGCAGGCGTCACCTGGCGCCAACCAAAGTCAAAAAGCACATATGTGTCCTAATGAAGACAAGATATCTAATTTTGTAAATATCTTCTGGAACGGTAACTTGTGGTGAAATTTTTTCAAATCTTGATAGAGGAGGCCTTAAGGACCCCTATCTCTTAAAATTATTATTTTTTCTTGAGAGGGACCTCGAGGACCCCCTCTTCTGGAAAAGTCATTTTTATAAAGAATTTAATCCTTGTGAGCAGCCAACTCTTTGGCCACTCACTTCACTTGTGAGAAGTGTGTGTAGTCTTGAGTGACTTCTGGGTCTTCCTACTAGTATTCTCTCAATCCTATAGTGCTAAGTGGTTGAGCTTTCTCAACATACCTTGTCCCTCAGCCGCCAAGCCAAAACTCCCAGGAGGTCCCAACTGGCCTATTCGAGCCCAGCCTGCTCAACTAGGCTACCTCTACAAGAAATCAAAGTGTTAATAACGTTTCATGGTGGGGATTTGCTCATGGTAGCCACTCCCCCATCCTGCCCTATTTTTTATGGAAGTTGAGGGGGGGGGGGGGGGACCTTGACTGCTCCTCGCTCTTACATTTCCTGTTGTTAAGGGACCTCGAGGGTTCCTTCTCTATATGAGTTTCTGTAGGGGCCTTGGGTGAGGTTCTTTCTCAACGTGTTTCTGCCGGGACCCTGGGGTTCCTGCTCAATATGAGTTTCTGCCGGGACCCTTGGGGGTTTCTGCTCAATATGACTTTCTGCCGGGACCCTGGGTGGGCTCCTTCTCAATATGAGTTCCTGTCGGGACCCTGGGGATTCCTGCTCAATATGATTTTCTGCCGGGACCCTGGGTGGGTTCCTTCTCAATATGAGTTTCTGCCGGGACCCTGAGGGTTCCTGCTCAATATGAGTTTCTGCCGGGACACTAGGTGGGTTCCTTCTCAATATGAGTTTCTGCCGGGACCCTGGGGGTTCTTGCTCAATATGACTTTCTTCCGGGACCCTGGGTGGGTTCCTTCTCAATATGAGTTTCTGCTGGGACCCTGGGTGGGTTCCTGCTCAATATGAGTTTCTGCCGGGACCCTGGGTGGGTTCCTTCTCAATATGAGTTTCTGCCGGGACCCTGAGGGTTCCTGCTCAATATAAGTTTCTGTCGGGACCCTGGGTGGGTTCCTTCTCAATTTGAGTTTCTGCCGGGACCCTGAGGGTTCCTCCTCAATATAAGTTTCTGCCGGGACCCTGGGTGGGTTCCTTCTTAATATGAGTTTCTGCCGGGATCCTGGGGTTCCTGCTCAATATGACTTTTTGCCGGGACCCTGGGTGGGTTCCTTATCAATATGGGTTTATACCGGGAGCCTGGGTGGGTTCCTACTCAATATGACTTTCTGCCGGGACCCTGGGTGGGTTCCTTCTCAATATGAGTTTCTACCGGGACCCTGGGGGTTCCAGCTCAATATGAGTTTCTTCCAGGACCCTGGGGTGGTTCCTGCTCCATATGTCAGATAGAAAAATATATATATATTTTTTATTTGTAGGTAGACACCCCTCTACATTAGACCCTCGTGCAAAGTTTTTTTTAGGCTGGGTAGACCAGAAAAAGCTTTGTACGCCATAAAGCCAATTTCAATAATAATTTTTTTAATTTTGGAGGGATCCTAGGATCATTAAGTGCAGTGTCCCTTCATCCGAGGTTTTTGATTTTCGAGAACCCACGCGTCAGTGTGGGAACTCTCATCCCATCATTTGGGGAAAAAATGTCATAACCTTTTTGCCTTCTGGCACGTTCTCCCACTTTGGTCTAAATGACATAAGGCATTTTTCTTTAAATTCTTTCATCTTCTTCTAAAACCTTTGTATAGAGTCCTTGGGTTTGTAGTGAGAGAAAGTGAGAGAGACGAAAATTAAACACCATAACCCCCAATCCCTTTTTTTGCTTTAGCTTTTTCAAACACCCCAATAATGGCTTCTAACCCATCCAATACCTCTTCAAATGTGAACATCCCCAAAGCTCCCATGGACTTTGGCTCCATATACCCTTCAATGCCCCTCCCAATCGCTCCTACCGCCGGTATTACTGTCGTCGGTGATCTCTGGTCTCGTTCTATCAGTAGTGTCGAGGCTTCGTTCGTACCGCCTGCATCTTCTCTATCAGGCGGTGATTCAGATTTTGGGTCGAGAACCCTCATGGGCTCCTCGCCCTTCCACTCAGCCAGTACAACTTTTTGCTTGAGTTCTTCCGTAGCAAGGTGTGTCTCGACCGAGCCTTTGTTGACAGCGGGGAGTGTCTCGACCAGTGGTATTTTGTTTAAAAAAAGTATCTCGTCTGAATCTTTGTTGGCCACTAGGGGTGTCTCGACCGATGGTATTTTGCTTAGGGAAAAGGGTATCTCGTCTGAATCCTTGTTGGACATTGGGGGTGTCTCGACCAATTGCATTTTGCTTAGGGAAAAGGGTATCTCGTCTGAATCCTTGTTGGCCATTGGGGGTGTCTCGACTAGGGGGTTTTCGTTTGGAGAGAAGGGTATCTCGTCCAATCCGGGCGTGAGTTTGAATTTTTCAATTGAGACGGCTACTGATAAGAGCTCGACGCGAGCGGTCCCCTCATCCGAGGGTTCCTCGTAAATGACTTTGGATTTTTCAAAAATGGGGGTCTCGACCTGTGATAGCATGGTGGTCTCTCGTCAGCGGCAGGGGGTCTCGCGGTCTGTCATCGTGTCTATGGGTCCCTAGAAAGAAGCTGGGGGTCTCGACGTGGGCCCGTGATTTCTTGCGTGGCGACGCAGATGTTGATGCTCCTGGAGTTTCTTCGCGACATGTGTTATTTGCTGAAAATTTTTCGCGAGACCCCTTTTGTATTACGGGCTCCTTGCCGGAAGCGTCATTGGCACTTGGGGTTTTGAGTGAGGGTGTCTCGACCCCTATTATGTTGAAAGGGGGGGTTTTGACATCTGTTGAAATTGGTGTTGGTTCCTCGTGCTTTGTGCTAAACATGGGGGGTTCCTCGCGTCACCCAACCAAGGGTTCCTCGCCGAATCAGGTAGAGGCGGCTTGAGGTGTCTCGTCTCCTTGTGGTGTTGATGATTTTTTAACTTGTCGTGTTGCGTTTGGGGAGATGCGCGATTTGCCATTTGTTTCAGGTGGGGGGGGGGTCTCGACCTCTTATCACGTCGAGGGTTCCACGACCCAAGGTGTCTCGCCCATTGTTGGCGTTATGGAGAGTATGCTACTGACCCGGGGCTCTTCACATGTTTTTACTGGGGTTGCCACTTCCACTTCTTTTTTTGTGACAGGGGACACCCAGGGTCCCTCACTCGGAGTTCCTACTAGGATGAGTTCTTTTCTTGAGCCCCTGGCTTTTGGTAATTCTTCAGCTGCATCATCCTATTCTCAGGCGTGGAAGGACTATATGCGCACTCGCCAAGGGGCGGGATTTTGGTAATTATCGCCGTGCTCCTTTTTTTGGTCCAACTGACAACTTCATGATTTCTCTTTCCAAATTTGAGGATAAATTTTCTGACACTACCCTCGAGCGCCGTCACGTGGGGTTAAGTGAGTCTGTCGATCCCTCTACTATTTCTCTAGATTCTATCCTCCGAGTCCGAGTTGACCATGGTGACTTTCCTTATTCCAATGTTGAAGCTATAACTGCGAGGGGTCCCATGGAGGAGTGGGCTAGCTGGGTTGACTATGTTCTGAGCATTCCTGATTACGTGGCTATTCTTAGGGAAGTGGGTCTTTTTACCGACGTTAGTAGCCTGAAGTCATGCACGATATCTAAGCATATTTCTTCGCTCAATATTTTATTTTCTTGGTGGAGTATGGAGTCTCACACATTTATTACAGGCTGGGGAGAATTTACCATCACCCTAGAGGATGTGTGTGAATTATACGCTCTTCCTTTCTTTGGGCAACAGGTCTTTTCTGATGACTGCGAGGATCCTTTAGAGCAGGAGATGGTAGGTGAGCTACGATTAGCTCTCGGAGAGTGCTCGAAGTATGTAGCTATAAATATAACTGGTCATTCCAAGCATTCCTTTGCCAAATGGTAAAGATACTGGTTTCGAGATTTTAAGCAGTTGCAGAAGGGGGAGACTTCACGCGCAGCCCCAGAACCCAGGATGGTCCCAAGCTCCACTCTCCGTTACATTTAGCCACTTTTTTGGTTACGTTTCTGACTCGGTTCCTTCTGCCAGGTAAGCCTGAAGATTTCCCTCGCGAACTTCTTTTTAGATTGGCTGTACGATTATCTCGTGACAGGTCAATACCTATGGCCGCCTTGACCTTGGGTTCTCTTTACACCTGGATGGACCGAGCATGCATAGATGTAGAGAGGTCTTGTGGTCGGTATGATGTTGCTAATTATGCCAATGCCGCTCTCTTAATGGATTTTTTATTTGAGCATTTACCTCACTTTATCTCAGGGGCTCACGCTTGTCATAGCGATACTGCGAGACTTCTCCGGTGGCACAAGAAAATTCTGAAGAAATCTTTGGGAATACTGATCGATGATATTGAGGAGTTTGAGTTTTGACCTTATACCAAGCGCCCTGAGGGCACTTTCAGTTGGCTTTCTTTTCCTGACGACGACGGGACTTTCTATTATCCTTCAGCGGTGGGGTCTGTTTTTACCTGTCCTCATATTAATGTGGTGACGATGCTCTTACCATGCAACCTCCCTTCTTGGACCGAATTAGGTCCGCGTGCTGAGTTCTATCATTCTGAGAGGGCAATACGACAGTTTGACTATGATCAAGGCGTTCATACCCCTCCTCTTCTTACCTTCGGCGATCTTTCTGAGGCGTTTTCAGCGGTGTGCACTAGCTTCACTCTCCGGGGATTGTTTCATAGAGTTAGAGGTCTAGGGGGCCTTTACGTGCCTCCTCGTGACTATCATCCTTTATTTACTTCATCTTGGTTCCTTCTATGGCAGCGGCAAGTCCGCCTTATCCAAAAATGTGTAGTTGGTCCTCCTCATGAGACCAACCCAGTAAAGTATATCCAAGCCCCGTTTTTGGTTAGGCGGACGCAGAAAGATCGTTGGTTTCTCAGCACCACTTCCACACCACTCTTGGAGCAGGCCATTCCCATTTTTGTGAATCCTCTTCTTGACGAGTCACTTCAGCCTCTGCCGGCTGAGCTCCCCCCTGTGAAGTCGGGATGACGACCAAAAAGTAGATGGAAAGCGAGCACCTCTACCGCGAGCAAAAGGAAGCACCCTGACACAGATGTATCTAATTTTATTCCTTCTACCACCGCTTCTCCTCCCCTTTCTCCTGTGAGGAACCGGGCTGCAAATAAGAAGAAAGGGAATGGTGTTGGCATGGCTGATTCCTCCGCGGCGGTCCAAGAGTCCGATACTGGCGATCTTGGGGTGGAGGAGACCTTACGAATAGTGAAAGAGAAAGGTTACGGAGCATCGAGCCTTTCTTCCCCAGAGATGCGGGTTGCCTCCATTCCCATTGTAGAAGGTACTATATCACGACATTCTTTACTTAGTGGAACTAGTTCTCTCAGAGTTTCACCCCCTGGATCTCCCTCCCCTTCATTGGAAGAGGAACTAGTTGATTATGGAAGCACCCCTTCCTATGACGACCATAATTCTTCTTTGGGTGATACGAGCGGCCTGGGTTTCCATAGCGAAAGCACTACTGACACTTATGCTTTGTTATCAATCTCGAGAGAGTCTTCTAGTGATGATGAGGCATCCCATTATCCTGGGGGAGTTAGCCCCACCCATCTCCCTTATGGCCAGACCACGCGCCCTGCTGCTGTAAGTGTTCCCCCTTGTTGGAAAATTTTTCTTTTTTTGCATATGATTTTCTTTCTTCCCCCTAATTATTTTCTTATTTGTTAATGAAAGTATTCTGTCATATTTTGCAGGTCATTTCCATGGAGGCAAGTAGTTCCCCTCTTCCCCCACTACGACTGTCGCCCTTTCAGCGGGAGAGGAACTCCATGCTCATTTCTTCCCGAGGCCTTTTTAGAGAGGTGTGACACCCCGCCTAATTAAATACCGGGCGATCACTCCTTTATTAAATTAAAATCAAGGTGAACAGTTGGTTCATTCTTAGCATCACTATCGAAAATACTTTTCCCAATTTAAACATCCTAAATAATTAAGCTAAGTGTTAAAACCATTTAGACATTTCTTTCCAAATTTAACTTTTAAGTAAACCAACATTTAAAACTTTACGAAATTTATACATAAAGAATCACACAACAACTATGCTGGAACAAACAATCCAATAATTAAGCATCCAACTAAATGAATCCAACATTTAATACTTAAATGAAAACATCCTGACAAAAACAAATCCCAAAGAGTAAAATACTTGAAAAATAAATGAATCACAATGTCTGCTAAATAACTGAATAATGGAAAGGGCGACACATGCCCAACTGAATAAATAGTGCTAGATATGGAATCAAGAAATGAGGTCGTCTAAGCAAGAGGCCTGCAACTCCCACCTAAGCTGCAGCACATTCCTTCCAAAGGATCCTATGCAAGACGCCCCTGTGGCCGGGCACCTGTAATATATACATATATATAAAAGAGAGAGAGGAAAATAGAAACGGGGCAGAGCACGATTGTGAAAATGATTTAAAATTTGTTTAGCAAGTATTTAAAATGTTTACAGGCCAATGCATCAACATATTAGTGCGACACTCCCTTGAGAAATTCTCACCTCTCTTCTAATGTGTACGCCTATCGCACTAACCTTCCCAACGGTTTAACTTATCTTAGGTTACTCGTAAGATTTAAAACTGGACAATTTAATTGTTTAAGAGGATAATTTCATTTGATCACAAAGTTCGCATTTAAACTTTATTTGCTAATAAAGTTTCCCAGTGTCCTATTATACTTTTCAAAACAAGCATTTCCAAATTGAAGTCATTACTCATTTCTTACTTACCATAAACACAATAGGCAGTTCCAAATTTCATAAATTCACATATATATATTAAATACTCGTATAATATATATATTCTAACAGCACCCCACATAAAAATTATGGTTCGGACATACTCTACTATCCAATCCTCGTATCACTCGTACTAAGGGAAATACAAGTTCGGAATAACTCTCGAACTGCATTAATACATACACAAACAATATTGAGGCGAAGCATAGTTTCCAAGTCTAAGAGGTCGGCACATACCCTCGCGTCTCTTCGGACCGTGACTATCGATACGATAGCCTGTACCTAGGATTCCTATATTCTTGGGTACAAGTCAATATCCCCCGTAAAGCTCCCATCGAGATAAGACTGTCCCAGCGCGGTAACCTCAGGGATAGCAAGTAGCGCGGGCATGATTTTCACACGTATATAGTATATGTATAAAACACAGTCATGTAAATATACTACTTTTTCTATATCAAATTTAGGTTCATCTCATAACCCATAATTATAACATTTATCCTTATTTCTCATTATTTAGTAATCACTTATAACGGTTCGTCTCTTACTTTTAGTTTGAGGGATTATTCCAACTTACTACGTAACACTCATGGACTCTATCCTCCCAAGTGTAGAATTCAGTAGGTACTCCTCTATTTTCCATCATAACTATCCTACGTGTCTCTCTCTTTAATACATAATTCTATCGTCCCTTATATGTAAACATCCCAAAAATGCAAGTCTCGTCTTACATTAAAGGTCTCATAATTATTAATAAGTCCTACTGATCTTCTTTATCTCCCAAAATATTTTAATAAGGATGTCCAAATATTTTTACTCATTTAATTTGAATTTAACTATTTACAAAGGGGAAATATGAGTCTGCCAGAAGGGGTCGATCGATCGATGGCAGGGTCTCGATCGATCGATGCATCGATCGATCGATACTCCTGGTTCGATCGATACTCCTGGTTCGATCGATCGATCAAACAGGTATGGCAAATTCTGCAGTTTAACAATTACGGGTTCTATCATCCAACACCAACCAAATCCATATTTTCACACCCAAACTCCCAAAAATTCGTACTACAATCATTATAAACCCAAATTAAACATCTTCTACCTAAAGCATGTGAATTTTCATCAATAACCATGGATTAAAAAGGGCAAAACTTATATAAACCTTATTAACCCTAGAAATTTATTTAACTTTGTTCTAATCAATCTTTTTCCATAATTTCTTCTTCTAAAACATCATAAATCCGTGGTTCAACCTCTACACATGAAGGGGGATTTCCAGATTTCCATTTATCATTACTACATGCAATTTCCTATCTCCAACATGATTTTTCTTCCATGAAACTCATCCTAATCAACCCTAAACTAACATGAGTGATGCATTAACGAAAATAATCAAGATAAACACTTGCCTGGAAATTTAAGAGTTCTGATTTGTGGACGAATTTGGTGTGGTTGCGTTCTCCGTCGCGCGATCTACGCGTTGGTGGTGGTGGCGGTGCAACCGGATGAATTTTCGGCCTAGAACACCTTGGTAAACTCTCTCCTTCCCTCTCCTATGGCCGTCACTTGTCTTTGGTTGTGTTAACCCTAGAAGGCAACCTTAGACATCTGATATAACCCTCAAAAATTCATGGGTTTAATTGCCCAAAATTACAAAATTTCCAAAATGCCCTCCCGGGGCGCTAAATAAGCCTTAAAAATGCCCCGAGACCCAAACTAAACCCCCGGGTACACTTTTCTGACTATCTCGACCCTTACGGACACTTTGGCACACTCAAAATGACTATACGAGTAACTTATAATTTATTGACTTTTATTAATCAATATTTGTCCCGACGCGACACGAGCGCGTCCCGACTCAAATTTCTAAAATTGTCATTTTATTCACTACTGACATTTAATAGAACCAATATTATATATTACTCTACTCATTAGTAATATTCAACAAGTTTCCCATAATTACTAACTCACATCACGTTAATAATTATAAAGTAATTAATTTTCAGATTTATATTAAATTAATAACTCACATTAAATTTAATAAATCCCCAAATTAATAAAGCATAAAATACGGGGTATTACATACTTCCCCCCTAATAACTGAATTTTGTCGCGAAATTCGGAAAATAAGGCATACCTGGTAAGAATAAATCTGGATATCTCTTGCGCATATCTGCCTCACGCTCCCAAGTGGATTCTTCCACATTATGATGCTCCCACTGGACCCGTACAAGTGGAACTACCTTTGACCTCAATCTCCTCTCGCTGTGGTCTAGGATAGCCACCGATCTCTCCTCGTAAGAGTTGTCAGGTTGTAAGTCTATCTCATCTATCGCGATGTGAGTATGGGCCATATCATCCCGAAGGTATCGTCTCAATGACGAGATGTGGAATACATCGTGGATGCGATGTAAATGCTCTGGCAGTCCCAACCTGTATGCTACCGGCCCAATCCTCTCGATAATGGGAAATGGTCCCACGTACCTCGGGGCCAATTTCCCTTTCTTCCCAAACCTCATCACTCCTTTCATAGGAGATACACGTAATAACACTTGTTCCCCCACATTAAACTCCCGGAAGAATCGTTTCGCATCGACGTAGCTTTTCTGTCTGTCCTGGGCTACTCTAATGCGACTCCTGATCATCTCAATCCTAGCGGAGGTTTCCTGAATCACCTCTAGTCCTAACAACTTGTTATACCCCACCTCTAGCCAACAAGTTGGGGAACGACAAGACCTGCCATACAAAGCCTCGAATGGAGCCATTCCAATCGTGAACTGATAAGAGTTATTATAAGCGAACTCTACCAGTGGAAGATGTGGCTCCCAACCTCCTCCAAAATCAAGGACACACATGCGTAGCATATCCTCCAGCATATGATTAGTACGCTCTGTTTGTCCATCTGTCTGTGGGTGATAAACTGAACTCAACCTCAACTCTGTACCCATAGCCTGCTGAAAGCTCTCCTAGAAATGCGACACGAAAATCTTGTCTCTATCTGACATAATATTCAGGGGCACCCCATGTAATCTGACAATCTCAGCAATGAACAACTGAGCATACTGACCCGTGGTATAGTCTGTCCGCACTGACAGAAAATGAGCCACCTTGGTCAAATGGTCTACAATCACCCATATAGAGTCGTTGCCCCGCTGTGATGTAGGCAACCCTGTAATAAAATCCATGGAAATGCTCTCCCACTTCCACGCGGGTATTTCCAATGGTTGAAGCAACCCTGATGGTTTCTGATGGTCCACCTTTACCAGCTGGCAGGTAGAACACTTGGACACGAACTCAGCAATATCCTTTTTCATCCCACTCCACCAGTACTGCCGCCTCATATCCTGGTACATCTTATCTCCCCCAGGATGTACTGCAAATCGGGACCCGTGAGACTGGGTCATGACTGTATGACGTAATTCTGCTCCTTCTGGAACCATTAATCTCCCATTAAACCTCAAACCCCCATTAGAACTAACATAATAGGACTCAGCACCCTTAGCTAAAAGTCATACAATCTGCTCTTGGCAAAATGGGTCTGCGGTCTGTGCGTGTATCACCCTCGTAACAATATCGGGTGTCACTGTCATAACAGATATGAAGGAATGGGCTACTGCGTCCTGGTGACCCAACTCCTTCCACTTTGCTTTCCAGACGTCCGCTACATCGTCTATCGGTCTATGGCTCAACGCATCAGCAACTACGTTGGCCTTCCCCGGATGGTATTATATGTCGAACTGATAGTCCTTCACAAACTCTAACCATCTGCGTTGACGCATATTCTGCTCTCGCTGAGTGAACAGGTACTGCAGTGACTTGTGGTCTGTGAACAAGCGGAATTTCTCCCCCAATAAATAGTGCCTCCATATCCTCAATGCAAAAATGACCGCTGCTAACTCCAGGTCGTGGGTGGGGTAATTTTTTTTCATGCTGCTTAAGCTTGCGGGAGGCATAAGCTATAGCCTTCTCCTCCTGCTGAAGTACTCCCCCAAGTCCCCGTAAAGGGGCATCGGTGTAAACCAGGTACTCCACACCCGGCTTTGGTAAAGCAAGGACCGGTGATGAAGTAAGCTTGTCTTTCAGCTCGTCGAAAGCCAATTGACAAGCATTATCCCAAACATATGGTACCCCTTTGCGAGTCAGGTTCATCAATGGACCCGCTATTTTAGATAATCCTCGAATGAATCTCCTGTAGTATTCGGCTAACCCCAAGAAACTACGCACTTCTGTCGGCGTCGTGGGCTGTCCCCACTCCCTCACCGGTGACACTTTACGCGGGTCAACTGCTATCCCTTGTTCAGAAACAACATGTCCCAAGAACTGCACTTCACGTGACTAGAATCTGCACTTCTCGTACTTAGCATACAACTGATGCTCTCGTAGAGTCTGAAGAACCTGCCTCAAGTGCTCAGCATGCTCCTGCTCGGAGTGTGAATATATCAGAATGTCATCTATGAAAACAATGACGAACTGATCCAAGAACTCTCTGAACATCCGATTCATCAAGTTCATGAATACGGCTGGAGCATTTGTGAGTCCGAATGGCATCGCTCTGAACTCATAGGACCCATATCTCGCCAAGAAAGCATTATTTGAAACATCCTGCTCCCTAATACGTAGCTGATGGTACCCCGACCTCAGATCTATCTTCAAAAAGAAAGTTGCTCCCCTCAGCTGGTCGAACAGATCATCGATTCGAGGCAACGGATACTTATTCCTTATCGTGACCTTTTTCAACTCCCGGTAGTCCACACATAGCCTCAGTGAACCATCTCTCTTCTTCACAAATAAAACTGGAGCGCCCTAAGGTGAGGTACTCTGGCGAATGAAGCCCTGACCTAACAGCTTCTCTATCTGATCTCGTAACTCTCGCATCTCTGCCGGAGCCATACGGTATGGATCACGTGCTATAGGTCTAGTATCCGGTAATAAATCTATGAAAAAGTCTATCTCTCGACTGGGGGGTAGGCCTGGTATCTTCTGAAATACATCGGAATACTCACGAACAACTGGGATCGAGTCTAAGGGAATCACAACCTCCTTAGAGGTATCCTCCTCTATGTAATACAAATGAGCGGTCGAGCCTCCCTCTGGGCGAGGCATCGTCACTACAAACATCTCTTGCCCCGGAATGGCAAAAATAATACTCCCACCAAAACAATCTATTATGGCCTTGTAAGCAACGAGCCAATCCATACCGATAATAACATCATGCTCATGCATATCTAAGACTAACATGTCTGCAGGTAATACCAAGCTACCAAATCTCTACCCCCACACCCCGGTATATAAAGAAAATAAGCGAACCATTTCCCAGTGGTGAGTCTACACACGTCACAGTGCTCTCTACTGTGGCTAATAATCCTAAGGCCTTTGCAAAATGGGTAGATATAAAATAGTGCGTCGCCCCAGTATCAAATAAAATTCAACCCATAGCACCGGGAATAGAGGACGTACCTTTTATCTCGGTTGGGGCCTGAGGTGCTGCTATCTGATGGGCATTACAGACACGTCCATACTGTAACTGCCTCTCCTGAATTGAGGCTGTTAGAATGGCTGGTGGAGCTGACTTTTGTTGTTTATTACAGGCACTTTGCTGCCATGGGGCCCTATTCCTCTCTGGGCAATCCTGACGCCTATGGCCATTTCTGCCACATTGGAAGCACCTCCCTCGAAACTGCCTCAATTCACTTCATTGTTGACTAGTCACGCTTTTTCCCTGGTCTTGCTGGACTTGATGAGAAATTTTCGGAAAAACTATGTCAGGGTGAGGACAATCCCTCCACTTATGACCCGATTGTACACATTTGTAGCAGAGTCCCGAAATTCTTCGCTGTTCGGGTTGTAGTTTCTCCCCAGTCTGATTCAAACAAGATTGACGTTTGTGACCGTCCATTCCACAACTGAAACACTTCTTCGTGACTTCATTCTGACCCTGACTTTGTTGGCCCTGACAGTTTTGGCCCTTTACAAATATTTTGTTACCTCTAGAACTGTCTCGGTCTTGAGTGGCTTGTTGTCGAAATTTCGGTGCCTTCGCACAATTGTCAACTTTAGTCACATGAATTTGATCATCCTCTCTAGGTCTTTTGCCTCCTCTAAGCTGCATGTTGCGGTCATGGTACTGTAAGATTGCAGTGGTAACTGCTTGTGCCACAATTCCCGTAAATTTGGCGATTGGTACCCCTTTCGGAGACACTTGAGGTGTGAGTTGTCCTTGCTCATTGACTTCCCCAGTGGTCTTAGCTTGTTCGTCCTGACGGGCCATCTGAAAATTAAAATTTAATCTGAATAAGTTCAATACTCACATAGACAAATCGCAGAAGCAAGAATTTCCAACTCATAAAGATGAATACAACATTCCTAATATTAGGGCTCTAAATCAAAGACGCTATGCTAGAAACGAGATAAGCCGTACAGATCCTAAGGACACTAGAACCTGATGCTCTGATACCACCTGTGACACCCCGCCTAATTAAATACCGGGCGATCACTGCTTTATTAAATTAAAATCAAGGTGAATAGTTGGTTCATTCTTAGCATCACTATCGAAAATACTTTTTCCAATTTAAACACCCTAAATAATTAAGCTATGTGTCAAAATCATTTACACATTTCTTTCCAAATTTTATTTTTAAGTAAACCAACATTTAAAACTTTACGAAATTCATACATAAAGAATCACACCACAACTATGCTGGAACAAACAATCCAATAATTAAGCATCCAACTAAATGAATCCAACATTTAATACTTAAATGAAAACATCCTGACAAAAACAAATCCCAAAGAGTAAAATACTGGAAAAATAAATGAATCACAATGTCTGCTAAATAACTGAATAATGGAAAGGGCGACATGGAATAAATAGTGCTAGATATGGAATTAAGAAATGAGGTCGTCTAAGCAAGAGGCCTGCAACTCCCACCTAAGCTACAACACGTTCCTTCCAAAGGAACCTATGCAAGACGCCCCTGTGGCTGGGCACCTGTAATATATACATATATATACAAGAGAGAGAGGGAAATAGAAACAGGTCAGAGCCCGATTGTGAAAATGATTTAAAATTTGTTTATCAAGTATTTAAAATGTTTACAGGCCAATGCAACAACATATTAGTGAGACACTCCCTTGAGAAATTCTCACCTCTCTTCTAATGTGCACGCCTATCGCACTAACCTTCCCAACGGTTTAACTTATCTTAGGTTACTCGTAAGATTTAAAACTGAACAAATTAATTGCTTAAGAGGATAATTTCATTTGATCACAAACTTCTCATTTAAACCTTATTTACTAATAAATTTTCCCAGTGTCCTATTATACTTTTCAAAACAAGCATTTCGAAATTGAAGTCATTACTCATTTCTTACTTACCATAAACACAATAGGCAGTTCCAAATTTCAGAAATTCATATATATATATATATATATATATATATATATATATATATATATTAAATACTCGTATAATATATATATTCTAACAGCACCCCATATAAAAATTATGGTGCTGACATACTTTCCTATCCAATCCCCGTATCACTCGTACTAAGGGAAATACAAGTTCGGAATAACTCTCGAACTGCATTAATACATACACAAACAATATTGAGGCGAAGCATAGTTTCCAAGTCTAAGAGGTCGGCACATACCCTCGCGTCTCTTAGGACTGTGACTATCGATACGATAGCCTGTACCTAGGATTCCTATCTTCTTGGGTACAAGTCAATATCCCCCGTAAAGCTCCCATCGAGATAAGACTGTCCCAGCGCGGTAACCTCAGGGATAGCAAGTAGCGCGGGCATGATTTTCACACGTATATAGTATATGCATAAAATACAGTCATGTAAATATACTACTTTTTCTATATCAAATTTAGGTTCATCTCATAACCCATAATTATAACATTTATCCTTATTTCTCATTATTTAGTAATCACTTATAACGGTTCGTCTCTTACTTTTAGTTTGAGGGATTATTCCAACTTACTACGTAACACTCGTGGACTTTATCCTCCCAAGTGTAGAATTCAGTAGGTACTCCTCTATTTTCCATCGTAACTATCCTACGCGTCTCTCTCTTTAATACATAATTCTATCGTCCCTTATATGTAAACATCCCAAAAATGCAAGTCTCGTCTTACATTAAAGGTCTCATAATTATTAATAAGTCCTACTGATCTTCTTTATCTCCCAAAATATTTTAATAAGGATGTCCAAATATTTTTACTCATTTAATTTGAATTTAACTATTTACAAAGGGGAAATATGAGTCTGCCAGAAGGGGTCGATCGATCGATGGCAGGGTCTCGATCGATCGATGCATCGATCGATCGATACTCCTGGTTCGATCGATACTCCTGGTTCGATCGATCGATCAAACAGGTATGGCAAATTCTGCAGTTTAACAATTACGGGTTCTATCATCCAACACCAACCAAATCCATATTTTCACACCCAAACTCCCAAAAATTCGTACTACAATCATTATAAACCCAAATTAAACATCTTCTACCTAAAGCATGTGAATTTTCATCAATAACCATGGATTAAAAAGGGCAAAACTTATATAAACCTTATTAACCCTAGAAATTTATTTAACTTTGTTCTAATCAATCTTTTTCCATAATTTCTTCTTCTAAAACATCATAAATCCGTGGTTCAACCTCTACACATGAAGGGGGATTTCCAGATTTCCATTTATCATTACTACATGCAATTTCCTATCTCCAACATGATTTTTCTTCCATGAAACTCATCCTAATCAACCCTAAACTAACATGAGTGATGCATTAACGAAAATAATCAAGATAAACACTTGCCTGGAAATTTAAGAGTTCTGATTTGTGGACGAATTTGGTGTGGTTGCGTTCTCCGTCGCGCGATCTACGCGTTGGTGGTGGTGGCGGTGCAACCGGATGAATTTTCGGCCTAGAACACCTTGGTAAACTCTCTCCTTCCCTCTCCTATGGCCGTCACTTGTCTTTGGTTGTGTTAACCCTAGAAGGCAACCTTAGACATCTGATATAACCCTCGAAAATTCATGGGTTTAATTGCCCAAAATTACAAAATTTCCAAAATGCCCTCCCGGGGCGCTAAATAAGCCTTAAAAATGCCCCGAGACCCAAACTAAACCCCCGGGTACACTTTTTTCATTATCTCGACCCTTCCGGACACTTTGGCGCACTCAAAATGACTATACGAGTAACTTATAATTTATGCACTTTTATTAATCAATATTTAGTCCCGACGCGACACGGGCGCGTCCCGACTCAAATTTCCAAAATTGTCATTTTATTCACTCTTGACATTTAATAGAACCAATATTATATATTACTCTACTCATTAGTAATATTCAACAAGTTTTCCATAATTATTAACTCACATCACGTTAATAATTATAAAGTAATTAATTTCCGGATTTGTATTAAATTAATAACTCACATTAAATTTAATAAATCCCCAAATTAATAAAGCATAAAAATACGGGGTATTACAGTTTTCTATCTCCTTAATTCTTTTACCATCTGATGTAATTTGTTAACCTTCCAATTACATCTTGGTTGTGTACGCTGTCATTTCCCTACAACTTTCATCTGTGCACCTTACCGGCACCAGGACCACTTTCGTGACTTCTCCTTCTGCTCCGGTATGCCTCGCCATTCTCAAAACTTTCATTGTGCCCTTTTCCTCTTTACTTCTTCCTTTTATTTACCCATTTACAATGTGTAGAGGGTTGTGTCTTTCGGCATTGTCACCTCATCTTCTCTTATTTCGGTGGTGGGCACTTCTACAGCTGAGCCCCTGGGCACCACCTCATCTAAGGTATGTATTTTTACTTTTGAATATTTGTTTCCCTTCAGTAGCGGGTCCTAATGGCTCTTGGATTTTCTTCTCAGGGAGGGACTCTTCCCTTACCTGACGTTTTCTATCCCTCGGGTCCGCATATTTATGGAAGGTAAACCCTTGGTTCTGGCAATTTCTCGTGGCCCAATATTTACTGTGGCTGCAACTAGTGAGCCCACACTTTAGGCCAGGCCTTTCCATTGGATCATGGAATCTCTTTTTCCTCAAACACATGATGAATAACATATTTTCATTCTTTGCAGGCTATCAGCACAGCCCCTACTGTGCCGACCGTCCTTTTCCGCTCTTCCCTTCTGGATGGGGCTCAGGCACTTTCTTATTTTCTTGGTTATATGTTTCTTCTCTACTCAGCCTGTACTTATCGTTTCCCTCTTTCACTTTGTTGCAGTTATCCTTTGGTGCTGTTTCGAGTGTGGCTCCTGTTATTGTCTCTTCAGCAGCCCCTATGCATGGGCCAGCTTATCCTGTTATCGCGCCCCTTCAGGTAGCTATCTCTCTTATGCATTTGAGAAGTTTCCCTCTACCTCTTTTTAATTTGAGGTATTTGTCATTCATGACATAGGTGATTTATTACCTCTTGCCCTTTCTTATCACTCGCAGCCTCGCCTACTCATTGCGACTTCCGTCGCTGAGGTTGTTCTTCCGGAAGCGCCTGAGGTTGAGGTAGCCTCTTTAGGAGCACTGGTTGCTGAGACAGCCCCTTTAGGAGCATCGACTAGTGTGGCGGCCCCTAT
The DNA here is from genome assembly GCA_949130495.1 of Sambucus nigra. Lineage (NCBI taxonomy): Eukaryota > Viridiplantae > Streptophyta > Magnoliopsida > Dipsacales > Adoxaceae > Sambucus > Sambucus nigra. Next base: position 137,390,436 of record OX422218.1, read on the forward strand.
GGGAGCCCCTGCACCTCCTCCTTTGACCGTTATGGAGACCGTTATCCAGGTACAGTGTATAAGGGTATCTACTTCCCTTATGTCATTCTTATGTCTTTATTGTTCTATTTAAATTGTGCAAGCATTCTCATCTTCGCCTTTGTTACATTGTTTCTAGGTGAGTGAGGTTGCTCCGATGATTATGGAGTCTGATGAAGTTGCTCCTATATTCGTGGAGTCTAAGAGTGGGACGGCTGCGAGAGAGGTATTAAACTAGCATACCCCCTCTTTTTATGATTCCCCTCTTTTCTTCTTGCGTATACTGTGCAAGCGTTCTCATTTCACCTTTGTTTCATTGTTTCTAGGTGCATGAGAGTACTCCGACGACTGTGGAGTCTGGCAGTGGGGTAACTACGAGATAGGTATTAAACTAGCATACCCCCTCTTTTTACTATTCCCAAATTTTCTTCTTGCGTATACTGTGCAAGCGTTCTCATTTCACCTTTGTCTCATTATTTCCAGGCACATGAGAGTACTCTGATGACTGTGGAGACTGGCGGTGGGGCCACTATGAGAGAGGTATTAAACTAGCATACCCCCTTTTTTACTATTCCCACTTTTCTTCTTGCGTATGCTGTGTAAGCGTTCCCATTTCACCCTTGTCTCATTGTTTCTAGGTGCATGAGGGTACTCCGATGACTGTGGAGTCTGGTAGTGGGATGTATGTGGAGAGTGATCATAGTTCTGAGTTCACTCCTTTAGTCGGTGATGCTGATTCTGGTGGAGAGTCTTCTTTCCTCCCTTCTGAGGCGGGGTCTTGCCACTCCTATGGCGATGATGAAGTAGAGGATGCTGCGACTATTGCGGGTAGACAATGGCGTGAGGAGTTACCAGGACGATTCAGGGCACATGAGCGTCAGCTCTTGGATCTCATCTTAGAGCACCATCCCAAGATATTCACTTCTCAGAGTATACTTCAGATCGACAGTCTTACGGCCTTCAACCTGAGGGCTCTTGCCAGCCATGTTTATGAGTTCTTGGCTACCTCCCCTGCTAAGCTGACTAGCTCTTCCATTTTGCTATTCTTGGATGCTCTTCGCGACTTGCAACAGTTCTATCATTTTCGTTTGGATTGGCTTGATGCGGGGGTTTGCCCATTTCTGAGTGTTCCTTTTTAAAAGATAGTGAGATTTCACACTTCCCGACAGTCCAGAGTTGAGCAGCGGCAGGCTGAGGCAGCGAGAATTCGGAATCAGATCGCGTTACTATAGGTGAAGCTTGCCAGACTCGAGTCTGGTGATGAGGAAGACGAGGCTAAATTCATCAGGTTGGAGGAAGAGTTTTTACGAGAGGCTGGTCCATCGTATGCTGGTGCCATCGCTCATGATGATTTATTTTTTATAATTTCTAGCAGATAGGCTACTTCTTGCTTTGTAGTGCTCAGAATTCCATGTGTTCATCACTTATCATTCCTGAATGAGACACTTTATTTCTTCTGCACTTTCTTTTCCCTTGTTCTCCTTTTATACTGTGGGTATTTGTTTTATATGACTTGCTCTAATTTCTGTGAGCATTTAGTCTACTAATGGCTGCCCCCTATACTGCGGGGTACTTGCATTAATATGAAAAGTTATGTGTATATATATTGTATATATTTTTTGAAAATGCACCTCTTGTAGCTGTGAGGTATTTGCATGTTACTGTCTTGGATTACCCCTCCTGTCTGTGGGGGTATTTCTGCATATTACTACTTGCATTCGTAAATGACAGGTTGGAGAGGGGGGGGGGGGATGACCCCTTGTCCCTTTCCAGAAAGTTTGGTTTTATTGAAAACTATTTGAATTAGCTAGCCCCTAGCCTTTGGGGTCGTTGCTCTATATTCTCTTTAAGAGTTTTCCCTATTCTTTGCAATATTAAAGAGGAGGAATTTGACCCCTCTCTATATTTTCTATTAATTTATGTCTAGGGGAATTTGATCGGTATACTCTCTTAGGGTAGATTTATCTCCCAAGTGTAGTGAGCAGAGTTCCTGATTTTTGTGTACTCCCTTCTAACTTAGTAGAGAGTATATATATATTTATGTATATACATATAGATGAGTAAACAAATCAAGCATCAATAATGACCAGAAATGTTGCTATTTCATTTCTTTACTTTTGTGTGCTGTTTACAATGTGGTATTGCTCAAAAGAAAGAAGCTTACAAAAAAACTTTTCTAGTATTGGGGTAATTCTGAAAATCCATTACAGACATGCAAGACATAAACAAAAACTTGTTAGTTGTTACTAAGCATAGTACCTCTTCATCCACTTGTAGTTGATGGACTGGAGGCAATCACTCTCTGGTTCTGATATTTGGCAGTAGCCCGGTTTCTCCACTCCTCTGACGACAAAGGGGCCTTCCTAGTTAGGTTTGAATTTTGATGCCGACATGCTATGGAGATGGTGAGTTGATGCTCGCAGGGATAAATCTCCCACCTGGAACTCTTTAGGCTTGACTAAGTTCTCGTAGGCCCTGGACAGTTGCTGAGTGTAGACTTTGAAATTCTCTCTCGCCTTGTCCCTATGTTCGTCCAGCGCCTCCAGCTGCACGTGCCTTGGGTCAGGGATGAATCCATTGCTAAGAGAAATTCTGGCTAAAGGTACCGCCAGTTCCACTGGTAGGACAACTTTGTTCCCGTATACCAGGGAGAAGGGAGTGAACCCTGTTGGCTTTCTTTTCGAAGTACGATAAGCCCATAACACCATAGGCAACTTCTCATCCCATGATCCCGACATGTCCTCTAGCATTTTATTCAAAATGTTTATCAGAGTCTTATTGGTAGCCTATGCTTGGCCATTGCCCTTGGGGTTGGATATTGTTGAGCTATTATGCACAATCTTATACCTGTCTGTGAGGAGGGCCATCTCCTTGCATATGAATTGCTTCCCATTATCCGTTAAGATCACCTTGGGTATACCAAACCTGCATATGATATACTCCTTTATAAACTGGGTTACCACTTGGGCGATGACTCTCCTTAAAGTAATGGCTTCCACCCATATGATGTGCAATTCTGTAGCTACAATGATAAAAGCCTTGCCATGAGATGCCGAAGTTATCTTTCCTACCAGGTCGAACGCCCATGTATGGAAGGGATAAGGAGCTGCCAAGATTTGCAGACTGACGAAGGGAGCATGCACCATGTTCCCATGCACTTGACATGCCCTACACTTCTTCACATATCCAATGGAATCAACCTCCATGGTCGGCCAGTAGTATCCCAACGTCATCAGTTGATCATACAGTTTGGCACCCCCCATGTGGGAGGGCTCATGAGCTTCTTTCAGCACTCTCCCTGCGTCTTCTTTGGCTACGCACCTTAATGCCTTTTCATTATATCCCTTCCTATATAACTATCCTTCGACCAAGTAGAAACGAGCTATTCTTTTTCTAAGGTAAATTTCATCCGCTCTCTCGGTGGGCAACTCTCCATTTTTCAGATATGCCAGGTACGACTGTCTCCAATCTTTGAAGGCTTCCATAAAGTTAACCTCCATCGGCTGGTCAAAATTAGCTTGGCACTTTAAATAACTTTGTTGAAAGCGGGCCGCTTCTGCGCTCATGGCAGGCCAATAATACCCACCTCGCTGAAGTCGTCTATAAAGAGGAACATCAGTATCTCCGCAGTGCCTTTGGTGCATTTCGATTAACCTCTCCTTGGCTTTTTGCTCGCCGACGCACCTTGCCAGAAACCCGTCGGGACTCTTGAAGTAGAGAGTTCCTTACAGCATATGATAGTTGGCTAACTCTAACATTTTCACTATCCCTTCTCTAGTTTCAAGTTACTTCTCCACCAGATGCCTCCAATCTTCTGGCTCGTTACTTAGGAATAAAGATTTTACGGTAGTGGGTACCGTTCTCCGCCGCACTGTGATGGTTGCTTATGACTCCTCCATGTCTAGCTTTTGCGCTATGGTGGCGAGCGCGTCAGGGTGCCTGTTCATCGTTCGTGCCTGCCTCTCCACAGTCACTTCTAAGAACTGTCCTAGCAGCCTTTGGATGATGTGTCTGTAGGGCACTAAGTTGGCGTGCTTAAGGGAAAACTCTCCATTAACCTACCTCATTACCAAGTTGGAGTCCCCTCGTATACACAATACCCTAACCCCTCTTCTAAGTGCTTCCAACATCCCTAGAATGAGGGCTTCGTACTCGGTTTCATTATTTGAGCACTTAAAGTCTAACTTGAAGGAGAGAGTGATCTTCTCTTTCCCATCTGACAGTATGATGCCGGCTCCACCTGTTCCTTGAGCGCTGGAACCGTCAAACTCTATAGACCATTTCTTCACCTCTTTCGCCATGCATGCTTGAAATCTCTCTCCGGGTAGCTCTTCACTAGATGGTTCAAAAACTCCACTTGGGAAGTGGGCAAGCAGATCTGCTGCTGCTTGGATTTTAATGGCCTTGGGCACTACACATTTTAGATCATATTCTAACAAGATCAAAAACCATCTTGCTGATCGTCCTACGAGTATAGTCCGCGCGAGGAGGTACTTGATGGGATCACACTTGGTGACTATGTGAACTGTGAAAGCTACAAGATAGTGTCTCAACTTCTGGGCCACAAATACCAATGCCAGGCAGTGTCTCTCAATGCTGGTGTTTCTCGATTCTGTTCCAGAGATTACTCTTGACAGGTAGTAGATCGGCTTTTCCACTCCTTCTTTCTCTTGCACCAAGAGGGCCCCTATCGATCTCTCTATAAAAGTGAGGTAGAGCAGCAGTGGTGCTCCGGCTTCGGGGGGAATCATTATTGAAGGAGAAGCTAGGATTTCTTTAATCTTCTCAAACGCTTTCTCCCGTCTCTCTCCCCAAACCCACTTGGCTTTGTCTTTTAGTAGGGGCGCGAGCGGATGAGATACTTCTGCCAGCGCAGGTATAAACCTCCGCAGGTAGGATACCTTTCCCAGGAAGCTCTTAAGTTGCCTCTGACTTTTGGGCGGTGGAATCATCACAATGGCTTTCATCTTCTCTGCATCCACTTTCAACCCTCGTCTATTCACAACAAAACTTAAGAATTTCCCTGCAGTAACCCCAAAGGCACACTTTGAGGGGTTCATCCTCATCTTATACCGACGATACCTTTAGAATACTCTCCTGAGATCCTGAATGTGCTTGATTTCTTTCTTAGACTTCACCACCAGATCATCCACATAGAATTCTAGTATATCATGAAATAGGTCATGAAAAATTGCCATCATGGTCCGCTGGTATGTGGCCACGACGTTCTTTAATCCGAAGGGCATGACTGTATAGTGAAAGTTCCCTAACGGTGTGCGAAAGGCAGTCTTCTCCGTATCGGCAAGGTCCATGTTAATCTGGTTATAGCCAACATACCCATCCATGAAGCTATACATCTCATGTTCCGCGGTGGCATCCACTAAGCTGTCTATACTTGGTAGTGGGAATTCATCCTTAGGACACGCCCTGTTCAAGTCACGAAAATCTACACAGATTCTGATTTGGCTCTTGTCTTTCTTCGCCACTAGAACTATGCTGGAAAGCCATATGGGGTGCTGAATAGGCTTGATGAACCTTGCTGCTAACAACTTCTCCACCTCAACTTTTATCTTCAAATCAAGGTCCGCTTTGTATGTGCGTGTGGCTTGCCTTATCGGAAGGGCATTGGGAAGGATGTTCAATCTATAAGATCTCACTTCTGCGTCTATTCCTGGCATCTCCGTGTACTTCCAGGAAAATACATCAGTGAACTCCTTAAGTAGCCCGATGATATCCTCCTTCTGCCTCGGATCTAGGCACTTGGAGATTAGAATGGGTCTACTCTCGCCCTCCTCTAGCCCCAACTTGGTTTCCTATAATTCTCACAACTGCTCTCTGGGTCCGTCTTGCATGCATTCTGGAGCTTCTTTTGGTTCCTCAACATGCTCAACAATATGGGATTCATCAACGATAAAACACTCGGGCGTCGGGTTGATGCTCTCATCCCAGAACACCGCCCGCGCAGACCGTTATAAACGGTAGATGATCTTTCCATCAGGTAAGACCACCTTCTTGCAAGTTCGAGGGGGTCTAGCTACCTCCTCTACTTTCCTCTTGCCTTTTTCCATGTGAGGGATTACCCTTAACCCTAGACGATCATGAATGAACTTCTTCTGCGGGACACTTCCCTCGGCTACCTTGATCCCTTCTAGTTTTCTTACAGAGACCTTTCTTTCCTCATCTAACTCAGTGTAGAAGGCATCATCTACCAGGTGGGCCTCCTCAACGGCGAAGGGCCTCTGCGTGGCCTTGATCACTATATCTGTACCTCTAATGTTTGCTTTCGCACATTGATGGTAGGTGGAAGGCACTATGCCGTGAGTGTGCATTCATACCCTTCCAATGAGTAATTGGTAGCTAGTGTTAGCATTAATAACATGGAACTTGATGTGGGAGGTGAAATTTCCTAACTTGATCCCCACATTCACGTATCCAATAGACTGCATTCCGGCATTGTCAAATCCAAAAATTACTAGTGGTAACGGAACCACCTTCCCCTGGTCAATTCCCGTTTCATATAATGTACTGATGGGCATGATGTTAATAGATGCTCCCCCATCCATTAACGCCCTAGGAAATGAGACTCCATTAACCGTGGCTATAACAAACAGCGGGCGGTTGTGGAAGTAAGGCACCAACCTATCTGCTTCTGAAAACACCACTTCAGAAGTATACTTCTTAATCATCCTTTCGATTGCCCCCTACCAATTTAACGAAGGATCTCCTCGCTGCTGTACTGCCTCCAAGACCTTCCTCGTAATGGACACCCTTGTGTCGTACTTCACCCCTATCTGGTCGAAAAACCACTTGAACTTGGGGATCCTTGCTATGGCCTCACATTCGGAATCTAAGTCGACTTCGTACGTCTGGGCACTGCAAACATACTCCGCTTCGGAGGTCCCTCCCTCATCTAGAGAGAGAATGACATCTACCTCACCCTCTGAGAGAGTCACTTCCTCCACTTCCCCACTTCCATTTTCTCGTTCTGGAGTGAAGAACCACTCCTCTTGCTTTCTTTCTAGCTCAAGTCTTCTTAGTGATAGATTTCCTAACTCCTCACATAACTGATCTCCGCTCTTCCACTCCATCAGACCTTTGGTAGCTTCTTCATCATAAGCAACTACCATGTTGGCGGTGCCAAAGTGATGTGCAGGAAGTGGATTCTCGTTGACATCCACAGGGGGTATCTACAAGGTACCACTGGCCATCTGCTCACCAATGATCCTTCGCAAGTAGTAACAATCTTTGGTAGAGTGCTGCACTCGTTGGTGCAACTCGCAGTACTTTGGATTGGCCTTGTCAGCTGCAGTGGGGGTTTCTCCTTTTAGGTGAGGAGGTTCTGCTACACCTTCTCGTACTAAGGTGCAGTAACAATAAATATCCTCAGCTACGTTGCATGGTAGTGGAGCTGGGGCATCTTCCCCAAACTTTCTCTTGTTACCAGGACTCTCAGTCTTGGCCCCAGAGCCTCCCTTCTTCCCTTTGTTACTCCCGTCCACATAGTTAACCGCTTGCCTCCTCAAAACCTGAAACCTCTCGGAAGTCAGTGGAACTTGTGTCCTCCAACTTGGGCCCCTTGGTTTAATTATCATAGCTATGTTGCTAGCAGCCCTGGTGAACTCTCTAAAAGTTTCTTCTCTAGTTTCGTTGATCAAGTACAACTTTTGCTCTTCTAAGAGCCCTTCCACGCATATCTGCAGTAACCTGGCTTCCACCACATCCTCGTGGACGTCTAAAGCCCTCTCGCGAAATCGCTTGATGTAGTGCATCAACTCTTCTCCTGGCTTCTGGACCTCTTACGCTAGGTGTCTCAATGTAAATTCATCCTCCGCTACGAAGAACTTCTGGAGGAACTGCCTTTGCATCGCTTCCCAAGTAGGGATGCTGTTAGGTGCTAAATGGGAATACCATGTATAAGCCTTCCCAATGAGAGTCTTAAAGAACTCCCTCAATCTCAGGTTCTTGTCACCAGCATGCACTCCCAAGTACTTGACAAACCTCTTCACGTGCTCTCTAGGGTTCTCCCCCCTTCCGCCGAACTTGATAAAGTTTGGTAGGACATACCCCTCAAGGTATGGTTTCTCATTTACTTCCTGCGGATAGGGGTCTTGTAACTCCTCATATAAGTGAGGACCGTCCCTTTGGGAGGAGGAGAGTAGCTTCCTCACTTCCTCCATGGTAACAGCCTTAGAGGGTGACTCCTCC